>OW052184.1:84810381-87674958 GCA_932526625.1 Rhingia campestris | reverse complement strand
TTTTGGTTCCATCAAACTTTTTTCCAACGATGTAGTTTTGGAAATTATCGTCTACTTCTTCTACATATATAACAGTTTCTTATGATGGTGGTAGCACTTGTTCCTTCCCGACGACAGTTCTCAGAAAAGCTGTCTTTGGCAGACCATATTCCATAGGGATCTCCATATTTCGATATCTAAAGACTTGCCTTCCAATATCCAGGATTGCTTCATGAGCATTTATGAAGTCCACTTCAATAATGCCATCACAAGTATCAGCCACCAGGAATGTATGGGAAAAGGCGGTACTCATGCGATAGCTTCTGATGTTATGCAGCCAAGACTCTCGGAATATGTCTTTTCGGATGATGGAAGCAGTAGCTCCAGTATCAATTGTAGCCGCAAGTTCGTTCCCGCCAATGTTCGCATCTACTGCCAAACTCCTGTTGTCTCTCCAGTTTGGGATACTTGGATTGTGGTCCTAAGGTTTATAACAGCAGGTAGATTGTTGTCACTTCAAGATGCTTCCCTCTGCTGTCCCCGACTGTTGCAATGTCGACAATTGCCATGCTTTGATGGGTTACTGCACTGACGCATTATATGTCCAGTTTTGTTGCAGTTCCAGCAACGCATTTGGGATGAGCTCCTTGGGATGCTTGATCAGCAGCCTCTAATGTCAGGGCATAAGCTGTGGCTTAAGCAGGTGTACGTTTTCCAGCCATTCGTACTGCTAGTTGTAGTTTTCAGTCAGCTATAGCTCGAGTGAAAGCGTCCTCTGCCATCTGGTTGATAATCTGTTTACCAGTATTGGGATATGACAAGTGTGCTAGGCGTTCAACATCTGCTTGCTCGATACACTTCTATCATGTGGTCACCGCATCTCAAATGCTTTCACGATAGCATTGTAGTTGGGTTGATTGTCAACTTAGATGGTTTCAACAGCTCCCAGCTGTAGGTCATGGCAGCAGCTTCCAACTATTTCTCATAAATTGACCATTGCGTCTTGCTATCGAAAGTTGGAGGCTTCATTTCGTTCATTCGTGGACAATCGCCAAAAATTTCCCGAACCTTTTGTTTTCTTACAATTTTAAACTCTTGAGCTAGGTTTTTAATTTTCTGCTCAATTGCTTCAACCATTTTCTCACACTTCTTTTCAAAATTATCTTCTATATCGACTTTCTGTTCGATTGCTGCTACATAATTTTCTACTTTCCTAACTTTCTCTTTTACAGCCTGATCTCTGATTTTTTTTACGGCCTGATCTCTGATATAGACTCTAAATGGATGTGTTTGATGGCCATATATTAGGTTATGTTCGCGCAATGCAATCTGATTTTATAACAATATATGTATTTAAATTTTAAAAGAAAAAAGTAAAAAACTTTGAGTATTGACAATTTTTTGGGTTTTATATAAAAAGACTTAATCTAGATCAAAAACTAATTCTATACGCTGTTTTTAGCATCCGTTCACTGCGGAGGAGCTCCAGAGCATTGTCAACGTACTCGTCGCTGATTAGCCACTTACCCGCGCATCACGCTGGACTTGGTATACTACCGGGATATCGTTCCTGTCTTGTACTTACCCTAGCGAGTCGATATAAACGAATGCCGACATAGGCCCAACGTGAATTCGAATCACCTTAATAAGAAAATTGTCAAATCTATTCAGCTGGGCCCCATTGTATAGGACCTCGTTGCGATAATATTGTATGTACTCGGAGTCCGGCGTTCGGTACAATTCTAAGAAGGATCGGAGACAACTCCTCTCAAACAGCCGTATCCTTTCCATCTAGGCTGATGATACATTGAACCACACGGGACAACCGTAAGCAATGATCGACCTTATGGGGGCCATGTAGCATATGACTCTCACCCTTAAATTAAGTTGACTGCTTTGAAAAATATGTTGATATCCCGATTTTCGGCACTGATCCGTACGCCACTAGATTATCTGCGTACGCTTTAGCTTACCCGCGAGAACCTACAAGATCACTTGTATGAATGTTAAACAATATCGGGGAGTTTACCACACCCTGTTGTAAGCCGTTTTTAATTTCAAAGACTTTACTCATAGTTACGTTGCCACGTTTATAGTATACAAGCTGGCCCGTCAAACGTAGTTTTGCCATTATTAAATGGAATGACCGCCTACAGCGCCACCTGTTGAGAATTTTTCAATTTTTCTTTTTTCCTAAACCTTCGCGGAGCAATTACAAACAAATCTGCAGAAGGAAGTATCCAATTTGGTCCAGTCGTTTTCGATTTTTAAGCATCCGAACAAACCAAGATCCATTTTTATATATATAGAAGATATACAGCATGGGTTTACACAGGCCCAGTCTGGTCAGCTTGTAGAAAAGCCCCTCCAACTATACGGTGTCGAAGGCCTTTTCAAAGTCAACCAGACAGGCCCCTATGCACTGTTTTTTGGACTTATTCCATCGAATGTCGGTCACTTGTTTCGACCCGTAATGAATAGTGTCATCGCTCTAAAGCCAAACTGATTTTCAGGAACAATTTTGTTTTCCTCGATCCACTTAAACAGGGCTCTATTGACTATCTTTTCAATACCTTGCTTACATTCGGCAGAGGGCTTATGGACCAAAGATTTGCAGGGTTTGTTTTGTTCTTGCCCTTTTTAGGAATAGGATGTACCATCGCCGGCCGTTTTCCCGTGCACCGGATAAAGTGCATTATTCCGTGCATTGTTAAACAGGATGGTTAAAATATCGACTGCTTCTATTGGCAAGTGCCTCCTCAATACGATGTTTGGAATACCGTCTTCTTGCGTCGATTTTTTATTTTTAGTGATACAAAGATGTCCAAGAGTTCAGCTTGGAGTTCAGTAGTGTTATAAATTCTGAATGCAGTGTGAACGCACTCCTATGTGTTAAAATTTTCGGATATTATAGTATACTGTTGTATTGGATGCGCCCACTGGAATGACAGACTTGAATAGTGGTATCTGTCAACGCCACTTCTCGTGTTCTCGAACAATCAAGAAACCGCGGGAACCTCCGAGAATATGCCATCTCTTTCTAAATCAGTGTGTGGAGTAGTATAAAAAGAGATGAAGCGACAACCAGAGCTAGTCTAAATTGTGACCTGAACGTGATTTGAATAGTGTTACTTGAGTGAATTACCTATGTGAATATTGAAAGTGATAATAGTGCGCGAATTTAATCTTTTATATTTGATTTCAAATAAGTGGAATTGAATTGTTAAACGAGAAAAAGTTATAACCGTTTTCTAAATAATAAAATTATAGAAATAGGAGTATCTCTAAATTAATTATTGTTAAACATAAAACAGAAAAACGTTTTATCATTCGAAGACCGGCTTCATACTACAATACGTAGATAAAAGTGATTCAGAAGGCTATTTCCTCAATATCGCGATTTGTGCGAACAGGATTCGACACTAACAAAGGAAGGAGAATAACACATTTGAGTATTTGTATTTGCTTGTTATTCTACGAATGATAGAAGTCATAAGTATATCTTTGACCATGGATCATGACCATGAATCGGTTCAATGTCTGGGTCTTCCATCTGTGCTTCTCTGATTGTTTGGCTCGGCTCCTATTCGCTGGATGGTGATGAGCTTCTTCTCTTCTTGGCGGGTGCAGTGCTTGCAGTTCATTCCACATGGTCAACGAGACAGTGCGTCAGCATTCGAATTCAGGGTGCCTTTAGGATACTGAATGTCAAAATCGTAGCTCTGCATGCGCTCAATCCATCGAACCTCGGAACTGAAGAGTGCACACTTCTTGGGACTAAGCTTCAAGTGAGCACTCTAAAGTATTAGGAATACCTCCCGCAAGATGTTTTTTGGTGTTCATCGAATGATTTTCCCACGACAATTACATCATCTAGGTACACCAGACAGATTTTTCACGTTAGTCCTCGTAAAACGCACTCCATCAGTCGCTCAAAAGTTGCAGGAGCGTTGCACAAACCATGGCATCACGTTGCACTGCCACAAGCCATTTCCTTTGGTGAACGCCGTCTTCTCTATGTCCTAAGGGTGAATCTACACCTGCCAGTAGCTGCTCTTCGGATCCAGTGTGGAAAACCATTCGGACACCTTTATAGTATCGAGTATGTCATCAATCCTAGGTAGAGGGTAACTGTCATTCTTGGTGACATCGTTGAGCCGCCGATAGTCAACGCAGAGCCGGGTGCTGCCATCTTTCTTTTTAACCAGTACCACTCGTGATATCCACGGTGTATAGGAGTTTTCTATAAGTCCGTCCCCCACCATCGTCGCAACCATTTCTGCAACTTCAGCCTGCTTGGCTAATGGCAGACGCCTTGCAGGCTGACGAATTGGTCTAGGTCTCCAGAGTAAATTTGGTGTTGCACCAAGTGTGTCCGGCCATATTTCCCATCCATTCAGCTGATTCAGCTTGCATGAGTTGAGAATCGACCTCGTTATGTTCGTCCGCTTAGTTGGTAGCACTAATTTAGCAGTCTCCCGTTAACCGGCCCACATTTACCAATCACTTTTCCTTTTTGTATGATCACCTCGTGTGATCTGGTGTTCAAGACCCTTATTGGAACCATGTTGTTTTTTGGTTCCATCAAACTTTTTTCCAACGATGTAGTTTTGGAAATTATCGTCTACTTCTTCTACATATATAACAGTTTCTTATGATGGTGGTAGCACTTGTTCCTTCCCGACGACAGTTCTCAGAAAAGCTGTCTTTGGCAGACCATATTCCATAGGGATCTCCATATTTCGATATCTAAAGACTTGCCTTCCAATATCCAGGATTGCTTCATGAGCATTTATGAAGTCCACTTCAATAATGCCATCACAAGTATCAGCCACCAGGAATGTATGGGAAAAGGCGGTACTCATGCGATAGCTTCTGATGTTATGCAGCCAAGACTCTCGGAATATGTCTTTTCGGATGATGGAAGCAGTAGCTCCAGTATCAATTGTAGCCGCAAGTTCGTTCCCGCCAATGTTCGCATCTACTGTCAAACTCCTGTTGTCTCTCCAGTTTGGGATACTTGGATTGTGGTCCTAAGGTTTATAACAGCAGGTAGATTGTTGTCACTTCAAGATGCTTCCCTCTGCTGTCCCCGACTGTTGCAATGTCGACAATTGCCATGCTTTGATGGGTTACTGCACTGACGCATTATATGTCCAGTTTTGTTGCAGTTCCAGCAACGCATTTGGGATGAGCTCCTTGGGATGCTTGATCAGCAGCCTCTAATGTCAGGGCATAAGCTGTGGCTTAAGCAGGTGTACGTTTTCCAGCCATTCGTACTGCTAGTTGTAGTTTTCAGTCAGCTATAGCTCGAGTGAAAGCGTCCTCTGCCATCTGGTTGATAATCTGTTTACCAGTATTGGGATATGACAAGTGTGCTAGGCGTTCAACATCTGCTTGCTCGATACACTTCTATCATGTGGTCACCGCATCTCAAATGCTTTCACGATAGCATTGTAGTTGGGTTGATTGTCAACTTAGATGGTTTCAACAGCTCCCAGCTGTAGGTCATGGCAGCAGCTTCCAACTATTTCTCATAAATTGACCATTGCGTCTTGCTATCGAAAGTTGGAGGCTTCATTTCGTTCATTCGTGGACAATCGCCAAAAATTTCCCGAACCTTTTGTTTTCTTACAATTTTAAACTCTTGAGCTAGGTTTTTAATTTTCTGCTCAATTGCTTCAACCATTTTCTCACACTTCTTTTCAAAATTATCTTCTATATCGACTTTCTGTTCGATTGCTGCTACATAATTTTCTACTTTCCTAACTTTCTCTTTTACAGCCTGATCTCTGATTTTTTTTACGGCCTGATCTCTGATATAGACTCTAAATGGATGTGTTTGATGGCCATATATTAGGTTATGTTCGCGCAATGCAATCTGATTTTATAACAATATATGTATTTAAATTTTAAAAGAAAAAAGTAAAAAACTTTGAGTATTGACAATTTTTTGGGTTTTATATAAAAAGACTTAATCTAGATCAAAAACTAATTCTATACGCTGTTTTTAGCATCCGTTCACTGCGGAGGAGCTCCAGAGCATTGTCAACGTACTCGTCGCTGATTAGCCACTTACCCGCGCATCACGCTGGACTTGGTATACTACCGGGATATCGTTCCTGTCTTGTACTTACCCTAGCGAGTCGATATAAACGAATGCCGACATAGGCCCAACGTGAATTCGAATCACCTTAATAAGAAAATTGTCAAATCTATTCAGCTGGGCCCCATTGTATAGGACCTCGTTGCGATAATATTGTATGTACTCGGAGTCCGGCGTTCGGTACAATTCTAAGAAGGATCGGAGACAACTCCTCTCAAACAGCCGTATCCTTTCCATCTAGGCTGATGATACATTGAACCACACGGGACAACCGTAAGCAATGATCGACCTTATGGGGGCCATGTAGCATATGACTCTCACCCTTAAATTAAGTTGACTGCTTTGAAAAATATGTTGATATCCCGATTTTCGGCACTGATCCGTACGCCACTAGATTATCTGCGTACGCTTTAGCTTACCCGCGAGAACCTACAAGATCACTTGTATGAATGTTAAACAATATCGGGGAGTTTACCACACCCTGTTGTAAGCCGTTTTTAATTTCAAAGACTTTACTCATAGTTACGTTGCCACGTTTATAGTATACAAGCTGGCCCGTCAAACGTAGTTTTGCCATTATCAAATGGAATGACCGCCTACAGCGCCACCTGTTGAGAATTTTTCAATTTTTCTTTTTTCCTAAACCTTCGCGGAGCAATTACAAACAAATCCGCAGAAGGAAGTATCCAATTTGGTCCAGTCGTTTTCGATTTTTAAGCATCCGAACAAACCAAGATCCATTTTTATATATATAGAAGATATACAGCATGGGTTTACACAGGCCCAGTCTGGTCAGCTTGTAGAAAAGCCCCTCCAACTATACGGTGTCGAAGGCCTTTTCAAAGTCAACCAGACAGGCCCCTATGCACTGTTTTTTGGACTTATTCCATCGAATGTCGGTCACTTGTTTCGACCCGTAATGAATAGTGTCATCGCTCTAAAGCCAAACTGATTTTCAGGAACAATTTTGTTTTCCTCGATCCACTTAAACAGGGCTCTATTGACTATCTTTTCAATACCTTGCTTACATTCGGCAGAGGGCTTATGGACCAAAGATTTGCAGGGTTTGTTTTGTTCTTGCCCTTTTTAGGAATAGGATGTACCATCGCCGGCCGTTTTCCCGTGCACCGGATAAAGTGCATTATTCCGTGCATTGTTAAACAGGATGGTTAAAATATCGACTGCTTCTATTGGCAAGTGCCTCCTCAATACGATGTTTGGAATACCGTCTTCTTGCGTCGATTTTTTATTTTTAGTGATACAAAGATGTCCAGGAGTTCAGCTTGGAGTTCAGTAGTGTTATAAATTCTGAATGCAGTGTGAACGCACTCCTATGTGTTAAAATTTTCGGATATTATAGTATACTGTTGTATTGGATGCGCCCACTGGAATGACAGACTTGAATAGTGGTATCTGTCAACGCCACTTCTCGTGTTCTCGAACAATCAAGAAACCGCGGGAACCTCCGAGAATATGCCATCTCTTTCTAAATCAGTGTGTGGAGTAGTATAAAAAGAGATGAAGCGACAACCAGAGCTAGTCTAAATTGTGACCTGAACGTGATTTGAATAGTGTTACTTGAGTGAATTACCTATGTGAATATTGAAAGTGATAATAGTGCGCGAATTTAATCTTTTATATTTGATTTCAAATAAGTGGAATTGAATTGTTAAACGAGAAAAAGTTATAACCGTTTTCTAAATAATAAAATTATAGAAATAGGAGTATCTCTAAATTAATTATTGTTAAACATAAAACAGAAAAACGTTTTATCATTCGAAGACCGGCTTCATACTACAATACGTAGATAAAAGTGATTCAGAAGGCTATTTCCTCAATATCGCGATTTGTGCGAACAGGATTCGACACTAACAAAGGAAGGAGAATAACACATTTGAGTATTTGTATTTGCTTGTTATTCTACGAATGATAGAAGTCATAAGAATTGATAATGATATTTATGTTGTACTCACCCTTGTGTTGCGCTCCTGCTTTTTAATTGGGTTATATACACAGGTTGATTGCTTTTTAGGCTGGATGAGTAGGAGCGGTGCATGACTTCTGTAGAATAATGCATTGATTATTTTGATTGTATGGAGGTAAAGTAATCAAATTAAAGATGAAAACAAAGTTAAAATGTACTCACCCTATGTATATATTGTGTACATAACTAATTCCATTCATTTTCACTACGATTTCGTCTTTTAAACTGAAATTTGGAATCAAAACACAAAAAAACGAAATTATAATTTCAAAACAATTGCTGACAATTGTCAAATATCTGTCAAAGACAGTTGATTATTTTCTGAAGTTTGTTCACACATACTACCATAATCTTCGAATTCGGAGTCGCACCCGCACTCGCACTCGCTGTGGTAAGGAATCGCTACCCTGAACATTTGTCCACCTTCGAATGAAAACAGGCCTCTTTCGGCACTATCACCCGTGATGGCCGAGGCCTCGTTCCTTGATAAGGGCAGAAAAACTTCCTTCGTTAGGCGTTGGGGTTATACCCTCCTACTAACGCTATGTTCCCCTATGACCCAAAGTCACAGGACCCGTAGGCCAGTCCAGGCAAACTAAACTACATGGTAGTTGCTGTATCCCAATTTGTGTCACTGGTTTAGCTTAGTTTCGCTGACCAAAAGTTTTGAGTAAGATCCTCAAAGCTAGGATCTTAAAGTTTGCCTCATCGCACGTACTCATCATGAGTACACGCTAGACTAGGAAAACATCGAATAGATATAATCTATTCGGGCTGCTTGCTCGTTCAATTGTTTCTGGAACTGAAGAAGTTTTTGCTTTCGTTGAATAGCAAACACGTTGGGTGCAACCAAATTTATAAAAGGGCGACTCTCATGTTCCCTTTTTTGTGCAGACTGGGGTAGGGCTTTATCACCATTTTATATAAAATTTCTTAAAATTACAAAAGAAGAAAAGAGCAATATTGAAATACATATAAAGGTCTTATTGTTTGAGAAAAGTAGAATTCAATAATATCCATTATACCAAAAGTTTCAACTCGGTTCTCATTTTTATGTTTATATACACAGTTTTCTTTATTATCCGCTTTGCAAATGCATTCATGTTCACCCTGCAATGAAAAGGTTATCAATTTCACTGTTATTACAAACTCAATTAGAATTTTTTGAAATGGAATAATTTAAACAACTTACATTTTTATGTTTTAAATAATGCAATAAATATCCAATCAGTACTTCCGCAATATATAATATGTCATAAAAAATGTGTATCAACCTCTACCACTGCTTCTACATAAACGTCAAAATTTAAGGCTATTGACACATGGATTTAAAGTCTTGACGATTGACGTGAAACCTTCCTCTTCATCGCTCGTAACGATTCGTCAAAAAAATATCTTCTTTGTACGTGCCACATGAGGATGACCAATGTAACCACGATTATAAAAATAATATTGTTACCGAACGTTTTTGGACATTCAACATGTTGACAATCTCATTATTTTCTTAACCACTACTTTTAATATGGACTGTGTATATTTTGTTTAATAATTATGGAGTCCCCAAATAGCTCAAAAGGTAAACAAAGAAAGCAATTTATTATACGTAAAGTAACACCATGATGTTTTTAACAGAATTTGAGATTACTGGAGTTTCGAGAAGTGGTCGTGTGCGGAAAAAATCATCTAAATTATTAGATTTTCGTTCCCCCGACGAAATAGAACCCAAATCAAAGAAAACTGCAAGGACCATTAAAGGACATAAAGTGGAAGCAATTCACAAATCAGATTACGATATGACTGAGTCAGACGAGGGCTTTGATACTGAAGACATAAACACAAACCTTGATGAAAATACCTCAGATAATGGAGATATAGATGATGTTTTGGAGAAAGGTGACGACGATACTGATGAAGACTCTGACGATCACATAGTACACCAAAGCTTGTATATGAGTGAAAAGTCTAATAAAAAAAAGACCTATAAAGACGGAAAGGTAATACAAATGAATTTATTTTCACCTACAATTTGATATAGTTTTAATCTTTCAGGTTGTTGTGGAAAAAGCACAGCGGAAGGACAAGGGTAAAACAAGGTTTACAGCATACATGCTGTGGGCTCGGGATACAAGAAAAAATGTGTTAAAGAAAAGCACTAATTTAGGTAAGTAGTTATTATATACATTTACATACATTATACACATTTTTGATGAAAACTCGAATTTTGAGCAATATGTATGTCTTAAAAAGCCAAATATGAACATAGAGCCAGCTTATAATCAAATGATGGGACATCACATTACTTAACGGCTCCCGACCGTTGATGGTCTATGGCCAATGGCCATGACAAGTCGGCTTTCCATCATCTTCGATGTTAATAGCATCAATTTTGTCTTGTCCTCGTTATCTACAAGACCAACGGGTTTAACCTGTTAATCAATTGCCGTACATGCTTTTGTAAAAGATAGTGCCTTCTGCGTTATAGTTCAGATCAGATGATCTGCTTGCAAACTGAATTTTGTAATTGAATGTTATATCCCGTGTTTTCCAGTGTTTCGTTGGTCTTTTACAGAATTTACCTTAGTGTGAATATTCTAAGTGTGTAGCAATAAGGCTTGTAAATGGGGCATATGGAGCTGACATTCAGCATTATTCGGTCTTGCTTTCGTCAATCCGGACTTGTTTGTTGGTAGTTAGGTGCCTGCACACTTAAATGGCAACCTCCCTATTTGAAGACTTCCCTTGGGAATTCCTCACTACCTGCTGCGTTCATTAGCTATTTGATGGCTGCGTTGACTTCTAGACTGAGAGAAAATAGGTAAGTTTCTTATCTTACCAATCTCTCGAGATTATGCCCATGTAGGAGCTGCTGGTAAAGATCCCTGAGAACATCAACAATTCTTTACGCGTCTAGGCTTCCATGGCTATTTTGTAAACCCTGCGCTACTACTGGTATTGGCTGGTATTGTTTTCTTAAATTTCCATAAGCTTTCTAGGATTGTGGTTGCGCATGTAAATTGTTGGTATATGGTATTGACTGTGTGATAGTGGATGCAGCATTAATGATTTCAGTTACGGCGAAAAAAATCAATTGAAGAGTAAATGTTTACATCAAAGAGGAACATAAGTCAGGGATTACTATACAAATGAGTAGCGTAGAGTCGCCTATTCTCGAACAGTTTACAGGCTTTGAATAATGAATAGTCTGTAAAAAATGCTTAGAATAGTCCTAGAAATATAGTTTTGATTTTAAAGAAAAATTCAAATATTCTTAAACCTCATATAGTTCATTTTATTAATTATTACAATTGATTAACAAATCAAGAAAATATGAAAACCAACCAATTTCCCCTATTTTCGAACACTTGTTTCCTAAAGCCGAACAACAGGTTTCCTCTTTTCGAACACTTTAATCATACTTACTTACATACTTGTCTAAAATATTAATTTTAAATAGGTAGGTAGGTAGATGCAGTGCAATAACACCCGCCTCATGGTTCTTAATTCCCAAAAAAAAGAGAAATAGCCCCCACAGGGTTTATTTCCTTTTCGAAATGAAAATAAACCCCGCAGGTGTTAATTCCTTTTGCTCGTGGGGTTTGTTTCCTTTACATACAATCGCACGCAACCCAAATCCAACAGTAAGCCCAAGCAGGGGAGGTTTCAAGGGGGCAGCATGCCCCTCCAAAGCATATTCAAGCTTTGCATACAGCCAAAGTCACAATTGCATATATGCAAAGCGTGAACCCTCTTGGGTAGGTTCACTGTTATAACGGGTGATTTTTTAAGAGGTTTAGAACTTTTAAAAAAAAAAAACACAAAAAATTCGAAAAAATGAATGAAATATTTATTTGAATCGATAGTTTGAACCTTGCAATTTAATGTTTAAAGGTAATTTCATGCAAATGTTGACCGCGGCTGCGTCTCAGGTAGCCCATCCGCTGAGTCCAATTTTGGCATACTCTTTCACACATATCGGCCGGTATCTCACGAATGAATGCATGGATGTTGGCTTCCAGTGCGTCAATCGAAGCGGGCTTGTCCCTATAGACATTAGCCTTGACATACCCCCACAAAAAATAATCTAATGGTGTCAAATCGCACGATCTAGGCGGCCAATTGACCGGCCCGAAACGTGAAATTAACTGTTCACCAAACTCGCCTCGCAATTGCGCCATTGTTTCGCGTGCTGTGTGGCATGTGGCACCGTCTTGTTTGAACCACATATCATGCAAGTCAAGAACTTCCATTTCGGGCAAAAAAAAGTTTGTTATCATCGCTCGGTAGCGTTCACCATTGACAGTAACGCTGCGATTCGCATCATCTTTGAAGAAATATGGCCCAATAATGCCGCCGGCCCATAAACCGCACCAAACAGTGGCTTTTTCGGGATGCATTGGTAGCTGTTGCAATGCTTCTGGCTGATCTTCACTCCAAATTTTTCGATAAAAAAGCGGATCCTCGGCCAGCTTTCCAAGAGCCCATTCACCAAAAATTCGGCGTTGTGGTAGGTCGGCTGGCTTTAGTTCTTGCACCAGCTGTATCTTAAAAGGCTTTACGCCCAAATCCTTCCGCAAAATTTTCCACGTAGTGCTGTAACAAAGGCCTAACTGCTGGGAACGGCGCCGAATCGACATTTCGCGGTCTTCTGTCACACTAGCTGATACGGCCGCAATATTTTCTTCACTACGCACAGTACGTAAACGTGTTGGTGGTTTAAATTTGGTGCGAAATTTGGTCACAATCTTCCGAATAGACTGCTCAGAAGGTCGAGAATGCCGATCATAAAATGGAAGCAGCGCGCGATGAACATTTCGAACCGAGCACGAATTTTGATAGTAAAATTTAATAATTTGCAAGCGTTGTTCATTTGTAAGACGATCCATGGTTAAATTGCAAACCAAACTGAAGCTGTTTGACAGTGACACAAGGTACTAAACACACGTCAGCTGTCAAAACCAGTGTTGCCAAAACCAAACCAGCTAAAAAATCACCTGTTATTTATGATGGGTGCGAAATTGGATGTATGCAAAGTTTGAGTACGAATTGCCAATTTCAAATGGCAATTACCCCCGCGGGTGTTAATGCTTTTTCTGGCGGGGCTTAATTCCATTTCGATAAGTAAATCAGCTCCGTGGGGGCTATTTCCTTTTATTTTGGAATAAAGCCCCATCGGGCTTATTTCCGTAGGGGTTATTTCACTGCTCCAGGTGGGTAGGTAGGAGTTAGAAAGAATTTTGCAAAAGATGTGCATTGTTCCGGTTGTCCGAGTGGATGATGACTTCAAAAAGTAGAAGCAGAAAGCATGATCTGCATATTGAGTTCTTGATATTTTCTTGATATCATACTGGCAAACCTCTGGCAGCCACTCTATCTTTAAATTTATGCTCGTTTTTTCACCTCCATGAATAATCACAGAGATTTCAAAAGCAGTAGATACGAAGGTGAAGCTTTCAGTGGACCGGATTGTCAATTTCTTCTTTTTCATCAACACAACTTCTGGAGAAGTCATTTGCATAAATGTCAACAGCCCGTACAGGTCCTAAAACAGTTCCTCTCCCGACATTCTCCCATCACATTGAAGGGGACTTCCTGTTAAACGCCAAATCTGAACTATTAGGGCGCTATTGTATCCAAATCTAGATCTCTTTAGAAACCTAGCACAATATACCCCAAATCCAACTGAGGATTGTTCTGATAATCGCAAGTTTTAGACTACAAGTTTGCTGTTATGCCAAGACAAGATATGGGCCTGGAAATTTATTCTGGCGTTTTACCTAGTAATGGTATCATTGTGGAGTGGCCATTCTGTATTTTTTATGGCTATTGGACGAACAAAGTCGAATGGCCGAGTAAGTTACAATTTGATAGCCTTAAATATCAATGGGTAGCAGGTGCAACAGAACAGTCCTGCGGAGCAAGAATACTCGCATGTTTTATTACAGATTTTTCTTACGAGAGCTTGGGTGTTTGAAAGTATTTCTTAAAGATAACACAAAACGTAAAGTCTTATACAGCAGATTTCCTTTTGAGGATCACAAAGAAGTTCATGAGTTAAAACTGTCTTCATAAAATGTTACTTTAATCGGTTAACAGCGTTACTTTAATCGGTTAACAGCCTCGTCAAATCACAGACGATTATAGAGTGATTGCTCATGACCCCCTGGATATGAACGTATGTAAAAACCTCGCTCATTTGGTCGATATGTGATTCATCGGGTGTGCTGTCAAATATAATGCCGAAGTACCTATATTTTTGTTTTTGAGAATGCATTATTGCAACCTTTTAAATGAATATAGTTAAAATATTGGGTGATCGAGTACAGGAAACCACAAAACTGTCAGTTTCCTTATTTCGAACACCAACGAATATGGTGTTGGAAAATAGGAACACTAATTGTATATGTTGTTTGTGATACAGAAAGAGAAGAAAATAATGTTTTCCAATAAGTTAAGGTTGTAAAATAACAAAATTAATTTTTTTCAAAGTGGCCTATTTGCGAACATTTGTGTTCGGATTAGGAAACTCGGTAAAAATTAGGTTCCTTTTCTCGAACAGTCCAAAACCACCAGTTAACTTCAATTTAAATTTGCAAAACATCATGAAATATTACAAATGAATGCACGAAAATCATAAAAAAAAACACAGTTAAAAGTACTAACCCGATATATTTTGTTCTAAAAACAACTTTTCCCAAACGTGCACTAAACCTTTTTTTTTAAGAAAAACAGATCCACCAAATTCATTGAAACCTATAAGCAAACTTATAATTTTTGTTGACATAAGATACATTAGTATGAATGTGGTGCTTAAGGTTATTAAAAAAGGAATATGTATACGTACAAGTGTGCTGTGACAAAAAGCAGAAACGGTAAATTAACGATAATATAACGACTTTTGCTAAATGTGTTCGAGAACTGGGGATGTTCGGAAACAGGGAACTCTACCCTACTGCGTAATTTGCATTTCCAGTTTTGTCGATTGTACATGCAAACATCCGTAGTCTAAATGGCCTGGCTATAAGCAAAGAGTATACAACTACAAGAGTGCGCATCACATACAACGAAAATTTACTATGAGGGGTACTGATGTTGATACCCCAGTGTGCACATTGCCATGCCAGCATCAAGCAACAGCATAGCCGATGCATACGAACGACAAAAATTCCCCTTCGCACTTACCGCCCGCGTCTGAAACAGCTACAACATTTTTAGTTGTGATGCGTACTCTATAGTTATATACCTCTTTGTTATAAGTCAACGATACTGAAGTATACAATTGACTTTTTTCAGGTGCTCAATAACTCAGTATCCGATTTATTTAGCAATTTTTTTTATATAAACATTTTTCTGGTGACTTTCCTGTTACGTATTTTTTTTAAGCCTTTTTAATCGCTTTATAATTATCGAGTTAAATCAAAGTTTAGTCCTTTAAAGACGCCGCGATAAGTTTCTTGGTCAAGAATTTGGGGGACCAATGTGGTTACGTAGGTATCTTTAATAAACTTGTTTATCTTTTAGTAAGAATGTTTGTTTTTTGACCTCGTTCATCTAGTAATTTTATAAACGTTTCCTCTATGGTTACTGCCAGAATATCGCTTTGTCAGCAAATATTGTTTCGTTTGTTTGTGGAATATCACATTTAAATAACAGGTACAAGGGTGGTTCAAAGCCGCATTTCTTTCAACTCCGAATAATCGAATATGGTATAAATACTGGTGATAATGAGATTCACAGAGTTCGCTAAAATCGATAGTAATGCTCGGGTTTTCAACAACATCATTGAAGTTGACGTTGATGAGTAGGTTGTTTAAATTAACGAAGTCGGTTTTATGGAAGTTAAAACTATAAGATTTATCAGTGTGTGGAGTATTATTAATATGGCCATAGAAAAATGTGATGGAAAGAGGTGGGTGAAAACGGTCTAGTTCGGAGAGAAGATGATTGCTCTCAGAGACAACACAGTTGTCAGTGTCAGATTAGAAGATTAAGTCAAGCTGCCTACCTAAATTGTTGGTAATGCCACTCAATTGACAAAGGCCAGAATCGGAAAGACAATCAGTGAAAAGTATCTCTTTATCTGAGGAGGGATTCGAAACGATGAAGTGAGACTCATCGTCTGATAGATTCCATCGAAGATTAGGAAAGTTAAAATCTCCTAAAATTAAGACAACATCAGTGGTTTCCACAACATTGAGCAGATAACCAATCGCGTCTATGGCAAGCTGATAGGATTGGGTGGGATGTGAAGGTAGAATGTAGCAGCAGAAGATGTAAATGTTGCGCCCAGATGTACTTATTTTTACACAAATGAACTCAAAATCAGAGGTGTGCGAGGTTGAGAAGAGTGTTGAGTCTAGACGGTGGTGTATTGCTAAAAGAACACCGCGACCAGAGGATTCATCTTCTTTCTCACGATCATCGTTCCGAAAAACAACGAAGTCCGTTGCGAATAGTTCGCTGCTATGGTACTCGCAATACAAATTGGTTTCGTTAAGTGCTAATATGTCATAGGGGAGCTTTTGAGAGTTAAGAAAAACGGAGGATGTTTTAGTTCGGAGGCCTCTCACATTCTGGTAATAAACAGATAAACATTCGGGAAAGGTAACAGTAACTTTGTTTGGATTTGGAACTTTATCAGACGAAGGAGCATGTGTTGATAATTGGTTAGTAGCGAAAGAAATTATTAAAGTCGGCACGTGACTTTTGGAGATGAGATCTACGTTTGGAGCCGATGTAAGAACCGAACGAAGAGAGATCATTTGCTACCTGGAGTGACGGTATGTTGAAACTCTCGTTGTATTGAACGAATAAATGCATCAACATTAACATTGGTATTCGTTTTTCCATCATTGCATATGGAATCAGCCTTATCGTGAAGATATGCAAGATAGAGTCGGACATTATCCGTAGATTTTTCGATCTCTTAGACGTTAAATTACATAGCCATTATCGTCACCAGAGTCTGTAAATTGTTTCGTGAGCTTAACAGTGGGGTGGGCAATGGATCTAAGAAGGCAGGTGATGTGATGGTGGAGTTAGTGGCACTATTGTTTGGAACAGTAAGGTCAGAAGATTTAGATGTGACAGGTGAGGGGTCGGAAACTGGGTTGAGAGTGGGAGAATGAAAGAAGAATTAGGGTAGTTTTGTGGGTTGACTGGGGGAGTTGCAGTAGTAATTGGAAGACCAGGCGATAGGTTAAAAGACACACGTTTGGCCTCAGGTTTTTGAGATCGTGTAAAGTTGGGATATTGGGAGCTATATTGAAATTAGGAAGTAATCCCATTTTAAATTGCCAATTTGAGTTTGACTCAGAAGTATTTTTACCGTTGGGACGGGGTTGATGGGGGAGGCTTAGACTTAGAGTTAGTCCTATAAATAGGTTTAGAAATTGTCTTAGAGCTGAGGTTATTTTTCTTAATTTTATGGTTATTTTTATCCGGCTTGTTGTTATATCCGTCTATTCATTTGCAGATACGCATCTTTCCAATGTTGAGATTAGTACTGGACGGATTGCTGAACAGCCATTCGTATTTGGACGGGGGTAAAATTTAATGTTTGGGTTACCTTTGAAGTGGGGTGCCGGGAACATTGAGCACTGACTGTTAGAGATACCGTATTTGTTTTTGAAGAATTTCTCAATCCAAGAAGCATCAGCGTTTCGAGGGGCACCTTTGATGAGGAGGGTAGTAACCTGATCGTTTTCTGATCGTAGTTTGTCCAACCTTTGCTGCCACTCGGAAGGTGTCCATGTTGTTCCAAAATGTATGATAGGCTGTTCTGCAGTTTCCGACTCTTCGATTGGAGAGACATGGTTGACCGTCTGATTCAGACTCGAAAATGGGGCTGAGTCAACTTCAGTTTCAAGTAGTTCGTCGAAAATTGAAGTATTGTAGTTGACATTTTCGTTTTGTTGGTTTATTATGGGTAGGTCGTCAATTTTTGTGCTAATTGTTCCGGTGAGATTTGATTGCTCAGAATAGCTTGGTTTTAGATTTTTTATTGATGAATTCAATTGATTCATGGTTGTTTGTTGACAGTTTATTATTAGAATGGGTTATTAGGACTTTATTTCATTTGTTGATATTCCCAATTTAAGAACCATAACCACCGCGACTTTTAATTGCAGAGACGCTTAAAAATGCTTTTGGAGACAATATTTTAAAACGTTCTCTTGTAATAAGCAGATCAGGTGACCAAGGTTTCTCAATATGGGTATATTCGTTTTGATACATAGAGAAACGTAATTTTGTGTCGAACCGTAAAAGATTTTGATAAAATTGTCCAATTGCGAATTGTAGCCTACTCATATGTTTTTTCTGTGCCATTCGTATCTTCTCATAGGAAAGTCAAGCGAGTTACGAGCAAATGGTCATTTTTGTTTGAACTAAATTCATATTCTACCCTTCTGTCAATAAATCCCCGAAGTGTTTCAGTATATCGACAGGCACTACTATGATCGGACTCTTGCTTATCGCTGATGGGAACATACTGAAAAATAATTAATCTTATTTTTATGCGTTGTTCGCAATAGGCGGAATGACATACATTTGCCCATTAGTCAATTAAATCGGTAGTATAAATGCAATTTAAAAGGAATTGTAATTCAAAACATGAAAAGGCTACAATCCGATGTCCGAATCGTTAAAGAGGTACCCTATCCCATTCTTAAAATTAATATTCCCAAAAACAAAGCGAGGATAAAAACTTTATATGGTTGAAAAATAGAATATAAAATTGCCTAAACATATTTTCAAAATTCCTTAAGGTGGCAACAGCCACGCAGTTATAACTGTCTGGTATGCCTATTCAGGCCGCCTGTGCAGTTATACCGGACCGAAATCCCTAGAGCATTCTCACGCTCCGGTACTGATTGATGTGAGGCACATCAGTTTGTGTGTTTTCGTCGTTCGGTAAACATGGCATCTACAGACGATGCTCTTGCCATAGTGGGTTTATTATTAGCCATAAATCGTTCGAAACAAAAAAAAATTCGTATAATAAACGAATACCGTCTTCGCTCATGTAAAAGTGGCGTGATGGTTAGTGCGACAAACTGCCGAGCAGAAGGTATGGGTTAGCCGAAGCAATACCTAAATAATGTTGGCCCTCGATCGATATGGTGATTTTCAAAATTAATTTATTTTAAAAGTACATATATCCAATCATCTATCTGGCAGATGACAACAGACAGTGCCTAGATTACCGGCTTAGATGGTATAAAGGATTTTAACTCTTCGTAGTTAGTACCGCTCAAGCAAATTCGTTGCTCCGCTTATGTTATGTCTATTCGTCCGGCTGCCGTCAATATTTCCTAATCAACACCACCTATGCGACCTAGGGCACAAGGAATTTCAACTTTCTCTTTCTGGCCATTCTATCAAATGCAAGGATTAATATAAGTTTATCCTTAACCTCGAAGAAAGACCACGTCAAAGGCATGCCAGTTTTTTAATCGCAAACGTTCACTCCAAATACTATTCAGACAAAAGTTACCAACAAAAAAATAATTTAAAGAACTTGCTACCTTAGAAATTGTTATACATGTTTGGGATAAAGATAATTAGATCGCTTATATATATAAAATGATAAAATTACTAATTCAAATACATAATAATTATTATATTATGTAAATAAACTGTATTTGCCAATATCTTTATTTGTACTGTTTTTTTTTTTGTTAATTTCAGATTTTGCAAATTCGTCACCCAAGCTCGGTGAAATGTGGGCAAATGTTCCAGCAAATGAAAAAAGTATGTGGAGAAGACGAGCAAAGCGATTGGCTAATAAATCGAAACAAGTGCAAACTGACGACAACAATCGAAGACAATCCAAAACGACTTTTATTAATAGAGCCACAACTAGCAGAACAAAAAAAATCGCTCAACAATCTACACCTAGTATTGCTACATCATTGACGCCAACCCTTTCATCAGAAACCCAACCTTCCCTTACATCCTTATTTTCCCCAACAATAAAGATAGGTGGCAACATTGTCACCCAACCAGGTGCTTTTAAAGTTACGGGAATCGAGCCGATCGATGTAGCTGCTCACTTAAAACTGCTTGGTGATAGTTTGTCTATAATTGGTGAGCGACTTAAAGAGCATGAGGGTCAAATAACTGTTTCTGGCAGCCTTTCTGTACTATTAGATAGTTTATTGTGTTCTATAGTCCCGCTAATTTGTTTGACATCTCATATACCTGGACTTGAAAATCGTAAATGTTTGAATGATAATTTACATGCTACGTTGGATAATATTGCTTATATAATGCCTGGACTTTAAATGTACATTAGTAAATTATTATATATTGTATCTATAGATAAAATAAGACAAAAAAAAACTATTAAAGTATTCATAACTGAAACAAATATTTTTAACTCTTCGTTTTGGTAGAGTGGTGCGTTAATCTCAAAGCTGGTTTAGATTCATTCGGTACTTTATTGTTTTAGATGCCAATCACTAATAAATGATTTTCACTGATTCTCTTACATTTAGTTAAAGTATATATCCCAAATATACTATAATAAGATAGTGATATCATTTTTTTCCGTGTGCTGATGGAAATCTGGTTGGGTGCTGTAGAACGAGGGTAGACTCTGATTGGCGTTAACTTGGCAATGCCCAGTGTTGCAACTCTGACTACATATCAAATGTGCTTATCTTTACCTCCAAGTGGTAACCATCGGGTACTGGTCTCATCCAACCGGATTTGACTTGCTAAACGATAAGTGCGAGTGTTGAAAACACGACGAAGAATACCCGGCCTGCTGTCCCAGGCGAACCTAGATGAGCTGCTCTGACATATTCGGACAACAGGTTGTCTAGGAATTTCAAGGGTTAGTCAGGCCCCTTGAACAGAGATGGTGGCGGATGAACCGAAAGGCCAACGGAAAGGACTGATTTTATTGTTGACGACCCTGCTAAACGAAAAAATGACAACGATGTTCGTATCTGCACCAGGAATGTGAAAACATTAAACAGGAGAGGTGCAGGCGAACAACTAGCGGAATCCCTAAACTGCTACAAAGCAGACATTACTGCCATCCAGGAAATACGATGGGATGGGCCGGGCAAAAAGAGGATGAAAAACTGTAACATCTACTACGGACCGTGTTATAGTGAGCAGAAACAGCGACTATTCGGATGCGGATTTGTTATAAGTGCCAGACTTAGGCAAGAAGTCTTATGTTTCCAAGACATAAGCGAACGCATAGTAACAATCCGCATCAAGGCCAAATTCGCCAACATAAGCCTTATATGCGCTCACGCTCCGACGGAAGAAAAAGATGATATAGCTAAGGATTGCTTCTACGAGCTCCTTGACAAAACCTATGAGCGACTGCCGAAGTACGATGTTAAAATCGTGCTGGGAGATTTTAACGCAAAGGTAGGAAGAGAAGACATCTTTAGAAGTATTGTCGGAAAACATAGCCTACACGACAACACGTCTGGTAACGGACTTAGGCTAATTGATTTCGCTAAGGAACGAAATGCCACTATAGCCAGCACACGGTTTCCTCACCTCGATATCCATAAGGGGACATGGCGGTCTCCAGATCAACGAACGGTCAACCAAATTGATCACATTGCGATAGATAAGAGGCACGCATCCAGTATTTGGATGTCCGAACATTCCGAGGAGCTAACATCGACTCGGATCACTACCTTGTAGCAGCCAAGGTAAGAATGCGGATATCCACCACGCCACAACAATCCAGAAATACTGTGAAAAAATTTAATGTCGGAAGACTGCAATCGCAAGAGACCGCCAAGACCTTCGCACAACGCGTATCCCTTAACCTCTCGATGAACACCATACCACCAGCATCGAATGTCGAAGAGCAATGGCAACGATGCCAACAGGCCATTAGATCAGCCGCAACTGATGTGCTTGGTTTCTCGCGCCCACCAGCAAGAAACCCCTGGTTTGATGAGGAATGCCGACCGATGCTCACAGCCAAGAACGAGGCCTACAAGGCTAAGCTAAGCCTATAGAGCTGCCATTGAGCTCTATAGGCAAAGAAGAAGGGAAGAACATCGGCTTTTCAGCAAGAAAAAAAAAGAGCAAGAAAAGCGCGCCATCGAGGATATAGAGAGGTGCCACTCCAGGAACGATGTTCGCAAGTTTTACCAAAGTGTAAAATATCAAAGCCCAGGATACAAGGCTCGAACAGAATCCTGTCGAGATGAACAAGGAAATATTGTAGTTGAGACACATTCGATGCTGAGGATATGGAAGAACCACTTCTGCAGACTGTTAAACGGCGATGACGAACAACATTCCGCTGTAAGGCAGAACGAGCCATTCAATATTGGCAACGACAGCGAAAACTGCCAACCTCCCGACCTGAGTGAAGTCAGGATAGCAATATCTAAACTCAAGCTTAATAAGGCTGCGGGAAATGACGGCCTTCCCGCTGAGCTCTATAAGGACGGCGGAGATGACTTGGTAAGTAACATCCACCAACTCATAAGCCAAATCTGGTAGGATGAAAATATGCCTGAAGAATGGAACCTCAGCATCGTTTGCCCGATCCACAAAAAAGGAGACCCTCTGAACTGCGCCAACTACAGAGGCATAAGTCTCCTCAACATCGCCTACAAAAACCTATCTGCCGTAATATGTGAACGCCAGAATCCGTTTACCAACAACCTGATTGGCCCTTATCAGTGTGGTTTTATGCCAGGAAAGTCCACAACCGATCAAATTTTCACACTTCGGCAGATCCTGGAAAAACTCAAGAAGTCCAAATCGATACCCACCACCTATTCATCGATTTCAAAGCCGCATATGACAGCATTTATAGAGACGAACTGTACAGAGCCATGTCTAGTTTTGGTATACCGCCCAAATTCGTCCGTTTGTGTAGGATGACGATAGAGAATTCTCGCTGCTCCATCAGGGTCGGAAACGACCTCACCGACAGGATAATGCAAAACTCCAAAGCCAACACCAGAGGCACAATTTTCCAAAAGTCGGTGCAAATACTAGCATACGCTGACGATATTGACATCATTTGTAGGACTCAACGTGATGTCATAGCCACGTTTGCTAGTATAGAGAAGGAAGCGAAGAAAATGGGTTTAGCAGTAAATGAGCGTAAGACTAAGTATATGCTGTCATCACGAAAGGACTCACAACATCAACGAATTGGACAGAACGTCACCATTGACAGATATAACTTTGAGGTAGTACGGGACTTTGTCTACCTCGGCTCCGCTATTAACTCTGACAACAACATCTGGTCAGAAATTAAACGAAGAATTACTCTTGTCAACCGCTGTTTCTTCGGGCTAAGAAGGCAATTTAGTAGTAAAGCCCTCACTCGAACTACTAAGGAGATCCTATATAAGACCCTGATCATCCCAGTCCTGCTCTACGGCGCTGAAGCATGGACCGTATCAAAAGTGGATGAAGAAATCCTTGGTAGATTCGAGAGGAAAATTCTTCGAAAAATCTTCGGTCCAATTTGCGTTGAGGGGCTATGGAGACGAAGATTCAACCAAGAACTATACGAGCTGTACAGCGACATGCACCTGGTCAAAAAACTCCGCATTGGACGTTTAAGATGGCTAGGGCATGTAGAACGAATGGACACCAATACTCCGGCTCGCAGAGTCTTCGATTCCCAGCCAGACGTCGGACGCAGTAGAGGAAGATCTCGCCTTAAGTGGCGCGCACAAGTGGAAACCGACCTCAACCAACTTGGAGTGCGCAACTGGAGGCAGTTAGCTAAGGACCGGTCTAATTGGAGAGGCATGTTGGTTGAGGTCCAGGTTCATTCCGGACTGTAGCGCCACTTAAGTAAGTAAGTGGCAGGTGACATTTGTTTGAGAGTTCCTGTTTTTTCCGCAATTTATAGCGCGGTTTATTATTATAGGGCCAAATCCAAGGGTTTAGTTCTTTGAAGACGCCGCAATAAATTTGTTTCGTCAAGAATTTGTAGGACAATTTTGGTAACGTGTTCCAATGAACGTTTTTTTATTTTATATGCAAAATTGTTCGTTACATCTGTAACCGCGGGAATATCCAGATATCTGCGTAGATCACCGTTCCTTATGTAGCTCGGCGCATTGACGAATGATCTTAACCGTTTGTTTTCAAAAGTTTGTAAAATATTTAGATTCGTTTCACTCATTTGCTCCCGTTAAGTGCAATCCGCCAGGATTTTGTCCATTTATTAACCTCTTAAAGAGCGTATTGTTATTTCATATTTGTTTCCCCTATTGTTGTGACAACTGCTAGTATCGCCAGCTACAACGCTGCAGCTATTGTATCGTTTGTTTGTGGGATATCAGGATATCACGTGTAAATAGGAGATACAAGAGTGGTCCAAGGACGCTTCCTTGTGGTACCTCTACCATTATTTCGTTGAAGACTGAATATTCGTTTCCAAGTTCCACGCGGACGAGTCTATGCCGAAGACTTAAATTGTATTGGAGGCCTCTATGCCATACCTTGGGACACGCCAAGAAATACGGCTGAGCAAATTTTATTTTCTTCCAAAGCTTTCTCAATTACATTATTAATTCGATGTACTTGGTCCACAGTCTAAATCCAATTTGATGGTCAGGTAAAAGGCGTTTCGGATCAATAATGGGGTGTAAGCGACCGAGTAATATGCATTCCTTTGAAATTACTGGAAGAAGTGAGATGGGTCTGTAAGATTTGATTTCATTCGGTGATTTTCTTGGTTTGTAACGTACCCCTAACGCTCGTCTCGCATTGAGAGTGCCATCTAGTGAACAGATGTCGAACTTGTAAGTCGCCAATCCCCAACCGACACTATCACCCTTGCTGGTGAGGGACTAATCAAGCTCACTTCTCATCTCTCACATTAGGACCCTTAGGCCAGTCCGGGCGGATTGAAATGGGTGTCCAGCCATCTTGCGGCAAGGCATGAGGTATCGAGAACTGTTAAAGTGATCAGACGTATTGATTTGTGGTGGAAAAGGTTTATTGAAATTCGAATAGTTAAAGTGGTAATAATAAAATCTTTTTAAGCGCCATATAAGCCGAATTCATTTTGCGAAGCGGCAAGCTTAAAGAAGGATCGGGATAGAAATTCTTATTAACAAAAATGGAAGATTGTTATAAATGCAAAAAGACAATAAGCGGAGAGTCGGGAATAAGCTGTATGGGTGTATGTGGAAAAAAGATCCATCTCACTCTATCATGTAACGGAATCGACCGCTACGGTGACAATGTGTTTGATACTTGCCCAATGTAATGATTAGATTCGTTTGTGATGATTGTATGATCTATATATCAAACGTTAACATGGTATTAAAAGATATGCAAACAGTAGTAAATAAAAACAATAAATACCTAGAAGAATACAAACAAGAGTTCAGTGATGCACTAAAACGAATCGAAGAAGAAATTAAAAATCTACTACAGGCAATCGAAACAACATATATGGCTAGACTTAAAGCAATGAAAATTTGTCAGGAAATTGCGAAAAAAGTTTAGTACTTCCTTTGTACTTTCTTTCAATGAACAATGAACAGGTTAAGACAAAATTGATCCTTCATCACTACCCAGCGAAGAGCTGACTATAAATTATTTGGTCCGGCACTAAATAATTTTAGTATCAGAAATTTTCTGTTTACACCGTTCATGACTAAGTGGTTTTTCCCAAGATCAGCCCCAATGGCTACGTTTTCACCGTGGACAATAACCTATTATAACAGTTAGTATAACACTTCATATGAATTTGTAGTGACATCTATGCGCAAGGTAGAATAAACAGTTTAGTCCAGGTCGCCTAAAGAAGTGGACTGACCTAAGTAATTTAGTACTTGTTCGAGGTGTTTACACCGATGGGACTTACAGCAAATGTAGGCTTAGTCCTGGTAATTGTCCACGGTGTAAACGTAGCCATTGATTGGAAGCGGTATAATGTGATACAGGTAATATTATTCATTTCATAATTTTGGTATTTTTACATTTATATGTTATTATACTTACTTACTTAAGTGGCGCTACAGTCCGGTATGAACCTGGGCCTCAATTAACATGCCTCTCCAATTAGCCCGATCCTTAGCTAACTGCCTGCAGTTGCGCACTCCAAGTTGGTTGAGGTCCGTTTCTACTTGTGCGCGCCACTTAAGGGGAGGTCTTCCTCTACTGCGTCTGACGTCTGGCTGGGAATCGAAGACTCTGAGAGCCGGAGTATTGGTGTCTATTCCTTCTACATGACCTAGCCATCTTAAACGTCCAATGCGGAGTTTTTTGACTAGATGTATGTCGCTGTACAGCTCGTATAGTTTTTGGTTGAATCTTCGTATCCATAGCCCGTCAACGCAACCGGGACCGAAGATTTTTCGAAGAATTTTTCGCTTTTGATACGGTCCATGCTTCAGCGCCGTAGAGCAGGACTGGGATGATCAGGGTCTTATCTAGGCATCTCCCTTGTAGTTCGAGTGAGGGATTTACTACTAAATTGCCTTCTTAGTCCGAAGAAACAGCGGTTGGCAAGAGTAATTCTTCTTTTGATTGCTGACGAGATGTTGTTGTCAGAGTTAATAGCGGAGCCGAGGTAGACAAAGTCCCGTACTACCTCAAAGTTATATCTGTCAATGGTGACGCTCTGTCCAATTCGTTGATGTTGTGTGTCCTTTTGTGTTGACAGCATATACTTAGTCTTACCCTCATTTACTGCTAAACCCATTTTTGCCGCTTCCTTCTCTTTCTAGCAAACGTGGCTATGACATCACGTTGAATCCTACCAATGATGTCAATATCGTCGGTGTATGCTAGTAGTTGCACTGATTTTTGGAAAATTGCGCCTCTGGTGTTGGCTCGGGAGTTTTGCACAATCCTTTCGAGAATCAAATTAAAGAACTCACATGACAGCGCATTGCCATGCCTTAATCCTTTTTTGGTATCGAATGTGTCGGTGAGGTCGTTTCCGACCCTGATAGAGTTTGTCTCTATAAATGCTGTCGTATGCGGCTTTGAAATCGATAAATATGTGGTGGGTATCGATTCGGACTTCTTGGGTTTTTTCCAGGATCTGCCGAAGTGTGAAAATTTGATCGGTTGTGGACTATCCTGGCCTAAAACCACACTGATAAGGGCCGATCAGGTTGTTGGTAAACGGTTTCAAGCGTTCATGTATTACGGCAGATAGGATCTTGTAGGCGATGTTGAGGAGACTTACGCCTCTGTAGTTGGGGCAGTTTTTGTGGATCGGGCAAATGATGCTGAGGTTCCATTCTTCAGGCATACTTTCATCCGACCAGATTTGGCTTATGGATGGTGGATGTTACTTACAAAGTCATCTCCGCTAGCTTTATAAAGCTCAGCGGACAACCGTCATTTCCGGCGGCCTTATTAAGCTTGAGTTTAGATATTGCTATCCTCACTTCACTTAGGTCAGGTGGTTGGCAGTTTTCGCAGCCGCTGCCAATATTAAATGGTTCGTTCTGCCTGAGCCTGATAGCGGAATGTTGTTCGTCATCGCCGTTTAACAGTCTGCAGAAGTGGTTCTTCCATATCCTCAGCATCGACTGTGTCTCATCTACGATATTTCCATGTTCATCTCGACAGCATTCTGTTCGAGCCTTGTATCCTTGGCTTTGACGTTTTACACTTTGGTAAAACTTGCGAACATCGTTCCTGGAGTGGCACCTCTCTATATCCTTTATCGCACGCTTTTCTTGCTCTTTTATCCTCTTTCTGAAAAGCCGGTTTCACTAGAAAGATGAAATATGGTACACGTGCTCTTTGTTGCTCCCAGCAACATCCCATTCCATCCTTAAATTAAGTATTAGGTGTAACTAAAACCTGATGGTTGGGTGTTGTAGAACGAGGGTAGACTCTGATTGGTTTTAAATTGGCAATGCCCAGTGGTTATAACTCTGTCTACACATCAAATGTGCTTATTTTTACCTCCTAGTGGTAACCATTGGATACTGGTCTCGTTCAACCGGATTTGACTAGTTAAACGATAAATGCTAGTGTTGATAACACTTCTGACACTGGTCAGAACATATTCGGGCAACAGGTTATCTTTATCGCTTATCGGTATTTTAAGAAAAGTTAAGAAAATGTAAAGGCACTATCTGTTGTCTAACGACAATTGTCGAAAGTAGAAAAATAAATAATAATGCGAAAATTAATTAATACTAAAAAAAGTATTTAATCAACAAGTGTTGTGGGGTAACAAGTCGAGCAAATAATTATTTAATTTATTTTAAATAGTATTTTAAATTTTGTTATCGATTGCTTTTTATTGAATAATTGAGTTGAGCGTATGCATCGTATTTCAAATGGTAATTTGTTGTACAGCCTAGGTGCTACTGAAGTATAAAAGTTTAGAAAGTTATTATTTGTGTTGTGTACAGGAATGATAGCGAGATTTCTATCGCAACTGCGTAATGTGTAAGCTGAAGTAATGCCGCTTGAAAGATAACCACTTCTACAGAAAAATATTTTTAATACTTTATAGAAATAAAGATGTTTAAGCTTGTGAATACCCGAGCTGACAAACAACGAAAAGCTGTGATCGAATCTTTTTTTCCTCTAGATGGTTCTTAATATATGCTTATGGGTAACTAATAAAGGTTGTAGATGGTTTTTGTAAGTACCTCCCCAACATATTATACCATATTGTATTTTGGATTAAACTAGTCCGTAATAAATTGTAAAGTCTAGAGCATTTGTTGGGACAACATTAGGGACACAACATGATACTATACTTAACGCGAATTTTCTGCCGTAAATGCTGTGTTGAATTAAAAGTGGAGGATTCAAATCTACAGCGTGTAAATTAAAAAAAAAACATAACTATTGTTTTTTTCGCTTATGACAAGCTTCTGGATGCCAAATAAATGTCTAAATACCTCAAAGTCATAATTGATATCCGAAATAAGTTCTAATACTGTGGGACTAGAATTAACAACAGCCAATCTAACTAACTAACTAACTATACCTCAAAGTATATGGATCGAAAAGTGTCTGAGAAGCGTAGTTAGACAATCGTAATATCTTTATTTCGTTCATATAAAGTTTTTTGCAACGCCCACTTTTTGGGGGCGTTTTTAGTAAAAAACCTTTTAGGTCAAATTTTAAAATTTTGATGCAGAATAATTAATTATATTAATATAAACATTTCGTCTATAGACCATTTTAGCCCACGCCTACTTTTTCGGGGCGTTTTCTTACAAACCGTTTGTTTACCCTACCCCATAGCATATGCAGGAGCAAAACGATGTTTTTTGCCAAACAACAAAAGATTCTGATAAACTGTTTGAACAATATGTTGTGACAATGTCATTTTCTATATTATAGGCTAATAAAGCCCACTTTTTGGAGATATTAATTTTAAGGTTGGGATGGGATAGGGTACTCAACGATCCGCACAGCGGATTGTAGCCTTCTCATATGTTTAGAATGGATTTCATTTAATAAGTATGTAGTTAGACATCTATGGCTTGTTTTTTTTTTTCAATTAAGGTTTATTACTTCCAATTACTTATGAGCTAAGATCAACATAGACATTTAAAATAAAACAAAAGTATCAAAAGCAATTGAGGGATTGGAATCAGTATTAACTCTTGACCAGTTTTCAAAAACCAAATAAGTATTAAGTGTTCAAAATTAGTTTTGGTAATTTGCTTATCAGACAACATATCTATATTTATATCACCAACTATAAACAAGTGCTTTGAATTCAATTCAGCAATAATTTGAGCTCCTCCATAAAAACATCTTCATTTACATTATGAAATCATTAAAAACTACAGAGATATCAAGCATATCATAGCATAAAAGATCCTTGCTGATATAGCTCAAGCTTTCATTGACAAAAACCGCAGTTCCACCTGAAGCGTAATTATGCTTTGCATATAAATAAAACCGGGAATTCTAAAAAATCATTTCCATGCTCATAAATCCAAATTTCCGTAAAAAAAATAATTTTGACATTTAATAACGTTTCTAAATGACTCAGTAGCAAATCAATTTTTTTAGAAGACTTCTAATATTTTGATGGACAATAACAAAAACTGTTTTTGTAATCAACAGAATGAAAAACACTTTTGCAAAAATCTCTATCATAAAAACAAAAAGGAATAACCAATGACACATTATTTAGATATGTTAAAAATATTTTGGCCATATCAAATGATTTCTTTAATATCATCAAAAGATGAAATGCGTTAAGTGGTTTCACCTTCTTGTTTTTTCATAAATATTACTCCGTTCTTTATCCAAAGATATGATATTTTTTCATATTTAAGTTGTTTGGATCTGTTAAATAATATTGAAATTTATTAAAATTTTATTTATAAAAATAGGTTTTTTGCTATAATGTTTACCAAATAAACTTAAATTAATTTGTTTCATTTTCTTATTTTGCATGAGTTTCTGTTTACATTCTATTGATTTCAATTTACGTTAAAACATATGAGAAGGCTACAATCCGCTGTGCGGATCCATAAAACTAAAATCCCAAAAAAAAAGTGGGCATGGCTAAAAATACGATGTGGATAAAATAGAAAAAAAGATATAGTGACAACTAAATCTTCAGACTGCTTACAAAACACTTTTACGGTTCTACAAAAGACTAGGTTTTCTCCTTCATATGTTATGGGGTAGTGTATAAAAATGGTTTTTATATAAAAACGCCCCCAAAAAGTGGGCGTGGGTTAAAATGGTATAAAGACGAAATGTTCATATTAATAATGTTAATGATTCTGCATCAAAATTTTTTTCGAAAAATATAAAATTTGACCGAAAACAGTTTTTTATTGAAAACGCCCCCAAAAAGTGGGCGTGGCAAAAAACATTATATGAACAAAATATAGATATTACCATTCTCTAAATATGCTGTTCAGACACTTTTTTAAAATTCTTTACGGTTTTGCCAAAAATTACGTTTTTCTAAAAAGGGGGCGTGGCAGTGGGCGGATTTCAAAAATTTTTGCACTTGTTCTGGTGACTCGGACAAGGATCCTATACACCAAATTTCATTATCCTAGCTCAAAATTTAAGGCCCAAAAATCGGTGACGAACAGACAGACGGACGGACGGACGGACGGACGGACGGACGGACAGACAGACATGGCTAATTCGACTCAGCTAGCGATTCTGAGTCGATCCATATACTTTGAGGTATATGTAGCAAAATTATTTCTCTATGTTACAAACTATGTATCAAAACTAATATACCCCCCTATGGGATAGGGTATAACAAAGTACCACACATTCCAGTATACATATCGGGTGATCCATTTCGAGGTTCACTACTTTTTTAAAGAAAAACATATGAGAAGGCTACAATCCGCTGTGCGGATCGTTGAATACCCTATCCCATCCTATCCATAAAACTAAAATCCCCAAAAAAGGGGGCATGGCTTAAAACACGATGTGGATAAAATAGAAAAAATGATATAGTGACAACAAGTTCTTCAGACTGCTTACAAAACAATTTTGCGGTTCTACAAAAGACTAGGTTTTCTCCTGCATATGTTATGGGGTAGTGTATAAAAATGGTTTTAATATAAAAACGCCCCCAAAAAGTGGGCGTGGGTTAAAATGGTATAAAGACGAAATGTTCATATTAATAATGTTAATGATTCTGCATCAAAATTTTTTTCGAAAAATTTAAAATTTGACCGAAAACAGTTTTTAATTGAAAACGCCCCCAAAAAGTGGGCGTGGCAAAAAACTTTATATGGACGAAATATAGATATTATTATTGTCTAAATATGTTGTTCAGAAACTTTTTTAAAATTCCTTACGGTTTGGTCAAAAACTGAGTTTTTCTTAAAAGGGGGCGTGGCAGTGGGCGGATTTCAAAAATTTTTACACTTGTTCCGTAGGCAGAGACGAGGATCCTATATACCAAATTTCATTATCCTAGCTCAAAATTTAAGGCCTAAAAATCGGTGACGTACAGACGGACGGACGGACGGACAGACAGACATGGCTTAATCGACTCAGCTAGCGATTCTGAGTCGATCCATATACTTTGAGGTATATGTAGCTAAATTATTTCTCTATGTTACAAACTAAGTATCAAAACTAATATACCCCTATGGGATAGGGTATAAAAACACAGAAAATTCAAATTTAATGGAGAATGTTTATTATCATTTGAAAGAACATTCTTTGGCATTTATTTTTTGAAGATTATGTCTATCAAATGTTGGCCGTTGCTACGTCGCAGATGGTCCATCCGTTGAGTCAAATTTTCGATCACTCGTTCGAGCATTTCGACTGGTAAATATGGCGAATGACACGCGTGATGTTTTCCTCCAAGGCCTGAATTGAAGCGGGTTTGTCGGCATAAGCTTTTGACTTTACATAGCTATCCCCACGGGAAAAAGTCTAACGGTGTGATATCACACGATCTTGGTGGCCAATCAACCGGCCCAAAACGTGAAATTATGTGCTCACCGAAAGTTCTCTCAATAAGTCCATTGATTGATGCGATGTGTGGGAAGTGGCGCCGTCTTGCTGAAACCAAATGTCGCCGAGATCACGAGCTTCAATTTCAGGCATCAAATAGTCGGTTATCATGGTCCGAGTTGCTGCGAACGGCGCCGAATCGACTCTCCACGGTCTTCGTGTACACTCTCAGCTACGGCCGCTATATATTCTTCACAGCGTGCTGGACGTGGTCTATTCGGTCGAATATTATCCAATAATGAATGCTGGGTCTCAAAATGGGTGATGGTGTTGCGAATAGTACGCTCAGTAGGCCGATTATGTTGACCATAAGTTGAGCGAAGTGCACGAAACACATTCCTCACAGAACGTGAATTTTCATAATAAATTTGAACAATTTGTAAACGTTGTTCACGCGTAAGTCTTTCCATTATGAAATGCCAAACAATACTAAACAAAAATAACATGATAGCATGACACGACTCACACGTGATCTGTCAAAAAAGGCTATTGAAAAAAGTACTCTATTTGGATCACCCGTTATATAGTAATGTAGTGGAATTATCAAATACAGCTAAATATAAATACATATGAAAAATAAAATGCTGATTAGTCTAACGACTAGGTGCGATTCGTTGAAGACATTCAAAAGTCAGTCTTCGAGAGGTTTTTTAGATCGGGTTATAGTCGCTCGCTATTGCAGAAGGTTCCCTCGCGATGAAACCTCTGCAATGTCTTTCGATGATTTTTCCTTCCAGCGAAAAAAAAAATCTTTAACTAACTTGCACTGTTTCGATTTCTAATTTAAGATCAATCGAATGTTCGATACACTCTTTTATATACTGGGGAACTAATTTGGAATCCTTACGCATAGGATCAATTTTTACAACAATATTAAGTATTTTTATAACATATCCTTCGACATCTTTTTGCTTTTTGTCTCGCTTGACAATGTTAACGGCATCTATGACTTTATATTGCCTGTCTTTCAGATCGTTAACAATGTCATCCTTTAAGCACGACGCATGTAACCCTCTAGCTACAATGCGTAAAGGCCTTTTATATTTATTTTCAAATGAATACCATTCTATTTTATCGGTATTAAGCTTGCGGGATAATAGACGGTAACTTTCAGGGTCTTTAACGCAGACTTTCCATGTATTTTTTCTTAGCGAAGTTACTTGGTAGCCCGATAATGGCAATGATTTTAACAATGTATGCAACTTGTTGAAATCGTCAATACCGATCACATTAATTGGCGGTGGGGGCCGTTGTTTTAGCTGTTTCGCTTTATAAATAACCTCTTAGTCGCGGTTCATAATTTCAGGAGAGGATACAGCTTTCCTTTTTTACCGGTCTTTTCTTTAAGATCCAGTTGGTTTCGGCACTGAGTTCTTCTTCATCCGTATGGTATTCCAAATTCACTGGGCGGAGAAGGTGGAGAATTTCTTTACGAAGCTCTTCGCAGAGCAGTTCGACATTGTTTAGCCTTGTTCGACATTGTTTTGTCGTGTTTCCGAAACTCTAATCCCATAGTGTTTGATTATAATATCAACCACACAAATTTAAAACTTGTAACTATGAAGAAAGATCTAGGAGTAATCCTAGATACAAACCTTTCTTTTTTACAACATTTCGTATAAACAAAGCAAATCAAATGCTTGGTTTCTTTTTAAAAGAAACACTAAAGAGTTATCGTATCTATATACTTTAAAATCCCTTTCTAATTCTCTGGTACGGTCAGTTCTTGAGTATTGTAGCATTGTTTGGAACCCCTTCTATACAAATTCAACTGACAGAATTGAGAAAGTTCAGAAGCATTTTAAAAGATACGCATTTTATAAGCTTAATTGGAGGATTGCAAGGGCTTCTTATTTTTTTTTTTTTTTAAATTCTGAATTGCCTAAGTAGTAATATACACATCGACCTAAAAGATCTATTGTGCTTGCCGTCAGATGTTTTTTAGGTTAGTAGCGCTTCTACTTTCCTAATGTAGCTGATAATACTTTCAGCCGAAGATTTCCTCAGTTTTTCGGGACTTAAAAATTCCCTGAAGAAAGATTCCCTTCTCATACCGTAAAGCATATGCATTCACATTATATGCTCGGCTGTTTCGTCTTCTTCTAGTTTAGGTGATATCGCAGACCGTGATGACCAGTTAGGTAGCCTACTAGGTTTTTGATATCGTGCCTGCGAAGATTTAGTATCTTATTGGCATCTGATTTAAGGGCTAAATAGTTCTTTTGGCCTGTTTTAGGCCTGGGATGTTTCCCCAGTATGAAACACATTTGTTTTGTTCCCAGTTTTTTATGACCAGATTTATGGCTGATTTGGGGAATGCAAAGAAGGGTTCAGGTCCAATGAAGGGGGTTTCCAAACCTTTTCTGGCTAGTTCATCGGCTTTTTCGTTTCCTTCAATTCCCTTATGTCCGGGGACCCACCATAGTCTGGTTTTGTTCCTGGAACTGAGTGTTTGGAGGGAGTTGAAGCAGTGTAGTAATGATTTGGAGTCAATGATGTGTGAGCTAAGGGCTTTTATAGCTGCTTGACTGTCCGTGAATATATGGATGTTTGCGCCTTTAATACCTGAGTTGTGTATTAGGTTTGCGCATTCTTTTATGGCATGGAGCTCAGCTTGGAATACACTAGGATTTTTTCCCATAGGTATTGAGATGTTTTTATTTGGTCCATGTATGCCAGCTCCTACCCCTGAGTCCATTTTAGAACCATCTGTATACCACTTTAGGCCGTTTAGGCCGTTTAGGCAGTTTGGTGGGTTGTTGCTACACCATGCTTCTCTGGTTGTGATCTCCGTTGAAAATCTTTTGTCGAAGCATAGTGTCTTTGGTAAGCGGTCTGTAACCGCACAGATCAAGTTCTGGAAGTTCGGATAGAAGTTCAATTAGTTTAAGATGTTCACTAATGTTTAATTCTTCCGCTTGTGTCATACTTGCTGAGCTGCGAATTGCCACTTTTTTATATAAGTGTGGAGGGGTGTTAGTCTTATTAAGGATTCTATAGCCGCTTTAGGACAGGTACGCATAGCTCCGGTAATGCCCAGACAGGCAAGCCGTTGTACCTTGTTTAATTTATTTATAGTTGTTTTTTGGGTGACTTTGTTCCACCATACTATTGAAGCGTATGTTATAATGGGCCTGACCATGATCGTGTAGATCCAAAGTGTGGTCTTTGGAGAGATTCCCCAGGTTTTACCATACATGCTTCGGCAAGCCCAGAAAGCTTTGGTTGCTTTTTTGAATTTTGTTGTTGATGTGGGAGTTCCAGCTTAGTTTTTTATCGAGTAGCTATCACTCCAAGATATTTTACTTCGTTGGAATACTCAATGTATGTACCATTAATTGAAATTTGGGTAAGATTTAATTTCCTCCTTTTTGTAAAAGGGACGATGATAGCCTTGCTGGGGTTTATAGAAAGACTTTCTTTATTACACCAGTCTATGACTATCTTAAGGGCTTTTTGCAAACGTGTTGTAACCTCGTTTGGTTCTTTGCCCTTAATTATGATGACTAGGTCATCGGCGTATCCAATTATATTGAAACCTGCATAACTTAGGTCTTGAAGTAGGTTATCGATAACCAGAGACCATAGTAGGGGTGAGAGTACTCTTCTTACTCTTCTTATTATAATAGATGTTTATTGTTCGGTATGCATTCTCTTTATGATGGTCGGGCTTATTTTTCAGTTATGTTTATAAGAGATATAGTAATATTTCATATCAATTGTCCTCCTTTATTAACTTTAGTTAATTGTGTCAATGTACCCTCTAGAACTTCACGCTATCGATTTCAATTTTATGAGCAATTTCATCGTACAAACTATGGCCGTAATGAACCAATCACGCGTTGCGTATTTTCAACTTTATTCTTGGCGTACTTCCTGCACAGTCCAGTTAAGAATGAACTCCAGAAGAACAGATTCTCTTTTTTATACTATTTTCCTGACATATTTCATAAAAATACTATTCAATGATTTCCTGATTACAAACAATCTCGCAGGTTATTTAGTTTTACAGTACTATAACACGGCCATCCTGCAGTTTTCATCGTTCTCGATGAATATTATTGAAATCTGGTACCAACAAATTCTTGTAGTTCAGAGGCAATATTCAGCATGTCTACTTTAATTTAAAACAACACAATTAAAATGATTCAGCTCAGAGCTATATCTCACAGGCAAAAACATGTCGTCTATCTTTATTGTATACCAATATCATCAATAAATTGTAGCTTAGGGCTCACAAGCCTGTACTAATCATAAATTGTTTGGTCTTTAGCAGGATCCAGCACAGATTTTCACTCTCTAATCACAGAAATCACACTAAAATCATAACTCGTATGTACCTTAAGAAACACTCGATATTCTTAAATTTTCATTTGGTTGAAATGGACAATGAATTTTTTTTGAATATTATCTATCTTTTTAACACAACATGAAATCAAAATTAATTAAACATAGGTAACTTACATTAGTGTTTATTGTTTTCATCTTCCAAAACTGGTCGTATACCTTCCCTTGCGGCAATTATAACAGCCTTAGAATTGTTTTTCTTAAGTTTGTACCGGTCATTTGGTAATAAGCCTATAACTTCAAATTGTCATCTGTAACGCACGTCGAGTTTAGATTTGCGTATTTGATTACTTTTGTATACAACAGTTGTTCCCATTTCTAATCTTGTTGGAATACATTACATATGTACATACTAGGGTTTTCGCGTTCCCGTCTCTTTTTGATTCCCGGGAATCGGGAACGATTATTTTCAATTCCCGGGAATTCCTGGGTACCCGGGAATGAGTTATTTAGAAAAAAACTCTAGTTTTTCAGTATTTTCTTTTTATTATAAAAATTTACGAGTCTGGTTGCCGGAGAAAAGAGACTTTAAGAATACCAAAGCATTCAAGGACCTATCGGGCAGCATGTTTCTTGCTTTGGTCACAAAGCTTTCAGCGATTGAAAACACTCTCTCGCTTTCTGTAGATGTTGGTTTCACTGTTAAGAGGGATTTGTATAGCAGATCCAAATTGGGTGTACGTTTTTTCGTGGCCTCGTATATATGTAAGAAAAATTAGCAGAAAAATGACAAGGAATGAACAGGTATAATATCCATACAGATAGCAAAAACAAAATAGAACATAAATTTTGAATAAGTTCATAAAATGGTTAGTTAAATAAATAGTATGTAAAATAATATGTTATATGTACCTGGAATTCCTTTTTTAGTTTAATGCATCTTGTATCGGAAGATGCTGGAACAAGTCTGGCGGCGTTGTTGATAGCTTCATTCAACTGCATTTCGAAAGATGTAGGATTATCTGACGATTCTTGCAACGTGAGAGTATCTTCTTCACTTGATTCAATTTTGCTAGAAAACAAGCGCATAAATATTTTTTCTGCATATCTTCAAAGGCTTGTTTTCGAAGCATTTGGCAAGTCATTTGATGTATAAGTGTCAGGATTATGTAAATATTTGCAAAGGCCAAAAAGACTGACATCTCTCCTTTCTAATTTTTTTTCTTCTAGTGCTGAATAAAACTCCTCTAAAAAGGGAGTTTGAGGTCTTCGGATTGTATTCATAAGAACTGAAATAATAGCATCGCATGTAAGAATTGTTGGGTCTTTTCTGCTCAGTGCTTCCACTGCTAATTTAACAGGATTCAATAGTTGTACCAAATTCTGCAACTCTTCTTCATTTTTTTCATTCAAGTTCCAGTTGTAGTTCAAATCGACGAGAGCTTTCTCAATACTATTTTTTACCAACAAGAATCTTTCTTCCATAGTAACTAAACTATTCCAGCGAGTTTTTACATCTAGCAGCAACTGCATTTCTTGTCCTTTTTCTTATTTAATTAATTGTTGAAGTAGAGTATTTTTTACTGGACTTTTTCGAAACATTTTTACGATTTTTCGGACCTCGTTTCAATCGAGTTTTTTTTGCTTAAAAGATTCGCGAATGAATTCACTGCGTGTGATAGCACGGATCGATATGCTGTCTTGAACAGCCAAACGAGCTATAACTTCGGAAATATAACGAGTAGGCTGGAAAAAACCACTGATATTTTGCTGCTCAATTTTAGGTCGTTTTGCTTGCCACGCATTTTTGGTAACCGTAGAAACATTGTCAGTGTCGATAATAGAAGCGCTTGGTCGTGGATTATATTTTTCGGCTTCTAACTGTGACATTCTTAGCTTATGTACTTTTTCTAAGTGTTTCACTAAACCACTTGTCTTTTTTTTAAGTAATTCCAGACTTTGGAAGTTTGCTTATCCATGATGCACTACAAAGTAACAATAACCAAAACATAATGTAACGAATTGTCAATGCATTATAAAAAAAGCTATATTTTATAACTTACAAGAATCTCATAAGACTTGCAATTTAAATGTACGAGAATAGCAATAGCAATCAATGAAGTATTAAAAATATACTTACCAGTTCTAATGAACGTCAACACAAAAACAAGAACTAAAACTTTTAACAAACTTTGAACATGAACAACATAGATTCACTGGTGACGAAACTTTGTATGGCATTTAAACGCCTTGGCTACTAAGATTTTTAACTTTCTCTTACAAAGAGAAAGATATTGTTTTCGTGAATATTTTCGACCTCGAGATTTTGATTGATTCTAACATTACGATGATAGCGGAGCCTAAAAAAGTGGTTTTTGGAATTCCGTAGGTCCGTCTGTCCATAATGGTCTCCCCAGCCTAAACGGCTTGACCGATTTTCTTCAAACTTCGTATCCAAGCTTGTTTTGGCCATAATTCTAGGCCATTTTTTTGTTTGCTTTTAGCCATGTTAATAACGGTACCTGCCATATAAAAATTACACATAACCTCAATTTTCTCGAAAACGGCTCTAACGATTTTGCTTAAACTTTATATATACTTTAACCATATTAGTTCCAACAAAACTGCATACCCAGTTTTTTCGAGAAAATCCATGTAACGGATTTTGTCATTTAGGCCATATAAAGAAAATTGTTAATTTCTCGCAAACTATTATGTCAAATTGAATGCAATTTAACATATATACTACTATTACAGCTAGAAACAATTCCACATAATTAGTTTTAGCCCAACTATCACTAAACGGAATTTTCAGTTATGGCCAATAACGGAAAATCATTATATATTGACATCGATTCCTTCAAATTTCGGAGTAAACATTCGTATAAATACATTTCGACATTATTTATATCATTTTAGCATCAATAATCAAAATGCTTATGATTTGATCTAACGCCCAACTTGCTGTGAAAGAGAAAGTTGCGTACGACCCAGTCGTGCACCCACCACTCGTTATATATGTATATATTTTAAATATCGTTTTCGCAAAAAAATTATTAATTAATTTATGAAAAATTATTTTTCCGTCCCGGGAAACCGAGACCGAAAACCCTGGTACATAATCTTATCGAATCTAGTCTTCATCCTCTCAGCATTTTCTCGAATTCTTTCATCTGTTAACTCACATACATATAGCATCAAAATTATCATACTCAGGTTCAATATCTAAGTCTGTTCGCAAAGCACTTATTTCAGGAGTTCGTCCGCTGATCCCGGTTAATATTTTTAAAGGTGACAGTCCGGTAGTTTTATTAATCGTTATTTTAATTGAACACTACTAACCTAACTTGCCCATTCGATATGTACTTCTATATTAGTTCTTCAAATGTTGTTCAAATGTTGAGTGGTCTCTATTGCTTGCAAAGTCTTACAGGACAATAAAATAACAAATTTGGTGACAATCGACAATAATCAAAATGGAACGGCTCTCTTCTTTGTCTTTTCCTTGAAACGGACCCATACAATCCATATGAATAGTGTGAAAAGGTATCATTTTTTCAATAGGATGTAACTCAAACTGTTTTTTACCTGAAGGCCTTTTTGCCACCAAGCATATTAGACATGATTCCAGAAATTTGCGTACGTTTTCGGTCACTTTTGGCATCAAAAAGTCTTCTTTCATCTTGGATAAAGTTTTTTCCCATCCAATATGACAGTTGTCTTCATGATATAGTCTCATCAATGATAAACGGCAATTTTGTGGTACAAATAGTTTATTACTTTCACCTTGAATTTTTCGGTATAGTAATTTTGTATGACATTTTGTATGACGAATTGTGAAGTAGTTTCCAAATCCCCCCTTGATTTTTTCGATTATTTCATTGGATTCAGAGTCTGAATTTTGTTCTATATGAATCCAGTTCTCAGATAAGCTGTTTAGCTGGTAACAAGCTTTCTTTGGTCGGGTTACGACTGAAATAATCGGCGTGCTGCATAGTCTTAACCTTTTCAATAAACAATGTTGAACTCGAAGTCTTGTAGGTAGATCCACCATCTGGCAACCCGGGGTAAAAGGTCCTTCTTTTCTTTAGTCGACTTCAATGCATTACAGGTTACAATAGTGAACCGAATTCCCAGTAAGTAATTGCGAATGTTTTTAACTGCATTTACTACAGCAAGTGTCTCCAATTCATAACTGTGATATTATTCTTCATAGGGTTTCGTGCTTTGACTAAAGTAAGCCACCACATGTAACAGTCCATTTATTTTTTGAAAGAGAATTGCACCATAACCCAATGGTGTGTAATTCTGTAGGTCAGTTTGAATCAAAAAACACTAGTATTGGACGGTTAGTCAATTGCTTGAATATATATTGCCGGGCTTCTTCACACTCAATCGTCCAATTGAATTTGACATCATTTTTTGTTAATGCGGTTATGCACCTGGTTTTAGCTGCAAACTCAGGAACAAACTTATCCCATTAATTGTCGCACTTTTTAACGTTGTTTGGAATATTTTCTTTAACAAGAGCCTGCATTTTTTACTTTCCAGGTCTTATTCCTTCAGCTGAAACTTCTCGCCCAAGATACTCGATTTCATATTGTAAAAATTTGCATTTTTCGATGTTCAATGAAAATCTGCCTTCAGTTAATGCAGTTAAAACCAAATTGTAACGAACCCCGAACGCTCGCCGCGTTGCGAGAGTCGTATGTGGTCTTCCGTTATTATGCGAAGATCTAGTGTGGAAAGTCTTCGACCGGCACTATCACTCGCGCTAGTAAAAGCCTAACCACTCTAAATGTTTATCTCTCTAGACCGCTGACTCTCATTCGGGATTAACCCTCCTATTAACTTCCTCCACCCTTATGACCCAAGGTAACAGGGACCTTAGGCCAATCCGGGCAGAATAATAGGAGGGGTGTCCAGCCATCTTGTGGCACAGGCATGCTCCTCCGCTCGCTAGCTCACTGGCGGCGTGGGATCTTACCACAAGACCTGGACTGGGGTTACATATATTTTTACATGCCTGTAAAATTGCGAACACAAAGGTGTTACTATATCGCAACCGTAACCAACAAAAATAAAAAAAAACTTGCGAGGCCCGAGTTTCGTCTACTTCCGCATATGCCACTTCCTGCCTCCATAGCGGAAATCAATAAGGGGAGAGAGGATGTTGTTACTTCTCTCTGAGCTGGCCCACCCCATGCTAAAAGAATGATCTAGCGTCCATGGCCACCGCTTCGCTCCACCTGCGATGGCCCCTAACCTGAAGGAAGGATAAAGCAAACTCCTAAAAAAAAAGATTGCCTACCCCTGACTACGTTTTATACCCGTTTACCTGTTGTTCCATCCCCAACTCATCCTCTGAAATGCTTCTTACACAATTTCCATACTTACGCGCAACTGTGCGGATTGAAAGAAACTCCCAACTAATACACGCATAGTTTTTCAAAGATCCCAGAAATAAGAAAACTGAAGAACTTTCGTAATCGTTATAAACGAAATCTTAGTTTTATTAAATAAAATAATAAAAAAAAATCAGACGCCACCTCATTACTATCTTAACTATACTAATCTAATCGCAAAAGAAGGTAAGAATCATTGTTTATGAACTAAATTTTGTTTTTTTTTCAGGTAATTGTTCGTAAATAATTTTAAAATTTAATGTCGATAAGTATCATCTTAATCCAAAAATATTCTTTAAATAATAGGTATGGTAGGTATTCTCTTTTCATTTATTTTAATATTATTTTAATTTTTCATTATCTTTTCTTTTCTTTACAGGTTTATTTTTGTTTATTAATTATTTTGTTTCGTTGTATTTTCCTTTAGGTTTTATTTCTCTATTTATTACTTTTTTTTCTTCTTGCTTACAAAATTTTAATATATTTATTATTTTTTTCTCTCGCTAAAATTTTTCTTTTAGTGTACTTTTCTTTACTACTTTAAACTATTTTTCTTTTTTTTTTTTTACAGATTTATCCTCTTTTTTTAATTAATCTTTTTTTTTTGAACCAGAAAAATTCTTTCAGTGTACTTCTTAATTATTCGCAAAATTTATCGTTGTTGATTTTATTCAAAATTTTCTTCCAATGTATGTTACTTTTCTAGCTGATATCTTTTTGTTTCTATATAGGTCAATTACTACATTTAATGCACTGGGTTTAAATATTTCCACATACAAATTAAAAAAAAACTTACCCTTATTAGAGGGTTAATTACCCAAGGTGATGGACTGGGGTGCACCGCATTCCGCCTCGTTTGTTGAATGATGGACGCTACACTAGGGAATAAATTAATTTAAACGCAGCGCGTACAATAACAAGGAATTGACCAAACTATTCCAAAAGATTTTATTCGGTTATCGACTCTTTATTTAATTCACACGACAATAGAGAGAAAGGGTTTCCTAGCACATAGTGCTCCCTCTAGGGTCACCTAGGAGAACAGAGCCTAGTTGGTTGAGGTATCTGCTGATTAATATTTTTTCTGCTGTTGAGGCGGTGGATTTCTGATGGTTGATCTGGTGGTGTTCCGGGGGGGGTTTTTTTTTCGCGGTGAAGTGTCTATATCGTCGACCTCTTTGGATGGGGGGGGTATTTGGTCGATCACAAAAACAGGTTCACGAAGGGGAAGGGACAAGGGTATGGGACGAAGCGCTTGATTGATAGATGGTTTTTTACGCGTGGCAATTTTATTAATAATTTCCTTTTTTTTTATATGAAAAAAATTTCTTTTTTTTTTTTTTTTGAGCTGCGAAATTTTGCCGTGCGCTTGCGCTGCTTCTGTGGGTGCACTAGGTCACTTAAGCAATGTTTTTTTTTCTTTTGCACACACGTGGGGGGGGGGGGGGGGGGGTTTGGTATGGTTTTGGTTCTTTTTTTTTTTCACTTTTCCTTTTCACTGGGTTTAGGTTGTTTTTTTTTTTGTTGTTTGTGTAGGTTTTGTTAATTTTTTGTTTTTCGTCTTTTAGTTTTTTTTTCACGTGGCACCATGGACTTTGTGTCCACTAATCTGGCGATGACCGCGCTTTCACTATCGGGGTTAGGCACTTTTTGTAGGATTTGTTTTTTTTGTATAGATTTTTTTTTTTTTTTGTTTGACTCGCGAGCGGGACTTGTTGCCGAGAGGGGGAAAGCCGATGCTCGGGTACGCTGCGTGCGGATGCGTGCGAACGTGGCGTGGTTTTGGAGAGCGTGGGGGGTTAGGATGGGCACTTTTCGTTGCCTTTCGCGTTATTAATTTTTAGTTTTTTGTTTATTTGTTTAGGTTTTACGAACTTTGTAATGTGATCTTTGTCACTTAGGAAAACAAAAAAAAAACGCGATACTTTTATACATTTATCTTCGCTCTCTCCAGCCACGTCCTATTCGCGTCACCTACTCGTTAAAACAGACCGAGCAACCACCGGAAAACCTCCTATCACCCAAGCTAGCCGGAAATGTCTCCCTCACACCAATAGGCACAGCCCATGACAGAACTTTATAATCCCGTAGCTCGCAGGATTTTGACCACAGAACTCGCCTTTTGGTCTTAAAATTCAAGTTGAGATTTTTCGGACCTTTTAGGAAACAAATAATTAATTTTTGAATAAAAGTTTGCGAGCTAAAGGGAGTACAAAATTCTGCCATAAACTGAGCGAAAATGATGGCCGGTTCCGACGTTTCCGCTTGCTGTTTACGCTCAGCACCATAACCTTGCAGCGAAAATCTAGTTCACAATGATTCCTTTGCTATTTAGCGATTCGATAGTTTTTGCCAAACGTAGTATGAGCTTAATAGATTTTTTTTTCCTCTGAGGTTTCCCACAAAACTTGAGATTTTCATAAGTCTGACGAATGAAAAGATTAAGACAACAGAAACCTCATGAATGATGTTATTATGGTTGCCGACCGACCCACCCTGAGAATAACCATGAGTCTCATGTTCAGACTGAGTACTCGGGCGTATACGTGACATTTTTCTTTATTTTCCCTGGAGAAGAGCTATGAAGGGTATATTTTTTTTTTCCTGAGGGTGTTCAGCGGCGAATGTCCTTGGAGTGAGTTATACCTAAGCTGCGACCAGCGGTATCAACTAAGTCATATAGATTATTTCCGATTAGGCGGCTAATTCGGGCCTTCTGAAACTTTGGACAAAGCTTCGCATTGATTCCTTTTGAAGCATCACTTTGCACAAAATTGCGCCTAAAGACCTCATCTCCTACTTTGTACTTAACTGGCTTACTACGCGTGTTATACACCTCCGCGTACGAGTTGTGTGCTTTTTCCAGGGAACTTTTAATGTGTGAATGCAACACACTCATCCTAGCTGCTTTAGGTAAAATCTCCAAGTCCGCGTTATTTAAACCTCCTAACTCTCTCAACAGTTTGTAGTCGCTAGCGTGTTCAATCATCCGCTGACCGAATACGGCTTCGTAAGGGGACATTGCAATAGCCGAGTGAACGCCCGTTCTCAGCGCACAGGCTATTTGAGGGATATGCTTATCCCAATTGGACTGAACGCTATCAATATACGACCGTATGGCCGACAGGATAGAACGATTAACTCTCTCGCTAGCATTTGCCTGAGGCGAGTACGCCGCCGTTTTGACATGATTAATGCCAAACGTATTCATACATGTCCGGAATTCTTTGCTCAAAAACTGCTTCCCGTTATCGGATAAGATAGTTTCAGGTACGCCGAACAAAAGAAATATATTTTTTTGGAGAAATGATATCGCCATTTCAGAGGTAGCTTTCCTGATAGGTTCAATAAATACGAACTTCGTCAGTTGGTCCAGAGCCACTATAATATGGGTGTTTCCTAGTTTTGACCTGGGATACGGACCTAGGAAATCAATATAAATATGTTGGAATGGTCGTTCCACCACGAAAGCATTTCCCATCGGAGCTCTTAAAATGGCGTTCGGTGCTTTGGTTGTTTTGCAAATCTCACAATTTTTAACGAAAAGTTTTACTTGGGTAGCCATGTTCGGCCAATAAAATTGCTGTCGTAAACGGTATAGGGTTTTAGCGATACCTCCGTGCGAGGCCTTGGGTGGGGAATGAGCCAGAAAAATAAGGTTTTCGGTTAACGCTGCTGGAACCCATAACTTCCAGGTCCAATCGTCTTCTTCTGGATTACCTGTACTATGATTGACCTTCTTATAAACGAAATTGTCCGAATTACGAAGATCAGGTAGTTGGTTTTTATTCTGCGCAACTGATTCTATGATTTGACGATATTCTTTCGACTGAAAAGCCGGATCCGCCAAATCGATATGAAGCACATCATTCAATTCCTTTGCGATTGAGCCATCGGATTGTAGGGCCTCCACCTCGTACACGCGCGACAACGCATCAGGTACGACGTTTAAGCTACCTTTCCTATGCTCAATCTCAAAGGTGTATCCTTGAAGTTCCAAGCTCCACCGCGCTAACCGTCCCTTTAAATCTTTCAGACTCATTAACCACTTAAGACTCGCGTGATCGGTTATGACTCTAAATCTATACCCCTCGACGTACGGCCTAAATTTTTGTATGCCCATAACAGCTGCCAAGCACTCTCGCTCCGTAACGGAGTAGTTACGTTGCGCATCATTCAGTTTATGTGAGTAATAGAAAATAGGACGTTCCACACCAGCTTCATCCTCTTGACACAACACTGCACCTACACCTGTGGCTGAGGCATCGCACATTATGATAAATTTCTTGTTGAAATCAGGATTGATGAGAACTGGAGCAGTGGTCAAATTGTGTTTTATTGTATGGAACGATTCTATTGCTTTCTCACTTAAACTGAACTTCACGCCTTTTTTTAAGGTGTCAGATAGAAAAGACGCAAGGGAAGAAAAATTGGGGACAAATCGTCGGTACCACCCGGCCATGCCCAAGAAACGTCTGACTTGACGAGCGTTCTGCGGTACCGGAAATTCCTTAATTGCTGCTACCTTCCCTGGATCTACCTTAAGTACGCCATTCCCCACAATATAGCCGAGATATTTCACTTCTCGGTAACAAAATTTGGATTTCTCCACGTTTATCGTTAGTCCTGCTGCTCGTAATTGTGTTGCTACTAGGGTCAGAAGTTTGATGTGTTCTTCGAAATTCCCTGAGAAGACCAGCAAGTCATCCAGGTATACGAATACTTGATGTCGTAGTTGGTGGGGTATCACCTTGTCCATAAGCCTGCATAGGCGCTGAGGCGCGTTGCAGAGCCCAAAGGGCATAACCTTAAATTGATACAGAGGCCTACCGGGGACTGTAAACGCAGTCTTTTCTCGTGACCTTTGCTCCAGCGGTATTTGCCAAAAGGCGTCCTTCAGATCCACACTCGAGATGAAATGCGTATCTGAAAGGCGACCTAGCAACCCCTCAATATGCGGCAGAGGGTATGCGTCCTTTTTAGTGACCGAATTAAGTTTTCGCACGTCTAAGCAAAGTCGGTGCTTCTCAGCTTTTCTTACCAAAACAACTGGGGAGCTCCACGAACTCGAACTTTCTTCGATCACGTCCAAAGCAATCATACGATCCAACTGCGCATAAAGAAGACTTTGCACCGCCGGAGAAACGGGATAATGCCGCTGTTTTATCGGCTCTGCGTCCCCTGTATCAATCTTATGTTCCTCCAGGTTGGTTTTTCCCAAGCCAGAGGTAGCAAAGGAAGGGAACAGGCTTATGGCTTCATCCAATATCCTGTGATTTTCGCTAGTCAACTCATGGGGTAAGGAAAGAACACTATTACCCGATACTGCAACACCCGAGTCATCACGACTAATGGAGAGATTCGACAAATCCGAGGTTTTTACAGACATCTCGGCTATGATTTTAGGGGCTATGTGGAACTGCTTCCAGAAATCGACTCCCAGATAGAGATCTTTTGTCAACGTTGGTACTATATACAGTGTCAGGTCTTCTTCGTTTGTTTTGTATTTTATTTTACATTTTATTACCCCTACTATGTCCTGCTGTTTGCCATCTGCAGTGGTAACTGCAGAAACGAAACGCTTGTAGGGAATTTTATTTTTTTGCAGAAACTCTACCCCACCTGAACCAAGGCAACTTATGCACGCTCCACTATCTAGGAGACCTAACCAATCTTTCCCAAAAATCGTAACGGACGCATACGGACGAGGGTCCGCATCCACACATTGTAAAGAAGTTGCCGCAATAGCAAGATGCATTTGCCTTCTTTCCTTAAAACGTGCTCGGAGCTTTTCTACCGGTTTGGATACGTAGGGGCTTTTAAAAATTCGCTCTCTCGCTTCGTTATATTCTTGTATGCGTTGGTGCAACGATTTCTTTGGGCGACTGGTTACGTTTTCGGGGGTCTCTTGGGTGATGTCAGCTAGGATTGGGGGATTCAAGGGCCGTTGTAATATGGTGATAGGGTGGCAAGAGTCGGTAAGGGTTTTTAATTCGCCGGATGTGCATTTCTCGAACAATCCCCCCCGGGTGAAGGACTGCTCTTCAGAGAGTTTCCCGTTCCCGAGCAATTCGGACACTTTGGAACGGTCGTGTTCGCGCGGCCACATTTGTAGCAAAACAGTGAACGCTGTTCACTCTCACACTCGAAGAACGTATGTCCAGGCTCTCTACAATTCCAGCACCTCAAGGAGATTGTATTTCGGGGCCGAAAATTAACGGCTTCGACTTGGGTCTGGGAGGAGCAAGCTGCTTCTTGGACTGTGCCTTCAAGTTCATACACGTTTCTTCGAGGAGGAGTAACTTGGTTGTATCGCGGCTTTTGCGTATCATGGTCACTGATAAACTTCTCAATTGTACGACACACATGCACCATTTCGGGTATGCTATGTGTACTAAACGTAATGAGATGTTCACCAACTCGTCGCTTAACGTTTTGCTTTATGACCTCGATAAACTCGCGGTTGGTTTTCGGTACGCGTAGTCTAGAGTTCAGTTGCATTAAGTCTCCGAAAAACTCATCAAATGTTTCGTATGGACCTTGTTTTCTGTCAGACATTTTTCTGGACAATTCGAAGTCGGATTCCAAGCTGCGGTACTGTTCTATTAGGGCCAGGCGAAGCGTGGACCAATTGACAGACGGATTGCTTTTCAGAAACATCCAAAACCACGTTTCTACTTGACCGGTTACAAAATGGTGGAAGTTGTTCACGACGTCGTTCCACGTTACTTGGTAGGAATCTTTTAGGCGTTCAATTCGAAACAAGAAATCATCGACAGACATTTTCTTGTTGTCGAATTGAAGTCCCCATTTGTGGTAGTTCGTGTATCTTCCAACCGATGTCGCAGGCGAAGCGGCTTGGGGGACATATTCAGAAGAGGGGGTTGGATCACCCAACTGCATATTACTGAATTGTCGCAGAAAGTTGTCGACATTAGAGCCTTGTGCCATATTAACCGGATACATTCCGGGATTTTCCGCGGGCGCAGTACTTCGCTGGTGAAGGGAAGATTCTGCTTCAAAATCCGTACGTCGGTTGACGTCGTAGACATTGGGTTGACTATTCTGAGCGGGGACTGGAGCTAGGTTTCTGGTATTTGAGAGAACTGGCGGTTGAGTAGGGGTAGGAGCTGCTAAGGCCGCTCTTACCAAATTGCCAACTTCACGCTGAAGGGCCTCTCGGTTCTTTTCCAGTTCTTCCCGGATAAACCTTAAATCGTCAGTACGATTGATCCCAACAGTAGCAGATACCACGTCTCTTACATACTGTTGAAATTGTTCCGATTCGCAAGAATCGTTGCCACGAACTGACGTATTTGGCGAAGCGATAGGGACAGATTCAGCGACTGGCTCTAAAACGCGGGTAGAATTTGGAGGCGTGACAAAAGACTGGTTTGGAGGGGCAGACATATTGCTCAGCTGAGAAGTTCTCTTCGTGTCTTTTGGCTTTGCGGTACTACTACTACTACTCCTAGTACCGTATGGATGTCCTGAGTGAGTTTTAGCAGGCTGGCTCGTGCCAGGGTTAGACATGTCCAGAAAATTATAGTTCAACTTTGAACAAAATATAAATATATAATTTAGAATCTAAGTATTAAATAAGTTTTTTTCTTTTTCTTTATTTCGAATTTTCTCGAAAAAATATTTTTTTTTTTGTACCGCTTTGATACACGCTAACCTAAAAATTCGTTCAGTATCTCTACGATACCCAACACGGTATATTATATCAAAAAAAAAATTCCAAAATTCTCAAAATCTATCTCTTCACACGTAAGTAGAATTGGAATGATATAAAGGGTTTCAAAAACTAAATTTCAATTATCATGTAGCATTGAGGATGAGTCGGATCAGAATAGGTATGGATATAGATATTAAACGTAGTCACAGATTTTTCGATTTTAATTTCCACTCTGGATATATGGTATCTTCCCCTATACCTAAATATATCAGCCGTTTTTTTTTTTTTTTTTGGTACTCTGAGGCTTGGTAGTCTTTGCGTTGTGAAGCAACAGACGAAAGCGGGGAAATTATTCGACCCACTTTCCGGACTTAACACAAGCGACCAACTACCACACTAAGAAAATTCGCTCTAGCTTAGACCATATGCATCAGACATACTTGGAAAGTATGTATCCAGGTACCGGCCATATGATCATTTTGCTATAGCGTATGCCAAAATAAAAAAAACTGGTTGGGTGTTTGCGACAGTCGTAGACGATGATGTATGACATCCATCTACCGGACAAACCTCCAAAGTTAATGCTGAGGATGACATGACGAAGGGTTCCAAGGTTGCAACGGACATAACTGAAAAAAATGTTGTTTGCACTCAGTTATCGGACAAGCTGAAGAAAGATGGAAAATAGTTCTAGCAAGAAAATTTTTTGTCATGTATCCATATTTCGAGAAGGGAAATTTTTAATGAACTGGAAAATTTAAAGTGGATGTGAAGGTTAAAATGACAAAACTTCAGGCCCCACGTTGGGCGCCACCTGTAACGAACCCCGAACGCTCGCCGCGTTGCGAGAGTCGTATGTGGTCTTCCGTTATTATGCGAAGATCTAGTGTGGAAAGTCTTCGACCGGCACTATCACTCGCGCTAGTAAAAGCCTAACCACTCTAAATGTTTATCTCTCTAGACCGCTGACTCTCATTCGGGATTAACCCTCCTATTAACTTCCTCCACCCTTATGACCCAAGGTAACAGGGACCTTAGGCCAATCCGGGCAGAATAATAGGAGGGGTGTCCAGCCATCTTGTGGCACAGGCATGCTCCTCCGCTCGCTAGCTCACTGGCGGCGTGGGATCTTACCACAAGACCTGGACTGGGGTTACATATATTTTTACATGCCTGTAAAATTGCGAACACAAAGGTGTTACTATATCGCAACCGTAACCAACAAAAATAAAAAAAAACTTGCGAGGCCCGAGTTTCGTCTACTTCCGCATATGCCACTTCCTGCCTCCATAGCGGAAATCAATAAGGGGAGAGAGGATGTTGTTACTTCTCTCTGAGCTGGCCCACCCCATGCTAAAAGAATGATCTAGCGTCCATGGCCACCGCTTCGCTCCACCTGCGATGGCCCCTAACCTGAAGGAAGGATAAAGCAAACTCCTAAAAAAAAAGATTGCCTACCCCTGACTACGTTTTATACCCGTTTACCTGTTGTTCCATCCCCAACTCATCCTCTGAAATGCTTCTTACACAATTTCCATACTTACGCGCAACTGTGCGGATTGAAAGAAACTCCCAACTAATACACGCATAGTTTTTCAAAGATCCCAGAAATAAGAAAACTGAAGAACTTTCGTAATCGTTATAAACGAAATCTTAGTTTTATTAAATAAAATAATAAAAAAAAATCAGACGCCACCTCATTACTATCTTAACTATACTAATCTAATCGCAAAAGAAGGTAAGAATCATTGTTTATGAACTAAATTTTGTTTTTTTTTCAGGTAATTGTTCGTAAATAATTTTAAAATTTAATGTCGATAAGTATCATCTTAATCCAAAAATATTCTTTAAATAATAGGTATGGTAGGTATTCTCTTTTCATTTATTTTAATATTATTTTAATTTTTCATTATCTTTTCTTTTCTTTACAGGTTTATTTTTGTTTATTAATTATTTTGTTTCGTTGTATTTTCCTTTAGGTTTTATTTCTCTATTTATTACTTTTTTTTCTTCTTGCTTACAAAATTTTAATATATTTATTATTTTTTTCTCTCGCTAAAATTTTTCTTTTAGTGTACTTTTCTTTACTACTTTAAACTATTTTTCTTTTTTTTTTTTTACAGATTTATCCTCTTTTTTTAATTAATCTTTTTTTTTTGAACCAGAAAAATTCTTTCAGTGTACTTCTTAATTATTCGCAAAATTTATCGTTGTTGATTTTATTCAAAATTTTCTTCCAATGTATGTTACTTTTCTAGCTGATATCTTTTTGTTTCTATATAGGTCAATTACTACATTTAATGCACTGGGTTTAAATATTTCCACATACAAATTAAAAAAAAACTTACCCTTATTAGAGGGTTAATTACCCAAGGTGATGGACTGGGGTGCACCGCATTCCGCCTCGTTTGTTGAATGATGGACGCTACACTAGGGAATAAATTAATTTAAACGCAGCGCGTACAATAACAAGGAATTGACCAAACTATTCCAAAAGATTTTATTCGGTTATCGACTCTTTATTTAATTCACACGACAATAGAGAGAAAGGGTTTCCTAGCACATAGTGCTCCCTCTAGGGTCACCTAGGAGAACAGAGCCTAGTTGGTTGAGGTATCTGCTGATTAATATTTTTTCTGCTGTTGAGGCGGTGGATTTCTGATGGTTGATCTGGTGGTGTTCCGGGGGGGGTTTTTTTTTCGCGGTGAAGTGTCTATATCGTCGACCTCTTTGGATGGGGGGGGTATTTGGTCGATCACAAAAACAGGTTCACGAAGGGGAAGGGACAAGGGTATGGGACGAAGCGCTTGATTGATAGATGGTTTTTTACGCGTGGCAATTTTATTAATAATTTCCTTTTTTTTTATATGAAAAAAATTTCTTTTTTTTTTTTTTTTGAGCTGCGAAATTTTGCCGTGCGCTTGCGCTGCTTCTGTGGGTGCACTAGGTCACTTAAGCAATGTTTTTTTTTCTTTTGCACACACGTGGGGGGGGGGGGGGGGGGTTTGGTATGGTTTTGGTTCTTTTTTTTTTTCACTTTTCCTTTTCACTGGGTTTAGGTTGTTTTTTTTTTTGTTGTTTGTGTAGGTTTTGTTAATTTTTTGTTTTTCGTCTTTTAGTTTTTTTTTCACGTGGCACCATGGACTTTGTGTCCACTAATCTGGCGATGACCGCGCTTTCACTATCGGGGTTAGGCACTTTTTGTAGGATTTGTTTTTTTTGTATAGATTTTTTTTTTTTTTTGTTTGACTCGCGAGCGGGACTTGTTGCCGAGAGGGGGAAAGCCGATGCTCGGGTACGCTGCGTGCGGATGCGTGCGAACGTGGCGTGGTTTTGGAGAGCGTGGGGGGTTAGGATGGGCACTTTTCGTTGCCTTTCGCGTTATTAATTTTTAGTTTTTTGTTTATTTGTTTAGGTTTTACGAACTTTGTAATGTGATCTTTGTCACTTAGGAAAACAAAAAAAAAACGCGATACTTTTATACATTTATCTTCGCTCTCTCCAGCCACGTCCTATTCGCGTCACCTACTCGTTAAAACAGACCGAGCAACCACCGGAAAACCTCCTATCACCCAAGCTAGCCGGAAATGTCTCCCTCACACCAATAGGCACAGCCCATGACAGAACTTTATAATCCCGTAGCTCGCAGGATTTTGACCACAGAACTCGCCTTTTGGTCTTAAAATTCAAGTTGAGATTTTTCGGACCTTTTAGGAAACAAATAATTAATTTTTGAATAAAAGTTTGCGAGCTAAAGGGAGTACAAAATTCTGCCATAAACTGAGCGAAAATGATGGCCGGTTCCGACGTTTCCGCTTGCTGTTTACGCTCAGCACCATAACCTTGCAGCGAAAATCTAGTTCACAATGATTCCTTTGCTATTTAGCGATTCGATAGTTTTTGCCAAACGTAGTATGAGCTTAATAGATTTTTTTTTCCTCTGAGGTTTCCCACAAAATCCAGTTTTTGAATTCCTTCTTGAACGGTTTCTGGTAGTATTAGCACATTGTCCTTCAAGGTCCCCAATGCTTTATTGATGGCTCGTTAAAAAACCGCCGGAGCATTAGCGAGACCAAACGGCATCCTTAAATATTCATAGTGACCGTCTGGAGTAAAAAAAGCTGTTTTTTCAATTGAGCTTTCTCTGGTGAAATCGAGACGCCATGTCAAGAGATGAAAAATATTGATTCCTACACAGTTGATCTAGTTGATCTTCAATCCTCGGTAAAGGATAACTGTATTTGACAGTAGCACGATTCAATGCTCGATAGTCGACGCATAAACGGTGTTGCCCGTTATATTGGTGAAAAAAAAACCAATATAACTGGACTAGCAAACTCACAATGCTCAGAATGCATATCTGTAGCTGATATCTTGCATCGGTGTCAAAAGGGAGATACATTTCTTACATGAAGTTGCCCTCTATTCAACTTCAAGCTGCAGATTCACGAAGATACACATTGTGTAAGCGCTTACGGGTTGCCTTGATTTTAACTTTTCACTCAGCTACAGATACCAGCTACAGATACGCATTCTGAGCAGGCCTTTAAAGTCTTAAGTTCAGCTACAATTTCGTTTACTGTTGCTCGCTCAGAAAATGCCATTCGGTATGGTCGATAATTTATGACAGCTTCCTGGTTAAGCCGAATATTCAGAGAACCCGTTTTAACTTTTGTAACTGGGAATCCTTTCATAATAGACGTTGAATATTTCTTCAAAAAATCTTCTACTTCAATATTATGGTTCGAAGAAGTTGCACAAATTAACTTACTGAATGTGTTGATATGAGAGTCCTTTCGTTTTAACATCGATCCAATGTTTATCAATTCGAATTTCCAGGGATAAATTGCTCTAAACTTCACGTCCAATAATTATCTCGTTCTTCAGATTTCGTCAATTATGTGAAAAGTAATTTGAATATTAAGTTTTTCGAATACAACCAACAAATCAACTTTTTCACTAAGAAGAATCGGATCCTTTGAAATAACTTGAACACGAAGATGATGTGTCATCCTCTTTAAGGGCAATTGTTTTGCAATATCAGACCTCAGCAATGAGCTTTACATTAAAAAAGACTTCCGTGGTATTTTTGCACCTGGAAACATCATTACACAAATTGACTTTCTGGATCAGCACGCTGTTTCGCCCAGCAGGTTTTTTCTTCATGTCCAGCTTTGTTACAAAATGTACATCTCTTACAATGATCATTTTGTTCATATTTAGAATTGTTTTTCGATTGTGGACAGTTAGCTTTAATATGTCCCACCTTTGCACACCCAAAACATGTTTTTCCGTTTTCTAAGCGGGGGCGTTTGTTTGAATGCACAAAGTGTTCTTCATTTCTTCTGCTGATGTTTATTCTTTTATTTGGGTCATCATGTTTATTTCTTGGGTCATGATTTCTTTGGGGTGACTCATCAATAGACGAAACATTCAAACATTGAACAGAAGTTGGCATGACGAACATCAAAGAATTTTTCAATCCAATATTTGTGATACTGCCTATCACTATTACTATTTTATCTTCTGGTACGTCAAACGGCAATCCGTTGATTTGAGAGACTTTTTCCATCACAAAATCAGCATATGATCCAAACTCATTGCTTTCGGAATTTGAAACTTTTCTGAGTTGACCAACAATATCTGACCGCCTTGAAAATGCGTGGATAATAGATGCTCTTAAGTCAGACCAAGAATAATGCTGATAGCCGAATTTGTTTTTTATCGTCCCATCAACGAAGCACGTACACGAGGAATGACGTCAAAATCCTCCAGACCATCACGTTCAATTCTTGTGTCGATGTCAGTGCACCAACGATATCCACTCCCGAGTGGGCTGGATCAAAAATCTGAAATCTAATGATGTCGCTCTTCATTCTTTCATCGCGTTGAGCAATCTCGAAAAATTTTGTCAGGGCATCACCGTTAATAACCATTGAGTTTTCATTGTTATTTTTCTTTTGTTTATGTACATTGTCGACTTCTTCTTCGTTTTCCAAATTATTTTGATCTTTCTCCATAATTTCTATAGTTTAAATCTGCTTCCGGGTTATCCCACTTCTGATGATGGAGTAAAAGAAATAGTCTTGATTTCGCTTAGTATGGAAGTATTCTTGATTCTGTGGCAACTTTACTCTTGGTGTACTTCCTTCACGGTCTAGTTGAGAATGAACTCCAGAAGAACAGATTCTCTCTTTCCTGATTACAAACAATCTCTCAGGTTATTTAGGACTACAGTACTATAACATCTATATTTTGTCTATTTAACGTTTGTCCACGTTTTGGGGGCGTTTTCTCAGAAAAACTTTTTTAAAATATTTAAAAAAAACCTTTGGATGCTAGATCATTAATTATGACAATAGTAACATTTCGTCTCATTTAGGTATTGTCTGTCTCATGTGTTTATACTCTATCCCATAGTGAAAATTAGTTTTGATATATAGTTTGGAACATAGAGAAATAATTTAGCTAGATATACCTCAAAGTATATGGATCGACTCAGAATCGCTAGCTGAGTTGATTTAGCCATGTCTGTCTGTCTTTCCGTACGACCGCCTGTCTGCATGTTTCCGATTTTAAAGGCCTTAAATTTTGAGCTAGGATAATGAAATTAAGTATATATAATCCTTCTGAGAGGCTACAGAACAAGTGTAAAAAAATTCAAAATCCGCTGACTGCCACGCCCACTTTTTAGAAAACAAAATTGTTTGTCCATATTTTAAAAAGTTCGAAAAAACTTTTGATGCAAATACTTCCGTAATGGCAATCTTAACATTTTGTCCATAGATAATATTCACCCACGCCCACTTTTTGGGGGCGTTTTATTTGGCTAATTTGGCATTAGCAGTATAAATACGTTTTTTTTTGTGGAACCACAAAAGGTTTTGATAAACTGTCTGAACAATATGTTGTGACAATGTCATTTTCTATATTTCATCGCCATAAAGCCCACATTTTGGGGATATTCATTTTAAGGATGGGATGGGATAGGGTATTAAACGAATTGTAGCCTTCTCAAATGTTTTTTCTCCTCTTTGCAATTGCTGTCGGTCCCGTAACTGCTGATATATTATGCGATATACCCGCTAACTTTTTCTCTGCCACGTACCGGTTTTCCCAATCGATTAAATTAATTATTTCTCGGTTGCGAAAAAAGCTTCCAAATTGTTTTTGTTCGGTTAGATTTTGAACCCTGAACCACTCGCTTGCCCGTTGTTCGCCACTACAGACCACTTAAAAAAATTACTGGCTAACTTCAATTATCACTCACATTTAAAGTAACTTCAACCAACATGCAAACACGAAACCAGAGTATATATATTTAAACTTAAAAATGTTCAATATGATATATAAAGAAGTAATATATATGCAAAAATCTCATTTCTTAGTTATATTATGTTATATAATATAAACCAATGTTCCGTGGTTTCTTGATTGTTCGAGAAGTGGTGTTGACGGATTTCAATAATTATATTGAATATGTATATCTCCAATGATAATGATATGGACAATAAATATAAAATACAAGAAGACTTGAAATTGAGAATTGAAAAAAAAAAAAACGAAACTAATGGTGCCAAACGAGAAAAGAGATGATCATTGACAACAAAATCAAGATTGGTGGTGGTGTTTCGATGAATAAAATAACCAACAATTATTATTTGGAATTCATGTTGACTTCCGTTGTAAACAGCTAACAAAAAATATGATATATGAAACGAATAAGGAGTCCAATTTCTACTATAATTGCAATAAATATATATGATCTCATTGTAAAAACTCATTTTCACCATTTATATATTATGTTTTTTTATGTAATGAGACTAAGATTTTATTCTTTAGTGCTTGTATTTATCCTAATGTCAAATTATTTACCTGAATATATAAAATATTTAAGAGACCTTTAACTACATTCCCTACGAAACAGAAATGATTTTAGACTAAACGCAAATAAATACGCAAAATTCCTTTATGAAATTATTCAACAGCTAAACACCCAAACTAAAAATGAAACGTACTTAAACATATTTAAGAGAAATGTTCTCCAATTTGTAAAATCAAAATATAAGTACACTATTCTTACGTATATTCATAATTATTATTTATAAAAAAAAAAAATTATTTACAAATGTAAATAATCGAAAATGTAAATAATAACATAGTTTCAACTACACTAAACCTCAACCTCAAAACATTAAATCAATTTTACATAAGCTGTATAAAGGTTATTGGCGAAAATAATCGCAGGATAATTAGATGTTATGATTTTTATAGCCAACTGTATAAAATTGGTTTATATGCAATGCAGGTATCGAGTTTAATCACACATTCAATGTGTGTAACTATTATAGATACCCATCCTAGATTATTATTTTGTTTACATATTACCTACACCTAAGTCTAATGTTTATTTCCAATAAATCATGAAATGCCTTGTTAAATATGTATGCAAATGCGTAAGCTGTTACTGGAATATTAAAAAAAAGTATTTGCTTATACCCTATTTAGGTAGACTATACTTGTATTCTCAGTTCATCGACATATTACACATTTTAATTATTTTAAAGATGTATTATATTCTTGATCTGGGAACATTTAAGATACGTGTTGACTACATTCTGACTGCATCAACGCATATTAAATTTATTAAATTATGTTCATTATCATCATATAACGTTTCTCACATCATAACATGTGCTTCTTATAATTAGTCAGCTGTATGATAGTAGAGTTCGCTTTATTTTCAATTAGAGTTAAAAAAACATCTTCCGCTTTTGTACTACTCGTAGATAATATTAATTGACACTCTGTTGCTAATGACTAATGAGTATTCATTTTTATTGTTTAGATATGTATTTGAATCATACGGATAACAGGTTTTATTGTCTAATCGAGAAAAAATATTAGTTACATATGTGGTAGTATTTTAGATGTTGTTGTTGATTGCAATTATTCTAGATATGTTGTACTCCAGTAGTTACCTTGGTTTTTTGATTAGCTTGATGCGGTTCTCAACAATATTTTCTTTTTACATTACCTATGTTGTTGACCTTCGCGGTGAACTGCAAAGTCAAGACTTGTTGCTTGGATGAGTGGTAGAAGGTTTCTACAGGATCTTGATGATTTTACCTTCGGCTTCCCACTGCCCAAAATAATCGCATGCACGTATATTTTATACGTGTATGTAAAAACGTTTGGCAATAGACAAATTTCCTAATGCTTCTGCGGGTTAGTGATATAAAACATGGTATAGATAATTTGTGAACTTATGTTCTGATGCCTTTGCAAAACATGCTTAGGATTTTGTAGTCCCTTTTCGCTCTTTATAAAGAATGTTGGTCTTGATTTTTATAAAGATCGTTGATCCGTTTCTTTGGTTTCACATAGTCCGAGAGTACCTAATGAGGGGAATTATTATTTAAGAGATTCCATATAAAGGGTGGTCCAACGAAAACGCACGATGTTAACTGTAAATAAAACAAAAAGTTTTCAGAGAATTATCTTATTATTTTTAATACGATAGAAGGATCTATGACAATTATGTGTGAAACAAAATATCGGACAAATTCTCGCAACGGCTTCGGTGACATATCTTTATCCGATGGTCCATATTTTCAATGACTCTAAGACATAATTGAGATTCAATGTCGTTAATGTGCCGAATCATCTCATCCAATAAACATCGCCACGACGTGAGATAACATTGTTTCGTTGGCTGTGTGGAAATTGGCACTATCCTGTTGGAAACACATATCGTCCAGTTCCATATCCTCAATTTCTGGCCAAAAGAAGTCCGTTATCATCTTGCGATAGCGAACACCATTCACGGTAACTGCTTGGCCGACCTCATTTTTGAAGTAGTACGGCCCGATGATGCCGCCAGCCCATAAACAGCACCAAACAATCACTCTTGTTATGTGGATTCATCGGCTTGTGTTATATATTGGCAACACTTATTATTATTTTGAGTTAAACTATGAGTTATATTTTGAATTGAATATTATATATGCGTTGATTATTAAAAGAGTCAAGAACTCACTTATGGTTTGTAAGTCAAGTGTGTAACATCGTATTAAGTGAATTAAAGTTAAAGGTTGACTTTTTATTGAGAGTTATATAGTGGCAACACTTATTATTATTTTGAGTTTAACTATGAGTTATATTTTGAATTGAATATTATATATGCGTTGATTATTAAAAGAGTCAAGAACTCACTTATGGTTTGTAAGTCAAGTGTGTAACATCGTATTAAGTGAATTAAAGTTAAAGGTTGACTTTTTATTGAGAGAATAAAACATAAGCGACGAGAATTTCTAAAAAATAAAAATCAAAATCGGGTAGTGCTATGACTTCGGTACAGACCATCGCAGTTAAAATAGCTTCTTTGAATTCAATCCAGAATTCTTTGACTGGGAAGTTTTTGAAGTTAATGGCAGCATCAATGCAAAAAGAAACGTTGATGAATAGCCGCTATGCTAGCACTTCTTATGTAAATATGGTAAATATTCGAATTACACACACACACGAAACTCAACAAACGATCACACCATCAAGGCATACGGGCAGAGATCTGCAACAGAAAAAAAATAGAGGAACTTTTAAAAAAGCTCCCAGAAATGCATGAAAAAAAAACATTACTTCACAAAAATAAATCATGATCAGTGAAAAATAAAAAGTGATATTTTGCGATAACAACAATTTAAAATTAAAAAATGTTTGGATAATCATGTTCTAATCTTCATAAGCTTTGTTTTGACACCAACTCTCCAATGATTGAATTTATAAAAAAAACCGCAAGAAGTAAAAGAAAATTTCCAATGATGTTTTTCAATGATAGCTATAACTGGGCCCTAAGAACCAATATTCGCGCAATGACAAATAAAAGCCATACAAAAGACAGAGGAAACAGTGGACAATGAAAATTACATTTAACTAAACTGGTGTATCACCGGCAACATCAAAGTTCCAGATAATTATGGCAAAAATGACATGACATTAAAAATGTCACAGTTTTTGTAGATGATATACTGGTAACTGGAAGAAATGATGACGAGCACATTATAAGTCTTGAACGGATACTAAGGAGGTTGCAGGATACAGGTATGACTGTAATGCTAATCAAGTGCGATTTCTACTTGGGTCAAATAATCAACAAAACCGGCATAAGAAACAATCCAGAAGGGGTACAGGCAGTACGTAAAGCTGCTTTTGCTGGCCTTGTAAACTACTACGGGAATTATATTCCAAATGTCTCTATTATCATGGCACAGGTTGCTGACAACCGGGGTAACATTTGTTTGGACGCAGAAGTGCAAGGAGGCATTTGAGCATATCAAAAACATAATTACGTCGGAGAGGGGTTTAGTGCATTATCACTCAGAATGGGATGTCGTTCTCGAGTGCGCAGGAGTCGTAGCAGTGTTGCCACATAAGTTGCCGTCTGGAGAAAAACGTCCGATTTCATTTGCATCGAGAGTTTTGTCATCAGCAGAGCGAAAATACAGTGTGCTCGACAAAGAGGCGTTGGCAGTTTACTATGGAGTACAAAAGTTCTCGGATTATTTATTTGGCAGAGAGTTCACAATCAGGAGTGAATATAAACCATTGCTGGCAAAATATGGTGAGCATCGCAGTATACCAGTGATGGGTGCAGAGATGGCAGCATTCAACTACAGGTTCGAATATATAAAGGGCAGAGATAATAAAGTCGCCGACATGTCAGGATTCTCACACAAGGACAATGCAGACGGGAAAGAGGAGGAGTTTATAAATAAAGTAAATGCAGAAACAAAAGTAATTGACTTTAATATCGTTCAAGAGTTAACAAACGACGATCGTATCTTAAAAGTGGTCCTAAGCAACATTGCTCAATGGTGGCCAAAAAGTGAAGATGACTTCCTAAAACCATATTGGCTAAGAAATGATGAACTCGAAGTAGTATAAGGCGCTATAATGTGGGGTTTCCGAGTTGTAATACCTGAACAACTCCAATCCAAAGTACTGCAGGAGTTACACAGCGCTCATTTAGGCGTGTCGAAAACAAAATCTTTAGCCGGGTCGTACGTGTGGTGGCCTAAAATGGATTTATGCATTGAAAAAATGGGGCGAAGATGTTTAGCATGTGGAATGTACAATGCGAATCCTCCGAAAGCTAATATTATTCCATGGCCGGATGCGGAAGAACTCTGGGAAAGGGTACATGCTGATTTTGTGGGGCCTTTTCTCAATCGGCAATTTTTAATAATCGTAGACGCTAACACGAAATGGGTGGAGATTTATCCGTTGAACAATATTGTAGCGTAAACAACAATTGAGAAATTCTACGACACGTTTCACGATTTGGTTCGCCAAAAACATTGGTAACTAATAATGGGGGCGACATTCACGGGGAGTGAATTTCAGGCGTTTATCAAAATAAATGGAATAAAGCACATAACATCACCACCGGGACATCCACAAAGCAATGGTTTGGCTGAAAACGCAGTAAAATCATTCAAAGGAGGGATAGGAGGTTGGCAAGATACTTGTTTCATCATAGGCTATCAAAAAATTCTTCAACGGGTAAGTCAGCATTATTGATGTTTAACTTACGGATGAGACTAGACCTACCAAGACCAGAAAAAGAAAAAAACACTTACTGCTGCTGAGAAGAACAATCAACTGGAGCATGAACGAAAAGAATTTCGAGAACGGGAGTCAGCATTAGTCAAAGACTTTCGTAAAGACAAGCTTTGGTCGGTGGCTGTTGTAAAAAAAGAGGATTGGAAAACAGACTTATTTGGTTGCTACTGAGGAAAAAAGGTATGGAAGAGGCATATAAACGCATTTATTCCAGTACACGATAATTTTGATCATGTTGTTGTAAGATTCCCGGAGAGAAATCAACTTCTAGAGGATGTGATTTGAGGCGCCAAAGTCAACTAAAAAATCAGAGGCTATGTCCTAGTTTAGGAGGAGGAAATGTTATATGTTGGCAACACTTATTATTATTTTGAGTTAAACTATGAGTTATATTTTGAGTTGAATTTATATTGAATTATATCTATTTATTATACATGCGCTAATTATTAAAAGAGTCAAGAACTCACTTATAGTTTGTAAGTCAAGTGTGTAACATCTTATTAAGTTTATTAAAAGTGAATTACAGTAAAAGTTGATTTTTATTGAAGGATAAAACAACTTGGTTATATTCATTTGCCTAAATGTGGCAATTCTGCTTGTTCACGAATCCACTGAGGTGAAGATGTGCCTCATCGCTGAAGATGATTTTCTTTGTCTTTCTATCTTTTCAACCATTGACGATGCTTAAAATGGTCAGTAGGTTTCAGCTCTTGAGTCAATTGAACTTTGTAAGCGTGTAAATTAAAATCTTTATTCAAAATTCGCATCAGTTATGTTCGTTAGACGTTCAATTGTTGGGCACGACGACGAGTCGAGGTTGACGGCTCTTCTGTCTTACTATCGCGAACAAACAGGTGTTTTCACATTTCCTACAGCCCCAGTTTGCTGAAATGTGCGCACAATTCTCCCGATTGTGGACACATTTGGTCGATTATGCTGACCAAAAAAATCACGAAGTGCATGAAATTCATTTTGATTTGAACGCACATTTTCGTAAAAGGCTTCAACAGTCTAAACTCGCTGCTCAATCGTGTACCTACCTCTCCATGGTTGAATTTGTCAAACACTGAAACATAGAAATGACAAATTAGACTGGGCAAACAACTTGACGTTAAGGTGTAACTCACAATTAACATCGTCCATTATGGTTGGACTACTCTTTACATCTGTATACATTATCTTGCTTCATGTTCAGCATTAGCCTCATAGTTACGAATTTGAAAAAAAATATATATTTATATATGTACATATATTATAATGTATTTACTACCCTAGCGTGATCTTGGCATATATTGTGTACATAAGTACTTTCATAGAAATTGTCTTTTTTTGCAAAAACGAATACATTTCTCCAGAATGAAAACAAATTGTTGACATTGGCTGTATTCCGGATTTCAGATTTAGTAATATAATATCTTATACGTATGAAGTTCTGTTCTCATTGGCCGAAATATCTTACTAAATCTGAAATCCGGAACACAGACATTGTCTAATATATGTCAAAAACAGCTGAAGTGTGCTTACATATACTAACGCAAGCTTCGTATTCGAAATCACGGCGCAGTCGCCTGGGGTGAAGAATTGCTACCAAGGTTTTAATATTCACGTGCATTTTTTACAACGGCTAGTTGAATAAATTGTGTGTATGTACATACGAAGTTCAAGTTCATCGCCGTTAGGATCAGTTATCAACTAACTAACCGTCTCAGAAGAAATTTCAGAGTCTCTTAGTGCTGTGGATCGTAAAACTTATTTATAGTCGTCGCATGTATTTTGTACAATTAATCGAATTCTATCTATCCATCTACGAGATGTTTTCATATTGAATGTGTGTTAATTTTTTCTAAAAAGTGTTGAATTTAAATACATCAAATACAACATACAAAAAGAAATTAAAGACTTCCTAGTCGGAATATTACAATAAAGTACATCCAGGTTCGTTTAATTAAAAATAGTTAAAATGAAGATTATTTACTGTATGTATGGAAGACGATTAAAGTCAATTTTACCATAAAAAATATAGTGCATATATATCAACATATATCATGCAATTTTCAAGTTTTGAGTTACCCTGAGTTAAAATTGTATGCGGAATAAATATATAGATGTATGTTTGCCGTCAGGAGTCTGCAAACTGGAGTATTGGTTTTTTATACTGGGGTCCAAAATACTCTGTCCATTCGTCTGCAATGTTGGATATAAAATAATAAATATACCGACACAGAGTTTTATTTTTTAAAAGATTTCATGGAATATTTTTATTTTGTTTAATTTTTATTTGATTTTCTCTATGAGAAAGTCTTACAAACAATCGTATTGCTCGGTAGCTTAGAAACTAACTTATCACTAACAAAATATTAATAATAAACTAAAAGTATTGTATCTGGTATGGTAGTCAGGCAGTCAGGCTTACTGTAGTTCTATTTTGCAACGTTGTGTTCTTGACAGTGTTTTTAACTAAACCGCATTGTTTACATTGAAAGCTGATTTTGTTGTTGGTGTTGAGATTCTTCAAGACTATTTTATAACCATGGGCGTTGATTTTGCTATACCTTGGTTTATGCTGTCGCTTATTACGAAAAACAGCAGATGTTTGGATGGGCAAATTGTGTAGGTTTTATGATGCCATAACTACTCCCACTTTTAAATAAGAACGTCCCCGTTTTTTTAAATTCTGTAAGTATCGTTTAGAACTGCTTTCTCTTTTAAGTACTGCTAATAGATTCTTTGTGGACTGTTGTTTTTTTAAACATAAAATGGGATACAATTTTTAAGAACAGAGAAGGAAAAAAAATTAAAATATGTAAATTATATATGTTTAAAAAATTTTGGATAACTCAATTATAAACAACATTTTATATATTTCTTTCATTAAAAATATTTTCACACTGTTCGTTTAATCAATTTTGCATAATTTTTAGATTTTTTTTAAATTTTGTTTACCTACATTTTTAAAATAAATTAACATAAGAGTTACGTGTCAATGGAATTTCATTTCATATATTTTTTAAAAAATTAAACTATTCCAAAACTGATGCATGTATGAGTTGAATTAGTATAAAAATAATATTTCAGTGTTAAATTATTGGATGTTGCTTTTGTGAACTTTCTTATTCTTTATGAGAACCGTAGTTCCTAAATCTTTTTGAATAAATTGTTCAATGAAAACTTTTTTATTTATATTTATTTCCAATTCTTTTATACGTGCGAACAAAAACTTTATCATCTGGTTCGTAAGTCCGAGTTTGTCTTTTCCTGTTGTGGTAGTCTAAAACCGTTTTTTGGGTGTCAGTTATCCTCTTCATAATTTCGTTCTTTAGACAATCCGGTATTGAATGTATAACATCGATGGGCCGACAGTTTGTCACTGAATGAATCGTCCTGTTGTACTTGAATGTGACAAGTAAAAGGAGCTCAACAGTATCACTGATATTATTTTCATGTCTAGTATACCTTGCTATTTCAGTAAGGGTGCTATGGAACCTTTCAACCTGTCCATTTGTTATGCTGTGGAAGGGTGGTGTTTTAAATATTCCGAAATGATCTCTAAGCTAAGATTTGCTGCTCTGCGAAACAAAAGAGGGTTCGTTATCACAGACTATTGTTTTAGTGTTTTAAACAGGTTAACTATTTCTAATAGAGGTTCCTTTATGTCAATTATTGATCTTGATTTAATTGGATTTATTACAGAAAATTTTGAAAATTTGTCTAGGCAAGTAAGAAAAAACGATCCTGCTGCCGAGTAAATATCTATGTGAAGAATCTCCCCTCGGTGTGTTAGTATGGGTGTTTCACCTTTTTTAGGCTTCAGTGGGTGCCTTTGGTATTTTGCTTCATGACATATCTTACAATTCGATACTATTTCTTTTACCCTTTTTCGAATATTAGGAAAAAAAATAATCTTTTAAAATTTGCCGCATGTTTTCAGATATAGATCGATGAGCTCTATTATGCTCAACTGAAAGTATTTCTGATTGGTCAGTTGGGTTAAAAATATCGTTTACTAATTTTGATGTATAAAAAAAACTTTACTGAAGGAAATAAAGTAATTAATTTGTCTTGTATTTGAGCTTAAATAGAGAGATCACAATAAATTGTATTTGCCACATTCGGATTAACAATTTCTCCAAAAATGCTAAAAAGATTTTCTAAACTATCAAACGTTATTGTGTGCCTTATCTGCATTTTAAAATTATTTTAGTTATCTTTACTAACTCCAGACCTTTATTTATAATAATTAGGTTTTTCAAACAATTTAATGGGTTTTGGATACTAGGTATTGTTTGAGTTAAAGAGGATTCACTATGGACTTGAAAAGAGTTTGAATCAGAAGTCTGTTCAAGTGCATTCAAATACTGTTTGGACAAAGCGTCAGCTACAAAGTTTTCCTTTCCTGACTTGTAAAAAAATGTTGGAGAAAACTCTTCTACAAAAGCCCTCCATCTTTTAATTTTTGCTTTAAGATTTTTGTCGGATATTGCAAAAGTTAATGGCTGGTGGTCTGTATAGATGTTTAATCGACTTACTCCATCTAAATAATTACGCAGCTTTTGCAATGACCATACTATCGCAAGAAGTTTCCGCTCGTTTGTTGCGTAGCTTTCTTCGGTAGGAGACAATGTTCGAGATAGCATGGTAATAGGTCTCCCCCTGAGAAAGTACTGCACCGAGTGCATGCGACGAAGCGTCGGTTGTTAAATCAAAAGCTTTTCCGAATTCTGGATACAAAAGCAACACATTTCCAAAGCTAGTATTTTCTTGATCCTATTGAAGGCATCTAGTGCTTCATCGTTTAAATCTATTTTCACGTTTTTGATCGATTTGTGGTAACATTACCATTTTTGCCTCGCAAGTATTGAGTGAGATCTTTAATGAAGCGCATATAATAACCAGATAATCCTAGGAAAGATCGCAAGCTTCGCAGTGTTTTGGGAATCTCGTAACCCTCTATATCCTCAACTTTATTGGACAGATTCTTATGCCTTTATTGGACACAACAAAACCTAAAAATTCTACTTCTTCCTTAAAAAAATGTTATTTTTTCTTGCGCTACCCGCATATTGGCTTCAAAAGGCAGTTTCAAAATTGTTTCGACATCTTCGAGGTGCGTTTCCTTCGTTATAGAAAAAATTATCACATCATCAATATAGAAATGACAGCATTTCCCAATTTTTTCTCTGAGGACATCATCGATTGCCCTTTGAAAAATACTGGGTGCGTTTTTTTAAACCGAAAGGAAGTCTACAAAATTCATATTTCCCATTATTAATGGAAAAGGCTGTTTTTTCTGTATCTCGTTCGGAGAGCTTAATTTGATGGAATCCTGATTTCAAGTCAATTGTTGAGAAAAATGACGCTTTTCCAAGATTGGCTAAAATTACCGAAGTGTCTGGAATTGAATATTTATCAATTATCACTAATAGTTTAAGTATTTAGCTTTCTTAAATCTATTACAAGCCTCATTTTTCGTTTACCCGTGTCTTCAACTCCTTATTGTCAACAACCCAAATAGGATTGTTATAGGGTGATCGTGATTGTCTTATAATTTCATTATGAAGTAGTTCAGAAATTTCATTTTTAACACCTGCTGCTGACATAGGATAAGGATATGATTTTGAATAAACTGGATCATTATCGGTGGTTCGTATTTTCGCAACAACATTTGTATTAAATGGTAGGCCCTCATTGGGGTCAGCAAAAACTTTCGATTGTCGCGTCATCAATTGCGAGAGCTGTTTACATAACTCCGAACTGTACTTTCCTGCAGAGAAATTATTAACACTTTTAGAGAAGAAATACACTAATTTTTCTTCGACCCCATTGTAACTTAAAATTCCTTTTACAAAATTTAATTTTGCACTGATATCTTTTAAAAAATCAAATCCAATGATACTATCAAACGTTTCCAGATGAGGAAGCAAAAAAAGAGTAGCATTTTTATTAAAAATGTTAATGATGCATTTGGATTTAATCTGGTTAGTTCCGTGAATTGAATTGACGATAAATGGTTTATCAATCGGTTTAATACTCATGAGAGTATTGAAATCCTTAAGATAATTCTTGGAGGCACCAGTATCAACTAGTAGTTTTATTTCCCTTCCTGCCAGTGTTCGACCGACCTATGGCAGGAGGGACTTACCCCTAAAAAATTAATTTCTTCAAAAATTTCTTGATCTTCATTATTATTTGTATTATTTTGTTCATAGGGAAAGTTGTAAAATTCGTCATTCTGTTCGAATGAATAAAAGGTTGTATTGGTGCTTGGCAAAGGTAGTCCATGATTTAAATGATTTACTCTCTGAAGTTTTGGTAGAGTTTGGCGGTCTGATTCTCTGTGTCGCTTTAATTGATAAGAATTATCAAATGGTTTCCGAACTAGATTAAAATTTTGAAAAGTCCTATGGGGAGGATTAGAAAACTGAATTGATCTTTGCATATTGTTGGGGTTTTGTATAATGGGTTTTCGGATCTGATTCGTAGTTTCTGTAGGGTTCTGAAAATGTGCAGGGTTTCTGTAATGGGAGAGAGAGTTGGGTCTATTTCCATACTATTTGGCCTGATTTGTATTTGATTAGTGTGGATGGGTCTATAGTGAGTTGAGTTGTAAGGAGTATATTGGTCAGAATTATAGATTTGTCCATATAAAACATTAGCTGAACGATAATTTCTATTAGCAAATTTTTTTTTTCGTGGGCTGGTGGAAATCTTCATAGACACGATGAGCACGTGCCCAAAGTACTATTAGCAAATGAATTCGCGAAACTATATCGAGCTTGGTTTGACTCGAGTTCCTGGGCAAGAGCAAATGCGCTTGGCATGTCTGTAGGTCTCGAGGAAAATAATATATCACACATTGCCTTTTGTAAGCCAGAAACAAATACTCTAAGTGCATCCTGTCGATATTTTTGACATAGAGACTCAATCAACATTTTATTACCTTCATGCAGCATTATTGATTTGTTGATGATTAGCGTCAATTTCTTTTCCACCTCATCATTGAACTCTATAATATACATCTTGCCTTGGCGGATGGACATTTCCTGTTCTATAAGGTAAACCGGTGTCTTATCCGCGTATGTGAAGTCTAGCCTTGCAATAATTGCTCTAAAATTAAGGACCGTATTGAATAAAGATAAAACTTGATCTACAATTTTGTTTCGTATGATGGCTACTGCTTGATAATACCGCGAGCTTCCATCGTATGCTTCAAATAGTTTGTAGGCAGCGAAGGCAGCCTTACGCCAGGAAATATAGCGTACCTGTTCACCACTAAACTCAGGAATGGATTTGATTAAATCTAATGATTCCACGCAGATTTTACCAGCTTCAATTGCAACTGGTTAATATATTCCTCAACGGCCGTAGGAGTCTCTAATAATCTAATTGGTTATCAAAGGATGAAATAAAAAAAAAACAAAAAAGTATGTATTGCGAATGGTATTGAAATAAAAGACCTTACAAATATTTCTCAAATGGATAAAGAACATATACAGAATACCTTTTTACTCAAATTACAATATTTTAAACAATAATATATGATTTCAATATTTAGATTAAAAATTTCTTAGATTTATTAAAGATGATCTCGGTCGCCTTTGATTTAAATTAATTTTTATTCATTCAACTTATATTGAAGTTTTTTTTTATTTACACAATCAATGTTTATTAGTCGTTATTTTCATTAATTTTAATTTGTCCACATTTGTTTAATCACATTAAATGGAGATAGCTTGATTTGTTGCACCGGCAATGTCTTACGTTTTTTAACTGAGTCGTAATATAGGTAACCGCGAACTATAATCCTTTATAATGATCCACCAAAATATTATTTTTAGACGCGTTTTTTAAGTTGGGCGACAAATAAATATACCGACACAGAGTTTTATTTTTTAAATGGTTTCATGGAATATTTTTATTTTGTTTAATTTTTTGATTTCCTCTATAAGAAAGTCTTACAAACAATCGTATTACTCGGTAGCTTAGAAACTAACTTATCACTAACAAAATATTATTAATAAACTTTGAATATTAACCATATTCAAAGGCAACGTATTCACCTTGCAGAATTCATTCTAAATTGCATTACTTCGTTTTTTTTTGTTGTTAGAAATGCATATAACCGTTTTTTTTTAAATAATGCCAGCAGTTAGAACCCAACACAACTTAAACGTTTTTCATCCCTCACAAAACGAACCCTATGACAGAAATTACAATTTTCATTATTCCCTATATAAACTCCGGGTGACATTGCAGAAAAAATTCTTCTTGGATGAACAACTAACACGCGTCTAAATGGAAACACTTTTTAATATTCGATTGGTGGATCAATTTCACTCCATTTCAGAGAAAGTGACAGTTGAAAAAAATAAAAAACAGTAACAAATAGATAAAACTAATTTCTATATCTGTTCTAAAAGCCAGAAATCGCTTCCATGTCTCCTATATTAGTTATGTTCTTTAGTTTAAAAAAAAAATACTTTTTAAATTAAAAATTTAGAAGAAAAATGTGTATGCTGATTTAATTCAATATTGTAAAACTAAATACTGAAATACAAATTTTTTGACGCAACAGGTTCGTTAGTACCCAGGGCCGAGCTTTCTCACAACCATTCATGTGTGCGTGTGCAATCCTTGCACGATGGCGGGACCTACTGTTTTATGCCGAATCCAAACGGCTTAGTTGAGATAAGCTTTTCTTGATAATTCATACTACTACGATTTGTCAGATAATCACAGACCTTCTGCGCATCAGTTCAGCGCACTAACAATCGCGCCACTGAGCCCGTAGCATAATATGAAAACAGTTTTTTGTTAGATTTTGTTCAATACGTTTTTTGGTCGGTACAACTTGTGTTCAAAGGAAGGACTCCCTTTCCGTTGTCTGCACAGCTCTACATTGCTCCGCTTACGCTCTGTCCATTTTCCGGTAGCCTATGTCAACAGTTTTGTTGATCAATAGCATTATAGTGGGCCGCTGAGCAGGTTAATCAAATTCCATCTCATTGACAACGAATCCTTGTAGAGTGATACACAGACGGACTAGCTATATCGATTCTGAGTCGATCCATATATATTTGATGTATATCTATCGAAATTTCGTGATGATCTGACAAATCATCCGAGTAGTATCAATTGTCAAGAATAGCTTATCTCAACTTAGCCGTTCGGAGTCGGCATAAAACAGGAGGTCCCGCCATCGTGCAAGAAGTACACACGCACACATGAATGGTTGTGAGAAAGCTAGGCCCTGGGTACTAACGAGCCTGTTGCGCCAAAAATTTTTATTTTGTATCTATCGAAATTATTTTCTGATAAAAACTATATGTATAGTATACCCATAGAGAAACGAAGTTTTTTGTCAATCCAAACAAGATTTATATACTATCCGAACAAGATGTGTTGACATTGTAATTTTAATAATAATAAAAAATGATTTTTCGGTAGAATTTGAAAAAATTCGAAAAAATCTTTTTATGCAACAACATTGGTTGTAATAACATACATATTTCGTCTATTGATCATTTCAATTTAACCCACCCCCACTTGTTGGGGCCTTTTTCTATAAAAAAAAAAACATTTGTATACCCCCCCATAGCACATGCAATAGAAAAACGATGTTTTTTTGTCGAACCATAAAGTTTAAGATAAACTTTCTGAGCATGATGTGGTCACAATGTCATTTTCTATATATTATCCCCATTCAGTTTTAGGCCCCTCCCACTTCTGGGTACATTCATTTTAAGGATGGTTTAGGGACAGATTGTAGTCTTCTCATATGTTTACAACCTATGCCATAAGTTGTAAATATTATGTTTGTAACATAGAGAAACAATTGCGATAGATATACTTCAAAGTATGTATATGGATCGACTAAGAATCGATCTAGCTAGTCCGTTTGTGTGTGTCACCGATTGTTGGGCCTTAAATTTGGAGCTATAGTGTTGCAATTTGGTCAATGAAATCAGCCCACTGCCACGCCCACTTTTTAGAAAAATAATGTTTTTGGTTATACAATCCCGCCCACTTTGGGCGTTTTCTGTAAAATACGTTTTCGGTCATATTTTAAAATATTTGAAAATCATTGGTAATATTAATATAAACATTTCGTCTACAAAGCATTTTAACCCACGCCCACTTTTTGAGGGCTTTTTCCATTAAAACCATTTGTATACCCTAAATAGAATTTAATACCATACCGTAAAAGATTTTTATAAAGTGTGTGAAGAATTTCTGGGATTTATGGGATTTATATTCAACGATCCGCACAGCGGATTGTAGCCTTTTCAAATGTTTATACCCTATCCCATAGGGGTATATTAGTTTTGATACTTAGTTTGTAACATAGAGAAATAATTTAGCTACATATACCTCAAAGTATATGGATCGACTCAGAATCGCTAGCTGAGTCGATTAAGTCATGTCTGTCTGTCCGTCCGTCCGTCCGTCTGTACGTCACCGATTTTTAGGCCTTACATTTTGAGCTAGGATAATGAAATTTGGTATATGGGATCCTCGCCCGTGCCTACAGAACAAGTGTAAAAATTTTTGAAATCCGCCCACTGCCACACCCCCTTTTAAGATAAACTCAGTTTTTGGCCAAACTGTAAGGAATTTTAAAAAAGTGTCTGAGAAGCATATTTAGAGAATCGTAATATCTATATTTCGTCAATACAAAGTTTTTTGCCACGCCCACTTTTTGGGGGGCGTTTTCTATAAAAAAAAAACCTTTTTTGGCCAAATTTTAAAATTTTCGAAATGATGCAAAATCATTGGAAGTATTAATATGAACATTTCGTCAGTAGACCATTTTAACCCAAGCCCACTTTTTGGGGGCGTTTTCCTACAAAAACCATTTGTATGCCCTACCCCAAGGCATATGCAATACAAAAACGTGGTTTTTTGTCGAACCATAAAAGAATTTGATAATCCTTCGGAACAATATGTTGTAACAACGTCATTTTCAATACTTTATGACCATAAAGACCATATTTTGGGGATATCAATTTTAAGGATGGGATGGGATAGGGTATTAAACGATCCGCACAGCGGATTGTAGCCTTCTCATATGTTTTTAGTTCAATTTACCTCAAATTGACCATCTCAGCGGTAGATTTCCAATGATAGCGCTTCATAATTTGAGAGCTAAAAACAAATAAACAAATTTTTTATTTGTTTTGTTAGTACCCAGGGCCTAGCTTTCTCACAACCATTCATGTGTGAGAGCTGCTGTTAGTAAAAAGGAGTAGTAATGATCACTTCGTGAATAGACGTAATGTTAATTTGACAATATAAGTGTTGGAGAACGAAAAACTCTACGACTTTTCTTTCCAAGCACGTTGTGATCAATTTTATTGTATGTGATCGGTATATTAATTAGAATGCCAAAGGTGCGATTGCTCTGTTACAATTCACTGTCTCTGATAAAGAATTAAATACTGATTCTCAAACAACAATATATATTACAGTAGTCTTATAAATACTTTGTTCAACCACAGATCACCTGCAGTGCTTAGTTCGCTTTGAGAATTTATGGTTTATTTTTATGTTGAAACAAATTTATTTACTTTTGTTAGAAAAAAAGTATTTGTGCATTTACCATTGTAATTATAGTCATGTAATGGTAAATTAATCTCGTGTGACGATTAAATACATCCCGCTCGAAATTGGAGATTTCAATGTCAGGTTTGAAGCTTGCATTTAACACAACCACAACAAACCTGTATAGTGTGAAAACTCGTTTAACCACAACAAACCATTGAGGTTGGAAATATTTAGGACAACACTAGTAATGGGACTTTATAAAAAGACGTCATATATAATTCAAATATAATATTTTATTTAATAAGATCGAATAGTTTGCTAGAAATTTAATGATTTTTCTCTTTGGCCTAACTGAACAAATCATACAAATCAGGGGAGTATGAAGTGATGGACACCACGGACTGACGAACGTAATCGCGTGGTTACCGCGGGTTGGGGGTTGCCATATCATGATAATGTATGGATCAATCAAAATCGAGTTCGAGTTTGAAAAGGCTCATAAAAACAGAGGGAGTGTTTTTTTTTTATCTTAGACTAAGATAAAAAAAACACCAGTCCGTAATGTTCATACTCTCTGATTTCTATGATTTAGTCTAAAAAAAAAAAAAATATAGTTGTTTCATATAACGGGTGATTTTTTAGGCATAGTTTTTTTTAAATCGAATTTGAATCAAATATACAAAATTTTTATTGTAATCGATGAATAGGCCTTTGCCATTTACGTTTTAAAGATAACTTCATGTAAATGTTGTTCGCGGCTCCGTTTCAAATGGTCCATTCGGTAGGGGCAATTTTGCGTCACTTTTTCGAGCATTTCGCCTGTATTCCACGATTTATGCGTGTTATGTTATCCTGTAAGGATTCAATTGTGTTCGGTTTGTCCACAATCCACATAGACTTACGACTTTCCATAACCCCACAAGAAATAATCAAGAGGCGTTAAATCGCATCATCTTGTGGCACCGTCTTGATGAAACCAAATGTTAACCAAGATCAACTCAGCCAACTGGAGCAAAATAAATCGCGTATCATGGTTTGATATCGTTCGCCATTGATGGTAACTTTACTTCCACGATCGTCTTTGAAGAAAAATAGACCGATGATGCCACCAGCCCATAAACCACACCAAACTGAGGTTTTTTCGGGATGCATCGGTAATTCTTGTGTGGATCGTGGCTGTTCATTACTCTAGATGCGAAGTTTCGCTTATTTACGTATCCGTTGAGTCAGAAATGAGCCTCATCGCTGAACACAATTTTTTGATAAAACAGCGGGTTTTTAATTTTTTTCACAGAACCCGAATTTTGATAATAAATTTCAATAATTTGCTCGTTTGTAAGTTTTTCCATGATTAAATGGCAGAGTATACTGAAAACTTTTCACTTTGACCTGTTCTGCCGACCTGAAAAACTTAACTCTTAAAAAATCACCCATTATATAAGTATTTCAGTTTCAGTGTCGCCAGATTACCGAATACCGTTTTTATTTTCTCATTTTTATCTAAGCCTATATAGATTAAGAAAAAAACATATAAGGAGGCTACAATCCACTGTGCGGAACGTTGAATACCCTATCGTATCCTATCTGTAAAACTAAAATCCCCAAAAAGTGGACATGGTTAAAAACACGATGTGGATTAAATATAGAAAATGACATTGTTATAACAAATTGTTCAGACTGCTTATAAAACACTTTTACGGTTCTACAAAAGATAAGGTTTTTCTCCTGCATATGTTATGGGGTAGTGTATAAATATATTAAAACACCCCTAAAAAGTGGGTGTGGGTTAAAATCGTCTATACGACGAAATGGTCATATTAATATTATCAATGATTCTGCATCAATTTTTTTTTCATAAAAAAAAATTTTGAATTTGACCGGAAAAAGTTTTTTTACTGAAAAAGGCCCCAAAAAGTAAAATATAATAATAAATATAATATAAAGTAAATTTTATATCATTTCCGTTTTAGATCCTGTTAACATTCAATTGGAAGACTTAGGAAATGACATTCTCCAATATGTATACCGCATCCGTTATGCTTTTCATTTTCATTTGTTTTATGCAAAATAAAAGCACACGATCTCAGCGCACAATATTAGACGAAAAATTTGGGAAATTTTACCGGCCGCTCCGATTAATTGGGTTGAATGTTGTTGGCCGTTCTAGTGAAAACAAAGAAAATGTCAAATTCCTTCAAAGTATCGGGGTGAGTATGTTTACTTTTAAATATAAAATTTAATCGTTTATAGCGATACAAAAAATATACAACATATAGAACAGCAACATTAACTGCACATTTTTTATAGCCGGTATATTTTGTATGGTATATTGTTGTATGAAGCCGGTATTCGATAGATAAAACGTCGGTGTTTTTTTTTGTAACGAAGGTGATTCAGGATCTTTGTGTGTTCACCCTGATTGGGTGTCCATTGTGAAGAGGCTCTTAGTCTCACAGCTGCACAAGCTGCGGTCTGTTTGTCGTATATATCTAGGGGCACTAAATGTAGGACAGCATCTAGGACTGCGGATAGGATTATTCAAAGAACTCCTCTATTGCATATACAAGCTGATCTTTTAACTTGACCTAGTAGGTTTGCGGTTGGACTGTTGAAGGCCGTTTTTAAAGCCGTCCACCAGACTAAGACACCATACCTGAGTATGGGTCTAATGATAGACACATAAAGCCAAAAAGAGATATGTGGTTGCATGCCCCATTTCTTTCCGATTGCATTTTTAGTATAAGGCTACTGTGGCTTGTCGGTGAGGTCATTTCCGACCCTGATGGAGCAGCGAGAATTCTCTATCGTCATCCTACACAAACGGACGAGTTTGGGCGGTATACCAAAACTAGACATGGCTCTGTACAGTTCGTCTCTATAAATGCTGTCATATGCGGCTTTGAAATCGATGAATAGGTGATGGGTATCGATTTGAACTTCTTGAGTTTTTTTCCAAGATCTGCCGAAGTGTGAAAATTTGATCGGTTGTGGACTTTCCTGGCCTAAAACCACACTGATAAAGGCCAATCAGGTTGTTGGTAAACGGTTTCAGGAGTTCACATATTACGGCAGATAGGATCTTGTAGGCGATGTTGAGGAGACTTATGCCTCTGTAGTTGGCGCAGTTGCCAATATTGAATGGTTCGTTCTGCCTGACAGCGGAATGTTGTTCGTCATCGCCGTTTAACAGTCTGCAGAAGTGGTTCTTCCATATCCTCAGCATCGACTGTGTCTCAACTACAATATTTCCTTGTTCATCTCGACAGGATTCTGTTCGAGCCTTGTATCCTTGGCTTTGACGTTTTACACTTTGGTAAAACTTGTGAACATCGTTCCTGGAGTGGCACCTCTCTATATCCTCGATCGCGCGCTTTTCTTGCTCTTTTTTCTTCTTGCTGAAAAGCCGATGTTCTTTCCTTCTTCTTTGCCTATAGAGCTCAATGGCAGCTCTCGTCTTCACCTGCAGCTTAGCCTTGTAGGCCTCGTTCTTGTCTGCGAGCATCTGTCGGCATTCCTCATCAAACCAGGGGTTTCTTGCTGGTGGGCGCGAGAAACCTAGCACATCAGTTGCGGCTGATCTAATGGCCTGTTGGCATCGTTGCCATTGCTCTTCGACATTCGATGCTGGTGGTATGGTGTTAATCGAGAGGTTAAGGGATACGCGTTGTGCGAAGGTCTTGGCGGTCTCTTGCGATTGCAGTCTTCCGGCATTAAATTTTTTCACAGTATTTCTGGATTGTTGTGGCGTGGTGGATATCCGCATTCTTACCTTGGCTGCTACAAGTTAGTGATCCGAGTCGATGTTAGCTCCTCGGAACTGGATGCGTGCCTCTTATCTATCGCAATGTGATCAATTTGGTTGACCGTTCGTTGATCTGGAGACCGCCATGTCCCCTTATGGATATCGAGGTGAGGAAACCGTGTGCTGGCTATAGTGGCATTTCGTTCCGTAGCGAAATCAATTAGCCTAAGTCCGTTACCAGACGTGTTGTCGTGTAGGCTATGTTTTCCGACAATACTTCTAAATACTTCCTACCTTTGCGTTAAAATCTCCTAGCACGATTTTAACATCGTACTTCGGTAGTCGCTCACAGGTTTCGTCGAGGAGCTCGTAGAAGCAATCCTTAGCTATATCATCTTTTTCTTCCGTCGGAGCGTGAGCGCATATAAGGCTTATGTTGGCGAATTTGGCCTTGATGCGGATTGTTACTATGCGTTCGCTAATGTCTTGGAAACATAAGACTTCTTGCCTAAGTCTGGCACTTATAACAAATCCGCATCCGAATAGTCGCTGATTCTGCTCACTATAACACGGTCCGTAGTATATGTCACAGTTTTTCATCCTCTTTTTGCCCGGCCCATCCCATCGTATTTCCTGGATGGCAGTAATGTCTGCTTTGTAGCAGTTTAGGGCTTCCGCTAGTTGTTCGCCTGCACCTCTCCTGTTTAATGTTCTCACATTCCAGGTGCAGATACGAACGTCGTTGTCCTTTTTTCGTTTAGCAGGGTCGTCAACAATAAAATCAGTCCTTTCCGAGGCTAAAGGGTTGCTTCGTAACCATGTTTTTTTTTCTGTGGGTGGGTAGTTAACCCAAAGCACAACCCCCAACCTGGGGGGCCAGTTCCAATTTATTAGATACCCCTAGGACACGGGGGCATCAGTATCCACTACGGGATTGAGCGCTGCCGTTGGCCTTTCGGTTCATCCGCCACCATATCTGTTCAAGGGGCCTGACTAACCCTTGAAATTCCTAGACAACCTGTTGTCCGAATATGTCAGAGCAGCTCATCTAGGTTCGCCTGGGACAGCAGGCCGGGTATTCATCAGTGCCATTCTCACCAGGGTGTTTATAGTGTTGCTGTTTTTCGTCGTGTTATCAACACTCGCACTTATCGTTTAGCAAGTCAAATCCGGTTGGATGAGACCAGTACCCGATGGTTACCACTTGGAGGTAAAGATAGGCACATTTGATGTGTAGTCAGGTACCGATGCACATTGATTTTAAATGCATGTAGGTTATAATGGAAAGGGAAAACAGAGTTTGGTAGAGCATTCCACATTCGTGTTGTTCGGTTTATGAACGAATCTCTATATTTCAGCGTTCGTCCGAAGATAGGCTTAAGGGTAAACTGATTTGCATTCATAGCGTAACGAGTATTGCGGCTGAATTGTTGAATGGGGGGAATGCAGCTGGCTATTTCATTTGAGCATTTGTTGTTAAGATAGCGATAAAACAGTGTAAGGCAGGAGATATTTCGACGATGTTCTAGCGAAACTAAAGAGTTCGCTATTCTAATGTCTCCTATAAGTTTTTTTTCACACGCGTTTGAATCCTATCTAGGAGTTGCAATGTTGTTTTTGGTGCACCCGACCAGACGTGGCTGTTGAACTCAAGTTTAGGGCGTATAAACGCTTTGTATATTGTGGCCAGATTGGCTGCGAAATGCGCAGCAAGCAGATTGGCTTTGTCTAAAGAGCTGACAGCTGGAATGTCATTGTGAATGAGCGTCGGAACTGATGATAAGGCCGAATTTTTTTATATTTTTAACAAATGACCAGACGTTTTTACTACCTCTGGGACATTGTAGAATTTTTTGCCTCAACTTTTGGTCATAGAGGAATATGACACGCTTTAAATGGGCATTACAGTCATTTCTGGCTTGTTTGAACTTTATTCGGTTTTCCTCTGTTGGGTTGGTCTTGTTGAACCGAAAGTTTGTCTCTCTCAACCTGATAGCTTCTTTGCAGCTCAAGTCATACCACCCTTTTGCCTTATGTCTGATACTCTTAATTCTGTTGGGAATAAAATATATCATACCAAGGAGAATGATGTTTGATATCATATCAGCAGCAGCATCCACGTCACTATCGAGGAAACATAGCGACCAGTTAAAATTCCTAAAAAAAACTGTTTAATGCTTCCCAATTGGCTTTCTCGTATTGCCATACAGTTTTTTGGGGAATTCGCTCTTTAACTGTGTGGTTGGAGTACGAGAAATTTGTTGATATGATACAGTGGTCTGAGGAACCTAGAGGCGATAATACATTGATGGTGTATTTATCAGGGTGAGAGGTAAGAAACAAGTCTAGGGTGTTGGCGGCTTGACTGTTAATATTCGGTATGCGTGTCGGCTCATTTACAAGCTGGGTTAGGTTGTTTACCTCAGCAAAGATCTCAACATACCTTCCTTCGTGTGTTGTCTGTCCAGAATGTTGAAGCCACGTAGAATTGTGTACATTGAAATCGCCCGCAATGACGATTTCAGTGTGAGGATACAGGGATACAATTCTGGAGATGGAGTCAGACATCGCATCAAATTCATTAAAAGTTGAATGGCTGTCAAGGTTTGGGCTTCTATAAATGAAACAGTAGTGGATTAATTGCCTACGGACATGGAATTTCAGCCATATAAAATTAAATTCCGGAGTGGAACATTGGCCGTATTGAGTTTGAATTTGGAATGTTACGTCACTACGTATATAAATGGCGAGACCGCGGTGAACAAAGAATAATGGCACCAAATTTTATCCAGGAAGGGTTAATTCTGATAGGTCAGAATTCACCCCCACCTGTGTTTCACTTAGTAGATATTTGATATGAAGTATATAAATCGACTCTTAGACGCTAGCCCGGCCATGTCTGTCCGTCTGTCAAATCATGTATACAATATTAATTTCTACATTCCATCTATATAATATTTTCAGCCACGTCCATTTTCTCACTTTAGGGATATTTATTTTGATGATTAAGATAGGGTGTTAAAAAATTCACACAGCGGATTGTAGGATTCTCATACGTTTTTTATAATGCCTTTTCCAAGGGTATCAAGATAATTTTCGTTACATGTAGGTATATCTCTTTACTTTGCGCATTGATACCTGCTTTTTTTTAAACGAATAATTTATGCTGGTGTTTTTTGATGTTTCTCAACTAATTGCACTTAATTATGAACCCTTACAATGCAGTTTTTATATTCTATCTCATATGATTAAATTTTATTTCGTTTGATAAATAATTTGTAACATAAAGAAATAATTAAGAACCAAAAATAATATCATCCTTTGTTCAAACTACGCATAATTTAGATTGACTGCGTTGGTGTTAGTCAGATCCATAGAACTTATAGTAATTTTTACAGCCTAATGTAATTCCTGCAAAAAGTGATTGTAGATTTTACAATTTTTGACAACGTGTACAAGTTAGTAAAATAATACACACTTTAAGCTTTGCAAATTCAGTTTTATATTTCCACTAATCAACTATACACATCCGATCGTAATATTCAACTGACTACATGTACATGCACTTACTTAGAGGAGAAATGACGTCTTACAATTAGGTATCTTAAATGACTGCATTTCGTGCGTAGCAATGAATGTGTTCAGTGAATTTACATTACATACTGAAATCATCTCATATTATAACATGCTATTTTTTTTTTTTTTTTTTTTTTTTTTTTTTAATTAGAATTAAAGTTAAAATATAATTTTTTTTTTTTTTTTTTTTTTTTTTTTTTTTTTTTTTTTTTTTTTTTTTTTTTTTTTTTTTAAACAACTACTTACTGAATAATAATAATATAATTAAGTTAGTAAATAAATAGTAAATAAATAATATCTTATGCAACCAACTATGTCAGTAGTTTCAATCAAAATCCCAATCACCTAGTCTAACAGGTGGCCTAGAAATGCGCCCACTATGGGTTGTTACACCATTCTTTTCTGTTCCCTGAAGTAAAGGCTCGTTTTCAACATTTACCGTGGGTGCTGCTGTGTCTGGTATTGAACTTGACTGTTCATCATGAGATACTTCTCTATCAACACTATTATCCTCATCGAACATACCATGATCCAAGAAGTCATAATCATCAACCTTTTTTTCATCTGAATTATTTGTTTTAACTATAAATTTTCTGTTTCTCCTGAATATTTTTCCTGAACTACATTTAATATTGTATGACCTCTCATTCAATTGCTGTACAATCTCTCCATAGACCCAGTCAGTTTCATTTTTTTTAAACATAACTTTATCTCCTATCCGTAATTCGCTCAATAATTTCGTATGCATATCATAATACTGTTTTTGTTTATTCTTTTTTTCTGTTATTTTCCTTTGAATTTGTTCTTCAGCTATAAATGTCCTAACGAGTCTCTTCATATTAACTGGTAGTTTTGTTTTAACCATTCGTCCCAAAAATAATTCTGTAGGGGATAAACCCATACTAGTTATTGGTGTTGTATTGTATTCTAAAATTCTATACCCAATTTCTTTTTCTTTGTCCTCATTAATTGCCTTTTTTATTATCTGTTTAGCAATTCCAACTGCTTTTTCAGCTAACCCATTACTTTGAGGGTAATTGGGGCTTGAAAATTTTAATGTAATATTATTAATACTAGCATATTGTAGAAGTTGTTTCGAATTAAATGGACTGTTATCAGTTCTGATTTCTGTTGGGCTACCAAAATGATTAAATATATTTTCCAAGAAGGTAATAACACTTGTAATCGACTTATCTTTAAGTCTATCAGAACAAATCCAACCAGAATATGCATCAACAAATGCTATATAAAATTTGCCTGCATATTCATAAATATCCATTGAAGTTTTATGCCATGGATATTGCGGATTTTCCTCTTGAATGAGTGGTTCCGAACAATTATTTCTCATATATTTTTCACATACACGACAATCTTTAATCATCGCTTTAATATCACCTGTTATTCCTGGCCAATAAAATAATTTACGAGCCCTAGCGAGAGTTTTTTCAATCCCCAGGTGTGGTTCATGTAGAATTCTAAGTAATGACATTCTCAACAAATGCGGAATGATTAATTTATCATCCAAAAATAATAATCCTTCCTCAAACTTAAGTTGGTCTTTTATCTTATGAAAACGTTTTCCAACCTCGGATAAACGTTTATATTCTGGCCATTCTGTTTGAAGATGATCTACTATTTTAGCTAGTTCAGAATCATTTCTTGTTGCCTCAACATAAATTTCATAATTATTTGCTGATAAGCAAACTTTTCTTTTTACTAAATGAATCACGTATTTCAATTCCTCATTCTCGGAACCCGTTTCCTTTAATGGAGCCCTTGAAAGACAGTCAGCTATGACTACTTTACTCCCAGGTGTGTATTTTATTTGCAGACCAGGGTATCTTAATAGTATTAAGAACATTCTTTGAAGTCTTACAGTAACATCATCTAACTCTTTTTTAATTAATTGTTCGAGAGGCTTATGGTCTGATTGAACCATTACCTCACGACCATAAATGAAATGGTGGAATTTTTCACAAGCAAATACAATGGCCAGTAATTCCTTTTCCATTGTACTCCACTTTTGTTCTGTTATAGTAAGACTTCTGGAAGCAAATGCAATTGGTTGGTCATTTTGCATTAAAACACAACCCAAGCCATTCTTAGATGCATCTGTTTGCATTATTAAAGGAAGTTTGGGATCAAAAATTCTTAGAGAAGTGCCTTTGCACAGGATTTCCTTCAAATCCTCCAGTTCGCGTTGATGTACATCTAACCATTTCCACTCTGTTTCTAATCGTGTTAAGTTTCTTAAATTTGCTGATTTCTTTGTCAAATTTGGAATAAACCTTGCAAGATATTTGAACATACCTAGTATTCTTAAAATGTCTTTCTTATTTGTTGGTGTATTAATATTTTTAATAGCTTCCACATATTTGTTATCTGGTTCTACTCTATTTTCTTGTATTATTTGTCCCATAAATTTGACCCTCTTTTGACACAACTGTAACTTTTCTTTATTAAATTTTATCCCATTTTGTTTTGCTTTTGTCATTACTAACTCTAAAGTTTCATCGTGTTCTTTTTTTGTTCTACCAGAAATGAAAATATCATCGAAATAAACTTCTACATTTGTTATATTTCCAAATATTGCAACCATTTTCTTCATGAACATTTCCGGAGCACTACTTATTCCAAAAGGAACCCTATTCCATCGAAAACGACCAAATGGAGTCATGAAGGTTGTTAATTCTGAACTTTTTTTATCAAGTGATAGTTGCCAAAATCCTTGCTTTAGATCTAACACTGTAAAAAATGATTTATTTGACAGTCTACTTATTATTTCTTCCACTGTTGGAATCAAAAAATGTTCCCTACGAATACATTTATTTAATGGTATTGGATCAAGGCATATCCTTAATGAGCCGTTTGGTTTTTCAACAATTTCTAAATTATTGACCCAATCTGTAGGGTAATCAACAGGTGTAATGATGCCGTGTTCCTGCATATCTTCTAACGTAAGTTTCAATCTCTTATGTAAACTTTCAGGGATACGTTTTTTATACTTAAGTGTTGGGACAGAATTTTCCTTAAGCATAATACTACATTCCCCAGGAATTGTACCAATACCATCAAATACTTCCATATTTTGCTCAATAAACTTTTCGTTTGAATCTATGGATATATTGAATACATTAGTTCTATTTAGCAAATTAAGTTCAACGCATGCATCTCTGCTTAATATAGGCTGAAATTTGTCACCAACGATTTCAAATGAAACAACTTTTTTTAACTGTGTATCACAGTCAACACAAATTAAATCTATTTTTCCAAATGTCTCAATCTTACAATTATTATAAGCAAACAATTGGTTGTTAGACTTTTTAATTTTATCTTGGTTGTTGGTCTGCTCAATGTATTTTATTGGGAGACAACTGATATCAGCTCCAGTATCTAATTTAAATTGTACTTCAGCACCACCCACATTCAATATTTTGAACCAACCCTTAGCATCAGTGTTTATTCTAAATACAAATTTTTTTAAAACTAAATTATTATTCTGACATAATTGGTTACCTTCTTCAGAACTAGATCCATATCTTAGTTCGTTGACACGATTCTGCCTTGGTCCTCTATAGAGCTGCAGCTTGTTTCCTTTTGGCTTTTCCTCCTGTTGACGTGAGCGACAAACTCTTCCGAAATGGCCTGGTTTTCCACACTTGTTACAAGTTACTCCTTCCTTTGCAGCTGGACAATATTTTTGGTGTTGGCCCGTTGAAAATCCACCACAACGATCACATTTTGGTGTGTTCGGGTATCTCAGGAACCTCTTCTTTTGATCTTCCTTTTGCGACGTATCAATTGTGCAAATCTTTTCCACTTGGGACAGCAATTTTTTATTTGCAATAACAGCTTCTGCAATCTTGCACTTATTAATTATATCACTTAATGACAGATTTGCATCCTCCAGCAATTTCAATTGTAGGTTTTTATCAAACAGCCCCAGGATCAGTCGTTCTCTCAGCATACGGTCTGTATAAGATTCCTTACACTTTGTGCAACTGTAATCACAGTACTTCATCTGTGTACGAAGTTCAGTTATGTACTCTGTGAAGGATTGGTTCTCCTTTTGAACAATCATATTAAATTTATGTGACTCCATTAGGACATTTTTCTTTGGAAGACAATATTCTTCGAATTTACTAAGGACCATCTTTAGGGAAATTTTCGGTTTTGCTTGTTCGTCTACTTGTTCAATTTCCACTGCATCCTTGAACTCATCATCACTGTCTGGATCAAACGGTACATCGAAAAGAGTATTGTATATCTCTATCCCCTTCTCTCCAATGAACGTAAGAAATAGAGAAATTTTTGTTTTGTCATTCTCGCTTGATTTTCCAGACGCAACAAGATAAATCTTGAATTTTTGTTTCCAAATTGACCACTCTTTGCCAGCGTCATCAAAATTAAGTTGTTCAGGAGCTTTTATTTCCACTTTAGACATCTTGTTGAATATATTTGTTTTAATATAAAAAAGGTTTCACTTCTGACACCATGTACAAGTTAGTAAAATAATACACACTTTAAGCTTTGCAAATTCAGTTTTATATTTCCACTAATCAACTATACACATCCGATCGTAATATTCAACTGACTACATGTACATGCACTTACTTAGAGGAGAAATGACGTCTTACAATTAGGTATCTTAAATGACTGCATTTCGTGCGTAGCAATGAATGTGTTCAGTGAATTTACATTACATACTGAAATCATCTCATATTATAACACAACGTTTCTACAACAAGAATTTGTGATCATTTTAACAATCTGTTTGCTAAAATGAAAGCATCAAAGCTGTTTAACTTACAATTAATTGTGAATATGAACGCATTTGCTGTTAAACACACAAATTTCCAATTTATTGTTAATTCGACTGCCACATTGTGTAAAATTTACAGCGGGGATTTTTTTTGGGTGTGTACACTTCATCAAAAAAAAAGCTGCTTGATTGAATATCTTCAACAAATATTTCCGATGAGTTTGAACAAATGCAATTTAAACATTGCTCGACTTTTGGTTTAAATTTTTCAGAAATTTCAATAAAATAGTCGTCAAATAAATTGGAAATCCGAAACCGTCTGTCTCCATAACTCCCTCGATTACAATAGCCTAAATTTCAACTCGATTCTCATTTTTACCTAAAATGCTGTCTACCACCCTCCATTCTTCTTGTACATTACCTTGAGCTTTTGCAAATAAACCATTGTAGTAGTTGTTACGAGTATCTTCGATTTCCTTATTAATCTTTTTACACAAAGTATCTTAATTTAGTTTTAAGTTAATATTATTTTGATGGTTTATAACTTTTTACACAGCTTTTTTCGAATCTTTATGATAATCCAAGGCTTTAAATGTTTGTAGTTACTCGTTTGCTTCCGTTCGAACGTGCAACACTTGACGTGTTTTTGAAAAATCAAAATAAATTTCTTAAATGATTCAGAAGGATTACTTTCCGAGTAAACTTGGTCCCAAAATTCAAAGGTTAAATTCTCTTTTAAAAGAGTGAAATCACCGCAATTCCTCACTAGCCCAAATGCAGGGTTTAAGCATTTTGAACGGTAGCAATCATTGAAGGCAATCATACTATGATCCGTCATTTTTAAATTGCTCAATTCCTCAAAAAAACATTTTTGTAAAATCACGAAATCTGTAAATGCACAACAAGGCATAATCAGTATTATCGAAGACCAATGATAGTTTCCATACAACTGCGCTAGAAAAATTGACCCGAGAGCAATCACACAAATACATTTTTTATACATAAAATTTGCAAAAATTTTTTTCATACTTCGTGTCAAAACTTGATGTATGCAAAAACAATATTTTACGGAGCTAACATGTTCGACTGGTGATTGAGAGTGGGAAAGAGCTAGTTACATTCATAATTTACCTAAATCAGCGGCACAATTTATTCTTATAAAGTTGTCACCCTCTTTCTTTCGCATGCAAACATTCCCATTCCTCGTCCACACATATTTGTAACCCTTTGTTGTCTTCATCGATTTTGCAGTATTTAGTAGCATTCTTGTTTCATTAGTTAGGCACTCATTTATGGACATCTTCCCCGATCTTCCTTCTGCGTTGATTATGTTGGTGGTTAGCTGCTCTCTTTTTTCTCTTTTCGCTTTCATTATTTTTTCTTTCCATATCAATTTAAGGTAATCGCACATTTAGCAAGTAAGTTCTTGTATACTTACTTACTTTACTTAAGTGGCGCTACAGTCCGGAATGAACCTGGGCCTCAACCAACATCCCTCTCCAATTAGCCCGATCCTTAGCTAACTGCCTCCAGTTGCGCACTCCAAGTTGGTTGAGGTCGGTTTCTACTTGTGCGCGCCACTTAAGGCGAGGTCTTCCTCTACTGCGTCCGACGTCTGGCTGGGAATCGAAGACTCTGCGAGCCGGAGTATTGGTGTCCATTCGTTCTACATGTCCTAGCCATCTTAAACGTCCAATGCGGAGTTTTTTGACCAGGGGCATGTCGCTCGTATAGTTCTTGGTTGAATCTTCGTCTCCATAGCCCGTCAACGCAAACGGGACCGAAGATTTTTCGAAGAATTTTTCTCTCAAATCGACCAAGGATTTCTTCATCCGCTTTTGATACGGTCCATGCTTCAGCGCCGTAGAGCAGGACTGGGTAATCAGGGTCTTATATAGGATCTCCTTAGTAGTTTGAGTGAGGGCTTCACTACTTAATTGCCTTCTTAGCCGGAAGAAACAGCGATTGGCAAGAGTAATTCTTCGTTTGATTTCTGACGAGATGTTGTTGTCAATGTTGCAGCAAGATTATTTGTATCTTTTAATGTAAAATAATGTATAATTTTTGTCAATGTAACTTGCCCATTTTGTGGAATGTAAATGTAAAGCAAATAGTAAATGTCAACATTCCCATGTCAAATCAATTGTCGAGCCGGATATACATTTTTTATGTTGACCGATAGTTTAGAGTGAGAATTTTAATCAATCAAAGTTGTGCAATATTCATGTTAAAATTGTGTTGAAATGTATTGGAATTCCTACGTCGTTGGATATCCTGTCGCCGTTGGATTTGTGCAGTTGAAGTCTCCGTCCCGTTGGAATTTTATGCAGTAATTCATTGCCGTTGTCCATTGCCGTTGATCATTGCCGTTGTCCATTGCTGTTGATCATTGCTGTTGATCATTGCCGTTGTCCAGTGCCGTTGAGTTCGTTGTCAATTTGTTTGGAGATTCTACGTTTGGATGTGTGCTATTTGTTGCTGTTAAGAGGATTCACACCTGAAAAAGGAAAATTTGCATGTGAGTACGAAAGTGATATTTAAACAAAAATGCTATAAACTAGACCCTTTCCATTGTGACTTGGATCCTACAACATTGAATTTTTGTCAAACTGGAGTGATATTCAACTGCAATCAGAGACGTTGCCAGTTCCGTATTTGTTGAATCCGCTTTGTCCAGTTATCAAGTGCCGTAATCCATTGTTCCTGTTGATATGAGTATTACCGCGACATGGAAGTTATTTAATAGAATGTGTATCCAATTGGAAAAGGATCACATGAAATTAGAACAGATCGGCGACATCCTTCGAACTAAGAATTATATAGCGAGTAGATTGAGTGTGTTAGAAGATAATTATAGAACAATATGTGAACATCGCGATGAAATCGAGAGTTCTGAGAGTAACAAAGACAAGTTATCCAAAATAGAAGAAAGGTATGATAAGGTTATGGAAACATATCTTCTTTACAGAATCTCTCCTTAATGTCCTCGATAAATTAGAGATGAGGGAAACAATAAAGGGGGAAGAAAAGCGGGATACTCTTTTAAATGTCTCCCAACCATCATTGTCAAATGACATTAGGTTACGCTGCATAAACATTCCCAATTTTTGTGCCTATGAACAATGGCGTTCGTTTCATGATCTTTTTGTGTCCCTTGTTCATGATAATTATTCATTATCTAATCTCCAGAAATTACACTACTTGAAATCAAGTTTAACTGGTGATGCTAAGGATTTGCTGCATAGTATTGATGTAGACAATGATAGTTATGAACAAGCGTGAGCAATTTTAAAAACACGATTTGATCATAAAAGGATACTAGTTAATACCCAATTGAAGATCTTTTTTGATAAACCAGCTATAACATCAGAAAGCTCACATTCCATCAAAGGGCTTCTTGATAAAACTACGGAAGTACTGCACTCCTTAAAGAAATTAAAGGTTCCCGTAGATAGTTGCAGTTAGATTAGAGATAGATGCAGTTATCATTTTTACTTTGTTGCGAAAATTGCCCACATCAACACAACAGTTGTGGGAAGAAAAATTGGGTATTACTAAAGAGCTTGCGAGTTTTAAGGATTTCTCGGAATTTTTGGAAATACGTTTCCGTTCATTAGAGGTTATGGACCAACAAAAACCCAAATCAAAACAGTATTTCCAAAAAGGCCAGTCGAAACCCAATGTTCTACATATCAAACCTGTAAATAAGGATAAATATATTTGCTCGGTTTGTCGTAATGGTCAACATTCACTTAGGACTTGCTAAGTGTAGGATGGCGAAACAACTAAGGGTGTGTGAAAATTGTCTGGCTTACAGCCACAAGACACAGCAATGCCCCAGTCAAAAGCGGTGTTATTATTGCAAGCAGAAACATCTCTCTCTCTTGAATTATAACAACAATAACCAGTACAACAACGCATCAACATCATCCTTTAATATGCAGTCACCTCCACCACCCCATTCACATTCGCAGTCCCATTCGAATTCTGTTCAAAATTCACACCACCTTTCATCCCCACCACTGAACATCCATGTACTAGTTCATCGGCCAACAATTATCACACACTTCAAAATTCCAATACACAATATATTCACATGAGGGCGCTGACAGATCCTGGGTCAGAGGCGACTTTCATCACCGAAGCGGCTTCACAGAATTTGAGGCTGAAGAAGATCCGTACCTTTGTTGAGGTATCCGGGCTAGGTAATACGAAAAGCGGTTCATCTCAAAAAATGGTTCAACTAAATCTTCGTTCTGCTCATACCAGCTTTGAAACTCAGGCCGGGGCGTTTGTCTTCAATACATTAACCGGACTCCTCCCAAGCAATAAATCGATTCCAAGTAGGTGGAATCACATTCAAGGCTTGAAACTAGCGGATCCTTTGTTTTACAAACCTGGCAAGGTAGACATTTTGTTAGGTAATGATATTTTTTGTGAAGTCGTACTTCCTGAAATTATTCGCGGAAATGAACCAATATCACCGATTGCTCTAAACACTTAATTAGGATGGGTTGTTCTAGACAAAGTACCAACATCGAGTTGTAAGGTAGTCAACAATTTCCTACAATTCTGCGATGTCGATAACCAGTTGAGAAGGTTTTGGGAAACAGAGGAATCACCATTCGCAGATGCTGAAACTGCGGAAAATGTTGAGTGCGAAAATCATTTTTGCTCACATACCAGGCGTTTACCAGGAGGACGATTTGAGGTATCATTCCTGTGCTAGGATTGAGTAAAGAAGGAGCCCAGCTGGAAAGACGCTTCGAGAACAACCCAATGCTACATGAGGAGTACACTAAATGTATTGAAGAATACCTACAGCTCAAGCAGATGTTCGAAGTAGATGTCAGTCGTGATGAAGTTTTTAATATATTCTTCAAAATCCCAGCCTTACTTAGAGAATTAGTTAAGAAATCTTCGAATCTTTCTGGAACCCTGTTCCCACCAAAATAAGACGTAATCGCAGCCTGAGACATCCCCTTTGTTCGAAGGTTAATTGTCATAGCTTTTCCTGGTATCTGTTTAGATAAAAAACGCACTCCTCCCTTCATGCGATCGAGGTGCAACACTAGCAAAATAGAATCTCGATCCACATATTGACTGTTGGAGCCTATCTCCATTATAGTTATCTTATCTTCCCATTATAGTTATTTGTTCGGCTTGATGTTTTGTTTCGGTAATCGTGACAGTCTTATTGTAATGAGACTGAGAAGAGCCAGGACCTAGATCGGACTGAGTCTGAACTGATGTTATATGTATTGCGTAATTGTTTCTCTCTATATGGACTGTGTGTTGTCCTGACTATTTGTTAATATTGCAAATTAAATTCTTCACTACCCGATATATGTCATCAAATCCATGAAATGGGGACTTCTGGGAATTTGATTGACACAGTCCCATCCTTGTCGACGGTAGAGAAAGAAGGTTTCCGTTTTGGACTTTGTTCTTCAACTTCCAGTTCCCCTACAGCATCATTAGCCATTTTCCGGAACGTTCCTCCTTTTTCTTCATCTGAGTCGTCGGTCAGATTATCATCTGTGTGTTCTTCTGTCATGGACTCATCCTGATCCTCGCTTTCCCTCTGTTTGTTGCTTCGTTTGTCCAATTCGAGTTTTCTCCCTGTAGAACTTTTTTCAATTAATATCTCTTCAACTGCTGGATCTAAATCTCCAGTGAGAGATAATCCAGCAAGATTCAAATTATTCACATTACCTCTAGTGTTCTTGACTCCTTCCTCCAGTTTTTTTAGTCCTGCTCTTCTCTCTGCCAGACCCGACATCACTGCTGATGTCGCTTTTGGTTTTTTAACAGTTGATTTTCTGGAGCTCATATCTCAGTCTTGCGATAGCAGCAAAGATGATACTTGATGATAAGTACATTGACGACTTGGTAAGCGGGCAGATTCGGTTATGGAGGCCCAACAGAAGATTGATGAAATCACCAAAACACATTCATCAGCTGGCTTTCACCTTCACAAGTGGGCAAGTAATAACAAAGAAGTGTTAAACACGATTCTTCCCATTGAACGCGAAGTTGATTTGGTTCTACCCTTTGATTCTTTGAAACATATAAAGACATTAGGCATAAAATGGCTCCCCTCTAGTGATTACTTCTCTTTTCAATGGCTGCACACCAACACTCTTGAAATCACAAAACGCAACATTCTCAACCATCGCCAAACTTTTTGATCCTCTGGGCTGGATTTCACCATGTGTGATCTCCGCTAAAATACTGATGCAACAGATGATGATGGCAGAGTTGCCATTGTTAGAGAAGATCAGGACACCACGATGGATTTTCACTAGAAGGGGAAATCAATGGTTAGAATTACATGGGCTTAGTGACGCTCCAATGAAAGCTTACGGTGCGGTAGTTTACCTTAGGGTTTTAGATGATTTCAAGTTTCACTTCCTCGGTTGGAGCTTCGCGGTGCTGTGATTTTAGCCCTCTTGATAAATTACAGCATGAAGGTTTCGCAGTTAACCGATATCGACGTCTATGCCTGGACTGATTCCACAATAACGCTGTGTTGGATAACGTCGCCGCCATCTAAATGGAAGACCTTTATTGGAAACAGGGTTGCAGAAATCCAAAGGTTGACCAACACCAATGTTTGGAAACATGTTCCAACACACCATAACCCGGCAGATTTGGCGTCGAGAGGGGTTTAACCATCTGAACTGCTCAACAACAGCCTGTGATGGAGGGGACCAGCTTTTCTTCAATCGCCGTGGAAGTTTACGGTTCCAAATCAACCATCGTCTTTGGAAACTGATGAGGAGACACGTCCAGTCAAAGCACACACCCACTGCATCTTAAAAAATGAAAATGTGTTAGCAAAACAAATTAACAAACATTTTCATTTACAAACATTAATTCGACTTGTAGCATATTGCAGAAGGTTCATCTTCAACATCCGTCAAGAACCTCAGAATCGAGTTAGAGCACCACTTTCTCCTTTAGATGTTCAGGAGGCAACACTAACCTATATCCTATATGTCCCACTTGATATGTTTTCTTTCGAAATAAAAGAGCTGAAACAAAACCCATCATCACTGAAACATTTTGGATCCATCAACCCTTTCATTGACACCACAGGTGCTTTGAGAGTCGGAGGCAGATTACAAAATTCGGATTTAAACTTTAAGCAACAACATCCGATCATCCTCAAGGCAGAACATCACTTCACCCAATTGCTTCTTCGAGATGCCCATGAGCGTACGTTTCATGGAGGAGTGCAGCAGATGATCACACACCTACGCACACAATATTGGATTTTGAACATCAAGCGAAGAGTTAAAAAGTACATCCACCATTGCACCATCTGCTACAGATACAATGCAAAACCAATGCAACAACAAATGGAAAATCTACCGCCACCCCGCGTAAGAATCTCATGGCCATTTACCCATACCGGAGTGGATTACGCAAGACCAATAGACGTCAAGGCATGGAAAGGCCGAGGCGCCAAAATGTATAAGGGATATTTTGCGATATTTGTCTGTTTAGCAACAAAGGCCATTCAAGCATTCTTAGCAGCATTTCGAAGATTTACCGCACACAGAGGAGTTTGTGCCGAAATGTACAGCGATTGTGGTAAAAACTTCGTCGGAGCAAACACGGAGCTGCAAAGAATGCTAAAGACTGCAAACATAGATTGGACTGAGGTAGCCACAACATAAAACAATTTCATCCCTCCCGCTTCTTCTTATTTCGGAGGACTATGGGAAGCAGGAGTGAAATCGGTCAAATTCCATTTGAAACGAGTCATCAAAAATGAAACACTGACATTTGAGGAGCTCAGCACACTTCTGGCTCAAATAGAAGCGTGTTTAAACTCGAGACCTCTTTGTCCGTTGACCGATAATCCCGATGATTTTGAAGCCCTAACACCAGCACATTTTTTAATTGGTACCTCAGCCCAACTTATACCACAAGCAGATCAAACCGTGGAGAAGATATCGTGCAACGACAGGTAAAAGAAAATTCAAGGAGCTGTTCAAACTTTTTGGAAACTATGGAGCGGAGAGTATTTGGCCCGTCTACAACAACGACCGAAATGGCTTAAAATCGCGTCACAACCAAACGTCGGCGACTTAGTTTTATTGAAGGATGAACGTCTACCACTATCTAAATGGATGCTCAGCCGCATAACCAAAACATACCCAGGAACAGATAACTTGATTCGATTGTAAAAGTTAGGACTCAAACAGGAGAACTCAAACGACCCATCACAAAAATATGTTATCTACCATCGAATACAAGCAACACATAAGCATCTTTAATTTAAAACAAAACCTTAAAAATCGAACATCATGCTACACAATTTAAATACACTTACCTACTTACAATATACTCTCTCTAAAATTCTTCTATTCAACACACAATCTTAATCACTCGCATTTATAGGCTCACTCATTATAATTGAAACTTATTTAAAAGGCATTTCATTATTAAGACCACTAACTCAAAATTGCACTTAGCCAAAATATCTGACACGGACTTATTCAGATACACATTTATTTTTCAGCACTTTGACACCATTCACAAAAACACACAATCACACTAAACAAAACATTAAAGATCAAAACCAATCGATCGAAACATCCAACACTACACTCATTCAAATTATATAATTTGAAAAACACAATTTACAAAACCACATTCACTCATTAAAGACATTCATTCGAAATTTGAATATTTAAAAAACATACTCGATAATAGGCGTGTTTTTTTTCTCTTCACTCCAAATCTATATAGGCTTAGCAAACAATTTACGTGTAAAATACAACAACACCTTAGCCTATATAGATTTCGCGAAGCCTGGATAATTATCCAGTCTTACACCCTTAGCCTGGATAGAAAATGTGCTACCAAACCTACTGTTTTCATTTGTTATCGAAAACGGTTGCCGAAAATGATAAAATTGCAAAATATAGCAGCTAATACCACAACCAATAAGTATTACGCTGCAAAATAGGTGCAAAATCAATGTTTTATGAAATAATTTGATGTGAAAATATTTTTATACTTGCTTTGAATCTAAAATCAAAACATTACAATAAGTGTAGTAGTGGAATTAGAGAAAAAAATTGGGTTTATTCTTGCAAAAAAATAAATGACACAGCAAAAATCAAAACCCCAAACTGCCATCTGTTGGCGGATACGTGTTTCAGTATCAGTGATGCCAGATCACCGATTAACGTTTTTTTTCTCATGTGAAAATAAGCCTGTATAGATTTAGAAAAAAAACACGCCTAATTGTTTGCTAAGCCTATATAGATTTGGAGTGAAGAGAAAAAAAACACGCCAAATATAACAACACAAACCAAACACTACACAAGGGATTAAATGTTTCTAATTAAACGACACTTACACATTTATCACCTATGATCTATCTAACACTAACACGGATAAAAATATGTCCTACTCAACACCACAACATAATATAATATATAATTTCGAACAACAATTCATAACAAACATAATAAATTTCTAACAAAACTATTGAACATCACAAACAAAAATTACAGTCCACTATCAAAATCAATCACTCATAACAATCAACTTTTAAACATAAACGTGCACAACAACAACGTAGGCCACTATTCGACGCATAATTGACTTATCACAAACAAATGCATCGCTATGCAAATTCATCGAAATCAATAATAATCAATACAATTAAATAAAAACAAACTAAATTTTTCACGAAATTAAATCTAAAATCACCTGGAATCTTTCACAATTTATGTAATAAATATTGAAACACATCACAGAACTATACACGCATAATTAATTTAATTTTAACAATATAAAAATAAAATAAAACACGAACTTAAACGTAAACAACCGACGCGACTCCAATTGATAACGATTTAAGCAAGTCTAGCAATAGTCAAGAGCTTGGGCTTATTCAGCTAATGCCACATTAGCAAGACAAAGATGAAAATAATTTTCTTAATGTTATCTGTTGTCAATCTGCCCTAGCGAGGTATCCGTCGGAGCGGAACATTTTCCGCAACGCATACTTCGTCGGAGATTCAAATTCCATTCGAGGTATGTGTCATCGGAAAGAAATACTACACAAATGCGACGACGCACAGCGGCTCTATGTTTTGACATGCGACAGATTTAGGATTCTAATAGAGATGTGCAAAATATATCATTATATCGATAAGTCGATATGACTTCCGATATTTTACATATATAAACACAAAAGGAGCTCTAAATCATCATATATCTATATGGGGAGGTGAATTAAATAGATTCTAAAAAGGAAGAATGCTAATGTGCAAATAAATTGTACGCTGGCGTTTACTAGAAAAAAAATAGACATACCAATATTCCTTTTCAAAATGTATCGAATCGGTAAATATCGATATATATTTCGAAAACCACATCTCTAACTTATTCAAACTGACATTACCGAGTTGTCAAAAAAAAATCAACACAACAAATGACAAATAAGTTGAAGTTTTAAATTAAATTGATTGTTTCCATTTTTGTCTATATGGACCACAACCTGTGCCCGAACATTCTTTTTTATTTGCAGTCATTCTTAGTGTAATTTTGCGCAATGTCGGGTTTTTGCTGCATCATGTTGACCTGAAGCTCGTACTGTTGAGGGGTGGTTTTTTCCTTTAAGCTCGCCCTGGAAACACAAATTCAAACGATGATCATGAAAATTACTTAAATAAATAGTTTTGTATAATTACATACATTTTGCTATCACTCCACTTCACTTCGTAAACAAATTCCGCGAAGAATTTGTGTCGGAGGAAATCGGAAAAATAATTGCACCTGAACGCACTTCAACGCAATTCGCTGGGATGCGTTACGAAATGTCGGAGAAATATTCCGAACAGCTTTTCGGAAGAATACCTCGAAGCAAAAATCATCGGAATCGTACAAAATCGGAGAATTTTCCGCTCCGACGGATACCTCGCTAGGGCCGAATATTGTCCATATTGTTATCGTGTTATCATGTACTAATGCTGTTTCTGTTTTCATGTGAGAGATGAACAAGGTCAACAACAGGTGTCTATTGTCAGCGAAATTATGACCATCTTTAAAGGTGAAGCCACATCTAGGATAACAATACCGAACGAGATTTACCCTTTATGAAGTTGATTGCGAACTTCGTTCACAGCCAGGAAGAATGTTGCAGCAAGATTATTTTTATCTTTTAATGTAAAATAATGTATAATTTTTGTCAATGTAACTTGCCCATTTTGTGGAATGTAAATGTAAAGCAAATAGTAAATGTCAACATTCCCATGTCAAATCAATTGTCAATATGTCAATTCAATTATTATATGAAAAGACACAATAAATTTATAACGAATCAGAAAACCAGAGCGTATGGTCGGACTTTTTTAATACAGCTCTTAACAGTCAGAGTTAATAGCGGAGCCAAGGTAGACAAAGTCCCGTACTACCTCAAAGCTATATCTGTCAATGAGGACTTACTTACTTACTTACTTAAGTGGCGCTACAGTCCGGAATGAACCTGGGCCTCAACCAACATGCCTCTCCAATTAGCCCGGTCCTTAGCTAACTGCCTCCAGTTGCGCACTCCAAGTTGGTTGAGGTCGGTTTCTACTTGTGCGCGCCACTTAAGGCGAGGTCTTCCTCTACTGCGTCCGACGTCTGGCTGGGAATCGAAGACTCTGCGAGCCGGAGTATTGGTGTCCATTCGTTCTACATGTCCTAGCCATCTTAAACGTGCAATGCGGTATGTCGCATACAGCTCGTATAGTTCGTGGTTGAATTTTCGTCTCCATAGCCCGTCAACGCAAACGGGACCGAAGATTTTTCGAAGAATTTTTCTCTCGAATCGACCAAGGATTTCTTCATCCGCTTTTGATACGGTCCATGCTTCAGCGCCGTAGAGCAGGACTGGGATGATCGGGTCTTATATAGGATCTCCTTAGTAGTTCGAGTGAGGGCTTTACTACTAAATTGCCTTCTTTGCCCGAAGAAACAGCGATTGGCAAGAGTAATTCTTCTTTTGATTTCTGACGAGATGTTGTTGTCAGAGTTAATAGCGGATTAACAATAAATGGTGATTTCTTAATAGTACGAGATATTAACTGTCGTCATAGTGATTGGGGATGCAAAAAGCTAATGCTTGGGGAAACATTTTATGTAGTCTATCTGTAATTTTGCCATTTTCTGTAATGTTTCCTTCTTGTCCAACTTATTTTCCAGCTAGTTCTCGTGATAGACCTTCTGTCCTTGACTTATTTATTACTAATGTGCCTAGTCTAGTAACCCAACCATTATCATTAACTGAACTTAGTTCTGATCAAAACCAAGTAGTTTGTCGGCTCTTATGGTCGGGTGAAGAAAAAGTGCAATACATAGAAGACTTTAAGAATGCAAACTGGAAACGTATTCATTCTGAAATCCGAAAAAGAATCCGTAATGTCCAAATGAATATTGACAATATATTGTGCAAGGAAGATGTCGATTCAGTTGTCAGTAAAATTTCTGAAATAATTCTCAGTTCTGTTGAGCAATCAGTGCCAAAAATTAAAAAAAAACGAGTGGTGGTTGCACGACTGGGTCGGACACAACTTTCACAGCAAGTTGGACGTTAGATCATATCATAAGCATTTTGATTATATGCCATTTTGATTGATGCCAAAAATTGATATAATGTCGAAATGTGATTATACGAACGTTTATAAAGCTAAAGAGGAAGGCTGGCAATTTGTGTGGGAGAACACCAGTAGAATTTTCGCGAGAAGAGAAGGGAGAACTGATGCGTTGTTTATTCAATCTGTGAGTGATTTGAATAAAATCAAAAGAAATTAATTTATTTTTATGTATATGTACGAATGTAGAATAAATTCGTTAACATCACAATGGATAGTGATAACAATGCAGAAGATATGATTGACTTGAATTTCATGGAGCATGAAGATTTTAGGCATACAATAAATGAATTACAAACATTAGAATTGCGTTGCTTGTGTCTTAACATTAGATCACTGAGAAAAAATTGGAATATTCTTTGCGCGTGTATTTGTCCAACTTTAAAGTATATTGATATTGTTGTGTTAGTCGAAATTAACATTAGAATAAAAGAAAATAGTTTGTACTATTTGGATGGTTTTGATTCTGAATTTGCAAATAGGATACACAAAAAAGGTGGAGGTATAGCATTATGAGCGAGTTAATATTGAAACAGCATCATTTGAACATTTAACTTTGAAGATGCAAATTAATTAAAAAACATATGAGAAGGCTACAATCCACTGTGCGGATCGTTGAATACCCTATCCCATCATATCTGTAAAACTAAAATCCCCAAAAAGTGGACATGGCTAAAAACACGATGTGCATAAAATAAAGAAAATGACATGGTGACAACAAATTCTTCAGACTGCTTATAAAAAACTTTTACGGTTCTACAAAAGACAAGGTTTTTTCCTGCATATGTTATGGGGTAGGGTATAAAAATGGTTTTTCTATAAAAACGCCCCCAAAAAGAGGGCGTGGGTTAAAATGGTCTATTGACGAAATTTTCATATTTATATTACTAATGATTCTGCATTAGTAATATAAAGATGATGGTTGGGTGTTGTAGAACGAAGGTAGACTCTGATTGGCGTTAACTTGGCAATGCCCAGTGTTGTAACTCTGACTACACATCAAATGTGCTTATTTTTACCTCCAAGTCGGGTACTGGTCTCATCCAACCGGATTTGACTTGCTAAACGATAAGCGCGAGTGTTGATAACACGACGAAAAACAGCAACACTATAAACAACCTGGTGAGAATGGCACGGATGAATACCCGGCCTGCTGTCCCAGGCGAACCTAGATGAGCTGCTCTGACATATTCGGACAACAGGTTGTCTAGGAATTTCAAGGGTTAGTCAGGCCCCTTGAACAGAGATGGTGGCGGATGAACCGAAAGGCCAACGGCAGCGCTCAATCCCGTAGTGGATACTGATGGCCCCGTGTCCTAGGGGTATCTAATAAATTGGAACTGGCCCTCCAGGTTGGGGGTTGTGCTTTGGGTTAACTACCCACCCACAGAAAAAAAAACATGGTTACGAAGCAACCAATAGCCTCGGAAAGGACGGATTTTATTGTTGACGACCCTGCTGAACGAAAAAAGGACAACGACGTTCGTATCTGCACCTGGAATGTGAGAACATTAAACAGGAGAGGTGCAGGCGAACAACTAGTGGAAGCCCTAAACTGCTACAAAGCAGACATTACTGCCATCCAGGAAATACTATGGGATGGGCCGGCAAAAAGAGGATGAAAAACTGTGACATATACTACGGACCGTGTTATAGTGAGCAGAAACAGCGACTATTCGGATGCGGATTTGTTATAAGTGCCAGACTTAGGCAAGAAGTCTTATGTTTCCAAGACATTAGCGAACGCATAGTAACAATCCGCATCAAGGCCAAATTCGCCAACATAAGCCTTATATGCGCTCACGCTCCGACGGAAGAAAAAGATGATATAGCTAAGGACTGCTTCTACGAGCTCCTCGACAAAACCTATGAGCGACTACCGAAGTACGATGTTAAAATCGTGCTGGGAGATTTTAACGCAAAGGTAGGAAGAGAAGACATCTTTAGAAGTATTGTCGGAAAACAAAGCCTACACGACAACACGTCTGGTAGCGGACTTAGGCTAATTGATTTCGCTACGGAACGAAATGCCACTATAGCCAGCACACGGTTTCCTCACCTCGATATCCATAAGGGGACATGGCGGTCTCCAGATCAACGAACGGTCAACCAAATTGATCACATTGCGATAGATAAGAGGCACGCATCCAGTATTTTGGATGTCCGAACATTCCGAGGAGCTAACATCGACTCGGATCACTACCTTGTAGCAGCCAAGGTAAGAATGCGGATATCCACCACGCCACAACAATCCAGAAATACTGTGAAAAAATTTAATGTCGGAAGACTGCAATCGCAGGAGACCGCCAAGACCTTCGCACAACGCGTATCCCTTAACCTCTCGATTAACACCATACCACCATCATCGAATGTCGAAGAGCAATGGCAACGATGCCAACAGGCCATTAGATCAGCCGCAACTGATGTGCTAGGTTTCTCGCGCCCACCAGCAAGAAATCCCTGGTTTGATGAGGAATGCCGACAGATGCTCGCAGCCAAGAACGAGGCCTACAAGGCTAAGCTGCAGGTGAAGACGAGAGCTGCCATTGAGCTCTATAGGCAAAGAAGAAGGGAAGAACATCGGCTTTTCAGCAAGAAGAAAAAAGAGCAAGAAAAGCGCGCGATCGAGGATATAGAGAGGTGCCACTCCAGGAACGATGTTCGCAAGTTTTAACAAAGTGTAAAACGTCAAAGCCAAGGATACAAGGCTCGAACAGAATCCTGTCGAATTGAACAAGGAAATATTGTAGTTGAGACACAGTCGATGCTGAGGATATGGAAGAACCACTTCTGCAGACTGTTAAACGGCGATGACGAACAACATTCCGCTGTCAGGCAGAACGAACCATTCAATATTGGCAACGACAGCGAAAACTGCCAACCACCCGACCTGAGTGAAGTGAGGATAGCAATATCTAAACTCAAGCTTAATAAGGCTGCCGGAAATGACGGCCTTCCCGCTGAGCTTTATAAGGCCGGCGGGGATGACTTGGTAAGTAACATCCACCAACTCATAAGCCAAATCTGATCGGATGAAAATATGCCTGAAGAATGGAACCTCAGCATCGTTTGCCCGATCCACAAAAAAGGAGACCCTCTGAACTGCGCCAACTACAGAGGCATAAGTCTCCTCAACATCGCCTACAAGATCCTATCTGCCGTAATATGTGAACGCCTGAAACCGTTTACCGACAACCTGATTGGCCCTTATCAGTGTGGTTTTAGGCCAGGTAAGTCCACAACCGATCAAATTTTCACACTTCGGCAGATCCTGGAAAAAACTCAAGAAGTCCAAATCGATACCCACCACCTATTAATCGATTTCAAAGCCGCATATGACAGCATTTATAGAGATGAACTGTACAGAGCCATGTCTAGTTTTGGTATACCGCCCAAACTCGTCCGTTTGTGTAGGATGACGATAGAGAATTCTCGCTGCTCCATCAGGGTGGGAAACGACCTCACCGACACATTCGATACCAAAAAAGGATTTAGGCAAGGCGATGCGCTGTCATGTGACTTCTTTAATCTGATTCTTGAGAGGATTGTGCAAAACTCCAAAGCCAACACCATAAAATATATATTCTGTTTATACCCTATCCCATAGGGGTACATTAGTTTTGATACATAGTTTTTAACATAGAGAAATCATTTAGCTACATATACATCAAAGTATATGGATCGACTCAGAATCGATAGCTGAGTCGATTTAGCCATGTCTGTCCGTCCGTCCGTCCGTCCGTACGTCACCAGTTTTTGGGCCTTAAATTTTGAGCTAGAACGATGAAATTTGGTAGACGTGCTCTTTGTTGCTCCCAGCAGACCAAGTGTAAAAATTTTTGAAATCCGCCCATTGCCACGCCCCCTTTTTATAAAAACGTATTTTTTAGCCAAACCATAAGGAATTTTGAAAAACTTTCTGAACAACATATTGAACAACAATCTGAATATCTGTATTTCGTTCATATAAAGTTTTTTGCCACGCCCACTTTTTGGGGGCGATTTTAATAAAAAAACGTTTTTCGGTCAAATTTTAAAATTTTCGAAAAAAATTTTGATGCAGAATCATTAGTAATATAAATATGAACATTTCGTCCATAGACCATTTTAACCCCCGCCCACTTTTTTGGGGCGTTTTTATATAAAAACCATTTTTATACACTACCCCATAACATATGCAGCAGAAAACCTTGTCTTTTGTAGAACCGTAAGAGTTTTTTATAAGCAGTCTGAAGAATTTGTAGTCACCATGTCATTTTCTTTATTTTATCCACATCGTGTTTTTAGCCATGTCCACTTTTTGGGGATTTTAGTTTTACAGATAGGATGGGATAGGGTATTCAACGATCCGCACAGTGGATTGTAGCCTTCTCATATGTTTTTTTTTCTAAATCCCAGTCTATTTTTTAAACATAAATGTATGAAAACATTGAAGCATTTCCAATTGTAGCATCGAAAATGCTTCCGGAGACAAATTGGCTTCGTTGGTCTGCCTTGCAAGCCCGGCAAAAAAATGATCAGCCAACGTGGGAGGTTCGACTGCTGGCTCAACAAGGACCCTTTGGCCAAACTCACTAGTTCGGACATTTCTTTTTGCGCATCAAAGAGCATCTTCTCCAAAGATTGTTGGTTCTTTCTCTTCTTGGGTGTAGGTGTCGACGTTGGTATACATCCTTCGTCGCCAGTGCCCTGAAACACATCAGGACTAGGGAAAAATATCGCATCATATGCAGGATTAGTTCCGGAATCGAAGCTCGACATCTAAGGAAATCGTTCGCTTACAATTACAATTGAGCTGGTGGTAGCTTCTTCAGCTAAAGCCGTTGTTTTTTCATAGTTTCCAGAGGTTCTGAAAAAAAAAAAAATAATATTTATTGCATTTTTTACTTTAAAGCTAATAACATAATGATGAAGTTGTCACTTATCGTTCAAAGATATGTGCCTTGCATTATCAAGGACAAGTCGTTTGTTATCACAAATACTACAAAAACACAGTCGGACGGTGTTTTTGTAGTATTTATATTTCTGTATGTGGTCGGTTGTCCTTGATAATGAAAGGCACATATCTTTGAACGATAAGTGACAACTTCATCAGAAGCATCTCACACTCACGCATCTAAATGTATTTTGTCACCAGGAATTGCATAACGTTATTTCATTCTATTTCTGTAATTCTGTATGAGAAAAGAAGTGTTTGGTGTAAGGTGAAGGGCAACTTATATTCATCGTCAATGCTGCTTGTGAAATGTGAATGGCGAACTATTCGTACATTTGCGTCAGCGATGGGGTCGTAATACAGATGTACACATCCGGAGAAGTGCAATGCATTCTAAAAAAAAACATATGAGAGGCTACAATCCGCTATGCGGATCGTTGAATACCCTATCCCATCCCATCCTTTAAATTAATATCCTCAAAATATAGGCCTTATGGCAATGAAATACAGAAAATGACATTGTCACAATATATTGCTCAGACAGTTTCTCAAAATCTTGTGTGGTTCGTATTTCTATTGCTAATGCCTTGGGATGGGGTATACAAACGGTTTTTGTAAGAAAACGCCCCCAAAATGTGGGCGTAGGTGAAAATGATCTATGGACAAAATGTTTATATTACCATTTCGGAAGTATTTGCATCAAAATTTTTTTCGAAAGTTTTAAAATTTGGACAAAAAGCGTTTTTTACTAAAAACGCCCCCAAAAAGTGGGCGTGGCAAAAAACTTTGTATGAACGAAATATAGATATTAGGATTGTCTAAATATGCTACTCAGACACTTTTTTGAAATTCCTTACGGTTTGGCCAAAAAATAAGTTTTCCTAAAAAGGGGGCGTGGCAGTGGGCGGATTTTAAAAATTTTTACACTTGTTCTGGTGGCACGGACGAGGATCCTATATACCAAATTTCATTATCCTAGCTCAAAATTTAAGGCCCAAAAACCGCTGACGAACAGACAGACGGACGGACGGACGGACGGACGGACAGACAGACATGGCTAATTCGACTCAGCTAGCGATTCTGAGTCGATCCATATACTTTGAGGTATATGTAGCAAAATTATTTCTCTGTGTTACAAACTAAGTATCAAAACTAATATACCCCCCTATGGGATAGGGTATAATAAAAAGTGCTTAGTGCAATCTATCGGCCTCCGAAACAAAATAAAAATGAATTTATTGAAGAAATTAATAAAATTATAATCACAAAAGAAAGTCATAACCACAAAAGAAAGTCGTTATTTTGGGAGACATGAACATAAATATCAACGAAAGTTCGAACCATCAAGTGCGTTACTACCAAGATATGTTAGCGTCAAAGAGGTTAATAAATATAATTCAAGTAGCTACCAGAGTCGATCCAAATGTTGGTAGTTCAACACTTATTGACCATATTTTAGTGAGTTTGCCAGACATTGAAATTAAAACGTTTTCCGCTATAGTCAAAAATGATATATCGGACCACTACACTACTTTATATGGATTCTATGAGAAGATAGAGATCAAAGAAAACAACCTTGTATACGAAAAAGTGCAGACTTCGCGTGTAAACCAGCTTAAGAAACACACCCTGAAACACTAATGAACTCGTTAGTGGATAAAATGATTGAAATATACTCTAATTCTAAAATGATTTGTATAGTGCGTGAGAAAAGAAAAAGAACCGCATGGATAACAAGGGAATTGACTGAAAGCTGCAAAGAAAGAGATCTACTCTATCGTAGGTGGAGAAATAATCGGAACAACTTAACGTACGAAACCGCTTATAAAAAGTTACGCAACCAAGTAAATATACAAGTTTCTAGAACGAGGGATCAGTACTACAAAATGAAGTTTGAACTTGCAAGATGTGATCCTAAGCAGACATGGGGTTTAATCAATGAATTATTAGGAAGAAGAAAACCCACCTTGGATGAGACTATACAAAAACATTTTTTACTGAACACGAACATGGACACACTTGCAAACGAATTTGGAGATATTTTTTTCACGGCAGGCTGCATCCATAATTCATACATGTAACATAATTACATCCGAACATCACGAAACATTCCTACAAGATTCAATATTTCTGAGAGATACTGATTGCACCGAGGTGACAAACGTACTAAGTCGTTTGAATGTCCAAAAAGCACCCGGCGCGGATGGAATTAGAGCAACAGACTTAAAAGCAAACCATGAGTTATTCGTTCCTTTATTAACGAAAATGATAAATCTGAGTTTCGAAACGTCAACCGTACCAAAAAAATTAAAGAAGCAGTCGTTAGGCCAATTTATAAAGGCGGTATGAAGAAGAGAGTACAGAACTATCGTCCAATATCAATTCTACCTGCTATAGATAAAATAATGGAGGAGATCATATCTTATTGAATAAGGGAATTTGTGGAAAAACATAAGTTAATAAGTAAAAATCAATATGGTTTTCAAAAAGGAAAAAGCACAAACCAACACCTCGGTAATTTTACAAATCTAATCAACACCACCCTAAGCAAACGTCATCACGTACTAGTCCCATTCTTGGACTTTAGCAAAGCTTACGATACTTTAGACCACAGTAAACTTATCTGTGCTTTGGAAAGGATGGGGATACGGGATCGGACTGGATACTAAATTACCTCAAAGACAGAACGTTTCGCGTAAAAATCAAAAATGCATATAGCTATGAATACGAAGTGTTGCATGGAGTTCCGCAAGGGTCTAAGCTTGGTCCAATACTATTTATTTTGTATACCAACGAGATGCTGAAGTGCCTCAAAGAAAGTGTCCCATTTGCATATGCAGACGATACAGTAATCGTGGTATGTCGTCCATCTCTAGAAGAAGCAACAAGTGTGATGCAGTCAGAATTCAACGCTGTAGGAGGATGGTGTCACGACAACAAGCTGGTAATCAACGATTCGAAAACAAAATTAAAGCATTAAAGCCCAATGTACCCACAGTCGTGTATCATCTTAAAAACCTTTAAATGCGCCAATTCAAAAATCTGCGAAAATATTGAGGTTGTTAATACCTACAAGTATTTAGGTGTCATCATAGACTGTCATTTTCTGTGGGAACCGCACATCAATGACCTGCGGAACAAGCTGAGGGGATCCTTGTTTGCGCTTGCCTGTCTAGAGTACAAATCATCAACGTATGTACAAAAGCAAATATATCATGCTCTTATCGAGTCGAGGTTGATGTATGGCGTACTAGCGTGGGGAGGTGCGGCGCAATCACACATCGACAAACTACAGCGCATCCAAGACAGGGCAGTCAGTTTAATTTCAGGAAGAAATGGCAGTATAGAAGTGAACGTCCTGAAGGTAAAGCAGATCTATGAAATGAGTGCAGCTTTAGAATACTACGACGATCAAAACTTGAGGATGCCAATAAGTCATCGGTTCGGAACACGTAGAAGAAAAGAGGGCATATATCAGCTACCACCAATCATCAACGAGTACGGAAGAAGACAACTGTTGTATACCATACCATTGAACAAATAAATGTCAGAAAAAGAAAATTAAAAATATACTTTTTAGAATCAATACTCGAACCACCATATTTTTAACTTGTAATTTGTAATTTAACAATGATGTCACAGTTTTCTATTTTTTTTATTTTCCTATACTACATTTTAAAATGTCAATATAAATTCATTTTGATGATTGAAACATGTTAATTTAACGATTTAGTAAACAACCTCCTGCAGACAAGCCATAAGGCTTCGCAGGTTTGAAAATTGTAAAAAAAATCCTAAAGTTAAACAAATAAACATAAATAAAAACATACTCCGAAATTTGAAGGAATCGGTGTCTATGTGAGTAATAATGATTTTTCGGTATTGGCCAAAACTGAAAATCCCGTTTAGTTGGGCTAAAACTAATTATGTGGAATAGTAGTATTCATATTAAATTTTATTCAATTTTACATAGTAGTTTGCGAGAAATTAACAATTTTCTTTATATGGCCCAAATGACAAAATCCGTTATATGGATTTTCTCGAAAAAAAACTGTGTAGGCAGTTTTGTTGGAACTAATATGCTTATGATATAGTTTAATCAAAATCGTTAGAACCGTTTTCGAGAAAATAATGTTAGAATCAATTAAAATCTCTAGGTCGAAAATTTTCACGAAAACAATATCTTTCCCTTTGTAAGAGAAAGTTAAATACAGTCATATAAAAAAACGTTTATTACAAGAAACAGATGTCCAATGCAATTTTTCAACATCGAAACGCAGGATGATACAATATAAAACCCATTCTGGATTGTTGTAAAAGTGATAAAATCCAAGGATAAACACTTACCATTTCTAAAAAATGCAACCCGTTCCTTCTTAGCTTTGTAAACAATCACGTTGTATCTCAACATCTACACTCTTCAAGCATTCACTTTAGCAAATGCCAATTGCGTGTCCAATGTTGTCATCAATGATGAGGACATTGAATTTATTGTCAACAGTCTACGCATTAGGAAGGTGGGAGTCATTGACAATCTGAAAAACATTTGTATAAAACAACTTCCTAAAGTAGGTATTCCAATATTTGCCTTATGCTTGGAAAAAGGCTAAAGTGGTACCAATACTTAAAGCTGGCAAGCAACCAGATAGTCCAGAAAACTGTAGGCCTATAAGTTTGCTGAGCAATTTAAGTAAAATATACGAGAAGATTGTAAAGGAAAACATTTTAAAGTTCATAAACGACCACAATATTTATCCTAAGGAGCAATTTGGCTTCAGACGATACCACAATACTTCCCAACAGGTACTCCGAATTTGCAATTGTGTGAAAAGTAATCAGTCTTAAGGTAAATAGTTATTAAGGTTATAATTATTTATTTGTTTATTTATTTTTTTTATTTTTTTATTCATTATAACCATTTTTTTCTGATTATTTCCTTTTTTCTTATTGTATTTTGCATCAAAGTATTTTTGTTAAAAAAATTTCTTAGTAATTAAAAAAACAGATTTCAATGGAGAGATAATTATCATTATCAAATTATTGTATTGTAAAATGTGCGGTTACAAACTACCTATGTAAAACTTTTAATACTCAATAAAATATCTATCTATCTTGATTCGTGGTGGGCATCGATTCGATTGTCGGCATGATTGACCAGATCTAATGGCTTATTGACATTGTCGCTTTGTTCTTCGACATTTGATCCTAATGGTATGGTATTAATCAATAGGTTTTGTTTTTTTTTTTACTTTTTTTATACATATAAAAAATATTTACCTAATATCAGAAATTTAAGAAATTGGTTTCTGCAATTGACTTTACCGCCGCTCCAGGATTTTTAAATATTTTTTTCATATTCCTTGGTATGCTCAGTACACATAAGGCAGATGTATTTCAATGCGCTTGTCCTGATTAGCTCGATATATTCGGTAACAAAACGTTATAAGAACGGTATACCGAGTCTCTGTACAAACAACAAGTAATCAATCGGTAGGTGTGGGCTGAGCGATTACCAATTCTAGTGTGGAATTGACTAATTTTGCTCATATTTAATTGAATTGGTATCTTATCTCAATGGCACACTGTTAAAGTTTCGACCACCAACTCAGAATTTCGGTAGAAATTTTTAGCAATTTCCAAACGTTTATAGTGATTTAGATAAAAACCATAAAATTTATATTAAAATTTAAAATAGTTATGTCGCTATTAAAAACTTCTTTATATATCTAATTAAAGCTGATCTTATGGTGAAACTGAATTCGGCCAAAAACTTTTTCGCCAGATACAAGTTTTCATCTTAAAAATTTGATTTTCCGTTAGAAATGTTATGAAAATGTTTGTCCGTATTCGTATGAAAATATTCGGCCTGATGGGGTTCACTGTAAGAACAGCCTAAGTCGGATCGATAATATAATATACATATACAATGCTGGTCATCACGTTAAAACACCCCAAAAAGCTTAACAAAATTGATCGTCTTTTTGTTTTTGTTAAAACAAAGCTACTTTTTTGTATATCATTTTTCTCATCTTCGTATACCTATACTCACTGGCAAATAATGCTGTCTGCCTTATTTTTTATTTCCGATGAAAAAGTGTGCTCCATTTTTGCGTATCAGGTTACACATGCAAATTAATTTTCGATTATTATCAACAGTTAAAGGCGTACACTTTTTCATCAAAAATAAAAGAAAATGACAGAAACCATATAACCGGATCTGCCAGGCGCATGATGAAAAAATGGTATACAAAAAAGTAGCTGCGATTTAACAACAACAACAACAAGATGAAGTTTGTTAAGCTTATTGGGGGTGTGCTAACCTGATGACCACTAGTGTATACATAAAATATCATTTGTTACTCTTTTTTTTATATACCTATAATACACAGAAAACTCAACGAAAGATAGATCAATCCTCGGAATTATTTTGTGATGCTAAAAATGGGCCTGGCAAACGAAGCGATCTTCCACCAACATCAGTTCATCGCCTAACACCAGGAGATATAGATATCATAGGTGCCCTTGGAGACTCCCTAACTGCTGGTAACGGTATTTACAGCTCCAACATACTACAAGTAACAGTTGAGAATAGGGGCATGTCTTGGTCAATAGGGGGGAAAGGAAATTGGCGACAGTATTTGACTTTACCGAATATTCTCAAGGAATTTAACCCGAATTTGTATGGGTTCTCACTGCAAGATGGATTGGCATCAGATCGTTCTTCAAAGTAAGTACATATTATTATACTATTATATTTATATAATCTATTATTAATTTCGATACTGTTTTATTATTTTGTAACAAGATTGCTTACAAATGAGAATTTGGAAACATTGAGACCCTTTCAACTCTAGCTTCTTTATATTTAAAAAAATAAATAGCTGAGGTTAAGGTTATACAGCTTGCAATGGTGTGCGAACCATATTTGCAAAATTAACAGTTTTGTGTAGTTGTATGTGAAGTTCTTTCGGCATGTTCGTTTAGTAACTCTTTAGGATTATTAATCGATTTCTAACCGCATTGTTTTGTTTTCAAGAACCACAACATACGATACGATATATTTAATATATTATTATTTATATTTCAAGAATATAAGACAGTCGTTATCGTGGCGATCCCTTAACCTCCCCAATTCCTTATCATAATCTTCTTTCGTAATTTGGAATGCTTTAACCTTTCTTAAAGCTTGGTCAGTTAAACAATTAAGCAAATGAATATATTTTTCTTTTTATACCCTATCCCATAGAGGTATATTAGTTTTGATTTTATTGTTAATGCCTTGGGATGGGGTGTACAAATGGCGTTTGTAGGAAAACGCCCCCAAAAAGTGGGCGTAGGTGAAAATGATCTATAGACAAAATGTTTTAGAATGTGTTTAATCGCTGTTAACAGTTTGTTTGAAAGTATTTATGTATATTATAAGTTTTTGTTGTTTGAGTACTTCCCACTGAATCGAGGCAGTTTTAAAAAAGGTTAATGGTTAACTGACAGAGGTTTAAATATGGTAGTCTTTAACGCAGCAGTACTAGTCCTTCTTTCGATAGAATTGTCTAATTCACTTCGGCCTGTATGAGATTGTTTGGAACTTTCAATTTGATTTTGGTAAGCCATTGTTGTGGGCTTAAGAGCGGTCATAGATACATCTGCGATACAGCTGAGGTGGTGCGGCACGCTCGCGGTTTCTCGGCTGGGCTCATAGGAGAGGGAAGTTCTTACCTCCCCACCATGCACCACCTACTCAACAAACTTATTATCTCTTACCTCAATCAATAAAACAAAGCCTAAGGAATGAAAGTAACGTTAATTAGACCTCGGGCAAACTAAGGGACGGGGAATAAAAGAAAGACGGAAGGAGATAACAGGAAATAAGATTGTGCACTGGAACCATAGCAGATGGTAGTGCTCCTCGTTAGAATCACGCACTATCCTGGCGAAAACAGTTCGTATGCTTTTGTACCTAGGCAATTTGTGGTAATGCCGCTTTTTCCATCCGGCTACTCCAACGGTCCTCGGTCCTACACCACCCTTCTTGGACCCAAACTGTAACGTAGCTCAGCTTCCTGAAGTAGCCGACTCACAAATGAGAGGTACGGTTCTGTAATGAAATAAATTAAATAGTTTCATTACAGAACCGTACCTCGCATATAAAAGCCCTGGTTATATTAAATCGACGTTATGACAACAAGTGCATAGTTTTCCAAACACACATTCGAGGGCTGTACAAAACTCCAGCTGTGCCAAAAAACTCAGGCACACATCTTCGTCGGTATATTGATGATACAGACATAGTGAATGCGCTTTTAATTCACATTGCCTCCAACAAGCCGAACACTGAAACGTATACGAGGTGGGAAGAATCGTTCGATTTAAATAAATTGCCATCTGGATAGACTGTTCTTCATTTCTAAACAAACGAAGTCAACATCTCGATATAAGAGAACGTCAAAGCAGAGCATCATCATCATCAAAAGTATTGCCTTTAGGTAACAATGTTGCAGTTGCTGAGTCTCGTTATACTTTTTGCAATGTTACCATGCACAACATATCAAATTGCAGTAAGTTTTCGGAGCTCCCTATATATCATCGCTTTCGTAATGTCAAGCGTATTGGGTTGTGTATAAATTGTCTAAATTTTGGACATTCAGTTAAGGATTGTTCATCACCAAAATGTTAGGTATGTAAAGAACCACATCATTCATTACTTCCCCGCTTTCAACCTGCACCACCAAATTTAAATACTGAGAACCAACCCAGTACTGACATAACCTGCAATGCTGACAATACTGCTGGGCTCAAGTTAAAAAAATGGTATTCCAACGATGAAAGAATATTGAATAAAATTCCAGTGATCGACCAGGAAAAGACATTGAGGATAAACGAACGCGACGTAATAAAAGCTCTGGGCATAGTATGGGAGTCGTCAACGAATGAACTTCAGTTTATAAACCCATTGGCAGACATTCAAGGTTCATGGCTTTTCATGAAAAGAACCATCTTGGCAGATGTTGCACGGTTGTTTGACCATCTGGGGCTAGTAAATCCAGTCATCGTGTTGGGTAAGATATGTATTTCTGCAGCGGCTTTGGATCGCAAAGGTTGACTGGAATGAAGAAATTAATGATGACCTGAAAGGGGAATGGATCGAATATCGGTCACAACTTTGGGAGCTTTCAATGGTTCGTATTCCAAGATATGTATTTTCAAGAAATCTAGTCCGCTGCGAGATGCATGGCTTTTCGGATGCGTCTCTCAAAGCATTTTATTGTTGCATCTATATTCGTGTGGAAGACTCTTTGGGAATGATTTCTGTACATTTGTTGAGTGCAAAGTGAAAGGCCGCACCGGTCCCCACTCCAATTCTGCCGAGAACGTTTACTCCGAAATTTGAAGGAATCGGTGTCTATGTGAATAATAATTATTTTTCGTTATTAGCCAAAACTGAAAATTCCGTTTAGTGATAGTTGGGCTACAACTAATTATGTGGAATTGTTTAAAACTATTATAGTAGTATATAAATTAAATTTCATTCATTTTGACATAGTTGTTTGCGAGAAATTAACAATTTTCTTTATATGGCCTGAATGACAATTTCCGTTATATGGATTTTCTCGAAAAAAAACTGGGTACGCAGTTTTATTGGAACTAATATGCTTATAGTATATATAAAGTTTAATCAAAATCGTTAGAGCCGATTTCGAGAAAATTGAGGTTATGTGTAATCGTTAATAACATGGCTAAAAGCAAACAAAAAAATGGCCTAGAATTATGACCAAAAGAAACTTGGATACGAAACGACCATTACGGACCGACGAACCGACGGACGGAATTCCAAAAACCACTTTTTTCGGTTCAGCTATCATCGTTATGTTAGAATCAATCAAAATCATGAGGTCGAAAATTTTCACGAAAACAATATCTTTCTCTTTGTAAGAGAAAGTTAAAAAAATTATCAGGGTCTTTGCCTACTGCCATCGCTTTTTCGAAAATATAAACATATGAGAAGGCTACAATCCGCTGTGAGTATCGTTGAATACCCTATCACATCCCATCCTTAAAATGAATATCCCCAAAGTGTGGGCTTTATGGCAATGAAATATAGAAAATTACAATGTCACTACATATTGTTCATACAGTTTACCAAAATCGTTTATGTTTCGACAAAAACAATGTTTACAAATGGTTTTTGTAATGGGTATACAAATGGTTTTTGTAAGAAAACGCCTCCAAAAAGTGGGCGTGGGTTAAAATGATCTACAGACAAAATGTTGCTATTATCATTACCAACCATTCAGCATCAAACGTTTATTTCAATTAAATTTAAAAATTTTAGCGAAAAACAGAAAACGCCCCCATAATGTTTATACCCTATCCCATAGGGGGGTATATTAGTTTTGATACTTAGTTTGTAACATAGAGAAATAATTTTGCTACATATACCACGAAGTATATGGATCGACTCAGAATCGCTAGCTGAGTCGAATTAGCCATGTCTGTCTGTCCGTCCGTCCGTCCGTCTGTCTGTTCGTCACCGATTTTCGGGCCTTAAATTTTGAGCTAGGATAATGAAATTTGGTACATAGGATCCTTGGCCGAGTCACCAGAACAAGTGTAAACATTTTTAAAATCCGCCCACTGCCACGCCCCCATTTAGAAAAAACATAGTTTTAAGCCAAACCGTAAAGAAATTCAAAAAACTGTGTTCGCAACATATATAGACAATCCTAATATCTATATTTCGTCCATACAAAGTTTTTTGCCACGCCCACTTTTTGGGGGCGTTTTTAGTAAAAAACGTTTTTTGTCCAAATTTTAACACTTTCGAAAAAATTTTTGATGCAAAGACTTCCGCAATGGTAATATAAACATTTTGTTTGCAGATCATTTTCACCTATACCCACATTTTTTGGGGGCGTTTTCTTACAAAAACCATTTGCATACCCCCTCCCAAGGCATTAGCAATAGAAAACCGTTGTTTTTTGTCGAACCACAAAAGATTTTGATAAACTGTCTGAGCAATATATTGTGACAATGTCATTTTCTGTATTTCATCGCCATAAGGCCTATATTTTGAGGACATTAATTTTATGGATGGGATGGGATAGGGTTTTCAACGATCCGCATAGCGGATTGTAGCCTCTCATATGTTTTTATTTGTATTGAATAAATATAGATATTAGGATTATCTAAATATATTGTTCAGACACTTTTTCAAAATTCTCTTACATTTGGCTAAAAAAAACGTATTTATAAGAAGGGGCGTGGAAGTGGGCGGATTTTGAAAATGTTTACACTTGTTCTGGTGGCACCGTCAAGGATCCAATATACCAAATTTCAATATCCTAGCTCAAAATTAAAGACCACAAAATCGGTGACGAACAGACAGTTGGACGGACAGTCAGACATGGCTAAATTCAGCTAGTGATTCTGAGTCGATCCATGTACGTTAAGGTATATCTAGGTAAATTCTTTCTCTATGTTGCAAACTATGTATCAAAACTAAATACACCTATGGGATAGGGTATAAAAATGGCCGTTCTTAAAGTATTGTTAAGAATATTTTGAGGTATATCTAGCTAAATTATTTCTCTATGTTACAAACTATGTATCAGAACTAATATACCCCGCCCTTTTTGATAGGGTATAAAAGCGTTGAAAAGAACTTATTTACCTACCCTTTAATTTTATTACTTCCTACTGGGAAAATATGTAGCTGTAGTAAAAGTTTCCCGGTACAAAATTCCCAATATGTCTCATCCTTGTGATCGCTTTGTAATACAAAAATGTATATATTTTTTTAAATTACATAAATGTTTTGTGATTATGTCTTTAAATGTGATAAAATTGCATTTTATATTTATTTGTTTGTAGCGTAAACAATAGCACATAAAAATAATCGTAAAAATAAAAATGACATAATTACGACATATTCAAAACTAATCATTTTAATAAAACCTTGATTTCAACTTAAATATGAGGAATTTTGCCGAACAATTTTACATTCCGAAAAGCGGCATTTGGCTTAAATGTAATTAAGGATTCGACCAGGGTTTCGGTTTTCGCTGCTTTCTTGCTTTCTTTATCGCGGCAAGAAGGCCATCGTTTCCGACAGCATTTCAAGCTTCTTCACTTCATTTCGGTAGTACGGATTATAGTTTTGGATTCTTTAACAGTATTAGGGTCCAGTTATAGCTACCATTGAAAACCATCATTAGAAATTATCTTTTACTTTTTGTGACATTTTTATTAATTAAATCGTTGGCAAGTTGGTATTAAAACAAAATATATGAATTTTAAAACTTGATTATCAAAAAATATTTAAATTTTCTAGTCTAGGTTTTTCAATGATCAAGATTTATTTTCTTGATATAATGTGTGCCATTCCATCCAAATGAAATGCACTCTTTTCAATGAATGATTACGCACTCCTTTGTTTGTTCCAATTTGTCATGATCAACCCTAAGGGCCCAGTTATAGCTATCATTGGAAATTTTCTTTTACTTCTTGCGGTTTTTTTTTATAAATTCAATAATTGGCGAGTTGGTGTCAAAACAAAGCTTATGAATGATTATCATGATTATGATTATACATTATTATCCAAACATATATTAATTTTAAATTGTAGTTATCGCAGAAAATCACTTTTTATTTTTCACTGATCATGATTTATTTTTGTGAAGTAATGTTTGTCGTTCCACCGAAATGAAACGGGATTTTCCAATGATTCCTATAAGCAGCTATGGAGGTAAAATTTCAATTCCATCATGTTTTGTGTTCCAATGAAGTTGTTCAATGATAGTTTTAACTGAGCCCTAACATCAAGTACATAAGTCAATCGACTTTACATTTTTCCATTGTATTTCGTTGATATTATGGCATATCTTATATCTAGATTTCGATTCCCACCTTGGCTGCGTCATCGGTATTGATATTATCTTCCTTGAATGGTCGGAGATCAAGAATAGTGGATAGCACCTTTTGTCTATAGCAATGTGGCTAATTTAATAAAACGTTTGTTGTTCAGGAGACGTTTATGTATGATGTCCTCCTATATTAGGGTGACCAAAACGTGTGTTGCATACAATAGTAACCGAGGATGATATAAACATCATACTTCAGCAGTCGCTTATAAGTATATTCGAGGAACTCGTAGAGCACGTGATGCCTTGATGCGAACTGTCACAAGATGAAATTTCTAGCCTTAACTTGTCGCTAATTGAATTTGAATGCTCTCTGATTGTGCTCACTACAACATAGACGAAAATGTTGTAGTTGTTTATCCTCCTTTACCCATCTCAATTTATTTCCTGTATAGTAGTAATGTCTGCATTATAACTAACTGCAACAGTAGAATCCAAAAAAAATTGACGAAATAAGAAAAGGTTCTCCAGTGAAAGTGAAGTAGAAAACAGACCCCCTGCTCATTTCAGAAGTTAGTTTTGTTTAATATGATTCATAAAATAATTGTTAATAAACATCAGCAAATTTGATTTGCTTATTTCATCTTTAAAATTTTAATGTTAAAAATTTGTTTTTATTATATTCAGATTCAATATTGCAGAACCTGGAGCTATGTCCAGGGACATTCCATTTGAAGCTAAAGTATTTGTAACGCGTTTGAAAGCAGATCCAATTGTTAACGTAACTCATCATTGGAAGTTGTTAACAATTTTAATTGGTAGCAATGATTTCTGCTCAGATATGTGTTTTCATTCAAATCCGAAAAAGGTTCTGGAGTGGCATGAGCAAAATATGTTAAAAACACTGCGATATCTTAGAGATAATGTTCCAAGGCTTATAGTTAATGTTGTTCCCTCACCGAATTTGAGGTTTGTAACAAATATGGTAGGATTGCCGCCTGAATGCCAAGCGAGCTTAAGATTGGAGTGCCCATGTTTGATAGGCAAAGGAAAGAAGACGCTTGATTTTTATGAGAACATAATGCTAAAGTGGATTAAGTTGGACTCAAAAATTGTGAATAGAGAGGAGTTTAATAATGAGGTTGGTATTTTAACTTAAATACATTTGCTCTGCTCTCATGTATTTTATTTTAGTCCTTTACCGTAAATGTTCAACCATTTACAAAATTTAAAGAATTACCTAAACGCTCAAATGGTTTTACGGACCTCCGAAATTTAGCGGCCGACTGTTTTCATTTAAGTCAAAGAGGCCAAGCGTCTGGTAAGTATGCCTACCCTTTTTTTGATTTATGAACTAATGAACTTATTTGTCTTAGCTGCAAATTCATTGTGGAACAATATGCTGGAGTCAAATGGTCACAAAACTACCAATTGGGTAGATGTCTTTGTTAAATTTAAATGTCCAACAGTTGAGAATCCTTATATCTCAACTAGGAGTAATAACTTTAATGTTATTAGTTAAACAAACTAGTGGTATTAGCAATAAATGTTTTATACTCATGTACATATTCCAGTAATCGGGTGATATTAAATATTTTGATAATGAAAAAAAAATAATTAGCAATATTTTATAATAATGTGTATAAATGTTTTGGATACTGAACGAGGGCGAACCTTGAGCGACGTTAACTTCCTAACACCCAGTCATTGTAACTTTTACTGCACATCAATTTGATTAAATAACCCATTAGTAGAAACCATCGGATACTGGTCTTATCGAACCGGTTTTGACTTTCAAGACTTTTATGCCTGAAACACATGTGCAAAATTCGTCTTGCAGAAAAGATAGAACACACAGTTTTCAATGGGAGCGAACACATGTAAAATCTGCAAGCGTTGCAGTACTGCAAGTTGTCTCTATTTCTAAATCCACTGCAAAAATTCAAGGGCACCACAACATAAGAGAAAAAAAATAATTTTAAACTATTTGGCATCATTGATTTATGACGTTTATTCCGCATAAAAAAAAACAAATAAGGGGTATTCATGCAACGTCGGAAAGTCGTCGTAAACGTTGTAAACGTGATAAAATTACGACGTGATAAATGAACTGTCAACATTTGTATGGGAAATCTTTTCTAACAATATCGGTATTTTCTCACAGGAATTGGGTGCGTAAACTGATGTGGTAAACGTTGTAAACTTATGAAATGCTATTTTGACATTTAATCAGTTACTTCCACACATCAAACACATGCGCTAAACTGAATCAAATTATCTTTGTTAAAGAAAATTCTATTTTCTACGACAAAAGGAACAAAAATTACAAAAAACATATACTTAAAAGATAAGAAAATGTAAGAGCTTTCAAAGCAACTAAATGTTCCAGGAAAATATAAATTGAGTTTAATGAAATTTATTCCTATGTTTAAAATCTGTATTTTTAAATTTAGCCAAAAAGTTAAAGGATCGATGGAGGAGCTTGAAGGATGAATTTTTTCGAGATATTAAACAAATGGATCTCCCTTCTGGTAGTGGGGCACGAACCCCAAAGAAAAAGTGGAAGTGGATGGACAGTCTGATGTTTCTTAAAGACATCCAACATAAAAATGAAAGGTAAGTTAATCTCTGCTGCGCTCGTGGTTTTTGTTTACGCAGACCAATAATTATCTATTTTTTTCCAACAATCTTGCCCTACACAACTTCGCAATTGCTTCCTGCAACAATACATTGTTACACAGAATGTGTTCCTATGTATCCGACGACTTGGAACTAAGCGAATTTAAAGGAATTCTGTAAGCTGAAATCTGGCTTCAAAGTTCAAAGGTTTGAGTCACCAATAACTTTTCCACATTTCTATGCTTACTGAATGTATTTTTTATATTATTGTACATTTGTCATATTATATTATTGTGCTGAACAACATACATCCAAGAATAATTTGGGTTGGGTACAATAAAATTAAATTGCTAATGTTTTTTTTTAGAATGCATTGCACTTCTCCGGATGTGTACATCTGTATTACGACCCCATCGCTGACGCAAATGTACGAATAGTTCGCCATTCACATTTCACAAGCAGCATTGACGATGAATATAAGTTGCCCTTCACCTTACACCAAACACTTCTTTTCTCATACAGAATTACAGAAATAGAATGAAATAACGTTATGCAGTTCCTGGTGACAAAATACATTTAGATGCGTGAGTGTGAGATGCTTCTGATGAAGTTGTCACTTATCGTTCAAAGATATGTGCCTTTCATTATCAAGGACAACCGACCACATACAGAAATATAAATACTACAAAAACACCGTCCGACTGTGTTTTTGTAGTATTTGTGATAACAAACGACTTGTCCTTGATAATGCAAGGCACATATCTTTGAACGATAAGTGACAACTTCATCATTATGTTATTAGCTTTAAAGTAAAAAATGCTATAAATATTATTTTTTTTTTTTTCAGAACCTCTGGAAACTATGAAAAAACAACGGCTTTAGCTGAAGAAGCTACCACCAGCTCAATTGTAATTGTAAGCGAACGATTTCCTTAGATGTCGAGCTTCGATTCCGGAACTAATCCTGCATATGATGCGATATTTTTCCCTAGTCCTGCTGTGTTTCAGGGCACTGGCGACGAAGGATGTATACCAACGTCGACACCTACACCCAAGAAGAGAAAGAACCAACAATCTTTGGAGAAGATGCTCTTTGATGCGCAAAAAGAAATGTCCGAACTAGTGAGTTTGGCCAAAGGGTCCTTGTTGAGCCAGCAGTCGAACCTCCCACGTTGGCTGATCATTTTTTTGCCGGGCTTGCAAGGCAGACCAACGAAGCCAATTTGTCTCCGGAAGCATTTTCGATGCTACAATTGGAAATGCTTCAATGTTTTCATACATTTATGTTTAAAAAATAGACTGGGATTTAGAAAAAAAAAAACATATGAGAAGGCTACAATCCACTGTGCGGATCGTTGAATACCCTATCCCATCCTATCTGTAAAACTAAAATCCCCAAAAAGTGGACATGGCTAAAAACACGATGTGGATAAAATAAAGAAAATGACATGGTGACTACAAATTCTTCAGACTGCTTATAAAAAACTCTTACGGTTCTACAAAAGACAAGGTTTTCTGCTGCATATGTTATGGGGTAGTGTATAAAAATGGTTTTTATATAAAAACGCCCCAAAAAAGTGGGCGGGGGTTAAAATGGTCTATGGACGAAATGTTCATATTTATATTACTAATGATTCTGCATCAAATTTTTTTTCGAAAATTTTAAAATTTGACCGAAAAACGTTTTTTTATTAAAATCGCCCCCAAAAAGTGGGCGTGGCAAAAAACTTTATATGAACGAAATACAGATATTCAGATTGTTGTTCAATATGTTGTTCAGAAAGTTTTTCAAAATTCCTTATGGTTTGGCTAAAAAATACGTTTTTATAAAAAGGGGGCGTGGCAATGGGCGGATTTCAAAAATGTTTACACTTGGTCTGCTGGGAGCAACAAAGAGCACGTCTACCAAATTTCATCCTTCTAGCTCAAAATTTAAGGCCCAAAAACTGGTGACGTACGGACGGACGGACGGACGGACAGACATGGCTAAATCGACTCAGCTATCGATTCTGAGTCGATCCATATACTTTGAGGTATATGTAGCTAAATGATTTCTCTATGTTACAAACTATGTATCAAAACTAATATACCCCTATGGGATAGGGTATAAACAGAATATATATTTTATGGTTTTGTTTATACCCTATCCCATAGGGGGGTATATTAGTTTTGACATTAAGTTTGTAACATAGAGAAATAATTTCGATACATATACCTCAAAGTATATGGATCGATTCAGAATCGCTAGCTGAGTCGATTAAGCCATGTCTGTCTGTCCGTCCGTCCGTCCGTCCGTCCGTCTGTGTGTCACCGATTTTTGGGCCTTAAATTTTTAGCTAGAGTGTTGAAAATTGGTATATAGACTCTCTGGCCGACGAAGCAGAACAAGTGTAAAAATTTTTGAAATCCGCCCACTGCCACGCCTCCTTTTAGAAAAACGTAGTTTTAAGCCAAACCGTAAGGAATTTCAAAAAAGTGTCTGAGCAGCATATTTAGACAATCCCAATATCTAAGTTTTTTTCCACGCCCACTTTTTGGGGGCGTTTTTCGGTCAAATTTTAAAATTTTCTAAAAAACTTTTGATGCAGAATCATTACTTACTTACTTACTTAAGTGGCGCTACAGTCCGTAATGAACCTGGGCCTCAACCAACATGCCTCTCCAATTAGCCCGGTCCTTAGCTAACTGCCTCCAGTTGCGCACTCCAAGTTGGTTGAGGTCGGTTTCCACTTGTGCGCGCCACTTAAGGCGAGGTCTTCCTCTACTGCGTCCGACGTCTGGCTGGGAATCGAAGACTCTGCGAGCCGGAGTATTGGTGTCCATTCGTTCTACATGTCCTAGCCATCTTAAACGTCCAATGCGGAGTTTTTTGACCAGGGGCATGTCGCTGTACAGCTCGTATAGTTCTTGGTTGAATCTTCGTCTCCATGGCCCATCAACGCAAACGGGACCGAAGATTTTTCGAAGAATTGTTTGATACGGTCCATGCTTCAGCGCCGTAGAGCAGGACTGGGATGATCAGGGTCTTATATAGGATCTCCTTAGTAGTTCGAGTGAGGGCTTTACTACTATATTGCCTTCTTAGCCCGAAGAAACAGTGGTTGGCAAAATTAATTCTTCGTTTGATTTCTGACGAGATGTTGTCAGAGTTAATAGCGGAGCCGAGGTAGACAAAGTCCCGTACTACCTCAAAGCCAACTCCAATTCGTCGATGTTGTGAGTCCTTTCGTGATGACAGCATATACTTAGTCTTACCCTCATTTACTGCTAAACCCATTTTCGCCGCTTCCTTCTCTATACTAGCAAACGTGGCTATGACATCACGTTGAGTCCTACCAATATCGTCGGCGTATGCTAGTAGTTGCACCGATTTTTGGAAAATTGTGCCTCTGGTGTTGGCTTTGGAGTTTTGCACAATCCTCTCAAGAATCAGATTAAAGAAGTCACATGACAGCGCATCGCCTTGCCTAAATCCTTTTTTGGTATCGAATGTGTCGGTGAGGTCGTTTCCCACCCTGATGGAGCAGCGAGAATTCTCTATCGTCATCCTACACAAACGGACGAGTTTGGGCGGGCGGTATACCAAAACTAGACATGGCTCTGTACAGTTCATCTCTATAAATGCTGTCATATGCGGCTTTGAAATCGATTAATAGGTGGTGGGTATCGATTTGGACTTCTTGAGTTTTTTCCAGGATCTGCCGAAGTGTGAAAATTTGATCGGTTGTGGACTTTCCTGGCCTAAAACCACACTGATAACGGCCAATCAGGTTGTCGGTAAACGGTTTCAGACGTTCACATATTACGGCAGATAGGATCTTGTAGGCGATGTTGAGGAGACTTATGCCTCTGTAGTTGGCGCAGTTCAGAGGGTCTCCTTTTTTGTGGATCGGGCAAACGATGCTGAGGTTCCATTCTTCAGGCATATTTTCATCCGATCAGATTTGGCTTATGAGTTGGTGGATGTTACTTACCAAGTCATCCCCGCCGGCCTTATAAAGCTCAGCGGGAAGGCCGTCATTTCCGGCAGCCTTATTAAGCTTGAGTTTAGATATTGCTATCCTCACTTCACTCAGGTCCGGTGGTTGGCAGTTTTCGCTGTCGTTGCCAATATTGAATGGTTCGTTCTGCCTGACAGCGGAATGTTGTTCGTCATCGCCGTTTAACAGTCTGCAGAAGTGGTTCTTCCATATCCTCAGCATCGACTGTGTCTCAACTACAATATTTCCTTGTTCATCTCGACAGGATTCTGTTCGAGCCTTGTATCCTTGGCTTTGACGTTTTACACTTTGTTAAAACTTGCGAACATCGTTCCTGGAGTGGCACCTCTCTATATCCTCGATCGCGCGCTTTTCTTGCTCTTTTTTCTTCTTGCTGAAAAGCCGATGTTCTTCCCTTCTTCTTTGCCTATAGAGCTCAATGGCAGCTCTCGTCTTCACCTGCAGCTTAGCCTTGTAGGCCTCGTTCTTGGCTGCGAGCATCTGTCGGCATTCCTCATCAAACCAGGGGTTTCTTGCTGGTGGGCGCGAGAAACCTAGCACATCAGTTGCGGCTGATCTAATGGCCTGTTGGCATCGTTGCCATTGCTCTTCGACATTCGATGATGGTGGTATGGTGTTAATCGAGAGGTTAAGGGATACGCGTTGTGCGAAGGTCTTGGCGGTCTCCTGCGATTGCAGTCTTCCGACATTAAATTTTTTCACAGTATTTCTGGATTGTTGTGGCGTGGTGGATATCCGCATTCTTACCTTGGCTGCTACAAGGTAGTGATCCGAGTCGATGTTAGCTCCTCGGAATGTTCGGACATCCAAAATACTGGATGCGTGCCTCTTATCTATCGCAATGTGATCAATTTGGTTGACCGTTCGTTGATCTGGAGACCGCCATGTCCCCTTATGGATATCGAGGTGAGGAAACCGTGTGCTGGCTATAGTGGCATTTCGTTCCGTAGCGAAATCAATTAGCCTAAGTCCGCTACCAGACGTGTTGTCGTGTAGGCTTTGTTTTCCGACAATACTTCTAAAGATGTCTTCTCTTCCTACCTTTGCGTTAAAATCTCCCAGCACGATTTTAACATCGTACTTCGGTAGTCGCTCATAGGTTTTGTCGAGGAGCTCGTAGAAGCAGTCCTTAGCTATATCATCTTTTTCTTCCGTCGGAGCGTGAGCGCATATAAGGCTTATGTTGGCGAATTTGGCCTTGATGCGGATTGTTACTATGCGTTCGCTAATGTCTTGGAAACATAAGACTTCTTGCCCAAGTCTGGCACTTATAACAAATCCGCATCCGAATAGTCGCTGTTTCTGCTCACTATAACACGGTCCGTAGTATATGTCACAGTTTTTCATCCTCTTTTTGCCGGCCCATCCCATAGTATTTCCTGGATGGCAGTAATGTCTGCTTTGTAGCAGTTTAGGGCTTCCGCTAGTTGTTCGCCTGCACCTCTCCTGTTTAATGTTCTCACATTCCAGGTGCAGATACGAACGTCGTTGTCCTTTTTTCGTTCAGCAGGGTCGTCAACAATAAAATCCGTCCTTTCCGAGGCTATTGGTTGCTTCGTAACCATGTTTTTTTTTTCTGTGGGTGGGTAGTTAACCCAAAGCACAACCCCCAACCTGGAGGGCCAGTTCCAATCTATTAGATACCCCTAGGACACGGGGCCATCAGTATCCACTACGGGATTGAGCGCTGCCGTTGGCCTTTCGGTTCATCCGCCACCATCTCTGTTCAAGGGGCCTGACTAACCCTTGAAATTCCTAGACAACCTGTTGTCCGAATATGTCAGAGCAGCTCATCTAGGTTCGCCTGGGACAGCAGGCCGGGTATTCATCCGTGCCATTCTCACCAGGTTGTTTATAGTGTTGCTGTTTTTCGTCGTGTTATCAACACTCGCGCTTATCGTTTAGCAAGTCAAATCCGGTTGGATGAGACCAGTACCCGACTTGGAGGTAAAAATAAGCACATTTGATGTGTAGTCAGAGTTACAACACTGGGCATTGCCAAGTTAACGCCAATCAGAGTCTACCTTCGTTCTACAACACCCAACCATCATCTTTATATTACTAATGCAGAATCATTAGTAATATAAATATGAAAATTTCGTCAATAGACCATTTTAACCCACGCCCTCTTTTTGGGGGCGTTTTTATAGAAAAACCATTTTTATACCCTACCCCATAACATATGCAGGAAAAAACCTTGTCTTTTGTAGAACCGTAAAAGTTTTTTATAAGCAGTCTGAAGAATTTGTTGTCACCATGTCATTTTCTTTATTTTATGCACATCGTGTTTTTAGCCATGTCCACTTTTTGGGGATTTTAGTTTTACAGATATGATGGGATAGGGTATTCAACGATCCGCACAGTGGATTGTAGCCTTCTCATATGTTTTGTTTACTCTTTAATATTAATGTTTTGTTTTTATACCCTATCCCATAGGGGTATATTAGTTTTGACATTAAGTTTGTAACTTAGAGAAATAATTTCGATACATATACCTCAAAGTATATGGATCGATTCAGAATCGCTAGCTGAGTCGATTAAGCCATGTCTGTCTGTCCGTCCGTCCGTCCGTCTGTGTGTCACCGATTTTTGGGCCTTTAATTTTGAGCTAGAGTGTTGAAATTTGGTATATAGACTCTCTGGCCGACGAAGCAGAGCAAGTGTAAAAAATTTTGAAATCCGCCCACTGCCACGCCCCCTTTTAGAAAAATCTAGTTTTCAGCCAAACCGTAAGGAATTTCAAAAAAGTGTCTGAGTAGCATATTTAGACAATCTTAATCTCTATATTTCGTCCATACAAAGTTTTTTGCGACGCCCACTTTTTTAGGGCGTTTTTAGTAAAAAAACGCTTTTTGTCCAAATTTTAACACTTTCGAAAAAAAATTTAATGCAAATACTTCCGCAATGGTAACATAAACACTTTGTCCATAGATAATTTTCACCTACGCCCACATTTTGGGGGCCTTTTCTTACAAAAACCATTTGTATACCCCATCCCAAGGCATTAGCAATAGAAATACATTGTTTTTTGTCGAACCACAAACGATTTTGATAAACTGTCTGAGCAATATATTGTGACAATGTCATTTTCTGTATTTCATCGCCATAAAGCCTATATTTTGAGGATATTAATTTTAAGGATGGGATGGGATAGGGTATTCAACGATCCGCACAGCCGATTGTAGCCTCTCATATGTTTTGTTTACTTTTTAATATTAATGTTTTGTTTTTTGTTTACTTTTTAATATTAATGTTTTGTTTATTTTTCAATAAACAAAGGTTTATGAATTGGTATACAAATAATCTTTTAAATAATCTCTCATTGCAAATGCGTTTCGTGAGGCATTAAATCTGGAAACATTCTGCTTTGATCTAAGGGACTCACTTCCAATCGCCAACTTCCTCTTATAATTTCAGCATCTTCCGTTATTTGATCAACGAAATTTTCAGGGCAATGAGTAGGACTGTTATGCAATTTCACAAAATTGTGTAGAACCAGTTCACTCTTTACAATTTTCTCAGCGTTTGCAGCAAACATGTTTAAAGAATTCCATCCATCTAGCCACGAGAATTCCAAAAGTGTTCTCTATCCTCACACGGGCTTTTATGTTTTGTTGAAATTCTCCTTTCCGGTGAAAGATTTCTTCCAGGATATGGCCTCATTATGTTTCTTTCGTTGATGGTTTCTGCTAAAATTCTGCTTCCAAATCCACTTGCTTGTAGTATACCTCCGTCGCTTTGGCTACCATATGCACCAATGTCGACAGCGGTAAAGACATAGTTGCTGTCACACGATGCTAGCAGAACAATACTAAAATATTTTTTATAATTGTAGTCGAGTGATCCAGATTTAGATGGACACTTAATTCGCATATGTTTTCCATCTATTGCTCCTACAACATGCGGCATTCCCGACTTTCGATAAAAGTCTTCTCCAATTTGTTCCCATTCAACTTCAGTAGGGGGCCAAGTAAATTGTATTCAATTCATCGCAAATCACCTCACACGTTTCTAGGATTATTTTGCGGATTGTCGAAACTCCAACTCGAAAGGACCACGCCAACATTTTGTTACCAAATGTTGGCGTGTGCTAAGTACCTTAAAGATATAGTTATTATTTACAATGAATTAATCAATAATATTTAATTTTCAGTCACTTACACCAAAGTAATAGCAAGCCCGTATTCTGAGCTAATGGATTCGCTAATAAAATCTTTCTTCGTGATTCGTTTTTCTATTAAATGCTTAAGCAACATAAATGTATTAACGTCCATTCGCGTAGCTTTTTTGAATTCTTCGGCATTGTTATTTTTTTAATAGGAATAATTTATTAAAAAAAAACATGCAGTCGTCTTTCGTTTTCTGAATATATGAACTTAGTCCATATGCGTTTTGTTCTTCCCCTTTTTACTAGTTGATATAAATACAAAAATTTATAATACCTACGATTGGTAAGCAGATAGCAATGAAATAGTTTTACACACTTTGCTTTTTTTATTGTATCTATTGTTAAAATTCGCCAAACACCACAGTTAAAACAACTTTGACAGATTAATTATATGACAGAAGCATCTGCACTGCATGTATGTCAAACTAAAAATTATGCAAGTGTGTCTGGCTTGCCGCACTGCATGCAGAACATATGCGAAGGCTACAATACGCTGTGCGGAATGAATGCCGTTAAATGCCGTATCCCATCCCATCCTAAAAATTAATATCTTAACCGTTTGACCAAAAATAACGTTTTTCTAAAAAGTGGATTTGGAAAATTTGTACACTTTTTTGAACAGCGCGTACAAGGATCGCATATATCAAATTTCATTATCTCAGCTCAAAATGTAAGGCCTAAAAACCAGTGACCTACAGACAGATGGACGGACAGACAGACATGGCTAAATCGACTCAGCTTGCTAATCTGGTATGGAAGTATGTCTGGAGAATGGAACCTCAATTTGGCCATAAAAAAGGAGACCCTCTGAACTGCAGGAATAACAGAGCCATTAGTCTCCTCAACATTGTTTACATAATCCTATCTTCGTTATATCAAAGATTATGAATTCTATACAGATGACGCACTCCATATAAGAGAAATTGTTCTATGGCAGGTCGTGCTGGCACAGCCCGCCATATGTTTTTGTTCTTGTTTTGCATGTGTTTTCATGCACACGCCCGCCCGTACCGTGAAGCTACTGAGCAAAAGTTTCTGTTTTTTGTTCTCAATGCGTTATCTGTATAGAATTCATAATCTTTGGTTATATGTGAACACTTGAAACAGTTATAATTATAACCAATAACCCAATCGGTACTTATCAGTATAGTTTTAGCCCAGGAAAGTCCACAACTGATCAAATCTTTACACTTCTATCCTGATGCTGAAGAAAAAATCAAGAAGTCGAAATTGATACACACCACCAATTCAACGATTTCTAAGCCGAACTATACACATTATAGAGACACATTGGTATGCCGCCCAAAATCGTGCGGCTTTGCATGGTCATCGTCATTGTGAATTCTAGCTGCTACAGTAGTGTCAGAAAATACCTCAACGAAACATTTAATATCAAAAGCGTATTAAGGCACTGGCATGTGACTTCTTTAACATCATTCTTGAGAGGTTGTTCAATATTCCCGAGCCAATATCAGATGCACAATCTTCCATAAATCAGTGCAACTAGTAGCATACACCAACGATATTGACATCATTGGTCGGACTTAAGCAGATGTCGGTCCGGGTCTTTATAGGTTTTTCTTTACTGCTAAACCCATTTGTGCCGCTTCCTTCTTCTGAGACCATTCGGTCCCGTTTAAAACGATCGGCTATGGAGACGATGATTCAATCAAGAACTTTACGAGTATACAGTGATTTACACCTGGTCAAAAAGATAGTAAAATATATGGATCGACTCAGAATCGTAAGGTGAGTCGATTTTGCTATGTGTATGCGTCCGTCACCAGTTTCTATGCCTTACATTTTGAGCTAAAATGATAAAATTTGGTGTACGAATCTTTGTTGCTCTCAGACAAATCCGACTACTGCCAAACACAATTTTAAGAAAAACGTTGTTTGTTGTTTCCATGATTCTTTTATGACTTATTTTATAGTTTTATACTCCAAGTATGTTTATTTTAAAAATAATGCTTGTGTGAGGCCATTAAAGTGTTACGGACTGTACATAATACAGCATAGAAAACAAAAACCGCACAAGCTTTAAAATTTATCCCGTTATTTTTAGCCTTTTCTTAAAAGAGAAAGGTGTTGTTTTCGTGAAAAAATCGACCTCGAGAGTTTGATTGATTGATAGCAGAACCCAACAAAGTGGTTTTTGGAATTCCGTCCGTCGCGTCGGTCCGTCTGTCCCTAATGGTCTCTCCAGCCTTCTTCAAACTTCGTATCCAGGGTTTTTTTGTTCATCATTCTAGGCCTTTTTTACTTTTAGCCATTATATTATCGGTACCTGCCATATCAAAAATATAAGAACCCCGATTGTCTCTTAAACGGCTACAACGATTTTGATAAAATGTTTTATACCTATATAAAAAGCATATTAGTTCCAACAAAACTGCATATCCAGTTTTTCGAGAAAATCCATATAACAGAATTTTGCATTTAGGCCATATAAAGAAAATGTTCAGTATCTCGTAAACTGTATACTCAATTTGAATGAAATTTAATTTTGATACTACTATTACTATTTAAAACGTAATTAGTTTTGGCCCAATTGTTCCTTAACTGAATTTGCCGATTTGGATAAAAACAGAAAATCAATCCCATAGGAGTATATTAGATTTGATACATAATTTGTAACATAGGGAAATAACATAGCGACCTATACCTCAAAGTATATGGATCGACTCAGAATCACTATGTCGATTCGATTAAGCCATGTCTGTCTGTCCGTCGGTCCGTCCGTCTGTAAGTCACCAATTTTTATTCCTTAAATTTAGCGCTAGGAGAATGAAATTTGGTATATAGGATTCTTGTACAGTAAGGAAAAACAGGCGTAAACATTTTTGAAATCCGCGAACTGCCACGCCCCCTTTTTAAAAAAAAAACGTAGTTTTTGGCTAAACCGTAAGAAATTTTGAAAAAGTGTCTGAACAACAAATTTACAGAATCTTAATACATATATATATAAATTTTCTCTATATAAATTATATAAATATTTTAACCTACTCCCACTTTTTGGGGGCTCGATTGAACACCTCAATACTATAATATAGTACGACAAGTGCAGGCTTCGTACTCGCGCTTGAACTTCCCTTTTCCTGGTAATGCAAGTAACAACAAGAACGAACGACTCAGTGAGTGACCGCCTATGGCTTTCATATTAAAAAGCTTACTATTGTGCGCACAATGCCGTCACCTGATTGCTGAATTTTGTAAGTCGCCGATGGATATTGATTATTGCCCGTAAGTCCTAAATATTAATAACATATTTTGTTTTGCTACATACATACCTTTCATTAAGAACATATATTTGAGAACAAAAAAATGACTACCAAAAGAGAACATAACTTCGATTTTTTTTTATTTTTATACCCTATCCCATAGGGGTATATTAGTTTTGATACATAGTTTGTAACATAGAGAAATAATTTAGCTACATATACCTCAAAGTATATGGATCGACTCAGAATCGATAGCTGAGTCGATTTAGCCATGTCTGTCCGTCCGTCCGTCCGTACGTCACCAGTTTTTGGGCCTTAAATTTTGAGGTAGAAGGATGAAATTTGGTACACGTGCTCTTTGTTGCTGCAGAACAAGTGTAAACATTTTTGAAATCCGCCCACTGCCACGCCCCCTTTAGCAAAACCATAAGGAATTTTGAAAAACTTTCTGAACAACATATTTAGACAATCTAAATATCTGTATTTCGTTCATTTAAAGTTTTTTGCCACGTCCACTTCTTGGGGGCGTTTTTAATAAAAAACGTTTTTCGGTCAAATTTTAAAATTTTCGAAAATAATGTTGATGCAGAATCATTAGTAACATAAATATGAACATTTCGTCCATAGACCATTTTAACCCCCGCCCACTTTTTTGGGGCGTTTTATATAAAAACCATTTTTTATACACTACCCCATAACATATGCAGCAGAAAATCTTGTCTATTGTAGAACCGTAAAAGTTTTTTATAAGCAGTCTGAAGAATTTGTAGTCACCATGTAATTTTCTTTATTTAATCCACATCGTGTTTTTAGCCATGTCCACTTTTTGGGGATTTTAGTTTTACAGATAGGATGGGATAGGTTATTCAACGATCCGCACAGTGGATTGTAGCCTTCTCATATGTTTTAATTATTGACATTCGGCGTTACTAATAATCATTTTTAGCAACAACTTAAATTTTAAACTCCACACTTTTCAAAAATCATTTTCCAATAAATAAATGTACATCACAGACTAGGGCTAGTTTGAATTCAATATTAATTTACCTTATTATTTTCAACTTTCTCTTATAAAGAGAAAGATATTGTTTTCGTGAAAATTTTCAACCTCCAGATTTGGTTGATTCTAACATTGCGATGATAGCGGAAACCAAAAAAGTGGTTTTTGGAATTCCGTCCGTCGATCCGTCTGTCCGTAACGGCTTGACCTGAATTATTGAAAAAAATTCCATATGTTAAGTTTTGAATTTAGAATGTACGAGTAAGCTTTTTATTTCATGGGCGTGTATAATTGGACACTTATTCTCAAATGTACTAAGCCGCGTTTCGATATAGGGACAACTTATAGATTTCGGGTATTTGAGTTTTCAAGGTGACTTATCATGTGTTGAGAAGGGAGGGCAAAGTATACCCAAGGTGAACTAACATCTTTCACCCCACAATTGAAGTTGATCTGTCCGTCCAAATAACACCTTACAGAATCACAATACTTTGAAGTTTTACGAATCTTGGCACGATATATTATATTAATTTTTTTTAGTAAGAAGGGTGTACAAGAACCATCCATACCCATGTACAGATACACTATAAGATATAAATATCATGATTGTTAAATTTAGTACTTGGAAGTCTTAACCCCGGGTGACTTTCACAGAGTGGGTATGCGACATCTATTTGTGAAAGCCATAAACCCAATTAAACATTTTTGAAATCCGTCCACTGCCACGCCTCTTTTTTTTTAGAAAAAAACGTAGTTTTTGGCCAAACCATAGGGAATTTTAAAAAAGTGGCGGAGCAACGGGCGAATGCTATCAATCACCTTATACATTTCCTGAAAAACAGCCCCCACTGCCTCCATTTTCTCCTGAGGATCTTCCCCTGGATCGATTCCTGCGGTCAAAAGTATGTTTGTATTGTCAGTTGTTCATTTGAGCTTAATACTCGGAAAGTCGTTATAACCTTTCCTCCTAAAGATCATATTAATTTGTGGAAACATACTCGGGTCGCTGGAACTTACGGCCCGAATTCTGTTATTAAAATTCATGTTAATGGACAACTGATAGTTCTCCTTGATCCTTGATTGATTGATGTTTCTGATCGACGCCTTCAGTGTACTAATCTCCGGGTCCGCTTTTTTATCTGTGCAGTGCTTCAATGCACAGTGGTTTTTGTTTTATGGGAGATTCGTCAAAAGTACATGCGTCAAAAGCAAAAATTGGGCGTGGGTTTAATTGATATATAGACGAAATGTTTTTCGATTTTTTTGTTAAATTGTACCAAAAATCGTGTTTTACGGAAAACGCATAAGCAACACTACAACCGAAATTGTATTGTTAGTGGATGATTATGGGTGATACGTTTTTTTTCCAAAAACTGGACCTAGTGTCGATATTTTAGACAAGATATTATCATTAGGTAAGGAACAGGGACATATTAAAAATTTACGTAAAGTTACAAGAAAAGGAAAAAGAGCAACTTAAAACTATACTGGATTGTAACAGTATAAGTATAACATCTATATATAAAAAAATGGATCTTGGTTTGTTCGGATGCTTAAAACTCGAAAACGACTGGACCAAATTGGATACTTCCTTCTGCGGATTTGTTCCTAATTGCTCCGCGAAGGTTTAGGAAAGAAGAAAAATTGTAAAAATTCTCAACAGGTGGCGCTGTAGGCGGTCATTCCATTTGATAATGGCAAAACAACGTTTGACGGGCCAGCTTGTTATAAATAAAAAATAAAAAATTTCTAATGAGGTAACAAAGTACCCTACATACCACCTATATTCTTGAAATTCCATTAAAAAAATATGCATACTGTTCAACTAATTTGATTGCACGTTGAATTGATCAACTTTTATTCACTTATGGTAGTATATGCACGTGGTACGCTCACTTCAGATGGGAAAACAGAACTGATAGCAAGTGGTAATAATGACCAAAGGTTTATAATTGTGAATATAGAACATTTTTCTACTATAAGAAAATAATATATTAATTTTTTTGTCGTATGGCAGAAACCACTGTGCAAGGGTCGCGTTTCTGTACGTAGACGTTATGTCAGTTTCTTTGTATTTTGGTATCGTGTTGTTCATTGTTCGTTGAATCGATTCGTCCATTTGTTGTACACAGGCACATACTCCTCCAATGCCACAAGCTCATTCGGAAGCTGTCTCTAAACAGTTTCGCGGGTGTTGACCTACTTTGTCAGTAACTGTCAATCTTGTGTCTGGCAGTATCTGTGGCGAGAATGCCGATCCTATATTCAACATTGTAGTGGACCATATATTTGTAGAGATTGTTACCCCGAGGATTTTGTATCTAATTTCCCAATCTTCGTGTTGGGCCTTTAAATCTGCAGCCAAAAGATAAAAGTTATCCACTGAGTTCAGTTTAAGAGATTCGAAAAGTTTTCCGAGCTCTGTTGTAAAAAGTGTAGGCTGAGGTGCTTCCGGTGCGTAACCCGCTATCACATACAGTCGCTTCCCTTGTTGGAGAGGAATGCATACATCGCAGGCTTCAAGCAGTCGGAATCGGCTTTTCATAAAACTAACCAGACTACGGGTATCCAGAAGGGAATTACAATTAATATACATTGTGCACTGGTTCATATTTAATATAAAAGCGATACTTACCATCTGAACAGCATACAAATATTGTGCCAATTCTTCAGAATCGTCATCTTCAACTACTCTGTTCATGGCTCCAAATATGGTCTTCAAAGTATTGGTACAGTTTTTATAGGTGTGCCCTGTACAAGCACATCTGAAGCAGGATCCAGCTGGACGTTGTTCTTTCGGACACCTGATTGCTATATGCCCAAACTTCCAGCAGTAGAAACATCTTTTCGACTGTTCACCACCTAATACTGCAGTTGGGGCAATCTGACTCCCACCGGAAGTTGATGACACTCGGAATTCTTCACTTCTCGCATCTTGGCAGAAATGTTTGGAGTTCGTAAACAGTTTTCGCTGCGTAAAGTATAGAGACGTTTAACGGTGTGTCTCGAAGTCCATCAATAATGAACTCTATTAATTATCGTTGACGTCAGCATAAGATCAAAGTTATTGCATAGATATAACATACCAAAGGAGTGACTCTTCATGACGCCGAGTCCTTTCGCTCTACTGTCGAGTGTCGATAGATATGTTGTTGGATGATCTTTTGGTCAAACTCACTGAGGAGTATCTGTTTCAGCGAATCCCAATCGTCAGCACGTACCGTCCGCAACAACAACTTTGCCGTACCCTGCATAAGACGAAGTGCGGAAAGATATTTATATCGTTCGTCGCATCCCAACGAATCGACGACGTCTTCATAGACGTCTGAACTCTGAATCCATTTGGTGACACTATACAAATCATCGCCACTGAAAACAGGGACAACATGTTCAATGTCGGAGAAGTCCACTGCACATCTTGATGCGACTGAAGGTGCCTGCAATGCTTCCATTGATTGATTTGTTTATTTAGCTCTTTTTTTAAGCCATTTATGTTCATTTACATATGTATGTTGTACATTTTTTAATTTCTTATATTACAAACATTAATCTAAATTATATTTCGTTAAGAAAAATTATTTACATTTTTAAATTTAGTTAATGTATGTTTAATTTAATGTGCTCAGTAACCTTTCTTTTAAATTCGTTTATATTTGTTAAGTTTTTATGTCATTTGGTAGATTATTAAATTCTTGAAATCCCATGTACGATATAGTATATTGTCCTCTGATTGTCCTCATTCTTCGTATGTTGAAATCTCCAATGCTTCTTTATAAAAAAATTGTATTACTGCGATCATTTATACTATCACTTAAATAAGTTGGAAGCATGTTGTTTTTTTTTTAATTTTTATATAAATAACATTGTTATAATCAGCCTTATCGAGGTATCCGTCGGAGCGGAAATTTTTCCGCAACGCATACTTCGTCGGAGGTTTAAATTTCATTCGAGGTATGTGTCATCGGAAAAAAATACTACACAAATGCGACGGCTTCACTTCACTACAATTCGTAAATAAATTCCGCGAAGAATTTGTGTCGGAGGAAATCGGAAAAAGAATGGCACTTAGCTGTCAAAAATTGCACGAAAAATGCACCTGAACGCACTTCAATGCAACGCGTTACAAAATGTCGGAGAAATATTCCGAACAGCTTTTCGGAAGAATACCTCGAAGCAAAAATCCTCCGAATCGTACAAAATCGGAGAAATTTCCACTCCGACGGATACCTCGATAGGGCTGAATATGTATTATTTGGTTTACGTTTGTCCAAGTTATCAATCCGCACGATATCACGCGCTTAAGGAATTTACAGCGAATCGCATCGATCCGCTGAATCAGCAGGAGTTAACCTGAAACCTGTCTCAACACGAACGAACCCGTTCCCACATGACTCAGCACATTATTGGCGGGGTCATTTACTGCTATGCATATGCGAGGTACCTGACACCGTATTGGATGCACGCGCATTACTCGAAATAGCGGGTCAGCATAAATTGGTGGGAACCAATTGGCACGCAGGAAAGCTGGTTCCGGATTGATGGGTTGGTTGGCAGTTTGTATTTAGATCTCGTACCGTTAGGTTGATAATTATTAAATAAAGAAATTATAACGGTTTGATTATAACTCGATTTATTAGTAAGTCGAACCATTCGCGTTTTTTTTGTCCTCTTAAAGGACTTCCTTAACTTCCATCTTAAAGTAACATAACATAAAGTTTATTCATGTATATCTATTGCACTTAAGTATTATTCGCATTGCTTTATTTTGTAATATTTGCAGTCTTTGTTTTTGATTGTCCCAACATAAATACAGAATACTTGCACAATAATCAAAATGGGGCTTAATTAATACATTATAAACATTTATAGCTGAATACATGTTATATCTAGATTTTCTTTACACCTCAAGTTTTTTGAACACTTTTTTACAAATGTTATTGGTATGATCGTTCAAATTTATTTTTTCGTCTATAATAACACTGAGATATTTTATTTGTTTAACAATTTCTATTTCTTCTGTGTCTATTTTTATATTTATATTTACTTGGACATTATTTGGTACTTTGAAAATAATACATTTAGTTTTACACACATTTAACAAAAGTCTATTCATTTTAACCACATATTGATATTTTTGAGGTCATTATTTATGTTATTTACACATGTTTTTATATCACTTCCAGTACAAAAAAGGAAGCCATAATCAGCAAATAGCATTAGTTTTGACCATTATACCACCTTTGTCATATCATTTATATAAAGTAGAAACATCATAACTCCCAAAATGGTGCCCAATTCAGTTCGATTGATTTAATACCATATTTAAAGGGCCTGGCCCTCCAAGTCGGGGGTTGCGCTTTGGGTTAACTACCCTACCCATCCACGGAAAAAAGATTATGTTACGAAGCAGCCAATAGCCTCGGAAAGGACTGATGTTGACGACCATGCTAAAGGACAACGACGTTCGTATCTGCACCTGGAATTTGAGAATATTAAACAGGAGAGGTGCAGGCGAACAACTAGCGGAAGCCCTAAACTGCTACAAAGCAGACATTACTGCCATCCAGGAAATACGATGGGATGGGCCGGGCAAAAAGAGGATGAAAAACTGTGACATCTACTATGGACCGTGTTATAGTGAGCAGAAACAGCGACTATTTGGATGCTGATTTGTTATTAGTGCCATACTTAGGCAAGAAGTCTTACGTTTTCAAGACATTAGCGAACGCATTGTAACAATCCGCAGCAAGGCCAAATTCGCCAACAAAAGCCATATATGCGCTCATGCTCCGACGGAGGAAAAAGATGATATAATTAAGGATTGCTTCTACGAGATCCTCGACAAAACCTATGAGCGACTACCAAAGTACGATGTTAAAATCGTGCTGGGAGATTTTAACGCAAATGTAGGAAAATAAGACATCTTTAGCAGTACTGTCGGAAAATATAGCCTACACGACAACACGACTGGTAACGGACTTAGGCTAATTGACTTCGCTACGGAACGAAGTCACTCGAACTACTAAGGAGATCCTATATAAGACCCTGATCATCCGTATAAAAAGCGGATGAAGAAATCCTCAGAAGCTCATTCGGAAGCTGTCTGTAAACAGTTTCGCGGGTGTTGACCTACTTTGTCAGTAACTGTCAATCTTGTGTCTGGCAGTATCTGTGGCGAGAATGCCGATCCTATATTCAACATTGTAGTGGACCATATATTTGTAGAGATGGTTACCCCGAGGATTTTGTAACTAATTTCCCAATCTTCGTGTTGGGCATTTAAATCTGCAGCCAAAAGATAAAAGTTATCCACTGAGTTCAGTTTAAGAGATTCGAAAAGTTTTCCGAGCTCTGTTGTAAAAAGTGTAGGCTGAGGTGCTTCCGGTGCGTAACCCGCTATCACATACAGTCGCTTCCCTTGTTGGAGAGGAATGCATACATCGCAGGCTTCAAGCAGTCGGAATCGGCTTTTCATAAAACTAACCAGACTACGGGTATCCAGAAGGGAATTACAATTAATATACATTGTGCACTGGTTCATATTTAATATAATAGCGATACTTACTATCTGTACAGCATACAAATATTGTGCCAATTCTTCAGAATCGTCATCTTCAACTCCTCTGTTCATGGCTCCAAATATGGTCTTCAAAGTATTGGTACAGTTTTTATAGGTGTGCCCTGTACAAGCACATCTGAAGCAGGATCCAGCTGGACGTTATTCTTTCGGACACCTGATTGCTATATGCCCAAACTTCCAGCAGTTGAAACATCTTTTCGACTGTTCACCACCTGATACTGCAGTTGGGGCAATCTGACTCCCACCGGAAGTTGATGACACTCGGAATTCTTCACTTCTCGCATCTTGGCAGAAATGTTTTGAGTTCGGAAACAGTTTTCGCTGCGTAAAGTATAGAGACGTTTAACGGTGTGTCTCGAAGTCCATCAATAATGTACTCTTTTAATTATCGTTGACGTCAGCATAAGATCAAAGTTATTATTGTTATGTCGAGTGTCGATAGATATGCTGTCGGATGATCTTTTGATCAAACTCACTGAGGAGTATCTGTTTCAGCGAATCCCAATCGTCAGCACGTACCGTCCGCAACAACAACTTTGCCGTACCCTGCATAAGACGAAGTGCGGAAAGATATTTATATCGTTCGTCGCATCCCAACGAATCGACGACGTCTTCATAGACGTCTGAACTCTGAATCCATTTGGTGACACTATACAAATCATCGCCACAGAAAACAGGGACAACATGTTCAATGTCGGAGAAGTCCACTGCACATCTTGATGCGACTGAAGATGCCTGAAATGCTTCCATTGATTGATTTGTTTATTTAGTTCTTTTTTTAAGCCATTTATGTTCATTTACATATGTTGTACATTTTTTAATTTCTTATAATACAAGCATTAATCTATATTATATTTCGTTAAGAAAAATTATTTACATTTTTAAATTTAGTTAATGTATGTTTAATTTAATGTGCTAAGTAACCTTTCTTTTAAATTTGTTTATATTTGTTAAGTTTTTATGTCATTTGGTAGATTATTAAATTCTTGAAATCCCATGTACGATATAGTATATTGTCCTCTGGTTGTCCTCATTCTTCGTATGTTGAAATCTCCATTGCTTCTTTATAAAAAATTTGTATTACTGCGATCATATATATTATCACTTAAATAAGTTGGAAGCATGTTGTTTTTTTAATTTTTATATAAATTACATTGTCATAATATATATCATTTGGTTTACGTTTGTCCAAGTTATCACGCCGCCCGATATCACGCGCTTTAGTAATTTACAGCGAATCGCATCGATCCGCTGAATCAGCAGGAGTTAACCTGAAACCTGTCTCAACACGAACGAACCCGTTCCCACATGACTCAGCACATTATTGGCGGGGTCATTTACTGCTATGCATATGCGAGGTACCTGACACCGTATTGGATGCACGCGCACTGCTCGAAATAGCGGGTCAGCATAAATTGGTGGGAACCAATTGGCACACAGGAAAGCTGGTTCCGGTTTGATGGGTTGGTTGGCAGTCTGTATTTAGATCTCGTACCGTTAGGTTGATAATTATTAAATAAAGAAATTATAACGGTTTGATTATAACTCGATTTATTAGTAAGTCGAACCGTTCGCGTTTTTTTTTTGTTGTCCTCTTAAAGAACTCCCTTAACTTCCATCTTAACATAAAGTTTATTGATGTATATCTATTGCACTTAAGTATTATTCGCATTGCTTTATTTTGTAATATTTGCAGTCTTTGTTTTTGATTGTCCGAACATAAATACAGAATACTTGCACAATAATCAAAATGGGGCTTAATTAATACATTATAAACATTTATAGCTGAATACATATTACATCTAGATTTTCTTTACACCTCAAGTTTTTTGGACACTTTTTTACAAATGTAATTGGTATGATCGTTCAAATTTAGTTTTTCGTCTATAATAACACCGAGATATTTTATTTGTTTAACAATTTCTATTTCTTCTGTGTCTATTTTTATATTTATATTTACTTGGACATTATTTGGTACTTTGAAAATAATGGCGCAAATTTATAGTCAATCGATGTTTAAGGGTTTAACTCCACACTAGTTATCAGGTACTTTAAATTAAAAGGTTGCTTTAACATATTTTCAATAATAGACACTTTTTTAACGTGGCGCTAATTAGTGTATGCTAATGGACATTCCCCTGAGGCCTCTAAATCTAACTCACCTAAAAAGTTACAGAACGCTAACTCTGCATTAAATATTTAAAGTGAGGTTTCGGTTGGTTTAACTTTAATGCAGAGTGATAACGCTAAAGTAGACTTTTTGACGACTATAATTATCAAAACGTGTTAGTACGTGATAAAATAATTTTAAAGTGTACTTTATGCGACTATAAATTTGCGCCAATACATTTAGTTTTACACACATTTAACAAAAGTCTATTCATTTTTAACCACATATTTATATTTTTGAGGTCATTATTTATGTTATTTACACATGTTGTTATAGTACTTCCAGTACAATAAAGAAAGCCATCAACAGCAAATAGCATTAGTTTTGACCATTATACCACCTTTGTCATATCATTTATATAAAGTAGAAACATCATAACTCCCAAAATGGTGCCCTGCGGTATTCCCACATTAATTTCGATTTCATGTGATATTGTTATTAAGGTCGTCCAGTTATAAAGGATTTAAACCAATTCAGTTCGATTGATTTAATACCATATTTAAAGGGCCTGGCCCTCCAAGTTGGGGGTTGTGCTTTGGGTTAACTACCCATCCACGGAAAAAAGATTATGTTACGAAGCAACCAATAGCCTCGGAAAGGACTGATATTATTGTTGACGACCATCCTAAACGAAAAAAGGACAACGACGTTCGTATCTGCACCTGGAATTTGAGAATATTAAACAGGAGAGGTGCAGGCGAACAACTAGCGGAAGCCCTAAACTGCAACAAAGCAGACATTACTGCCATCCAGGGAATACGATGGGATGGGCCGGGCAAAAAGAGGATGAAAAACTGTGACATCTACTATGGACCGTGTTATAGTGAGCAGAAACAGCGACTATTTGGATGCGGATTTGTTATAAGTGCCAGACTTAAGCAAGAAGTCTTATATTTTCAAGACATTAGCGAACGCATTGTAACAATCCGCATCAAGGCCAAATTCGCCAACAAAAGCCATATATGCGCTCATGCTCCGACGGAGGAAAAAGATGATATAATTAAGGATTGCTTCTACGAGATCCTCGACAAAACTTATGAGCGACTACAAAAGTACGATGTTAAAATCGTGCTGGGAGATTTTAATGCAAAGGTAGGAAAATAAGACATCTTTAGCAGTACTGTCGGAAAATATATCCTACACGACAACACGTCTGGTAACGGACTTAGGCTAATTGACTTCGCTACGGAACGAAGTCACTCGAACTACTAAGGAGATCCTATATAAGACCCTGATCATCCCAGTCCTGCTCTACGGCGCTGAAGCATGGACCGTATCAAAAGCGGATGAAGAAATCCTTGGTCGATTCGAGAGAAAAATTCTTCGGTCCCGTTTGCGTTCACAGGCTATGGAGACGAAGATTCAACCACGAACTATACGAGCTTACAGCGACATACCCCTAGTCAAAAAACTCCGCATTGGACGTTTAAGATAGCTAGGACATGTAGAAAGAATGGGCACCAATAGTCCGGCTCGCAGAGTCTTCGATTCCCAGCCAGACGTCGGACTCAGTAGAGGAAGACCTCGCCTTAAGTGGCGCGCACAAGTAGAAACCGACCTCAACCAACTAGGAGTGCACAACTGGAGGCAGTTAGCTAAGGACCGGGCTAATTTGAGAGGCATGGTAGTTGAGGCCCAGGTTCATCCCGGACTTTAGCGCCACTTAAGTAAGTGAGTTAAGTTTTTTAATTAAAATATCATGATTTACAGTTTCAAATGCTCTTTTTAAGTCTGTAAATACTGCAACTATTACATTCTGTTTTTCAATTTAACTTTTCAATCATTTATAACATAGTTGATGCATGTTTCGCAATAATGTTTTGTTCGAAATCTTGACTGGTAACAATCAATTATATTTTGGCCATTTAAATGTTCTTGTAATTGTATTAAAACAGATTTTTCAAAAATGTTGTCATATATTGGCATCGTTTTTATAGGTCGGTAATCACTGAATGCTTTAGCATTTTGAATCTTTTTTACTGGTATTATCAATGATTCTTTCCACGAATCTGGATATATACCTGATGTCAATGATGTATTTATTATTCTTATTAATACTGGTCCGATTATATACAATAAATCATTGATCATTTTTGTGTTTAGATAATTGTAGTCACTTTTAATATTTAAAGCTTTTATTGCACATTTGAGGGTATCTATATCAATGTTTCTAAACTTCAATTCTACATTGCACTCTTCAATTATATTTTCGTATTCACAAAATATCACAGATGGAGTAATGTCATTAATGCTTTGTACAAAGAAATTATTGAATATATCACAGAGTGTATTATTATTTATTGCACGTCCAGTATTATCATTAACTTTTATTATTGCGTCAGTTCGTTGGTTTAGTCCATTTTTTTTAATTTGTTCTACTTATATTTTTGATTCCTAGATAAATCGATTATTCTTTTTAAATATAAACATTGATTTGGCTGTACTGATACACTTTTTGAGTTGATTTCTATACAGACGGTCCGTTCTCCAATCATCGATATTGTTCGAAAGGATAGCTTTTTGGTAAACATTTATTTTTGTCCGCTTTAGTATTTCAAGTTCACGATTAAACCATTTCGCATTGTTTGTATAAAACGTTTTTTTCTTTAAGCATTGAGTTAACAGCCTTCATAATATCAAATACAAATAGCTTGGAGATTGTTTAAGTTATATGGCTGATTTTCGTCAAAAAGCATTAACACAGAATTATCACATAGATTTGCTATAAAACAATTTTTATTATATACACAATATTTTATATGTTTTGTATTATTGCACAATTTGGGTCTTTTTATAATTATTTCTATTGTTTCATGATCACTAATTTTTAAATGGGTATTTATTTAAGTACTCAATATATCTTTGCAGTTTGATAGTGCATAGTTAATTAATGTTACACATGTTGCAGTAATTCTTTTTGGTTTTGCATATTTATCAAATGTATGCTATTGTCGTTAATCGTATATGAAATTCTTTGTCTGTATGTATCTGTGATATCAAATCAATTTATATTGAAGTCACCCAATATTATAAAGTTATTATTGCACTGGAGTAAAAAATTTATTAAATTGTCCATTTCGTCACAAAATTCTCTTTTAGAAGACAGATGGGATCTGTATTTGTCCCATATATCACAGGGTAGTTTTCATATTGCACTTTTAGTATTAAAAACCAATATTGCATGCAGACAAAATATTCTTTAACGAGACTACACTTTAGAATATTTTTGACATAAAAAACAACACCACCGGTGTGACTTGACTAACTTTTACAATGGAACATATAGTAACCATTTAAATGAACATCCATATCAAATGCGTCAGTTATATGTATTTCAGTTAACACTAATATATCAATATCTTCACTATCCATCATGCATTGTAATTGATTAAAATTGTTGTATAGTCCTTGTATATTCAGATACACACATTAATTGCTAATAATCAGTTCGCTCTTCAGTGATTTTTATTTTTCCTAAATACACAGGATAATGCAGCACAATGATTTACATTTATATCAATTTTTAAATTGTTTTTTCAAAACAACAATTAACACATTTTTTTCAACACTTTTACATTCTTTAATATCGTGATTTTCGCCACATTTAATACATTTCTTTTCTTTGGTACAATATTTTGCTATATGGTTAAAACCACAACATTTAAAACATCTAGTGACACTAACATATTGATACACTTTACATTTGTCCCATCCAATACTAACTTTTTTAAGGTCCATTCATTTAGTATTGGCAACATCTGCTACAGTTCGATGTTTTTTTGCTGCTCGAGTCTGGCCACCTCTTTTTCTTCTTCGGCATCGAGATCATCAGCAGACCTATTACCAAAAGTGGCTTGTACAGAGGATGATTTCTTTTAATTCGACGAAACAGAAGTCGCTCCATTTAGCACAACAGAAGGTTCACTTGATATTCTTTAGGACCCGGGAAGATGTTCCAGCTAAAGGCCCAGTAGAAGCTTTCATTCCTAATACACATTGAAAACAGCAATCTCATCTTTAATACATCACTGGATTTTCTTTGTGCTCATAGATCATAATAAGAATGAACTGTTATTCGTTCAGTAATTGCTGTCTTTATGAATTTACACTTTATATCTACTGTTATAAGATCTGACTGCAATGTGAACGCACTTTTATGTGTAAACATTTTCGAATATTTCCAACAGTGGTACTGGATGCACCCACTGGACTGAATGACAGGAATAGTGGTATCTGTCAACACCATGCCATCTCTTTCTAGATCAGTATGTAGAGTAGTATAAATAGAGATCAAGCGACAACCAGAGACCCATTCCGTCAGTCATTCACAGTCACTGCGAACGGACGTGTTTTTGAAAGAGCGGACAAAAAGGGATAATACCTAGAAAAAAAAGGACAAGCAAAACATTAACCATCAACTAACTTGAAGATGGAACGCAAAGAGAAAGGGAAGGAAGGAAGAAGATCGTAGCAAACTACAACGCCGGAGTTGCCTCTTTTGGAGCCGACTATGGTACGAGGATGCACGGCATGATGGCACTTTTCTTCAAGAATTTAGAGGAACTGCCAGGAACAATCATTGCGCTGATACCTGATGAAGATTTCGAGGAACTGGATATGGAGAAGAAGAAGCTATATCAGAGATTGATGACAAGTACGAGACCTCATCGGAAGAGGAGGATAAGAACTTCTCTGACGAAGACTTCCCGATTCACCACCACCAACTCTAAGCCAAGCACCTACACCGAAAATCACCAGCCAACAAAAAGTAACACCTATGACGACTGCAACTCTACAGCTATCCACATCTAAGGCAGGTCAGTAGCAGACTTAACAACGTAATAAAACAACAATAATGCCCACAATCGTCTGTTTTTGGCTTAACGTAGCGGAGCTCAGTCGATTTGCTAAGCCGCTGGGAATAGTATACAGGGTGAACAACACAAGCCCAACCAAATCCGCCATCACCTCTACAAACAAGGAGGATCACCTGAAGCAAAAAAAAAACGGAATTCAACACGTACACATCAAGGGAGGACAAAAAAACCCTCCTTGTGTTAAAGGGCGTTCATCACTCCTACCAGGTAGAAGAATTAAAGGAGAAATTAAAGAAGGAAGGTATCCGGGTCATAAGCGTGACCCCTTATAAAAGCATTCCAGACAAACCCTTTAACAACTTCGTGGTAGATGTTGTAAAGGATAGCGACATACCTGCAATTCATTCCAAGAACGTGGCCAGCAATTGCGGTATGCAATACCGCTGTGTTAAATGCAGGGACGAACATGTACCTGGAAGCTGCCCAAGGTCAACAAAGGACAAAACAGTTTATGGAATCAACTGCAAAGCCACTGGACATCCTGCTAACTACAAGGGGTGCCCAAAATACAAAGAGAGGATAAGCGAAAAAAATAAGCAGGCCGAAAAAAAGAAAACACAACGTGAATTTGCAGTATCCTCAGCTGCAAAGAAGATCTCATCGGGCCTGAGCTTTGCTCAAGCAGCGGCTCTATCCAACGCAACGAAAAAGCCAGGCGGAAAGGACACATCAAAGACAACAGAGAAACCAGTCAACAAACCAACGAAGCCTTCAGACAGACCACAACCCAGGACATCACCCACCAACACAAACTCTGGTATTTTTTAAGATATCGAAAGGTTGTTTGGGACTGACCTTTTGACCCTTCTTCAGAAGGCGAGGTGCGTTGTTCCATCAAACTATGGAATATGGAACAACAAGCAGGCTAGTTTATAGCGCGCTTAGAATTGCATATGTGTAAGAGAACAATTAACTAAATACTAACTTATACAGAACTTCTTCATACACACCTACTCGTTTTAAAAAAAAAAGTTTTTAATTTAAATTGTCGCATAAGGTTACTGAAATATATGTACATTCATGAATTATGTGAAAAAAAAAAAATGTATTAGGATAATATCAATGTATTTTTAACGCGTTGCGTCAAGGCGGCCGGTAATGTTAAAGCGAAAAGTGGCAGCACTGTCGGTGCACAATAAAAGCACCTCCCAATGTTCACGCAGTGCCTCCCAATGTTCACTCAGACTGCAGTGCAGTCTGTGCACGCCATCGCCATTTTAATCATTCGCTTTTCAACCACCGCGCCACCACAATTCTAAAACCACAAACACAAAAACGCCAAACAAATTAAAATAAAACAAAGAAAAAACAGACAAGTAAAAAGCCTTTTAATTAAACATCGAACAATAAAAACAACACTAAATAAATAAATAAATTATTGTTAAACATAAAACATAAAAACATAAAGGCGTTTTATCGTTCGAAGCCCGGCTTCATACAGCATTGGTGTCAGAAGTTTGATAAAACCCTTTCTGGATGGGAAGTTCCTAGAAAACAGTTAACTGTGCAGAAACTGTATATTCGGATTATTCGAGAATTTTGTGAGAAGACGGTTAAGAACAAGGACATAGTGAAGTGAACATTATGAGTGAACTGTGAAAATTTGAGAATAATAAACAATAATTTGACAGACAATAATGAGATTGTTAAATATTGTTATTAAACAATAATGGTTCGCAAAACATTATATCAGCTCACCGTTGTGGAGCTGAATGCTGAACTAAGTCTCCGGCAGATTTCCCCTATAGGAAGAAAGAGCGATTTGTTTTTGATGTCAAAGAACTACAAGTAAATGCATGCTTCGACATGTCATCAATGATGAACTGCAAGCAGATGTTGAACGCCTAGCACATTTGTCTTATCCAAACACTGGTGAAGAAATCATCAACCAGGTGGCAAAGGACGCTTTCACTCGTTCGAATAAATAAAACCAATTTATGTTTAATGTGCCTTTAACACAACCACTTCGTTATCAACTATTTATTACAATGAATGATACACTTCAATGTTTCCACATCGTTTCTAAGCTGTGAGCTTTTTGGAAATGGTCCTAAATGATCTATATGAACCGTGTGGAACGGGATAGGATGCGTTTCCGAATAATGGTATTCGCCTTCTAGTCTTCCACCACGACGCTTATTGTAGCAACATTCCACACAATATTTGTATATATTTCTTTATATAATGCCGCATCCTTTGGAACCAAAACGTTGAGGATATGAGCTGTAGTGTTCTTTCAGCCCCAAAATACCTACGATCATTATGATACATCTTCAAAATCTGCCAACGCACTCCAGCTGGAACAACCCACAATTTTTTCTCCAACGTTCCTAACTATGGGTAACTGTTTTGTGACGTTGTCTTTTGGTTTCTGTTGCATCTTCTGCATAATTTCTACAATCTTTGGGTCTTGAATTTGTAGCGATGCTAACCAGTCCAAGTCATTTATTTCCACTTTATAAATGTTACTACGATCTGGCTCTCGTTCCAAAAATTCTTCTACTGGCTGCCGACTTAACGCGTCTGCATGTTGCATTTGTTTACCGGGCCACCACCACCTTCAGCCACCACCTAGAAATTCGACGATTCAACTCTGTTCTTGCTTTAAGGGTCTCCATTGCTTGGCAGTCAGTAACTATCGTAAACGATTTTCCAAAAATATAAATTTTAAATCGCTCTAAGCTCTACACTACTGCCAGCACTTCTAACTCGTAGCTGGAATAACAACTTTCAGTAGCAGAAGTATGACGGCTGAAATACTGCACCTCCTGCATTAGAATTCCAGAAAGTCCCACTGTTGAGGCGTCAGTGTGAACTTCGTGTCTAGTTGAGTGATTGTAAATAGTAACAATAGGGTTCCCACATAGTAATGTTTTTAACATTTGAAAGGACTGTTGTTGTTTTGTATCATTATCATTTGTATCATTGTATCATTTCGCAACAGTGAAGTTAAAGGCTCTGCCAAAATCGAATAGTTGTGAATAAATCTGCGGAAATATCCACTAAGACCCAAGAATTGTCTCATTTCATGAATAGTTTGTGGTGTTCGATATTCCGAGATGGCTTTTGTTTTGGAGCCAGGCTTAGTTCCATATTTTGTGATAATATATCCAAGAATTTCAACGTCCGTGAAAAAGAATTTACATTTCAGCATTTTAAATGTTAAGCCGGAATTGTTTATAACTTGAAGCAGACAAGGTAACTTAGCTTCCCCTTCAGCAAGTGTACAACATGGTATGATTAAATCATATATATATACCTAAGCGTTTCATTGCCAACCTGACGAACGATGTTTTTCATTGTGCTTTGGAATACAGCAGGAGCATTTTTTAAACCGAAACTCATTCTTTTGAATTCATACTGTCCATTATTAATACTGAATGCAGTATACTTCCTTGATGACTCTTAACGTAGCATGAATCAATCTCGCTGGAGCTCATCTCTTCACCAATAACATTCATAAGTAACTTGTTGACTCTCTCTTTTACGTTAGAATTGTTAACGTCGGGAATACCAATAATGTCAACTGCACAATGTTTCTCTTTCTGCTCCAGTGCATTAAGCATCGACTCCAAAACATCAACTCTCTTATTTAGAGAAGCATTTTTTTCTTCGAGAGCTTTGATTTTAGTAAGCGCCTCAGTTTAACTTGCTTAAGCTGAATAATTTCACTATACAGCATTTGCAATGTTATTGTTTGCTTACGCATATTGGTGTCATCATGGGAAGCAAGAGTTGAGATTAACGCTGGACTCTTGATTGCTGTAGATGGACTAGCAGTTTCTTTCTTTCTGTTGATTGAAGAAGCACTCTTAGAACAGACGAGGTTTACAGATGAGTACGTGGGACCATCTCCTAATATTGACATTCTCCGCAGAGTGACACAACTACCACACTTGTAACCTTGACTACCTTTTTCATAAAATTCAATTTCTCTTTTTTCCAATTTGGCGCACTTTCCATGGTAGTATTTTTTTGCAATTGATGCAATGAATCTTAAGTTCTTGTCTATCGATTTTCAAATCACATAAACCGCACTTCATTTTTACACTTTTTTCAATAGCTCAGAAGAATGAATAAAATTCTATATAAAAGCTATATTTTACTGGGTTTTATGTTTTTAAGTTATAAATTCAACTTTCGAAAGGAGTAATTCCCTTATGCGTGTATCCCCATCAACACAAAAGAGAACAAAAGTATTCCACCTTCGACGATCACTCACCTTGTCGCGGTGAAAAGGCTTAAGTAGTTTCCAAGGGTTGGGCAAAATCCTCATCTTTCAGTTCTTCTCGCGGGCGCCCACCTGAAAATGACTAATCAGCATGCCTGTTTAGTGTCAGCCAAGGGTCCCACTTAGATATTGACCGTGCGCTGTAACACGTTGCAACGCACGATCAATGTACAAGCGGGAACCATATGTTTGAGGTGGGAGAAAACCCGTAAACCAAATACAAGGTGGAAGAGCAAACGCCGAAGGATGCATGGCTAAAAAGGGAGTTTTAAGCCGCTAGTTTGCGAATTTCGGATACCGGGCTACCTCCGATCTCAAGATAGCCTTCCTGTGGTTAGACGGGTAGACCACGGGCGACCAATAAATCCCGCCTACTCGTGGGAAAAAATTGAAGTACCAAAAGAAAAAACATAGAGAACAACAACTAGGGATGTTTTAGAACACCCTGTCGATACCGACACGACACCTGCCAATCGGGAAGGGTCACAAATCACAGTGATTTCGAGATGATGACCCTAGAAGAGAAATTGTCTCATCTGAGCGACGCCAGCGTCGTTTCAACAGAGCGCTGAAACAGGGTAGCAGCATAGAGCAAGCCCGCATCTTTGCAAAAACAAAAGATGTTGCTGAAGAAGCCAAACGCATGAGATCTGAGGAAAACACACCAGCTCAGTCCGAAGCGAAACAAGCTCGCACTGGGAAAACAACCTCTGACAGAACCACCTATAGAGATATAGCGAGCTATGTCAGATTGGGTGTCGTACCAGTCGATATCGATCGCAATCCTCTCACAAATGAACAAATGGTTCAGATACAAGAGAGGATTATGGACATCACGATCGAACTGCGCGACGAGGATGCAAAGCCAGCTTTCCGTGGGACAACTTTCAAAGCCGGATGGCTCTTGTTAGTATGTGCGGACATCACCACTTCAGAGTGGATGAAAACCAACTTCCTCAGACTGAAGGAGAAATGCGAGTTGGAAGTAAGTCTTATGGGAGAGGAAGACTTTCCGAAACCACATATTGTCAGAGCTTTCTTCCCGCAGAGTACCGGAGTCACGAATGAGAAAATACTGGCAATACTAGACGGTCAAAACAGAGACCTGACGAATACGTGGAGAGTTCTGCAATGATCGGACGAGAAAGTCGTCGCCCACATGGTCTTTGCAACAAACGAGAGTGCGATGCGTAAGCTTGCGGAGCTTAAGGGGATGGTCTCATATAGATTTGGACAAATCAAGATCATCCTTAAGGGATCCGACAAGTCTGCAATTCAGGCCCGAAAAAATAGTGACACTGACACTGATACAAAGAAAAAGTCGTCACAAAAAACAAGCACCAGCTCGTCGCAACCAGCAGCCAGTATTAGTACTGCCGCCGGAAGCGATATAAGGAAGACTGGCTCACTGCCTACGACAGTATTACCAAACGCCCCTAGTACGAGCAACGTAAACATCAGCCAGCAACAGTTTAGACCAAAGCTAGCTGCGGAACGGGCGCGAGAACGGCAAAAACACGGACAACGAAAAAACGGTCCGAGAGATAGACACGAAGGTCTCTCTTAACAGGGTATCGTAAGTAGAAGAGGCGATAACAAGCCTTATAGGGTACGAAACCCTGAGCACGGTAGGAAACGATGACCACCCTACTAAATGTGCTGCAGGCAAACCTGCACCGAGCTATAGGTGCCTCGGACACCTACAACCAAAGATCTGCCGAAGGGAACATCGCTCTAGGTTTAATCCAGGAGCCATGGGCAACAGAGGGTAAGATATTTGGTTTACAAAGTAAAACCAGAGAGCTCATCTTCGCCCGGGGAAATTTTAGACCAAGGGCAGCTCTTTTAGTTGCAAAAGATATAAAATTCTCTCCCATTCCAGGTTTCATTACCAAAGATCTGGTGGCTGTCCTTTTAGAAAGCCGCAACGGCCGAGAGCTACAAAAAATTTTATGCGCATCGGCGTAATTTGCTGGAGATGACGAAATACCCCCTCGATCAGTACAGGAACTTGTCCAGTACTGCCAGACCCAGCAACTACAGCTTATCTTCGGCTGCGACGCCAACGCGCATAACATAATATGGGGCAGTCGAGATATAAACAAAAGAGGTGAGTCTTTATTAGAATACCTATATAGCAATAATTTAGTTATACTAAATAAGGGAAATAAACCCACGTTTAGAAACGTTTTAAGAGAAGAAGTTTTAGACCTTACCATCTCTTCTCCGTTTATAAAAAACACCGTCGAAAATTGGCACGTTTCTGGTGAGGCATCTTTATCGGATCACATGCACATAAGTTTCCAATTAAGATGCAACACCGAGGATGCGCCGATAAAATACGAAAACAAACTTACAAATTGGAGAACGTATCGAGAAAATCTATCGATTAAATGTGACATACTTCCAGAAAAACCTTCATGTGTAAGTGAAGCGGAAGTCGCACAATGTCAACGAAATGACATTATGATCTCATCTTTTACAAATAGCTGTAAGGTTATACGCACTGTTGCAAAGAGGTGCACACCATGGTGGAACGATAACCTAGAAAGTTTCCGTAAAAGAGTAAGAAAACTTTTCAATAAAGCCAAACGCACCGGTAAGTGGGACCAATATAAATATCTACTTACCCAATACAACATAGAGTTGCGTAAATCAAAAAGGGCGTCCTGGCGCAAATACTGTGAGGAACTCGAAGAGCTTCCGGCGGTTGCGCGTCTCCAGAAGGCACTCTCGAAAGATAAAACAAACTGCATGGGATTACTAGTCAAATCTGACGGTAAAATCACATGCGACCGGGAAGAAACGTTGACCACACATCTTCAGGTACATAAGGTTAAACGCACTGTTGCAAAGAGGTGCACACCATGGTGGAACGATAACCTAGAAAGTTTCCGTAAAAGAGTAAGAAAACTTTTCAATAAAGCAAAACGCACCGGTAAGTGGGACCAATATAAATATCTACTTACCCAATACAACATAGAGTTGCGTAAATCAAAAAGAGCGTCCTGGCGCAAATACTGTAAGGAACTCGAAGAGCTTCCGGCGGTTGCGCGTCTCCAGAGGGCACTCTCGAAAGATAAAACAAACTGCATTAGATTACTAGTCAAATCTGACGGTAAAATCACATGCGAATGGGAAGAAACGTTGACCACACATCTTCAGGTACATTTTCCCGGCTCTACAATCACAAGTTAGTTTCATGAACACATGATAGATGACTCACCCCCTATAAACCTGAAAAGGATTAATAGTTTATCTGGCAAACTTTTCACTCCGGATAAGGTCAAATGGGCGATCAACTCATTTAAACCATACAAGGCACCAGGGACAGACGGAATCTTTCCTGCTCTTATACAAAAGGGCTTGGACTTTTTCCTACCCACTATGGTAGCCTTATTTAGGTTTAGTTTCAATTGGGGCTACATACCACAAACCTGGAGGAAGGTAAACGTGGTATTTATCCCCAAACCAGGCAAACCAATAGAATTACCTAAATCGTACCGTCCAATAAGCTTAACATCGTTTTTCCTGAAAACAATGGAAAGAATACTAGACGTACACATTAGAGAGTGCTTAAATGAAAGCACTCCTCTGCACCCATGTCAATTCGCCTACCTAAAAGGTAAATCCACGGAAGGATCACTTCTAAGTTTAACATCACAAATAAAAAGTGCATACGAAAACAAAGGAGTAGCTTTATGTGCCTTCCTAGACATAGAGGGTGCTTTTGACAACACTGGATATGACTCCATATCAAATGCTTTGACTCATAGAAGAATAGATTACCACACCATCAAATGGATCAAAGATATGCTTGAAAGTCGGAAAATAACTACTTCATCAGCACTGACCTCAGTATCAGTAACAGCCGTTAAAGGCTGCCCTCAGGGAGGAGCTCTCTCACCCCTACTATGGTGTCTGGTTTGTCGATAACCTACTTCAAGACCTAAGTAATGCAGGTTTCAATATAATTGGATACGCCGATGACCTAGTCATCATAATAATGGGCAAAGAACCAAACGAGGTTACAACACGTTTGCAAACCTTAAGATATTCATAGACTGGTGTAATAAAGAAAGTCTTTCTATAAACCCCAGCAAGGCCATCATCGTCCCTTTAACAAAAAGGAGGAAATTAAATCTTACCCAAATTTCAATTAATGGTACACACATTGAGTATTCCAACGAAGTTAAATATCTTGGAGTGATCCTCGATAAAAAACTAAGCTGGAATTCCCACATCAATAACAAAATTCAAAAAGCAACCAAAGCTTTCTTGGCTTGCCGAAGCATGTATGGTAAAACCTGGGGAATCTCTCCAAAGACCACACACTGGATCTACACGATCATGGTCAGGCCCATTGTAACATACGCTTCAATAGTATGGTGAAACAAAGTCACCCAAAAAACAACTATAAATAAATTAAACAAGGTACAACGGCTTGCCTTTCTTGGCATTACCGGAGCTATGCGTACCTGTCCCACAGCGGCTATAGAAGCCTTAATAGGACTAACACCCCTCCACATTTATATAAAAAATGTGGCTATTCGCAGCTCAGCAAGTTTGACACAAGCGGAAGAATTAAACATTAGTGAACACATTAAACTAATCGACCTTCTATCTGAACTTCCAGAACTTGACATGATCTGTGCGGTTACAGACCGCTTACCAAAGACACTATGCTTCGACACAAGATTCTCAACGGAGATCACAACCAGAGAAGCATGGTGTAGCAATAACCCATCAAACTGCCTAAACGGCCTAAAGTGGTATACGGATGGTTCTAAAATGGACTCAGGGGTAGGAGCTGGCATACATGGACCAAATAAAAACATCTCAATACCTATGGGAAAAAACCCTAGTGTATTCCAAGCTGAGCTCCATGCCATAAAAGAATGCGCAAACCTAATACACAACTCAGGTATTAAAGGCGCAAACATCCATAAAAAACTGGGAACAAAACAAATGTGTTTCATGCTGGGGAAACATCCCAGATCTAAGACAGGCCAAAAGAGCTATTCAGCCCTTCAAATCAGATGCCAATAAGATACTAAATCTTCGCAGGCACGATATCAAAAACTTAGTAGGCTACCTAACTGGTCACTACGGTCTGCGATATCATTTAAACAAAATGCGTTTAGTCGACTCACCGGAGTGCAGACTATGTCTAGAAGAAACAGCCGAGCATATCATATGTGAATGCCCGGCCCTTTACGGTATGAGAAGGGAATCTTTCTTCAGGGAATTTTTAAGTCCCTAAGAACTGAGGAAATCTTCGGCTGAAAGTATTATCAGCTGTATTAGGAAAGTAGAAGCGCGACTAACCTAAAAAAACATCTGACGGCAAGCACAATAGGTCTTTTAGGTCGATGTTGCCTATACACATCGACCTAAAAGATCTATTGTCAGAATAAAAAAAAATTAGTTTCCAATGAACCACGGAGCGAAACCGGAAGTCTATGCTAAGCATAAACTTTCAGGGTCACCCATTCAGGTAAGGTCAGTGTCGAGGAAACGAAAACCAAAAGGTGGTCTCCAAGGTAAGGCGCGCGTCGATACCTGCATGGCTGAGGGAATGCTCAGTCGCTATCGCAAACTCTAGCTGGATATCTGGGCTCAGCTGACTACATGCTGCCTCACCATGACTTTCAAAGACCATTCTCCTGCATCTTTCCAAGCAGTGAGGAGTGGAAGAGGAACGAATTGGGCACCGAAACCATATCCATCTTCACTGATGGTTCAAAAATGGATGTTGGCGTTGGAGCTGGAGTGTTTTCAGAAACACTAAAGCTAAACAGCACCTTTCGTCTCCCTGAGCACAGCAGGGTCTTCCAAGCCGAAATATTGGCAGTAACAGAGGCAGCCAAAGCGACCTCAATGCTGGCGATACCACCAGATGATATCACCACCTTTATTGACAGTCATCTCTGCCGTCGAAATAAAATCTCGGCTTGTGAAACGTTGTTGTGAAGAGCTAAAGGTTCTTGGCGTCCAATATAATGTTAAGCTCTGCTGGGTCCCCGGACACAGAGGCATACAGGGCAATGAAATTGCTGACGAACTGGCGAGAAAATGATCTGCCTCCAGCATTGACCAAGCAGACCAGTCTGTCAAACCACCACTATGTGACCTCAAATCTCGGGTGGGACAGAAAACACTAATCACTGCCAAAAATAGGTGGAACTCCCTTTCCACCTGTGAAACTTCCAAAAGGATGTGGAGTTTGACAAAGCCAGAACCCATAAACTACTTCGAAGAAACAGGAAATCTGTCTCTACTTAAGTTGGGATTCTTACAGGACACAACTTACTAAAAAGCCATAAACTGAAAATGCATCTCATAGATGATGACCTCTGTAGAGGCTGCAGTGATGAAGAAATGCACGAGGATATCCTCCACTTTCTGTGCCACTGCCTCAGCCTGGGCTTCTTAATGAGGAAAATTCTCATTAAGAATGAGAATGGAAAATACTTTTTCCATGACCTCACGGATCTATCTGAAATCCCTCTCCCTAATCTTTTTAGGTTTGCAACAACATCTGGATGGCTGGAAAGAGGCTAACAACAATGGACAGTGACGGGACAATGAATGAACCAACCACACAAGTGGACCCACAAGAGGCATCACAATGGGTCTATATTGACCTGAATGCGATGAGGGAAGACACACCGTCTGCCTCATCAACCCACCAACCCAACCTAACCTATGTATTGTTTCATTGGATGTTAATTTTGTAACGAATTCAGATATTCTACTCAGTCCTAGTTCTGATAAGTTTTTCGCGAAGCAATTCCGAAACTTATTAAGGCATTTCAGGAGACTAGTTACTGATTTTCTTGGCATTTCCTCGCAGTTATCTATATCAGTCAACAGAATAGGATCAACATTATTTTTTTTAGACTTTGCAACAGAAGTTCTCTCAAATACAAGTTTTTTGTATTCTTTTATAACTCTTATGTTCTGGAGATCTAAAAAGTCTCTGCCAATCAGTACTGCAGTTTTAATGAGTGTATCATCAACAATTTGTAACTGGATTTTAGCAGATATACCATCTATTATTACTTCAACACATGTTTTCTCTAATGACATATAACATCCGCCTCCAAACCCCATAACTGCTGTCGATTTGGAATTGATTCAGTGTTGAGGCGAAGAAAACTAGTTTTTTGAATAATGCTTCAATCACTGCCAAAATCAATAAATGCTTAGTGTTCAATTCCATTTACCAATATTATTTTGTGATGATGATAATCATCACAATATATAGTCGTTACCAAATTTACGCGACGTTCTACTATAGTGGGTACTCTGTCATCTTTTGTTGCGTTGTTAACAACACATTGTGTATCGGTATGCCCGGTTCTATTGCACGTGTTGCATCTCAATCGACGTGGTGGCTTGGGACAATGATAAGAGAACAATTGAAGCAAGTTCTATTTTCAGGTGGTTTTCGATAAGTCCAGTTGTGTTTCATCTTAAATAATTCCTTGACATTTGCTCAGTTGCATTAATATTTCCATGATTTTCAAACCGTGGAACGTCAGTTTGAAATTTCTTTATACTTTCAAAAATTTGTAATTTATGCAGCAACTCATTGGTTGTTGAAAAATATGTACCGCACAATAAGTAAGATATATATTTATTTCGGAGCCCCGCTATAATATATTTGCAGACAGCTTGATCGGAAAGCTTTGCTTTGGTGCCTAAAGCACACATTGAAAAGAAATACGTTTCTAAGTCTTCGTCTTTTAGTCGAAATCTTTGGGAAAGATTAGCATGAATATCTGTCTCATTTATTAGACAGGGGAAACTTTCCAATAATTCTTTTGAAAATAATGCAAATGAACAAAAACAAATGCAAATAAAATCAGTTTATCATTCCATCCGTATACTTCTTTTAAATAGTCAACTTTCTCTATAAATTGTGATGCAGCGAGCCCAGTTAACTGTTGAGAAGGATCAAATGTTGGCAGAATGTCTTTTACATCCCGAGGGTTGCAAAATGCCTGCGTATTTTCACTTTGGAATGTCTTGAGTGAATCGCAATGGTTATTCTGTGACAATTCTTCACACTTCTGTTCCAATTCTAACGTTTTTCTTCTCAACATACATATCTGTGACTCAAGAAGTTGTATATAAGAAGAGTTATCGTTTGAGTTTTTATCCACATTTAACGTTGTAGAGTTAACGGATGTTGGATTGACCACTATTAAAGAATCCTTATCTGGAACCGAAATTATTTCCGAATTCTGCTTTTTAATATGCGATAATAACCTTTCCCTGAGCTCTGATAGTTTTCCATGTAAGTTAAGTTGTCTGTCCGATAAATGTTTTTTTTTATAGTTTAAGTCGTCATGTTTCTTATCTTTTGTTCTGTTTTTATGTATAATACCAATTTCGCCCAACAAAAATTAATGAGGAATAAATAATAAGAAAATAATATGATTAGTAAAATTTCAATAATTTTTTTTTTTAACAAAATTGAACATAGCTACAGCGTTGCCACATGTAATAACTTTAATAGAGTAATACCGACACTTCACAAAAACAAAAACAGTTCGTCAATTTTATAATACAGTGACAATACTGTTATTTAAACAGATCTGACGATATAGCTAATTCTCGCTTTTCACTTGTTAGTAAATTTTTCATAACTTTCTTTGATTTCATTTGGTCATTAATTTCCGCGGAACGCTTTCGTTTTCGTGTATTTATATTGAGTGAATTCATCTAAACAGACGAATGAAAAAAAAAAATTATAAAATAACCTTTCTTTTGCACCGTTTATATACGTGTCTTTATATCGATGATATAACGGGTCCGCCATCTAACGTTTTTTTTTTCAGCTAGTACTTATTTCGTGAATGGTAACACTTAGCTCATGTCTGATTTGACAGATAATTAGCTTTATCCTTCCGCTGAACGAATATGGTTGTGTATATGCTTGAACAACGCTGGGAAATATTGCGACATTACTTTGAAAATCATGGTAATGTTGCAGAATGTGTGCGAAATTACGTACGGATTTTGGAAGAAGAGAAGCACCGTCAGCTCCGTATGTTCGTTATCTTGTGAAAAAAGTGAAAGAAACTGGCATCCTCATCGATAAACCAAAGCGTGAAAAGCCAAAAACAGTGCGTACACCCGAGAATATTGCTGCTGTGGCAGAAAGTGTGCGTGAAGCGCCATGAACATCAATTCACCGTCGTTCTCAACAATTGAACATTTCGGAGACATCATTGAGACGAATTTTGCATAAATACCTTGGTGACGCCATACAAAGTCCAATTGGTTCAGGAGTTGAAGCCAACTGACCAACTAATGCGTTTTCGCTTCGCTAAGTGGGCCTGCGATCGACTTAGAGAAGATGCCGATTTTGCCAAAAAAAAATCATCTCTTCAGATGAAGCTCATTTTGATCTTGGCGGGTATGTAAACAAGCAAAATTGTTTGTCGCATTTGGGCATACATGGAAAAGCCGATACACCCAAAACGAGTCACTGTTTGGTGCGGATTTTGGTCCAGAGGCATAATTGGGACATTTTTCTTCGAAAATGATTAAGGAGTGGCCGTTACAGTCAATGGTGATCGGTATCGAGCCATGTTGAATGAATTTTTGTTTACAAAAATTGAACGTTTGGTTTCAACAGGACGGCGCTACATGCCACACAGCCGAAGCTACACTCGATGTTTTGCGCCCTGTTTTTGAAGATCGCATTATCAGCCGCAGAGCTGATGTCGTTTGGCCACCTTGGAGCTGCGATTTGGCACCATTGGACTATTATTTATGGGGTGCCGTAAAAAATAAGTGTTACGACAAGCCAGAGACAATTGACGCTTTAAAGGACAATATTCGTGAAGCCATTGGTGAAATACAGCTGCACACAATCGATAATGTGCTTAAAAATTGGACCGATCGTGTAGGCTACTGCATGGCTAGCCGAGGCAGCCATTTGAATGAAATTGTTTTCCATTATTAACCGGAAGGATTGTACTTTCAAATAAATAAAGAAATTTGAGAAAATATTCAGTATTTTTTTATAGCATTTTCAAAAAAGTTATTTGGCGGACCCTTTATTATCATACACTACTGACACATATAGATAGGTAGATATCTAACTGTCATAACATTTTTATGCAAATTCTTACACACATGTACATATCTCAACTATAATGTCTTAAGTTTATTAATTGATTAAATACCTACATATTTCTTTTTTTTTTTGTCATTCCATTTTTTTTATTTCGTTTCTTTTTCATTTCGTTTTTTTATATCGTGTTTTTTATTTCTTTTTTTTATCGTTTCTTTTTCATTTCGTTTTTTTATCGTTTCTCTTTTATTTCGTTTTTTAACTTTTTCTTACAAAGAGAAAGATATTGTTTTCGTGAAAATTTTCGACCTCGAGACTTTGATTGATTCTAACATTACGATGATAGCGGAGCCCAAAAAAGTGGTTTTTGGAATTCCGTCCGTCGGTCCGTCTGTCCGTAATGGTCTCCCCAGCCTAAACGGCTTGACCGAATATCTTCAAATTACGTATCCAAGTTTCTTTTGGTCATAATTCTACGCCATTTTTTTGTTTGCTTTTAGCCATGTTATTAACGGTACATGCCATATAAAAATTACAGATAACCTCAATTTTCTCGAAAACGGCTTTAATTTTGATTAAACTTTATATATACTATAAGCATATTAGTTCCAACAAAACTGCATACCCAGTTTTTTTTTCGAGAAAATCCATATAACGGATTTTGTCATTCAGGCCATATAAAGAAAATTGTTAATTTCTCGCAAACTACTAAGTCAAATTGAATTAAATTTAATATATATACTACTTTTATAGTTTTAAACAATTCCACATAATTAGTTGTAGCCAACTATCACTAAACGGAATTTTCAGTTTTGGCCAATAATGAAAAATAATTATTATTCACATAGACACCGATTCCTTCAAATTTCGGAGTAAACGTTCGTATAATCACATTTCGATATTATTTATATCATTTTAAGCATTAATAATCAAAATGCGTACGACCCAGTCGTGCACCCACCACTCGTTTTGTTATTTATCAATTATTTCCTTTGTCTTGAACCGACCGATCCCAAAAAGATTGAAGCTGTGAAAAATTGGCCGGTCCCCCAGGACAAACATCAACTAAGGACTTCCTAGGACTTGCGACTTACTACCGGCGGTTTGTAAGGGACTTTGCTGGCATTGCTAAGAGCTTACATCAACTCACGGAGAAAGGAAAGCAATTTAAATTGTCAAGTCAAGTGGTGGCCTACTTCAGCAAGGTTCTGTCCAGACCTGAAAGAAACTATTGGGTGACCAGGAGGGAACTCTTAGTTAATTCTGGCGACGATGCTTATGGAAATGCATGGCAGGAAGTTCATTTTTCGTACAGACCATGGTGCTCTAAAGTGGTTGCTTCAATTTAAGAATCGAGAAGATCAAGTTGTTAGATGGATTTAGCTGCTGCAGAGCTTCGATTTTGACATTCAGCATCGTAAGGGCACCCTGCGCTCTAACGCTGACGCACTGTCTCGTCGACCATGCGGAATAAACTGCAAGCACTGCACCCGCCGAGAAGAGAAGGAGCTCATCACCACCCGGCGAATAAGAGCCCAACAACGGTTGAACGACTGAAAAGATCAGAGAAGCACAGATGGAAGACCCTGACATCGAACCGATTTTTACCTGGAGGGAACACATGGAGAAAGCAGATTGGCAAGAAATTTCGGATCGTCGTCTAACTTTTAAGGCGTATTGGGCACAATGGGATTCTCTTCACGTCCAGGATGGTGTCTTGAGAAGAAAATGGGAGTCCTCCTACGGAACGTCCTTTGTAACACAGCTTGTCGTTCCACGGTCCATGGTCAAAGATGATCAGTATGTGAAGTAGTATGAATAGAGATGGAGCGGCATCTAGCGAGTTAGTCTAAATTGTGACCTGAACGTGATTTGAATAGTATTGACTGAGTAATTACCTAAGTGAATTTTGAAAGTTAATAGTGGGCGAATTTAATCCTTAGTATTTGATATCAAATAAGTGTAATTGAATTGTTAATTGGTTTATGGCTATAAAATATTAAAAATGACGTTGTCACAATATATAGTTTAGTTTAGACAGTTATCAAAATCTTTTGTGGGCCGACAAAAAACACCGTTTTTGTATTGCATATGCCTTGGGGCAGAGTATGAAATGGTTTTTGTAGGGAAAAGCCCCAAAAAAGTGGGCATGGCAAAAAACTTTGTAAAGACGAATTTTAGAAATTGAGATTCTCTAAATATGTTTCTCAGACACTTTTTACAATTTTTTACGGTTTTACCAAACACTAAGTTTTTCTAAAAAGGGGGCGTGGCAATTGGTGGTCTACAAAAATGTTTACACATGTTCTGCTTCGTTGGCCAGAGAGTCTATATACCAAATTTCAATACTCCAGCTTAATATTTAAGATCCAAAAATCGGTGACACACAGACGGACGGGCGGACAGACAGATATAGCTAGATCGACTCAGCTAGCGATTCTGAATCGATCTATATACTTTGAGGTATATCTATCGAAATTATTTCTCTATGTTACAAACTTAATGTCAAAACTAATATACCCCTATGGGATAGGGTATAAACAGGTTTTCTGGGTACACACACTGCTCTTTACTTGATTAGACGCAACAATTTTGTATACCCTATCCCATAGGGGTATATTAGTTTTGATACATAGTTTGTAACAAAGATAGAGCAGTAAACCACAGTATGTCCGAAAAACGTCAACAGGTCAAAGAAAAAGTTGAAACAAAAGCAGCATTGTAATTTCTGTAATGATCTTGGACATTCTACATCCGAATGCTGAACGAAGCAAAAAGTGGAAGCAGAAGTAGCAAACAGTCAAGGTCACCTTCAAATCAAGGCATATTTTGCTAAAAATGTAAGGATCCTGGATTTGTGAGATCAAACTGCCCTTCCTGTAAGGATTTACTTAAAGGTCCACAAAAGGGACCGTTCAACCTTATAAAAAACACTATCGGCAGCGATTTTCCATTGATTCCTATCACTTCGCATGAAAAGATGAGCATCGCATATATCGACACCGCAGCAAGGACAAGCGTCGCTTGTCCTTGCATTTACTGCGGAAAAAAAACCAAATTCACACAGCCGATGGTAGTCAACATGATGGGATTTGCTTCGCTTCAACTGCAATAAGTTTTGGAAACCGTTTAAGGCCAATCAATTTTATCGCACTCCCTATAGCCAAAGACAACCGAACAATAATCGGCATAGATTTTCTAGAGGAAAACGGTGTTATTCTGAACTTGGGTCAACGATGTGGGTATTACCTGGTTTAACCCAAGTTGTTTCTCCATCATTGAGAATGGTTTGGAAACTTGCAGCCAATTTCACCATGTAAAAAGACACCGTTAAGAAAACATCAGGTTTCAATATCCAAACATCCACAACAATGAAGAACGCTACGGCCCAAATCCTTGGGAATATAGTTCTCAGAATTTTAAAAACAATGAGTACTCACCTCATTCAATAAATACAATTTTCGATAGCTCTGTTCGCCCAGAAATCACTCCTGTAAGAACAATGATACACTTATGGATACAGATGATTTTTAACTTTCTCTTACAAAGAGAAAGATATTGTTTTCGTGAAAATTTTCGACCTCGAGATTTTGATTGATTCTAACATTACGAAGATAGCGGAACCCAAAAAAGTGGTTTTTGGAATTCCGTCCGTTCGTCGGTCCGTCTGTCCGTAATGGTCTCCCCAGCCTAAACGGCTTGACCGATTTTCTTCAAATTTCGTATCCAAGTTTCTTTTGGTCATAATTCTAGGCCATTTTTTGTTTGCTTTTCGCCATGTTATTTACGGTACCTGCCATATAAAAATTACACATAACCTCAATTTTCTCGAAAACGGCTTTAACGATTTTGATTAAACTTTATATGTACTATAAGCATATTAGTTCCAACAAAACTGCATACCCAGTTTTTTTTTCGAGAAAATCCATATAACGGATTTTGTCATTCAGGCCATATAAAGAAAATTATTAATTTCTCGCAAACTACTAAGTCAAATTGAATGAAATTTAATATATATACTACTTTTATAGTTTTAAACAATTCCACATAATTAGTTGTAGCCAACTATCACTAAACGGAATTTTCAGTTTTGGCCAATAACGAATAATAATAATTATTCACAAAGACACCGATTCCTTCAAATTTCGGATAAAACGTTCTTATAATCACATTTCGGTATTATTTATATCATTTTAAGCATTAATTATCAAAATGCGTACTATTTGATCTAACGCCTAACTTGCTGTGAAAGAGAAAGTTGCGTACGACTCAGTCGTGCACCCACCATTCGTTTTTTTTTTTACAGAAATCCTGACAATCGATATCAAACTCAGAGAAAATGAAGAAACGGAACTCACCAATCAAAAACCTGATGAATTAAACACACCGAGGCAACACCACATGCGGAGCATAAAAAAAACACGGGTAATAGCACTCCGATCGCTTTAACACCCTACAGGCTCTCAATTACACGAAAGAGCCAACTTAAAGCAGAAACTGGGAATATGATAGAAAGTGGGATTTATGGATAAATAGAAGCGTTAGCTATAGTCTGCCCCATCAATAAATTGCGAGGCTACGTAGAGGGATCACATATCACTTTACTGACAGATCATTAGCCTCTAAGATGGCTTATGACATTGAAATCCCCAACCAGCAGGCTCGCTAGATGGGCATTACAGCTGCAGCCATATAATATGGACATCAACTATACTCCCGCAAAACAAAGACAGTGTTGCTGTTACGCTTTCGAGACCACCGTGTTGAAATCCAGATCATAGCTCAAAAATATGTGCATTATGTAACGTAGAGATTGATATCCGAATATATAAACGATATAACTAAATTTAACTAAACCAATCGGAAACTGCCTAGCCTGCCAAAGATCAAACCATCAAATATGAAACCGACCGGTTTGCTGCAGACAATTTCCAGTAACCAACGGTTTGAAATTATAGCAGTTGATCTACTCCGACCACTAAATAGTACATGATATTGCAAGTAGATGGACTGAAATCTTCCCAATACAAGAAGTAACCTTTGAAAACTGCCCAACGATACTACCAAAGGAAATATTTCTGGGATACGGAACTCGCCTTCGCATGATATCCGATAACGGTGCTCAGTTCATCTCAGTTAATGTTAATGCAGCAATTGCTGCATTGTCGGACATACAAAATACACTCACCCCAGTTTCTCACCCTGAAGCAAACCCCGTGGAAAGAAGAAACAGGGATATGAAGACGCAACTAGTTATTATAGTCGGCAACAGTCATTCCAGCTGGGCAGATCATCTATCATCAGTGAGATTCGCAATGAACACCTCTAAAATGTCAAGCACTGGATACACACGCCCCTTTTTAACTTTTGATCGTGAATGCCGGACAGTAAACGACGTCAACAACGACATACGCGCAATTGTCGAGACAATTGACAATTTGATTACAAATATCATCGAAACTACTAGCAATCTCAAAAACACTTAAAAATGCGCGTGAAGCAACGGAAAGAACACAGGAAAGAAAATCTACGTCGACAAGAACAGACGACCCCAGGTCGTTCTAAGTCAACCTTCCCAAAATATAACATCGAAGTTTGTTCCACGAAGAGACGGCCCATATGTAATTATCGGTAGGGTCGGCTCATCCACATTCCAAGTCACAATCAAAGATGACCCATCACAAATAGTCGGTACTTACCACACCTCGAGGCGCCAGAATTCATGATAAAATAACCTCAATTTTCTTGAAAACGATCCCAACGATTTTTATTAACCATTAGCAGCCGTATTTATGAAGAAATTTTAGAGGTTGTTTAACTTTATCGCTTTAATGCAAAATCGGTATCTATAATCCTTGCTTAGAGGTCGCGTAATTTAAACACGGTCGACAGCGTTTTGAGGTTGTTTAGAGCCATTTTAAAATGAATTTTGACAGGTCAGAGAATTTCCATCTAAGTCCTTTTTTTATATTTATTTTGAGTTTCTGTGTTGAAAAGTGAAAACAAATTAATAAAAATGGACTCGAGCTATATTTCTTCTGTAAATGATTTATATGTAGTGAATGTGGTAAATACAAACAGACCAACAGCTATGAGCCCAAAAATGGACAAACCTAATTCTTGGTTTGTATATGGAACTTAAAGACAAATTTTTTCGACAAAAGTATCGATTTTCTAAGCCCAATACGGAAAAGCTTACCAATCTTGTGCGATCCGATCTTGAAGGATCAAATAGGGGTGGTCACATTTCAGCTGATCTCCAAGTGATGGCTGCTATATGATATAAGGGTCGAGATAAGGTATTTTATATAACCTACAATTTCTTTCCAATATAATTCTTTAAACATTCCATTATACCCTTTTTAGATGTAAGATGACGGAGCTGATATTCCAGGATTTAGTCAATCTACGCTTTATGTTATTTGTCAGAGGTTTGCAAAGGCATTTGCCTCAAAGAGATCGCAATTTGTAAAAATTCCAACAACAGTGTCTGAAAAAATAATAGAGATAAATGGGTTTCCCACAAGTGGTTGGATATACTGCACCAATTGTTGTGAGTCAGGGTCGGCCACAGAGGCATCTTTAGTGGAGGTGAGGAGGGCGTGGTGCGCTTGTGGTTGCTCAGCGAAGCTTGTCGGACTGGGTAGTTCTTGGCCGCTCACCACACACCACCTGCTCGACAAACATTTTGTTCGTGCCAAAATATCAAACGTTAGTTTGATTGCGGACGGACCTCTAAAGATAGGAAAGCCGATAAGAAAAGGAAAAAGCACTACTCATGACCGATGCCACCATCGGTGATAAATCTGGGAAATCTTCGCGTGTCTAAACGATACATGAAACCGTGAAAACCCTAACCGCAACACTAGTTCCCAGCTTCTCTCTCAACAATGGAAGATTCGCTATGACCTTCGAAACATTCCTGTTGTTGTTGGCAAGAGATTACCCTGGCCGTACTGCGATTGATAGTCCCAGATATTCCCCAATCAAAACAAGTCCGCTTACTTACGTGTCGTCACGTCATGTCGTCGTCGATCTGAAGAGAAATGCCTTCCTAAGAACACACATACCTGCTTTATAGTATTTAACCGCTCATCTTAGTTAAATAAAATTCACCCACAATGAAAAGGAATGCACCCGACAAAATGCATGAAACATCGTGCCCTTATTAACCTTACTTAAAACTAAAATTCAAATCGAACACAAAGCTAAAATAAACTAAATTTTACTGGCACACTTTTAACACAATTTTTATTCCAGGGACTGCTGCTTGATTTTGATGTATGCCGCTATGGGCCTCCTTGCTAGGACAAAGGCTTTTTGATTGTAGTGGGCCCCAATATGCACCTCACTCGTCACTGTGGGGAAACTTGGTGTCCCCTTCAGCACTATTATATGTTTATTTTGGTTTTTTCTTTTTTGTTCACTTTTTGATGGGGGAGGTGATTTGACCGGTGGCCGATGAATTCTTTCTTTCGTTGGTTATTCTTTCTCCGTTTCTTTGAAACCGTTCAGCCGCTTGTAGCAACGGCTCGTGACTAACAGTCGACGCACACAAAGATTCCTGTTGCGGAGACGCACAATTTGTTTTTCCTGAAGCAGGAGGATGTAGTTCAACCGTCCACAAAGTCTATTTAAAAAAAGATTTTAAGAAATGATCACTTTTCATGTGAAAGTTAAAAATGTCTACCTTTTTTAGGGGGAAAGCTTGGCGTACACGTGTTTTGTCTCCAATTTCACCTCACCAACTCTCAATTGCACAAATCTAAATTAAGTACACAATTATTTTTACAAAAGTTTCGTTTTTCTTTTGTTTTGCTTCAAAACTTACCTAAAACAAGTAAAAAAATCCTTCACCAGAATGATAGTTAAAATTTGAAATTTAACGATTTTAATTTGTTTTGCACAGAAAAAAATCCTGAACTTGAGCGTATACCAGTAGCTCGTAGTGTAGACTTTCTTGCGACTAGTATAACTTCTTTGTGTGGTTTTTCCTAACCACACTACATGGCTTTGCACAAACTCCTTCTTTTCCTTTTTTGTCAGATCGTTTTATTAATAAATCATTTACCCCATTCTATCATTTTCCATCTCACTCCTATCATTTGATTGAATCTTTGATTTTTGTCCGTTCGTTTGAGTCATTTGTTGTATTGAGGGGTCAGTTAATCTTAAATACTAAAACTATATTATCATTTTTATCCTACAATTGCACTTATCTTATCTTTTTACGTAACCTCTGATCTACATTATCATATTTATAAATTTACCTAATACCACCACATACATAAAGCTTTTTTAGTACGTCAATTTGCCATGCATTACAGGTAAGCAAACTTCTTTCAAAAGTCAAAACAATTACATTTGGCGAACTGGACGACACGAATGTGCGGAGCCGAGGTAGACAAAGTCCCGTACTATCTCAAAGTTATATCTGTCAATGGTGACATTTTGTCCAATTCGTCGATGTTCTGTGTCCTTTCATGTTGACAGCATATACTTAGTCTTACCCTCATTTACTGCTATACCCATTTTTGGCGCTTCTTTCTCTATACTAGCAAACGTGGCTATGACATGACGATTTTTCCTACCAATGATGTCAATATCGTCGGCTACTAGCATAAGTTCCACCGATTTTTGGAAAATTGTGCCTCTGGTGTTGGCTCGGGAGTTTTGCACAATTCTCTCAAGAATCAAATTAAAGAACTCACATGACAGCCATCGTCTTGCCTAAATCCTATTTTGGCATCGAATGTGTCGGTGAGGTCGTTTCCGACCCTTGTGGGCTTTCCTGACCTAGACCCACACTGATTAGGGCCGATCAGGTTGTTGGCAAACGGTGTCAGGCATATTACGGCAGATAGGATCTTGTAGGCGATGTTGAGGAGACTTATGCCTCTGTAGTTGGCGCAGTTCAGAGCGTCTCCTTTTTCGTGGGATCGAGTAAACGATGCTGAGGTTATATTCTTCAGGCATATTTTCATCCGACCAGATTGGGCTTATGAGTTGGTGGATGTTGCTTACCGACTTGGTAGTCTCCGCAAGCTTTATAAAGTTCAGCGGAAGGATGTCATTTCCGGCGGCCTTATTAAGCTTGAGTTTATATTTTTTTTTATTTTATATTTTTTTATTTAGGTCACTAAGCGACTTTAGATTTAAGGAATAACAAAAAACAAAAAAAAATAAGAATTTATATATTGCTATCCTCACTTCACTTAGGTCGGGTGGTTGGCAGTTTTCGCTGCCGCTGCCAATAATAAATGGTTTAACAGTCTGCAGAAGTGGGTCTTCTATATCCCCAGCATCGACTGTGTCTCAACTACGATATTTCCTAGTTCATCTCGACAGGATTCTGTTCGAGCCTTGTATCCTTGGCTTTGACGTTTTACATTTTGGTTAAACTAGCGAACATCGTTCCTGGAGTGGCACCGCTCTATATCCTCGATCGCGCGCTTTTCTTGCTCTTTTTTCTTCTTTCAGAAAAGCCGATGTTCTTCCCTTCTTCTTTGCCTATAAAGCTCAATGGCAGCTCTCGTTTTCACCTGCAGCTTAGCCTTGTAGGCCTCGTTCTTGGCTGCGAGCATCTGTTGGCATTCCTCATCAAACCAGGGGTTTCTTGCTGGTGGCCGCTATAAACCTAGAACATCAGTTGCGGCTGATCTAATGGCTTGTTGGCATCGTTGCCATTGTTCTTCGAGAGGTATTGGGGATACGCGTTGCGCGAAGGCATAGGGATAAAATGCTGAAAGGGAGTCATCACACAAGTCAGTAGTCTGCGGCATAAGTAAAAGCAAAGCTTGAAGCAACCAAAGAAGGATTGGCTGCGCTCTACAACATGGTTATAGATACTTTGTAGATACTAATACAACTCAAAGTTGCTTATATATAATTTCTGCATTATATCCAGCAAAAAATAATTTATATTCTTCTTATTAATAAATACATTTCTATACATATTTTGTTTGTATTATTTATTGATTATTATATTCGATAACCAAACCAAATTTAAATTTCTAATAAAAAAAAGTAAATAAAAATAGTATAAAGTAAAAATAGCAATAGGACTTGGACTATAATTTTCGAAGAATTTGGCCCGCACACTGAAATGAGTTTGACATGCCTGACTAGGCTATGGGAATGGCTTGTAATATGATCTTCAGATTTGTCAATTAGACAAATCGAAAGGATGCATCTGTGTCATAAAATATAGTTTCTACTAGTGCATACCGGAAGAAAATGTGGGAAAATGATCTATATGATGAAATGTAAACAGTATTATTTTTTTCAAGTTTTCCTAAAATTGTACCGAAAATGTTTTTTTAATAAAACGACCCAAAAAGTTGGCGTGCCAAAAAACTATATATTGACGAAATATTGATACTGATATTGTTGAAATATTATATTCAGATACTTTTTTCAAAATTCCTAACCTTGTTGCCAAAAACGATGTTTTACTGGAAAGGGAGCATGGCAGTGGGCGGATTTTAAAAATGTTTACATTAGTTCTGCTTCGTCTTGTAGAAAGTTTATATGTATATAAAATTTCATTACTCTAACTCAAAATGTAAGGCCCAGAAGTCATTGACATATAGACGTACATACAGACATACATGGCTAGAACGACTCCGCTTGCGTCTCTGAGTCGATCCTTATACTTTAAGGTATATCTACCGAAATTATTTCTCTATGTTACAAACTAATATCAAAACTAATATCAAAACTAATATCCCTTTATGGGATAGGGTATAAAAATGATATAACTAAACAGATATCATAAAGCCTAAAAAACACGTGCAGAATTCCCCTTTCAGAAAATGATGCTTAGTGTACTTTACGTAGACTCCTGACTCACGGCTCACATGAGTGCAAAAGAGAAATAAAATTCGAAAAGTTGAGAGGAAAAATATTTTGGCCTGTGAGTCGTGGTTAAAATTTTCGTTGACTCTTTTTAACAAAGACAACTTCGAAAAAAGTCTTGACTCAAGAGTCTACGTGTAAAAGCACACTTAGGGCCGTTTTGTTCACTGTCGGTTAATTTTAACGGACGGTTATTCCAGCCGATAACCGACAAATGTGTTTGTTCACCAAAAATTTAACCGAAGAATCTACGGTTAAGGCCTGCTCAGAATGCGTATCTGTAGCTGGTATCTGTAGCTGACTGAAAAGTTAAAAACAAGGCAACCCGTAAGCGCTTACATAATGTGTATCTGTAGCTTGAAGTTGAATAGATGGCAACTTCATGCAAGAAATGTATCTCCCTTTTGACAGCGTTGCAAGATACCAGCTACAGATATGCATTCTGAGCAGGCCTTTAGGTTAGTTAACCAGATAAATCTGTAATCGTCCGATTTTGTTCATTAAGGAACAAAATTCTGTGCAAAATCAGAGAATTATTCGTGTGCTACAAAAAAAAAACAATTAAATAATAATAAATACATATTACTATTAATATGGAGTCAGTATATTTGTATTTTTTGTGTATTCAACATTATTTATATGTTAATTAAAAATTTAGTTCATTTGAAAATTGCATTTGGGATTCGTGGAGTATATTGATGACTGATGAGAGTGAGGACGATCACAACCAATTATTGGTTGAACGGCGGCAGTATCACCTATATGAACGATTGGATCACTTTAATAAATGGGACGAAGTTGATTTCTTCAGACTTTCTAGATTTCGAAAGGAAACTGTTGCAAACATTTTAGATTTAATACGGTCAAAATTGCAAGTCGAAGTCAAAAATTCATAAAATACGGATCTACCTGTTGTGTTTTTTTATGATTTATGACGGTTTGTTATAGCCGGATATATGTATGTAATAAAACTCATATCCTTTTTCCACACATTGTTTTAATTGCATGTAACTGTAATAAAACTCATATGCTTTTTCCACACATTGTTTTTGTGATTTTTGTGTTAATTGAATATTCGAGCGGTTTTTGTTTTCTAAATTTTTCATTTTATCGCTTCGGTAAGTCATTTTTGATTTACGTCGACCCTGCCGGTCAACCAACTAGGAGACATATATTTCAATCCCATCCCTAGTTCTTACAAAAATAAACACAATAACACAACACAGACAATAAGAAAGATAACCCACAGAATGAGTTTGGCAGATAAACTGGAAAATGGAACGATTTATCGCACATCCACGGTTAAGTAACCGAAGCGAAAAATCTGGTGAACAAACACTCTTCGGTAACCGCAGAATCTTAATCGTTGGTTAAATCAAAACTGCGGTAACCTAAACGTCGATTTAACCGACAGTGAACAAACCTATAGTAGGTTTAAATAACCCATTTCATTGCCGTAAAATCTTATTCCAAATCCAGTTTCTTGATTCTGCTTCAATGACCGCTGGCGTAATTTGTGTCTCTTCTAGTGAAGTGGACTATACCTACCTGTTGCAGAGTAAATACAAATATGTAGGGTTATTATTACGAGGTTCAAATAAACACAACGAGATCACCCGGAGTTAAGATTGGCGATATGTCGGCACAACTGTTATTAATGTTTTATAATTCTCATATCTGTTCGATGCGACATCTATGTGTGATAAGTGCTTTTGAGCCATCTAGTTTTGAAGTTCAATATTTTTGAACTGTATCTAACTTCACATTATATTTTCTGTTTAGTGTTTTTACACCAATGTACAATAGTATTATCTGCTTCAAAAATTCATCAAATATATTAAAAATACCCAGTGCCTAATCTTTGCATAAATTAAAATAAAATAATATTTATAAAGTACAACTGTTTGTGCATATTCATGTTGTATCAGCATAGTGAAATTAAAATCTGGCGATTTTACTACGTATGATCGCCATTTTACTATTGCAATTGTGACTAGTTGTCACTTTTTGTCAGAAAGTCAATTGGAAAAGTGTAGTATAGTACAAGTTCAAACAAATGAATTTACAAACAATTTCCTAAATATTAAATTATCTTTTTCCAACTCGAAATTTTTGTTTAATGATTTAGTTTCAACGTTTCCAGTCAACGTTGTTGGTTAAATACTTCTACGCAATTCCCAGTGAAAGGTAATTTATCCTGTGATGTTATTAAATATACATAATACATTTTTGATTTTCATTTGCTAATAGGAGATACACAAAATTGTGCAAGTTAAATGTGGGTACTATAAAGCAGTAATGAAAATATACAATTGCAACTGTGCTGTTTTCTATCGCCATCTTTTATGGGCTTGAGTTTTTATTAACAAAGTTTCTTATTCCTATGTTCATCATCATTATCACAATTTTTTTTCTTTCTAAGTATGACTCATTGCGCACGACATTTATTTTGAAGTGCTAAACCGCAACGGGAAATATGTAAATGCATTACGTTCTAGCCCATCGAAATTGATTTTGAGTAAACATTTATTTTATTTGAGGAGCACAATTTCTTTTTTTTGTGTAGACTTATAGTTATTAATATAACAATACTTCCACTCCAGCCTTCAGGTTAAAAATGTTTTTCTATGACTTCATTAGAGTAACGCCCTCTCCATTTGTATAATTATTAATTTATTAGTAGGTAGGTACTACTTGCAAATGTGCTGTAAAATAAAACTATTATTCTCTATTTTAAAAGCTACTGCTTATTTTTTTCGTGACAACTTGTTGTGTTCTCACGCTGCAAATTGTTTCATATTTTTTTAATTTTTGACCATGATTTTTCTTTCGAAATGTAAATCAAAGAGAATTTAAATAAACATTTTTGCGTGACAATTATATTTGGTCACTTTATATTGTTGGGCGTATAACTAATTTACCAAATCCCAATTTGTTTATTTCTCCTAAGTGAACCATCATTCATTCGTAAGGGCAACATTTTATTTATCGTAATTTTGTCTGAAAATTAAATGAAACTATCCAATGTATCGACTTTTGTTTCATCAGTAGTGTGTAACTAAATATCTACTCCTGTTTACAAATGTTTGCAATCTAAATAATACACGGGGTTCCATAAAATACATGTATTCATTTTACTATTCGGCCTTTTGCAAAACCGATCCCTTTATCTAAGTTCACATTTTTGTGAGTAGTGTATCGAAATTTTATCGAATAATAGGCAACGGAAACGCATAATTCCAAATGTTGACTATCCTAGAAATCTAATCACTAACTAACTAAATCATAATATTGAGGTGCAAAAAACGGATAACAAATCTGAGATGTGAAGGCCGAATAATTATTAACGATCCTGCATATCGATCCACTTTTGCATTTTTGTTGTCATTTTGGGTAGGTAAATTGGTCTGCAAAATATCTAAATAGTTTTTTCCTCATAATTCAAATGTATTAACTAATAGACCGACATTCTACCAAGTATTACAGCACCAGTCTACTACTTTTCCTCCTCCATGTTTTTACTTAACTTCGTGCTTTTCAATCGCTTTGTTTAAGTCAGTGCAATATTACACTCTTTGGACTGGAATATACTAGGTGCATTTTATGTTCCAGGTCGATTCCATTTGGTTGCCGTTTTTGTGTGAATGAAATTTGTTAGTTGGAAATTGACAGTCGTTAAGAATGGATCGATAGCAATTTATTATGAAGCATCTAAGGCAGCAACAACATTAGAAATTATTAAATTATTTTATTTATATAATCGCTATAGACGATAGACGAAGGCCGTTTTTGGCAAAAAATCATTTTGAGCGACATAGCACATTTCGACTTAGGACGCTTTCTTAATATATAACGGGTGATTTTTTAGCTGGTTTGGTTTTGGCAACACTGGTTTTGACAGCTGACGTGTGTTTAGTACCTTGTGTCACTGTCAAACAGCTTCAGTTTGGTTTGCAATTTAACCATGGATCGTCTTACAAATGAACAACGCGTGCAAATTATTGAATTTTACTATCAAAATTCGTGCTCGGTTCGAAATGTTCATCGCGCGCTGCTTCCATTTTATGATCGGCATTCTCGACCTTCTGAGCAGTCTATTCGGAAGATTGTGACCAAATTTCGCACCAAATTTACTTTGTTGGACATTAAACCACCAACACGTTTACGTACTGTGCGTAGTGAAGAAAATATTGCGGCCGTATCAGCTAGTGTGACAGAAGACCGCGAAATGTCGATTCGGCGCCGTTCCCAGCAGTTAGGCCTTTGTTACAGCACTACGTGGAAAATTTTGAGGAAGGATTTGGGGGTAAAGCCTTTTAAGATACAGCTGGTGCAAGAACTAAAGCCAGCCGACCTACCACAACGCCGAATTTTTGGTGAATGGGCTCTTGGAAAGCTGGCCGAGGATCCGCTTTTTTATCGAAAAATTGTGTTCAGCGATGAGGCTCATTTTTGGTTGAATGGGTACGTAAATAAGCAAAATTGCCGCATTTGGAGTGAAGATCAGCCAGAAGCATTGCAACAGCTACCAATGCATCCCGAAAAAGCCACTGTTTGGTGCGGTTTATGGGCCGGCGGCATTATTGGGCCATATTTCTTCAAAGATGATGCGAATCGCAGCGTTACTGTCAATGGTGAACGCTACCGAGCGATGATAACAAACTTTTTTTGCCCGAAATGGAAGTTCTTGACTTGCATGATATGTGGTTTCAACAATACGGTGCCACATGCCACATGCCACACAGCACGCGAAACAATGGCGCAATTGCGAGGCGAGTTTGGTGAACAGTTAATTTCACGTTTCGGGCCGGTCAATTGGCCGCCTAGATCGTGCGATATGACACCATTAGATTATTTTTTGTGGGGGTATGTCAAGGCTAATGTCTATAGGGACAAGCCCGCTTCGATTGACGCACTGGAAGCCAACATCCATGCATTCATTCGTGAGATACCGGCCGATATGTGTGAAAGAGTATGCCAAAATTGGACTCAGCGGATGGGCTACCTGAGACGCAGCCGCGGTCAACATTTGCATGAAATTATCTTTAAACATTAAATTGCAAGGTTCAGACTATCGATTCAAATAAATATTTCATTCATTTTTTCGAATTTTTTGTGTTTTTTTTTTTTTTAAAAAAAGTTCTAAACCTCTTAAAAAATCACCCATTAGAATAGCCGCTATTGGTGCAATTGATACACCAAAGACCACTACACCATCGTAGAGTAACGTTAAGGCGACTTGATTGGGCATATTTCATTGAGAATGCCATAGTTGCCTATGTAACATTTATTGGTGACCGCTATAGGATTAATTAGGTTTACAGAACATGTGCTTTTGAAAAATATGGTAACACATCCCACACAGCTATTGGTAGGATGCGATTTTCACGAGAAATTCCTCCCTGTCGAATAATGTCAAAATGTTTTGCTATCGATTGTAAAATGTATATCATTTAAAATTTATTAATATAAAATCGACCTGGAACATTAAACGCGAGAATTACTTGAATTTCTTGCTTGCAATTCTTGATAGCATTAGGACCCTATTCAAGGATTTTTATTTTGTCGCTTCGCACAGCTTTTTTGTTGAGGCTCTGTCTCTCAAGAAATTATATTTTTTCTAATAGCTATGTATTGTTTTGTTTTGATTTTTCAATGGAATCTATTCAATTTAGTATTTGTCTCATTACGGATTGCATTGCAGTGTTTGGGCTTTATGTTGCCTTTTTCAGCTTAATTTGAAATCGTTTTAATAGTTTCTTGGGCATTGCTTTTGGTTTATTGGTGCTTTGTTGTAAGTCCTTGTTGATTGTATGTTCGTCCATTTGTATTCTGATGTGTGGACTTTGCCTTTCTTATTGCAACTGTACATCCTCTATATCTAGCGGGATGGTTTTCGTTGCAATTTGCATATTTGTCATCTTTTTAACTTTCTCTAACAAAGTGAATGATATTGTTTTTGTCTTCGAGATTCTGATTGATTTTAACATTACAAATTATTCCAAATTTGTTTTGGTCATAATTCTAGTCCATTTTATTTTGCTTTTAGCCATGTTATTAACCGTACCTGCCATATAAAAATTACACATAACCTCAATTTTCCCGAAAACGGCTCTTAAAGATTTTGATTAAACTTTATACATAAGACTCTCGTTAGCGTGAACACCGGTTAATGTAAAACCGGATAACGTGAACAGATTTTTCTTTTGCTTGAAATCTCTAAAACGTGAAAAAATCATGAACACTCTAAAATGTGAACAACAATTTTTGCTTCAGGTTAACAGTAAACTGTTTGAGCAAGCTGTATTTTAGCTTGAAATTCCTTATTCTTGGTTTAATACATAGTTCGTCTTGTACATTTTCCGGTTTGTAGCACGTCAGTTCGTTTCAATTTGTTCCTGTGAATTTAACCGACACAATAAAAGATATTTTTGGTTCAATTTAACTTAATTTTATTTTTGGGGGCACGTCCACCTTCTTACAATATCTGAAGCCAAGAGAAGTCTTGTCTACAAAAATATGTCTTATATAATATATTACCAACCTAAGGAAACTAAGGAAGTGCAATAGAATTAAAGGTGCACACAGAATGCATGTGGATTCCCTTAAATGCTACATCACTCTCCTCCTTAAAAAAAATTTTTACAAATCATATTTTTAACTAAAAATCATTAGGTTTAGAACATGTTAAAACTCAAATAATAAATTCAGTAACAACATAATAATTAATTTAAGTATAAAATAAAACAAATTACATAATTATTTCATTGTACAATGGCCTTCATTTCTTCTTAATTTTTTATTTCTTGTTGTAAAAAAAATTATAAATCTTTTCTTTATGTAGGTACACATGTGTATAACATATAAAGAATATTATTTAGATATTAAATGTTACTCTTGGTTTTAATATTGATCGAGTTATCACTTTATTTTGGGTAAGGAATGCAGGTTTGAGTCTATCGATAGATATCGTTTGCTTTTTTCCGTTAATAATAATTGAAAATGTTTTTTTTCATGTTTTTCGCTTACTTCGAACGGGCCGTGGTTGGCTGATTTAAACTACCTTTAATCCCTTCCTCCCTTACAAAAGCGTAGTCGCAAGAGTCTAATGCCTTTGGAACAAAAATATATTTCTGTTCTCCTATTCTTTTCGAAACTGGTCGAACCTGAGCAATTGCTTTCGTTATTTCTTGTGCTGTTGAAGAACTCAATAGTGAATCTTGCGGTCTTGGTTCTACCAGTTCAGCTGGTAGCCTTATGTTTTGGCCATATAGTAATTGAGCTGGAGTAATATTAAGATCATCAATAATTGTTGATCGAATTCCTAGTAATGTCCAAGGTAAGTTCGAGAACCAATTGTTTTTTCATCGTAAGATTTAAGAGCTTCTTTAAATTGTCTATGAAATCTCTCTACTAACCCATTAGCTTGCGGTTGATATGTACTAGTTCGGATTCTATTGGTACCCAAGATTTCTGATAGTTCTTTGAATAGTGATGATTCGAATTGGGTACCGTGATCCGTGGTGATGGTTTGAGGTACGCCGAACCTGGCAACCCAATTCCGAATATAAGCAGAGACAACAGTTTTAGCGCTTATGCTTTTTAATGGAATTGCTTCAGGCCAAGAAGTAAAACAGTCTTCAATGGTTAGTGGAAGCGGGCCAACTAGGTTCATATGTATGTGTAAAAATTGCGGTATTGCGAAATTACCATGTTTCGATTTCGTGTGTCTGGTCATTTTTGATTTCTGACACGAAACACAGCTTTGCGTCCATCTTTTTATATATATTCATTTTTGGCAAGAATTATTTCGTTGAAATAATTTTCCTCATGGCCTTAGCGCCTGGGTGCACAAACAATGATGTTTATCGAAAACAGTTCTCCTATAAATTTCAGGTACAAAAGGGCGATTGTTTCCAGTAGATATTTCACAACATATGTCCACGTCGTCAACTGGAATGTGTATTTTTGATAGTTTTATTGCAGAATTTTTATCTTTTACCAAAACGTCCATTTCCTCGTCGAGTTGCTGTTCCTTTATAAGACTGGCAATGTCAATCTGTTTAAAATTGATCATGTCGATATGCGATCTTGACAAGGAATCAGCTACTATGTTTGGTAAACCTTTAATGTCACGTATATCTGTTGTAAATTCTGCAATATATTCGAGCTGGTGAGTTTGACGAGGAGACTTATCTGTTTTTGAAGAGATTGCTTTAGTAAGTGCTTGTGGTCAGTAAAGGCGGTGAATTGTCTACCTTCCACGTAAAAACAAAAATGTTTAATTGTTTTGAAAACAGCCAAAAGTTCTTTATCAAAAGTTGAGTATTTCTTTTCGGGAGGCTTTAAACGGGTTGAAAAGAAACCCAAAGGCTCTCAACCCATTTTGCTGTTGCAGAACACCTCCAATTGCGTCACTGATGCTTATTTCAGCTTCTGGGTTTGGATGGAACAGCATGGTTGTTTTGCTAAGATCGTTTTTAATCGAGTTGATTTTTCACATTCGTCCGTCCAGTTAAAAACTTCTTTTAATTTATTTTTGGTTTTAACTTTTTGCAGAAGTTCGTATAAAGGTTTTGCTTTAATAGCAATTCTTGGTAAAAAAAACGATTGTAAAAATTGGCCATTCCCAGAAAACGTTGTAACTGTTTGATTGAACCTAGTCGTGGTATTTTCTTTATCGCCTTGACTCACGTTATAGGGCAATCCCACTTAAGAATTTTATTTTAAAACATCTTATCTTCATCACATATAAAATAATACGTTTTAACTATAACATAACAGTATATTTAATTCATATATTTAATTTTAAATAAAAATTTATTGTATAGGAACATAAAATAAAAGGTCATGACATAAAATGTAACATTGAATATTGACTGAGCATGGGCATTCCGATACGAAATTTAATAAAAAAAACAGTCCTGAAGGTGTCTTAAGACACTAATGTCTTAAAAAAAAATCTCGCAAAAATCGAGCAGACAAGAAAATCAAAAACAAATTTCGTAAGAAACAAATTGAAACGAACTGACATGCTACAACCCGGAATCCACACGTTCATTTTCACTTCACGGCTTTGCTTAGTTGGCGTCGGAGTTGTGTTTTATATATTTTTGATAATTGTAATGGATAGGAATTTTAGAGTAGACGTTAGAGTAGACGTTAGCAATATTCGTGGGTTAAGGTCGGATCTCTTTTTGGCTTACGTCCACATTTCGAAATATAAACCAGCTGTTTTGGCGCTTTGTGAAACACAGGTGGGCGAAAACTCTGATACTTCAGATCTTAGTCTACCTGGATATTACTTAGTGCAATTATTCTTTTCTCATCGCGGCCTCGCCATTTATATACGTAGTGATGTAGCCTACCAATTTCAACAGCAATACGGCCAATGTTCCAATCCGGAATTTAATTTTATATGGCTGAAATTCCATGTCCGTAAGCAATTAATTCACTACTGTTTCATTTATAGAAGCCCAAACCTGGATAGCAAATCTACCTTTAACGAGTTTGATGCGCTATCTGACTCCATCTCAAGAATTGTATCCCTACACCCTCGCACTGAAATCGTCATTACGGGCGATTTCAATGTACACAATTCTTCGTGGCTTAGACATTCTGGACAGTCAACGCCCGAAGGAAGGTAAAGGTGATCCATTTCGAGGTTCCCTACTTTTTTAAAGAAAAAAAACACAGAAAATTCAAATTTAATGGAGAATGTTTGTTATCATTTGAAAGAACATTCTTTGGCATCTATTTTTTGAAGATTATGTCTATCAAATTTTGGCCGTTGCTACGTCGCAGATGGTCCATCCGTTGAGTCCAATTTTCGATCACTCGATCGAGCATTTCGACTGGTAACTGGCGAATGACACGCGTGATGTTTTCCTCCAAGGCCTGAATCGAAGCGGGTTTGTCAGCATAAGCTTTTGACTTTGCATATCCCCACAGGAAAAAGTCTAACGGTGTGATATCACACGATCTTGGTCGCCAATCGAACGGCCCAAAACGTGAAATTATATGCTCACCGAAATGTTCTCTCAATAAGTCCATTGATTGATGCGATGTGTGGAAAGTGGCGCCGTCTTGCTGAAACCAAATGTCGCCGACATCACGAGCTTCAATTTCAGGCATCAAATAGTCGCCAAGTCGTTCCATACGTCAGTCCGAGTTGCTGCGAACGGCGCCGAATCGACTCTCTACGGTCTTCGTGTACACTCTCAGCTACGGCCGCTATATTTTCTTCACAGCGTGCTGGACGTGGTCTATTCGGTCGAATATTATCCAATAATGAATGCTGGGTCTCAAAATGGATGATGGTGTTGCGAATAGTACGCTCAGTAGGCCGATTATGTTGACCATAAGTTGAGCGAAGTGCACGAAACACATTCCTCACAGAACGTGAATTTTCATAACAAAGTGGAACAATTTGTAAACGTTGTTCACGCGTAAGTCTTTCCATTATGAAATACCAAACAATACTAAACAAAAATAACATGACAGCATGACACGACTCACACGTGATCTGTCAAAAAAGGCTATTGAAAAAAGTATCTCTACTTGGATCACCCGTTATGTCGAGATCTTTGCTGACATAAACAACTTAACTCAGCTTGTAAATGAGCCAACGCGCATTCCGGATATTGATAGTCAAGCCGCCAACACCCTGGACTTGTTTTTAACATATCACCCCGACAAATACACCATAAATGTATTATCGCCTCTAGGCACGTCAGACTACTGTATCGTATCAGCTAATTTCTCGTACTCTAACCACATAGTTAAAGAACAAATTCCTAAAAGAACTGTATGGCATTACGAGAAAGCCAACTGTGAAGCTCTTAACGGTTTCTTTAAGAATTTTAACTGGTCATTATGCTTCCTCGATAATGACGTGGATGCTACGGATGATGCGATAACTAACACCATTCTCCTGGGTATGAAATCCTGTATCCCTCACCGGATAAAGAGTATCAAACCGAAGATAAACGGGTGGTATGACTCGAGCTGTAAAGTAGTTGTTAGGGTGAAAGAGTTATGTTTACGGTCATATAAAGCCAACCCAACTGAGGAAAACCGTTTAAAATTCAAACGAGCCAGAAATGACTGCAATGCCCACATTAAGCGTGTCAAATTCTTCCGCGACCAAAAGTTGAGGCAAAAAATTCTATTATGTCCCAAAGGTAGTTAAAACTTTTGGTCGTTTGTAAAAAAAACATTAAGAATTTGACCTCATCCTCCATCCCAACGCTCATTTACAATGACATTCCAGCTGTCACCTCTCTAGACAAAGCCAATCTGCTCGCTGCTCATTTTGCAGCCAATTCAACGCTGCCAGATTGTGCCCAGTCTCCCCCTGTACCAGAGAACGTGGAAAGTTCTAAACAATATGGTTTTCGTAGCAACAGGTCCACTGGTGATTTGATGTCATAGCTCGCTAAAAAGTGGAACCAATCAATCCACCTTGGTAGCGAAAACAAGATCGTTGCACTTGATATTTCAAAGGCATTTGACAGGATTTGGCATCAAGCCCTTTTGTCGAAAATGCATGCTTTTGGTATCGATGATACTCTTCTTCAATTGATTAGAAACTACCTCTCGAAACGTTCAATTCAAGTAGGACGAACATCGTAGGAATGTCTCCTGCCTTACACTCTTTTACCGCTATTACAACAACAAATGCTCTAACGAAATAGCCAGCTGCATTCCGCCCCTTCAACAATTCAACCGTAATACTCGCCGTACCACGAATGCCAATCAGTTCACCCTACAGCCTATCTTCGGACGTACTATGAAATATAGAGATTCATTCATTAACCGAACAACACGAATGTGGAATGCTTTACCAAACTCAGTTTTTCCTCTCCATTACAATTTACTGAAATTCAAAACCAACGCACATCGGTATCTCCTCTTCTCTACTCCTTTATTTTCTTAATGCCCGCGCTGTGCTTAAACACCATAAGGGTATTAATAATCCCTTTAGCGCGCGCCAATTATAAAAAAAAAACTACAAGATGAAATATGTATTGAACCAATAATAAGGAATTTGAAGCTAAAATACAGCTTGCTCAAACAGTTTACTGTTAACCTGAAGCAAAAATGGTTGTTCACATTTATGAGTGTTCATGATTTGTTCACGTTTTAGAGATGTCAAGCATATGAAAAATCTGTTCACGTTATCCGGTGTTCACGCTAACGAGAGTCGACTGTATAAATACTACTATTACAGTTTGCAACAATTCCACATAATTAGTTTTAGCCCATCTATCACTAAACGGAATTTTCAGTTTTAGCCAATAACGGAAAATCATTGTTATTCACATAGACACCGATTCTTTCAAATTTTGGAGTAAATGTTTGTAAAATTACATTTCGACATTATATATATCAATAATCAAAATGCTTATGATTTGATCTAACGACCAACTCGCTGTGAAAGAGAAAGTTGCATACGACACAGTCGTGCTCCCACCACTCGTTTACTTATAACCATGTTATGAACGGTACCTACCATATAAAAATTACACATAACGTAAATTTTGTTACAATTTTGATTAAATTTAATATATACTATAGGTACAGTAGTTCCAACAAAACTGCATACCTAGTTTTCCATATAACATATTAAGTTTTGGCCCAAATAGTTCTTAGCGTTGTGGCTAATAATAACGGACAATCCATAATAAAAGTTCTTGTAATCACAGTTCCAGATTATTTATATATTACCTCACAGTAAATGAGAAAGTTTGCGTACGACCCAATCGTGCACCCACCACTCGTTTTTCATGCAGTCATTAGTATGGTGACTTCCCGCACACTTCACGCTCCTTGTAAGACCATACTGTTGGCAGTTTTTGCATTGCGGAACGAGTTTAGATATCCGTAATGTTTGTCATTTATCCTTTTACCTTCTTCATGCTAAATGCTAAGCCTAACATTTGCAAGATGTATTTTGCTTTAGAATTTAAGCATATCGACTACTTCTATTGATTGGAGGTTTTTCTCTTTATTAAAATCGTTGGTTTGTTTGATTGCTTACTTTTTTTTTTATTTAAGTCGTCTTTTAAGACAGGCATACATTACCTGGGGAATTTTCTACAACCCCTATTCCGATGGCACAACGAAGACTTGTAGGAGATCTGTCACTTTAAACAGTGAAATGAACTTTCAGAAAACGTGCTCGGACCAGTAAACAATCTACAAAAATTCAAGAGCAGAGTCAATAAACATCTGCAGGCCTCATTTCAAGGCGCTCCTGGAGCATTGCTTCTTTTCTCGAGGAGTATATTGTCGACAGTACATCATTGTTTTTACGTTGGTGATTTGGTAGCGACACTTAATCTCCCCCGTTCGGTAGCTTTTATATCGTATCTAATTTTTATTCTGGTTCTTTCGTGGATTTCTAGGTGTTTTTCCTTCATCTTTTCCATGTATTTATCTTTAGCCATGAGCTCCACCGTGTGCCATCCGGACATTAGTTCGTATGGGCGGGGCAAAGTTGTGCTATGCATCGTTTGGATGGATTTTCGTCCACCACCTTTGTTCCTTCCAACTTCAATTTAAGAATTCTATCATTCCGTCTACCGTAAATGAATCGGTGTCGTTCCCAATTTTCCACAATTTACTTCTTCGTGTAGCTCCCATAGCGCACCCTTGACCATGTACCGTGAACATAACCTGTGTTACAAAGGACGTCCCGTCTAAAGACTCATTTGCTGTGTTTGCAAGTCATTCCACATGGTCGATAATGCAGTGTGTCCGCGTTAGAATGTAGCGTTCGTTTTCGATGCCATTAAATATTATACAGTTTTGTCGCCTAACACTAAAAAATACGCGATGCAACGTTCAGTTTACTGAACCAGATAGTGCATATGGCAGGTGGAATTACAGAAGCACTATGCAGGTGTGCCTTCAGGTTCTAGACAAAATAGAAGACCAAAACTTCGGTTTAAGGATTAACCCAACGTGCGACTGAATAACTAATAGCAAATCCAGGATCGAAGAGTATGGAATGCCTAATTGGCAATATATAAGTGGATATAGCATTATATAAACTTAAGCTCAACAAGGCTGCTGTAAATTACTTCCTTTCTGTCGAGCTATGTAAAGCGAGTGGAGATGACTTGGTAACTTACATAGACCAACTCATTACCAAAATTTGGTAGGACGAAGTATTCCAGAAGAATGGAACTTCAGAATAGACTTTCTAAACTACTCCAACTAAAGAGACATAATTCTTCTAAACATCCCGTACCCAATCCTATCTGCCGTATTATGTGAACGTCTGGAACCGTTTACCAACAACAGTTTAGTTTTAGTACAGGAAATCACTTTTCAACAGATCGTAAAAAAAGAGCAATTATAAAGACGAACTAGTTTTATTGTTTACCGCAGAAATTCGTCCGTCTGTGCAGGATGACGGAAACGACAAATGGGTTTAAATAACTATATGCTGTCAACAAGAAAAGACACAACATTTTCGAATTGTACAGAACGTCACCATTGACAGATACAACCTCGATGTATTATGAACTTTGTCTACCTCGCTTCTGGTACTACTCTGGGGCTTATTCCCAATTATACAGTTGTGTCGCCTAACACTGGGCAACACGTGATGCAACGTTTAGTTTACTGGAACATACAGTGCCAGAGGGCAGATGTAATTCCCAAAGTGACCCGTCGCAGATTTGGTAATTAGCACCCTGATAATGATATCTCGTCAGAAATCCGAAGAATTACTCTTGCCAACCGTTATTGTTCTTTGGTTTAAGAAGGCAATTTAGTTATCTCTACGGAGAAGATGCATGAGCCTAATCAAAAACGGATGATTAAATCCTTACCTTCAAAGCGAAGAAAAGATTCTTCGGAAAATGTAAGGTCCCATTTGCTTTGACGGGGTATGGAGAAGAAGATTTAACCGAGACCATTACGAGCTATACAGCGACGTTTAAGATGGCTTTTACATGTAAAGTGAGTTGAGACCAACACGGGTCGCAGTCCGCAGAGTCTTAGATTCCCAGACAGAAGTCGGGCGCATCAGAGAAGACCAATTATTTGTCGACAGGCTTGTCTTTATGACGTTTGTGTTCAGTATGCATCACCATTTCATCATGAATAGACTTAAGCCGGAACAACGCTTACTAATTGTGGAAACTTATCCAAAATCAGTGCTCAGTTAAAAATTGTTATAGAGTTATTCGACCACATTTTGGTCGTCATCCAACTGATAGCACTTTATTGAGGGAAACTTTCGATGAAAACATCATCTCAAGAAATGGTCCTGCCAATTTGCCACCAAGACCTTGTGATTTGACACCATTTTGACACTTTATTGAGGGAAACATTGGCAGCCGTATTTATTAGATTTCCTTAGGCGATGTCTCAGAGGTAACCTAGTTAGGCATGTCTAAATATTTAAGTTGTCTCTAGGCAACGTTGCCTAAATTTCTTATCTATTTTTCATTGCTGCCTTACTAGGCGAAGGTTATGTCAAAAGAAGTAGCAGAATTTACAAATCTAGTATAAAAAATTGATATTCTTGTACTTTTTTACATCAGATGTTTTTTTTTTCGGGTTTGACAGCATGTTATTTGTAAACAAACATCAAAAAGGAAGAACATCTTCTTGCATCTAAAAGCGAATAATGTTATTTTTAAACAAATCCATTGTAATATGTATTATGGTAATATATAATATACCTCGTTTCGCCCCTAATATATTATAGCAGCCATCACTTGGAGATCAGCAGAAGGATTGATTACCTTTACCATATTCGGTTTAGAAAATCAATACTTTTGCATAAAATATTTATCTTCAAGTTCCATTGGTCTCCTACTTGTTGGCATGTATGAATTTATAATATTCACTACACTTAAAGCATTCACAAACAAAATGTATCTTGAGTCCATTTTTATTAAATTAGTTTCACTTTATTGAAAATCACCATACAACAACTCAAAATCATTTTTCAGACGGAAATTATCGGAAATGTCAAAATGAAAATGAAATGAAAATTCCTTAGGCAGCCTCTAGGCGACCTCTAGGCAGGGTTCGTTCGCGCTTAAGTTAGGCGACCTTTAGGCAACGTTGTCTAAATGTGAAAATCGATTATAGATACCGATTTCGCACTTACGCAGTACTTAGAGGTTGCCTAAAGTTAGGCAACCTTTAAAATGCTTTTATAAATACGGCTGTGGATGAAAACACCATCTCAATAAATGGTCTGTCAATTGGCCACCAAGATCTTGTGATTTGACACCCTTTCACTTTCTATATGTGAAATCTCATTTTTACGTCGATTAACCCTAAACGATTGAAGCTTGAAAGCCATTATAACTCGTGTTATTCATGGAATACCGGTACCGATATACCGATATACATGAAAGAGAACATTTAAGAGTTAGTCGTGAACAATTTTTGTAAGGAAATTGTCTTTAAAAATTAAATGGCCAGAACCAAACTAACACCTGTTTGACTTTTCTCAATACATCGATTTTTTGTTTTTTATTTTAAAAAAGAGAGTCAGGAAGCTCTTATTGGATCAGTTTTGTATCTACCGAGATACCAGAGAAATGTTACTTCTTTTTGTATTCGAAATATTTAATTTTTCGTACAATCTCATTACATAAAGTAAAAAATGTTCAACACGACGATTACTGTTTATATTAATGTTGCTGTCTGAAACCGGTTCTCCTGTAAATTAAGGGATGAAACATTTTTTATTCCCATTGCTGGCACCCTGTAAGTGGGGGTGCATATATATATATATATATATATATATATATATATATATATATACGTAAACAGAGCAGAACAGTGCCCACCCTTTAGGATTTTGGTCGACGTAAAGCTTTTAGGTATTTTCCATAATAAAACAAAATCGATATTTCCCCTTCGTTGATGTTGCACTTCACTTTTCTGTCTACAAATTCGTTGCTTGCTCAACATTCAACATTTATTGTCCGTCCCGTGGAAAGTATGCAGACAGAGTTTTTAGAGTTTTAATAATAATTTAAATGTGTATTATACAGCGGCCGTAAATCGATTGTTTTCTAAAAAAAATAACAAGATTTGTTAACTAGATCAAAGCAGCAAATCGAATATTTAATACAGTTATATACAGAGAAAACAAACTATTTCGAACATTCGCGTATGGTGTTTAATTTTCGGCATTATGGTGACTCATTTTCGTCTTTTTTTCAATTCTTGTTCAGTTCGTTTTCTATTAGATACTGTTGGAACAAATATTCTCATTTAGCAAGTTGTGTTTTGTGCTGATTGGTGTTCCTTTATTTAAAAAAAAAACATTTGGATATTTAAAAAAAAAAAATATTTTTGTACAATCAAAAAACTAAAAGAAAATATTTCTAATATATCTATATATATTTATATAATATAATAATATGTGTTAATTTATACACTGGCACATGAGCATAGTTTTTTCTGAATCTTTTTATATATTACAAGAATAATAATATGTATTATAATAATTAATTTATAACTAATTTGTAACGCGTCTACAAAACTAACGTAAATTTTACTGCATAAGATGATAATTTCAAAGGCGATTAACGATTACAGGATGTAAGTAATTTTTAAAAGGATTTATTTTAAATTGACAGTTATTCTGAATTTACTGTCGTTAAATAAATTTCTTTGCAATTCCTTATTTTTATTACACTATGATTGTGTTTTCATTTTCTTTGCAATTTTAGTTGTTGTATTATTATATCAATTTTAATACAATGTGTAAAAGTTGCATATTCACGATTGGGGCATATCCAATATATTAGTTATTTAGAAGAGCGAACGATGAATCATTTCTAGTTTAATAGCTTTTAGAATATTTATACCTTATTAAGCTTTCATCCTCCATTTGTAAATCATTTGACAGCTCAGTCGGTATTTTGCTGTGTACTCAATGAAAATGCTTATACCAAAAATGTATTAACAACATTTTCATTTTGTTTACCGGAGTTCTTTAAGAGCTTGTATTATTTGTTAGAGCTATACCTATATCTATATATATACCATTTGAAGATATAGATTTTATTACTATGTTGCATGTGACTGCAAGTACAAAGGTGGGTATTTAGTCTTTAAAACCTCCCACCTTACAGTAAATATATGTTAAATTTCTGTTTTTAATGCTGGAATGTTCTCATTCAATTTTTTCTGTGTTTTGGTTTGTATTATTCGTGGCATTATTAAATGGGCAGTATGTCTTATGTGCTGCTATTTTAAATAGAAATTACATCGAATCATTGTAAAAAGGCCACATTCATTGTTTTAGTCTAACTATTTAAAACAAAATACGTTCTGTATTCTGATCAGTACAAACAATTGTATCTTAACATCTCTCATCAACATTGAAAGTTCTTAATAAAACTAACTAAAACTTACTTACTTACTTAAATGGTGCTACAGTACGGGATGAACCTGGGCCTCAACCAACATGCCTCTCCCATTATCCCGGTCCTTAGCTAACCGCCTGCAGTTGCGCACTCCAAGTTGGTTGAGGTCGGTTTCTACTTGTGTGCGCCACTTAAGGCGAGGTCTTCCTCTACTGCGTCCGACGTCTGGCTGAGAATCGAAGACTGCGAGCCGGAGTATTGTTGTCCATTCATTCTACATGTCCTAGTCATCTTAAACGTCCAATGCGGAGTTTTTTTTGACTAGGGGTATGTCGCTGTACAGCTCGTATAGTTCGTGGTTGAATTTTCGTCTCCATAGCCCGTCAACGCAAACGGGACCGAAGACTTTTCGAAGAATTTTTCTCTCGAATCGACCAAGGATTTCTTCATCCGCTTTTGATACGGTCCATGCTTCAGCGCCGTAAAGCAGGACTGGGATAATCATGGTCTTATATAGGATCTCTTTAGTAGTTCGAGTGAGGGCTTTACTACTTTGAAATCGATAAATAGGTGGTGGGTATCGATTTAGACTTCTTGGGTTTTTTCCAGGATCTGCCGAAGTGTGAAAATTTGATCGACTGTGGACTTTCCTGGCCTAAAACCACACTGATAAGGGCCGATCAGGTTGTTGGTAAACGGTTTCAGGCGTTCACATATTACGGCAGATAGGATCTTGTAGGCGATGTTGAGCAGACTTATGCCTCTGTGGTTGGCACAGTTCAGCGGGTCTCCGTTTTTGTGGATTGGGCAAACGACGCTGAGGTTCCATTCTTCAGGCATGCTTTCATCCGACCAGATTTGGCTTATGAGTTGGTTAATGTTACTTACCAAGTCACCTCCGCCAGCTTTATAAAGCTCAGCGGGAAGGCCGCCATGTCCGGCGGCCTTATTAAGCTTGAGTTAAGATATTGCTATCCTCACTTCACTTAGGTCGGGTGGTTGGCAGTTTTCGCTGTCGTTGCCAATATTAAATGGTTCGTTCTGCCTGACAGCGGAATGTTGTTCGTCACCGCCGTTTAACAGTCTGCAGAAGTGGTTCTTCCATATCCTCAGCATCGACTGTGTCTCAACTACAATATTTCCTTGTTCATCTCAACAGGATTCTGTTCGAGCCTTGTATCCTTGACTTTGACGTTTTACACTTTGGTAAAACTTGCGAACATCGTTCCTGGAGTGGCACCTCTCAATATCTTCGATCGCGCGCTTTTCTTCTTTCTGCCCATAGAGCTCAATGGCAGCTAGGCCTCGTTCTTGGCTGCGAGTATCTGTCGGCATTCCTCCTCAAACCAGGGGTTTCTTGCTGGTGGCCGTGGGAAAACTAGCACAACTGCTAGGGGTGTGACTCGAGAAGTTAGGGGAAACGCGTTGCGCAAAGGTCTTGGCGGTCTCTGGCGATTGCTGTCTTCCGACATTAAATTTTTTCACAGTGTTTCTGGTTTGTTGTGGCGTGGTGGTTATCCGCATCCTTACCTTGGCTACAACAAGGTAGTGGTCCGAGTCGATGTTAGCCCCTCGGAATGTTCGGACATCCAAAATACTGGATGCGTGCCTCTTGTCTATCGCAATGTGACCAATTTGGTTGACCGTTCGTTGATCAGGAGACCGCCATGTTCCCTTATGGATATCGAGGTGAGGAAACCGTGTGCTGGCTATTGTGGCATTTCGTTCCGTAGCGAAGTCAATTAGCCTAAGTCCGTTACCAGAAGTTGTCGTGTAGGCTATATTTTCCGACAGTACCTACTGTTAAAGATGTCTTCTCTTCCTAACTTTGCGTTAAAATCTCCCAGCACGATTTTAACATCGTACTTTGGTAGTCGCTCATAGGTTTTGTCGAGGAGATCGTAATGTCTGGCAGTAATGTCTGCTTTGTAACAGTTTAGGGCTTCCGCTAGTTGTTCGCCTGCACCTCTCATGTTTAATGTTCTTACATTCCAGGTGCAGATACGAATTTCAGTCCTTTCCGAGGCTATTGGTTGCATAGGCTTTTTTTTATCCCCAACCTGGAGGGCCAGGCCCTTGTTTTGACCCTACGACAGCGGGCTGGCGGATGTCAGTAGCCCATTTTGGCATATGAGCGCTGCCGTTGACCCATTGAGGGCTCCTCCGCCACAAACTCTTTTCCAACACCCTGGCTCGAAGCAGCTCATACAGGGATGAGCTACCAGTTCGATCAAACTGGAGCTGTAGGCGCCACCGTTGACTCCATCTAGGGAATTCCTCCGCTGCCGCCCGAGAGTGAGAGGACACTCCTCCCCCCTCTCTCGTTTGCTGCCACCAAGGACCTTCCACAGGGGTTTATTACCCCATATCCAGTCGACGTACTAGGCACCCACCAGTCACCAGCGTGGAGGTGAGAGTAGGAGTTGATAGTGAGAGGCTAGAGTGAGAACGCTTGTGTTCTCATGTAATCGCAACACTATCCTTAAACACCGGCACTAACTGAAACTAGGTGCAATATTTCTATGTCGTCACCTGTAAATGTGTACAATGTGCTAATAAAATCACATTTTGATTACTGGGCTAGTATTTTATATTTATGTCAACATAATGAAAATTTATAATATTATAAAGCTATTTATAATATTATAAAGCCATTGAGTTAGAAATCAATAAGTTTTATGTAGCATGCTCCAAGTCCCAGTTTTTCAGTGCTAAATTAACTTTGAGTTAACCCAGAGTCAACTAAGCCTTTATTAAATTCAGCATCAGCAGCACCATGTCGCGATGGTTAGTGCGAAGAACTGCCCTCCTCTCGTGATGAAATGACAAATCATTCGAGTAGTATCAATTGTCAAGAATAGCTTATCTCAACTTAAGTCGGCATAAAACAGGAGGTCCCACCATCGTGAAAGAAGTACACACGCACAAATGAATGGTTGTGAGAAAGCTAGGCCCTGGGTACTAACGAGCCTGTTCCGCCAAAAATTTGTTTATTATTGTGTCAGCAGCGCTGATGATTTTTCGATTTTGCTATCAAAAAGTTATCGAAATGTATCTATTCTGTAACTGCTCAGTTGTCAATGGTTTGGTTTTCATAATAACAACAAAATAGTTTGATTCAATATTTCAAACTTTTCCGAATCGTATTCATCTTTTAAGAGATTAATAAAAAGTTCACATAAATAGAGTTGGAAATATATGTTCCCTTCATCTTATCTGGGGGCTCAGTGGCGCGATGGTTAGTGCGATGAACTGCCGCGCAGGAGGTCTGGGTTCGATTCCCAGCCGTTGCAACACCTAAATGATTTTTCACTGGCCCTCCTCTCGTGATGATCTGACAAATCATCCGAGTAGTATCAATTGTCAAGAATAGCTTATCTCAACTTAGCCGTTCGGAGTCGGCATAAAACAGGAGGTCCCGCCATCGTGCAAGAAGTACACACGCACACATGAATGGTTGTGAGAAAGCTAGGCCCTGGGTACTAACGAGCCTGTTGCGCCAAAAATTTGTATTTTTTCGTATCTTATCTGGGCTACTCAAAGAATGAAAACAACAAGAGGACAGTGAACTTTCAATTATATGGGATTTCATGAATTCAACAATCTACTTGCAGGTATAAAACGAGTGGTGGTTGTACGACCAGGTCGTACGCAGCTTTCTTTTTCACTCTGAAGAATTTCATAATTTAGCCAAAATACACAATAAGATTCATATTGATTATTGGTGCTAAATGTGATATTAATAATGACGAAATGTGATTATACGAACGTTTATTTCGGGATTTGAAGGAATCGGTGTCTATGTGAATAATAATGATTTTCCGTTATACGCCAAAACTGAAAATTATGTTATGTATGGATTTTCTCGAAAAAAAACTGGGTATGCAGTTTTGTTGAAACTAATAAGATTATATATGTATACAGTTTAATCATCGCTAGAGCCGTTTGGAAGTTATGTTTATTGGTTTAGACTGGAGAGACCATTGCGGACAGACAGACCGATGGACGGAATTCCAAAAACCACTTCCTTGGGTTCCGCTATCATCGTAATGTTAGAATTAATGAAATCTCAAGGTCGTATATTTTCACGGAAACAATACTTTTCTTTTTGTAAGAGAAAGTTAAAAATTGTCAATGCCAAGTTTGAATAACATCGGTCGAGCAGTTTAGGCTGGATAGACCATTACGGATAGACAGACTAAAAACAATATATTTCTCCTTGTAAGAAAAAGTTAAAAATGTACATAAATTGTTTGTTAGTTTAGTATATTTATAATAAAATGTTTAAGTATATGTTATTATGCAGTAAGACAAAGGAACATATACGTAAATATTTTAAGTTAAATAAAATGCAAACTAAAGTAATCTGATAATGAAAATTAGTAATATAATGACAGATAGGTACAAGGTGGCGCAAAAATAACCTTCCGATGTTTTTTGGCTGTAATTTAAAAAAATGAAAAACTTTGATTCACACCAATATTCCGCGTTCTGAAGCAGTGTAGCGTAACATTGTTTATTAACGTGTATTTCGCATGTGTTTACTACACAAATGTCAAAACAGAACTGACATTAGGGGCCAATCGCAAAATTTATAGCATTTTCTGATAGGAGGATTACTTTTGCCCCACCTTGTATATATGTAATAAACCATAATCTCGAAGTGAAATACATATGTAGTGTTTAAATATGTATGAATAATATGTTTGAACTCGCTTTGATAGTACATCCCGATGTTTTGAAAAATGTACAAATACAAATTTCCAAAACACAAAATCTCCAAATACAACATGTCCATTTTATGACAACAAAGTAGGGGAGATGTTTAAAGCTTCAAAAATATATAACTATATTATTGGAAATAAGCTAAGGTATGAACCCGAAGTTTTATCAGTTGCCCATTCTGTGAAACACAATTATCTACGAACACTAAATTCTTTCGAAGCTTGGCACCCCTGCTCAAGTGCTTAACAGGCTAAAATATATACTTTTTTGATTTGCCAAAAGAAACGACTAGTAAAAACCCAATTACAAAAATTAAAAGTGGTAACGGCCCAATTAAAAGCGAGTGGTGGGTGCACGACTGGGTCGTACGCAACTTTCTCTCTAACAGCGAGTTGGGCGTTAGATCAAATCATAAGCATTTGATTATTCATGCTAAAAATGATTATACGAACGTTTACTCCGAAATTTGAAGGAATAATGATTTTCCGTTATTGGCCAAAACTGAAAATTCTTTTTAGTGATAGTTGGGCTAAAACTAAATTTGTGGAATTTTTTCAAACTGTAATAGTAGTATGCATATTCAATTCATTCAATTTGACATAATAGTTTGCAAGAAATTAACAAATTTTTTTATATGGCCTAAATGACAAAATCCGTTATAAGTATTTTCTCCAAAAACTAGGTAACGACATAAGAGATAATCAACACAAAATCGCCACAAGAGAAAATCAAACCAAAAATCCTCAATCATAATTTCTTTCATAAACTGGGTTTTGGTTCGTGAATTTTAGTTTGGGGATTTACAAAACCCTGTTGAGGAAGGGAAAGAGAGCATCCTGGTGCTCAGAGTCTTCTATACTCCGTAAAATCCTCTCCACCAATCCACCACTTGCTTAAACCAGATGGTCAATGGAAAACCTGCAGTATGTGAACCATTGCTCTACTTCTAGACACTCACTTTCCTAGTAACAACTCATCCCCAAAGCAAAAAAGAGCCCACCTCCCTACTATTATAGAACCGACTGTGATCCCCAACTCTCAACATGGATACTGCAAGGGGAAGTCGGTTGAGACAGAGCTTCACTCACTCGTGCGCATCATCGAAAACTCATTAAGTGCAAAGGGATGCTTTTCTTGATATAGAAAGAGAATTTAACAGTGTCAAAGCGGGCGCAATCACTAATGCACTTTCAGATTTAAATATTGATGATTCGATGGGAGTACTAACAAATCAGCTACTAACGGGCAGAATTATTAACAGAAATCTTAGCGCCTCACCCTCACATAAATTTGTAGGTAAACTGTGGCAACCCACAAGGGGCGTCCTATATCCTCTTCTCTGTAACCTAGTGGTCAACGAGCTACTAATTAGTGTAGAAAAAGATGACTGCAAGGTAATTTCCTAGAAGTATTAGGGAAGTACCTCAATACCCTTAAAGAACTATTGCAAAATGGTCTTTCTGTACTCTCCAAATGGACCGCCTGATGTGGAATCGACGCGAACCCTTAAAAACAAACCCAATCGATCCTTTTCAACAGGAAATACAAAGTCCCGCATATTAATCGTCCAAAACATAATGTCGTTAGTCTCAAGTTCTGTCTTTTCGAGTTCATCATTAGACTTGTGTGGTGTGTTAGTCTGGTGGACAGTTTCCAACCTCCTATGGAAAGTTAAAAGTTCAGCTTATATATGCATTAGCGGAGCTCCAGAAACTCCTCCGCAGTCCTAGATGCTATCCTATATCTACTGCCCCTATCTATTTATTGCAAACAGATCGCAGCTTGTGCAGCAGTTAGACTGAGAGCCTCCCTCTCAAGGTGAACAAACAAATATACTAAATCACCTCAACATTACAGATAACACCGACTCAGTTTTGTCGGATTTAGTGACAGCCAATCAAATTCTTCGGATCCGTCTCATTTACATCGAAATCAGCTCATGATTCACACTTTATCATTATCCTCCGGGTGCCGGGTCACAGAGATATCCCAGGGAACTGTAAAGGCCTGCTCAAACCAACGCGAGAGCGGAAGCGATAGCGAATATCGCATGCGAAAGATGCGGCAGTGGGAACTACTATCCATTCACACCAAACACGAAGTGGGAGGGTATGCAAACTTGGATATTTTTTATAATTTCCAAGAGCTTTTCTACTGACACCATCTTCAAAGTACAATAACACACGCATGACTGCGAAAATATAGTACATGCAGCGAACCAGCGAAATAACGCTACAATCCCGCTATCGCCTCTCTGAGTACATGATGCCTATTTGCTATTTGCATGATGCCATATCCCGCCATGTACTTATTTTCCGCGGGAACTTCGCTCCCGCTTTCGCGTTGGTTTGACTAGGCCTTAAGGCGGATGAGCTCGCCAGACTGGGTCAGTAGACAGTAGAATTGTTAGAATTGTTAGTCTCTCGCTTCAAACTGGATGCGATCAAGAAAGCAAACCGCGGATAGATAAACGGCACAACGTGTCAAATATTCAGCCAACTCTGTTTGCCAAATTATATTCAGAAGCGCTATCTCTGCTTGATAATGCTGAACAGATCAAACATAAGTAGGCCTACATCCAAAAAGACTAGGTCTCTTTAGCATGACTTCTGCAGAAGCTGCTTGAACGAAAAGATAGAGGGAGAGTATATCCCCACCTTCTTTATTCTTGTTCAGCTGTCTCAAAAAAAAAAAAAAAAACTCCATTAGGTGACTACTTTTTTGACAATCTAGGTGACCTGGCTAATATTAATGTTGCAATATACAAGAGGCACACTCCAGTATTTTGGATGTAAGAACATACCAAGGGGCTAACATCGACTTAGACCACTACCTTATTGCATCCAAGGTAAGAATGCGACTATCCACTACGCCATAAGAAATAAGAAATACTGTGAATGGATTAAATGTCGAAAGATTGCAATGTCAAGATACCTCCAAGTCCTTTGCAAAACGCGTATTCCTTAACCTCTCCATTAACTCCTTACGAGCATCTTATGTCGAAGAACAATGGCACCGATGCGATGTCAACAAGCCATTAGATCAGCCGCAACTGATGTGCTAGGTTTCTCTTGCCCACTAGCAAAAAACCCTTGGTTTGATGAAAAATTCCGACAGATGCTAGCAACCAAGAACGAGGAATACAAAGCTAAGCTCCAGGTTAACACGAGAGCTGCCATTTGGCTATATAAAAAAGAGCAAGAAAAGTGTGCCATCGAAGATATAAAGAGGTTCCACTCCTGGAATGATGTTCGCATTCCTCTCGAGATGAGCAAGGAAATTTCGTAGTTGGGACGAAGTCGATGCTGAGAATATGGAAGACCCATTTCTGCAGACCGTTAAAAGGCAATGACGAACAATATACCGCTGTCAGGCAGAATGAATCATTCAATATTGGCGGCGAAGACAGCGAAATAACAAATAACAGGATGACGATAGAGAACTCTCGCTGCTCCATCGGAAACGACCTCACCGACACATTCGATACCAAAAAAGTATTAAGGCAAGGCGATGCTCTGCCATGTGACAACTTTAATATCATTCTTGAGATGAGTATTCAAAATGCGCGAGCCAACACTAGGGCCTCTTAAGTAAGTAAGTGTTGGATGTCAACATCATTACCTTACCAGAAACAAGCTAGGTGTCCGATTCATTGCTAGCCCTTCTATTGTCTATTGCAATGTGGCATTTCGTTTCGGACCTCAGTAGTTGTCACATTTGCTCATCCTCCTTTTGGCCGGTGTATCACATGCCTGTAATGTATGCATTAGAGCAGCTTAGGACTTTCGAATTTCGGCTACACCTCTTCTGTTTAATGTTCCCACATTCCAGGTACAGGTACGAACGTAGCAGTTCTTTTTGGGCGCTGCAGTTAACGTCGCTCAGGGTTCGCTCTTGTTCTACAATATCCAACCATTAGACTGACTAACCCTATAAAATCCTATTGTCCGAATATGTCAGAGTAACTCATATACGTTGTTCACTTCGTTCAGCCTAACTGCAATTGTAGAAGCCATCTTTGATTCATCTTGGACATCTTCCGACTTCTTCGACAATGAGCCTTACCTTAAGTCATTTTCATCACTCATCTGCTGCCAATATTTAACAATCTACGTTGAGGGTTCTAGGAACCCAGTGTTCGCCACATTGAAGCTGAGTGTCTGAGTTGATAGGGATCAGCTATGTGAAAACACTTGCATTTTTATGTAATCGCACTAACTACCATTTGAACACTAAAAGAATTGATATTATGTCTAAAATATTAAAACAAAAAACACAAAAAATTTGCATTAAAATTCTTACTAAATATTCGTACTTTCAGTCGAAAAATCGAGAACATTGGAAAAATGACGCAAATGACTCAGGATGAAATAGTTAGCAACACAAAAACAGTTCTTCAAGGGTTGGAGGCTTTACGCGTTGAGCATGTTTCCCTTATTGCTGGAATGGGCGAAGCCCATCGCGACAATGAAAAATCTGAAATCGTACAGAAAAATATCGAGCATATTGAATTGGGTGTAAGTGAAGCTCAAGTAATGATGGCCTTAGCATCACATTTACAAAATATCGAAGCGGAGAAACAAAAGCTTAAAACGCAAGTGCGACGCTTACACCAAGAAAATGCTTGGCTAAGAGATGAATTAGCAAATACGCAACAAAAGTTCCAAGCTTCAGAGCAGTTGGTCGCCCAATTAGAAGAAGAAAAAAAACATTTGGAATTCATGGCCTCAGTAAAAAAATACGATGATAATCAAGAACAGGAAGAATGCAACGAAAAGTCACGCACTGATCCTGTTGTTGAACTATTCCCAGATGAAGATCACGAAGAACGTAATAATATGTCTCCGACTCCACCAAGTCAGTTCGCAAATCAAACTTCAGGTTACGAAATTCCGGCAAGACTACGAACATTACACAACTTAGTAATTCAATATGCATCACAAGGAAGGTAACTAAAAACTAAAGTCAAAATGTTATCAAATATTAACATAATTTTCATTACCTAGATACGAAGTAGCAGTACCATTGTGTAAACAAGCTTTAGAAGACTTAGAAAAAACAAGCGGCCACGATCACCCGGATGTAGCCACAATGTTGAATATATTGGCTTTGGTTTATCGTGATCAAGTATGTTTGTGTGCATGTATTTTGATATATTTTTTGTTAAATAATATTTATGTCGTCTTAAAAAAGAATAAATACAAGGAAGCTGCAAATTTGCTCAATGATGCTCTTTCGATTCGTGGGAAAACACTTGGAGAGAATCATCCTGCTGTTGCTGCTACCCTTAACAACTTGGCCGTATTGTATGGAAAACGCGGTAAATACAAGGATGCCGAGCCTTTATGCAAGCGTGCGCTAGAAATTCGTGAAAAAGTTCTTGGAAAAGATCATCCAGATGTGGCCAAGCAACTCAATAATTTAGCACTTCTTTGTCAAAATCAGGGAAAATACGATGAAGTTGAAAAATATTACCAGCGAGCACTTGAAATTTATGAAACGAAACTTGGCCCAGATGATCCAAATGTAGCAAAAACCAAAAACAATTTAGCCAGCTGTTATTTAAAACAGGGTAAATATTCAGAGGCAGAAATTTTGTACAAGCAAGTTCTTACTAGAGCTCACGAACGGGAATTCGGCGCAATTGACAGCAAGAACAAACCTATTTGGCAGGTAAGAACATCGAGTAACATAACCTATACATTAAATAAAAGAATATGTATATTCTTATTTGTTTATAAATTATAAGAATATCGAATGTAAAAACATTTTGTTAATTTAAGAAAATGTTTTTACATACCAGTTTTTTTTTAATTATTGTTTTGAGCTTTCGATTGATACACATTCTTATAATATTTGTAATGTTTTATCAATGTAAGCTTGTTATTGATTAGTGTCGCTTTTATGTTCAAATTCACCTAAATAGCACTTATAATAATTTCAGTTTGTAATCATTATTTTCTTGTAAAGCATTCACTAAGTAGTAGTTTATAAGTCTCTGCTATATATGTAATCTATGCGTACTATGTATTTCTTCTTCAAAATTTTGACTTCATAAGTACATATATAAATACTGGATCCAGTGACGGATTTGTGTTTTTAAACGCGAATATCTCAAAAAATTGAAAATGGTGTGTGGGTGATACCACTTCAATAACCGAAAGTCCGGGCTAGTCAAATAGACAGTCACAATGTATCGAGGTGTTCTGTTTTAAAAGTGTCGATTCTTACATGAGTGAGTGCCGACCGTTTTGTTCACGTTACAATTTTCTGCGATTGAGCGTTGGACCATGTGTATATTTGATTCGGTCGTGGGTGCAAACATTCTGCAAATCTTCTTCAGGTCTAAACACTTCTCATCCAGGTCCCAGCAAAACATCAAGGACCACCGAAAACCGAAAAAAAAGAACAAAGTTTCCCACGTCTGTCAATGTGGAAGAGAGCGGCCGATTTGGGACTCCCAAAAAGTATTGTTCACGAAATTCTGAAGAAACTTAAGACTTTCATCCTTTTAAAATTTTATTACTGCAGTAACTTTAAGAAAATTACTATAATTTACACAAAAACATCTGTGTTACAATGATGGAGAGATTTCGCACTATTCATTGCATTTTTTGGAGCGACGAGACTCACTTCCCCCTAAATGGCCACGTAAATAAGCGAAAGGTCGGTACTGGGCTCCACGAACACGCGGTGTAGTGGTAATGTGTTCGCATTTTGAGTGGAAGATTACGCGTTCAATCCCAGCCAAAATCAATGAAACTTTTATTCATAGAAAAAAAAAATTCGGTAGTCACTCCTAAAAGAATACACCATCTTGAAAGTTATGCTAATTTAACGAATTTAGTTCGGACACCACCCATGGAGTATGTCCCCACTACATCAAAATCTTTCCTATCACTCTCTTTCTTCCCCTTCTCTAACGCTCGTACTGTGGTAAAACATTTAAAGGGTATTCATAACCCCTTAAGTGTGAACAAATTATAAAGAAAATCAGCGACTGAAACACCAACGACCCCTCATTGATAAATGTTTGTTGCGCTTTATAGAATTCTATAAATTCTGTGGTAATAACCCGTAGTCATCCCTACTGCAGCGCGGCACGAAACACGATGGCCCGCTTCCAACAGTGTGTGCAACTAAATGGTCGGCATTTGGACGACATTTTGCGCTTGTGTTTCTAACGAAGATCTCAAATCAATTTTTCTTTGGGTAGAAATGAACTGTCTGCTCGCAGTCCCTACAAATCTTAATGTCTTATAATTTCAAGGACTAAAATAGACATGTCTGACTTACATCCAATTAAACTTAATGAGTTAAATATTAAGTATGTTAATTCTACTAGAAATTTAGGTGTAACATTCGCAAATATCCTTACATGGGACTGCCACATACGTCTTGCTCTCGGTAAGATTTATCACACCTATATATGTTCAGCAGGAGCAAGGGATTCCTCTTTTACAATTATTCAAACGTTTCTGGAGTCTCCCTTAGCTTTTTAAACCTTGCCAATCCGCCAGTTATGAGTTGGAAGAAGAGGATTACTGAACCTGATAATGTCCATTGGGTCGGATGGTTCGACTGGGATTCTCGTACGACTTCGAGGGCGGGTAGGAATCTGGTCCATTTCCACTACCTCCAGTTTTGCTCCTGGCCAAACTTCTCCAGCCTGGACACTGCTATCTTAAACAGCTCCTTAGACCTCTGGTCAGCGCAGGCAATATGTGTCCCTGATAGAGACCTAGGTTGCGGCAAGTAGACGCAGAGTCCGGATGGTCCCGAAGGCTTTAGAGGAAGCTGGAGGCGAGCATCACTTCCACATTCCTTCATTTTCCGGTGTTATGCTTCTACCCGGTTCACTGCGGTCAATTACCGCAAATACTAGATGTCCTTTCAACATCTGGCTAAACGTCCAATCGAAGGTTCTGTGAGGCGGGGGTTTGCCGTTTTTAACTTTTTGGCATTCCTCGTGGTGTCTTTCCCCGACCGTTCACTTTTATACGCGATGTCCTGGGAGGAGTTTTCGAAACGTTGAAGCTGTTCATTCGCCCAGCTCAGAGTCGAGGTTTGGCTTGTAGTCCGCTCTGCAGACGGGATTTTGTGGATGCGGGCAATCATTTTGTATAGTTCCCAATGCCCATTTATCCTTGTAGGTAGCTTTGACCTGATTTCAGCTATAGGACGGTTGTATAAATACAGATGTAGAATGAGGATGGGGTGAACCCCTCGCATCTCTTGGCTACGGGTAGGACCTGGTTTTAGACTACTGTCTCTCCCGATCGCTCGGATGCGTTAACAGCCATAGAGGTGTGACCTATCCACACCCATCCATTTACGTTCAGACCAGGTTTTCCCAGTGTCTTTACGTTAGCGGTGGTGATTTTACCAGAGGAGGATACCAGTATGCTGGACCAGGGTGTGTGTTGGAGAAGTGGGTGACCTATTCTCGGTAGAGGCGAGGTTTCAACGTGGTGCGAGCTCGAAGCCAAAAGCCAAACACCAGGTTGAACCTGCTTGGCTCAGATCAGTTTTTCCCATAAAGACATTTTTGCCTTTGCTTGCATCAGGGCTTCCAGGTGTCACTCTCGAGGTGCTGGAATAGGTTTTTTTTCTCTCGTTTTCTACTGTCTAGTTTTTTGTTCTGTATTCATAGTTTAGGTCCCATGAGTAGCGGAGAAAAATCAGTACACCTACACATAGATCCGCAGGATAATCCGGAGGTTGCCTGTTATCTACTGCGTCTTACATCTGGCTGGGAATCGAAGACTCTGCGAACCGGAGTATTGGTGTCCATTCGTTCTACAGTCCTAGCCATCTTTTTTGGTACATAGCTTGTAACATAGAGACATAATTTAGCTATATATACCTCAAAGTATATGGATCGACTCAGAATCGCTAGCTGAGTCGATTAAGTCATATCTGCCTGTCTGTCGTCCCGTCCGTTGTACGTCACCGATTTTTAGGTCTTAAATTTTGAACTAGGATAATGAAATTTGACATCTTCCGTGCCTACGAACAAGTGTAAATATTTTCCCCTTATAAGAAAAACTTATTTTTTGGCCAAACCGTAAGGAATTTTGAAAAAGTTTCTGAACAACATATTTAGACAATTTTAATATCAATATTTAGTCTTAATAAAGATTTTTTTTTATTAAAAAAAAACTTTTTGGTACATTTTTTTAAATATTTGAAAAAGCTTTCGATGCAAGATTATGATAATATGAACATTTCATCCCTATATCATTTTAACCCACGCTCACTTTTTGGGTGCGTTTTACTACAAAAACCATTTTTATACCCTTACCCTAATCGAACGGAAAACGATTTTGATAAACCGTCTGAACAAAATGTTTTGACGTCATTTTCAATATTTTATCGCCCTGAAGCTTGCATTTTGGGGAATGGTTGGGGGGATGGTCAGTCCGAATTAATGAGAGATTTTTGTATGCACTAAAAGGCGTTCCTATTGATCCAAAAATGCGAACTTAAACGAAAAAGTATTTTATTAACACAAAAGATTGCAAATAATACTTAAAATTTGTTATAGTTCATTTTTGTAACTAAAAACATAATAATTTAATAATTAATTTTTGCAAACAAAGCGAATCTCATTTATTAGGGAAAATCTCTTTTATTCCTAACATTTTTTTTCGAATAAACGAGGTTTCCGAATTAAAGGGCCTTTACTGTATTTAGAGGTGTCCGATTGTTCACTATTTAGAATACCTATTCAAGGTGTTCAATATATCCAGACACGACTGCATCACGGTTTCTTGAACTCAAAAGCATAAGAAACATGTTTAATTGTCACAACTTAATAAACTCAGTCTGTAGTAACTATTTTCTTAGTTTCAAACCAAACAACAAAGAATAATAAAACTGCTTATATGTTTATTTATGATTTTGACATTTAATATTTTATTTTTATTAATGAAACGCAAATGTCGACATTAGTTAGTTACCTGGTTATAACAATAATAAAAACGCATAACTAACTAAGTAAAGTCGATTTTTGGACTTAATATACTACACTTTCATTCATGAAACTGTCAAACCAACCTTTCTTTAATTTTTCCATTGCTACAAATTCCGTTGCCACAGCAAACTTATTTCATTTAACGCGCAAACACTAACGCAAACACACACACACACATCTTCGCAGTATTATTCACTACTGGCGCCTCCTATACAATTGTATCTTTACTTTATGACTTATAGCCCGATTCTCCCCATCATCACTGATACCTCACAAGTCACAAGAAGAGGTGAAATTGATTTTGTGACTTTTTCGTATTCTCCCCCACAGTCACAACTTGTGAGAGTCACAAAAACAATCGAAATTGTGATCTCCTTCAAAGCAGGTCACAACTAGCAAATTATTTGAAATTTGACATTTTGATTGTTGAGGAGTGTAAAAATGGAAGTTGAAATGATTATGGCGCATATTATTGACGAAGTTTCCTCCGTAAATGAAAAGTAAGAATTTTACAAAAGCACATCATTTGTAACAAACTAATAATATTGATAAGATTGCAGCGAAGACGGTTGAAGCCTCATAACAATCAACCAACTTCCTTTCCTTTTGTACTTCGAGTATGTATTACATTTTGTTCTTCTCATTGCAGTTTTGAATAGTTTCTTTCACTGCAATATTTCTTTGACATGGCTGTTATCTGAAGTGTATAGGAAATAACTATTAATCCCTCTCACCCAAGCCAAAATTTGCAGAAACGTTGCATATATATATTCACCTTTGCTGTGGTGAGTTTCGTTGTGACTTTTCTTGTGAGGATTATCGGAGAATCCGACAAATGTTATCGAGTCACAATAATCTTCACAAAGAATAGTCACAAGAGCTTGTGACTTTTGATTCCTCACAAGGGGGAGAATCGGGCTATTAGATACGAATTACTGTACATTAAGAAATAACCTATAACTAACGCTAGTCTGTAGGTAATGTAAATTAATTTATTGGTAAAGGATTTTTGAAAAGTGTGGAGGTTAAAATTTAAGTTGTTGCGATTTACATTTTATTGTCAAGCTCATTTAATAATTTCATTAAATCCAACAAATTAATATTTGTTTACATCGTCAATTAAACATCGGTTGTCTGCTTCCTATTTCTTATTTTATTTTAGTTAATTTCCACATCCGATTATTTAAACCGCAACTCACACAACTTATAGTACCTTTTTGAACATTAAAAAAGGCTGAGTTTTTGGTCTTGGCCATTTTTTGTGTTTGCTTTTAGCCATGTTATTAACAGTAGGTACCTGCCATATAAAAAAAATACACATAACCTCAATTTTCTCGAACCGATTTTGATTAATAATTGTTCCAACAAAACTGCGTTCCAACTGTATGTGATTAGTGATAATGAAGATGTATTTTTGGAATTGAAGTGTTCAAGTGTAGCCTTCAGGAAGGAAGGTGTTTTCCATATGAGGACATTTTGAAAACGCGATGCTAGATATCGGGAACGCCTCTAACATTTGTGGGTGTAAATACAAATTGCGGTACTTTGAACAGGACAGATTGGACGAGAGAGTCTACAAGATAGAGTTGAAAATTGGTATGTCGTCTGATTCCGATGGGATGACGGGATTTAATGATGTATTCAGTTGTATAACGGTACTTTCGGTTAAGATTGCCTTTTGAATGTTTGACGGTTTTATCGATATTTGGGAGTCTTTTCCAAAGGTGGAGCGTGTAGCTTTGGTTGGATTTTGTGAGGTGCTTACAATGAAGAGAGAATATCTTCACACTTGAGATCTTCCAGAAGGGACTAATGGGGATATTTATATGATTGTCTCTTTGATTTAATGAAACGAAAAAGAGATCAAACAAAATATCGGTGGTCGTATGATTGCCGAGACCAAGCAGCGTCGGTAGCGGTTAGTATTTAGATATGGGAACGCTTTGGAACATCGCGTGTTGTTGGCAGGGCTGGCCCCAGCCAAAATTGCGCCCTGTGCAAGATTTTTAGAAAGCGGCCTTTTTATATTTGCGCAAATACATATGTGCATACATAAACACACTGGTACACAAAAAAAATCCTTTCTACATTACCCAGGAGGTAGACTTTCAATGCGTTTTTTATTGAGGTATCCACGGTTGACCTAATCCTCACTAACAAACAAATACTTTTACATATCTACTTGTATGTATGAGTATGAGTATGTGTTATGTTTGTAATTAATGTATTTACAACAATTGAATAAATAAAAATTAAACAAAAAAAAATATATAAATAATATGAGTACATATTTCAAAATAAAAATTCTACGGAACTTCATTTTGAGGAACTTGAGTTAATTTTTTTAAGGAACAAAAAGTAAAACCCATTAAATAAAACGAAGCTATCGTAACCGGAAATGTATTTAGAATTTGGAGAGCAATAACTAAATTAGGAGCAAGATCCTCAAGGTCTGAACTAAAAATAAGATTTAACACATCTAAGCTTGAGCATTGTGGTGTAACAAGCAGGGAAATCTTGGTATAATTCTGCCCCATCTAAATCCTTAAAACTACCTAATGTTAATGCATTCTGCAAATTCAGGCAAATTTTTATTTCTTAAACATTTGCCTATGTTATTTAAAAATGAAAAATTTATATTATATGCGCCAAGCTGATTAAACCTTTCTGAAATTGATTGAATAGCCTGATCAAGTATTTTGAAAAAAAAATTGAATTTTTGTTTCGGGTCTAATATAGTTTCGGGACGTTCATCAGCATAAAGTCTTTTTCCCCGTCGAGATCGCAATGATGAAGCTTCCGGAATGGTATTTGGTATTTCTAGGAAACTAAACGTACTTACTCATTTAATTTTTCATCGGAACGCATTGAAATTAAACTATTTTTTGTTTTTTCTAAGACTTTTATGTCTGTTGACAGATTAGCGGACGGACTTTGCAAATACTTGCTAGTTTTATTAATATTTTCTAATATATCAAACCAAATGTGCAAGCAACAAATAAAAGTTAAATCAAACATTTTATTTCCTAAAGATTCAGCAATTTTGTTTGCTTCAGGATTTGTTTTTCAGATATTTCTATAAGGGCTTCATGTCTTCAAGATTCGTTATTAAAGGCCTCAATCCATCTACCTTGCTCTTCCATCTAGTCTCAGAAAGGTGTTTCAAAGTAAGATTTGGAATTCTTTTTTTTTATAAATATCCCACCGCGGTGTGGAACTTGAAAAAGTTTACAAACATTGATTTGTATCGAAAAATTCAACAGCATATAATGAGCACCGAGCAGCATCATTAGCTACTAAATTTAAAGAATAGAAATGATCTTGGTTCCAGGGATCAAATTCGATTCTGTACACCTGCTTCTTTACCTTTCATATTTGAACCATTATCATAGCTTTGGCCACGACAATCCCTTATTAAAATTCCGTACAATTCAAGCTTGGCTAAAATTAACTGAGTCAGTCCCATTTCGGTTTTGTCTTCCACTTTCAAAAACCCTAAGAAATGCTCCTGTACTGCAAACGTTTTCTGGCTTCTATTAACAAACCTAACAACCACAGTAACTTGCTCTACGCGACTTTTATCAGTTGTGGAGTCTACAATAAAAGAAAATATTTTGTTTAATATTTAATATTTTATTGCTAATAGTTGTTGCAAAAATATGTATTATTTCATTTTGAATATTTTTTACTTAAATACTAATTATGGGTTTCTTGACTTGTTATTCTCCCCAAATGCTCTTTTAACAACAATTTAACAACACTGAAAAGTCTTTGTAAAACCGCTCTCCAATGCTTTGATCCAAATAATGTGTTAATTGAAGTGTGCCTGATTTCAAACCATTTTCTAAAAATTTCCATGATTTAAAATTGTCTAAGTGGAAAAAAACTTATCTCATGACTTTTTAAAATTGGACTTAAATGTAGCCAATCGGAACTACCTATACTGTACAAAGCATGAAATTTTCTATTTTTTGCAAATAAAAAGCAGCAACAACAAAAAACACAGTCCTTTGATTTTGTATAAATCAACCAAGCCCTCGGAACTACCTTGCCATTGGAAATGTGCGTTTAAAGCTTGTCAGTGAAAATTGTCTGTTATTTGATTTTGGAAACTGATGATTCTGAACTTGTACTGGTCCCTTGAGAACTATTTTTAATAAATGCATCCGATAAAATTCTCCAATTATTGGGGCCATCAAAATCTTCATGCGACAAGATAACAGAAACCTCTTCTCCTGGCCCACTGTACTTCCTACCTGCACCTCATCGATACTATTTCCGACATGTACCTCATCGATATTAAGAATACTTATATCTGCATGTTCTTCGCTGCGTTTTAAAAATTTTGCAAAATGTATGCTTTGTTTTTTTTTTTTTTTTCGGCTTCAACAAGCTTTCGCTAAATTCTGCTCTAAAACAACGCTTTCACAACTTACACTTCACTTAAAAACTGATTTTATATAGATAATCGTAAGCGAAAAAAAGTTAAAACAATCTGCACCAGAGTAGGTACCTATATCAATAAAAGAAAGATTCATTAATGCCAAGAAAAGTCGTTATAACCGTCATACGTAGATGAGAATATCCATACACTAGAACTAGACAGTGTAGGTATAGTAAAAAAAAAAAACCCGCACACCCTAACTCATAATGATTTCATATGAATACGTTTTTAGTATATGTAACCAAAGAGTATACAACTGCAAGAGTGCGCATCTCATACAACGAAAATTTACTATGAGGGGTACTGATGCTGATACCCCACTGTGCACATTGTCATGCCAGCATCAAGCAACAGCATTGCCGATGCATACGAACGACAGAAATTCCCCTTCGCACTTACCGCCCGAAATGACTACAACTTTTTTAGCTGTGATGCGTACTCTATAGCAATATACCTCTTTGATGTAACATAGAAGAGAACCAGAACATCCATTCATTTTACTGGGCAGTGCATGGTAAAAAAAACTCGCACCTCTAACCCATAATGACTTCATATGAATAAGTTTTTTTGTTAACACATTTTTCGCGGTTCAGTGTGTAACAAATAGAACTAGCCAACGCAACGCAAAACATACATGTGGACGGACGGACAGACAGACATGGTTAAATCGACTCAGCTAGCGATTCTATGTCGATTCATATACTTTGAGGTAGCTTAATTATTTCTAGCTTAATTATTTCTCTATGCTACAAATTATGTATCAAAACGAATATACCGCTCTATGGGATAGGTTATAAAAATACTTCGAGTGTCGGTTATAATATAGCAAATTACTTTAACCTCAGTTATGGATACAAAATGTCAATTACATCGTTTTCATCTAGGACACTTTTCTTTGAGATTCTTTAGTGAAACTGTTTTATGATTTCCCAAGCTGTATAAAGCTGTCCGGTATGATTGGTCTTATACCAACCAACTTATCAGCAAAATTTGATCAGATGAAAATGTCCTCACTCAATGGAATCTCAGTACTGTTTACCGGATGCACATAAAAACAACAAACATTGCAGCAATTGCACTGGAATAAGTGTTCAAAATTTTGCACCGTAATTGTGACCTTGATTTTTTCGGATGTAAAATATTATAGAAAATCATTGGTTCCGTTTGTTTTTGGAAGCAAATATTCAACGAAAACCTGTATATCTAATGCAAATGTACACCAATGAAAAAGTTGCAAACGTCAATAAAAACTGTATATTTTTAGAGTTTACAGCTAGCTACGTAAATGTATCTGCATGTTGATTAAGACCATGTTCACCACGTACTACAACGCAACTTATTAAATAAGATTAGAGTTAATACTTCATCCGTGCTCCAGATTACCAACATTTTGTTCATTTCTGTTCACATTTTGTAAGTCATGTTTGACCGGTATCATGTATTTCAAAGCTCTTCTCCTCCTTTTTCGTGAAAATGTTTAAAATTTATAAGAGCAAAAATGTGGTATGTAACTGCAAAGTTAGTAGCACAATTTAAAACGTTGATTATTGTCCCAAAATATTAAAAGCATGTGTAAACATTTGTTAATATACTTTTTTTTTCATTATTGTTGTAAACTTTTTTTTTAATTATTCCGGGCATGATATGCATAAGCAAAATATTTTTTTGCTTGTTAGTTTGTTTTGATATAGGAAATTTATTTAACTAAAAGGTAATTTATTGTTGTATATTTCTATTTACTTAGTCTACATTTTCTTTTTCTTCAGTTGTAAAACATCCATTAAGAATGTCTTTCTCTTGCTTGGAACATTTGTCAACATAATGGTTGCGCTTTTCGGGGTTGTGTAGCAAGCCTTACAATGTTACAGGGAAAACCTAAATAAAGTATAACCCTTAGGGCAAAAGTTGTCAAACTACTTTCAAACTAAAAAAAATAAATTTTTATTTCACTTTGCTGAGCAATCGTTTATCCGGCACAGAGATTTTTGTTTTGTTATATGCGGTGAATTTCAAACGTGTCGGGATGGGTAATGTTTCGACAGCAGAAGAGAGAGGCAAAATACTTGCCTATAAAGAGTTTGATCGTACATAAAGGGCTATTTTCCGAAAAAAAATGGAAAATGCAAGTAAGTGATTTTGAACTTTCTTAAAAATAAATCAAACTATGGGAACAACATTAAAATGAGGACCACAAAGACAGACGGATTGTCAGAGAAGCCTCTAATTCTTACTGCTCTGTGTTGATATGGTTAGACGAGTATTACCGAGAGCTGAACACTTGAAACGATTAAAATTGAAGCAAAAACACCCACTTACCCCGGTTCGTAAGAAGTCTCGCCATCTGATGATTACAGTTACTATTTTCATGACATACGCAAAGAAAAACACTATGTGTCTCGTCACCATAGCCGTGAGGGGGGTCTAATGGTGTGGGGTGCGATCTGTAACTATATCCAATGTAAATTGCAGTTAGTTCCTATCATGTTCCTATCATCAAGAGTGAATGCGAATCATCATAAGGGCGTACTGGAGGCTTTCCCTTACTACAACAACATGTTTGGACCCGTGACATGGATGTTCTAATATGTTAACGCCCCATTTCATACTGCACGTGTGGTAAAAGAGTGGATTCATAACCAAAAAGTACCTGTACTGAGTGGCCACCATATTCTGATCCCAATATAATTACGAATGTGTAGGGATGGTTGTCACGCAAAGTTTACGAGTCTGGTAGACAATTTTCAGACATTAACTCATTAAAAGATTCCATTAATGCCGCCTGGTACGACTTCTTTAAGCTCTCTAAAATCTCTTTATGATTCCCTTCACAATAGCGTTTACAAAATCATTTCCAACAAAGGGGGTTATGCACATTATTAAAAAAGCTTTAAGAAATGTAGTGCAAGGTGGGCCAAAAGAAGTCATCTGATGTTGTTTGGCCCTTCAGAATATCGGTTGTGGCTCGCGCAGTGTGTGCCGTTGTTCCGTCCTGTCGGAACCACATGTCCTCCAGTAAAATTGCGGCAGGAAAAAACTCGGTTAACATGGCCCTATAGCGCGCACAGTCCACTGTTGTCGTTTGACAAGCTGCGTTCTCGACCAAAAAAAAGTGCAGCAAGAGAAATGAACATTAACTTTTATAAAAATAACGGAAAGAATTAGAATAGCCAATTTTTTTTTTCTTTTAAGAATTGATTCAAAAATATTCAAAAAAATATATTGCTGTACATGCGTTTAACTCTTTTTTTGGAATACCTTAAAAGTTAAACAGAACATTTTGCCCCTATTCAAAAGTATGGGAGTGTATACTACTACTGATTAGTTTCGGACAATTGTTCCTTAATGTAATTTTCAGATTAAGCCAATAACAGAAAATGGTTACAATTCACATGCACACCAATTTTCTTTAAATTCCGGAATAAAAGTTCTTATAATCTTGGTATCTCATAATGTTTTCTTTTATGTTTTAACATCAATTACCTAAATTAATGTATAGGCTTTCTATAATTTGCCCAAATTATGAAATTCTCACATGCTTGATATTTTGCCTTACGCCTACCTCTCAGTAAAAGTCAAAGTTACGTATGACCCTCTTAACCTCTTTAAAAATTCGTTACAAGTTTCCTGTACCTCCGACCTCCATTGTCCGGTCGGTATTTACATTTAGCTCCGGCGCTTACCTTCTTAGTACTAATTTAACAAACTTCAATTCCTTTAAAACAAATCTATTTTTTTTGCTAACTTAAAGCCGCCTATTTTTACTTTTACTTTGTTGCACTTAGCTATTGCGCATGCAACTGTCGACTTTAATTTTTTCCAATGTCTTTAAATTGGCAATTTTTATTATTTATACCAGCTTAGTAATTTAGCAACATCTGACATTTCATTGGTTTTTTTTTTACGTCGGATTGATATCTTGTCCTTTTTAGAAAATAAAATTGTTTCATTCTGTTTTTTTAATTGCTTTCTGTTAATTTGTCTTCCCCTCAACAATATTTATTGCAGAAGATACTTCATATTTTATACTACTACCCTTCTGCATTACAGCTTCAGTACTGTTCTGTTTTAGGTTCGCCACCATATATTTATTTATAGATCTTTAATATGTGCACACTCCTATTACTCCCAACAATATCGATGATCCTTTATCATGTTAATTCACGGATTGGTCAATTGTGCCGTAATGAAATTCATATCCAGTCCTTTGCGGGTTTATTATTAGACTTAGATAATTGCAGACTGTAGTAAAGTCCTGAGGTTTTTAAATAATTCTATTTGATTTAACATCTATATAATGATAACAAAATCAAGTCAAGCACACCACAATTAATACATGTTTCTTTCAAGAAGAAGATATCACATGAACAGGAAGAGTTGAACATACATTTTTTTATCTAGATGTTGGTTAAATATTTTAGCCTTAAAAATATTTCGGACAAAAAATACATTTATTTAACATTGTCTAATGTTTATTCATCTGATCACTGTCGTTGCATTTCTATTCTACAAACGTTTGTGCTAAGTTACGGGTTCTAGCAGTTTTCTTAGTTTTTAGTATGATTTATGGAGGAACAGACCATGTAAATAATAAATTTAAATCTTATATAATTTTATTGTTAAATAATTATTTTATTTTTATATTTTTTTTTTCAAACTGCGGAAATAGATTAATAAAAAAAATGTCTCGGATATAGGTTTTTTATTTTAATTTTCAGGGTTCGAATCAGCTATTCAACTACGTTATGGATCAAACAAACTTCAGAAAAGTTCGTCAGATTAAAGTGAAGATATTTTAAATTAAACATTATCTTTCATTGCTTGGAAGTGGAATAGGGTGGGCCAAATAAGGTTTACCAATGTTAAACACATATAACTTGTAATAATAATTTGTTTAATTAATTTGTTTATATATGAAATACATTTTATGGAAAATAAGTATCTTTATCTATCTATCTAATAGAGTTTGGCTTATTAGCATATACTTTATCTTTTAAATGTCCCCATATTTAAAGTCGCACGCCGTTAAATCTGGTGAACGAGGTGGCCAAGGAAATCTGAATTTTTAGAAATCAAACGTTCACCAAAAATTTAATGTAGCAGGTCCTTAGTTTGCCTAGCAGTGTGCGCAGTCGCTCCATCTTGTTGGATCCAAAAATTATGATGTTGCCCCTTCATTAACCGCAAAAGGTTGTCCATCATTGTTCTTCAAGAAGCCTCGGAAATAGTATCTGGCGTTTCATCATCATTCTCCAAAAATTGGCCATTAACGTTTTCGGCTATAAAACCACCAAACAGTGCATCTTAATGGGTGTAATTGATGCAGGTGTGGCCCTTTGATTATCGGAGCCCCATAATCTACAGTTTTGCTTGTTGATATAACCACTTAAACGGAAATGCGCTTCATCCGGCATTAAAACATTATTTTAAATTTTAATCTGTGCGGCTAATTAATTGCGCAAAACGAATAACGTATTGTAGCCTTTGTCGATGGTCTTGGGGTAACAATGCTTGCACTGTATGGGTAGACTTTAAGATCATACTTTAAAATTCTCCGCAATGCAGTTCTGCCCACTTGACCTGGACGACGACGGGTTGAGACAAATGTATCATTTGCAACATTGCCGCACAGCTTTCACGTTGTCTTCAGTGCGAATTTTTGATGAGCAGCTCTACCACGGCGGCCGCCAAACCCCCGTCCTCAAAACTGTCGACCAAACTCCTAATCATGAAGGCTATGTATGGAATTGATATAAAATATTGGCGATATTTTCGCTGTTCGTTGGCAAAAATAAAAAAAAATCAATAATTTTAACGTGTTGTTGTGTACCTATATCCATTATAAATGTCTAAGAACTCAATTATAAGCAATTATATTGAAAAAAAAGTTATAAGTGTTTAACATTGGTTGGTATAATTTGGCCTACCATATATAATTGGTTAGAAAATTACTTAATATAAAATTATATTTCTGCTGAATATATTGTACTAACTAATTCCAAATTAACATTTTTACATCAGGAGCTATTCGTTCACGGAGAACATGATTTTGCGTACGTATGTGCATTTAATAAAGACAAAACATTTTATGTAGCATCGATCCTTTAGAATGTCTTATAATGAGTGAGTTTGGATGCCATTGCTTTTTCAGCTTATGTTTTAATGGCACTCTATTATCCAATTGTGGATCAACAAATATGAATACTCCTGCCTTGTCAAATTTATTTAAAGAAGTAGGTACTCTTCAGTTTTGACTCTGCTGGATTAATGTTTATATATGCAATAAATTTATAATCCGTTTGTTGGTATCATCCAACTTGTTTTTAATGGTTTCCTACTAAAACTCAATTGAATCATTTATTTTTCACCATTTTTAAAAAGAACAACAATCTAATCTACGATTTAACTCAACTTGGTTTTTCACAGTGCCGGCTTAAGAGGTAACCTCCACTTAAGTGTTGATATAACATAAGCCTCCGATTAAGTTATTTGTTAACAAACTTATTTCTCTAGGTTTCTAGGTTACGATAAATACATAGTTTCACAATATATCATTTTTCTCATTTATAACAAAATTATTTCTCTAGGTTACGATATATAGTTTCAATTTTCTCCTAGGCATTTTGCTATTTGAGATCTACGATCCTTTTACAGTAGTTAATTACCCACAAACTGTTCATAATCACTTGGACATTTTTTAAATGACTGTGAAACCCGAAAAACTTAAGTCCAAACTTAAGCTCTGCGTTTTACTTAGCTAAGCAACGACTTAAGCTCCCACTGTGAAACCGGACATAATAAATTTATTAAAATTTTTAATAAACTCAAAGAGAAACATAAATTTAAATTGGTAGTTCAACATACTATTAGACTTACAAAAGAATAATGTTATAGCACCCCGAGTACTTGTTTTAAAAATATGTCAACTGTGCTATTAACTATTGATAAGATGTAAACGGTTGTTTGTATTATATTGCTACTAACTCAAGTCATCTTTTGTATGTTGAATAGTTACTTCATTTGTTTGTAACACACGAAAAAAAAAAACAAATATATGGTATAAATCAGCTTTTGACCATTAATAAAATTTATGGGTTATGGCATAATAACTTTGAATCATTTCACTCATAAAAGCGACACTTTCTATATCAAGCAACTAACAAGATTTCAATAGAAATTAGAACCCTATATTTGTTTTCTTCTTGGTATGTAATTCGTCCACGTTAACTAACGAACTCTTCTTTCTTTAAATTATATGAAATAACTACAAAATATTTCTGACTTTAACACTGTTTGTTTTTTTTTTCCTTATTTTTTTATTTTCTTATAGAAAGGTGTAAAGGAAATGTTAAATAAGTTCTTACCGAACAAATCATCGTGAGATCACTTGCTACATAAAATTATTTTTTAATCCCATACAATTTTATATTTTAAATAAATTTCGAAAACAGAACATTGTTATTAATATCAAGCAGCACTAAATACTATAAATATAATCATTCGTTAAGTTATCTATTTGGATCTTACATATTAATAAATATTTACATATAAAGTTGCCTTGTCTTCCAATGGTTAACAAACTGATATTTCGAAAATCGAGTTTGTAAATAAGAAGATTATGAGTTTATTAAAGTTTATTTTAGCTTATCTTGCCTTCCAAATGATGTTCTACATCTTCCACAAATTGTGTTTAAGTAATTGTATAAATTTAGAGTTTATTTTTAAACATACAAATAATTTTATACTATTTCGATACATGACAATAAAATACCTTGATCAATTAACATTCATCCTCAGTTTATTTTGAAATTATTTTTGATTTTACGCACATTTAATTTAGTTCTATAAATTTTTTTCGTGTTATAGTAGTTTCGATAATTAAATTAAATAAAGACTTGGGTAATTAGAACGAGTTCTATTTCCCGTGCTTCATTTAATGATGTTTGTACACTCATGCATATAGTAGATTCGTCGCCTGATGCTTTCGATTCGACAATTATTATGCTTCACGTAACTTCAACATCTGCTATCGCATAATAATCGTATCAACTATTCAATAATTCCTTTACATAATACAATAATTGTGCAAACACAGTCGAGAATTGTGCCATATCTAATTAGGTATCGTTTTGCATCGGTTTATTCTGTAGTCAATCAAAGAAATTTTCATAGTTTTCAAAGGGAAGAATGATTTTAGATATTTCGTCTTCGCCTGTAACACAAATTGAGCAGTTGTTAATTGTTGTCATAAGCACATAATTATCACAAATACCATCATTGGTAGTTATTTATTTTTTTATTGTAGTTTGTTATTTGCGCTAGTTTTCAACTTTTCTCGTTTTGTATCTTACTATCTGTATGCAATATGATCCAGCAAAAAAATTTGTTTCTTTTCAATTTTTATTTTGAAAACATAAAAGATAAATAGAACTTGAGATTTTAATTAAAACTAACATTACGGCGATGGAAATGTCCGAAAAGTGGGTCTGTGTTTGCATTTGGGGCTTAACCGCTGAACGGATTTCCTTGAATTACGAGGTTGTTGGATAAATACCCAGAGGGATTTTTGGAATTTGTCATTGTCCAAAACTAATTGTATAGAGCAATCATCAAACTCTTGCGAACTTTATTGTCCGGCTGAATGAAATTGAATATCTTTATTACAATTAATGAATGTTATAATAATGCCTCATAAATAATTTTTATCTGAAAGTTTCCTAACCATTTTTTTTAGTTTTGACATTGAATTAGTTTTATTGTAAAATTTTTAATGCAATTTTGTCATTACAGGGTTGGTTATGTGTGGACTTGTTCCATTTAGTTGGAATTATTAAATAATTGTCTGTTACTGTACGACCGTGTTCTTTAAAAAAAATAGTATGACCCACAAATTCTTAATGAAACTGCACACCACACTGACTCGTGCTGGTTGTAATTATGTGACAAAGAGAATTTCGTTATGAGAATTTAGAGTTTACCACCTGCATTTTTTCTGAGAAGGGGCGTAGCAGTGGGCGTATTTTGAAAATATTAACACGTGTACTGGAATCGTGGACAAAGAGCTTATTTACCAAACGGACTACTATACCCCTAAAATCTCTGTCAGAAGCGGTGGCATGTGTTATAAAAATGGTCTTTAGGCGAAATATTTTAAACCATATTATCCAAAGTTTTGTTCGATCTTTCTTAAAACTTTAAAAACGTCCTTAACGTTGACGTACAGACGACGGACAGACATGGCTAGATCGACTCAGATTTCGATTCTGATTCGATAAATATACTTCACTATGAGCCAATTTTTAAATTGTCAGTTAAACAGTCTGATTGCTGTCTAATAAACAAATGTATCTACTCTTTATCTTCTAGCTAAGGAGGTGTTGGTTTTAAAATCATTGAATAACTCCTAGATTGTAACTAAACGATTTTATCAAACTCAATTGTATCTAACTTCACGAAACTGAAATAAAAAGAGATAGATATAGTGGCAATATTATATGTTAGAGCTTTCAGGCTATTTTTCTCACTGTTGACTGTTCATAAACAGACAGTTAAAGTTTACCCAGGTCACTGAAGAATAGATAATTTCATTCGCCAGATAACTGTTATATACCTAGAGTGTGCTATACGTCTGAATTTGTATTTGTGTGTTATCTGACTGTTAAGTGTTATCTGATTGCTTATCTGGTGATTGAAAACTCGGCCCTATATCTACATAATTCATTTCTCTACGTTATATAAAGCAAGTCTTTGCTCAAAATTTCATCAATCAGAACATGACACACAAATTGATTCAAACTGCTACGTGAACTAATCGTTGTGGGAAATTTAGCTACCAACAACCCGTTAAATGTTATTGCAATCGACGGCAACAATTTAAATTTTAACCTCTACACTTTTCAAAAATCCTTTATCAACAAATAAATTTACATCACAGACTAGCGCTAGTTATAGGTTATTATTTAATGAACAGAAACTCGTATCTGAATCATGAAGTAATGATACAATTCTATAGTAGGCGTAAGTAGTGACTAGTGAATAACACTGCAAAGATGAGTGTGTTTGCGCATTAAATGAAATAAGTTAGTTGTGGCAACGGAAACAACAAAGAAAGGTTGGTTTTGGTATATTCAGTTGATAAGTCGACTTTACTTAATAGTTATGCGTTTTGATTATTGGTAGAGTTTCTATAAAACAGTACATTATAAACTAACCTGGTAACTAACTAATGTCGACATTTGCGTTTTATTATTAGTAACGCAGAATCTGTTTAAACGCATACTATCAACCCTAAACATAATTTCCAGTCTCTTGGAATATTTATTTTGTGTTGTTTTTTCTTCATTGATTCATTTTAGGGTCCAGTTATATCTATCATTGAGAAGAATCATTGGGAATTTTCTTTTACTTTTGTGGATTTTTTATTAATGGTTAATTGGCAAAAATATTTGAAATTTCGATTAAAAGTTTTGCAGAAAATAAGTTCTCGTTTCATCATTATTTATTTTTCTGAAGTATTGTTTCGCGTTCCATCTAAATGAAACACATTCGTTTCAATAATGTGTTTTCATTTCTTCGTCTGTTCCAATGTGTCATTAGTCTTTTGTATGATTAACCCTAACCTCAAGTATGGTTCTGCCCCACTTGGGTGATTTTAATGACAAATAACAGGCGAAACGCTATTGGATAGTAAAAAATACTTGTCAGTTGAATAAATGCGTTTTTCAAAGAGGTATCGTAGTATTAGGCAAATAACCAATTGTTAGTCAATTGGCAGCTTACATAAAGCAAAAGCAATATCTCTATTACCAACTATTACATTAGCCGATTCCATCCCTGATTTAAACTATATATTTGGTCTTCTTGCTTGGTACAAAGCATTTAATATTTTTTTCTAATCGCTAATTAGCAGAATTAACGGAACTATTATAATTTTAACAATTATGAAGAAGAAATGCAATTGCATTTAAATAACGTGAAATTAGAAGAATTGTACTACTATCATAAATACAAGGTGTCTCAAAAGAAAGTTTATATGTAGTGGATCGATTAAAAAAAGTAAGACATTTATTAAAAGTATATTTTATTAATTATTATAGTACACAATTTCGGAATTTATTCTTAAAAATAATATCTTCCAATGTAAACGATCATTCAGTCTAAACAGTAAATAAAATGTCTTATGAGGGTCCAGAGGTTCGTGATGGCTGTCATTTCGTTAAGAATATTTTCTTTCAAATGCGCAAGAGAAGCCTATTTATTTGCGTGAACTTTAGATTTGCCAAGGAAAACTGTTCACAAACTCGTGGCAGACACGTATTGGACGTATTTGACGTTGCTCCATCTCGCTGCAACCATGGTCATTGGTTATAGCAAAAATTATGAATTCTATACAGATGATGCATTCAGAACAAAAAACAGAAACTTTTGCTCAGTAGCTTCATGGTACGTGCGGCCGGTGTGCATGAAAATAAGAACAAAAACATATGGCGGGCTGTGCCAGCACGACCCGCCATAGAACAATTTTTCTTGTATGGAGTGTGTCATCTGTATAGAATTGATAATCTTTGGTTATAGCCAAGGAAGTTTTGCAATTCAGGCACCCAGAAGTCGTCAAAAATCTCCACATAACGCTCTGAATTTACTGTAAGTCCAAGTCCCTATTCTTCTTCTACAAAGTACTGGCCAATAACTCCTTGCGCCGACAACGCAGCACATACCGTCACTTTAGGCTAATGAAGGGGTTTCTGATGCTGCTCGTTTCGAATTCGTTGCCTTCTTTTAGAGGCAGCTCTGCTTATTCATTTATCTACTAAAATTTAATTTATCTATTAAAATTAAGATGTTTGTGTAGCGCTCAATTACCTGATTTATGAAATCAAGATTCTGACTAGCATTTAATGCACTTGCGGCATAAAGAATTGAAAACTTCAAATCGCCACGAAGAGCCTATCCACATGTTCTACCCTTCTCGTACCTTCCGCACCCTTCGTTATCGTTGCGTGAACACAGTCAGCTAAACAAATATAAAGATTAATTTGAGGCACCTTGTATATTCCATCTACGTTTGCATATACAATTACGCAGAAATATAGCTTATGTGATAATTATAATGGTATTTAAATTGCAAATATTTTTTATATATATATTATAAGTTTCACTTTTTTGATTAATTTATTTGCAATGTGTTTATTGTTTCAAAAAAATATGCAATTATATCAAATAGAAAATCGATTTAAACAAATTTTCAGGTTGCTGAAGAAAGGGAAGAACACAAGTACGATAATCGCGAAAACACACCTTACGGTGAATATGGTGGTTGGCATAAGGCTGCAAAAGTTGATTCTCCGACTGTAACGACGACTCTTAAAAACTTAGGTGCTCTTTATCGTCGACAAGGAATGTTTGAAGCAGCCGAAACACTTGAAGATTGCGCATTACGCAGCAAAAAAGAAGCACTAGACCTCGCTAAACAAACAAAAGTCGCACAATTACTAAGCAGTAGCGAAAAAAGGCGATCACGCCATTTGAAAGATGACATGGAGCCTGCTGAAAAAGACGAGGTAAATATTGTTATTGAATTAATATGTTATAATTCAAATTCATATAAACTTATGTTCTTACATTTTAGAAACGATTTACAAAATCTTAAAAAATCACTGCTGCTTTAAAATCGATTACTAAGCATCTAACTGCTATATGATGATGCATAAGGAGATCTGAATTTGTTTAGTAATGTTCTTTTTTAATTTCGCACCAAGAAAAAAATAATTGTATGGATCATGTTCAACTAAATTATTTTTCAATATTCGATATCGAATTATTTAAACAGAATTATTATTTAAATAAATACTTAGAACAAAATAATATTAACATGTAAAGTTATACAAAATTATATATATACATATTTTTTATTATTTACTAGCATTTTGTTTTTAAATTATATCGGCTTAATTAAATACTGTTCTATAAAAAATATAAGCAAATTAACATTATTTTCAAAGGCATGTACCTTGAAATGGGAAAACTAAAACGAGTCAAATACTTTTTTCTTGTTTACGAACGATTAAATGTTTATCTGCAGAGTACGAATGAACATTAAGCTTCGGCCACCTTTGGCAAAAGAACTCGACCGTATATTTTGCAGGAGACGAATGTTGTCATCTAAAAAGAGAATTACAGAATTTCCGCAAACTAAAAAGCGAAAAAAGAACATGTCTCGTCCTCTCCGCGTTTGTTTTGTTTCCGAAATTTTTCATTTCATCAAAAAAAAGTAGAAGTGAAGTTCCATCTGCAAGCAGGTGGGTGCTTTTTATACATGAATTGTCTTGAATTACCAAGTGGGCAAATGTTTAGTTATAAGTTCTTACTCAGGTTCGTGACAGTCCGGAATGAATCAATGCCTACACCAATATGCCTCTCCAATTAGCCCGGTCCTTAGCTAACTGCCTAGTTGCCCCACTTAAAGTTGGTGGAGGTTGGTTTCTACTTGTGTGCCACTTAAGGCAAAGTCCTGTACAACCTCAAAGTCATCAATGATGACGTTCTGTCCTGTGGTGACGCATTCTTCATCAAAACGGGTTTCTTGCTGGTAGGCGCTAGAAACCTACCACGTCAGTTGCGGCTAATATAATAGCTTTTTGGCATCGTTGCCGTTGTACTTCGATGTAAGGTGTTAATGGATAGGTTAAGGAATACGCGTTCTGCAAAGTATTTGGATTACTCTTGCCATTGGAGTATTTCGATATTACATCGTTTTACAGTATTTCTTATTGCGTGGAGGATAACGTGCCACTCCAGGAACGATGTTCGCAAGTTTTACCAAAGTGTAAAACGTCAAAGCCAAGGATACAAGGCTCAAACGGAATCCTGTCGAGATGAACAAGGAAATATCGTAGTTGAGACACAGTCGATGCTGAGGATATGGAAGAACCACTTCTGCAGACTGTTAAACGGCGATGACGAACAACATTCCGCGGTCAGGCAGAACGAACCATTCATTATTGCGAATATTGGCTGCCGACCTAAGTGAAGTGAGGATAGCAATATCTAAACTCAAGCTCAATAAGGCCGCCGGAAATGACGGCCTTCCTGCTCAGCTTTATAAAGCTAGCGGAGATGACTTGGTAAGTAACATCCACCAACTCATATGCCAATTCTGGTCGGATGAAAGTATGCCTGAAAAATGGAACCTCAGCATCGTTTGCCCGATCCACAAAAAATGAGACCCTCTGAACTGCGCCAAATACAGAGGCTTAAGTCTCCTCAACATCGCCTACAAAATCCTATCTGCCGTAATATGTGAACGCCTGAAATCGTTTACCAACAACCTGATCGGCCCTTATCAGTGTGGTTTTAGGCCAGAAAAGTCCACAACCGATCAAATTTTCACACTTCGGCGGATCCTGGAAAAAAACAAAAAGTCCAAATCGCTACCCACCACCTTTTTATCGATTTCAAAGCCGCAAACGACAGCATTTATAGAGACGAACTATACAGAGCCATGTCTAGTTTTGGTATACCGCCCAAACTCGTCCGTTTGGGACCAGTTTGATCGAACTGGTAGTGTAATCCCCATATGACCTGCTTCGACACATTTGATCACCAGGTCTATAGGGATTTCCAATACTGAGTCAGTGTGTTGGAAAGGACTTGGTGGCGGAGGAGCCCTCAATTGGTCAACGGCAGCGCTCATATCCCAAAATGGGCTACTGACATCGACCCGCTGTTCTAGGGTCAAAACAAGGGCCTGGCCTTCCAAGTTGAGGGTTGTGCTTTGGGTTAACTACCCATCCACGGAAAAAAGCTTATGTTACGAAGCAACCAATAGCCTCAGAAACGAAAAAGGGCAACGACGTTCGTATCTGCACCTGGAATGTGAGAACATTAAACAGGAGAGGCGCAGGCGAACAACTAACGGAAGCCCTAAACTGCTACAAAGCAGACATTACTGACACCCAGGAAATACGATGGGATTTGGGGCAAAAAGAGGATGAAAAACTGTGACATCTACTATGGACCGTGTTACAGTGAGCAGAAACAGCGACTATTTGGATGCGGATTTGTTATAAGTGCCAGACTTAGGCAAGAAGTCTTATGTTTCCAAGACATTAGCGAACGCATTGTAACAAACCGCATCAAGGCCAAATTCGCGAACAGAAGCCCTATATGCGCTCATGCTCCGACGGAGGAAAAGGATGATATAACTAAGGATTGCTTCTACGAGCTCCTCGACAAAACCTATGAGCGACTACCAAAGTACGATGTTAATATAGTGCTGGGAGATTTTAACGCAAATGTAGGAAGAGAAGACATCTTTAGCAGTACTGTCGGAAAATATAGCCTGCACGACAACACGTCTGGTAACGGACTTAGGCTAATTGACTTCACTACGGAACGTTATGCCACTATAGCCAGCACACGGTTTCCTCACCTCGATATCCATAAGGGGACATGGCGGTCTCCAGATCAACGAACAGTCAACCAAATTGATCACATTGCGATAGACAAGAGGCACGCATCCAGTATTTTGGATGTCCGAACATTCCGAGGGCTAACATCGACTCTTACCACTACCTTGTTGTAGCCAAGGTAAGGATGCGGATATCCACCACGCCACAAAAAACCAGAAATACTGTGAAAAAATTTAATTTCGAAAGACTGCAATCGCCAGAGACCGCCAAGACCTTCGCGTAACGCATCCCTTAACCTCTCGACTCACAACACACCACCAGCATCTAATGTCGAAGAACAATGGCAACGATGCCAACAAGCCATTAGATCAGCCGCAACTGGTGTGCTAGGTTCCTCGCGGCCACCAGCAAGAAACCCTTGGTTTGATGAGGAATGCCGGCAGATGCTCGCAGGCAAGAACGAGGCCTGCAAGGCTAAGCTGCAGGTGAAAACGAGAGCTGCCATTGAGCTTTATAGGCAAAGAAGAAGGGAAGAACATCGGCTTTTCAGAAAGAAGAAAAAAGAGCAAGAAAAGCGCGCGATCGAGGATATAGAGAGGTGCCACTCCAGGAACGATGTTCGCAAGTTTTACCAAAGTGTAAAACGTCAAAGCCAAGGATACAAGGCTCGGACAGAATCCTGTCGGGATGAACAAGGAAATATCGTATTTGAAACACAGTCGATGCTGAGGATATGGAAGAACCACTTCTGCAGACTGTTAAACGGCGATGACGAACAATATTCCGCTGTCAGGATATTGGCAACTACAGCTAAAACTGCCAACCACCCGACCTAAGTGAAGTGAGGATAGCAATATCTAAACTCAAACTTAATAAGGCCGCCGTAAATGACGGCCTTCCTGCTGAGCTTTATAAAGCTGGCGGAGATGACTTGTTAAGCAACATCCACCAACTCAAAAGCCAAATCTGGTCGGATGAAATCATGCCTAAAGAATGAAACCTCAGTATCGTTTGCCCGATCCACAAAAAAGGAGACCATCTGAACTGCGTCAACTACAGAGGCATAAGTCTGCTCAACATCGCCTACAAGATCCTATCTGCCGTATTATGTGAAGGCCTGAAACCGTTTACCAACAACCTGATCGGCCCTTATCGGTGTGGTTTTAGGACAGGAAAGTCCACAATCGATCAAGCATTTATAGAGACGAACTATACAGACCCATGTCTAGTTTTGGTATACCGCCCAAACTCGTCCGTTTGTGTAGGATGACGATGGAGAATTCTCGCTGCACCATTAGGGTCGGAAACGACCTCACCGACACATTCGATACCAAAAAAGGATTTAGGCAAGGCAATGAGCTGTCATGTGACTTTTCAATTTGATTCTTGAGAGGATTGTGCAAAACTCCCGAGCCAACAATCGGTGCAACTACTAGCATACGCCGACGATATTGACATCATCTCAACTTGACGTCATAGCCACGTTTGCTAGTATAGAGAAGGTAGCGGCAAAAATGGGTTTAGCCGTAAATGAGGGTAAGGCTAAGTATATGCTGTCAACACGAAAGGACACACAACATCGACGAATTGGACAGAACGTCAACATTGACAGATATAACTTTGAGGTAGTACGGTAAGGTAGTAAAGCCCTCACTCAAACTACTAAGGAGATCCTATATAAGACCCTGATTATCCCAGTCCTGCTCTACGGCGCTGAAGCATGGACCGTTTCAAAAGCGGATGAAGAAATCCTTGGTCGATTCGAGAGAAAAATTCTTAGAAAAATCTCCGGTCCCGTTTGCGTTGACGGGCTATGGAGACGAAGATTCAACCAAGAACTATACGAGCTGTACAGCGACATTCCCGTGGTCGAAAAACTCCGCATAGGACGTTTAAGATGGCTAGGACATGTAGAACGAATGGACACCAATTCTGCGGCTCGCAGAGTCTTCGATTCCCAGCCAGACGTTGGACGCAGTAGAGAAAGACCTCGCCTTAAGTGGCGCGCACAAGTAGAAACCGACCTCAACTAACTTGGAGTGCGCAACTGGAGGCAGTTAGCTAAGGGCCGGGCTAATTGTAGAGGCATGTTGGTTGAGGCCCAGGTTCATCCCGGACTGTAGCGCCACTTAAGGAAGGGGGGATTATCACTTTTAAATTAATTTCCCTTAGGTAAATTCATTCAGTTAACACAATTAAAATCACGTTCAGTTAAAAATTCAGACTGGTAATGCATATATCCACTCATCCTTATTTATATTACTCCACATACTGATCTGGACATACTGATCTGGAAAGTGACGGCATATTCTCCAAAGTTCCCGAGGTTTCTTGATTGTTCGAGCAGTGGTGTTGATACCAAAATCAGGCCCTTCCGATGGGAGCATCCAGTACCGCAGATGGAGCTGTTCACACATGAGGGTGTATTCCCGCACTGCAATCAGATTTTAAAACAACAACCTCAAACTCTGTCTTTTTTGTTTATGTTAAGCGACCTCTAAGCAACGTTGCCTATATGTAAAAAAAAACACCTTCGGGTTAGGTAGGGGTCATAATATATCCGAGGTAAGGCATTCCTTTCGTAGAAGGCGACTAAAATCCCGTCCTCCCATACCGATTGTATACAATACAACAAAAAGATTAAATACCCCAGGTGGCAATTCAGTTTCACTGGAAAATCCACCCTCTTCGGAGGTCGGTTCTACGGATTCTGGGGAGCGCCAATTGTTGCAATTGTGTAACCCTTTTGGGAAAAGTTCAAGGGTAACGAGGATACCTACATCTGGACCTAAAAAAATATATGCGTCTCCAGGAGCTCGTCAACTCCAGGAGTGTCAGCTCACGAAAAACGAGACTCAATAAAAATGATTCTAAAGAAAAGACCGGTGAAAAAATGAAAAGCTGTGCCCTCACCTGAAGTAATAAATCAGGATAAAGGTAATATTAATAAAGGGAAACAGCTTAAACAAAGGCCCGCCCACCGCCAATTAATGTGATCAGTATTGACGACTATAACAAGTTGCATACCTTGATAAAATCGTTGCCATTACCAATCTACCAAGTAACTTCATTTAAAAACAATACATGGAAAGTCTGCGTTAAAGACCGCGAAAGTTGCCATCTATTGTCTCTATGAGAATAACCCCCAAGGCAATCTCGACGCAACGGACGGTATCGACGCAGACGGTTTCGCGTTGAAATGTCAAAAACTCATCGAGCTTATGGGAACATGTATAAGTGGGCAATCTGAACGCCGACGCGACGCAATGGACGTTAGCTACACAGAAAAGTTGATTCAACTTCAACTTTCTTGCGCATCGACGCATTGGAATGTCAGTTTGAAAGCTGTCAGATGGTATGTTTGTGAGAATCTTGAGATTACTTTCATAGGTTATAAATAAACAAAATAAATTAAAAGTACTGAATTAATAATTGTGTTGTGTGACTAACAACTAATTAAATTTTCTTCTGTGAGAATTGAAAAACAAACAAAATCTTCGACGGCTAATGGTGAACTGTCAATCAAGTGACATTGCATCGCATCGCGTCGTGAGCGTCGAGATTGCCACCACCAACCAAATCCTCACCATTTTTGACACTTCAATGCGAAACCGTCTGCGTCGCGTGCGTCGAGATTGCCACCACCATAAATCTGAAAAGCTTTTACGCGTTGTTGTAGCTAGAGGGTTACATGCATCGTGCTTAATGTGACATAGTTAACGATCTGAAAAACAGACAATATAAAGTTATAGATAAAGAGAAAGCGTGATAAAGAGAAAAAAGGGGGTGAAAAAATGTAATGAACTTTCGACAAAGCAGAAATTTTGAACAAAATATATTAAATAAAAACAATTCTTAATATTGCTGTAAAAATCGAACCAATGCGTAAAGATTCCAAATTAGTTCCTCAGTGAAAGCGCTGCCGAGGATATAGTCATACGCAAACCTTATTTTTATAATTTGCACACACTCGAGTGGTTATAAATACCCTTTATATGCTTTAGCACAGTGCAGGCGTTAAGTAAATTCGGGATAAGAAGAAAGGAGATACCGATGCACATTGGTTTTCAATGCCTGTAAGTTATAATGGAAAGGAAGAACAGAGTTTGGTAGAGCATTCCACATTTGGTTTATGTACGAATCTCTATATTTCAGCATTAGTCCGAAGATAGGCTTGGGGGTAAACTGATTTGCATTCATAGCGTAACGAGTATTGCGGCTGAATTGTTGAATGGGAGGAATATAGCTGGCTATTTCATTGGTTTTTAAAATAGCGATAAAACAAAGTGGCAGGAGATAATTCGACGATGTTCGAGCGAAACTAAAGAGTTCGCTAATCCTATGTTTGAATCCTGCGTTGAATTCAAGTTTACCGCGTATAAACGCTTTATATATTGTGGCCAGATCAGAGGGGGTAAAATACTTAAAAAAGAAACAAAGACATGTTTTGTCAGTTACTTTATTTTATTTAACACAAAAACAGAATAACTCAAACATTTCGTACTTTTCTGACCCTAATGAAAAAATGAATCCTCTTTTCCAAACAGTTTGTGCATTCAGCAATGCATCGAATGCGAATACGTGCTTTTCCGCTAACATCGATGGGGTGTGTTCATTTAGGCTCGTTTGTTATCTCGTTTGTTGGTGGTCGGCATACCACCTTTCAAGTCGAGAACGGCTATCTTTATTGCTGGACGTATATAAATTCCGCTGCTGGTCTGCACAGTAACTTTCCTTAATTTTACGTCACTACTAAGAGTCCGATCTTATATCCTTCCTTTGGGCCATAGGTTTCTTAGGTTGGAGTCGTCGACTACGATCGCAATGTCCCCGACATCAATGGGCTTCGCTGGTACACACCACTTGGATCTGCGAGTTTAATGTTGGGAGGTATTCCTTAAAAAAACGCTTCCGAAACCGGTTCGTATACTTTTGAACCTTCATTCAGTATTTTCTCTATAGTGCTCCATCATCGGTACGAATGCTGTAGGGTTTGTTTCCGTCAGATGTTCCCAGTAAGAAATGGTTCGGTGTTAAGGCCTCGTCGCTTTGTTTTTCCAACGGTATTTATGTGAGTGGGTGACAATTAGTAGTTCGTTACACTTCAACCATCATGGTATAAAGGAGCTCCTTGAATAGAACCGCGAATGTTATTAATGAATCGAAAACATATACCTGCGATCGTAATAACCGCATCCACCTTGATGAACGTGTGACATCTATCACACCTTGCGATTTCAGCTTATGGTCAAAATTATGCGTTCGTATTTCTTCTTCGGAGGTCGTCTTGTTGCTTGTGGTATCATGAGGCCATTCCGTTGCAGGAAGCTTTAAAAATTCAGGACCGTTAAATCAACGATTCGAGGACTTGCATTTTTGATGTTTCTGCCACTTTGTCCCTTCATCCGCTACATTTAACATCGTTGAAATATATCGCCAATCCGCCACATTAGATGATTCTAATATTTCAGTGACACGAAAGATGACGAATTGACGATAGTTGCGGTGATTAGTTCGAATCCAGCACAACACCGTTTTTTAGTCCAACCAGAATACTCTCGGAATCGATACTAATTTAAGCCGCGATACCCTTGTCATAGCCCCCAGAAAGCTACAATTTAATCTGTTCCCAATGCTGCAACGAAAATATGCCAGAGCTGCACCATCGGCTAAAATGTTCATCACTTATTTGATCGTCACCGCCGATTTTATCTCTCCACAGGATTTAGAGCATTATTTTTAGGCAAATCAGAAAGTCACAGCGGGTCATAAATACTCATAAGAATGCGTAATACTGCCCTTTTCGTCGGCTTCCGACCACTACTTAAGATTTATTTGTTGCTTGCGTTTCTTCCAACAGCAAATGTAAAGCAATATGTTAAGGTACACCACCACATTCCGAAAACTTTATTGGCTTCGGTGTCAGATCCCATGTTAAGGTTTACTTGCCTTTCTGTTTATTAAGGCCCAACTCCTTACAACTCTTGATGTAATAGAAATCCATTTTCGAATTTCGAAAACGCGGCGCTGGTGAAATCATTTTACTTTCTTTAATAACTGAACCGCCGCTTCCATAGTGTCTACGGAGTCCAGAAGATCATCCACATAATGGTTTTTAATAATGGACGTTACCGCTATTGGATATTTATCCTCAATACCAGGACGTTTTTATTTTTTACGAATTGTGCGCAATTTGGCGAGCATGTAGCCCCAAACGTCATTACCTGCATAACATATATATCAGGATTCCTCTCCGACTCATTTTGATTCCAAAGAAAGTGCTGTGAATGTTGATCTTCATCGTTTATACGGACTTGTTGGTACATCTCACATATATCACCACAGATCGCAATCCCTCTTTGCCTGAACCAATTTAGAATACCAAGCGATCCGGGTTTTGCCTGGTTTCTTTGGGTTGATATTATGGAAAATCGGCAAGTACCAGACGCGAAGATGATGTTGTTTGAACTCTAATTGCATCAACTTTCGAATGTATCTCTTTCTAACATAGTCTTCAATTTGCCTCTTTAGGTTTTACTTCAATGCAGGATACCGATTCAGCCTCAATTGAAAACATTGGTATCGTCTAACAGCCACTAGAAAACTATCTGGCGATTCTACTCCATCATACTTCCATTGAAGTTTGGACATATGGTATACAACTATAGGATTATGCCAGTGAAACGAATCTTTACAAACTTTTGAAAACAAAATGTTGAGATAATTCGACAATCTACGAAGAGACCTGGGTATAGTTGAGACTAAGTCAATTTAGTTGAGCACTACTTTATTTTAAATAGTATGTAAGAGCCGATAGTTTTATGCTGCTAGTGCTCTTATTTACAATTTATTAATAGTATATTTAAAATATGTTATTGATAAGAAAAAATAAATAAACGAAATAGTATGTAACAGTGAAGTAGTTTATCTTAATAACATATAGCTTGCTTGGTAAAATTACAATAGGTTATGGACACCAGCAACGCTGATAATACGAAGATTATCTACCAACTGATGTGATCGTTTTCAGCATTTTCTTCGATTTGATCGATATTTCTTAAGGGTATTTTAACTTCCAGGTTATTCTTGGAATTGAGCATCTCTTGATAACATAATTGTGTGTTCTTCTTTGATGTAAATTCGGTAACGTTCGTCGCCATCATATCCTACTAAGAATCCTTTTACTGCTTTTTTTATAATTTTTCTTCTCTTCTTTGCTGCAATATGAACAAAACAAATCGATCCAATAATCATCAGATGCTTAATTCTAGGTTTCATTCCAAACCAGTTCATATGGACTAACACCTTCATTGGATGATTTTCCTGTTCTATTGCCGACGTCACTAGCTCTGCCTACATTGAATCAGGAAATTCAGCTTCACGGTTTGCATACTTAAAAGTCCTTAGGCATCTTGATAACTGTTCGATTATCCCGTTCACTGCCGCCGTTCTGCTGTGGTGTAGGTGTATACGGCGCTGTCAGTCTCTGAATAATTCCGTTCTCGCTAGGATTTAGGGCCGATCAGAATGCGTATCTGTAGCTGTTATCTGTAGCTGAGTGAAAAGTTAAAAACAGGGCAACCCGTATTCCGTAAGCGCTTACACAATGTGTATCTTCGTGAATCTGTAGATCGAAGTTGAATAGAGGGCAACTTCATTCAAGAAATGTATCTCTCTTTTGATAGCGGTTCAAGATACAAGCTACAGATATGCACTCTGAGCAGGCCTTTTGTCTCACATCTGCACAGTCAAACTCTCCACCATTATCATTCAGCATCTCTACAATCGAGTTTTTATGCGTACTCACATTTGCTAAAACTTGTTTTAAGACAAACTTGACGGCAGATTTTTCTTTAATTATGAAACCGTAGCGATATTTCATGTGGCTATCTTTAAACATGACTAAGTATCCCATTTTCGCAAAAGACTCACGAAAAGGTCCAGCAAAATCAGTTGAAAATAAATCATCAGGTCTTGCTGCCTTTCTACTGGTGCGGAAGGGAATACGATTCACAAATGTCTTAGTATTAAGACATTCGCAAATTTGCAAATTAGAGAGACATTAATACTAATATCCTTATATAGGGCAGCCATTAAGTCCGTGTTACCTGAAAATTAATTTTGGGCTAACATTGCAAAAACAATTTTTTTCGAAATTGCAACTATACCATGAAGGATGGGGCACCAAGACAAAAGACACATAAAGGATATGCTTAAAAAGGAGTTAGATCTAGATGTTAAGCTGACAACTGTCAAGTACTCCCTTTTTATATCCTATCCCAATGGGGTATATTAGTTTTGACATTTAGTTTGTACAGAAATAATTTCGATAGATATAAATCAAAGTATATTACAAAGTATTTTGTTTACAAAAAAGTATCTGCGAAGTCTCAAAAGACTTTTCTGCAGAAGGATAGTTACAATAATGTTTTAAGTATTCTTGAAATATTGTTAACATTTTTTTTAATAAGATACATTATTTATTTTTCTTCTGTTTTTTTTTTCTTCATTTTTCATTAAGGGCAGTTTAATAGGTGCTTTTTTAAAAGTTTCTTTCTCAGTCCATCGGAAGGTATGTTAAGTAACTAGTTCTCTCGGCATCTTGTTGAAGACCTGAGGGATAGTAACGGAAAGTTGTTGTTTTCCATATGCATTTTTAAACCGAGTTGTTTGCAGGAATCCTTGTGCTCTCCTTCTCGTGTTGAAATGATGGTCTATTTGCTGCTTATATTGCTGATCGTTGTAGTATTCTACAAGGATGTTCAGTTCGAACAGCTGTTTTATGTTCAAAATTCCAAGGGTTTTGTATGTGTTTTCTTGAATTGTATTGAGTTCTCTATTTCTTCTGTTTTTTTGTTGTATTAATATTTTTGTAATGTGATTTTGAATTTTGTTGTAGTTCCATTAAGTAACTTTGTGTGGTGTTTCCCCACCCCAATATCCCGTACCTTAATGATGACTCCACTAATGAAAAGTAAACCTGCCTTAAGAAATTGTAATTGCTGTAGATACTCAAATGATGTAATGCATTAACTGCTTTTCTTAATTTTTTTCCAATTTGAGCAATGTGTATATCCCATTTAAAGTAGCAGTCAAGTTCTACCCCTAGGTACTTAAAATGTTGTACATTTTCAATGAAGTCGTTGCAGTTATCATCACAGTTAAGTTTTTCTTGGTACGCGTTTTGATGAAGACATTTTGTTTCATGTATTTTAATGTTTATTTTTGTTTTTAATATGTGGGAAGATCTTATGTGCATTAGTTTGTTTTTTTTTTTTATATTAATTATGAGTCCAAAGTTATGACACCATCTCACCACAGAATCGAACTCCTCTTGCATTATACTATTTGCTGTTGCTAGGGTGATGAAATTTTTAATATAGACGCTCTGTCCGATGAAGCAGAACAAATGTAAGAAAATTCAAAATCCGCCCATTACCACGCTCACTTTTCAAAGAAACGTTGTTTTTGGGCAAACGGTAGAAAATTTTGAAAAAATGTGTGAAACTGATATTTAGACAATCCCAATACCTATATTTTGTCTATACAGAATTTTTTTGCTACTTTTTGGGGTCGTTTTCTTAAAAAAAAAACTATTTTCGTCTATAGATCTATAGACCATTTTAGCCCACGACCACTTTTTGGGGGCGTTTTCTTAACAAAACGATTTCTATGCCCTACCGCATAGTATATGCAATAGAAAATCTTAGTTTTAAAACGAACCATAAAAGATGTTGATCAACTGTGTGAACAGTTGATTTGTCATCAATTGAGTTGAGTAAGTATGAGTAGTATGTACATTTCTTTATACAACGGTAATAGCTTTCACTTTTGAATTCTTAATGAAATAAACCGACAGCAGTCGTTGTAAATCGTTTGATTGAAACAGTGAATTAGTTTTTCCTAATAACATTTGGTTTTCTTGGTAAAATTACAAAGCTGAAACCGCTGAGCGGGTAAAAATGTCAAAGCGTGCGCCAAGCCGTTGCGCGTAACTTTGGCAAAGCGAAGCTCCAAAGCGTGATTGTGTTTTAGCCATTAAAAACAAGGCGTTACTGCTGCCAATTTGAATGGTGAAGATTTTTCAAAGAAAAATTCAAAACAAATAAATTTGAATTTTTTGAACACCGATTTCATAAGTCCATTTATTATTTTATCCTAATAGTGCTCGTTTTTTAAATGTATATCTGAGAAATAGATTCACAAATGTTGACAGATTCAAATTTTGATATGTAGTTGATACACCAACCAGCCGTGCATCTCTCTGTTGACAGCGATGCAAGATACCAGCTACAGATACGAATTCTGGGCAGGCCTTAAACCCTTGGATTTGGCCTAATAATAACAAGCCGGGCAATAAATTGCGGAAAAAGCAGGAACTCTCAAAGAAAAATTACCTGCCAAATATAATCGTGATTAAAAAAAATGTTAGCTTCATGGAAAGCAGAGATCAATTATGGAAGAGATAGGGAGCCAGACATCAAGTAATGAAGAGATAGGGAACTTTCCAGAACTTTACGTTTTGCCTACAAGCTAGACCTAGAATTTTTCAGGATTTTGACAGATGAATTCCCCACCACGGCCCAAATAGGTGTACACATCTTTGATTCACACGCGTGTCTGCCGCCTGGTAGACGCCAAACGTAGACTAACTGCCAAATTTGAAATTTCAAACAAAAAATTTTGGCTGAGAAGCCTATCTCTGTGTCTTAGAGCTACTTTTTTAGCTTCATCTTCAACCATTTCAATATATAGATCTCTATGCAGATCGGTGTTACGTATGTACCACGGTGCGTTAACTATGCTCCGTAGTACTTTGTTTTGGAAGGTTTGTATTATTAGTAAGTTTGTCTTGCATGTGCATGCCCACAGCTGGAGCCCATAGGTCCATACTGGTTTAAGAATTTGCTTATATAGCAATAATTTATTGTAGTTGGATAAGGGTGAGTATCTCCCAATAAGCCAATACATTTTACTATAGCGGATGTTTAACTCATCTCTTTTTTTCTTTACGTGGGCTTTCCAGTGCAGTTTGGCGTCTAGAGTCATCCCTAAATATTTAGCAGTATTTGAATATTCCACTACATTACTATTTATGTATACTGGAATGTGTGGTACAGTTTTTAACGTAAAGTTTATATGAACTGACTTCAGGTCATTTAATCTGATCTGCCAATTTTTAGTCCATTCTGAGATATTGTTTACTGCCTTTTGAAGCTTTTTTGTAGCTATTTCGACAGTTTCTCCTACAGAAAGTATAGCAGTATCGTCTGCAAAGGTAGCTAGAGTGATTTCGTCACTTTCTGGTAGATCACTAGTGAATAGGAGATATAGTACTGGACCTAAAACACTGCCTTGAGGTACACCAGCCTTTATTTCTCTTAATGTTGAGTATGTTGTTTCTTGTTTTATTCTGAAAAATCGCTGTAGAATATACGACTCCAGTATTTTTGAATACTGCTTCTGCAGTTGCTTTTGTAATTTATGGATCAATCCTTTGTGCCATACTTTGTCGAAAGCTTGTGATATATCAAGAAATACTGTAGAGCATACTTTTTTCTCTTCAAAAGCATTTTCAATTTTATCAGTGATTCTATGCACTTGGTCAATTGTTGAGTGTTTATTCCTGAACCCAAATTGATGGCTCGGTACTAGGGATTTGTCTACAATAATATTTTGCAGGCGTTTTACCAGCATCTTTTCGAATAGCTTGGACAACATTGGTAGTATTGATATTGGCCTATATGAGGTTACTTCGCTAGGTGGTTTACCTGGTTTTGGAATCATTATAACCTCCGCGACCTTCCATATGCTTGGTACATATCTTAATCTAAATACAGCGTTTATGATCTGCGCTAGATGTTTCAGTATTTTTTTTGAGAATTGTTTTAAAATTTCCCCCGTTATTAAATCAAACCCTGGGGCCTTTTTTATATTTATACCTTCTTTTATTTCTTTGGCAAGTTCTTTAGACGTAACCGGTCGAATTGGTACATCTTCCTGGCACGTTTCTTCCATTCCTTGATAGTCTTTATCTTCGTATGGTTGGAAGACGCCTTCAAGATGCTCAGCAAAAGTATTTGCTTTTTCTTGACTGCTTTTTGCCCAGTTTCCTTCTCTGGTTTTCACTGGTGGGATGTGAGCTGTTGGCCTGTTCATTTTCTTTGTTGCCTTCCAGAGCGAGTAGTCAGTACTAGCATCATTTGTTAGGCCTGTAAGGTATTTTTTTAGTGACTCATTTCTGAATTCAATTATTGATTTTCTGAGTTTACTATTTAACCTGTTTAGTTTGTTTTTGTCAATTGGCGCCCTTGTTTGTTGCCAACGTTTTCTAGCTTTTCTCTTTTCTGCAATAATTTCACATATTACAGGAGGGTATGAATTTTGTTTTATTTTGTTTTTTATTTTGTTTTTTATTTTTGGAGTTGCAGCCCATGCAGCTTTTTTTATATTGAGTGTAAATAATTGCACTGCTTTTTCTATTTTCTCTTCTGTTTCAATAGCTATCATTTGGGTATTTTCTTCCAACTTCTCTCTGAAGTAGCTCCAGTCAGTTAGCTTATTAACTAGTGTTGGACTTTGATCTTTCATTATTATTTTATCGCCAAGTGTGAAAAGTATTGAAGAGTGATCTGACTGTAGGTCTGGCCCTTCTTCCACATTTATATTAATTGAGGAGATATTTTTTGTTATAAAGGAGTCGACAAGATCTGGGGTTTTATTCCTATCTGTTGGCCAGTAGGTAGGTTTTCCCGCCGAATGATATTTACTGCCACATTCTTTAATTGTTTCAAGTAAAGCTCTTCCTCTAGTATTCGTTAGTCTAGATCCCCAATACTTATTTTTGGCATTAAAATCTCCTCCCGCAATGAATCTATTGTGAAATATATCTAGAAGACTTTTAAAGTCATTTTTCTGTATTCTATAGCTAGGGGAACAGTATACTGATGCAACTGATATCTGCCCACTGTTCGTTTTTATTCTTATGGAGATCCCTTGAATCGCACATGACTGGAATTTGGTTTCTATATGGTGTTCAATCTCGTTTTTTATTAAGACTGCAGCCCCTCCTTTTGCACAATTGTGAGGATGTGGGGTGTGATATAGTTTATATCCTTGCAGTTTAAAGTCTGTAGATAATTTAAAATGAGTCTCTGAGATGAGGCATATATGGATTTGGTTAATATCGAGTATTATTTGAATCTCTTCCTTGCGATTCTCGATACCATTAGCATTCCATTCAAGGATTTTTATTTTATCCATCATGTTTGTCTTTTTGGTACAGCTCTTTTGTTGCTGCTCTGTCTCTCAAGAATAGATATTCTTTCTAATATTGTTTTATTACATTTCTCCATGGAATCCATTCTATTAAGGATTTGTCTCATTAGGGTTTCCATTGTTTTTATATTATTTTTTTCAGTTTTGTCAGCTGGTTTTCCTGCGGTTTTTGATGCTACTTGAGCATATGTTATTTTTGCACCCGCAGTTGGTTTTAATTTTGTGTCTTTTAAGACTTTTAACTCTTGGGTATCGATTTTTGTTTGGGTGCTTTGTTGTAAGTCCTTTTTGACTCTAGGTGCGTCCATATTTAATCTGTTGTGAGGCTTCTTTTGCCTCTTGTCTTTAGCAAGTTGGATTTCTGTTGCAACTGTACATCCTCTATAGCTAGCTGGATGATTTTCGTTGCAATTCGCACATTTTGGCGGTTCATCTTTTTTTTTCATACAGTCTTTAGTATGGTGACTTCCCGCGCATTTTACGCATTTTGAATTTGCGCTACAATATTTTTGTGTGTGACCATACTTTTGGCAATTTTTGCATTGTGGAACGAGTTTAGATTTCCTTAATGTGTGGATTTCAACTTTCATTCCAAGTATGTCTTTTATTCCGTAGATTTTTTTTATGTCTTCGTCATGCTCAAAACTGAGCATAAAGTTTGGAAGTGGTACTTTGCCTTTAAATTTAAGCATATTGACTTCATCTATTATTTTGAACTTTTTCTCTTTTAAGTCTTTTTTAATGCTTTCAGGCGAGCATGAGTAGTGTAATTTGTTTACTACTACCTTTATAGGCCTATATTGCCTTTGCATTTTTTTGATTTAGTATTCTGGTGAGGTTTCTGTACGTTGCCCCTTCAACCACATTAATTTTTATATCATTATTATTAATAAGGGTTGTGCTTGCTTTTATTTTATTTTCCTCCAATAATTTGGTTAGGCTTTCATAGTTGTTTATTTGAAGGTTTGGTGGAGGTTTGATTATTTTTTTAATTTGGTTTTCTTTACCTGGATCAATCTCAATATTTTGAAAGCTTTTCATTTGGGATGAGATTTTCGGGGATATACTCATCTTACGCTTTTTATTTTTATTCCCCATGTGACGATGCCCTTCCGTCTCTTTTTTAAGTTCTTCTTCATCGGTTGAGAACTCGACAGTCTGAGCATTTTCTTTTTTTTGGCCGTTGATTTGTTCTTTCAACAATTGCAACTCCTGCTTCAGATTATTTATTTCTCTCAGCAGTGCCTCATTGAGTTGCTTAAACCCATCTCTTTCTTCACAGGCTTTTGACAATTTAGCCTTAAGGTACCTTTTTAGATGGCATAATTCGAAAATTTTCCTCTTTTGAACACACCTCATGGAATGCTGGTAAAGTGGAAGTTACATTTGTAAATTTCCCATGAACCTAAAATTTGAATTTCGACGGTTTAAAATAATTTAATCATATAATCGTCAAATTTTATAAATGCAGTTTCTAATATATTTTGTAAGACATTCAGCCAAATTTATAAAATCATTTTAGAGGTTGCCAAACTAAAATGCACCTTATCGTTTGAGTGTAAAATGTAAGTATAATATATTTGTACATTTGAACAGCGTTGATTAGAGCTCGCTTAAATTAAACACATAAGACCTAGTTTGCAGGTTATAAAGAGGAAAATGGCTTTGAGGGAGCTGTTAAAAAAACAAGTACACAGGCTTACTCTGTGCACATCTACAAAAACGTTCCTCGTGATAAGAATAGACGGTTATTTCCTTTCATCTCTCTAAACTGACGTTCGATTTCTTTATTGACGAAAATTAAATTCGAGTTTCAGAATTTATAAGAAAACAAACACATACACATAAAACCATTTCTCAAGTATGGGTCATTTTAATCAGTAGCAAGCTCTCGATTCTTTAAACTTTTTTTTTATTCTATACTTATTTTTTTAATGAAAGGTGATATATTTATATATATATATATATATATATATATATATATATATATATATATATAAAATGCTGAGTATCATATTTTATTTTTTTTATATATCAAAAAAAAAGATTGAGAATGGGAATCAAAGAATCAATTCATGTAGTATCAACATTTTTTGAAATTTTGAAACTTCCATGCAGGTAGAGGGAGGATAAAAAGAAACAATTGACTATTCTTTTCATTAGAGAACGTATTTGTATACACAGCAACGTTGCTTAAATGTAAAAATCGATTATATACACCGACCTAGCGCTTAAAATATACTTAGAGATATTTTAAATAAAATTTGGCATCTCAATAATTGAGACTTTTTCGGCAAAAAGGTCCCGCAATAATTCTATAAGAAGTTTTATTTATTTGCTACATATATATTATATTTTTTTACTATTTTTCTATTTTTCGATTATTTTCTTTTTAGTATTTACAGTTTTCATTGTTAATAAATACTCACAAATAAATTCAATTCACGATTCATAACAAAAGAAAAACATAAATATAGCAACTGATGACATCAGAAATTGTACTGATTATGAATGATTTAGTAATAGATATGTCATTAAACGTCAATTAGCTATTACATGAGCGTCTATTTTTTTAACAATAAGAAACATTAGATAACTTGTAAATAAAAGTATAATAAGTCATTTTTTATTAATGAAATGATTTGTATATTTTTATTTGTTTATGTGTTTATTTCATTAGATTCTTATGTACATTAGGACATGATTGTCTTATGAAAGAGACAAAAGTTTAAGAATAACAATACGAAAGCTAATAGATATTTGAAAAATTGTTATTAATGAATATAAGAGGAAATTATATATGATTCATAAATGGAAGAAAAAGACAAAAGAGGAAAAAAAATCATAAGTTTATAACATGTTGCAGAGTAAACGAAAAATTGACGTTCGGATGTAAGGGAAGCATAGCGCGGGTAAATAATCAAACGCGTTCTTTGCGATACGGTGGTGTTTATAATATCAGAGAGATATTGCGGTTGATGGTTTAAAAGGATTTTAGATAGCAAAGATAGAGCGCGGTACTTTAGAAAGATTTCAAAAGTCATGTTGAGAAGACATATAGAAAATCCCGAAACTCTATCATATATACGTAATCCAAAGACATATCATATAATGCTATTAAACGCGACATTTAGCCGTCTTTTGCTCACTAAGGCACAATGAGAATATATCTCGCAACCATAGATCAGAGTTGGTATGATCAGAGTTTTTGTCAGTAAGATTCGCACTTTTATGGGAATAAAGGATTGCGTCGACCACATTGTACGGTGGATGCCATAGGTTTTTCCAACTACGTTATTAATATGACTGCTCCAGGTAAGGGTACGGTTAGGTTTAGGTTAGATGGGCTGCTGACGCTCGGGTGAGTCGTCAAGCTCGCATAGGCCTACGTGGGCCCATAGCGATACCCTTCGAAGAAAGTACCCTAAAATAGAGAAAGAGGATACCTGGTTAAGTTCGATAGTGATACTTATGCGGTGCTGGTCTGTGTTGCTCCTTCAGCCTCAAAGACGTAGTTGCTCCATCCTGATCTGCTACAAAAACGGACTATCAGCGCTATTGGGATAGTCGTTAGGTCACTTAGGTCATCGAAGTAAAGGCTGCCTAGTATTTTTAAACGGCTGCCACTGATCGCAGGGCAGTGGCATAGTAGGTGTGAGACCTCTTCTTCGACGTCAGAATCGCTGCATTTCCTGCAAAGTTGGTTCGCACCAGTCAGTTTTATCTTATTGGAGTGCTTACCCAACAGGTTGTGACCTGTTCTCACTCTCACCGCTATAGAAATGGATACTCTGTTCAAAGCTATTAGCTTGTTCGATTTGCTGCCGCTTAACTCCGGCCAGAGAGGTTTTGTGTGTATACTAGTTATTGTATTTTGCCATCTTGTTATGGTTGCTTTTTTAGTGTGCTTGGTTATTACATGTTTTTTAGATGCTAGCGGGGGATTGACCCTTTTATCAGCTAGGGAAATGCAACTGGACGATCCTAGTCTGGCTAGCTCGTCTGCTTTCTCATGTGATATGTCCAATACCCTAGCCGATTCGGCAGCTTCGAGTATGGCCAGGATCTCAGCACTACACACTACACGAGTTTGCTAATCTCAAGGATGTAGCTAGCCCGATCTTTTCAGAGTAGACACCAGAGCCAACTCCGACTTCCATTTTGGATCCGTCGGTATAGATTGCTATTTCAATTTTAGATAACACATTGTTTGAAGACCATTCGTCTCTGCTTGGTATTCTGATAGAGTAATTAGTATCAAAGTCGTGGTATGGGATAATGTAGTCAGATGCTACATCCGCATATGCCATTGAGTTTAATATTGAGCTTTGGCCAAAAGGCTTCGTGAGTAGATTGCCCGTTTCTTTGAGTCTTGCTGCGATTTTTGCTGCTGTGTCGTTGATTTGTAAGTCAATTGGTGTTATGTTTAGGATTGTTTCTAACCCTACTGTGGGGCTAGTGCGCATGGCTCCTGTCGTGAGTATGCATGCTGTCCTTTGAACTTTCGTAAGCTTGGTCATATGTTTTGCTTGTTTCATAGCATTCCACCAGACCAAGCAACCGTATGTTAGGATTGGCCTGACAATGGCTGTGTATAGCCATTTTGTGACCTTCGGGGATGGGCCCCATTTTTTGCCGCAGATTCTGTTGCAGCTATAGAGGGCAATATTTGCTTTCTTTACTCTTTCTTCAACGTTTAGATTCCAGTTCAGTTTACTGTCAAGTACCACCCCAGATATTTCGCGCTTGCTGACAATGAGAGAGTCGAATCTTTAAGATTCGGAAATGCTGGGACCGATCTCCTGTTAGTAAAGAGAACCAGTTCTGTTTTGTTTGGATTTACACCCAGCCCGCAAGACTTTGCCCACTTGCTGAGTATATTGAGCACGCCATGAAGACTACGTCATCAACGTATGCCACTGTTTTTATTGCAGTGATATCCAGCTTCTCAAGTGCCTCGTTGACTACTAATAGCCAGAGGAGTGGGGATGGTACGCCTCCCTGGGTGGTACCTCTTGACGTTGTGATCCTTTTGGTACAATCGCCTAGTGTTGACGAAATGATCCGGTTATTGAGCATGGTTAACATCCAATTGCTAGAAACCGTTCCTATTTCAGCTTTGGTATGTGCCTCAGCAATTGCTTCAGTTGTAACCTTGTTGAAGGCTCCTTCTAAATCTAGAAAGGCTGCTAACGTATATTCTTTGTAGTGCAGTGAATTTTCTACTGTGCGAACTACTTCGTGTAGAGCCGTTTCCACCGATTTTCCCTTTATATAGGCGTGTTGGCTTACATATAGGTAACCTGGATACAGGTTGCTACGTATTTGGATGTCGAGTAATCGTTCCATCGTTTTCAGTAGGAAGGAGGACAGGCTTATGGGTCTGAAATCTTTCGGTATGAATATAACTATAACTTCACGCCACACTTGTGGTATGTGGTTTAGTTTTAGACATCCACGGAAGATGGTGAGCAGTGTTGGCATTATGTGATTAGCAGTTTTTTTGTAGCATGATAGGGGTTATGCCGTCAGGGCCGGCTGATTTATGGGGCTTGAATGAATTAATGGCCCATGCAATTTTTTCCTTGCACACTATCGTATTAATGAGGGAGTTGTCACACATGTTGTCCGATGTGGTCTGTTTTTGTACTTACGATGGCATTTTCCTCTACAGTTTTGCAGTTCAGAAAGTGTGCGCTTAAAAGAAGGTTCAGGGTTTCAGCGGTTGATTCTGTCCATTCATTTGCCGAATTTTGAGAAAACATGGGCTACTTGCTTCTTTTGATAGAATCTTCCTCAATCTGGCAAATTCATTGTTTTCCTCGATACTGCTGCAGAATTCTTTCCAAGCCTTTCTTTTGGCCGTTCTGGTCTCTTTTTTGAATTTTCAGAGGCTGGTTCTATAAGAGTGCCAGTCTGTTTCTACGTTTGACCTTTTTGCTATTTTGAAGAGTTCTCTCGTTGCGCTGTGTTGGCTGGCCAGTTCCCTAGACCACCAGTGGCTTTGTTTCTTTTTCTTTTTTATATTTTTGCTTGGTGGGCACGCTTTTGAAAAAGCGTTCTTAACGAGACGAGTTCGTTGACGTTTGTCAACGACACTACTAAAGGTGTGCTCGGAGACTTCGGGGATGAAGGTGTCCCAGTTTGTCTTTCTGGGGTTACGAAACGGAGCGATGTTAGCTAACGTTTTTTTTTTTTTTTTTTTTTAAATTCTGACCTGCCTAAGCAGTAATATACACATCGACCTAAAAGATCTATTGTGCTTGTCGTCAGATGCTTTTTAGGTTAGTAGCGCTTCTACTTTCCTAATGTAGCTGATAATACTTTCAGCCGAAGATTTCCTCAATTCTTCGGGACTTAAGAATTCCCTGAAGAAAGATTCTCTTCTCATACCGTAAAGGGCCGGGCATTCACATATGATATGCTCGGCTGTTTCGTCTTCTTCTAGACATAGTCTGCACTCCGGTGAGTCGACTAGACGCATTTTGTTTAGGTGATATCGAAGACCGTGATGACCAGTTAGGTAGCCTACTAAGTTTTTGATATCGTGCCTGCGAAGATTTAGTATCTTGTCGGCATCTGATTTGAAGGGCTGAATAGCTCTTTTGGCCTGTCTTAGGCCTGGGATGTTTCCCCAGTATGAAACACATCTGTTTTGTTCCCAGTTTTTTATAACTAGATTTATGGCTGATTTGGGGATTGTACAGAAGGGTTCAGGTCCAATGAAGGGGGTTTCGGAACCTTTTCTGGCTAGTTCATCAGCTTTTTCGTTACCTTCAACTCCCTTATGTCCGGGGACCCACCATAGTTTGGTTTTGTTCCTGGAACTGAGTGTTTGGAGGGAGTTGAAGCAGTGTAGTACTGATTTGGAGTCAATGATGTGTGAGCTAAGGGCTTTTATAGCTGCTTGACTGTCCGTGAATATATGGATGTTTGCGCCTTTAATACCTGAGTTGTGTATTAGGTTTGCGCATTCTTTTATGGCATGGAGCTCAGCTTGGAATACACTAGGGTTTTTTCCCATAGGTATTGAGATGTTTTTATTTGGTCCATGTATGCCAGCTCCTACCCCTGAGTCCATTTTAGAACCATCCGTATACCACTTTAGGCAGTTTGGAGGGTTGTTGCTACACCATGCTTCTCTGGTTGTGATCTCCGTTGAGAATCTTTTGTCGAAGCATAGTGTCTTTGGTAAGCGGTCTGTAACCGCACAGATCATGTCAAGTTCTGGAAGTTCGGAAAGAAGTTCAATTAGTTTTAGATGTTCACTAATGTTTAATTCTTCCGCTTGTGTCAAACTTGCTGAGCTGCGAATTGCCACTTTTTTATATAAATGTGGAGAGGTGTTAGTCCTATTATGGCTTCCATAGCCGCCGTGGGACAGGTACGCATAGCTCCGGTAATGCCCAGACAGGCAAGCCGTTGTACCTTGTTTAATTTATTTATAGTTGTTTTTGGGTGACTTTGTTCCACCATACTATTGAAGCGTATGTTATAATGGGCCTGACCATGATCGTGTAGATCCAGTGTGTGGTCTTTGGAGAGATTCCCCAGGTTTTGCCATACATGCTTCGGCAGGCCCAGAAAGCTTTGGTTGCTTTTTGAATTTTGTTGTTGATGTGGGAGTTCCAGCTTAGTGTTTTATCGAGGATCACTCCAAGATAATTTACTTCGTTGGAATACTCAATGTATGTACCATTAATTGAAATTTGGGTAAGATTTAATTTCCTCCTTTTTGTAAAAGGGACGATGATAGCCTTGCTGGGGTTTATTGAGAGACTTTCTTTATTACACCAGTCTATGACTATCTTAAGGGCGTTTTGCAAACGTGTTGTAACTTCGTTTGGTTCTTTGCCCTTTATTATGATGACTAGGTCATCGGCGTATCCAATTATATTGAAACCTGCATTACTTAGGTCTTGAAGTAGGTTATCGATAACCAGAGACCATAGTAGGGGTGAGAGTACTCCTCCCTGAGGGCAGCCTTTAACGGCTGTTACTGATACTGAGGTCTGTGCTGATGAAGCAGTTATTTTCCGACTTTCAAGCATCGCTTTGATCCATTTGATGGTGGGATGATCTATTCTTCTATGAGTCAAAGCATTTGATATGGAGTCATATCCAGTGTTGTCAAAAGCGCCCTCTATGTCTAGGAAGGCACATAAAGCTACTTCTTTGTTTTCGTATGCACTTTTTATTTGTGATGTTAAACTTAGAAGTGCTCCTTCCGTGGATTTACCTTTTTGGTAGGCGAATTGACATGGGTGCAGAGGAGTGCTTTCATTTAAGCACTCTCTAATGTGTACGTCAAGTATTCTTTCCATTGTTTTCAGGAAAAACGATGTTAAGCTTATTGGACGGTATGATTTAGGTAGTTCTATTGGTTTGCCTGGTTTGGGATAAATACCACGTTTACCTCAGTCCAGGTTTGTGGTATGTAGCCCCAATTGAAACTAAACCTAAATAAGGCTACCATAGTGGGTAGGAAAAAGTCCAAGCCCTTTTGTATAAGAGCAGGAAAGATTCCGTCTGTCCCTGGTGCCTTGTACGGTTTAAATGAGTTGATCGCCCATTTGACCTTTTCCGGAGTGAAAAGTTTGCGGATAAACTATTAATCGGCGCATCCTCGGTGTTGCATCTTAATTGGAAACTTATGTGCATGTGATCCGATAAAGATGCCTCACCAGAAACGTGCCAATTTTCGACGGTGTTTTGTACAAACGGAGAAGAGATGGTAAGGTCTAAAACTTCTTCTCTTAAAACGTTTCTAAACGTGGGTTTATTACCCTTATTTAGTATAACTAAATTGTTGCTGTATAGGTAATCTAATAAGAACTCACCTCTTTTGTTTGTATCTCGACTGCCCCATATTGTGTTATGCGCGTTGGCGTCGCAGCCGAAGATAAGATGAAGTTGCTGGGTCTGGCAGTACTGGACAAGTTCCTGTACTGGGCGAGGTGGTATTTCGTCATCTCCAGCAAAGTACGCCGATGCGCTTACAATTTTTTGTAGCTCTCGGCCGTTGCGTCTTTCTAAAAGGACAGCCACCAGATCTTTGGTAATGAAACCTGGAATGGGAGAGAATTTTATATCTTTTGCAACTAAAAGAGCTGCCCTTGGTCTAAAATTTCCCCGGGCACTACGTTTCAAGTAGTGAGAACTGTGATCTGAAAAGCTAGGTTGATTTGATACCCTCCAGTCTGAGACTGATAGGGTGACAGAGTTAGAGGAAAGTGTTAGGTCTAAGACTTCCCTACGATTTTTTATGATGAAAGTGGGTTCATTACCACGATTATGAATTTAGAAGCTATGTTTGAAATATATTGGAATAAGGACTCACCTCTAGTATTTGTATCACTACTGCCCCAGCTGATGTTATGAGCATTAGCGTCGCATCCTAGAAGTAAGTAGGTCCCAATCTCTTGCTTTACTATGTCGGATGAGGTCTTTGATAGCAATGGGAGGAGGTGGAGCTTCCGAGTTGTATGGCATGTAGGCTGAGGAGAGAATCAACGGCTTTGAATCTTTCCTTTCCCACATGACTGCTGCTAGGTCATCGTTGCTGAGTTGGGACAGAAAAAAAAAACATTAATACTTTTCCTAGCTATGACGCAGCTACGACAATTGCTGTTGGTGCTTTTATTCTAATAAATGTTGTAATCATCGGATTTTAGTCCGCAAATTACCCTGTTTGAGATCCAGGGTTCCTAAAGGTGTGCAATGTCGACTTGGTGCTTGGCTAAGAGGAGAAGTAGGTTGGCGATGGCCGCCCTACTGTGATGGAGGTTTAGTTGAAGCACCTTCATCAGATTTGGGAGTACTGGGTCGGGGTGCATTTTGACCACCTACCCTGACGTCAACTTAGTTAAACCCCACCTTGAGTCTGTAGCCTGAAGTCTGGAATTTCACCAACCTTTGATAGTTAAGTGAAATTCGGATACTTTGTCCTTTGACAGATGGCTCAAACATTTCTGTTATGGCCCAGTCATCAGACGGGAATTCGGGGTTTTGCCGTTTGAGCATCTCCAATAGCCTTTTCTTTGGAATGGCTGGACCTGGTACAAACATCCTACCCCTGGGAGCGGATGGAAGCTCTCTATGCTCTAGAAGCGCAAGGTCGGCGCCTGACCAGATATTTGTCATTTTTGCGATCTGGCTTTTGAGCCACTGAAGGGTCCAGTCGTTGTCGCAAGACATAACACAGAACCCCTTGTAGTAAACCATTTCGCCAAAGGTCGGAGCATTTTGGGGGTCGTTTGCCAGTGAGGTGCTGAGGCACAGCAAAAGATTGTTGTGCACCAGTCGCCTCGTTTAGCCGTAGGTCCGGATTAGCTGCGTCAATTACCGCAACACGCAGGTGTTCCGCATAAGCAGGAACCCCCTTGTTAGCGGCAAATTTTGTTCGCTTTTTTTGTGGAGGTCTCGCAGTAGTCGGCGTGCTAGGGCCAGCTTGCCTCATGTCACACCTCGCCATCTCAGCTGGTATTGCTTGGTTCCTTTGGGTAATCCCATCGGTTCCTTGGACTCTCCCTCTGATACGGCCGGTTTCGACTCTTGGTTTGCTGCGATTTTTGCGCTAAAAGGTTTTCAATTGGCGTCGCCATTCCAAGATTTTTGGCGGTATATGTAATTATATACTTTAAATGTCATCCGTCATTTTAAAAGCATACCAGGATTTATTCCCGATATATGTAAATGAAATAAATTGATACTGTTGTATTTCAAATTAACGAATTTTCTAACGTATTTTTTTTAAATATTTGTCTTTGTCGGATTTTCTTATTTTAAGACAGGTCTCCAACAGCTGTTTTGGAATTGAATTGAATGCTTTATTGAGACTTTATATGACAGCAGCGTTACCAGATTTAGCAGTTTCCTGCGATTTTAGCAGTTTTTGGGCTCTTGCCGGGAATATATAGATCCCAGGAGGATCAATTTCTGTTGGCGGTTCTTAGTGACAATGATAGAAATAAATTTACTGGGGAAAATGGGTTAAGTGTGACGTTCGTACATTATGTTTTGTCGTATAAATATCGTAACTCCTTGGTTTGTGTTGTTTTTCTGGCAACGGTATGAGTCAAGGTGTATATGGTATATGGTGTCTATCGCCAAGATGTGTCTCTTGGATGAATGCCAGGTGACAGTTGTAAGCTAAGAGGATTTTTTGCAGTTCAATCCGCCTGCTATATTCTACTAATGACGAAATGTAAAAGTGATTAGATTGAGTGACATTATTATTTAATGATTAAGATTTGATCCATGAGATCGAGGACTCGAGGTATTGCATCCTTTTTTCTTGGATAGATGTGGTGTTATTAATATTTGACATAAAGTTTTCAATTCTTTATAAAAGAGTGTGAACATCAACTCCGAATAGTACTTTCGACATCTCAAAGAATTGACCAACTGTGCTTCTTTCAGGATGGCCAATCGAAGGTTAGTTGCGGGGAGGGGTTCAGATTTCCTAAAATGGCTTGCAAATGAGACTGTCAATGGGGGTGGGGGTTTGATCAGCATGGGAATGCCACGATTCAGTAGAGAATATTTTTTTGCTTTTGCTTCGTTAAGCAATTTTTTCATGTATGAGGGGTATTCCTTGTAAGCAGGGCAACCACGGTAGTTCGCGGGGTGGTCGCTCCCGCAGTTTGTACTAGATGCTTTAGATCCCAACTCTTTAGTAACTGGACATTCTCCAGGTTGGTGTTTTTGGTCGCATTTGACGCAATTGAAAAGGCTAGCGCAATATTCGGCCAAGTGGCCAAATTGTTGGCAACGCCTACATTGCAGTGCACCGCTATTGCCACTGTGTTTTTCCCAGCGAATTTGTGTGTTAAAAAGATATTTCATCTTAGTAACATCAGTCGAAAGTTTACCGGGAATTAAACGCACCAAAAACTGATCATAATCTAGATGTTCTCGCTTAGAGCGGATTGTTGAGAATGGGTGGGTATGGTTTCCTCGGTGTCGTTGATAGTTGACTAAAGTGGGATTATTGCTGCTTGATTTTTGTTGAGGTTAGCTTTGATCCTCAGGTTGATGTCATTAAAAATTGAGAAGCGATTATCGCTAGGTTTTGTTGTGTCGTCGTCTTCTACATAGTTCCCGTTTGGCGAAGATGGATGGCGAAGATACCATGTGCGAGCGAGATGGTGGTATATGCGTTGGCGGTAATTTGAGCGTCGGTGGCGATGGTGGTAACGGTGCATTTAGCCGTGGAGTGATGTTTCCATTTACCTCAAATCAAATCCACAAGGAAAATTGACGATTCAGGGGACAAGAAACCAGACGGATAGGATTAGCGTGAGAAGGTAATATGCAATTTGAGAAATGTCGGCAGTCGTAAACTCGAAGTAATATCTTTTATGTACATTCCAGATGCAGATAAACCAAATGACTGGGATGAAGATGCAACACCACAGATTCCAGACCCATCGGCTGCCAAACCTCATGGTTGGTTAGGTGAAGAACCAGAAATGAAAGTAAACAACGACAGCAAGCAACATTCTAGTCCAAAGGTGAAGAAAGCTGATTTAGAAGTGAAAGAGACAAAAGAGCCACCGGCAACGAATAATGCTGGCAGTGGCAGCGGTGAAGAAGAAGTAGTAGAAGAGGAGGATGAAGGTGTAAATAAGGAGCAGCAAAGCGCAGAAGCTTCCGAATAGACTGAAGTATACTAACGAAACAAAGTCATTTGATTAATCCACGCAAAGATTAGCAAACTCAATTTCCAATAATTTAAACTTAAGCTCTATTTAATATGAATTTCAAAAGTGATAGTTATTTAAGAGGAAACATAAAGAAAACACCTAATGGCCAATGTCGCTCAGTATTCATATATAAAAGAAATAATGTATACAATTTAATTTCAATTAATGCAGCGATTTAGTTTGAAGTGTTTTCATAGACTTCTTAGTTATAAATAAAAATCAAATCACAAAATCATGCAAAGCGTTTATATTTAGCAAGTTACTCTTCTGGTTTGTGAAGTTGAGCGTAAATGGTTTGAAAGCTATTTATCGGAAAGATGACAAAGAGTTACCCATGTAGTAATGGGTATTGCTTTGGACTTCTTGATTTGATCTGTTCGTGACCTAAAACTACGCTGATGAGGACCGATCAGGTTGTTGGCGAACGCTTTTAGGTGTTCACATATTACGTCGCGTATTGGATTTTGTTGGCGATTTTCAAGACTTGTGCCGCTTGAGATTCCAGTTTTCCGATATTAATTTTGTTCAAACAATATCCTATTTGTAGCTGCGTAGATATGGAATATTCGCTTTCTTATTTTAGGATGTTCAGATATCTGAAGTTCTTGATACGTGGTGATGGTTCTAATGGTGTTGCTTATTTCCATTCATTGTTCAACACTCGATCTTTACCTTGCTGACAAGATAGAAGAACAAATTACATGCAGTAGTCCAGACAATCTGAGTCAGACTCATGTCCTTATCTATAGAAAAATGTTTGATGTGCGACTTACACTTTACTTCCTTAATCCTACTATTGGCCGGTAGGATCTAAATTTGTTGACAATTGAAGTTGACAAAGGGTTCGATAATAAAATCCTATATGAGTACCTTCTCACAAAAACATATATTACAGATTATATTTTAAAGGAAATGTTCTGTTTTATTTATACTTTTTTAATATTTGTAAATAAGCATAAACATGGGTGTATGTAAAAAAATATAATAGAACCATTATTGAATTACATTTTTGTTGTCAGAAGTTATTGACTGAGTAGTTAGTTATAGTAAATTATATAAGACTAATTGAAGTCTGAAGTCTTAGTCTTGTAACTTAAAATAAGTTTGGAAAATTACTCGTGACAGGTTCCTCACCAGTGAAACTCTGTGGACGAATTCAGTTGTTGCGCGGCGGTTATAGAAATGAATGGTGGGCCGACGCTTTCGGTATCAATGTTTTTAATGATGAACTGAGACTCGAATGAAGATAATCCTTCTTCAGCTATTCGTTTTAAGCCGCATGTTGTTCAGCCAAACATTTATTAGCCTTGACGTAATGTGAGTGTTATACTTGGAGCTGAATGCAAAGGAAAAATAAGTAAATATGTGGTAAATGTGCACACTCTTTCTCCAAGAAACTTACATCATTTTGACGGCCTGTTTCGTTGTGCGGCCGCAGACATTGCATTATCTTCTGTTGTTGCTTAATAAAGGTCTGCGGATCAGCATGCATTGCCTGTGCTAATAGAGCATTTTGACTGTCCTTTGATGGAACACCACTTGTAGCCATATGTTGCAGTGCTGATGATGATCCACCTTTCGATTCGCGTTTCCTTCGGATAGTGTTAGATCTAAACTCGTTACTCTTTGTCAACATGACTCTCATAAGAAACCATCCTTACTTCCTGGCACACTTGTCTGTGATTGTAAATGGTTTTGTTTACTCTGGCTGGGCATTGTCGATGGGACATTTCGCCACCGATAATCCAAGAACTATTTTGGGCTTTCGAAGTCTCTTGCCGACGACAGGTTCTTTGAATGTCTGTGAAGGATACTTATTCAATCGGTTTTTCTTTTTGCCATTTGACATTTTGATTATATAAACATATCGTCGCTTGAAAAGCAAACTGTCATATGTCAAAATTCATAAATTCATTATTCATAAACATAGAGAAATAATTTCGCTATTTATGCCTTAAAGTATATAGATCGACTCAGAATCGATAGCGGAGTCGATTTAGATATGCTTGTTCGTCCGTCCGAACGTCACCAGTTTTTTGCCTTAAATTTTACACTATAAGAATGATGAAATTTGGTACACGTGCTCTTTGTTGCTCCCAGCAGAACAAGTGTAAAACTTTTTGAAATCCCCCTTTTTAGGAAAAGTTAGTTTAGAGCAACAAGTTTAGAGAATCTTAATATCCCCCCAATTTTTGGGGGCGTTTTCATAAAAAAAAGTTTTTTTTGGTACATTTTTAAAATACTTGAAAAAACTTTCGATGCAAGATCATTGGCTATGATAGTATGAACATTTCGTCTATATATCATTTGAACCCATGCCCACTTTTTGGGGGGGTTTTCCTTAAAAACCAATTGTATTTCCAACCCCATAGCATATGCAATAGAAAAAGTTGTTTTTTTGCGAACCATAAAAGAACATAATCCTGTCGAGATGAACAAGGAAATATCGTATTTGAGACACAGTCGATGCTGAGGATATGGAAGAACCATTTCTGCAGACTGTTAAACGGCAATGACGAACAACATTCCCCTGTCAGTCAGAACGAACCATTTAATATTCGCAACGACAGTGAAAACTGCCAACCACCCGACCTAAGTGAAGTGAGGATAGCAATATCTAAACTTAAGCTTAATAAGGCCGCCGGAAATAGCGGCCTTCCCGCTGAGCTTTATAAAACTGGCGGAGATGACTTGGTAAGTAACATCCACCAACTCATAAGCCAAATCTGGTAGGTTGAAAGCATGCCTAAAGAATGGAACCTCAGCATCGTTTGCCCGATACCGTCCAAACTCGTCCGTTTGTGTAGGATGACGATGGAGAATTCCCGCTGCACCATCAGGGTCGGAAACGACCTCACCGACACATTCGATACCAAAAAATGATTTAGGCAAGGTGATGCGCTGTCATGTGACTATTTTAATTTTATTCTTGAGAGGATTGTGCAAAATCAAAACCAGAGGCACAATTTTCCAAAAATCGGTGCAACTACTAGCATACGCCGACGATATTGACATCATTGGTAAGACTCAACGTGATGTCATAGCCCCTAGTATAGAAAAGGAAGCGGCAAAAATTGGTAAGACTAAGTAAATGAGGGTAAGACTAAGTATATGCTGTCATCACGAAAGGACACACAACATCGACGAATTGGACAGAACGTAACAATTGACAGATATAACTTTGAGGTAGTACGGGACTTTGTCTACCTCGGCTCCGCTATTAACTCTGACAACAACATCTCGTCAGAAATCAAACGAAGAATTACTCTTGCCAATCGCTGTTTCTTCGGACTAAGAAGGCAATTTAGTAGTAAAGCCCTCACTCGAACTACTAAGGAGATCCTATATAAGACCCTGATCATCCCAGTCCTGCTCTACGGCGCTGAAGCATGGACCGTATCAAAAGCGGATGAAGAAATCCTTGGTCGATTCGAGACAAATTTTTTTCGGAAAATCTTCGGTCCCGTTGCGTTGCGTTGACGGGCTATGGAGACGAAGATTCAACCACCAACTATACGGGCCATAGCATGTGCAGGAGAAACGCGTTGTTTTTTGTCGAAATAATTTTATTTTTTAGTGGTTTTCAATACAATTTTCAATTTGATTAATATTTTTTTCTGTTTTGTTCTGTCACCTCACTTTCGGCGGATTTGTCAGAGTTTGTTTTCATACAGATGTTATCAGTTTGTCATTTAACACTGACGTTGTCGTGAACAACTCTATAGAGTTGTGAAGTGACAGGACAAAATAGAAAAAAATTATAAATCAAATTGAAAATTGAATTAAAAACCATAAAAAAACCAAATTATTTTGATTAAACACATGTAAATTAATGTTAAATTATCAAATTGTTAAGAACCGCTTGGTTTTTATTGTTGTTTGTTATTGCACAGAATACTTTTTCTTTTCCTCATTGAAATTGCATTTATATTCACACTTTGCAATGATACTGGTCATGAATTCCACTCTTTCTATATCAATTTTATGATTTAACACAATCACTATGTATTTTTATAAGTTAATAATTTGTGTTTCACAGTAAATTACTTATATTTTTATGTTTTTAATCTAATAACACCATAAAACTGCACTCCCGCCATATAAAATATCACATTGTTTTCCTCCAAGTGATTTTGACGTGTTAAAAAAAGAGACAATTCTATTGTCTTTTTTTTTTATTTATGCTATACATATAAGGGAAATTTGGATTTTCTCGCATACTTTTTGGTCAAATTGAATGAAAATTAATATACATATATACTACTAATACCGTTTGCAACAATTCCACGTTCCTTAGTTATTTTTTTCCGAAATTAAAGTTCTTATAATCAATCCTTATAACGTTTTTCTTTTATGTTTTGACATTACTAATCAAAATCAATGTAAGCGTTTTTTTGTCAAACTATAAAAATCTATAAAATATTTTGATATTACGCTAACCGGCTAACCTCATAGTGAAAGAGAAAGTTGCGTACGACCCAGTCGTGAACCTACCACTAGTTTCTGTTTGTAGAGTGACTAAACCAATTAAACGTTTCAGCTACCAAATATTAAATGTTAAAAATGAGACGAGGACATATTTTAACGCTAGCGTTATCAGTCCTCAAACACCTTAATTTCCTTAAGTCAAAAACTTCGTGAATTTAGTGAGTTAGAAGTAATAAAATCAACGTCAGTTAAGAATTGAAATCTAATTAATGGAGAATATTATTTTGTTTCCTAAAAAAATCTTTTTGGAGAACAAAATATTCCACTTTTATATGCCAATTATTTTTTGGAAAAACTATATTCTCTGCCAGCTTAAAAATATTCCACAAGTGGAATATTATATTCCACTGTGGTCACACTGCTCCGGGTGATTACAATATGACAGTGATGTTTATATATTATTTAAACTGTCATTTTAATTATACATTATGAGTACTTGTATAGGTGTACTTCGGTTCGTCAAAGTAAATTCAAGAAAAATTGCAAGTTCGTTAAACCGAGTCAATAATAGGACCATGTCTCAACTAGTGGAGGCGTCTGTTGAAACCAAAAAAATGTTGCGTCTAGTAAAACTTATTGTGCCTACATTAAGCAGTTGTAAACACAAGGGTCAGGCAGGAAGAATAGGTGTCATTGGTGGGTCATTGGAATACACTGGCGCTCCATATTTTGCAGCAATAAGTGCCTTAAAGGTTGGCGCTGACTTAGTTCATATATTTTGCCACCGAGAAGCAGCTAGTGTAATTAAATCATACAGCCCTGAACTGATTGTGCATCCAATTTTGGATTCCGAAGATGCTGTAAAACAATTTGAACCATGGTTAGAACGTTTACACGTAGTGGTATGGTGAACTACTGTTGCTCTTCCATTACATGATATTTACTAATCTTATTGTTAGGTTATAGGACCTGGCCTGGGACGTGACAAAAAGATATTTGACACTGTTGGAAAAATAATAGAATCCTGCAAAAAGCTTGATAAGCCTATAATTATTGATGCTGATGGTCTTCATCTTATAAAGCAAAGAAGAGATTTAATACACAATTACAATGGCACAATTTTAACTCCAAATGCCATGGAATTTAAGACACTATTTGGCGAATCTCCTGATACTGTTTCGGAAAATATAAAAATTCTTGGGAATGGCATTACTATTCTCTTGAAAGGAAGTTGTGATAAAATATATATTGCCGATACATTAGAAATATACCATTTGGCTGAAGGTGGTTCTGGTCGCCGTTGTGGTGGGCAGGGAGATTTACTTAGTGGATCATTAGCTACCTTCTACCACTGGGCATTGGAATCTAATCAAGCTAATCCTGCATTTATCGCTTCATTTGCGAGTAGTTTTTTGATCAAGCAATGTAACGCGTATGCTTTTAAAAAGTTTGGTCGAAGTATGGTCGCAAATGATATGATTCAAGAGATTCACAATGTTTTCGAAGACTCCTTCGAATAGCATGTAGGCACATTTACATTATTTGTTTTGTGATGTGTGATGTTGTGATGTTATCAAATGTTGACTATCGTACTTTATGTAAAGTACATATAGTGATAATATAATTGTTCTGTAGCAGATATATATATATGTATACCCTTCTAATTGGTATCCTTTCAATAAAAATAAATTCAGTAGAGTCAATGCATTTTATCTATACGAAAAATTAAATACCGATTGCTTATACTTTTGTATTCTCACTAATTCTCTCCTGATGTTATTGCTGAAAGGAAAATGAAGTTGAGGCACATCTCTTAGGAAAATATGACAGCATATTTATTAACAAAAGCTAGACTACCTCCCAGGAGCAGGACTAGCAGCTAAAAAATATACTACGCTTGCAACACATCTGCGATTTTTGATATATCTATCTACATAGAATTAGAAAACAATTCACGGGCAAAATACAACAAGACCTTAGTCTTTATCCAGTCAAATATTGTTGGTTTTACCAACACAATAAAAATGCTAAAAATATTTTTTTTAAATTTACGTAACCGATTGTTTTAATTTTTTTATTTGTAGGTATTCGCTCTCTGATTTTTCGACAATCAACGCAAAATAGTTTGTTCAAAATAATATTCTCTAATAGCGCTTTCGATTGTGATTTTAACATAATCTCTCAGATTTCAGATTTGTACTCGTCCCAATCGAACATAAAAGAGATTGATCTGTTTTTGTGTGTGTGTAGTGTGCCATTTGACAGCTCATTGCTGTGGAATGGAAAATGGATGAGAAACATTTAAATGATAACATTGTTGTAAACAATGAATGAGTTATTGTTTTTATAGAAATCCAAGAAGCTGTGACTTGATGTAAATAATGAGAATATTTCAATAATTCATTTAATGATGATTCCATTTTTCTTTAAATAAACTATGTTATTTCAAAAACACACTAAATAAAACACAAATCAAACTGACAAAGCCAGGTTTCAAATGTTTTTGTGTTGGCGCATGTAGGTGTAAATCTTACTTGAAATCAAGATTTTTAAAGAGTGATCTAGATCAAAAAAAAGAGTGCCTTTTGTATGTCAATCGAAAACGCTATAAGTATGACATGTAGTAACCCTCAGTTAAGCCCGACTCGAATAAAAAAGTCGTGTGAATTTGTTCCTTTCATATTAGCTTTTTATTTCCATAATTAGTAAGCAGTTCTGCACTACTATTTGTTGGCCGTAGAAAAAACACAATTTTAAGTTAAATAAATGTATTTGCTTGGTTCAAAATGCGTAAACTAATTTATAAAGTTACTAAAATTAAATCTGTTTCATCCCCTTTCCACTAACCAATTGCCAGACAGGAAACTAACGCCCTCTTTCCTTCATCTTTATTTGATCTCACGTTCAGGCATCCAAATGTTATGTCTGCGTTCCGAGTTCATTGGTCAGCAACGCTATTGTTAACAGCAAAAACACTGTTTGCCCTTCGGTTCATTTCCAAGACCACCTATTTCATGAACAACATGGTACACATATGTAGATTTGTCGATACATTTGATCCACATCGAAAAATATTGTCGCAATATTAAGTGTCGTGATTTTAAACTTTCGATATTTTAAAAAATCGATAAAAAAATTGTCGAGATTTTAGCAAATGACAGTCGACATTATTAGCAGTCGACAATTCGTACGTTTCCCTTTAAACTTATATTAAATTATACAGGCTTATCGCGAGTAAAATTTCTCGGGAATTTGTTCCCATTCAACAATTTACATTGCTGACAAGGGAAACATTTATTCGCGATAGTTGTGATCGTTTTAGATCCATTCTCTGTAAAAGCATTTCATACGATTAATACATCTATCATTCATAAACATCATGATGGCAGTGATGCGTTACTGAATTGACCTGCTATGAATCATACTTTAAAATCATTCATCTACTTAAATCACGCAATAGAATAAATTGTATCTTCCAGATAGTTTAAATTAAAGCACTGTGATTTAAAATTTGCTTCAAGTGGTTAGTCTGGGTTTATGTTTCACAGTGTAAATTAACCCATATACCCAAATAGAAATTAGTTTCAAGTAAAGTCGATACTATTTGAAGAGTTTGATTTGATTTTTTTTTAATTTAAATTATATTTGTTTACACACTTTAACAATCTATGAAAGTGAAATCAATAAATAAAACGCAGCATTGTGAACATTTTCTTTTTTGTTGCATGATGAATGCCAATATATAACATATTTTTTTTTAATTTTGTAATTATTTTACAATGCTAAGATTTCACACATGTGTTTCAAAGAAATGTTTAGTTATTCAAGATCATCTATAATAACTCCACCAATAGGCCCGTCTCCTAATCCAGAAGGAACAACATCTCCAACAGAACTGCTAGCCGCTACAATTCTTGGCCCTTCGTCCGCTTCGGCTGCTGCTCGATTTCCAAATTCTTGCATTTTCAAAATAAGCATGCCAAAAACTTGAGCTGGCAATGATGTTTGTAAAACCTGAAGAAGTCGTGCAGGCTGCCCACAAACAACGATTGCATTTGCTAAATGTTCAACCCCACTCTCAAATTCTCCACGACCAATTAGAGTCTCGCCCAATTGAATTTCTTGCAAGAAATACCTATTCGAGAAAATAAAAATGTTATTTAAAATTATTAAGATACAGTACATATTACAGTAATACAGTTGTCATTTTTCTCAGTAAATTATATGTAAACTTACAAAAAACTATGAATAAGTTCGATTAATACTTATAATGCATTTCGGGTACAGTTGTATTTGAAATTCAGTATGAACGTTAATGTGGTAGTAGGTAGGAGTAACAACGAATCTAACTCTAAGGGGGGCGATCCTTGACAAATGTCTGAATATCAATTGAATGATTGAAATAACAACAACTTGTGTACACTATAGGTTGGAATTATAGCTATTTCGGACATTATCAAGTGTCCTCATCAGTTTACTTCCAATAGTGATGCTATTTGAACGTTCAGTTCTCTGTATAATTATTGAAAAACCTTATTCCCTAACCGAGAATTGAACTTGTTATCCCGTGCCTAGTGAGCCAAGTGGCTACCACAAAATTGTTTCATTGCAAAAATTCGAACAATGGTGAGTCGGTATAAATTTTACATGTTATGTGGGTAAGTATGCCACACAAAACAAATGTCGATAATATTCATTCAATCTGGACGTTGAATCATAGCAAAGATATAAGCAGTTACATTTACAAAACATTTGTACGGATTAAAAAAATAAACATGTTATGAAGCAACTGAATAAGATTTAGGATTATGATTATAACGAATTTTATTAGTGCGCCGCTATCAGAGTTTCGGCGCACGTTCAGCGACACTACACCTGGCAGGATCTTAAATTCTACATTCGAAATTCTCGTTGAGACTGAATTCCACCCAGATTAAGTCATAGTGTGCTGTTTTACCAAACTGCTTTGACAAGATATACTTTTTTCAAGAAAACGGCCGCGCTGTAACTGTCAAAGGAATTCTTACATTGTTTCCAGAAATATGCAGAACGAGAATTCCTTTTAAACTTTATGTAGATTTAACATAATGGGACACACAGATTTAACAGATATAAAGTTACAGAGAAAATCTCAATAAACTCTTTCGTTGCGATAAACAATTTTCTGGTAAGGTGCATGATTGGCAAAATCACTTATTTAAATTAAATAATTTCTCAAAAAATTAAATATAGTTGAACTTTATTTTAAATGAACTAAAAAAATAAATTATATGGATTACATATACAGGTATTTGAGTTTCATAATATATGACAATTCGTCAGCCATCCTTAATTAGCACAATGGATAAAAAAAAATCTATGGGTGTGTTCATACTCATAAAAAATCTGCGCAAGTACAATTAAAGTGCTTTTCTTATATGTTTTGGAACACCATCACTACGCGGAACTTGTGCATTCAACATGAATGTCGATTTTTAGTTAAACCTTTATCTAAACATCATTCATAAACGTCAAGGAATTATCTCTGCCAAACTTGAAAATTTTCTGATTAATTCATCATTTAAATACTATAAGCAAATTTAAAAAAAAAATACACATGTAATTTATTTTGCAGATAATAATAAGAATTTTTTTTAAATATAAATGTTTTGTCAAATCCAGCTTGCTTTGCAGCCGAAGTAATATCAGCTCAGTTATGGCAGAAGAAGTTTTTTGTAAAAAGAACATTTTATCCAAAGATTCAACTGATGTACATAAATCTAATGAAGTTCTGTCTCTATAAATCATAAAAGAGACTTTGAGTGCACAAATTGAGATTTATAATCCGATGCTCAGGTATAAATAAGGGAGATATCGAAATCAACGAACACTCAAACAAATTGATCAAGTTTTGATAGACAAGAGGCACGCATCCATTACATTGAATGAAAGTATACCTGAAGAATGGAACCTCAGCATCAGTTGACAAGTCCACAAAAAAGGATAACTTCTCGATACCGCCTATGTGAACGCCTGAAACCGTTTACCAACAACCTGATCGGCCTTATCTGTATGTTTTTAGGAAAGTCCATAACGGATCATATCACACTTCGGCAGATCCTGAAAAAAACCCTAAAACTCCAAAACTGATCATATCACAATTCGACAGATCCTGCAAATAAACCCATTCTTCGATTTCAAAGCCACATACGACAGCATTTATAGAGACGAACTTTATAGATTTTACTGCTCAAACCCTGCCCTGGATGACGATGGATTATTATCGCTGCTCAATCAGGTAGCCAAGGCATTATTGTTGAGAGGATTGTGCAACACTCAAGCCAACAACAGAGGCACAATCTTGCATGAATCGGTGCAGCTACTAGCATACGCAGACGATATTGACATCATTGTTCGGACTCAACCTGATGTCAAAGCCAACATTTGTTAGTATAGAGAGTAAAGCGGGAAATGGGTTTAGCAGTAAATAAGGGTAAGACCAACACAAATGACACACACCATCGACGAATTGGACAGGACGTCACCATTGGCAGATATAACTTTGAGGTAGTACGGGATTTTGCCTACCTCGGCTCCGCTATTAACACTGAAAACATCATCTCGAAGAGTTACTTTTGCCAACCGCTGTGTAAGAAGGCAATTAATAGTAAAGCCCTCACTCGAACTACTAAGGGGATCCTTCCTATATAAGACCCTGATCATTCCAATCCTGCTTTACTGAAGCATGGACCCTATCAAAAGCGGATGAAGAAATCCTTAACCGTTTTGAGCTAAAAATTCGTTGGTCCCGTTTTAATTGATTATGGGGACGAACATTTAAACACGAACTATAAAAGGTGTACTGCGACATAGACCAGGGGGGTCATTCCGTAACTTTGAAAACGATTATCACTCAGACGGTAGTCGAGACCTCATGAGCAATTGCTCAATAATCGTCTTGGATTTGACGATTATTGTTTTAAGCGAAGAAAATAAAGTGATATTGCCTACAGCAAAAATGATTTCTTACGTGATGCAAGATGTACCGTCGAAATGTTATCGTCGAACAATAATCAGTTTACGGAATTGGGGGCCTGGGTACTCATTCCGTATCTTTTAAAACGATAACTGTTGACGATAGTGTTTAAAGGTGTTTAAATTGCCATGCCAGCATCAAGTAACAGCATAGCCGATGTATACGAACGACGAAAATTCCCCTTCGCACTTACCGCCCGCGTCTGAAACGGCTACAACATTTTTAGCTGTGATGCGCACTCTATGTAGTTCTATACCGCTTTTGTTATATTCACTTATAATTTACAATTTATAGCTAATTAAATTCAAAAAAAATCAAGCAATAAAACGTGTGATATAATAATTAAAAATGCGAAATTAATTTAATTTATTTCATTTGCCAAATTTTGAAATAAAAGCAGCTGTGCCTGCTTTTTAACATTAATCATCGGTAGTTTTATGGTAGAGGTCAAGGACATAAACATTAATAAAAATGACCCAGTGATGTTCCTTTAGTACATGTGCATAGCTCACTTTTTATATTGATATTGGCCTTCTTTCAAAATAAAACAAATAAATGTTTGTTACACACACATATGTTGTAATTTTTTGGCAAGCCATTCACACAATGGGCGGTGTGAATAAAAACGAGTAGGACAAGTAAATACTTGAACATATCGAAATAACAAGTAAACGCCAAAATTGAAGTGAATAAAATAAGAATTTACTCTTACTCGCGAGTAAATACTTGAGAGCTAGTAGGTAAAACCCGGAAAAATACCAATTTTTGTGTGAATAAACGCAAGTAAATACTTCTGTAGCAAGTAAATATTCGTCTATTCGCAAGTCAACCCGACCCCAGACTTGCAGTCGTACTTGTACACGAAAGATGGCTGCATTTATGAACCTGCGTGGTGTGAAACGTTATAGAGACCGGCGTGATATAAGTCCCGATCTATCTAAGGGACTATTACGGTTTGATAGCGAAAACGTAGATTTTCTCACTTCGCACTTTCTTGATGAAAACACTGATGCAAGGGGTGGAGGATTAACTGCACGGAAAAAAGATGGAATTTTTTCTGAGATACGTTAGTGATCCAGGATTCCAAAGTGGTGTTGCCAACGACATGGGGGTTGAAAGAAGTACCGTCAGCAGAACATTTTCAAATGTATTGGATAAAATATTGTCGAAGTCTGAAGATTGGATGAAATTTCCACGCACTATTGAAGATATGGATCAGGCCAAGGCAGATTGGGCTTCAAAATTTCGCATTCCGACTGTCATTGGTGCTATAGATTGCACTCACGTTTAGTTTGGTTTAGTTTAGGCGAAAACAGAACGTTAGGCGAAAACAGAACAAGTCACAACAGGAAATAATGCGTAGTCCGTGTGGCGCTACAAGTATTTACTTGCCTTTTTTGTGAATTCAGTTGTCTCGCGAGTAAATACTTGCTAGTATACCTCGGGTTGACGAGTACACGGTCACAAGTAAACTCGACGCTTTATTCAAATCGGTTTACTTGGAGTTTAAATACTCGTTACACTTTACTTGTAAGTAAATACTCGTCGTACTTGTTTTTATTCACACCGCTCAATGCCTGCTCGGAGATCTCTGGATACACTAGAGACCGCAACCATCACTATACTACGTATGCCATGAGAAATATAAATATTTTGTACTTCTGAGCGGATAATATTCAAAACTAGCTGACCCGGCAAACGTTACTTTGCCATATAAATTATTTTTTAGTGAATATTTTGGTTGCTAAATAAAAAAAACATGAGAATGCTACAATCCGCTGTGAGAATTTACGAAGATGGTACATAGAAAATGTTATTGTCACAATATATTGCTCAGAGATTAATAAAATCTTTTTATGGTTTGATAAAAAAAAAACGTTTTTCTATTGCATATGCTATGGCGGTACAAAAAGATTTTATAATCTTAAGAGTGGCATGGGTTAAAATCATCTATAGATAAAATGCTCACATTAAAAAAACCAATGTTTTTGAGTCTAAAGTTTTTTTTTACAATTTCTTTAAAATTTGACCCAAATTTTTTTTTTGATAAAAACGTCCCAAAAAGTAGGCGTGGTTTTGCTGTTCTGCTGGGAGCAACAAAGAGTACGTGTAACAGATTTCAACATTCTAACTCAAACCAACTTATTAGCCGTTGAGATAAGATTTCACATGAATATCGGGCATATGATGATTTGACGGTCCAATCTTTGATGAAGATCAAACGGACATATTTCGATGAGATCTATGGAAAAAAGAGTAATTGTAAGCTTTAGATAGTGATCGTCGTGCCACCTATAATTGTCCGTGTGAAAAAGATGGAGTGTCTAAATATAAGTCACAAACGGACATCGTTTGTCCTTGTTGATATATTTAATAGTAAATTGGTTGCGTTTGAATTCAATTGGCACGCCTGTGGCAATTATTGGAATACGTGTCAGCAGAACATATTTGGCTCGGAATTTGCCATTCAAAATGGTGATTTCGATAATGTTTTTTTATTGATCAATGTGTCATTGCACATGAAGCCGTGGTGGGTTCGAATTCCGAAGTTAAATAACCGGAGATCCAACTTTTAAATTCCGTAGAAGGTGCGGTGGCATGGCTGACATATCCAGTTAGATCAAAAACTCTACTGGATAATTTACACCTTCATTCTTCGTTCTTAAAAAAATTTCATCGTATAAGGCCCTTAAAAAGTGGGGGTGGTTAACTTTGTGTTGACAATATATAGATATTCAGACTTTTTTCAAAATTTCTTACGGTTTTACCAAAAACAACGAAACTTCACAAAAGCTTTTTATAGACCTATATCAAAGATGTGTGAAAGTTTGGCTAAAATCGGTTACAAACATTTTAAAGCTCAATTTATATATATAATATAGATATAGGTAGACGAATATGTTATATGTTATTATATGTTCAAAGAACATTTACAGTACAGCTGCTTACTGTACAAATGATGAGAAGATCTCTTACCCTAAGTTGTGCAAGTTATTTTATAAATGCGCTAAAAATGGGTTGCCGACAGTCTCCAGCCTTATTTAAAAAATTGCAGAGTAAAAACTAGAGTAGGAGCGAAGGATTGTTTTTACGAGCTGCTGGGCATAGACATTTTTCTCCGACTTGTTCGAAATTGGAGAATTTTCTATCGAGGTATCCGTTCCGTTTATCATTTCGAACCAATCGGCGATATGCGTTAAGTCAACAATGTTTGACAGCTATGCCTTGAATTTCTTCCGAAGTTGTCCGACAAAGAATTGCTGCTGAATCAAATGAACGCGATTGTGTTTTTTTTTAACGAATAGGTACCTCGAAAGCAAATTGAGTTCTGATTGGCATTGACTTTCGTTTCGGAAATTGTTCCAAGTGGAAACCTCCGGGGTTAAGGGTGTTTATTTGGTGTTGTGAACTTATAGGATTTTGAACATAACACAATTATTGGTAATTATTAGCGTTTGAATTTTTGTGAAAATATTTGAATGCAATTATTAAAAAAAAGAGTTTAGTCTTTACGAGAAGTTGGGTTTTTCTTTTATATAGATTTCGCAGTTTATTAACTATATTAGTGGTATTCATGCAACGTCGGAAAGTCATCGTTAACTTTCTAAACGTGGTTAATGAACCATCAAAATGTGTATGGGAAATCTTTTACAAAAAATATCAACAATTTAACATACGAATTGCTGAGATGGTACACGTAAACTTTCAAAACGCTATTGTGACTTTAATCCATAACTTCCACCTATTAAACTTATGAAAAAAAATATTGAGCAGAACAAATTTCTTTTAGTAAAAAATTATTTAGTTTTATGGTCATTCATGAAACGTTCGTCGTAAACATACAATTTTTCGAATGTTGTAAACTTACGACGTTAAATGAATACCTTTATTGTATTAGTAGTTCAGGTCTCGGTGTAGTTAAGTATTTGTAGCCACATTAATCATGTTAACTTAACGTAAAACAAAAACCCTGGTGAACATATTAAACATTTTGAGTGTACCTATAGGTACAAGCAATAAGAACTCGCCATCAAGACATGGATTTAAAAAAAATGAGGATATATCGAAGGTAAAAAGGCTCCCCTTTTGTAATAATGATACCTTGTTGGGGTTGGGTATCAATATATATATTCATAAATAAATATATTTATATATATAAAACTCATTGATTAATAAGAACTGTTTTACAATGTTAAATCATTTACGTATGAATATTTTACTTGTAATTCACACATACGACAATTTTCCCTAATCAAACATAAACTTCGAAAAGAAAAAACATGCTTGTCACGTTACATAATCCATGTGACAATTTGCATGTACTGCTTCTAATAATATATAGTTGATTTAGAATTTTTTCTAATTGATATGATACGTTGTTTTATTAATGAATATAGAGAATATCATAAACTTATATATGTACCTTTCAATGGCCTCGTGGTCATTCAAGTTAGGCATAGCACTCTTCGATGTGGTACTATTTTTACGCTGGCGACGTCTCCCTAGAAATTTACATTTTCAGAACTTATAATTCCAATTGAAAAGAATCATACTTTCGCGAACTTTCTTTCTGTATTCAGGATCACTACGACGTTTATTGTCGAAATAAATGCAATATCCCAGAAATATTGTTCCTGCAACTCCAGCAGCAATTCCAATTGTTGTTTTGTTGATTTCAATCATGACGAGAGGCGATATATTTTTAAAATAATTAGTCCTCAAATAATATGGTAATGACCGATTTCGAAATTTATTTGATATTGCCACCGAATTCAAATAAAAGTGAATAATTTCGGGACGCAAAATTCATTTGTCACCCGCTCTTATCAAATAGTCCGCCATTACAACTTCAACCCTTAGCAGTTTAGACTTAGAGCTAATCGCTTGCCGCTAAATGCTTATCGCTGACAAAGTGACAACGAGTATCGAATTTCGAACATAGTTGCAGTGATGCCAGCATTTATTTTTTTAAAAAAGGGCATGGTATTAATTTCTATTAAGCTAAGTTTCCACTTGCAATTTTTTTAATTGACGAATGGCGTATTTTTATGTCATTGAGAAAAATGTCAAGTTGAAATAGCCGAAAATTGACAGATATTAAATTAACTGTCAGGCCTTGTCAATAATTGGCAACAAATTTGAATCACTAGTGGAAATAGCAAAATTGAAGAACACAACGTCACTTGGTCATGAACTGACATAACAAATTCATTGACATTGTGTTGAATGTTTTGTCAATTGAAATTGAGAAAAAACAGCACAAAATATTTTTTGCTGCGGAAATTTAAAAAAAAAGTATTAAGTGACATGTCAGATTAGAAACACCTGAAAACATGGTAATGTATTTTTACTTTTCTATATTTTCTAATCTCTTCAAAGGAGAATATACATTCGATTACATTCGAGCAGTAGAAGAAGGAAAAAAAACGTGTGAGAAAATCAATCAATCAAGAAAATCCCTGTCAAGAAACAAATTTTGCATTCCTCGTCTTCTGCTACCAGCTCCAATGCGGATCCCATGAAGACAACAAACGAAGCAAGAGAAATTAGTTTTAACATGTTCGGGTCTTTTTTACGCCAAAACTGAATGTGAACTTTTGATAGCTGGGAAAAATAAAAATTTTAAAAGTATGATAATTTTATAAACAACAAATTAAACTTGATTTATAGTGCTTACACACCGAATCATAAACTGAGTTTTTGGCAAAAAGTTTACGTTAACCACTGGATGCTTTCACACCGACTCTGACCAGGTTTCGTTTGACATTTCAATCAGCTGTGAATTGTGATACTAGCTGCAACATTTGAGTGTGAAAATATTGTAATTGATTAATAAAATGAATTCTAATATCAATCAATCAAACTAATATTAGCATTTGAAGTTCAAAATGAAACAAATCTAAAGATTTTGACAACAGTTTTTGACTGTCAAGCCCGCCGCTTGTTTTGTTTTTATTTCATCTGGTGTGTAAATTTCTGAAAAAAAACCATTTGTTTTGACAGCGAGTTCATCAGCTGTTTTGTGGGACGTGAGGAACACGTGAAGAATGAATGAAAGGTGTGTTCTTTCCAACAACCTGCAACGAGATGACGTCTGCGAAGTGGTTATGAGAAGGTTACGCGTATAGGGTTGCCTTGATTTTAACTTTTCACTCAGCTACAGATACGCATTCTGAGCAGGCCTTAATGCCTGAAACACACGTGCAGTGGTTCTTCATGCAGTGCGGCACCCAGTGCAGCAAGTAAAATACACGTGCATTATTTTTTTGTTTGACATACATGCAGTGCAGTGGCTCCTGTCATTACATTCAGCTTATTGTGGTGGTGTCTGGTGATATATAATTGCCTTATAGTTCTTCATTATATGAAATATATATAAAAAAAAATATACATATGGTAGGAACTGAGGTTTCAGTTGGTTGAAGCATTCATTCCAAATACACATTGAAAAAGCAATCTCATTTTTGATACTTTACTGCGGATTTGGATTTACTTTATGCTCATAGGTCATAATAAGATTGAACGGGTATTCGTTCAGTAATTGCTTCCTTCATCAAGCCATTCAAATTGGAAAACATTTTCATGTATAGACTGGAGTCATGTAGTAATGTTGGACTAAAGAAAATCACCACTATAGCTACGCTAGCCATTATTGGCAATTCACAATTTATTTCTCGCTTAACACATTTACACTTTACATCTTCGTTTACTATTTGCAGCTATTATTTCATATATAATAGCCCAGTGATCGAAATTTGTCAATTGGGACCCTCCAGCAGCATTTTTACTCCATTCCAGGCGGTCAAAGCTCCATTGTCCGAGCAATACCGTATTGAGGGAAGAAATGCGCCCGCATGGTATATACATGCCATGTTAACAATATTCTTAAATATATATAGTCGTTGTTTGCCACAGCACTTGAGACAACTACAGATTCTTTTTGATTACCAAAAATCATTTACAGCCGTATTTATTAGATTTCCTTAGGCGGGGTCTCAGAGGTTGCCTAGTTAGGCATGCCTAAATATTTAAGTTGCCTCTAGGCAACGTTGCTTAAATTCTTATCTATAATCGATTTTCCATTGCTGCCTAACTAGGCGAAGTTTATGTCAAAAGAAGTAGTAGAATTTACAATTCTAGTATAAAAATTAAGATTCTTGTACTTTTTTTTACATCAGATTTTCTTTTTTTCTTGGTTTGACAGCATATGTTATTTGTAAACAAATATCTTAAAGGGAGAACATGGAGCTATATGGATGTTATATTGCTGTTCGGAATTAGTTTGAGGATTCAACAGTGGAGTGAAAAGAATGTTGGAGCAGGCATAGCCCCCATCACCGAGTAAGCGTTTTGTATATTTTTGGTCTCCTAATAGTTGGCATGTATGAATTTATAATATTCACTACACTTAAATCATTTACAAATGAAATGTATCTTGAGTCCATTCTTATTAAAATATTTTCCCTTTCTTGCAAACCACCACCCAAAATCTCAAAATAAATTTCCAGATTGAAATTCTCGTAAACGTCAAAATGAAAATGAAATGAAAATTCCTTAGGCACCTCTAGGCAGGGTTCGCTCGCGCTTAAGTTAGGCGGCCTTTAGGCAACGTTGCCTAAATGTGAAAATCGATTATAAATACCAATTTTGCACTTAGGCAGTACTTAAAGGTTGCCTAAAGATAGGCAAACTCTAAAATGCTTTCATAAATACGGCTGTGTATTCAGAATTCCAATGCTTTTTGCAGAGATGCCTAGTTGACGCTTTTATGTAAGCCGCATAGAAATCCTTATAATGGGATATAACAATCCGGAGGGGTTTCTAAAGTAAAATGAATCAGTGAAAAATCACACACTGCTCATTCTTGAACATGTTTGACTTACTTTCCTCCAAATCAACAGCTTTTATATATTGTATGGCCTATTCTTCAGCCCAGGAAAACTAAAGTTACAATCCTTGTAAAGAGCTACTGGTAGAGGAAAATCATAACGGTCCGGGTAAGTTGCACCACTTGCTGGCTCTTCATTATCCTGTCCTCCATTCATAGTCTGGGATATTATTCTATCGTAAGCGCCTAGCTATCATATCGAACGCTTTTCCAAGAGCATCATCCATGCACTCACCAAGAAGGTTAAACTAAGTAGCCTTCTTAACAGACAGCAGTTGACTGCGTCCTCCGCTGATTAATAAACACAGAAAAGATAGGTGGTCTATTCTTCCATTCGTCCTGCCAATGGAAAAGCTTCCATATGATGAACTTGTACGATCAGCTTGGAATACTTACGTGCCAAATACTTTGCATATTGCGATCCCACTGTGAGAATCATGGCGAGACCTTAATGATAAGATCCGTTTTAACTTTTAATGAGTATTGATTGCATGCAAATCAATTGTATAGGTCGTGTGGTTACTGCATTACATTCAGCTTACTGTAGTGGTATTTGGTTATATTAAGTTAATTTCGGATATGTCCTTACTTTGTATTTTTAAATGTTTACGTCTTGTTATTCATAGCAGGGCATTCGTGAGTAATTTTAAAAGTTATGGTTGAGTTGAGAAAAAGTCTGTTTCATTTTTGATACATTTGTTTTGTTTTGTTATGACATTTATTTTTTTATGCGGATTAATGTGGACTAAACGTCATAATTCAATGATGACAAATATCTTAATATTACGTTTTCTTTTGCTTTTGTGTTGTGGTGCCATTGAATTTTTGCAGTATATTTAGAAATAGCGACAACTTGCAGTACTGCAACGCTTGCAGATTTCACAAGTGTTCGCTCCCATTGAAAACTTTGTGTTCTATCTTTTCTGCAAGGAGAATTCTGCACATGTGTTTCAGCAATAACTCTTTATTAAATATTAAAAGTTAGGTTTCGGTCGCTTTAACTTTAATGCAAAGTGACAACGCTAAATTACACTTTTTGACGATTATAATTATCAAAACGCGTTAGGTTAGGTTAGGTTGGTGGGTTGATGAGGCAGACGGTGTGTGTCCTCCCTCATCGCACTCAGGTCAGTATAGACCCTTTGTGATGCCCGTTGGGGGTCCACTTATGTGGTTGGTTCATTCATTGTCCCGTTACTGTCCATTGTTGTTAGTCTCTTTCTAGCCATCCAGACGTTGATGCAAACCTGAAAAGATTAGGGAGAGGGATTTCGGATAGATCCGTGAGGTCATGGAAAAAGTATTTTCCTTAGGTTCTCATTCTTAATTGGCTGAGGCCTGGGCAGTGGCACAGAAAGTGGAGGGTGTCCTCGTGTATTTCTTCATCACCGCAGCCTCTACAGAGGTCATCATCTATGAGATGCATTTTCAGTTTGTGGCTTTTCAGTAAGTTGTGTCCAGTAAGAATCCCAACTAAAGTAGAGACAGATTTCCTGTTTCTACGAAGCAGTTTATGGGTTCTGGCTTTGTCATACTCAGGCCACATCCTTTTGGAAGTTTCACAGGTGGGAAGGGAGTTCCACCTGTTTTTGGCAGCGATCAGTGTTTTCTGTCCCACCTGAGATTTGAGGTCGCATAGTGGTGGTTTGACAGACTGGTCTGCTTGGTCAGTGCTGGAGGCAGATCCTTTCCTTGCCAGTTCGTCAGCAATTTCATTGCCCTGTATGCCTCTGTGTCCGGGTACCCAGCAGAGCTTTACATTATGTTGGACGCCAAGAACCTTTAGCTCTTCACGACAACGTTTCACAAGCCGAGATTTTATTTCGACAGCAGAGATAGCTTTTATTGCAGCCTGACTGTCAATAAAGATGGTGATATCATCTGGTGGTATCGCCAGCATTGAGGTCGCTTTGGCTGCCTCTGCTACTGCCAATATTTCGGCTTGGAAGACACTGCTGTGCTCAGGGAGACGAAAGGTGCTGTTTAGCTTAAGTGTCTCTGAAAACACTCCAGCTCCAACGCCTACATCCATTTTTGAACCATCAGTGTAGAAGGAAATGGTTTCGGGGCCCAATCCGTTCCTCTCCCACTCCTCTCTGCTTGGGAGGATGCAGGAGAATGGTCTTTGAAAGTCATGGTGAGGCAGCATGTAGTCAGAGGATACAGCTGAGCCCAGATATCTGTGTAGAATTTGGGCATGTCCACCTGAGTTCGATTTCCAGCAGTTGAGCTGGCTGATTTTTAGAGCACTTTTGGCTACAGATTCACGAAGATACACATTGTGTAAGCGCTTACGGGTTGCCTTGTTTTTAACTTTCCACTCAGCTACAGATACCAGCTACAGATACGCATTCTGATCGGCCCTCAAGCGCTTACACAATGTGTTTCTTCGTGAATCTGTAGCTAGAAGTTGAATAGAGGGCAACTTCATGCAAGAAATGTATCTGTCTTTTGACGGCGATGCAAGATACCAGCTACAAACAAAAAAAAGTTAAAAATAAGGCAACACATAAGCGCATACGCAATGTGTATCTTCGTGAATCTGTAGCTTGAAGTTGAATAGAGGGCAGCTTCATGCAAGAAATGTATCTCCCTTTTGACAGCGATACAAGATACCAGCTACAGATATGCATTCTGAGCAGGCCTTTAAAGTCCTTAAGGCCTGCTCAGAATGCATATCTGAAGCTGGTATCTGTAGCTGAGTGAAACGTCAAACGTGAATCTGAAGCGTGAAGTTGAACCCCATTGGGCCTGCGCACACGAGTATGCTTCAACCGTAGTCATTATGGTTACTTTCCAAACACACGGGAATATGTTCAACCGGTTGAATTTTGTGTAATGTAACAAACTTTATATGTATGTGTATTTCTATGGTTTGTTTTCACTTTTATTTTCCGCGATTATGTACAACACAAACCATTAAAACTGAGTGACACCGATTTGTTTTGCGTGGATATTTTTTTTTGTTGAAATTCTTGTTTGTTGATTTTTTTATTTAATTCAATTGACCCCGAACTAGCCGCCGTCTTTTTTTTTAATACCACAACTGTCAGAAACGCATGCATGTGTTGGTAGATTCAACCTCTTCAACCACTTAATTTTGGGTGAAAAATTGCTCTCCAGTGGATCTCAAACTGTGCTCCTTCCTCACCCGTCCAACCATCAAACATGACGTTCAACCGGTTGAAGCATACTCGTGTGCGCAGGCCCATTCAACTTCAAGCTACAGATTCACGGGAGATACACATTGTGAAAGCGCTTACGGGTTGCCTTGTTTTTAACTTTCACTCAGCTACAGATACCAGCTACAGATATGCATTCTGAGCAGGCCTTTAGAGACTCAAATCGAAAACTCTAAAAAATTTGTCTTGGAATGCACTCATTTATTTGTCAAAGCTCAGCTACATCCACATCGACATTAACATACTTTTAGGAATTGTTTTAAATTTGCTTTTGATGTCGATGTTGGGTATGTGTAATACCATATACAAATCATAACCATCTAAAATAATGTGAATATTGTTGCTCTGCCAAATATATCTGACATTTCACATTTTATGTTGAGTACTTTTGTGTTGAGAAAAGACGCTGAACTGACAGCAAAACGAAGCGTCCATCTTTGTATTTTTTGTCTGTATTTGTTGCTGTCAGAAATATATTGTAATTGATTTCTCATAATCTAAACTCATTACTTTATTATTGAACCTAATAATAATACATTATATATACGGTATTGTTTCACAAAAAGGAATATGGCTCTGCCAACAAACTACAAACAAATCGCTTTGAACTTGCCTTCTGGGCCAAGTGGATCAAGTACTCGTAAGTTTTTTTTTCAGGAATTTAGTTATTCGGTCCATTTAGGCATACGTATATACAGATAATTATGCGTATGTTCCTGATAGGAATTAATCCGCCATAAAGAAATAAAATCGGTCAACTTTATTGCTTGATTAGGATGTAGTTACGGTCGGCTTAATTGTATATACATACTTGTAATTCAATAATTTATTGAAATATACATAGTATGAGAAATGAGTACACATGTTGTGATTACACTGACGAAATTCTCTCAGCGTTGTGAATTTGTTACCCGGTAATGGTTTAACAAGCGGTTAGAGGAGTATTTTGGAAGCATTTCATATCCAATTTTTTTTATTATTTTCGATCCTGGTTCCAGAATATTTCCACAGAAATTTTGCACATTGGTGAGGTGAACTACATAGTATTTGGATACTTATCGACTTAACTCTTTCGTTCAACTGCTCCAGTAATAGTGGTGCTCTTCTCAAAGCAAATTTGCCTTTACCATTGTAATTAACTCTAATTCTACTTCTATCGTGAGGACTTTTATAATCTTCTTTGGCTTGCTCTTATTTTATGCAGTGTTAATGTGAGGAATATCAGATAATGAAAAAACTCTAAATAACTTACATCGTCTATTGTTTACTATCTCCAATAATCCAATTCGCTTTGAGTCTAGACGTGTTCCATTGCATTAACTAGAGCCTAGATTTATTAGTTGGGTTGGTACCATGTCCCTTTACATTACCTAGGCAACTGGTGCAGTGATAGAGTAATAACTATTTACCGTCGACTCAGACGGAAATGTATTTTAAATATATTCATATATTACATAACGATAATAACAGGTAGTCTTATTATTATTATTGTAGGCTATTTAATTTATACTTTAAAATATTTATTAGTATATACATATGTGTATGTATGTCAAAATTATAAAAAAAATAAGAAGAATGGAAACGGGCGACAACGTTACAAATTTTAAATTAAAATCATTTTCACACTAAATTTAAATTTTTGTTCATGATGCAATTCATAATTTGCGACTTTTATTTGAAATTGTGTAATTGGATTTAATAATAATATTTAAGAGATACAATTTTTTGTTAAATGTAATAATGCTTTTCAAAATTTCTTTTTCACACAATATAAAATAAATCAAAAACAGATATGCAGTCGTCTACCGTTCCTGCATCGTTCAACATTCTTAAAGGTAATAATCGAATATTTTGTTTTATTCTTTCAAAGTGCAGATAGTAGATATATTGTGCATTTAATAGTTTATGAATCAAGACACATACATATATGATACCTAAGTGTTCATATTATTACATTTATAAATTTAATAGTTATAGATATATTTTTTAAATAATATATTCGAATTCAATTATGTCTGTATCAAAGTATATTTATATTACTAACTTTACAATAATGCAGAAAGACTAAGGGCATCTGGGGTTGGAAGTAGCTCCGAAAGAACTAAGGATACGACTCCCATATTTACGCACAGTAATCATGGAAATCCGGCATTCACTCCACAAAAAACCGGAAAATCATCATCCGTAAGTATTTATTATTAACCCATATACATATAATTGTTGTATATCTTGCATGTTGAACTTTTACTTTTATGGAACATAAAGCACTTCATTAAAAACAGAACTATGCTTTCTTTTGCTAACTCTAAATTTTGAAGACTTAGCATACCTATTGAATACTAGCTGACCCGACAGACGTTGTTTTCTGTTGGATTGCTTACGGCGGTTTAAAGGCTCAAATACGGTAATTTTGGTTATAAACATAGCCGTTTAACCAAAACTGAGCTTCGTCACTAAAAAAAGTGTTTGATAAAAAAAAAATAGTAGTAATTAAATGCCGAAATTAAAACGTAAACCAAAGTAAGTCGAGTTTAATTCTCGAACTAGCTGTATTTTAAATACGCAACAACGTTTCATAAGAGTTGCCCAAACCTTGAGAACGGCGACGAATTGAATGTCCACAGTCTTCACAAATACTCTCTGCTACTGCAGAAATATTCTCATTATTACGGGCTCTATGCCGACTGGTTTTGTTGGATGAATGTCCAATAGTGTAAAACTGGCTCAGAAATTGGTGACGGTTTTATGAATAGTGCGATCAGTTGGACGATTATGATGCCCAAAATATGGTCGAAGAACTCGATAACAGTTTTTAACTTACCACTGATTTTGAAATAAGTTTCATTATGAAATGGCAAGGCAACACCTTAATGATTTTTCACTGGCCCTCTTTCGTGATGATCTGATAAATAAATTCGAGTAGTATCAACTGTCAAGAAACCTTATCTCAACTTAGCCGTTTGGAGTCGGCATAAAACAGGAGGTCCCGCCATAGTGCAAGAAGTACGCACGAACACATTATATATATAGTATTTGTATTTGTAAAAAAACAAGTACCTCCTATTGCATCGACCGTTTAGTTCAATTTTTTGAGTAAATGGTAATTAAAAGCAAAATGGTGGAAAACACAAAGCGGGCGACAAAATAAAACCACGAGATGTTATTACTGATGATTTAAATGCGAATTGTGTTTTGCTTAATTTACTAACTTACTTAAGTGGCGCTAGAGTCCGGGATGAACCTGGGCCTCAACCAACATGCCTCTCCAATTAGCCCGGTCATTAGCTAACTGCCTCCAGTTGAGCACTCCAAGTTGGTTGAGGTCGGTTTGTACTTGTGAGCGCCACTTAAGGCGAGGTCTTCCTCTGCTGCGTCAGACGTCTGGCTGGGAATCGAAGACTGCGAGCCGGAGTATTGGTGTCCATTCGTTCTACATGTCCTAGCCATCGTAAACGTCCAATGTGGAATTTTTTGACTAGGGGTATGTCGCTGTACAGCTCGTATAGGGTCTGACGAGATGTTGTTGTCAGAGTTAAAAGCGGAGCCGAGCTAGACAAAGTCCTGTACTTACTTACTTACTTAAGTGGCGCTACAGTCCGGAATGAACCTGGGCCTCAACCAACATGCCTCTCCAATTAGCCCGGTCCTTAGCTAACTGCCTCCAGTTGCGCACTCCAAGTTGGTTGAGGTCGGTTTCCACTTGTGCGCGCCACTTAAGGCGAGGTCTTCCTCTACTGCGTCCGACGTCTGGCTGGGAATCGAAGACTCTGCGAGCCGGAGTATTGGTGTCCATTCGTTCTACATGTCCTAGCCATCTTAAACGTCCAATGCGGAGTTTTTTGACCAGGGGCATGTCGCTGTACAGCTCGTATAGTTCTTGGTTGAATCTTCGTCTCCATAGCCCGTCAACGCAAACGGGACCGAAGATTTTTCGAAGAATTTTCCTCTCGAATCTACCAAGGATTTCTTCATCCGCTTTTGATACGGTCCATGCTTCAGCGCCGTAGAGCAGGACTGGGATGATCAGGGTCTTATATAGGATCTCCTTAGTAGTTCGAGTGAGGGCTTTACTACTAAATTGCCTTCTTAGCCCGAAGAAACAGCGGTTGGCAAGAGTAATTCTTCGTTTAATTTCTGACGAGATGTTGTTGTCAGAGTTAATAGCGGAGCCGAGGTAGACAAAGTCCCGTACTACCTCAAAGTTATATCTGTCAATGGTGACGTTCTGTCCAATTCGTCGATGTTGTGTGTCCTTTCGTGTTGACAGCATATACTTAGTCTTACCCTCATTTACTGCTAAACCGACAGACGTTGTCTTCTGTTGGATTGCTTACGGCGGTTTAAAGGCTCAAATACGGTAATTTTGGTTATAAACATAGCCGTTTAACCAAAACTGAGCTTCGTCACTAAAAAAAGTGTTTGATAAAAAAAAAATAGTAGTAATTAAATGCCGAAATTAAAACGTAAACCAAAGTAAGTCGAGTTTAATTCTCGAACTAGCTGTATTTTAAATACGCAACAACGTTTCATAAGAGTTGCCCAAACCTTGAGAACGGCGACGAATTGAATGTCCACAGTCTTCACAAATACTCTCTGCTACTGCAGAAATATTCTCATTATTACGGGCTCTATGCCGACTGGTTTTGTTGGATGAATGTCCAATAGTGTAAAACTGGCTCAGAAATTGGTGACGGTTTTATGAATAGTGCGATCAGTTGGACGATTATGATGCCCAAAATATGGTCGAAGAACTCGATAACAGTTTTTAACTTACCACTGATTTTGAAATAAGTTTCATTATGAAATGGCAAGGCAACACCTTAATGATTTTTCACTGGCCCTCTTTCGTGATGATCTGATAAATAAATTCGAGTAGTATCAATTGTCAAGAAACCTTATCTCAACTTAGCCGTTTGGAGTCGGCATAAAACAGGAGGTCCCGCCATAGTGCAAGAAGTACGCACGAACACATTATATATATAGTATTTGTATTTGTAAAAAAACAAGTACCTCCTATTGCATCGACCGTTTAGTTCAATTTTTTGAGTAAATGGTAATTAAAAGCAAAATGGTGGAAAACACAAAGCGGGCGACAAAATAAAACCACGAGATGTTATTACTGATGGTTTAAATGCGAATTGTGTTTTGCTTAATTTACTAACTTACTTAAGTGGCGCTAGAGTCCGGGATGAACCTGGGCCTCAACCAACATGCCTCTCCAATTAGCCCGGTCATTAGCTAACTGCCTCCAGTTGAGCACTCCAAGTTGGTTGAGGTCGGTTTGTACTTGTGAGCGCCACTTAAGGCGAGGTCTTCCTCTGCTGCGTCAGACGTCTGGCTGGGAATCGAAGACTGCGAGCCGGAGTATTGGTGTCCATTCGTTCTACATGTCCTAGCCATCGTAAACGTCCAATGTGGAATTTTTTGACTAGGGGTATGTCGCTGTACAGCTCGTATAGGGTCTGACGAGATGTTGTTGTCAGAGTTAAAAGCGGAGCCGAGCTAGACAAAGTCCTGTACTTACTTACTTACTTAAGTGGCGCTACAGTCCGGAATGAACCTGGGCCTCAACCAACATGCCTCTCCAATTAGCCCGGTCCTTAGCTAACTGCCTCCAGTTGCGCACTCCAAGTTGGTTGAGGTCGGTTTCCACTTGTGCGCGCCACTTAAGGCGAGGTCTTCCTCTACTGCGTCCGACGTCTGGCTGGGAATCGAAGACTCTGCGAGCCGGAGTATTGGTGTCCATTCGTTCTACATGTCCTAGCCATCTTAAACGTCCAATGCGGAGTTTTTTGACCAGGGGCATGTCGCTGTACAGCTCGTATAGTTCTTGGTTGAATCTTCGTCTCCATAGCCCGTCAACGCAAACGGGACCGAAGATTTTTCGAAGAATTTTCCTCTCGAATCTACCAAGGATTTCTTCATCCGCTTTTGATACGGTCCATGCTTCAGCGCCGTAGAGCAGGACTGGGATGATCAGGGTCTTATATAGGATCTCCTTAGTAGTTCGAGTGAGGGCTTTACTACTAAATTGCCTTCTTAGCCCGAAGAAACAGCGGTTGGCAAGAGTAATTCTTCGTTTAATTTCTGACGAGATGTTGTTGTCAGAGTTAATAGCGGAGCCGAGGTAGACAAAGTCCCGTACTACCTCAAAGTTATATCTGTCAATGGTGACGTTCTGTCCAATTCGTCGATGTTGTGTGTCCTTTCGTGTTGACAGCATATACTTAGTCTTACCCTCATTTACTGCTAAACCCATTTTCGCCGCTTCCTTCTCTATACTAGCAAACGTGGCTATGACATCACGTTGAGTCCTACCAATGATGTCAATATCGTCAGCGTATGCTAGTAGTTGCACCGACTTTTGGAAAATTGTGCCTCTGGTGTTGGCTTTGGAGTTTTGCACAATTCTCTCAAGAATCAGATTAAAGAAGTCACATGACAGCGCATCGCCTTGCCTAAATCCTTTTTTGGTATCGAATGTGTCGGTGAGGTCGTTTCCGACCCTGATGGAGCAGCGAGAATTCTCCATCGTCATCCTACACAAACGGACGAGTTTGGGCGGTATACCAAAACTAGACATGGCTCTGTACAGTTCGTCTCTATAAATGCTGTCATATGCGGCTTTGAAATCGATGAATAGGTGGTGGGTATCGATTTGGACTTCTTGAGTTTTTTCCAGGATCTGCCGAAGTGTGAAAATTTGATCGGTTGTGGACTTTCCTGGCCTAAAACCACACTGATAAGGGCCAATCAGGTTGTTGGTAAACGGTTTCAGGCGTTCACATATTACGGCAGATAGGATCTTGTAGGCGATGTTGAGGAGACTTATGCCTCTGTAGTTGGCGCAGTTCAGAGGGTCTCCTTTTTTGTGGATCGGGCAAACGATGCTGAGGTTCCATTCTTCAGGCATATTTTCATCCGACCAGATTTGGCTTATGAGTTGGTGGATGTTACTTACCAAGTCATCTCCGCCGGCCTTATAGAGCTCAGCGGGAAGGCCGTCATTTCCGGCAGCCTTATTAAGCTTGAGTTTAGATATTGCTATCCTCACTTCACTCAGGTCGGGTGGTTGGCAGTTTTCGCTGCCGTTGCCAATATTGAATGGTTCGTTCTGCCTGACAGCGGAATGTTGTTCGTCATCGCCGTTTAACAGTCTGCAGAAGTGGTTCTTCCATATCCTCAGCATCGACTGTGTCTCAACTACAATATTTCCTTGTTCATCTCGACAGGATTCTGTTCGAGCCTTGTATCCTTGGCTTTGACGTTTTACACTTTGGTAAAACTTGCGAACATCGTTCCTGGAGTGGCACCTCTCTATATCCTCGATCGCGCGCTTTTCTTGCTCTTTTTTCTTCTTGCTGAAAAGCCGATGTTCTTCCCTTCTTCTTTGCCTATAGAGCTCAATGGCAGCTCTCGTCTTCACCTGCAGCTTAGCCTTGTAGGCCTCGTTCTTGGCTGCGAGCATCTGTCGGCATTCCTCATCAAACCAGGGGTTTCTTGCTGGTGGGCGCGAGAAACCTAGCACATCAGTTGCGGCTGATCTAATGGCCTGTTGGCATCGTTGCCATTGCTCTTCGACATTCGATGCTGGTGGTATGGTGTTAATCGAGAGGTTAAGGGATACGCGTTGTGCGAAGGTCTTGGCGGTCTCTTGCGATTGCAGTCTTCCGACATTAAATTTTTTCACAGTATTTCTGGATTGTTGTGGCGTGGTGGATATCCGCATTCTTACCTTGGCTGCTACAAGGTAGTGATCCGAGTCGATGTTAGCTCCTCGGAATGTTCGGACATCCAAAATACTGGATGCGTGCCTCTTATCTATCGCAATGTGATCAATTTGGTTGACCGTTCGTTGATCTGGAGACCGCCATGTCCCCTTATGGATATCGAGGTGAGGAAACCGTGTGCTGGCTATAGTGGCATTTCGTTCCGTAGCGAAATCAATTAGCCTAAGTCCGTTACCAGACGTGTTGTCGTGTAGGCTATGTTTTCCGACAATACTTCTAAAGATGTCTTCTCTTCCTACCTTTGCGTTAAAATCTCCCAGCACGATTTTAACATCGTACTTCGGTAGTCGCTCATAGGTTTTGTCGAGGAGCTCGTAGAAGCAATCCTTAGCTATATCATCTTTTTCTTCCGTCGGAGCGTGAGCGCATATAAGGCTTATGTTGGCGAATTTGGCCTTGATGCGGATTGTTACTATGCGTTCGCTAATGTCTTGGAAACATAAGACTTCTTGCCTAAGTCTGGCACTTATAACAAATCCGCATCCGAATAGTCGCTGTTTCTGCTCACTATAACACGGTCCGTAGTATATGTCACAGTTTTTCATCCTCTTTTTGCCCGGCCCATCCCATCGTATTTCCTGGATGGCAGTAATGTCTGCTTTGTAGCAGTTTAGGGCTTCCGCTAGTTGTTCGCCTGCACCTCTCCTGTTTAATGTTCTCACATTCCAGGTGCAGATACGAACGTCGTTGTCCTTTTTTCGTTTAGCAGGGTCGTCAACAATAAAATCCGTCCTTTCCGAGGCTGTTGGTTGCTTCGTAACCATGCTTTTTTTTCTGTGGGTGGGTAGTTAGCCCAAAGCACAACCCCCAACCTGGAGGGCCAGTTCCAATTTATTAGATACCCCTAGGACACGGGGCCATCAGTATCCACTATGGGATTGAGCGCTGCCGTTGGCCTTTCGGTTCATCCGCCACCATCTCTGTTCAAGGGGCCTGACTAGTCCTGTACTACCTCAAAGTTATATCTGTCAATAGTGACGTTCTGTCCAATTCGTCGATGTTGTGTGTCCTATCGTGTTTTTGCTTAATTTAACATGAATATTTATGGGAAATCAAATAAACTGATAATTGTCGTTAGTTTTTGTTAACGTCAACGTTATGTTTACAAGCATTAATTAGGTAGGTGTCTAAATCCTTTTTGTGGTATCGAAGTTTCAGAAATGTCCGTTGCCAACCTTGATGTAGTAATTTAACATAGCTCTGTATAGTTCTTCTCTAATATTGCGAACGGGTTCATACGTTAACATATTACGACATAAACGATCTTATAAGCGATGTTGAGTAGACTTAAGCTTCTGTACCTCGCGTAGTTTGAAGGTCCCTGTTTTAGGGATCAGGCTTCGGCCGTATAGAATGGTTTGTTCTGTCTGAAAGTGGAATATTGATCGTCATCGCCGTTGAACAGTCTGCAAACGATGTTCTTCCATACTCTCAGAATCTATTGTGGATCGACCATGATCTTTCCTCGGTCAACACGACAGGATTCTGTTTTGGCCTAGTAGCTCTGGTTTGTGTTCTTTGGCAACTTTCAGAACCTGGTATAAAACCATTGGTGAACGGGTTCATACGTTAACATATTACGGCATAAACGATCTTATAGCCGATGTTGAGGATCAGAATCTATGGTGGATGGACTATGATCTTTCCTCGGTCAACACGACAGAATTCTGTTCTGGCCTAGTAGCTCTGCTTTGGCAAACCGTAGTCTTAGTGAAATATTTTATTTCGAAACGTATGATTCTCGTCTTGCAATTTGTTTATTTATAGTATTACTTCTCCCTTCACCGCAAGAAAAAATTATGATCTGAGTTATCTTCGCTATAATAATTTTCCTCTCAGAAAAAGTAGAGCTCTTATTTTGACCAAATTGAGACAAATTATTGTATATTTTATTTAAAATTGTGTTTTTAAATAATGATTTCCACAGTGATATACAATATATCACAGGTACTTTATTATTCTAAAAGCATTATAGCAGCATCTCTAAAAATATATTTTTCATTGTGAGTAGCAGTAAATAAGTAAAATAATTGTTTGAAAGTTTTGTATGTATAGTTGCTACCCGTCCTGAATTAATTTCTTATTTTGATCTTTGTAGAAAATTCAAAGCGAATCTCGTGCTCCGAAGCCTCCAAAACCACCAGAAAAACCAATTTTGCCTTACATGAGATATTCAAAAAAAGTTTGGGACACTGTAAAATCATCGAATCCCGATCTTAAATTATGGGAACTTGGAAAAAAAATTGGGACAATGTGGAAGACTGCATCGGATTCAGAGAAGCAGGAATTTATTGACGAATATGAAGCTGAAAAGGTAAAATACATTTTTTTTTATTATTTACTTATAATTCTAGATTGTTTGACTGCTTCAAAATGCAGCAGGTATTTATAGTTGAATGGAAAACCTTTTCACTGAGCTCCATCCCTACTTGTTTGTATTATTAGATCTGCGAGAAAGTGAATGCCACTTTGAATTTGAATGCCCTAGACCCGAATTCAAGATTCCTGAATTGGAAAAGCCAACCAGGAAATGCGATAGAATGGGCAGGTCAAAAAGATGATTATAATCTGTGGAATCTGCTTCTGTGTGTTATTAACAGCAGGTGTATAATAAGCGTAAGATTTGAGCAACAAAATGTTATGCTTTATAAAGATAAGGAGTACATTGTGATAACGTACATCAACCTCAAATACGTCAATATTACGCTCTTCCATTATGAAAAGGAGAGTGTAACATGGGACCTACTAATGTTAACGAATACTGTGTTGCAGTCGTTGTCGCTGGTCATGTATTAACAGTGCTTGCACAATTTAAATTTTTTAGGGTACATCCTAAGATCCAACTTAAAAAAATCTCCCGAATGTTGTTCTGGACTAGAGAGCTGCATGAATGCACTCAAATATTTCGGCACTCAGTATACTGATGAGTTATACACGAACATGTACAACATACTATGAATAGTGAGTACATCATATTTTGAGTACGGAGTGTATGAATGTTTTGAACATTAAAAGCTAAATGAATGAATGTGGCGATCATTTTGAATGAATGAGTTTTCAAGAGAGGACAAGGTGAAGCAAACAACAATTTTGTGTACTCAGTGTGTTCGTTTGTTGCAATAACAAAATAATTTATTTGCATTTGATTTACTTGAATTTGACGCCGTAAAAATAGTGTTTTGATTTTAAGAAAGTGTGTTATAAGAGGAAAAAATATTATTGTATAAAAAATGTATTCCCATAGTTCTTTCTAGCATTTAAGTAAGCTCCCTGAATATATAAACGAATGCGTTCTTCGTAGCATTCCAATTAATTTTACTTATATTTACATTCATTCAATTCGTTTCGTTTTCGTTTAAATGGTATGAATGACTCACTCATACCAATATTCATATTCATTCAATTTATGGAGAATGGCGCAAGCCAACTCATTCGTTTTCGCCGTGAATTACTCAAAAGCCATTTTGAGTGCATTCATGCAGCTCCATATTCTGGACATGCCTATTTAACCCGAACGACGAAGAGTTTAGACAGATTGATCATTTGCAACACTCTACCGCACAGCTTCCACGAATTCTGTGCGAATTGATCTTGTATTGGCGAAATTTTTGTTGTTTCATAAAATTGATCGTTGACAAGAATAAAAAAATCAATAATTTTAACGCGTAGTTGCGTACTGTATGCACCAAGAACTGATTTTTTTATAAAAAAAATAATTATACTGGAAAACAAATTTGAGTTTCACATTGCTTTGACTTATGTGGCCCACTCTGTTCGTGCACATTGACAAAACCTATGAGCGTCTTACGAAATGCGACATCAAAATTGTGTAGGAAGGGAGGATATCTGAAGCAGAATAGTCGAAAAACAAAGCCTTTGCAACATCACATCTGGCAATGAAATTATGTAAATTTAACTTCGCTGCAGTAAGAAATCACATAATAAACAGTGCAATATTACTTTTTGTTGAAAGATAGAACGATTTTTAGTATTTTTTTAGTATTTATCCAAAGCAACAGCTCCAGATATCGCAGATATCCTTACTTCAATTGCTGATCGCTTATTAATTTATTCTTTAAATGGTAATTACTAGTTAATTAATGTTTTTCTTCCCTTTGTATGTATAGATTAAAGCATTAATTTTCTTCCTTTCCTTCCGACACCTATCACCAAATTCTGAGGAAGGATTTTGATCATTTAATCAATATCATAACCTGATCGGTAGTAGTATAAAACCTTTTAATCATTGTTTGTGGCTTCTTTTATTTGCTAAGCATTGTTTTTTTGCTCCCTATTCTCGTTATTTATTATGTATTGAATGACAAAAATGTGGCAAATAAAAGTAAAGGTTTTAATATACAGTGTTAAAAAAATATAATAGAAACAATAGTATACAAACAGCTGTAACTCAGCTGTTGGGACTGGTACAATGTCTTGTGGCTGGATGAAGCAAAGATTAATTTGTTTGGATCTGATGAAAAAATATACTTGAGACGACCAAACAATTCCGAATCTGACCCAAAGTACACAAAAAACGTTAAGCACGGTGGAGATAACCTTATGATTTGGAGCTGCTTCTCAGCATCTGGTGTTGGACCACTTTTCTGGATAAAGGACAAAATGTGTCCTGTGGACTACGTCAATATCCTAAATACTGTAATGCTACCATTTGCTGAAGAGAATATGCAGCTATGGGAGTTCATGCAGGATAATAATCCCAAGCATTCCTCGAAACTAGCAAAGCAATGGCTCCAATTCCAAACCAATAAAGTTTGTGTTTTGGAATGGTCTTCACAAACCCCCGATCTAAATCCGATAGAACACTTATGGGACATTCTAAAACGCAAGTTCGGAGAAGTAAAGCCAGAAATAAAGATGAATTGCGGCTCAAAATACAGGAAGCGTGGTGGTATATACCTGCCGAGACTTGTGCCGTCTTTGTTCATTCCATGGGACGAAGATGTGAGGCAGTGATTAAAAACAAAGGTGCTGCTACGACCAAGTACTAAAACTACACACAGAATTTTTAATGTAAAGGAATTTATTACAAATGTAACAATATTAATTTTGTTTCTATTATTTTATAACCTTACTTACTTACTTAAGTGGCGCAACAGTCCGGAATGAACCTGGGCCTCAATCAACATGCCCTCAGTTGTGCACTCCAAGTTGTTTGAGGTAGGTTTCTACTTGTGCGCGCCACTTAAGGCGGACTTACTGCTTCCGACGTCTGGCTGCGAATCGAAGACTGCGAGCCGGAGTATTGGTGTAAATTCTTTCTATATGTCCCATGCGTCCAATGCGAATTTTTTTTTGACTAGGGCATGTCGCTCTACAGCTTGGTTGAATCATCGTCTCCATATCCCGAAAACGCAAACGGGACCGAAGATTTGTTGAAGAATTTTTCTCTCGAATCGACCAAGGATTTCTTTATCCATTTTTGAAGAAACAGCGGTCGGCAATAGTAATTTTTCGTTTAATTTCTGACGAGATGTTGTCGGAGATAAAAGCGGAGTCGAGTAGACAAAGCCCAGTACTACCTCAAAGTTATATCTGTCAATGGTGACGTTCTGACGTGTTGACATCATGTACTTAGTCTTACCCTCATTTACTGCTAAACCCATTTTTGCTGCCTCCTTCTCTATACTAGCAAACCTGGCTATGACATCACGTTGAGTCTACCGATGATGTCAATATCGTCGGTGTATGATAGTAGTTGCACCGATTTTTGGAAAATTATGCCTCTGGTGTTGGCTCGGTCACCAAGTCATCTCCGTCGGGTATATAAAGTTCAGCGGGAAGGCCGTCTTATCCGGCGGCCTTGTTAAGCTTGAGTTTAGATATTGCTATCCTCATTTCACTTAGGTCTGGTGGTTGGTAGTTCTCGCTGTCGTCGCCAATATTGAATGGTTCGTTCTGTCAGGATTAGCTTATAGGGGAATTCAACGTAAAACAAATGGATAACATAAGATTAATATTTACTAAATCAAAACCAAACGATAAAAAAACAAGTTTAACGATAAAAAGGAGACGGGCAGAAAACGGTCTGCACTCCTTCACGGCACGATGTAAACCTTCTTAATCCTCATTTCGCCTTCTCCCTCGTTCGTCTCTTTCTTATAAGGTACCAATTGATTGGCATCATTGGTATACTATTTCAGCGGTACAAGAGATGTCGCTGGTGTTGATAGTACGGCTCTTTCTGACATTTAACTCGTCTCGAGTTCTGGTGCATCATCTTCTGAACCGTAGTGTTGTTCAGTCTGGTCAAATTTCAGGTGATAAAGAACACCATGGTTTTAATTTGTCGGAGCTGATGATTGAATAATTTCGGCCCTTCACTGCGTAGTTGTCTAGGTCTTCGATAAGATATCTGTCTTCTCCTATGATCTACTTTACTAACTTTGCGGCAATTCTTTACTAATTTATTTGGAAGTAAGTTCTGCGAGTTGAGCACCCATTGCAAGTTTCGCAGCTCTACGTACCGACCTCTTAGACTGCGAATATCGTTGGTGTCACTAAAATCCGAGGTAAAAGCGGTAGCTCTGTCGGATATTAGTGTTTTTGGTAAACCGAAATATGAAGTTAATTTGAAAACCTGGATGACTGTAACGGTTTTAGTATTTCTAACAGCCTTCAATATACAGTACTTCGTGAAACCATCAACAAATGCAATAACATGCATATTCCCTTTCCGGCTCTTAATAAACGGAGATGATCAACATGCAACGTCTGGAATGGAATAAATCGTTCATGTTCTTCAATATGCAGTCTTCCCTCATCCTTTACTCCGGGTTTACGGTGATAACAGCACTCAATACATGCTGCAATGTAGTTTTTCACATAGCTGCGCATCTTTGGAAACCAATAAAACTTTTGAAGTTTATTAAGCGTTTTCTCCACAGCAAAATGTCCGGCGTCACCATGAGCATATTTAACGACTCTCCATCGTACTGATTTCGGAACAACCCACTTCAAACTATCGCCATGCTTTCGAAACGATCTTGATTTTTCCAAAACGTACTCATTTTTAATTTGCTTTTCGTCCTACAATTGTCTTCAGCTTGGGATCTTGCAACTGCATTATTGCGAGCCAGTCGTCGGTGGAAATGTCTATACGAAGAACTTTTTCTGCAACTGTATCGGGTTCTTGGCCGATTTCGTTCGGACACCGACTAAGAGCATCAACGTAAGCCATACGTGCTCTATCGACCTCCAGCTCTTAGCTATGGTAATTTTGTTCTGCTCCAGTACAGTGGCGGCTCTAATAACAAACAAGTTTCAATTGATTGTCGTCAGAACGGTGCATCATTATTCTTGCACTGGCATGTGTATGCACTTCATGGTCCCTCCGATGATCGTAAATCGGTAAGATCGGCTCTGAACAAAGCTGTTGTATTAATATCCTTTTTCAGCAACATCGTAATAGGCTTTGAAATGACAGTAATTTTTGTCAGTCCCAAAAAACCTCGGACCTCAGTTACGCTCTTTGCTCGTTCGAACTCCTTAATGGCGGTGATATTGTTTTCTCCCGGTCGTATTCCATTTACGTTGATTCGGTGTCCAAGAAAATTAATTTCCCTTGACAAAAAAGTACATTTGGATAATTTAAACGGCTAGAAACTACCACGTCATCCAAATACGTGATGATTTCCCCAGGTTCCATTTTACTGACTACAGAGTTCATGACCGATTGAAATACCGATGGAGCGTTCACCAGGACGAATGGCAAAAGTTATATTCTAAGTGCCCTTCTATGGTCATAAAGGCGGTATATTGTTTGCTATCTTTATTCACAGCGATTTGATGACAGCCGGGCATAAAAGCGATGAAAACAGCTCCTCCATGATGGGCATCGGAAATGGTTCTTTTACTGTGATGCTGTTTAGCTCGCTGTAGTCAACACACAAGCGGTCTTCGCCATTCTTCTTTTTCACAAGGACTATTGGTGAAGCATAAGGAGATTCGCTTCGACGGATGATATTATTTTCAAGAAGCTTATCAATAATGGATTTCACCACTGTACGTTTGGCGAAAGGCAATCGATATGGTCGTCGGCTTACTGGTATATTAGATTTTAGCCGAATTGTCATTTTCTTCTTAGAGTATTTGCCTATCTCTGAAACTTTTGAAGAGAAACAATCCGCATGACTTACCAGCAGCTGGTCCAGTCGGTGTTTCGTAGCGTCATGAAGTTCTTCGTCTACTTTCAATTCGGTTAATTCGATTTTATCGTTTTCAATAACGAATCGTACTCCTGGTTGGCATAAGACATCGTTACCTACCATAATTGGTTCGCTCATGAGATCGTTACTTACTTACTTAAGTGGCGCTACAGTCCGGAATGAACCTGGGCCTCAACCAACATGCCTCTCCAATTAGCCCGGTCCTTAGCTAACTGCCTCCAGTTGCGCACTCCAAGTTGGTTGAGGTCGGTATCCACTTGTGCGCGCCACTTAAGGCGAGGTCTTCCTCTACTGCGTCCGACGTCTGGCTGGGTATCGAAGACTCTGCGAGCCTGAGTATTGGTGTCCATTCGTTCTACATGTCCTAGCCATCTTGAACGTCCAATGCGGAGTTTTTTGACCAGGGGCATGTCGCTGTACAGCTCGTATAGTTCTTGGTTGAATCTTCGTCTCCATAGCCCGTCAACGCATACGGGACCGAAGATTCTTCGAAGAATTTTCCTCTCGAATCTACCAAGGATTTCTTCATCCGCTTTTGATACGGTCCATGCTTCAGCGCCGTAGAGCAGGACTGGGATGATCAGGGTCTTATATAGGATCTCCTTAGTAGTTCGAGTGAGGGCTTTACTACTAAATTGCCTTCTTAGCCCGAAGAAACAGCGGTTGGCAAGAGTAATTCTTCGTTTAATTTCTGACGAGATGTTGTTGTCAGAGTTAATCAGCCCTATCGAGGTATCCGTCGGAGCGGACAATTTTCCGCAACGCATACTTCGTCGGAGGTTAAAATTCCATTCAAGGTATGTGTCATCGGAAAAAAATCTTCCCAAATGCGACGGGTTCACTTCACTACAATTCGTAAATAAATTCCGCGAAGAATTTGTGTCGGAGGAAATCGGAGAATGAATGGCACTTAGCTGTCAAAAATCGCATGAAAAATGCACCTCAACGCAATTCGCCGGTGTGCGTTACAAAATGTCGGAGAAATATTCCGAACAGCTTTTCGGAGGAATACCTCGAAGCAAAAATCCTCCGAATCGTACGAAATCGGAGAATTTTCCGCTCCGACGGATACCTCGATAGGGCCGAATAGCGGAGCCGAGGTAGACAAAGTCCCGTACTACCTCAAAGTTATATCTGTCAATGGTGACGTTTTGTCCAATTCGTCGATGTTGTGAGTCCTTTCGTGATGACAGCATATACGTAGTCTTACCCTCATTTACTGCTAAACCCATTTTCGCCGCTTCCTTCTCTATACTAGCAAACGTGGCTATGACATCACGTTGAGTCCTACCAATGATGTCAATATCGTCAGCGTATGCTAGTAGTTGCACCGACTTTTGGAAAATTGTGCCTCTGGTGTTGGCTTTGGAGTTTTGCACAATTCTCTCAAGAATCAGATTAAAGAAGTCACATGACAGCGCATCGCCTTGTCTAAATCCTTTTTTGGTATCGAATGTGTCGGTGAGGTCGTTTCCGACCCTGATGGAGCAGCGAGAATTCTCTATCGTCATCCTACACAAACGGACGAGTTTGGGCGGTATACCAAAACTAGACATGGCTCTGTACAGTTGGTCTCTATAAATGCTGTCATATGCGGCTTTGAAATCGATGAATAGGTGGTGGGTATCGATTTGGACTTCTTGAGTTTTTTCCAGGATCTGCCGAAGTGTGAAAATTTGATCGGTTGTGGACTTACCTGGCCTAAAACCACACTGATAAGGGCCAATCAGGTTGTTGGTAAACGGTTTCAGGCGTTCACATATTACGGCAGATAGGATCTTGTAGGCGATGTTGAGGAGACTTATGCCTCTGTAGTTGGCGCAGTTCAGAGGGTCTCCTTTTTTGTGGATCGGGCAAACGATGCTGAGGTTCCATTATTCAGGCATATTTTCATCCGACCAGATTTGGCTTATGAGTTGGTGGATGTTATTTACCAAGTCATCTCCGCCGGCCTTATAAAGCTCAGCGGGAAGGCCGTCATTTCGCAGCCTTATTAAGCTTGAGTTTAGATATTGCTATCCTCACTTCACTCATGTCGGGTGGTTGGCAGTTTTCGCTGTCGTTGCCAATATTGAATGGTTCGTTCTACCTGACAGCGGAATGTTGTTCGTCATCGCCGTTTAACAGTCTGCAGAAGTGGTTCTTCCATATCCTCAGCATCGACTGTGTCTCAACTACAATATTTCCTTGTTCATCTCGACAGGATTCTGTTCGAGCCTTGTATCCTTGGCTTTGACGTTTTACACTTTGGTAAAACTTGCGAACATCGTTCCTGGAGTGGCACCTCTCTATATCCTCGATCGCGCGCTTTTCTTGCTCTTTTTTCTTCTTGCTGAAAAGCCGATGTTCTTCCTTTCTTCTTTGCCTATAGAGCTCAATGGCAGCTCTCATGAGATCGTTATCGACGATTAACAAATCCACTTGTAAGTTAACCCCGTCGATTAAAATAGAAACTGACAGTTGGGGGCGTCCATCGCACGGTTATTCCCATTAGCAGTTGTCACCGTAGATATATCTGATGGATGTTCAAACCAACAGTGATTTTTCGGTCGGATTCATATTTAAAACCGTACAATTAACGAACGATACGACACTTTGAAATTGTTTATTAATCGCGAATCACGTTTTAAACTTTGCAATCCCACTACGGAGCTGTCAGGATTAGCTTATAGAGGAATTCAACGTAAAATAAACGGATAACATAAGATTAATATTTATTTAATAAAAACATAAAAACACGTTTACCGATAATAAGGAGACGGGCAGAAAACGGTCTGCGTTCCTTCACGGCACGATGTAAACTCTCTTACTCCTCATTTCGCCTTCTCCCTCGTTCGTCTCTTTCTTATAAGGTACCAATTGATTAGCATCATTGATGTACTATTTCAGCGGTTCATCTCGACACGATTCTGTTCGAGTCTGGTATCCTTGGCTTTGACGGTTTACACTTTGGTAAAATTTGCGAATATCGTTCCTGGAGTGGCACCTCTCTATAAAATCTCCCAGCACTATTTTAACATCGTACTTTGGTAGTCGCTCATAGGTTTTGTCAAGGAGCTCGTAGAAGCAATTCTTAGTTGTATCATTGTTTTCTTCCGTCGGGGCATGGGCGCATATAAGGCTTATGTTGTCGAATTTGGCAATTATAACAAATCCGCATCCGAATAGTCGCTGTTTCTGCTCACTATAATACGGTCTATAGTAGATGTCACAGTTTTTCTTCCTCTTTTTGCCGGCCTATGCCATCGTATTTCCTGGATGGCAGTACTGTCTGCTTTGAAGCAGCTTAGGGCTATAGCTAGTTGTTCGCCTGCACCTCTCCTGTTAAATGTTCTCATATTCCAGGTGCAGATACGAACGTCGTTGTCCTTTTTTCGTTTAACAGGTTTGTCAACAATAATATCAGTCCTCTCCGAGGCTATTGGTTGCTTCGTAACAATGTTTTTTTTTTCAATGGGATGGTAGTTCACCCAAAGCACAACCCCCAACCTGGAGGCCAGTTCCAATTTATTAGATACCCCTAGGACACGGGGCCATCAGTATCGAATACGGGATTGAGCGCTGCCGTTGACCTTTCGGTTCATCCGCCACCATCTCTGTTCATGGGGCCTGACTTACCCTTGCAATTCCTAGATAACCTGTTGTCCGAATATGTCGAAGCAGAAGGTTTGCTGGGACGGCAGACCGGGTATTCATTCCGCGCCATTCTGACCAGTGTGATTATAGTGTTGCTGTTTAACGTCTTGTTATCAATACTCGCACTTATCGTTAAGCAAGTCAAATCCGGTTGGATGCTCCAATTCCAATCGTTGAAGAGCTGTGGTTGATAACTTTCGTCGTTTTTTTGGCACTGAGTTATCATATTTGTCAATATTTCGTTTAACATTTTGCACATTAATTTTGTTCATTTTGACACAACACAACTAATAGTAAATCCGGACACTTACTATAACCAAAAAAATACCAATACTATGAAAATAATGCGTTCAACTAGTGTTTGCATATGCGAATCCGCATAGCCGGAAACGGTCAGCCGGTTGCTGTACATGTGTGAAATGGCTCTTACTCACTGTAGAACCATACAAAATGCTGCGTAATATTGGTGTTCACCCGGGTGTGCCAAGTATATTCACAAATGGAGTGCGATTGTATGCATTCTGCAATCGAAAGTGCGAAACAAAATGCTTTCCAAATGTCTGCCTGGATTGATATATTTAAGTCTGCATGTTCTAAACGAAGTTCATCTTCTTAAATACAGATATTTTTATGATCTGCATAAATTATCCTCGATATCCTCTTGGCTTAAAATTAATTCTTTAAAATTTATAAAGGAAACTGTTGGAAATATCGGTATGATCATAGTAACGACTAAAAAAATTTAGCAGTTTGGGGAAGAGGTTGGAAACGCAGATCTCCTGTTTTGCATACAGCCGCTTGCCAGGGTAAGTTACCCATTTCAAAACAAAAACAAATGGATTTGGTAAAACTTCCCGAGGGAGGGCATATACTGGAAGAGCTGGTGCCATAATAAAAAGGCATTCCAATTCATTGTCTTAAATATGCAAAGCGCTTGCCGGAACCTGATCAAAATGAGAGTGGTTTAGAACTCGAAAACTAAAGTTTTGGTAAAAAAAAACATTTGCTCTCCCTTTCCCCCTTATTTTGGAGAGTGTGAAGATTATCGTTTAAGTTGTTTCTAAAAATGATTATTAGTAACGCAGCTCATCTTATTCTTCCCCTGAGAAGAAATCGCTATAATCACTTTTTATACCCTATCCCATAGGGTTATATTAGTTTTGACATTAAGTTTGTAACATAGAGAAATAATTTCGATATATATACCTACCTCAAAGTATATGGACAGTATGTCTGTCTGTGTGTCACCCATTTATGGGCCATAAATTTTGAGCTAGAGTGTTGAAATTCGGTATATAGACTCTCTGGCCGATGAAGCAGAACAAGTGTAAACAATTTTTTAATCCGTCCACTGCCCCTTCTTAGAAAAACTTAGTTTTTAGCCAAACCGTAAGGAATTTAAAAAAAGTGTTGTTATTTACTGTAAAAATATTGGCGCAAATTTATAGTCAATCGATGTTTAAGGGTTTAACTCCACACTAGTTATCAGGTACTTTAGATTAAAAGGTTGCTTTAACATATTTTCAATAATAGACACTTTTTAACGTGGCGCTAATTAGTGTATGCTAATGGACGTTCCTCTGAGGCCTCTAAATCAAACTCACCTAAAAAGTGACAGAACGCTAACTCTTTATTAAATATTTAAAGTGAGGGTTCGGTCGCTTTAACTTTAATGCAGAGTGACAACGCTAAAGTACACTTTTTGACAAATTACCAAAACGCGTTAGTACGCGTTTAAATAATTTTAAAGTGTACTTTAAACGACTATAAATTTGCGCCATTATATTTATTTCTTTTTACAAAATAAAATCTGTCAAATACTAGCAGAAGTTATATAATATGGTATCGTGTTCAGTTGTAGTAGATTTGTGAATTCTATTACATTACTTGGCAAAAACACCCGTTAGTATGTTGCATTCAAAAGTCGATAATAAGTACAAATTTAAGTAACGATGCTTAAAGATAACTTAAATATAATCGCGCAACTTTATATTCACTCGATGTTTAAGGGTTTAAATCCACAATGGTTGTGTTCCGGATATTAGATTACAACTGCAAAATGAGGTGAGGTGATGTGGAACGCAAAATCTTAATGAATGGCAAGGCCTTATTTTTGCAATTTCATTTTTTCGTATTTATATATTTTGATTTACTTTTATCTATTCAGAATAATTATTCTTATTTAGGTTATTTCATACCTAAATAAACCCATAATATTGGGTAATGCTACTGAAATCAAAAATATCTCCATTTTCAACTTGTTTCGGCAGTCATTTTGCCTCCAATATCACGTGACTAAAATGGTCGGAACGCGGGAACTCTCAAACACACATGAAACACACTCGCCGGCTTAAAAAAAATGTCTTGATGAAATGGAGACTAGCTATAGGAATAGCCCACGATTATTTACAGGAACATCAATATTGATATCTTCAATCAGGAACTGCACGGTGGTGTTGTCGAATATATATCGGGAATAAAATTCTACATTATCAAAGTCGTCAAAAGGATTCGTACGACTTTTATAAACTTTAGGGTTTCTCATTAACTCAAAATCCTCAAAAATATTAAAATCTTATTTGAAAACATTTTAACGATAGTAGGTGATAAAATAATTTTAAAGTGTACTTTAGCCGACTATAAATTTGCGCCAATATATTTAAGCATTCCTAACTAAATAACCTCTGAGTTACGTTTTAAGGAAATACAATAAAATACGGCTGAATGTATTCATCAGGAAAAGGGTTGCAGGAATCGGTAGGGTTAAATACAAAGTACAACACTTACTTTACTTAACGAGTTCCCGACCGGTTGAGGGTCCCTGCCTGAGGCAAGGCAGCCTTGCTTTCTCTTCGATCCTATGCACATTGCTTCGGCCTTTCTTGGCGCCTCGAAACAAAAGGCTTTTGATTCGGTGATTTTTTTGGCTGAAGCGTTATATTTACCGTGTTTGTACGTATTTTTGAGTTATGTACTACACCAACATCTTGGTACAGCTTATAAAATTCGCGGTTGTATCTTGTCCTCCATTCACCTTCCTCGCATACAGGACTAAAAATTGACAAAGAAATAAACCTTTCGAAAGAACCTCATATATGCTTTCCTGCTTATTGTCCAGCACTAGGCGCCGCAAAGTAGGATTGATAGTATAAGTGTTTGGTAGGGCAAACATTTCGACTTTCGGAAATAGCATCGGTTTCCGAGGGTCAGTCTTCGTAGTATCTCCAGCAAGGTGTCATTTGTGGGGTTAATGTTGACTCTGAGGTAGATGAACACTTTAATTTTCTCAAAATGATTGTTAAAAACATTGACATTTTGTCAACTTACTTTGTTTTAACTCGTTTCGCCTCTTCCTCAATTGCCGCAAATATTTCTACAATGGCACGATGGGAGAGACTAATTATGTCTCTGTACCCCAGGAACTGGGCGGAGTTGTTAAATATAGAGCTTTCCGTATTTACTCCTGTCCTATGCACTATCTGTTCCAGCACGAGGCAATGTATGCTTTTATACGCGCTTTTAAAATCGATGAAAAGTTGATGTGTCTCGACTTGAAATGCGTTTGTTTTTCCAGGATTTGCCTTAGTATGGAAATATGGTCTATGGGGGATCTGCCGGACCGAAAGCAGAAATGCTTAAAACGTTCTGTGTGTACGTTGGATGGGATCTTTTATGTGACATTTAGCAGGATATGCCCCGGTAATTGATGCATGACATGGAATCGAATTTTATGTAAATGGGACATATGGAGCTGATATTTCAGTCATCGAGGATGCTCTTATCCATCCAGACTTTATTGATGCATGTACTCTTCTATGACAACACCTCCATATTAAAAAAGTTCTGCTGGTAATCCATCAGAACCGACTGCCTAGTTGTTCTTTAGTTTTTTGATGACAACACTAACACCTTCTATACTCTTCATTGACTGGAGGTGAGCCCTTCTCCTACCATTCTCTTAACATTATTTCCATTAAGCGGCTGCTGGAAATACTGTTTAATACATCTACAATTTCCTGCGTGCCAGTGATTAATTTGACATTGTTATTTCTGCACATTCTGCAAATTATCTATATTATGTCGTCTCTCGACGTCATATGGATAATGCAATTTGGTACATATCATCATTGTTGTGCCCTTTTAACGGGTCCGCCATCTAACGTTTTTTTCAACTAGTGCTTATTTCGTGAATGGTTACACTTAGCTCATGTCTGATTTGACTGATAATTAGTTTTATCATTCCGCTGAACGAATATGGTTGTGTATACGCTTGAACAACGCTGGGAAATATTGCGACATTACTTTGAAAATCATGGTAATGTTGCAGAATGTGTGCGAAAATTGCGTACGGATGTTGGAAGAAGAGAAGCACCGTCAGCTCCGTATGTTCGTTATCTTGTGAAAAAAGTGAAAGAAACTGGCATCCTCATCGATAAACCAAAGCGTGAAAAGCCAAAAACAGTGCATACACCCGAGAATATTGCTGCTGTGACAGAAAGTGTGCGTGAAGCGCCATCAACATCAATTCACCGTCGTTCTCAACAATTGAACATTTCGGAGATATCATTGAGACGAATTTTGCATAAAGACCTTGGTGCCAAACAAAGTCCAATTGGTTCAGGAGTTGAAGCCAACTGACCATCCAATGCGTTTTCGCTTCGCTAAGTGGGCCTGCGATCGACTTAGAGAATATGCCGATTTTGCCAAAAAAATCATCTTTTCAGATGAAGCTCATTTTGATCTTGGCGGCTATGTAAACAAGCAAAATTGTCGAATTTGGGGCACAGAAAACCCGCACGCATACATTGAAAAGCCGATACACCCAAAACGAGTCACTGTTTGGTGCGGATTTTGGTCCAGAGGCATAATTGGGCCATTTTTCTTCGAAAATGAGCAAGAAGTGGCCGTTACAGTCAATGGCGATCGTTATCGGGCCATGTTGAACGAAGTTTTGTTCACAAAAATTGAAGAGGAGGATATTGGCAACATTTGGTTTCAACAGGACGGCGCTACGTGCCACACAGCCGAAGCTACACTCGATGTTTTGCGCCCTGTTTTTGAAGATCGCATTATCAGCCACAGCGCTGATGTCGTTTGGCCACATCGGAGCTGCGATTTGACACCGTTGGACTATTATTTGTGGGGTGCCGTAAAAGATAAGTGTTACGCCGACAAGCCAGAGACAATTGACGCTTTAAAGGACAATATTCGTGAAGTCATTGGTGAAACACAGCTGCACACAATCGATAATGTGCTTAAAAATTGGAACGATCGTGTAGGCAGCCATTTGAATGAAATTATTTTCCATTATTAACCGGAAGGATTGTACTTTCAAATAAAAAAAGAAATTTGAGAAAATATTCAGTAGTTTTTTTTATAGCATTTTCAAAAAGTTATTTGGCGGACCCTTTATAAAAAGTAAACATTTACTAAATCCGCCCACTGCCACTGCCACTTTTCACAAAAAAATATTGTTTTTGGATATTTGAAAAGTGTCTGAACAGAATATTTAGGCAATGTAATTGTCTATATTAAATCTGTACACATTTTTTTAGCCACCCCTACTTTTGGGGCATTTTCAGTAAAAAACGATTTTTGGTAAAATATTAAAGAAACTCGAAAAAACGTTTGATAAAAATACTTCGACAATATTGCAATGAACATTGACCCCGTTTTGGGGCACTCTCATAGCATATGCAATAGAAAAACATAATTTTTTGTGGAACCTACACGATTTTAAAAACTGTCCAAACAATTTGTGGTGACAAAGATTATCATATGTTTTTTATGGCTTCGGTCTCTTTCTTGTTTCGGGGAACCTCGGTTGCCGCCTTTATACGGCTAATTTTGGATCACTTTTTCTTTTGTTTTTTTTTTTTCTGTACTACACGCTTTTCGTTTTAAAAACTAATATTTTGTTTCTCGACCGACCAACGTAAAAGCTTTGCACAGACTGACTTTCTTCTCCGCGTTCAATTTTTGTCTCGTCGAAGTCTAAGTCCCGTAGCAATTCTAACTCGGGTTAACTCGAGTTGAGAACATTTCGGTAATTGAACATCACTAGTTGTGTTTGAAAATTATATGATTAATTATCTACTTTTTCTGTTTATTTATTGCATAAAAGATGCCAATAAGGGCTCAGTGGCGCGATGGTTAGTGCGATGAACTGCCGCGCAGGAGGTCTGGGTTCGATTCCCAGCCGTAGCAACACCTAAATGATTTTTCACTGGCCCTCCTCTCGTGATGATCTGACAAATCATCCGAGTAGTATCAATTGTCAAGAATAGCTTATCTCAACTTAGCCGTTCGGAGTCGGCATAAAACAGGTGGTCCCGCCATCGTGCAAGAAGTACACACGCACACATGAATGGTTGTGAGAAAGCTAGGCCCTGGGTACTAACGAGCCTGTTGCCCCAAAAATTTGTATTTTGTAAGATGCCAAGTGTGCAACGCAACCTTATTTGTGGATATGAAATAACCACCAATTATTAGCTTAACCAGTAAACCGGTTCTTGGTTCTATGTAACGACATAGCCTAACACCGATTTACTCATCCTCATTTTGAACAAAGTTGAGGGCTTTGATTTAAATATTTAATGGCTGAAACACAATCACGCTTTGGTGCGTTGCGTTGGCTGACGCACCTAGTTCAACCATATGAAATCAATGCTACCTATCCCAATTTAGCTTTGCCTCGCGTTGAGTTTCCACCTCAAAATGAAAAACGTAAAATCTTAACGTAACGTTGCTGTAAAGCCCCATGGGCAAAGCAAAGGTTGGAAAAAGTGTGAATTGTCAAAATATTTGTTGTTGTTTTCTGGATTATTTTCTGAGAAGGTTGTGGAGTACGACATTTTTAGCAAAGATTTTAATCATTTCCCCCATTTTTGTAGCAGAAGTTGAAACTGCTGAGAAAATAAATATGTTAAAGCGTGCGCAAAGCATTTGGGCGTAACGTTGGTAAAGCGAAGCTCCAAAGCGTGATTGTGTTTTAGCCATAAATTAATTTAAAAACGGAAAACAAAAAAAATGATACAAACTTCATCGAGAGGCTTGTCTAAATGACGTTTGTGTTCAGTATGCATTTTATCATGAATAGACTAACGCCACATCTTCAACCACATTTTGCTCGTCATAATCGTCCAACTGATTGCACTTTTCATAAAAAATTCCAAACCAATTTTAAACTATTGCGCATTTACCCAGTGTGCCCGCAAAATGAGAATATTAGTGCAGTATCAGAGATTATTCCTGAAGACTGTGAACAATCAATTCGTCGCCGTTCTCAGGGTTTGGGCATCTCTTATGGATCGTTGGGGCGTATTTTGAAGCGTGATCTTGGTTTAAAAGCGTACAAAATACAGCTATATAATTCGTTTTAATTTAAGGGCCAAACCCACCGAGCAACCGAAACCGAAACTCCGTTTTAATATTTGTCCATTTTTATACCCTATCCCATAGGGGTATATTCGTTTTGATACTTAGTTTGTAACATAGAGAAATAATTTAGCTACATATACCTCAAAGTATATGGATCGACTCAGAATCGCTAGCTGAGTCGAATTAGCCATGTCTTACTGTCCGTCCGTCTGTCTGTTCGTCACCGATTTTTGGGCCTTAAATTTTGAGCTAGGATAATGAAATTTGGTATATAGGATCCTCGTCCGTGCCACCAGAACAAGTGTAAACATTTTTGAAATCCGCCCACTGCCACGCCCCCTTTTTAGGAAAAGGTATTTTTTGGCCAAACCGTAAGGAATTTTAAAAAAGTGTCTGAGTAGCATATTTAGAGAATCGTAATATCTATATTTCGTCAATATAGTTTTTTGGTCAAATTTTAAAATTTTCAAAAAAAAAATTTGATGCGCAATCATTGGTAGTATTAATATGAACATTTCGTCTATAGACCATTTTAACCCACACCCACTTTTTGGGGGCGTTTTCTTACAAAAAAAAACATCTGTATGCCCTACCCCTAGGCATATGCAACAGAAAAAACGTTGTTTTTCGTCGAACCATAAAAGAATTTGATAAACCTTCTGAACAATATGTTGTGACAACGCCATTTTCAATACTTAATGACCATAAAGACCACATTTTGGGGATATTAATTTTAAGGATGGGATGGGATAGGGTATTGAAACGATCCGCACAGCGGATTGTAGCCTTCTCATATGTTTCTGTTCAGTTTTGACATTTCATTCCCACCGAAAAGAGGACAGAAACAGAAAAAAAATACTTTGACATTAAAAGCGTGAGGCAAATGACGTCTAAAAACTTCGGCAAACAAAAATTACAACGAAAGAAAAAAAGTTCCGAGCTTCGGTACGAAAAAATGCCAAACTGCAAAATGAAAAAGTATAATTTCGGTAAGAAAAATAAAATCATTTTATATTAAAATATAATATAAAATAATATATAATAAGAAAAAAAAATTAAATGAGATTAGTGTGGTATTGATATCTTTTATTTATAAAGTATTTTTAACTAAAAACACAGAAAATTGGAAATAATTAGCAGTTTAAAAAAAAAGTAAAACAAAGTTTCGGTTTCGGTTGCTTGGTGGTTTTGGCCCTTTATCATCAAATGTGATGCTTTTCTTTTTTGGCGATGAACATGCAGAGGCAATACAACAGCTACCAATGCAACCAATGTTTGGTGCTGTTTATGGGCAGGTGGCATCATCGGACCGTATTTCTTTTAAAAATGCAGGACAAGTGCGGGTTACTGTCAATGGAGATCAATCATCTCAATACATAAATTTTTTTATGTTTTATTAAATAAATACTCGGGAAGCTCTTACTGGATAACCCTTTAGATTGCATGACATATAAAATCTTTTTTGTTGGATTCATTCACTTTTTATTACTTCTTGATAAATATAATATCGACATTTGTTTTTATTTCAATGTATTTTGCACTTTTTTTTAAAATTACAATCGTACTTTAATTTCAGGTTGAATATGAAAAAGCATTAAAAGCGTACCACAATTCGCCCGTCTATTTAGCTTTCGTTGCTGCTAAAAATAAAAAGTCTGGTATGTAAAATATAGTTTTAAATGTAAATAAATGTTAATTAAATCTGTATTTTTAACTTTCTCTTTCAAGGGAAAGGTATTTTTTTCATGAAAAGATTTCGAGACTTTTATTGGTTCTAATATAACGATGAAAGGGGAACCCAAAAAGTGGTTCCCGCAATTCCATCCGTAATGGCTTCTCAATTTTTAAAGGGGTTGGATACGATATCCCGTTTTTTTATGATCCCGTTCTTAAAATACCGACTTTTTAATCCCGCTTTTTTTAATCCCGTTTTTAATTATCCCGTTTTCTATAATCCCGTTTGTTATTATTTTTTCTTTTTATACCCTATCCCATAGGGGTATATTTGTTTTGATACTTAGTTTGTAACATAGAGAAATAATTTAGCTACATATATCTCAAAGTATATGGATCGACTCAGAGTCGATTAAGCCATGTCTGTCTGTCCGTCCGTTCGTCTGTAAGTCACCGATTTTTAGGCCTTAAATTTTGAGCTAGGATAATGAAATTTGGTATATAGGATCCACGTCCGTGCCTACAGAACAAGTGTACAAATTTTTGAAATCCGCCCACTGCCACGCCCCCTTTTTAGAAAGACGTATTTTTTGGCCAAACCGTAAAGAATTTAAAAAAGTGTCTGAGCAGCATATTAAGAGAATCGTTATATTTATATTTCGTTCATATAAAGTTTTTTGTCACGCCCACTTTTTGTGGGCGTTTTTAATAAAAAAAAGTTTTTCGGTCAAATTTTAAATATTTCGAAAAAAAAATTTGATGCAGAATCATTAGTAATATTAATATGAACATTTCTTCTTTAGACCATTTTAACCCACGCCCCCTTTTTGGGGCGTTTTCTTACAAAAACCGTTCGTATACCCTACCCCATAGCATATGCAGGAGAAAAACGATGCTTGTTGGCAAACAACAAAAGATTCTGATAAACTGTTTGAACAATATGTTGTGACAATGTCATTTTTTATATTATAGGTCCATAAATCCCACTTTTTGGAGATATTAATTTTAAGGATGGGATGGGATAGGGTATTCAACGATCCGCACAGCGGATTGTAGACTTCTCATATGTTTTTAAAATCGCTTGATTTTTTAAAATAAAACAACGGGTTTTGATTGCAAAAGCGGGATAGTAACAACATTTTTAAAAAAAGAAAAAAAATATTTAAACATACATTAACAAATATAACATAAAAAAGAAGTATGCATTTCAATTGTAATCAAGAAATGCTAAACAATAAACAAAATATTAATTTTTTCATAACAAGACAGTTACATAATATATTGATACTTTAGTTTAATTGTATATTGTATGTATATACAATGCTTGAAACCTGTTTAACGCATGAGTTTTCATTTTTAAATAATTTATTTTATAGCACGTACTCAAATTTAACTTTTCGTTTACATTAACTTGTGTAGAAAAAACGAGCTTGGCGGGATTTGACATGATTAGACGAGATTTTAAAAAGGCGGATTATAGTAGATCGGGATGTTGAATAGGCGGGATTTTAAAACGCGGTATTTTAGAAGACGGGATTTTTAAACTTTTTTCGGGATTTTTGAAAAACGGGATTGTAAAAAGCAGGATTCCGATACGCTTCCTTTTAAAGGGCTATTCCTATTTTCTTCTTCTAGGCAACATTTTGTTACTCCAAGCCATTTTTCAAAGGTCCCTCCCATATAAAAATTACACATAACCTCAATATTCTCGAAAATGGCTCTAACGATTTTGATTAAATGTACATTTAGGTTTAAAAGCTGTTAGAATCGCAGTTCCAAATAATTTATATCTTTTAAGTTTTAACAACAATAACCAAAATAAATGTGAAGGGGTTTTCTATATTTTGGCCAAACTACGATAAGCGTCAAATTCTCGCATGCTTGGTATTTTATTTGACAGTTACCTCGCAGTGAAAGAGAAAGTTACCTACGACCCAGTCGTGCAACAACATCTCGTTTGGTTTACATTTTCTAGCTAGATATAATAATGATACATGTTAAAGGATATTGATGAATTAAATATAATTCAGTCTAATCGACATGCGTATGCTTTTTAGTTATTTTTTTAACTTAAAGTTAAAATTCAAAAATATTAAAACCCCGTTTGGTAAGTTTTAGAGCCTCCACACACTGCAGACTTTCTGTCGGCCGGTAGTTTAGTCGGGTTGGGCTGCTAGCGCGCACACTGCGCCGATTAAACAGTCGGGTTGGTGGTGGCGCACACTATACAACAATCGGCCGACTGCTCTCGAACGATTTGCTAGGGTGTTAAGGGATTTTGCATAAATAAAAATTCACATGTATCGATTCGTACCTTTTTTTGTTCTTTCATCGGGACTAAGCTGATTCCAATCAGGAACAACTACTTCGCACTTTTCAGATCAGAATATTCTTTTAACTATTTTTTGTAAAGCGCGGGTCTTTTCTCCACCTCTTCATTCAAATTTACGATGTCCGTTGCAAGTATAACCGATGGAGTTGAACTTTTCAGTGCCATCACGAAAAATCCAGCGCCAAGGTTAGAAGTAAAATGAACAATAGACCGACTAATTAATCTGTAGTGTGCGAGCGTTTCTATAAGCCATAATGATTAAGTAGTAAGCCGAGTGTTTGCCGATACTTTAGTTTGAAAGCAATTGCGTAGCCTATCAAACTATTTTATCAGCCGATTCCGAATCGTAGAAATGTGCACACTCCCATATATCTCCATACTTATTAACTGCCCGACCAAACTATCGGCAGATAGAAAGTCTGTAGTGTGCTGGGGCTCTTAGACTTTAAAAATATTATAAAACGAGCCACAAATTTGAATGAGACATGTAACTTATCGTGATTTGTTTACATTTGAACAATTCCACATAATTAGTCTTGGCCCACATATTTCTTAAAAACGGATAATCATTATGATTCACATACTACTTTTTTCAAATTCTGGAATAAAATTCCTTATAATCACAGTTCCACATTTTACATTAAAAGCCAAATTGAATGTAATGAATGTTGCTATATTTTGGTCAAGCTATGAAATCGTCCAATTCTCGTGCATTCTTATGAAAATAAAACGGCCAAAAAACGCAGTGCCAATAACTAGGGTAACTCAAGTGACGAAAAAGCAGACGTGATTGCAGATCTTGGGGAAACATTTAACATACTCTTTGCTCATTATTTTATTTTTTCAAAGTTTGCCTAATAATATTATATGTTCAAAATACTTTTTTGCACAGTTTTTATGAAACATTTTTTTTTTGTTATTTATTAAAGCAAATGCAGATACCGATCTCCATGAAACTACATCACGTTCTAGTGGCAAAGGGCAACAGGAAAGACGAATCGATATTCAACCAGCTGAAGATGAAGATGGTATAGATTGAATTATTGTAAACTAAAATCTGCTCTTAACAACTAATAACCGCATTTCAGACCAAGATGATGGATATTCTTTTAAGCATGTCGCATATGCACGTTTTCTGCGAAATCATAGACTTATTAATGAGATTTTCTCTGATGCTGTTGTTCCCGATGTTCGGTCTGTTGTTACTACTCACCGAATGCAGGTTCTTAAGAAGCAAGTTAGCTCGTTGACGATGCATCAAACAAAGCTTGAAGCGGAATTGCAGCAAATGGAAGAAAAATTTGAGACAAAGAAGCGTAAAATGATTGAGTCCAGTGAAGCTTTTCAGGAAGAACTTAAAAGGGTATGTAATCTAATAAAAATCTTCGCTGAAATAAGGTCAGACATTTAAATAAGGCGAACAATCATATAAAGACGATTGGCCAGTTAAGTGTTTGAGGAACACCTTCTAAAAATAAAAACGTTATTCAATACCCGGTTCATATAGAAAAAATTAGCGTCTGTAGAATATGTACATAATAATGGTGTTCAACAGATTTATGTCGCTCTATAGCTTGTAAAGTTTTTGACCAGGCCCAACCCTCTATTTCAGTCCGAAAATAAACATTTTCTAAAACAAAAATATTTTGTTACTATCAATTTTAGATGCAGAAGTAAAATTTACAACTTTCAAACATGAAATTCTTAAATTCTTACGGGCGTAAATTAAAAAAACTAAATAAAAATTATCAATTTATCACAAACTATTTGGTCAAATTGAATGAAATTTAGCATATATTTTGCTATTACTGTTTTTGGCCAAACTGTTTCATAACAACATTTTTAGTTTTGGCCAATAACGGAAAGTCATCATTGAACACCTATTTACTTCGGGAGGAGTATTTTTTTCTACGGGAGTAAAATTATCCAATTCCGAATTCCTTTTCGCTTCGAATGGGGGAATATGAATTCTGAATATCCAAACAATTGTTTGGAAACATTTGACAAATTGCATTTGGAATTGTTTGCCAAAAATGTATTGCTATTTAATAAAATTTACCAAGTTATCAAAATGTTATAAAAGTGTACAAAATAAATTGGTCACCATGAGTTTTGCTTCTTATTATTTAAATGATGTTTCACCTATACATTTTACGGAGATACAACACTCCGGGGAATGGGTTCTCCGACCACCTTGTGGATTCCTCGGCCACAAGGTGGTAAATTTTTATTGTTAACCATTAAAGAAGGCATAAAATTATCTCGAATGTATGTCAAAAGTTCCGGAAACCACTAAATTTAGTGGCTCTGGTGGCGGTACAAATGGCGCAAATTTGACTTGGACACTGGTGCAACACAATCCAGGTACTTCGTTTTTAAAGTTTAATGCCTTGCAATGTGGACAGTGGACACGCAACGTTCATTCGTCCAATAGCAACGAATTGCTGTGAACTGTAATCGAATGCCACGTTATTTTTTTTTACACTATCAAATTTGTGCGAGCTTAATACAAGTAGCATCTACGAGCAGATATTTGCCACAGCATATAATATGCATCCACAGACTCATCATTTAATGCTTTTGTTAGTGGGCCATAACAGAACATAGAAGTTATTAAGTTTGACATCATTATCAGAATCAATAAACGATGAATTTACAATTAAGCTAAATATATTATTAAAAAAAAAACTAATTTTACATACACTTAGCATGCAATTTCACAGAGTGTTTTTTAAACTACTTTTACTAACATGTAGTTCAACCACATCGTTATTTTTATTGTAAACTACTCATGCTACTAATAGCCATATGCATACCATATGTAAAATATTTAATCTACGCAGGTTATAAAAACCTTCCCAAAACCAATTACACTTAAAAGATCAGGAGCATATATTTGTCCTGATAATAATTGGTTTAAGAAAACCATTTCTACGCTGAGACAAAAGCAACAACTGCAGTAGTTTAATTCGACACCTATACGGATGCAAATAGAGTACATCTTCCCATGGAAGTCCTCTCAAAACAAATCTAATGAATTTACGTTGGACTGTTACAATTCTATCTAAATGAAATACATAGAAGTGTATGTAAACTTGTGAGGGCGAACTTAGACAATTATATAGCGAAAGAGTGACATAAGGGTCACAACTCTTTTGACCACCTTATTGTAAATCCCAAGATAGAGTTTAATTAATTGACAAAATAAAGACCAAGATCTTTAAAACTGTCTACACGACAGAGAATGTGCCCGGACAGAGATAACTAAAAATTAAGGGAGCACGTTTTCTTGGAAATGTTATGCTGGCACTTTTTAGGGTTCAGATTCAAACCGTTTTTAAAACACCATATGGTAAAAACTATTTAAATCGGTTTGTAGTGAAAAAGATCAGTATATATCAATAATTTGATTTATAAATAAGACTTATTGGAGTGCTCAAGATTGGGCAAAAAAGGGAAGGGGATGGAGATCATTGAATGGAAATAAATTTCCAAAAAAAATATTTATCTATTTAAGATACTTTCTTTCTCAATTATTGCATCTTTTTTTGTTCTTAATTTATTTTTTTGTCTTTGACCCAAATCAATATTAGTATATACATTTTTTTTGTTTTGTTTAACCCTCTTACTCTGGTGGATTCTGGATGATGGGGAAACCTTTGTTAAATCTGTTAAAAGAATGTATATGCTTATATTTTATGTTGGGTTTGTATATATAATTTTAGTAACACTTTGTTAGTACTTATCTTTTCTATTTTTTTTATTGGATATCCAACATCCTATAAGATTTCCTTACATGTTGATTAAATTTTTTGTTTCCTTCTGGGAAGGGTGAGGGATAGGTTAAGGATAGGTTTTTCCGCTCCGTCGGCAATTCTATCTCACGGCTATTTGGGGACCGTTTCTTAGGATAATTCTTTTTTTTCTGCCACTGGGACCTTGGTTGCTTCGTGGGGTTTTCCTTGGGGGATATGCAAGTCTTTTGACCACCAGTTGTGCACCCCTTGTGGGGGCGGTGTTGCCCTATTGTGTTGCGGTGGTTGCACTGTTGATGGTGAGTGTCACTTACTCTTGGATTGTACGTATGGTGTCGTTTCTGGCATTTTGGATTGTGTGTGTGTAACTTTGTGGCGTTGTTGCACTTCGTCGTAACGTTAATGTCACTTTGTGGCGTTGTTTCACTTCCTCGAGACGTTTGTGGCGCTTTTGGAGACGTTTGCACTTCCCCGAGACGTTGGTGGCACTTTTGCAGACGTTTGCATTTCCTCGAGACGTTGGAGGCACTTTTGTAGACGTTTGCACTTCCTCGAGTTGGTGGTATTTTTGTAGGCGTTTGTGTCACTTTGTGGCGTGGTTGCACTTCGTCCAGTGTGTTGCAGTTTGTCGAGTGCGTTCTGGGGACATCTGTGTTAATAATTTTGAAATTTTTCTTCTTTTTTTTTGACAAACTCACTTTCTTTTCGTTTCACTTTGTTTTTCGTTTTACTGGTAGATACCTATGTACTTTTTTTTGTTTGGTTAAATTTATTTTCTTTTTACATGTAGTTAGCTTCGTTTGGTCTCGAAATTCTGACTGACCTGTATTGCGGATAGTGGTTTGTCGTATTTTCCCCGGGTGTATGGTGCGTTTCGCTCACACTCTCGAATACTAGGTTTGGAACTGGTACGGCACCTAGTAAAACGAAATGTTAGTAAAACGTTAGTTTCGTTTGGTCTCGAAATTCTGACTGACCTGTATTGCGGATAGTGGTTTGTCGTTTTTTCCCCGGGTGTATGGTGCGTTTCGCTCACACTCTCGAATGCTAGGTTTGGAACTGGTACGGCACCTTCCGTCTCGCTCCAGTAGATGTATGCCTCTCGTTTTCTCATTTTTTTCTTCATCGTCTCTGAGAGAAAAATTGCAGCCGCACGAATTTTTCGCATGCTATTTCCGATTGGGTTTGTAAGGGAGATGCGGGTTATTGGGACCGATTTACGGGAGGGTTGGTTAGGCGATTGGGTAAAACCATAGATTATGAATTCTATACAGATGACGCATTGAGAACAAAAACTTGAAAAACACATGAAAAACAAGAACAAAAACATATGGCGGGCTGTGCCAGCACGACCCGCCATAGAACATTTTTTCTTATATGGAGTGCGACATCGGTATAGAATTCATAATCTTTGGTAGAACAGACATAAACATTTATAATTATTATTTTAGGACTAGTGCGTTTTAACAAGTTCTCAATTATAGATATGATTGAACTCAATTTATGAAACCTGGAGGGAATGACATGTCGTTCGGAAGGACATAGCCTGTATGTTCCGCAACATAATGATTACCGACCCGACTTTTAATTGCAGGTGATAATGGTTTAATATTGGGCATTATTGTTTAAAAACAAAACGCATTTTACTTTACAGCATATCAATTGAATGCTGCCGATGTATTCCTTTTTATATTTATAGACCCTTTTTAACTGCGCTTTGTGACATTCCGATTAGATAATCATTACCTTTAACAAATAATTGTTCGACTATATTATAATTGAAATGTGTGTGCATAAGCTTAACTGTACAGAATGTTGGTATCCTGCACTCCTAGTAAGGAAAAAGTTGCAGGTAATTGCAGTTTAGCTGCGGCCATATTTTATAAAACGAATATCGTTGAAATCACTTCGTTCTCGTTGAAATTCGATTACATAAAACGAGTATCTAGGTTCCAGGTTCTAGGTTTTACGATACTCGTAATTTCTTACGACTGACATTTTTCAGTCGTATAGCTTTCGTTTTCGTTGAGCTGTCATAAATATTGTTGTGTCTGCCTGTAATTGTCTCTCTTCAGCTTGATGGAAGAGATTTTTATAAAAGAAAAAGAAAAAATTGACATTAATGACACCCAAATATTCAATCAACCAAATGTATAGAACATTGCGCGTTTTCCAAAAAAATAATTTGCGAAAAAAATGCTTTGTTAGTTAAACATGTAAACAAACAACAGGATGTGTACGTTATGCTAGGCGTGTGGGTAAATAATTGCTCACGCTGAATTGGGAATGCTCATTGGGTCTGAATTATCTCTTATTCGTCTTCTTGACATTAATGGTTCCTGCTCTTCGAAATTATCTCCACTATCAAAAAAAAAAATCGCAATGAAAGAACATTTTTCTTTTTGTTTACTTGAATCAATTTTGACAGTCCTATATAGGATTGAAGTTGGTTGCGCTTCAAAAAAATGTTTTTTTTTATAGCGTTTTCGATTGGGATAAAAAAGCACTCTTTTTCTGATCTAGGTCACTTTTTTGCTCTAGATCATTTTATTTGTTTCGATTGGGATTGGGATTGATCTAGATCACTTTAGAAAAACATGGATTTCAAGTGAGATTTACACCTACATGCACGAACACAAAAACATTTGACACCTGACTTATGTCAGTTTGAATTTTGCAGTTTGGTTTCTGTTTTATTAAGTATTTTTCTTGAATAAAATAGATTTATTTAAAGAAAAATGGAAGCAGCATTAAATAAATTATTGGAATATTCTTCCTTATCGCACTTTCTCGTGACTATCGTTTATTTCTATAGTTTACTTTTGTTTTATGTAATAGAGACCCTGTGACGGCGATATTTCCTCTAAAATTTAGTTTTATGAACAAGAATGCAATCTTATTCACTCTGAATCTTGTAATAAAACTGTAATGGAATGCTAAAGTGACGAAATATGTTTCAAGAAAATTCAAATTGCATTATGCATACATAGTTTTGTAAAGAAAAATGATTGCTTTTATCTCTTAAACGTTTTCGTTCAATGGGCTCCAATGTCCTCTTCATTTAAAATTTAAGAATTTTTATTTACAGAAATTTATTTTCAAAACATCCAGTCATCTAACTTGAATGCAGTTGTACAATTTTAAATGTGCATTCGATACGTGACCATTCGTATGTAATCATCCCAATGTAATTACTCGATCATTCGATAATGTATGCAATTATGCATCCCACTCATTCTATAACTGATGTGGTAATTCGACCCCAGATTTAGGGTAAATACACTGGTCAACACTGGTTTTGTTGTCAAGAACCTGTATATTATTTTTTATTGAGGACCTAATACTGATTGCTTTTATAGCAAAAATGTTTCTAGAATTCTAGATTCTTAATCAGGATAAATCACTTTTTTCAACGTTAACGCCACAGAAATTAACACAGCAGAAAAAAGTCGTCGAAGTGATTTTTTGTCCTTTCCATTGTATAGGCACATCAACCTCATACGGCTTCTTTGACCACTGACCCACTGCAGCAGATTTCACATCAGATTTTACAAACATTTTTGGGTATCCACAATTTCCGACCTAAAGTGAGAAAAATATGCACTTTTAATAAAATCTCTTATAGATTTTCTGAACTAACTGTTTATTCACCACAGATGTAACAAAATACATTTGAATCGTTGAGACAACTTCTTCGCGATAATGACATGCTATTAAAATAAATATATTTATAAAAATGTATTTACGACCTAAAGTGAGAAAAATAAGCACTTTTAATAAAATCTGTTATAGGTTTTCTTAACTTCTTTACTGTTTATTCAGCACATATGTAATAAAATACATTTGAATCGTTCAGACAACTTTTCGCGATAAAGACATGATATTAAAATAAATGTATTTATGAAAATGTAACGATAAGACTTCAAACTGTGCACACAAAAGTAGCGAATAAAGCTAATATTTAAAACTAAGGGTAGATCCAAAACTACACGTAGGAAAAAGAAAAGAAAAATATTTGAATTGTTACCAATATACACCTAAAAACAAACTATTAACCGTTTCTCGGCACCATTTTTTATTTAGAAAAATCGCATTATAATACTATGACATCCAAAAAGTTATTATAATCATTTCAATTACTTAATTTAGCATTGCAAGCCTGCAGTTGATGAAGAAACCTTTCAAAAGATGGTTCAAAAAATGTATGAGGAGATGCGGAAAGAGCGACAAAAATCTACTGATGAAACTCCTTCCCCTAATCAGGCTTTAAATAAACCATCGATACGATCTGAAGAACCTAAACTTCCTATTCCCCCACAATTGACTAAGCAAATCCAAAATCCACCCAAGCCAGTAAATACTAATTCTGAGAGCAGTAAAACGGAACCAGAGGTATTTATTTCATAGCTTAACTATAAAAAATCGAGTGATTTATTTTTCTTTTTAGGCCATGGATATAGAACCTATTATGAAAACATCCGTTTCGCCACCAAAAATTGAAAAATCCAAACCATGTGGTAATAAGGATATAACTTCAGATAGTCTAAAGAAAGGGGGTATTATACGAAAAATTGATACATGGGAAAAACCATTAGACTCTCAACATTCCCCACCATCCCAAATTCCTCCATCCAAGGACACTAGTTCAGATCAGTCAGGTGGAAGCTCAAATCCAAATGTTACTTTGAATATGCGTCCACCTTCTACGACTCCACAACCACAACCGTCTCATCAAAGTTCCGTCATGCAACATAGTTTGACTTCATCTCAGCAGGCACCAAATCCACATATATTAGTGCCACCAGCAGTAAGTACAGAATCAACGACCACGCCACAAGTAGCTGCACAACAATCTTCTGGAATTCAACCCCATCATACACCACCCCCACCGCATCATTTAGCACCTCATATGGGAACTCATCAACCCTTATCTGGGCACCCTGGTATGTCCCATTCAGGATATGGGGGGTATGCGCCAACTGGTGGACCTTCGCGGTCCCCTTATTATCCGCCACAATATGGCGGTCACCCTTCCCAGCCATATGGTCAATATCCACCATATCCATATCATCAACAATACGGACCTCCACCACCTCCTTCGCATTATATGAACACTCGCCCTCCTCATGGGCCTTCACTTCATTATCAGGACCATTCCCCTTCCCCAGGACAACAAGTACATGGTCCTCATGAGAGTCACCACGCAGGCTATGCCCCCGGTCAATTAGGAGGTGCATCATCATTACAACCAAATGCTGCACCAATAATGACAACAAGTTCATCACCCGTATGTGTTCCGCAGTCGAACGATGGTATTTATAAAGTATTATTTAGATCATACATTGTAATATTAATTTTTTACATTGTTTTAGGTATAAAACGCGAAACTGATGCAGATTCCGACAAAAAAGACACAGAATAATATGTTACTTACCTGTAATAATTTTCTTAAAAAATCTAATAAACCGGCGACAGTTTTCTTCACTTATTAATAAAAAATAGAAAGTTTAAATTGAACTACACATTTATTTTCTGATACTCCTGCAAATATACAGTTAATTTGTTGCTATAAAACTAGATATCTATATATATATATTTATATGTATATTAATAAATTATCTAGCAGCAGCAGCAAGTAAATTTAATTTAATAGGCTGTTTGTGTAAAAAATTTATATTTTACTTGTTTAAAAACGTATCTTACAGAGTGATCGATTTTTCATATCGTTTGCGTAGTTCCTCATAATTCATACCAGGTTCAAGGTAATCGTCTACAGCAACATCAAAATCGCTTTCATCAATTTTTCGTTTAGCTCTTTCAAACGCTTCGATTATACTAGATCTATAATTAAAAAAATTATGCTTATATAAACTTTTATTTTTGTATTGTTAGTTGGCAGATTAATTTGTAGTAACCACGTTAAATTGGTGAAATCCCGTTTAAGGTACCAAATAGAATATTACGCAATCTATTTTTTAATTTGTAAATACTCTCGTACATTAAAAATTTTAATATTTTTTCTGCCAACCGAACATTTTCCTAAATCACACACAAACCTAAATAGTTTCTGATGCAATACGTATGCACTCACATGGCCAGCATCAAGATATCTTACTTCAACGCCTGGCCAAATTTCTTCCAAGCTCGAACATCCATCTCGGGGTACATACGCATCATCCTTTGCACAAACAGCAATTATCAAAGACGTATCAAAAGGAACTGAAAAATTTTTTAGGTGTGTGCACTCATCCATTACCCCACGCATGAATTGCAAAGCTTCCCGCTCCCACCAATTGGTTTTTGTAATATCAATTTTTTCATTCTGGTCTGCTGATCCTGGCAAAATATAGTCCATAAGTTTAGTTAATGTGGATGGTTCTACGATATCCGCTTCAGTGGCATTTAACTCAGCGATGTGTGATGTGGAATTTCTATTGTTTATTGTTTTAACTTTGGTTTTTGTATTTTGCATTTTGAAGTTAAGTTCATTCACTTCAGACTCTGATAATTCAAACTTGTTTTCAGACCTTAACTTCGTATGTAAATTTGCACTTAATCCCAAAGGATTGCCGCTATCAATGTTTACTTTACCGTTTACTTCATGTCCATTCTTTATTTGGGACTTGAAGCTTGTTTTAGAAGCAAACATATCAGGCGATTGAATGTCCTTAATGTCCTGCTTAAGTTCACACATAGACTGATTGAAATCTTTGATAAATTTTTGTCCTGCTGAAAACGCATCATCGATAACAGTGACCATTTTTGAAAGACGCTCACTGAATTTTCCGTCAGAAAAGTACTGCGTTTCAAGCATGTCCCAATTTATAGATTGGCTCATTACACCCTATAAAAATGATAAATTGCAACTAATAAAATACAAGCCATAAATATATATGTATATCCAATTACCGTTGTAAATACCGCTGATGCAGTTGACCATGATAAACATGGAACTAAAACAATGGGCTTTGGCCAATTAGTGGCAGCAAGTGAAGCCATCTATTAACAAATAAAAATAATTGTTATAATACATAATTGTAAATATTATTTATATGTTTACATGACCACCCATAGATAATCCGGTTATTCCCAGAGGACCGTAACCATTTCTTTCACACCAGTGCAATAAAACTAGACACTCAAGAACAAGGCACCCACCCATAACAAAAATATCAGAAACATTGCGCAGGTTAGAACGCCTGTGGAATTTGTGAAGATTATTTTGTACAATGTGTAGTTATTATTGTACATTACACTTGATCATCAGGCTTTCTGACTCCGTAAAAAGGATTTTCCAAAATTATTCCGCCTATATTTGCTTCTTTCAACAACGGTTTTGTCATAAAGTTCCTTCTTCTCCAAAAATACTGTAAATGAAAATAATTTAAATTAAATTACATTTCTTGTTATTATTTATATTTTCTTGCTTATGAATTGTTATTACTCGAAAATACTGTTTGTGCATAATATTAAACATAACAATTTTCAAGAACAATATTAAATAATGCTGAAAGTGTTATAGAAACATACATGATCCCCGGTTCCAGCTAGGTGAATACACATTGGTTTGTGCCTCTCGTGTAACCATTTCTGAGGCAATATGACTTGAAAATGAGCTTCTTGCGATGCCTTAGGGACTAATCCAGGTAGATGGAACTCAAGTGGGGTTTTAAAATGTCCTTCCAATATCGTGCAATCCGACTGCCTTATTTCTTTTGTGATTTTAACGGGATAGTCAGGCGGAACTAGTTTAAAACATTTTTCACGTTGTGATATAACTTTTCGAAATTCAAATAACCTGCGAAAAAAAAACAAAAATAATTATACGGTACGGATCTCATGGCCAAAAGATAAGGCCAATGGTACGAATTCGATAGAAATTCATTTTTATTTTTGGTTAATGATCGTGAAAATCTCGACTCTTAACGCTCTCAAACACCTCCTTAAACATGACCAATCAACAAGTGATCAATAAAAGATTTTATTCTCAACGTTTTTTCGGTTTTGAGAAGGTATTACATATGATTTAAATACAGACAAAAGTTCATGTGGTTACTGGTTCGGTTCTTCTTAACATACGAATATTATTTCATACATCGAACGTCGTCTGTCTCTGGATTATAGTAGATCTGTAGACTCTCATTAACGAGGCCAATATGCAAATCTCGATATATTTTACTATTTCTAATATACAAACCATATTGTGAAATTTTTGTATTATTTCTACATTTGTTTTCTTTGTTCAACCCCATAATTGGGGTTTTCACTTTTCACATTCACATGTCCATATGCCCAAACTTGTTCTAGTATATAATTGAATTTTATTCTCAACGGCCAGTTCTGAGTTATGTCCTAACAACCAATAAAGTTTTCTATATTCAATATGTAGGTCTTCAACTTTCTTTTTTACATCACATGTTATTTACCATACAGATTCATACTCAGATACTTAGTTGTATTTGAGTAAGGAACAATTTGATCATTTATAACTACGGGAACATTTGTTATATTTTTCATTTGTAAAAATGGTATGGTTGGACTCACTCGTATATAATAAATATAGGGTAGATAGAACAATTCTCGTGGAACACCTATTTGTATTTCTTTAAGTTCAGACGCGACGCGAAATCTTAAGAATCTACTTGTTATAAAACTTGTTCATTCAACATTCAGGAAGTCCGAACTACTTCTCATTCCAAAGCTCAGTTAATAGGATTATTGATTACATATTGTCAACGCTTTGGCCAGTTGAACAGTATTTGGGACTTAATGCATTATTTGTTATTCTGATATATCTTCCCTGCTTAACGATAGATGTGCATTTCAGAAAAATGCTTAATAATACAAAAACATATGAAAAAACATTAAAAATCGACAAAAAAAAAATACAAATTTTTGGCGCAACAGGCTCGTTAGTACCCAGGGCCTAGCTTTCTCACAACCATTCATGTGTGCGTGTGTACTTCTTGCACGATGGCGGGACCTCCTGTTTCATGCCGACTCCGAACGGCTAAGTTGAGATAAGCTATTCTTGGCATTTGATACTACTCGGACGATTTGTCAGATCATCACGAGAGGAGGGCCAGTGAAAAATCATTAAGGTGTTGCTACGGCTGGGAATCGAACCCAGACCTTCTGCGCGGCAGTTCATCGCACTAACCATCGCGCCACTGAGCCCTCGATCGACAAGACTTAGAATACATATACCTTGAATTCAAAAGTATATTCTTTTACATTTTTTTTGGAAAGAAGTTAGTATTCGATCTAAGTCTTTTAGGTTTTCATTCTTTTTTTTTTTTTTATTTACGTGGTCTTACTGTAGGTTTTCATAGTTTTTGAGATCTCAATTAATTAAAGATTCAGATTTAGAAGTATTGTCGCAAAACAAAGCCACCACAACACAACGTCTGGGTGCAGACTTGGGCTAATGGCCTTGGCTACATATTATATATATTAGGGTAAGGCATAACTGCCATTAAAGGCATATATTTTCTACAAAAAAAACCGACTCCAACGAATAAAATAAAAAATCGTTTTAAAGTGATCTCAATTTTTACAACAAATTACACACATGATTTTTCGCTTAAAGCCAATATACATTAGAAACATAATGGGATAAATCCAATATATTGACATTAAACATTTATAAAAAAAATAATCATAATTAAAAAAAGCTAGGAGAATAATAAAGAATACACATTTTTATACATTACCTCTGTAAATTCTCTGGTTTCCCCCATCCTTTCTCGAAAAATTTAGTTATTAAAAGTCTTCGATAAAAACTATCTAAACGGCTTGGCGGCATTGTACTTCCGAAATTTAAAAATATTGATACGGTGCTTCTATTCAATAAAATATAAAGTATATATATATATATAGAAAGATTAAATACAAACCATCCGAGAAAATTAAAAAAAAATATAGAAAACCTTTCATCCATTTTGGTTATAAAGGGTGTTTTTATTAGAAGTATAGAACTTTGAAATGGAATAAAATGAAAATAAAATGAAATTTACTTTATTCGAAAAGTAAATTTCGACCAATTACTCCACCAACCCAAGCACACTAAACAGTCAGTTTTTGTGGATGTAACAGTGTCTCTCACATCATCATCATCACTCCAAATATGCAGTTTTGTTTATTTGGAGGACAACATTCGCCGCGTTATTGCCGATATAAGGCCACAAAAGTTGGAAAAAGTCATCGAAAATTGGACCTCTAGATTAGACTACGTCCGAGCCAGCCGTGGCGGTCATATGCCAGAAATCTGATTTAAATTATAAAGCCAGAAGATTATCTTTCGAATAAAGTAAATTTCATGTCAATTTAAAAAAAATCATCTTTGTTTTATTCCATTTCAAAGTTCTATACCTCTAAAAAAACACTTAAAACTTAAAAAATATGCATTATGAGGAACTATAATTATATGAACTTTTATAAGGGAATTTTATGTAAATTGGTGTCCATCGGCCTAACTAATAATAATTTTTAGCTACAGCTTTACTTTACCAATAATTAAATGTACAGCACCGAGTAGCGCTAGTTCACAGCAGGGATGAAAATTGGCTTTTCAGCATTGTATTGAAAGTAAAAAAAAAATTGTATTGAAATTGTACTGGTTGATTTTGATCACTGTTTGGTGTTTTGATAAGCTATTTATTTTAAACAATTATAATATCGTCAGTTCAAAGGTTGAAGTAGGTACAAAATTGGTGAAAATATGTTTTTTTTTAAAGAAAATAACTATGATTTTTCACGTTTTATAGCTGGAAATAATAACCGAGGCATAATTGTAATTTTTACATATAATTTCTCTTAAAAGAAAAAAATCTCTATCTCACTTAGTTTTGTTTTTTAATGCACATAAAGGCCGTAACGGTCACTACTTATGATCATTTTTTTCCTTTTATCGCCACTCATTTGTGAGCTTTTAGTCATATGATCATTTAACGGAAAAAAACTTCATTATTTTTGCGAAATCGTCTAATTTTTCTGTTTGGAGTAAACTCTCTTGATAGTTTGTCAGGATCAGTATTATGTTTAAATTTTTAAAATCGTTGTACAGCAGTCATCAAGACTTCGTTTTTTTCTATTTCGTCATTTACTAAAAATAGAGTTAAAGTTTTTAAAGTCAAGGCGTTCCCAAATGGAGTGCGATTCTATGGATGAAAAAAAATATGAAGATGGCTACACAATTTTTTGTCTTAAAATTTAGTCGTTAAAATTTGAAAAGGACTATTAAGGCCCATTTTTCAGTGCGAGATCATCCTAGTTTCGGGACTAAAGTCGAGTTAACTCGAGAAAGCGGTTTTTCAGTCGATTTATAGCTAGAACTAACCCCGGGGTTAAATGATCAGATGTTTTTGACAGACGATAAAATACCAGAAAAACATTTTTTTCAATTCCATGTATGTGGACATTTAAGTTAATTTTGAGAAACTAAATGCAGATCTTAGCGACATGAAATTGTATGAAATATTGAGTTTAAATGTTTTAAGAAAATAAAGACTTGCAAGTTTGCGACAAAAGCCTTTTCATTTGTTTGGGGAAAAGGAAACCAAACAGCTGATAAAGTGATAACTGAGCATAATCGATAAATCATGAATGCTACCAAGTGAAATCACCACACTCGGAGTCAAATTTTATTCTGTACTGAAAAACTGCTTCATGAGTTAACTCTAGATTTAATTTATTCCGGAGTTAGTGAACTCTGTGTTAACTCAGCACTGAAAAACTGGTCCTAAGATGGCTAGGTCATGTAAAACTGTAGCGCCACTTAAAGAACGAACCAAAAATAATTTCAACTATAAAAATATATCTGTCTGGGGGATCTCCTGTGGCACTTACACCAGGGTAAGTTACCCATATTAAAACAAAAATCAATGGATTTGGTCAAACATTCCGAAAGAGCTTGTGCGTGTATAAGGGCCTTTCAACCCATTGTCTTAAAGATGCAGAGCGCTTGCCGGAACCTGATCAACTGAGAATGATTTAAAATTCGAAACGAAAATGTTTTAATTATTTGAAATACATACCCTAAAAAATAATTTTGTGTACAATACAATAATGTTCGAAATCCCATGCAGGCAACAATTATTACCTAAGTACATTTCTCTTAAAATCATGTAAATTAACTTTTTTTTTGCTTATAGAAAGTATGGCATCAAGGGCGTAAAAACAAATAACAAGCTAAAAACAAAAATCCATTTTTATCAGCATAATTGTAATTTTAAAACCCAAAATGTCTTTAAATTGAATTATCTCCTTTTTGTATATTTTGTTAGTTAATGACTTTCACCTTTGAACCGACGATATGTCCATTTGTACAAAGACATTTTCTAATTTAAGATCCGAGAAAATAAGAAGACAGTTGGAAGGTCCAAAAAGAAACATCAAACAGCTGATAAACTATATACAGGCAAAAAAATGGCAAGAAAATTGAATTGAAAATTGGTACTTTCAGTGGTATTCATATAAATTCGAACGTTTTTTTGATAGCAAAGCAAATTATGTGATGTTTTGGTTTTTTAAAACATATTTTGATGATAAATACCTATTAAAATAGCTGCAGCACAAATTGTATCGAATTTAATATAAAGTGTATTTGTGTACTGACGCAATGTCGATTGTATCGAATTCAGTACAATTGTATCGACTTTTGCAACCCTGGTTCACAGGTTATTATTTATGTACAGAAAGTCGCATCTAAGTCATAAATTAGTGATAAAATAGTGTAGTAGGCGCCTGTAGTGAATAATAATGCAAAGATGTGTATATGTGTGTGTGTGTGTGTGTTTGCGAATTAAATGAAATAAATATGTTCGTTGTGGCAATTGAAATTGGAAAAAATAAAATAAAAAAAGGTTGGTTTGACAGTTTAATGAATGAAAGTGTCGAGTTTACTTTGGTTAGTTATTCGTTTTGATTATTGGTACAGTTTCAATAAAGCTGTACATTATAATAAGGTAACCAGGTGACTAACTAATGTCGACATTTGCGTTTGATTATTAGTAACGCCGCATGTGAATTTGTTACAGTAATAGTAATGTATATATGTATTATATTATATATATATATATATATATAAATCCAAAACTTTGTTATATATATTTTCTCAAAAAAAAAAAAAAACATTTATTTATTTTAATATCCGCCCAATGCCAAGACCATTTTTCAGACAAACCTTGTTTTTATGCAAGATATTTAGATAATGTTGTTTATATTTCATTCATAAGAACCTTTGTTTTTTTTAAAAAAAAAAAAAGATTTTTGGTACAATTTGAAAAAAATTGAAAAAAATCAAACAATTTTTTTGGCGTATTCTTTTAAAAAACTATCTATATACCCTACCCCATAGCCTGTGCAGATAAACCGTCTGAACAAAGATATAACAATGTCGTTTTCTATATTTCATCATCATTCAATCCCTGATATCTCTATAAGTCGAATACATGGCAAAGCGGATATTTCTTGCAATGCAAAGAGACTAAATTTTAGGAATCGCCTCCCCATCCTCTCTGCTAAAGGAGTACAGCTTGTTATTTTGTATGTATTAACCCACGGTTATACGCGAGACCTCTTACTCGCAACTTAAATATGACATTTATTTATGTTTTTATTCCGTGAAAGGCCTTGAAATAATAGGTACAGCCCTATCTTTTTCTTTCTTATTGAAAACCATTTCCTGTGGTTGAAAGATCGACTTTGTCATTGAAGTGAACCACTGGTCGGTATTATAGTTAGAACAAAGAGGAAGAAAGCATTAAAGAATAACATACACCACAACACGTCCTTCGAAGGACTTAGATAATGTGGATTTACTTAGATTTAGTGTGGATCGAAATGAAAATTGTAATAACCTTAAGCAACATTGCGATCTCCACATTAACAAACGCAGACAGCAATTTCGATGCCCTAATTTTCCTAGCATCCAACATCAGCTAGGACTGAATACTGGGCCCTCATTCCGTAAAGTGATTATCGTTTGGTGACTTGGTGCCGACTTTAATCTGTCAACATTAGGGCCTGAAGGCAAAAACTATATATTAATACAAGTGAGCGATCAAGCAAAAAAAAATCTTGTGTGAGAAATTGAGTGTGGAAAAAATGCAAAATATTTTGGTAAAAAATCAATCTTTTTTAACTTTCTCTTACAAAGAGAAAGATATTGTTTTCGTGAAATATTCGACCTCGAGATTTTGATTGATTCTAACATTACGGTGATAGCGGAACCCAAAAAAATGTGGATTTTGGAATTCCGTCGGTCGGTTCGTCGGTCCGTCTGTCTGTAATGGTCTCCCCAGCCTAAACGGCTTGACCGATTTTCTTCAAATTTCGTATCCAAGTTTCCTTTGATCATAATTCTAGGCCATTTTTTTTTAACTTTTTCTTACAAAGAGAAAGATATTGTTTTCGTGCATATTTTTGACCTCGAGATTTTGATTGATTCTAACATTACGATGATAGCGGAGCCTAAAAAAAGTGGTTTTTGGAATTCCGTCCGTCGGTCCGTCTGTCCGTAATGGTCTCACCAGCCTAAAAAATAACGGTACCTGCCATATAAAAATTACACATAACCTCAATTTTCTCGAAAACGGCTCTAACGATTTTGATTAAACTTTATATATACTATTAGCATACTAGTTCCAACAAAACTGCATACCCAGTTTTTTTTCGAGAAAATCCATATAACGGATATTGTCATTCAGGCCATATAAAGAAAATTGTTAATTTCTCGCAAACTACTATGTCAAATTGAATGAAATTTAATATATATATACTACTATTTTAGCTTTAAACAATTCCACATAATTAGTTGTAGCCCAACTATCACTAAACTGAATTTTCAGTTTTAGCCAATAACGAAAAATAATTATTATTCACATAGACATATCATTTTAAGCATTGATAATCGAAATGCGTGCTATTTGATCTAACGCTTAACTCGCTGTGAAAGAAAAAGTTGCGTACGACCCAGTCGTGCACCCACCACTCGTTTGTATATGGTAGTAGCAAAGTGTATACAAACACATAGAGTGCGCATCTCATACAACGAAAAATTGCTATGTGGGCAACAACATATCCGATGCATACGAACGACGAAAATTCCCTTCGCACTTACCATTGTGAAGCGTACCCTATATAGTTCTATAAATCTTTGGTAGTAGTGAGGTAGGAGTAACAACGATTCTAACTTTAAGGTGCCGTACTGTGACAAATATCTGATTATCAATTGAATGATTGCAATTATAACAACAACTTGTTTACAACACTATTTGGTTGGAATTATAGCTATTTCGGAGATTACCAAGCGTCTTTATCAGATTCCTTCTAATAGTGATGCTATTTGATTGTATAATTATTGAAATAATTATTAGGGAATAAGTTCCTAACCTTGTAATCCCGTGCTTAGTGATCTTTTTTTTATCTAGATCTGTCAAAAGACCGATTTTGACAATTGTTGTGTTTTGGGCAAAAAAATTGATTTTTTTTTATCTCTTGATCAATTTTGCAAATCTCGGATTTACCTCTTATTGCACACACATTTATACAAAGCGATTGACTGATTCGACAGATTTCTTCCGTAAAGAAGCAATAACCATGGCATGTCGAAATGTATAAGTTCCATAAATAAGTTTTGTTTAAACTTTTAAAAATATTTATTTTTATACGAAATCATACTTTGAAAAAAGTGCGTGAAAAAATACATGTGTGAAAATTTGAATAATTATTGCTCCATATTTTAAAGCGTTTTCAATTGAGAGCACTATTTTTTTTATCTAGATCATTTGTTTTGTTCCAGATCAATTTGTTCAAGCACTCTTTTTTATCTAGATCGCTTTTGAAAAATCTCGATTTCTAAATGCATAAAAACTTTCGTAGTTTTTGTTTTAAAAAATTAAATTTAAAAAATAAAAATGGAATCAACATTAAATAAGTTATTGGAATATTCTTCCTCATCATCTACATCAAGCGACAGCTTCTTGGATTCCACAAAAACAATTCCTCCTTTATTGTTTACAACAATGTAAAATATTAAATTTTTCCATCCATTTTCGTAAGTTCGAAAACGCTATTGACGACTGAAGGCAAATACCTGGTGGCAAATTTTCGCATCGGTTAAGTGCTATACATTTTGAAAGCTAACGCATATTTGTATGGGAAATCATCAAGTGATAATTGAATTGGGTAAAATGAATTAAGAAATTATAATAACTGAGTGGATTAAAACTGAATTGTATTAACAACAAGCTGGCCCGTCAAACGTTGTTTTGCCATTCTCAAATGGAATGACCGCCTACAGCGCCACCTGTTGAGAATTTTTCAATTTTTATTTTTTCCTAAACCTTCGCGGAGCAATTACGAACAAATCCGCAGAAGGAAGTATCCAATTTGGTCCAGTCGTTTTCGAGTTTTAAGCATCCGAACAAACCAAGATCCATTTTTATATATATAGATTATACAAACAATATATACAAATCATATATCAAGCAAATAGTGCGGTAGTAATATACTTTTCGGTGTTTTAAAATTCGAAGTGATTTTCAAAGATTTTGCTCCAAATTAGAAAATTAAATTACTATTTTTATACATATGTAGATATTCCAGAACGACTAATTGGGAGTTTGTTCTTCTATGGGTAAACAAAATCCCGAAAATATGTATTTTTCAGCTGTGTTTGTGAACATTGAATACTACATACAGGAGAGTTTTAAAATTGTTTTACGTGTCAAACATTTTGTTAACTCATATGTGGAATAATCAGATCAAAAATTTACTAATTCAATTAATTTTTATTGCAACTAGTTACTATTTACACATAAAATCCTTAATTTATTTAGCTACAAATGACCGCACTTATGCAAACTCTTCATAATTAGCAGTAGCTCTAATGTATAGCACTTAACACTTTTTTTTTTTGTCACTAGATGTCACTTTCTGACTTTTCCACTCGTCAATTAGTTGACGTTACATATCGTTGCTTAAAATGTAAATACAAAGTCAAAATTTGGCTAATTTTAGTTAATTATACAGACCATTGACTTATTATATATGGACTGGTAGTAGCCAACTTCATGTATATTCCAAAACAACAGACACGCCACTGTTTCACTGCGGAAAACTAAGTAAGCTTAAAGACATTTGCTTCATCACATTGCACAAAAAAATTGATAGAAATGATCATAATACATAAGTATGTGTCAATAAGTAAGGAAATGTATTGTTATTGCAGAATTTATTTGAAATCACTCTTTGTAGTTTTCAATATTTTGAATAGATGACGCTACATGTCGCTATGGAAAAAAATCTCTTCGCACAAGATGTCGCTCTTTTGTTAACCTTTTACTCTGGAAATTTAAGCTTAACGGCGGCATGTGTTTCTTTGCTAATCCGCAGTGAAACAGTGGCATCTGTGCTGTTTTGAACATATTTTCTCGCAGAAGCGTATGAAAAAGACATTTCACTAGCAGTCCATACATAATAAGTCAATTTTACTGACAGCGTCAGGAGGTACTTTCGTTTTGCATTGGCCGTGTTCCTGGTTTTAGTTTTACGAAGTTAACTTTGCCGATGCACTATTCATATTTGTCAATCGAGCATTTTTAGTAACGTGACATGGTCGATTGACCAATGAGAACAGTGCATCCGCAAAGTTAACTTGGGAAATCTAAAATTCGGAACACGGCTATTATCAAGTAATGATAAACTTTAAATAGGTTTTCTGCAAATTTATGAATTTTGACATAATATGACACTTTGCTTTTAAAGCGACGATATATGTCTTCTTATTTAGATGAAACGCGAAATACATACATAAAAACAAAAAGCGACGATAATGCCATTTTACGATTCACGATAAAGAAAAATAATATTTTTTTGGCAAAGGGGCAAGTGTTTCTGTTCCACAATATCCTTAGCAAATCTCACTTTGCACTATCAAATTTTTGCAAAGTGTTCACAAAGCATTTTATCATCTTTGTATTTCTGTCATATCTGTTTTCACTTTGCATTGCTAATGAGAAGTTGTTGAAATGAGCCACAAAAAAATCGAAAAAAACTTGCATTGTTACAATTGATTAAAAAAAATATTTTATTTGCTAGTTTTCAAAATAACAAAGTAAATAAATTAGATAAACAGGCTGCCTGGGAGGATGTTTTGAGAATTGTGTATCGTGCTCTAATTATACCCTTTCCCATAGGGGTATATTAGTTTTGACATTAAGTTTGTAACATAGAGAAATAATTTCGATACATATACCTCAAAGTATATGGATCGATTCAGAATCGCTAGCTGAGTCGATTAAGCCATGTCTGTCTGTCCGTCCGTCCGTCTGAGTGTCACCGATTTTTGTGCCTTAAATTTTGAGCTAGAGTGTTGACATTTGGTATATAGACTCTCTGGCCGACGAAGAAGAACAAGTGTAAACATTTTTAAAATCCGCCCACTACCACGCCCCCTTTTTAGAAAAACGTAGTTATAAGCCAAACCGTAAGGAATTTCAAGTGTTTGAGCACTATATTTCGTTCATACAAAGTTTTTTGCCACGCCCACTTTTTGGGGGCGTTTTTAGTAAAAACGCTTTTTGTCCAAATTTTAATACTTTCGAAAAAAAATTTGATGCAAATACTTCCGCAATGGTAATATAAACATTTTGTCCATAGATCAATTTCACCTACGCCCACATTTTCGGGGCGTTTTCTTACAAAAACCTTTTGTATACCCCATCCCAAGGCATTAGCAATAGAAATACGTTGTTTTTTGTCGAACCACAAAAGATTTTAGTAAACTGTCTGAGCAATATGTTGTGACAATGTCATTTTCTGTATTTCATCGCCATAAAGCCTATATTTTGAGGATATTTATTTTAAGGATGGGATGGGATAGGGTATTCAACGATCCGCACAGCGGATTGTAGCCTTCTCATGTTTTTTCTTCAATTTCATCAAAAAGGAAATCAACTTGAATTTAATTTATCGTGCTCTAATTTTTCTTCAATTTCATCTAAAAGGAAATCAACTTGAATTTAATTTAAACGAAAGCACTCTTAAATTAAAGTTTTATAGTCCCGAAAAATTAATTCGGTCTCTATAATTTCATGTTATAACCGCGTCTTCACTACAGTAGAACAAAAACTCTCGTATTAACATTTTGAAAACTTCACTAGTTATAACAATATGAAACTTGACAAACTTATCAAAATTTGTTTTTTTAAAAAAGGTTTTAAAGTTTTTGTGGAACGAAACAGCATAATTATTTGCAATCTTTGCAAATTACACTTTTCAATATTAACTTTGCACAACAGAACGTACGTTTGACAGAAATTGCAAAGAAAATATAAAAATTGCAAATTACACTTTCAATTACAACATATCACATATAAAATTTTACAGTTCTGAGGAACGTAAAGTTTTGCAAACTGACGAAAAAGTGGCCAAAGTGAAGAGTTGTTTTGTGGAATAGGGTCCAAGCAGCTATAATAACAAAGTTTAGTTTTCTTAGTTTCTTTTTACGCTACTTGACAACAAATCTCTGATTCAACAGCATGCTACGGTTAAGAAGAAGCAATAAGTACGCTATATCGGATATACCAAAGATTCACAAGAAAGTTTATCAAAAACAAAGAGTGAAAATTATTATTATAAAACAGACTAATATATATTCTGCCATGCTACTTGTACAAGATCAGGAATAATGTCAAGTAACTTTGAGTGTCGCACTGATCATAATAACTGTGGGTCGAGGTTTAACTTAAACTTATGCCATCTAAAAAATAGAGCTTATCGCAAATCAGGCGTTTTGCTTAAAATTACCAATACTGTCATTTGTTAGATTTTTTTAAGGTATTTAAGGTATTCGTATTTCAGGAAAACAAATTAACTATTTGTAGAGACTTTTTGAAAAACACAATACTAGGATCTCTTGCAAATCTTAATGCCCGAAGATGGGACTCACAACATATATTTCTATGTCCGCTCTAAGAGATCTATGTACTTTGCACTTGACTTCCATTTATAATAATCTAGTTTACACTTACTACCTATTTATGTCTACTTCTTCACTATATTTAAGCGCAATTTGTTTTCTTATAATAAATGTTTTGTTAAAATCCAAAAATAATGCAAATTGATTGAAAGGTGAATATACGACTAACTTATTATGGCTACCTTGTGAAAATAAGTAGAAAAATAAAACAGACACCCTAAATAAATAAGCTGTTACGTGAATAAGTAGGTACTTTCTACAAAACACATACATTTATACAATCAGCTGAGCACGTTTTTATTTACATATAGCACCATCAAAATGTTGTTTGCCAAAAGTTGATCAAACTATAGCCAGAAGAAGTAATTTTATTTCCAATTCGCACAAGCACAACACAGAAATAAATCAAAAATGAAATCGACTAAAAAATATTCGAAGTACTTCGTTGTTGTCAATATTTGTTCTTTAGCACTGTCAAAGTGTCAAACTGTTACTGTCAACTGTCAACGCAGAACTAAATTGTAGTATTCCCACTTTTTAATATCTTGTATGTCACCAGTGTTGCCGTAACAAAAATCAAAAGTCGCTAGATTCGTTGAAATTCTGAAGAATAATTGAGGCACTTAACACTAATAAAAAATTGTTAACGGACCAAAACGCGGAAATGGCAAAAACAATTGAATATGCTCTGTTTAAACAAAATGAACAAAAAGAGAAAGACGACGTGCGGGTAATTGAAGAAATACGGCTTATTTCTACAAAAATAACGGACTTAAATCAAGAATCTTTTTTTGAAAACAAAAGAAAGTGTGAGTGAGAAAAACAGTCAACTAATGGAAAGTGTAAAAAATATATCGATTTCGGTAAACGAAATGATATACGGAAATCTAATAAACAAAGTGCAACAATAGCAGAAAAGAGACAAAACGAATTATTATTTTCTGATATTATAAAATCAAGTGAGCCGTCTGTCCTTGTTTATCGTAAGAAGAAGCAGGCATCAAACGAAACAATGATGGAAATAAAATCAAAGATTGACCCAACTTATATTAATATAAACAGTATGGTAAACAAGAACAAGGGCGGGATCGCCATAAAATGTGCAGATAAAGTGTCTAGTGAAAAATTAAGAGATGCAATTACAGAAACTTTGAAAGAGGACTATAATATCGAAATACCAAATTTAACTAAACCAAAAGTGTGTATAATGAATTTGGAAAATGATGAGTTAGAGGATCAAATTGTGGGACAAATAAAGAACCAGAACCCTGAATTAAGAAACAGTGAAATGAAAATAGTGAAGATTTTCAAAAATAAAAGTCTGTGGAGAAACCTAAATGTTGTCATTGAACTGGATAGCAACAGTTTTCATGATATATTAAAAATTGGTAAAGTAAAAATTGGATGGGTAAAATGTATAGTTCGAGAGTTTAACAACTTGACAAGGTGTTACAAATGTCAAGGATTTAATCACAAAGCAAATGTTTGTGAAAACAAATTAGCCTGTATTAAATGCGGCGAAGAACACAACACAAAGGAATGCATAAATAAAGTTATTAAATGTATAAACTGTTCAAAGATTAATGAGAATCTAGGCATGAGCTATAATTGCGAGCATGAGGCGAATGACAAGACTTGTCCTGTATTCATCAAAAAATTTAAATCATTTAAAGATAGAATACAATATTAGCAATTAAAAATGTGTAATAGCCTATACTTGAATAAACAAGGCTTAGTTAATAACTTTGATGAAATTGAAAATATAATCGAAACGAATAATTTTGAATTTATATGCTTAACGGAAACTCATCTAACATCGAAATTTGAAGACAAAGACATTTTTATCAAAGGGTACTTGACGGTAAGGTGTGATTCAATATCGACACGTACAGGAGGTGTTGTTTTCTATATAAAGGATATATGGCAAATTGATATCTTAGGAAATGTATCCATAAACGTAGAATTGTGGTGCTTAGCCCTAAAAATAAAATTTGGAAAGCATAATATGTTGCTGGTGGGACTATACAGATCACCAAGTACATCGGAAAGGTTGTTTTGTGATAAATTTCAGGAGTGTATGGAAAAGCTTCCGTGTAATGAAAGCACAATAATAGTAATGGGAGATTTCAATATAGACTGGTTAAAAAGTGAAACATATAAACTAAGAATTGAACAAATTATAAATGACAGTGATTTTATTCATTTAGTTAACGAACCCACCAGGATAGCACATACCTCAAAAAATACGGGTGATTCAAGAAACATAGGGACAACAACAAGGACTATTGTGGATTACGTGATATCAAACTCAAATAAAGTGTAAGCCAATGTGATAGATATATATAAAATTAGTGATCACGGAAGCATTGAAATAAAGATAGAAATGGATCAATCAGTGAAAAGTGTAAATACAAAAATAGAAACGTTGAAATACAATAAAATTCGCTTCTGTGACCGCGTGTACCTTGGAATTGAAGATTTCGCAAATTTATGGGAAGTTGGGGATGTAAACATGACTGCAAACATTGTATCGGACTGTTTGAAAACAGCGATGAATAGTTTGAAATGTATAAGAAATATAAATATTAAGGGAACAAATCCATGGTTCGATAACCAACTTAAAGTAATGAGAAATATGAAAATTTACAAACAAAGAGCAGTGTGGTCCAACCTGTCAAGTGACTGGGAAAATTATAGAGTTGCTAGACAAGAGTTTAAATCAGCTATTGATCGAGCAAAAAGTAATTATGTAAACTATAAGATTCAATCTTCTAGTGACCAGAAAACAATGTGGCGAACGATAAAAATGCTGGTACTCAAAGAGCAGAAAATTGCAATAAAAAGTGTTGTTTTTGATGGTGTGTTAGTAAAAGACTGCGCGATGCTGGCAACAAATTTTAATGTCTTTTTTGTACAAAGTGTCAGTCAATTGAATAGAGCTATTCCCAATGTCTCTTACGAAAATATTATTCCAAATGTAGGCAAAATATTTAAATTTAAGTCCATAATACCTAATGAGCTAAAAAGTATTTTGAAAAATATGAAGAATAAGAAGGATCCAAATAAGTAAAGTATGAACATGATTTTAGACGCGTTTCAAATTATCGGTATGAAACTGTGCGCACTAATAAATAAATCGATGACTGAAGGAGTGTATCCGAACTTATGGAAAGAGGCGATTGTAATACCGATTGCAAAAGTGAATAACCCGAAAGAGCCATCTGATTTTCGTCCTGTTAATATGTTGCCAAATGAAGCTAAAATACTGGAAAAAGTGGTGCAAATTCAACTTCAAAAATATATGGAAGACAATCGATTGTTCGTAGAATGTCAATCTGGGTTCAGAGGCAGGCATAGTTGTGAATCTTTACTAAACCTGATCATCGCGGATTGGAAAAATGAAGTTCAACAAAATAAGAAGATTGTTGCTGTTTTTATCGACCTAAGAGGAGCTTTTGAGACAATAGACAGGAACATCCTTCTGAACAAGTTACATCAATATGGTATAAGAGATGCAGAATTTAAATGGTTCCAGTCATATTTAAATGAACACAGGCAAACAACAAGAGTTGAGGAGGTAGTTTCTGAGGCGATAAACATTAATTTAGGATTACCACAAGGATCAGTTTTGGGAGCGCTGCTATTTATTATTTATGTAAATGAAATGCCAAGAGTATCAAAGTACGCTTCAATACAGTTGTTCGCAGATGATGGTCTACTCTACATATCATCAAAAAACGTAAATGAATGTATAGACAAAATAAATAATGATCTAGAAAGCCTTTACAAGTGGTTTCAAATAAGTACAAGTGGTAAATATAAGTAAAACCAAATGTATGGTCATAAATGGACAACCTGAGGCAGATATTGTAATAAATGGTGAAAAAATAGAAGTACTTAATGAAATTAAATACTTAGGAATTGTTAATGATACAAGTTTGAATTTTAGCAGTCACATTCAATACATATCAAAAAAAAAAATTAGTAAAAAAATTGGATTCTTTGGAAGAATAAGAAAACGAATACCTCTTGTTAGTGCAATTAATATTTATAATTCAATTATTAAACCTCATTTGGAGTATTGTTCAACAATATTATATTCATCAAACGCAACAATTATGGAAAGATTGCAAAAATTTCAAAATAAAGCTATGAGAATTATTTTAAAATGTCATTGGCTAACACCGACTGTAAATATGTTAAGTGTATTGAAATGGTTAAATGTGAAACAAAGAACAGTAATGAATGTATTAATTTTTGTCTTTAAAATGAAGTCCGGAATGTTACCTAATTATTTATGTGAAAAAATAATGTATGTTGAAAATGTACACAATTATAATGTGAGAAAGAGAAATGATATTCGTCTTCCACTATTCAAAACTCAAAACGCCCAAAACAGTGTTTTTTATAAGGGATTTAAGATGTATAATGATTTACCCTCAGAAATCAAAAATGAAACTAATTTAATAAGGTTTAAAAAAAACATTATTACGTATAAGAAATAATTGTGAAAGATAAATGTATACCATTTTAGTTTTAAGAAAATATATTAAATGTTATAATAGCTTATTACCTGCTAAATAAACACAAATGAAATGAATAATGGTACAACAAATAACAAATAACGTATCTCTTTAAAAAAAAAATTTTCGCTGGTAGGAAAAATCATCGGAAGACATTGCAGAGGTTTTATCGCGAGGGAACCTTCTGCAATAGTGAGGGACTTTAACCCGATCTAAAAAACCTCCCGAAGACTGACTTTTGTAAATTTATTTTTCATATGGTCGCTGGTCGGATTTCTATGTGTTTTGTTTGAAAATGTACTTTAAGTTTCAGTATTTTTTATATATATCTTTAGCTACAAGCTACATAGATCCAGGGGTTAAACCCATCTTAATTACCTGACTTCCTAAAAGCTGTGCTATTTCTAAATTAACATGGCTGAGAAGCCTATCTCTGTGTCTTAGAGCTACTTTTTAGCTTCATCTTCAACCATTTCAATATATTGATCTCTATGTAGATCGGTGTTACGTATGTACCATGGTGCGTTAACTATGCTCCGTAGTACTTTGTTTTGGAAGGTTTGTATTCTTAGCAAGTTTGTCTTGTATGTACATGCCCACAGCTGGAGCCCATAGGTCCATACTGGTTTAAGAATTTGCTTATATAGCAATAATTTATTGTAATTGAATAAGGATGAGTATCTCCCAATAACTTACTTACTTACTTACATAAGTGGCGATACAGTCCGGTATGAACCTGGGCCTCAACCAACATGCCTCTACAATTAGCCCGGTCCTTAGCTAACTGCCTCCAGTTGCGCACTCCAAGTTGGTTGAGGTCGGTTTCTACTTGTGCGCGCCACTTAAGGCGAGGTCTTCCTCTACTGCGTCCGACGTCTGGCTGGGAATCGATGACTCTGCGAGCCGGAGTATTGACTAGGGGTATGTCGCTGTACAGCTCGTATAGTTCGTGGTTGAATCTTCGTCTCCATAGCCCGTCAACGCAAACGGGACCGAAGATTTTCATCCGCTTTTGATACGGTCCATGCTGCAGCGCCGTAGAGCAGGACTGGGATGATCAGGGTCTTATGTATATAGGATCTCCTAAGTAGTTCGAGTGAGGGCTTAACTACTAAATTGCCTTCTTAGCCCGAAGAAACAGAGATTGACAAGATTAATTCTTCGTTTGATTTCTGACGAGATGTTGTCAGAGTTAATAGCGGAGCCGAGGTGGACAAAGTCTCGTACTACCTCAAAGTTATATCTGCCAATATTGACGTTCTGTCCAATTCGTCGATGTTGTGTGTGACAGCATATACTTTGTCTTACCCTCATTTACTGCTAAACCCATTTTTGCCGCTTCCTTCTCTATACTAGCAAACGTGGCTATTACATCACGTTGAGTCCTACCAATTGGTGGCATTAGGTGCATATTTTATTGTCAGAAAGTTTTTACAAATTATTATCAGATGGTTTTTGCTTTATGGCTGTATTATCGTCATCAGTTGGAGCTATTTCAATGGCCTTTGCAAAGGTGGTATTGGTATTGGTCTTTTTAAAAATTCGCATCCAAGATGTTTTAGGTTTTGTATAGCCAGCATCGTCTTCGCTTGTATCATGCTTGTTGAAACTTCCGAATCTAAGGTTAAAGGATTTTGTATCCTTCAGCTTGGAGTCGGTACATGTTTCAAGATTTTCGCTCACTGGTATTTCCGACGATGGCAATCGTAGAAATCGTTTAAACGAATTGAATTTTCCTTTAACAAGAGTCGAGGAAGCAGCACCATCACCAGTTTCTTGAGACGATGTTATGTCAGCCATATTTGTTGCAGCCATGTTGAATTTTTTTTTTAGATTTGTTTCAGAACAAATTGCACAAATAAAATACTAAACGAACTGATGATGTCAATATCGTCGGCGTATGCTAGTAGTTGCACCGAGTTTTGGAAAATTTTGGAAATAAAATCAGTCCTTTCCGAGGCTATTGGTTGCGACGTAACATAAGCTTTTTTCAGTGGATGGGTAGTTTACCCAAAGCACAACCCCCAACCTTGGCCCTCCAGGTTGGGGGTTGTGCTTTTTTGTTTTGACCCTAGGACAGCGGGCCGGAAAAAATACCGATGTCAGTAGCCCATTTTGTTATATGAGCGCTGCCGTTGACCAATTGAGGGCTCCTCCGCCACCAACTCTTTTCCAATACCCTGGCTTAGTATTGGAAATCCCTATAGACCTGGTGTTCAAATATGTCGAAGCAGCTCATATAGGAATTTCACTACCAGTTCGATCAAACTGTGGCTGTAGGCGCCACCGTTGACTCCATCTAGGGGATTCCTCCGCTGCCGCCTGAAGAGTGAGTGCCTTAGTGAGAGGACACTCCTCCCCCTCTCTCGTTTGCTGCCACCAACGACCTTCCACAGGGGTTTAATACCCCATCTCCAGTAGAGGTACTAGGCACCCACCAGTCACCAGTGTGGAGGAGAGTAGAAGTTGATAGTGAAAGGCTAGAGGGAGAACGCTTGTGGCCTCATATAATCGCATCACTATCCTTAAGCACGGGTTATAAGCCAATTCATTTTACTGTAGCGGATGTTTAACTTATCTCTTATTTTTTTTACATGTGCTATCCAGCGCAGTTTGGCGTCTACAGTCATCCCTAAATATTTAGCTGTATTTGAATATTCCACTACATTACTATTTATGGAATGTGTGGTAGATTTTTTAACGTAAAATTTATATGAACTGACTTGAGGTCATTTAATCTGATCTGCCAATTTTTAGTCCATTCTGAGATATTGTTTCCTGCCTTTTGTAGCTTTTTTGTAGCTATTTCGACAGTTTCTGCTACATAACGTATAGCAGTATCATCTGCAAAGGTAGCTAGAGTGGTGTCGTCATACCGTCGTACCTGGTAGATCACTAGTAAATAGGAGATATAGTACTGGACCTAGAACACTGCCTTGAGGTACACCAGCATTAATTTCTCTTAATGTTGAATACGATGTTTCTTGTTTAATTCTGAAAAATCGCTGTAGAATATACGACTCCAGTATTTTTGAATACTGCTTCGGAAGTTGCTTTTGTAATTTATGGATCAATCCTTTTTGCCATACTTTGTCGAAAGCTTGTGATATATCAAGAAATACTGTAGAGCATACTTTTTTCTCTTCAAAAGCATTTTCAATTTTATCAGTGATTCTATGCACTTGGTCAATTGTTGAGTGTTTATTCCTGAACTCAAATTGATGGCTCGGTACTAGCGATTTTTCTACATTAATATCTTGCAGGCATTTTACCAGCATATTTTCGAATAGCTTGGACAACATTGGTAGTATCGATATTGGCCTATATGAGGTTACTTCGCTAGGTGGTTTACCTGGTTTGGAATCATTATAACCTCCACGACCTTCCATATGCTTGGCACATATCTTAATCTAAATGCAGCGTTTATGATCTGCGCTAGATGTTTCAGTATTTTTTTGAGAATTGTTTTAAAATTTCCCCTGTTATTAAATCAAACCCTGGGGCTTTTTTATGTTTATACCTTCTTTTATTTCTTTGGTAAGTTCTTTAGACGTAACCGGTCGAATTGGTACATCTTCCTGTTACGTTTCTTCCATTCCTTGATAGTCTTTATCTTCATACGGTTGAAAGACGCCTTCAAGATACTCAGCAGAAGTATTTACTTTTTCTTAACTGCTTTTTGCCCAGTTCCCTTCTCTGGTTTTCACTGGTGGGATATGAGCTGTTGGCCTGTTCATTTTCTTCTTTGTTGCCTTCCAGAGCGAGTAGTCAGTACTACCATCATTTTTTTAGACCTGTAAGGTATTTTTTTAGTGACCCATTTCTGAATTCAATTTTTGATTTTCTGAGTTTACTATTTAGCCTGTTTAGTTTGTTTTTGTCAATTGGTGCCCTTGCATGTTGCCAACGTTTTCTAGCTTTTCTCTTTTCTGCAATAATTTCTTCTCCAACTTCTCTCTGAAGTAGCTCCAGTCAGTAAGCTTATTAACTAGTTTTGGACTTTGTTCTTTCATTATTATTTTATCGCCAAGTGCGAAAAGTATTGAAGAGTGATCTGACTGTAGGTATGGCCCTTCTTCCACATTTATATTATTTGAGGAGATATTTTTTGTTATAAAGAAGTCGACAAGATCTGGGGTTTTATTCCTAACAACAACAACTGAAAATGACTACATTGATGATGTACGTGAAAGACTCGGAGATATAAACGTATGAAAACAAGGTACGACATCAGAGCAACAGGAACGGTATTTCAGGAAGTAGATTCAGTGTGGCTATATAATCCCCAACATAAACAAGGAATATCGCCAAAAAATGTTAAGGCCCCTACAAAATTGTGAAGCGCATAAAGAACGTTGTATGCAGAAAGGACTACGAAGAAAATTAATTGTAGTCCATCTGGATCGGCTACATCATTACGAAGGTGAAACTGAGTGTACACTTGTTCGGGACGAAACATTAATTTATTCGAGACTATAATATATAATAATATAATGTCGAATGAAGCCGGACTTCGAATGATAAAATGATTTTCTGTTTAACATTAGTTTATTTTAACACACTCTTATTCCTAGTATTATATTATTTAGAAAACGGTTTCGACTTTATTCTCCTTTAACAATTCAATTACACTTATTTGAAATCAAATACCAACGATTAAATTCGCACACTATTCAAATCACGTTCAGGTCACAATTTAGACTAACTCGCTGGTAGTCGCTTCATCTCTATTTATACTACTCCGCATACTGAACTAGAAAGAGATGGCATATTCTCGGAGGTTCCCGCGGTTTCTTGAATGAAGTGAATTATTCGATTCTTTCCAGCGGTTAGGTTTTGCAGATTTCATGATAAAGGAGTCAACCGTGATTTCGGGTTCCAATGGGGTTCCAAGCGATACACCCAGTCGGATATTATTTTCAATATCGTTTTTGAAAACTTCCCAGTTGGTTTTCCCGTTTGTTAGTCTGGGTGGGTTTTCAAAGTAAATTTTCTCAACCTTGCATCGTGTTGGGCAGTAAATAGAAGATGTCTTCAGAAAGGATGCTTTTGACTTGTATAGAGATGACTTGCATTGTTTCGATTTCTAGTTTAAGATCAATCTAATGTTCGATACGCTCTTTTGTATATAGTGAGGCTTCACCTATAGCCCTATTCGATGGATGTAGAGCATGATAGTCGAGGTAACCTTTAATCTTTAAGTTCCAATTACTCTTTGCGTGAGTTTGGGATATTAAACAGATGTCCATATCTTTTTCTTGCATAAATAATTCAAGCTCTCTAAGTTTTTGCCAAAGGCCATTGGCAATCCACGTAAGAATTTTAAGCAATATGGACTCACTTTTATTGTTTTTATTTTATAATTTTTTTTTTAAAACTTTCTGTTCTATCGAAAGTGAGTATAAATAAATATTATTGCCATGAATACCATTATTTTTTGTCGGTATTTAGCTTCCTTTCAGTGTCTTTAGTAAAACACTATCAGATCTGTGTCGTAGCGAGCTTAATAGAAGCAGCATCTACGAGCAGAGATTTGCCACAGCATATAATAAGAATTTTTCTCTCGAATCGACCAAGGATTTCTTCATCCACTTTTGATACGGTCTATGCTTCAGCGCCGTAGAGCAGGACTGGGATGATCAAGGTCTTATATAGGATCTTCTTAGTAGTTCGAGTGAGGGCTTTACTACTAAATTGCCTTCTTAGCCAGAAGAATCAGCGGTTGACAAGATTAATTTTTCGTTTGATTTCTGACGAGACGTTGTTGTCAGAGTTAATAGTGGAGCCGAGGTAGACGAGGTAGTCCCGTACTACCTCACTGTACAGCTCGTATAATTCGTCTCCATAGCCCGTCAACGCAAACGGGACCGAAGATTTTTCGAAGAATTTTTCTCTCGAATCGACCAAGGATTTCTTCATCCGCTTCTTATTAGTTTCGACTGAGGGCTTTACTACTAAATTGCCTTCTTAGCCCAAAGAAACAGCGGTTGGCAAGAGTAATTCTTCGTTTAATTTCTGACGAGATATTATTATTAGAGTTAATAGCGGAGCCGAGTTAGACAAAGTCCCGTACTACCTCAAAGTTATATCTGCATATACTTAGTCTTACATTCATTTACTGCTAAACCCATTTTTGCCGCTTCCTTATCTGTACTAGCAAACGTGGTTATGACATCACGTCGAGTCCTACCAATGATGTCAATATCGTCGGCGTATGCTATTAGTTGCACAAATTTTTCGAAAAATGTGCCTCTGGTGTTGGCTCGGGAGTTTTGCACAATCCTCTCAAAAATCAAATTGAAGAAGTCACATGACAGCGCATCGCCATGCCTAAATCCTTATTTGGTATCGAGTATGTCGGTGAGGTCGTTTCCGACCCTGATGGTGCAGCGAGAATTCTCCATCGTCATCCTACACAAACGGACGAGTTTGGGCGGCACCAAAACTAGACATGGCTCTGTATAGTTCATCTCTATAAATGCGGCTTTGAAATCGATAAATAGGTGGTGGCTATCGATTTAGTCCTCTTGGGTATCTTTTTTCAGGATCTGCGAAGTGTGAACATTTGATTATTTAGGCCGGGTGTTTGGCCAATATTAAATGGTTCGTTCTGCCTGACAGCGGAATGTTGTTCTTCATCGCCGTTTAACAGTCTGCAGAAGTGGTTCATCCATATCCTCAGCATCGACTGTGTATCAGCTACGATTGCGAACATCGTTCCTGGAGTGGCACCTCTCTATATCCTTGAGCGCGCGCTTTTCTGGCTCTTTTTTCTTCATTCTGAAAAGCCGGTGTTCCCTCCTTCTTCTCTGCCCATAGAGCTCAATGGCAGCTCTCATCTTCACCTGCAGCTAAGCCTTGTAGGCCTCGTTTTTGGCTACGAGCATCTGTAGGCATTAATCATCAAACCAGGGGTTTCTTGCTGGTGGCCGCGAGAAACCTAGCACATCAGATGCGTCTGATATAATGGCTTGTTGGCATCGTTGCCATAGTTCTTCAACATAAAATTTTTTTCACAGTATTTCTGGTTTGTCGTGGCTTTGTAGATGTCCGCATACTTACCTTGGCTGCAACAAGGTAGTGGTCCGAGTCAATGTTAGCCCCTCGGAATGTTCCGACATCCAAAATACTGGATGCGTGCCTCTTGTCTATCGCAATGTGATCAATTTGGTTGTCTGTTCGTTGATATAGAGACCGCCATGTCTCCTTATCGACGTGCGGAAACCGTGTGCTGGCTATAGTGGCATTTCGTTGCGTAGCGAAGTCAATTAGCCTAAAGATGTCTTCTCTTCCTACATTTGCGTTAAAATCTCGCATAGGATTTGTCAAGGAGCTCGTAGAAGCAATCCTTAGTTATATCATCTTTTTCTTTCGTCGGAGCGTGAGTGCATATTGGGCTTATGTTGGCAAATTTGGCCTTGGTGCGGATTGTTACAATGCGTTCGCTAATGTCTTGGAAACATAAGACTTCTTGCCTAAGTCTGGCACTTATAACAAATTCGCATCCGAATAGTCGCTGTTTCTGCCCACTATAACACGGTCTATAGTAGATTTCACAGTTTTTCATCCTCTTTTTGCCCGGCCCATCCCACGTGTTTCCTGGATGGCAGTAATATCTGCTTTGTAGCAGTTTAGGGCTTCCGCTAGCTGTTCGCCTGCACCTTTGTTTTTTAATGTTCTCACATTGCAGGTGGAGACACGAACGTCGTTGTCCTTTTTTCGTTTAGCAGTGTCGTCAACAATAATATCAGTCCTTTCTGAGGCTATTGGTTGCTCCGTAACACATGGTTTTTTTTTCCATGTGTGGGTAGTTAACCCAAAGCTCAACCCCCAATCTGGAGTGCCAGTTCCAATTTATTAGATACCCCTAGGGCACGGGGCCAACAGTATCGACTACAGGATTGAGCGCTGCCGTTGACCTTTCGGTTCATCCGCCCTTGAACAGAGGCCTGGCTTACCCTTGAAATTCCTAGATAACCTGTTGTCCGAATATGTCCAAGCAGAAGGTTCGCCTGGGACGGCAGACCGGGTGTTCATTCCGCGCCATTCTGACCAGGGTGATTATAGTGTTGCTGTTTTTCGTCTTGTTATCAACACTCGCACTTAGCAAGTCAAATCCGGTTGGATGAGACCAGTACCCAATGGTTACCACTTGGAGGTAAAAATAAACACATATGATGTGTAGTCAGAGTTACAACCACTGGGCATTGCCAAGTTTAAGCCAATCATAGTCTACCCTCGTTCTAAAACATGCAAACTCTACTCATGCGAAGCCTCATGTATACTTTAGTTCTGTTTATGGTTAGGTATAATTTACGACGTTATAGGAATCTCCCCGGGTGTTAACACAGACTTTCTATGTATTTTTTTTTATCGAATTTGGTAGCCCGATAATCGCAACGATTTTATCAAGGTATGTAACTTGTTAAAGTCGTCAATACGGATTAATTGACGATGGGGCCGTTGTTTTAGCTGTTTCGCGTTTGTCGCGGTTTATTATTTCAGGAGAGGATACAGCTTACCTTTTTTTCTGGTCATTTCTTTATGGCTAAAACGCATCAAAGCGTGATTGTGTTTCAGCCATCCAGTTAGATCCAGTCAGTTTCACGACTAAGATCTTCTTCATCGGTGTGGTATTCGGAATTCATGGGGAACTTTTCACTTGGTTTTGGCTCTATAGATATTTTCAATAAACTATTACGAGTCATATTTCCTTCTTACTTACTTACTTAAGTGGCGCTTCAGTCCGGAATGAACCTGGGCCTCAACCAACATGCCTCTCCAATTAGCCCGGTCCTTAGCTAACTGCCTCCAGTTGCGCACTCCAAGTTGGTTGAGGTCGGTTTCCACTTGTGCGCGCCACTTAAGGCGAGGTCTTCCTCTACTGCGTCCGACGTCTGGCTGGGAATCGAAGACTCTGCGAGCCGGAGTATTGGTGTCCATTCGTTCTACATGTCCTAGCCATCTTAAACGTCCAATGCGGAGTTTTTTGACCAGGGGCATGTCGCTGTACAGCTCGTATAGTTCTTGGTTGAATCTTCGTCTCCATAGCCCGTCAATGCAAACGGGACCGAAGATTTTTCGAAGAATTTTCCTCTCGAATCTACCAAGGATTTCTTCATCCGCTTTTGATACGGTCCATGCTTCAGCGCCGTAGAGCAGGACTGGGATGATCAGGGTCTTATATAGGGTCTCCTTAGTAGTTCGAGTGAGGGCTTTACTACTAAATTGCCTTCTTAGCCCGAAGAAACAGCGGTTGGCAAGAGTAATTCTTCGTTTAATTTCTGACGAGATGTTGTTGTCAGAGCTAATAGCGGAGCCGAGGTAGACAAAGTCCCGTACTACCTCAAAGTTATATCTGTCAATGGTGACCTTCTGTCCAATTCGTCGATGTTGTGAGTCCTTTCGTGATGACAGCATATACTTAGTCTTACCCTCATTTACTGCTAAACCCATTTTCGCCGCTTCCTTCTCTATACTAGCAAACGTGGCTATGACATCACGTTGAGTCCTACCAATGATGTCAATATCGTCAGCGTATGCTAGTAGTTGCACCGACTTTTGGAAAATTGTGCCTCTGGTGTTGGCTTTGGAGTTTTGCACAATTCTCTCAAGAATCAGATTAAAGAAATCACATGACAGCGCATCGCCTTGTCTAAATCCTTTTTTGGTATCGAATGTGTCGGTGAGGTCGTTTCCGACCCTGATGGAGCAGCGAGAATTCTCTATCGTCATCCTACACAAACGGACGAGTTTGGGCGGTATACCAAAACTAGACATGGCTCTGTACAGTTCGTCTCTATAAATGCTGTCATATGCGGCTTTGAAATCGATGAATAGGTGGTGGGTATCGATTTGGACTTCTTGAGTTTTTTCCAGGATCTGCCGAAGTGTGAAAATTTGATCAGTTGTGGACTTTCCTGGCCTAAAACCACACTGATAAGGGCCAATCAGGTTGTTGGTAAACGGTTTCAGGCGTTCACATATTACGGCAGATAGGATCTTGTAGGCGATGTTGAGGAGACTTATGCCTCTGTAGTTGGGGCAGTTCAGAGGGTCTCCTTTTTTGTGGATCGGGCAAACGATGCTGAGGTTCCATTCTTCAGGCATATTTTCATCCGACCAGATTTGGTTTTGAGTTGGTGGATGTTACTTACCAACTCATCTCCGCCGGCCTTATAGAGCTCAGCGGGAAGGCCGTCATTTCCGGCAGCCTTATTAAGCTTGAGTTTAGATATTGCTATCCTCACTTCACTCAGGTCGGGTGGTTGGCAGTTTTCGCTGTCGTTGCCAATATTGAATGGTTCGTTCTGCCTGACAGCGGAATGTTGTTCGTCATCGCCGTTTAACAGTCTGCAGAAGTGGTTCTTCCATATCCTCAGCATCGACTGTGTCTCAACTACAATATTTCCTTGTTCATCTCGACAGGATTCTGTTCGAGCCTTGTATCCTTGGCTTTGACGTTTTACACTTTGGTAAAACTTGCGAACATCGTTCCTGGAGTGGCACCTCTCTATATCCTCGATCGCGCGCTTTTCTTGCTCTTTTTTCTTCTTGCTGAAAAGCCGATGTTCTTCCCTTCTTCTTTGCCTATAGAGCTCAATGGCAGCTCTCGTCTTCACCTGCAGCTTAGCCTTGTAGGCCTCGTTCTTGGCTGCGAGCATCTGTCGGCATTCCTCATCAAACCAGGGGTTTCTTGCTGGTGGGCGCGAGAAACCTAGCACATCAGTTGCGGCTGATCTAATGGCCTGTTGGCATCGTTGCCATTGCTCTTCGACATTCGATGCTGGTGGTATGGTGTTGATCGAGAGGTTAAGGGATACGCGTTGTGCGAAGGTCTTGGCGGTCTCTTGCGATTGCAGTCTTCCGACATTAAATTTTTTCACAGTATTTCTGGATTGTTGTGGCGTGGTGGATATCCGCATTCTTACCTTGGCTGCTACAAGGTAGTGATCCGAGTCGATGTTAGCTCCTCGGAATGTTCGGACATCCAAAATACTGGATGCGTGCCTCTTATCTATCGCAATGTGATCAATTTGGTTGACCGTTCGTTGGTCTGGAGACCGCCATGTCCCCTTATGGATATCGAGGTGAGGAAACCGTGTGCTGGTTATAGTGGCATTTCGTTCCGTAGCGAAATCAATTAGCCTAAGTCCGTTACCAGACGTGTTGTCGTGTAGGCTATGTTTTCCGACAATACTTCTAAAGATGTCTTCTCTTCCTACCTTTGCGTTAAAATCTCCCAGCACGATTTTAACATCGTACTTCGGTAGTCGCTCATAGGTTTTGTCGAGAAGCTCGTAGAAGCAATCCTTAGCTATATCATCTTTTTCTTCCGTCGGAGCGTGAGCGCATATAAGGCTTATGTTGGCGAATTTGGCCTTGATGCGGATTGTTACTATGCGTTCGCTAATGTCTTGGAAACATAAGACTTCTTGCCTAAGTCTGGCACTTATAACAAATCCGCATCCGAATAGTCGCTGTTTCTGCTCACTATAACACGGTCCGTAGTATATGTCACAGTTTTTCATCCTCTTTTTGCCCGGCCCATCCCATCGTATTTCCTGGATGGCAGTAATGTCTGCTTTGTAGCAGTTTAGGGCTTCCGCTAGTTGTTCGCCTGCACCTCTCCTGTTTAATGTTCTCACATTCCAGGTGCAGATACGAACGTCGTTGTCCTTTTTTCGTTTAGCAGGGTCGTCAACAATAAAATCAGTCCTTTCCGAGGCTATTGGTTGCTTCGTAACCATGTTTTTTTTCTGTGGGTGGGTAGTTAACCCAAAGCACAACCCCCAACCTGGAGGGCCAGTTCCAATTTATTAGATACCCCTAGGACACGGGGCCATCAGTATCCACTACGGGATTGAGCGCTGCCGTTGGCCTTTCGGTTCATCCGCCACCATCTCTGTTCAAGGGGCCTGACTAACCCTTGAAATTCCTAGACAACCTGTTGTCCGAATATGTCAGAGCAGCTCATCTAGGTTCGCCTGGGACAGCAGGCCGGGTATTCATCCGTGCCATTCTCACCAGGGTGTTTATAGTGTTGCTGTTTTTCGTCGTGTTATCAACACTCGCACTTATCGTTTAGCAAGTCAAATCCGGTTGGATGAGACCAGTATCCGATGGTTACCACTTGGAGGTAAAGATAAGCACATTTGATGTGTAGTCAGAGTTGCAACACTGGGCATTGCCAAGTTAACGCCAATCAGAGTCTACCCTCGTTCTACAACACCCAACCACCATATTTCCTTCTTAAGGTGAAGAATTTTTTTTACGAAGCTGGACATTGTTAAGCCTTGTTCGAAGAACATCGTTTTTCGTGGGTCGACACTTCTGGTGTTGTCGAGCTCCTTGAGACATATATATTTTTTTGATATCCAGTGTGTAGGTGACCTCGTTACCCTAGAATTTTTCCCGAAAGGGTTACATAATTGCAATAATTGGCTCTTCCCAGAATCCGTAGAGCCGACCTCCGAAGAGGGTGGATTTTCCAGTAGAACTGAATTGCCACCTGGGGTATTAAATCTTTTTGCTGCACTCATTGCATTTTTGTTGTTTGTATACGCTTTACACTCAATATACGGGGAGTGGATTTTAATCGCCTTCTACGAGAGGCATGCTTTACCTCTGGTATATTCTGACTCCTAACTCGAAGAGAGTAATTATATATGTTTTTTTATATTAATCTCTGTAGGTGACATATCTTATAGCTTTGAACGGACATGCGCCCATTAACACAATATCATATTGCACAACATACGCATATTCACATATAGTCCGTACCAAATCAGTTGGCCAACGGTCGACTGCTCAGACAGAGGATTTAAGAGAAATTAAAGATATTTTAAAATAAATTTTAAGAGACCTGCGCAGTATCAATATCATATTGTACAAGCAACGGGAATACATTCACGCGCACCTCATATTTGTAGGTATATTAGAAATTTTCAAACTTCATATTGTAAATCGCCAAGTAAGCAGTATAATATAATAGAGACAAGTAATTTGGAATTGAAATATATAACGGAGAAACAGTTGTAAAGATCGTGTGGTGGGTGGATACCACAAGGAAATAAAGAAAGCTTTTTTAAAAAGGAGGTGAAGGACCTTTTTTTAAATCTAATGGGAAATTAATAAAAATATTTTATTTAAAAAATGCCTTTTAATCTAATTGACACATCAAAAATCATACAGAAACGTTAAAATTTAGCCAGTGGATAAAATTTAGCATAGGGAGAGAGTAGAGCTGCATCTAAAATCTGAAATCCGGATCACGGCCAAAGCAAGCGAGGCAAAGCCTTCGATCAAACTGATCTACAGATGTAGATCATTGTTTTTTTGTTATCCTTTTTTAAATATTTTTATTTTAAAATTATAAGAAATATTATGTATAATGTTTGATACTTTATAAAATTCTAATTATGTCTGGAAAGATCAACAGTTCATTAAATCGAGTTGCTTTACCATTATTTTAAAACGGTTAGCACAATTCACAAAATGATGTTATCATACAACTGTAGGTAGAGCATTTCACTTTAAATGCCAGTGTACAAAGACTTGAATATACAATATTTTAGGATACTACCGAATACCAATACAATGTGGTACTGTCGTATTCTTATTCACTTCTATAGTTGTTCCGACGAAATGCAGCCAATCTTTGTCGTTCACTTTGTAATGACTGTTCAAGTTCCAAAACCTTAACTTGAATTTCCATTTCAAGTGTTTTTGCCTGATGGACCGTTAATTTGGTAAGATCCAATTCCTGGTAGTCCTCCAAATGTTGACTACAGTCTTTAGCTGTTGCAACCACAGCTCCAGTAGCTTGAGTAACATTACGTGACGCTAACGAAAGCTCCGCAAGATTTTGACTGTTCCGAGGTGCTTTTACTCGGCTGGATACAACAAGCTGTGCAGTACAAGCTGCAATTTCTTGAGCTGCCACAATTATGTCTAAATGATGCTTCGCTTCGCCACTCACAGCTTTGTTAGCTGCTTCTACTAACAAATTCGCACCTGTCGCTACACTCTTGGCTGCAGATATAAGTCCCTCAGTCCACTGATTATTCCGTTTGTAAAATTCTTTTGCTGATGCAGTGCCTGTTAAAATCATAGAGATTAAAAGAATTAAATAAAAAAATTTATACACATACCTTTTCCAATAGATACTATTTCTGTTTGTAGAGCTTTTGATTTTAGGACAAGTACGCGAATACATTGCATGAGGCTTGTACATGCGTCTAGGATTCTTTCGTTTACTTCTAACTTAATTCCTGAATCAGATGCTCGTGAATTTGATAACAGCTCTACAATTTTCGAAGCAGCTTCTTCAATCGCTTTATCCATCGTTGCTAGTTCTGACTCAACTAAATCTCCTAATTGATCACTGTCATCGGCTTTTTTACTCAAAATATGGATCATGCTAGTTAAGATTGTCAGCTTTTCTTTTAAATTAACTATTGTCGGGAGGACAACAGAGGGCTGTGTTAATTCTAATATTACTCTGAACATTAAATTGATGTCTGTGTTGATATTTTTTACTTCATCAGCGATTTCTATTTAAAAATAGGAGATACAAGAAAATGTTTGAAGGTACAATACAATGCAAAACATACTTTCACCAGCATCGATGTCAGCGGATGTGTTGCATACGGCCATTCCTTGAATTTGGATAATTGATAACAAGTGCCCTGTTAGAACTATTTTCCTAGCTAATCCTTCAACGACAGTATTGTCCGCTGAATAGTTGTTGTATACAATTTGCAGTTCGTTAAGAGTATTCTGCAGCTCTTCAGCTATCATCATAAAATATGCTGATGTACCGGTTACTTTGGAAAAATCAATTTCTGTGCTCGCTCTAATAGCTAATTTCTGCGATGATTTAATACAAGCTTCTAAAAGAGCGCGCATGCTACTCTCCGAATGAATTTTACTAGAATGTAATGATGTTTCCAGAGCCGCAATTTTTTCTAGAGAGATTTTATATTTATCGTCTAATTCAGCCTGTTGATGAAGTAAATCTTGAATTTCACATTCCAAAGTAGTCTTCTCATCAGACAACCTTTCGAGAATGCAATTGATTGTCTGTTCGAATTTGTTAGTTTAAAAATACAAAAAAATATTTAATAAGTTGAAAACATAATTTAATTTTCGAATTACTTCAGTAAATATTTACAGCACATTAGAAAATGTAAGCGTTTTAAAGATGCAACATATGGTTAACTATACAAATGAAGGAATGCAAATCCTAATACCTTTTAAAGCGTTAGACGATTAAATTATACATTAATAAATTATTACAAATGTTCACTACATTCTTATTTATATTTACTAGGTATCGTTACCAAGAGTTTTTTTTAGAAATTTTTATATTTGAAATACAGTTAAGTATCCTTACGGGCATTAGTTTGGTCACTAGTTAAATGAACAAAATAATGCTCAAAATACGAAGGAATGGGTGCACTTCTGGGTAAACAAAACTCAAAATTCCGTTAGGAGACATTTAGGCTAAAACTATTTATATGTCATTGTTACAAATGTCAGTAGTAATATTTATGTTTTATTTAATTCAACTAGACTAACTAACCAACTTTAAGGCCGAAAGGCAAATAGCCTTTACACATCAAATGTGCTTATCTTTACCTCCAAGTGGTAACCATCGGGTACTGGTCTCATCCAACCGGATTTGACTTGCTAAACGATAAGTGCGAGTGTTGATAACACGACGAAAAACAGCAACACTATAAACACCCTGGTGAGAATGGCACGGAAGAATACCCGGCCTGCTGTCCCAGGCGAACCTAGATGAGCTGCTCTGACATATTCGGACAAGAGGTTGTCTAGGAATTTCAAGGGTTAGTCAGGCCCCTTGAACAGAGATGGTGGCGGATGAACCGAAAGGCCAACGGCAGCGCTCAATCCCGTAGTGGATACTGATGGCCCCGTGTCCTAGGGGTATCTAATAAATTGGAACTGGCCCTCCAGGTTGGGGGTTGTGCTTTGGGTTAACTACCCACCCACAGAAAAAAAAACATGGTTACGAAGCAACCAATAGCCTCGGAAAGGACGGATTTTATTGTTGACGACCCTGCTAAACGAAAAAAGGACAACGACGTTCGTATCTGCACCTGGAATGTGAGAACATTAAACAGGAGAGGTGCAGGCGAACAACTAGCGGAAGCCCTAAACTGCTACAAAGCAGACATTACTGCCATCCAGGAAATACGATGGGATGGGCCGGGCAAAAAGAGGATGAAAAACTGTGACATATACTACGGACCGTGTTATAGTGAGCGGAAACAGCGACTATTCGGATGCGGATTTGTTATAAGTGCCAGACTTAGGCAAGAAGTCTTATGTTTCCAAGACATTAGCGAACGCATAGTAACAATCCGCATCAAGGCCAAATTCGCCAACATAAGCCTTATATGTGCTCACGCTCCGACGGAAGAAAAAGATGATATAGCTAAGGATTGCTTCTACGAGCTCCTCGACAAAACCTATGAGCGACTACCGAAGTACGATGTTAAAATCGTGCTGGGAGATTTTAACGCAAAGGTAGGAAGGGAAGACATCTTTAGAAGCATTGTCGGAAAACATAGCCTACACGACAACTCGTCTGGTAACGGACTTAGGCTAATTGATTTCGCTACGGAACGAAATGCCACTATAGCCAGCACACGGTTTCCTCACCTCGATATCCATAAGGGGACATGGCGGTCTCCAGATCAACGAACGGGCAACCAAATTGATCACATTGCGATAGATAAGAGGCACGCATCCAGTATTTTGGATGTCCGAACATTCCGAGGAGCTAACATCGACTCGGATCACTACCTTGTAGCAGCCAAGGTAAGAATGCGGATATCCACCACGCCACAACAATCCAGAAATACTGTGAAAAAATTTAATGTCGGAAGACTGCAATCGCAAGAGACCGCCAAGACCTTCTCACAACGCGTATCCCTTAACCTCTCGATTAATACCATACCACCAGCATCGAATGTCGAAGAGCAATGGCAACGATGCCAACAGGCCATTAGATCAGCCGCAACTGATGTGCTAGGTTTCTCGCGCCCACCAGCAAGAAACCCCTGGTTTGATGAGGAATGCCGACAGATGCTCGCAGCCAAGAACGAGGCCTACAAGGCTAAGCTGCAGGTGAAGACGAGAGCTGCCATTGAGCTCTATAGGCAAAGAAGAAGGGAAGAACATCGGCTTTTCAGCAAGAAGAAAAAAGAGCAAGAAAAGCTCGCGATCGAGGATATAGAGAGGTGCCACTCCAGGAACGATGTTCGCAAGTTTTACCAAAGTGTAAAATGTCAAAGCCAAGGATACAAGGCTCGAACAGAATCCTGTCGAGATGAACAAGGAAATAGCGTAGTTGAGATACAGTCGATGCTGAGGATATGGAAGAACCACTTCTGCAGACTGTTAAACGGCGATGACGAACAACATTCCGCTGTCAGGCAGAACGAACCATTCAATATTGGCAACGACAGCGAAAACTGCCAACCACCCGACCTGAGTGAAGTGAGGATAGCAATATCTAAACTCAAGCTTAATAAGGCTGCCGGAAATGACGGCCTTCCCGCTGAGCTCTATAAGGCCGGCGGAGATGACTTGGTAAGTAACATCCACCAACTCATAAGCCAAATCTGGTCGGATGAAAGCATGCCTGAAGAATGGAACCTCAGCATCGTTTGCCCGATCCACAAAAAAGGAGACCCTCTGAACTGCGCCAACTACAGAGGCATAAGTCTCCTCAACATCGCCTACAAGATCCTATCTGCCGTAATATGTGAACGCCTGAAACCGTTTACCAACAACCTGATTGGCCCTTATCAGTGTGGTTTTAGGCCAAGAAAGTCCACAACCGATCAAATTTTCACACTTCGGCAGATCCTGGAAAAAACTCAAGAAGTCCAAATCGATACCCACCACCTATTCATCGATTTCAAAGCCGCATACGACAGCATTTATAGAGACGAACTATACAGAGCCATGTCTAGTTTTGGTATACCGCCAAAACTCATCCGTTTGTGTAGGATGACGATGGAGAAATCTCGCTGCTCCATCAGGGTCGGAAACTTCATCACCGACACATTCGATACCAAAAAAGGATTTAGGCAAGGCGATGCGCTGTCATGTGACTTCTTCAATTGGATTCTTGAGAGGATTGTGCAAAACCCCCGAGCCAACACCAGAGGCACAATTTTCCAAAACTCGGTGCAACTACTAGCATACGCCGACGATATTGACATCATTGGCAGGACTCAACGTGATGTAATAGCCACGTTTGCTAGTATAGAGAAGGAAGCGGCAAAAATGGGTTTAGCAGTAAATGAGGGTAAGACTAAGTATATGCTGTCAACACGAAAGGACACACAACATCGACGAATTGGACAGAACGTCACCATTGACAGATATAACTTTGAGGTAGTACGGGACTTTGTCTACCTCGGCTCCGCTATTAACTCTGACAACAACATCTCGTCAGAAATTAAACGAAGAATTACTCTTGCCAACCGCTGTTTCTTCGGGCTAAGAAGGCAATTTAGTAGTAAAGCCCTCACTCGAACTACTAAGGAGATCCTATATAAGACCCTGATCATCCCAGTCCTGCTCTACGGCGCTGAAGCATGGACCGTATCAAAAGCGGATGAAGAAATCCTTGGTAGATTCGAGAGGAAAATTCTACGAAAAATCTTCGGTCCCGTTTGCGTTGACGGGCTATGGAGACGAAGATTCAACCAAGAACTATACGAGCTGTACAGCGACATGCCCCTGGTCAAAAAAAACTCCGCATAGGACGTTTAAGATGGCTAGGACATGTAGAACGAATGGACACCAATACTCCGGCTCGCAGAGTCTTCGATTCCCAGCCAGACGTCGGACGCAGTAGAGGAAGACCTCGCCTTAAGTGGCGCGCACAAGTGGAAACCGACCTCAACCAACTTGGAGTGCGCAACTGGAGGCAGTTAGCTAAGGACCGGGCTAATTGGAGAGTCATGTTGGTTGAGGCCCAGGTTCATTCCGGACTGTAGCGCCACTTAAGTAAGTAAGTAAGTAAATAGCCTAATGTAAGAGATAAGCTTAGAGTGCCAGTAAAATAGATTAAGAAAACCTGTCAATGATAAATTATATTTATGAATTTTTGTCATTCATTAAAAAATAGGCAATTCTGAAAACTCCTCTGGGTAATGCCCCAAAAACTTCGTACATCAAATTTGAAAGATTAAATCCGTCCAGCCTGTAACGAATATTGATTTAAATTTAAATCAAACACAAACGATTTAACACGCTAACAAATCAAAACAAAAATGCTTGAGATGAAAAGCTGGTACCTGACAGGTTACTCATCTTCTAAAAAAGATGAATTTAGTCACTAGTTCAGTGGATAATTCAAAAACAGAAAATTTGATGTTCGGTTTCGGCGGAACGTTAATTGAACCGCAACCGACACTTGAAAATTCAATGTTCCCGAAGTCAGACGCTTAATAGTGACCCGCAAACAAATTAAAGAGGACTTACATATAGCGAAACCAAATCACAAAGAAGAAAAATATTTCAATTACTAGAAACAAGATTTCCCATTTTGACAAGATAGTGAGTGATTTTTTTTTAATTAGAGTATTCAACAATTTGTTGGCCGCTAAATGAAAAGTGGTCGAGCACCTGCCCAAAAGAAAGAAACAAATCACAAACACCCCGAACAGTGCAGAGTGGAGGTGCAGTTGCACCATCTCAGGTTCAAATACCAGCAGGGTAGCAGAGTGAAACATTTTTTTGGAGCACTTAAATAAGTTTCAATACGATTAAAAATCAAGTAACGTACATTTTGTCTAAACAGATAATTTAAAAAGAAAATTCCCTAACAAAAAAAAGTAGAATTCTAAAATCCTTTTAAATAAGTAAAACCGCGCCATATATATTCTCGCATTTACGTAAGGGATTTTGATTAAAGGGAGAAATTTTAATTGAAAATATATATAAGTGAAAAGTACAACAATATTAGAATTTCACCAACAAATGGAAGGAACCTGGATGCACAACATCGCTAACATTGAAGTAACATTAAAAAGTGTGTTAATGGGAAAGACAAATGGAAACTTAAATTGAGAAAATTGAAACGCAATAATATGAATTTTAATTAAACGGGAAGTGAAATTGAGGGTAAAAGGAAATGAAGATGCCATATTAAGGGACCTATGAGGCGAGTAAGGAGGTCAAGGTAGGGTGGGCAAGAAAGTTTTCTCGCAGGCGAATAGTCATCTCTTGCCAAAAAGCCCTATGCTCTTCGACGAGCAGAAAGCCAGAACCAGCATACCAGCAACGACTCGTGATCTAGCACGCAACAAGCCGTTTAGCCTCCAATTGTGTGCTTAGACAGGGCAGAATAGCCTTCTTGAGTTTGAATTTCTTCAGAAAACCAATCCATGATATATTAGGAGCAAGTTAAATTGACGGTCTTAAAAGCCTTGAAATGTAGGTATCACCACCTATTCTGAAGAACAACGAAATAACTTTCGAATGGTTCTAAAATTGTATTGCTGAACTTTCTATCTTTTGTTTTGTCTATATATTTATTTATAGTGGTTATTTGGTTTGATTTGTCTATTCAGTAGAATTATAGCCGGAGTATGACGAGACAGGTAATTTCATGACTGTAAATTCATGCATGCAGTTAGAACCCATCACCACTAGAAAGTTACACATACACTCACAAATATAACACCTTTAATGAATTTATGAATTTATAACATGCAAATCTAAACCCCGGGTGTATGTGAGAAGATTTTTGGCAACGAGCAGGTCAACAACTGCGAAGAAAGGAAATTTGATTTTGGGTATGTTTTCTCTTTTCCACTCTTGCATTCTGCGATTATCGTATATCTGTCACATTTCAGTGAATTACCGCCGGGGTATGATATTAAAAATCCAATAACAGGAAAATTTGTGCCAGCAGTTAGATTCCACCACTAATTGAAATTTAACATATTCTCGCAATACTAACACCATGATATAAATGCCGCTAGTATGAAACGATAATAATAACCCCAGCTGAAAAGTGATACGAAGAAGACAAATCTAAAAACCCTCATTAATTGTTAGGAACATGACAAAAACCTTACTCATAAAACATAAGGCCGTACAATGTTTCATTAGTAAATCAGTTGAGTTGTTAAATAGTTAATCATATTAGATTTCTCTTATTTTGATACTTCACTTGACGCAAGTTTTTTCGTTTCGTTTTCGTTGTATGAGATGCGCACTCTTGTAGTTGTATACTCTTTGGTTAAATGTAAATCTTTGTTATGTTTAACCTTCAGATACAACTTTGAACTCCTCTAAAATTCAATACCACAGCATAAAAAAAATATCTATTTCTTAAAATAAAATTTAAAAAATTGCTATAAGATCAAAACCAATAATATCAATTTAATTATGGATTATAGGAATCTCCAACAGGGATATATATCTATAAAAAGGCCATTAGATTCACTACAAACAAAATGTAGAACAACAAATGGGTAACCGTTTTTTCCTCAAGACAAAGGCTGATAAAATAATTTGAAGCAAAAAATCGATAAAGTCTACACATTTAAGCACAATATGTCGTCATTTCTATTACTTTTTTGAACGAAATAAACTCACATCTGGAGTTTGTTCTTATTTCGTTTGGTATTATTTCACCTCACTTTCTATATACTTAGCAGTATGATGATTTCGTTTTGAAATTTAATTTTCATTACGAAAGTAGGAACGATAAAAGTAATTACTTTTTATGAAACCCCGCCTGGTAACATATATATAGTATAAAAATAGGAGCAACGGATGATATCGTTAGTTTAATTTTGACATAGGTTATTCTACTTATGCTAATTTTTTTGTTTTCATAGCAAACTATATTTCCTCAAATTTTGTATAAAACAAAAACTTTAGTATATGCAGAACAAATATTGCAGGTATATACATTGTGTGATCTAAACAAATGAAAAATGAGATTATATAATTAAAAACAAACAAAAAATAAACAGACAACAAAAGCAATATAGATAATATTACTCACCTTATATTCTTCATCTTTCTTCAAAATTTCGTTTTCTAAGCGCGTTATTTCAGCATTTTTTTGATCCAAATCCTGAGTAAATTGATGCTTTGTTTCCCTTATATTCTCCTCATATTGTATGTTCTCAAATGAAATTTTGGTTTGTAGCTCATTATTTTGCTTCTCTAATTCTATTAAGTTTTGTTTATAATCAATCTCAGATTGCTGATGTGATAGTTTAATTTCATCATTCAATGAAGTTAGGATTTCAATTTCACTTTTTAAACTGTCAGAACTTTGTGTAAGCGTAATAATATTTTCTTGCAAATTAATAATTTCTTGTTTTTTTTCATCTATTTCTTTCTCCAATTGTTTACAAAGAAAAGCATGCTCCGTTGTTTTAGAAACTAATTCATTTTGAATTAACTCAATAGATGCAGATGTTTCTGATTTTTGTTCAATCATCATGTTTTCAAGTTCATTTGATTTAGCTTTGAGTTCTGATATCTCAGCCGATTTATCTGCCTGAAGACTATCGAAATGGTGTTGTAATTTGTCATGATCCTCAACTAGTTTAGTATATTTTAAATTTAGAAGTTGCTCTTGGCTTTCAAGTTCTAATGTTCTGGTTAAAATATTTTGATGATCAATTTGCTTTTCAGCGAATTCGTCCAGTTGTTCTTTGATTAAATCTTTTTCGGCAGTAAGTTCCGCGTTTTGTTTTTTTAATGAATTGAGTAGCTTAGTCTCCTCCGCACGCTGAAAAGTAACACAATAATTATCAAATCGCAGTCAATATTTTTTTTAATTATATTATATTATTATAATTTTTTCATTTTCAATTAATACCAACATTGAAAATAGAAATTAAATTAAAAATTTATTAATAACAGTATTTTTAATTTTTTTTCATCTGCGCAATCAATTTAATGATGATTTGATTTAAGCTGCCCATGTGAATAGATTGGCGGCAATTTATATAACAGACTTCCAAAGACTGTTGATGGGCATAACGGAAACAAGACGAATAGGAATTAATGACTCTAAAAGGTCTTCTTCTTTGTATTCCCATTTCAAAATAGTTGTTAACCTTTTCACTGTAAGTCTGGTGTTATTACAAAGTCTAGGTTCCACGGAAAAGTAAATTATAATAAACCTTCGTTAAAGCAAAACAAAAATTTAGAAACGAAAATCGTTGAAATATTGGTGTACCAAACCGCGTCTGCCAACCGCAATACAAATTTTCGAAAATTTCAGTGCGATCGAAAGCTTAGCCCTACGCACATCGTCTTTAATCATGATTTAATTAAATTACAGAAAAATTCGTTAGTCATTAAAATCGTTTTGCTTTTCTTTCCAACTAAACTAGAAACAAATAAAAAGTTGTGGAAATCTGTGGAAATTGCAATACTGGCATAATGTCTGCTGATTTTGTTGCGGTGGGATATGCTGTAGGAAATTCCACACCCATTGTGTGGGCTGAGTTCTATAACTAAAGAACTCAGTGGTAAAGGAAAGGAAATTAGTGAAATGAAGTGTTGTTCGCAGAGTGCCAGTAACATGCAAACCAATATTCCTTTAATCACGGAAACGATTTTGCAAAATAAATCGGATGCGGAAATAAATTCAATAGAAATTAGTGAAATGAAGTGTTGTTCGCAGAGTGCCAGTAACATGCAAACCAATATTCCTTTAATCACGGAAACGATTTTGCAAAATAAATCGGATGCGGAAATAAATTCAATAGTGCCGGAAAAGGTTATGAATACCGCCGAAAAAACCAAAGAATGGAGCAAAGTGTCGCGTAAATTGCATGCCGCTGGCTTTGTGGGAAACGCGAAAAAAAAAAAATTGTTATTTTACTTCAGAAGTTAATGGTATCTTGTTATATGTTTTTATGTCTGTTTTACCCTAAATCTATCCTTTTTACCTTGAACAACTCCTTAATTGAATATTCCTATGTACCTACACTCCCCTGCAAGGAAAAGGTATCACGACATAAAAATATGAACAGAATAAATTTGCATGCAAGGACCTAGCATGGGAGAAATCGGCTAGACGTGCGATTTTTTTCTCGCAGAGAGGAAAAATGGAGGAAAGAGATACATGCTGCCAATAGAAAGAGATAGAAGGAGTTCGGCCGCTCACAATTACCGCGAACAAAGGAAAAAAATACGGTACCGCGTAATGTGATGCGGTCGAACAAAGGAATTGTGGGAGTACCACTCATTGAAGAGCGAGAGGTCGGATAGAAGAAGGGAGAAAAACCGTAGTCGCCGTGATAGAAAATCGGTCAAAACGGACAAGACGACAGTTGATATTCGGAGAGCAACGAAACACGACGTCGTTTCAAACACGGACATAAAACGTTTGTTCCAGAAAAAAAAAAAAAATACGAAGACGTTCCGTCTCCAAATTCGTAAAAGTGTAACGTGTGTTCAAAAGCAAAAAAAGAAACAAAAGTGAGAGGACGACAAAAATAATCCAATTGGTTGAGAAGTGGAAAACCCTCAATAAAAAGCCCCAACGATTCACCCCCACCGAAACACCAAGGGAAGTGCACCAAGCGCTCAAGGAACGTGCTCCCGCACCCAAAGAAAGCGCACAGGCACCCAAAGAAAGTGCACAGGCACCCAAAGTAAGTGCACAGACACCCAAAGAAAGTGCTCTGACCGACACCCAAAGGAAGTGCTCCGAATCACAAATAAAGGCTCCCAAAACACCAGGGAAAGGAAACTCCTCACTGAAGACATCAAGAAAGCACCTCAAGAAAGACACAAGACACCCAAGGAAGATACCCTATACCCTCAAGAAGACATCTAAGGAATATCCCCTTCACCACCAAGAAGACACCCACGGAAGTGCAACGAAAACCGGAATCAACCCCCTTAATCCTTCCCAATCCCACCCTTAATCCATCAAATTTAAAAATACTGGGAACTCAAAAAGAAAAAAAAAAACAAAATTAGAAAAGCACCACAAAAAAAAAAGCTAAGTATACATTGTTGAAAAAACAAAGAAACAAAATCCTAGCTGTTTCACTATATATATATGTATAATTTAAATTTCGTACAGGAACGTAATCGAGGTTACCCCATCGCATCGGACCGGACGTGTGCACATCTCCGGACCAACCACCTCCAGAAAGAGGGTATTTCAACAAAAAAGGTGGTAAAATTGTAATTTACCAAAATCGGTGAGTGAGAAAATTGTCTCTTAATATATTATACATATAACACAAAATCGAGAACCAGCTAAGGTACCATCTAAAGAAAAAAAAAATAAATCGCGTAGAACTTATATAATTTTTTTTGATATCCCAAATACCGTGAAAAAAAAACATATATGTATGATCCATTCCCCCTCCCTTAGTATTAAGAAACAAAACTTTTATAATGAATTTATCATACCAAATTGAAGTAAACTAAACATTTGAAATCTCCTTCAATGAAATTAAATTTTTCGTATTTATCCTTTTCCATTCGGAGTCGTAAGACCATGGGGTGCTAAGCGACATATAAGACGGAGATGATGTGGGCCTAAGGGCAGCGACCAGCCAAGGGGACTTAGACGTCCCGTAGGACATAAGGGGTAGCTACTCGAAAATGAGTGACCGTAGCTACCAAGGTGCCGGTAACACTAGTTACTGACATAGGGGTGGGTACACGAGGAGAGAACGTCACCATCTAGTTCTCTCCAACGGCCAATAGCAATCCTTGTAGATTCTTTTCCCTTTTTTTGTTTGAATGCAGATACGTGTTAGGGATGAAATTTCGGGTTTCCTTTTTTTCTGAATCTCGATTACCACCTGAGAGAAGGCATGGAAGCATGGTAACACAGTTCGCTAATAGGTAGCAAGATCCCCCCCATTCCGACGAGCTGAGGACGGAGCTCCACTAGCATGCCTACCGCTGCAAATTGGTCGAACGCCCTCCCACTTTGCCCGGACTGGCCTCTTGCGATGCCTGTGGTTAAGAGGTCATATGGGTGACAGACGGTGGGAGGTTTATCTATCTTTGTTACCGCGGGACTATTTGAATATTAAGTTCGCAATAACAAATATTTCGTTACAGGTTGGCGCCCAACGTGGGGCCCGAAAAACATCCCTATCTTGTTATCCTTAATTAATGTCTTAATTAAATTGTATTTCTGCTGATTCAAAGATGGAGTACTTTATACTTCATTTATGATCAATTTTACTATTTTTGAAACTCTTGATCGAGCTGTTTAGAAGCTCGCAAGTTGTTTCGCAACATTTTTGTTTTCTTCAATACGATCGATTGGTACGCGTTGTTGTCCGTCTGGTTGTGCCTTGTGGCAAGACTGACGTAGTCTTCAACAGTTGCCTTTCCGATTAAATATTCCTCTACTGTCTTTCATAGATAACATAGCCTTAGACAATTGTATTATATCCAGTTTTTTTTAAGGATTGAGATATTTTCTTGTTTACTCATTGTTTGAATACGTATTCGTGCGTTTTATCCAGTGGATTGGTTGTATATGTCCTGATCCAACTGAGTTTTTACGAACTCGCATTTTCTGAAATGGTAAACAGATTTAATTAAGCAATTAGTCAGTGTTATATTGGTGAAGTTTTCGTTTGTACTATTGCTAAAGAGCGTTGTACTTAGCGTAATTTGGAAAAACATCCAGGTCAATGGTATAGAGGAAGGCTGTCCGGTAGATTAGTAGAAACATTCCGCATCTATGCCTGTTGCTGTCCTTCTCGCATACCTGACACGTTATCCAGGACCATGCCTTGAATTTGCACGTTATCCGGAGCTAAAGAATACATTTTTGATTCGCTCGTCTAGTGTATTGTGCATATCAGGCCAGCGTCCAATTCACCATTATTTCTTGTGGAAAGTAATACGTAGTCCGGTAAATTGGGTTAAAATGGTACCTATTTACAATAGTTGCTACGTATACAAACGTTCTACGAATAGTTAGAGGATTGTGAAGATCTGTCATAGTAAGATTATAAAACCTAGTCATCAAAAGATTCAGATCTCAAATTGATTAAACTTAAACCAACAAAAAAAAAAAAAAATTATATTATATTAAATCCATTCTGAGGTTACAAAGATTGTAAGGCTGATAACTGGTTCGTTGTCCCTACTAATGAACCCATCATCTCCGACCATATTATGAAATTTATTCTCTTTACAAAATACCAATTAATACCAACATATTTTATATAATTTTGTTCGCTATTATTTTCTCAAGTTTGAATTGAAACCCTTTAGTTAATATTTTCATTTTTTTTATCATATACTTAACCATAGTCAAGTCAAAGTATTATTTTATTGAATTTCAACAATCCTTTTATATTAAGCCTGATTATGCCACCTCCTACCGTACCAACGGATAGACAGTTACGTCCAAAGAAGGGTGTGGAGGCGAGGCTAAGCTCTTCTTTTGCGACGTGGAACTGGAGAAAGTCCACTAGAGCACGACATAGATTTAGTGTATCGTCAAATAATCCTGGCACATCCAGTGCTTATGAGGTGAATTCGAATCGCAATAATAGTCACGCGAGTGAGTCTGAGCAGGTCCAAATTCAAACCGACCAGACAGGTCCTTCTTATCATAACCCTGAAAATGAACCCACCCAAGAGCATGAACATGGTTCGCAAAGTGAATCGGGAGAGGACACGGTAAGAAGCGAAGGAGAACAGTTTGCCCAGTATGTGCAAGAGGTCGTGTCGGCCTCGGTAGGACTCAGCCGAGCTAATGACATGCGAGCCATTAGAGAGGAATTAGAAAAAAATCGAGTTTCAATGCAAACGGAAATCACAAACATGATCCAAGGCCTACTAAGCGCATCTACTCCGGCTAATCGTCAATCACGACCCAATGGCGAAAACAATTTTCCTGATACTCCGGCATCGGGTCCGGTGCCTGCACCGCTACCGCGTGCCCGTCTTGCGGGTCCTTTTCAACCTCCTGACATGTCCGTACCACCTCCTCGAAGTAGCAATGTAGACAACTTTCTATCTCAGTTGAATAATTTAAATTTAAATCAATCTTCGTCTCCCCCCGTATCAAATCGAATTCAAACACCGTCTTCGAATTACATGAAAGCCCTTAACTTTCACAAATGGGGGATAAAGTTTGATAATCGAAAAATGACTGTAGACGATTTCCTGTTTCGGATTGATAGAGTTCGAGAAGGCTATGGAGCTACCTGGGAGGACATCGTATTAAATTTTCATCAATTTATATGTGGCCCGGTAGAGAACTGGTACTGGGTGTACCTTAAATCAAACCCAAATATTTCCTGGGACTGTTTAAAGATTGCTCTGATAGAACAATTTCGAAGTCTTGAAACTGACTCCGAGCTGTCCCGCAAAATGTCTGATCGTCGACAAGGATCCTCGGAACTTTTCGATGATTTTTATAATGACATTCTTCAATTAAATACCAGATTGCGAAACCCTAAACCGAACCGCGAACTTATTGAAATTATTAAGCAGAATGTGCGCAGGCGAATAGGAGAACTCCTTATTACTTTCCACACGAGTAGTCTGCCTGAGATGGTCTATGTCTGCCGGAATATTGAAAAGTATCTTGGTGATCACGAACCTCAGAGACAGAGACCATCTCCTAATCCCGCCTTTAGAAGACAAATCGGGGAAGTAGACGTAGCAAACGAAGCCGGTAGCTCATCCGAATTTCTGGTTGAAGCCTTAGAGAATCGCCGAAATCATAACGCTCTTACGTGCTGGAACTGCAAGTTAGTCGGCCATTCGTTTTATGATTGCGATAGTCCTCAAAGAAGTCTATTTTGCTACAAGTGCGGCAAGGAGAACACCACCACTCCAAACTGCCCTAAATGTTCGGTAAACTACCAACGGAGCAAGTCCCCGACCGGAAGACCTTGCTCTCAATAGAAAATTCCGGTACACCAACAAAATGTTTAACGTTACCCAAACCCTCCCCTGAAATGCCCACAAACACCACGCAGCCTATAAGCATTCTGCAACGCGAAATAGATACTTCTTCCCTCACTGACCCGGCAAACGAAATAACCCCGAAATCCTTTCATGATCGGGTTACGGCCTATTGTGATGCTAGACGTCGTATTTTCTCCAAATCGTCATTCATACCGGAAAAGATAAGTCGCCTTCGCAATAAATTTAAACAAAAAAGAAACCAATACTTGTCTCTTGCAGCTACTAGTCTATGTATACCTGAAAATGATCCCCGGCCTTACGCGGTAATCAAGGTTTTCGGAAAGGAAATCCTAGGTTTACTAGACAGTGGTGCTGCAGTGAGTTGCTTAGGACATGACGGTGTTCAGATAGTCGAAGAGAAGAAGATTCCTTATAAACGGTTTTCCACAAAGGTCAAAACAGCTGACGGGAAAGAACAATCTGTCATTGGAAAACTGACAGCGAATATCAACTATAAAGGGATCGAGAAGTCCTTGGCTTTATTTTTAGTACCAACACTAAAACAACCTTTATATTTAGGTGTTGATTTTTGGAAACAGTACGGAATAGCACCTCAAATCATTTCTAGCCTTTCATTTAGTCCGTCTGTTCGTTCCCCTGATCCAAATACACGTGAACTATCAAAAGATGATGCAAATAGGTTAAACCACGCAATAGATATGTTTCCCTCATTTGCCACTATGGGATTAGGCAAGACCAACTTAGTGGAGCACAGCATAGATACAGGGGACGCGGAACCAGTCAAACAGCGGCACTATCCCGTATCTCCAGCGGTACAAACCCTTTTATATGAGGAATTGGATCGCATGCTTGATCTGGGAATCATAGAAGAAAGTACAAGCTCATGGAGCTCGCCAGTCGTTCTGATACGGAAGCCTGGCAAGAACAGATTGTGCTTGGATTTTCGGAAAGTGAACCAGGTCACTAAAAAGGATGCGTTCCCACTTCCGCATATTGAGGGGCTGCTCGGACGTCTTTCAGATACACACTTTATTTCAAGTGTGGATCTGAAAGACGCCTTTTGGCAGATACCGCTGAAGACAAGTTCCAGAGAGAAAACCGCGTTCACCGTCCCCGGTAGACCTCTATACCAATTTAGGGTAATGCCATTTGGTCTCTGCAATGCTCCACAAAGCATGTGCAGGCTAATGGAAAAGGTAATTCCTCATGAATTAAGGGAAAACGTGTTTGTCTATTTAGACGACCTATTGGTGATCTCACGTACATTCGATGAACATATTAAGATGTTGGGTTGTGTGGCCAATAGACTGAAAGACGCGGGTCTGACTATAAATATAGAAAAGTCTAAGTTTTGTGTACGTCAAGTTAAATACTTAGGGTATATTGTAGGAGACGGTTGTCTGAAGACCGATTCAGAAAAAGTAGCCGCTATAAAGGATTTTCCGATACCAAAAACACCTAGGCAGGTACGCAGATTTCTGGGAATGACGGGATGGTATCGGAGGTTTATAAAAGATTTTTCGACCATAGCAACTCCAATTACCAATACCCTGAAAAAGGGCGTAAAATTCCACTTTAGTGAAGAAGCGTTGAGTTCGTTCAACCAACTAAAGTCTATGCTTACTACAGCACCTGTCTTAATCAATCCAGACTACGAAAAAGAATTCGTTATACTTTGTGACGCGTCAGCTACGGGGGTCGGTTGCGTACTATGTCAACTAGACGAAACGGGTACCGAACGACCAATATTCTACTACTCTCACAAGCTGAACCCAGCCCAACGCAACTACAGCGTAACCGAACGCGAATGCTTAGCAGCGGTGATGGGGGTTCAAAAGTTTAGACCATATGTGGAGGGGCATAAATTTAAAATTATTACCGATCATGCTAGCCTTAGGTGGCTGATGAACAAAAAAGATTTGGATGGTCGGTTAGCTCGATGGAGTCTTAAATTACAATGTTTTACCTTTGATATTGAGCATCGAAAAGGCTCACTGAATGTGGTCCCGGATGCCCTTTCTAGGGTATTTAGCCTAGAGGCATTGGATCCAGATGTCTCGATGTCAAAGGATAACGTCGAGGTGTTGCAAGTAGATCTTACAGATCCCAGCTTCCAGTCTGCTGAGTATGGTAAAATTATAGATACCATCGAAAAAAATAAAAACGAACTGCCAGATTTGATGGTTTCAAACAAGTTTGTATACAAAAGGCTTCAACACAGCACAGGCCACCCGTTACACGATGATTTGTCGTGGAAACTTTGGATTCCATCGCAGCTGACCGAACACCTCATTTCTTTGGCTCATCGACCGCCTAGGGCGTCGCATGGAGGAATAGCGAAGACTCTATACCGGTTACGAGAAAGATTTTATTGGCCGAATATGGCATCACAAGTGAAAAACTTCATAGCGGAATGTGAGGAATGTAAATCAGCAAAAGCACCGAATTGCATCCTACGATGCCCTATGGGGAAAGCTTTTGAAGTGAAACGCCCATTTCAACACCTCTTTCTCGATTTCCTCGGTCCATACCCTCGGTCAAAATCAGGTAACACGTACATTATAATAGCTTTAGATCAGTTAACTAAATTTGTGCTCATACAACCGCTAAGGAGGGCCACTACCGATACCACGTCAACATTTTTAAAACAACATATATTTTACATGTTTGGCGTTCCGGAATCCATACTAACGGATAACGGCAAACAATTTGTCAGCCGAGAATTTAAAAAACTGTTAACATCGTTTGGAATAAGGCACATACGAACCGCAGCCTACTCCCCGCAAGCCAATGCGAGTGAGCGGGTAAACCGCTCCATTCTGGCAGCAGTACGGTCGTATTTATCGAGTGACCATACAAGATGGGATGAACAGCTCCCGTCAATAGGTTGTGCGTTACGTTCTACGCTCCATACTGCTATTGGTATCTCACCCTACGAGGCATTGTTTGGCCAGAAAATGGTTGAACATGGTTCTACTTACCAAATTCTACGAACCCTAGATGGGTTAAACAATTCAAACATAGAAGTTCTAACGAAGTCGGACAAAATGAACATACTGCACAACCATCTCAAGAAATCCTTAGAAGAAGCCCATCTCAAGTACGAAAAAGCTTATAATCTCCGAAGTAATGTTCACAAATTTAAAGTTGGAGACACGGTATACAAGCGAAACTTCATTCTAAGCGATGCTTCGAAAAAGATAAATGCGAAATTATGTCCCAAATTTGTTCAAATGAAAGTTTCCAAAGTTATAAGTCCAGCCTTATATGAGCTGGAGGACCTAAAAGGAAAACCAATAGGTACCTTCCACATTAAAGATTTACGAAGCTGAAATCAAAAATATGAATTAGCTAAGCCAAACGTTTCTTCTCTTATCCCTTGTACAAGTTAGAACTTGCAAAAAGGACAAGTTTTGTGGGAAACGCGAAAAAAAAAAAATTGTTATTTTACTTCAGAAGTTAATGGTATCTTGTTATATGTTTTTATGTCTGTTTTACCCTAAATCTATCCTTTTTACCTTGAACAACTCCTTAATTGAATATTCCTATGTACCTACACTCCCCTGCAAGGAAAAGGTATCACGACATAAAAATATGAACAGAATAAATTTGCATGCAAGGACCTAGCATGGGAGAAATCGGCTAGACGTGCGATTTTTTTCTCGCAGAGAGGAAAAATGGAGGAAAGAGATACATGCTGCCAATAGAAAGAGATAGAAGGAGTTCGGCCGCTCACAATTACCGCGAACAAAGGAAAAAAATACGGTACCGCGTAATGTGATGCGGTCGAACAAAGGAATTGTGGGAGTACCACTCATTGAAGAGCGAGAGGTCGGATAGAAGAAGGGAGAAAAACCGTAGTCGCCGTGATAGAAAATCGGTCAAAACGGACAAGACGACAGTTGATTATCGGAGAGCAACGAAACACGACGTCGTTTCAAACACGGACATAAAACGTTTGTTCCAGAAAAAAAAAAAAATACGAAGACGTTCCGTCTCCAAATTCGTAAAAGTGTAACGTGTGTTCAAAAGCAAAAAAAGAAACAAAAGTGAGAGGACGACAAAAATAATCCAATTGGTTGAGAAGTGGAAAACCCTCAATAAAAAGCCCCAACGATTCACCCCCACCGAAACACCAAGGGAAGTGCACCAAGCGCTCAAGGAACGTGCTCCCGCACCCAAAGAAAGCGCACAGGCACCCAAAGAAAGTGCACAGGCACCCAAAGTAAGTGCACCGACACCCAAAGGAAGTGCTCCGAATCACAAATAAAGGCTCCCAAAACACCAGGGAAAGGAAACTCCTCACTGAAGACATCAAGAAAGCACCTCAAGAAAGACACAAGACACCCAAGGAAGATACCCTATACCCTCAAGAAGACATCTAAGGAATATCCCCTTCACCACCAAGAAGACACCCACGGAAGTGCAACGAAAACCGGAATCAACCCCCTTAATCCTTCCCAATCCCACCCTTAATCCATCAAATTTAAAAATACTGGGAACTCAAAAAGAAAAAAAAAACAAAATTAGAAAAGCACCACAAAAAAAAAAGCTAAGTATACATTGTTGAAAAAACAAAGAAACAAAATCCTAGCTGTTTCACTATATATATATGTATAATTTAAATTTCGTACAGGAACGTAATCGAGGTTACCCCATCGCATCGGACCGGACGTGTGCACATCTCCGGACCAACCACCTCCAGAAAGAGGGTATTTCAACAAAAAAGGTGGTAAAATTGTAATTTACCAAAATCGGTGAGTGAGAAAATTGTCTCTTAATATATTATACATATAACACAAAATCGAGAACCAGCTAAGGTACCATCTAAAGAAAAAAAAAAATAAATCGCGTAGAACTTATATAATTTTTTTTGATATCCCAAATACCGTGAAAAAAAAACATATATGTATGATCCATTCCCCCTCCCTTAGTATTAAGAAACAAAACTTTTATAATGAATTTATCATACCAAATTGAAGTAAACTAAACATTTGAAATCTCCTTCAATGAAATTAAATTTTTCGTATTTATCCTTTTCCATTCGGAGTCGTAAGACCATGGGGTGCTAAGCGACATATAAGACGGAGATGATGTGGGCCTAAGGGCAGCGACCAGCCAAGGGGACTTAGACGTCCCGTAGGACATAAGGGGTAGCTACTCGAAAATGAGTGACCGTAGCTACCAAGGTGCCGGTAACACTAGTTACTGACATAGGGGTGGGTACACGAGGAGAGAACGTCACCATCTAGTTCTCTCCAACGGCCAATAGCAATCCTTGTAGATTCTTTTCCCTTTTTTTGTTTGAATGCAGATACGTGTTAGGGATGAAATTTCGGGTTTCCTTTTTTTCTGAATCTCGATTACCACCTGAGAGAAGGCATGGAAGCATGGTAACACAGTTCGCTAATAGGTAGCAAGATCCCCCCCATTCCGACGAGCTGAGGACGGAGCTCCACTAGCATGCCTACCGCTGCAAATTGGTCGAACGCCCTCCCACTTTGCCCGGACTGGCCTCTTGCGATGCCTGTGGTTAAGAGGTCATATGGGTGACAGACGGTGGGAGGTTTATCTATCTTTGTTACCGCGGGACTATTTGAATATTAAGTTCGCAATAACAAATATTTCGTTACAGCTTTCACATTGATACAACGGAAAACGCGGTTATAGAATATATATCACAGAAACTTGTAGTCGTCAAAGACCAAGTGGCATGTGTTAAAATGCGATTTATTAGTTTTAAAATGTTTACTATCAAAATCAAATTATGAGTGGGATGAGAAACAAAACAAAAGAGCTTTTTGTTACTTTCATCCCATACATATGAAGTCATTGTTTTAACGGAAACTTGGTAACGCCCACACATTTGTTCGACTGAGATTTTCGATTCAACGTATGTAATTTACCGAAATGACCGATGCGTAACAAGCTTGGAGAAAGGTGGTGGAGTTTTAATAGCTGTCTCATCTCGATTTCAAAGTAGGTAAATTGCATTGGAATATCGAACGGTCGACGTTGAACAATTGTATGTCTGTATTGATGCCTGCGCACGAATGTTTGTTACATTGGTAGTTGTAGTCTCCTACATACCCCCTAGAAGTGTTACCAGTGTGTATGAAAAACACATTAGTAACATTAATAGTGTAGTTATTCCTCTTGAACCCACTCAACTGCCTTGTGTGTTGGGCGACTGCAATATTGGTGATATCACTTGGGGGTATGTGGATGGTGACTTAATAACATTCAATATCAAACATGAATTTGAACATGTAGTCCTTCTATCGGTAGATTTATTTCATATAAACAATATTCGGAATAGCTTAAATAGAGTTGATAATTTTAAATATTCAAGTTAATTATAACATTATGGAAGCATTGGATACTATTGATTCAAATAGTATTTTTTATAAAGCTTTACTTTTATTAAATTTTATGAATTTTGCTCGTTATAAAAAAATTAACTCAGCTGTAACATATAATTTCACAAAAACCAATTTTGTTGCACTGGAGGATTATTTAAATAATATTAATTGGGATTTAATATTAACATCGTCCAAATTGGAAGATAATTATAATAAATTTTTATAAAAAATCAATCAAGATCAAAGTTTTGAATTTTTTGTACCCAAAACGCGTCAAAAAAATCGGTTTAAAATTCCTTGATTAAACAAAAGATTGACAAACTTGCGAAATGGCAAGAGAAAATCGTATAACAATTTTTTAATTAACAAAACAGCCACAAATCGTGAATTTTTTCTGAGATACAGAAAAGAATATGAATTCTTAAATAGATTTTTGTATAGGCAGTATGTTTTGTCCGTTGAGTCATCGGTGAGACGTAATAGCAAATCATTTTGGAATAACATTAATTCAAAACGAAATATCTCAGGTTATGAAGTTTGAAAATGTAAGTTCAAATGAGAGCACTTGCTATTTATTTGCTGATTTCTTTGAATCAGTATATAATAAATGACGGGTGCACTTAACGCAAAACCATTATTTAGGTATTCCGGAGTTACTAGATGTATGTCGGTTCGATACAATTTTCGGAGGAAGACCTAACAATCACGTTAAATAAATGCAAATTGAACAAAAGTCCTGGTCCGGACGGTATACCAGAGGTAATATAAAAAAAAATGTTTATCGTCTTTTGTCTTATATTCTTATATTACTCCAATCTATAAAAGCATTGTTAAGGAGAAGCTTTTCTTTGTAGTAAAAGAGGTAATCTCTAATAATCAACATGGTTTTATTCGAGGTAGATCCTATGGTAAAAGATGTGAAAAAATTGGCTTGCAAACCTAAGATTCAGGCGTAAAGCTGAATTCTGAATTATTATATTGTTTCACCGGAATTGATTTCTCTTATTAATTTGTATGCACCCAAAGAATCGCTTACGGAGCGAAATTTGTTAATGTCGAACTCTCAAAAAACCAACTATGACAGCAACAAAATTGATTTTTGTTTGTGCCGGGTTGATTTTAAAAATTGTGTATATTCAATGGTTTTAAATTAAAATATTGTTTATTTGAAGTAGTCTATAAGGTTGAAAAATCGGAAGATGACCATCTAAGTCTCGCAACAAAAACCAGTTGTGTAAATTGATACTGAGAGCGTAGTGCTCTGTGATGAAAAAAAAAAAAATGGATATTGAATCAGTCAATGCAACATCGGTTTGATTCGCTTTTTTAAAAAAAAGTAAAATTTGCTTATAAAAATCAAACCAAGTCCTGATTCAATATCCATGTAGATATTTGATTTGCTTCTCATGTGAAGGTGGCACTTGCAGTACAAGTCTCTGTTTGCATTGCGTTTGATATGTAGAATGTATTGTTGCATATTTCAACCAACCAACTAACAGTTTAATGTTGGTTTTAAATCGACGCTCCACCTGTCGTTTCCGAGCAGAGACGAATGGGACAAGAATAAACCCACAAAAAGGAAATCGATATATATCTTCACAGATGGATCAAAGATGGACTGCGGAACAGGTGCTGGCATATTCTCAGAGGAATTAGTAATACACAAATCAATCAGGCTTCCTGATCATAGAAGTGTGTTCCAGGCTGAGGTGCTAGCAATCGCTGAAGCGGCTCATTTGGTGTCAATAATGGAAATACCACACAGTGATATCACCATATTTATTGACAGCCAAGCGGCTATAAAAGCAGTATCTGCTATCGAAATTAAATCAAAGCCGCTGTCGCGAAGAGCTCAAGATTCTCTGCTCACAGCATAATACTGATCTCTGCTGGGTTCCTGGTCACAGAGACATAGACGGCAACGAGATGGCCGACGAACTGGCAAGAAATGGATCTGCTACAGATCATGACCAGGCACTACAAACGGTCGAACCACCACTCTGTAACCTCAGAGAACGAGGTGGAAGTCATTGACTACCTGCGAAATATCTCGGAAGCTCTGGCCAGAATACAACGGGAACCGGACCAAAAATCTTTTGCGGTACGACAGAATCTCCTTATCTAAACTGGTAAGGCTCTCACTGGTTAAAACTTTCTCAGAACCCACACAATGAAACTAATTCTCAAGGATGACGACATCTGTAGAGGCTGTGGTGATGAAGAAACACACGAGGATACACACTTTATTTCCCCTGTCACTGCCCGAGTCTCTGTCACCTGAGGAACAGAACACTTGGAAACTACTACTTCCAAGACATCGAAGAACTTTCCGATATTCATTACCCTATCTTTACAGGTTCCTACGAACATCAGGATGGCTGGATAGAGTGGAGTAACCCAAAGTAACAATAAGGAAGGACGTAATCCCACCAAGGGTATCACAATGGGTACACATGGACTTAAGTGTGGCGGGATAGAGGATCCTCTACTCCACCAACCCGTAAACCTTACCTAACCTAACCTTGATGTTGGTTTTGACATAACGAAAGACTGCTTTACGAGCTCCTTGACAAAACTTACGAGCGACTACCGAAATACGATTTTGAAACCGTGCTATCAGATTTTAACGCAAAGATAGGAAAATAAGACGTCTTTAGCAGTATTATCGAAAAAAACAGCCAACCGTAATTTTGTATTTTGTATATCCGAACATTCCGATCGGCTCGGACCACTACAATGTTGCAGCCAAAGTAGGAATGTGGATTTGATATCCACAACGCCACAACAAATCAGAACTACTGTTAAAAAAAATTAATTTCGAAAGACTGCAATCGCAAGAGAACTTCAAGGCCTTCGCAGAACGCGTATGCCTTAACCTCTCGATATAATGCAGCATCTAATGTCGAAGAACAATGGCAACGATGTCAACAAGCCATTAAAACAGCCTCAACTGAAGTGCTAGGTCTCTCGCGCCCAACATCAAGAAACTCTTGGAATGCCGACAGATGCTCGCAGCCAAGAACGAGGCCTACAAGGCAAAGTTGAAGACGACAGCTGCCATTGGACTCTATAGGCAAAGAAGGAGGGAAGAAAAGAAAAGCGTGCTATCGAGGCGCCACTCCAGGAATGATGTACACAGGGGACACAGTCGATGGGGGGTGGGGATCGTATCGGAATCCCGCTTTTTATAATCCCGTCTAATCCCGATAAGCTCGTTTTTTATACACAAGTTAAAGTAAATGAAAAGTTAAATTTGAGTACGCGGTATAAAATAAATTATTTAAAAGAGAAAACTAATGAGTAAAATAGGTTCCAAGCAGAGTATCGCCTACAAATACAATTAGAATAAGGTATCAAAATATTATGTAACTGTCTTGTTATGAAAAAATTAATATTTTGTTTATTGTTTAGCATTTCTTGACTACAATTGAAATGCATACTTCTTATTTATGTTATATTTGTTAATGTATGTTTAAATAATTTTTTTTTCTTTTATAAAAATGTTTTTACTGTCGCGCTTTTGCAATCAAAACCCGTTGTTTTATTTCAAAAAATTACGGGAGGGATTATAAAAAAACAGGATTAAAAAGTCGGAATTTTAAGAACGGGGTTATAAAAAGCCGAATATAGTACCTAACCCTGCGGGCGGAGATGATTTGTTAAGTAACCTTCACCAACTCATAAGCATAACTTGGTCCGATGAAAGTTTGCCTGAAAAAGGGAACTATAGCATCGTTTGCCCGATTCACAAAAAAGGAGACCATCTGAACTGTGCCAACTATAGAGACATAAGTCTCCTTAACATCGCCTTCATGATCCTATCTGTCGTAATATGTGAACGCCTTAAATCGTTTAAAAACAATCTGATCGGACCTTATCAGTGTGGTTAAATTCGTCCGTCTGTGTAGGATGACGATGGAGGGTTAAGGTAAGGCGATGCGCTGTCATGTGACTTCGTTAATTTGATTCTTGAGATGATAGTACAAAACATCCGAGTCAACACGGGAGGCACAATCTTTCACAAATCGGTGCAACTACTAGCATACGCCGACGATAATGACGTCATTGGTCGGACTCAAGATGATGTTATAGCTCGGTTCCTAGTATAGGGATGGAGTCGCCAAAAATAGGTTTAGCTTTAAATTAGGGTGAAACCAAATTTATGCTCGAAAGGACACACAACACAACGAATTGGACAGAACATCAAGATTGACAGATATAACTTTGAGGTAGTACGAGACTGTCTACCTCGGCTCCGCTATTAACTCTAACAACAACAGCTCGTCAGAAATTATACGAAGAATTACTCTGCGCAACTGGAGGCAGTTAACTAAGTACCGGGCTAATTGGAGAGGCATGTTGGTTGAGGCCCAAGTTCATTGTAGCGCCACTTAAGTTATGTAAGTAAGTTTTTAATTATTTGACATGCAGTTGATATTAATGTAACTCGGTTTAACAAGGTTATCAACATCGCTATACAAAAATACAAAAACATTTTTAGCTTTCGATTAAATATATTTATTATTTTGTATAGAATTTTGAAGTTTTTAAGTTATTTTGCCAACAATCACTGAACAAAAATTGAATACATAAAAGTACGAATGTCGGTAAAAAGGTAAAAGGGTTATAATTGAAAACGCATACACATGAAATACAAAATGTTTCCATTTTGAATTTGTATCAAAATATCTGCGAACCTTGATCAATCTACAATTTTGATTAATTTAGAATACATTACAGCGCAATCCGTTACATGTTGTACAGCTTATAAACAAAAATCCAATATTTTCCTTTGACTGCTGACTGTTCGTATCCATATTATTATTATTTTTTGTTTCAATGATTTAAATAAAAAGCTTAAGTTTCTTGAACTATGCATTACTTACATATAATCAGCTCCGGCTTTCGCAAAATTAATAAAATCCCAATGGTTCTTTTTCTCATAGACAGTTATCTAACTAAATTCTTCAAATGCGACAGATGATTGCCTCTAAAAAGAGCAAAAAAGCATCGCCTTGCATGATAAATCAAAGACGATTTGCGAAACAACGATAGAGAGACTGACAAAATTCATTTCAATAAATGGGAAGTAAGATTTGCGAACTCAATAGGCGATATGGAATGCAAGCTTTTAATGGTATACCAATCCGATCTATGTTCATATCTTCAATTAGTTGCTTAATGATACGCTCCACAAGAGATTGAAGAAAAGGATATCTATTACGGTAATTTGGCTATAAAAAACATGCAGAGCCTTGATGTTCTACGTATTAAAAGGGACAAGTTGAAAACAAAATACGAATAATAACCCAGGGGTAATTAGTTATTTTTATTCCGAACATTTTGTAGCATATAGATGTCTCCTTCATCAGGAGCAGTCGATTATGCATTAAAATTAATAAAATTTTATATTGTATGATCACAATTTCATTCATTTCATACTACTAACCTGTCTTAATAAATTTATGTGTTCATCACGAATTTGGGTATACATATTCTTGATTTTATTAAACTTGTCTTCCGTTGCATTGGCCCTTTCTTCCTCTGCAGTGGCTTTTTCTAAAATTATATTAATTTGTTTCAATTTAGGTTATTGTACATAATTTTACTTACGTTTCAAGGTGGGCGTATATTGAACTTGTAATTCTAGATCATCTTTTAATGTTCTTATATTTTCCAGCTCTTGGTTTGTGATAGCTAATTGTGAATTCAATTTGGATATTTGTTCTTCCAAGTTATTCAATTCATCCCTTTGGGTTATTGTCATTGATTTCTGAAGTGTTCTTAATCGCTCAATTTCAAATTGGAGTTCACGAATAAAATCGTCTCTTTCACGTAGTATTCGTTCCAAATCTTGTGGTACAGGTTCTGGTGTATCCTGGCGGTTGTTTTGCATTTGTTCCTCGCTCACATCGACTAAGCTTTCAGCAACTGGTTCTGGCTCGGGAGGAACCACAACAACTGGAGGTATATAACTCCCAAAATCCACACTGGATGTAAAATTTGGCGCGTTTTTAGGAAGATGTGGAACTTGAATTAAGTCAGCAAAATATTGCAACGGTCGGACAGCATCGTAAAATATCACTAATTGATTGAAAACTGTACGAAAACGGTCCCGGTGCCCAACCAAAATATCATTTGGTAAGTTAGCATGTAGTTTAAACATAACACGTACTGATAAATCGTAAAGGGGATTCGAATCTTGAATAAGGGGAATTAATGGTGCAAGGCGGCATTGTCCTTGGGGCGTCATGGACGACATCCTATAGGTATTAATTGAATTAAAAACCTTTGCTTGTAAAGCAAGTATATCATCCAGATAATCGAAAATTTCAACGCCTAGCTGAAAACTAGAAAGATTTGTTTATAGTTCATTTCAACATCCTGCAATTTGATAAAACAAAATTGCAAAATTATGTTTTGTGGTTACTCTACTTTATTAAAATAGATTTTATGTTATTATCTCAAAAAAAAAAACCATTTGAACCAAATGAAATTCTGCAATATTTTGACAGAATCATTCACAAGATAGGTCGTTAAATGGTTTCTTATATTAGCTAGACTTATATTTTAATATACTTATAATATTAATATTATATAAAAGTAAGTAATTACTTACTAAAAGTTTATATCGTCACCAGCTACTCTTTCTAAATCACTGAAATCAATAACTAAATTACCGGAGAATTGTGGATTTTTTTCATGAAATTCCAGCTTTGTTACTAGTAGCCTTGTGTACGCTTGTATACAAATTCCCACTCCATCCTGCAAATGGCCCCACAATTTCCCCATTTCATGTATCATTTTTTTATGACTTTGGGAATGTTTTATTGCACTGGAATGACCTTCTCGCAAAACTTTGTGTAATAAATGGCAACATTTCCATGCTGTGAATCTGTTCTCCATTAACTGTTGTTTTGAAACTACTGCCCAGAATGATTTAGCCTCTTTTGTCCGATGTGTGCATATAATAGCAGATCTGGCATGTTTAAGTTTCAACGGAGTTTCCATGGGATTCAACGCTTTACTAACTGCTATAGACTGGATGAAAAGGATGAAAATAATTTTCTGTGTAATTAGTATAATTGCAATATTGGTTTTTTATTTAAATTTAGATATACAATTTTTTTAACGAACAATGTGTTTCATTAAAAAATAAAACTTTAATAATAAAACTTTGGGTTAACTACCCATCCACGGAAAAAAGCTTATGTTACGAAGCAACCAATAGTATCGGAAAGGACTTACATTATTGTTGACGACCATGCTAAACGAAAAAAGGACAACGACGTTCGTATCTGCACCTGGAATGTGAGAACATAAAACAGAAGAGGTGCAGCGAACAACTAGTGGAAGCCCTAAACTGCTACAAAGCAGACATTACTGCCATCCAGGATATACGATGGGATGGGCCGGGCAAAAAGAGGATGAAAAATAGTAACATCTATTATGGACCGTGAGCAGAAACAGCGGTGCGGATTTGTTATAAGTGCCAGACTTAGGCAAGAAGTCTTATGTTTTCAAGACATTAGCGAACGCATTGTAACAATACGCATCAAGGAGAAATTCGCCAGCATAAGCCTTTTATGCGCTTATGCTCCGACGGAGAAAAAAATGATATAACTAAGGATTGCTTCTACGAGATCCTTGGCAAAACCTATGAGCGACTACCAAAGTACGATGTTAAAATCGTGCTGGGAGATTTTAACGCAAAGGTAGGAAGAGAAGATATCTTTAGCAGTACTGTCGGAAAATAAAGCCTACACGACAACACGTCTGGTAACGGACTTAGGCTCATTGACTTCGCTACGGAACGAACGAACAACTCACCACCTGTATCTAATGTCGAAGAACAATGGCACCGATGCCAACAAGCCATTAGATCAGCCGCAACTGATGTGCTAGGTTTCTCGCAGCCACCAGCAAAAAACCCCTGGTTTGATGAGGAATGCCGACAGATGCTCGCTGCCAAGAACGACGCCTACAAGGCTATGCTGCAGGTGAAGACGAGAGCTGCCATTGAGCTCTATAGGCAAAGAAGAAGGGAAGAACTTTTCAGAAAGAAGAAAAAAGAGCAAAAAAATCGCGATCGAGGATATAGAGAGGTGCCACTCCAGGAACGATGTTCGTAAGTTTTAACAAAGTATATAACGTCAAAGCCAAGGATACAAGGCTCCAACAGAATCCTGTCGAGGTGAACAAGGAAATATCGTAGTTGAGACACACTCGATGCTGAGGATATGGAAGAACCACTTCTGCAGACTGTTAAAGGGCGATGACGAACAACGTTGCGCTGTCAGGCAGAACGAACCATTTAATATTGGCAACGACAGCGAAAACTGACAACCACCCGACCTAAGTGAAGTGAGGATAGCAATATGTAAACTCAAGCTTAATAAGGCCGGCGGAAATGACGGCCTTCCCGCTGAGCTCTATAAAGCTGGCGGAGATGACTTGGAAAGTAACATCCACCAACTCATAAGCCAAATCTGGTCGGATGAAAGCATGCCTGAAGAATGGAACCTCAGCATCGTTTGCCCGATCCACAAAAAGGAGACCCTCTGAACTGTGAACGCCTGAAACCGTTTACCAACCACCTGATCGGCCCTTATCAGTGTTGTTTTAGGGCAGAAAAGTCCACAATCGATCAAATTTTCACACTTCGGCAGATCCTGGTAAAAACCCAAGAAGTCCAAATCGATACCCACCATCTATTTATCGATTTCAAAGCCGCATACGACAGCATTTATAGAGACGAACTATACAGAGCCATGTCTAGTTTTGGTATACCGCCCAAACTCGTCCGTTTGTGTAGGATGACGATGGAGAATTCTCGCTGCCCCATCAGGGTCGGAAACGACCTCACCGACACATTCGATACGAAAAAAGGATTTAGACAAGGCGATGCGCTGTCATGTGACTTCTTCAATTTGATTCTTGAGAGGATTGTGCAAAACTCCCGAGCCAACACCAGAGGCACAATTTTCCAAAAATCGGTGCAACTACTAGCATACGCCGACGATATTGACATCATTGGTAGGACTCAACATGATGTCATTGCCCCGTTTGCTAGTATAGAGAAGGAAGCGGCAAAAATGGGTGTAGCAGTAAGTGAGGGTAAGACTAAGCATATGCTGTCAACACGAAAGGACACACAACATCGACGAATTGGACAGAACGTCACCATGGACAGATATATTTTTGAGGTAGTACGGGACTTTGTCTTCCTCGGCTCCGCTATTAACTCTGACAACAACAGCTCGTCAGAAATCAAACGAAGAATTACTCTTGCCAATCGCTGTTTCTTCGGGCTAAGAAGGCAATTTAGTAGTAAAGCCCTCACACGAACTACTTAGGAGATCCTATATAAGACCCTGATTATCCCAGTCCTGCTCTACGGCGCTGAAGCATGGACCGTATCAAAAGCGGATGAAGAAATCCTTAGCCGATTCGAGAGAAAAATTCTTCGAAAAATCTTCGGTCCTGTTTGCGTTGACGGGCTATGGAGACGAAGATTCAACCACGAACTATACGAGCTGTACAGAGACATACCCCTAGTCAAAAAACTCCGCATTGGAAGTTTAAGATGGCTAGGACATGTAGAACGAATGGACACCAATACTCCGGCTCGCAGTCTTCGATTCCCAGCCAGACCTCGGACGCAGTAGAGGAAGACCTCGCCTTAAGTGGCGCGCACAAGTAGAAACAGAACTCAACCAACTTGGAGTGCGCAAGTGGAGGCAGTTATCTAAGGACCGGGCTAATTGGGGAGGCATGTTGGTTGAGGCCCAGGTTCATCACGGACTGTAGAGCCACTTAAGCAAAGCGAATCAAACTGCGTTGCGTAACGCGAATACGCCTCAAATATGTTGTCAAACGAAGCCGAACAAAAACGTATATGTATTAGCCTGTTATTTGGCAGATCGTTTATAGCTATTGCTTTGTTTTATTATTGATTTTCACTTCGCGGCATATTCTTAAATACTGACGAAACTATCAAGAAAACATATTTAATATTGATTAAATATAAATAAACTTAATTTGGACACACTAATAATTCATATCTGTAATGCAATAAAACTGTTTACCGAAATCGAGACGTAAGGAAGTTGTCAAATGTGTTGGAATTGGTGCAAAAAGGTTTATACCTCTCTTCTAAACGAGATTTTTTTTTAAATTGGCCTACTGCAAAAAAAAAAAACTGATCCACAGCAAAATTAAGTAATTTAGATAAAAAAAGATATATGAGCAGGTTACAATCAGCTCGCTGTGCGAATCTTTGAATACCCTATCTCATAACATCCTTAAAATAAATGTCACCAAAAAGTGGGCGTGGCTTAAAACAGGATGGGGATGAAATATAGAATATGATATTGTCACCACATCTTGTTCAGGTAGTTTCTCTAAATCTTTTATTGTTCGACGTTTTTTCATGAATATGCTAAGATTTTTTAAAAAAATCTATATCCTTTCTTAGGAGAACACCCCAAAAAGTGATCCATAGACGAAATGTTCGTATTATTAATTTTATTATTGATAAGTTTTTTTTATGATATGTGTATCCAATGTAAGTTTAATAAGTTCCAAATGCAACCAGTGTTAAAATTATAGTTAACATACATACCAGCTGAAAAAATTCTTTGTCTGAAATCGACATGATGACCGCTGTTTGATAGCCTTCACAGGAAGAATACAATTTGTTAATTTGTCAATAATATATGTTTCTAGCAGTTCATCTAACGTCACATTATATTAAATTCTCCATAAGCCCTGCAATGTAAATTGTTTATATGTTTAAAAGAAAATCATCAATATTTACTAATAAATGCAAATTTTGTATTTATATTAAAAAAGATAATGAAAGGTCGACTTTTATGATAAGAATGAAACTTTATGTCTTGCAGGTTGGCATAAAAGTATACAGCTATGAACCAATTTGAAGTACCAATCGTATCTTATCGGTACTTTCACTCATTGCGATGCGATATATAGGCCGTGTAGACTTACGCATTCTTGGTTTTTTTTTATAAATTTCTCGATTGATTTTAAAAATATATAATAATGTGCAGGGTTTTACATAAATAACCTTGGAATAAAAAACTAATTAGTGTCTTATCGCACTATGATATTGATAAACAAAATAAAAACAATTTTAATCGGACTCCATGTGTAAATGCAATGGTTTTAATTTTTTTAATTTTCATTTTTTAGCAATGCTAGAAGCCTATTGTAATGGAAAAGTGTAACATTGAATTCATGGTTTCTGACAGTTGGCTATCAGAATCTCTCGCTAATTTTTTTTTCATTTTTGCTACAAATATAAAACAGTCCCTCACTCTACTTTTACACATTTGTACATATGGTATATATTGTTAGAGTCGTTTTTAAGGAATTTTCATGTTAAGCACAGTTTTAGCCTTATAAGCCAATTTGAAAAACTTCTTTAGGTGTTATCTCGAGAGCCTTTTATAATAAATTTGAAGTACCTAAATCCGTTTAGCCCTCAAATGCGTGCACAGACCGACAGACCGAAGGACAGAATAGCGAGAGACACTTTTCGGAATTTTCTATTATCGTAATGTAAAGTTTGATTAAAACTGCGAATTCGATCTTTTTTTCACAAAACCAATACATGCTCTATTATAAAAATACGTGGTGAGAAACCAAATTGTCAAAATATCAATGTATTGTTTGAGCTTAAGATAAATATATTTAATATATGTAGTTAAAAAAATTCAAATTAGAAATCACTTGTAAACTTGTAGTTAAAAAAATTCAAATTAGAAATCACTTGTAAACTTGCTCCGTAAATTATTCATACCTATAAAACACTATTCTTGAAAAAAAAATATTACTAATATGTTCAAATATAAACTTCCTCCAAAGAAAAAAGTCGATTTTTGTTTTATGAGTTTTGGGAGATATGATACCTATACATTGACAGTTTAGTTTATCTAATCACTTATTGATAATGGTGGTAAAGACACTTTTACATATAACATTTGTTGGTTATTTTTTTACTTAAATATGCATTCAATGAAGGAGATTGTGCATTCCATTATTTATTAAAAAAAATTCTAATTTCATTTGATTATATATTACCTATTTGTAAATAATATAAGAAAATTATCCAATTTTATGTTTTCGTTACATTTAGGGAAACTATTAATATAAAATTGCACTAATAAAATGTTATTCATTTGAACTTCACATAAAAATCTGTTGCTCTGACATATCATTAGCTAGAACCGTTAAGCAGAGAATGTATCGGATGAAGCTAACTAGCTACAACCACGAGTCATAAGAGCTGTACCAAGATATGTAGATAGTCCAATAAGTAAATGATCATGCAATCGCGGCGGATGCCAGGGTGCTTTGGCTAAATAGCTGTAGCTGCGTAGCCAACAGGTCCGAAGTCCGTTATGTAAAAAATAAGTACTTCCAGGTATTAAACGGGTATAGCGTCCAGTTAAAGAAGAGATAATACCTTCTCAGTATAGAAGAAGTGGAGAACTCAATAACAAAGACGCTTGTTCTTATGCATTACCAACAGAACTAGTTACATACTAAGCCGGCGATTGAAAGTATCATATGCCGATGATCGAATTCAGGATCAGGATCAGGACAAAATGTAACAGTATTGCCTAACGTTGGTGATTTAAATATTTAAAGCATTCCATTGGCACATTTCAATGAACGAAATTTTGCGCTTGCTGAAACAAATCTGACTAGATGAAGAAAAGGTACATGCCACAACATTAAAGAAGGACAAAACCGCATTGTTATTAACTACAAATTTGAGGTTGTTAAGGTATTAATCTATCTCGTAGTCACCTCAGCCCAACAAATTAAAATTAAATTTAGTGGGGAAGGCAACAAACAAAATATTATTTTTTTCATTCATGCGATTATATGATTGCGATTTCACCTACTCCTACACTCGGGGTCCACTGGTCGCCTTGTACAGTTTCAACCCAGTTGAGAACGGAGAAGAACATATATTACACTAAGGCACCTCTTCCTTTTTTAAGACTGCAGCGAAATAATTGCCAAAATGGAATCAACGGTGACGTCTACAGTTCCAGTTAGGATTGCAAAAGAACGAATTGTATACGGAAGCCATTCAAGAATCTCAATGGGTTAGTCAGACCTACCGCAATTCATGAAATACTGTGCACGCACTCCTTCCGATGAGACTATCAAGGAATTGTTCAACCAAGCAATCTCTAAAAAATAGCAATGGCAACTTAGTGACAGGCACGCAGGTAATTGTAGATGTACATATTTAGTTGGCATTTCCAGCAACTGCTAAATGTGTATAATTGTCGAAGAATAACAAGCCAGGTAGACCTTAGACCAGAGAAGCAACGAATTTCTTTGGCCGAATTTATGATGACACCAAAACTGATACATCTGTGTCGCTTTACACTTGAGACAGGCGATGCAACATTCAGTTGTGAAGGAGCTCACCTGTATTTTTCCAAACATTTACCGGGAAGGAAATGCGCTATCTTTAAAAAAATGTTTTGGGATGCGAAGTTGATGAACATCTTAAAATACACCAATTCACACTAAAAGTATGCTGAATTGGAATGGAATGATGTATACTCGAGTTTTTGTTTATAGGAAACAAATATTTTATACATTTATGTCCCGACTACAGAGAACGAGATATTCGAGATTGTGTACTACTGTCCACGATTTCATTAGCCTGTACAATTCGATCACCAGCACAACTATATTCACTAAAGGTAAATTCGAAATCAATTTGGTGTCAGAATTAAGAGGCAGTCAGATTCCTTATTAAATGGTTGATTAAAGTCGTCATAGAATCGAAAGTGAGAGCATCAGTAGTTATATGAATTATCATGCGAAACAAAATTCTGATGCTTTTATTATCAAATTTAGACACGTATTAAGGACAATGAAGACTCAGGTATAATTTAGCTGAATAATTTTAGTAAAATTCCAACTTACCGACAAACTTAGAACTTCGACTAAGCCCCTTTAAATTCCATTCTAGTGATGTGTTCTCTGTGATAGAATAATTTTGAAAACATGACATTTCTTGTTGTAACTGCTACTAATCATTATATCAAGAATGATTCAATCACCCACCTAATTTAATTTGTTGTTTCACGAAAATAAATAAAAATGTCATTTCATAGTTGACATTGACAAACTAGATAGAAAACTAAAACAAAACCATAAACATTTCTGAAATGCATACAACCCAATTATTAATGACAGCACAAAGAACACCTATGATTAAGAAATATCAAACTTCCAGTTCCAGTTTAGTGGTTGCAAATTGACAACGGTGGCTTTTCCATAGGAAAGAACCGCGGGGCATTTTAGGAGCCATTTCGATCGAATATAGGGGCATAGGTCTCTATGTAAGAAAAAGATTTTAGCCAAGCGAGGAGTTACACCATGACCACACTTAAACTACCGTAGCTTCAGGATTTGTTAGTCCACTTTTACTCCAAAGTGATTATTAATAGAATTGGTTACAACAGGAATAAGCTTTGGTATTTATATTTATTTAAAACCGGGCGTCCATTATAATAACTTGATGAAACATAGTAAATTTCGTACTATGCTTGGGCTATCACAAGCAAAAGCCGGTTAATATATTATATTTTCAAATGAATTTCTATTTATTTTCAGGTAACAGTTTTTTTATATTTACTTTCAAAAATTTTGGTATCGTTCTGTATATTTTAATCATTTTATCAGTTTTCCTGTCAAATTTGCTAAAACGTTATACCTCAAACTGTACCAGATTTTCCCAAACTGTACATTTTTGGGTTTGTTTGATTGAAATTTGTTCCCAGTCCACTTAGGTCCGGTTTGCATCCTAGTTTCCGGAACAGGAAACCAAACAGCTGTTGACATTGTTTATTCAATTAATACAAAAATGTAACACTTTGTAACTTTGAACAATTTATATTTTCATATTTCAAAAAGTAGTTATCCCGCCATATAAAATATCTCATTGATTTCCTCCAAGCGGTTTTGACGTTTAATGAGAGACACAACGCACTCACGAGAGAGATAGTATGCTGATGTGTACTATTACCTTGGTAGAAAACTTAAAAGCCAGGGTAATAACTGGAGCGGCATGTTGATGTAAATTGATTTTCTTGCGTACCTAGGCATTTTCATTGCAGAAGTATACAAATAATATTGGCAGCGTTGCGTTGTGGGTTTTGAAATTAAATAGCGAGGGCATACAATGGTTTACCTACGAAAACAAGCTAGAGAGACCTCAACGCGTTGTAGCCAGAGGGCTACACTCCTCATGTCTTAAAGAAGACATTGTAAATTAGTTGAAAAGTAGAGGCTTTAAAATTATTGATGCCGTCAACATCATAAAGAAGGAGAAAACACATAATGATCAGAAAGAGCAAATCGTAGTCAAGCGTTGCTTTTGCCTAATCATGCTAAACGTCGATAATACTGAGAATACAGAAGAAATTTACAAAAATCAGAACTATTCTCAACGCGGTTGTTAAAATTAAGCCTCTTGTTACGTGTCCGTCGGGGGCCTCTGCTGGCATGCTGGAACCCGCCTTGTTTGCTCGCCGGAGGGCGTAGGAACTTGTCCCCAAGACACGTCTACAAAAAAATTGTCATGCCAGACTACTGTTGCGCGTTGGTATTATACGCGTGCGAGAAGGTGCCTCTACCCACCCTACCTTGACCATCGTCTCGCTGGATGGTCCCTTTCTTGGCATCTTCTTTTTTCCTTAAAATATACTCATCCTTCCCTATCCCAACCTCCTCATCCTCATATAACCCCCTGAGGTTAGGTTAGGTTGGTGGGTTGATGAGGCAGACGGTGTGTGTCTTCCCTCATCGCACTCAGGTCAATATAGACCCATTGTGATGCCCGTAGGGGGTCCACTTATGTGGTTGTTTCATTCGCTGTCCCGTTACTGTCCATTGTTGTTAGCCTCTTTCCAGCCATCCAGATGTTGTTGCAAACCTGAAAAGATTAGGGAGAGGGATTTCGGATAGATCCGTGAGGTAATGGAAAAAGTATTTTCCTAAGGTTCTCATTCTTAATTGGCTTAGGCCTGGGCAGTGGCACAGAAAGTGGAGGGTATCCTCGTGTATTTCTTCATCACCGCAGCCTCTACAGAGGTCATCATCTATGAGATAAATTTTCAGTTTGTGGCTTTTTAGTAAGTTGTGTGCAGTAAGAATCCCAACTAAAGTAGAGACTTATACGAAGCATTTTATTGGTTCTGGCTTTGTCATACTCAGGCCACATCCTTTTGGAAGTTTCGCAGGTGGGAAGGGATCAGTGTTTTCTGTCCCACCCGAGATTTGAGGTCACATAGTGGCGGTTTGACAGACTGGTCTGCTTGGTTCGTCAGCAATTTCATTGCCCTGTATGCCTCTGTGTCCGGGGACCCAGCAGAGCTTAACATTATATTGGACTCCAAGAACCTTTAGCTCTTCACGACAACGTTTCACAAGCCGACAGCAGAGATAGCTTTTACTGCAGCCTGACTGTCAATAAAGATGGTGATATCATCTGGTGGTAACACGTCTGGTAACGGCTACGGAACGAAATGCCACTATAGCCAGCACACGGTTTCCTCACCTCGATATCCATAAGGGGACATGGCGGTCTCCAGATCAACGAACGGTCAACCAAATTGATCACATTGCGATAGATAAGAGGCACGCATCCAGTATTTTGGATGTCCGAACATTCCGAGGAGCTAACATCGACTCGGATCACTACCTTGTAGCAGCCAAGGTAAGAATGCGGATATCCACCACGCCACAACAATCCAGAAATGCTGTGAAAAAATTTAATGTCGGAAGACTGCAATCGCAAGAGACCGCCAAGACCTTCGCACAACGCGTATCCGTCAAAGAGCAATGGCAACGATGCCAACAGGCCATTAGATCAGCCGCAACTGATGTGCTAGGTTTCTCGCGCCCACCAGCAAGAAACCCCTGGTTTGATGAGGAATGCCGACAGATGCTCGCTGCCAAGAACGAGGCCTATAAGGCTAAGCTGCAGGTGAAGACGAGAGCTGCCATTGAGCTATATAGGCAAAGAAGAACGATGTTCGCAAGTTTTACCAAAGTGTAAAACGTCAAAGCCAAGGATACAAGGCTCGAACAGAATCCTGTCGAGATGAACAAGGAAATATTGTAGTTGAGACACAGTCGATGCTGAGGATATGGAAGAACCACTTCTGCAGACTGTTAAACGGCGATGACGAACTACATTCCGCTGTCAGGCAGAACGAACCATTTAATATTGGCAACGACAGCGAAAACTGACAACCACCCGACCTAAGTGATGTGAGGATAGCAATATGTAAACTCAAGCTTAATAAGGCCGGCGGAAATGACGGCCTTCCCGCTGAGCTCTATAAAGCTGGCGGAGATGACTTGGAAAGTAACATCCACCAACTCATAAGCCAAATCTGGTCGGATGAAAGCATGCCTGAAGAATGGAACCTCAGCATCGTTTGCCCGATCCACAAAAAGGAGACCCTCTGAACTGCGCCAACTACAGAGGCATAAGTCCGCTCAACATCGCCTACAAGATTCTATCTGCCGTAATATGTGAACGCCTGAAACCGTTTACCAACCACCTGATCGGCCCTTATCAGTGTTGTTTTAGGGCAGGAAAGTCCACAATCGATCAAATTTTCACACTTCGGCAGATCCTGGTAAAAACCCAAGAAGTCCAAATCGATACCCACCATCTATTTATCGATTTAAAAGCCGCATACGACAGCATTTATAGAGACGAACTATACAGAGCCATGTCTAGTTTTGGTATACCGCCCAAACTCGTCCGTTTGTGTAGGATGACGATGGAGAATTCTCGCTGCCCCATCAGGGTCGGAAACGACCTCACCGACACATTCGATACGAAAAAAGGATTTAGACAAGGCGATGCGCTGTCATGTGACTTCTTCAATTTGATTCTTGAGAGGATTGTGCAAAACTCCCGACCCAACACCAGAGGCACAATTTTCCAAAAATCGGTGCAACTACTAGCATACGCCGACGATATTGACATCATTGGTAGGACTCAACATGATGTCATTGCCCCGTTTGCTAGTATAGAGAAGGAAGCGGCAAAAATGGGTGTAGCAGTAAGTGAGGGTAAGACTAAGCATATGCTGTCAACACGAAAGGACACACAACATCGACGAATTGGACAGAACGTCACCATTAACAGATATATTTTTGAGGTAGTACGGGACTTTGTCTTCCTCGGCTCCGCTATTAACTCTGACAACAACAGCTCGTCAGAAAAATCAAACGAAGAATTACTCTTGTCAATCGCTGTTTCTTCGGGCTAAGAAGGCAATTTAGTAGTAAAGCCCTCACACGAACTACTTAGGAGATCCTATATAAGACCCTGATTATCCCAGTCCTGCTCTACGGCGCTGAAGCATGGACCGTATCAAAAGCGGATGAAGAAATCCTTAGCCGATTCGAGAGAAAAATTCTTCGAAAAATCTTCGGTCCTGTTTGCGTTGGCGGGCTATGGAGACGAAGATTCAACCACGAACTATACGAGCTGTACAGCGACATACCCCTAGTCAAAAAACTCCGCATTGGAAGTTTAAGATAGCTAGGACATGTAGAACGAATGGACACCAATACTCCGGCTCGTAGTCTTCGATTCCCAGCCAGACCTCGGACGCAGTAGAGGAAGACCTCGCCTTAAGTGGCGCGCACAAGTAGAAACAGAACTCAACCAACTTGGAGTGCGCAACTGGAGGCAGTTATCTAAGGACCGGGCTAATTGGGGAGGCATGTTGGTTGAGGCCCAGGTTCATTCCGGACTGTAGCGCCACTTAAGTAAGTAAGTAAGGATCCTTTTAAAATTTCAACGGACAACTTCGGTTCCGCTTCGGTTCTTTTCTCTTCCTTTTTGGTCTCGTATTTGGAAACTCCCAAAGGTTGCTTCCTGGATTTTCTGTATAACTTATACGGCACTGTCTTTTATTTCCGGGTTTATTTTCACTTCTTACTGAGGAGCCACTTTCAGCTTCCTCTCACGACTATGGTTTACTGTCCTATGCGGAACTTTCGTCAGTTTCGACAGTTACGAACCGCGGCTATGAATTCCTAAATTTTAAATTCAACAGAATTGTAAGTCAGCTGCTCTTTTGTAGGTGTTGACCCATCTACCTCTCTCCTAACAATTACTTGTTTCAGGTGGCAGCCATTATTGTTTCGTGCAAAAGGGACAACACTACCACATTTTTGAACTGTCATTTGACTATTCTGCATTTTCGTCCAGAAGGGCGATCGCGATGTCTGTTTGTTTTAATTTTTGTTTTCGTGTTTAATTTTTATAGCAATTCCGAGATTTGCAACACAGGGCTTTTGCTGTTTTTGGATTATTAATCCTGAAATCGCCAAAATAGAACCCACGCGTGTATTTCTGTGTGCCCAAGTGTTTCGATTAACATTAACCTAACCATAGGACATCTGCATCTAACGCACAACAACAAAAATAAGTGGGGCGCGAATCCCGATACATAGCCGGGCACAATTCAGATAAGTACCTGTGTAATATTTTTTTTGTTTATTGAATATGGTGCTTTGTGTGACAATTTTTTTATTTCATTTCCCAGGTTACTCATTGACGGATATCTTTCGCGTGTAATACCCCAATTGGTTTACCATTACGAGTCTCCAGCTGGTACATACAATTACCTAAACACTTGCTGATACGAGATTTCAGGAACGTTGGCATAAGTTTAGCGTTTAGCCCTTGCTGAAGTTACTTTGTGCGAAGTTCCGATGGAACACTTCTTGTCCTACTTGGTAAGTTACCTTTTTTGTTCATTTGTTGTAAGTATTTTGTGATTTTCTAAAGGCCTTCTCTAAATTTTGCGTTATTTTCGTACGCGCCAGTGTGGTTTTGGCTTCGTACGGTGTCACTAACATCTCCGGGTCGGACAGTGCCTTTAAGTCGCGAAGTACTTGATAAGCTGCCGCATGGTTAATCATGTTTTGGCCAAATAGTGCGTAGTATGGCTGGCAGCCGATCGCTTCGTGTGAGTCTGATCGTAATGCACACGCTACACTGGACAAATACACTTCCCATGTGTTTTGTTCCGCAGCTATCAGTACTCGCATTTTACTCAAGACACTGCGATTGACCCGTTCGAAGTTGTTGGCTTGCGGTGAATAGAGTGCGGTTCGCACATGCCTAACACCGTACTCCGCCAAAAACTTAGTGAACTCCTTCGACACGAATTGTACGCCATTGTCAGAATGTATCACTTCTAGTGTACCGAAGGCGTGAAATACATCACATTCAAGGTATTGTAAAGGGTGATCCATTTCGAGGTTCCCTACTTTTTTAAAGAAAAAGCACAGAAAATTCAAATTTAATGGAGAATGTTTATTATCATTTGAAAGAACATTCTTTGGCATTTATTTTTTGAAGATTATGTCTATCAAATGTTGGCCGTTGCTACGTCGCAGAGACCCTTTCAATCACAAAGTCGAATCTTTGCAGTTCTAAGATCCATCTAGCTAAACTACCGCTCAGTTCCTTTTGTGACATGAGCCATTTGAGACTTGAGTGATCCGTCACTACTCGAAAAGGTAGTCCCTCAACATCGGCTCTAAACTTTCGTACGCTGAGGACCGCGTACCAGCTTGGTGACAGTATAGTTTTTCTGGGCTTTGTTGAGTTTCTTAGACATAAAAGCAATCGGGGTTTCGTTTTGACTCCCATCAAATTGAAACAGAACACCTCCCACTCCTTCAGACGATGCATCGCACTGGATTGTAAACTGTTTCCCAAAATCAGGTTGAGACAGTACTGGAGCGGTGGTAAGTGCACATTTTAAGTTATTAAAAGCTTCTAAGGCTTCTGGAGTTAGTTCGAAGTTCTTTTTCTTCTTCAAACAATCAGACAATGGAGCAGACAGATTTGCATAATTCTTAATGAATCGTCTGTCCCAACCGGTTAAACCAAGAAACCTACGGATTTGTCTAGGTGATTTGGGAACTGGAAATTCGACCATTGCCTCCACTTTGTCAGGATTAGTCATTAAGGTCCCCTGTCCGATAATGTATCCGAGATTATTTATCTCGCGCATGCAGAACTTGCTCTTCTCGATGCTAATGGTTAAATTCGCCCTAAGTAAACAGTGAGCTTCCTCGTTCAAAGTCCGAATGTGTGACTCATAGTCCGCTCAACATATCAACAGGTCATCCAAATAAACAAAGACGTGTTCTCTGAGCCGTGAAGGAATTACACGGTCCATGAGACGACACATCCTTTGTGCGGCGTTGCATAACCCGAAAGGCATTACTGTAAATTGATACAATGGCCGACCAGGTAATCTACTTAATAATCCATTGATATGTGGCAGCGGATAAGCATCTTCTACAGTAACTGCATTTACTTTTCGGAAGTCTAAACACAGTCGGACTTTACCAAGCTTTCTAACTAAAACCGTAGGGGAACACCACGGCGAATTGCTAACATCAAGCTCTAACATGCGGTCGAGCTCCTTAAAAACTTCCTCCTGGCAAACAGGAGATAATGGATAATGCCGAGATTTTATTGGCACTGCGCTACCAGTATCTACCGTATGCGTTTCCAAGTATGTTTTTCCAAGACCACGGTCAACAAAGTTGGGAAACTGTTTGTTTGTTGTCTCCAGACGAAATTTTTGGTCTGGATTAAGATCTATGAAATCTGCCTGCTCCTTGTAATTTGCTTTTTCTTCATCCACGAGACCATCGGTTCGGACGCACTGTGGCAAATAGGTGCACACCATGGTGGAACGATAACCTAGAAAGTTTCCGTAAAAGAGTAAAAAAACTTTTCAATAAAGCCAAACGCACCGGTAAGTGGGACCAATATAAATCTCTACTTACCCAATACAACATAGAGTTACGTAAATCAAAAAGAGCGTCATGGCGCAAATACTGTGAGGAACTCGAAGAGCTTCCGGCAGTGGCGCGTCTCCAGAGGGCACTCTCGAAAGATAAAACAAACTGCATTAGATTACTAGTCAAATCTGACGGTAAAATCACATGCGACCGGGAAGAAACGTTGACCACACTTCTTCAGGTACACATTCCCGGCTCCACTATCGCAAGTGAGTTTCATGAACACATGATAGATGACTCACCCCCTACAAACCTGAAAAGGATTAACAGTTTATCCGGCAAACTTTTCACTCCGGATAAGGTCAAATGGGCGATCAACTCTTTTAAACCATACAAGGCACCAGGGACAGACGGAATCTTTCCTGCTCTTATACAAAAGGGCTTAGACTTTTTCTTACCCACTATGTTAGCCTTATTTAGGTTTAGTTTCAATTGGGGCTAAATACCACAAACATGGAGGGAGGTAAACGTGGTATTTATCCCCAAACCAGGCAAACCAATAGAACTACCTAAATCGTACCGTCCAATAAGCTTAACTTCGTTTTTCCTGAAAACAATGGAAAGAATACTAGACGTACACATTAGAGAGTGCTTAAATGATAACACTCCTCTGCACCCATGTCGATTCGCCTACCTAAAAGGTAAATCCACGGAAGGATCACTTCTAAGTTTAACATCACAAATAAAAAGTGCATACGAAAACAAAGGAGTAGCTTTATGTGCCTTCCTAGACATAGAGGGTGCTTTTGACAACACTGGATATGACTCGATATCTAATGCTCATAGGAGAATAGATCACCCCACCATCAAATGGATCAAAGCTTTGCTTGAAAGTCGGAAAATAACTGCTTCATCAGCACTGACCTCAGTATCAGTAACAGCCCTTAAAGGCTGCCCTCAGGGAGGAGTACTATCACCCCTACTATGGTCTCTGGCTATCGATAACCTACTGCAAGACCTAAGTAATGCAGGTTTCAATATAATTGGATACGCCGATGACCTAGTCATCATAATAAAGGGCAAAGAACCAAACGAGGTTACAACACTGGTGTAATAAAGAAAGTCTTTCTATAAACCCCAGCAATGCTATCATCGCCCCTTTTACAAAAAGGAGGAAATTAAATCTTACCCAAATTTCAATTGATGGTACATACATTGAGTATTCCAACGAAGTAAAATATCTTGGGGTGATCCTCGATAAAAAAAACTAAGCTGGAACTCCCACATTAACAACAAAATTCAAAAAGCAACCAAAGCTTTCTGGGCTTGCCGAAGCATGTATTGTAAAACCTGGGGAATCTCTCCAAAGACCACACACTGGATCTACACGATCATGGTCAGGCCCATTATAACATACGCTTCAATAGTATGGTGGAACAAAGTCACCCAAAAAACAACTATAAATAAATTAAAGAAGGTACAACGGCTTGCCTGTCCTGAACTACGCAGAAAAGGTTCGGAAACCCCCTTCATTGGAACTGAACCCTTCTGTGCAATTACCCAAATCAGCCATAAATCTGGTCATAAAAAACTGGGAACAAAACAAATGTGTTTCATACTGGGGAAAGGTCAGAATTAAAAAAAAAATACTATTTAAAATACTAAACAAAATTAAAATTTACTTTATTATTTGTTTCAGGGCGCTTGTATTCACCGGAGATAAACACAAACGACTCTTAAACACTTAAAACATTACATGGAATTACAAAAAGGATCTTCAGAAGACGACTATGTCATCTCCGAGTCTCTTTCCCTCATTCCAATGTATATTACGTTTTTAATTTAAAATGTTCTTTTCGATGTCCGGACGTGTGTGAACCTGCTTTACAGATTCGCACTCGACTCAGCCATTTCAAAACACATATCGTTTTGCTTGGTGCCATCTTATCACCGCAACGCGATACCCAGTGCTTTGCACGCAGTCATCGGGACTTTTGATATGGGTGGTACCAAACAGTATTTAAATGTGCAAAATTATTGCTATATAAAAAAAAGGAAATTAAAAAAATTAAAATTGAACGACTCAAAAAAAATGTTTTGACCACTATATCTCTATAGCGGCCTTTCGTTGTGAATGTGTGTCTTTTTCGTCCTAGACATCGTTCTAACACAACATCACGTTGGGCGCCATTTTGTTACGTGTCCGTCGGGGGGCTCTGCTGGCATGCTGGTACCCTTTATTGGCATCTTCTTTTTTCCTTAAAATATACTCATCCTTCCCTTTCCCAAACTCCTCATCCTCATACAACCCCCTTAGTTAAACTCCATGTTTGTGTACTATAAAATTAATTTTGTTGTATTTTAATAGATTAAATCTTCTTCATCTCACGTTTTATACAAGTTTTCATTTACTGCTTTGTCAATTTCAAACAAAATTTTATGCACACGCGGTTTTATCTTTGGATACTCGTCGTATCTATATACCCATATTCAAGTGTGGGCCTTTATGCCGTCTTTTGCCTTTTTATCTATTTTTTACAATGGTCCCCCTTTCCCAAATTTTAAAGTAAAAGCTAATTTATAATATATTTTTGACTCACCCTTTTGTCCGCAACTGACGATGAAGTGGCCACTGCATCCAGGTCGCTTTTCGGTGTTATACTTTAATTACTCGTTGTAATTCACTTTAAAATTTCTATTATATCTGTATAACTTATACGGCACTGTCTTTTATTTCGGGATTTCTTTTCACTGTTCTTTTAGGAATAGTCCTTTTGGACAAATCAATCACTTTTCTTACTTCTTACTGAGGAGTCACTTTCAGCTTCCTCTCACGACTATGGTTTACTGTCCTATGCGGAACTTTCGTCAGTTTCGACAGTTACGAACCGCGGCTATGAAACTCTCTTCCCAAATTTTAAATTCAACGGAATTGTAAGTCTGCTGCTCTTTTGTAGCCTGCTTTTAGGTGATGAACCATCTACCTCTCTCCTAGCAATTACTTTTTTCAGGTGGCAGCCATTATTGTTTCGTGCAAAAGGGACAACACTACCACATTTTTGAACTGTCATTTTTGACTATTATGCATTTTCGTCCAGAAGTGCGATCGCGATGTCTGTTTTTTGATTTTTTTGATTTTTTGTTTTCGTGTTTAATTCTTATAGAAATTCCGAGATTTGCAACACTCTGTGTAAAAACAGAGATACCATACCATAGTGCAAACGCTGGCAAGGTTTTAACCATACGCAAGTCTATTGCCAAAAAGAACCGAGGTGTGTTATTATTATTGTTTCGTGAAAAAGGGACAACACTACCACATTTTTGAACTGTCATTTTTGACTATTATGCATTTTCGTCCAGAAGTGCGATCGCGATGTCTGTTTTTTTTGATTTTTTGTTTTCGTGTTTAATTTTTATAGCAATTCCGAGATTTGCAACACTCTGCGTAAAAACAGAGAAACCATACCACAGTGCAAACGCTGGCAAGGTTTTAACCATACGCAAGTCTATTGCCAAAAAGAACCGAGGTGTGTTAAATGCTCGGGAAAACACCTGTCGGAAGCGTGAAACTTAAGTTAACAAGCACCGCAGACTTGTACAAACTGCAACGGTAAGCACCCAGCCAATTATCGAGGATTCGAAGTTGCTAAAGAACTACAAAAAATGCGCTATACACAACAAAAACTTATGCGCTCGAACCAAAAACCACCTCCACAAAAATCTGCATCCAAGCAGAAAAGAGGTACAGCTAAACTAAGACCATCTAAAGAAAACCCTTTAATTCCAATTACCAAAAATAACGGTAATACAAATGCGCAAACTTATGCTCAAGCCGTGCAAGTTTTCTCTAACAAACTAACATCAAAATGAATACAAAACTTAAAATTGTTACATGGAATGCAAATTGACGAACTGCAATTGTTTCTGCTCGAAAACATAGTGGATATATGCCTGATATCTGAAACACACATGGAAAGGGGATTATGTGTAAGTATAAGAAGATTCTGTACTTACCACGCATATCACCCATCTGAAAGAGCCAGAGGTGGGTAATAAAAGATGCTATTAAACATTCGATACACACAATTACTGAACTAGAAACAATGCTAATAACTTCAGTTTCTATTAAATATAAACATACGGACTGCGTTATTGCATCAATATATTGCCCTCCGCAGTCTAAGGTCGAAAAGCTTGACTTTGCCAGGTTCTTTTACTCACTGGGGCGATTTTATTTTTGGTGGAGATTTTAACGTAAAGCATACGTTTTGGAGCTCAAGATACATCTCTTCCAAAGGAAAAGTACTCTATGAACCGGTATGGCATCTGATATCGAGTTTTACTCAATGGGGAAGCTGACATACTGGCCCACGGATACAGCAAAAACTCCAGATCTTATCGATTTATCCATAACAAAAGGGGTAAATAGAAACTCTATGCACATCGAGGAATATTTTGACCTCTCGTCAGACCACACGCCGGTAATACTGTCAGTAAGTGATAGCTTAATAAGAAAAGAAGAACCGCCAAGACTTACAAGCTACAAAATCCTTTTAAAGGGATTGCGAGCAAAATATTACTTTAAGTTCGTCCTTTCAAACGCCGTACGAACTTGAAGAGTGAATTGAAAGGTATATTGAAGTCGTGCAAAGTGCCACATGGAAAAATACCCCCCATTGGAGACAATTGGCGCCAAAACCCGAGTTTAAGTACCCCCTAGAAATAAAGCAGTTGGTAATAGAGAAACGCCGAGCACACGGAAAAGATGGCAACAATCTTGGACACCACAACACAAACCTATTTTAATAATTTAAAAGACAAACTCAAACATTTCATTCGAGACTTCAAGAATCGTGAAACTGCGACGTTTCTGGAAGGACTAAGTGCTGAAAAAAGATCAAACTATTCCCTTTGGAAAGCTATAAAAGGCATAAAAAAGCCACAAATACATGCACCGCAAAAAAAAACAATGGTGAATGTTCTAAAAAATATATTGAGAAGGTGGAACTATTCGCCGAGCATTTAGAACAAACGTTTCAACTGTTGAATGACAACGGCTTACCAGAGGAATATGATGGATAACGTACAAATCCTGATAACATACGTGTCTTTAACTGAACATAAGAAAATATGGCTCCTGGGTATGATTTAATTACCGAACATGTCCTTAAAGAACTACCGAAGAAAAGCCTTAGTTAAGTTACTACATCGTATATATGCTTCGCTAAGACGATTGTATGTACCACGCCAGTAGAAAGTAGCAGAAGTCATTATGGTTCCAAAGTCGGCTCGCAGAGTATTCGATTCTTCGATACACCTTGGGATAAGGTATAAATATTAAAAGAAAAACATTCCCAAGCCTACGTAGTTTGCAAAATAATGAAACGATTTTTGCATGTCTAAAATGCCGGTGTTTAAGGGTAGTGATGCGATCATATGAGAACACAAGCGTTCTCATTCTAGCCTCTCACTATCAACTCCTACTCTCACCTCCACGCTGGTGACTGGTGGATGCCTAGTACCTCGACTGGAGATGGGGTAACAGACCCCAGTGGAAAGTCGTTGGTGGCAGCAAACGAGAGAGGGGGAGGAGTGTCCTCTCACTAAGGCACTCACTCTCAGGCTGCAGCGGAGAAATTCCCTAGATGGAGTTAACGGCGGCGCTACCGATCCAGTTAGATCGAACTGATAGTGTAATCCATATATGAGCTGCTTCGACATATTTGAACACCAGGTCTACAGGGATTTCCAATACTGAGCCAGGGTGTTGGAAAAGAGTTAGTGGCGGAGGAGCCCTCAATGGGTCGACGGCACCGCTCATATCCCAAAATTTGCTACTGGCCCGCTGTCCTAGGGTCAAAAACAAGGACTAGGCCCCCCAGGTTGGGGTTTGTGCCGTCGGGGTAACTTCCCGACCATGGAAAAAACTTTTAGTTATGAGAGAGACACAACCAGCCTCGGATAATGAAACTCCACATATGGCAACAAGACCGGGAACGTCAATGGACTATGATATGAGAGTATGCACCTGGAATGTACGAACACTCTACACCCCGGGTGCTAATCAAAAACTTGAATCTGTCCTCACGCGGTACAAGGCAGATATAACCGCAATTCAGGAGATGCGATAGATAGGATCATGTATAATGAAGCTGCAATGTACAGCTGCAACAAAATATTGCATGTATTAGGATGCGGATTCGTCGTGGGAAATATAAGTGATCGCCTTTCTGTAATCCGCATCAAAGCTACGTTTCAAAACATAACCCTAATATGTTCACAAGCCCTTACCGACGAGGCTGAAGATCCCATCAAGGAGGAGTTTTATGACCTACTGGATGGAGCCTACGGAGCCTGTCCGGAGTATGATGTTAAAGTTGTACTCGGGGATTTCAATGCAAAAGTAGGAAAGGAAAACATCTTTGGCGGTTTAGTTGGTAAGCACAGAATCCACGAAACGACAACAGACAACGGCTACCGACTAATCGATTTTGCAGCAGCTCGTAATACGGTGATAAGTAGCACTAGGTTCCCAAGGCTAAGGATCCACACAGCAACCTGGTGCTTTCCAGACGGTCGAACCGCCAACCAAATCGACCATGTGCTGATCGATGCGAGGCACGCATCCAACATCCTCGACGTGCATACATTCCGAGGGGCAAACGTCGACTCGGACCATTTTCTTGTCGCGGCTAAATTCAGAGCTCGACTGTCCAACGAGAAGAAGCTGCGAACTGACTAGAAGAAGAAATTCGTCGTTGGACGGCTTAGCACACCTGGAGTACCCAGAGCCTACAATGAGCGCCTGATAATGAAACTCTCCTCTGTGCACTCACCTACCACAGACGCCAACAATCAGTGGTGCCAGTATCGCGACATCATTAAGGAAGTAGCCGAAACCACTGTAGGGTACCAGCCACCCCCAATAAGGAGCCCGTGGTATGATGTTGAATGCGTTTACCAGAAAAAGGTGACAGAAGATGCACACAAGAAAGCGCAAAAACAGGGGCATAGATGTTTTGGTAGGGAGCATGCACGCGCTATCATGTGACTTCTTCAATCTCGTACTGCAGCAGATAGTGCGCAGGGCAGGTGTTAACACGAAAGCTACTATTTTCAACAGGTCCGTCCAGCTGCTGGGCTATGCGGACGCTATTGACATCATCGGTCGCTCCCAACATGCCGTGATAAAAGCGTTCACGGAGATTGACGAACAGGCGAAATCCGTTGGCCTTGAAGTAAATGAGGACAAGACTAAGTACATGCTATCAACAAACAAATAAGCATCTGTCTACCGCCTAGGTAGAGGTAGTTAAGGAGATCACCTACCTCGGAGCTAAGAATTACCCTAATTATTATTACGAAGAATTACCCTAGGAAACCGTTCCTTCTTCGGTTTGGCGAAACAACTAGGTTCAAAACTCCTAACTCGAAGGACGAAATATGTGCTCTACAAAACCCATATCTTGCCAGTTCAGCTTTATTTCGCCGAGTGCTGGACGATAAGCAAGAAGGGAGAGCTGATACTGGGCTCCTTCGAAAGAAAAATACTTCGGCGGATTTTTGGTCCTGTGCACGAGGAGGGCGAATGGAGGAGAAGATACAACCGCGAACTCTATGAGCTGTACCAAGATGTGGATGTAGTCCAAAAAGCCAAAACACGTCGCCACATTGAGCGAATAATGCTCCAGCTAAGAGGATTTTCGAAATCCCAGCCCCCAGGTTCGAGAAGGCAAGGAAGACCAAGCCATCGCGGATGCCAGAGCGCTTGGTCTAGACAACTGGAAGCAGCGTGCCAGGGATCGTAGAGGATGGAAGGCTGCAGTATCTCAGGCAGAGACTCGTCACGGGTTGCAAGCCCGATAAGAAAAGGAAGGAAAATGCATCTAAATGAATGACGCTTACCTAATAACCTCTGTTTCCAGTGTTGATTCAAAAAAATATGTTTTTATTTAATAAAATTATTAACTCGCAATACATTATTAGAGCAATTAACTAATAATATTTAATTAAAATTATACTACAATTATCAAAACCGAAACATACAATATTTTCTATGTACCAAATAAATTCGGACGGCTTACGCTAATAATTGTATATAAATAAATAAATAATAATCAATTCTATGAAATTGTGATTGAATATGTTTCATTGTTTACTTGTATTCTAAAGATATTTGTTCTTAATATATAAAAAATTTCGACTATGAATAAATTCGTTAATTTGTGTCGCTTAAGAAGTATCGATATTTGCATAATTATTGCTTTGCCATTTTGTAATTGCAGGTGTAGTAATATGAAATAAAACATCTTATGAATACATAATTTAATAAAATGGCTTAAGGCACCATATAGGAAGAATAAGTTAATTATTTAAAAAAATATTTGTTCACATATTAAAGTTTTTTTGCGAGATCAATATAAAAAGTTAAGTTAATTAGAATTTACATAAACAAAATATAAGATTAACTTTGAATACACAACTACAATGTTGATTAATTTATTTGGTCCACTTAAAGTACGACTTGATTTTTATTTGTTTGAGTATGAAAAATGCGTAAGGTTTATTGCTAAGTTTAGGTACAGTTATCATTTTTACAATCTATAAATATGTACAAATGTTTTACGATAAATATGTTTGTTTGTTACTAGCAGTCAATGAATAACAAAATATGAAAATAGTTAGTATAGTCTTTTTTATCAAATACTTTATCAATAATCTATGTTAATTTTAAATCTACATAAAACTAAACAAAAATTTGTCTGATTTTCACATTTTTTTTTCAAGTGATATGGTTTGTTTCTTTGGGAACGAGTATAAAACCCTTTTCTTTTTAAAACAGATTTCACAAATTTGATACATATGTAGGTAACATTAGTTAAGCAACTGAATAAAGATTATATAATATATATTTGTACGGTAGGTAATTACCGATTATTATTGTTATCAACCATAAATGCATCCTAAAACCAAATAATGGAGCATAAATACATATAAATCGTTATTAATCATATTTGAATTTCCTTTAATTATCCAATATTATCGTCATTATTGCTTCTTTGTAAATAATTTTTATTATTATTGCTTTTTGTTTCGTGAAAAAAATCGAACTTGAGATTTAAAAATAAGGTAACATTACGATAATGGATGTCGGTAGCCAAAAACTTGGCTGCAGATGGGCAACTGATTAGAAACAATTAAGTATTTTTTTTTTTAAATAAAGTTTAAAGTGCAATTCTTTCAGAAGATGATTTTATGTCTTCCAGTTTTTGAGAAAATTGAAAATTACCCCCATATATATCTCACTGCTTAATGCCTAAACAAGCAAAAAAAACAAATATCCCATTAAAAATGTTCAAAATACAGATCTAATTGTAAGTATTATCGTTATTTTTTAATATTTGTTTCCATTTTTAGTATTTGTTTATGAAATTGCCTCTCCCGCACAAATGGGATGAGTTAGACCACCCTTCCACAGTAAAAAGTGCTTGTATTAAACTGTTCTACAAAAAAACCGTTATTCTAGTTAATCTCGCACCTACCCCAAATCCTATAGTGTGCTCAAGCGGGGCTATAATGGCGTATTATACGTCTGATGTATAAAAGTGTATAAAAGCAAGAAAATGTATAAAACTGATAAAAATGTATAAAAGTTAAAGAAATTCATAAAGATCCTAGAAATAAGAATTTGAGAAATAAAAACATTTTGATTTTTAATACAGCTCCGATTTATTGGAGTCCTTTAAATAAAGCGAATAATAAATGTTAAGAAACATTTTGGTCTTGTCAAATCCAAACGATTTCTTAAATCACTATAGATCAATAGACCAATTGGAAAACACCCTTTCCAATTGTGCCGAAGAAGCTGGTATGCTTAAAAGTTTTTGGGCGTATTCTGCAAGTTCCATAAGCTTTTCACAAAGTCTGGAAAAAATTCCTGCTTTGTTGTCTTAAGCAAATATTGCATCCATGGCCTTTGAACTCAGTATCGAAATAAGGTTTTCATCTTCTTTTAGCCTTTCTTCAGAGGACAGAAGAAGCCTTTGGGAATGCAAAATAATTTGCTGTTATTGAGTGAACACTGAAAACATTACTTTTGACTGTCTGTTCCAATTTCTTTTGCGACATTGTCCGTTTCCATTCCCCAAGGCATTGGCATTGTTTAAAATTGATTTCCATTTCCCCACTGTCACTTGTCAATAGCAGATACAATTTGTTGGCCGGTGCTTTGTAGATGAGTAAACATATGGGGTCTAAATCGAATACAATTCAAGTAGTTCAACACAAGACAATTTTGCTTACTGCTACCCTGATTGCTTTGTTGTGCTGATGATGATAACTACAGAATGTGCAAATGAGATTTGAAACAACTGAAGCAAACATGAGCGAACACGACTCAACAAAATAAAGTTTTTCCAGTAAAAATACTTTACTTCACGATTTGGTTAGGACCATGTTTTTTTTTATATAATTTGCGCGCACTCAAGGGGTTATGAATACCCTCTATATGTTTTAACACAGTGCGGTCGTTAAGGAAATTGGGGATACGAAGAAAGGAGATACCGATGCACATTGGTTTTTAATATCTGTAAGTTATAATGGAAAGGAAAAACAGAGTTTGGTAGAGCATTCCACATTCGTGTTGTTCGGTTTATGTACGAATCTCTGTATTTCAGCGTACGTCCGAAGATAGGCTTGAGGGTAAACTGATTTGCATTCATTGCGTTACGAGTATTGCGGCTGAATTGTTGAATGGGAGGAATGCAGCTGGCTATTTCATTTGAACATTGGTTGTTAAAATAGCGATTAAACAAGGTAAGGCAGGAGATATTTCGACGGTGTTCGAGCGAAACTAAGGAGTTCGCTATTCTTATGTCTCCTATAAGTTTTTGCACGCGTTTGAATCCTATCTTGATATTGATTTTGGTGCACCTGACCAGACGTGGGCGTTGAATTCAAGTTTTGGGCGTATAAACGATTTATATATTGTGGCCAGATCAGAGAGGGTGAAATATTTCTTACATCGATTTAGGAAACCTAGACATTTCGCTGCGTTTTTAGCGACTTGGAATATGTGGTCGTTCCAACGTAAGTCGTTACTTACACAGATACCTATAATGGAAAGCTTTTCGGTTTCTTAGACGGAAGTGCCATTCATGGATAATGGCTCTAGATTTTGGTTTCGCTTTAATGACAGAAGACAGCATTGTGTTTTGGAAGCATTGAATTCCACTCTGTTGGATTTACCCCATTTGATAATGCTGTCAAGGTCGGAATTCAATGAGCTTAATATATTTTGGCGTTTAGAGTCCACGTTCGAAGGTGAGGGACGAGGACCTGAAAACGAATATGAGAAGCTGAGGGTACCGTCATCAGCGAAGGAATGAATTGGATTAGAAGTTGCAGACAGGAGATCATTTATAAAAATGAGAAAGAGAGTCGGAGACAAAACTGAGCCTTGAGGGTCACCAGCATTTATTTGGTGAGAAGCAGACTTGAAACCAACCAAAACAACTTGAATTGAAGGTTTCGAAAGATAATGTCTAATCCGTAGAGAAGTTTATTGTCGATTCCAAATGCACGCATTTTCGACAAAAGGGCTTGATGCCAAACCCTGTCAAATGCCTTTGAAATATCAAGCGCAACAATCTTGCTTTCGCCACCATGGTGGATTGATAGGTTCCACTTTTCGGTGTGATATGTCATCAAATCACCAGTAGACCTGTTGCTGCGAAAACCATATTGGCGGTCATTGAGAAGTTTTCATGTTTCGAGATATTTCATAAGCTGACGATTTATCAGCGTTTCCATGACCTTGGAAAGAAGGGACGTAAGTGCAATTGGTCGGTAGTTGGAGAGAGAAGAAGATTCGTCTTTTTTGGTACAGGATGGACAAATACTGTTTTCCATCTACTCGGAAAGAGTCCTGATTAGTAGGATAGATAGAAAAGCTTACGCAGTGGTTTTGCTAGCGTAGAAGAACATCTCTTCAGAATGATGGGGGATATACCATCTTGACCAGCGGATTTGTGTATGTCAAGATCAAATAAAACTCTTGCAACTGTACGAGTACGAAAGTGAATTTGTCCCATAGAATGATATACGTTCTCAAGTACAGGAGGAGACTGAATACAATCAGGCAATTTAGAATTGGCTGCGAAATGCGCAGCAAGCAGATTGGATTTGTCTAAAGAGCTGACAGCTGGAATGTCATTGTGAATGAGCGTCGGAATTAATGATGAGGCCGAATATTATATATTTTTAACAAATGACCAAAAGTTTTTACTACCTCTGGGACATTGTAGAATTTTTTGCCTCAACTTTTGGTCATAGAGGAATTTGACACGCTTTAAATGGGCATAACAGTCATTTCTGGCTTGTTTGAACTTTATTCGGTTTTCCTCTGTTGAGTTGGTCTTGTAGAACCGAAAGTTTGTCTCTCTCAACCTGATAGCTTCTTTGCAGCTCAAGTCATGCCACCCTTTTGCCTTTGGTCTGATACTCTTAATTCTGTTGGGAATAAACGATCTCATACCAAAGAGAATGATGTTTGATATCATATCAGCAGCAGCATCCACGTCACTATCGAGGAAACATAGTGAATTTGCTCTTTAACTGTGTGGTTGGAGTACGAGAAATTTGTTGATATGATACAGTGGTCTGACGAACCTAGAGGCGATAATACATTGATGGTGTATTTATCAGGGTGAGAGGTAAGAAACAAGTCCAGGGTATTGGCGGCTTGACTGTTAATATCCGGTATGCGCGTCGGCTCATTTACAAGCTGGTTTGGGTTGTTTACCTCAGAATGTTGAAGCCACGTAGAATTGTGTACATTGAAATCGCCCGGAATGACGATTTCAGTGTGAGGATGCAGGGATACTAAATACTAAATACAATTCTAGAGATAGAGCCAGACAGTGCATCAAATTCGTTAAGAGTTGAATTACTGTCAAGGTTTGGGCTCCTATAAATGAAACAGTAGTGGATTAAATGCCTACGGACATGGAATTTCAGCCATATAAAATTAAATTCCGGATTGGAACATTGGCCGTATTGAGGTTGAATTTGGTAGGCTACGTCACTACGTATATATGGCGAGACCGCGATGAAAAAAGAATAATGGCACTAAATTATATAAAATCATCCAGTTATCAGTTTTTGATTAAGAATTAATTAGAGCAACGAATTTCAGAAAAAAATACTAATATATAGTTGTACAGTTTTGAAAAATTACACTTTAATTTTTTTTTATATTTTTTTCCCAAATTTTGAGTTTAAAACCGATTTTTTTTTTCAAAAACTATGCAGAGATTTCACTTGATTTAAAATTTAGCTAATAGAAGTTTTAAAAAAAATATATATTATACCATTAATTTTTAATATTATTTTTCAATTTTTAGTACTTTTTTATGAATTGCCCAAAATTATATTTTTCGTAAGCGGAAAACTTTCAGGTGTAGGCTACTTAACAGGCGTTACAAATAAGCTTTTACAACTATATTCCAACTATTATACATCAAAGAGTTAACTTCATCAAGTATAAATTGTAAACTTTACCTTTCGAAAAGGTGCGTACGAACATTTCCATTGGTCCGTTTTTCTTTATCGAAGTTAACAATAACTTTTTTTTTTACATAAAATACTGCTTTATAATTCCGTTCAATTAAGGCTCAGTGGCATACACATTAACACATGGCGTAGAAACCTATTTTTATATTTATATAATCCAAAGCTTTCGATATAAAACATAAGTGATAGCAAGGAATATACTTATAATAATCATATAAAATGTTTGATTATTCCTTCCTCTTTTTATTATAAAATTTAAAGTGGTGTAGGTACCTTACAAATATTTTAGTAGATTACTATCAACTAATTACTTACGGAGTTAACAGGAAAATGTGTGCATTTTTAGCAGTTGTGCACATTAATAGTTCAATCACATATTCGATAATTCATCTAGTGTATCCTTTAACATAGGTATTGCCATATTTGAACTTTTAAATTTCGTCATCAATATTTATTTTATGAAGTGGTGAAGGCGTAGATGGACTTGTTGATATTAGTGCAACAGAAAGCTGTTCATTAGAATCAGTGATAACGGCAGGGGAAGGACATGTCATATACTTGTTGCTCTGAAAAGTGTGAACTTGCGTATTAAAAGATGTACATCCCGCAAGTGTTGTGCTGCTAGCCACATTTGATACAGATTTTTGCACACTGATATTGCTGATTGCATTCATTATATGTTCCAATTTTTTATCTAAAACTGAGAGCTGCTGTTCCACTCGATAAAGACGAGCGCCAACTGTCATGGGCCTAACATTGCCTACACGATCTATTCCAGCTAAATAACTTCCCGGCTTTCCAAGAGTTTGATCAAGACGTCTCTGCAGTTCCTAAAAATACATCAGTGTTCCAAATTAGAAGTTATATATGAATACTACGTATATTGATTTACCTTTATTCGCACCATCATATTTAAGTGTCCTTGAGAATATTGCTCAATAACATCACGTACGTCGTAAGGTTTTCGTGCCTGTTGAAATTTTCTTCGAGCTACAAAGTATTTAATTTTTCGTATTGCCCTTATTGCATTTCTATAAGCATCAGTTAACCTTAAATTAAAATCAAATGTTTAAATTATGAGAAATATGAGTAGGCTACAATCCGCTGTACGGATCGTTTAATACCCTACCCTATCGATTCTGAGTTCTGAGATCCATATACTTTGATGTATATCTAGCTTAATTATTTCTCTATGTTACAAACTACGTATCAAAACGAATGTACCCCTATGGGATAGGGTACAAATAGTTTGTTGCTTACTACGCTCATAGTTATTAAATAAGGAATGAAAATTCAAGCCTAACAACAACAACAATTTTTGTTAAATTATAAAATTTGATGACCCATGCTCGGCTTGCTTAGCAGTTCAAATATACATAATATGTGTAACTTATATCTGATGCATTTGGCATTGAAAATTTATTAACTTTCGCTTACTAAGAGAAATATCCGTAATTGTGTAAAAGGCTTGACCGTTTTTGTTCAAACTTCGTATCCTTGATTTTTTGGTCATAATTCTAGGCTATTTTTGTTATCTACTTTTCACGATTATACTAACTAACCATTATACCGGCATATAAAATGTTTACATAACCTCAATTTTCTCGAAAACGGCACCAACGATTTTTATTAAACTGAATATATACTATATTCATATTACATAGTTCCAACAAAACTGCATACCCAGTTTTTTCAAGAAAATTCTTTAACAGATTTTAGCATTTACGCCATATAAAGAAAATTGTCGATTTCTCGCAAATTATTTTGCCAAATTGATTTAATTTATATACTACTTTTACTGTTTGTAACAATTCCACATAATTAGTTTTGGCCAAACTATCTCTAAACGGAATTTTCATTATTGACCAATAATGGAAAACTATTATTATAAAAAAAACTATAACTGATTCTGGAATAAACGTTGGGAATTCCATAAGTTTCAGTCTCAGGTTAAGCTCCAGTTTAACGCTTCATCTTTACATATCACAGCTCAACTGAAAGATTATCTGAAACTGAAACTGAACTGATCGTCTAAATGGGGCTTTAGTGTACAAAATTACATCACAATTAGATAGGCTAAAACGGATTTAAATAAAAAGCAAACATACATACAACGATAATATATCTACAATAACCACGCTAACATTTATTAACCATGTGTTAAATACCAAATTTTATTATTTATCAGCAGGGATGGGATTTTGTTGACCTAAAAATTTGAAAAAAGGCAAAATAATACATCCAAAAAGGCAAAAAAAGGCATTTATTTAAACTAAAGATAAAAAAAATAAAAATTTAATGAAAAACCAACAGAAAATAAGAGATAATTATCAAATTAAATATTTATTAAAAACTTAATTGTAGTAGCATTGAACCACCATGAGTTTTTTTTTAAATTTTCACGCATTAATCGCCTGCGATTGTCTCTTAACAGCGCCTTAAAGGAGCTGAAAGATCTCTCTACATCAGCAGAAACGAGTGGAGCCTATTTGAAAAAATCGACATCGACAACTTCAATATGTTCAGGTAATAAAAATTTAAATTTAAAGATAAAGATTTTTTTGTTTTGTTATTTTTTCTTTCGTCACGCGTGCAAGATATGTTTCACCAAAGAGTATAGAACTACATAGAGTGCGCATCTCATACAACAGAAAATGGTACCATGTGGGGTGCTAATCCTTACACACACGAGCAAAGCCGACGCATAACGATTGACGAAAATTCTCATTTCGCACTTCGTCGTTCGTTATGCGACGGCTATGCTCGTGTATGTATGGGTTAAAAATGTAAACATTGGGGTGTCAATCGCGTAGTATGAGATGCACACTCTATGTTGTTCTATACTCTTTGGTTTCACACAACTCTTTTCCGATCTAGCCCGCCGACGCGTCGCCAATAGAAAGCAGATAATGAGATTATAAATTCGTATTGATTCATTGTTGTGATAAGTCAATACATACAAAAAATGTAGATTCGTATGGAAAAAAACGTAAATTGAGTAGATTTACTTTTTTGTATTTTTGACTCTCAAAAGAGGAAACAAATTTAAAAACATATGAGAGGCTACAATCCGCTATGCGGATCGTTGAATACCCTATCCCATCCCATCCTTTAAATTAATATCCTCAAAATATAGGCCTTATGGCGATGAAAAACAGAAAATGACATTGTCCAATATATTGCTCAGACAGTTTCTCAAAATCTTTTGTGGTTCGACAAAAACAACGTATTTCTATTGCTAATGCCTTGGGATGGGGTATACAAATGGTTTTTGTAAGAAAACGCCCCCAAAATGTGGGCGTAGGTGAAAATGATCTATGGACAAAATGTTTATATTACCATTGCGGTATGTATTTGCATCAAAATTTTTTTCGAAAGTTTTAAAATTTGGACAAAAAACGTTTTTTTAAAAAACGCCCCCAAAAAGTGGGCGTGGCGAAAAACTTTGTATGGACGAAATATAGATATTAGGATTATCTAAATATGTTGCAAACACACTTTTTGAAATTCCTTACGGTTTGGCTTAAAACTATGTTTTTTCTAAAAGGGGGCGTGGCAGTGGGCGGATTTTAAAAATGTTTACACTTGTTCTGGTGACTCGGCCAAGGATCCTATATACCAAATTTCATTATCCTAGCTCAAAATATAAGGCCCAAAAATCGGTGACGAACAGACAGACGGACGGACGGACGGACAGACAGACATGGCTAATTCGACTCAGCTAGCGATTCTGAGTCGATCCATATACTTTGAGGTATATGTAGCTAAATTATTTCTCTATGTTACAAACTAAGTATCAAAACTAATATACCCCTATGGGATAGGGTATAAAGAAGGGAAAAACGTAAGAAAAGGCAAAAAAGAGGCAATAACAGAAGAAAAGGCAAAAAAAGGCAATAACGGAAGAAAAGGCAAAAAAAGCAAAATACTTACTTACTTACTTAAGTGGCGCTACAGTCCGGAATGAACCTGGGCCTCAACCAACATGCCTCTCCAATTAGCCCGGTCCTTAGCTAACTGCCTCCAGTTGCGCACTCCAAGTTGGTTGAGGTCGGTTTCCACTTGTGCGCGCCACTTAAGGCGAGGTCTTCCTCTACTGCGTCCGACGTCTGGCTGGGAATCGAAGACTCTGCGAGCCGGAGTATTGGTGTCCATTCGTTCTACATGTCCTAGCCATCTTAAACGTCCAATGCGGAGTTTTTTGACCAGGGGCATGTCGCTGTACAGCTCGTATAGTTCTTGGTTGAATCTTCGTCTCCATAGCCCGTCAACGCAAACGGGACCGAAGATTTTTCGAAGAATTTTCCTCTCGAATCTACCAAGGATTTCTTCATCCGCTTTTGATACGGTCCATGCTTCAGCGCCGTAGAGCAGGACTGGGATGATCAGGGTCTTATATAGGGTTTCCTTAGTATTTCGAGTGAGGGCTTTACTACTAAATTGCCTTCTTAGCCCGAAGAAACAGCGGTTGGCAAGAGTAATTCTTCGTTTAATTTCTGACGAGATGTTGTTGTCAGAGCTAATAGCGGAGCCGAGGTAGACAAAGTCCCGTACTACCTCAAAGTTATATCTGTCAATGGTGACGTTCTGTCCAATTCGTCGATGTTGTGAGTCCTTTCGTGATGACAGCATATACTTAGTCTTACCCTCATTTACTGCTAAACCCATTTTCGCCGCTTCCTTCTCTATACTAGCAAACGTGGCTATGACATCACGTTGAGTCCTGCCAATGATGTCAATATCGTCAGCGTATGCTAGTAGTTGCACCGACTTTTGGAAAATTGTGCCTCTGGTGTTGGCTTTGGAGTTTTGCACAATTCTCTCAAGAATCAGATTAAAGAAGTCACATGACAGCGCATCGCCTTGCCTAAATCCTTTTTTGGTATCGAATGTGTCGGTGAGGTCGTTTCCGACCCTGATGGAGCAGCGAGAATTCTCCATCGTCATCCTACACAAACGGACGAGTTTGGGCGGTATACCAAAACTAGACATGGCTCTGTACAGTTCGTCTCTATAAATGCTGTCATATGCGGCTTTGAAATCGATGAATAGGTGGTGGGTATCGATTTGGACTTCTTGAGTTTTTTCCAGGATCTGCCGAAGTGTGAAAATTTGATCGGTTGTGGACTTTCCTGGCCTAAAACCACACTGATAAGGGCCAATCAGGTTGTTGGTAAACGGTTTCAGGCGTTCACATATTACGGCAGATAGGATCTTGTAGGCGATGTTGAGGAGACTTATGCCTCTGTAGTTGGCGCAGTTCAGAGGGTCTCCTTTTTTGTGGATCGGGCAAACGATGCTGAGGTTCCATTCTTCAGGCATATTTTCATCCGACCAGATTTGGCTTATGAGTTGGTGGATGTTACTTACCAAGTCATCTCCGCCGGCCTTATAGAGCTCAGCGGGAAGGCCGTCATTTCCGGCAGCCTTATTAAGCTTGAGTTTAGATATTGCTATCCTCACTTCACTCAGGTCGGGTGGTTGGCAGTCTTCGCTGTCGTTGCCAATATTGAGTGGTTCGTTCTGCCTGACAGCGGAATGTTGTTCGTCATCGCCGTTTAACAGTCTGCAGAAGTGGGTCTTCCATATCCTCAGCATCGACTGTGTCTCAACTACAATATTTCCTTGTTCATCTCGACAGGATTCTGTTCGAGCCTTGTATCCTTGGCTTTGACGTTTTACACTTTGGTAAAACTTGCGAACATCGTTCCTGGAGTGGCACCTCTCTATATCCTCGATCGCGCGCTTTTCTTGCTCTTTTTTCTTCTTGCTGAAAAGCCGATGTTCTTCCCTTCTTCTTTGCCTATAGAGCTCAATGGCAGCTCTCGTCTTCACCTGCAGCTTAGCCTTGTAGGCCTCGTTCTTGGCTGCGAGCATCTGTCGGCATTCCTCATCAAACCAGGGGTTTCTTGCTGGTGGGCGCGAGAAACCTAGCACATCAGTTGCGGCTGATCTAATGGCCTGTTGGCATCGTTGCCATTGCTCTTCGACATTCGATGCTGGTGGTATGGTGTTAATCGAGAGGTTAAGGGATACGCGTTGTGCGAAGGTCTTGGCGGTCTCTTGCGATTGCAGTCTTCCGACATTAAATTTTTTCACAGTATTTCTGGATTGTTGTGGCGTGGTGGATATCCGCATTCTTACCTTGGCTGCTACAAGGTAGTGATCCGAGTCGATGTTAGCCCCTCGGAATGTTCGGACATCCAAAATACTGGATGCGTGCCTCTTATCTATCGCAATGTGATCAATTTGGTTGACCGTTCGTTGATCTGGAGACCGCCATGTCCCCTTATGGATATCGAGGTGAGGAAACCGTGTGCTGGCTATAGTGGCATTTCGTTCCGTAGCGAAATCAATTAGCCTAAGTCCGTTACCAGACGTGTTGTCGTGTAGGCTATGTTTTCCGGCAATACTTCTAAAGATGTCTTCTCTTCCTACCTTTGCGTTAAAATCTCCCAGCACGATTTTAACATCGTACTTCGGTAGTCGCTCATAGGTTTTGTCGAGGAGCTCGTAGAAGCAATCCTTAGCTATATCATCTTTTTCTTCCGTCGGAGCGTGAGCGCATATAAGGCTTATGTTGGCGAATTTGGCCTTGATGCGGATTGTTACTATGCGTTCGCTAATGTCTTGGAAACATAAGACTTCTTGCCTAAGTCTGGCACTTATAACAAATCCGCATCCGAATAGTCGCTGTTTCTGCTCACTATAACACGGTCCGTAGTATATGTCACAGTTTTTCATCCTCTTTTTGCCCGGCCCATCCCATCGTATTTCCTGGATGGCAGTAATGTCTGCTTTGTAGCAGTTTAGGGCTTCCGCTAGTTGTTCGCCTGCACCTCTCCTGTTTAATGTTCTCACATTCCAGGTGCAGATACGAACGTCGTTGTCCTTTTTTCGTTTAGCAGGGTCGTCAACAATAAAATCAGTCCTTTCCGAGGCTTTTGGTTGCTTCGTAACCATGTTTTTTTTCTGTGGGTGGGTAGTTAACCCAAGGCACAACCCCCAACCTGGAGGGCCAGTTCCAATTTATAAGATACCCCTAGGACACGGGGCCATCAGTATCCACTACGGGATTGAGCGCTGCAGTTGGCCTTTCGGTTCATCCGCCACCATCTCTGTTCAAGGGGCCTGACTAACCCTTGAAATTCCTAGACAACCTGTTGTCCGAATATGTCAGAGCAGCTCATCTAGGTTCGCCTGGGACAGCAGGCCGGGTATTCATCCGTGCCATTCTCACCAGGGTGTTTATAGTGTTGCTGTTTTTCGTCGTGTTATCAACACTCGCACTTATCGTTTAGCAAGTCAAATCCGGTTGGATGAGACCAGTATCCGATGGTTACCACTTGGAGGTAAAGATAAGCACATTTGATGTGTAGTCAGAGTTGCAACACTGGACATTGCCAAGTTAACGCCAATCAGAGTCTACCCTCGTTCTACAACACCCAAAAAGCAAAATAAAATACGTATATTTGGAATCAGGGGAACGTGAAACATGTTTGTGTAAAGTCCATATCGTCATATGAATGCACAAAAAAAAGGCAAAGTGAGCAAAATCCCATCCCTGTTTATTAGTTTTATTCTTATATGCACAACGTGTTCGCTACCGTGCTTTAAACTGCAAAGCATATAACAATAACATAGCTCAAGTATGAATGAATGCATTCGAACATTTATATAATATAACTATATATATTTATATTGTATTCGCAATTCAATTCAAATAATATATGTTTTATGTTAAAACCTTTCTCTAAGATAACGTACATAGATAATATATATATCAATGGATTTTTTAATTAAAGTTCAAAGAAGATATGTGATATAGAAAAACTCCGCAGAATAATTTTAAATATTATAAGAGAAAACTTTACTCAAATCCGTAAGGTAGTTTCGGAAATTTCGTGGCAGATACATATATACATCGAATTTAATTTGCCTTTTATATGAAGTGATCTCTCAAAGAAAATAAATTAACTTAACTAGCTAAACTATATAACTTATATATCGACATTAATGTAAATTAATTAATTAATTAATGTAAAATAAATAATATTAAAGAAACAATTAACAATATGCGAGAAACAAGAAATGCGTTTTATTCAACACTAAATATATTTTTGTACAGTGGGAGTGACTAACAGTGACTATAGAAAATAACGTTGTCTAAATATCTTGTTCAATCATTTTTTAATCCATAAAGGACGTTTTTCTGAAAAGTGATCCTTCCACTGCATTTTGAAACGTTTTCATTTCTACTGGAAGAGTGGACAAAAAGCAAATATATCAAATTTCGTTATTCTAACCCATAGGGGTAAGGCGACGGATCCCTATACCGAGCATACACTTAACATACTGACTCTTTCCAAAGAAAAGCTTTCCGCTTTATAGACTTCATCCTTAACTTAAAATATGGAATTGCTAAAATAAATCATGTCTAGACTTGTTCCATATTGTCAACTTACAACGACACGAATAACGCAGTACCAAAACTCGTTTTGTTACAGAACAAGTACACAATGGAACAAATTTTCAGAAGACTTATCTTTCAAACTAATGTCCCCAAAAAGTGGGCGTGGCTAAAAACTTTATGGGGATGAAATTAGAAAATGACATTGTAACAACAAACTGTTCACACAGTTGATCAAAATATGTTATGGTACGACATAAGATGATGTTTTTCTATTGCATATGCTATGGAGTAGGGCATACAAATGGCTTTGTTAACAAAACGCCTCCAAAAAGTGGACGTTGGCTAAATTGATTTAAAGACGAAATATTCTTGTTAATATAAAGAATGATTTTGGATCAACCGTGTTTTCAAATTTGATTGAAAATATTTTTTTTAATAAAAACGCCGGGGTAATATTAGTTTTGATACATGGTTTGTAACATAGAGAACAAATTTAGCTAGATATGCCTCAAAGTATATGGATCGACTCGGAATCGCTAGCTGTATGTCTGTCCCGCTGTCCGTCCGTCCATCTGTATGTCACCGATTTTTAGGCCTTAAATTTGGTATATAGGATCCTTGTGTATTGCTTCAGAAGAAGTGTAAAATTGTTTACACTTTTTGGGGGCGTTTTCAGTGAAAAACCTTTTGTAGTCAAATAATTTAAAAAAAATTAAATTGAAATAATTTTTTTGATACATTTATATACCCTACCCCAAGGCATATGTAATAGGAAAACGTTGTGTTTTGTCGAACCATAATAGATTTTGATAAACTGTCTGAACAATATGTTGTGACAACGTCATTTTCTATATTTTATCATCATTTCGGGGGATATTTATTTAAATGATGGGATGGGATAGGGTATTCATCGAACATTTCTCAAATGTTTTTTTAGGAAAACGCCCCCAAAAAGTGGGCGTGGCAAAAAACTCAATACCCGTGACCTACAGACGGATGGAAGGACGAAGCGATTTTGAGTGGATTCATATACTTCAAGGTATATCTACTTAAATTAGTTCCTTATGTTACAAACTATGTATCAAAACTTATATACCTCTACAAGGCTACAATCCGCTGTGCGGTTCGTTTTATACAAATCCTATCCCATCTTTAAAACGAATATCCCAAAAAGTGTGCATTGTAAAAACTTTATATTAAGATTGTCTAAATATCTTTTTTTTAAATTCTTAACCATTTGAACAAAAAAAAAAAACGTATTTCTAAAAAGTGGGCGTGGCGGTGAGCGGATTTAGGAAATTTTGTACACTTGTTCTTTAGGCATGGACAAGGAACCTGTATACCAAATCTCATTATCCTCATGTTGTCGAAACACATTATTTAAAGTAATTAAAACAGTTACGTACATTGTCACTCGAGCAGGTTCGGCATCATCATCTCCGTCGGCTTCCTGATCAACTTCATCACTAGGAGCTTCAGTTACAGAACTGTTTTGACTTAAATATGGGGCTCTAGAAAATCCAGATTCCCCTTTCCTTATGCGATTAGGGGTTCCTAAAAAGATAAAAGCAGATTTAAATTGCACACATTAAAAAACTCAATTAATAAAAATATATGAAAAGACTACAATCTATTGCAAAGACCGTAGAATACTCGAACACCAACATCTTCTAACCATAAACACTGCTGTTGAAAGTATATGAGATGGCTACAATCCGCTGTGCGAATCGTTGAATACCCTTTGCCATCCCATCCTTAGGACAAATGACCCCAAAATGTGGAAGTCAAAAACTGAATTGGGATAAAATATAGGATGTGATATTATCACCACATCTTTTCCATAAAGTTTATCTAAATCTTTTATGGTTCGACAAAAAAACAACCTTTCCCAATTACATATGAGTGTGGTTGGTTACACATATTATTTTTAGAGGAAAACGCCCCCAAAAAGTTCGTGTGGTTTAAGATGATCTATAGATGAAATGTTCATATTAATTTAACCGATTTCACTGATAATCGTTTGTTTTAGTAAAAACGCCCCAAAATGTGGGCATTTCAAAAAAATTATATTGATAAATATAGATATTGACGTTGTCTTAATATGTTATTCAGAAATAACATACGAATAATTCTGAACCGTTTGGCCAAAAATGACGTTTTCATGAAAAGTGGGCGTGGCAGTGAGTGGCTTTTGAAAATTTTTACAAGTGTTTTGCTTTCGAACACAGATTTTAAATACCAAATTGCATCACAAAATTTAAGGCCTAAAAATCGGTGACACACAGACACACTTAGTCGACTCGGCTGGCCATTCTGAGTCGATCCATATACTTCAAGGTCTATCTATCGAAATGATTTCTGTGTACCAAACTAATAATAGGGTATACAAATATGAGAACGTTGTGGCATTCGTTTAGTACACTTTCCCATTCCATCCGTAAAATTAATATCCCCAAAAAGTGGGAGTGGTTAAAAACTTTATGGACATGAAATATTTAACAATTTTTTGGTCAATGGGTTGGTGGAAATCTTCATAGACACTTTAAGCACGTGCTCACAGTAGTGTGAGATTTTTTATATTAGTTTTTTATACATAGTTTGTAACATAGAGAAATGATTTAGGTAGATATACCTTAATGCATATGGATCGACTCAGAATAGCTAGCTGATTTAGCCATGTCCTTCGCCTGAACGTTCGTCCGTACGTCACTAGTTTTTGGGCCCTTAATTTTGAGCTTGGGCTCACTGTTGGATTTAAGTTGCGTGCAAGGTTGGGTTTATGTTAATTCCTTTGCATTCATGTTCATTCTTTCTCAAAAATGTAGGGTTTATTATTATCTAGTTTTCGTTGAGAGTTTTGAATGGAGTGCCAATTTTAAATGGCAATATCCCCGCGTTCGAGGAGAGACTCTCTCGTGTTAAACACGGAAATGAATATTGAACGTTTAAAGACATAAGGCTGGGGTTCCTCAAGGAAGCGTTCTTGGTCCGATACTATTCCTTTTATATACTCGCGATATACCGCAAGATGAAGACACTATGATAGCAACTTTCGCAGACGATACGGATATATTAGCAACGAGTGGCACTATCGAGTCAGCAGCCATAAAAGTCCAACGATGATATTAAACAGACGATATCCTTTTCTTGCATATACAGTTCAAGTTCTCCAATGTTATTGCCATTGGCATTTAAGAAATCTATTTATGTTTAAAGTTGAGTACGTTTGTTGTGAATACTTTTTTCAAGCATAATTACAAGATCCGATCGCAATTCTAATGGCCGCGGTATTTTGGTTTTTTGATTTTAGCTTTGGCTTTGAGATAAGTTTTAGGCTTTTGGTTATTTAAATTTAATTTCTGTGAAATTTTGCTATTTAATTTCTTCTATTTTTTTTGCAACTCTTTATCTACTTCTTTGTGACATGTTCTCCTTTATAATTAATGCAAATAGCAGGAGTTTTCTTATCTAACCTACAATCTGCCGTCAAATTAATTCCGGCAAATTTTACACATCGCGGTTTCTGCGGGCTCCGCGCAGAAGGTCTGGGTTCGATACTCAGCCGTAGCAATAGCAACACCTAAATGATTTTTCACTAGCCCTCCTCTCGTGATGATCTGATAAATCATCTGAGTAGTATCAATTGTCAAGGAAAGCTTATCTCAACTTAGCCGTTCGGAGTCAGCATAAAACAGAAGGTCCCGCCATCGTGCAAGAAGTACACACGCACATATTAATGGTTGTGAGAAAGCTCGGCCCTGTTGCTTGTTTCGCCAAAAATTTGTTTTTGTTTATTTTGGCCCTTTCTGCAAATAGGTTTTTGTATGATTATATCCCTTTTAGAATAAGAATGGAATATAAGAAAAAAATATCTTGTTCAAACTTTATGCAGACCACGAACGGCAGATCACGATTTATTACATTTTTTTGACCCCCTTTTTGCTGTTTGTCTTGCTTGACAATGTTGACTGCATTTATAATTGTATATTGCCTGTTTTTCAGATCGATTACTATGCCATCCTTTAGTTTTCGAGAGAATAGGCGGTAACTTGCAGGGTCTTTAACACAGACTTTCCATTTTTTTTTTGTGTGGAGTTGTTTGGTAGCCTGATAATGGTAACGATTTTATCAAGGTATGCCCTTTATTAATATAGGAAACAGCTTTCCTCTTTTTCATTGTTCTTTCCTTTAGAATCCAGTCGGTTTCGCGACTAAGTTGAAAATGACATCACAACATGTAGTTCCGACATTTTATCAACATATAACGGGTGATTTTTTAAGAGTTAAGTTTTTGAGGTTGGCAGCACTGGTTAGTAATAGCGTCCAAGCGTCATCTGTCAAAGTGACAAGTCTTCAGTATACTCTGCCATTTAATCATGGAAATACTTACATACGACCAACGATTGCAAATTATTCTTCTTCAAAGACGACCGTGGAAGAAACGTTACCGTCAACGGCGAACGCTATCGAGCCATGATACGCGACTTTTTTTTTTGCCCCAGTTGGCTGAGTTGAACTTGGTTGACATATGGTTTCATCGAGACACACAGCTCGTGAAACAATGGTAATGTTGAAGGATGAACTTGGTGAGGAGCTTATCTCTGGAAATGGCCCTGTGAGTTGGCCACCAAGATCATGCGATGTAACGCCTCTTGATTATTTCTTGTGGGGTTATGTAAAGTCGTTAGTATATGTGGACAAGCCGAACACGATTGAAGCCTTACAGGATAACCAAACACGCGTAATTCGTGAAATACAGGCGGAAATGCTCGAAAAAGTGACGCAAAATTGGACCTTCCGAATGGACCATTTGAAACGGAGCCGCGGACAACATATACATGAAATTTAAAACGTAAATGGCAAAGGCCTATTTATCGATTACATTATTTTGAATATTTTGAATATTTGATGCAAATTTGAGTATTTTATTCGATTTAAAAAAAAACTACGCTTACAAAATCACCCGTTATAATGGTTAGACGCTTTAGGATTGGGTATCAATATCGTTTTTTTTAAGAAAACGCGGCTAAAAATTGGGCATGACTAATAACTTTATATGAATAAAATATATATCATGCTCAGACACATTGTCTACAAACACTAGAATTCACATATTTATTTTAATTTCGAACATACAGAGGACACTTGCTAACTAATTTGTTTCTAGACGTTTATTCTCTATTTTCTCTTTTAACTCCTTCTTGTTAAACTAACCGAGGTAAGGCGCTTATAAATAAAATACATTTGTATGAACATTTAAATTGCTGTTTTATTTTCTTAGTTCTTACATATATTTTTAAAGAGAATCGCTGCAACATCTCAAAATTTTGTCTTTTACATCCCGGATTATCTCCAATGGAGACTTATTCATCTAATAAAATTGCATTAAAACAACAAATAAAACTTTTATCGACATTGGGATCGAAAGTTAGCAAATTCTTAGCGATCATCGAGTTTACATAGTCACTATACGTATACCCCACTCTCAGTGAGACAGCAGATTGTCCAAATCATATGAGAGAATCATACACCATATCATCATTAACTCCAATTTAAAAAAAAATCAATAATATGCCACAAACACACACACAACGGCATAACGAAGCTTACAGACAACAATTCTGCATGGTCATCGAAAGCAGCGGCAGCATTTATTTTGGATCAGTTTTATATCAATTGTGGGTGCTGTAAGAAACACGGTTTTTGGCGAAAAGTTCCTGTTTTCAGGTGCGTGTTCTTTAAGTATTTTGTGCAATTTAAAGTCATAACTATAGATAAATTAAATTACGTATAAATTTCTACTCAAAAGTTTAGCGGGCATTGCATTATACGTGTGATAATTAAGGTATATTAGTTCTGATACATAAATTGTAAACTAGAGACATTATTAAGCTATATATAACTTAAAGTATATGGATCTACTCAGCATCGTTGATTTAGCCATGCCTGTCTGTCCGTCCGTCCGGCCGTCTGTTCGTAGGTCACCGGTTTTTAGGCCTTTAATTTTCAGCTTTTCGGTCAAATTTTAAAATATTCGAACAACTTTTGATGCAGTATTATTGGTAATGTTAATATCAAAATGTCGTCCATATGTCATTTTAACTCACGCCTACTTTTTGAGTGCGTTTTCCGATAAAAACTATTTGTATACCCTTAGACAAACGTAGTTTTTTGTCGAACCAAACAAGATTTAGATACTTTCTGAACAAGATGTGGTGCCAAATGTCATTATTCTAGCTCAAAATGTGGTGCCCAAAAATCGGTGACATACAGACGGGCGGACAGACGGATGGACAAACTTGGCTAGATAGACAGATTCGATCCATATACTTTAAGTATAACTATCGAAAGTATTTCTATATGATACAAACTTAATGTCAAAACTATTACATTATGGGATATGGTATGGGATATGGTATAAATACTCAGTAGATGGTCAGAACCCTAGTTGTAAACCCAAAGAAAACTAAATTAGTACTTAGCAATTGCCAAATACTTAGGGGTGATACTTGATAGCAAGCTAAACTGAAAATATCAACGAATATGTAAAGAAAGCAAACATTACCTACACCACAGATAATATAGTTTAATTTGTAAACTAATCTGTGATTGCACTATATAACTGAAACATAATCTGCGGTAAGAAATGAGGCCCCTCCCCGAAGGTCACAGCTGTTGCCAAACCAATCCTTGCTTATGGTGGCCTTGTCTGTTGGAATGCCATGAAAAAGACAAAGCATTTGATTGCACTTACAAATGTTCAAAGAACAGCATGTCTACTCATAATAGGATCCATGCCCCACAGCAGGTTTGGAAACAATCCTAGCCATACTCGAAGCTGCCGAATCGGCTAGAGTATTGGACATATCACAAGAGGATATAAAAAAGGCTATAATCCGCTGTGTTGTTGATTTAATACCCTATCCCATCCCATCCTTAAAATTAATTTCCCAAGAATGTGGGCGATGAAATATTAAAATTAGCGTTGTCACTACATATTGTTCAGACTGTTTATCAAAATCTTTTGTGGTTCGAAAAAAACAACGTTTTTTTCCTGCATATGCTATGGGGAAGTATATACAAATAGCTTTTATAGGAAGTACCCCCAAAAAGTTTGCGTGAGTTCAAATTATCTAAGAACGAAATGTTCATATTATCATAACCAATGATCTTACACGAACAATTTTTCAAATATTTCAAAAATGGTACCGGAAAATGTTTTTTTAATGAAAACGCCCTCAAAATCTAGGCGTGGCAAAAGACTTTGTTGGGATTGTCTAAATATGTTACAAAAACACATTTTCAAATATCTTAACCGTTGCCCAAAAACAACGTTTTACTGAAAAGGGTGCGTGACAGGGGGGGATTTTGAAAATTTGTACACTTGTTCCACACAGAGCTAAAGGCTCTATGTAAGCAGAATAAAGTCCAAATTATTATCTGGGTGCCAGGACAAAATAACACTATAGGGAATGAGAATGCAGTCGAGCTAGCCAGGTTAGGATCATCTAGCTGAATCTCCTTGTGCGATATAAGCGTTAGACCTCCACTTGCTCCTCCACAGAAAATAACTAGACACACACAAAATGAAACAATATCTAGGTGGGAAAACGTAAACACTTATTAACAATACATATTAAAAACATATGAGAAGGCTACTATCCGCTGTGCGGATCGTTGAATACCCTATCTCATCCCATCCTTAAAATGAATATCCTCAAAATGTAGGCGTTATGGCTATGAAATACAGAAAATGACATTGCGCAACATAACTATTGTTCAAACAGTTTATCAAAACCAACGTATTTCTATTACTAATGCCTTGGAATGGTTTTTGTAAGAAAACGCCCCCAAAATGTGGGCGTAGGTGAACATGCTCAATAGAAAAATGTTTATTATATTATTATTACGGAAGTATTTGCATCAAAAGTTTTTTCGAACTTTTTAAAAATTGGACAGAAAGTGTTTTTTCCTAAATACGCCCCCAAAAAGTGGGCGTGGCAAAAAACATTGTATAGACGAAATATTGATATTAAGATTGTCTGAATATGCAACTGAGACATTTTTAAAATTCCTTACGGTTTGGCCAAAAACTACGTTTTTCTAAAAAGGGGGCGTGGCAGTGGGCGGATATACCCTATCCAATAGGAGTATATTAGTTTTGATACATAGTTTGTAACATAGAGAAATAATTTAGGTACATATACCTCAAAGTATATGGATCGACTCAGAATCACTAGCTGAGCCGATTTAGCCATGTCTGTCCCTCCGTCAGTTCGCCGAAAGTTTTTGGGCCTAAAGTTTTGAGCTAGAAGGATGAAATTTGGTACACGTGCTCTTTGTTGCTCCCAGCAGAACAAGGGTACAAATTTTTGAAATCCTTCCAGTGCTACGCCCCTTTTTAAGAACGTAGTTTTTGGCCAAACCATAAGGAATTTTAAAAAATATTTAGAGAATCTTTATATCTATATTTTGTCTTTATGACGTTTATTTGCCACGCCTCCTTTTTGGTGGCATTTTTAGTAAAAAACCTTTTTTCGGTCAAATTTTCAAATATTCGAAAAAACGTTTGATTCAAAAACATTAAAGAAATTAATATGCACTTTTCGTCCTTAGACCTTTTTAACCCACGGCCACTTTTTGGGAGCGTTTCCTACAAAAACCATTTGTATGCCCTACCCCAAGGCATATGCAATGGAAAAACGTTGTTTTTTGTCGAACCGTAAAAGATTTTGATAAATTTCTGAACAATATATTGTGACAACGTCATTTTCAATATTTTATCGCCATAAAGCCCACTTTTTGGAGATATAAATTTTAAGTATGGGATGGGAAAGGGTATTCAACGATACGCACAGCGGATTGTAGCCTTCTCATATGTTTTTTTTTTTTAAATTTAAACCATATATGCAATAAAATTTAGTTCAAGGAAAAAGTTGGAAATGCGAAGGAGTGTTTTTACAATCTCCTGGTTGGTCATTCCGTAACTTTGAAAATGATTATTACTCAAACGGTAGTAGAGACCTCATGATTTGACGATTATTGTTTTAAGTGAAACAATAACGATAAAGTGATATCGCTTACAGCAAAAACTACTATTGATCTTACGTGATGAAAGATGTACCATAGATATGTTATCGTCAAACGATAATAACTTTACGGAATGAGGGCCCTAGACAAAACGTATGAGTGACTATCGAAGTATTATGTTAAAAAAATGCTGGGAGATTTTAACACAAAGTTTAGGAATAGGGACATCTTTAGCAGCAATGTCGGAAAACAAAGCCTGGCAAATTGCTAAGTCTAATAGACTTTGCTTTGTTGGTTGGGTGTTGTAGAACGAGGGTAGACTCTGATTAGCTTTAACTTGGCAATGCCCAGGCTAGTCTCATCCAACCGGATTTGACTTGCTTAACGATAAGTGCGAGTGTTGATAACAAAGCGAAAAACAGCAACACTATAAACAGCATGGTGCGAATGGCCTGGAATGAATACTCGGCCTTCTGTCCCAGGTATCACAGCTGGATACTCTTTGATGTCAATATTCGGATTGATGCACCAATCCCCTTTAGAAATCCCAAAAGAATCAACTGGCCAAAGTTTGACCAAATAGTTAATTCTAGACTTCAAGCAATACCAAAATCTAAGTTCACTTCGACAGACGAACTGAATGCAGCTATCGTTACCTTTGAGAAGGCAATGAGTACTGCTTTCAAGGTCTCGTGTCCAGCCAGTTACGGTAGGAAAAAACTACCTCCCTGGTGGAGTGAGGACCTTAGTAAACTTAGGAATATGACCAGGGTCATTTTTAACATATGCCATAAATACAACTTTTGGCAGCCCTATAAAGATTGCCTTAGAATATACAAAGCGGCTATTCGTAGCGCCAAGAAAGAATCCTGGCAGGAATACTGCGAATCCATCAACACCCTTAAAGACTCTTCCAGACTGAGCAAAATCTTAGCGAAGGACCATTCAAACCCGTCCTTAATAAGAAAGTCGGATGGTAGCTGGGCAGAGACCTCATCCGAATCTCTGTCTATCCTAATTAACACACACTTCCCGGGTTGTAAAGAGGTGCCGCCAGCATCTGCTGACTCTCGGCCCGCTGACCATACAACTTGGGAAAATATCAAATCCATTATAACCAAAGAAAAGACATCCTGGGCAATTAATAGCTTCTCACCCTATAAATCACCTGGCCTTGATGGCATCTTGCCGATCATGCTACAAAACTCACTGGATACTGTATTACCGTGGTTGTTGCCAATTTATAGAAGTTGCATTTTACTAAACTTTATTCCACACTCATGGAGACGTGTCAGGGTAGTTTTTATACCAAAGGCGGGCAGACGTGGACATGAATCTGCAAAAGATTTTAGGCCCATCAGCCTTGCTTCCTTTATACTAAAGACCCTGGAGCGGATCCTTGACATCCATGTGCGAAGCATTCTTAATAAATCACCGCTATCCACATCACAACACGCTTATCTCAAAGGCAGATCGACTGAAACCGCTCTGCATGAGGTGATTGGGACCATCGAAAAGTCCCTCTACTACAAAGAGTACACCCTAGCCACTTTCCTTGATATAGAAGGGGCTTTCAATAATGTACAAACTGACAGCATACTAGAAGCCCTAACCGTAACTGGTGTAGAGGAGCATTTTAGCCAATGGATTATATCCATGCTAAGGTCTAGAATCATTCAATCAACACTAGGCAACAGCAGCTTAACGCGATATGCTGACAGAGGTACACCACAGGGCGGTGTGATATCTCCTCTGCTGTGGCTTATTGTTATGAACAAACTGTTAGTCCGACTTGATCGGGATAGGATTAAGGCAGTGGCTTACGCGGACGACGTGGTGATCCTAGTGTCAGGAAAGTTTCTCCCAGTGATTAGCGAAATCATGGAGTACGCTCTGGGTTCTGTGAGCACGTGGGCTACAAGCTGTGGCCTGGGTGTTAATCCGAGCAAGACGGAAATGATGCTTTTCACCACGAAGACCAAAATACCAGCCTTTAACCTCCCCCGACTTAATGGACAAGCGCTCTCACTCTCATCCAATGCCAAATATCTAGGGACTATCCTAGATACTAAGCTTAATTGGAAAACCAACATAGAACAAAGGGTCAAGAAAGCATGTATAGCTTTCTATGCCTGTAGAAAAACATTCGGCAAAAGATGGGGCCTACAACCAAAGATGACACTTTGGATGTACACTGCTGTTGTTCGGCCGATACTCACCTATGGGGCACTAGTCTGGTGGCCTTCTGTGGGTAAAGGGTATATCATTGACAAACTTAAGAGGGTACAAAGAACTGCTTGTATCGGCACAACTGGGGCCATGAGATCTTGTCCTACTGATGCCTTAACGGTTCTTCTCCACCTTCTCCCTCTAGATATCCATATCAAAGATATTGCAATGTGTAGTGCAGTCAGGCTCAAAGAATCTGGCTGCTGGTTCAATAAGCCCTATGGGCACAGCAATATCCTAGATTCATTGCCAGCAGGTCTAGCTGACCATCATACCGACTACATGATACCCAAACTGAACTTCCACAATCACTTCACCGCTGGCTTTCCAACTAGAGAGGATTGGAAAAACGCATTGGTTGAAAAAGATTTTGACACACTTATTTACACCGACGGCTCCAAAATGGACTGCGGAGTGGGCGCCGGTGTCTACTCGGACACACTAAAAATAAAAAAATCGTTTCGCCTCCCTGATTCCTCCAGCGTATTCCAAGCGGAATTGTTGGCTATTAGGGAGGCATGTCACGCGATTAAACACGATAGTACTCCCAAGCAAAATATCGCTATTTTTGTCGACAGTTAAGCCGCTATTAAGGCGATTATTTCGGTATCGACGTCATCAAAACTAGTACTTCAATGCCAAAACGAACTGGCCTCCATTGGGAGTCGATACAGTATCACTCTCATATGGGTTCCAGGCCATAGTGACATAGATGGAAATGAACAGGCTGATGCCCTTGCCAGGTTGGGCTCGTCCCTTCCCAGCTCACGTGCAATCGGCATTCTCACTCCTTTAAAAACTATCATGAATAATATCAACACACACTCTCTTAAAACAGCTGAACATAGGTGGCGTAACCTCAGTGGGTGCGCCATTTCAAGAGATATGTGGCCTCGCTACAACAAGACTAAAACACGGGACCTCTTAAGCAGATCCCGTAAGGAAGTCTCCAGGGTGATAGCAATTACCACTGGACACTGGCCCATCGGTGACCATGCTGTTCGAATGGGTATACCCAACAACACCAACTGTCGCAGTTGCAAGGAGGTGGGGGAGAAGGAAACTCTAACTCACTTTCTGTGCAAATGCCCGGCTCTGTCAAGAGCAAGACAACGAACCCTAGGCAAACCTGTCTTTGACAATATCCGCGACCTCTCTGATAAACACATCAAAGAACTGATCGCCTTCCTTAATGCCACTGGTTGGATTTAGTACACGCCAACTAACAACAAGACATAACATTTAACCGCACGAGTTTTTGGCATCAAAACGGCGCACCTCAGCGCTAATTGTGTTTCGTCTTGTACGAACAGCCAATCAAACTAACTAACTAACTCTGTCCCAGGTGAACCTATATGAGCTGCTTCCACATATTCGGACAACATGTTATCTATGACTCTCAAGGGTAAGTCAGGCCCCTTTAACAGAGATGGTGGCGGATGAACCGAAAGGCCAACGGCAGTGCTCAATCCTGTACTAGATACTAATGGCCCCGTCTCCTAACCGTGTCCGAATGGTATCTAATAAATTGGAACTGGCCCTCCAGGTTGGGGGATTTGCTTTGGGTTAACTACCCACCCATGGAAAAAACTATATGTTACGAAGCAACCAATAGCCTCGGAAAGGACTGATCTTATTGTAGACGACCATGCTAAACGAAAAAAATGAAAAAAAAAATGAATGTAAGAACATTAAACAGGAGAGGTGCAGGCGAACAACTGGCGGAAACCCTTAACTACTACAAAGTAGATATTACTGCCATCAAGGAAATACGATGGGATGGGCCGGCAAAAAGAGGCTGAAAATGTGACATCTACTACGGACCGTGTTATAGTGAGCAGAAACAACGACTATTCGAATGCAGATTTGTTATAAGTGCCAGAATTAGCCAAGAAGTCTTATGTTTCCAAGACATTAGCGTACGCATTGTAACAATCCTCATCAAGGCCAAATTCGCAAACATAAGCCTTATATGCGCTCATGCTCCGATCGACGGAGGAAAAAGATGATATAACTAAGGATTGCTTCTACGAGCTCCTTAACAAAAGCTATGAGCGCCTACCGATATACGATGTTAAAATCGTGCTGGAGGATTACAGAACCGATAAAATTTTCGCACTTTGGCAGATCCTGGAAAAAGCCTTAGAAAAAAAATGGGTTTAACAGTAAATGAGGGTAAGACTAAGTAGGTATATGCTATCAACATGAAAGGACACACAACGTCGACGAATTAGACAGAACGTCACCATTAACAGATATAACTTTGGGGTTGTACAGGACTTTGTCTACCTCGGCTCCTGATTAACTCTGACAACAACATCTCATTAGAAATTAAATGAAGAATTACGCTGTTTCTTCATGCTAAGAAGGCAATTTAGTATGACAATCTCATCGTATTTCCTGGATGGCAGTAATGTCTGCTTTGTAGCAATTTAGGGCTTCCGCTAGTTGTTCGCCTGCACCTCTCCTGTGGGTAGATAACCCAAAGCACAACCCACAACCTGGAAAGCCAGTGCCAATTTATTAGATACCCCTAGGACACGGGGCCATCAGTATCTACTACGGGATTGAGCGCTGTTTTTGGCCTTTCGGTTCTCCCGTCACCATCTCAGTTCAAGGGGCCTGACTTACCCTTGAGATTCCTAGATAACCTGTTACCCGATATGTCAAAGCAGCTTATCTAAGTTTGCCTAGGACAGCAGGGCGGGTATTCATTCCGTGCCATTCTGATCAGCTGTTTATAGTGTTGCTGTTTGTCGTCTAGTTATCAACACTCGTACTTAGCAAGTCAAATCCGGTTGGATGAGATCAGTACCCGATGGTTACCAATTGATGTTTAGTCAGAGTTACAACCACTGGACATTGGCAAGTTAAAGCCTATCAGAGTCTATCATCGTTCTACAACAACCAACCATCTCTATAAGACACCTTACCAAATTTACTTGTCGTTTGATCAAAAACGAAGTGGGCCTGTGTGCGGATTTTAAAAATGTTTCTACATGGACAGACGATTGACGAATGGATGAAAAGACAGTCATAGGTTAATCGACTCATCCAGCGATTCTGAGTTAATCCGTAGATTTGATCACATGACTAAGTACCTAAAAAAACATTTTTTTTCAAGTTTAACTGATACACGAATCGCCCATCATGATCGTATTTGGAGTGCATGCCACATTTATTAAAGTGTTGTTTTTATTTAATTTTATTTATAAAATAACACATATTCTATTATACAAATACATATATATACAAACGGGTATATAGACATTAGTAAATCATATCTAGCATCACATAATAATCTGCATATCTTGAAATGTACCTGTTTTTTGATCCTCTGTGTAAAATACTACATCTCCGTCTGATTCACTCCTAGTGGGAGGCTGTGTCGCTTGGGGATTTATTTGGTTTAAAACATCTTGAGTTGGGCTGCAATTAGAAATACTTCCGACAGTCGGTGGAACTTGTGTATTTGTTGGTTGCTGTGTGGTACTCGCAGACGTTTCCATACGATTTCTTGACTTTCGTCTCTTGAGAACACTGGCTCCTCGTTTAGCAACCTGTACCATTAGGGTCTAAAGCAATTCATTCAAAACGAAAAAAGAAAAAGCAACAACAACACATTGAAGACACATAGCAAACACATACATACATAGATAATTATTAGGATATAACTAATGGGAAATAAATGTGCAATTCAAATCAATTATTCAATTCATTTCCAATTATAATTTATGTATTTTATGATGTTAAAAAAATATATGTACATTCGTAGGCCAAATTTAAATTAAAAATTAATTTTAAATTACACTTGTACTGGAAGCAAGAATAAAGAGCTTATATATACCTAATATCATTACCCTATGTAAACATATATGGGAAGCCTTATATACCCCTATGGTATACCAATAGAGTATAAGGGCGCATTTACGGCTAACGCTTTTAAGCGAGTGCGCTAGTCCGATCCAGACCACGTAAGTGCGCTAGTAAAAATAAACCGTGGACGATTGTTCACGCTAGTTCAAGCCAGTAAACTTGAAAATCAAATGAGTTTTAATCTACAAAATTACGAGCGTGGACAAATGCGTGATCTGCGACCACGTTATTGATTATCCATATCCATAAGATTTACTAGCGCACCAGCGCGAACAAGCTCCAACGCTTACTAGCGTTGGTCTTAACCGTGGCCTAAGAGTAGTATTTCAAAAAAGCCCCTTAAAAGTGGGTATTGGTCATCTATGCATACATAGATCTATATTCCAATATTACCAAAATATATGCAACAACACTTTTTTTCAAAAATCATCTAACTTTAACCAAAAAACCGTTTTTTTAAATGGCCATAAAAAGTGGGCGTGGCTAAAAACTTTATATGGATGAAATACAATGACATAGTCTAAAAAATCTTGTTCTCAAGTTTCTTATGAACTATTTAAAGATACTTTTATGGTTTACAGACAAAATACGAGAGGAGAGTCTATATACAAACATTTTAGCTCTAAATTATATGCCCACAGACGACTAACAGACGGATGGACAAACGAACAGATAGACATAGTTAATTCGTTGAGCTAGCGATTCTAAGTCGATCCATATACTTGTCTACCTAAATTATTTCTCTACGTTACAAACTATTTGTCAAAACTAATTAAACCAAAGAGATATGGTATGAACATATGAGAAGGCTACAATCCACAAATTGTTTAATACCCTATCCACACCCACCCTCAAAATGAAATATTACAAACTATTAAGACACTTTAAATATCTTTATTTCGTCTTTATATTAAATTTTATAGAAAACAAGCTGGCCCGTCAAACGTTGTTTTGCCATTATCAAATGGAATGACCGCCTACAGCGCCACCTGTTGAGAATTTTTCAATTTTTCTTTTTTCCTAAACCTTCGCGGAGCAATTACGAACAAATCCGCAGAAGGAAGTATCCAATTTGGTCCAGTCGTTTTCGAGTTTTAAGCATCCGAACAAACCAAGATCCATTTTTATATATTTAGAAGAAAAGTTGTCACAACATATTGTTCAGACAGTTTATCAAAATATTTGATGGTGCGACAAAAAACAATGTTTTGCTATTGCATATGCCTTGAGGGTATACAAAGGGTTTTTGTAGGAAAAGGCCCCAAAAAAGTGGGAGTGGGTTAAAATGGTCTGACGACGAAATGTTCATATTGGGATTATTGAAGTTTTTGCATCAAAAGTTTTTTGAATATTTGAAAATTTGAGCGAAAAACGTTTTTTACTGAAAACGCTCCCAGTAAGTGGACGTGGCAAAAAACTTTATATAGACGAAATATAGATATTCTGATTCTCTTAATATGTTGCTCAGATACTTTTTTAAAAATCCTTACGGTTTGGCCAAAAGCTACGTTTTTCTAAAAAGTGGGAGTGGCTGTGGGCAGATTTCGAAAATTTTACACTTGTTCTGCTCCCAGCACGTGTACCAAATTTCATAATTCTAGCTCAAAATTTAAGGCCTAAAAACTGGTGACGTACGGACGGACGGACGGACAGACATGGCTAAATCGAGTCAGCAACCGATTCTGAGTCGATCCATATACTTTGAGGTATATCTAGCTAAATTATTTCTCTATGTTACAAACTATGTATCAAAACTAATATATACCCCTATGGGATAGGGTATAAACATTTGTATACACTACCCCATAACATATGCAAGAGAAAAACCTTGTCTTTTCTAGAACCATAATCTGTCTGAACAATTTTTTGTGAAAATGTGATTTTCTATATTTAATCTCCATCGTGTTTTAAGTCATGTCCACTATTTGGGGATATTAGTTTTACAGATGGGATGGGATAGGGTAGCTTTCTCATATGTTACAAACTTAATGTGAATACTTAAATACGCCTATGGGATAGGGTATAAACATTATTCCCGGTGGAGAACCGGAAAAACTCGCGTTTTTATACCCTTTCCCATAGGGGTATATTATTTTTGATACAGACGTCAGTCTGTAGGTCACTGGTATATGTGATCCTTGTACGTGCTGTACGAACAAGTTTAAAAATTTTCAAAATCCGCCCACTGCCACGCCCGCTTTTTTAGAAAAACCTTATTTTTATTCAAACGGTTAGGAATCTTAAAAAGTGTCTGAAATACATATTTAGACAATCTGAATATCTACAATTTTTTTCCAAGCCCACTTTTTAGGGGCGTTTTTAGCAAAAATACTTATTTCGGTCAAATTTTCAAATATACAAAAAAAAACTTTCGATGAAATTTTAATAAAATTAATATGAACGCTTCTTCCTTAGACCATTGATACTCACACGCCCACTTTTTGGGAGCGTTTTTCTACTAAAACCATTTGTATGCCCTACCCCAAGGCAAATGCAATAGAAAAACGGTGTTTTTTTGTCGAACCATAAAAGATTTTGATAAACTGGCTGAACAATATGTTGTGACAACGTCATTCTCTATATTTCATCGACCACATTTTGGGGATATTCATTTTTAGGATGGGATGGGATAAGGTATTAAACGATCCGCACAGCAGATTGTAACCTTCGCTTCAAATGTGATTTGAAAATTAAATGGGTGTATAAATCTCTATGAATAGAGTGCATTATTTATTTAATTGTTTCTAAACGTCAATGAAACGTCGATGTTCGGTGTGAAAGCGTCAAGTAGTTTTCGATAACTTTTTGTCTAAAACTAAATTTTCGATTCAACGTGAAAACCATTATACAAAAAATTATGTATATTATGATATTTATATCTTCTTCTGTTTTTGAAGCGTGCATTTAATTAGGTATATTTTCCACTTTTATTTTAAAGTAAGTGATTATATAGTTCAGAAGCGGTATTTTGCAAAAATATAAAAAATACTAGTATACAAAATATATAATAATTAGATTTACCTTTCCAATTTGAGTTGGTAAAACATTATACGATGAAGCTGTTCGATTATTTGTGAGTGTTTTGTCCTGGATGTAAATTAACCAAGTCGCTTCACTATGAAAACTTTTGTCCGCTGCATAGCAACGCCATAAGCATTGAATAAGCATGGCAGCTGCAGGAATTTGACGATTAAAATGTTTCTGCCTTTGTTTCTGCTGCACTTTAAGAGCAAATCCGCTTCCTAATATACCCTGAAAATATATAAGTAAATTGCTTAAAAAAATTATAAGGTTAAAACTCTAAATATAAATCAACTTTTTAAGCAGGGATACTATAACTTATTCCTTATAAATCATGATATCTCATCCCTCTATTGCCAAGATTTCATATTATCCTTCCGACCTAGCATTGGTGTCAGGTGGACTATAAATGTTTTAGAACTTGAATATGAAACAATAAACAAATTCAGAGAAGATTAAACAAGAGCCATTTACTTTCATTGTCTATAATCTATAAAAGAAAAATTAACAACACGGACAAACTTCCCCAGACAGACGGACAGATTTGGCGGACCCATTTGGGCTTCTCTATCATCGTAATGTTAGGTTTGATTAAGATCTCGAGTTCGATTAATAGGAGCAAGTAAAAATAAAATGACACATTTTTTACCTGTAAACAAATAATACACATTTCAAATTATTAATAAAACTGTGTTCACAAATGATAGCATTTGCAATGCTGCGATTTCGTGTAGTCGGAAATAGTTGGGACACTAGCAAATGATCAGAAATGCTAAAAAATTTTCAAAATTTTCTGCAAAAAGAAATCGCAAATGGAATTTGCAAGGACAGCATATTTTGTTTTCCATGGGCTGGTGGAAATCTGCATAGACACAGTAGTGTGAGATTTTTACTCACTAAAACCTTATCTAACAATTTTTTCATCACGAGTATATATGAATGTTTGGCAGGTAATTTTCCATTGAGAGTTCCTGACTTTTCCGCAATTCATATATCGCGGTTTCGGGCCAAATTCAAGGGTTTAGTTCTTTGAAGACGCCGCAATAAATTTGTTTTGTCAAGAATTTGGAGGACCGTTGTATTTTCGTGCTAAAATTTTCATTTTATCATTTACCTAGGGAATACCTTATATACTTATGGCCTAATAAACGTTTTTTTTTATATTTTCGTGCAAATTTTTCATTTTATATTTTACCGCTGGAATACCCAGATCTCTCTGTAGACCTTCGTTCCTTATGTACAACGGCGCATTGAAGAATGATCTTAACATTTTGTTTTCAAAAGTTTGTAAAATGTTTAGATTCTTTTCCCTGGTATAACCCCATAGTTGTATAAAATATGTCCAAATCGGTTTTAGCACTTGATTGTATATAATAGCAGCTTGTTATCAAGGTGAAGCTTCGAATATTTTCCAGCAACCAGTACAGAACTCTGTATTTATTTTTTAGTTCTTCGCATTTCTTTTTTACATGCGACTCCCATTTTAATTATGCATCGAGTGTCATTCCGAGATATTTCGCTTCATTTGCAAACGGGACTCGAACCGTATTCAGGCAAATTGTTTGTCCGCTTATACGAAAAATCTACATGAATCGATTGGCTCTCGTTAAGTGCAATCCGCCAGGATTATTTCCATTAATTAACCTCGTTAAGATCGTCTTCTTATTTCATATTTGTATCGTCTATTGTTGTCCCAACTGCTAGTAAAGCAGTATCATCAGCAAACGTGTCAGCTATTGTATCGTTTGTTTGTGGGATATCACAACTGAATAGGAGGTGCAATATTCGTTTCCACGTTTCACACGGAGGAGTCTATGCTTAAGATACGACACGAGGTTTTTATATAATTTTTCAGGCAGAACTTGACTTAGTTTATACTTAGGACCTTTGTGCCACACCTTGTCAAAAGCTTGCGACACGTCAAGAAATACGGCTGAGCAAATTTTCTTTTCTTCGAAAGCTTTCTAAATTACATCTGTAATTCGATGTACCTACTTCGCCCACCTTCGAATGTTTACTTCTAAAACAAAATTTATTGTGAATTTGTGATGGTGAAGATGATGAACATGGTTGATATTATGGTTCTCAAACTTATTAAGCTGCGGAACCCTTAACAAGGCCCAAATATATTTCAGAACCCAAACTCTTAATGATATTAAAAATGAAAAACAACATATTTCAAAATCAATTTTTTTCATGGTTGAATGAAACTGTTTCATTGTTTTATATTTTAATTATTTTTTATATAACGTATACGTTGAAAAGCCTGCTTCACAGCGATACGTTGTGACAAAAGGTAGCAAATTTAATATAGCCTGCTTGGCAAGTTCAGGGTAGTCACTCCAATACCAACCCAAAATTCGTTCAATAATACAGAATCAAATATCTACATGTTTCGATTAAGAAAAACTCTGCAGATCTATAAGAGACTCGTTTTCCGGAATGCCTAGTAGGCTGAGTTTTCATTAGAAATGGATTTTGTACCCACTTGAGTAATCTAATAGACGTCTTTCTAGTCTTACCAAATGTCCAACCATCATATTGCCAACATCTTTTCTGAGCTCTAGCATGTTTCCTTGCAAGAATTCATGTAAAACTGGAAAACATTCAACATTCTGTATACAGGTAAGCCAGAAAATAATGTTTAAAGCTGCCAGTTAATCTCTCACAAAAAATACTTATATAGATTTTCCCTGCAAAGCAGTAGCAGCTTCTTTAAACATTTCAAAAAAGTTTGCAAGATAAGCTAATTTTGTTATACATTGCTTATCATGCAATACATAAAAAAGGTTTGCTGAATATATATTTTTGTCCAAACTTTCAACTCATCACAAAGTTAGAATAATATAAATACAGCTTTTCCTCTGAAAAGCCATCTTGTTTCCGTTTGCAGAAGAAGTGATTCGTACCGACTTCCCATGTCGTTGCACACTTTTGTGAACGATCTCAATTGGCCGACTTTTTTCGAAATTTACAATCTTACCAGTTTCATCAAGAGATTTTTTCAAATCAGCCGACATTTTTCTTACCACAAGTGCACAATGATGCAAAATATTATGACTGCGGTTGTTTTAACAGTTTGTAACATAGAGAAAAAATTTAGCTACATATACCTCAATGTATATGGATTGACTCAGAATCACTAGCCGAATCGATTAAGCCATGTCTGTATGTCCGTCTGTCCGTCCGTCCGTCCGTCCGTCTGTATGTATGTCACCGATTTTTAGGCCTTAAATTTTTAGCTAGGATAATGAAATTTGGTCAAACAGCCGTATCTTTTCAATGTAGGCTGATGATACATTGAACCACACGGGACAACCGTAAACAATGATCGGCCTTATGAGGGCCATGTAGCATATGACTCTCACCCTTGAATTAAGTTGACTACTTTGAAACAATCTTTTTGTCAGAGCATAAGCCTCTAACCACACGGTGTCGAAGGCCTTCTCAAAGTCAACCAGACAGGCCACTGTGCACTGTTTTGGACTTATTCCATTGAATGTCGGACACTAGTTTCGACGCGGAATGAATAATTTTATTTTCCTCGACCGACTTAAACAGAGCTCTATGACTGTTTTTCGAATAACTTGCTTATTGACCGTAATTAGCTGGGTTTGTTTTGTCCTTGTCCTTTTTAGGGACCACCCCCATTTTCCAGTGCACCGGATAATGTGCATTATTCAGTGCATTGTTAAACAGGGTTTTGAAAATATCGCCTGCTTCTATTGGCAGGTGTCTCAATACAACATTTGGGACACCGTCCTCTCCCGCCGACTTTTTATTTTTCTGTGATACAAAGATGTCCATGAGTTCATCTTTTTACACAACCAGCATCAGGCTATTAGCGACTATGCCATTTGAAGGGTTTTCGTCATTGAATACGGTAAACCCGTGATTCTCAGATCGCCAAGCTTGGAGTACAGTACGTAGTTAAAAGTGATTCAGAAACGCTCTTTCCTCAATATCGCGATTTGGGCGAACAGGGTTGTTCACCGTATACATGGTCTAGAAAATAGCGCCTATCGAATTCGCCTTTTCCTGAGGATCTTCTATCGTGGAAAAACCGTCGTTCGAGTCAACACTTTCCGGACTTATACCAACAGCCGTGAGTGTCTGTCTGTTCTCTGTCGTTTGGGAAATTCGGACACAAGAAATGTCGTTCTGATCTTATCGCCTGAATATTTTTTTTATTTGCGCGAACATATTCGGGCTACTAGTTTTTATAGCCTGAATTTCCTTGCAAACTTACAGATTTTCTGTAATTCTCCGAGATTAATTGTTTAAGGTTTGTGATCAGTGACTTCAATGTCCGAATCTCTGGGTCTTGTCTGGCAGTAAATTGTCTATGCAGCCGTTTAAGCCTCAAGACCAGTCTGCTTTTGTGTTTTTGGAGTGCATCGATAAATATTGGCCAATTTCATAGTTTGTAAGATTTCTATTTGTCGGTGGATTGGTTTCGCTCAACTTAATTCTCGCTTTACAACTCTGGCGAAGCGCGGCCAGTTCGACTTTCGAAGATTGAAAGAACGCACTTAGTCGAACTCCTCCAGTTGAGTTTGCTCGTTTGGGATCCTGAATACGGCATCGAGTCCGAGGTGGTCACTATCGTAATCGAATGCTCGCACACAGTTCCGCGCGTGTTCGTTATTTGTCAGTTGTAGTCTATTGTCCATAAGAGCTAAGTCCAGAAAAGAGTTTCCTCTCGGGAAAGACGGGATACAAACTAAGTTTGTACCCAATAATAATTTGCTCCCTCCAATTTTGAAGCAGTCGACCTCTAGTGTTCGCGATTGTATTTCCCCAGGCCGCGTGCTTAGCGTTAAGATCACCGGCTAAAAAGTAATAATTATCAGCCGATTGAAGCTGTAGGCAACGAAACAGTGTCTCGAAATCTGCTATAAATTGAGTTTGTTGAGTTGCTTCAGGTCCATTAAGTGACCCCACATACATTCTCCTCAGACTATGGAGAGGAATGCATACGATGCATGCTTCCAGCACCTAGAACCTACGTTCTTCCCCGCTATATATGATGTTATGGCATAAACCTTTGCGTAATAAGGCAGCGACTCCACCCCCTCGGGAGGAGTGGGATCGGTCTCTCCTTACTACATGGTAGTTGCTGTATCCCACTTTGTGTCTCTGGTTTAGGTTAGTTAGTTTCCCTGACCAAAAGTACATCCGGGAATTGGGTTTTTAACAGATTTGAAAGGACGGTTCTTCTCTCGACCCTGACTAGCGAATTAACATTCACAGCTAGCATCTTAAAGTTTACCTCATCGAACCCCATCATTTTTATGGCGCGCTAGAATCGGCAAACATCAAATAGATATAATGTATTCGGGCTGCTCGTTCGTTCAACGACAGCAAGAACTTCTTCAGATCCATATCAGCTTCAGGTGCTTTTTCAGCAACCTTAGGAATGTTTAATGTCTGGGGTTTACCCGGTCCAGCTGCCATTTGGGCAAAGGACACGTTGGGTGCAACCCAATTTGTGAAATAGCGACTTTAAGTCGACTTTCTTCTTTTACAGCCTGTATCCGAGCTAGTATACTCTTCTTCTTCTGTTGGAATACAGGACACCCGTTGTAGTTAGCAGAGTGCCCTGCACCCCCGCATCATCGATTCCCTTCAGGATGACCGTTTTTAATTTTTCGTTTTTCGGCGTATACGTAAAGTAATCCACCTTAACGTCCCCCAGGGCATTGCGGACTTTTTTATAGTCCTCCATACTATTACACATAATTTTGTGTGTTTTAGGCCGAAATATGATTGGCTGAAAAATCGGATACTAACGCTAGTACCCATGACACTTACATTTATTGGGGGTACTTCTTCCCTCTTTTGTATCTGTTGCTGCGTCTGCTGCTGCTATTGTTGTAAATTGCATTGGTTGCATTTTTTATTTTTCTGTCGCTAAAGCATTTGCTACGCTTTCAGCTCTTGTTCTTGCTTCAGCTGCTGTCGCCTTTCCTTCTCTTCGAGGGCGTTTTTTCTCCTCTCTTCTAGCTTGGCTAGTAATTCAGCTTAACTTTGCCTCCTCATTATCCAAAGCCGGCGTTTCATCGACTTCGGCTAGGTTTTTGAAGGGTTTTCCATCACCAACGTAGGGTTCCCCATCTTCAGTCACGGCTCATCGAGGTCAATTCTAATAAATGCCCCTTCTTCCGCTGATTTTGGCTGCGGTGAAATGTTTGTTGCCATGCTTCTCTTTGTGGTGAGATTAGGCGTCGGATTTAGCTTCGCATCATCTCACCTATTTCGGCTGTTGCGGCTTTCGTTATCGCTGGTACAGTTCCATGTGCCAGCTTTGCCTTTCCATCAGCCTTAGCAGATAACGATGACGGTGACGATGATGTTGTTGTTGTTGTTGACGGTTTTCTTGGGAATGCAGGCATCGCATCGTCAGCTTTTGCCGTTTAAATTAAATTAAAAACATATGAGAAGGCTACAATCCTGTGCGGATCGTCTAATACCCTATCCCATCCCACCTGTAAAACGAATGTCCCCAAAATGTGGAAATGGAATAAAACAGAAGGGGAAAAAATAGAGAACAAATTGTACAGTTAGTTTATAAAGTACTTTTATAGTTCTACAAAAAAATGGTTTTTCTCTTGCATATGTTATGGGGTAGTGTATAAATATGGTTTTTATATATAAACACGCCCCCAAAAAGTGAGCGTAGGTTAAAATAGTCTACAGACGAAATGTTCATATTAATATTACCAACGATTCTGCATCGAAATTTTTTCAAAAATTTAATTTGACCGGAAAAAGTTTTTTTTACTGAAAACGCCCCCAAAAAGTGGGCGAGGAAAAAAACTTTATATTGACGAAATATAGATAATGCAATTGTCTAAATATGTTGTTCAGAAACTTTTTCCATATTATTTACGGTTTGGCCAAAAACTACGTTTTTCTTAAAAGGGGGCGTGGCAGTGGGTGGATTCTAAAAATGTTTACACTTGTTCTGCTGGGAGCAACAAAGAGCATTTGTACCAAATTTCTTCCTTCTAGCTCAAAATTTAAAGCCCAAAAAACTGGTGACGTAGGTACGGACGGACAGGCATGGCTAAATCGACTCAGCTAGCAATTCTAAGTCGATACTTTGAGGTATATCCAGTTAAATTATTTCTCTATGTTAGAAACTATGTATCAAAACTTATATGCCCCTATGGGATAGGGTATAAGCATATGAGAAGACTACAATCCGCTGTGCGGATCGTTGAATAACTTATCCCATCCTATCTGTAAAACTAAAATCCCCAAAAAGTGGACATGGCTTAAAACACAATGTGGATTAAATACAGAAAATGACATTAGAAAGGATTGTCTGCTTATGACTTGTATAGAGCTTACTTGCATTGTTTCGATTTCTAATTTAAGATCAAACGAATGTTCGATAAACTCTTTTATATATAATGAGGCTCCACCTCTAGCCTTATTCGATGGATGTAGAGCATGATAGTCGAGGTAACATTTAATCTTTAAGCTCAAATTACTCTTTGCATGAGTTTTTGCCAAAGGCCATTAGCATTCCACGTAAGAATTTTAAGCAATCTATTTATGTTAAAGGTGGGCGTTATCGGATAGTGTAGCTTGGGCATACGTTTGTACATTTGGTTTTGGATGTACAAGATCCGAACGGATTTCTGATGGCAGCGTATTTTGTGAAAATTTAGGTTTTGCCATTATAGATTCGACATATGTTTAATCGGAATTTTAGGCTTTGCTTGTTTAAATTTGATTTCTGTGAATTAATAGTTTTAAATTTCGTCCGTCTTTTTTGCAACTCTTTAGTTACTTCGTAGCCACGATAATTGCTTTTACAGTTAATGCAGATAGCAGGAGTTTTCTGACATACAATCTGACAGTCAGATGATTTCCGGCACATTTTACACACCGCGGTTCTTTTTGACAATAGCTTAACGTATGATTGAATAGTTGGCAGCTCTTGCACTGGGGAACTAATTTGGAATTCTTACGCATAGGCTCAATTTTAACAACAAATATTACCTAAGTATTGTTTTTATTTCATAAATTTTGTTCAAACTTTCTGTTATATCGAAAGTGAATATAAATAAAGGAAGACCGCGTTTTATCACATTTACTTCGCCATCTTTTTGCTGTTTGTCACGCTTTACAATTTTAACGGCATCCATGACTTTTTATTGTCTGTTTTTCAGATCGATAACAATGTCATCCTTTAAGCACGACGCATGTAACCCTCTAGTTACAGCGCGTAAAGGCCTTTCAGATTTGTTTTCAAATGAATAGCATTCTAATGTTTTTTCTAGAAGTTAATTGGTAGCCCAATTGGTGGCAACGATTTTATCAAGGTATGCAACTTGTTAAAGTCGTCAATACCGATCACATTAATTGTCAGTGGGGGCCGTTGTTTTAGCTGTTTCGCTTTATTAATAACCTCTTTGCCGCAGTTTATTATTTCAGGAGAGGATACAGATTTCCTTTATTTTAACCGGTCCTTTCTTTAAGGTCCAGTCAGTTTCGCGACTGAGTTCTTCTTCATCCGTGTGGTATTCAGAATTCACGGGGCAGTTTGCACTTGGTTTTGGCTCATTTGGTATTTTAATTGAACTCTTCAGAGTCATATTTTCTTCCTTAAGGTGGAGAATTTCTTTACGAAGCTCTTCACAGAGCAGTTCTACATTGTGCCGACACTTCTGGTGTTGTTGAGCTCCTAGAGACACATATATTTTTTTGAGATCCAGATGTAGGTGACCTCGTTACCCTTGAAGGGTTACACATTTTCAATAATTCGCTCTCCCAAGAATCCGTAGTGCCGACCTCGGAAGAGGGTGGTTTTCCAGTGAAACTGAATTGCCACCTGGGGTATTTAATGTTTTTGTTGTACTCATTGCATTTTTGTTGTTTGTATACGATTTACACTCGGTATACGGGGAGTGGATTTTTGTCGCCTTTTACGACAGACATGCTTTACCTTGGGTATATTCTGACCCCTTACCCATCGGGGGCTAGTCTGGTTTCTGGAGGAAACTACTATGAGTTGGGAATTTAAAAAAGGATTGTTATGGAAACATGAAATACCCTTTCCCATTCCATCCTAGTTTAAATAGTTTACAAAAATATTCCTTGTCATTTGATCAAAATCGACGCTTAGTTTTAAAATTGGGAGTGATATTGGCATCATAGGTCGGACAAAATGAGATGTTATTTTCGCCCCGAAAGCGTGAAGCTCTTTCGGGGCAAAATTTCGAGGAACTAGTTTTATTTAACGGCAATTCATATTTTATCAAACCACTGGTACATTAAAAAATAAAATTAAGTAATAAACAAGTATTTCAATTTCCATTAAAAGCCAATATGTATAAGTACCTAATGGCATAAAGTATAAAATACTAGATGGTTGGGTGTTGTAGAACGAGGGTAGACTCTGATTGGCGTTAACTTGGCAATGCCCAGTGTTGCAACTCTGACTACACATCAAATGTGCTTATCTTTACCTCCAAGTGGTAACCATCGGGTACTGGTCTCATCCAACCGGATTTGACTTGCTAAACGATAAGTGCGAGTGTTGATAACATGACGAAAAACAGCAACACTATAAACACCCTGGTGAGAATGGCACGGATGAATACCCGGCCTGCTGTCCCAGGCGAACCTAGATGAGCTGCTCTGACATATTCGGACAACAGGTTGTCTAGGAATTTCAAGGGTTAGTCAGGCCCCTTGAACAGAGATGGTGGCGGATGAACCGAAAGGCCAACGGCAGCGCTCAATCCCGTAGTGGATACTGATGGCCCCGTGTCCTAGGGGTATCTAATAAATTGGAACTGGCCCTCCAGGTTGGGGGTTGTGCTTTGGGTTAACTACCCACCCACAGAAAAAAACATAGTTACGAAGCAACCAATAGCCTCGGAAAGGACTGATTTTATTGTTGACGACCCTGCTAAACGAAAAAAGGACAACGACGTTCGTATCTGCACCTGGAATGTGAGAACATTAAACAGGAGAGGTGCAGGCGAACAACTAGCGGAAGCCCTAAACTGCTACAAAGCAGACATTACTGCCATCCAGGAAATACGATGGGATGGGCCGGGCAAAAAGAGGATGAAAAACTGTGACATATACTACGGACCGTGTTATAGTGAGCAGAAACAGCGACTATTCGGATGCGGATTTGTTATAAGTGCCAGACTTAGGCAAGAAGTCTTATGTTTCCAAGACATTAGCGAACGCATAGTAACAATCCGCATCAAGGCCAAATTCGCCAACATAAGCCTTATATGCGCTCACGCTCCGACGGAAGAAAAAGATGATATAGCTAAGGATTGCTTCTACGAGCTCCTCGACAAAACCTATGAGCGACTACCGAAGTACGATGTTAAAATCGTGCTGGGAGATTTTAACGCAAAGGTAGGAAGAGAAGACATCTTTAGAAGTATTATCGGAAAACATAGCCTACACGACAACACGTCTGGTAACGGACTTAGGCTAATTGATTTCGCTACGGAACGAAATGCCACTATAGCCAGCACACGGTTTCCTCACCTCGATATCCATAAGGGGACATGGCGGTCTCCAGATCAACGAACGGTCAACCAAATTGATCACATTGCGATAGATAAGAGGCACGCATCCAGTATTTTGGATGTCCGAACATTCCGAGGAGCTAACATCGACTCGGATCACTACCTTGTAGCAGCCAAGGTAAGAATGCGGATATCCACCACGCCACAACAATCCAGAAATACTGTGAAAAAATTTAATGTCGGAAGACTGCAATCGCAAGAGACCGCCAAGACCTTCGCACAACGCGTATCCCTTAACCTCTCGATTAACACCATACCACCAGCATCGAATGTCGAAGAGCAATGGCAACGATGCCAACAGGCCATTAGATCAGCCGCAACTGATGTGCTAGGTTTCTCGCGCCCACCAGCAAGAAACCCCTGGTTTGATGAGGAATGCCGACAGATGCTCGCAGCCAAGAACGAGGCCTACAAGGCTAAGCTGCAGGTGAAGACGAGAGCTGCCATTGAGCTCTATAGGCAAAGAAGAAGGGAAGAACATCGGCTTTTCAGCAAGAAGAAAAAAGAGCAAGAAAAGCGCGCGATCGAGGATATAGAGAGGTGCCACTCCAGGAACGATGTTCGCAAGTTTTACCAAAGTGTAAAACGTCAAAGCCAAGGATACAAGGCTCGAACAGAATCCTGTCGAGATGAACAAGGAAATATTGTAGTTGAGACACAGTCGATGCTGAGGATATGGAAGAACCACTTCTGCAGACTGTTAAACGGCGATGACGAACAACATTCCGCTGTCAGGCAGAACGAACCATTCAATATTGGCAACGACAGCGAAAACTGCCAACCACCCGACCTGAGTGAAGTGAGGATAGCAATATCTAAACTCAAGCTTAATAAGGCTGCCGGAAATGACGGCCTTCCCGCTGAGCTCTATAAGGCCGGCGGAGATGACTTGGTAAGTAACATCCACCAACTCATAAGCCAAATCTGGTCGGATGAAAATATGCCTGAAGAATGGAACCTCAGCATCGTTTGCCCGATCCACAAAAAAGGAGACCCTCTGAACTGCGCCAACTACAGAGGCATAAGTCTCCTCAACATCGCCTACAAGATCCTATCTGCCGTAATATGTGAACGCCTGAAACCGTTTACCAACAACCTGATTGGCCCTTATCAGTGTGGTTTTAGGCCAGGAAAGTCCACAACCGATCAAATTTTCACACTTCGGCAGATCCTGGAAAAAACTCAAGAAGTCCAAATCGATACCCACCACCTATTCATCGATTTCAAAGCCGCATATGACAGCATTTATAGAGACGAACTGTATAGAGCCATGTCTAGTTTTGGTATACCGCCCAAACTCGTCCGTTTGTGTAGGATGACGATGGAGAATTCTCGCTGCTCCATCAGGGTCGGAAACGACCTCACCGACACATTCGATACCAAAAAAGGATTTAGGCAAGGCGATGCGCTGTCATGTGACTTCTTTAATCTGATTCTTGAGAGAATTGTGCAAAACTCCAAAGCCAACACCAGAGGCACAATTTTCCAAAAGTCGGTGCAACTACTAGCATACGCTGACGATATTGACATCATTGGCAGGACTCAACGTGATGTCATAGCCACGTTTGCTAGTATAGAGAAGGAAGCGGCGAAAATGGGTTTAGCAGTAAATGAGGGTAAGACTAAGTATATGCTGTCATCACGAAAGGACTCACAACATCGACGAATTGGACAGAACGTCACCATTGACAGATATAACTTTGAGGTAGTACGGGACTTTGTCTACCTCGGCTCCGCTATTAGCTCTGACAACAACATCTCGTCAGAAATTAAACGAAGAATTACTCTTGCCAACCGCTGTTTCTTCGGGCTAAGAAGGCAATTTAGTAGTAAAGCCCTCACTCGAACTACTAAGGAAACCCTATATAAGACCCTGATCATCCCAGTCCTGCTCTACGGCGCTGAAGCATGGACCGTATCAAAAGCGGATGAAGAAATCCTTGGTAGATTCGAGAGGAAAATTCTTCGAAAAATCTTCGGTCCCGTTTGCGTTGACGGGCTATGGAGACGAAGATTCAACCAAGAACTATACGAGCTGTACAGCGACATGCCCCTGGTCAAAAAACTCCGCATTGGACGTTTAAGATGGCTAGGACATGTAGAACGAATGGACACCAATACTCCGGCTCGCAGAGTCTTCGATTCCCAGCCAGACGTCGGACGCAGTAGAGGAAGACCTCGCCTTAAGTGGCGCGCACAAGTGGAAACCGACCTCAACCAACTTGGAGTGCGCAACTGGAGGCAGTTAGCTAAGGACCGGGCTAATTGGAGAGGCATGTTGGTTGAGGCCCAGGTTCATTCCGGACTGTAGCGCCACTTAAGTAAGTAAGTAAGTACTAGATTTATCTACAAATTAAAAACTTTCAGCTTCGTACAAATTCAATTCGCTACGCAAACGTGTACTTAAAATGGACTTGTATTTAAAAAGTATACTTGAATCTAAGTATGTTAAATATTTTAATGTTCTATAATTATCAATAAACACTTACCGCTGGCAATGCGAAAAATGAAATAGCAAACACACTAAATCCAGATGCCACAATTTTTCCTATCCAGGTTTGTGGGACTGTATCCCCATATCCAATTGTTGTTACTGTAATAACTCCCCACCACAATGCATCAGCATAACTTTTAAAATCAGTTTTACCATTTGGTCCAATGACATCTTTCTCTGCTAAATATACAAAGTATGAACTAAATATTAGCCCTAAAAATCCGATGTATAACGTTGTTATCAATTCCTATATTACACAAAATAGACAGATTTACAAATTGTTATTGTATAATGCATACGAAGTTACCTGCCGATGAATAAAAACTACAGAGCCCAATAACCGCCAAGTGCCGCCTTGACGATCCACATGTAGCATACGTAATATTTGAAGAAATCGTATCCCGCGTATAGCACTTGTTGCAAAAACTTGTCCATTCGATCCAACTGACAAAACGACAATAGAAGCAACAACTACTATAAGATCTGAAATGCTAAAATAATAAATATCTCTTAGTAAAAAAAACTCAATAGACTTACCAATAATACATATGGGTTTTCTGATAAAGCGTAATCGACCGCAAAACCCCATGTACTTGGAACGTGATCCAGCTGACCACAATCTTATCAAATATTCAACTCCAAAGAAAACAACGAGACATATTTCCATCCAAAAGAGAGTTTCTGTAGCAAGCTCTTGGTAATCTTCAATAGTCGAAAGCACACTAAAAATTAAGCATACTAAAACCAGCATAAATCTGAAAGAAAACAAAAACATAATTTAAGGAACTTACTTTTATAACTGAAAGTTTATTATTATTATTATTAGTATTATTATTTTTATTATTATAATTTATTAAAAAAGTAAATTAATTACAGAGTTAATATAAGCGAAACGAAAAAAGGACAACGACGTTCGTATCTGCACCTGGATTGTGAGAACATTAAACAGGAGAGGTGCAGGCGAACAACTAGCGGAAGCCCTAAACTGCTACAAAGCAGACATTACTGCCCTCCAGGAAATACGATGGGATGGGCTGGGCAAAAAGAGGATGAAAAACTGTGACATCTACTATGGACCGTGTTATAGTAAGCAGACACAGCGACTATTCGGATGCGGAATTGTTATAAGTGCCAGACTTGGGCAAGAAGTCTTATGTTTCCAAGACATTAACGAACGCATTGTAACAATCCGCATCAAGGCCAAATTCGCCAACATAAGCCTTTTATGCGCTCATGCTCTGGCGGAGGAAAAGGATGATATAACTAAGGATTGCTTCTACGAGCTCCTCGACAAAACCTATAAGCGACTACCAAAGTACGATGTTAAAATCGTGCTGGGAGATTTTAACGCAAAGGTAGGAAGAGAAGACATCTTTAGCAGTACTGTCGGAAAATATAGCCTACACGACAACACGTCTGGTAACGGACTTAGGCTAATTGACTTCGCTACGGAACGAAATGCCTCTATAGCCAGCACACGGTCTCCTCATCTCGATATCCATAAGGGAACATGGCGGTCTCCAGATCAACGAACAGTCAACCAAATTGATCACATTGCGATAGACAAGAGGCACGCATCCAGTATTTTGGATGTCCGAACATTCCGAGGGGCTAACATCGACTCGGACCACTACCTTGTTGTAGCCAAGGTAAGGATGCGGATATCCACCACGCCACAAAAAACCAAAAATACTGTGAAAAAATTTAATGTCGAAAGACTGCAATCGCCAGAGACCGCCAAGACCTTCGCGCAACGCGTATCCCTTAACCTCTCGACTCACAACACACCACCAGCATCTTAAGTCGAAGAACAATGGCAACGATGCCAACAAGCCATTATATCAGCCGCAACTAATATGCTAGGTTTCTCGCGGCCACCAGCAAGAAACCCCTGGTTTGATGAGGAATGCCGACAGATGCTCGCAGCCAAGAACGAGGCCTACAAGGCTAAGCTGCAGGTGAAGACGAGAGCTGCCATTGAGCTCTATAGGCAAAGAAGAAGCCGATGTTCTTGGCTTTTCAGAAAGAAAAAAAAACGATCAAGAAAAGCGCGTGATCGAGTATATTGAGAGGTGCCACTCCAGGAACGATGTTCGCAAGTTTTACCAAAGTGTAAAACGTCAAAGCCAAAGATACAAGGCTTGAACAGAATCCTGTCGATATGAACAAGGAAATATCGTAGTTGAGACACAGTCGACGCTGAGGATATGGAAGAACCACTTCTGCAAACTGTTAAACGGTGATGACGAACAACATTCCGCTGTCAGGCAGAACGAACCATTTAATATTGGCAACGACAGCGAAAACTGCCAACCACCCGACCTAAGTGAAGTGAGGATAGCAATATCTAAACTCAAGCTTAATAAGGCCGCCGGAAATGACGGCCTTCCCGCTGAACTTTATAAAGTTGGCGGAGATGACTTGGTAAGTAACATCCACCAACTCATAAGCCAAATCTGGTCGGATGAAAGCATGCCTGAAGAATGGAACCTCAGAATCGTTTGCCCGATCCACAAAAAAGGAGACCCTCTGAACTGCGCCAACTACAGAGGCATAAGTCTACTCAATATCGCCTACAAGCTCCTATCTGCCGTATTATATGAACGCCCGAAATCGTTTACCAACAACCTTATCGGCCCTTATCAGTGTGGTTTTAGGCCAGGAAAGTCCACAATCGATTAAATTTTCACACTTCGGCAGATCCTGGAAAAAAACCCAACAAGTCCAAATCGATACCCACCACCTATTTATCGATTTCAAAGCCACATACGACAGCATTTATAGAGACGAACTATTCAACGAAGAATTACTCTTGCCAATCGCTGTTTCTTCGGGCAAAGAGGGCAATTTAGTAGTAAAGCCCTCACTCGAACTTCTAAGGAGATCCTATATAAGACCCTGATTATCCCAGTCCTGCTCGAACAGTGCTGAACGGTGCTGAAGCATGGACCGTATCAAAAGCGGATGAAGAAATCCTTGGTCGATTCGAGAGAAAAATTCTTTGAAAAATCTTCGGTCCCGTTTGCGTTGACGGGCTATGGAGATGAAGATTCAACCACGAACTATACGAGCTGTACAGCGACATACCCCTAGTTAAAAAACTCCGAATTGGACGTTTAAGATGGCTAGGACATGTAGAACGAATGGACACCAATACTCCGGCTCGCAGAGTCTTCGATTCCCAGCCAGACGTCGGAAGCAGTAGAGGAAGACCACGCTTTAAGTGGCGCGCACAAGTAGAAACCGACCTCAACCAACTTGGAGTGCGCAACTGGAGGCAGTTAGCTAAGGACCGGGCTAATTGGAGAGGAATGTTGGTTAAGGCCCAGGTTCATCCCGGACTGTAGCGCCACTTAAGTAAGTAAGTAATATAAGCTTAAACTTTAGGTGTCAGGGATTTCTACTAGTGGGGTAAATAGAGATAGTTATACAAATTGAAGTTGATTGATTCATTATTTATAAATTTTATAAACAGTTTTCGAGTTTTAGAGCGGTTATAATATTAAATACATAATTTATGCTATCAACATTGACATTCTTTAGTAGATGGAATATGCTATTGTTGCACATTGTTTTGCATGTTGAGGATACTTTTTTACATGAAAGTAGATGAGCCATTTTGAGAATGCTGTTGTCATCACAAAGATAACATGTAGCAGGTGACTCCTTGTTGAATAGATGTTTATGAGTTATATATGAGTGGCCAAGTCTTAATCGGATGTATACCTTGAGTTTTTTTGGGATATGTTGTTCGGGTAGATAGTTTTAATGCCGATTGGGTTGAAGTTTTTGTATGAGTGGTTATAGTTTGTCCATAAGACTTTACTTTTATACTTCCAGTTTTGGAGGAGCAGATTTGTAATGTATTTTTGTAGTATTGGTAAAAAAACGTTAGGGGTTTTTTTTAAAGCTGATTTTGCTACCGCATCTGCCACCTCGTTTCCACTGATTCCAACGTGCCGGGGAATCCAAATAATTTTCAAAGTTTCAGAATTATTTTTAAGTTGATTTCGTATTGCTATAACAATGGGTACGTTCCAGATTTCAGTTTTACCAAGATAACTTTGCCGGTGCACCGCTTTCATTGGTCAATCAATCATTTAAGTCACTTGACATTTGAGGGGAAATGACTGGCGAAACAAGTTCAAAACTTACGCATTGACACCCAGATATGAGTGAAACAGCGGATTTTGCGTCGAACTGTCATGAAGATGTTTTTGATTTCAGTATTATTACCCAATATAATGGGTTTATTTAGGTTATTTCTTACTTTTTATACCCTATCCCATAGGGGTATATTAGTTTTGACACTTAGTTTGTAACATAGAGAAATAATTTTGCTACATATACCTCAAAGTATATGGATCTACTCAGAATCGCTAGCTGAGTCGATTAAGCCATGTCTGTCTGTCCGTCCGTCCGTCCGTCCGTCCGTCCGTCTGTACGTCACCGATTTTTAGGCCTTAAATTTTGAGCTACTTACTTACTTACTTACTTAAGTGGCGCTACAGTCCGGAATGAACCTGGGCCTCAACCAACATGCCTCTCCAATTAGCCCGGTCCTTAGCTAACTGCCTCCAGTTGCGCACTCCAAGTTGGTTGAGGTCGGTTTCCACTTGTGCGCGCCACTTAAGGCGAGGTCTTCCTCTACTGCGTCCGACGTCTGGCTGGGAATCGAAGACTCTGCGACCCGGAGTATTGGTGTCCATTCGTTCTACATGTCCTAGCCATCTTAAACGTCCTATGCGGAGTTTTTTGACCAGGGGCATGTCGCTGTACAGCTCGTATAGTTCTTGGTTGAATCTTCGTCTCCATAGCCCGTCAACGCAAACGGGACCGAAGATTTTTCGTAGAATTTTCCTCTCGAATCTACCAAGGATTTCTTCATCCGCTTTTGATACGGTCCAGCTTCAGCGCCGTAGAGCAGGACTGGGATGATCAGGGTCTTATATAGGATCTCCTTAGTAGTTCGAGTGAGGGCTTTACTACTAAATTGCCTTCTTAGCCCGAAGAAACAGCGGTTGGCAAGAGTAATTCTTCGTTTAATTTCTGACGAGATGTTGTTGTCAGAGTTAATAGCGGAGCCGAGGTAGACAAAGTCCCGTACTACCTCAAAGTTATATCTGTCAATGGTGACGTTCTGTCCAATTCGTCGATGTTGTGTGTCCTTTCGTGTTGACAGCATATACTTAGTCTTACCCTCATTTACTGCTAAACCCATTTTCGCCGCTTCCTTCTCTATACTAGCAAACGTGGCTATGACATCACGTTGAGTCCTACCAATGATGTCAATATCGTCAGCGTATGCTAGTAGTTGCACCGACTTTTGAAAATTTGTGCCTCTGGTGTTGGCTTTGGAGTTTTGCACAATTCTCTCAAGAATCAGATTAAAGAAGTCACATGACAGCGCATCGCCTTGCCTAAATCCTTTTTTGGTATCGAATGTGTCGGTGAGGTCGTTTCCGACCCTGATGGAGCAGCGAGAATTCTCTATCGTCATCCTACACAAACGGACGAGTTTGGGCGGTATACCAAAACTAGACATGGCTCTGTACAGTTCGTCTCTATAAATGCTGTCATATGCGGCTTTGAAATCGATGAATAGGTGGTGGGTATCGATTTGGACTTCTTGAGTTTTTTCCAGGATCTGCCGAAGTGTGAAAATTTGATCGGTTGTGGACTTTCCTGGCCTAAAACCACACTGATAAGGGCCAATCAGGTTGTTGGTAAATGGTTTCAGGCGTTCACATATTACGGCAGATAGGATCTTGTAGGCGATGTTGAGGAGACTTATGCCTCTGTAGTTGGCGCAGTTCAGAGGGTCTCCTTTTTTGTGGATCGGGCAAACGATGCTGAGGTTCCATTCTTCAGGCATATTTTCATCCGACCAGATTTCGCTTATGAGTTGGTGGATGTTACTTACCAAGTCATCTCCGCCGGCCTTATAGAGCTCAGCGGGAAGGCCGTCATTACCGGCAGCCTTATTAAGCTTGAGTTTAGATATTGCTATCCTCACTTCACTCAGGTCGGGTGGTTGGCAGTTTTCGCTGTCGTTGCCAATATTGAATGGTTCGTTCTGCCTGACAGCGGAATGTTGTTCGTCATCGCCGTTTAACAGTCTGCAGAAGTGGTTCTTCCATATCCTCAGCATCGACTGTGTCTCAACTACAATATTTCCTTGTTCATCTCGACAGGATTCTGTTCGAGCCTTGTATCCTTGGCTTTGACGTTTTACACTTTGGTAAAACTTGCGAACATCGTTCCTGGAGTGGCACCTCTCTATATCCTCGATCGCGCGCTTTTCTTGCTCTTTTTTCTTCTTGCTGAAAAGCCGATGTTCTTCCCTTCTTCTTTGCCTATAGAGCTCAATGGCAGCTCTCGTCTTCACCTGCAGCTTAGCCTTGTAGGCCTCGTTCTTGGTTGCGAGCATCTGTCGGCATTCCTCATCAAACCAGGGGTTTCTTGCTGGTGGGCGCGAGAAACCTAGCACATCAGTTGCGGCTGATCTAATGGCCTGTTGGCATCGTTGCCATTGCTCTTCGACATTCGATGCTGGTGGTATGGTATTAATCGAGAGGTTAAGGGATACGCGTTGTGAGAAGGTCTTGGGGGTCTCTTGCGATTGCAGTCTTCCGACATTAAATTTTTTCACAGTATTTCTGGATTGTTGTGGCGTGGTGGATATCCGCATTCTTACCTTGGCTGCTACAAGGTAGTGATCCGAGTCGATGTTAGCTCCTCGGAATGTTCGGACATCCAAAATACTGGATGCGTGCCTCTTATCTATCGCAATGTGATCAATTTGGTTGACCGTTCGTTGATCTGGAGACCGCCATGTCCCCTTATGGATATCGAGGTGAGGAAACCGTGTGCTGGCTATAGTGGCATTTCGTTCCGTAGCGAAATCAATTAGCCTAAGTCCGTTACCAGACGAGTTGTCGTGTAGGCTATGTTTTCCGACAATGCTTCTAAAGATGTCTTCCCTTCCTACCTTTGCGTTAAAATCTCCCAGCACGATTTTAACATCGTACTTCGGTAGTCGCTCATAGGTTTTGTCGAGGAGCTCGTAGAAGCAATCCTTAGCTATATCATCTTTTTCTTCCGTCGGAGCGTGAGCACATATAAGGCTTATGTTGGCGAATTTGGCCTTGATGCGGATTGTTACTATGCGTTCGCTAATGTCTTGGAAACATAAGACTTCTTGCCTAAGTCTGGCACTTATAACAAATCCGCATCCGAATAGTCGCTGTTTCCGCTCACTATAACACGGTCCGTAGTATATGTCACAGTTTTTCATCCTCTTTTTGCCCGGCCCATCCCATCGTATTTCCTGGATGGCAGTAATGTCTGCTTTGTCTGCTTTGTAAATTTTGAGCTAGGATAATGAAATTTGGTATATAGGATCCTCGTCTCTGCCTACAGAACAAGTGTAAAAATTTTTGAAATCCGCCCACTGCCACGCCCCCTTTTAAGAAAAACTCAGTTTTTGACCAAACCGTAAGGAATTTTAAAAAAGTTTCCGAACAGCATATTTAGACAATATTAATATCTATATTTCGTCCATATAAAGTTTTTTGCCACTCCCACTTTTTGGGGGCGTTTTCAATAAAAAACTGTTTTCGGTCAAATTTTAAATTTTTCGAAAAAAAATTTTGATGCAGAATCATTAACATTATTAATATGAACATTTCGTCTATATACCATTTTAACCCACGCCCACTTTTTGGGGGCGTTTTTATATAAAAACCATTTTTATACACTACCCCATAACATATGCAAGAGAAAACCTTGTCTTTTGTAGAACCGTAAAAGTGTTTTGTAAGCAGTCTGAAGAATTTGTTGTCACTATATCATTTTTTCTATTTATCCACATCGTGTTTTTAGCCATGCCCCCTTTTTTGGGGATTTTAGTTTTATGGATAGGATGGGATAGGGTATTCAACGATCCGCACAGCGGATTGTAGCCTTCTCATATGTTTTGTTGAAGAATTATTATTCTGAATAGATAAAGTAAATAAAAATCTATAAATGTGGAAAACCGAAATTGCAAAATAAGGTTTGGTATAGTTTGACATTTACCTTGCAATTCATTAAGATTTTGCGTTCCACAACGCCTCACCTCATTTTGCAGTTGAAATCTAAAATCCGGAACACGGCCAATCTCATTAGATTTTGAGATGTTTTGTAGAGCAGTTATGGTAGAGAGGCTGTCAGAGAATACTACAGTTTTCTTTTTTTTTGGAGAATCTTATCGCCTTGTATACTGCACATACTTCCGCAGTTAATATTGATGAAAAGGTTGGCATTAGCCCTTTAGAAAGGACGGACCCACTCTCTTCAACAACCGCGAAAGAATTGTAGGTATCACCTTTGGATGCGTCGGTTAATAGTAGCTTCCAACCGAGAGATTCATAATTATCTGAGATGTCTCGGAACAATGTCTTGTGAATTTTATCAGTGGTTGTTTATTAAAGTGTTTGCAGAGTTCAGTATTTATAGTGTACTAGGTAAATTCTATGGGGGTTGGCTGTTCTTTGTGTTATTTTGAGTAAGTATTGGAATGTTTAAATCTTTGACGAATGCAAGTGCTTTACATAGGGTTGATTGCATTCCCTGGTACCTCTTCCGGTTCAGAGCTTTCTTGACATCAGTGTGGATGGGTGATTGATGCGGTGAGTTGATTTTTAAAATGACTCTTGAAGTGAGGTATATGATTCTGTCTGATAGTTGGGGAAGACCTGCTTCGGTTAGTATGTTGATGATGGGGGTTGATCGAAGGGCCCTCACGCTAGTTCTGGTAGGGAATTGTGACAAGTTGCAATGAGGAATTGGAGCATTTCCCGTAGATTGATAAGCCATAGTCAATTTTTGATAGTACAGTACATTTTGTTAAATTTATACGAGTATTTACATTTGAGCAGCTATTTTTAGAGGAAAGATATTTAATTGCGTTGACCCTGGCAGTTAAACATTTTCTCAAATATGTACAATGATTCTTAAAAGTCAATTTGGAGTCAAATATAATGCCTAGAATTTTGATTAGATTAACATTTTTATACCCTATCCCATAGGGGTATATTAGTTTTGATACTTAGTTTGTAACATAGAGAAATAGTTTTGCTACATATACCTCAAAGTATATGGATCGACTTAGAATCGCTAGCTGAGTCGAATTAGCCATGTCTGTCTGTCCGTCCGTCCGTCTGTCTGTTCGTCACCGATTTTTGGGCCTTAAATTTTGAGCTAGGATAATGAAATTTGGTATATAGGATCATCGTCCGTGCCACCAGAACAAGTGTAAAAATTTTTGAAATCCGCCCACTCCCACGCCCCCTTTTTTAGGAAAACGTATTTTTTGGCCAAACCGTAAGGAATTTTAAAAAAGTGTCTGAGCAGCATATTTAGAGAATCGTATTATCTATGTTTCGTCAATATAAAGTTTTTTGCCACGCCCACTTTATGGGGGCGTTTTTTATAAAAAACCTTTCCTAGTCAAATTATAAAATTTTCAAAAAAAAAAATTTGATGCACAATCATTGGTAGTATTAATCTGAACATTTCGCCTATAGACCATTTTGACCCACGCCCACTTTTTGGGGGCGTTTTCTTACAAAAACCATTTGTATGCCCTACCCCAAGGCATATGCAATAGAAAAACGTTGTCTTCTGTCTAACCATAAAAGAATTCGATAAACCTTCGGACCAATATGTTGTAGCAACGTCATTTTCAATACTTTATGACCATAAATACCACATTTTGGTGATATTTATTTTAAGGATGGGGTGGGATAGGGTATTAAACGATCCGCACAGCGGATTGTAGTCTTCTCATATGTTTAATATTACTATTGTTTAAGTTTACTTTAATAGATTTAGAACAGTAAGGTTTTTACATAATGTGCAACAGTTCAGATGTTGAAAATGATATGATAGAGCCCGAGTATTTGCTCCAACTGAGCTGAGAATCTATAATGCTAGAAAAATATATCCTAATTCATGGAGGTCTTTTATTTTCGAAAAAATTATTAAATCATCTGCGTAGAGTGTATATCCTACTTTATGGAAATTGTATATTGTTTGTCCGATATCATTAAAAGTTATAATAAATAAAGCTCCAGATAATGGTGAACCTTGAGGTATACCATTTTTTAACTGATGCACGTTTGAGTAAATGTTTGCAATACTTAAGTCGAAAACTTCTGTTAGAAAGAAATGATTTTATGTATATAAACATTTTAGGTCCAATTTTCCATTTCAAAAGTTGGTTTAGGACAACTGGCCTGATTCTGTCAAAGGCTTTGTCAAAGTCGAGGCTGAGAATGGTGACATGGTTACGCTCAGACAATGTTGACGAGACAAAATGATCATTAAGGCGATTTGTCGACTGTCTTAGCTTGTCTTTTTTAAGGAACCAAAATAATCGTTTGGCAATTATATTTTCTAAAATTTCCCTGTGCAAGGAAGAATTGCCAATTTCCAGGCGTGCGGAATTATTCTGGTATCTAAAATATTGTTGTACAATGTTAGTAGCCGAGTTTTCAAATAAGAAGGGGCATTTTTAAGCATAGAGTATGAAATACGGCCAAAGCCTGGTGTTTTGCCTTTTACTGAATGCAGACAGGAAATGAGTTCTGGCATGTTTATTTGGGATTCAATAGAAAGAGCTGAAGAACTAGGGTTTAAAGTTAAATTTGAGATGTTAAAAATGTTTAATTTTTCGTTAATGAAAGTTGAGTTGAATTGGGAGTCATCCGCCAATTGTTCCCAGGTCAGTGCGGAAAGTTGAACAATTTCTTTTGGACAGGTCAATGTTGAAGTATATGCAATTATTGGTTTAATTGTTTTTGGAGTATAGTTGCCTGTTAAAGTTCTTATATCAGCCCAAAGTTTTTGGGAAGTTGAGTTTGGATTTAAATTAGCAGTGAATTTTTCGAAACACGACTTTTTTTCGACCTTGACTGTCTTACGAAATTTGGCATTCAGCTTCTGGTATAGCATAAGATTGGTATTAGTCGGTGATTTTTTAAAATTATACCACGCTTTTTGTTTTTGCATGCGAAGGCAGCTTATGTCATTATTCCACCAAGGTACCGTTTTTTTTTTGTAAATTTTGTTGCTTGTCTGGGGAATGGCGAGATTTGCTGCAGTGCGGATAGATTTATGAATTAGGGTTGATTCTCTATTGATGTTAGTGGAATATGGCCTAGAGAGTAACTCCCTTGAAATAGTTTTTCGGAACAGATCCCAATTTGCTTTGTCAAGTAAGAATTTTTTGGAAAGTCTTAATTGCTTATTGTAGGTGCCAAATGTAAGTGTGGTAAGAATGGGGAAATGATCGCTGCCCGAGAGGTTATCGGAAATATTCCAGGGATGGTGAAATGAGAGAGAGATCAACGTGTAAACGTTCTATGTGTATTTATTTTTTTATTTTATTTTATTTTCGTGAATGCTTAATAACAGTAAGATACAATATCTTATTATTTAGTCATAAGCTAATTGAACAAAATAGAGCAAACTTTGTAATCTTCATAAAACTAAAACTAATTGATTATGAAACAAATTAAATTTTCTATCATAATTTTTCAAATTTTATTTAGACATTATTTGAAAAGTAATTTCTTAAAGCCCTTTTAATACCTGTTTTATTTTGAATTTCTCTTATATACCGTGGTAAAGTATTCCAAGGACGGACTGAATTTACAAAAAATTGACGCTCGGATGTTAGAAACTAGCATCGAGGATTAATCAATTGATGAGATCTTAATGAGGTTGCAATTTTAATTTTGTCAAAGTATTGTGGTTGGTGAGTAAGCAGTATATCAGTTAACAATATTGAGCTCCGAAGTTCAATATAATTTTCTAAAGGCATCTGCTGAATACGCGTAGCAAAACCAGATATTCTGTCGTATCTTCGTAGGCCAAAGACATAACAAACAGTACTATTAAAGGCGACATTGAGTTTTCGTTTGCTTACATAATTACAGTTGCAGTAAATTTCACAACCATATATCAAAATCGGAATTACCAGTGTTTTAGCAAGAAGTAAACGTATTTTAACCGGTGTAAAAGACTGAGTTACCAATAAATTACGTAGTACACCATATATCTTGCCGACAAGTATGTTTATATTGTTATCCCAAGTCAAAAAGCGGTTGAAAGTTACTCCGAGATTTTTTGCAGTTGCAACATATTCGATGGGAGCGTTGCTCAACACAATCGAAGGAAAATAAATAAGATCTAGACTTTTCCTTGACATTACTACACATTTCGATTTTTTTTGGATTTAAAATAAGACCGTTTAATTTGGACCAATTTTCCACTTTCTCAAGGTCTTTGTTGACACAAGAAACTCCATGCTCAATGAGCCCAAGGGGACAGCTATGGTACAAAACAAATGAGTAGAGCAATTTGTCATTAAAGATGGAAGTTCATTGACGTAAATTGAAAACAAAAGAGGACCAAGTATGGAACCCTGAGGAACACCGGAAATATTCGGTAGAAAATTAGACAAATTATCCCCTACTTGCACTGCTTGAGAAAATAAGTTTCGTGGCATATGACGAAAATTAAAACTCTGCATAAGCTTTTTACATAGACTAACGTGATTGACTGTGTCAAAAGCCTTTGAGAAATCAAGCAGGACCAAAAACGTTAATTCATCTTTATCCAACGATTGTCTGATGTCGTCGGTAACTTTTAAAAGAGCTGTGATACAACTGTGTTTTTTTACAAAAACCAGATTGTTTCGGGGTAAGCATCGAGTACGCCGTAAGATAAACATTAATTTGTTTTTGTAAAATCCTTTCGAAGACTTTAGACAGACTTGGTCTAAATTCAAACCCTTTCCCATTTTTGGGAAATGGTATGATTTTAGCAACCTTCCACAAGTCCGGAAACACACCTGACATCAAAATTGTATTAAATACAAAAGTAAAAATAAAAATTTAGGGTGAATGTCGTCCAGCCCAACATCGACATTCTCAGCTTGTCCGTTCCGAGACTTGCCAATGCCAATGTTTCGTAGAAAAATGTGTTGGTCGACCGTCATTAAGGATCGCTAACCCGAAGTAAGCGATGAAATTTTCGACTGTTTTGCCACGTTTATTTGTTTTCGCAGAACCCCAAGAAGGGTTACATGAGTTGAAGTCTCCAGTTATTAATATGGGATTGTAAATTCCGTTGATAACAGCTTCAAGGTCTTGTATTGAAAAATCTGATCGGGGGAATATATAGGGAAATTATTGTAAGTGGTGTATTAAGATTAACTTGAACTCCTATTGCAGAAATATTTGAATTGATATTTAAGGGGCATGGGGGATGGATTTATGGACAAGGCGGCACACACCTTGTTTGGAAGGAGACGCGAAGTCAAACTTGTGAAAGTATAAAGAATATTGTTTAGGTGGAAAAGGTATCGTACTGGAAAGGAGGTGGGTTTCTTGTCGAGAAATAATTTGTGGTCGTATGTCTCTTATTAGTAGTTGCAATTCGTGTAAGTTATTGAAATGCCCATTATTAGAATTGCGTTGCGTGGTGGTGTTATTGTTTGGGTGTTTGTTTTGACCCACGGCAAGGGAACTGATGCGGCCGGCCTTGTTGGGGAGCCGGACGATTCAGTTCTCTTATCGCGGAGTCTTTGTTTTGGTCAAATTTTATTTTTATACCCTATACCATAGGGGGGTATATTAGTTTTGATACTTAGTTTGTAACATAGAGAAATAATTTTGCTACATATACCTCAAAGTATATGGATCGACTCAGAATCGCTAGCTGAGTCGAGTTAGCCATGTCTGTCTGTCCGTCCGTCCGTCCGTCCGTCCGTCTGTCTGTTCGTCAGCGGTTTTTGGGCCTTAAATTTTGAGCTAGGATAATGAAATTTGGTATATTTTGGTATAATTTTTGAAATCCGCCCACTGCCACGCCCCCTTTTTAGGAAAACTTATTTTTTGGCCAAACCGGAATTTCAAAAAAGTGTCTGAGTAGCATATTTAGACAATCCTAATATCTATATTTCGTTCATACAAAGTTTTTTGCCACGCCCACTTTTTGGGGGTGTTTTTAGTAAAAAACGCTTTTTGTCCAAATTTTAAAACTTTCGAAAAAAATGTTGATGCAAATACTTCCGAAATGGTAATATAAACATTTTGTCCATAGATCATTTTAACCAACGCCCACATTTTGGGGGCGTTTTCTTACAAAAACCATTTGTATACCCCATCCCAAGGCATTAGCAATAGAAATACGTTGTTTTTTGTCGAACCACACAAGATTTTGAGAAACTGTCTGAGCAATATATTGTGACAATGTCATTTTCTGTATTTCATCGCCATAAGGTCTATATTTTGAGGATATTAATTTAAAGGATGGGATGGGATAGGGTATGCAACGATCCGCACAGCGGGCCTTCTCATATGTTTTTTTTTTTTTTTTGAATTTAAAGACCTCAGTAACACCCTGAGATTATATTTCGTTTTGTTAACAAAGCCATTTTTATGCCCTATACCATAGCATATACAATAGAAAAACATCGTTTTATGTCGACCCATAAAAGATTTTGATCAACTGTGTATGAACAGTATGGTGTTACAATGTCATTTTCTAATTTTATTCCCATAAAGTTTTTAGCCACGCCCACTTTTTGGGGATATTAGTTTTAAAGATAAGTCTTCTGAAAATTTGTTCCATTGTGTGCTTGTTCTGTAACAAGTTTTGGTGCTGCGTTGTTCATGTCGTTGTAAGTTGAACAATATGCACACGAGATGCGTCTCCTGTAGGTTGCTGGAATGAAACAAGTCTATACATGATTCATTTTAGCACTTCCAGATTTTATGTTAGGGATGAAGTCTGTAAAGCGGACAGCTTTTCTTTGGATAGAGTCAGTATGTTTAGTCTATCATGTGAAGCCATTCTTATATCTTTTTAACAACTTAACGACTTTAGAACAGGCATGGGTTAACCGACTCAGCTAGCGATAGGGTATTAACATATGAGAAGGCTACAATCCGCTGTGCGGAATGTACAATACCCTATCCCATTACATCCTTCAAATAAATGTCCCCGAAATGTGGGCTTTAGTGCTATAAAATTAGAAAATTACGTTGTCACAACATATTGTTTAGACAGTTTATAAAAATCTTTTATGGTTCGACAAAAAACAACGTGTTTTTCCTGCATGTGCTATAGGGTAGGGTATACAAATGGCGAAAACGCCCCCAAAAACGCCCAAAAAAAGCGTGGGTTAAAAGGATCTAAGGAAGAAATGTTCATATTATCATAACCAATATTTTAATAACGAATTACGAATATTTTAAAAAAATGTACAGAAAAACGTTTTTTATTAAAAACGGCCCCAAAATGTGGACGTGGCAAACAACTGTATATATATGAAATTAGATATTGAGATTCTCTAAATATATTGTTCAGACACTTTTTGAAAATTCCTTACGATTTGGACCAAGAATTTGTTTTTTTTATTAAAAAGGGTGTGTGGATTTCAAAAATGTTTATACATGTTCATCATTTTATCATTCTAGCTCAAAATGTAATGGATAGTTATGGCTTAATCGACTTAGCTAGCTAAATTATTTCTCTATGTTACAAACTGCGTATCAAAACTAATATACCCCTATGGGATAGGATATTAAGAAACAAATGTATGTAACTAAAGAATCGATTTTCTTAAGACTCAATAAAATTCATTAATTCAAACAAGCAAGGGAAACTTTAAAGTGAAGATGAGCAAATGCCCGGAAAATCATGACTATGGATAAGGATAAAATACTGAAAGGGAGTCATCACAGAAGCCAGTAGCCTGCGGCATAAGTAAAAGGAATGCTTGATGCAACCAAAGAAGGATTTTCGACGCTCAACAACATGGTTGTCCTGGGGTCGTCTGATAATACAGCTCAAAGTTGCTTGACCAAGAAAGCAGAAGTCTATTTTGGGAAGGATTACAGCATCCAAACAAAATGCTTACTTTAACTTTTCAGAAAGAAGGTACCAAGGTACCTTGAGGTGCCATCACAAAGTAAGCAGAGGCATCTCAAGCCTGTAGATGTAATTTTTACATCTCATCAAAAGCTAATAATTCTAACATGCTTGTAGTTGAAACCAAAGGAACGATACGAGCAGACGAAATTGTCTTAACTCTTGCTTAAGACATGAAAAACTGACCTAGTGGATCAGCAAAATAACATGCAAATTTTGTAAAAAAAAAAGGCATCATTCGTTATTGCTATAAAAAACTATAATGCATTAATTTAAAAACTTGATGCTAGCAGATCCAGAGTTTAACGCCGCCAATATGATTAATGGTGCCGACATTTATCGATATTAAACATTTCATCAAACCAAAATGTAACATCGATAGCTGAGTCGATTTAGCCATGTCTGTCCGTCACCAGTTTTTGGGGCTTAAATTTTGAGCTAGAATGATGAAATTTGGTACACGTGCTCTTTGTTGCTCCCAGCAGAACAAGTGTATAAATTTTTGAAATTCGCCCACTGCCGCGCCCCCTTTAAAAAAAAAACGTAGTTTTTATCGAAACTGTAAGGATTTTTAAAAAAAAGTGTCTTAGAAGCGTATTTAGAGAATCGTAATATCTATATTTAGTTGATATAACGTTTTTGCCACCCCCACTTTTTGGGATCGTTTTTAATAAAAAAGGGTTTTCAGCCAAATTTTAAAATTTTCGAAAAAAATGTTGATGCGAATCATTAGTTATATTAATATGAACATTTCGTCTATAGACCATTTTAACCCACGCCCGATGTTTTTTGTCAAACAGCAAAAGATTCTGATAAACTGTTTGAATAATATGTTGTGACAATGTCATTTTCTATATTATATGCCCATAAAGCCCACTTTTTGGAGATATTAATTTTAAGGATGGGATGGGATAGGGTATGCAACGATCCGCACAGCGGGCCTTCTCATATGTTTTTTTTTTTTTTTTTTTGAATTTAAAGACCTCAGTAACACCCTGAGATTTCATTTCGTTTTGTTAACAACGCCATAGCATATGCAATAGAAAAACATCGTTTTATGTCGACCCATAAAAGATTTTGATCAACTGTGTATGAACAGTATGGTGTTACAATGTCATTTTCTAATTTTATTCCCATAAAGTTTTTAGCCACGCCCACTTTTTGGGGATATTAGTTTTAAAGATAAGTCTTCTGAAAATTTGTTCCATTGTGTGCTTGTTCTGTAACAAGTTTTGGTGCTGCGTTGTTCATGTCGTTGTAAGTTGGACAATATGCACACGAGATGCGTCTCCTGTAGGTTGCTGGAATGAAACAAGTCTATACATGATTTATTTTAGCACTTCCAGATTTTATGTTAGGGATGAAGTCTGTAAAGCGGACAGCTTTTCTTTGGATAGAGTCAGTATGTTTAGTCTATCATGTGAAGCCATTCTTATATCTTTTTAACAACTTAACGACTTTAGAACAGGCATGGGTTAACCGACTCAGCTAGCGATAGGGTATTAACATATGAGAAGGCTACAATCCGCTGTGCGGAATGTACAATACCCTATCCCATTACATCCTTCAAATAAATGTCCCCGAAATGTGGGCTTTATGGCTATAAAATATAGAAAATTACGTTGTCACAACATATTGTTTAGATAGTTTATGAAAATCTTTTATGGTTCGACAAAAAAACAACGTGTTTTTCCTGCATGTGCTATAGGGTAGAGTATACAAATGGCGAAAACGCCCCCAAAAACGCCCAAAAAAAGAGTGGGTTAAAAGGATCTAAGGAAGAAATGTTCATATTATCATAACCAATATTTTAATAACGAATTACGAATATTTTAAAAAATGTACAGAAAAACGTTTTTTATTAAAAACGGCCCCAAAATGTGGACGTGGCAAACAACTGAATATATATGAAATATAGATATTGAGATTCTCTAAATATATTGCTCAGACACTTTTTGAAAATTCCTTACGATTTGGACCAAGAATTTGTTTTTTTTATTAAAAAGGGTGCGTGGATTTCAAAAATGTTTATACTTGTTCATCATTTTATCATTCTAGCTCAAAATGTAAGGCCTAAAAACTGGTAACGTACGGATGGATGGATAGTTATGGCTTAATCGACTTAGCTAGCTAAATTATTTCTCTATGTTACAAACTGCGTATCAAAACTAATATACCCCTATGGGATAGGATATTAAGAAACAAATGTATGTAACTAAAGAATCGATTTTCTTAAGACTCAATAAAATTCATTAATTCAAACAAGCAAGGGAAACTTTAAATTGAAGATGAGCAAATGCCCGGAAAATCATGACTATGGATAAGGATAAAATACTGAAAGGGAGTCATCACACAAGTCAGTAGCCTGCGGCATAAGTAAAAGGAATGCTTGTTGCAACCAAAGAAGGATTTTCGACGCTCAACAACATGGTTGTCCTGGGGTCGTCTGATAATACAGCTCAAAGTTGCTTGACCAAGAAAGCAGAAGTCTATTTTGGGAAGGATTAAAGCATCCAAACAAAATGCTTACTTTAACTTTTCAGAAAGAAGGTACCAAGGTACCTTGAGGTGCCATCACAAAGTAAGCTGAGGCATCTCAAGCCTGTAGATGTAATTTTTACATCTCATCAAAAGCTAATAATTCTAACATGCTTGTAGTTGAAACCAAAGGAACGATACGAGCAGACCAAATTGTCTTAACTCTTGCTTAAGACATGAAAAACTGACCTAGTGGATCAGCAAAATAACATGCAAATTTTGTAAAAAATGCATCATTAGTTATTGCTATGAAAAAACTATATTGCATTAATTTAAAAACTTGATGCTAGCAGATCCAGAGTTTAACGCCCCCAATATGATTAATGGTGCCGACATTTACCGATATTAAACATTACATCAAACCAAAATGTAACATCATACATTGTTGAATTGAAAACCGACAAGCAGTGCGTTATATCTACCAAAATAAAATTTATATTCTTCTTTTTAATAAATATATTTCTATACATTTTTTCAAAATACTTTTACAAAAGTATTTTTGGGCAAAAATGATGTTATAACGGGTGATTTTTTAGCTGGTTTGATTTTGGCAACACTGGTTTTGACAGCTGACGTGTGTTTAGTACCTTGTGTCACTGTCAAACAGCTTCAGTTTGGTTTGCAATTTAACCATGGATCGTCTTACAAATGAACAACGCTTGCAAATTATTGAATTTTACTATCAAAATTCGTGCTCGGTTCGAAATGTTCATCGCGCGCTGCTTCCATTTTATGATCGGCATTCTCGACCTTCTGAGCAGTCTATTCGGAAGATTGTGACCAAATTTCGCACCAAATTTACTTTGTTGGACATTAAACCACCAACACGTTTACGTACTGTGCGTAGTGAAGAAAATATTGCGGCCGTATCAGCTAGTGTGACAGAAGACCGCGAAATGTCGATTCGGCGCCGTTCCCAGCAGTTAGGCCTTTGTTACAGCACTACGTGGAAAATTTTGCGGAAGGATTTGGGCGTAAAGCCTTTTAAGATACAGCTGGTGCAAGAACTAAAGCCAGCCGACCTACCACAACGCCGAATTTTTGGTGAATGGGCTCTTGGAAAGCTGGCCGAGGATCCGCTTTTTTATAGAAAAATTGTGTTCAGCGATGAGGTTGAATGGGTACGTAAATAAGCAAAATTGCCGCATTTGGAGTGAAGATCAGCCAGAAGCATTGCAACAGCTACCAATGCATCCCGAAAAAGCCACTGTTTGGTGCGGTTTATGGGCCGGCGGCATTATTGGGCCATATTTCTTCAAAGATGATGCGAATCGCAGCGTTACTGTCAATGGTGAACGCTACCGAGCGATGATAACAAACTTTTTTTTGCCCGAAATGGAAGTTCTTGACTTGCATGATATGTGGTTTCAACAAGACGGTGCCACATGCCACACAGCACGCGAAACAATGGCGCAATTGCGAGGCGAGTTTGGTGAACAGTTAATTTCACGTTTCGGGCCGGTCAATTGGCCGCCTAGATCGTGCGATTTGACACCATTAGATTATTTTTTGTGGGGGTATGTCAAGGCTAATGTCTATAGGGACAAGCCCGCTTCGATTGACGCACTGGAAGCCAACATCCATGCATTCATTCGTGAGATACCGGCCGATATGTGTGAAAGAGTATGCCAAAATTGGACTCAGCGGATGGGCTACCTGAGACGCAGCCGCGGTCAACATTTGCATGAAATTATCTTTAAACATTAAATTGCAAGGTTCAAACTATCGATTCAAATAAATATTTCATTCATTTTTTCGAATTTTTTGTGTATTTTTTTTTTAAAAAAAAGTTCTAAACCTCTTAAAAAATCACCCGTTACTAAAAAGGGGGTATGGCAGTTTGTTCTGCTTCAACTACAGAAACTCTATATGTATCAAATTTCATCACTCTAGCTCAAATTTTTTTTCTATTTTATTAATTTGTAAAGTCTTAACACTTTAAGATAAAATATCTTATAAATTAGTGAAGAACCGAAGATTTTTAAATTTATGTATTATATTAGGTAGAAAAAGTGCGAAATTGAAATGACAGACTCAGATTAAATTATAATTTTATGATTAATTAATTCAAGATTAATATGAAACTTACAATAAAGAATAGAATAAAGATTCAAATAAAAAAAGAATATGTCTAAGAAAATAATATGAACATAAAAATATTAAAAAATGGATATCATTAAAGTGACGCGAAGTGTTGCCAGAGTGTTTTCCTAAATTGGATTGTTCGACTCATTAATCGAACAGTTAGTTGGCGCTTGGAAAGGCAATAAATAAAGTGGTTGACGTGTTTCTATAACATTATGCAGCAGAGCCACAGTCCTAAATTTTATAAGGTTATCCAGAGTTATACCGTATCTTGACTTAGATAAAGCGGAGATGTGGTCATATCTTCTACGTCCACAAATGTATCGTGCGATTCTAGTGTAAGCAACATTAAGCCTACGCTTGAGCTCGTATATGCAGTTACCAAAAAGCTCACAACCGAAGAGCATAATTGGTACGAGTAGAGTTTTTGCTTTTATTTTTCTTGTTGCTACAGGTGTTATATTCTGGGATGCCCAGAGCATTCTTAGGACCCCGTAAATCCTACCAAGAGCAAGACGTATGTGACAGCCCCATGTAAGGTTGTTTGTAAAAGTTACACCTAGATTTCTTGCGGTATTTACATACTCAATATCTAACCCATTAAGTTTGATTGGAGGTAGGCACGACGTGTCTACTTTAGTCCTAGAAATTATAAGGTATTTGGATTTGATGGAATTAAGAGCAAGAACGTTTGATTCTGCCCAAAGAAAAATTTAATGAAGATCTTCATTAACTTCACACGCACCATTTACAACCAGGCCAAGACTGCAGCTGTTATATAGTTGAACATCATCAGCATACATGTATGGACGATTTTTTCACGAATTTTTGTAGCTCGTTAATGTAGAGGGAAAATAAGAGCGGTCCCAGGATATAACCCTGTGGGACGCCTTTGTTTAAGGGAAGAAAAGATGACATATTGTCGTTACCGACGACTGCTTGTGATCTACCACTTAAAAAGGATAAGATCAAGTTCGCGGCTGATAGTGAAAAATTAGACTGCTCTACGAGTTGTTGTGAGGTCATTAACTTCTTAAAGATTTTCGAGAGAAATGGTAAGATTGCGATCGGCCTATACTCATCCTTACTGCCCTTTTTTGGAATAGGGATAATTTTTGACAACTTCCATACGCGAGGAAAAACGCCGGTCATAAGAACCGTGTTAAAGACATATGTTATATGTTTTGGACAGTATTGGAGTATTGCTTTCAAAAAGGTCGGATGGATTTCATCAAACCCAACCGAATTAGTTTTGTACTGAAAAAACTTTCAAGCACTTTGGTTTCGTCAGTCGCAGTAAATAAGGTGTTCGAGCAGTGATCATTTTGATGAAGCAAGAGTTTATTCAAATAGGATCTAGATGGGTCAGTGGGGGTCGGTAGTGGACACAGATGTACATTTTTTATTTAGCTCACCACAATCGAAAGCATATTCTTGAATATTTCCCTGTTTTCTAATTCCGATCTCTTTAATGTTTCTAAAAAGATTTTGCGAGCAAACATTGGGTTTAGCCGTGAGGAGTAAAAGTGTTTTTTCAATTCACTTATTTCAAGAACCACCTTGTTCCGCGAAACTTTATAAGCTATGTGGTGCTCTTCGATGCGAAAATGCTTCCAACGCTTATAAGCTTCATCACGCTGGCAAATGAGATTTTTTAGGAACTCTTATCATCGACGAGATAAGAGTATACTAACAGGTCACAATTTAAATCTCCAGCAACAATAACAAATGGGGATACGAACGATAGGTCATCTAGAACGTATAATAGAGGCAGAATGGATATGTTTTGATTAGGTTTGTACACTGAGCCGACAAGAATTTTACATTCACCACACAAGATTTCCAAAAAGAGGTAGTTAATTTCGGAAACAGCCGGCGACTTGCGAAATAGTTTTCCATTAATTCCTAGTCTAACATTAATAGCTACACCTCCTCCAACACGCCCAACTCTATCGGATCTAAAAAGCCGATAACGTTCTAATGAATAAAATGAGTCAATTAGGTTTGGATCAATATTTGGATCTGGATCTATCCAAGTTTCAGATACACAAATTAATTTAAGGCCCATACAGACGCTTGCGACTCTGAGTCGATCCATATACTTTAAGGTATATCACCGAAATTATTTCTCTATGTTACAAACTTAATATCAAAACTAATAATATGCCTCTATGGGATAGGGTATGAACATGAGAAGGCCGTAAGGAATTTTGAAAAAGTGTCTGAACAAAATATTTAGACAATTTAAAAATAATCGAAAAAAGTTTCGATGCAAAATCATAATATGAATATTTCGTCTTTAGATCATTTCAACACACTCACATTTTTTGGGGGCCATTTTTATTCCCTATCCCATAGGGGTATTTTAGTTTGATACATAGTTTGTAACATAGATATCTAATTTAGCCAGATACACCTCAAAGTGTATCTACTCGGAATCGTTAGCTGAGTCTATTTAGCAATGTCTGTCTGTCTTGTCCGAGGCTACAGAACAAGTTAGTGTAAACATTTTCAAAATCCGCCAACTGGCACGTCCACTTATTAGAAAAACGTTCTTTTTGGTCAAACGGTTAAGAATTTCGGAAAAGTTTTGAATAACATACTTAGACCATCTCAGTATCTATAATTCATCCATATAACGTTTTTAGACACGCCCACATTTTGTGAGCATTCGATGTAAAAAAATATGATTCGATGCATAAACATTGATAATATTATTGATATATTATTATTTCTACCCACGCCCAAATTTTGTAGGAGACAAGCGTTTTTTTTGTTAATGATGTGTAATTTGAGGATGGAATGGGATAGGATATTCAACGATTTGCACAGGGGATTATAGCCTTATGTTTTTTCTCATATGTTTTTTCTTTAAACTGAAAGCATAATCGTAAATAGAATAGCCACATAGGCATGAATAATCTGTTTTACACAAATCTCTTAGACTGTTATTTTAAAAAGAACCATTTTTTAATTTTGTTTAGCAAATAACTTAGTATGTAATAGTTTTCGATTTAATCCAAAATATGCTTAAATACATAGTTACATAATAATCCATTCAGTAATTTTTGAAAAATAACCTATTATTTCAAATCTGGTTATTAGCATTTGCACAGGCCGACAGGCGGCCAGAATTGCAAGCATCATTATGTTAGGTTTGCATAAATCTCGAAATCGATATTTTTCATGAAAGCAAATAAAAATGTTAGTGAAATTTCAATTCTAACTATAAAACCTGTAATATTTTAGAAAAATTGACTTTGTAATAATATAAACTTTAAACGTCAGCTTCAAGTATGTCATTAAAACAGACTTACACAGTAAAGTGATAAATAAAGCAGATCCATCCGCCTGGATGTTCTAAGAAAACATAGCATTTTTCTTGAAATGTTTTGCCTCTTCGGTGATGGAAAATATATTTTGTTTTGAATGCTTGGTCGATTGGTAATGCTATTGGATAATAAGGATTTGGTATACCACTAGGAACTTCCACATTATTAGAAAGAGCTTTATCAGCGGAATCATCTACGTTCAAATCATCTTAAAATAAATGTTGTATATTAGATTTGTATATAAATATTTCTAATCAGGTTTTATAATATACCTATTTCGGCACCTTCCGAGTCCATTATATCAGAGTTAATTTTCAATCGAGCATGACTTTTGCGGCAAATCGGTGTTGAAACCCTTCGATTTTTTACTTCATATCGCAAGCCTCCTCTACTAGGTCTAAACCGGCGTAAAAATGTAAATGGCGACTTTGAGGTATGAGCTTGATTTGATATATCCTTTGCTGACTCCACATCATCTACTAATTCATCCTCTGAACCTTGAAGAGCTGTGTAGGCACATATAGGTGTAGTTGGACTATTTGTTACTTCCTTAAGTGGTGTCTTTAACACTGATAACACTAAATCATCGCAGTGAGCTGTAGCGAAAGGGCGGTCTTCTCCAAAAGACCGAGAATTTGATGATTGTGAGTGTAAATTACTGATTTGATGAATATTTCCATATGAATAATGTCTGTGACGCTGATTTGGTAAGCCACGAGACATAACAATTCCAGTCGATAAGTGCTGTCGAACTAATTTTGCTTCTTCTTGCTGCAATCTTAAATTAGCTGATTGCCTAAATAGAATTTCTTGTTCTCCTCTATTCATTGTCACTAGTTTAGCTATAATTAAAAAAAAAGGTTTGTAAAAGCTCAGATACATAATTTAAAGCGTGACTTGGTTAAATATAATAATAAATTTGTTAATGCCAGTAAATAAACATAAATTTAAAATAAGGCTTAAGTAACTTATGACAAAGGTTTTGTGTTTTAAATGTAATAGTTTGTTTCTATATCTGCTTGAGTTAGTATTCATGATGTTTCCGTCATGTAGGGGAAAATGTTCGGATATGAATGTAAAAAATAATTTAAGCAATGGCGTTTCATTTTCAATTTTCTTTACCACTTTATTTCTGCTGCACATTAATGATCTTCCGCGGACTAATAATCGCGTTTTTAGTTTAGTAGTCTACAGTAGGTACTCTGATAGCGATCCAACTCTTCCATAGTGCTATTTAGATTTAATAAAAATCTACAATTGACATGAAGACACACGAATTTGGATTTTGATCCGCTTTTACAGTCATTAATTTCCGTCCAAAACGGCGGCCTTCCCCTTGAGCATAGGGAAAGTAGCTCGAAGGCCTTACATGTTGCCATATACTTAGGTCCAGGTGTTTTGACAATGAATTTATATTCTCAAACGGGTATAAGCAGACCATCACTGCATTTACAAAAAAATTACAGCTCTATTTTGTCCAAACTACAAGCAAACTTAGCCTTGCAGACTTTCCGATCCACTTAGAATATATTGTATGAGGATCCTTCGAATGGTGGACTAAGACCAAACCACGCTAAACTTAATTTTTATGCCATTTCGACCAGCAATTTCCCTTTGTTGGCCAAAACTAACAAGTTATTTATGTCGTTCGAAACATCATGTCACGTGCGAGACAATAACAAACAATAGGAATATATACGTGTAATTCACGTTATTCCGCTACTATGTATATTATATATTACAAACAAAATTCACTAGCCACCCTCTACTTCCTCTGGAATTTTTGATTAAATCGTTTGGGAGTACGACAAATTGCAATGTTTGAATTGCAGTCATTTCCTTTCCCAGAAAATACTAAAAGCCAATGAAGGCCTTAATTTCACAATTTTGACAATACTAATCAGCATAAACATTTTGTTCAGTGGCTCAGTGGCACGATGGTTAGTGACATGAACTGCCGCGGAGAAGGTCTGGGTACGATTCCCAGCCGTAGCAACAGTTAAACGATTTTTCACTGGACTTCCTATAGCGATGATCTACAAATCCTAAGTAGCATCAAGAAAACATCAGCCTTTTGCACCAATAAAGTTTATTTCCTTTATAAACATTTTTGTTAGTTTATATTTTAAAATTGTTCAGTTTTAAAGCACTTGAAACGTCGTCGTAAACTTAAAATATTTTGCACGTTGTAAACTTACGAAGTTGCATGAATGCCTTTATTATATCCGCATTATGCTTCGGGAGATTGTTTCATTTACTTATTGGTTTGAGGCAATAATGTAAGTGGTCGCTGATGCGATCGCTATATGTGTATTTTATGGACATCATGAGTTGATATCAATAATATAAAATACTTGCTGGTGCGATCTGCTTTACAGTAATTGCAAACTTTCGAAAAATAAATAATTGTTAAGCAAAACATGAATTAACTTAACTTTAGGAGTAAATTGATAATTCATAATAACATTTTAATATTAAAAAGTGTAAAATTCCTATGTTAAGAGTAGAAAACAAAATAAAGTAGAAAATGTTGACTTAAAAAGTATTGAATTTAAAATGTTGACTTTTCAGTAAATCGTTGTTTTTGGCCAAACGGCTAAGAATTTTGAAAAGTGTATTAATAGGATAGTAGACAATCGCAATATCTATATTTCGTTTTCATAATGTTTTTATTCACGCCAACTTTTTGGAGGCGTTTTCTCAAGAAAACGTTTTTCAATACGACGTTTTAACCCACACCCATTTTTTGGGGCCTTATTCTAGAAAAACGATTTGTAAAGCCTATCCCATAGCATATCCATAGAAAAAAGTCGTTTTTTTTTATTGAACCTTTAAAGATTTATATAAATCGTCTGAACATGTTTTTAGAAATTATTAGGATAAGATGGGATAGGATATCAAACGATTCGCACAGTGGATTGTAGCCTTCTTATATGTTTTTGTTGTGGGTTATTTCACGTTACTCACAGACAATTTTTATCACAACGCATGGCTTGAGCGCTCCATTGTTTCCCCAGATTATTTTATCTCAAGTTTACTTATTTGGCAACATGTTTTTTAGTATTACCATGCCTATGCTTTTCATGGGTTCAAGTAAGGACTTCTGATCCCAAAACATTTATATGAATAGTATTTTATATATTTCTAATAGGTACGGTAAATAGTTTTAATAATTAATAACATTTGTTAAGTACATGAACTTCTTTAAATTCTACCTTATTGACATAAACAAATATTTATATGGAGTGTGTCCTTCTTTAACGAATACGTGCGGATACGTAATTTAAGTTTGTTTTGCCCCAACACCAACAAACCTTTATGTTAAAATATCACGCAATCAGTAGTTAAGTTACACACACAACACGTTCAGCTTTCATTAATATATATATATATATATTATATATATATATATAAAAGTTATAGTATACAATATACATATATTTTTTTCAACCATGTTTGTTTAAACTAAATAAATAAATGGTTTTATTATTTATGTAACTACAAGTAATAAATAATTCTGCTAGAGCACTGTTTTTTATTACTTATCTATTTTTATATTAACCAAGTCGATTTTATATCTTTTTGCACAAAATATTATATTATTTACTCGTTTTAATACATTTTCACATTGATGTTGATGTTTTCAGAATCAAAAATATTTATTAGCATTCATATTTACGAAAGAGAACTTATGACTTTATTACTTAATAAATTGTGTATATGAAAACAGTAACTACACATCCAACATGTTAACGTTCCAACGACCAACTGTTGAAAAACTTTCAAGAAGCTTTTTATATGAGTAACAAAATCAGGTAAGCAAGCAGGTAGGTATGTACTCAGAATAAGAGTACATATTTTTCATATTACTCCATGCTGTAGTCCTTTAACATCCTGCTGTGCATTTGTATTACAATCGTATTAACAATACAAATTATTTATAGTCATGATTTTTACATTTTTTATGCTTTCAAATTGTTTTCAAATTATGCGTGTGTACTTTATAAAAATAAAGCAAAGATATAACTTCTTCTCTTTCGAAAATGAAAATCGATTAAGCTTTAAGTTTCCGAAACAAATTTCCTTCGCAACTGAAGTATAGCAATGTATTTGTTTTCATAAAAAGGATGGTATGAACAAAATCGTACTCATATTTTAATCCAACCTATAACCTTACAATGATAGAGATCCGATAGCGTTTGTCTGACAACTCAATCTGTCGGGCTGTATGTTTAGGCAGGTGTTTTCGAAATTGATATTAAAGGTATACAAGGGATGGTACCTCCGTTTTAACGTTTGGTAAAATCAAAATATCCCAAAAACGGCGAAAAGGTTTTTTATTAAAATAAAAATGAAGATAAACTTCATGACAGTTTTTTTGCCAAAACAATGTATAATGGTTTTTTTTCAATATATATGTGAGTGATATCTGAAACCCACTTGACAAGGAGATCATGTATAAGTTTTAAAGGATTCTGTACTTACAACGCATTTGACCCATCCGAAAGAGTTGGAGATGGGTCATCTCTTTTAATTAAGTATGATATCAAGCATTCGATACACACACTAACTACTGAACTCGAAACAATGCAAACAATTTCAGTTTGTGTTAAACATAAACCCTCGGAGTGTGTTAATGTATCAATATATTGCTCTCCGCGGTCTAAGATCGAAAAAAATGACTTTTTAACTCGCTGGGTTCTAATTTTATTGTACGTGGCGATTCTAACACAAAACATAAAACAAAACACACGTTGTAGGACTCTGGAACTGGAAACTTAACAATTACTTCAAAAACGAACTCCGCAATAAAAAATCTTAAACTACATTAACAAAAAATGGCATTTCATTCGGAAAATTCATATATATGCCTTGGGGAATACATACAAATGTTTTTTTTTTTACTAAAAACGCCCCAAAAAGTGGGCGTGGCAAAAAAACTTTTTATTGACGAAATATAGATATAGCGATTCTCTAAATATGCTGCTCAGACACTTTTTAAAAATTCCTTACGGTTTGGCTAAGAAATACGCCCCCAAGAAGTGAGCGTGGTCTACTCGGTGGTCTTAGGACGAAATGTTCATATTGGCGCAAATTTATAGTCGGTTAAAATTATTTAATCGCGTACAAACGCATTTTGGTAATTATAATCGTCAAAAAGTGTACTTTAGCGTTGTCACTCTGCATTAAATTTAAATCGACCGAAACCTCACTTTAAATAATAAATAAATAATAAAGAGTTAGCGTTATGTCACTTTTTAGGTGAGTTTTATTTAGAGTGCTTAGAGGAATGCCCATTAGCATACACTAATTAGCGGCACGTTAAATAAGTGTTCATAATTCAAAATATGTTAAAGCAAGCTTTTAATTAAAAGTACCTCATAACTAGTGTGGAGTTGAACTCTTAAACATCGATTGACTATAAATTTGCGCCATTAATTTTATTAAAGTTTATATTGACAAAATTTAGATATTACGATTCTCTAAATATGGTGCTCAGACACTTTTTAAAAATTCCTTACGGACTGGCTAATAAATACGTTACACTTATATATATATATATATATATATAATTTATATATAATTTATATATATATATATCTAAATTATTTCTCTTTGTTACAAACTTAATGTCAAAACTAATATACCCCTATGGGATAGGGTATAAAGAACAACGACGTTCGTATCTACACCTGAAATGCGAGAACATTAAACAGAATAAACTAACAAAAGCCTTGGATGGACGCTTTTAGATCTAACTTTGGGTAACGATCGAAATTCTTAAAATAGGAGTAGATTCGTTTTGGTGCTCATGAGATTTTCGTTTTGGACTAAGCGCAGTAGATCTACTGCTAAGGAAAAGGGGGCAGCACTGATCAGTAGTTACATTGCAGTCGTGCAGAGTGCCGCATAGAAAGATACTTCGAATAAAAAGCAATTTGCACCAATAAAATAAAATAGTTATTAATAGAGAAACGCTGTACACGTAAAAGACGGTAATATTATCGCGCACCACAGCAAAACATCTACTTTACTAATCGAAAGGATAGGCTCAGAAATCTTAACCGAGACTTTGAGAGTCGTGAAACTGCGACATTAATTGAAGGGCTAGGTGCTGACAAAATATCAAACTATTTCCTTTATAAAGCTGCACAAAAAAAATATATGAGAAGGCTATAATACGCTGGCGGATCGTTGAATACCCTATCCCATCCCATCCTGAAAAATACTATCCTCAAAATGTGGACTTTATGGCGATGAAATACAGAAAATGACATTGTCAAAATATATTGCTCAGAAGTTTATCAAAACCTTTTGTGGTTTGCCAAAAAACAACGTATTTCTTTTGCTAAAAACGCGCCCAAAAAGTGGCCGTAGATGAAAATGCTCTGTAGACAAAACGTTTATATTACCATTGCGGAAGTATTTGCATCAAAAGTTTTTGGAAAGTTTTAAAATTTGGACAACAAGCGATTTGTACTAAAAACGCCCCAAAAAGTGGGCGTGGCAAACAACTTCATACGGATTTTGAAAACTTTTACATTTGTTTTGTAGCCTCGGACAAGGATCCTATATACCAAATTTCATTATCCTAACTTAAAATTGAAGGCCTAAAAATCGGTAACGTACAGACGGACGGACAGACAGACATGGCTTAATCGAATCAGCTATCGGTTCTGAGTCGATCCATATACTTTGAGGTATATTTTTTTTTTTTGTTGGTGGAAATCTTAAAAAGACACTTGATAGTTCTCGGTATCAAGTAGTGTGGGACTTTACCGCACAAAAACCACCCGAAAATCAGTACCAATCTATGAAAGATCGACGACAGATTTTATTTTCTTATTTTTTTTAATCGCTTTGGGGCAGATTTACAAATGTAATATTTTCCCATGTAATTAGGCCATAAGCTCATGAGGCTTGGTTCTTCTTAATCTCCTTATGTTGTTTCGTACATTTAGGACTCTCTCCATCTCGGAGTTTTCATGATTTTGTAGACGCTGATTGTGTGATATAGCGTGTTTTTTAATTTCTTCTGTAACCATGTTGATTTGTAGATCACGGTGCAAATCGCTATATCTAATATACCAAGGGGCATTTACTATTCCACGAAGGACTATGTTTTGGAATTTTTGTATGGTTTCTGTATTTGTTTTCTTAGTACAGGCCCATAATTGGATGCCATACGTCCAAACAGGCTTCAGCACTTGCTTATATAGCATGAGTTTATTTTGGATGGAAAGGTCTGTGTTTCTTCCCAGTAACCAGTGCTCTTTCCACTTTAACTTCGCGCCCAAATTCATTCCAAGGTACTTAGCCATATTTGCGTAAGGTACAGCTTGGTGGTTAATGAATAAGGGAACATTGTTAGTCTTCATATTAGTGAAGTTTATATGAGTGGATTTTGTCTCATTGAGTTTGATACGCCCTTGTTCCGTCCAATTTTTAACTTTATTGACTGGATTCTGCAGTTTTTCTGTTGCTTTCAGAACGTTATTTTCAGGCACCAGTATTGCTGTATCATCGGCAAAGGTAGCCATGAAAGCATTGTTATCCACAGGAATATCCCTAGTATATAACAGATACAGGGTTGGTCCTAGGACACTTCCTTGCGGAACCCCTGCTTCGACTTTCTTAAGTTCTGAATATTCTTGTTCATATCTAACCCTAAAGAGTCGGTCTGAAATATATGATTTTAGTATTTCATAATACTGTCTTGGTAAATCCCTATGCAATTTATACTCAAGTCCCTCGTGCCAAACCTTGTCAAAGGCTTGAGCAACATCTAGAAATAGAGCCGAACAGACTTGTTTTTCCTACAGTGCCTTTTCTATAACATCCGTAAAACGATGCACTTGGTCAATCGTGGAATGTTTATTCCTGAATCCAAACAGGTGATTCGGAATGAGTCTTCTTTCATCTATAATTTTGCTAAGTCTTTTCAGTAGCAATTTTTCGAAAACTTTTGCCAGAATTGGTATAATCGATATTGGTCTGTAAGAAGAAACTTCAGTTGGAGGTTTTCCTATTTTAGGTATTACAATGACTTCAGCAATTTTCCAGTGATGCGGCACATATCGGTGCTTTAGACATGCATTTATAATAAATTGAAATTTTTGAAAAGCTATTGGTGGCGATTCTTTCAAAACCTTAGCAGTTATTAAATCGTACCCTGGTGCTTTTTTTTCGACAATTTATGTTGACATACTCTTTTTACTTCATTGAGTGTGACAATAAGAATTTCGCATTCGTCGTTTCTATCTATGAATTGTATTTCTTCAGTTGGAGCACTTGATGGGAACGGCTTAAAAACCCTCGAAAGGTGTTCTGCGAAGAGATCAGCCTTCTGTTTCGGATTTCCGATCCATTTTCCGTCTCGTGATTTTAATGGTGCGTTCTGTAACTGCGGTCTTTTCAGGTATTTAGATGCTTTCCATAAGGAGTATTCGGTAGACGCATCCGTCGTTAGATTTTGTAGGAAACTGCTAAGTGATTCATTTTTGAATTCACTAATTCGTTTTTTAAGGTCATTGTTAAGACGGTTAAAAGCTGTCTTATCATCGGGGAACCTCGTAGTTTGCCATTTTCTTCGAGCTCTTCTTTTTGCTTTTATTAATTCCATTATTTGAACAGTGTATTTAGTTTCTGGATTTCTTCTATTCGAACTAATTGGAGTGCTTTACTCTGCCGCCTGTTGAATATCTGTAATGAATTGTTCCACTTCATGGTCAATTTGCCCATTTGTTTCCATAGGAGATCTTAGGTTAACAAATATTTCAAGTTTTTCTCTGATTTGTGTCCAGTTTGTTCTTTTGTTCACAAGCTTTGGATTACTTTTTTTCTCGATTTCCGTTTCGCTTAGTGACAAGATAACTGGGGTATGGTCTGACGATAAGTCATTACTACCTTCGACACTTATAACGGGTGTCTTTTTTAGCTGGTTTGGTTTTGGCAACACTGGTTTTGACAGCTGACGTGTGTTTAGTACCTTGTGTCACTGTCAAACAGCTTCAGTTTGGTTTGCAATTTAACCATGGATCGTCTTACAAATGAACAACGCTTGCAAATTATTGAATTTTACTATCAAAATTCGTGCTCGGTTCGAAATGTTCATCGCGCGCTGCTTCCATTTTATGATCGGCATTCTCGACCTTCTGAGCAGTCTATTCGGAAGATTGTGACCAAATTTCGCACCAAATTTACTTTGTTGGACATTAAACCACCAACACGTTTACGTACTGTGCGTAGTGAAGAAAATATTGCGGCCGTATCAGCTAGTGTGACAAGAACTAAAGCCAGCCGACCTACCACAACGCCGAATTTTTGGTGAATGGGCTCTTGGAAAGCTGGCCGAGGATCCGCTTTTTTATCGAAAAATTGTGTTCAGCGATGAGGCTCATTTTTGGTTGAATGGGTACGTAAATAAGCAAAATTGCCGCATTTGGAGTGAAGATCAGCCAGAAGCATTGCAACAGCTACCAATGCATCCCGAAAAAGCCACTGTTTGGTGCGGTTTATGGGCCGGCGGCATTATTGGGCCATATTTCTTCAAAGATGATGCGAATCGCAGCGTTACTGTCAATGGTGAATGCTACCGAGCGATGATAACAAATTTTTTTTTGCCCGAAATGGAAGTTCTTGACTTGCATGATATGTGGTTTCAACAAGACGGTGCCACATGCCACACAGCACGCGAAACAATGGCGCAATTGCGAGGCGAGTTTGGTGAACAGTTAATTTCACTTTTCGGGCCGGTCAATTGGCCGCCTAGATCGTGCGATTTGACACCATTAGATTATTTTTTGTGGGGGTATGTCAAGGCTAATGTCTATAGGGACAAGCCCGCTTCGATTGACGCACTGGAAGCCAACATTCATGCATTCATTCGTCAGGTACCGGCCGATATGTGTGAAAGAGTATGCCAAAATTGGACTCAGCGGATGGGCTACCTGAGACGCAGCCGCGGTCAACATTTGCATGAAATTATCTTTAAACATTAAATTGCAAGGTTCAAACTATCATCATTTTATATCATTTTTTAGAATTTTTTGTGTTTTTTTTTTTAAAAAAGTTCTAAACCTCTTAAAAAATCACCCGTTATGATTCCGTTTAATTACCTTAGCTACGAAAAAGTCAATAAGGTCTGGTATTTTGTTAGGATCTGATGGCCAGTATGTAGGCGATCCAGAGGAAAAGAATTCACATTTGTGTTTGCGACATGCTTGATAAAGCCTTTTGCCTTTTGTTGAAATAAGCCTAGATCCCCATTGGGTATGTTTGGCATTAAAGTCACCACCAACAAGAAAGTTATGTCCTAGCAGTTTTAGGAGTTCTGCATATTGTTCTTCTGGTGGAGAGCACCTTGGGGGCAATATATTGCTGATATCTTGAGCTCTTTCTTTTTTATACCAATACTTATTGTAGTTACTTGCATATTTTCATTAGTGAACTCAGCTTCTTCATAATGTTTAAAGCTCTTTCTTATGATAATAGCCGATCCTCCTCTAGCTTTGTCAGCTGGATGCGGAGCGTGGTAACATATATAATTTGGTATTTTATTATCAAGACTGTGTCCTTTTGAGAAATGTGTTTCGGACACCAGGCAGACGTCTATATGTTCGATGTCTAGAAATACGTTCAATTCAGATATGTGCTGAAGAAGACCGTTTGCATTCCATGTTGCGAGGTATATGTAGCTAATTTATTTCTCTATATTACAAACTATGTATCAAAACTAATATACCCCTATGGTATAGGGTATAAAAAAACTTTTATATAGGCACTGGCATAACAAAATGGTCAATGGGCTAAGAAAGATACTGAGAAAGCGGAACTATTCGCTTAAATTTCCTAGGTTATTAAAAATCGCCTCACCCTGAATATGATTTAATTTCCTAACATGTACTTAAAGAGTTACCGAAAAAAACATTAGTTAAGTTACTCCACTTTATAAAAACTTCGCTAAGGCTATTGTACGTACCACGCCAGTGGAAAGTACTATATAAACGATAAAAAATCGTATAAACCAATATCACTGCTTCCTACAATTTCGAAGGATTTTGAAAAAATCTTTTTGAAGCAGTTAGTGTCAATCACGGAGACGAATATTTTACTTTTAAGGATATTAAGATTGGTGTTCCTCAAGGAAGCGTACGCGACCCGATACGATTCCTTTTATATACCTCGAAAATACATCCTATAGGCTTTACCTAAGCAACTATATGTCTGTATTAGCGAGTATTGGCAAAGTGGAGTCTGCAACCTTAAAAGTCCAACGAGTTATTAATAAAACCGTGCATTAGACAAATCTCTGGTGCATAGTTCTTAATAAGAAAAAATCAACACACGTTAACTTAACTTATCGAAAAGATATATATTTTATATTTTTATCGATTCTGTAAACGTTCCATATGCGAATGCGGCGAAGTATTTGGGAGTAACGCTAGATGTGAAACTCAAATGGAAATCGCAAGTAAAAACGGAAATACGACGAGCTATCAAATAAATTCAGATTCTCTAATAAGCCAATATATTAGAGAATATTCCAAGTTGAGTATACATAAGAATACAATAAGAATTTCTACATAACAAATTGATATGGGGTTGTAGGATGATATTGTATAGATAATGTATATTAGAAACGATGATATCCCCAGAGATTAAAGTACAGTCACCCTTGATGACGAAATATGAAATACAGCTATTCTCCAAATTTTTGGACGAGAGAGACTTGGGGCGAAGACTACTGGTGCGCTAAATAACAATCGCCATTGTTAGCGCCTGGTGTGCTAAATAACAATCGCCATTCTTTGGTACCAATAGCAAGCTCCTTCATTTGGAGGCTACCTGCCGCATAAGCATTTCTATTAAAATAAAACTATAGATAGGCCGATTATTTCGATTGGCACATAGCCTAGTTGTAGTACCAAAGTAAAGCACTTGTTGATCTTACGTAGATTGATATGGGATTTATACCCTATTCCATAACGGGTTTTATTAGTTTTGATACATAGTTTGTAACATAGAGAAATAATTTTGCTACATATACCTCAAAGTATATGGATCGACTCAGAATCGCTAGCTGAGTCGAATAAGCCATGTCTGTCTGTCCGTCCGTCTGTCTGTTCGTCACGTTTTTTGGCCAAATTTTAAAATTTTCGAAAAAAATCGGCAAAGGTAGCCATGAAAGCATTGTTATCCACAGGAATATCCCTAGTATATAACAGATACAGGGTTGGTCCTAGGACACTTCCTTGCGGAACCCCTGCTTCGACTTTCTTAAGTTCTGAATATTCTTGTTCATATCTAACCCTAAAGAGTCGGTCTGAAATATATGATTTTAGTATTTCATAATACTGTCTTGGTAAATCCCTATGCAATTTATACTCAAGTCCCTCGTGCCAAACCTTGTCAAAGGCTTGAGCAACATCTAGAAATAGAGCCGAACAGACTTGTTTTTCCTACAGTGCCTTTTCTATAACATCCGTAAAACGATGCACTTGGTCAATCGTGGAATGTTTATTCCTGAATCCAAACAGGTGATTCGGAATGAGTCTTCTTTCATCTATAATTTTGCTAAGTCTTTTCAGTAGCAATTTTTCGAAAACTTTTGCCAGAATTGGTATAATCGATATTGGTCTGTAAGAAGAAACTTCAGTTGGAGGTTTTCCTATTTTAGGTATTACAATGACTTCAGCAATTTTCCAGTGATGCGGCACATATCGGTGCTTTAGACATGCATTTATAATAAATTGAAATTTTTGAAAAGCTATTGGTGGCGATTCTTTCAAAACCTTAGCAGTTATTAAATCGTACCCTGGTGCTTTTTTTTCGACAATTTATGTTGACATACTCTTTTTACTTCATTGAGTGTGACAATAAGAATTTCGCATTCGTCGTTTCTATCTATGAATTGTATTTCTTCAGTTGGAGCACTTGATGGGAACGGCTTAAAAACCCTCGAAAGGTGTTCTGCGAAGAGATCAGCCTTCTGTTTCGGATTTCCGATCCATTTTCCGTCTCGTGATTTTAATGGTGCGTTCTGTAACTGCGGTCTTTTCAGGTATTTAGATGCTTTCCATAAGGAGTATTCGGTAGACGCATCCGTCGTTAGATTTTGTAGGAAACTGCTAAGTGATTCATTTTTGAATTCACTAATTCGTTTTTTAAGGTCATTGTTAAGACGGTTAAAAGCTGTCTTATCATCGGGGAACCTCGTAGTTTGCCATTTTCTTCGAGCTCTTCTTTTTGCTTTTATTAATTCCATTATTTGAACAGTGTATTTAGTTTCTGGATTTCTTCTATTCGAACTAATTGGAGTGCTTTACTCTGCCGCCTGTTGAATATCTGTAATGAATTGTTCCACTTCATGGTCAATTTGCCCATTTGTTTCCATAGGAGATCTTAGGTTAACAAATATTTCAAGTTTTTCTCTGATTTGTGTCCAGTTTGTTCTTTTGTTCACAAGCTTTGGATTACTTTTTTTCTCGATTTCCGTTTCGCTTAGTGACAAGATAACTGGGGTATGGTCTGACGATAAGTCATTACTACCTTCGACACTTATAACGGGTGTCTTTTTTAGCTGGTTTGGTTTTGGCAACACTGGTTTTGACAGCTGACGTGTGTTTAGTACCTTGTGTCACTGTCAAACAGCTTCAGTTTGGTTTGCAATTTAACCATGGATCGTCTTACAAATGAACAACGCTTGCAAATTATTGAATTTTACTATCAAAATTCGTGCTCGGTTCGAAATGTTCATCGCGCGCTGCTTCCATTTTATGATCGGCATTCTCGACCTTCTGAGCAGTCTATTCGGAAGATTGTGACCAAATTTCGCACCAAATTTACTTTGTTGGACATTAAACCACCAACACGTTTACGTACTGTGCGTAGTGAAGAAAATATTGCGGCCGTATCAGCTAGTGTGACAAGAACTAAAGCCAGCCGACCTACCACAACGCCGAATTTTTGGTGAATGGGCTCTTGGAAAGCTGGCCGAGGATCCGCTTTTTTATCGAAAAATTGTGTTCAGCGATGAGGCTCATTTTTGGTTGAATGGGTACGTAAATAAGCAAAATTGCCGCATTTGGAGTGAAGATCAGCCAGAAGCATTGCAACAGCTACCAATGCATCCCGAAAAAGCCACTGTTTGGTGCGGTTTATGGGCCGGCGGCATTATTGGGCCATATTTCTTCAAAGATGATGCGAATCGCAGCGTTACTGTCAATGGTGAATGCTACCGAGCGATGATAACAAACTTTTTTTTGCCCGAAATGGAAGTTCTTGACTTGCATGATATGTGGTTTCAACAAGACGGTGCCACATGCCACACAGCACGCGAAACAATGGCGCAATTGCGAGGCGAGTTTGGTGAACAGTTAATTTCACTTTTCGGGCCGGTCAATTGGCCGCCTAGATCGTGCGATTTGACACCATTAGATTATTTTTTGTGGGGGTATGTCAAGGCTAATGTCTATAGGGACAAGCCCGCTTCGATTGACGCACTGGAAGCCAACATTCATGCATTCATTCGTCAGGTACCGGCCGATATGTGTGAAAGAGTATGCCAAAATTGGACTCAGCGGATGGGCTACCTGAGACGCAGCCGCGGTCAACATTTGCATGAAATTATCTTTAAACATTAAATTGCAAGGTTCAAACTATCATCATTTTATATCATTTTTTAGAATTTTTTGTGTTTTTTTTTTTAAAAAAGTTCTAAACCTCTTAAAAAATCACCCGTTATGATTCCGTTTAATTACCTTAGCTACGAAAAAGTCAATAAGGTCTGGTATTTTGTTAGGATCTGATGGCCAGTATGTAGGCGATCCAGAGGAAAAGAATTCACATTTGTGTTTGCGACATGCTTGATAAAGCCTTTTGCCTTTTGTTGAAATAAGCCTAGATCCCCATTGGGTATGTTTGGCATTAAAGTCACCACCAACAAGAAAGTTATGTCCTAGCAGTTTTAGGAGTTCTGCATATTGTTCTTCTGGTGGAGAGCACCTTGGGGGCAATATATTGCTGATATCTTGAGCTCTTTCTTTTTTATACCAATACTTATTGTAGTTACTTGCATATTTTCATTAGTGAACTCAGCTTCTTCATAATGTTTAAAGCTCTTTCTTATGATAATAGCCGATCCTCCTCTAGCTTTGTCAGCTGGATGCGGAGCGTGGTAACATATATAATTTGGTATTTTATTATCAAGACTGTGTCCTTTTGAGAAATGTGTTTCGGACACCAGGCAGACGTCTATATGTTCGATGTCTAGAAATACGTTCAATTCAGATATGTGCTGAAGAAGACCGTTTGCATTCCATGTTGCGAGGTATATGTAGCTAATTTATTTCTCTATATTACAAACTATGTATCAAAACTAATATACCCCTATGGTATAGGGTATAAAAAAACTTTTATATAGGCACTGGCATAACAAAATGGTCAATGGGCTAAGAAAGATACTGAGAAAGCGGAACTATTCGCTTAAATTTCCTAGGTTATTAAAAATCGCCTCACCCTGAATATGATTTAATTTCCTAACATGTACTTAAAGAGTTACCGAAAAAAACATTAGTTAAGTTACTCCACTTTATAAAAACTTCGCTAAGGCTATTGTACGTACCACGCCAGTGGAAAGTACTATATAAACGATAAAAAATCGTATAAACCAATATCACTGCTTCCTACAATTTCGAAGGATTTTGAAAAAATCTTTTTGAAGCAGTTAGTGTCAATCACGGAGACGAATATTTTACTTTTAAGGATATTAAGATTGGTGTTCCTCAAGGAAGCGTACGCGACCCGATACGATTCCTTTTATATACCTCGAAAATACATCCTATAGGCTTTACCTAAGCAACTATATGTCTGTATTAGCGAGTATTGGCAAAGTGGAGTCTGCAACCTTAAAAGTCCAACGAGTTATTAATAAAACCGTGCATTAGACAAATCTCTGGTACATAGTTCTTAATAAGAAAAAATCAACACACGTTAACTTAACTTATCGAAAAGATATATATTTTATATTTTTATCGATTCTGTAAACGTTCCATATGCGAATGCGGCGAAGTATTTGGGAGTAACGCTAGATGTGAAACTCAAATGGAAATCGCAAGTAAAAACGGAAATACGACGAGCTATCAAATAAATTCAGATTCTCTAATAAGCCAATATATTAGAGAATATTCCAAGTTGAGTATACATAAGAATACAATAAGAATTTCTACATAACAAATTGATATGGGGTTGTAGGATGATATTGTATAGATAATGTATATTAGAAACGATGATATCCCCAGAGATTAAAGTACAGTCACCCTTGATGACGAAATATGAAATACAGCTATTCTCCAAATTTTTGGACGAGAGAGACTTGGGGCGAAGACTACTGGTGCGCTAAATAACAATCGCCATTGTTAGCGCCTGGTGTGCTAAATAACAATCGCCATTCTTTGGTACCAATAGCAAGCTCCTTCATTTGGAGGCTACCTGCCGCATAAGCATTTCTATTAAAATAAAACTATAGATAGGCCGATTATTTCGATTGGCACATAGCCTAGTTGTAGTACCAAAGTAAAGCACTTGTTGATCTTACGTAGATTGATATGGGATTTATACCCTATTCCATAACGGGTTTTATTAGTTTTGATACATAGTTTGTAACATAGAGAAATAATTTTGCTACATATACCTCAAAGTATATGGATCGACTCAGAATCGCTAGCTGAGTCGAATAAGCCATGTCTGTCTGTCCGTCCGTCTGTCTGTTCGTCACGTTTTTTGGCCAAATTTTAAAATTTTCGAAAAAAATTTTGATGCACAATGATTGGTAGTATTAAATGACATTGTCACAATATATTGCTCAGACAGTTTATCAAAATCTTTTGTGGTTCGACAAAAAACAACGTATTTCTATTGCTAATGCCTTGGGATGGGGTAAACAAATGGTTTTTGTAAGAAAACGGCCCCAAAATGTGGGCGTAGGTGAAATCGATCTACAAACAAAACGTTTATATTACCATTGCGGAAGTATTTGCATAAATTTTTTTTCGAAAGTGTTAAAATTTGGACAAAAAGCGTTTTTAACTAAAAACGCCCCCAAAAAGTGGGCAAGGCAAAAAACTTTGTATGGACGAAATATTGATTGTCTAAATATGCTCCTCAGACTTTTTTTTTGAAATTCCTTACGGTTTGGACAGACAGACATGGCTTAATCGACTCAGCTAGCGATTCTGAATAATTTGAGGTATATGTATCGAAATTATTTCTCTATGTTACAAACTTAATGTCAAAACTAATATACCCCTATGGGATAGGGTATAAATATGAGAAGGCTACAATCCGCTGGCGGATCGTTGAATACCCTATCCCATCCCATCTGTAAAACTAATGTCACCAAAATGTGGACATGGCTTAAAACACCATAGGGATTAAATATGCAAAACAATATTGTCACAACAAATTTTACGGTTCTACAAAAGACAAGGTTTTTCTCTTGCATATGTTATGTGGTAGTGTATAAAAATGGTTTTTATATAAAAACGCCCCCCAAAAATTGTTCTATAGATGAAATGTTCATATTAATATTACCAATGATTCTGCATCGAAATTTTTTTCGAAAATTTAACATTTGACCGGAAAAAGTTTTTTTACTGAAAACTTTGCATCGAAAGTTTTTTGAATATCTAAAAATTGTTCCGAAAAACGTTTTTTTTTACTAAAAACTCCCCCAAAAAGTGAGCGTGGCAAAAAACTTTATAAAGACGAAATATAGATATGAAGATTGTCTAAATATGTTGTTCAGATACTTTTTCAAAAGTGGCGTGGCAGTGGGCGAATTTCAAAAGTTTTTACACATGTTCTGGTGGCCCAAAAATCGGTCACGAACAGGCAGACGAACGGACGGACAGACAGACATGGCTTAATCCACTCAGCTAGCGATTCTGAGTCGATCCATATACTTTGAGGTATATGTAGCTTAACTATTTCTCTATTTTACAAAAAAAAGTATCAAAACTAATACACCCCTATGGGATAGGGTATAAAAACGACAAATTTAACCGGAAAAGCGAAAATAAAACTGTTAGATATAAGCTTTCAGCGCCCTTAGATTAAGTAAACATGTTATTGATAACTTACTTACTTATTTAAGTGGCGCTACAGTCCGGAATGAACCTGGGCCTCAACCAACATGCCTCTCCAATTAGCCCGGTCCTTAGCTAACTGCCTCCAGTTGCGCACTCCAAGTTGGTTGAGGTCGGTTTCCACTTGTGCGCGCCACTTAAGGCGAGGTCTTCCTCTACTGCGTCCGATGTCTGGCTGGGAATCGAAGACTCTGCGAGCCGGAGTATTGGTGTCCATTCGTTCTACATGTCCTAGCCATCTTAAACGTCCAATGCGGAGTTTAAGGGGCATGCCGCTGTACAGCTCGTATAGTTCTTGGTTGAATCTTCGTCTCCATAGCCCGTCAACGCAAACGGGACCGAAGATTTTTCGAAGAATTTTCCTCTCGAATCTACCAAGGATTTCTTCATCCGCTTTTGATACAGTCCATGCTTCAGCGCCGTAGAGCAGGACTGGGATGATCAGGGTCTTATATAGGGTTTCCTTAGTAGTTCGAGTGAGGGCTTTACTACTAAATTGCCTTCTTAGCCCGAAGAAACAGCGGTTGGCAAGAGTAATTCTTCGTTTAATTTCTGACGAGATGTTGTTGTCAGAGCTAATAGCGGAGCCGAGGTAGACAAAGTCCCGTACTACCTCAAAGTTATATCTGTCAATGGTGACGTTCTGTCCAATTCGTCGATGTTGTGAGTCCTTTCGTGATGACAGCATATACTTAGTCTTACCCTCATTTACTGCTAAACCCATTTTCGCCGCTTCCTTTTCTATACTAGCAAACATGGCTATGACATCACGTTGAGTCCTACCAATGATGTCAATATCGTCAGCGTATGCTAGTAGTTGCACCGACTTTTGGAAAATTGTGCCTCTGGTGTTGGCTTTGGAGTTTTGCACAATTCTCTCAAGAATCAGATTAAAGAAGTCACATGACAGCGCATCGCCTTGCCTAAATCCTTTTTTGGTATCGAATGTGTCGGTGAGGTCGTTTCCGACCCTGATGGAGCAGCGAGAATTCTCTATCGTCATCCTACACAAACGAACGAGTTTGGGCGGTATACCAATACTAGACATGGCTCTATACAGTTCGTCTCTATAAATGCTATCATATGCGGCTTTGAAATCGATGAATAGGTGGTGGGTATCGATTTGGACTTCTTGAGTTTTTTCCAGGATCTGCCGAAGTGTGAAAATTTGATCGGTTGTGGACTTTCCTGGCCTAAAACCACACTGATAAGGGCCAATCAGGTTGTTGGTAAACGGTTTCAGGCGTTCACATATTACGGCAGATAGGATCTTGTAGGCGATGTTGAGGAGACTTATGCCTCTGTAGTTGGCGCAGTTCAGAGGGTCTCTTTTTTTGTGGATCGGGTAAACGATGCTGAGGTTCCATTCTTCAGGCATATTTTCATCCGACCAGATTTGGCTTATGAGTTGGTGGATGTTACTTACCAAGTCATCTCCGCCGGCCTTATAGAGCTCAGCGGGAAGGCCGTCATTTCCGGCAGCCTTATTAAGCTTGAGTTTAGATATTGCTATCCTCACCTCACTCAGGTCGGGTGGTTGGCAGTATGTGTTATTGATAATTATTAAGTTAATATTTTAAGAGAATAAAAAATGATTTCAAAAGTAGAAAGTTTGAAGAATCTCAGTATCTATATATCGTCTTTATATAGTTTTTTTGCCCCGCCCACTTTTTGGGGGAGTTTTTAGTAAAAATAACGTTTTTCGGTACAATTTTTAGATATTCAAAAAACTTTCGATGCAAAATTATTAGCTATGATAATATGAACATTTCGTCCTTAGATCATTTTAACCATTTGGCCCACTTCTTAGGGGCGTTTTTTAAAAAAAACATTTGTATACCCTACCCCATAGCATATGCAGAAAAACATTGTTTTTTGTCCAACCATAAACGATTTTGATAAACTGTATGAACAAGATATTGTGGCAATGTAATTTTCTATATTTCATTGCCATAAAGCCCACACTTTGGGGATGTTATTTTAAGGATGGGATGGGATTGTAGCCTTCTCATATGTTTTTATTGGTACTTGGCTAAATATATTGTTCAGCTGATGTTTTCCTTTTGGCTCCCCAGTGAAAGAAATGTGAAATGACGCCGATGCACATGCAAAGGCTATGTGCACCATTTTTCTTTAAATTTGATGCTTTTCGCACGTCAGAACTTATATCATGGCGACCAAATGCAATGGCCCAATTTGTGATTGCTTTTATTCCGTTCACATTCAAATATCTTTAAATTGTTAATAGCGCCAGTGGCACAATTTCAGAATCTAAGGGGTGTTACAATATAATTGTTAAAATGAATATTAAATGTATGCTAGAAAAAGGAATAGTGTTCGTATTTAGGAGTATTTCTGTTGTTGTCATGGGTAATAATTGGAGAAATTTTTGAATTGTCAATGGATTAATCTCCTATAATGATGAGTCTCCTATAAAGATGTGTCTTGGGTAAGTGTGAACAATGGCGTTTAGTCAAATTTGTTTATTATCATTAGGAGATTTCACGACACGGCGTATCTGGTGTAAAGTATAACAAAATGATAGTCAATGTATTTTGTTCTTGTAGTGCTAGAAAATAAAACGAAGCGTGAATTGACGACTGAAGGCTAGCATTTTGGTATACATTGTAATATTCCTTTTTTCTCTACTAGTCGCAAAAGTGGCGCTATTCGTATGGAAAAATAGCGCCAAATTAAAATTACATTTTTGTATTAATATGATAATTTAATCGCTCAGCATTTCATATGTTTAGAAAAGCCATTGTTTATTCAATTAAATGCCATATCAACTTGTATATTGCCTATTAGTAAAATGTTTGGAAATACGCGTTTGCATTTTCGTCTTAAACACAGTTTTCTTATGCCAATCCTGAAGAAATAAAAATTTCCCTTAATTCTATAGCACTTAACATGTTGTTTTTTTCACATGTAGAGGCGCTTTTGAAACCTTTCAACTCGTCAATTACCCCTAAATGTATCTTGGATTGTGTCATGGGTCAATTTGTACCCAACGCTGTCAATAACCATTATTCATTGGATGTTTGAAATGTTCCCCATAATTTTAAAACAGTTATTTACATTTCAAAGAGGATATTTTTGTTTCCGAGGTAATTATTGTAGGATTATACTTTTTTGGTGTATTTTACTTGCATATTTTAGGTTCGTAAAAATTGTCGATAACAAACCTCGAATGCTTTGAAATGTTCTTACTTTATGTTCAAAGTATGAAAATATATTAATCCATTTGCTAGAGTGACCACCAAGAAGAAGTAGAACTTCGCACACAGCCCAACCGATTCCCAGTTGTCTTCCAAGAGACCAACCAAATATCATTGACCAGAACCGAAACGAAAATCTTCCAAAAAGTATATATTTCATAGTTTATACACTTGCTATGAATAGGAAATTTATCTATACAAAAAAAAACAAACAAATAATTTTTTGGCGAAACAAGCTCGTTAGTACCCACGGCCTAGCTTTCTCACAACCATCCATGTGTGCGTGTGTACTTCTTGCACGATGGCGGGACCTCCTGTTTTATGCCGACTCCGAACGGCTAAGTTGAGAGAAGCTACCCATGACAATTGATACTACTCGAATGACATGTCAGATCATCACGAGAGGAGGGCCGGCGAAAAATCATTTAGGTGTTTCTACGGCTGGGAATCGAACCCAGACCTTCTGCGCGGCAGTTCATCGCACTATATATATATATATATATATATATATATATATAATATATGCTTATATATATATATATATATATAATATATGCTTATTATTATATAAATGTATAAATGTATATTTACATTTACAAAAGTACTTCAAATAAAAGGTCCAACACGACTCGTAAAAACTTCCAAATAGTATTTCATTTTTTATTTTATTTTATCCCATACTAATAATTTATGATATAAATTTTATTTATCTGCCTTTTCAATACTCCGAATATGTTGTATGAATTATGAATTATTCGGGAAGTTGGCCTTAATACGGATTGTAGCAATGCCATCGCTGATATTTTTTTGCCTACCATTTGACCACCACCTTTTAGAAAATCTAAGCTTAGCAAAACAATACCGAGGAGTATGAGATCACTAACGACTCTTGTAGGCAAAATCACTGTCCACAATATGCTGTGTTACCACAGTAGGACAGTAGGAAACCAATTTCAAATCCAAAGGACAAAGAACATAATATGTGTATACATATAACCAAAAATATATATTTGTAGGTAAAAAATCTTACATTTTGTATATTTATTGAATGTTTGTTACATTTGCTTAAACAGTATCCCTGCAAATATGCAACTATCAACTTCCAAGTTTTACCATAACCGAGATTGATATTAGTTATAGGTAAACGTTTATAAATATAAAAAGTAGGGCCCCATACTTATTGTGGAACACTGGGAATTTATAACATCTTCATAAACGTTTATTTTGTGGAATTTTTAAATAACCAAATTGGGATGATTTGCCACTGACCCCAGTATTACAGCGGTTCTACTGTTAAATTACCAAATAAAAATTCTTACTGCTAGATGGCCTAAAATCTACACATCGTAAATTGTATACTGTTAACGGCGTGATTGTTACAAATTCACCACAAAAGTTAAAAACAACAACATCGGTTAAACGAGACATGTGTGCCTCAGAACTGCTTTGCCAATTCATTGGTATGTTATGTTTTTGAAAAAGTATAATTCTGTTGTGTTTAATACTTTTATATAGCTTGGAATTTAGAGTTTTGTTCCTGAAGTTGAAGTAAACCATATTGTTAACAGGTGCTTGGGTGTTGGTACTTGGCAATGCCCAGTGGTTGTAACTCTATCTACACATGTGCTTATTTTTACCTCCAAGTGGTAACCATCGGGCACTTGTCTCATCCAAAAGTGATTTGACTTGCCAAACGATAAGTGCGAGTGTTGATAACAAGTCTTAAAAAAAAAACAACACTATAAACACCCCGGTCAGACTGGCACGGGATGAAAACCCAGCCTGCCCTCCCAGGCGAACCTAGATGAGCTACTTTGACGTATTCGGACAACAGGTTATCTAGGAATTACAAGGGTAAGTCAGGCCCCTTGAACAGAGATGTTGGCGGATGGAACCGAAAGGCCAACGGCAGCGCTCAATCCCGTAGTGGATACTGATGGCCCCGTGTCCTAGGGGTATCTAATAAATTGGAACTGGCCCTCCAGGTTGGCGGTTGTGCATTGATATAGAGAAAGATTGCTACTATGAGCTCCTTGGCAAAACCGATGAGCGACTACCGAAATACGATGTTAAAATCGTGCTGGGAGATTTAAACGCAAAGTTAGGAAGAGCAGACATCTTTAGCAGAATTGTCGAAAAACATAGCCTAGACGACAACACGTCTGGTAACGGACTTAGGCTAATTGACTTCGCTACGGAACGAAATGCCACTATAGCCAGCACACGGTTTCCTTACTTCGATATCCATAAGGTTACATCGCGATCTCCAGATCAAAGAACATTCAACCAAATTGATCACATTGCGGACCATTAACTTGTTGCAGCCAAGGTAAGAATGCGAATGTTCACCACACCTCAACAAACCAGAAATACTGTGAAAAAATTTAATGTCAAAAGACTGCAATCGCAAGAGACCGCCAAGGCCTTCGCGCAGGTTTCTGGCGCCCGCCAACATGAAACCCCTGGTTTGAAGAGGAATGCGGACAGATGCTCGCAGCCAAGAACGATTCCTACAAGACTAAGCTGCAAGTAAAGACGAGAGCTGCCTTTGAGCTCTATAGGCACAGAAGAAGGGAAGAACACCAGCTTTTCAGAAAGAAGAAAAAGAGCAAGAAAAGCGATCAAGGATATAGAGAGGTGCTACTCCAGGAACGCAAGTTTTACCAAAGTGTAAAAGGCTGGAACAGAATCCTGTCGAGATAAACAAGGAAATATCATAGTTGAGAAACAGTCGATACTGAGGATATGGAAGAACCACTTCTGCAGACTGTTAAACGGCGATAACGAACAACATTCCGCTGTCAGGCAGAACGAACCATTCAAAATTGGCGACGACAGTGAAAACTGCCAACCACCCGACATAAGTAAAGTAAGGATAGCAATATCTTAACTCATGCTTAATAAGGCTGCCGGAAATGACGGCCTTCCCACTGAGCTTTATAAAGTCGGCAGAGATGACTTGGTAAGTAACATCCACCAACTCATAAGCAGAATCTGGTCGGATGAAAGTATGCCTGAAGAATGGAACCACAGCATCGTTTGCCCGATTCACAAAAAGGAGAGTCTCTGAACTGCGCCAACTACAGACGCATACGTCTCCTCAACATTTCCTACAAGATCCTATCTGCCGTAATATGCGAACGCCTGAAACCAACAACCTGATCGGCCCTTATCAGTGCGGTTTTAGGCCAGGAAAGTCCACAACCAATGTTCACACTTCGGCAGATCCTGCAAAAAACTCAAGAAGTCCAAATCGATACACACCACCTATTTATCGATTTCAAAGCCGCATACGACAACATTTATAGAGCCGAACTATATAGAGACATGCCTAGTTTTGGTATACCTTTCCTTTCTACACGAAAAGACACACAACTCGAATTGGAAAGAACGTCACCACTGACAGATATAACTTTGAGGTAGTACGGGACTTTATCTACCTCGAAGAATTACTGTCTAAACGAAGAATTACTCTTGCCAACCGCTGTTTCTTCGGGCTAAGAAGGCAGTTCAGTAATAAAGCCCTCACTCGAACTACTAAGGAAATCCTATATAAGACCCTGGTCATCCCAGTCCTGCTCTACGGCGCAGAAACATCAACCAAAGCGGATGCAGAAATCCTTGGTCGATTCGAGAGAAAAATTCTTTGAAAAATCTTCGGTCCCACATTTTTGTCACATTTGTCACATTTTCATCCTCTTTTTGCCCGGCCCATCTCATTGTATTTCCTGGCAGTAATTTCTACTTTGTAGCAGTTTCGGACTTTTGCTAGTTGTTCGCCTGCGCCTCGATTCGAACGTCGTTGTCCCTTTTTCGTTTAGCAGATCAGTCCTTTCCGAGGCTATTGGTTGCATCGTAATATATAGTTCTTCCCATGGGTGGGTAGTCAACCCAAAGTACAACCCCAACCTGGAGAGCCAGTTCCAATTTATTAGATACCCCTAGCACACGGGTATCCACTACGGAATTGAGCGCTGCCGTTGGCCTTTCGGTTTATCCGCCACCATCTCTGTTCAAAGGGCCTGATTTACCCTTGAGATTCCTAGATAACCTATTGTCCGAATATGTCGCCTTGGGCAGCAGGCCGGGTATAGTGTTGCTGTTTGGGTCTTGTGTTGATAACTCGCACTTATCGTTTAGCAAGTCAAATCCGGTTGGATGAGACCAGTACCCGACGGTTACCACTTGGAGCTAAAACTAAGCACATTTGTTGCGTAATCAGACTTACAACCACTGGGCATTGCCAAGTTAAAGCCAATCAGAGTCTACCCTCGTTCTACAACACCCAACCAGAAAAGGAAATTAGAAACATATATGAACATTCAATCTATATATATAAAAATGAAACCCGTTTTCCGTTGTCACGACATAACATGAAAACGGCTTCACCGATTTGGCTGATTTTTTTTTTGTAGTTTTATAATACTCTGTACAAGGTTCTTACGGAAAAAAATATTGAGAAAATCTCTCAGGTCAGCTTTGAGGAAATAAATACTACTAACACTAAAATACTATTACGGACCCTAAAACGAAACAGTACCCGGGCGAAGCCGGGCCGGGCAGTTAGTTAGCAATAAAACATATCATTGTTAAAAGACAGACAAAAATAAAACCATATCAATTGGAATCAGTATTTATCCCATTAAATCTACCAAAGTCGTCCATTGCTAAAAAAAAACAGAACAAAGCAAGAAAGTTGATTAATAGAAAGTGCAAAGAAAATGGCAGAAATATATTAAAATGTTTTCGATAAAACCTTTAATTTTGGATAATGCAGACTATATACTATTCTAACTATAAATGAACAAACACTGTAAAAATTGTAAATGGAGTATCACCAGGAATGATGGTACAGATCCATCTGGAAAAATATTTTTAACCTTGTGCAATGATTGATACAGGTTTTATGACTCTTACAGTTAGGAATCCAAGTTATTCGACCTCAGCTTATGCAACAGGAAGCAGGAAGGTCTTGAAAATGATTAGATACATATTTGGTTTTCACCTTCGTGGATCGTGTAGCTGTATAGTCTGACTTAGGCCCGGTTTTTCAGTGCTGAGTTAACTTTGAGTTAACCCAGAGTTACTAACTCCAGTTTTTTGGTACAGGATTAAATTTGACTCCGTGTGTGGTGATTTATTTTGGTAGCACTCATGATTTATAAACAATTTCAAGTCGCTGAGATCTGCATTTAGTTTATCAAAATTAAATTATATGTCCACATAAATGGAATTGAAAAAATTTGTTTGGCTGCTATTTTATCATCGGTCAAACATATCTGATCATTTATTCCCGGGGTTAACTCGAAGTTAACTCTAGATTGAATCTACTGAAAAACAGCTTTCTCGAGATAACTCGAATTGAATCCCGAAATTAGGATGATCTCGCACTGAAAAACTGGGCCTAAGTCATAAAGTAGACAGAAGTGATAAAATTGCGCAGTAGGCGCCTGGAGTGCATAATATTGCGAATATGTATGTGTATTTGCGCATTAAATGAAATAAGTTTGTTGTGGCAACGGAAAATAAACAAAATAGGTGGGTTTAAGTCCAATGTATGAAAGTGTAGTATAATAAGTTGAAAATTCGAGTTTACTTAGTTAGTTATGCGTTTTGATAAGCTAACCAGGTAACTAACTAATATCGACATTTGCGTTTTGTTATTGGTAACGCGGAATATCATAGAATAACGGCTCAACATGTTTAAAAATGTTGTTTCAAGCTACAACATAATGGTATAATTTTGTTAAAAAAATGTTTTCACAGGAACTTCGAAAATTATTATACGATTATACCTCATTTTATAACTAAAACGATTAACAACTTTCCAAAGTGGGAACTCTTTTGCAAACAGACGTGACGTTAGGCAGCATTCAGCATACTATTCAGCAATCAGCTCATTTATGGACTCAACATCAGCCAAGTTCTATTATACATGCTCCATCCAAGTTGTACACAAAACCTCGCATACCTATTTCAACTCCAACTTTGCCTCTTTAAATTTCAGAATTCATTTTTAAACCTCACTCTACGACTACGATTTATTTTACTCAACTATAGAATTATAGATGTGTCTGTATACAGCATACATATAAGGTACGAATGAACTGTCACTCTTTATGGTTATCTGTATTCTGTTCGTTTCCAACAAATTAGTTCATCATGTACTCTGGTCGAAGTTGGTTGTTCGGCGGTATTTCGCATTTGGTGTCGGTGTGCTTCTGCTAGAATTTCCAACAACTCTGAAAACGGTGAACCTCTGTAGTGCGTGTATGCTGAATGTGTGTTCGTGGTGTAATTATCGTATATTCGTATAGTTATTTTAGTTCTGCGTATTGTACATATATTAAAGAATAAATACATCATTCAAATTCATCAGTTCAAAAGTTTGTGTTTTCAATGAATGAATTTTGGCATTTTAATATAACAAAAGAAAAAATAAAATGTGAAAAAAATAATTGTACGACTACTACTTAAATATTTTTACAAGAAAAAATTATTTCATATTCCTCTCGAAGTACTCCGGTTTTCGTCTGCTTTTCTATCACTTGCTCTGATTATGGTTTTGCTGTTCTGTTTCGGATACAAATGTATGGGTGTGCGTGTTAGTTTAGGTCGTGGAGAATATTGTAAAAAGAAAATAAATAATAAAAACCGCCACAAAAGAGATATGTCCAAGTCTAAAGAATAGCAGAGTTTGTTAAATGTTGAGGATCAGAATCATATGAAATACGTGAAGAATGTTCACGTACAGTGTAGTGTTGTTTTATGGTTGCGTGGTTTAAGTCTGAATTATTTCATACGGATTTGTGTATGTGTTTGTATAGTTAATAGTGCAACCAGAACCAGTTCCGCATAACGTATTTTACACATCATATTATTGGATTTAAAGGAATTTTGTAATCAAGATAATTGGCCAGCTGCATTATTTGGATAATAAACATTAAATAAGGATACGTATTACATTCATATACTGGAATACATGCGAATGCGACTTCTTGTACAAATTGGTATGAAATGGTTTTGTTTCAGATTTCATTTATTTATTTCGCGTAGGTACCTAAATTTACTTTATTTTTTTGTTATTTAAATTGGTTGTACAAGTATGATTACTTTTCCAAAAGGGTCAAATTTGTTGATCTTTGAAAATGTGTAGCATAAGAAACCTAATTGTTTCATATATATATTATGTAGTTGTGTGTGTCCCGCAGCAATAAATGAATGTGCATTCATTATCACACCCATGCATACATTTATCCATTCCATATGACATTCTTCTGTTCATTTACCTTGTGTGCGTATGTATTAGATATATGGATGTAACTTGTTTTACCTGTTTACTTTAGTTGGGTTTCTGAATCACAATTTGGTATTAAAATCATACATTCATTCATACCTATACAGTATACATTGGTATGTGAACGTGTTATGAAAGTATATATTCATAAAAAATGCGTAATATAGCTCAGTGCAGTGCATTAGATCATGCACAAATACATTTGCTTTTTTGTCCATTGAATCTTAGCAATGAACATGTTAAATATGAAGCAACTTGCTTGTGTGATATACAGTCAGCGCCAAAAGTGTTCTTTTTGATAGATTAGGTAAATAACAGAATAAAAAAGTTAAACACTCAATTAGAATGAACGATGAGTTATTTATTTCAAAGATATTTTCATTATCGGTTGATGCTCAGTCACAGTGGCGCGATGGTTAGTGCGATGAACTGCCGCGCAGAAGGTCTGGCTTCGATTCCCAGCCGTAGCAACACATAAATGATTTTTCACTGACTCTCGTCTCCTGATGATCTGACAAATCATCCGAGTAGTATCAACTGTTACGAAAAGCTTATCACAGTTCAGCCGTTCGGATTCGGCATAAAACAGAAGGTCCCGCCATCGTGCAAGAATTACACACGCACACATGAATGGTTGTGAGAAAGCTCGGCCCTGGGAACTAACAAGCCTGTTGCGTAAATTTGTTTCTATCTTAGCTGAGGTTCCAATGTAGGATATCGACTGCACTTAAAATTATTTTTTTTTTTACATAAAATGGCTTAAAAATGAAATATCTGGCAATAGGGTATTTCGCGACAACGTCAGTGTCAAATAAAAAAACACAATCTTATAACTTTTAACGCACGTCGAAGGAAAAAAAATAACTCATAGCTATTCAGTCAATTGAGATTTCCTACTATGAAAGTATGAACGTACCAGTTCCAACCTGTCATGTGGTGAGTAGGTAGTCACAAGAACAAAAAATAAATAGAAAATCGAAAACAAACTGATTTTCTGGCTATGTAGGTTAAGTAGGCACATATGTATTACGTAGGCATTTATTTGCTTTTTTCCGTAATCGTCGATTGTGATATTATTATGGGATAAAGTCCCGAAAAGTACTCATCTCCGATTTTCGTATAGTCTAATATGTCAGAAGTAAAAATCCAAAGCGATTTTGGCGCAAACTACCGGAAAGTTTCAAAATCCTGAAAAAAATATCTTCAAATTTATAACACGTATGTATATAAATGATATCCAAATGAAAGCTATAATTAAGGACCTCCAATTGAAGTAAAAGTTTTGAAGATATAATCAATTTTTTGGAAAATATGCTCATATATTAAGGGGAAAATGCTTTTATTTCTTTAAAACAATTGTATCCAGGTACGTTTTTTTTTGTACTGTATTACGAAACTACATTTTATATATTTTATTTTTATTTTATTTTTGCAACATATTAGTAAACACGAGTTTATTTCTCCAAAACATATAACTGAAATATTGAGTTGCATGGCCTGTGTAATCAAATTTCCGTTATTCTTTACTGAATGAAATAGAGAGGGTGGATGGCACGTTTTGTGGGAAAAATGTACTTCAACTCCCTCTCCGCAGCAAATTATGAATTCCTACTATGACTCCGCACACCCATTGTGCTGACATGGAGCAGAGTTTTAGCAGTGTATTTTACATTTCGAAACTCTTCTCGAGCTCAGTACAAAAAACGCGTAGGGTTTCCCATCTCTTTATCTAAGATATGTGTTATGAATCCCTACTGCGTTTTAGCACACTCACTGAGTTGCGATCAAGGAGAAAGTCCACGGTTTTTTTTTAGCAAAAGAAGGGACCTGCATAAATCCACAATGCATAATCTGTGGAATATGTATGGTGGGCAAGCTGCCCCCTGGTACCCCCTGCTTGGGGTCACTGTTGGATTTGGAGTAGGTGCGAGATTAGGTGTATGTAAATGTTCTTGAAATAATTGCCGAACATGCGAAATATGGATATTAAAATAAATTTTAAATCGGATTTTAAATTAACATTTATTTCACATTTTTTTAATTCATACATAGTTTATTCAATTTAATATAAAAAATGTCCACTGAACAAATCATTGACCGGGGTAACAACGCTTAATGTCTATCAACAACTGGTTAGAAGGATCTCGGTTTAGCTTTTTACACGATGACGCCACAGAAATTCACATTTAAATGTTTGTCCATTCAATTTGAATGAACACCAGTACGAGCTAATTGACGACGCATCCACCGCCACGACGACTCAATATTTTGGGAATGAGCCCCGGTTTCCGAATCTACAAACTCCTTGGAATGATTCACTGTGAAATGTGGATATCCAAAAGATTCTAAATCTATGTATCCCTTCCAACAATCTGTATGGATTATAGTTCCAGGGTTTATGTGTTTTTGAATCAAACCGATCAAAGTATTTTTGTCTCGTTTATTTTCGGGGCAAATCTCTAATCGGTAATGAGAAGGTTTCCAAAGAAGCATAATGCCTAAGATCCAAGAACCCTCAATACCACGGCCCGGTGGTATTTATGCATTGCATTGCATTCGTCAATTTCTACAACATCACCAGCACCTCCTGTTTGACCCTCTTCCTCTTCTTTATCTAATGCCAACATACAAACTTCTCTACAGATACGAAACCACCTCACGAGAAACTTCTTTTTCATCAATAACAGAACTTTCTCTGATATTTAAAGAAAAAATATGTTATAAGTATGCAAACCTCAGGAGAAGTATGACATCTTTCAAACCACGTATTTGTTTTTTAAACTGTAGCACAATGATAATATTTGTTCATCTTACGGCACTCAAATAATCCACACGTTAATTTCAATTCATTTAACACCATATACTTTTTATGTTTGTTGCAATACTTGGTCACTGGAATTATTTCAAGATCTCTTAACCACTGTTAAGTTTTCGAATGAGTATTTAAAATATGTACTTGCTAATCTAAATTAATTATACGTTTTATCCATTTCAAATCACAGAATGAAAATATTTGATAAAATCAGATCAAAAAGAACACACTCTATATAATGAATGTCACTTCTAAGGAAATAAACTGTTCGCATTAACTAACATGTTGCAAAAATGTAGCATGTTTGGTACAGTAAAAAAAGGCACCTTGATACAATTGTTTTTGAAATAGGTATAAAAGCTTTTTCCCTAAAAATATGAGCATATTTTCCAAAAAAATTATTATATCTTGAAAACTTTAAAATGGATTACAAAGCTTTTTATTTAAATTGGAGGTCCTTAATTGCGGTATCATTTATACAAGGTGGCGCAAAAATAACCTTCCGATGTTTTTTGGCTGTAATTTAAAAAAAATGAAAAACTTTGATTCTTCTTGTGGATTATTTTTATTTGGTCTTTTAATTTTTTTTACATCAAGTCGGATATTATGTCATGTAAAAAACAGAACTGACATTAGGGGCCAATCGCAAAATGTATATCATTTTCTGATAGGAGGATTACTTTTGTGCCACCTTGTATATACACGTGTTATAATTCTAAAGATATTTGTTTTTTTCCTCCAGGATTATGAAACTTTTGATATCTGCATCGAAAACGTATTATTAGCTTTATTATCGCTTAGCAACATAAACCAATTACTTCAGTTTCTTTCGGTGATTGGTGAAATTGAATTGCATTCAAATATGTACTTTAAAATATCTTTTATTTCATTGTATGCAGCATTTTCCACTTTCACGTGGAGTGAAATATTTTTGTCATATTGTGACCCACTATTCATGCTGTCAACAAGATCATAATTTTGATGGTAAAAATTTGTGTTGATTGAGCTATCATTGAGGTGTATTGCAAATTTCCTGATGAGTAAATTTATCTGATGAGCCGTTTGTAAACTATATTTTCTATGTTTGTATAAAGGCACATTCGTTGGCGGGGGTGTTATGTTTCATAAGTTAAATTTTATGCTTAGGATCGGTTTTTTGTTGAATCTTCCAGATTTAAAATTTGTGTTTTTTCTTCTTAAACTTTAGTCTCTGAATAAAACACTCTTACAAAACCAAAGTCCAGAGTTTTTTTTAGTTTTGTATCAAATCTTTTCGTTCTTTATATTCGCCATCTTTTATGTCGATATGCGAATATTGAATAACCTTAAAAAAACAACCGATTTCCAGATATGAGGTATTTTTATTTGATTTGGTTCTTAACAATTCATTTGGACTAGTTTTTGAATACAACATCAATAAATTACTAATTTTTGGCGCAACAAGGTCATTAGAACCCAGGGCCTAGGTTTAAATCAAAACCACTCATTTTTGCGTGGCGGGACCTCCTTTTTTATGCCGAATACGAACGGATGAGTTGATATAAGCTTTTCTTGACAATTGATACTACTCGAATGATTTATCAGATCATTTCAATATAGGAATAATACTGAATAATAACGCCAAAACAACGTGTGCAAATTGTGCAAAATTTTTTTGAAAAGCAGGGTTCGGTTTGCAAACTTATCATACATACGCTACATAATCGCCCACCTGAGTAAGTTATTCAGAACATGATGAATCGAGTGGACAATACGCCGTTATTGCCGTTGTGGAGGTTCAGTTTAGTCTTCATTTTAAACGGAAAATGCTATTCTCCATTTGGTTAAATGGATACATAAACAATTGCATATAACCAATTATAACTTTTTACAATTTTAAAGAGAATTTGTATTTACATTTAAGTTGAACATTTTGTAAATGAAACCATTAGCCACACTGAGTCAACGCTTTCTCTATATCGAGCAAAATCATACCAATTGACTGACATATTGACATTTTGTATACCCTATCCCATAAGGATATATTAGTTTTGATACATAGTTTGTATTTGAATGTCTGTCTGTCCGTCAGTCCGCCTGTCTTGGGCCTTTCTTGCACGTGCCGACAGAACCAGTCTAAACATTTTAAAAATCCTCCGACGAAAAACGTTGTTTTTGGTCAAGCGGTAAAGAATTTTTATAAAATATCTGAACAACATATTTAGTAAAATATAAACATAAATAAATATTCCATCGATATAACGTTTTTTGTCAAGCCCAAGGGGGTTTTTAGTAAAAAACGTTTTTTTGGTCAAATTTGAAAAAGTTTCTAATAAAAAAGGCAATGAAAATACTTCCATAATGCCAATATAAACATTTCGCATTTAGATCGTCTTACCGGACGGTTTTTTACAAAATCCATTTGTATACACTCCGGCCTACCCCATAGTATATGTCATAGGAAAAAGTAGTTTTTTTGTCGAACCAAAACAGATTTAGATACTATCTTCTTGCTCATATAGTATTTTAATCTTTTTTGTGACAATGTAATTTTCTTTATTTCATTCCCATTCACCCCCAATTATTGGGATATTAATTTTAAGGATATGTTTATACCCTATCCCATAGGGGTATATAAGTTTGATACATAGTTTGTAACATAGAGAAATAATTTAGCTAGGTATAACCAAAGAGTCATGCCAGCATCAAGAAACAGCATAGCCAATGCATACGAACGATGCAAATTCCCTTCGCACCTACCGCCCGCGTCTTAAACGTAGACAACATTTTTAGCTGTGATGTGTACTCTATAGTTATATACCTCTTTGGTATAACTTAAAGATATGGATCGACTCAGAATCGATAGCTGAGTCTGTCCGTCCGTTCGTACCCTTAAATTTTGAGCTAGAATGATGAAATTTGGTACACGAACTCTTTGTTGCTCCCATTAGATTAAGTTTAAAAATGTTTGAAATCCGCCCACTGCCACGCCCAATTTTTAAGAAAACGTAGTTTTTTGGCCAAACTGTAAGGAATTTTTAAAAAGTGTTTGAACAACATATTTAAAGAATCGCAATATCAATATTTCGTCTATATAAAGTTTTTTGCCATGCAAACTTTTTGGGGGCGTTTTTATTAAAAATAAACCTTTTTTGATACATTTTTGAAATATTTGCAAAAACTTTCGATGCAAGATCATTTCATATGATAATATGAACATTTTGTCTAAACATCATTTTAACCCACGCCCACTTTTTGGGGTCGTTTTCTTAAAAAAACCATTTGTATACCCAACTCCATAGAATATATTCAATAGAAAACGTTGTTTTTTATCGAACCATAAAAGATTTTGATAAACTGTCCGAACAATATCTTGTGACAACGTCATTTTCTATATTTAATTTGGGGATATTAATTTTAAGGATGGGATGGGATAGGGTATTCAGCGATCCACACAGCGGATTGTAGCCTTCTCATATGTTTTTAACTTGATTGCAAATTTTCATGACTTAATGAAAAGTTGTATGATTTTATAAAGCTTACAGGGTTTTCTTAGATATAACTATCGTTTTTTTTCCAGGCATTTGGGAAGTATTTCTGTTTTAACCATGAGTTAAACAGAAAAGCTACACATTTTAAACCTTATTTTGGTAGTTTTTTTAAATAAATATTTTTGATGTTATTAACTTTATTGATTTAAATTGCTTTTACAAAAGTGCTTATCTAATTCCGATTACAAATACATGGCACTGTGTTTTTTTTACAAGTAAAGGGTGTTTTTTAGAGGTATAGAACTTTGAATTGAAATAAAACACAAGAAAATCGTTTTAATGTGCATCAATTTGTCTTTATTGGAAGGATAATTTTATGCCATTAATGTTTAAATATGATTTCGGGCATGTGCCGCCACGGTTGGTTCGAATAAAGCCAAGTCTAGAGGACCAATTTTCAACCACTTTTTCGAGCACGCCACGAATGTTGGCTCCCCTCTAACGTTTCTTGTTTGTTGGTGTAGACGAGCGACTTCACATATCCCCAAAGAAAATAATCCAATGGTGTCAAATCACACGATCTTGGTGGCCAATTGACCGGTCCATTCTACGAAATTATGCGCTCATCGAATGTATCCTTCAATAAATCAATTGTGACGTGCACTGTGTGGTATGTAGCGCCGTCTTGTAAGAACCACATCTCATCCACATTTATGCCATCCAAATCGGGTCAAAATAGTCGCTTATCATGGCTCTATACCGGTCTCCATGAACGGTAACTGACTCTCCAGCATTATTTCGGAAGAAGTATGGCCCAATGACTTCACCAGCCCACAGAGCGCACCAAACAGTCAGTTTTTGTGAATGTAATGGCGTCTCAAGGGTCTCATGTGGATTCTCTTCACTCCAAATGCGGCAATTTAGATTGTTGACGTAGCCATTCAACCAAAATGAGCCTCATCACTGAACAAAATTTTGCGATAAAAACCAGCATCGAGATCAATCTGATTTTCGGCCCATACACCAAAATCACGACGCATTGCATGGTCTCGCGGCTTTTTGCACAAGCTGGATCTTGTAAGATCGTAAGCCAAGATCTTTGCGCAAAATCTTCCATAAAGTTGATGGACAAAGCTGTGCACGGTGGCGAATCGATTCATTCGGGTCCTCTTTAACACTTTGATCTACAGCGGCAATTGTTTCTTCGGTGCGCACTGTTCGACGTCTCTGCGGGTGCGTATAATCGCATAGAGTAAACGTAGTGCGAAAACAATCCCTGGTTAACCGAATTAATTGCTTTGATGGTCGATTATGTCGCCCATAAAATGGACGGAGCTTGTGGTAAACTTCACGAACTGAACCATTATTTTCGAAATAAATTTGCACGATTTGCAAGCATGTTCATTTGAAAACCTGTTCATGATGAAATGGCAAACCAAACTGAACATAAATGACATTAGAGTTGCCCGATTAGACCACAAAATGTCAGTTTTATCTCTATTCGAAAACCCAACCTCTAAAAAAAACACACTTTATTTCTGTAATTGCACACCTTGGTGTTGAGATAACACATGATTTCGTGAAAAAGCTTAAGTTAGTTTCTTGGGTTTTTTTACTGTATGTGAAGTATGTGGTTATATTATTTTAAAGACATGGAATTTGTTTCCTTTTATTTTTAATGGCTTTCATAATATTCCAAAAAGGCTTTAAAGATTTATCAAGTTGTCGAGGTCGACAATATCAACTTTTTGTATTTTTTTGTATTTATCAAATAATGATTGTTTTTCAGTAGGACTCCTTTTTGTTAAAGCTGCAGTTTTTTGTAATGATTTTCCTTTTTCAATTTAATTTACTATTTTTATCCTTAATCCGAGATAGATTTATTATATCGCATTATTCTAATGATTTTTATTAATCTGAAAATTCAACTTTTAAGCAAGAGTGCTACTAATGAACAGATCTCAATTAACATCTTCATTGCCCATTATTTCATTTTTTTTTAAACAGATGTTTTTATAAGAAGGTGACTCGTTTATCCGAAAGTGTTTTCTCATTTTTTATGCCTAATTTCTTTGCTCTTCTCTTTTACTGTTTCCTTTTTTTTTGTAGTAATCAAAAAATGAAACGTTAATTGATGAATATTATTGAAGTCTTAGTTATGTAAGCTAATAAACTGTACTTTTCAGTGCGTACACTGAAATCATTTACAAAAAACCTTTTTGTGTGCATTCACTTTTGTTGCTCACTATATGTATGTTAATAAATAAGTGAATAAATACATACATTTTATACTTCAATACGCATTTATGTGAAGATCGTAATTTTGTTATCATTTTTTGTCTCTTATCGGTAGAATTATCGATTATTGGTAGGATGCGTATTGTCGTACGGCATATCAGAACATACGCTGGACACTATGACTATGTGTGCTCATTATATAAATGTAATTTACTTGTGTATATAAAATATGTAATAGCTTTTATATATATTAAGACTTAAAGTTTGTTATAGATTGTAAATAAATAGACATTGAAAAGAATCGTTACTAGCATTGAACTGTATCACAGTAATTCCTGTTTGGTACTATCGGTTGGTACTAAATTACTCAGTAATGTGCTATTACATTACCTAAGAGACAACAAAAATAAAGTAAACACGATTTGTATGATTTATTGAAATTGATAATTAAAACACCTAAGCGCGAGTAATTATTATTGTATTATTTCTGATTTCTCCCTTTATTATTTGTTAACAAAAATACATAGAAAGTGGTCTACAGTACCATAATATGTAAGTGTCACAAAGTAATAACGAATTATTTTAAAGCTACTAATACCCCTCTTTTAAATAGGAATGATGTAATGATGCATTAAAATGAACAAACCGATATCAAAAAACATTGGCAACTAGAATAGGTACCATTTGTAAAAGATAAAATCATTGCTTGTTTAATTTTAAAATTTAGTTATTTCTACCAAACATTTTGAAAAAATAAGTTATATACATACTGATTGGCTTTTGATTTTTTTCCAGGTAGATACCCCATCAACTCTTAACCAAACCCTAAAAAAAACAGATTTCTTTTTTTCCGCGATGGAGATCGTCTTTAAGACGATATGAGAGATTTTTACTTACAAAAACCACCAACCTATATCACGAGTTTATATTAGGCGGGTTTTGGTCAGACTTGGCTATACAGTGAAGTACGATTTAGTACGGAGTACAAATACAGCAAATGACTAGGAATAACTTCAGGGGGGTCATTCCGTAACTTTGAAAACGATTATCACCCAAATGGTAGTCGTGGGCGATATCGTCATCAATTTGCTTCACGTAACTGGACACCTTTGGTATCGTCAATCGTTTATTTGAGATACTCTCAAACTGTAGTAACTAGTTCTCAAACTATTTATTAGATGTCATATAAATTGTTATTAATGACATTTGATTTTTTTTAATGTGTTTGGTGCCGCACAATTTTATTAAAAATAATGCAAAATGTAAGTTATTGATTATTACAAACTTATACAGATACTTTTTTTTGATAGTATCTCAGTTACGTCGAAGCAAATTGACATGCTAGTGAAACATTTTGTAAACTTTGGTAAATGTTCTAATTTGACATATACACAAAACATATGATCAAATTACAGTGACTTACATTCTTCCTTTAGAATCTTCAAATTACAGTGGGTTACAAATGGTTTTTTATGTTTTGAATTCAAAATCAATTTTAAATGCCGGAATTTGACCGTTGTAATGGTCTTTAAAAATTAAAAACATATAAAAAACTATTGATAGCTTAAAAAATCATGAAATATGCTTTAGTTATCCTTACAACATCCAAATTAATGCAAGACGATATCGATATCGCTCAATAATCGTTTGTGATTTGATGATTATTGTTTTACGTGAAGCAAATAAAGTCATATGGCCGACAGCAAAAACGACTATTAATCTTACGTGATGCAAGACTACTGTCGAAACGTTATCGTCAAACGATAATCACTTTACGGAATGAATGAGGGCCCAGCTTTTTATGTAAAGTAAGATAGAATTGGAATAAAACACTCAACATCAGGGGGTGCTGAAAACAATTTTTTGATTTTCAGAGTACGCCGTTCATAGTTTGACATTTCTTGGGTTTCGTTAAAAGAAAATGGACGGCCACAGTGGCCAACTTTTTTAAATCCGTTGCAAAAATTATATTTCGCGTGTGCTTAAAATCCAAAACTAATTTATTTACTGGATTCGGAAATATTGGAAGCCTCAAAAGCCGAAAGAGATGTTCAAATCGGTGAAACAGATAGTTAAAGTTTCATTAAAATTTTAAAATCAAAGGAAATTTGTTTTTTGTAAACATTTTCAGAGTTTCTGCGGAAAAACCTAGAAACCTATTTTCATTATAGTTTTTTTTATTTGAACTTATAAAAATGACCATCTGTATTACAATTATGATCCATTTTTTTTAATTTTGCAAATTTTTGCTGTTTTGACACAATTTGTTGACGTTGAGTTGAGTTATAAAAACTTTTTTTTGAATTTAGACGAGAGTTTTCAATAAATCTAGTTTCTAAATATTTTTGTTTCGATAAATTTGGTTAACAGTTTTTAACTTCAAATCTATAAACAAACCAGTTTTTAAACAAATATATTCGTGATTAAAACATAAATATTTGAATAATCTAGTTGATCTTTTCTTTTTCCTACCAGTAATCTTGCAGTTTTTTTCACATTGTTAAAAAAAATGTTATAAACTTTTAATAATAAAAACCATTTAAAAATATTGCGATAGTTTTCAATGCAATAATAAACAAAAAAAAATTAATTGATAAAAAAAAACGTATTTCAACACAAGAAACATTCTTTAAAACAAAAAAATATATCAAAATAAATCACTTATTTAAAAGTTAAAAATGTGGCCAAAAATCGGGTCCAATGTGTATTTTGACAACTAACGTCAGGCTCACTGCGAGTAGATGCACCAATCTTCAATTGTTAAAAAAAGCTTCTAAGCAGATTGACTGTGGATCGCTTTGTTGAGACTTTACTTCACTTCGCAAATTTCTCAACAAAACACGATAGGTCATTTGAATTGATAGGTAATTTTCCTTTCAGAGTTCTCCCCTTTTTTCACAATTTCTGGCGCGGTTTGTTATTTTTCTGCTAAATCCTATGGTTTAATTCTTTGAAGATGTCGCCGAAGTTGACTTGCCGTACAGCCTAAGATTTTTCCCCACCAGTGGTAAGGGATCTGTAGCTTACGTTTATACGAAAAATCTACATGACTCGATTAGCTCTCGTTAAGCGCAACACTGATTTTCGTACATAAAGAGTTTTTTTAACTTTCTCTTAGAAAGGGAAAGATTGTGTTCTTGCAAATTTTCGACCTCGAGATTTTGATTGATTCTAACATTACGATTATAGCGGAGCCCAAAAAAGTGTTTTTTTGGAATTCCGTCCCTCGGTAAGTCTGTCCGAAATGGTCTCCCCAGCATAAACGCCTTGACCGATTTTCTTCAAATTTCGTATTCAAGTTTGTTTTGGTCATAATTCTTGGCCATTTTATTTTTGTTTACTTTTAGCCATGTTATTAACGGTACTTGCCATATAAAAATTTCACATAACCTTAAATTTTTCGAAAACGGCTCTAACGAGTTTGATTAAACTTTATATATATTATAAGCATATTAGTTCCAACAAAACAACATACCCAGTTTTTTCGAGAAAATCCATATAACGGATTTTGTCATTTAGGCCATATAAAGAAAATTGCTAATTTCTCGCAAACTATTATGTCAAATTGAATGAAATTTAATATGTATACCTACTACTATTACAGTTTGAAATAATTTCACATAATTAGTTTTAAGCTCAACCATCACTAAACGGAATTTTCAGTTTTGGCCAATAACGGAAAATCATTTTAATTCCCATAGACACTGATTCCTTAAAATTGCGGAGTAAACGTTCGAATAATCACATTTCGACATTATATCAATTTTTGACATCAATAATCAAAACGCTTATGATTTGATCTAACGCCCAATTCGCTGTGAAAGAGAAAGTTGCGTACGACCACGTCGTGCACCCACCACTTGTTTTAATCAGCTGCTAGTAGTCAGAAAACATGGCAACTATTGTGTCATTTCTTTTTGGCGTATAACGTGTAAATATGTAGTAGGTACACGAGTGGTCCAAGGACGCTGGCCTATCAATGGGCTTAAAGGTTTCCCCAAGCTGGGTGGCAATAACGTCAGCTTTTTCCTACTAGCTTTTTGCCGAAACATCTTGAATAACTCTGATTTGCGGCACAGAGTTTTTTTTTTACCGTTTCACGACAGTTATTTCTTTCAAAAGCGAATAATTTGATTTGTTACCAGCTGTATGGCGAGATTATTACTTATTTCATGTTTTTATACCCTATCCCATAGGGGTATATTAGTTTTGATACATAGTTTGTAACATAGAATAATAACTTAGCTTCATATACCTCAAAGTTCGTTAACAACAGGTAGGGTTTTTGTCAATTTTCACTGTATTGAAACATGTTGTTAATAATATTGCTATGAATGGGATTGGTATTTTTAAGACAATATTTAGAAATTGTAAAGCTTAATATATTTGTTCGTTGGTTGCTGTAGGTAAGCTTTTGTAGACTAAGGAAGTGATTGCACTACTAACAGGAAATTCGAACTACATAAGTCCAGTTCCCTGGACTATCAAATATTTATGAGCACCTTTTGGACTCCGATAATGTCACTTAGTGATGTGGAGTACTAAAAGTGACGCTTAATGAGAACGAGTCATGACCAACTGAAAGTGCTTTGGAGTTTAACTGGGAAGTCATAGATTGGAATCAGCAATATTTCGATTGGGAACTTTCAATGTACATACTTATTTAAATGTAAAGTAAATACCGCGATTGCATTGCCAAACACTCCAAAATGCTAATTTTTACTTGCTCCTAACCAAACACTTATTGTTATCGTTAACGAAATCGTACTTGAAGCCCAAAGAAATGGTACAGGCAATTATGTCCGTTTGTAGCTACCATTAGTTTTGGCTAACGCTTTTGGTAATAACTTCTCAAAAACGACTCTTACGATTTCGATCAAATTTATCACATTATTAAGGTTAATATTTAAAAAATAACCGCATATCCGCATAAAAACTCAATGAACTAAATTTTCTAGTTGAATAAAATTCATTGTTATTATTTTTTCTAACAATGCTTCATAATTAGTTTGAATTTAAAATTATCTTAACGGAATTTTTGGTGTCAGCAAATAACGAAAAACAGATGAACTAACGGGTGGTTAAATTTTAAGGGCCGATGATGAATGTGAAGCATACCAAAATGTTAAGGGCGAATGATAATGCAAGAGTGATTGTCGAAAAACCAATGCACCCACAACGAGTGACTGGTTGGTGCGGTTTATGGACTGGCGGCATCATCGGGCCGTATTTTTTCCAAAATGGGGCCGGTCAGGTAGTTATTTTGAATGGTGTTCGCTATCGTGAGATAATAACGAACTTTTTATGGCCCGAATTGGAAGATATGGTTGTGGACGATATGTGGTTTCAACAGGACAATGGCCGTGTTATCTCACGTGGTGGCGAAGTAAATTGGCCGCCAAGATCATGTGATTTGACACCGTTGGACTTCTTTCTTTGGGGTTATTTAAAAGAGAATGTCTACGTCGATGCGTATTTATTTATTTATTAGAAAATGAATAAAATGTTCTTTCTGTAAAATTGTTAAAAAATATTTTGTTAAAAATCAGATTTAATTTAAAAAAAATGCCGCAAAAAGCTAACACTACAAATCAGCATATGAACATTTTGGGTAAATTGAATAATCACTGGCATGATGATGTAATGTATGTAAACTGTTAATTAATGCAAACATGTGCATCACACTTTGCCTCAATTAATTTATTTAAAAAAAAAAAAACTTCACAAAAAGGCTAATTCCGGATTCGGGAGGGAGGATGCAAAAAAGAAAATATACACATTAGATAGATAGATACTATTATATGTACATATGAACTCTATATTATAAAATGCTTTACAGAGAGTGAAGCCAATAACAACAAAGTAAAAAAATAAAATGTTAAATAAATGAATATATTATGTACATTTAACAATATATTATTTTATTTGGTATCAATATCAAACGGTATGAGCATATAGAGCTCAAACCAAGCTTCTCCCTTCATTCGTGAGCTTCTCATGGCAGTTTTAAACTTTTGGATGTTTGTTAGGCTTTCGCAGGAAGTCAGAGAAAAAAAAGCAATAGTGTCTATAGTTTCGGGGTATAAACCAGGGACCCCGCGCTTATTAGTCCAACTAGTCCAATGTGCGCACTCGAGTGAGGGCTTTACTACTAAATTATCTTCTCAGGCCGAAGAATCAGCGGTTGGCAAGAGTAAATAAAGTTAATACTAGAGTCAAGGTAGACTAAGTAACTTACTACCTTAATGCCTGTTGTCGTGTAGTAACAGAATTGTAAATCAATGACAAAACTATTTATCGTAACAAAAATCTCAAAGGGCAGCAGGTTAAGAATTAGTTTAAACAATCTATATAAAATATAGACGTTCGTAATCGTTGTCGTTTCCTTCTACGTCTACTTTTCAGTTTTCCTTTTCGCCACCTGGATGTCATTGATATTAATTAAATAAGGGTGGGTGAAAATGCTAAGGGTGTCCACATTCCTCCCCCCGTGTATCAACTCGGGATTCATCTTCTACTGACAAAACGGCTAGTTTCTTGACCGGTCGACGTATTGATCCCTGAGTTGTCTTCACTTCGGCCACACGGACGTGACCATATTTGGCAGGAAAAACTTGTATAATTCGTCCCTTTTTCACTGGCTTCTAGGTAGACTGGGCTCACAAATGATCTAAATCGTTGAATTGAAGCGGAGTGATCTTGTCATGCCATTTAGGTCTCTGAAGGAGTTGAGACAGGTACTCAGTAACCCATCGTTTCCATAGACGATCCTTCAGGTTCTGAGCAATTTGCCATTGCTTTTTGAGGCAGATTTCTGTGCCAGGTGGTTGTAGTCTGCGTAGAATTAACACAGCCTAACAAAAATGGGTAGGGTTGATTGGCTCACCTTCTTCAGTCGATAGGGGAATATGTGTCAGCGTTCCCAAAATCCGCCCGAGCTAGGATTCAGTGGGCAATTGAAAACCCATTCGATGTTGTGCTTCAAGTAAAGATCACAGCCCTCGTCGCCGGCCGATGGAAACATTAAATGGGCCAAACAAGTCAACACCTGTATACGAACGTAAGGAGTCACTCGGTCTTCAGGTAATTGTCCCATAAAAGGTGGAATAGACTTAGCTCTATCGATTTGACAATGTTGACAGTTATGTCGCACGGCTTTCAATACTGATTTGATGTGTGGAATCCAGAATTTTTGCCTTTTCTCGTTTATTGTCACGGCCATATTTTGATGGTGACATTTTATGTGAAAAAAACATAGTTGTTGGCTTTTGACTTCTTCCCATCGTTTCTGGATGGAAATCAACTGATGATTGTGTTTGTGATCTCCACACAGATAGCAATTCGGTTCCTTTTTTGGACTATTTTCATCCGCATGCATTACTCGACGTATCTGTTGTGGTTGTGAACTGCTTAACTTGAAAATGGCATTAACCCAACAATTCTGTCAAGATCACTCAACCAGATTAAAAAATCATGAACGGTCGGTAATGGTTTTATGGCAGCGGCATGTCTTACCCATTCGAACTGTCTATTTGCTTGCAATTTCAAAACAAGCTGTTCCAAGGCGACGGGTTTGGTAAATGTTGGCAGTTTGCAGATGTTAGAAATCGAACTACATTGTGTACCTTCGTCGAGACTGAAATATTTGTTCCATTGCCTTAGGAATGTCATCTGGATATATTAACATCGACTCGACTGAATCTTTGGACGGACCAACTAAACATCTCTGTAGTCGCATTAAGTCATCCCTGTTGTTGTACCTAAAGGCGTCAGTTGTATATCTAAAACTTGCGACAGACAACGACCAATCTTCTGTTTTTTTCCGAAAAGATACATACAACCTTGACTCATTTTGGGAAACCATTGTGACATTGGATATATGATTAGATGGCACCGGAAATGAAAATTGTACTGGCAATGCAGATGAAACTAAACATTGTTGTAAATACCCTGGTGCTGAAGCTGTCATCTGCCCTGGTGTTAGCATTGACTCGTACATTGACGTCCGTGAGCTGGCGCTAGCGTTGGTCCTAAAACTGGCCATGTGCTGACGCTGGTCTTAACACTGACATTGGCATCTGTCTTTGTGTCGACGCTGGTCCCGACACTGACATTGGTCGTCAGTTTAGTCGTTTTCCATTATTGTCACATCTTATTCATCATCTGAGTATTGATTTTCCTTGGTTCCGCTTCCTCAATTGTTCTTTTCCATTTTTGGCGTACGTGATCAAGCACAAAAAAAAAACTCCCTCTTATTTTCAGATTTTCAGATTTTAAAAGATACTTTATTCGGTTTATATATATTTGTCTCTTTCGCTCTCAGTGCAGACGAGATAGGGAAAAGAAGAAAAACATATAAAGTCGATGGCAAATAACACAAATTTGTTAAATCTGTATTTATTCAATGAAAAACTATTTATCGTAACAGAAAACTCAAAGATCAGAAGGCTAAGAATTCATTTTAACAATCTGAAGTATAAAATATAGACGTTCCTAATCGTTGTCGTTGTCTTTTGGTATCTCTGCGCTAAGCTTTCCTTCTCGCCACCTGGATGTCATCGATATTAATTAAATAAGGGTGGGTGAAAATGTTAAGATTGCCAACATGTATGGTTAAAGCGTCGCACGCAGTAGAGGACGATTTTGCCTTATCTGGCGGGCACAATGAGAAACCAAGTTAAAGTGCGCAAGTAGAGACAGTTAGCTAAGGTCCGCTGCAATCAGAGAGTTATGTTGGTTGAGGCCCAGGTTCATTCCGGACTGTAGCGCCGCTTAAGTAAGTAAAAATGTGATAGGCTTTAAACATGTTACTTGCATTGAACTCAATTTTTGAAGTGCCTCTCATGTAATAATTTCAATTAGCTAAAAATTCTAGTTCACTAAAGCACCATAATTTGTGTGTGTAGAGGTCCTACGTTCCAGCACCATTTTACATGGTATTCCGAAATTTTTGTTTTTCTTCAGATAATTGGTTTGTCAATGTTTTAATTTTAATTTTTATTAGTTTATATAAAGCCAGACATTACATTGTGTTATTTACCCAATCCCATAGGGCATTTTCGTTGTGCAACATAGTTTGTAATAAAGAGAAATAATGAAGGTAAACATATTCTAAAATATATGGATCGTATCAGAACTGAATAATGAGTCAGTCTATCCATGTCTGTTCGTCTTTCCATGTCATTGGTTCATTAGCCTGATATTTAAAGCTATACTGGCGACATTTGATCAAAGATTTAAGCAAAACCTTATTCATGTTTCTACCTTTTGTAATCAATCCGCATCTTCAGTTTATTTTCTCATCGAATTCTTCCTTGCAAAGGTGAATAAAACTTCAACAGGAAATTTTTGTTCGAAAGTTGCCCTCTTTTCCTGCTTCCTGTTCTCGGTACCGTAAAGTAAATCTATTAGTATTATAATCTGATATACCAAGCATTTGGACATTCGAGTTACGAGTTTTTATCCTATTTGTTAGCAAAACCAAAGAAACATGGCCTTCCTAGAAATGATTCTTGTGGGTGATGACTCCCCGAGGTAGATGGACAAATAGCTTAAAGTTGGGAGATTGAAAACAGTTTAGTTTGTCATTCAATCTTCCAAATTTATATCAATTTTTTTCGAATCGCGATGGATCATAAGCGGCAATAACGTCGATCGACTTGAAATTCGTTGGTATTTTTAAGGATTTGTCTTATTTTGAAAATTAGGTCTATGTTCGATCTTCCATATTGGTAAATCACGATAAATATGTTGTGTAAACCATTCAGATATTTGCAAAGTACTTTAGATATGATCTTATATGCGACATAAGATCGGCTTTCTTGTAGATGAGACATAAGATGCTAATATTCCAGTCATCGGGCATGCTTGCGTCCGTCCAGAGTTGGTTTATGGTTTGAAGGATGCACACTCCCTTCACCTCCGCATTTGAAGAGGTCTTTTGGTAGTCCAGTTGCTAGAATAGTGCCTAAATACATCAATATTTAATTGTCCCAATATTCTTTAATTTTTCTAAGCTGCGATAATTTGTTATCTGTTTTGTTCTTGCACCGATGTAATAGGTGATCAAAAACAAACAAGTGGTGGGTGCCTGAATGTGTCGTACGCAACTTTCTCTTTCACTGTGATGTTGCCGTAATATCAATTACCAAGCATGCGAAAGTTGGTCGATTTTCATAGTTTGGCCAAATAAAAACTGATGTTAAAACTGATTTGATTGATGATTTTAAGAACTCTTATTCCTATCCCAGGGGTATATTAGTTTGGATACATAGTTTGTAACATAGAGAAATAATTTAGCTACATATACCTCAAAGTATATGGGTCGACTCAGAATCGCTAGCTTAGTCGATTAAGCAATGTCTGTCTGTTTGTCCGTCTGTACGTCACCGATTTAGGGTCTCTAATTTTGAGCAAGGATAATGAAATTTGGTATATAGGATCCTCGTCCGTGCCTACAGAACAAGTGTAAAAAATTTCAAAATCCCACTTCAGAAAAACTTTTTTTTTTTACCGAAAACGCTCCCAAAAAGTCGGCGTGGCAAAAAACTTTATATAGAATATACATAGATATTAAGATTGTCTCAATATGTTGTTCAGAAACTTTTTTAAATTCCTTACGGTTTTGCCGAAAACTGAGTTTTTCTTAAAAGGGGGTGTGGCAGTGGGCGGATTTTAAATTTTTTTACACTTGGTCTGTAGGCAGGGACGTTGATCCTATATACCAAATTTCATTACCCTAGCTCAAAATTTAAGGCCTAAAAATCGGTGACGTACAGACGGACGGACGGATGGAAAGACAGACATGGCTTAATCGACTCAGCTAGTGATTCCGAGTCGATCCATATACTTTGAGGTACATGTAGCTAGATTATTTCTCTATGATACAAACTATGTATTAAAACTAATATACCTCTATGGGATAGGGTATAAAAACGATAATTTTTGTTTTCCATAATCATCTCTATCTGCTCAGCTGCTTGTTGTGTCCTTGCCTTGTGTTGTGTGCGCTATAGCTATATTATATCTTATATGCTCGTGACTTTAGCTCTGGGCGAAATTAAAAGAGATCCAAAACCAAATACATATTGAAGAGAATAATAAATAGAATAATATTGCTTCACAGTTCACACACTCATGCAAATACGTTTACATAAAGTTTGATTTTCATTTTGCATGAGACCTACCCTTAAAAGTTAAATATTTCAAGATCTAAAATTTCTTTTCTTTTGTTTTAGATTGCTGTGGGAATGAACTATACTAAACAAAATACATTATGCGCTATAAAAAATGTGTCTATGAAAGAGACCGTATAAGATATGTCTTTTTCTGGACAATCTTAATTGGTGCTCTTAACTGGAACGTAAAGTGTTCTCACACTGAAAATAATAGTATTATTAATATAAGTGACATTAACAGTAAATTTGTTACCACTAAAGTAGTTGATAATAATTCAAACGGACATACATCATATATGTTCCGTTTTGAACACAGCGTCTATAATGTAACCATACCGGAAAACAGCGTGGGAAAAACATATGCTTTACAACTTCCAGATGAAGATAAAGCTGGTATTAAAGTAATACCTCACCTAGACGTTAAATATCGTATCGTAAGTGGTGATCGTGATAAGCTCTTTAAAGCAGAAGAGCGGTTAATAGGTGGCTATGCATTTTTAGTTATTCGAACTCGTACGAGTAACGTTATATTAAATCGTGAGAAAACAGACGAATATCGTCTTTCTATAAAAGCGGTCGGCACTCAACATGAATCAAATGGAAAACATGTGTACGAAAGCGACACTAATGTAATTTTAAAAGTACTCGATCGGAATGATTTAAGTCCATTATTTTATCCTATGGAATATTCAAAAACTCTGCCTGAAGACACGCCATTGCATAAAAGTATTCTTCAAGTTAATGCTGAAGATGCCGATCTTGGGATAAATGGAGAAATATACTACAGTTTTTTACATGACAATGATAATTTTGCTGTGCATCCTACGTCTGGTGTGATAACGCTTACAAGGCCACTTAAATTTATGGAGAAAACTGTACACGAACTTACAATTCTTGCAAATGACCGGGTATCTGCAGCAAACCATCGATTAAATCAAGCCAGTAAGGCAAAAGTTACTATTAAAGTAGAACCGGTAAGTTACATATATCAGTTACATTATATATACTTTTAATACTGTCCATATCGTTAAATTTGATAATCCATTAATATCGAAATGTTTATCTAAATGTATATCTAAATGTACAATACTGCAATGTATACTATTGAATAAATAAAGGGTGCGCCATTTAATTTATATCGGTATGTGGATATTGATTAACTTTAAAAAAATAACCGATTTCCAAATATACACACAAAAAAATATATTGTAGAAATGTTTAAAGCCGCTGTTAATTCTACTGCATTAAAAGTCTAAATCGACCCAACATTCAAAGCTGTCAACTTAACAGAGATATGGTTGTTCTCTCTAAGCCCGAGTTGTGCATATTTCAGCATTTGTTGTAGATTTTGAAAAATTGTGAAAACAGCGCCATTCGTTCTTGAATGTGTAACACAATTTGTAAAATCACAACATTTGTGTGTAAAAAAACAGATTTTTGTTGTATTATACAAACTCTTTGTCAAATCTACAGCTCTATCTGTAGAAACATTGATCTCATTTACTCAACTATTTTTTTTGTATTAGCTTTGCTCCAAAATTTGCTTCCAAAAATCTGGATTTAGTGCCAACCATTCGATGAAAAGCGACGTGGACAGCTGTCTGTCATATTCTTTGATTCAATTGCAGTTTTTACGGAAACAAATGCAAATCATTTATTTAAAAGCGCGTAGCAAGTTGGTTCCACTGCAATACTCTCCTTACCGCTTCAAAGTTTCAAACAGATCATTGGAACGTATTGGGCGTTGATGAATCTCATGTCGACGATCTCCCACTGCCCCGCTTGTCGTATTAATATCACAGTAGTATCAATTGTAATTAATATCATTTTTTACGATTTAATACTGATAATCATCTTCTAAAATTTTGTTTTGAACATTGTAAACTCTTACATGTAAGACATGTAAGAGTTGAGTTTATACATATTTCTTGAGATGTTATTAATCATGGTACTGTCTTAATCTTTAATTCAAACAGTTCATTAAATTTATTTAAAATGGCTCTTAGACATTTTTTTTTGAGTGAGAATTGCCTCATTATTTCATCATAATTATTTTTGTTTTCTATCCCATAAGGGTATTTTAGTTTTGATGCATAGTTTGTATATGGAGTAATAATTTATAAGCATATGAATCGACACAAAATCGCTAGCTGAGTCAATTTAAACTTGCTTGCCCGTCTATATGAATTTTTTCGGAACACTTTAAGGACTTAAGGACGTCTATAGATCACCCATACCCAATTTTTGGTTCACGTTTTTCTGAACTTTGTGAACAAGATTATATCTCCATAAAGTTTTTAGCCACTCCCATGTTTTGGGGATGTTAATTTTAAAAGTGGAATAGAAGCCTTCTCGTATGTTTTGCACTTACGAATAACGGGTGATTTTTTAGCTGGTTTGGTTTTGGCAACACTGGTTTTGACAGCTGACGTGTGTTTAGTACCTTGTGTCACTGTCAAACAGCTTCAGTTTGGTTTGCAATTTAACCATGGATCGTCTTACAAATGAACAACGCTTGCAAATTATTGAATTTTACTATCAAAATTCGTGCTCGGTTCGAAATGTTCATCGCGCGCTGCTTCCATTTTATGATCGGCATTCTCGACCTTCTGAGCAGTCTATTCGGAAGATTGTGACCAAATTTCGCACCAAATTTACTTTGTTGGACATTAAACCACCAACACGTTTACGTACTGTGCGTAGTGAAGAAAATATTGCGGCCGTATCAGCTAGTGTGACAGAAGACCGCGAAATGTCGATTCGGCGCCGTTCCCAGCAGTTAGGCCTTTGTTACAGCACTACGTGGAAAATTTTGCGGAAGGATTTGGGCGTAAAGCCTTTTAAGATACAGCTGGTGCAAGAACTAAAGCCAGCCGACCTACCACAACGCCGAATTTTTGGTGAATGGGCTCTTGGAAAGCTGGCCGAGGATCCGCTTTTTTATCGAAAAATTGTGTTCAGCGATGAGGCTCATTTTTGGTTGAATGGGTACGTAAATAAGCAAAATTTCCGCATTTGGAGTGAAGATCAGCCAGAAGCATTGCAACAGCTACCAATGCATCCCGAAAAAGCCACTGTTTGGTGCGGTTTATGGGCCGGCGGCATTATTGGGCCATATTTCTTCAAAGATGATGCGAATCGCAGCGTTACTGTCAATGGTGAACGCTACCGAGCGATGATAACAAACTTTTTTTTGCCCGAAATGGAAGTTCTTGACTTGCATGATATGTGGTTTCAACAAGACGGTGCCACATGCCACACAGCACGCGAAACAATGGCGCAATTGCGAGGCGAGTTTGGTGAACAGTTAATTTCACGTTTCGGGCCGGTCAATTGGCCGCCTAGATCGTGCGATTTGACACCATTAGATTATTTTTTGTGGGGGTATGTCAAGGCTAATGTCTATAGGGACAAGCCCGCTTCGATTGACGCACTGGAAGCCAACATCCATGCATTCATTCGTGAGATACCGGCCGATATGTGTGAAAGAGTATGCCAAAATTGGACTCAGCGGATGGGCTACCTGAGACGCAGCCGCGGTCAACATTTGCATGAAATTATCTTTAAACATTAAATTGCAAGGTTCAAACTATCGATTCAAATAAATATTTCATTCATTTTTTGTGTTTTTTTTTTTAAAAAGTTCTAAACCTCTTAAAAAATCACCCGTTATATTGTTAAGACTTTTTTCAAATGCCATATTTGACCATAACGACGTGTTTCTAGAAGATGGGTGCATTTAGGAATTATTTATCCTAGTTTAGCTTTGGGCAACAGAGTGTTCCTTTATTATTTTTTTCGCATAATTTGAATTATCAGAATTCCTTTTTTTATCAACCAACACATCTTAAAATATACTATTTCATAAAGGTTTTAAACTGTTTAATAGTTTGCCGAATACCATAAAGCAGAAAGAAATATAATTATTTAAAAAAAAAAACAAAATAATTAATGTTACATGTAAAGGCCTTTTATAATTGATAACACAGATATATTAATTAGTAATAGTAATAGTGTTGTAGAACGAGGGTAGACTCTGATTGGCTTTGACTTGGCAATGCCAAATGTGCTTATTTTTACCTCCAAGTGGTAACCATCAGGTACTGGTCTCATACAACCGGAGTTGACTTGCTACACGATAAGTGCGAGTGTTGATAACAAGATGATAAACAGCAACACTATAAACACCCTGGTCAGAATGGCACGGAATGAATACCCGTCCTGCCGTCCGAGGCGAACCAAGATGAACTGCTTCGACATATTTGGACAACAGGTTATCTAGGAATTACAAGGGTAAGTCAGGACACTGGAACAGAGATGGTGGCGGATGAACCGAAAGGACAACGGCAGCGCTTAATCCCGTAGTGGATACTGATGACCCCGTGTGCTAGGGCCAATTGGAACCGGCCCTCCAGGTTGGGCCCTGGAGATAAGCTGCAGGTGAAGACGAGGGCTGCCATTGAGCTCTAAAGGCAGAGAAGAAGGGAAGAACATGAGCTTTTAAGAAAGAAGAAAAAAAGAGCAAGAAAGGCGCGCGATCGAGGATATAGAGAGGTGCCACTCCAGGAACGATGTTCGCAAGTTTTACCAAAATGTACAAGTCAAAGCCAAGGATACAAGGCTTGAAAAGAATCCTGTCGAGATGAACAAGGAAATATCGTAGTTGAGACACAGTCGATGCTGAGGATATGACTTCTGCAGACTGTGAAACGGCGATGACGAACAACATTCCGCTCATGCAGAACGAACCATTCATTATTGGCAACGACAGCGAAAACTGCCAACCACCCGACCTAAGTGAAGTGAGGATAGCAATATCTAAACTCAATCTTAATAAGGCCGCCGGAAATGATGGCATTCCCGCTTAGCTTTATAAAGCCGGCGGAGATGACTTGGTAAGTAACATCCACCAACTCCTAAGCCAAATCTGGTCGGATGAAAGTATGCCTGAAGAATGGAACCTCAGCATCGTTTGCCCGATCATCAAAAAAGGAGACCCTCTGAATTGCGCCAACTACAGAGGTATAAGTCTCCTCAACATCGCCTACAAGATTCTATCTGCCTTAATATGTGAGCGCCTGAAACCGTTTACCAACAACCTGATCGGCCCTTATCAATGTGGTTTTAGTCCAGGAAAGTCCACAGTCCACACCGATCAAATTTTCACACTTCGGCAGATTCTGGAAAAAACTAAAGAAGTCCAATTCGATCCCACCACCTGTTTATCGATTTTAAAGCCGCATGCGATAGCATTTATAGAGATGAACTATACAGAGCCATGTCTAGTTTTGGTATACCACCCAAACTCGTCCGTTTGTCTAGGATGAGGTCATAGCTGCCGGTAACATTGTCAAGCGAGACAAAAAGCAAGAAGAGGGCGAAGGAAATGTGATAAAACACGGACACTTTCGATAGAACAGAAAGTTTGAACAAAATTTATGAAATAAAAACAGTACTTAATATTGTTGTAAAAATTGAACCTCTGCGTAAGGATTCGAAATTAGTTCCCCAGTGCAAGCACTGCCAAGGATACAATCATACGCAAATCTAGTGTCAAAAAGGACCGCTTTGTGTAAAATGTGTGGGAAATCATCTGACGGTAGATTGGATATCAGATAAGAAAACTCCTGATATCTGCATTAACTGTAAAGGCAATCATCCGGAAAATTATCGCAGCTGCGAAGTAGCTAAACAGCTGCAAAAATGACTGCCGAAATTTAATAGTATTAATTCACAGAAATTAAATTAAAACAAGCAGAAGCCTAAAATTCCGATTAAAAATATGTCGAAACCAAAGCAGGCTATAATCGAAAACCCTAAATATTCACAAACTACGCGGCCATCAGATATCCGGTCGGATCTTGTACATCCAAATCCAAATGTACAAACGTATGCTCAAGCTACAGTATCCAATAACGCTCAAAAAAATATCTCACCTGACCCAGTTTCAAACTTATTTTCGATTGTTCTTTCAAAACTTGAGGAACAAAGCAAAAAATAAAATAAAATCAAACTACTTTGGGCACGTGCTTATCGTGTCTATGAAGATTTCCACCAGCCCACGGAAAAAAAAGTGACTTCTTCAATTTGATACTTGAGAGGATTGTGCAAAACTCGCGAGCCAACATCAGAGGTACAATTTTGCAAAAATTGACATTATTGGTAGGACTCAACGTATTATCGTAGCCACGTTTGCTGGTATAGAGAAGAAAGCGGCAAAAATGGGTTCAGCAGTAAATGAGAGTAAGACTAAATATATGCTGTCCACACGAAAGGACCACAACATCTACGAATTGGACAGAACGTCACCATTTACAAATATAACTTTGAAGTGGTACTGGACTTTGTCTACCTCGGCTTCGCTATTAACTCTGACAACAACTTCTCGTCAGAAATTAAACTAAGAATTACTCTTGCCAACCGCTGTTTGTTCGGGCTAAGAAGACAATTTAGTAGTAAAGCCCTCACTCGAACTACTAAGGGGATCCTATATAAGACCCTGATCATCCCAGTCCTGCTCAACGGCGCTGAAGCATGGACCGTAGATGAAGAAGTCCTTGATCGATTCAAGAAAAAAAATGTTCGGTCCCGTTTGCGTTGACAGGCTATGGAGGCGAAGATTCAACCAAGAACTATACGAGCTGTACAGCTACATACCCCTGGTCAAAAAACTCCGCACTAAGATGGCTAGAACATGTAGAACGAAAGGAAACCAATAATCTGGCTCGCAGAGTTTTCGATTCCCAGACAGACGTCGGACGCAGTACAGGAAGACCTTGCCTTAAAGTGGCGCGCACTAGTAGAAACCAACCTCAATCTACTTGGAGATCGGAACTGGAGGCAGTTAGCTAAGGCCCGGGCGATGCGCGTACACACTTAGACCATAAAGATCCGTTGTGGTGCCACGTGGATCTGTCTTCCCTATATTCGTTCTCCTAATTGAACCATTCAGAGTTAACTATGTAGTGCCGGAGGTTTCTGACATTGATACTACCCAGCTCACCAAAATTATCGAAGAAGTAGTCTCCCAGATGAAACTTCCATTTTTCTGAGAGAGCTGGAGAAGAGCATAGAAGGTGAGTAATACTTTCCTCCTCTCCCTCGTCTAAGCAGCTTCTACAGAAGTCATTGGACAGTATCCTGTGAGGACACCGATTATGGTGCAGACGTTTGATCTGTTCGGCATTGTTAAGCAGATGGAACACTTCTGGTTAGAGTTAGTTGTCTGGATATTTGCCACGTTCTGCCGGCTATTCATCTGGTTTGCTTTCTTGATCGCATCCTGGTATGTCTCTGTGGCCCGGCACCCAAAAGAGGTGAATGGTTAAATCCTCCGGCATCTCGTTAAGAGACAGTCGGCCTTCGTGGGCTGTATTCGAATTGATCGAGAAGGCTTCCAGGGATTTGATTGCCGCTTGGCTGTCGCTGAAGGTGATGCTAATATACTTCGTGGATATTCCTTTTCAGCCAAGACGAGGCTTCTTTGATTACCATGATTTCCGCCTGGAAACCGCTACAACGATCGGGAAGGTGAAAGGATATGCTTAGGTTAAGCATCTCGGAGAAAAGACGTCCACACACTACAGACTCTGTTTTAGACCCATCCGTGAAGATGTGAATCGAGTTATTGGTTTCGATCGAATCCAAGTTCAATTTCTTATCCAAATCCAATAGCCAGGTATTTGGCTGATTCTGATAACTTAAGACTGACGCCATTAAGTTTGTGAGTGTCAATGTGCGGGACTTTGTATTTCCTGCTGAAAAGGACCAATTCGGTTTTTTGAGGGTTTTGCGACGAGTCCACATTTGGCCGCCCAATTGGAGAGTGCAGAGAAATCATTTTTTAATAGATCTCTAAGAGTATTAAGGTATTTCCCCGATACAGCTTGTAACGTAATGTTTGTTATTGCGAACTTGATATTCAAATAGTCCCGCGGTAACAAAGATAGATAAACCTCCCACCGTCTGTCACCCATATGACCTCTTAACCACAGGCATCGCAAGAGGCCAGTCCGGACAAAGTGGAAGGGCGTTCGACCAATTAGCAGCGGTAGGCATGCTAGTGGAGCTCCGTCCTCAGCTCGTCGGAATGGGGCGGGGGGTGAGGGATCTTGCTACCTATTAGCGAACTGTGTTACCATGCTTCCATGCCTTCTCTCAGGTGGTAATCGAGATTCAGAAAAAAAAAAGGAAACCAGAAATTTCATCCCTAACACGTATCTGCATTCAAACAAAAAAAAAAGGAAAAGAATCTACAAGGATTGTTATTGGCCGTTGGAGAGAACTAGATGGTGACGTTCTCTCCTCGTGTACCCACCCCTATGTCAGTAACTAGTGTTACCGGCACCTTGGTAGCTACGGTCACTCATTTTCGAGTAGCTACCCCTTATGTCCTACGGGACGTCTAATTCCCCTTGGCTGGTCGCTGCCCTTAGGCCCACATCATCTCCGTCTTATATGTCGCTTAGCACCCCATGGTCTTACGACTCCGAATGGAAAAAGATAAATACGAGCGATTTAGTTTCATTGAAGGAGAATTCAAATGTTTAATTTTTTTGTTTGTTTAAGTTTAATCAATTTGAGATCTGAATCTTTTGATGACTAGGTTTTATAATCTTACTATGACAGATCTTCACAATCCTCTAACTATTCGTAGAACGTTTGTATACGTAGCAACTATTGTAAATAGGTACCATTTTAACCCAATTTACCGGACTACGTATTACTTTCCACAAGAAATAATGGTGAATTGGACGCTGGCCTGATATGCACAATACACTAGACGAGCGAATCAAAAATGTATTCTTTAGCTCCGGATAACGTGCAAATTCAAAGCATGGTCCTGGACAACGTGTCAGGTATGCGAGAAGGACAGCAACAGACATAGATGCGGAATGTTTCTACTAATCTACCGGACAGCCTTCCTTTATACCATTGACCTGGATGTTTTTCCAATTTACGATAAGTACAACGCTCTTTAGCAATAGTACAAACGAAAACTTCATCAATATAACACCGACTAATTGCTTTATTAAACCTGTTTACCATTTCAGAAAATGCGAGTTCGTAAAAACTCAGTTGGATCAGGACATATACAACCAATCCACTGGATAAAACGCACGAATACGTATTCAAACAATGAGTAAACAAGAAAATATCTCAATCCTTAAAAAAAACTGGATGTAATACAATTGTCTAAGGCTATGTTATCTATGAAAGACAGTAGAGGAATATTTAATTGGAATGGCAACTGTTGAAGACTACGTCAGTCTTGCCACAAGGCACAACCAGACGGACAACAACGCGTACCATTGATCATATTGAAGAAAAAAAAAATGTTGCGAAACAACTTGCGAGCTTCTTAACAGCTCGATCAAGAGTTTCAAACATAGTAAAATTGATCATAACTGAAGTATAAAGTACTCCATCTTTGAATCAGCAGAAATACAATTTAATTAAGACATTAATTAAGGATAACAAGATAGGGATGTTTTTCGGGCCACCACATTGGGCGCCAACCTGTAACGAAATGTTTGTTATTGCGAACTTGATATTCAAATAGTCCCGCGGTAACAAACATTTCGTTACAAGCTGTTGCCACGTCACGTCATCCGCGTAGGCAATCACTTTGCATCCTTCTCTTTCTAGATTTACTAGTAGCTCGTGGGCCCCTTGATTCCAGAGAAGAGAAGACAGGACCTTCCTCACATAATAATGCCTAGTATTTTCTCTAACAATTTTGTACAGCACTCGGACTGGTGGGATTAGGGTCCGATAGAGCAAAACATTTGGACTTTAGTAGTTTTCATCCATATTATTTCGTTAAACCGAAGTATCATCGGTTTCCTAGAGTCCACTTAGTTCTCATTTGTGGTGTTGATGTTGACTCAGAGGAAGATGAACTCTTTAACTACCTTAAAGTTGTTGCTATCAACAATTACATTTTATACAAGTTTGTGGGACGAAAGTACTTTGTTTGTGGATTGCATGTATTATGTTGACATCGTCTTCTTATCCCAGTAGCTGGACGGATTTGAAGACTAAAGTGCCTTGGGTATTTACACCTATCCTACGCACTATCAGTAACAGAATGTGGTGAGCTGTTTCCAGACTGATCGCTGCATCGCGTTTTCCTGTATTAGGCGTCAGTTTTGATGGAATCCCGATTTCCGTCATAGCTCGATAGAGTTGTATGTGATGGATGCTATCATACGCGGCCTTAAATTCGATGAAAAAAAATGTGCATCGATTTGAAAATCGTTAGCCAGCCTGGTACGTGCTGATAAGTATGTTCTAGAAAGCTTAATGCTTATGGCCAACGCTAATAAGCGTATGCGCTATAGTTTGTTCTATTATGTGAAAAACCTCGACGATTGTTTACGCTAGTTCTATTTACACTAGTTGGTATTTTCTAGTATATTATGTTTTGAAAGCAGTTTAAAGATATAAACTTATCTAGTTATAACTATTTCATTTAACGCCGTTGTATTTATTTTTATAAGGTGGCGTTAAATAGTTAGTTTATGCCAAGAAGTAAATATGGCTAGATCAGGATAGGAACAATATCGGATATAACAAGATACGCCCTATGTGATAGTGCATTAAACATTTCCGTTTACTTTAACTGTATTTATGATATACTTAAGTGCACAAACCCTTTACTACAAATCATTTTTCGTAAACTAATTTATATTATGTTGTGCTTACAGGTAAATTTATACGCACCGGATATTTACGTCAGAACTTTGCCATACGTTGTGGAAGGTGCTAACGCAAACGTATATGGTATTATTAGAGTTACGGATAAAGATAATGGAATTCATGGAGCTATTAAATGTGTAGAACTTGTAAGTGGAGATCCTGATGGACACTTTCGCGTAACACCAACAGGAAAAAATGGTGAATATTATATCGAAATTCATAAGTTGTTAGATAGAGAACAGGCGCCACAAGGCTATAACTTAACATTTCGTGCCGAAGACTTAGGAAAACCACCCCAATCCAGCTATAAGACTATACCCGTTTCTATTAATGATGCTAATGACAATTCTCCAGTATTTAATCGGCAAATATATGAGGTTTCTGTACCTGAAACATCTCCTCCGAATACACCTGTGATACGATTAAAAGTCACAGATCGTGATGAAGCGAAAAACTCACAAGTGTTTCTGGAAATAGTCGGTGGAAATGAAGGTGGGGAATTTCGTATTAACCCTGACACTGGAATGCTGTACACACAAAGGAATTTAGACGCTGAAGCTAAGGCATTCTATACATTAACAGTTTCGGCAATAGATCAAGGAAATGTCGGCATGCGGAAGCAATCTTCAGCTAAAGTAAAAATTAATGTACAGGATACAAATGATAACGACCCAGTATTTGATATTAAAAACAACACTATATGGATTGATGAAAATGAACCTTCTGGAACAACGGTAATCAAAATATCAGCAAAGGATAAAGACTCAGGGGAAAATGCGTATATTTCATATAGCATTGCTAATTTAAATGATGTTCCATTTGACATAGATCATTTCTCCGGTGTCTTAAGAACAGCTAAGCTTATTGATTATGAAACAATGCGAAGGGAATACGTACTAAGTATACGTGCATCTGACTGGGGCCTACCATTTCGACGGCAAACAGAAGTGGAACTTTTGGTTAAAATTAAAGATGTCAATGATAACCGTCCACAGTTTGAACGCATTGATTGCATTGGCCATGTATCGCGTCAAACTGCTGTTGGTACAGACATTTTGACATTATCTGCTATTGATTTTGATACTGGAAATTATATAACGTATCGCATGGTTTCGGGCAATGAAGACGGTTGCTTTAATTTGGACCAAACGTCCGGGGTGATATCCATTGGATGTGATTTAACCGATGTGGGTGTTCCTCAACGTGAAGTAAATGTAACTGCTACAGATGGAACACACTTTGCGGACATTATGAATATTCAAATCAATTTAGTTGATGAAACGAGTTATTTCAAAAATGTAGGAGAAGAATTTCTCGGTCGGAGCATAACATTACAAGAAAGTGGAAATTTTGAATGTCGAGATACTGGAATCGCCCGCCGACAAGCTGAAATTTTAGCATCAGCAGAAAAAAATAATATGCCTGGTCGAAATTATAATATGCATGATGACTTTGCAATGGTGCCCATTCGTTATGGAGAAAATGTACATGCACCTGAATTTATTGACTTTCCGCTAGAATTGAAAATTAATGAAACTGTCCAATTAGGGGAAACTGTTTCGTTAATAAAAGCTCGAGATAGAGACTTGGGATACAATGGAAAGCTTGTTTATGGAATTTCAGGTGGCGACTATGACTCCGTATTTAGAATCGATCCAGATACTGGAGAGCTGCAAATTATTGGTTACCTTGATCGAGAGCGACAGGATGAATATATTCTCAATGTTACAGTTTATGATTTAGGTAAACCTCAAAAATCATCATCAAAAATGTTACCAATAACAGTTATTGATCAGAACGACAACCCACCTAAATTTGAAAAATCACTGGGCAGCTTTCGGGTAACGGAGCAAGCTAAAAATGGAACCATTATTTTTCATTTAAAAGCTACAGATGCCGATATTGGTGACAATGCAAAATTAACTTACTCTCTAGTAACAGAGACGAAAAATTTTCAGGTTGAACCTGAAACTGGAATTTTATACGTAAGTCATGCATTAGATAGAGAAGAGCAGGAAATTTATGAACTTTTAATTCGTGTCGAAGATAGTGGATCACCAACACGCCTCTCTGCAGATGCAATTGTTCTTATTATAGTCGATGATGTTAATGACAATGTACCAGAGTTCACATTATCCGAATATACGTTTCGTGTTCGCGAAGATATTCCTAAGGGGACTGTTATCGCGATAGTAAGTGCAACTGATTCAGATATTGGTCCTGCAGGAGAAGTTCAGTATACATTTTGTGATGATACTGATAACGAAAGCACATTTTTTAAAATCGATAAATATACAGGTACAATACGAACACAAGGATACTTAGATTTTGAAGAAAGGCAATTACATAGTCTATGTGTTCATGCTATTGATCGTGGTACTCCTGCACTTTCATCTGAAGCTACCATCATTATTGAAATAATTGATGTTAATGAAAATCGGTACGCTCCTGAATTTGAAGATTTCGTACTAGTAGGAAGTGTTATGGAAAATCAACCTGCCGATACACACGTGATGAACGTTGTTGCCACTGATGCTGACTCGCCCGGTCCAGATTCAAGAGTAGCATATTCGATACGAGGTGGAGATGGCTTGGGAATATTTTCTATTGACAGTGAAGGTAAGTGCATATTTTTATAATAAATATATTATTTGAAACCTAATTATATATGAAATTTGCTTTTTAGTTTTTAAATGATTACAGAGCACTACGATGTCAGTATGGTTTTACGCAACTATATAGTCATTTACTGATTTCTAATGAATAATATTTCGGTTCAAAATCATTTTTCAATCTAATCCACGACATACTAACTTTTTGATTGCTAATGAAATTAATCGTGCATATAAACAACTCATCAATGCTATTGTTGGTCCTATGAACATTTGGAGTAAATAAGTTTCGATACATAGTCTGTCACATAGAGCAATAATAAAGGCAGACATAACTTAATTATAAATTGATTGAGATCGGTTTCTACTTATACGCGCCACTTCAGACGTGGTCTTTGTCGCTGTATAGCTCGTATAGGTCTTTATTGAATTTTCTTCTCCGTAACCCGTCAACGCAAACAGGACCGAAGATTTTTTCGCTCAAAACGATCAAGGATTTCTTCATCCGCTTTTAACTCAGTCCATGTTTAAGCGCTGTAGAGCAGGACTGGGATGATCAGGGTCTTCATCCTTATAGGATCTCCTTAGTATGTATTTAGAATGAGGGCATTACTATTGAACTTAGCCCGAAGAAGCAGAAGCAGCATGTTGCCACTTCCTTCTCTATACCAGCAAACGTGGCTGTGACATCACGTTGAGTTCGGCCAATGATGTCAATATAATATATACTTTGAAATCGATGGATAGATAGATGGTGGTTATCCATTTGGACTTCTTGGGTTTTTTTTTAGGATCTGCTGAAGTGTAAAGATCATCAAATATCATTCATAAAGGTCTTTTTTTTCTTCTTTCTGAAAAGTCGGTGTCCTTTGCTTCTTATTTGCCTATATAGTTTAATGGCAGCTCTCGTCTTTACCTGCAGCATAGATATTGAGTTCAGAAAACCGTGTGCTAGGTTACCAGACGATGTGTGTATATACTGAAAGATGCATTCTCTTACTAACTTTGTGTTGAAATCTCCCAGCACGATTTTAACATCGAAGTCTACTTACTTACTTACTTAAGTGGCGCTACAGTCCGGGATGAACCTGGGCCTCAACCAACATGCCTCTCCAATTAGCCCGGTCCTTAGCTAACTGCCTCCAGTTGCGCACACCAAGTTGGTTGAGGTCGGTTTCTACTTGTGCGCGCTACTTAAGGCGAGGTCTTCCTCTACTGCGTCCGACGTCTGGCTGGGAATCGAAGACTCTGCGAGCCGGAGTATTGGTGTCCATCCTTTCTACATGTCCTAGCCATCTTAAACGTCCAATGCGGAGTTTTTTGACTAGGGGTATGTCGCTGTACAGCTCGTATAGTTCGTGGTTGTATCTTCTTCTCCATAGCCCGTCAACGCAAACGGGACCGAAGATTTTCCGAAGAATTTTTCTCTCGAATCGACCAAGGATTTCTTCATCCGCTTTTGATACGGTCCATCCTTCAGCGCCGTAGAGCAGGACTGGGATGATCAGGGTCTTATATAGGATCTCCTTCGTAGTTCGAGTGAGGGCTTTACTACTAAATTGCCTTCTTAGGCCGAAGAAACAGCGATTGGCAAGAGTAATTCTTCGTTTGATTACTGACGAGATGTTGTCAGAGTTAATAGCGGAGCCGAGGTAGACAAAGTCCCGGTGACGTTCTGACCAGTTCGTCGATGTTGTGTGTCCTTTCGTGTTGACAGCATGTACTTAGTCTTACCCTAATTTACTGCTAAACCCACTTTTGGCGCTTTCTTCTTTATAATAGCAAACGTGGCTATGACATCACGTTGAGTCCTACCAATGATGTCAATATCGTCGGCGTATGCTAGTAGTTGCACCGATTTTTGGAAAATTGTGCCTCTGGTGTTGGCTCGGGAGTTTTGCACAATCCTCTCAAGAATCATATTGAAGAAGTCACATGACAGCGCATCGCCTTGCCTAAATCCTTTTTTGGTATCGAATGTGTCGGTGACGTCGTTTCCGACCCTGATGGTGCAGCGAGAATTCTCCATCGTCATCCTACACAAACGGACGAGTTTGGGCGGTATACCAAAACTAGACATGGCTCTGTATAGTTCGTCTGTATAAATACTGTCGTATGCGGCTTTGAAATCGATAAATAGGTGGTGGGTATCGATTTGGACTTCTTGGGTTTTTTTCCACGATCTGCTGAAGTGTGAAAATTTGGTCGATTGTGGACTTTCCTGGCCTAAAACCACACTGATAAGGCCCGATCAGGTTGTTGGTAAACGATTTCAGGCGTTAACATATTAGTGCAGATAGGATCTTGTAGGCGATGTTGAGCAGACTTATGCCTCTGTAGTTGGCGCAGTTCAGAGGGTACCTTTTTTGTGGATCGGGCAAACGATGCTGAGGTATTTTCATCCGACCAGATTTGGCTTATGAGTTGGTGGATGTTACTTACCAAGTTATCTCCGCCAGCTTTACAAAGCTCAGCGGGAAGGCCGTCATTTCCGGTGGCCTTATTAAGCTTGTTCATCTCGACAGGATTCTGTTCGAGCCTTGTATCCTTGGCTTTGACGTTTTACACTTTGGTAAAACTTGCGAACATCGTTCCTGGAGTGGCACCTCTCTATATCCTCGATCGCGCGCTTTTCTTGCTCTTTTTTCTTCTTTCTGAAAAGCCGATGTTCTTCCCTTCTTCTTTGCCAATAGAGCTCAATGCCAGCTCTTGTCTTCACCTGCAGCTTAGCCTTGTAGGCCTCGTTCTTGGCTGCGAGCATCTGTCGGCATTCCTCATCAAACCAGGGGTTTCTTGCTGGTGACCGCGAGAAACCTAGCACATCAGTTGCGGCTGATCTAATGGCTTGTTGGCATGTTTGCCATTGTTCTTCGACATTAGATGCTGGTGGTGTGTTGTGAGTCGAGAGGTTAAGGGATACGCGTTGCACGAAGGTCTTGGCGGTCTCTGGCGATTGCAGTCTTTCGACATTAAATTTTTTCACAGTATTTCTGTTTTTTTTATGGCGTGGTGGATATCCGCATCCTTAGCTTGGCTACAACAAGGTAGTGGTCCGAGTCGATGTTAGCCCCTCGGAATGTTTGGACATCCAAAACACTGGATGCGTGCCTCTTGTCTATCGCAATGTGATCAATTTGGTTGACTGTTCGTTGATCTGGAGACCGCCATGTTCCCTTATGGATATCGAGATGAGGAGGCCGTGTGCTGGCTATAGTGGCATTTCGTTCAGTAGCGAAGTCAATTAGCCTAAGTCCGTTACCAGACGTGTTGTCGTGTACGCTATATTTTCCGACAGTACTGCTAAAGATGTCTTCTCTTCCTACCTTTGCGTTAAAATCTCCCAGCACGATTTTAACATCGTACTTTGGTAGTCGCTCCTAGGTTTTGTCGAGGAGCTCATAGAAGCAATCCTTAGTTATATCATATTTTTTTCCGTCGGAGAATGAGCGCATATAAGGTTTATGTTGCCGAATTTGGCCTTAATGCGGATTGTTACAATGCGTTCGCTAATGTCTTGGAAACATAAGACTTCTTTTCTAAGTCTGGCACTTATAACAAATCCGCATCCGAATAGTCGCTGTTTCTTTTCACTATAATACGGTCCATAGTAGATGTCACAGTTTATCGTCCTCTTTTTGCCCGGCCCATCCCATCGTATTTCCTGGATGGCAGTAATGTCAGCTTTGTAGGGCTTCCGCTAGTTGTTCGCCTGCACCTCTCCTGTTTAATGTTCTCACATTCCAGGTGCAGATACGAACGTCGTTGTCCTTTTTTCGTTTAGCATGTTCGTCAACAATAATATCAGTCCTTTCCGAGGCTATTGGTTGCTTCGTAACATAAGCTTTTTTCCGTTGATGGGTAGTTCACCCAAAGCACAACCCCCGACCTGGAGGGCCAGGCCCTTGTTTTGACCCTAGGACATCGGGCCGGAAAAATACCGATGTCAGTAGCCCATTTAGGGATATGAGCGCTGCCGTTGACCCATTGAGGGCTCCTCCGCCACTCTGAGGGCTCCAACTCAGTATTGGAAATCCCTAAAGACCTGTTTAACATCGAAGTCGTTGTCGGATTATGTCAAAGCATCATTTAGGCTTTTCACTTTGTCCATCATAACTGGGACTGTTTTCGCCACCCTTCTTCCACAGCCGTATTGGAAAAGGTCTATGTCCCTTAGTGTGAGGAAACACCTTTGTTCAATTCTTACCCGGTTCTCTATTTATTGGCCCTTTTTTCGCGATTTATTTTATATATTCACTGCATATCCACATTGACAGCAAAAATTATTTTAGAAATTGCTCTGAATTTGATGTTGTTATCGACACACAAAATAATCAGATCGTACAAATGTGGATGCGGATGTAGTTGTGACATATAAAATATCTTGACTCATCCCATAAAATACAATTCAAATTGTGCTAAAAATAAAAAATAACGTCAAACTCTACAAAGCCATGGAACGGGGCTATATAATTATTCCAAATGACAGTCAAATATTTTATCTTTCCAGGTTCCCTACGCACTATGGCATTGTTAGATATTGAATCCAAATCATCGTATTGGTTAACAGTTTGTGCCCAGGATCAAGCTGTAGTTCCACTACATTCATGTGTTGAGGTAGGTTGCATTTTGATATGCATTATGTACATTTAAATTAAAAATAATCGTATACATTTTATTTAAAGGTTTTTATTGAAGTTAAAAACGAGAACGATAATGTACCACTTACTGATAGTCCAGTATATTATCCATCGGTAGCTGAAGGCAGTCCTCAGGGAGTAGAGGTAATACAACTTAAAGCAGTAGATCTTGATATAGATCCGGATGAACATATAAGTTATCGAATTATATCGGGCAATCCTGAGGGTTTTTTCACCATGAATAGTACCACTGGCATTATTTCAACAACGGCAAGAAAATTGGATCGTGAAAATCAACCAGAACATATAATGGAGGTAATCTAGTTTTAATACCACTGTTAATTTTATTCATTTAGAATTAAATTAGTCATTACCATATGCATTTTTTATGTGTATTTTCAGATTCTCATAACTGATGGGGGTTCTCCGCCACTGTCCTCAACAACAAGAGTTATTGTATCGGTCGATGACATTAATGACCAAAGTCCTGAGTTCGATCAACGGTTTTATAAAGTACAGATACCTGCAACAGTTCAAATCGATAAACCATTATTCCAGGTACTGTTACTAATTAATACCTCATTTCCTAAAGTATTATTTGCTGCTCGCATTATATTTTTAATTATCAGATCCCTTTTGTCTATTCGCACCAATCTGCGGATTTGACTGGAATTTATTGTATTTTTAGGGGATAGCTGTGTGCCTGGTAAATAAATTTTATAATTGCCCACCATAAACAAGCAGACAGAATTTTAAAAGCTTATGAAAAATATCCCCAAAGATTTTGAATGTATTATTGGATAAGACAAGAAAAGTTCGATTAGATTTGTATTGTAACTGAAAAGCTGTTTACGCCTAATCATAAAATTGTGTCATACCTTCTTTTTAATGAAGTTAGCCAACATAACACGGCGCATGAGTTTGATGCGTTTTGGTGATTTTCTTTTTAACTGACATTCTGTGATGCGCGCATATTAAACGAAGCCTTTTTCTCATTCTTCAGTTTTACGTGTTATTTGACAGCTCTCTTTTATTTTATCTTTAGTGCTCAGTGTAGAAACAATTAAAAACCAGAATGAGTTAGGACGAATACGTATTTTTCAATCTTTTAGATATTTTTTTTAACTCCTTGGTCATAGCACCAAAGCATAGGCGCGTAAACATCATAGGCACCAATTCCACTTTATTTTTTCCTTTCCACGGAACTCTTTGGGAAACTGAGTCCGCACTATGTGCAATTTTCAGTTAATAACTATTGATATATTTGGTTCTAAAACTTTTAGTGAATCCGATCTCGAGTTTTAACATTATGACAATAGAGGAACCCAAAAAAATGGTTTCTGGAATTCCGTCATATAAGAATAATTGTTCGTTTCTCGCAAACTATTTAGTCAATTTAAATATCTGTGTTACTATTATTGTTTGTTACAATTCCACATAACCAGTTTTAGTCCAAATAGTTAATAACGTATTTTTCAGCCAATAACGTAGAATCATTATAATTCACATGGCCACGGATTCCTTTAAATTCTGGAATAAAAGTTCTTTAACTACCAACTAATAACTAATCCGCCGTATTTAAATGTTGTGCTCATTACAACAACAAAGAAATAATAAAGCAAATTCGAAAAACAAAGAAGAGGGAGAAAAGGAAATGTCGAAAAGATGCAAGGAACATTTTGCCCACTTACACCGGCCAGGCGTATTTTTTGTTTCATTATCCCCCTCTTTTGGACTCATTTGAATCTTTCTAAATATGCGCCGTGTAATACTAATAGCCTCCTTAGCCTCGCACAGGAAGAATATAAAGCAAAATAAATTTGAAACTACGCTTACTTCGAAATTCTTTAAAACAAAACAGTAAGTATCGGGTTTTTCAATAAGAGCGCTACAAACATTTTTTAAATAAAACAAAAACGGTTTTGGATATCAATGAAATTCTTTATTCCTGTGAAAGTACGTTCGATGCCATTATGTATGGAACTCGATTTCTTTTGCATGTCCACCACGGGCACGCTTGCAGAAGTCCAGACGCTGAACCCAATTTTCGACGGTTTTCAAGCATAAATCGGCCGATACTGCTGCAATTTCACGTTCGATATTCCTACGAAGTTCATCAATAGTCGCTGGCTTGTTGGCATAGAGTATAGACCATAGAATTGACGTAGCTCAACAGGAAATAGTCTAACGGCGTCAAATCGCACGACCGAGGCGGCCAAGCGACTGGACCATTTCGTGAGATAACACGTTCTCCAAACTTGGTTTCCAATAAATTGATTGTGACATTCGCTGTGTGGCTTGTGGCGCCGTCCTGTTGAAACCACATGTCCTCCGAGTCCATATCATCCAATTGGGGCCAAACATATTCGGTTATCATTGAACGGTAGCGATTTCCATTCACAGTAACGTGCCGGTCTTGATCATCACGGAAGAAGTACCGCCCAATGACGCCGCCGGCCCATAAACCACACCAAACCGTATTTTTTCGGGATGCAATGATGACTCATGGGATTGCTGCCTGACCAATACCGCATACTTTGTTTTTTGACGAAGCCATTCAGCCAGAAATGAGCCTCATTGCTGAAGATGATTTTTCGATGAAAATCCGAATCATTTTCAAGTTGTTGCTCAGCCCAATTCACGAACATACGACGCTTCTGGTGGTCAAGCGGCTTCAGTTCTTGCGTCAATTTAATCTTGTAAGGATGTAGGCCAAGATCTTTTCGCAAAATTCGCCACAACGACGTCACAGAGATGCCAAACGCTTGAGAACGACGTGTGAGAGACACATTTGGGCTTTCTTCAACTGAAGCCTCAGCGGCAGCAATATTCTCGACACTACGAGCACTTCTTTGTCTCACTGGCACGGGAACATTTTGTACTGTGCCTGTGGATTCAATTTTTTCTACTAGACGCTCAATTGTTGATCTGCTAGGACGATTATGACGACCATAAATTGGACGTAGCGCTCTTAACGTTGAGGCCACTGACTTCGAATTTCGGTAGTAAATTTTAATAATTTCGACTCGTTGTTGGCTCGTATATCTTTCCATCATGAAATGGCAAACCTTACTGAAGAGAAATGTCAAAAGAGCGACAAGAAATATGGCGTCGTTTGCTGTCCCTGTCGCTCTACTTTTGTAGCGTCCCTGTTGAAAAACCCTTACTTGACAAGCATTCTAAATATTCTCAAAGTTAGCATGGTACATGGAAGAGCTTACATCTTTTAGAAGCAGTTCTAATCGGGTCTGGAATAATTTTGTAAAAAACCTCAATCACAACGACTAAGATAAGTATTTGACTTAACAATGAATTCTCTGCGATGCCTAACACTTTATATAATGACTATTTAGTCAATATGTAGAGCGCTCTTAAAAGTGACCCTAAACGCTTTTAGGGATTTGTCAATTCAAAGATAAAAACGGATGGATGCAGCCAACTCCTCTTAAATATAGCTCAAAAACATCAAGCTCTCTAACTTTATCAAACTTATTCGCAGAGAATCATTCATTTATTGATACCCCTCTAGTTTCAACGACCCTTATTTCCGTTATGTCAATGACTGCCCTCAAGTTAGTTTCAGTAACTTTACATTTCACCATGAGGCCCCCTTTTTTTTTGTTCGCTTGCGCTTGGAGGTGAGTATAAAATGCATTCCTCTCTTGCTTTTAATTTGTTTGTGGTGACTACGACTAAGTTATCTTAACAAGTATTTTACGCTTCTGTAGTGTTAATCGCGTTTGGTAGGTAGCTTTCCAGCGAACGCACCTACTAATATATGCGGTTTTTCCTTATGGCGTCGAACGGTCTTGTTGTTTGTAGTCGGCGCTCAAGGTTGTCACGTCCAGGGTACGGATTATTTTATTATTGCAGTGAACATGAATGCGAGTACGAAGTTTACGAGCAAAGTTTGTTACTTCGTTACTCACGGTATCGATTCCTAGATATCTCTGAATATCACTATTCCTTTTAATATACCATGGAGCATTCACGATTGCTCTTAGAGTTTTGTTTTGGAACGTTTGCAATATAGCAACATTTTTTTGAATTCTGAGTATTCAGTCTCCTGTCTGACTCGAAAGAGTCTGTTTTCAAGGTAGGATTCTAGTATTTTGTATAATTGTTTCGGAAGGATTCCTTACCTTCGTGCCATACCTTGTCGAAAGCTGTGATACGTCGAGAAAAGCGCTAGAGCAAATCTTTTTCCATTCTAAAGCTTTTTCAATTTCATTCGTTATTCCATACATCTGATCGATTGTGGAATGTTTGACCCGAAATCCAAATTGATGATCTGAGATCAAGCGTCTTTCTTCAATTACTGGCAGCTCAAACATTGTAATCGCTCGGTAGCTCAGTGGCACTCGTGGGTTCTTGCTGTAAGACCTGAACAGGTGTTGTATCTTTTTAAAATGTCGGAAAACACACAGATGGTTTTACTGTCACCATACCAAATACAAATATAATGTATTGCATTTCGCAGACCGCACTTTCCATAAGTACAAACGATGTAGGTACCTGTTACTCAGTAACGAATACTTATAATTTGCTAAAAACTAACTGCAATACTTTGGCATTTTTATTATTTTTATTTTAAAGAAAAATAATAAAACTTTGAGAAGTGACTTATTTTTTTATTTAAACATAAAACTAACCCTATTAAAAAAATAAAAAAAGGCTCTACGTGTCTATCATTAGACCCATACTCATGTATGGTGTCCTAGTCTGGTGGACGGCTTTAGAAACAGCCTCCAACCGCAACCTTATAAGTTAAGTTCAAAGATCAGCCTGCATATGCATTAGCGGTGATGCTATCCTACATCTAGTGCCCCTAGATATCTACGGAAAACAGACCGCAGCTTGTGCAGCTGTAAGACTGAGTGCCTCGTCAAAATAGACACCCAATAAGGGTGAACATACAATGATTCTGAATCACCTTACCATTTCAGTTTTGAGCATAAATTCAGGACAACCATTCCCAGTCGCCTTGAATGGGAGTCGGATTCGATCAAAACCAATAACTGGATTCACATATTCACGGATGGGCAATCAAAGAAGCCTTTTCCTGGCGGAAAAGGAATGTAATATCTACACAGAATATTAGCATCTTCAGCGACAGTCAAGCGGCAATCAAATCCTTGGAAGCAATCTCGTTCAATTCAAAATCAGCCCACGAATGCAGACGATGGCATTCAGCTCTTTTGGGTGTCGGGCCACAGAGACATACCAGGGAATTGCAACGTAGATGAGCTTGCCAGAAAGGGCGCTACCCTTGACATTCTAACACCAGTGGACATGTTAGGTATGCCCCTTGCTACATGTAAATTACTGATCAAGCAAGGTGCGATCAAGAAAGCAAACCGCAGATGGATAAATGGCACAACATGCCAAATATTCAAGCAACTCTGGCCTAGCTTTAACCAGAAGCGCTCCATCTGCTTAATAATGCTGAACAGATCATACATCAGCACATTAATCGGTGCCCTCACAGGACACTGTCCTATAGACCTACATGCAAAAAGACTAGGCCTTTTCAGAAATGGATTCTGTAGAAGCTGCCTGGACGAGGAAGAGGAGTAAAGTATCATTCACCTCGCTAACCTAAATAAAATCAGGTTGGCAAACACTCGTTGCTATATGTCCCGAGTGGTTGCGCTGAGTTACCACTAATTCATTCATTTATTGTGATGTTTTTCCGTGCCGATTTTATATTATATATTGCCGTGCTAAAGCGGCGGAGCTCCGGAGTATTGTCAGGGTCCCAAAAAGAATTTCCTTTCAGGTAAGACGGAAAAGTATATACTCAATCACATTTGGATCTCTAAAAAATATGAAGTTATCGACCAATTGTGTTCGAAATTGTGTATCAAGCAAATGTATCAAGCTCTGTAAGAAACTGGGTTGGCTGAAGAGATTTAGGTACATGCCCCTAGCACCTTAAACCTGCATTTTTCCGCACTGTATCGTAATAAGACAGCAACCTCTTGTGCAGAGTGGTTTTTGTCTCTTAATACTACTTAGTAATTATTGTATTTCAATTTGTGTTTTTGGTTAAGTTTAGGTTCGCTGACCAAAAGTACATCCTGGAGTAGATATTTAATAGGCCAGTTCTTCTCGCGATCCCGACTAGACCAAGGATCATTATAGTATTATTTATTATTATTATTTATCTGCTTCGGGTTCTTTTTTTAGAAACCATAGGGATGCTAATTGTTTTACCGGTCCAGTTGTCGTCCGCTACCATTTGATCCTTAAACCTGGGGTTCGGTCAGCATTTACTTTGTCTTTCCCTCGTCAACTATAAAACCAACGCGTTTCCCCTTTTCCTTAATGGCCGTAAATGGTTCTACAATGGCACGATGGGAGCGACCAATGTCGATTACTTAAACGGCCAATGATTTCAAATTATTTTGATACGGTGCATGCCTTGGCACGTTGAAAACGACTGGTATGATACGGTTCATATATATAATAACCCGAAGAAACTGCAGTTGGCAAGAGTAATTCCTCATTTGATTTCTGACAAGATGCCGTGATGTCGTTGTCAGAGTTAATAGCAGAGCCGAGGTAGGTAAAGTCCCTTTGAAGTAGATTCGTATCTGTTGATGGTGACGTTTTGTCCAATTCGCCCATTATGTGTGATTTCTTGTTGAGCTCCATATACTTGGTTTTATTCACATTTACTGTTAAACATATCTTTCCCGCTTCCTTCTCTATACTAACAACCGTTCCTGTGACATATTGTCAAGTCCGTTGATGTCAATATTGTTGGCGTATGCTAGTATTTAATCAGATTTATGGAAGAAACCACATGAGTGCGTTTGAAATTACAATACTTTTCTTTATTTAAAACTAAGTTAAATGAGAAGAAATGCTCAATATCATAGAATTTTTAAATAAATATATTTTTAGGTTTCTATCTTTTTAAAAAAAGTAGTTTGTGATAGTAATTTTATTAAATTTGGAATAACCATGTTTTTTTTATAGGTTTTAGCAATTGATAACGATTCTGGAGAGAACGGTCGTGTAACATATGCTATCAAATCTGGAAAAGGAAAAGCTAAATTCTGGATCGATGCAATTACGGGTGTTATATACGCCACGAAACCTTTTGAAGCTGACACAGAATATGATTTAACAATTCGTGCAGAGGACAACGGTGAACCAAAACGTGTGCACACTACTCGGGTTAATGTTATTGTGGTTCCTGTACCAGAGTCCTCCGAACACGCACCAGTAATAAAATCTGTTAATCAGGAAGTCGATGTAACTGAAAACGATCGTCCAGGATTTCTCGTTACCCTGGTTCAAGCAGTAGATGAAGATAATGATCAGCTTTGGTTTGACATAATAGGTAAGTTCAATGCTAAATTCTTTAATATATTTTTGTTGAAATTTAATGGTTTACCAATATTTAAAAAGGTGATACACGAAACGAATTTTACATCGGCAGAGATAATGGAAATATACTGCTCACTAAATCATTGGACTGGGAAGTCCAAAAAGAATATAATTTAACAATTGCTGTAACCGATGGAGTTCATACAGTTACTACACAATTATTTGTACATGTAATTGACATTAATGACCATAGGCCCGAATTTACAGAATCTGTCTACAGAATAGATATTTCTGAAAATATTGATGAAGAATCCGAGATTTTGCAACTACATGCAACAGATATGGACGAAGATAAGAAAATTTTTTATACCCTACATGCAGCTCAAAATCCGATTTCATTGACATTATTTCGTATCGATTCAATTACGGGAAACGTAATAGTTACACAACGTCTGGACAGAGAGCGAGTCTCTGAACATATACTTGTAGCTATAGCAAAAGATCAAGGGACTCCTGCAAAGCGCAATTATGCCAAAATAATAATTAAAGTTCACGACCACAACGACAATCATCCGGAATTTACCACCAAAATAGTTCAAGGAAAAGTATTCGAATCAGCAGCTATTGGAACAAAAATTGCACAACTTTATGCTATCGATCGTGACCTAGGGGATAATGCAAAAATTTCATATTCAATTGTAAGTGGAAATATTGGAAATGTATTTGATATAGATGCTGTTATGGGTATTGTGAGTGTGAATAAAGCACTCGATATAAACTCAATGCCTGAATACATGCTGCAAATAAAAGCAACAGATCATGGAAAACCACCGCTTTCGTCTCAAGTTCCGTTGCATATAATAATAACCATGGCAGAAAATGATCCACCGCGTTTTATCAATGAGCAAGTTTCCGTTGAAATATATGAAAACCAAGCAATTGGGACCTTTGTTATGCAAATTGAAGCTAGATCAACCTCGTCTGTTTATTATGAAATTGCCGGCGGTAACGATGATGATATATTTCAAATAAACCCATCAACAGGGGTGATAACAACAAAAGACATAGTTGATTATGAAAAAATCAAGTAAGTAATTTTGTTATAATAGATTATTTATATAGAGGGGATAAATTTATCTTTCATGTACAGCGTTTTTACCTTAGAACTCATTATATCGATTATTATAAAATTACGATTATAAAATTACTATATTTCGTCCGTATGTTTTGAATCACTCATCTTCATCATCTCATCACAAACGCATCGGCGTAGATACTCTTGTACCGTTTTTCTGAAAACTTAACTTAAACGTATTCGGTTATTGCTAATATTTAACTACTCTTTTCACCTCAAAAACCTGTCTAAAGCTCATTTCCTAAGTACAATATGAGTTATCGCTTGAAGTCCTTTCCAGCAGTTCAAAATGTTTAGTAGCAATTTATTTTGAAATGTTTTTAAAATTTAGGCATTTCTTATCCTGGTACAACCCCAAAGTTGTATACCGTAGGTCCGCACCGATTTTAGCACTTGCTTGTTTAAAAGCAGTTTGTTTTCGGTACAGAGATTGGAATGTGCTTTTCTCTATATTTGATTTCGCGTTCTTAACGTTTAATTTTCACGTGGTAATTCCATTTGAACTTTGCGTCGAGAGTCATTCCGAAGTATTCGCACCAAGTTTAGGAAAATTGGCAAGTCTCTATTTTTCTTATAGGTAAAACTTACGTGAACAGATTTAGTTTTATTAACGGCGAACCTCGTCCATTCATTCACTTTATTCAGGGCATAATACATTGATTTTACATAATGGTAGGGTAGCGGTGTCATCGGTAAACGTAGCAAGAGTTGTACCATCTTTCGGTATATCACGAGTATATAAGCGGCCCAATAACACTTTCTTGCGGTACGCCGGCCAAACTTTCTTTAATCTCAGAGAATTCATTGCCATGTCTAGCATGGACGTATCTATTAATGAAGTATGTTTTTAGGATATTTTATAGGCGTTCTAGAAGAACTTGTCGTAATTTTCATTTTAGGCCATTGTCCCACAGCTTATCAAAAACTTACGACTTAAGACGTCCAACCTACGCTTGAGCATTTAATTTTTAATGTATTATGTATTTTGATTTTACTTTATTTGGCGTTTTTCCTTGTTTGGAAATCATTATGACTTCCGCAACTTTGTATTGGGCCGGCACGTGCGGAGCACGACTGTTGTCATTTTTGACGCGCCTTCATTTGTTCCTTCAATAATTCTTTTGTTTCTGGAGGATATCGTAAACCATATTTAACCGACGTTTTCTCTGGGTTGGGCGTATTATTCCAGCGAGCTGTACGATCTTGATGAAGCGATCAACTTTTACCTCAATGCTGGCTCCAGGTTATTGACTTGTTTTACTCACAATTTCACAAACAGAGGAATGATCAGACGACCGATCGAAGTTCTCGAAGTTTTTCAAACGCGGAGAGCGATGGACAGTAGATAAATGCGATCTTAATGCACAGCTGTATATATTCTTTAGGACATTGTATTGTTTGATGTATTCCTTAACAAATTAAGGATAATCCGCCAATCACTGTTCCCAAAGTTGATAGGCTTGGAAATCACTAAAGCGTGTCTTTTTTGACGAAATCCTTTTTTTTAAAGTCTGTTTCGAAAATCAAGCAAATGACTTTATTCCTTTCGCGCATAAATATTTTCAATTAGTTTTTACAAAAATATAGTTGAAGTATGTACCCATCTTCCGTATAATACTTTCGGTTATTTTACTTTGTTCTTCAAATTCTCCAGTATTACAAACAAAATGTGAGAAACAGGGTCCGTCAAAGTTTCAAAATTTGATTGGCTCTTGGAGTGCTACGGCCTGAGCGTAAGTCTGCACTCTGGCTGTCCGAGAGCCATTATTTAATGACTTTCCTTATGGCTTTTGAGAACCGACGTCCAGAACTTTTCTGTCTTTACTCTTTGTTGTTATTTTTTATGACTACAGCCGCTGGCTTCAGATTGCCTACTATCATCTGAGCGGCCTTCCGATTTGTGTTAATAAGTAGTTTAGATTTTAGACTTTGAGACACAATAATTTTAATTTTTGTAGCTGCTTAGCTACTCCATATCTTTAATAATTTGCAGGGTGCTTTCAATTACAATTGGCACAGGTGGCGGAGGTTTGTTTGGGAACTCCACAGATGTGATGTGATTTTTGGCGCATTTCGCGGCTCTTTTTTGCAATACATTTGCGTATGATTGAATTCTCTTCAAAGTTTGCACTGTGGTATTGTTTTTGAATTTATGCGCATTGGCTCGATTGTAACCACGATATTTAAAATGTTTTTAATTTGGTAGATATCGTCGATATTGTCAGCCTTTTCGAAGTAAGCATGAAAAGCAGAAGTTCATTCCTTAACGGAATGTCTTTATTTATTTCGATTTGTTTCTTTTCTTTGATGGCATTCCGACTTTATTTTGAAAGTATACCATGTCGAAGTTTTTATTCGTTTCAAAGTAGAAAAGCTTTTTTCTGTTGTTGACGGAATTGTCATGATCAAATAACAAAGTTGTAAACATTTGGCAAATATTTGCTTTTAAATTAGCAGATGTTATAATCTTTTCAATTTCCGTTAAATTTTGTTTGCTTGTAGCATTCAGAACGATATACCACTTTTAGTTAATTTCCCTACTCTAAAAAATTAATTTAATAAAATTGCATTGATTTCCTTAATGGAAAGTAAGAGTTCGTTATGGAATTTAGATTTCAGAATGTTTGACTGGCAAACTTCCTTATAAATAGACAGCTTTTTGTAAGTAACAGTTGTGTTTTCTTCCCAACTGTGTACTGCATCATCAATTATGTATTCGAACCTAGCAATTAAGTTCAATCTTTCTTTTTCAACTAAATTGAGTAACCGCGAGTTAAAGGACCACTTCACATTACAAACTGATAAGTTCTATGGGTTGTGTTATAATTGTTCATATATGTGTTTGTTATTATTACTCATGCTCGATGATGGATTTTGTATTCTTTAGATCAGGGTGTGCCATGCACACTTTGCACACCCTGATGAGAGACGCCATTGCAATGGACCTTGTGGTGGTTTAGCATTTTAAAACTTCGCCGTGGTCATCGTCGATGATACCGTTCCTTTGATTAGGCTATCCGACTTATTAAAGTCCTCTATACTGTTTATTGGAGTCGGTATGTGGTCGATGTTTTTTTTTCTTGCGGGTCTTTATAGTTTTCATTATACAGAGGCTCGACTTCGGGCGAATGATAGGCTCTTCGTTTTTACTAGGTATTTTCTTAGGGACACGGTTTGTTTCGCGTTCTAGCTGTTATTGGTTGGTGTGATATTCCTGACTTTCTAAGCCAGTTGTAGCATATTCTCTATTATTAAGAAGCGGTAAATAAAGAATATGCTATTTGTGATCCTCATTTTATAGTTTGGTGAAGTGAACATTGATGTTGGTATATTCTTGAACTAAAGTGTTACAGAATTAATTTACAAGTTTGTTGTTGGGTCTCGTTCTATAATTTTTATGATTTCTGAACATATTTTTAACAAATGAAATTTTTAAATTCTTCATAAATTTCTACCGAAATTATCTCCTAAACCGGGACCTACGCCTTCTTTCCTTTTTCGGAGTTCATTGAGCTAGTTCTTCGTTTACTTTTAGTAACAACTTCGTGGAGGTTACAGCATGATGTGGTGGTATCTAATCGCCTCTACAACCTACTAAATAAATAATATTTTAACATATCTTACCGGAACTGCAAAATTAATTTTCAATGAAATAATTTAATAAAGTTTTAATTAAGTGTACATATTTTCCCTTTTACAGACTACTAAATATCACCGTTGTAGCAACTAATATGGCTTCCATATCAGCACAAACATCAGCTATTATACATATTTTAGATCAGAATGATAACAATCCCCTATTCCTTCAAAACATGTATTGGGGAGAGATTTCCGAATCTGCGCCCATAGCTTCATTGATATTATCAAAAGACAAAGGTAATGTAAGTGAGATCGGAAGCAAATCGATGAAATATTCAAACAAAGGACCAACACATTCATCATTATTATCGAATCAAAGGTTTGTATTTAAATTAAATTACATAATTTCATAGATATAAATGGTGCAAACTTATTTCTTATAGCCCACTTGTCATAAAAGCAATTGATTTGGACTCTGGCTTGAATGCTTTATTGCGATACGATATTGTTGAAAGTTTGCCCAAACAATACTTCCATATTGATTCAACAACTGGAGCCATAAAAACTGTAATGCTGTTAGATTATGAACAAAATCCATTTTTCGATTTTAATGTGAAGGTCAGTCAATTGGAAAGCTTATTATTTAAAATAACATCTAGTGCATTGCTATAACTTTTGTATTTATTGCTTAGGTTACAGATCTAGGAACGCCAAGACGCTCTTCAGATTCTACAACAAGGGTGCAAATCGCTGTAACAAATGTTAATGACTGTGCTCCAGTTTTTGAACGGAATGAATATAATGTTACGATACTATTGCCAACATATGAAAATGTTGTTGTCATTCATATTAATGCAACTGATCCAGATGGATCCGAACTTACAACTTTGAGATATGATATAATAGAAGGTAATGAAGACAATATCTTTGCAATGGATCCGGACACAGGCATTATTACAACAAGGTAAGTCTTCATTGTTTAATTCGTCAATAAAACGTTTGAATATATAATATTATCATCTACAGAGATGTTGAACGTATTGAGTCGTTCTACAAGCTACATGTTCGTGCTTCTGATGGTACTTTTTCAAGCGTAGCTTATGTCAACATCATTGTTGAGACATCTGAAAATTATGGACTTTACTTTAAAAAATCAACATATGAAGGTGTGGTTAGTGAAAATTCAACGAAAATAACAACCATTGCAACAGTTAATGTTCTGGGATCCAAGTTGAATGAACATGTTGAATACAGAATTCTGAACCCAACAAAATTATTTCGCATCGGCTTGACATCTGGAGCAATAGAATCAACGGGGAAAATATTTGACCGTGAAGTTTGCGATAATTATGAACTTATAGTTGAAGCAAAATCACAAGAACAAGTAGAAGGAAAACCTCGAATAGCTCACGTAGTAGTCAACGTGACTATATTAGATATAAACGATAACTGTCCAATGTTTGTTAATCTTCCCTACTACGCAGTTGTCTCTGTGGATGATCCAAAAGGATCATTTGTAACTAAAGTACACGCCGTAGATTTGGATAGTTTAGAAAATGGAGAAGTACGCTATGAGATGAAACGTGGTCATGGTGAACTATTTAAAGTTGACCGAAAATCTGGCGATGTAACTCTAAAACAATCTCTTGAAGGCCATAATAGAGATTACGAGCTTTTAATTGCCGCTTATGATGGAGCTATTACACCCTGTTCAACTGAAGTTGGTGTTCATGTAAAGGTAAGTAATGTTATTTCAATATTTTGTTTACATCTGTTTTTATTTCTATGGGATATTACTTCAAAAAATTATTATTTTGCACTTCTAAATGAACAAAGAAATTGAAGATTTATTTAGTTACCTTGTTATCATAACAAAACATCTCTAGTTGAGGGTTCATTCAATCTAGTTTTATTTTTTAACTGGAATTGGACAGAACTGTAAGGTATTTTTTTTCCATTAACTGTTTTAGGAGGTGTCCGTGATAAATATAGACTTATATCAATATTGTATGAAAAATGTTTGATTCGATTCTCTATGTCATTTCTGTGTTTAAAATGTCTGTCGGGATATGACTTGATGACTGTCGACGAAAATTATTTCTTAATAAGACCAAAATATGCATTAAAAATCATATTGGATTTAATTACTATATTATTACTACTAAATCTACCTATCTCGGCAATATAATGAGTAACGGAATTTTCAAATTGTTATTTCGTTATTTCGTAGAACCTGCGTTCTTACTTTGAAACCAGCTGCCAGTTGTTTGGGTTTCTTGTAGAATTGACTGATGTTCTTCTTGTCACGAGACTTTTCGATTTCCCTGAACTGTGTTTTGCTTCTCTTCCCTTTTCCCTGTTCGATACTCTTCCTGTACGGCACGTGTTTTGCGTTGTAGCGCCTTGATATGTGCATCTTCTTTTTGGTACTTGCAAATATCATCATACCACGGGCATCTTTCGGGAGCAGCCTATTGTGATTTCGGCTACTTTTTTGATAATATTGCGATACAGTATCCACTGGGTTTTGGCACAGTTGGCAAAGCAGTGAGTATCTCATTCAGTTCTTGTTTGTAGACTCTGGCAATCTCCGACCCACTAAGGCATCCATCGTTAAGTCTCTTTTTCGCAACATTCTAAGCTTCTTCTCGTTGGGCATTCGGGCTCTGAATTTATCTGTGATGAAAAAATTGTCAGAGTCGATGCTGCCCTCTAACGTGTGTACATCCAGTATGTTGGACGCGTGCTCCGCAAATATTAGCACAGTTCCAATTTGTTAGATACCCCTCGAAAACGCCATCAGTATTCATTACAGGATTGCGCTCTAAGGTTGGCCTTCCAGGTATTCCGCCACAATTACTGTATAAGGAGCCTGACTAACCCTTGAGATCCCTCGATGACCTGTATTCTAAAACAAATATGTTGTTCACTTTGTCCGTCCTAAATGGGACTGTAGACGCCACCGTTGACTCCATCCTTGAAGTTCTTCGGCTGCCGCCTGACTTTTGATATCTTTTAAGGCTTTTTCAGAGATTGCATCTTTTTGAGTGTTTAAGATGTATGTCAAGATTTTTATTAAAAAAAGAGTTCAAGGTTTCTGCAATTCATATTAGCAACAAGTACATTATTGCACCTACGGCTTGCCTATAGTAAACATTTTGGTTCTTACCGTTATCTTTTTCTGGTTTTTTGATCTTTTATCATTTCAGCATTGGGTGTACATTCCGAAAAAACGTTCCCAAAATTGCATGGCATGTGCTTTTTGTCCTACGGCGCTGTCAGTTGCTAAATAATTATCTTTGCTTGAATTTGCCGCACATCTACACAGTCACCATTATCACTCAGCATCTCTACGATCGATTGCATATGCTTACTTTCGTTTGCTAAATCTTGTTTAAAGACAAACTTGATGTCAGATTGTTCTTTTTTATAAAACCAAAGCGATACTTCGGTTTGCTCTCTTTGAACATTACAAAAATTGCGTTTTTTATAAGACTCTGGATAAGTTCCAACAACATCATTCAAAAACTTCACCAAGTCGCATTGTCTTTCTTCTTGTGCCAAAGGAAATACAATGTGCCTTATCCGAAATGCACGGTTCAGAGATTTCTGGTTAACATTTACTTTCAGTTCCTCTTTAAGCACATCTCTTAAGAGTCCTTTGCCTTGGTAATTCTGTAAGTTCATCAGTACAGTTGGACATCAGTTTCAGTTTCGACGCTCCGTTATCAATCCACCAGCATTCTGTACCCACACAATTTGCCATGCTCTCAGCGATGGTATCTGGTATCAATTTAAAATTAATCTAAGTTAATTTTTTTAACTAAAGAGTTTTAAACTTTGCAAGATGCGTTCCAGCCGAACGCGAAGTAATCAGTGCATATTTTAAACAACTTATCTTTGGAATTTGCTTCCAAATTCTGTTTTAACACCTCCCACGTTGTCTCTTTCTCTATAATTTTTTGGTCATAGATTTAGCGTAACTTTTTGCTTTCCGAAACAAATCTTAATTTTGTCTGTGCTTCTTGCTCTTTGCTTTTATTAATTTCATCTTAATGACATATACAGCACCTTATGGTAGTCAAGAAAATTACGCAGTTTCCGTTTCTATATCGGTTAGTCTGTCTCACTAGGAATTCGTTTGATGTGCAAGAGATAAAACAATTGTCTAATATAAGATGTTCAGATTTTTGTTTTTTGTAAATTTCCTTATGTTTTACTGGGGGCAACTGGTAGGTTCGCAATTTTGGAAACGTCTATATCTGTACGGCTCCATTCAAATGTTCATATACCAAAGCCCACAATATAATAACTGCAAAAACCCAACCTCGTTTTATATTTTTTTTCTATTTCATATCCTATATATTAGATAATAAACTAATAAAAACGAAATTATATTCACAGGTTATTGACAAATCGATGCCAGTGTTCAGCAAACAATTTTACTCCGTTTCTGTAAGTGAGAACATAGCGTTATATACACCCCTATCCATAACAATTCAAGCAGATAGTCCCCTGGGACGTAAACTTATTTACACAATTACAAAAGGAAATGAAATGGAGGAATTTGAACTTGATTTTAATACAGGTATGTTTTTTCTCCATGAAAATTAAATCAATATTTTTTAACTCTTTAAATAACTATTAAACAAACAAAAATATTATAATATCTGAGTAACTAATGAGTTATCCAAATAGAGGATTTTATAAATAAAAAAAATAATGTGGTAATTTTTATTATCTACATAAACATTTTTTACATTTATTTTGTTAAAGATTATTTAAGAGTAGTAGTAGTATGTATGTATTTATTAGTATTTTTAATACTTTACAATTATTAGAATTACAATCGTCTAATTCAGTAATTTTTTTTTTTTTCATATTAGAAACATTAGTTTTAATTATTTTAAAATTTAAACATTATGTGTAATAACGGTTTCTGGCCATCTGCTTACATTTGATAATCAAGTCGGAAATCACTCGAGTTTTGATGGTTGTACGGATGAGCTTCACTTACAAGGCCGGCATCCCGTGTTAAATATGCAGGAACTTCGCCATGTGTTATTATGAAAACAGTAAACAGTGCGTTTAACTCCAATCTCTGCTTGACTTCCAAGCACCTCAGCGTGTCCAATATTTGCATTTGAAGATGCTTTTTATATTGAATTTGAAAATTTCTGCAACTCTCCAAACGCACAGCTAATGTGATTGACTTTAATGAATCTATTTATTTATATTCGTAAATTTGTATCTCTATAAGAAAATTTACTTTCACTCTTAGAAATTAAAATTTTTACTGCAAATCTACGGAAACTAAGAAACTGGTTAAATACATATTTTATCAGAAATCATTAACTTGCCATTCTGTAATCAAAACAAGTGTACCTATTTTATACATTTCGTCTTTAGATAACTTTAAAACACACCCTTACTTACTTAAGTGGCGCTACAGTCCGGGATGAATCTAGGCCTCAACCAACATGCCTCTTAGCCCGGTCCTTAGCTAACTGCCTGCAGTTGCTCACTCCAAGACGAGGTCTTTCTCTACTGCGTCCGACGTCTGGCTGGGAATCGAAGACTCTGCGAGCCGGAGTACTGGTGTCCATTCGTTCTACATGTCCTAGCCATCTTAAACGTCCAATGCGGTATGTCGCTATACAGCTCGTATAGTTCGTGGTTGAATCTTCGTCTCCATAGCCCGTCAACGCAAACGGGACCGAAGATTTTTCGAAGAATTTTTCTCTCGAATCGAATCGACCTAGGATTTCTTCATCCGCTTTTGATACGGTCCATGCTTCAGCGCCGTAGAGCAGGACTGGGATAGTCAGGGTCTTATATAGGAGCTCCTTAGTAGTAGTTCGAGTGGGGGCTTTACTACTAAATTGCCTTCTTAGCCCGAAGAAACAGCGAGGTAGACAAAGTCCCATACTACCTCAAAGTTATATCTGTCAATGGTGATGTTATGTCCAATTCGTCGATGTTGTGTGTCATTTCGTGTTGACATCATATACTTAGTCTTACCCTCATTTACTGCTAAAACCATTTTTGCCGCTTCCTTATCTATACTAGCAAATGTGGCTATGACATCACGTTGAGTCCTACCAATGATGTCAATATCGTCGGCATATGCTAGTAGTTGCACCGATTTTTGGAAAATTGTGTTTCTGGTGTTGGCTTCTCTCAAGAATCAAATTGAAGAAGTCACATGACAGCGCATCGTCTTGCCTAAATCATTTTTTGGTATTGAATTTGTCGGTGAGGTCGTTTCCGACACTGATGGTGCAGCGAGAATTCTCCACCGTCATCCTACACAAACGGACGAGTTTGGACGGTATACCAAAACTAGACATGGCTCCGTATAGTTCGTCTCTATAAATGCTGTCGTATGCGGCTTTGAAATCGATAAATATGTGGTGGGTATCGATTTGGACTTCATTGTTTTTTCCAGGATCTACCGAAGTGTGAAAATTTGATCGATTGTGGACTTTCCTGGCCTTAACACACTGATAAGGGCCGATCAGGTTGCTGGTAAACGGTTTCGGGCGTTCACATATTACGGCAGATAGGATATTGTAGGCGATGTTGAGCAGGCTTATGCCTCTGTAGGTGGCGCAGTTCAGAGGGCTCCTTTTTTGATGATCGGGCAAACGATGCTGAGGTTCCATTCTTCAGGCATGCTTTCATCCGACCAGATTTGGCTTATGAGTTGGTGGATGTTACTTACCAAGTCATCTCCGCCAGCTTTATAAAGCTCAGCGGGAAGGCCGTCACTTCCGGCGGCCTTATTAAGCTTGAGTTTAGATATTGCTGTCATCACTTATGTCGGGTGGTTGGCAGTTTTCGCTGTCGTTGCCAATATGGTTCGTTCTGCCTGACAGCGGATGTTGTTCGTCATTGCCGTTTAACAGTCTGCAGATGTGGTTCTTCCATATCCTCAGCATCGACTGTGTCTCAACTACGATATTTCCTTGTTCATCTCGACATCCTCAATCGCGCGCTTTTCTTGCTCTTTTTTCTTCTTTCTGAAAAGCCGATGTTCTTCCCTTCTTCTTTGCCTATAGAGCTCAATGGCAGCTCTCGTCTCCACCTACAGTATAACCTTGTAGGCCTCGTTCTTGGCTGCGAGCATCTGTCGGCATTTCTCATCAAACCAGGGGTTTCTTGCTAGTGGCCGCGAGAAACCTAGCAGATCAGTTGCGGCTGATCTAATGGCTTGTTGGCATCGTTGCCATTGTTCTTCGACATTAGATGCTGGTGGTGCGTTGTGAGTCGAGAGGTTAAGGGATACGCGTTGCGCGAAGGTCTTGGCGGTGTCTGGCGATTGCAGTCTTTCGAAATTTAATTTTTCACAGTATTTCTGTTTTTTTTTTTTTTTTTGTGGCGTGGTGGATATCCGCATCCTTACCTTGGCTACAACAAGGTATGTTCGGACATCCAAAATACTGGATGCGTGCCTCTTGTCTATCGCAATGTGATCAATTTGGTTGACTGTTCGTTGATCTGGCGACCGCCATGTCCCCTTATGGATATCGAGGTGAGGAAACCGTGTGCTGGCTATAGTGGCATTTCGTTCCGTAGCGAAGTCAATAAGCCTAAGTCCGTTAGCAGACGTGTTGTCGTGTAGGCTATATTTTCCGACAGTACTGCTAAAGATGTCTTCTCTTCCTACCTTTGCGTTAAAATCTCCCAGCACGATTTTAACATCGTACTTTGGTAGTCGCTCATAGGTTTTGTCGAGGAGCTCGTAGAAGCATTCCTTAGTTATATCATCCTTTTCCTCCTTTAAAACACACCCACCCATTTATATTTATTAGCAAAATTACAATATTGTCGATCATATGTCCGGTTACTTAATGTGTGCTAAATTCTCAAGATATTCTACACAAGATAATACCTTTGCTTTAAATTATTAATTCAACGCATAAGTACTATTAAAATAGGAAATTATACATGCTGATAAATGCTAATTATTTTTACAAGCAGCACCCGATAATAGAACTGGTCCATGTAAGTATTTGTTTGTAGAATTATGTGAAATCATATATATGCTGTTTTTTATTCTATTTTTATAATAAAAATATTTTTTTATTTGTATATTCATATTTTTAGATTTATATTATTCACAAAACAGTTGTAAGTTTTATTATTTTAATAATCGACACTGCATTACTCAGCTAACACTGTTATCGATTTTAATTTAAAGTTTCTCTTTCAACATAATTGAAATCACTATAAATCATAATATATTACAATTGTCCGTGAACTGCGGAGAGAATACTATTTTATTTAACATTTAGATTTTCGAATTAGGGCCTTTGATCTCATGTCTTTCGCTAAACTGAAGTCGCATCGGTTTGCTATCGGATCTCTACAAATTGTTGCTATCAACAGTGATATTTTGTCCGCGGTTGTGCGTCAATGGTACTTTGTTTGTTGATACCCTATTCTTTTTCCTGTCCTGTGTCGGCTTACCAAAACGAATGCGCATATGCATGTGCTGCCTTTGGTGCTGCTCTAATGCTCTAATAAATGTCGCATATTTTTTTCTCATTCCTTATTCTGTGCCTCGTATTAGTTTTGACACAAAGTTTGTAACATAGAGAAATATTGTAGTATATGGATCGAATCAGAATTCATAACTCAGACGATCTAGCTATGTCCGTACGTTACCTGTATTGGGTTTTTGAGCTAGACTAAAGAAAATTGATACACAAACTCTTTGTTGCTCCCAGAAGAACAATGTTAAGATATTCACAATCCGCTTACTGATAATCCCACTTTTCATATAATTGTTGTCATTAGGGTTTTGAATTTTTGAAATTTTGAAAGTGTCTGAACTCTTTTTACGGAGTCGGGTTTATTAAGAAACGATTTACATTTTTTTAAAAGTAAAAAGCAAAATATTTAGACATAGTTATAATAAATCTAATTTTGAACCTCGCCCACTTTTTGGTGGCGTTTAAAAAAAACCAGAAGGTGTACATCCATCAATATAACATTTTTGGGGGCGTTTTCATTAAAACAAATAAACATTACCACATCCAGTATTGGAGATGTTTATTTTGACTATATAACCGGATGGTTTATTAAACGATTCACACAGCGGATTTTAGCAAAGAAGTTGAAATTCAAAAATTAAATTTCGAATGTTGCGTTTCAACGATGGGTGTTCGACAATTATTTGAAGGGTCGTATTTTCCAAGGAGCAACCTTAAGTATTACAATGACTTCGGGTTTTAAGACCTGGGATTAGCTTACAATGGCAGTGATCCCAAGTGATAAACTTAATGCATGTTTGAAGTGGAAACCCTTCAATTAACTCAAACTGACTATGAACATGCGTGTCGAGCTGCAGAGCGACCAATGTGGAAAAGTATTTTCAAAGCAATTTCTGGACAGTGGCAACGAGAAAATCCATGTTGACATTTTGACGGGCTGTATTCAATTTCCCATTGCTTTCTGTCAGCTTACCGAATAAAAATCTGAACTCGTCCGAAAGGTGCTTCCAAACATTACACAATATTTCAAAAACATGATTGGTTGAGCGAACGTGCTATATTGGCTGCAAAAAACATTGATGTCGACAAATTGAATTTTATGATTCAAAGTGAAATTGCTCGCGAATTGGTGACGTACGGTGGATTTCGTTATTTCCCAAGATGATGTCGTTAACTATCCAAACGAGTTTTTAAACTCGCTAGAATTACCCAGATTACCACCTCACAATCTCCAACTGAAAGTCGGATCGGTAATCATAATGTTACGAATTATAAACCAAACATGTCTATGTAAATTCACTCGGCTTGTACAAGTCGGAAATACAAGGGAGAAGACGTTTTCATACCACGAATCCCATTGGATCCGACTGACTTGCTATTCCATTTTAAACGCTTGTAGTTTCCGGGACGGCTGTGACTAAAAACTGAATGGGAATGAAATAAAGAAAATTAAATTGTCACCACGTCTTGTTCAAATAGCTCGTAAGTCTTTTTTTGTTCGACGAAAAACGACGTTTTTCTATTGCATATATCTATCGAAATTATTTCTCTATGTTACAAACTTAATGTCAAAACTAATATACCCTTATGGAATATTGTATAAACATACCCCAAACCTATATAAATCCAAATGATCAATCAAAAAAAGGTTTTAAAATTTGAAGGCAAAACAACGTTTGCCGGGTCAGCTAGTTTATACAATATATTTCATTAATATCTTTTTGACATGGTGCTCTTAATGCACAGAAACATCAAATCAAGAATGAACATTATGAACTCTCAATACTTTGTTTTTAATTTTTACTGTAATTGCACTTTTATTATACAACTATTTCTTGTTCCAACTGTAACTTAATAATAAATACCAATTTTTTTCAGGTGCGATATTTGTTGCTGACGAATTGGACTACGAACGTAAGCAAAACTATGATTTAATTGTGAGAGCAATTGATAGTGTATCAGGCGTGTCTGCGGAGGTGCCAGTTTCGATTATGGTGTTAGACGTAAACGACTGCACACCAGAAATGGAACAAGATATTTATAATATAAGTGTTTCGGAAGGATCACCGTTTGGCACATCACTTCTCAAGATAAATGCTCGCGATAATGATACTGGAATAAATAGTATTATAACGTTCGCTATCGATTCGAATGATAAGTATAATAATTTGGATTACTTCCACTTGGATCCGTTGGAGGGAATTTTATACTTAAAAAAAAGTCTAGATCATGAAATTCAAAGTATTCATCATTTTACTATTATTGCGACCGATGGAGGATCACCTTCACTTTCATCAACTGCCCACGTTTGGGTTATGGGTAAGTTTATTGAGTATTCATCATTAATTAATTAAAATTAACATGAGGCTAAGAATTCACTTTAAAAAATCGATTCAATTTTTTTTAAAATTAACTCTGAGATTTTGGACTGTTTCCTTTAGCATTTTTTTTCCTGTGGCAAGTCAGAGCATTACAATATGAACTCTTAATAATTTTACTCAATTGTACAAGTTTTTTAGCGCTCAAATATTCGCGCAATAGTTGCCACCCAATGTTCTTCGGCTGTTTTTTTTAATTCCACAAAAAATGAAAACAATAATTTCGCGATTCATGTCTTGTGCACCACCCATAATATTATTGTTTTCTTGCGGAAAATTCTTAAACCTGGTCATATTTTATACCAGCAGCAATATTAAAAAAACGATTATCATCCTTTATCTTACTTAAGTGGCGCTACAGTCCGGAATGAACCTGGACCTCAACCAACATGCCTCTCTAATTAGCCCGGTCTTTAGCTAACTGCCTTCAGGTAAGGCGAGATCTTCGTCTACTGCGTCCGACGTCTGGCTGGGAATCGCAGACTGCGAGCCGGAGTATTGATGTCCATTCGTCCAATTCGGAGTTTTTTGACTAGGGGTATGTCGCTGTACAGCTCGTATAGTTCTTTGTTGAATCTTCGTCTCCATAGCCCCTCAACGCAAACGGGACCGAAGATTTTTCGACGAATTTTCCTCTCGAATCGACCAAGGATTTCTTCATCCGCTTTTGATACAGTCCATGCTTCAGCGCCGTAGAGCAGGACGGTAATGATCAGGTTCTTATATAGGATCTCTTTAGTAGTTCGAGTGAGGGCTTTACTACTAAATTGCCTTCTTAGCCCGAAGAAACAGTGATTGTCAAGAGTAATTCTTCTCTTGATTTCTGACGAGATGTTGTTGTCAGAGTTAATAGCGGAGCCGAGGTAGACAAAGCTCCGTACTACCTCAACGTTATATCTGTCAATGTTGATGTTCTGTCCATTTCGTCGATGTTGTGTGTCCTTTCGTGTTGACATCATATACTTAGTCTTACCCTCATTTACTGCTAAACCCATTTTTCCGCTTCCTTCTCTATACAAGCAAACGTAGCTATGACATCACGTTGAGTCCTACCAATCATGTCAATATCGTCGGCGTATGCTAGTAGTTACACCGATGCGATGTTTTAAAAATTGTGCCCCTGGTGTTGGCTCGAGAGTTTTGCACAATCCTCTCAAGAATCAAATTAAAGAAGTCATAGACAAAGCTTCGCCTTGCCCAAATCCTTTTCGGTATCGAATGTGTCGGTGAGGTCGTTTCCGACCCTGATGGAGCAGCGAGAATTCTCCATCATCAAACGTATATAAACGTGTATAATTCGTCTCTATAAATGCTGTCACATGCGGCTTTGAAATCGATAAATAGGTAATTGGTATAGATTTGGACTTCTTGGGTTTTTTCCAGGATCTGCCGAAGTGTGAAAATTTGATCGATTGTTGACTTTCCTGGCCTAAAACCACACTGATAAGGGCCGATCAGGTTGTTGGTAAACGGTTTCAGTAGTTCACATATTACGGCAGATAGGATCTTGTAGGCGATGTTGAGCAGACTTATGCCTCTGTAGTTGGTCTTCACCTGCAGTTTAGCCTCGCTCTTGGCTGCGAGCATCTGTCGGCATTCCTCATCAAACCAGGGGTCTCTTGCTGGTGGCCGCGAGAAACCTAGCACATCAGATCTAATGGCTTGTTGGCATCGTTGCCATTGTTCTTCGACATTAGATGCTTGTGGTGTGTTGTGAGTCGAGGGGTTAAGGGATACGCGTTGCGCGAAGGTCTAGGCGGTCTCTGGCGATTGCAGTCTTTCGAAATTAATTTTTTTCACAATATTTCTGTTTTTTTTTGTGGTGTGGTGGATATCCGCATCCTTACCTTGGCTACAACAAGGTAGTGGTCCGAGTCGATGTCAGCCCCTCGGAATGTTCGGACATCCAAAATACTGGATGCGTGCCTCTTGTCTATCGCAATGTGATCAATTTGGTTGACTGTTCGTTGATCTGGATATCGAGGTGAGGAAACCGTGTGCTGTCTATAGTGGCATTTCGTTCCGTAGCGAAGTCAATTAGCCTAAGTCCGTTACCAGACGTGTTGTCGTGTAGGCTATATTTTCCGACAGTACTGCTAAAGATGTCTTCTCTTCCTACCTTTGCGTTAAAATCTCCCAGCATGATTTTAACATCGTACTTTGGTAGTCCCTCACAGGTTTTTTCGAGGATCTCGTAGAAGCAATCCTTAGTTATATCATCTTTTTCCTCCGTCGGAGCATGAGCGCATATAAGGCTTTTGTTGTCGAATTTGGCCTTGATGCGGATTGTTACAATGCGTTCGCTAATGTATTGGAAACATAAGACCTAAGTCTGGCACTTATAACAAATCCGCATCCAAATAGTCGCTATTTCTTCTCACTATAACACGGTCCATAGTAGATGTCACAGTTTTTCATCCTCTTTTTGCCCGGCCCATCCCATCATATTTCCTGGATGGCAGTAATGTCTGCTTTGTAGCAGTTTAGGGCTTCCGCTAGTTGTTTGCCTGCACCTCTCCTGTTTAATGTTCTCACATTCCAGGTGCAGATACGAACGTCGTTGTCCTTTTTTCGTTTAGCATGGTCGTCAACAATTCAGAATCGGTAGCTGTCTGTCCGTCCGTCTGTGTGTCACCGATTTTTGTGCCTTAAATTTTGAGCTAGAGTATTGAAATTTGGTATATAGACTCTCTGGCCGACGAAGCAGAACAAGTGTACAATTTTTTGAAATCCGCCCACTGCTACTTTTGATGCAAATACTTCCGTAATGATAAAATAAACATTTTGTCTGTAGATCATTTTCACCTACGCCCTCTTTTTGGGGCGTTTTCTTACAAAAACCATTTGTGTACCCCATCTTAAGGCATTAGCAATAGCAATACGTTATTTTTTGTTGAACCACAAAAGGTTTGATAAACTGTCTGAACAATATGTTGCGACAATGTAATTTTTTGTATTTCATGGCCATAAAGTCTACATTTTGAGGATATTAATTTTAAGTATGGGATTGGATAGGGTATTCAACGATCCGCACAGCGGATTGTAGCCTTCTCATATGTTTTATACGTACTTAATTTTAAACTTAAAATTATATTATATTACAAATCAACGAGTCGTAAATTCTTATTTTTAAACTTTATTTCCATATACTAAACAATATGTATTTTTTTATTTCTAGTTGTTGATATAAATGACAACGCCCCGAAATTTGAAGAGCCTTCCTACACTTGTATGATTTCTATTCATGCTAAACGTGGACAATTTGTAACCATTGTACGAGCAAGCGATCCTGACTATATAGACCACTCAAATCTCGAATACAAAATCGCTGAAGGGAATGAAATGCAAACTTATGAAATTGATTCCTCTACGGGGCTTATTACGTTAAGTAATATGAATAATTTTGGGGTGCGGCAAATGACAACATTAAACGTATCTGTGACGGATGGAATTTACACCAGTTTTACTCGCGTTAAAATAAATATGCTGCCTGGTAATTTAAATAGCCCGGTTTTCGAAAAATCCGTATACGAAGTTAAACTCAATGAAAATCAACTGTCTGGTCGTCATGTAATAACGGTAAATATTTTTGTAATCCTACCTTTCTTATATAAATAAAATCTTTATTATATATTTGTTTGGGCGAGATTTGTACAAAAGTACAAAAATATAACAGGTGGTTAAATAGACATTGCTACATAGTTTACAATATGTCTGTCAATCATTATTATTATATAAAATTAAAACGTGTTATTTGAGTGTTCAAATGTAGACTTATTTGGATTTCTTACAACTGTAAATTATTTTTCTGTGTTACAGAATTAATATATAGTCCGTACCAAATCAGTTGGCCATTCTACTGCGCAGGTCTCTTAAAATTTATTGTAAAATATCTTAAATTTCTCTTAAATCCTCTCTCTGCGCAATCGACAGTTGGCCAACTGATTTGGTACGAACTATATTCTTGTCATACTAACATAACTCTACAAGTGACTGAACACTTGGTGTATGTTAGTCCCCAGTTCACGACCATTGAGCCAGTCCGGATGTCTATTTTAACAAAAAAATATATATTTGAGTGCCACAAATTTAACTTTGTGTAAAGAGAGTTATAAAATAATTCAGGATGTTTGGACCAATGATAAGCCGTTGAAATTTTAGTAGTGCGTCAGAGTGTTATTGAAAACCCGTCAACGTCGATTTGGCAACAAGTTAAGAAAATATTTACTTTTACTTAATAGTTTTCTAAAAGGTATTAAGCAATGGATCCCCAAAAAATTACTATTTTTCATTTTTGGTTTACCAATATAGTATATTATGGAAGCCTTACACCGTTTTTCTCCGTACTTCCGTTTGCCAATGCCATCTCATTCTTATAATTATTGATCGTACAGACCATTCTTCCGCCGCCATATCATCACGGACATCTCCGTGCCGGATTTTATTTAATTTTTTTTAGAATGTATTTACAATGTATTTAAAGTTTTTACGCTTAATTCTTTTTTCGCTCCAGGTAACAGCTGTTGACAAAGACTCTGGAGAATTCGGTACATTTACATATGACATTATGTCAGAAGCCATGAAAGAATATTTTTCTATTGATAAAACTAAAGGTGTTATCGAAGCAAAAGTATCCCTAGATCGAGAAATTCGATCATATTACGATATTCTTGTGGTTGTATCTGACAACGGAGGGCGATCTGGTTTCGCTTCTGTTAAAGTAAAAATTATCGATGAAAATGATAATGCACCAATATTTGTTCTTAAGGAATACCACGCAGTAATAAAGAGTAATTTGCAGACACTTGTTCCATTTATGAAGGTAATTAAAAAATAATTTCTGTGTATATGTATATAACATTTATTATGTTAATTTGAATAGGTAAAGGCCTTAGACATTGATGAAAACCAAAATAGCATCGTACAGTATTCTATTTACGAACCTGAAAGCTACAAAATAATGAATTTATTTAAAGTCCATGAAAGTAATGGATCAATTTACCTGATTGCATCAGCTTCCAAATATGTGGGTCAAGTATTTCAATTTTTTATTCGAGCTAGCGATGGCGGCACACCTTCGTTACACAGCGATGTCCCAGTTTCAGTAATAATTGCCAACGATAGTGTACAATTACCTGAATTTGAGCAAAATGAGTGGCAACAGTATATATCTGAAATATCTACTCCCGGCACTTTAATAACAAAAGTTCGACTATCAGATAATTTCACTGCTAAGTATAAAATTATTTCAGCGCATGATGAAGATAAACAGTTCTCAATCAATGGACTTGGTGAACTGAGTTTGTCAAAGACTCTTGACCGTGAACAAAAAGATATGCACATAATTGGTATTTTGGCTGAAGTGGGAGGCGAACCGCCGTATACTGCTTTTTCCAATTTGATTTTACATGTACAAGATGAAAATGATAATGCTCCGATTTTCGAAAGCAATCCATATAATATATTACTGGCAGAAAATATTGAAAAAGGCACATCCGTTCTAAAAGTTACTGCGCACGATAATGATTTTGGATCAAATGGTGAAATCCGATATTTCTTAGCTGATGATATGGGAGATGTTGCAAATGTCTTTGATATTGATATGTATACTGGATGGATAACTACGCTTATAACAATGGATAGAGAAAAACGAACTGAATATCGATTTCAAGTGGTTGCTGCAGATCATGGATCTCCTAAGCATTTAGGAAAAACCACTGTTATAGTGAGGCTTAAAGACTACAACGACAACGCTTTAGAATTTAAATCAGCTAACTATACAACAACAGTTGGTGAAGATGCTCTTCCAGGTACTGTTCTTATACAGTTGTCTGTTGCTGATAAAGATTTAGATGCCAATACAGGAGTTGAGTTTTATATAACAAAAGGTGATCTTCTATCGCAATTTCATATACGAGATACTGGCGATCTATTTATTGCGAAACCATTGGATAGAGAACAAATCTCGTCATATTTGTTGAACATTGTAGCAACTGATGGAAAATTTACGACGGCTACAAATGTTACAATTATAATAAAAGATATCAACGATAATCCTCCTTATTGCCAAACATATCATTATAAACAAAAAATAAATGAACTAATTCCACCAGGTACTTTTATTTTGCAAGTAATAGCATCCGATGCAGATGAAGAAACGAATTCTAAACTCAAGTTTTACCTTACCGGCAAAGATTCTGATGACTTTGCTTTAGATAAAGATATAGGGGTACTGAAAACAGCACGCGAAATAGATAGAGAACGTGTTTCGCATTATTATTTGACTGCTCATGTGCAAGATCGTGATCAATTATCGTGGGAATGTATATCAAAAATCGAAATCGTCATTGCTGATATAAATGATAACCCGCCATACTTTACTATGGAGGCATATACATTAATACTTCCTGAAGACGCTGAAATTGGAACTCTTGCCACTAAAGTCCATGCATCTGATAAGGACATTGGCATAAATCGAAAAATTCGATATTCTTTACTTGAATCCGGTAATGGAACTTTTACAATTTTAGAAGATTCCGGTATTATAATGCTCAATAAGGAATTGGATAGAGAGTCTGTTGCTGCGTATAATCTCACTGTGATGGCCACAGATCAAGGGTCTCCCAAACTCTCTAGTATCACCACACTGGTTGTAAATGTTCAGGACATAAATGATAATCCACCGGAATTTACAATGCGACACTATTATGCTATTGTAGCTGAAAACTGTGATATAGGACACGAAGTCATTAAAATTTTTGCGACATCTCGTGATACTGGAGTTAATGCTGAGATATATTATTCTATAATAGGTGGCAATGATCAGAAAAAATTTACCGTAGATAGAAATACGGGCAGCGTCACAATTAGTGGAGAACTTGATTACGAGAAAACGAAATATTTTCTTTTAACAATTCAGGCAGTGGATGGAGGTACTCCTCCACTGAGCAATTTAGCATCTCTTAATATTACAATAACGGACATAAACGATAATAATCCACAGTTTTTACAAAGCTCTTATAGTGCACGAATAAGAGAAGATGCTTTAATTGGAGATAAGATTCTTCAGGTAAAATCGTTAGATGCTGATTCTTATCAAAATGGACGAATAAGTTACAACATCGAAAGAGGTGACCGTTTCAATCAATTTTCAATTGATGAAACTACGGGTTACTTATCAGTGGCTGGAAGCCTTGACAGAGAAGCTATCTCCAGCTATGTACTTGAAATTCGAGCCCGAGATAATGGAGATCCTGAATTGTCTAGCTATGTTCACGTGAATATAGAAGTATCTGACGCCAATGATAATGCTCCTCTGTTTGCACAATCAAATTACACAGTAATCGTACAAGAAGATAAGCAGCTTGGGCACGTTTTAATTAAATTCGACATTCTAGATGCAGACACAATACCAAATTCTTCGCCATATACTTTCGATTTTCGTAGCGGTAATGACGGAGGAGCTTTTCGTTTAGAACAAGATGGAACTCTTAGGACCGCAACTCGATTTAATCACAAAGTACGAAGTACTTATAATATGCTTATAAGGGTATTTGACAATGGAACTCCCCCTCTATATTCGGATGCATGGGTCTTTGTAAAAGTCATTGAAGAAAGTCAATATCCCCCTGTAATTACCCCCATCGAAATATTAATAAATTCATTTCAAGACGAATTTCCTGGTGGTACAATTGGAAAATTATATGCATCGGATCAAGATCAGTATGATAGCTTAACATACAATTTGGTTCCTACAGCAGGTGTTCTATTTTCTCCTCACTCGCTTTTCAATATTTCCAAAGAGAGTGGCATTTTATATGCACTACCAAATCTGGATGTGGGAGATTATAGAATTAATGTTACTGTATCTGATGGGAAATTTTCTGCATTTGCTATCATAAAAATTACTGTTGATTTAATAACAAAACAAATGCTCGAGAATTCTATAATTTTACGCTTTAGTAATATAACACCAGAAGATTTCATTCTTAGTCATCGTAAGGGTTTTATTAAATCCATTCGTACAGCTATGCGTACACGACAGAAGGATGTTATTATTATATCAGTACAGCCGTATAAAGACAGCTTAAACGAAGTCGAACATTATCGACAGAGGAGCTTGAGAAACTTGGATTTATTAGAACTAAAAACAAATAAGTTAGACGTTGTCTTTACTGTTCGAAAACAACAGGTTAATCCTAATGCTGACGGATATTTTTCATCCAAAGAAATAATGGCTATAATCTCTGATAATATTGAAGAAATAGAGGAATCGACAAATTTAATAATCAACGAAGCAGTCAAAACGAAATGCATCCAATCAAAGTGTGTACATGGACTATGCAAGGATAAAATTGTTTTAGATAAAAAGAATATAGTAACGATAGCTACAGATGTTACGAGTCTAGTATCAGCAGCATATGAACATGTTAATGAATGCAAATGCCAACAGGGTTATGGTGGTGAAAAATGTGATGAGGCAGTCAACTCTTGCGCATCAAAACCATGCCCAATATACAAGCTTTGCTTGCCTGAGGGAGATTCCGACGGTTATCGCTGCGTTTGCCCTCAAGGATATGCCGGTCCAAATTGCGATCGAGATATAAATAACTGCAAAGATTACCCTTGCTATAAACCAATTAGCCCAGTCTCATTCAGTGGTAAAAGTTATGCACATTATAAAATTGATAAAATGGTTGGAAAAAAAACTCTCGAAGACCAGCTAATATTTACGTTGAGAGTGCGGACGATACAACAAACAGGCAATCTAATGTACGCTTCTGGGAAAATAGATTATAATATTTTAGAAATTTCTAACGGAGTAGTTCAATATAGATTTGACTTAGGATCCGGAGAAGGCCTAATAAGTGTTTCAAGCATATACGTGTCTGACGGGGAATGGCATGAAATAAAATTAGAACGAGAACGCAACAGTGCTAAGCTTGTGGTGGATGGAAAGCATGTGGCACAAGGTAGTGCTCCAGGTGTTAACGGAATCTTGAATTTACAATCGAACGACATATTTATGGGCGCAGAAGTACGACCACATCCATCAGTATTAGGATTTGAGGATATTCAAAGAGGATTTGTGGGTTGCATGGACGATATTCGATTAGCTAAAGAATCAGTTCCTTTACACATGACCGGCAGTAGTACAGTAGCTGTATTAAAACGATTTGCTAACGTAGAGTTTACATGCGATAGCTCTACAGTATTAGTTTCTCTTGGGATTTGCGGAACTCAACCTTGTTTCAATGGTGGAATTTGCAAAAATATTGGTACAAATAATTTTGAATGTCAATGCCATCCAAGATTTACTGGTCCATTTTGTAAGGATGACCAAGATCCTTGCGCTTCTTCGCCTTGTTTGTTTGGTGGAAAATGCCGTATTGAAAGCTTTGGTAACTATTCGTGTCAGTGTCCGCCGCGTATGACCGGGAAACGTTGTGAATTTGGTCGTTTTTGTTCTCCAAACCCGTGCAAAAATGGTGGGGTTTGTGAAGAAGGAGACTATTCTGCTTATTGTATGTGTAGAGGTTACACTGGAGCCACTTGTGAAATAGATGTCGATGAATGTGAAAACCAACCCTGTGGAAATGGAGCTACATGCATTAATGAAGCGGGTAGCTTTAGATGTATTTGCCCTCCTGATTTAACCGGTGCCAGCTGTGGAGATCCACTTTATTCGAATTCGATTACAACCCAATTTCGAAATTTACCATTGGAAGATATGATAGGGATTGCGTGTGCAATAATGGGTGTTGCGCTTGTAATTATAAGTGGCCTATGCTACTTTATTTGTAGTCGAAAATCTTTAAATCATCACTCAATAAATAACGATCCACGTAAAGAGATTACGTTAAGTGCAGTAATACCCAATGAAGACTATAAACGTAGCTCAAAACTAAGTAATTTAGAAGTGCAGCAACGACCGCAAAGTTACACAGCCAGCTCCAACGATGGTCAATTTCCTGTCAACACTATGTTTGTGAATAATTTAGATATTCTAAGAAGTTATGGTTCCGCGGGAGACGAACTCGAAAATGTGCCCCCAGAATATCAAAAACTAAATTGCGCGAACCAGCACATTAACATTAATGGGACCACATCCAGTGATACAGAATCAGTTCATAAACAAACATGGTCAGAGCAAATGCAACTTAAAACTTTTTGCGACAATAAACTAAATAACGGTAGGCTTAAATTATTTCTTACAAACACATATACTTATATTAACTTATTTTAGAGCGTAAGATGGAACACTATAGCAACCACACCATGCGCCTAGCATCACTCAAGCCTACACCTTTAAATAGTAAACTACTACACGTAAATCTTCCAAACATCAGTAATTCACACAGTGCTTTCGAAGAATCACCAAATAATCATGGACAATATCATTGGGATTGTTCTGATTGGGCAAGACGAAGTCAAAATCCATTGCCCGATATAACTGAAGTTCCTGGTGTCGAAGTACCCGACTCATCAAGCTTTCATAGTAATGAAAGTAATGAATCCCATACAAAGAGTATTAATTTACCACTAAGTAAGTATCACAAAGTTTACATGACATTTAATTTTAATGTTTATCTATATAAAAAGCTGGGTATATTATACGTTTTGAGCATGCAGCATGGTATCCGCAATCACTTGATTATTAAACCGGAGGTTCGGTCTTCCTTGTCGCCTCGAACCTGATGGCTGGGATTCGATTGGCTGTTAAGAATTTGGAGGACCGTTGTGTTAACGTATTCCAATAAACGTTTTTATGTTTTCGTGCAAAATTTTTCGTTTCATCTTTAACCTAGATCCTCGTTCCTTATGTACCACGGCGCATTGACGAATGATCTTAATATTTTGTTTTAAAAGTTTGTAAAATGTTTAAATTCGTTGCACTGGTACAACCACATAGTTGTATACCATATGTCCAAACCCGTTTTAGCACTTGCTCGTATAATAACAGCTTGTTATCAAGGTTAAACTTCAAATATTTTCCGAGCGACCAGTACAGTTCTCTGTAATTATTTTTAGGTTCTTCGCATTTCTTTTTTACATGTGAAATTTCGCATGGAGTGTCATTCCGAGATATTTCGCTTCATTTGCAAACGGGACTCGAACCGTATTTAGAAATACAGGTAATTGGTTTGTCCGTTTATACGAAAAATCTACATGAATCGATTTGCTCTCGTTAAATGCCATTCATTAACGTGGTTGTTTAGAGCGTTTTGTAATTTCATTTTTGTTTCCTCTATTGTTGTGCCACTGCTAGTATAACAGTATCGTCAGCAAACGTTGCAACTATTGTATCGTATTGTAACTTTTGTATTTTTGAGCGTTATCAGATACTGTAGCTTGGGCATACGTTTGTACATTTGGTTTTGTATGTACAAGATCCGATCGGATTTCTGATGCCCGCGTAATTTGTGAAAATTTAGATTTTTCGATTGTAGCCTGCTTTGGCTTCGACATATTTTTAATCGGAATTTTAGGTTTTTGCTTGTTTAAATTTAATTTCTGTGAATTAATACTATTAAATTTCGTCCGTCTTTTTGCAACAATTTAGCTACTTCGCAGCCGCAATAATTTGCCGGATGTTTGCCTTTTAATGCAGGTAGTAGGAGTTTTCTTATCTGAAATCAGATGATTTCCGGCACATTTTACACACCGCGGTTTTTTTGACAGTAGTTTTGCGTATAATTATATCATTGGCAGCGCTGAGGAACTAATTTCGAATCCTTACGCATAGGTTCAATATTAACAACAATATTAAGTATTGTTTTTATTTCATAAATTTTGTTTAAACTTTCTGCTTTATCGAAAGTGAGTATAAATAAAGGAAGACCGCGTTTTATCACATTTTCTTCGCCCTATTTTGCTGTTTGTCTCGTTTGACTATGTAAACGGCATCTATAACTATATTGCCTGTTTTTCAGATCGTTAACAATGTCATTTTTGTCGTTTTTGTCCTTGAGGCTTTAATTTTTCATTGGGTCTCGTTTTCGTGAGCCGACACTTCTGGTGTTGTTGAGCTCCTTGAGACGCATATATATTTTTGAGATCCAGATGTAGATAACCTCGTTATCCTTGACCTTTTCCCGAAATGGTTACACAATTGATATAATTGGCTCTCCCCAGAATTCGTAGAGCCGACCTCCGAATAGGGTGGATTTTCCAGTGAAACTGAATTGTCACCTGGGGTATTAAATCTTCTTTTTTTTGTACTCATTGCATTTTTGTTGTCTGTATACGCTTTACACTCGGTATACGGGGAGTGGATTTTAGTCGCCTTCTATGACAGGCATGCCTTACCTCGGTTATATTCTGACCCCTAGCCCGAAGGGGCTTCGTGGGGTTTGATGTTGACTCCGATGTTGATAGCGACATTTGGTATGTGTTTGGAAAAGTTAAGATGAGCTGTTTCCAAACTGATCGCGTGTCCTCTAGTGTTAGGCGACACAGCTATATCTGCTTTGATGGTGTCCCGAATTCCGCCGTCGTTTTATAAAGATCTAGGCGATGGATGCTATCAAACGTGGACTTCAAGTCAATGAAAAGAGAATGTGTCTCGACTTGAAATTCGTTTGCATTTTTCAGGATTAACTTTAAAGTAAAAATCTCGCGACAAGAAGAACATTCGTCTATTGTACAAAAGAGCCAAGCATATTGCAGTTGACTCTATTGACTCTACTCTTGAGCTGTTGTTGATTGTATATCGGTGGAAATACGTCTTTTGCAAGTTCGTTCCATTTTTTAATCGTTCTGTAACTGCTGTACTGTGTTTTTCGTTTCTTTGTTACCCGGCGTTTAAATTTGCTCGTATGAAACTTATTACTTCTTTCAATAATACTCAAGTTGTGGTGGGTTCTAACTGTACGCATGAAATTACCTCGCATTACAATACAAATGTTATACCCTGCAGTAATTCACTGAAAAGTGACAGGTATATACGATAATCACAGAATGAACGAGTGTAAAAATATTCCTCAAACAATCAGCTCGCGAGTAAGAGCTCTCGAAAATACTTTAACTTATATAAATACATGGAAAGTTAAGTTTCATACCAGCAAATCTAAACCTCGGTGGCAGTGTGCCTATGAGCTGAAACTGCGTGTCTTGTAGTTCGTTGAAATGCAATGATTTGAAGAAGGTGAAGAATCCTCTATAAGGCGTATTGCAAGACTTTGGTCCACCATGTTTAGTGTATGTTTTGTGGATGAACTAAAAATTTGAAAATTTTGTTTGTAAAACTCCAGCGTTTATAGCAAATCTATATGCTTTTTGATTCTCAATGATTTTTCATCGCATATGGATATAGAGGACACAACTTAGCCGGTCTCTAATTAGGGCTTTTTCGGAAGCCATATTGGCTATCGCTTGTTAATCCATTCCTTTGAAAGTATGGATTGTAAGGCAATGGGACTGCATTTTATACTTTTTTGGGAATCGGTTGGATTTGAGCAATTTTTCAGCAACTGGGTTTTCGCCAAATTCATCACATACATCTGCAGAGAAAGGGTGCAAGCTCAGGTGCCGATTTTTTTAAGTACAATAAGTCGAATTCCGAAAGGTGCAGTAACAGTTGAAATTGTTTAGGATACGCCATAATTTTCGAGGTCGAAATTTTCCTTCCATTGCAGGTGGTACTGACTTTTTTTTCCATTGATCAAAATGTCCGTGAGCCTTTGTTCGTTAATTCATCTTTCGTTATTCCGTGAGGCTTCTATTGTTTGGTTGTGTATGTTTCGCTGGTTAATGGAAATTAATCTTTTCTCTTTAGTTGTATCTGGGCGCCAGTGTCTAAACGCCTTTTCTTTTTCTGCTACAACTTGCTCGCATTGCTTATTGAACCATGATTTGTTGGATTCTGCTTTCTTTTACTTTGTACTAAGGTACTCGAAAAGTAATTGAAGTTGCGAACGTTAAAATTGCCAAGAATAATAACTTCGGCTTTTGGATAATGAGTTCTTATCCAGTCAACCTTTTCGGATAAATGTTGAAATAATGTCCAAATCGATCTTCATTTGTGGATAGATAAATGCAGAATATAAATTTTGAGATGTCCTGGAAGACAAATTTAAGCTATATAACATCGATGTTACCGGGTTCCACCGATTCCTCTTTCTGGCATGCTAGGTCAGATCTTTACAACGGAGACTTTGATGCAGTTAGTAGTCAGGGCACTGACGATATGTTTGTATTTATGTAGGCACCAGAATTTTTGATCTTTCTCTTTGGAGACTTGGTGTTGGTGTATCTTAGACATCGAAGTTGTAAAATTCAGTCACTAATTTGGTAATGGTATTGGTATCGTGCTTCTAATTATACGTGTTATTGATGTTGGCTTCAGTGTTAGTTTCCCTTGCATGATGTTCGCCCTATATGACTGCACTTTGGAATTTTATGGCCACAATTCTAGGTAATTTTTTCATGTATAAGAGAATTGATTTTGATTAATTCTATAAAAACGAGCTCAAAAAAGTGGTTCCCGCAATTCCGTCCGATCGTCCTTACGCATTTGCTAAAATATATACTCCTAGGAAAGAATATCTAAACAATATACATATATATTATATATATATATATCGATTATTTAAAATATAACTAATTAATTCAAAACTGCTTTTACTAGACCTTGGTCCTGTGGATCCGATCCGTGATATAGAAACGCTTAATGAAGATGTTGAGTCCGAATATATGGAAGAAAGTGAGTGTAGTAGCGAAAAACATCTTTCTATGGCTTTTGAAGCCCACATGCCGATTCCTGGATTAAATCCTTTAGACAGCGGAAGTGAAGAATATAGATTTAACACAGGTTAGTTTATTTTTAAAAAAAAATCATACTTGTATTAATTTACTTGCGTATTTAATGCTGCCTAGTGCCTTTAATTGTAAATAATAATAATAAGTGTAAGTATTACTGATGTTCTACAAAAACAAATCCATAATAAAATAACTCATATTTCCTTTTTTTATAATTTCTTTAAATCACAGGTGAAACCTACCATCGACATCCTAATAGTTACTTGCCACCATATAATATTCAAAGTGAAACCGATGGAGAAACATCTTTATCTAGCACGAAATTGCTTAATAGTCAAATTAGGAGAAGAAAACTTAGCAGAAATGATTCAGATGAAGAAATATCTGGATATGGTTTTCCCAATAGAAGAAGTCGCCGGGATGTTAGTGATTTGGATGTTATCATCAACAATTGTGGTAATTAGTTTATAAACACTCATTATATAGCAATTATTGTTATAAAAATGTGAACATAAGAGTTTGAACAATAATCCAATTTCGCTGCAGAACCTATTGTGTTATTGTAGTGTAATAAGGGATTAGCATATTTTCACAACCATTCATGTTCTCAAGAGTACTTCTAGCAAATGAATGTTATTTTGGCGTTGCCATTGTTAACAATCGAGGCCATTTTTTTACTCTTAGCCATTTTATTAACTGTAACTACCATATAAAAATTACACATAACGATAATTTTCTCTCCATGAATATATATCGCTTTTTATTAAACTTAACTATATATAAAAATGGAGTGTATGTTTGAAGCACCTAACTGCATATCATAAAAAATAGATTATATTTTTTTTTTGGTTATCTCAAGGGGGCGTGCCGGTCCCGTAAAACAAAATGTCTGGAGTACTATGAAAGCCAGGTTCTTGAAACTTGTGTGAGCATATGAGTTGATAGTTGAGTAAAAAATGGGCGTAGTAGAATAAATAGGTACGGCACCTCCCATAAAAAGTAAATATTTAATGTCATATATCTGAATCACTAAAATAGTGAAACTGTGTCTGAGTTCAAAAGCCATTAATGTCAGTAGCATTACAAAAATGAGAAATAGTTATCATCAAATATCTAGAGTTATGTAAAAGGCATAGTCTTCAAACTTTGTCTAAGTATATTGGCTATAGTTTTGAGTGGTCTTGCGAATGGATGGGATGGCACCTCCAATATTAAACCATGTTATCTGGAGTTCTATGAGGGCCACAGTCTTGAAACTTAGTATGATGCTTTTAGTTGCTAACCTGAGTAGTTCAGTAAACATTGGGCATGATAGAACAAGTTGACGTGACACCTCTAACGCATTCTCTTATGATTCTGTCCACACAAATTCACATCTGCGATGAGAAAAGGCATTGTTAGTTCGACCCTGTTCTTAGCAAGGAAATCAAATGTGGAAGATACTTGAAGCACATTACGAACTGCTTCAGTATGCTGGATGTCAGCCCTCTACAATCAATGATCCACACCTTTTGTCGATCCAAGGCCATCAGCGCCTGTGGGCAGCATGACGATTTTTAACGGAATCTGACCAAAGATACACAGAATTCCACCTCTTTGAAACGTTTTTCACGATTTTACCCAACATTTGTATCAACATTTCAGGAGCACACAGCTCCTAGGTGTTGGTTGCTCCTTGCGAGGAAATTATCGTTAATCTAATATCGGATGTCAGTGACAATCGGGCTCGGTGGCACTGTAGTTAGAGCGATGAACTGCGCGCAGAAGGTCTGTGTTCGATTCCCAGCCGTAGCAACACCTCAATGTGTTTCCACTGACCCTCCTCTCTTGATGAACTGACAAATCATTTTTATTTTAACTTAAACCTTACTTAAATGCTAGACAAAAATTCATTAAAAACTAGCCTTCTTATCTGCTACTTACAACTTACTGGGCCTAAACGATAACTTAATAATAACGCCTTCCGACCTATAATCTATTTGGTCACTCAGTTTATCTTTACTTAAAACCAAGAAAGGTTTTTTAAAAAAAAAAACTTGGTTTCATTATGTTTTTTTTATTTTTTAACATTTATGCTTCTTAAAACTACATTCTTACAAACTAATTAAAATTACATAAAACTTACTTACTTAAGTGGCGCTACAGACCGGGATGAACCTGGGCCTCAACCAACATGATTCTCCAATTAGCTCGGTCCTTAGCTAACTGCATCCAGTTGCACACTCCAAGTTGGTAGAGGTCGGTTTCTACCTGTGCGCGCCACTTAAGGCGAGGTTACCTAAAACTAACTTAAAAACTAGACCATCCACAGCATTTTTAATTTTTTTTTTTTCACTTTAAAAAAATGTCTTTTGGGATAGAAGGCCCCAAAGATGAGACTATTGCTCGAGGTCATCGCTCTTGCAGCGTGAAATGAATTTCACCAGAAAATTGTTTATGTTGGCAACTTAGTATAGGACCTGGTTTGAATAATATTTTGTGTTATGTGAAGTCCAAGGCAGCTTCTTAAACACTGCCTCTCAAACACCCGTATCTTTTCCATTTGAAATGGGGCAACGTTGAACCACACCGGGCACCCGTAGGCAATCGGCCTGATGAGGGCCATGTAGCAAATCACCTTTACCCTGCTGTCAAACGACTACTATGAAACAATCATCTTGTCAGGGCAAAAGCTACCCTAATATTAAAACGGTATCTATTCCGAAATATAGATACTGATCCAGCCAGATGCCAAGGTACTTTACTACACTTTTACTCCCCAGTGGCTGTCCGTTTGATCCAATGATCACTAGCTTGCGCCAGTTCTTTCTCGTATCCCTAGAGGCACTAGACAACGGTCAACGGTCTTAAACGGGATAGTTTCCGATTTCTGAAAGTTGATTTTCAACTTCCAGTCATCATAATATCTCTGGATTGTGTCAAAGTCTCGCTGAAAAAGATTTCGAATGACTTCGACAGTAGAGGTTGTCATTTCCTGATTGTATGTCCACCACACAAAACAACGAGAGCGGTATTAATGTTTAATATTTCCAGAATGTTTTGTTCGATTTCGACGATGCATGGATTGGTTTTGAGATGTTGTCTGTGACGTGGACGGAAATGACATCGCCAAGACAAAACTTCTTCACACTAATTTAGTATTGAGTAGTCAATAGATTCCTCCCACTTCAATCAATAATCGTTGTCCAGCCTTTCCAAGACCAAGTGAATTATGAGCGCATTTGCTATGTCCTCTACTGACCCTATTGACTGCATTGCGCTAAAATGATTGGTAACAGCGTCCACTAAAGATACTCGTGACACCAAGGGTAACACAAACATTGATTTTAAATGCTCCTGAAGCATCATATTTATACCCTATCCCATTGAGGAATATTAGTTTTGATACGTAGTTTGTAACATAGACAAATAATTTCGATAGATATACCTCAAAGTATATGGACCGGCTCAGAATCGCTAGCAGAGTCGATCTAGCCATGTCTGTCCGTCTGTGTGTCACCGATCTTTGTGCCTTAAATTTTGAGCTAGAGTGATGAAATTTGGTGTATAGACTTTTTGTCCGACACCGCAGAACAATTGTAAACAATTTCAAAATCCGCCCACAGCCATGCCCATTTTCAGAAAAACGTTCTTTTTGACCACTCCCACTTTTTGGAGGCTTTTTCATTAAAAAAAATATTCAGTCTTTGAAAAAAAGTTTTGATGCAAAATCATTGGTAAAGTTAACATGAATATTTTATTTATAAATCATTTTAGCCCATGCCCAATTTTTGGGGGTGTTATATTAACAAAACGATTTGTATGCACTACCCCAAAGCATAGCTATTTCAATTGAAAAACGTCGTTTTTTGTCGAACCATTAAAGATTTTTTGAGAACAGTATGCTTTGACAATTTCATTTTCTATTTTTATTTCCAAAAAGTTTTTAGGGATATTAGTTTTAAAGTTAGGATGAGGTGGGATTGGGTATTAAACGATTCGCAGAGTGGTAACCTTCTCATATGTTTTTGTTATCAAATCGATCTCTCAAGTGCTTGAATGCTTTAACGTAGTTCAAGTCATTTATCTCAAACTCTTTCACCGCCGCTAATGTAGGACCCTCTTAAAGTCTAAACTATTAAGCTCTATGTTGTCTAAGCTGAGATTGTTGGACACCAATGTAATCATTTTTTAAAATCAACAATGAAGTTTGGGTACTCATAGTACTTCCCCGAAAAATTTGGAATCTTTTGGCAACAACGAAAATAAACAAAGTTGAATTGATGAAGAGCTTTGATTAATTGGAACCGGTTATCACTTTCAACAGCTTAAATTTTGCAGGCTAGTGACACTGATAAGTCGAGACACTAATATTTTTCCAAGTTTGGTCTCAAACCTGTGTGCTTTTCTGCAAACTCCAATCTGCTCAAGCAATGACCGTGTTCCGGGTTTTAGTTTTACCAAGTTAACTATGCCGATGCACTGTTCTCATTGGTCAATCGACCATTTTAGTCACGTGACATTGGAGGGCAAATGACTGGCGAAACAAGTTGAAAATGTACGCATGGACAATCAGATATGAGTGAAACAGCTGATTTTGCGTCGACCTGTCATTAAGATGTTTTTCAGTAGCATTACCCAATATTACGGGTTTATTTAGGTTATTTTTTACTTTTTTGATAAAGAATAATTATTTTGAATAGATAAAAGTAAATAAAAATCTATAAATGTGAAAAATTGAAATTACAAAATATTGTTGGTTGGTATAGTGTGACATTTACCTTGCCATTTAATAAGATTTTGCGTTCCACATCACCTTACCTCATTTTGCGGTTGTAATCTAAAATCCGGATCACGGCCAATCACTTAACTGCAAATGGTACCTACACGGCATTGGATCACAATTTATTTAAAGGGTGGTTAAATTTTAAGGGCCGATGTTGATTTTGAATAAAACACAAATTATTTAGGAAATTATTGTCATTTCTTCATATTGGTATGGTAACCGCACCAAGATGTCACTCTTTTTGGGTGCATTGGTTTTTCGACAATCAGTCTTGGATTATCATTCGCCCAAATGCGGCAATTCTGCTTATTGACGAATCCACTGAGGTGAAAATGTGCCTCATCAATGAAGATGATTTTCTTCGAAAATTGATCATCCACTGTTACCATTTCTTGCCACCATTCTGAACATTGATGACGCTTGGTCAAGAGGCTTTAATTTATGGAGTCAATTGTCAATTATTGTTCAATGAGAGGTGCAATTGTTGGGCACAACGACGAGTTGAGGTGGACGGCTATTCAGCCACACTATCGCTAACAGCAGCAATATTTTCTGCAGGACGAGCTGTACGAGCATGCACTGGTGTTTTCACATCTCCTACAGACCCGGTTTGCTCAAATTTTTGCACGATTTGTCCGATTGAACGCACATTTGGACGATTAAATTGACCGAACAAATCACGAAGTGCACCATATGCATTTTGATTTGAACGCCCAGTTTCATAATACGCCTGAATAACTTTAACGCGTTGCTCGATTGTGTATCTTTCCATGGTTCAAATTGAGTTAGTCTTAAATTGAGAAATGTCAAATGAAATGCAGAAAAAAACTTGACGTTTAGGTGTGGTTCACATTCAACATCGGCCCTTAAAATTTAACCAATCACCGTTATATGAACTATCAATGCACTTTGAAATCTTTAATGTTAATTGTCAAATTTCAGACTTTTATTTGGATTTGTCTTTGAGTGGATGTTTTCTTTATGAATTTAAATTCACCACAAGCACTCACGCGATCGCGAAAACAACAACAAATCTATAGTATAGTTCTACGGTTCAACAAATTTCCGATTTTGCAACAACGAAACGATTCACAAAATAAAATATCAACGAAATAAAAATACTCTGTTCGCTTTTGAATTTAACTGTCAAGGTTAATATTTTATTGACCATTGGATTGAGTGTAAGTCTGGCTCTGTGCGGCAGTGTACAGCTACACGTGATTTTATTCTATTGGATGCCATAGCTTTTATGGCCGCTTGGCTATCTACATAAATGGAGATATCCTCATGTGATAAGTCCTATACTCTAGTCGATGCGGCAGCTTCGAGAATAGGATCTCAGCTTGAAATACACTGCACGAGTTTGCTAGTAGAAGGGATGTGGTTAGCCCGATTTCATCGGAGTATACCCCAGAGCCCACTCCAATTTCCATTTTAGACCCATTGGTATAGATTGCAATTTCATTGTTAAATACCACATTGTTTGATGCCCATTCGTCTCCACTTGGTATTCTGATTGAGTATTTAATATCAAAGTCCTGGTATGGGATGGTGTAGTTAGATACCCCATTCTCGTATGCTACGAAATTCAGTATTGTGCTGTGACCAAAGGGTTTGATACTGAGGTAATCTGCTTCTTTGAGACGTGATGCGCTTTTCGCTGCTGTGTTAGGTCAATTGGTGGGACGTTTTTAAACCTGTTTGTGGGCTGGTACGCATGGTTAATGTTATAAGTAGTCATGTTGTTCTTTGAAAAATTGTAAATGCAATCAAATGCTTGTCTTTTCGTGGGTTCCACCAGACTAAGCACCCATAGGTGATGATTGGTTTGACAACAGCTGTGTATAGCCATTTCATGACCTTCGGAGAGGGGCCCCATTTTTTACCGCAGATTCCATTGCAACTGTAGTGTGCAATGTTTGCTTTCTTTAACCTTTCGTTGGTGTTCAGGTTCCAGTTTAGCTTACTATATCACCCCAAGGTATTTGGCACTTGCTGACAGTGATAGGGTGGACCCTCCCAGAGTCGGTGCCGCAAACTCTGTAATTGATCTCTTGTTAGTGAAGAGGGCTAGTTCGGTTTTCTTCGGATTTACAACCAGGCCGCATGGTTCTGACCTCCTACTGAGTATGCTTAGGCTTGTTTGCATGATAGTGCTTAAAGTCGAATTTCCACATGCCATGAGAACCACATCGTCTGCTTAGGCCACTGTTTTTATTGCAGTGATTTCCAGTCTCCTAAGTGCTTCATTTACTACCAGTAGCCAAAGAAGAGGGGACAGAACTTCCTCCTGTAAAGTGCCTCTTGTCATTATTATCTTTTTGGTGCAATCGCCCAGTGAGGATGAAATGATACGTTTTTTGAGCATGGTAATGATCCAGGTGCTAATGACCGTATATATTCCTGCTTTCTCAAGTGCTATCTCGATAACTTCTGTTTTGACGTTGTTGAAGGCTTCTTCTATGTCGAGGAGGCCTTTTTTGTAATAAATGATTTTTCTATTGTTTGGGACAGTTTTTACCAATTTGCCTTTGATATAGTCGTGCTGGTTTGGGGATAGGTAGCCTGGATTCGAGTTACTACATATATAGATGTTTAGTCTTCCCAGTGTTTTCAAAAGGAAAGAAGATAAGCTAATTGGTCTATATTCATTGCCAACTGTGTGGCTGCATTTCTCTGCTTTTGGATAAATATCACATTGACTTTATGCCACGCTTTGGGAAGATAGTTCAACTTTAGACATTCACGGAAGGTGTTGGCTAAAGTAACCTTTTGCTTGCAATCCCTTTTCAAGAGGTTTCAGTCGTTGTGTTGCCATTGTGCTTCACAAGAAAAGATTTTCTTCACTTCACTAATGATGTGCGTAAGTTTTACCAAATTATAAACATTCAAAAACAGGGATGAAAGGCAAGAACAGAATCCTGCCAAGAACCACTTAGTTGAGACACAGTCGATGTTGAGAATAGTGATGAACTACTTCTGCAGATTGTAAATCCGACTGTCAGGAAAACCAAATTGGTGGCGACTGTAATAATGACCATCCAACCGACCTAAATAAAGTGAAGGGTTATGGTATATTCTGGCAAAAATATTTGGCAAATTAACAAGTGGCGGTTCATTTCGCCGTTTTTCTATTCCCAATTTTTTTATTTAGCATTTTGTCGTTTCGCATTCCACGTTTTGCAATTCACGTTTCGTTTCTTAAATAATATGACAAATAATCATTTCGCAGTTTTTTTAAAGATAAGCTTTTTGATGTTTAGCAATTTTAGCAAATTACACCTTTTGCGGCCCTTATACGGTCAATCGATTGGCATGAATTGTGTTTGTCTTTACATGTGTTTTGCGTTGTCGATAACATCGGAAAATTGAAAGACGATGAAGAACAAGCACTCATCGCACATCTGTACACCACAAAAAACTAAAAAATGTACGTCACTAGATACACGATGCAGGATGTCAATTGATTGACCGTGTAAGGGCCGCTTTAAAATTTTGAGGCACAATAAAAAGTTGATGATAGAGAATGGTCAAACAATCGAAACAACTAAACTTCGAAACGATCTATCAGCAAAACGCTTTCGGAAATGACGGTCTTTCTGCCGAACTCATTAGCAACATTTGGTCAGATGAAAGTGTACCTGAAGAATGGAATGGAATCACAGAATTCCCGTTAAACAAAAAAGGGAACCTAAAGGGTCCAAATCCAAAGAAGTTTAAATCGATACTCACCTGCTATCCATCGATTTCAAAGCCTCCCTTATATGATAACATTTATAGAGACGAACAATGCAGAGCCATGTCGAAAGGATTTAGACAGGGAGATTAATTATCATGTGACTTCATAACATCGTTCTGAGTGTAACTTTGCCGAGCCAATATTGAAAGGCATAATCTTTAAATAATAAAAATAAAAAAACTTTGCCTGTAGCCAACTTCATAGACGAGATGTCATCGCCGCAATTGCGAATATAGAGAAGGAAGCAATTGTGAGTTAAACAATAAACGGGGGCAAAAAAATTTCTACAAACAAGAAGCACACAACATCGACGAATTGGTCAATCTAGAACAATTGACAGATACAACTTTGAGGAAGAATGGGACACTGTCTACCTCGCCTCCGCAATTAACCCTGAAAATATGTCATCTGAAATAATTTTGCTGCTGGCTAAAAAGGCAGTTTTGTAATAAAGTTCTCACTCCAGTTCCCAGTCCTGCTAGACGGCCCTGTGGCATTTACCGTATAAAAAAACTGATAAGAAAAGGGCTAATTAAAAGGAGATGTTGGTTGAAGTGCCGGATTTTAGCTCTACTTAATACATATTGTTCTGATCAAATTATGTATATAAACAGTGCATGTTGATCGCAAAAAAATATAAGTGCTTTTTTTCGAAAATGATTGTAGTCTTCAAATGTGAAATCAAATCATATAGTTCATTCCATATGTTTAATAGCTTAATATTCTCTTCAGATTTGCGATAACAATACTTATTCAAACTATTTGTTGATGTGTGGTTTGTTGTAGTAAAACGATATAATTATTCAATATTTTGATAAATGGATTTGTTCAGTCATGATCAAATATAAAACTCTTTTAAATATCTGGAGATGTTTGTTCATGTCATGTTGGTCCTTTTATTTTTAATAAACTAACAATAATTTACAAATGGACTATTTCAAAAAAAAATATAAACATACAGTGCCGCTCACTTGAATAGCACCCCCATTTGCTGTGAGTTTTAAGCTTAATATCTTCAAAAATAATTATGGTAATGACTTGTTTTTTTTTTCTAATGAAATTTTATTAAATTCTGTAAATAAAACAGAAGGGATGGAATTCATATTTACAGTGGTAATTTTTTTTTATAGATTTTGAAGCGATATGACTCAAAATAAACACATCACATTTTGGCTCACTTGAATAGCACCCCCTCATAAAAAAAATTATTTAAAAATGTTTTCACACTGTTGGACTTAAAAATTTATTAGGAACACAATTAAGAATTAAATTTTGAATTGAATTTGAATTAAAAAAAAAATTAGTAACGGGTGCTTCCGCCTTTGTTATAAATAACCTCATACATCCTGTTAGGTAGGGAATCATACAATTTCTTGATGTAATCCAGCGAAATGGAGGCCCAGCTACTTCTAATTGCTGCTATTAGCTCCTCCTTATTGGAGTATTACTTCCCTGATTCGTACACCTTCCGAGCAAGCCATCCCCAAACATTTTCGATGATGTTTAGGTCTGGCGAGTATGGTGGCCAATCCAACAATAAAATGTTTTGACGCCCAAGAAATTGTTTTATCACTCTGGCATTGTGAATTGGTGCGTTATCCTGCTGCAATTTCCACGGCAAGTCACCAAATAATCCATTAATGGAAGGGATAACGTTCTCTAGTACTCCAATGTAGGACTGAGCGTTCATACGAGGAGTTAGGAACTGCAACTCCAAAGTGCCATAGTACGTTATGGCTCCCCAAATCATAACACCGCCAACTCGACTGTGCAAACGATCCAATTGATGTTCCTCCTTCCGCAAATCATGAAAGTAATAATTAAAACCGTCAGGACCCTCTAAATTAAATTTTTTTTCGTCGGAGAAAACAATACGGTACCATTCCTTGCTCCATGTCATGTTAGCACGGCAGAAACTAAGGCGTTGCTCTTTGCGATATGGGTTAAGCGGTGGTTTTTTTCTTTAATTTCAATCGCTTTAAGTGCTTAGCCTTCAAAATAAGCCACTTTACTGTGGACACGCTTGCTTTAACACCACTTTTTTCTCTTCTTTTGGCTGCAGAGTCGTGCGAATTTGACGCGAGCCGCAAGTGAGCCAAAATGTGATGTGTATATTTTGATTCATATCGCTTCAAAATCTATAAAAAAAAATTACCACTGTAAACATGAATTCCATTCCTTCTGTTTTATTTACAGAATTTAATAAACTTTCATTAGAAAAAAAAAACAAGTCATTACCAGAATTATTTTTGAAGATATTAAGCTTAAAACTCACAGCAAAGGGGGGTGCTATTCGAAATAAATTATTTTATTTTTAAATCTCCTACATTAGCTTTTTCCAACTTTTAGTCAACGAATTTAAAATTCATTTATATATTTTACAATATAAATACAATTTAATAATGCTTAATATCTTGTTTTTATTTTATTTCGCAGGTCCTTCTGAGAATACGTCGTTGTTAGGAATTTATCACCCTCGTGACTGTGAATCGAGTAGTGATCTCTCCACACACTTATGTGAAATTGAAGATTCTGAATACGAAGATTCTCCCTCACAGACAAACACATCAAGGAATAAAAATACTCCCACCAGCGGTCATGCTAAAAAATCCGTTAATTGGTCAAGTAGTATTCATCAAACCGATGTTTGACAAATGCACTGTAAATTAATACCACTCGTACAGCATTCTTTTGAATTGATTTCGAGTAGATAACGGTTATCAATTATATATATTTTTGTATAGATAAGAAAATAATTAAGTTAATTAAAAGTATTACTCCATAGGCAGCACTAAAAAGAAATATTAATCGGTATAATCAGGCCTATCGACGGATCTATACAAAAATAATTCCTGTACGTTATTGAAAGCAAAAAATCAGCCGAATGGGATAAAAAGCATACGGATATAAAAACTGTAAAACCTTAATATAGTTCAGATCTTTGAATATTTTGTTGAATGTGTTCCTACACAAATGTAAGTGCTTTTTTATTATTTTCTCTAATATTTTTACATATCAGACACATTAAACGTCTTTAAATACATACATAATGTACATATATGGCAATGATCATCGTATACGTTCAAAGGTCTCTTTTCATATATTCCAGAAATGAATAGTGTTTGATATTTGTTTAAACAAGACGATTATCGGTTGGAGAATGTCGGAAAACATTGAACATCTATGAAAACCATAGATGTTGTTGGATATTGGTAAAGTTCTTATGAGATACAAATCCAACAAATTAAACTACATATATTCGAAACCAGCGCAATGGGGGCAAACATTTTGTACACTCTAAAAGCTGCACTCGAGCATTTTCTATGGATTAGAAATTATATTTCAAAACGTTTAACTCAAGTTTTGTTGGACGGTTCAAAATTTGCAACTCACTAAATAAATGCGGGGTTTTTCCAAGGCTCTGTTTTGTATCCGACTTCCTTTCTGTTTTTTTATAAATGATCTCCTGTCTGCAACTTCTAATAGGGTATTTCGCTGATGACAGTACTCTCACCTTCTCGTCTTCGGACGTGACATCTTAACTACAAATATGTTAAGCAGATTAAAATCTAACATTTATGGCGTTTTCCATTGGGAAAAAAATCAATTTTTTTTGATCTGAAGACCGATTTTGAGAGTTGTTGTGTTCCATTGGGCAAAAAAATTGATTTTTTTTTTATCAGAGATCAATTTTGCAAATCTGAATTTTTCGGCAGATTTACCAATACCAATACAAATGATCGCTGTCAGTTTGACAAGACTGATTTTCATTTTGATTTTTTACTTCGGTTGTGATGTAATGGATATAGACACAGAAAAGAAAGTTATACGTGAAATTGATTGAATGAATTAAATGAAGATAATTTCTGTATTTTCAAATGTTTGTTATGTTTTTAATGTTGGCAGCTACACCAACGCTAACTTCACAGACACGAAATGACACCAATACAATGACAAAAAAAAATAAATCTGAATCGTGTTCCATTGACACTCAAAAAGATCAAATTTCAGAACAAAATCAAGATTTCCCAATGGAAAACGCCATTCCAGTATTATTCAACAGAGTGGAAACCAATGCTTCCAAAACACAATGCTGTCTTCTGTCATTAAAACGAAATCAAAATCTAGAGCCATCTTTCAGTGGCACTTACGTCAAAGAAACCGAAAATCTAAAAATTGTCCATGCTACTTATGAATTGAAATGTCTTAGTTTCCTAAATCGATGTTAGTTTAGCGATTATACGCCCCAAACTTGAGTTTGGGTTGGGTCGGGTGAACCAAAAACAGCATTGCACCCCACTCTTTGGTTTCGCTTGAACGTCGTCGAAATATCTTTTCGGAATCTGTATCTTATTTGAATTGATCGTACCGGTTTTAATGTTAATATTGTCAATCTTCTTAAGCGTATATAAAATTCTTTATGTACAGTACTGGTTCAACTCGTAACAGTTTTTTTTAATATTTTTTACTTCGACAGAAACTTAACCAATCACCGATTCTTGCCGCAAATCTAATAATTTCGCCCTTGCAAATGAAAATACATTAAAATTCGCCAGATTATTGCCTTTTATTAAGTTATTGTTTCATTTATAATTTTATTTATATGCAAACTGTTTCAAAAAATGTAAAACTATATTCCCCATTAACCCAAAGGAATAAAGGTTCAATTAGCGACAGAATTGCTAGATCGATATCCGAAACTAACATTTGTTGTAATTTTCCTTTTATGTATTTATAAAGAGTTAGAGTCAGAATGTATCAACCAGACCATAACGAATTACTCTATTAACTAGGCTATAGTTTAAAACATAATAACAAGATATTACACTTTAACACTGTCCTATGGCCCGAGTAATGAATGCTATATAATAAAAAGTAATGTCATAGTTGGTACTTGTTACAACTCGATGCCATCCATAAAAGCTTGATACAGAATATGGTTTTTTTTTTTAAACTTTATTATCAAAATAGCCTTTTTGAATTTTGGGTGACAGTGTGGGATAACCCATTAAAAATATTATTTGTCCCTAAGATGTTCAACATAGCAACTCAACTTTCAATATACACCGAGATACAGACCGTTACTGTACCATTTACAATGATAAACATAATATACCCACGCGTAAGTGTCAAAAGTTAGTCAACGATTCTTTAAGTATTATTGTACATTTAACATTTTGGCGTATAAGTATAATATCCCCCTTCTTTTATTTTTTTAATTAACTTTTCAAATAAAAAAAGTACAATTTCACCATATCGAGTCTCAAAACATTCCAATGAAAACTCCTCCATAGTATTTTATATACAAATTTCGTATCCCGGTTTTTTAATTCTAAATCAATAAAATGGCTAATAAATAATTAACTTACATTTAACGATGAATTCATCACAAACCTTTTAGCAATGTGGTCGCTAACATTTGCTACGTCATTTTTTTAAGATTGCACGTTAAACTCGTATTTAAGTATATACAATGCAGATCTATTTCGAAATAGTCCAACTTGTGACAATAACGAAATTATTCCACAAAACCTAGTATAGCTTAAAAAGCGCATCATGATAGTACTTGAATTTTGAGTTGTTATGTGTTTTATACCCTATCCCATAGGGATATATTAGTTTTGATACATAGTTTGTAATATAGAGAAATAATTTAGCTACATATACCTCAAAGTATATGGATCGACTCAGAATCACTAGCTGAGTCGATGTCCGTCTGTCTGTATGTCACCTATTTTTAGGCCTTACATTTTGAGCTAGGATAATGAAATTTGGTATGTAGGATCCTTGTCCGGTGCAACAAAACAAGTGTAAACATTTTCAAAATCCACCTACTGCCACGCCCGCTTTTTAGAAAAACGTTCTTTTTGGTTAAACGGTTAAGAATTTAAAAAAAAAAACCTTTCTATACAATATATTTAAGCAATCTGAATATCTATATTTCGTTCATATAAAGTTTGTTGACACTTTTTCGTTTCGGGGCGTTTTTAGTAAAAAATGCTTTTTGTCCAAATTTTAAAAAGTTCGAAAAAGCTTTTAATGCAAATAATTTTCGTAATAGTATTATAAACATTTTGCCTATAGATTATTTTCACCTACGCCCACTTTTTGGGGGCGTTTTCCTACAAAAACCATTTGCATAACACATAACCCAAGGCATTAGCAATAGAAATACGTTGTATTTTGTCGAACCACAAAAGGTTTTTATAAACTGTCTGAACAATATGTTGTGACAATGTCATTTTCTGTATTTCATCGCCATAAATTGTTCATTTTGAGAATATTAATTTTAAGGATGGGATGGGATAGGGTATTTAACGATCCGCACAGCGGATTGTAGCCTTCTCATACGTTTTTTTCCGTATTTTAATTTCCAGTAGTATTTTTTCAGCTAGTATCGTACGTTATGAAAGTAAAGTCTAGAAATGGCTTTCAAAATGGATAATGTTTTGTTTGAATAATGAGCAGATTCTTTGAATAAGCTGACGAGTAAATGTTACTACATTTAAAATTATTTTTCTAAGAATAGGTTAAATCAGTGTATATATTGGTAGTGTTATATTATATTTTATTCATACGACTGATAATTATATTTGTACATGAAACTTAATCCTTACATTACTTTCGTACAATATCCATAAGAAAACTAAAACTTAGAATAAATTTATAAGAATAAATTAAGTATTAATATAAAATAAGTCGAAAAATACCTAAATGAGATAATTGCGTTAATGTCATAATTTTGTATGGTACGTACGAGTTTAAATAAACTCATAATTATGGTACTTTATAATTTGTACCTAAAGACTGTCATACGTAATATAATGTGTTTAATTATGTAACGAACATTTGAATTCGCAGATATTCGATATTCGAATCGGGTAATATTTTTGCGATTATAAGAAATAGTAAATGAATAATAAAAGTAAAACAGTACATTTTTTTATCAATTGTTTTAGTAAATTTTTTTTTAAATGTTGTATGGATTACTTTGCTATTGGTGACACTTGTGATACGAATACCTTTGACTTACTGTACATTCCCACAATTGTAGAAGGGGATACAGCTTTTGAATGTAATTTTAGAAAATGTACAATATTTTTGAAAATTGCAATTTTAGCTGAGAGTCCTTTTTTTTAAATTTGAAGTTGGAAAATAAAATACCACTTGTGGACCAAAATTGACTTAGATTGACTAAGAATTCCCAAGATGGAGTCGTCTGCAGAGTTCCAGTTCAGATGGACGAAGTGATGAACCTAGTTGAGCTGCTTCCACATATTCGGATAACTGGTCATCTAAGAATCTCAAGTGCGGTTATGAATAATCCCGGGGATTTTTTCTCACGGATTGTACTTTTCTCGAGATTTAATTATTTTTCTCATTTTTTTCGGAAGATTTTTAAGGATAGGGGAATGTATTGACGCAGCATTTGCATCAGCTGCGTTGTAGGCATAACATCGAGAGAGTTTTAGGTCAAGGAAATCGACCTACCTCCAGTCTCTGAAAAGGTAACTATACAACACCACAACCGTGTTTTTTTCTCCTTACTCCAAATCTATATTTTACGTTCAATTTACAATTTACAACAATACCTTAGCCTATATAGATTTCGCGAAATTATCGAGTCTTACACCCTTAGCCTGGATAGAAAACCTAGTTTTATCAGAACGGTTGTCGAAAATGATAAAATTGTAAAAAAAAAATAGCAGCTGGTACCACAACAGGAAATATTAAAGCTGTAAAATAGGCGGGAAATCAAAGTTTTATGAAATACAGTAGTCCCTCGATAATGTGAATTACCGATAATGTGAATTTCTCCAAAATGTGAATCGGCAAAACTTTACATTGTCATCTCTATAATGAGAACTTCCGAAATTTTCAAACTCTAAAAGTGAATTTTGTTTGTAAACGTTTTTATATTTCTTTTGTTTCTCTTGCTCGTTTTGCGTGCGATATTAGGGACTAAATAACTGTTATTTGTCTCTAAATTGTAAACGCAGCTGCAGGGTATAAGGAGACAACAACTGCCATTTGTGTGGATATGGATATTTTATGATCAGTTATGTTTATATTGGTTCAGTTAGTTGTGTCTTTGTGATTCGTGTTTCTTATTTCGTTTTGTGTGTAAAATAAGTTCAGTTCGTATCTACATAATGGCACCTAAACAGAAATTGCATCGATTTTTATCGATTAAAGATAAATGCAAAATTTTACGCGAACTAGATGCTGGACATCCTGGATTTGCATTTTTGCATTTTTGCATTTACGAAGTCACTCCAGCTGCTCCCAAAATAGCTAACTCGCAAGCAATCCAGTGTACAAATACGCTTCTTGAGTACGCCGATCAAAATGAATTGGACGCAGAAACGATTTCCAGTTTGCTGAAATTAAGGGCAAAAGCAATAGAAAGATCAACTCAAGCTATTTGTCAGTCCAAAATAACAAAATATTTTAGCAAACATTAAGAATACCAATATCGGAATGTTTTTACTTTTGTTTTTTTTTTAAATGAATAAAATTTTTTATTTTAGTTTTCTTCTAAAATAATAAATATTGAAACTGTAATTTTAAAAATCATTTTGTGTTGTTTTTAATGGATTTGAAAATCGTTTCAATCAGTTTAGTAAGCACTGAAAAAATGTTCCAGTAATGTGAATCCCTCTAAAATCCGAAAACGCATTGTTTTAATGAGTTCACATTATCGAGGGACTACTGTAATTGGATGGATGTGAAAATATTTTTATTTTTGCTTTGAATATAAAATCAAAACACTACCTACAATAAGTATACTTACTTACTTAAGTGGCGCTACAGTCCGGGATGAACCTGGGCCTCAACCAACATGCCTCTCCAATTAGCCCGGTCCTTAGCTAACTGCCTCCAGTTGCGCACTCCAAGTTGGTTGAGGTCGGTTTCTACTTGTGCGCGCCACTTAAGGAGAGGTCTTCCTCTAATGCGTCCAACGTCTGGCTGGGAATCGAAGACTGCGAGCAGGAGAATTGGTGTCCATTCGTTCTACATGTCCTAGCCATCTTAAACGTCCAATGCGGACCAGGGGTATGTCGCTGTACAGCTCGTATAGTTCGTGTTTGAATCTTCGTCTCCATAGCCCGTCAACGAAAACGGGACCGAACGATGATTTTTTCTCTCGAATCGACAAAGGATTTATTCTACCAATATTGTCGGCGTATGTTAATGTTTGCACAGATTGATGAAAGATTGTGTCACTTGCGTTGGCTCGTGTTGCACACTCCTCTAAAGAACCAAATTGAAGAAGTCAGTCGTCGCCTTGCATTTGGGTATTGAATGTCTCTGTAAGGTCGATGCCGAATCTAATAATTTTAATCATCATCATGAAGACGGACCAGTTTGGACGGTATACATGGCTCTGTATAGGTCATCTCTATGAATGCTGTCGTATGCGGCTTTGAAATCAATAAATAGGTGGTGTGTATTGATTTTGACTTCTTGGGTTTTTTTTCCAGGATCTGCCGTAGTGTGAAAATTTGATCGGCTGCGGACTTTCCTGGTATTAAACAACACTGATAAGGGCGAGCAGGTTGTTGGTAAACGGTTTCAGGCGTTCACATATTACGCCAGATAGGGTCTTGTGACGATGTTGAGGAGACTTATGCCTCTGTAGTTGGCGCAGTTCAGAGGGTCTCCTTTTTTATGTGTTCGTTTAATTTGTGTAAATGTGTGTTTTGTGTTTGATGTGTAAATGCGTCTGTAATGAAATAAATGATTTTTAAAAGAACGTTGTGATAATTATTTTAATTCTATGAAATGAAAATGGTGAAATGATTTATTGTCTGAGTCAACCGATCTCGTTGACTGTCGATGAATGAATATCACGATTAGCATAAGTGTGCTAATACGTTTACGGCAAATTTTTAATGCATGGCTAACTACAGTACCAAAAGTAATAGGTGAAAGATAGTCGGTCATATCAAACATGAGGCTTACCTAAAAATCTGCTAATGGCATTTCTAATTCTTTCTGCAGAAAAATTATTGTCGTGTAGTAGAGTAATGTGCTCCAGTTGATCCCGTTCCCGATATCGAATGTCCTCCTGTCGTTGTAGCCAATGATTGCTTATTGCGTCATTATACATTATATATATTATGTAGTACGCAGCATGATTTTAATATTAAAGGAGTGTTCTTAATGTGATTGTCGAGACCTTTGCCAATGCGTCTGAACCTAGCTTTTAATGTCCAAACGCAATTTCAACAACCCTTCGGCATTTTGACAAATTGTAGTTTAAGTTCTCTTCTGAAAATGCGTCTACCTTATAAGGGTATGGCTTTGTCATAATATTAGAAAACCGAAATGCTGAATCTCCAATAAGTACTACTGGAACTTCGACACCGAATAAGTTTTTTGCCATTTTCTTAAGAATTGGATTTTGATGTTGGATTTTAAGACTAGAGTTTTCAAATATTTGTGAGTCATTACAGCGCCCTGGGCTGTCAACATTGATATAAGTAAATCTGTAACTATATTTATTGATAAATGCAATACCAGTATATCAATGCTCATCTTTCATAGCTCTTACCGATAATCAACAACTGCTAATAACACAGTTGAGTACCAACCTTTATAGTTGTAATAATCAACAGCATCTTCAGTTGTTGGTCTTACTTCTATGTGGCATCCATATAAACATTTGTAATATATGAATCAGAAATTATTTAAAAATGATTGATTACTTACCAATAGCACCAATGCACTGTGGAAATCCCAACTTTTGAAAACCATTTACATTTCAGCAACTGATTGTTCCGTAAGTGGATACATAATATCGAATATATCGAATGCGTAGCACTCTCTACACATATTCGCAAACTTCTATCCAAATTTTGCAAACAGTGGTTTGGCAAATCCCGATTAGATTCGCAATACTACGATACTCAGCTGAGGATCCCAATGCGTATAATGCTACTGTGACTCTTTTTTGTAGTGGAATGCATCTTCTGAAGTTTTTTTTTCTTTGAATTGTTCTTCATCGTATTGATTGACTTCTTTTTCCCAAAAGGTGCTTGTACGTCTCTGAATTAATGATCGAAAAACATATTGTATAAATAGCAAGGAAGAATTTAATACAGCGCTTTCCCTTGTCCAGACTTTTCTAGGTTTTTATTTCTGAAAATAGCCTGCAATATTGAAAGTTTCTTTTTCCTCAGCTGCAAAATATTTAATATTTGTAAACTCCGTTTTTTTTCTGTGGTACATGATTGGCCATGCCATGGTGGTCATTAGGCATTCCATTTCTTGAAGAATTTTAAGGTGATCAATTAAAAGCGTATCAACAACACTAGAGTTCATTTTTAAATAATTATGACAGTTATTTATCAACACAATGACTTTTTTTTGACAGATGGAATGCGTGTTTTTTTTTTTGTTGTGGGAACACTATTTTAAAACGTTGAATTTCGGAAATGAAATGACGCATTCCGGTTCGTTGGAAACGAACTATCAGACAACATACAGGAGTATACAAGGTCTAATGATGAAATGAGACACGTAAAGCCAGAAAGAGATATGTGGTTGGATACCCCATTTCTCTACGATTTCCTTTTTACAAGAGTATAAGGCTACAGTGGCTTAGTGCGAGATCATCCTAGTTTAAGGATTAAACTCGAATTAACAATTCGAATCCACAGTTAACTTCGAGTTAACTCGGCAAGTTTGGTGAGTTAACCCATGATTTAATCATCAGATTTTTTTGACAGATGATAAAATATGAAGCAAACAATTATATTTTCATTTCTATTTGTGTGAACATTTTATTAAATTTTGAAGAAAACGATACGTGTGCTATATATTCAGATTCAGATCTCAGCAACTCGGAATTGTTTGATATATAAGGTTTAACTGTTTTAAGATGAAAAAAAAAAACAAATAATAACGTTTGTTCGAAGAAAACATTTTTATGACCGATTTCGCCTCTCAAAGAAATCGGAGCTTATCCGGCCACATATTAAAAATCAAAACAAATTGGTAAGTAACACAATTGTCTCCACAAACCAAATGCACTTCAATTAAACATAACAACACCATGCATCTGGTGGCATTTTGAGATCAATAGGCGATATTTTTGGAGTATCTGTATCATCAGTATCTAAGGTGGTGACAAATGTTACAAGGTACATAGCTATGCTACGAAGTCACTTCATAGTTTTTCCGAGTACGAATGAGGATTTTTCAACTAAAAAAAAGTTATTTTATAACGTCGCTAAGTTCCCACAAGTTATTGCACACATGTCCAAATTCAAAGTCCAGGTAGTGTTTTTAAATTAAAAATGATATGGTAAGTTATGTTTTCCAATTCTCAAAATAGGCGGAACTAAAGCGGAGCTGTATCGTAATCGAAAAGGGTTCTTCTCAATTAATGTGCAGACGACTTGTGATACTAACATTAAAATAACGAATATGGCCTGGATCAGCACCCGATTCAAATATTTTCCGAAATTCTAAATAATAGTTGCAAAAGCTGTCTTGTATAACATTTGTAGCATTAACCGTTAAAATTAAGCACCAAGTCTATATACTGAATATGAGGAAGCTACAGGGTGGCGCACGAATCGTGCTACAAAAATAAAACGTAATAACTTTTTTTCTGTGTGAGTAATCGGCTTATTTTTTTTTATTTTGTAGGTTACTATTTAGATTTATAAAAATGGATGCTTGGGATACGGAGAAAAGAATTTGGATAGTGCAACGGTACCATGCTTTGCAGGCCGTCATTTCCGTCCTAAGGGAATTTAGGCGGGAGTTTGGCGGTAATCCCCCGAGTAGATGGACCATTATGAGGTTTGTAAACATGTTTGCCGAATCTAGAAGCATCGCACGAAGGCCGTACCATCGAGATGCCAATGTTCGGGTTCAGGATACAATCGCAGCAGTAGCATCTGCAATGCAGGCCAATCCGAGCGTTTCGACCCGAAACTTATCGGGGCAAATTGGAGTTAGTAGACGGTCATTACAACGGATACTTCATGACGATTTAAACTTGTTTCCGTACAAAGTCCAAATTACTAGCAAGTTAAACCCTCAGGATTTGCCTGTTCGCCTGGAATTTTGCCAAAAAATGATATCAATGGCCGAAGAAGACAACACATTGATCAATTGTTTGTTCATGTCTGATGAGGCCCATTTTGATCTTAACGGCAATGTAAACAAGCAAAATTGCCGTATATGGAAAGAGTCTAATCCAGAAATGCTCCATGAGACGGAACTGCACCCAGAACGAGTCACTGTATGGTGCGCAGTTTCATCAAGGTGTATTGTCGGGCCGTACTTCTTTGAAGAAAACGGTGTAACCGTTACTGTCAATGGGGACCGTTATTTAAAGATGTTGAAGGAGTTTTTTTTACCAAGAACTGCGCCGAAGACGTATACCATTCAACAGCGTTTGGTTTCAGCAAGATGGAGCAACTGCACATATAGCCAGACCAGTTATGGCGGAGCTAAACAAAAAATTCGCAAACAAATTAATTTCTAGGAACTCCACTCTTCGCTGGCCCCCAAGGTCACCTGACCTGACTGCACCAGACTTCTTTTTATGGCGTTATGTCAAGCAAGAGGTGTATAAAACGAAGCCCAGGAATTTAACTGAATTAAAGCAGTCCATAACGACAATAATTGAGGCGATCCCAACTTCAACTCTTCAGGCCGCATATGCGTGGGAGAGCGTGGAGGTCATTTGCGATCTATAATCATTAAAAACAACTAACTATTTAAAATAAAATTTAATTTTCTAACCAAAAAAAAAAAAATAAATGAAATACAGACGCATTTTGGTTAATGATTATTTCAAAAAGTAGGTACTCCTATTTACATATTTAACTTTTTTAAATTACAGTTAAACAGTTTCTGAAATTGAAATTCTAATAAAACATATTTCGTTCAACTATATAAGAAATCAGTTCTTTGTTTCTTATAGTATTTTAGGAACGCATAAAACATAATAATAAATAAAAAGTGTATTGTTATGCCTCCGAGATATACACTTGTTTTAAATGAGAGACGTTGTCGTCAGGCAGGCTGTACTTCCTGGGTTTAGGCAAACCGGTGTTTCCTTTTGACACTCTTGGCAGAATTCTAATCAATTTGGATTTTAAGTAGATCGAACAGATCTAACAGATTCGCAATGATAAGTTTATATTATTCAGCTTAATATTTACTTGTACACTCCAACAACTTGACCGATTTTTTGTTTCTTAGTTCTATTTATGTTTTAAATTTGCTTAAAAAGTATAAAATTAATTTTCTGCTGATGGAACGTCTGCTTAACATGAATAATATTTCCTTCGCGTCGTACGCCGATACTCTTGCACGATTCGTATGTCAACATTTCGCCCCATTTAGACACATCTAAGAATATTTTATCCTGAGATTGGATTTTGATGTTCTTAGCTCCAGGGTTTCCGCGGATTGTCTTCTGTTAAAGCATCTACTGTTGTTCTTCCAGATCCATGATTGCACTTATAGATGAGATAACTGATAATGATTAGACTTACTGTTCCAAAGACAGCCATCAGTACTCCTTGGGATCGTTATGGTATCTAATTTAGCGCCTTTGACCAAGAGTTTCTTTGATTCTGGATTTCGGAAGATAGATCTTGTAGCTCATGAATATATTTCGCTGTTATTTTAGACATTGATTATTGATTGATTATAATACAACGCATTTTTGTGTTGATACAGCAATCCTCTGATTCTCCGTATGAATATTTATCATTCAAATTTACATCTACATCAATATCTAGAGTTTTAGTAGTCATATCATAAGTTTCTAATTTACAATTATTATTCATTATCGTTATCCCTGATCCGTAAAGTTTACCATTATCTGTATTATTATTGCATTTACAAATGTAACTAGTTTCTTCAGTAATTGTAAACAAAAATGAGTTATCTTTGATTTTATGGAAAGTTTCAACTTTGGAATTATTGGTTTTGACATTACAATTATCTGCTCTATTTTTCATAAAAATATTAATTTCACAAATTAAATCACTCACATCTTAATAGTTGAGGTGTTCTTATGTACATTTTGTTTAAGATCTTACAATCATCTAAGTTTTTCTTAAGGCTTTATTCTTCTCTGGCTTTATTTATTATTAGGTATTTATGGCTTAATGCTTAGATTACAATTTCATTTCCAACGATCTTAGGAATGGGGAATATTTTGTTAATGTCATATGTTTCTTTAGTTACTGTTGGAACGTTAATTACAATAATAAATAATAATAATAATTATCCTTTGTAAAGGCTTTTAATTGCAAAAGTCTTAAAATTTCTGAATATTTTTCTGTATTTGGATCGATAGCTAGTATTCTATCATGGCCTAGTTCTCTTAATTCGTTTAATATATCGGTTGGCTCAATAATTCTTGGATGCTAAATTCCCGCTTGAATAAACAATTAACTGTCTATTATTTGTTCAATTTCGACTTCCAATTGCATTATTTCATGATTGATTTTATTAACTATATCGTCATAATAGGAAGCAACAAGTATCGTCCGGTTAAGATTACCCTCGCTTATACTTGATTAAGTTCATTTATAATTTCATTGATTTTGTTTAATGTTACATAACTATTATTGATGCTTTCTATTACCTGTTTATTTAAGTGACATAGTACCTTTACATTTTCTTCCATATATCTTTCATGCGTTGTTCATTTTCAGAGACACTTTGGATTGTTTTTTAGTAGTACTCAGCATCTTGGTTCCAAAAATAACTTTGAACCCTGAACCTATTACATTGATTAGACCGCGTACTGCCCTTCTTGGTCGTCTAACTATTTCTGAGATTATTCTAATTCTATGGCCGGTGCTTAAGGATAGTGATGCGATTATATGAGGACACAAGCGTTCTCACTCTAGCCTCTCCCTATCAACTTCTACTATCACCTCCACGCTGGTGACTGGGTGCCTAGTATCTTGACTGGAGATGGGGTACCCTGTGGAAGGTCGTTGGTGGCAGCAAACGAGAGACGGGGGAGGAGTGTCCCCTCACTAAGGCACTCACGCTCAGGCGGAAGCGGAGGAATTCCCTAGATGGAGTCAATGGTGGCGCCTTCAGCTCCAGTTTGGTCGAACTGGTAGTGAAATCCCTATATGAGCTGCTTCGAAATATTTGAACACCAGGGGCCTGTAACACAGAACAACAAGTCAACTAGTCAACAAGTACTTGTTGAACTATACTTGTTCAACAAGTGAAGATCATTTCTGTAACACAACAAAAACCGCAATACTTGTTGAAAATAAAAATTTTCCCGGACTTGTTGATCAGTTCAACAAGTCTGTCTAACGCGATGAGTCGGAGAATCAGTGAAGAAAAGAAAGTAACCATTTTATCTAAAATAAGAGAAAACAAACACATTTTGTTTGGTGCTTTCTCTGATTTGCTAACAAAATGGAATAAAAGTGATAAATGGCGAGAGGTGTACGTATTGGCACAAAGTTTAAATATAGTTCCTGAGGGAAAAGATTGGACGTACATCAGAGATGTGTTTTGGCAAAATTGTAGGAAATATGCCATAGTAAGTATTGATTGCAAAATTTTTAAAATTTAGTTATTAAAAAAAAATATTGGTAGGCCAAATTAGACAACTCAAAAAAAACGGGATCTTCAGGTGGCAAAGACTGCAAGCTCAGTTCATGTGACAATATCGTACTTGATATTATTGGACAAGAGTCAGCAGTTATAATTGGCCTTGGAGTTGAAGAGTCTATGGAACCTGGCAATAACGGTTAGAGAAATAAAAATTAAATTCCTACAAATTAACTTTTTTATATAGATTCCCGACCTAGTGGAAGTCGTACAGAATTCACACAGAGTAATTCTGCATCTCTTTCTAACACTGGCGCTGTGCGAAAGTTAACAGGTACATACATATATTTATGGAAAGTAAATAGAATGATGTATATATATGATTTATTTGTAGGCAGAAAGCGATTAGCCAGAAAGGAGTGCCCAACGATTTTGAAAAAACGTAAACTAATGATATAGCACCTAGAATTACAAAATAAGACTAGAGATTGCTTTGTTGGAAAAAGAGTTGGGTTATCCTCCCTCGACTTTAACGAAAAGTTTAGCGGATGGTGGAGCTGAAAAAAATGGGGATCAAGACTTAGAGGAGGACGATCTTTATTATAATGATCAATAATAATGTTTACTTTATTTTTCCATTAAAATATTTTTTTTTATTTCTTGAAATATACATATATAAGTTAATATTTAATTTTTTTTATAGTTTATTTTGAAAAAAAATTCAAGAGCTGCTGTTGTCTTATTTGTGCATCTTGCGAAGGAGATTGGAATAAAAATTCTACTTCATCGCTTGTTTCCTCTTCCTGTTGTGCATTTTATTCCTCGGACGTGTAGGTCGTACAACTGTGACACATATTGCATAGAGCCACACAGCATTTAAATATATTAGCAGCAAATACGGGCTCAACTCGCAGGTGATTCAGGCACGGAAACTTTTCTTTTAAAACGCCGAATGCGCACTCAATCAATCGCCATGTTTTTTTATGTGCTCTGTTGTATCGGATAACAGATACTGTATTAGCAGATGAGGTGGAAGGCGGCATCAGCCATGTTTTTAATGGGTAAGCGCTGTCACCTAGTATTGCGCTATTGGGAAAAGGCCTCCATCCATTTTCCATTTCTTGGAACAGCGTACTATTTCGCAGCACTCGTGCATCATGCACACTTCCCGGCCAGTTAGCACTGACATAAAAGAATCGTAAGTCTGGTCCACATACTGCCATACAATTTAATGAATGATTGCCATGTCGGTCAACGAAAACTGATTCATTATTTGAAGGTGCATCAATGTTGATCAAAATACCATCGATTGCACCACACACTTCCGGCATACCACCTTTTTCAAAAAAGCCCTGAATCGTAAGGTGTACACTTTCGGGCCAACACACTTGTTTTTGAAACTCAACTTCATTTATTGCAGAAGTGACTTCTTTTATACAGCGACACACTGTCATTTTATTAACACCATGTGCGTCACCTATAACATGGTACTGACATCCTGTACCAAACCAGTGCAGAGCTATTAATAATTTCTGCCTAACACTTAGCGCTTTGCTCTTATTAGTTGCAGAACGCAATCTGTGGGAGAGACTTTCCGTGAGGTAATCAACGACTTCTATTGGCACACGAAATTTTTCAACAAATAAATGAGGTTCTATTTCGAAATTAATTCTTTGTTTAAATACTTTTTTATTTTTTTGAATTTCATTGTCACTGTCTGATTCAGAATCAAAAAAAACATTTTAAACAGCAAATGATTAAATTATTTTTAAACAACCTCTTCACTAAATAGTATTACTTGGAACACTGTTGCAAATATTTAATTCTAACTTGTTGACTTCTAACAAGTCAACAAACGTCAGTTAGAATTCATTAACTTCTCAACAAGTGCAGCCTCTTTCTTCTTCCACACTTGTTGTTTCCAGTTCCAGAAACGATGAATTTATAAAATGTCCCACTTGTTGAGAGATTCCGAAACAAGTGTTGCGCCGCTCTCAGACTTGTTATGTGTTACACAAAATTTTAACAGTTGTTTAATTTTACTTGTTTAACAAGCACTTGTTGTATTGTGTTACAGGCCCCAGAGGTCTATAGGGATTTCCAATACTGAGCCAGGGTATTGGAAAAGAGTTGGTGGCGGAGGAACCCTCAATGGGTCAACGGCAGCGCTCATATCCCAAAATGGGCTACTGACATCGGTATTCCTTCCGGCCCGCTGTCCTATGGTCAAAACAAGGGCCTGGCCCTCCAGGTTGGGGGTTGTGCTTTGGGTTAACTACCAATCTACGAAAAAAGATTATGTTACGAAGCAACCAATAGCCTCGGAAAGGACTGATGTTATTGTTGACGACCATGCTAAACGAAAAAAGGACAACGACGTTCGTATCTGCACCTGGAATGTGAGAACATTAAACAGTAGAGGTGCAGGCGAACAACTAGCGGAAGCCCTGCTACAAAGCAGACTGCCATCCGGGAAATACGATGGGATGGGCCGGGCAAAAAGAGGATGAACAACTGTGACATCTACTATGGACCGTGTTATAGTGAGCAGAAACAGCTACTATTTGGATGCGGATTTGTTATAAGTGCCAGACTTAGGCAAGAAGTCTTTTGATTTCAAGACATTAGCGAACGCATTGTAATAATCCGCATTAAGGCCAAATTGCCAACATAAGCCTTATATGCGCTCATGCTCCGACGGAGGAAAAAGAAGTAAGCTTCTACGAGCTCCTCGACAAAACCCATGAGCAACTACCAAAGTACGATGTTAAAATCGTGGATGAGAAGACATCTTTAGCAGTACTGTCGCAAAATATAGCCTACAGGACAACACGTCTGGTAACGGACTTAGACTAATTGACTTCGCTACGGAACGAAATGCCACTATAGCCAGCACACGGTTTCTTCAGATCAACGAACAGTGAACAGTCAACCAAATTGATCACATTGCGATAGACAAGAGGCACGCATCCAGTATTTTGGATGTCCGAACATTCCGAGGGGCTAACATCGACTCGGACCACTACCTTGTTGGAGCCAAGGTAAGGATGCGGATATCCACCACGCCACAAAAAACCAGAAATACTGTGAAAAAATTTAATCGCCAGAGACCGCCAAGACCTTCGCGCAACGCGTATCCCTTAACCTCTCGACTCACAACACACTACCAGCATCTAATGTCGAAGAACAATGGCAACGATGCCAACAGGCCATTAGATCAGCCGCAACTGATGTGCTAGGTTTATCGCGGGCACCAGCAAGGAACCCCTGGTTTGATTAGGAATGCCGACAAATGCTCGCAGCCAGGAACGAGGCCTACAAGGCTAAGCTGCAGGTGAAGACGAGAGCTGCCATTGAGCTCTATAGGCAAAGAAGAAGGGAAGAACATCGGCTTTTCAGAAAGAAGAAAAAAGAGCAAGAAAAGCGCGCGATCGAGGATATAGAGAGGTTCCACTCCAGGAACGGTGTTCGCAAGTTTTACCAAAGTGTAAAATGTCAAAGCCAAGGATACAAGGCTCGAACAGAATCCTGTCGAGTTGAACAAGGAAATATCGTAGTTGAGACATAGTCGATGCTGAGGATATGGAACAACCACTTCTGCAGACTGTTAAACGGCGATAACGAACAACATTCCGCTGTCAGGCAGAATGAACCATTTAATATTGGCAACGACAGCGAAAACTGCCAACCACCCGACCTAAGTGAAGTGAGGATAGCAATATCTAAACTCAAGCTTAATAAGGCCGCCGGAAATGACGGCCTTTCCGCTGAGCTTTATAAAGCTGGCGATGATGACTTGCTAAGCAACATCCACCAACTCATAAGCCAAATCTGGTCGGTTGAAAGCATGCCTGAAGAATGGAACCTCAGCATCGTTTGCCCGATCCAAAAAAGGAGACCCTCTGAACTGCGCCAACTACAGAGGCATAAGTCTACTCAACATCGCCTACAAGATCCTATCTGCCGTTATATGTGAACGCCTGAAACCGTTTATCGGCCCTTATTAGTGTGGTTTGAGGCCAGGAAAGTCCACAATCGATCAAATTTTCACACTTCGACAGATCCTGGAAAAAACCCAAGAAGTCCAAATCGATACCCAACACCTATTTATTAATTTTAAAGCCGCATACGACAGCATTTATAGAGACGAACTATACAGAGTCATGTCTAGTTTTGGTATACCGTCCAAACTCGTCCGTTTGTGTAGGATGACGATGGAGAATTCTCGCTGCACCATCAGGGTCGGAAACGACCTCACCGACACATTCGATACCAAAAAAGGATTTAGGCAAGGCGATGCGCTGTCATGTGACTTTTTCAATTTGATTCCTGAGAGGATTATGCAAAACTCCCGAGCCAACACCAGAAGCACAATTTTCCAAAAATCGTTGCAACCACTGGCATACGCCGACGATATTGACATCATTGGTAGGACTCAACGTGATGTCATAGCCACGTTTGCTAGTATAGAGAAGGAAGCGGCGAAAATGGGTCTAGCAGTAAATGAGGGTAAGACTAAGTATATGCTGTCAACCCGAAAGGACACACAACATCAACAAATTGGACAGAACGTCACCATTGACAGATATAACTTTGAGGTAGTACGGGACTTTGTCTACCTCGGCTCCGCTATTAACTCTGACAACAACATCTCGTCAGAAATCAAGCGAAGAATTACTCTTGACAATCACTGTTTCTTCGGGCTAAGAAGGCAATTTAGTAGTAAAGCCCTCACTCGAACTACTAAGGAGATCCTATATAAGAACCTGATCATCCCAGTCCTGCTCTACGGTGCTGAAGCATGGACCGTATCAAAAGCGGATGTGGAGTTGAGTGATCTTGAGTGTACAAGTGCGAATATAGAGCTGGTGAAAATAAAGTAAATTTCGAAGTAAAAAAGGAAAAACAATATATACAAACAGCCTTATTCATAAACTCATAACAAGGTGTGTATAAAGTTATGCACTCCTTGAAATGCCTTTAAACGCAAAAACCTTATTCATAAAACTTATACAACGTTGAATTGAGGCTGCACATCCTAAACGCGTCTGAGGGTTGAATAGTGCCTGTATAAGGGTATATAATTTTTTTTATTTCTGTATACACAGACGGCTGAACATCAGGGTTACCAAAGGTTTAATTGTTAGTTGAAAAAAATCAAATGTATATAGTTTCGCAACAATAAAAATGATCCCTTGGTAACTGAGCTTTTTGGTATTTCATTTGACACAAACCCTGTATAACTAATATGGATGGGGAAATATGTTATGAATAAGAAATTGTTCGACCCTGAATAGAGGCTGTATAAATACTTATGCACTGTATATCTATACAACCGTTGAGATGTGTTTTACTGTTTTAGTGAAATCTAATGAATAAGGGAGAAAGTGTATAATCGGGTAGGGCCGGTAGTGTGCAACCTAATTATTTATATTTTGCGAGGAAAATTTAAATAATTCGGTATAGAAAACAAAAAATAATTTCAAACAAAATAAATTAAACAAAGGAATAAACCGTATTAAGTGGACAGAGACCAAATAAATTGAAAGCGGGTGTATTAGTGAGTTAAAAACAAAATGAGTGAAGATTGTGCTGAGTGTAAAAAAACTATCAAAAGAAATGAGATAACAATATCTGTTTTCTGCTCTGTTTTCTGTAAACCTAAAAAAATAATCTCAAAATAACGTAAAGAAATTATATTAAGGATAAATTAAATGAATCTAGTGACCAAAAAAATATGTGGAAGACATTAAAGACATTAGTGTTAGGACAGCTGGTGACAGAAGTTAACTGTATTGAATTTAACGTTAACAAAACTGGCGATGATAAAATAGTTGCAGATAAATTTAACGAGTTTTTTTTATTAAAAGTGTAACTGAAATAAACAAACAAATACCAATTATGCATTGGACAAATCTTTCGGTAAATAGTGAAGTTTGTTTCAAGTTTAAAAAGTTAGATTCAATAGAAGAACTCTTAAAAATAGTTGAAATGATGCCTAATAAAATTATTTTAATTTCATGAATAAACAAATGATAAAAGACAGTTTTACAATAGTTGGTCCTGCTTTATTGAATAATATAAATCATTCTCTCGAAAGTGGACAATTTCCAAGTACCTGGAAAACGTCGGTTATAACCCCAGTCGAAAGAATTACAAATTCAAATAAGTGCGAAGATTATAGACCGGTAAACATGCTTCCACTCTTCGCAAAAATACAGGAAAAGGTTGTTCAAATCCAACTGGAAGAATATCATCATCGAGGAACAATCTGGATTCAGACGAAAACACTCATGTGAATCAGCATTAAACTATGTAATAGCAGATTGGAAGGAGATAATACATACAAAGAAGAAAATTGCAGCTGTATTTATTGACCTGAAAAGAGCATTTGAAACATTGGACAGATTGATTTTATTGAAGAAAATGCATGGATACGGAATTTGAGGAATTGAATAAAAATGGTTTAAGTCATATCTGATAGGACAAAAACAAATTGTAAAGTTTAATGGGGTTAGTTCGGTCGCATTAAATTCTGCCTTGGGGGTACCACAAGGTTCAATTTTGGGTGCATTATTGTTTATACTGTACATTAACGATATAAAAAAAGTTTTAAAATATTGTAAGTTAAAGTTATTTGCCGATGATGGATTATTTTACATTGAAGATATTGAACTAAAAACAGTATAAAAAAGTTAATAACAGACATTAATAATATAAAGAATTATTTAAACATGAATAAACATGAATAAACTTAAAAACAAAAATAATGTTACTGCCAGAAAATAAGATCATTAGTAAATTAATGAGTTTGAATGTGTACAAGAAACCAAATACTTAGGAGTTATATTAGACTCTAATTTAAATTTTAAAAAACACTTTGAAATGATTTGTAAAAAAATTGCCACAAAAAACGGGTTTTTTTCGAAGAATACGAAAATTATTATGAATACCTTAATGTTTATTTTTAAAGTAAAACATAACCTAATGCCAAGATATTTACAAAGAAGACTGACAACAAGAAGTGAAATACGTCCTTATAACTTAAGAAATGATAATAATTTAAATTTACCGTTTTTTTTTTTAAATAATCGAACTAAAAATATGTTATTTTACAAAGGTATACAAATATATAATAACCTTCCTAAAAATGTGAAATTAGAAACTAATAAAGTAAGATTTAAACCGTCTATTATTTATTTTGTTAAAAACAATTTTTAAATTTTGAAAACACTGTAAAGATTTAAAATAGCAAAGTTAATGCTAAATAAATTATTCGAAAAATCTTCGGGCCCGTTTGCGTTGACGGGCTATGGAGACGAAGATTCAACCACGAACTATACGAGCTGTACAGCGACATACCCCTAGTCAAAAAACTCCGCATTGGACGTTTAAGATGGCTAGGACATGTAGAACGAATGGACACCAATACTCGGGCTCGCAGAGTCTTCGATTCCTAGCCAGACGTCAGACGCAGTAGAGGAGGACCTCGCCTTAAGTGGCGGTCACAAGTAGAAACCGACCTCAACTAACTTGGAGCGCGCAACTGGAGGCAGTTAACTAAGGACCGGGCTAATTGGAGAGGCATGTTGGTTGAGGCCCAGGTTCATCCCGGACTGTAGCGCCACTTAAGTAAGTAAGTAGTAACCTGGGGTAGCGATTCCTTTCCACAGCGAGTGCGAGTGTGGGTGCGACTCCGAATTCGAAGATTATGGTAGTATGTGTGAACAAACTTCAGGAAATAATCAGCTGTCTTTGACAGATATTTGAAAATTGTCAGCAATTGTTTTGAAATTATAATTTCGTTTTTTTGTGTTTTGATTCCAAATTTCAGTTTAAAAGACGAAATCGTAGTGAAAATGAATGGAATTAGTTATGTACACAATATATACCAAGGGTGAGTACATTTTAACTTTGTTTCATCTTTAATTTGATTACTTTACCTCCATAGAATCAAAATAATCAATGCATTATTCTACAGAAGTCATGCACCGCTCCTACTCATCCAGCCTAAAAAGCAATCAACCTGTGTATTAAAAAGCAGGAGCGCAACACAAGGGTGAGTACAACATAAATATCATTATCAATTCTTATGACTTCTATCATTCGTAGAATTACAAGCAAATACAAATACTGTGTTATTCTCCTTCCTTGGTTAGTGTCGGATTGACAATTGACATACTGAACCGAGTACAATCGGAATGTACTTCGCCTGAGAAGATATGCTACCAATAACCTTCATAAAAAACTTCAAGGCAATATCAACAAACGCAAAAAGCAAATGCCACAAACGTAGAAATGCACATTGGATTTTGCATATAAACAGTAAAACATAGCGAAAATTGAAGTCACAGGATATTTTATCCAGTTCGTTCGTAGTGGTTCAATACTATTTACCAACGCATCTAGTAGACCCAATCCAAAGAGAACAAAATGTAAGTTCAGTGGTTTGCTATACAAGTTATTCAATCATCAACCCTCTTATCTTTTAAGGAAATTCGTTTACCAGCAGACTTCCGACGGAAGGAAATCGGTGCTAGAAAGGTATGGAAATGATGCACATGAACGATTGACAAGGAGCAGGAACGTACCTTGGTTTTTAAATCTCGTTGAGTTTAATTTCAGTATCCGGACTGCTGCACCACTAAGCCGAACCTATAGAAGGACGTACCTGAAATGAATTCATTAATCGTTGAAGAGTATTACCAACGAAAAAATTCGATGCGAATCTTGAGGAGACGTTTGCGAGATTCTATTAATCCAATTGAAATAAATAAATAATAAATATTTTGTAATAAATGTATTTAGGTTTATAGAAATGTATTGTCTACCACAAGCTATTGCCATAGATTTAATTGACGAATTAAAACCTTTTTATGGAGAATGCACCTGCGAAATCCCAATCCATATTCAAGTTCTTTGCGCTCTTAACTTTTATGCAAGTGGAAGTTATCAGAGGAGAGTTGGGATGGACTTTTTGGCTCCATTAAGTCAGACTACTACTAGCCGTATAATATGTAGAACAAGTGAGGTAATCGCAAAACAATTGGGCGATAAATATGTAAGATTTCCGCAAACCCACGAAGAGATTCAAGCTCAAAAGGCAAAATTTTTTCAAAAATATATGGTTCCTGGCATTATAGGACTAGTCGATGGTACGCATACTGCATTGTCTGCATTACCAAAAGAAAAAGAATATGCATATGTAAACAGAAAAGGTTGGCATTCTATCAATGTTCAAGTGGTAAGTTTATCTAAATAATTGAAAAAAAAACTTGTTTTCTTAAAGTAAAGTTTTCAGATATGTAATGAACGTTTAGTAATTCTAAATGCAAATGCCAGGTATCCCGGAAGTAGCCATGATTCCCATGTCTGGAACAGCAGTATTGCTTGCACGATTGTGGAGGACATTTATAATAGAGAACCAATGACTTGGTTACTTGGTAAGACGTGTAGGGGTTGCAAATAAATAATAACTCTTGAATATTTTATAGGTGATTCCGGATATGCTTTACGGCCCTATATGATGGTTCCAAAGAAGAAACCTTCAAACCGTGATGAGAGAAAATACAATTTTTATCACAGTAAAATTAGAAGTGGGGTGGAGAGGTGCATTGGGGTATTAAAAGGAAGATTTCGGTAATTATATAAACTTTAATTATAATTTATTTTATTACCATAACTTTTATTTATTAGGTGTTTGAACAAAGAAAAATCTCTCCGCTATACACATGCAAAATCTGCTCAAATCGTGTATGCATGTGTAATACTACATAATTCTCTTCTGAGCAAGAAGTTTGAAGTCGATGAAGGAGTTTATGAGGAGAATATTGAAGACAATTCATTTCATTTTGCCGAAGGAGAAGTCAACGCCGAAGCCGCTGCAAATCAGCAATATTTAATAGATACAATAAAAAATATTAGCCTTGTTTCCTAAGAAATAAACGTCACCAATGTGTTTAAAATTGAACATTTTTTTATTTGTATACATTTAAATATTCATTGAAAATATTTTACAGATAAATTTACTTTATCGGCACCTACATTTTCCTTACAAGCTTCAAGATGACTTCATTGCCTCTATCGCAGCTGTATTTTGTGCAAGAATTTTGTTCGTCTCACAAATTGCCTTGTGGTTTTTTTTTTTTTCAAAATATCAACGCAATCTTTTTGGTACTTCAGTGAAGTCTGCAATAAAGCAGGTGAGTTCCGACAATCCTATGAATAAAAAGATTGAGATTTTTAAAGGTTTGTTTAATACTTCTTAAAAGTATTTTACTTGTCGGTTTTGATTGGTTGAAGTACTTGTCCCAGCATGGGGTGGACGGATTGATGTATTAGTTAAAGGGTCTGGTTCTTCTGTAGAAGTAGACAACAACACCTCCAAATTTGTAAATGGAGTTGTTGGTGAAAGGATTTCGACATCCTCAAAATCAACTTCGTTCGGTAACGTTTGGGAAATGGTTGGATTTGACACAGATGTGTTAAATTCCAGTTCCAAGAGAGGTACCTGTTGAAATGAAAAGTAAAGTTTTGTGGGAAAACATTGCTAAATAAATGAGTCAAACCTTTCTTCCATTGGATCCAAGTTCAGTTAAGACTTCACTATCCCCGTCAATATTTTCTATACCTAAAATATCGATTACCATCTCATCTTCTTCATCAAAATAAACATCTTTCGCCTCACCGCCACCAGTTTTTTGTATTTCGTAACGCTTTGTGGACATTTTTTTGCGGACCTTTAACTTTATGTCAGACCAAGTCTGAAAAAATAATTATATTTATTTTGAAAGAAGTCATGGTTTATAAGTCAAAGCTTACCTTTTTATATTGCTTTTCGGTTTTTGAAGAACCTAAACTATTTAATTCTTCAGTAATACTATTCCAAGCTGACCGTTTTCTATTGTTGCCTTCAATCGATGGCCTAGCGGTAATTGTGTTAAAATGCTCTTTAATTAATTGTAAAAGCCGTTTTTTCTGGTCCGCATTTATTTTTGATTGCTTAAAAATATAAATATTAATATCTAAAGCATATAAAATTAAATACATATATAACAACCTGCGACATGTTTAACAATTAATTGTTGTCACCTAATGCCTGAAACACACGTGCAGTGGTTCTGCATGCAGTGCGGCACGCAGTGCAGCAAGCAAAACACACGTGCATTAATTTTTTATTTGACATACATGCAGTGCAGTGGCTCCTGTCATAACATTAAGCTTTCAAATTTGTTTTACTGTGGTGTTTGGCGTAATCGTTGAACATTTAACATTAAATACAATTAAAAGTTGTCAAAGTGTTAAATCTATTTTATTGTTATCTGCTTCCCAATCGTGTTATAATTTTTTGTATTTATACCTACGAATCACGAAGAAAGATTTTATTCGCGAATCCATTAGCTCATAATGTCGACTCGCTATTATTTTGGTGTAAGAGTCTGAAAATTTAATATTATTGAATAATTAATTGAAAATAATAACTTCGTCTTTTAGGTATTTGGCACACAGTGTTTGTTACCAAATGTTGGCGTGGTCCTTTCTTCCTTCGTGAGAATATTAAAGTTCCGCTCCTTTTCGTCTGTCATGATATTGGATGAACTTGTGATTTACAAAGAATCACATTGGTGATGGCCACTGTGTACACAATGCAGTAAACATTATACATTAGAAGGTCTTTTGGACATTCAAACGATAATTGGTCATGTTGCAGAAAGCAAAACCCTATCTAAAGATGAAAGTGTCTTCTTGATGTTTGGCAGCGATAACTCCATCGTTCGCTGGAAAAATGATGGCTTCTACTGTGTCCCAGTCGGCGCGTGCAGACACGAAAGCGTGGCAGATCGGTGAACGGAATGTTTCGTGTTTGCACAACAGAGATTTGCAGCAAGATGCAAGCAATTAAATTTCACCACTTCGCTGGTATCTTTTAATGTTATGGTTATTGAGATATTTATGAAACCACGAAAACTTTGATATGTGTGCATAATATATGTGTCGAATTTAAAAAAAACCCGGTAATTGTCAATTGATTGCAAAAGAATCGTGAAATTCTGTGCAAGAACAAAAAAACACTTGTAAACAAAAAAAAAATTTTTTTAAGTAGAACACGATTTTAACACTGCAATTTGATATTTTGTAAATAACACACGATATAATAACACGAAAATAAACGAACTTGAAAATAAACAAACAATATTGTCAGCCACCGCACTCGCCATCGCCACTCGCCACCTAAATACATGGCGAGATTATGACAACTGAGAAATTTCCTTTCGAAGTTACGTGGAAATTTTTTCGTAATTAGAAATTTCCCAGTGACTTGATGACAGGTAATCCACACACACATTTTTATTTTCCTTGTGTACATATACACAACTCGCACTCGCCATCGCTGTGGTAAGGAATCGCTACCCTGTTCTCTTAAATTCATTGTTTTTCTCCGCTTACTTCTTTCACTTCTATCACTAGATTTAATGAAACTTAAAAGATTTGGAGTACGTCTAAGTGAACTTCTTCTTCTTCTGTGCATTTGGCGATTTTTTTGAGTTCTTGTTCTTAAAATATAAATTTTCCTATTCGAAAAAAAAAACAAAAACTTTAAAAGTTCATATAATGACCTTCTTGACCTCTCTATCTCCATTTCTAAGGGTACTTTTATGATTTTTTGCAAGGTAATTTTGCCAATGAAGTCAATTTAAATTTGATGGAAAATCTTTTGGCGCGATTATGCGCGAGATTTTTTTCGGGAACCTTAAAAGAAATATCCAAATTTTATATTAATCTAAGAATTTTAGCTGGGCCCTCATTCGGTAAATTGATTATCGTTTGACGATAACATTTCGACGGTACATTTTGCATCATTAAAGATGAGTAGTCGTTTTTGCTGTCGGCGATATCACTTTATTTGCTTCACTTAAAACAATAATCGTCAAATCACAGACGATTATTGAGCGATTGCTCATGAGGACTCGACTACCGTCTGAGTGATAATCGTTTTCTAAGTTACGGAATTACCCCCCTGAACTCGTTTTAACTCGTATAGATAACATCTATAAATTCTCCGATTTTGTTATCTTAAGGTTTCAAACCTCGAATAAGAAGTCATTCACATTCTCTGTACCGTCGAATACAATCTTCCATTCTTTCGAATTTACAAACATAGTTTGACGAAACAGCATTCGAATTAGAGTTATCGACTATTTGTGATGCACGATTATTTGTGGAAAACGAACCGTTTAGAAATCTGTCGAACTCTATTGGAAAATGTGGGTTAACTTGAGTACGATCTTGCTCATCAACTGGCCTAACAGGAGGAGCATTTATATTTAGATTTTCTAATATTTCAATCATAGTGTCTCTAATGGATTTAAGTTCTGCTAAATAAACGCGCTGATTGGCTTCGAGAATCCTTTGAAATGAAGATGCAATTGATTCCATCTATCATTAGAACCTTGAACTGGATGTGGTTGAATGTTAATACCATCATGAACTCTGGAATCCGGCAAAGCCTCTAAGTGGTTAACTGCATTGCCAGTTTCCAAAAATTATCTACTAGTATTAGCTTGATAAGGGTCACCATTTAGAATATTCGAAGCTGTTAGGCAAAGCAAACAAATGTGTTGAAAAAATCATAATTTGATATTTATTCACTAGTTTACATAGTTTTTGTTGATTTTAAAATTGTATTTCGTTCACGCGTCCGCTGTTCTCAATAGAATGGCAAAGAATGATTTCAATTTGTTGTAGATGGGTAAATGTAATTTCTCGTTCAGGCGGTTAGTCATTGCCAATGTAATGGTGGTGAAAAGGTGGTGAGTTACGGTGGTGAATTACATAAGTGACGACATCCCACCCTCCGTGAATTCTCGAGGAGATTCACCACAAACATGTAAAACGGCTAGCTTCGATGCACGACGACGAAGTGTTCCTTGCGATGTTTTGACCTCGGCGCTTCTTACTTGTCCATCTTTAGTGTATATCCAGACACTTACAATTTTTCCTCGCTGCCATCTACTTCGAGGCTGACTTGCATCACATATTATGACAAGGTCGTCTACTTTGAGAGGAGGTACGATCTCATGCCCCTTACTGCGCCTTGTGAGCATTGGAAGATACTCTTGGATCCATCTCTTCCAAAACCGGTTTTTTAACTGCTGCGATATCCTCCATTGCTTTCTGCAGCATACTATCGATTCATTCAGATTAGGCGTTTGGGTAGAATTGGTACAGCCGACCAGGAAGTGGTTCGGTGTTAGTGGCTCATCTTCTTCTGACGTCAGTGGCAGTTCAGTTAGTGGTCTAGAGTTGATGATGTTTTCCGCTTCAACAAGTAGACTTCGTAATGTTTCTACGCGTGGTGCTTCTTCCCGTAACGTAACCACGAGCACCTTCTTCACCGATTGTACCATACGCTCCCATATGCCTCCTTCACTGGGATTTAACGGACATGAGAACTTCCAATCAATTCCCCTTGCTGACATCTCGTTCTGTATGCGATCAGTGTCAAATAGTTCAGCTTCTCGTGCGAGTTCCCTTTTGGCTCCAATGAAATTCGTCCCATTGTCACTTCGTATACGAATAGGAGTTCCACGTCGATTAACGAAGTTCCGTAGGCACAATATGAAGGCATCAGTGGAGAGATCTCCGGCTAGTTCTAAGTGGATGGCTCTAATTGTAAAGCATGTAAACAATGCTACCCATCGCTTTTCCCTCCTTCGGCCAATGGTGACTTGCAACGGTCCAAAATAATCTAACCCAGTATACGTAAATGGGCGGACGTATGGCGTTAACCGATCTGGGGGGAGCTGTCCCATGAGTGGGGTCGCAGGCTTGGCTTTGGCGAGTATGCATGTCTGGCATTCCCGTTTAACACGTTTGAGCACTGATCGAATATGTGGTATCCAATAGCGTTGGCGTATTTCATTAATAATTAGGGCGTCGTTTTGATGATGAAGCGAATGATGATAGTGGTTTACTACGAGAAGCGTAAACGGGTGGTTTTGTGGCAAATTTATTGGTCTCCTAGCATCTTCTGGCAAACATTGAGCTGCATCAATACGTCCACGTACTCGTAGTAAATCATCCTTGTCCAGGTATGGCGAAAGCTGGTATATAGAACTCTTCTTCGAGACTGAAGTCCCTTTCTCAAGTGCAGTTCTCTCATCAATAAAGGCGTCAAGTTGTGTATAACGACAAAGAAATCTTTCGGCTGACCCTATCTCCGCGGCGGTTAGTTCGTCTCTTCGAATTCGATAACGGTGATTCGATGCAGAAGTACTTTGTTTGATTTTCTGTTGAGCAGCGATCCTTTCTCTTGCACGGTTTAGCGACGCACGAATTCTTAAGACCCAGGCTATGATTCGTCTTAACTTGGAGAACGAGGAAAAGTTGGCAATACTAATTAAAGAGGTACTTGCCTGGTCTATAAGAAATATCCTCGGGCGAACTTCTTCATCGAGTGTCTCCGGAACCTGAGATTCAAAGCTACGTGGCCATTGCTGTTCGGGAAGGCGCAGAAACTCAGGTCCATTCAACCATCGGCTATTTGTGATGAACTTGGGCGAATTTGAAGCTCGAGTGGCGTCGTCAGCTAAATTTATGTCTGTTGGAACCCAACGCCAATCGGACGGCTCCGATGAATCGAGAATTTCAGCTATTCTATGAGCTACGAATGGCTTGTAGCGTCGCTGCGAAGATCGAATCCACCAAATTGTTGTTCTTGAGTCGCTCCAGTAAATTACCCGAGATACGGCAACGCTGTGATTCGCCCGTATGGATGTCTGAAGACGGCTACCAAGGACTGCTGCTTGCAACTCTAGACGTGGAATCGAGAGTATCTTTTTTGGTGCACATCTTGTCTTGGCAGCAACGAAAGCCACGTCCACTTCCCCTTGATACTGGATACGAAAGTACCCAACTGCGGCAAATGCACTCTCGCTGGCATCCGTAAAGATATGAAGTTCAAGACTCTCGGCATATGGTAACTTCGGCGAGTAGCAGCGGCTCACTTGAAATTGCTTGACGCTATTCAATCCTACCAACCAGAGCTTCCAACGACAGTAAATATCGTGTGGCAATGGATCATCCCAACCGATCCCAGTCTTCCAGATGTGTTGAAGAAGTATTTTGGAATATATAAGAAAATCTGCCAAAAAACCATATGGATCGAAAACAGCCATCACGATTCCCAGCATTTCCCTTTTACTTGGCGGAAGCGAAATGTGTCATCGTCTGTGTTCCAGTACATTCCCAAAACCTTCTCTCCGTCGTCTTCGGACTCCAAATTGACTGCTGATTGTAGAGGGCATACCCGATCGTTGAGCTTGGCTTGAACTGCCTTGATGTGGCAAACAAAGTTTCGAAGCGTAAAACCACCTTCAGCGTGAATCCTCTTGACATCCAAGCTGATTCGCTCCGCATCGTCTTGATTCGAGAAACTGCAAACGAAGTCATCAACGTAGTGGTTGTTTACAACTGCCTCAGCAGCTTCTGGATATATATTCTCGAATGATGTTGCATTTAGGTTTTTAACATATTCCGCTGCACAGGGTGAACACGCGGCACCAAATATCATGGACGACATGGCATAGACGCGTATTGGCAAATCACTACATCCAGCCCTCCAGAGGAATCGTTGAGAATTTTGATCATCAGCAAGAATCCTCACCTGCGAAAACATCTCCTTGATGTCTGCAACGACTCCAACAATACCTTGGCGAAACTTAAATAAAATGGATAAGAGCGGTTTGGCTCTCTCTGGCCCTTTCATTAACATAGAGTTAAGAGAAATGCCTCGAACTTCAGCGGCGGCATCAAAGACGATACGAAGTTTACCCGGCTTGTGTGGGTTAATGACGCCGAAATGCGGCAAATACCAGTTGCGGCTGCTCTTAACCTCTGCTTCCTTCGGTGATAGCTCTCTGGCGTAACCTTTTTTTAAATAATCAGCCATTTGATTTTTATATCGCTCGGCAAATTCGGGGTCTCTTCTCATTTTGGCTTCGATGTTATGCAAGCGCTTTGTTGCCATATAAAAACTGTCGGGCATGGAGACATTATCATGGCGCCACAGCAAACCAGTTTCAAATTGTTTTCCAACACGCCTAGTAGACTCCTCCATGATTCGCCTCGCTCTTGTATCGTCGACAGACTCCATTACTCTTTCGGTGTTGCTGACACCAAAGTTTTCGATTGTAAAATATGAATCCACCAGCTTATCGAGTTTACCAAGAGTATCGGTTTCTTTAATGTGCCAAACCATTGGTGTTTCGTGATTCGCATCATCCTTTGGCCCATATGCGACCCATCCTAGCTTTGTGCGGGTTGCTATTGGTTCGTTCTGTAGTCCCTCGATGGCGGAACTGGCAAAGCCCAAGTGACAATTGTCTAACCCGATGAGCAGAACCGGTCTGGCATCTTTGTAGCTACTCACAGGAATGTTTCGCAAATGGTGTGCGGTATCTTTATCAAATGACTGAATGGGCAGACTCAGATTTGGCACAGTTCTGACATTTTTCATTGGAAAGCACTGTGATCCTTTTTCAGCTCCTCGTATTTCCAGGGTGACCTTTCTGGATGGTTCAGTCACCACTTTGTCTCCAAACCATTGCAACGTCAGATTCTGCATTTGTCCCTTGAGTCCAAGTTGAGTTGCTATACCTTCTTCCAAAATTGACACCGAAGAACCCTCATCAAACATAGCAAATATTGATTTTTGGCCTCTTGGACCGAACAAAACTACCGGTAAAATGCGAAAAAGTTGGCTACTGTGGTTTTGCATTCGACAATTGTGGATTCTTTCCGAATCTTGTGAGGTAACCGCGGTACATTGTTCGTGCAACAGCTTATTATGGAACCGTCGACAACCGTTTTCGTCACATCTCTTTCGACTGCGGCATGCTGCAGCCCCATGACCAATTTTCATACACGAAAAACAGAGGTGCTTACTCTTAACGAGTTTCCAACGGTCTTCCATAACTAAGCTTTTGAATTTATCGCATTCCCATACTTGATGACTGGCCCCGCAACAAATACAAGTTCCTTTTGTGGTGTTCCTAACTTCTCCAGCATTTCTTTCAATGGTGGTGGTGTGTAACATTCTGCGTGGGTTGGCCGGATGACTTCTGGCGATGATACTTGTACTTGATTGTGGTACCAACTGTACAATTTTTGCCAGATCATTTAACCATGTGGCAAAATCCTTTACAGTAGAATATGGCTTTATAGTTGACGCATGTTTTGCCCACTCGAATCTCCGGGTCATTGGCATCTTCATTATCAGCTCCTCCAGAAGCATAGGATTAGCCAAGTGCTGCTCGCACTTAGCAGACAACAGGAATGCTACCCCGTTGTCCACCATCGTGGAAAACGGAACGAGTTGTTCTATGCGGGCTTCGACAATTGTTGGAAAGTTTTGGACTTTCGTAAGTTGGGCCTTTACTAACAGTTCTGGCCTGCCGAAACGGAACGAAAGTGCACTCATTACATTTGAAACGTTGCTAGGATATATCAACAAAGATGATACTGCATCCCTTGCTTCTCCTTGCAGACACTTTTGCAGCCGAATGGTGTTTTCTATGTCGGAGTACCCAAAGTTCTTCGTTGTTTCCTCGAAGTTAGCCAGGAATAAAGGCCAGTCCTCTGGCTTTCCCGAAAAATGCGGCAGGTCATACAGCTTTTTATACGGCTGAGTTACTACCGTTCCAGTGGCTGTTGTGTATGATGACTGCGTACCCAAGGTTGACTGGTTTTCTTCAGCTAGTTGAACATCGGCTTGGTTTAGATCGAGGGCATTGCATCCAGTTTGCCGGTCGATTGTTTCCCTTAATAGCTGAGTCTCCTTTCGATTTACACTCGCATCATTTCGCAGCTGGTCCACGGAGGTTTTCAATGCATTTAATTGATCCAATAGTGCACTGAGAATATTATTTTCTGTTGTTTGTTGTTGTGGCTCCATTTCAGTGTCTAATGTTGATGCTGACGGCGATTTATATCGTAATGGTGGAATTCCCTTTGTCTTTTGTTCACTCGTGCGAGTTGGCGCAGACATATAGCAAAACGGCGAGACGTAATACAAAATGGCGTCCTGCAGCTGCGGCAGGATGGCGTCGTCAAACACGTCGAAACTTGTAGTTCCACTGCAATGGAAATTCGGACAGCAATTTGTATTACGATAAAATTTGTGGTACTTACACGGCTGCTGCAGCTATTTTCAGCTGCAGCAAGATGTATATCAAGGCGATTCCACTCTCCAAGATGGCGTAAAATGGCGATTAAAGTCGGCTTATTTTTATTCCTTTATTTTATGGCAGCGGCACGGATAATTATTTTAATAATTTTAAAAACTTTGTTAGGCAAAGTAAACAAATGTGTTGAAAAAATGATAATTTGATATTTATTCACTAGTTTACATAGTTTTTGTTGATTTTAAATTGTATTTCGTTCACGCGTCCGCTGTTCTCAATAGAATGGCAAAGAATGATTTCAATTTGTTGTAGATGGGTAAATGTAATTTCTCGTTCAGGCGGTTAGTCATTGCCAATGTAATGGTGGTGAAAAGGTGGTGAGTTACGGTGGTGAATTACATAAGTGACGACAGAAGCATTAGCTATATTATGACCTAACACTAATAGCCCGATTCTCCCCATCATCACTGATGCCTCACAAGTCACAAGAAGAGGTTAAATTGATTTTGTGACTTTTTCGTATTCTCCCCCACAGTCACAACTTGTGAGAGTCACAAAAACAATCGAAATTGTGATCTCCTTCAGATCAGGTCACAACTAGCAAATTATTTGAGATTTGATATTTTGATTGTTTAGTAGTGTAAAAAATGGAAGTTGAAATGAATATGGCGTATATTATTGACAAAGTTTCCTCCGTAAATGAAAAGTAAGAATTTTACCAAAGCACAAAATATGTAACAAACTAATAATATTGATACGATTGCAGCGAAGACGGCTTTTAAATTCCAACTTCCTTGCCTTTTTATACTTCGAGTATGTATTACATATTGTTCTTCTCAAGTTCTCATTGCAGTTTTATTAAATTTGTTTTGAATAGTTTCTTTCTAACATAACTGTTATCAGAAGTGTATACGAAATAACTATATACAATACCTCTCAGCCAAGTCACAACTTGCAGAAACGTTGCTTATATATATTCACCTTTGCTGTGGTGAGTTTCGTTGTGACTTTTCTTGTGAGGATTATCGGAGAATCCGACAAATGTTATCGAGTCACAATAATCCTCACAAAGAATAGTCACAAGAGCTTGTGACTTTTATTTCCTCACAAGGGGGAGAATCGGGCTGTAAATCACCTGCATTTGCATTTGATTGGTTTGCTTGAATTTCAAGTTGATTATTAGACCTTGAATTCATTGAACTTTTATTGAAAAGTAAGCTTAAAAAAAACGTTTGATTTTAGTTAACACTGTCGTAACGCGAAGATACTTCTTTAAAATAAAATTTAAATATTCTCGGGACTTACAGTGATGCAAATCAGCAATATTTAATAGATACAATAAAAAATATTAGCCTTGTTTCCTAAGAAATAAACGTCACCAATGTGTTTAAAATTGAACATTTTTTTATTTGTATTTATTTAAATATTCATTGAAAATATTTTACAGATAAATTTACTTTATCGGCACCTACATTTTCCTTACAAGCTTCAAGATGACTTCATTGCCTCTATCGCAGCTGTATTTTGTGCAAGAATTTTGTTCGTCTCACAAATTGCCTTGTGGTTTTTTTTTTTCAAAATATCAACGCAATCTTTTTGGTACTTCAGTGAAGTCTGCAATAAAGCAGGTGAGTTCCGACAATCCTATGAATAAAAAGATTGAGATTTTTAAAGGTTTGTTTAATACTTCTTAAAAGTATTTTACTTGTCGGTTTTGATTGGTTGAAGTACTTGTCCCAGCATGGGGTGGACGGATTGATGTATTAGTTAAAGGGTCTGGTTCTTCTGTAGAAGTAGACAACAACACCTCCAAATTTGTAAATGGAGTTGTTGGTGAAAGGATTTCGACATCCTCAAAATCAACTTCGTTCGGTAACGTTTGGGAAATGGTTGGATTTGACACAGATGAGTAAAGTTTTGTGGGAAAACATTGCTAAATAAATGAGTCAAACCTTCCTTCCATTGGATCCAAGTTCAGTTAAGACTTCACTATCCCCGTCAATATTTTCTATACCTAAAATATCGATTACCATCTCATCTTCTTCATCAAAATAAACATCTCTCGCCTGACCGCCACCAGTTTTTTGTATTTCGTAACGCTTTGTGGACATTTTTTTGCGGACCTTTAACTTTATGTCAGACCAAGTCTGAAAAAATAATTATATTTATTTTGAAAGAAGTCATGGTTTATAAGTCAAAGCTTACCTTTTTATATTGCTTTTCGGTTTTTGAAGAACCTAAACTATTTAATTCTTCAGTAATACTATTCCAAGCTGACCGTTTTCTATTGTTGCCTTCAATCGATGGCCTAGCGGTAATTGTGTTAAAATGCTCTTTAATTAATTGTAAAAGCCGTTTTTTCTGGTCCGCATTTATTTTTGATTGCTTAAAAATATAAATATTAATATCTAAAGCATATAAAATTAAATACATATATAACAACCTGCGACATGTTTAACAATTAATTGTTGTCACCTAATGCCTGAAACACACGTGCAGTGGTTCTGCATGCAGTGCGGCACGCAGTGCAGCAAGCAAAACACACGTGCATTAATTTTTTATTTGACATACATGCAGTGCAGTGGCTCCTGTCATAACATTAAGCTTTCAAATTTGTTTTACTGTGGTGTTTGGCGTAATCGTTGAACATTTAACATTAAATACAATTAAAAGTTGTCAAAGTGTTAAATCTATTTTATTGTTATCTGCTTCCCAATCGTGTTATAATTTTTTGTATTTATACCTACGAATCACGAAGAAAGATTTTATTCGCGAATCCATTAGCTCATAATGTCGACTCGCTATTATTTTGGTGTAAGAGTCTGAAAATTTAATATTATTGAATAATTAATTGAAAATAATAACTTCGTCTTTTAGGTATTTGGCACACAGTGTTTGTTACCAAATGTTGGCGTGGTCCTTTCTTCCTTCGTGAGAATATTAAAGTTCCGCTCCTTTTCGTCTGTCATGATATTGGATGAACTTGTGATTTACAAAGAATCACATTGGTGATGGCCACTGTGTACACAATGCAGTAAACATTATACATTAGAAGGTCTTTTGGACATTCAAACGATAATTGGTCATGTTGCAGAAAGCAAAACCCTATCTAAAGATGAAAGTGTCTTCTTGATGTTTGGCAGCGATAACTCCATCGTTCGCTGGAAAAATGATGGCTTCTACTGTGTCCCAGTCGGCACGTGCAGACACGAAAGCGTGGCAGATCGGTGAACGGAATGTTTCGTGTTTGCACAACAGAGATTTGCAGCAAGATGCAAGCAATTAAATTTCACCACTTCGCTGGTATCTTTTAATGTTATGGTTATTGAGATATTTATGAAACCACGAAAACTTTGATATGTGTGCATAATATATGTGTCGAATTTAAAAAAAAACCGGTAATTGTCAATTGATTGCAAAAGAATCGTGAAATTCTGTGCAAGAACAAAAAAACACTTGTAAACAAAAAAAATTTTTTTTTAAGTAGAACACGATTTTAACACTGCAATTTGATATTTTGTAAATAACACACGATATAATAACACGAAAATAAACGAACTTGAAAATAAACAAACAATATTGTCAGCCACCGCACTCGCCATCGCCACTCGCCACCTAAATACATGGCGAGATTATGACAACTGAGAAATTTCCTTTCGAAGTTACGTGGAAATTTTTTCGTAATTAGAAATTTCCCAGTGACTTGATGACAGGTAATCCACACACACATTTTTATTTTCCTTGTGTACATATACACAACCCGCACTCGCACTCGCCATCGCTGTGGTAAGGAATCGCTACCCTGTTCTCTTAAATTCATTGTTTTTCTCCGCTTACTTCTTTCACTTCTATCACTAGATTTAATGAAACTTAAAAGATTTGGAGTACGTCTAAGTGAACTTCTTCTTCTTCTGTGCATTTGGCGATTTTTTTGAGTTCTTGTTCTTAAAATATAAATTTTCCTATTCGAAAAAAAAACAAAAACTTTAAAAGTTCATATAATGACCTTCTTGACCTCTCTATCTCCATTTCTAAGGGTACTTTTATGATTTTTTGCAAGGTAATTTTGCCAATGAAGTCAATTTAAATTTGATGGAAAATCTTTTGGCGCGATTATGCGCGAGATTTTTTCGGGAACCTTAAAAGAAATATCCAAATTTTATATTAATCTAAGAATTTTAGCTGGGCCCTCATTCGGTAAATTGATTATCGTTTGACGATAACATTTCGACGGTACATTTTGCATCATTTAAGATGAGTAGTCGTTTTTGCTGTCAGCGATATCACTTTATTTGCTTCACTTAAAACAATAATCGTCAAATCACAGACGATTATTGAGCGATTGCTCATGAGGACTCGACTACCGTCTGAGTGATAATCGTTTTCTAAATTACGGAATTACCCCCCTGAACTCGTTTTAACTCGTATAGATAACATCTATAAATTCTCCGATTTTGTTATCTTAAGGTTTCAAACCTCGAATAAGAAGTCATTCACATTCTCTGTACCGTCGAATACAATCTTCCATTCTTTCGAATTTACAAACATAGTTTGACGAAACAGCATTCGAATTAGAGTTATCGACTATTTGTGATGCACGATTATTTGTGGAAAACGAACCGTTTAGAAATCTGTCGAACTCTATTGGAAAATGTGGGTTAACTTGAGTACGATCTTGCTCATCAACTGGCCTAACAGGAGGAGCATTTATATTTAGATTTTCTAATATTTTAATCATAGTGTCTCTAATGGATTTAAGTTCTGCTAAATAAACGCGCTGATTGGCTTCGAGAATCCTTTGAAACGAAGATGCAATTGATTCCATCTATCATTAGAACCTTGAACTGGATGTGGTTGAATGTTAATACCATCATGAACTCTGGAATCCGGCAAAGCCTCTAAGTGGTTAACTGCATTGCCAGTTTCCAAAAATTATCTACTAGTATTAGCTTGATAAGGGTCACCATTTAGAATATTCGAAGCATTAGCTATATTATGGCCTAACACTAACACCGATTCTCCCCATCATCACTGATGCCTCACAAGTCACAAGAAGAGGTTAAATTGATTTTGTGACTTTTTCGTATTCTCCCCCACAGTCACAACTTGTGAGAGTCACAAAAACAATCGAAATTGTGATCTCCTTCAGATCAGGTCACAACTAGCAAATTATTTGAGATTTGATATTTTGATTGTTTAGTAGTGTAAAAAATGGAAGTTGAAATGAATATGGCGTATATTATTGACAAAGTTTCCTCCGTAAATGAAAAGTAAGAATTTTACCAAAGCACAAAATATGTAACAAACTAATAATATTGATACGATTGCAGCGAAGACGGCTTTTAACTTCCAACTTCCTTGCCTTTTTGTACTTCGAGTATGTATTACATATTGTTCTTCTCAAGTTCTCATTGCAGTTTTATTAAATTTGTTTTGAATAGTTTCTTTCTAACATAACTGTTATCAGAAGTGTATACGAAATAACTATATACAATACCTCTCAGCCAAGTCACAACTTGCAGAAACGTTGCTTATATATATTCACCTTTGCTGTGGTGAGTTTCGTTGTGACTTTTCTTGTGAGGATTATCGGAGAATCCGACAAATGTTATCGAGTCACAATAATCCTCACAAAGAATAGTCACAAGAGCTTGTGACTTTTATTTCCTCACAAGGGGGAGAATCGGGCTGTAAATCACCTGCATTTGCATTTGATTGGTTTGCTTGAATTTCAAGTTGATTATTAGACCTTGAATTCATTGAACTTTTAATGAAAAGTAAGCTTAAAAAAAACGTTTGATTTTAGTTAACACTGTCGTAACGCGAAGATACTTCTTTAAAATAAAATTTAAATATTCTCGGGACTTACAGTGATGCAAATCAGCAATATTTAATAGATACAATAAAAAATATTAGCCTTGTTTCCTAAGAAATAAACGTCACCAATGTGTTTAAAATTGAACATTTTTTTATTTGTAATTATTTAAATATTCATTGAAAATATTTTACAGATAAATTTACTTTATCGGCACCTACATTTTCCTTACAAGCTTCAAGATGACTTCATTACCTCTATCGCAGCTGTATTTTGTGCAAGAATTTTGTTCGTCTCACAAATTGCCTTGTGGTTTTTTTTTCAAAATATCAACGCAATCTTTTTGGTACTTCAGTGAAGTCTGCAATAAAGCAGGTGAGTTCCGACAATCCTATGAATAAAAAGATTGAGATTTTTAAAGGTTTGTTTAATACTTCTTAAAAGTATTTTACTTGTCGGTTTTGATTGGTTGAAGTACTTGTCCCAGCATGGGGTGTACGGATTGATGTATTAGTTAAAGGGTCTGGTTCTTCTGTAGAAGTAGACAACAACACCTCCAAATTTGTAAATGGAGTTGTTGGTGAAAGGATTTCGACATCCTCAAAATCAACTTCGTTCGGTAACGTTTGGGAAATGGTTGGATTTGACACAGATGAGTAAAGTTTTGTGGGAAAACATTGCTAAATAAATGAGTCAAACCTTCCTTCCATTGGATCCAAGTTCAGTTAAGACTTCACTATCCCCGTCAATATTTTCTATACCTAAAATATCGATTACCATCTCATCTTCTTCATCAAAATAAACATCTCTCGCCTGACCGCCACCAGTTTTTTGTATTTCGTAACGCTTTGTGGACATTTTTTTGCGGACCTTTAACTTTATGTCAGACCAAGTCTGAAAAAATAATTATATTTATTTTGAAAGAAGTCATGGTTTATAAGTCAAAGCTTACCTTTTTATATTGCTTTTCGGTTTTTGAAGAACCTAAACTATTTAATTCTTCAGTAATACTATTCCAAGCTGACCGTTTTCTATTGTTGCCTTCAATCGATGGCCTAGCGGTAATTGTGTTAAAATGCTCTTTAATTAATTGTAAAAGCCGTTTTTTCTGGTCCGCATTTATTTTTGATTGCTTAAAAATATAAATATTAATATCTAAAGCATATAAAATTAAATACATATATAACAACCTGCGACATGTTTAACAATTAATTGTTGTCACCTAATGCCTGAAACACACGTGCAGTGGTTCTGCATGCAGTGCGGCACGCAGTGCAGCAAGCAAAACACACGTGCATTAATTTTTTATTTGACATACATGCAGTGCAGTGGCTCCTGTCATAACATTAAGCTTTCAAATTTGTTTTACTGTGGTGTTTGGCGTAATCGTTGAACATTTAACATTAAATACAATTAAAAGTTGTCAAAGTGTTAAATCTATTTTATTGTTATCTGCTTCCCAATCGTGTTATAATTTTTTGTATTTATACCTACGAATCACGAAGAAAGATTTTATTCGCGAATCCATTAGCTCATAATGTCGACTCGCTATTATTTTGGTGTAAGAGTCTGAAAATTTAATATTATTGAATAATTAATTGAAAATAATAACTTCGTCTTTTAGGTATTTGGCACACAGTGTTTGTTACCAAATGTTGGCGTGGTCCTTTCTTCCTTCGTGAGAATATTAAAGTTCCGCTCCTTTTCGTCTGTCATGATATTGGATGAACTTGTGATTTACAAAGAATCACATTGGTGATGGCCACTGTGTACACAATGCAGTAAACATTATACATTAGAAGGTCTTTTGGACATTCAAACTATAATTGGTCATGTTGCAGAAAGCAAAACCCTATCTAAGGATGAAAGTGTCTTCTTGATGTTTGGCAGTGATAACCGCACTCGCCATCGCCACTCGCCACCTAAATACATGGCGAGATTATGACAACTGAGAAATTTCCTTTCGAAGTTACGTGGAAATTTTTTCGTAATTAGAAATTTCCCAGTGACTTGATGACAGGTAATCCACACACACATTTTTATTTTCCTTGTGTACATATACACAACCCGCACTCGCACTCGCCATCGCTGTGGTAAGGAATCGCTACCCTGTTCTCTTAAATTCATTGTTTTTCTCCGCTTACTTCTTTCACTTCTATCACTAGATTTAATGAAACTTAAAAGATTTGGAGTACGTCTAAGTGAACTTCTTCTTCTTCTGTGCATTTGGCGATTTTTTTGAGTTCTTGTTCTTAAAATATAAATTTTCCTATTCGAAAAAAAAACAAAAACTTTAAAAGTTCATATAATGACCTTCTTGACCTCTCTATCTCCATTTCTAAGGGTACTTTTATGATTTTTTGCAAGGTAATTTTGCCAATGAAGTCAATTTAAATTTGATGGAAAATCTTTTGGCGCGATTATGCGCGAGATTTTTTTCGGGAACCTTAAAAGAAATATCCAAATTTTATATTAATCTAAGAACTTTAGCTGGGCCCTCATTCGGTAAATTGATTATCGTTTGACGATAACATTTCGACGGTACATTTTGCATCATTTAAGATGAGTAGTCGTTTTTGCTGTCAGCGATATCACTTTATTTGCTTCACTTAAAACAATAATCGTCAAATCACAGACGATTATTGAGCGATTGCTCATGAGGACTCGACTACCGTCTGAGTGATAATCGTTTTCTAAGTTACGGAATTACCCCCCTGAACTCGTTTTAACTCGTATAGATAACATCTATAAATTCTCCGATTTTGTTATCTTAAGGTTTCAAACCTCGAATAAGAAGTCATTCACATTCTCTGTACCGTCGAATACAATCTTCCATTCTTTCGAATTTACAAACATAGTTTGACGAAACAGCATTCGAATTAGAGTTATCGACTATTTGTGATGCACGATTATTTGTGGAAAACGAACCGTTTAGAAATCTGTCGAACTCTATTGGAAAATGTGGGTTAACTTGAGTACGATCTTGCTCATCAACTGGCCTAACAGGAGGAGCATTTATATTTAGATTTTCTAATATTTTAATCATAGTGTCTCTAATGGATTTAAGTTCTGCTAAATAAACGCGCTGATTGGCTTCGAGAATCCTTTGAAACGAAGATGCAATTGATTCCATCTATCATTAGAACCTTGAACTGGATGTGGTTGAATGTTAATACCATCATGAACTCTGGAATCCGGCAAAGCCTCTAAGTGGTTAACTGCATTGCCAGTTTCCAAAAATTATCTACTAGTATTAGCTTGATAAGGGTCACCATTTAGAATATTCGAAGCATTAGCTATATTATGGCCTAACACTAATAACACGATTCTCCCCATCATCACTGATGCCTCACAAGTCACAAGAAGAGGTTAAATTGATTTTGTGACTTTTTCGTATTCTCCCCCACAGTCACAACTTGTGAGAGTCACAAAAACAATCGAAATTGTGATCTCCTTCAGATCAGGTCACAACTAGCAAATTATTTGAGATTTGATATTTTGATTGCTTAGTAGTGTAAAAAATGGAAGTTGAAATGAATATGGCGTATATTATTGACAAAGTTTCCTCCGTAAATGAAAAGTAAGAATTTTTGTACTTCGAGTATGTATTACATATTGTTCTTCTCAAGTTCTCATTGCAGTTTTATTAAATTTGTTTTGAATAGTTTCTTTCTAACATAGCTGTTATCAGAAGTGTATACGAAATAACTATATACAATACCTCTCAGCCAAGTCACAACTTGCAGAAACGTTGCTTATATATATTCACCTTTGCTGTGGTGAGTTTCGTTGTGACTTTTCTTGTGAGGATTATCGGAGAATCCGACAAATGTTATCGAAGTCACAATAATCCTCACAAAGAATAGTCACAAGAGCTTGTGACTTTTGTTTCCTCACAAGGGGGAGAATCGGGCTGTAAATCACCTGCATTTGCATTTGATTGGTTTGCTTGAATTTCAAGTTGATTATTAGACCTTGAATTCATTGAACTTTTAATGAAAAGTAAGCTTAAAAAAAACGTTTGATTTTAGTTAACACTGTCGTAACGCGAAGATACTTCTTTAAAATAAAATTTAAATATTCTCGGGACTTACAGTGATGTGATGTTGTTATAATTCAATTTTATTCTTGCCTTAAACTAGCCCCACGTTGGGCGCCATATATTTTGTTGCCTCCTGTTCCTTCGCTTGGTCTTTCGGGCATACCTTGACATGCGGTCAGCATGGCCCAGCTAAGCTCCCCGGAAAATGGGGTGGTTCTTTGCCCTTCAAACCAAAACAAAAACAACAAAAGATAACCTACTTCATGTCAAGGGTTTATCTCATACTAAAATAACTAATATTTCCAAATCTACTAGCAATCCAGAAAAATATACTCATCAAAAGAATGGAGATAGCAAATTATGTGTGTTGTTGCTAAGTTGCATTTGTTCCCACTTTATGGCAACGCCATGTCAACATTCTCACCTGTATTTTAATTATGTTGTCCCTATTCTGAAAATTTAGCTAACCTCAATTACCACATCCTTAAAGAAGTACTCCGACCATATTCAACCCCATAATGAATAACTCAATAAACTTTCATGTTAACTAATACAATATTTATTTATCGATCATCAAATTTATTTCTAGTTTTTAAGTTTTACTGTAGTTTATAAGTTTTACTTCCAAACTTATTTGCTTGCATGTTTCAATAGATGTCCAAGATGTCAAAGATCAATCGTTTTTATATATACAACAAATAAAATGTTTTGAAAAAAAAAAAATTAACTCACGTGTTAAAATTAGTTAAAATTAGTAAGGAGAACATTTTAAACACGGGAGTATATACTCCTGTGTTTCAAATGTTCTCCTTCGGTGCTGGACATTGTGATCACAATTTCCGTCACGACATGGAATTATCACTTTTCAAAAGAAATTAGGTGGACAATAGAGAACTAAGTCTTCACCGTCAAAATTATATGTATTTTGTCTGTTGTTTTATTACCTGGGTTATTATGTATTTAATTCCCAAACCTTTTATTTGTTTTAAGCATGTAAATTATTATTTCTGTTATCTTAATATTCGTCCCGCCGCGTCGTGTATATTTTTCTTTTTTTATACCCTATCCCATAGGGGTATATTAGTTTTGATACATACTTTGTTACATAGAGAAATAATTTAGCTAGGTATACCTCAAAGTATATATATCGACTCAGAATCGCTAGCTGAGTCGATTTAGCCATGTCTGTCTGTCCGTCCGTACGTCACCAGTTTTTGGGGCCTTAAATTTTAAGCTAGAATGAGAATTTGGTACACGTGCTCTTTGTTGCTCCCAGCAGAACAAGTGTACAAATTTTTGGAGTCAGCCCACTGCCACGCCCCCTTTTAAGAAAAACTTAGTTTTTGGCCAAACCGTAAAAAATATGGAAAAAGTTTCTGAACAACAATCGCAATATCTATATTTCGTCTGTATAAAGTTTTTTGCCACGCCAATTTCAAAATTTTTAGAAAAAATTTCGATGCGGAATCGTTGGTTATATTAATATGAACATTTCGTCTATAGACCATTTTAACCTACGCCCACTTTTTGGGGGCGTTGTTATATAAAAAACATTTTCATACACTACCCCATAACATATGCAAGAGAAAACCCTTTTTTTGTGTAGAACCATAAAAGTGTTTTATAAACTTTCTGTACAATTTGTTGTGATAATGTCATTTTCTCTATTTAATACCCATTCTGTTTTATTCCATGTCCACATTTTGGGGATATTAGTTTTACGGATGGGATAGGGTATTAGACGATCCGCACAGCGGATTGCAGCCTTCTCATATGTTTTTGAACACAAGTGATTAAATCATTCCAGTAATCTAAATTGTTTTATTATCGAACTCAGTCCGAACTGATTGAATAAGGGCGATAAGAAAACTCAACTACTGTGAATGTAAAATATAATAAAAAGTTTTTATCTTTATCTTACAAAGAGAAAGTTATTGTTTTCGTAAAAATTCTCGGTCGGAGATTTTGATTGATTCTAACATTACGATGATAGCGGAACCCAAAAAGGGGTTTTTTTTGAATTTCGTCCGTCGGTCTGCCTGTCCGTAATGGTCTCTCCAGCCTAAACGTCTTGACCGTTTTTTTTTTAAATTCGTATCCAGGGTTTTTTTTGGTCATAATTCTAGACCCTATTTTTACTTTTAACCATTATAAAGGGTTTTTCAACAGGAACGCTACAAAAGCAGAGCGACAGGGACAGCAAACGATGCCATATTTCTTGCCGCTCTTTTGACATTTCTCTTCAGTAAGGTTTGCCATTTCATGATGGAAAGATATACGAGCCAACAACGAGTCGAATTTATTAAAATTTACTACCGAAATTCGGAGTCAGTGGCCTCAACGTTACGAGCGCAACGTCCAATTTATGGTCGTCATAATCGTCCTAGCAGATCAGCAATTGAGCGTCTAGTGGAAAAATTTGAATCCACAGGCACAGCACAAAATGTCCCCGTGCCAGTGAGACAAATAAGTGCCCGTAGTGTTGAGAATATTGCTTGATATTCAGTTGAAGAAAGCCCAAATGTGTCTCTCACACGTCGTTCTCAAGCGTTGGGCATCTCGTTGTGCCGTCGTTGTGGCGAATTTTGCGAAAAGATCTTGGCCTACATCCTTACAAGATTAAAATTGACTGAAGCCGCTTGACCACCAGAAGTGTCGTATGTTCGTGAATTGGGCTGAGCAACAACTTGAAAATGATTCGGATTTTCACCGAAAAATCATCTTCAGCGATGAGGCACATTTCTGGCTGAATGGCTTCGTCAATAAACAAAATAGTGGTCAGGCAGCAATCCACGCGTACTCCATGAGTCATCATTGCATCCCGAAAAAATTACGGTTTGGTGTGGTTTATGGGCCGGCGGCGGCATTGGGCCGTACTTCTTCCGTGATGATCAAGACCGGCACGTTACTGTGAATGGGAATCGCTACCGTTCAATGATAACCGAATATTTTTGGCCCCAATTGGATGATATAGACCCGGAGGACATGTGGTTCCAACAGGACGGCGCCACAAGCCACACAGCGAATGTCACAATCAATTTATTGGAAACCAAGTTTGGAGAACGTGTTATCTCACGCAATGGTCCAGTCGCTTGGCCGCCTCGGTCGTGCGATTTGACGCCGTTAGACTATTTCCTGTGGAGCTACGTCAAGTCTATGGTCTATGCCAACAAGCCAGCGACGATTGATGAACTGCGTACGAATATCGAACGTGAAATTGCAGCAGTATCGGCCGATTAATGCTTGAAAACCGTCGAAAATTGGGTTCAGCGTCTGGACTTCTGCAAGCGTGCCCGTGGTGGCCATGCAAAAGAAATCGAGTTCCATACATAATGGCATCGAACGTACTTTCGCAGGAATAAAGAATTTCATTGATATCCAAAACCGTTTTTGTTTAATTTAAAAAAAAACTTTTGTAGCGCTCTTATTGAAAAACACGATATTACCGGTACCTGCCATATAAAAATTCCCAACTAACAATAATTCTTCTATAAGGCACAAAAATGTAATTTCCACAAGCAATTATTTCTATAGGCCTTGTGCATGGAGGTTGTGCATGGAGGTTAAGAATTTTGGCAGTCGATTGTTTGTTTAAGACATTATGCAGGAAAATTCACAAGCATAACCGAAATTGTGATAGCGAAACTTCTATAAGGTTGTTTTTAAGGTTCCGGAGATGTGTGTACATGTACCATAAGTTAAGATGTCGGTAGAACTTCGCACAAGTTAATCCGAAGCATAGCACGTATAGAGCTTACGAAAGAAGGCTTAAAAAAGCCAAGGTTAAAAGATCGGAAAAAGGTGAAAAGATCGGGACAAGGTGTAAAAATTGGAAAAAAGGTGAAAAGATCGGGAACCTACCGTAGAATTAAACTACTTCGTTGTACTTACTCGTCTCTCATGTTCGAGAGTACAGCCTAGTGGATAGCGTGTTGGACTCATTCGCTCACCAACTCCCGTAGTGGTGAGACGTCTAGTTCTCGGCAGTGTTTTTACTATTTTAAAGTGAAAGTTAATTCTGATTAAGTGGCAAGTTGGCCAACCTTTTCCAAGAAGTGTGTTAGAGCGTAGGTGTTGTCACCAGGTTCACAAGCGAGCTACCCCTGGTTCGAATCCCAGCCAGGCGTATGCTTTTTTTTTTCCTTTTTCTTTTTTTTTTTTCATTTTTAAAATAAAAGAAAATAACAATTAAATCGATAAGTGGTCCGTGGCCGTGTAAGAGTGGCGAACAACGGGCAAGCGGGAGGTGAGGCGTTCAAGGCCCACTCGAGCAAGGAGTTATTGGCAGCCTTTTTCCACAACAGTGAAGTAACTAACTTTATCGCTTGGGAGAATAGGCAAATCCAAATGGAAGCGCGAAAAGTAGCGGGGTTGTCTAATGATAGCCCTGCAGTTACGGGACATGCAAAGAGGAGGAAGAAAATGATTTATACACCGAATCTTGTGAAACGGCGTACAAACACTGCTTCGGCCGCGCTGCCAGCTGAAGTGCAGGGGACGTCTCGACCTACGACGTCAGCGGCAGCGAAACAACAAAAGCAACAAAGGCAGCTTGCCTCTCCATCAGATGATGCGGTGGAAGTTTCGTACTTGTCCGAGGAGGGGGAAGGGCGATATACCGATGAGAGTAACAGGTTTGCGGTGCTTTCATCAGATGACGATGACGCCGAAGAGAAGGAGCTAAGCGAGGCCATCGAAACATTTGAGGAAAAAATCGAACATATAAAATCCCAACTGGAACCGCTAATTCTTGCGTTAAAGAAAAAACAAGAAGAGCGTCGTGAACGCGAACAACAACAACAAACGGCAGTGGCAAACACAAGTGCGAAAACTGCGGCAAGCTCAAATGCCAGCAACCGCAGCCGCTGCCAAAGAACAAACAACAACAACTACAAGAGCAACAAAAAAAGCAACAACATCAAACGCAACCACCAAAGCAGCAACAGCAAACGCAACCACCAAAGCAACAACAACAGCAACCGCAAACCCAGCAACAACAGCCACCGAAGCAACAGCAAGCAAAGCAGCAACAACAACAGCAGAAGCAGAAACAGCAGCAGCCACAACAGCAACAACAACAACAGCAGCAGAAGCATCAACAACAACAGGAGCAGCGGCAGCAGCAGCAGCGGGAACACCAGCAGCAGCCACAGCCGCCTAAAAATAAAAAAGAAAAAGTGCCACCAATCAACACATACAAACTGGACCTTAAGGAAACCATTGAAATATGTAAGTCGGCCATAGGCAATAATTTTACAATTAAGCGTTTGAGTCAAGATAGGCATGCTATCCACTGCTTAACAGTTGAGCAGTACAAAATTATTAGAGAATTGCTTGCAGGCACCACAACGGAGTTTTTCACATTTACTCCGAAAGTAGAAAAATGCCAGACGGTTGTCTTAAAGGGCATAGATTCCTCAACGGATCCGCAGGCGCTGTTAAGTGAGCTTCGCCAAGTAGCGACGGACGATCTCGAAGTCGTTGGAGTAAAGCCATTCACCACAGTGAAGGCCAGACGGGAGAACCGGAAACTACCGATGTTCCTCGTACAGCTATCGCCCCAAAGCAAACTGGATAAGTTGAGGAGTATCTCAGTCCTCAACTTCCAGGTTGTGCGCTGGGAAAAATTAAAAAGAAGCGACAGCATGCTTCAATGCATGCGTTGCCAAAGGTTCGGCCACGCCTCAGCCAACTGCGAAATGCGGTCACGCTGTGTGAAGTGTGGACAGAACCACATCATAGGAGAGTGTAAGCTAGGAAAGGAGCGGGTCGAAGATATGACCCTGCTTAAATGTGCACTATGCGGAGGCGGCGGGCACCCTGCAAACTATCGGGGCTGTCCAAAGTTTCAGCAACTAAAACTTAATAAAAAAGCGAAGCAAACGGTAGTGGTGAATCAGCCAGCCGTTCGCCCTCCCTCAACGTCCGTCAACCCCCAAATTTCCTACGCCCAAATGGCGTCAGGAAAGGGAAAAACGGTACAGCATCCACCAAAGGAAGCCCAACAGGCCCCCGTGCCTCAGGCTCCAGCAGTAGATGCGGATGTGTTGACTGCGTTGCGGGCCATTCAAGGCCAGCTAACCGGTCTTCAAAACCAGTTACGGGAGCAGGCGTCAAGGGTAGACTATATCTACTCCTTGTTGCCGAGCTTAATGCAAAATAGATCGTAATGGGCGCGCTGTCAGAGAGACCCTTAAAGATCCTGGCTGTGAATGTAAATTCACTGATTAGGATTGAACGTAGAGCTAATCTGTTCCAACTGTTAAAAGACCAAAGTCCCGATGTGCTTATGGCTAGCGAAACTAAGCTAAACCAGAAGCATAAATTGACTAATAGTAATTACAATATCGTAAGAAGAGACCGGCCCAACTCCACTCAAGGAGGCGGGGTCGCTATCTTTATACGAAAAGGCATTAGTTATAAAGTCATATATAGTGGTGAAGTGCGCCGATTCCGGTTGCTGGAAGCCTGCGTCATATGCATTCCTCTCCAACAAGGGAAGCGATTGTATGTGATAGCGGCCTACGCACCGGAAGCACCTCAGCCTACACTTTTCACAACAGAGCTCGGAAAACTTTTCGAATCTCTGAGACTGAACTCAGTGGAGAACTTTTATCTTTTGGCTGGAGATTTAAATGCCAAACACGCAGATTGGGGAAATCAAATACAAAATCCTCGGGGTAATCATCTGTACAATTGGATGGTCCACTTCAATGTTGAATATAGGATCGACATTCTCGCCACAGATAGGCCATCGTTTCCGAGAAGCGGTGCTTTTCTGGATCTTTTACTGCGAGACACAAGACTAACTGTTACTGACAAAGTAGGTCAACACCCGCGAAACTGTTTACAGACGATCGAGTACGACAGTGACCACTGCGGACTCGCCGCCGTAATACAGCTTCCGAACGAGCTTGTGGCGTTGGACGAGTATGTGCCTGTGCATTCTTACAACTACGGTAAGATGCGCTGGCCACGCTTTACCAACGCCTTATCAAGAGAACTACGTTCGAGGGACATTCTACCACCAAACAACCGAAATCTGACAAACAACGAAATCGACAACTACTTACAACAAATGGACGAATCGATCCAAAGGACAATGAACAGGACGATTCCAAAATACAAAGAACGTGACATAACGTCTTCGTACAGAAACGCGACAATTGACGCACTGCACAGACAAAAAAGCGGACTTCTGACAAGACTTAAAAACTTGTACAGACGACTGACAAACCCACGCGACCCGGAGATTAGAACACTGAAGGCGTCGATCAAAAACATCAACCAATTGATCAAGGAGAACTATCGGTTGTCCATTAATTTGTTTTGGAATAACAGAATTCGGGCCGTAAATTCCAGCGACCCGAGTATGTTTCCACAAATTAATAAGATCTTTAGGAGGAAAGGTCATAACGACCTTCCGTGTATTAAGCTCCAACGAACAACTGACAATACAAACATACTTTTGACAGCAGGAATCGATCCAGGGGAAGACGTCTTCAACGACGATTTCTATGTTATTGAAGATCCTCAGAAGAAAGTGGAGGCAGTGGGGGCTGTTTTTCAGGAGGTGTATAAGGTGAATGATAGCATTCGCCCGAACCGCATCCTGGAAAACAATGCCCTGCTCCATCACTTCTACCTAAGAAATGACATAACGCAATGGCGATCTGAGAACCGCGGTTTCACGCGGTTCGATGACGAAAACTTGGCAAACGCCATAGTCGCCGAGCGAAGTGGGTCTAGTCCCCTGTTAATTTCGAAGGTGGAACTCCAGACCATCTTCGATTCCATAAAGAAAAAGAAGTCAGCGGGAGTCGATGGTATATCCAACATTGTACTGCGACACTTACCCCCTGAAGCTGTGGACATTTACGCCACGCTGTTCAACAACGCGCTGAATAATGCATATTATCCAGTGCGTTGGAAGACGGCGGTGGTTCATCCTCTCCCGAAAAGGGAAAGGACAACTCCAATCCGGCAAATTTCCGGTCGATAAGTCTCCTTCCGAGTATCAGCAAGGTATTCGAAAAGATTCTCAATCGGGCTCTGTTCAAGTGGTCTGAGGACAACAATATTATACCAGAGAACCAGTTTGGTTTCAAGGCCGGACATGACTGTATTCATGCCGCCTCCAAGCTCGTCTCTGATATACAATGGAACAAAGCGAAAAAACAGTGCACGGGTGCATGTCTGGTTGATTTGGAGAAGGCTTTCGACACCGTATGGTTAGAGGGCCTCTATCTAAAGCTGACCAGACTTGGCATAAGTAAACCACTACTATATATGCTTCATGACATGTTGACTGGTAGAACGTTTGTTGTCAAAAGTGGCAATGTAACTTCTACCACCGAATTTTTCATTAAAAATGGTCTGCAACAGGGAGCGGTGAACTCGCCGATTCTCTTCAGCATTTACACCAGCGATATGATAGGTAGTCTTACTCAGGCAATTGCGTATGCGGACGATCTTATCGCGTACAGATCAGCACCTACTGTCGAGGTCATCCGAACTCTTTTGCAGCGGGACTTCGATAAGATCCAGAGATATTGTGATGACTGGAAGTTAAAAATCAACTTTCAGAAATCGGAAACTATCCTGTTTAGGACACCGTTGTCTAAGGCCTCTAGGGATACGAGAAAGAACTGGCGCAAGCTGGTGATCGTTGGACCAAACGGACATCCACTGGCGAGCAAAAGTGTAGTAAAGTACCTTGGCATCTGGCTGGATCAGTATCTATATTTCGGAAGACATGTAGATGCTGCTCTGGCGAGAGCTAGGGGAGCATTTGCCCTGACAAGACGATTGTTTTATAGCAGCCGTCTTGACAGCAGGGTGAAGGTGATTTGCTACATGTCTCTTATCAGACCGATGATTGCCTATGGGTGCCCGGTGTGGTTCAACGTTGCCCCATCTCAAATGGAAAAGATACGGGTGTTTGAGAGGCAGTGTTTGAGAAGCTGCCTTGGACTTCACAGAACACCAGTATCTGACTACACAAAATATTATTCCAACCAGGTCCTATACAACGGGGCCAACATAAACAGGATAGACAATTTTCTGGTGAAACTCATTCGGTTTCACGCGGCAAGAGCGATGACCTCGAGCAATAGTCTCATCTTTGGGGCCTTCTACCCCAATGATGAATATTTCGAAAGTGCTCGTTTAAGCGGCTTTATTCCGCCTGAAGCTTTCCTATTTTTGGATAGTCGAGGGCTGATACAGGACAGATCGGCGGTTCCGCTAATCTACCACGTCTTCCGACGAACTGTGGATAGGCGGCTCCTGTACGACCGAGACGTAGTCGCTCAGGGCAGGAGTGTGTCCGATTGGGACCGTCGGAGTAGGTTGCAACAGGAGAACCTGTTGTGGTGGCTGCAAGATTAGTTATAGGTAGTTGACTCTTGACTTTCACTTTGAAGTATGGCCGACTTTCATATATCTAAGGTTTCACTTAAGGGTAGGTTAAGAAAAACAGTCGTGGTGGCACAAAAAAAAAAAAAAAAAAAAAAAAAAATACAAAAAAAAAATACAAAAAAAAAAAAAAAAATACAAAATACAAAATACAAAATGCTTGCTGTGGCTGTTCTAGTTTTAAGTTATTTTTAAGTAGTTTTAATTAGTTATAAGTAGTTTTAGTTAGTTCATAAGTAGTTTTAATTAGTATGTAAGTTTGAATAAAAATAAAAAAAAACACATGAAACCAAGTTTTTTTAAAAAATGTTTCTTGGTCAAGAAAGAAAAAGATAAATATATAGTTAAATAATTAAATTAGATTTTAGGCCGAAAGGCATTAGTTTTTAAGTTGTTATTGTTTAATTTAGGATATCCGCAGAGGATAAGTAAGTTAGTTAAGTTAGTAGATAAGTAGGCTAGTTTTTCAGTAATTTTTGTCTAGCATTTAAGATAGTTCTAAGTTGAAGAAAAATAAAAATGAATTGAAAAAAAAAAAAGCGTGTTGGACTGACGTGCGAGAGAGCCCGAGTTCGAATCCCAGTAAGATGAGAGTTTTTATAAATTTAATTGCATTGAATTTCATACATACAGTTCATAATAACGAAATGGGTTTATTTATAAGAGATTAAAATTGGAATTAAGAGATTGAAATTGGAATTAATAAAAGTTTTAACAATAATAAGAAAATATGAAGACAAAAAGAAAATATTAAAAAATAATGTTATTTTTCAACTTCGAGAAGATTTGCAAATATTTTCGGAATGACTTTAATTTGCTACTGTATGGCCTTTTATAAGCAAACTAAAATTGTTCTTTAAGGCTTATTAGATGTATGTAAAGAGGTCTTATAGAAGTAAATAGCTTCCTAAAAGTGCGCCAAATGTTTTTCCAAGTAATATTGCTGGAGAGGAAATAGCTTCGATATTGCTTTATCGAGGCGAAATTGTTAGTTGGGTTATACATAAACTTAATTTTTTTTTTGCATTGGCTCTAACGATTTTGACTAAACTTTATATACGCCTTCGGCATTACATATGAGTTGCAACATAACTACATACCCAGTTTTTTTTTTTCGAGGAAATCCATATACCTACCGGATTGTTGCATTTAGGCCATATAAAGAAAATTGTCAATTTCCCGCAAACTATTAAGTCAAATGGAATGAAATTTAATTTGTATACGACTATTACTGTTTGCAATAATTCCACACAATTAGTTTTACTCCAACTATTTAAGTTTTGGCAAATAAAGGAAAATCATTATTATTCACATAGGCAAAGATTCCTTCAAATTATGGAATAATCGTTTTTATAATTATCTACATTTCGAAATTATTTACATCATTTTAGCATGAATAATCAAAATTAATATTATTGTGCATTTTGGAAAAAAATTGAAAATCCTCAAATTCTCTCAGGCTTGGGATTTGATCCAACGCCCAAATCTCTGTGAAAGAGAATGTTCCGTACGACCCAGTCGTGCACCCACCACTCGCTTTTTAAAAAAACGCTACTAAAGATAATATATTTTCGAAACGCTGAACTGAAACACTCGGTATACACTATGCTGCTTCATCTACTTACATATTAACATAAATATTTACTGATTTATAGCCATGCACAATTTACATAGATATGTGAGATTATAGATTTAATATAGGGGTATGTAAACACATCATTATTAGATCTTTGATATGCACGCATAATAGAAATGTGATTATTTCCATTGAACTGATACAAAACGAGCGTACCTAAGAAATTCAGTTGAAAAGTGCTGTTGATTCTACCAAAGCAAACAAATATAGATTTAAACTATAAAAGTGTAATAACTATCACCATGTGTTATGTACACACATATAGGGCATAAGAAAGTATATGACTGCAATAAACTCAACCATCAGGCACTGGCAGATACAAATCAATCGTACGTTAGCATACTTGTTGAAAAGTGCTCTTTGATTCAACATATGTACAACATCTTTGAAGCTTAAAATTAATTTGTTTTTATTTTGACGAACTGTTTTATTAATAATGGGTGTATTTATTGTTCTATTATTGACATTGTTTGGTTTCATTGCATTTTCGTGCATAAAGTCAATCAGAAGACCGCCAAATTATCCGCCTGGTGAGAAGATTATGTTAAATTATAATTTAAATTTATTTACCACTTTGAAATAAATTTCGATAAACATACACTTCCACGAATAGAATTATCCGTCGCGTTAAATATATAAGTTTTAATCGAATGTACTTGTTACTTAAAAGTACTTTTCTGGGCATCGCATTAATGTGTTTTCTAGTGTAATTGACTAAACTGAATACAAGTTCAGTCACTTTATTGCATGTGTTGTATAGTAGAACTTGGTGACAATGATTCTGTGATTGGTCTAATGTATGTTTATTAATATTTAAAATATATTTTTTTTATCTTTGGTGTTTGTTTGGTGTTTTTCCTGAAAAGTTTTACATTAAACATTTTAAATTTAATAATTAGTAATTTAAAATTATGGAGACACCAATACCTATGTTTGTTTTGCACCAACTTTAGTAGGGGTGTGATGTAACTGTTACATTTTCACCGAAAGGATCAAGTAAAAAACAACATGAAAAGGGTACAATCCGATTTGCAAATCGCTTAATACCTATTCTATTCAATCTTTGTAGGCGAATTTGCGCGTCCGGCTGTACCTACATTACATAAAATTGCCAGTTCCGATCTAAATAAAACTCGATTGTTACTTTATTAATATATAAAAGTATGTATTTATTTCGCGTTATTTTAAAAATGATCTCGATCTCGATTTATGATTTGCGTCCGCAATAGTCTTCTATTCTTAAAAAAAAAACTGAATCTTCTTGTCGTTCCACATTGGTGTTTTAATGCCAAACCGTCTGCTGTTCCAGTAATATTTTATTCGCATGTAGTACAGGGTGCCTCTTAAATTTCATTTCAGCCACAAACCAATACAGAGATATATTTCGAATATATAACAAAATTTTTTGTTTAGTGTTTAAGAAATAAACTGAAACTGATGACCATTCTGCCAGCCGGTATTGCAGCTAGCTACTAGATCATATGCATTACCCTCTTCTTCGAACTTTAGGATGCACAGCTGTCAGCAAAATATCATCCGTTGGAAAGGCAGCTCCCAAAACCGCATACAAAGCGCTCCCAGCACCCACCCATATGAGGACTCGCCGGGGGAATAAAATTCAATTTTATTCTATGTGTAGTCAATGATTCTCGTCTCCTGGTCTAATTTGTCATGAAATTCGCGTAGTTCATGCTCAGCTCAGGTCATCCTCGACGTGCAATAAATTTACGCGTGGCATTGAACACGACTTCTTCTAGTTTCTTAGCTTCTACCAAATTGACTAAACTATTTGTGTTTGTTCTTCTGCAAAAGCCATCATTTCCGCTAATTACCCAGCCCAGCCATGACTTACTGGCTATTGGGCAATTTCTGGTTCTGTGAATAACTTGCCTCGATGCAGTCAGTAGGCATTATCTTCTTCAATTAATACCGACTGACGAACATCCTTAAATCCATCGAATTATATTTTATGTAGTTATGGATAATTAGAAATGAGGTTCTCCTTATTAATTGTTTGCGTTGATGACAAAATCGAGTTCAATGACCTAACATTCTTCATAGTTTAAGTCCTTGCACCATTGCATGAATATCGACGTTCACCAAATAGGAATCCTCAATTGTTGTTATATCACCGTTTGCCCATTCCACAGTGAATCGTTTCTTGGGACCTGACAAATCAAGCTGATCGGCTAATCGTCGTTGTAGTTCCCGGATCAAGAAGAGCAAATGTTTTGATAGCTTTGGATGCACTCTTTAATATAACAGGTATGACTCTCAATTTCGTTGATACATCTTATATGGTTCCATTCGTGTTTGCGTTTATTTCAACTGATATATAATTATGCAACCGTTTATTGTGAGATTTACTGCATCCGTCCTGGTAGCACTCTATTTTTTTCTATATTGCCTAGCATTGTGATTTGGTTTCAAACAAGAAAAGCCTTATTTATGTGCTGTAACTTGCTTCCAACGATCGTTAACATTCATTTTGCTAAAGGTGGAGCAACTTGAGACATTCGAGCATTGACCTTTACATATAATGCATTTGTTTGATTTTTGTTCTGATACTTCTACCGCTGCGTTAACTTTTGTCTTTTGACGCTTTAATTCCTTTGGGTGTGAGCAATCAGTAAACAAGGAAGTTCTCAAACTGGCTGCGTGTGCTTTCCTTTCCATACAGTTTAAAAAATCACGTAAGTTGAACATTGCCTTGTCATATATGTCCTCGGACCATAAGACGTTATACACCGGTGGAAGTTTTCCTTCCAATTCTTCTAGCAGTTGCGGATTATGCAAGTAGTCAGCTCTGTTCATAAGCTCTAGCATCACTGTAAGATTCTCTACTGCATTAGGGAATGTGATTAAAGACATGGGTTTGTCTTTTCTAAGAGGGAGAATATTCTTTACATTATTCTGAAGAGACATGATTATATATTCTGGTCGTCCAAATCGTCTTTCAAGTATTTGAATAATCCTGTCAGAAATACCTATGTGCTGAAATTAAAAGATAACTGACGCAGTCATATGCATCACCCTTCAAAGCATGTCTTAGTCTGCATATATTCTCCGACTGGCTGTATCTTCCGATATGCGATGTGCGAGAGTACTCGCTGTAGAATAATGGCGATTCTTCGGGTTTACCATCGAACCTTCGAAGCTCTAACTTTGCCTGCCTTGCCATGAAGATAGTCAACATGTCCATGTACGATGCGTGTGGGTTTTCTTGCTGTTTTATATTTTGGAGTTCAGTTGTAAGACCTGGAACTCCTTAGTTCAACATTCTTATTTTATCAGTTAAAAATGTATTATTATCAAACTCATTATTAATATTAGATTTGTTATCCCAATTATTATAATTTTTAAATTTATTGTATGTTTTATTTACCCTATTAGTATTGCATGCATTAAATTCTGAAAATCCGCCCCGTCTGCACACATACCTGCGTGTTCCGTCAGATACATTGGAAAGATACCAGTTGCTATTTATATAAGTTTCCCGTTCCAGTACCATACCATCCACTGGTTGCGGTTGTGAAGTAAAATGTATCTCGTACTGTTTCACAATCACAATGGGACGTTATCATTATCTCTTTGCAACCATCTGGAATAAAACGTAAAACCCATCTATCGAAGTACACTGTGTCTGTGGGGTTGATTGTATATGTTGTCGATTGTGTTCTAATGTTTTGTATGGACACCTGCACTTTTTATCTATGACTCCAACAGCTAAAACAGCACACTGTGGTGATTCTGACTGAGAACTTAATTCCGTATGCGATCGAGTGTGATTCGAAACTGTAGACTGTGATACCATGGAATTTGAATCAGCGCTTCCGTGTGGTGGTGGAGCACAGTCGGCGTTCTCTAGCATTGAAATGAATTCTGTGTGCGGACGAGCAAGTGTTAGTGGATGCAACACAGATGCTTCGCACTGTGAATTGTCGGATCTTAGCAGATTATCCCTAGACTTGGGATTTGGGAATGGCTCCTGTGCGTGAATGAACATGTGTCATAATGGGCAGCGTCGATTTTTCCGATATTAATATAAAAAAGCATGTATTTACTTCGCGTTATTTTGAAAAGGCTCTCGATTTATGATTTGCGTCCGCACTAGTCTTCTTTTCTCATTGGTGTATGACGATGTATTTTTCCCATTTTCGGATGAACAGAAACACATTCTTGGTAAGTTTCTTGTTTTACATATATGTGGGTACTCAAAACTAATTCAGCGTTATGTTCAAGTTGCTTAAGAGAGCTCTTATGCCAACGCGTAAGCCATAAGCAGCTGGAAGGCCGAAATATTCATTCCAATATTGTTTATATGCTACTCTTTAGAAATTGTCTACCCAATGCAGCTTTGCAGCCCCGGCTGAGGACTCATCAAGCTACATCAACTGGAAAGATACCCGCTCAATAATTATGCAAGTATGGATTTACATAAGCACATTTTTGATCATTCGAACAAGTGTAAACATTTTTGAAATCCGCCCACTGCGACGCACCCTTTTTAAACCGTAAGGAATTTAAAAAAAAAAGTTTTTTGCCACGCCCACTTTTTGGGGCCGTTTTCCTAGAAAACCATTTGTATACTCTACCCCAAGGCATATGTAATAGAAAAACGTTGTTTTTTTGTCGAACCACAAATGATTTTGATAAACTGTCTATTGTTCAGACAGTTTATCAAAATCAAAAAAGTTGTGACAATGTCATTTTTAATATTTTATCGCCATAAAGCCGACATTTTGGGGATATTAATTTTAATGATGATAGGGTATTAAACGATCCGCACAGCGGATTGTAGCCTTCTTGTATACTTTTGTGAATTTTTGATTGATTGATATTATTCGAGACTGATTATATTGTAATTGATATTAAAATACCGAAGATTTCTAATTTTGTGATTCTTTTTGTTATGGAATTATAAAATACTATTTAACTTATAGAAATGAATAATATATAGATATTTATATTTTACTTAATCTATATAAATAAAAATCAAATGTCGTTCGTTGAGAATCGCATCACCTGAGAACGGCTGCACCGATTTGGCTATTTTTATTCATATGATCCTCATAACCCAACTTAGGTTTTTACGGAAAGAAAAATTGACCACGCCTACTTTTACGCTAATTTTTAATTAAATTTTTGAAGTGTTCGTCATAACGCAACTTAGGTTTCAACGGATAAAAAAATTGACCACACCCGCATTTTTTGATATATCTAAAATCGGATTTTTAGCAAAAATTCCTTGTGATTCCACGGTCAACGCCAGCTGATGAACTTGATGCATGTTTGAAGTCGTCTTTTTTGTGAAAACACTTCAAGAAACTCAAACTGATTACGAATATTCGTGTCGAGTTGCAGAACGACAAAATCCCTGTTGACATTTCGACCGGCTGTTTTAAATTTCCCGTCGCTTTCTGTCAGCTTATCGAATCAAAATTCGAACTCATCCGAAAGGCGCTTTCAAAAATTGCACAAACTTAAGAAATGATGATTGGTTGATCAGTGGATTCCGTTACTTCCCAAGATGATGTCGTCGAATATTCAACCGAGTTTTTAAACTCGCAGGAATTTCCACCTCACAATCTCCAACTAAAAGTCGAAAGTGAAATATGAACCAACCACGTCTTTGTAATGGCACTCGGCTTGCGGTGAAAAACCTCAAGAACATCGTTATCGAAGCAACAATACTTGAAGGGAAATACAAATGAGGAGACATTTTGATACTACGAATCCCAATGGTTCCGACTGACTTGCCCTTCCATTTTAAGCACTTGCAGTTCCCGGTACGACTTGCATTCGCAATTTGAATTAACAAATCGCGAGGACAGTCTTTGCGTGTTTGTGGCATTAACCTTGAAAATCCATGTTATCGCATGGTTATTCTTTTTCACCTGCTCGCGTGCCGATACGCCATCCGCATTATTTTTTAACGCGCCAGACAAAAAAACAAACAATGTCCTTTATAATAAGCATTGCAATGGACGAAATTATATCAAAGCAGAGCAATCGAAAAACAGTATTAACTTATTTTAATTTTTATTTATATAGATTGGTTACCTGAATATCAATTTATCAATCAGAATATAAATAAAGCACCTTCATTGTTGTTGCAAATATAAATAAAACATACCACACACCTGTATAAATACAAATGATCATTCAATAATAAGTTTTAAATTTTGAAGGCAGAAAAACGTTTGCCGGGTCAGCTAGTTACTTATAAAGTAACAATAAAATGAAGTAATAAGAAAATATTTATTTAAGTTAGTAAAAAAACGTTTTTTGAACTGTGTGGCTCTCAGGCGCATGTTTATCTTTTCAGTGCTAAAAATAAGATTATCTTTCTAGGGTTAAACCGAGTTATATTAATGTTTTTATTTTTTATTTTTATGAGTCTTAGCTTTTTTGATGAGCTAATTAATTTACCCCTATTACCTATATCATAAGCTATGGCAGGTGCTATAAAATTCGTTTTTTTAGTAAAACGCTTCGTCAAACAAAGAGGCTGTATAAAAATTTCATCGTTGTTGGTGAATGTTACTTACCAAGTCATCTCCGCGGGCTTTATAAAGCTCAGCGTCAGTTATCATTTCCGGTAGCCCTATTAAGCTTGAGTTAAGATATTGCTAACCTTACTTCACTTTGGTCGGGTGGTTGGCAGTTTTTGCTGTCGTTGCCAATATTGAATGGTTCGTTCTTCCTGACAGCGGAATGTTGTTCGTCATCGACGTTTAACAGTCTGCAGAAGTGGTTCTTTCATGTCCTCGGCATCGACTTTGTCTCAACTACGATATTAAAATTATTCATCACGACAGGATTCTGTTCGAGCCTTGAATCCTTGGCTTTGACCTTTCACACTTTGGTAAAACTTGCGAACATCGTTCCTGGAGCGGCAACTCTCTATATCCTCGATAGCGCGCCTTTCTTGCTCTTTTTTCTTCTTTATGAAAAGCCGATTTTCTTCGCTTCTTCGTTGCCTTAAGAGTTTAATGGCAGCGCTCGGCTTCACCTGTATCTTAGCCTTTAAGGCTTCATTCTTATTGGCGAGCATCTGTCTGCATTCCTCATCAAACAAGGGGTTCCTTGTTTTTGGGCGAGAGAAACCTACCACATCAGTTGCGACTTCTTCGACATTCGATGCTGATGGTATGTTGTTAATCGGGAGGTTAAGGGATACGAGCTGCGCGAAGGCCTTGGCGGTTTCTTACGAATGCAGTCTTTCGACATTAAATTTTTTTCACAGTATTTCTGGTTTGTTGTGGCATGCTGATATTTACTACCCCACAACAAACTTGGCTGCAACAAGGTAGTGGTCCGAGTCGATGTTAGGCCCTCGGAATGTTTGGACATCCAAAATACTGGATGTGTGCCTCTTGTCTATTGCAATGTGATCAATTTGGTTGACTGTTCGTTGATCTGGAGACCGCCATGTCCCCTTAGGGATATCGAGGTGAGGAAACCGTGTGCTAGTTGCATTTCGTTCCGTAGCGAAGTCAATTAGCCTAAGTCCGTTACCAGACGTGTTGTCGTGTAGGCTATGTTTTCCGACAGTACTTCTTAAGATGTCTTCTCTTCCTACCTTTGCGTTAAAATCTCCCAGCACGATTTTAACATCGTACTTCGGTAGTCGCTCATAGGTTTTGTCAAGGAGCTCGTAGAAGCAATCTTTAACTTTATAATTTTTTTCCTCCGTCGGAGCGTGAGCGCATATAAGCTTATATTGGCGAATTTGGTCTTGATGCGAATTGTTACACTGCATTCGCTAATGGCATGGAAACATATAAGACTTATTGCCTAAGTCAGGCACTTATGACAAATCCCTATCCGAATAGTCGCTGCTTCTGCTGACTATAACACGGTCCGTAATAGATGTCACAGTTTTTCATCCTCTCCTGGTTATGTTCTCATATTCCAGGTGCAGATACGAACGTTGTTGTCCTTTATTCGTGTAGCAGGGTCGTCAACAATAAGATCAGTGCTTTCCGAGGCTATTGGCTATCGTAACATATAGCAAAAAGCTAACTTCTTTCAATTAACAATAATTTATTTAAACACACACTTATTTATAATTTTTATCTAGAATTTTATTATTTACAAAAAGATTATTTATTCACGTTTAACATACAATGACACTTATTTGAAATCAAATACTAACAAAGTAATTTCCATTAGGTAAATTTACTCAGTTAACACTATTTAAATCACGTTCAGCTTCAGGTCAAATTTCAGACTGGTGATGCTTATCCCTTCATCTCTATTTATATTACTCCACATACTGATCTAAAAACTGATTAGCAACATCCGGATATAGTTTAAGCCAGAAACGTCTACAAATGATCAAATATTCATAATTTGACAGATCCTGCAAAAAAACAAAACGTCGCATAAAAAGATTATTTACAGTGAAGAGCCATGTCTTGTTTTCTATACCGGCCAAACTCCTTCTAATGCATGATGAAAATTGATAATTCTCGTAGCTCCATTAGGGTTGGGAACAACCTCACCTAATCATTCGATACCAAAAACGGTTTAAACAAGGTGACGTATTGTCGTGTGATTTCTTTAACATAATTGAGAGGATTGTGCAAAACTCCCAATCCAACACTAGAAGCACAATTACTATAAATATGTGCAACTACTAACATACGCCGACGATATTTAGATCCATAGTAGGACTCAACGTGATGTCACTGCCACGTTTGCAAGTACATATATAAAAGAAAGCGACAAAATTTAATCTGTTTTGCCTTAATTCACAGCAATGGTGTCGTGTAGGCGCTCGTAGGCAGCTCCTTCGCAATACCTAACCTTTATATTGGTGAATTTGTTCTTGATGCGGATTGTTAAATGCGTTCGCTTATAACAAATTTTACATCCGAAGTCACTGTTTCTGCTCACTATAACTCGAACTATCTACGAACTCATATTAATTTGTAATTTTTTCATTGCAGGTCCAAACTTTCTCCCATGGGTGGGGAATACTTTACAACTCAGACATCAGGCTCGTCAAGTTGGAGGACAACACATCTTGTTTGAAAAATGGAGCAAGAAATATAATAGCAATGTGATAGGCTTAAAACTTGGAGGAGAATATGTGGTTGTTGTTCTTACATATCCATTAGTTAGACAAATACATATAAATGAATCGTTTGAAGGAAGGCCAGATAATTTCTTCCTTCGATTGCGTACAATGGGAACGAGATTAGGTATAACATGTACAGACGGGAAACTATGGTACGAACACCGAAATTTTACAATGAAACATCTAAGGCATATAGGTTATGGTCGTACCCCGATGGAGCTTCATATAACAAATGAATCAGAGGATTTAATAAAGTATATTGATCAATTAAATGAAAATGCTGTCTGGCCTGGGTCATTTTTAGCTACAAGTGTAATCAATGTTCTTTGGTCACTTACAACTGGACAACGAATAGATAGAAATGATAATCGGCTTGAAATGCTGCTATCCTTGCTTAATAAAAGATCAAAAGCATTTGACGTATGCGGTGGTATTTTATCTCAACTACCTTGGTTGCGGTTTTTAGCTCCCGATAAAATTGGATACACATTGCTATGTGAGTTAAATAAACAACTACATAGTTTTATCATGGAAAGTATTAATGAACATAAACTGAATTACTCGAGCGCAAAGGAAGATAGTGATTTAATTTATGCATATATTAAGGAGATGGATTCACATAGAGACAGTTCATTTAATAACAATCAACTAACGATGACAATATTAGACTTTTTTATTGCCGGATCGCAAACAACTAGTAATACAATAGATCTCTGTTTAATGACGTTGGCTATAAGACCTGACATTCAAAATACTATTTTTGAAGAAATAAAAAGTAATGTAGGCCGAGACGAAGTACTTAATTTTACTTCGAAATCAAAATTGCCATACATGAATGCATTTATTATGGAAATTCAACGATTTTACCATATTACTCCAATCACAGGCCCCCGAAGAGCTTTATGGGAAACCGAATTATGTGGATATACTATTCCAAAAAATGCTACCATTTTAATAGGTTTGAAGAGTGTGTTGATGGACAAACAACACTGGATTGATCCGCAAACGTTTCGCCCCGAAAGGTTTTTGGGTGGTGATCAAAACGTAATAAATGATGATTATTTTATACCTTTTGGACAGGGGAGACGTCGTTGCTTAGGAGATATGCTAGCCAGATCTTGTATGTTTTCATTTTTATTTAAAATATTACAGAATTTTAAGTTGGAGATTCCTATAGATACTACTATATCTACAACTCTATTACCGGGGATTACACTTTCGCCCAAACCATACAAAATAAAATTCATTAAAAGACGTTGATAATTACCGTATTGTACTATAATTCTGTAATGTATATATAATAAGAAATTTTTAATAATCTAAGAAATTAAAATATATGTTTAAATACGAATACCTACTACATAATATAACACTTGAGTTAAAATAAAAATATTATTCAATAATAATAATTGTTTAAACTGAACTTATTTAGTTTCCAAACGCCAAATTTCTAATTTATGTTATTGAACTGTGGGATTCCCTACCTCTAAGTGTTCGATTGATGAGTCGCTCGATCCAATTTAGGAAATCACTCCTGCAGCACTTCGCGTCACTTTAATAATAACCATTTTCTGTTTGTATACCCTATCCCATAGGGTTATATTAGTTTTGATACATAGTTTGTAACAGAGCAATAATTTAGCTAGATATACCTTATCGGTATGTCACCGATTTTAAGACCTTAAATTTGGAGCTAGGAGAATGAAATTTGGTAAAAATTTAAAATCAGTGGGCCTTATATAGATGATATATAGACAATGACATAGTCTAAATATCCTGCCCAGACACATTTTTAATTTTTTTATGATTGATCAAAAATGACTTTTATGACGTGGGCGTGGCAGTGGGCGCATTTTGAAAATGTTTACGCACTTGTATAAAAACATTTAAAATTTAAGGCCCAAATATCGGTGACACACAGGCGAGCGGACGGATGGACGGATGGACAAACATGGCTAGGACGAATCAGCTAGCGATTTTGAGTCGATACATATACTTTGAGGTTTATTTATCTAAATTATTTCTTTAGAAATAATTTCGGGAAAAAAACCCGTAAACCCAAATCCAAAGTGGAACAGCAAACGCCGAGGGATGCATGGCTAAAAAGGGAGTTTTAAGCCGCTAGTTTGCGAATTTCGGATACCGGGCTACCTCCGATCGCAAGATAGCCTTCCTGTCGTTAGACGGGTAGACCACGGGTGACCAACAAATCATCCGAGTAGTACCGAGTAGTAGTAATTGTCAAGAAAAGCTTATCTCAAATTAGCCGTTCGGATTCGGCATAAAACAGGAGGTCCCACACTGTTCAAGAAGTACACACGCACAAATGAATGGTTGTTAGAATAAACTAGGCGGTGGACCTATTGCGATAATTTTTTTATTTTTTTGGGATAGGATATAAAAATGGATAGACCGTTATACCCGACGAATATTATCTGCCCAGTTTTATATTTCTCCAAGAACATTTTTTTTTGTTATTCTTTATTTCATATCAAGAAACTTAAATATGTGTACAATAATTCAAAATTAATTAAAAAGATTTTTAAATTTTTGAGTACCATCTATTGTCTAATGAATGATAAGAGGCGAATGTACAGTTATATAAATGAAAATAAAACAATTGATGGGGAAAACAAACATTAAAATTGTAAAAAATAAAAAATAAAACAAATAATGATATTGTTGAAGAAAATATGGAAACAAAAGATTCAATTATATGTTATGTATAAGTAATTGTTAGATCATTGGCGTTAAAAAAAACGTCAATTTCCGAATGGTTTAACGAGAAAATCCATTTTTTAATATCTTTAAAGAATACTGTTTTCACTCTCTCACACCTTAGTTTTTCAGGTAATGTATTAAATAAATTAAAACAAATACCCATACAAAATTACATACATACATATATAGATATTAGATAAAACATATATCTTATACTTTTAAAATAACATTTTTGTCACACATGAAAACACATTAACACGTAATATACAATGCCTGCGAAACACCAACATTTTACACGAAAGCAAGCGGAGTATCCTTTAGTGAGTCACTAGTAGTAGGACATAAGATTGTTCATGATCAGCCTAGTACTTCAGAAGAAAGGGAAATTATTTAGCTAGATGTTGCGAAATGCGAATACTTCAGTGCCGAACTCTGTGGACGAATCCGACGAATGTGTGTATAACACGAAAAACGCTAGTTGTCAGCCTCTCAATTCATTCAATTGAACAATTTGACTCTTCTCAAAACCAAAACCTCAGTGGCGCAAGTGGTAGCACTTGTCTCACTCAGAGATAAGCTTACACAGATGGATGATTAATTGGGTGACTGGTGTTACTTGTGTGGCTACAAACGTATGCAGTTCTTTTGCACTTTCGACGCTAATATATTTATGGGGTTTACTTTTAATTTATTTTTCCCAATATTTGTTTTATTAAAATTGTTAAATACACAATCAATTGTAAATAATAATAATCACGAAAAAATAAAAATTGTGTGGATGTCGATTGAAATTGAAATGTCAAAACAAAAATAAATCCACCACACTACTAAACAGCTGTTAATGAAAGTGTGCAAACCTAAAATTTTTCGTTTACTGAATTCTTTCAATTGGAAATACATGTATTCACTTCACAGACAGGAGTGCACTGGTGGTGGATTACAACAAAAACAACCAACTCTTGCGGGGATTCAGGGTGAGAGAGGTAGAAGTTTGGTATCTCTTTACTTCCCTTATCTCTGGTGTTGAGTGCATTTACTTAGGGAAGTAAATAGTGCTCGAATTTAAGTTTGTTTTCAAATAAGTGTGATTGTATTGTAAAACTTGAATAAATTCATGACTGTTTTGCAAATAATACAGTTCTAGAAATAAGAATGTGTTTTAATAGATTATTGGTAAACATAACGCAGAAAGGCGTTTTATCATTCGAAGCCCGGCTGCATACAAATTTGTGTCAGAAGTGGGATAAAACCTTTTCTGGACGAGAAGTTTCTAGAAAATAGTGAACTGTGAAGAAAAGGTTAATTCGGATTATTCGAGAATTTTTAGAGAAGACATAAAAAAACAATAACATGGTGAATAGTGAAAATTCGAGAATAGTGAACAATCATTTGGTATACGATTAAGGGTATGATTGTGAAAAAGGTGTGATTAAACCATAATGTTTCGTAAATCATTAGATCAGCTAACCATTGCGTCTTCATGACGCAATACAGAAAAATAGTGAAGATCCTAATTCAATTGTCTTTGATGTTCAATTGTCTTTGATGTTAACGAGAAAAACAGCTCGAAGGGCTACGCGAAACACAGCGCCAACAGTCCGAAAATCAGAACAACAAATTGGAACAGCAGCTCGAACAACAAAGCAAAAAACAACGCCAACAGCTCGAGAAACAATTCGTTTTGAGAATGTACTAGAGTCAACGTTCACGGTGATTGATAATCGATTTAAAAAAGTCAAAACTACATTTATTCCGTAAAGGAGAAAGTTGGGAATTTAGAAAATTATGTAGCAGCAATCGTAAAGAAAGTCGAGAAAGTAGAGGATAATTTTGAGGCTAATGAAAAGAAAGTTGAAGACCTTGTGTTCTGGATTATAATATTATTTTCTTATTATTCATTACTTTCATTGTAGTTCATTTTTTTATTTTATTTTATATGGTTTTAATTAATTTTTTTTTCGTATTAATTATTTAATTGTTAGTTTGTTCATGCGCTTTATTGTTTAACTTTGACTGACCGTACTCTTTCGTTCCTAATTGTTGTATTCGCGAAAATGTACATCTACACTATCTCTCAACGTTAAGAGCCAAAATGTTCGTCCCGTTCGATCCACGGCGACGCGACGTGAACAGAGAATACACAAAATTCTTGCTGCAATTTAACATTGGTTGTAAAACCGCATAACTGATTGTCAAGGGTTGCTGTCGTTGACCACCCCACAACTTGTACAGAGAGAATGCAAAAGCTTTGTTGCATTTTACATTGTCTGTAAAACTACATTACTGCGAGCTGATGGCAAGTTTTGCAAGTTTTTGGTAGGTGGCCGTCGATGATGTTCTTCACTAGTTAAGTAAGTACCTACACTGTTCAATCTTTTGTTCTCTTGAAATTAATCGTTGAGTTACTTAAGTATAAAATCGAATCTGTAGTTTAAAAATAAAATAAAACCGAAATTGTAATTTACACCGAAAATCAATCGACTTTTTTCTTTCTCTCGTTTAATTCATCGTTGGTGGAAATTAACAATTCGAGCTCAAACATTAAATGGTCCTTCTGCGTCGGATTTAAATTGAACTTTGTTCAATTAAATCGAATATTTAAACTTTAAAATAATTTTGTTCGTGAAGTGCGTTAAGCGTTGATTGTATAGCATATTCAGAAAAATCGTTTGAACAGTTTACTAAATAATTCGTGATTGGTTTTTGATAAAGGATCAGTGGTATCTTTTTTCGTATCGTTTATAGATACAATTGAACCCACAATTAAAAGTGAGTACGTTTAGTATGAAGAAAAGTTTTTTTGCACTCATGCAAGTTTCACCAAATTTATTCTCAAAAGACAATCGGTTGAAACCAGTAAAGAACAATCCGTCGATAGTGAAAAATCTGCTTTAGCTCAACTCGCGGAAAAACAAATCACGCTTTTGAAACGACTGATCGTTCTGCAAATAGCATTCAGTCACTAAAGCTTATATCGCCATTCACGGGTAACTTCTTTTAGAAATTTGTTTATAAGAACAACAGAAAGGCAGCTACGTCTTTCGGATACACAAAAGTTCCAGTATTTGAAATCGTTCTTACGGAATAATGCTGAAAAATTAATAAAGCATTTGCCGGTTTCAGATGCCAACTATCTTGAAGCGTAGGATCGTCTGGAAAAACGGTATGATCGGGCACCTTTGTTTCTCTCCCAACGGTGGTCGGTAATAATGTTCAGACATTACGGAAAGTAACTGACGCAGCAGAAGAAGTCATTCGAGGACTCAATGCTCTTGTTTTGAATAGTCGTCATCTGTGGCTAATATATTTATTGATGAGTAAACTTGATAGTGATACCAAGCAAAGTTGGGCTCAGCACATCGTTTCGCGTGAAGACTGTGAATGAATGAATTTTTAGGGTCTCTGCAATCATGTTGTGATGCTTTTGAATCATTCCAGTCTCTCAATCGGTCCATCGGTACGCGTCATAAACAACTCAAATTCGAACACATGTTGCTGAATCAACTAAAACATCTGCAGTGTCCCAAATGCGAAAATAAACGTATTTTACAACAATGCAAATATTTCATCTCTCTTGATATTGACTCTCGTCGTGATTTAGTCAAATTAAAATCTTTGTGTTTTAATTGTCTTCGTGTGGGTCATTCGGCAAACAAATGCCGCTTATCATATCAATCGTCGCATCAACCTCAGTAATCAACTCAACATCAGGCAATTCTCTCCACCCCCTCCACTTCGACTGCTGTACCTCTTTTTTACAATCACTCTATTGACATCGGCTTATCAAAGCAAACTATCTTACCTACCATACTCGCTATCGCTCAGTACACTCAAGTCAATAATGTTAACTGTGGGGTTCTCATATATTCTGGATCCCAAGTGTCGCTTGTTGTCGAATTCTTTGCGCAAATATTGGGTCTTCCTCGTAGGAATGCTAGAATTCCTATTCTCGGTGTTTCATCTAGTGACAGAGGTCATACTAGGGGTCGTATATTGACGAAGTTATCCTCCCGATGAAACCGCATGAACACATTTGTTCATTGATGCATATATGTTTAGCAGACTGACATCAAATTTGCAATCCCAGTCAATCGATGTATCGGCTTGGTCGCATCTGAACAATCTTGAGTTGGCAGATCCTCAGTTCAATGAGTAAGGTTCCATCGATGTTATTTTGGTTGCAGATAAACATTGGTGCACAAATTTATGGATCTACCGGATTGCCTTATGCGCAAAATACTTCTTTTGGCTGGGTGGTAACGGGTGAATTCTTAGACGTTCAACATTCGCATCACACCTCTATTTCATCTGTACATTATACGCTAGATGTTGACGGTTTTGGGAGCTCGAAGAAATTAAGCCAACTTCAAATGACTCGATGACGAAGCTGAAAGATATTTAGCAAAAACATTCTTGCGCGTGTCAGACGGAGAATATATCGTTCAGTTGCTATTCAAAATTTCATCACTAGTTTTTGGTTCGTAGTTAAAATCAGCAGTTAGTCGATTGTACTCAATTGAACAGCGTTTCCAAAGAGATCATACTTTACATGAAATGTACAAACATTTTATGCATGGGTATATTCGTCTCGTTCTGAAATCGACACTAATCCAGGGAAGCATTTTTACTTACCTCACCATGCCGTTTTGAAGCCAAACAGTTCGTCGACGAAATTACGTGTGGTATTCGATGGCTCAGCTAAGGATTCTGCTGGCGGCAACTCGCTTAACACTCAGCTGCTCATTGGCCCTGCGATTTAGTCGGAGTATGTTTACGATTTCGTCAAGATAAATACGTGTTTACCCCTGATGTAATAAAAATGTTCCGTCAGATATGGGTTGATGGAAAACATATTGACTTCCAAAGGATCGTTTGGCGCGAAAATCCATCCGATAAACTTCGTCATTTCAGATTACTTACTGTCACATATGGAACCGGCTTCGGCACCTTTTCTATCTGTTAGAGTGTTGAAACAGATTGCTGGGGATTAACAGTCGCAATATCCAAATGCGGCTCGTGTTTTGTTGACTGATGTTTACGTAGACGACATTATGACAAGCTGAATTGGTAACGTTCTTGTCTCTTGTAAAACTCGAGTTGCGAAAATGGAACTCAAACTTTTGGCCCTTGCTTGCTCGCTTACCTCAAGACCATTGTGAATTTTCGTGGTTTGACATTGAACGTTCTAATTCTTCCATAAAGGTCCTAGGTATGTATTGGAGCCCTACCTCTGATGAATGTTCGTTTCGTATGACAGATTATCGACTGTGCATGAACCCTTATCTCGGAAATTGCTCGGATATTCGACCCGTTAGGATTCTTGGCTCCTTCGGTCATTTAATTCAAAGTTATTTTTTGAAAACTGTGATCATCTGAACTCAAACAGAGTTTGGATGATCCTCTACCGTCAGCGTCAACGAATCAATGGAATACCTACCAAAGCGAACTTCACGAGGAATATTGCCATCACACGTCGTTCATCATCATCTGTGGTTGACCGGACCATCTTGGCTCTCGATATCACAAGAACATTGGCCTATATCAACGATCTCGGTGTCACCACCCGATGAAGCTCGGGTTATAACAGAGAAACGACAAACACCCAAGGAAGTCTTATCATCGATAACTTGTACTGATGTTGTACAAAATCATATAGATAAGATATCATCTTGGCCTCGTCTGCATCGTATTCTCGCGTACAGTGTTCGGTTCATCACTCGTTGTCGCTCCAAGCACTTTCCAATAGTGAAACGGACGCGGTATTTTGCTAGACGAATTCAAATATGCAAAATTCCGAATTCTAATGCGTGAAAAGAGAAACATTCGTTAGTGAAATTAAATGTCTCATAACAAATCGCGATTTACCACACAAGTCAAAACTACTGAGATATAATCCATTCCTTGACAAGGATGGACTATTACGTGTTGGTGGACGTATTAAACATTGTCACTTGTATTTCAACATAAAACATCCCATTATTCTTCCCAATAACCATATTGCTCTTCTTATAGTATAGCAAATTCACAAGAACCATCTTCATCCTGGTGTGCCAGAAATATTTGCTATAGTTCGCCAGCAATATTGGATTTTGGGTAGTCGCAATCTGATCCGGAAACTTGTCCATGGCTGTAAATCTTGTTTTCTGCAAAGGAAAACCAACACCTCACAACTATTGGGGGATTTGCCGCAGCATCGTGTTAGGCCAAGTAGACCATTTACTAACACTGGGTGTGATAACTCTGGACCGTAAACAATCAAACTTTCTCGGGGTCGTTCACCTAAGCTGTCCAAAGCCTACCTGGCACTATTTGTTTGTATTTAGAGTTGGTAAGTGTCCTAACAACCGAAGCATATACCACCTTCATCACCACATTTTGGAGGACTTTGCTAATGTCTGCACTGACAATGTTACCAAATTTCAGGGAGCTTCGTCGCTGTCTCAATGATATACCACCTTCCTCACCACATTTTGGAGGACTTTGGGAAGCCGGCTTGAAAGCAGTAATGCTTCATCTACGCCGTGTTATAGGAGACACAACCCGAACATTTGAAGAACTTTACACTGTGTTTAGTCAAATTGAAGCAGTTTTAAATTCACTTCCCCTCTATACCCATCTCATATCCTTATAGGCGAGCCGTACACTGCTGTTCCAGAGCCAAGATATTTAGATACTTTAATAAATCACTTGTCTCATTTACAAGCAATGGTTCAAGGTTATTGGAAAATCGGAATATCTAACATCCCTTCAAGAATGTCCAAAATGGCAGCAGATAAGGAAGGAGCTTAAGATTGGCGAAGTAGTCGTCATCAAGGGGCCAAATCTCCAACCCTCAAAATGGCTTCTAGGAAGAATAGAAGCTGTCCATTCTGGTTCTGATAACCATGTTCGCGTCGCAACCGTCAAAACAAGCCGAGGAACATACGTCAGACCTATTACGAAACTTGCCGTTCTCCCAATCTCCTGAAACTAGTCAAGGGGTGGGATGTTCTGGGTTATACTATCATTTTCTTATTTATTTTCCAATTTTTTATATACTATTATATTTGTTATTTATTAATTTAATTTGTTATTTGTTATTCGATTCGTTTATTTATGGTTTAATGTATAATGTATATGGTATTAATTCATTAGTTTCTTCATATTAATCATTTAATTGTTAATTTGTTCATGCGCTTTATTGTTTAACTTTGACTCACCGTACTTAACTCTTTCGTACCTAATTCATCGTTGGTGTAAATTAAAGCGCAGTAATCATTCGTGTGTTAATCGCTGTCTGAGAAGGTTGCAAAATGTCAAATTCCGCTGTGTCTGCAATTTTGATGTAAACGTCACTTTTGATTTGCCATAAAACTGGAAACCTATGTTACATCTCGAGAAATTCCGCCATAACTTTTTATTGCTCGCCAAAGTCATAACTAATATCCGTTTCGACTGAATTCATTACCACAGCTGAGCAATTTGGATTTTTTTGCACACATATCACACATCCTTGCATGCAGAAACAATAATATATCAAAATGATTTGAAATCACTCATGCCGCATGCACAACCACACAGTTAGCACCACACACTACAAGTTTGCATGCGCAACCACTATATTGCGCATGCCTGCATGAGTGGTGTGTGGACGCTATAAAGAGCTTAAAATTGTTAGGAAATGAAGCCTCAAACTTTCGACGGTCAGACGCAATGGTCAATTTATAAAAAAAACAGTTCGAAGCTTCTGCCATGACCAATTGCTGGGAGGACAAGGAAAAAGCCATAGCACTTACACTGGCTTGGCATGGTCCAGCTGCTGAGCTTGCACAAACCATCTCCGTTGAAAATCAATGACAACGACGCTATCGTGAAAGCAATTGAGATGCGGTTTGGTGATGACCACATGTTGGAAGTGTATCGAGTGCAGCTGTGCAGCAGAGTCCAGTAGAGAGGCGAAACTCTTCAACAACTGCAAGCAGATGTTGAACGCCTAGCACATTTGTAGTATCCCAACACTGGTGAAGATACAGGATGCTTTCACAAAAAATATACAAATTGTTGGCGCAACAGGCTCGTTAGTACCCAGGGCCTAGCTTTCTCACAACCATTCATGTGTTCGTGTGTACTTCTTGCAAGATGGCCGGACCTCCTGTTTTATGCCGACTCCGAACGGCTAAGTTGAGATAAGCTATTCTTGACAATTGATACTACTCGGATGATGAGTACAACTCATCAACTGCAACTTGTAGTAAAATGACTGAAAAACGCACACTTGCCGAAGCCGCAGCTTATGCACTAACATTAGAGGCAGCTCGATCAAGCATCGCAAGGAGCTCATTGAGTCAGAGAATTGGAATGCTCTTGTGAGAGAATGAAAAGTTCACAGAATAACAATTCTCGAGCCCGAATGCGTTGCTGGAACTGAAACAAAACTGGACATCTCATGCGTCAGTGCAGGAACCCTCAAAGCAAAGCACATTGTAGCAGTTGGTGACAGCAGAGGGAAGCATCTGGCAGTGCACTAATCGACTTGATGTTATGAAACCTAGGACCACAATCTAAGTATCCCAAACTACGAGAAACAACAGGAGTTTGACAGTAGATGCGACATCAGCGTGAAATAACTTGTGGCTTCAATCGATACTGGAGCTACTGCTTCCATTATCCCAAAAGACATCGTCCGGGAGTCTGCTTAACACCAGCAGCTATTGCCTGAGGACCGCAACTAGAGAACGAGCTCGAGTATATGGCGAAGTACAGCTGATGATATACTTGTCGGGACTTGCCTTCTCCCATTTATTCCTGGTGGATGATATATGTGATGAAATAATCATTTATATTGGCATGCAGGTCTTGAGATATCGAAATGTGGATATTCATATGGGAGCAACCGATTCCTACTCGTTGAACTAGAAGCGGACGATGATATAAAAAAAACATCATTCGAAAAATGTTGGTGGAACCAAAGAACAACATGGTTCTAATAAAAGTGTCAAACACCAGACCACATGAGGTGAAAATCCAAAAAGGAAAAGTGATTGGTAAATGTGTTCCGGTTAACGCAATCTAAGGCATAACCGAAGGCGAGACTGCTAAACCAGTGCTACACACTAAGCGGACGGACATAACGAGATCGATTCTCAACTCATGCAAGCTGAATCAGGAGCAGCAAATTAGAGCGAAAATTCTAATTGAATAATTTGCTGATGTATTTGCTGCAGAGGAATGAAAATATGGCCGGACACACTTGGTGAAACACCAATTCGATACTGGAGATGCTAGACCAATTCGTCAGACTGTAAGGCGGCTGCCATTAGCCAATAAACTTGAAGTTGGTAAGATGGTTGCGACGTTGCAGAAAGACGGACTGATCGAAAACTCCAAAAGTCCGTGGGTATCACCTGTGGTACTGGTTAGAAAGAAAGATGCCAGCACCCGGTTCTGCGTTGATTATCGGCGACTCAACGATGTCATCAAGAAGGACAGTTACACTCTACCTAGGATAGATGACGCAATCGATACTCTTAAGGGGTCCGAATGGTTTTCCACACTGGATCTGAAGACCGGCTACTGGCAGGTGCAGATTCACCCTAAGGACAGGGAGAAGACGGCCTTCACCACAGGAAATGGCTTGTGGCAGTTCAACGTGATGTCAATCTGCCTGGTTTACCTAGACGACGTAATTGTCGTGGGGAAATCATTCGAAGAACACCAAAACAACTTGCGGGAGGTATTCCTAAGACTTCGGAGTGCCCACAGTTGAACCTTAGTCCCAAGAAGGGTTCACTCTTCAGATCCGAAGTTTGATTCTTAGGATACATTATTTCGACTAGTAGAGTGAGGACCTACCCCGAAAAGATCGAAGCTGTGACAAATTGGCAGGTACCCAAGGACAAACATCAAATAAGGAGATTCTTAGGACTTGAGACTTACTACTGGCGGTTTGTAAGGAACTTTGCTGGCATTGCTTACATCAAGCCATGGAGAAAGGAAAGTAATTTAAATGTACAATGAGTGTGATAATGCTTTTCAAAGACTTAAACACCAGCTTTGTCAAGCACCTATACGAGCATATCCCGACCGTGAAAAGACCTTCATTGTCGTTGCCGACGCAAGTAATTTTGGATATGGAGACGTTTTATCGCAAGTACACGAGGGAACAGGAAACAGTGGTGGCATACTTCAGCAAGGTTCTGTCTAGACCTGAAAAAAACTATTGTGGGACCAGGAGGGAACTCTTAGCGTTAATTCTAGCGACGAAGCATTTCCATAAATATCTCTATGGCAGGAAGTTCCTTCTTCGTACAGACCATGCTGCTCCAAAGTGTTTGCTTTAATTTAAGAATCCAGAGGGTCAAGTTGCTAGATAGATTGAGCCGCTGCAGAGTTACAATTTTGACATTTAGCATCGTAAGGGAACCCTGCACTCTAACGCTGACGCACTGTCTCGTCGACCATGCGGAATGAACTGCAAGCACTGCAAGAAACCAGGTTGGCAAGAAATTTCTAATCGTAGCCCAATACTTAAGGCGTATTAGTCACAATGGGAAACTCTTCGCATCCAGGATGGTGTTTTGAGAAGAAAATTAGAGTCCTTCGACGGAACTTCCTTTGAAACACAGCTTTTCGTTCCACTGTCTATGGTCAAAGATGTACTACAGGAGCTACATGGTGGATTATCGGGAGGTCATTTAGGAATCAATTAGGAAGACTTAAGACAAAGTCTTAAACGAAAAGGACCAGGCTGTTGAAGATGTTAGGTATCAAGAAGACCAGAAGAGACCGCTTCATCCACAGTCAGACGGAATGGTGGAGCGATATAATCGAAGCTTGAAAGAACACCTCTCCAAGTTGGTATACGACAATCAACGAAACTGGGATCGTTGCATTGCCTTGTTCCTAATGGCGTACCGAAGAGCGGTGCATAGCACTACTGGACACTGCCCATGCGAAGTCTAATTTGACCGAGCATTAAGGTTGCCTAGTGAAGTAATGTTCGGATCGCCAATAGAAGAGCTAACAACTGAAGATGACTACATTGATGATCTACGGGAGAGACTCCGAGATATCCACGAAAAGACCAGGACAAGAATAAGACTAGCCAGTGATCGTATGAAAACCAGGTAAGATATCAGAGCAACAAGAACTGTATTTCAAGAAGGAGATTTAGTGTCGCTATATAATCGCCAACGTAAAAAGGAATATCGCCGAAGCTACTGCCGAAATAGGAAGGCCTATATAAAATTGTAAAGCGCATAAACAGAAAGGATTACGTGAAAATTAAAAGAAGGCCACCTGGATCGGTTACATCATTACACGGATGAAAGTTAAGGAGGAGGGCAATGTTTTAAAATCTGATTGCAGTGCACAAACACATCCCTATGTGAGAATACATTTCCGAACACTTCCAACTGTTGTACTGGATGCGCCCACGGGAATGGCTGAACTGGAATTGAACAGTGGCATCTTCTTCGACTACATCCACATCTTGGTACAGCTCATAAAGTTCGCAGTTGTATCTTCTCGTCCATTCGCCCTCCTCGTGCACAGGACCAAAAATCCGCCGAAGTATTTTTCTTTCGAAGGAGCCCAGTATCAGATCTCCCTTCTTCCTATCGTCCAGCACTCGGCACCATAAAGCAGAACTGACAGGATAACATTCCGTCCTTCGAGTTAGGAGTTTTGAACCCAGTTGTTTTGCCAAACCGAAGTAGCAACGGTTTGCTAGGGTAATTCTCCGACGGATCTCCACTAGGGTGTCATTCGTGGAGTTTATGTTAACTCCGAGGTAGGTGAACTCCTTAACTACCTCGAAATTGCTGCTATCAATAGTGACGTTTTGTCCTAGGCGGTGGACAGATGCTTGTTTGTTTGTTGATAGCATGTACTTAGTCATGTCCTCATTTACTTTAAGGCCAACGGATTTCGCCTGCGTAGGCTCTCTTCTTTCTACGCAGAGTCTTCTTTTCCTCCCTCGCAATTGCCTCATTCTAGTGGTGCATCTTATTATACGATAAATAATGTGGGTAGATGTACCCCAAATTATATGGATCGACACAGAATCACTACCTAAGTCCATTGAGCCATATGTCTGTGCTGACTCCTCTGACGTCACAACAAGTTTTACATTAGCGAATGCACACGATAACTATAGCGAATACACCCACTATTGAACACATCCACTACCGAATGCATCCACCCAAATGAAATTTCCCTATTTTGGAATTGTTGTCAATTTGAAATGTCAATATGCTATGTACATGAATACCGAATAAAACACACAATCTTTTTATAACATACACGAAACGGTCGCCTTTTTATTAAATACATCACGTTAATACGGAAACTTACTTTTGCAGTTGTGAACAGTATTTTGTCGGTTTAATCCCGAACAGTCTGTCTGTCCGTCCGTCTGCATTTTACCGATTTTAAGGCCTTAAATTTTGACATAGGATAGTGAAATTTGATATAAAAGATCCCTGTCCGAGGCTACAGAACAAATATTAACAAAATTTAAAATCTGCCCACCGCCACGCCCATTTTTTAGAAAAAACTGTTAAGAATTTTGGAAAAGTGTCTGAATTACATGTTTAGACCATATCAATCGGCCCTATCATGATATCCGTTCGGAGAACGAAGGTGCATCAACGCATTCATTTGACATTAGCAAATAATCAGCAATATCTTCTGCTGTCCAATTGGTGAAATTCCAAGCTACGTCGGGTTTCTCATGCATCAAGCCAACCAAGCGCTCATATTGTTTGGTGCTTCAAGAAACAATCAACAAAAACTTAAATAACATTGTTTTATTGCTTACATTTTGTCCAATTGGAGAACTTTTCTTTATGAACGGATATCATAATATGGTCGAATATCTGTATTTTATCCATATAAAGTTTTTGCCACACCCACTTATGGCGCGCGTTTTATGTAGTTATAAAAACGTTTTCAATAAAATGTTAACCATATAAGGCAAAAACATTGATAATTCTAATGTCTATAGGAAAGTTTAACCCACGTCCACTTTTTGGGGGCGTCTTTAAATAAAAACCATTTGTATACCCTACCCCATAGCATATGCAGGAGACAAGCGTTGTTTCTTGTCAAACCATTAACGATTTTGATAAACTGTCTGAACAACATATTGTGACATTGCTATGACCAGTTTTTTTTTGGATGTTGTATTTGGGGATGGAACGAGATGGGGTATTCAACGATTCGCACAGCGGATTGTAGCCTTTTCAAATGTTTTTATATGACAACGGTCGTTTCTTATTTATCTTCTAATTTTATGACTTATTGGAAAAATATGTTTTTTATCACAGGTATAAGGAGTATAAGGATTCAGTTAAACAAATGTATGGATTTTGTAATTTTTTTTTTAAAAGCTTTATTGGTATATTTTCCATGCGTGTGATTCAATATGACTAACATTTAATGTGTAACTATAGTTTATTTATTGTACGTTATTTAAACAAATATTTATAAAAGTTATTTAACAGATTCATTTGCAAAAACATAAGTAAATATTTTATCGAAATTCAGTGCAACATATTGCATTAAACTAATTTGAGCTAAAGAAAAAATCAGGCAGAACCATTGTCTATAATACACACAAACAAACAATAAAAATAATCTGCTTCTTAATAAAATAAAGTATTATGTATATTATTCTTATTTATTTGTGTATTTTATTAATTATATAAAATATTTGTTTTGATGTCCCAAAGTGATGGTTCAGTTTTAGCTCGTACTGTATAAAAAAACTTCTTATTTAATAATCATCGCTCATTTTCTTCATAATTGGACAAAGTACCTAGAAATAAATAAAAATTATACAATTAGTATATAAATTTTACATATAATTCATATATATATGCTACGGGGTAGGGCATACAAAACGACGAAATATTCATATTAATATTACCAATGCATCAAAAGTTTTTTTTCATATATACACTTTTTTACTGAAAATGTGTTTTTTTTTAATGAAAACGCACCCAAAAATTGGGCATGGCAACAAATTTTGTACAGACAAAATATAGATATTTGGATTGTCTAAATATGCTATTCAGACGCTTTTTCAAAATTTTCCACCGCTTGGCTAAAAACAACGTTTTTCTGAAAAGTGCGCGTGGCAGTGGGCGAATTTTGAAAATGTTTACAATTGTTCTGCTTCGTCAGACAGAGAGTCTATATAGCAGATTTCATCACTCTAGTTCCAAATGTAAGGCCCAAAAATCGGCGACAAGCTGACGGACGGAAGGACAGACAGACATGGCTAGATCGACTCAGCTAGCGATTCTGAGTCGATCCATATACTTTATGTATATCTTAGAAATTATTTCTCTATGTTACAACTGAATGTCAAAACTTATATATACCACTATGGGACAGGGTATAAACATATGAGAAGGCTACAATCCGTTGTAGCCTTCCCGCAGAGTACCGGAGTCACAAATGAGAGAATACTGGCAATACTAGACGGTCAAAACAGAGACCTGAATACGAGAACGTGGAGAGTTCTGCAAAGATCGGACGAGAAAGACGTCGCCCACATGGTCTTTGCAATAAACGAGAGTGCGATGCGTAGGCTTGCGGAGCTTAAGGGGATGGTATCATATAGTTTTGGACAAATCATCCTTAAGGGATCCGACAAGTCTGCAATTCAGACCCGAAAAAATAGTGACACTGACACTGATAAAAAGAAAATGTCGTCAGAAAAAACAAGCGCCAGCTCGTCGCAACCAGCAGCCAGTATTAGTACTGCCGCCGGAAGCGATATAAAGAAGACTGGTTCAATGCCTACGACAGTATCGCCAAACGCCCGTCGTACGAGCAACGTTAACATCAGCCAGCAACAGTTTAGACCAAAGCTAGCTGCGGAACGGGCGCGTGAACGGCAAAAACACGGACAGCGAAAAAACGGTCCGAGAGATAGACACGAAGGTCCCTCTCAACAGGGTATCGTACGTAGAAGAGGCGATAACAAGCCTTATAGGGTACGAAACCCTGAGCACGGTAGGAAACGATGACCACCCTACTAAATGTGCTGCAGGCAAACCTGCACCGAGCTATAGGTGCCTCGGACACCTACTACAGCCAAAGATGTGCCGAAGGGAACATCGCTCTAGGTTTAATCCAGGAGCCATGGGCAACAGAGGGTAAGATATTTGGTTTACAAAGTAAAACCAGAGTGCTCATCTTCGCCCAGGGAAATTTTAGACCAAGGGCAGCTCTTTTAGTTGCAAAAGATATAAAATTCTCTCCCATTCCAGGTTTCATTACCAAAGATCTGGTGGCTGTCCTTTTAGAAAGTCGCAACGGCCGAGAGCTACAAAAAATTGTATGCGCATCGGCGTACTTTGCTGGAGATGACGAAATACCACCTCGCCCAGTATAGGAAATTGTCCAGTACTGCCAGACCCAGCAACTACATCTTATCTTCGGCTGCGACGCCAACGCGCATAACGCCAACGCGCAGTCAAGATATAAACAAAAGAGGTGAGTCCTTATTAGAATACCTATATAGCAACAATTTAGTTATACTAAATAAGGGAAATAAACCCACGTTTAGAAACGTTTTAAGAGAAGAAGATTTAGACCTTACCATCTCTTCTCCGTTTGTACAAAACACCGTTGAAAATTGGCACGTTTCTGGTGAGGCATCTTTATCGGATCACATGCACATAAGTTTCCAATTAAGATGCAACACCGAGGATGCGCCGATAAAATACGACAACAAACTCACAAATTGGAGAACGTATCGAGAAAATCTATCGATTAAATGTGACATACTTCCAGAAAAACCTTCATGTGTAAGTGAAGCGGAAGTCGCACAATGTCAACTAAATGACATTATCATCTCATCTTTTACAAATAGCTGTAAGGTTAAACGCACTGTGGTAAAGAGGTGCACACCATGGTGGAACGATAACCTAGAAAGTCTCCGTAAAAGAGTAAGAAAACTTTTCAATAAAGCCAAACGCACCGGTAAGTGGGACCAATATAAATCTCTACTTACCCAATACAACATAGAGTTGAGAAAATCAAAAAGAGCGTCCTGGCGCAAATACTGTGAGGAACTCGAAGAGCTTCCGGCGGTGGCGCGTCTCCAGAGGGCACTCTCGAAAGATAAAACAAACTGCATGGGATTACTAGTCAAATCTGACCGAAAAATCACATGCGACCGGGAAGAAACGTTGACCACACTTCTTCAGGTACACTTTCCCGGCTCTACAATCACAAGTGAGTTTCATGAACACATGATAGATGACTCACCCCCTATAAACCTGAAAAGGATTAATAGTTTATCCGGCAAACTTTTCACTCCGGATAAGGTCAAATGGGCGATCAACTCATTTAAACCATGCAAGGCACCAGGGACAGACGGAATCTTTCCTGCTCTTATACAAAAGGGCTTGAACATTTTCCTACCCACTATGGTAGCCTTATTTAGGTTTAGTTTCAATTGGGGCTACATACCACAAACCTGGAGGGAGGTAAACGTGGTATTTATCCCCAAACCAGGGAAACCAATAGAACTACCTAAATCATAAGCTTAACATCGTTTTTCCTGAAAACAATGGAAAGAATACTTGACGTACACATTAGAGAGTACTTAAATGAAAGCACTCTTCTGCACCCATGTCAATTCGCCTACCAAAAAGGTAAATCCACGGAAGGAGCACTTCTAAGTTAAACATCACAAATAAAAAGTGCATACGAAAACAAAGAAGTTGCTTTATGTGCCTTCCTAGACATAGAGGGTGCTTTGACAACACTGGATATGACTCCATATCAAATGCTCATAGAAGAATAGATCACCCCCCATGAAATGGATCAAAGCGATGCTTGAAAGTCGGAAAATAACTGCTTCATCAGCACTGACCTCAGTATCAGTAACAGCCGTTAAAGGCTGCCCTCAGGGAGGAGTACTCTCACCCCTACTATGGTCTCTGGTTATCGATAACCTACTTCAAGACCTAAGTAATGCAGGTTTCAATATAATTGGATACGCCGATGACCTAGTCATCATAATAAAGGGCAAAGAACTAAACGAGGTTACAACACGTTTGCAAAACGCCCTTAAGATAGTCATAGACTGGTGCAATAAAGAAAGTCTTTCTATAAACCCCAGCAAGGCTATCATCGCCCCTTTGACAAAAAGGAGGAAATTAAATCTTACCCAAATTTCAATTAATGGTACATACATTGAGTATTCCAACGAAGTAAAATATCTTGGAGTGATCCTCGATAAAAAACTAAGCTGGAACTCCCACATCAACAACAAAATTCAAAAAGCAACCAAAGCTTTCTGGGCTTGCCGAAGCATGTATGGTAAAACCTGGGGAATCTCTCCAAAGACCACACACTGGATCTACACGATCATGGTCAGGCCCATTATAACATACGCTTCAATAGTATGGTGGAAGAAATTCACCCAAAAAAAACAACTATAAATAAATTAAAGAAGGTACAACGGCTTGCCTGTCTGGGCATTACCGGAGCTATGCGTACCTGTCCCACGGCGGCTATGGAAGCCTTAATAGGACTAACACCCCTCCACATTTATATAAAAAAAAGTGGCAATTCGCAGCTCAGCAAGTTTGACACAAGCGGAAGAATTAAACATTAGTGAACATCTATAACTAATTGTACTTCTATCCGAACTTCCAGAACTTGACATGATCTGTGCGGTTACAGACCGCTTACCAAAGACACTATGCTTCGACAAAAGATTCTCAACGGAGATCACAACCAGAGAAGCATGGAGTAGCAACAACCCACCAAACTGCCTAAACGGCCTAAAGTGGTATACGGATGGTTCTAAAATGGACTCAGGGGTAGGAGCTGGCATACATGGACCAAATAAAAACATCTCAATACCTATGGGAAAAAGCCCTAGTGTATTCAAGCTGAGCTCCATGCCATAAAAGAATGCGCAAACCTAATACACAACTCAGGTATTAAAGGCGCAAACATCCATATATTCACGGACAGTCAAGCAGCTATAAAAGTCCTTAGCTCACAAATCATTGACTCCAAATCAGTACTGCACTGCTTCAACTCCCTCCAAACACTCAGTTCCAGGAACAAAACCAAACTATGGTGGGTCCCCGGACATAAGGGAGTTGAAGGTAACGAAAAAGCTGATGAACTAGTCAGAAAAGGTTCGGAAACCCCCTTCATTGGACCTGAACCTTTCTGTGCAATCCCCAAATCCGCCATAAATCTAGTAATAAAAAACTGGGAACAAAACAGATGTGTTTCACACTGGGGAAACATCCCAGGCCTAAGACAGGCCAAAAGAGCTATTCAGCCCTTCAAATCAGATGCCAACAAGATACTAAATCTTCGCAGGCACGATATCAAAAACTTAGTAGGCTACCTAGCTGGTCATCACGGTCTGCGATATCACCTAAATAAAATGCGTCTAGTCGACTCACCGGAGTGCAAACTATGTCTAGAAGAAGACGAAACAGCCGAGCATATCATATGTGAAGGCCCGGCCCTTTACGGTATGAGAAGGGAATCTTTCTTTCTATTTTTAAGTCCCGAAGAACTGAGGAAATCTTCGGCTGAAAGTATTATCAGCTACATTAGGAAAGTAGAAGCGCTACTAACCTAAAAAGCATCTGACGGCAAGCACAATAGATCTTTTAGGTCGATGTGTATATTAGTGCTTAGGCAGGTCAGAATTGAAAAAAAAAGAAACAATCCGTTGTGCAGATCAATACCCTATCCCATCATTTTTCTATATTTTATCCCCATGAAACCCACATATTAATTTTAAGGATGGGATGGGATAGGATTTTAAACGATCCGCACATTGAATTGAAGCCTTCTCCGACAATTTATAAGAAACAGTTCGAAGCTGCTGCCATGACCAACTGCTGGGAGGACGAGAAAAAAGCCATCGCACTTATACTGGCTTTGTGTGGTCCAGCTGCGGAGCTTTTGCAAACCATATCCGTTGACAATCAACGCAACAACGACGCCATCGTCAAAGATGTGGTTTGGTGATGACCACATGTTGGAAGTGTATCAAGATATGCCTCAAAGTAAATATATGGATCGACTCAGAATCGCTAGCTGACTTAACAAAGTGTAAAACTCCAAAGCTAGGGATATAAGTCGTGAACAAAATCCAACCGAGATAAACAAGGAAATATCGTAGCTAAGAGTCAGTCTTTGCTGAGAATATAGACTAACCACTTCTGCTGTTAAACGGAGAGGAAGAACAATCTTCCTCTGTCGGGCAGAACAAACAATTCAATTCAATTTGCGACGACAGCGAAAACGACCAACCATCCAATCTTAGTTAAGTGAAGATAAAAATATCTAAGCTTAACAAGGCTCGTGGAAATAAAGTCATTTGTTTCGAGCAATTTAAAACCGGTGGAGATGATTTGGTAAGCAACATACCTACACTAACTCATTGTCAACATTTGGTTGCATGAAAGCATGTCTAAGGAATGGAATATCATCGCATCATTTTCGCAACCCACAAAAATGGATGCCCACTAAACTGTGCCAACTACAGCGGCATAAGTCTCCTCAACATCGCTTACAAAATCATATCTATCGTAAGATGTAATCGCCTGAAACTGGTTATCGGAGTGATTTTAAGTCACGAAAGTCCAGAACTAGTCAAACCTTCATAATCCGGCAGCTCCTGTGAAAAAAACCTAAGAAGTCCGATACCCACCTATAATTTCAAAGCCGCATTTATAAGACCAAAAATTTCTAGTTTTGGTATACCACCCAAACTCGTCCACCTCTGCAGGATGATGATGATGCTCCATTAGGGTTTGATACCAAAAAAGGATTTACGAACAGTGACTTCTTAAACATAATCTTGAGAGGATTGTGCATAAATCAGTGCAACTATTAACAAACGCCGGCGATATTGACATCTTTGGTTGGACACAACGTGATGTCACAGCCACGGTTGCTAATATACATATAGGTAGTAAAGGAGTATATGACGTAATACCAAGCATATGCTGTCAACACGAACGGACACACAACGATTATGACAGAAAGTTACCATTGACAGATAGAAGGTATATAGTCTACATCGGCTCCGAAGTTGTTGACAACAAATTCCAGTCAGAAATATAAATGGTCTAAGAAGGCAAACAAAATGTGTGTGGGTTAAAATGATTGATAGACTATATATATACCAATATTAGCGAACTATATTAGTATTTTCTTAAACTTTTAACAAAAATCGGTTTCATAATAAAAAAACGAAAAAAGTGGGCGTGGCCAAAAACATTATATCGATGAAATCTAGGCAACCGCACTGTCAAAATAGTTTGCTGATACCTTTTTTTTAAACTCCTAACAGTTTGATCAACATCGGAATTATCCTGAAAACTACTAGGACACTGCACCCGCTATAAATAAGCAAAGGATCGGATCTAAAAGCTCTGCCACAAAAACTGTTTCTATTTTCAATGTTTTTTTGTAACAGAGGTGTTAATACTCACCTTATTGCGGTTTCATTTGATCATGATTTCCATACTCGTCTGAAAAAAAAAAAATGAAAATGGAAGATTATATCGATACAAATGTTATATAATTAAATAGATTTTTATAAAAAACTATGTTATTTAGGCTACAATCCGATTTTCAATCGTTTAATATCGTTAAAATAAACATCCACTAGATTTGGATGTGGTTAAATTGCTCATGAAGATTGGACGATCTAATCTACACCTATGAGCTACGTCATAAGTTATGGTATATGCTTTATAGATAATATTCATATTAATATATGAGTTAGTATAATTTTAGTATATTAGTTATAATACATATTATGTAGATTGTACCATAGAGAAATAATTTTGCTAGATATACCTTAGAGTCGATTTAGCCATGTCTATCTTTCGGTTCGTCGGTCCGCCTGAAGGCCTTAAATTTTGAGCTAAGAATGAACAAGTGTAACTATTTTCAAAATCCGACCACTGCCACGCCAACTTAAAAAAAAAAAATAAGATTGGTCAAACGAAAACTATTTGTATAGGTACCCATAGAGAAACGTCATTTATTGACAAAAAAAGATTTAGATACTATCTGAACAAGATGTGGTGACAATGTAATTTTCTTTGTTTCCTTCCCATTCAGTTTTAAGTCACAGCCAATTTTTGGGGATATTCATATTAAGGATGAATGAATTTTCTTAAAAATTTATCGAAAACATTTTTTTTATTGAAAACGCTTCCAAAAAGTGGGCGTGGGAGAAACCCTTATTTAGACGAATTGTCTTGTTCAGGTTTATTTGTCAAAATTCTTTACTGTTTGACCAAAAATAACGTTTTTTTCTGAAAAGTGGGCATGACAGTGGGCGGATTTTAAAAAGTTTTACACTTGTTCTGCTGTTTGCAACAAAGAATATTGGTAACTGATGAAATTTGTTACACTTGGGGCCCAACAATTGGTGAGTTGCGGACGGACGGACGGACTGACAGACATGGCTAAATCGACTCAACTAGCGATTCTGAGTCGATCCATATTCTTTATGGTATATCTATCGAAATTATTTGTCCATATTACAAACTAAGTATCAAAACTAATATAGCCCAATGGGATAGAGTAAAGTGGGCGAATTTTTAAAATATTTATACTTTTGCTGGAATCATGAACAAAATCTATTAAAATTTCGGACAGACTATTATACCCCATGGGTTAAGTAATATGATATGGTATCAAAGATCGTTTTTATTTTATAGGAAAATGCGCTAAAAAGTAGGAGTGGGTAAGATGATTTGAAAACCAAATGTATATTAGAATTTTTAAAAGTATTTTATTCAATACTTTTATGGAATTGATAATATTGAGTCTAAATATCTTGTAAAGACACTTTTTTTAATTTCGTAAGGTTGGCAGATTGTAAAAAATTTGTACAATTTTACACATCTGACTCTTTCCATAAACCTCATAAATCATAATATATAATTCTCCATACTACAAACTTATTATCGAAATCAATTTAATCCAATGGAACATGTAAAGTGCCAAAAACTTCTTCCGTTCGTTTAATAAAACAATACATTTAAAATAGATTAAAAGATTCAAAGGTCAGTGATTGTGGTTGATTCATAGTTAAAACAATAAAATTGCAGCCAAACTCTAAAGGACTAATCGATCTTCGAACAGTTTTTGTAAATTTGCAAAATTGGATGAAAATCACATTAAATGTGTAGGTAATAAAAAAAGTTGAGCTCCAATGCTATACCTGTTGGTCTTAAAGTAATGGTCTGTGCAAGGCCTTAAAGTTGTACATACCTACAGTCTTTGGACATAAAATCATGGATTCATCTTTTGTTCTGAACTCTTCTAGAGAAAATTGTTCACCCTGAATTGGCTGTGTATGAGATGAAGTGGCAACAGGATTCAAAATGTCTTCAATTAATGTACTTGATCCACAACTAGTCATACTGTCGGACATCATTGAATCACCTTCATTGAAATATGTGGCATTTGTGGCCGATGAGCTTGTTTCCACACAAATATTTAAAGAATCATTAGACATATCTTTTGAAATCGTACTGGAAACTTCCAATATAGTTGTATGTGTAGGTGCCGTTATTGTTGCCGTTTGAATAGATTGATTTGGAGATTCCTCAGACGATACTTTGGCGACTATACTTTCTGGATCAGATTTGAATGGAATACGTTCATCTCTAAAAACCTGATGTGATACAGGATCTGATGAATAGATATCTGTTTCTGTTTTGACATCTCTTAATTTTTCGTTTGAATCTGTGCTGCTTGTTATCAGATCAACATTTTTATTCATTTCCAAGCTATCGGGGCTTCCGTGCTCCGAAGTAAAGACTTCCTTTTTGCAATATTCCTCTTCTACTTCGAGACTATCTGCTGACGTTTCCATTATTGTTGACTTGATTTCTTCACACTCTTCAAGCTTTGACTTTAGAATCGCTTCAATATTTCCTATAGATTGAGTGGTAATTGTTTTATATTTTGTTATTGCTACACTTGAAGAATTCTCAGCGCCATTATTCGAATTATTGGACTCATCTGAACGAGACAAAAGTAAAGCCGCCTCTTCTTTGGCCTTTATTTCAATTAAGTGCGCTTCAATGCATGCGTTTTCAAGACCTTCAAACTCTTTTAAGCTAGAAAATGATATATCATCACCGCCCGGGTTTCTTATAATGTATCGCTTTGTAAAACTACCATTACTGGAATCCGTCGAGCCTTGATGGATTCTTCGGTTTTCAAGTGATATCGCATGTTCAAGACTTTCAAACTCCTGCAAGCTGTTCATTGAAATATCATCATGTTCAGTTTTGCAAAAATATTTTCTTCCAGCTAATACATCGTAGTCTGGGGTACTTGAGTATGAATCCTTAAAGCTGCTGATCCGGCTACTTCCGACTTCGAACTCAGCATCTTCTTCTTTTATGTCTTCCAAAACCCCTCTTTCAAGTTCGTATGGATACCTCAGTTGGGCAGCATGATCCGATAATTGCATTTCGATCCACTTTTTATTTGCAGTTACTTCGGCTGAATCCGCTTCTGACTGCTTTTCAGCAGATGGGGGACTTTCTTCAAAATCAAAGTTTAACTCATCGCGAAAAATTTGCGATCCTAAGTTTGTAGCAGCGGGTGCTGATTTTATAAGAATTTGTTCAACTTCTTCATCGTGCTTCTGAATCATTTTACTTGACGAAATTTTTATACTTTTCCCTTCTACATCGAATTCACTGGCTTCTTTAGCCACTTCCTCTATTATCACAAACTCATCAGTTATATCAGGTTGATCAACCATTTCAAAAGAGTCTGGAGAGTCGGGAGCTCTGCTCTCATATCCGTCAGACTCATTTAAATCTGCAAGTTTTTGTTTATATTGCTGTTGCACTAATTCATTAAATTGATCATCAGATATTGAGAAGTTCATATCGGTTGTGCGTTGAATTGGCGTATCCTCGACTTTATGTAGTTCGTCTTGCGTTTTTACCTTGTACAACGTGCTATCGGAAAAAATATCAGATTCTTCTTCAAAATTAATAATTTCGTCCGTAACTGTTATATCTGGTATTTTTGAATAGTCTTGCATATTTTGAGAAGGGCGTCTCTCTTCAGCAGCTATTTCTGATTCCATTTCCTCGGTAAGAGTATCTTCTATAATGGTTTGGGATACTAAATGCAATTGTCCAAACGTTTGGTCTTGCTCATCGATAGGTTCATTGTTCTTTTTCTCCTTTTTTTTCTTTCTTTGACTTGGTGACTTAAATGCTCTTGAATATTCCGATTCATAAGGGTCATGGTCGGATTCCGATTCACTACCCTTGGGATCATCTCCCGTTATTTTACCTTCAGTGGAGGAATTATTAACAGAATCTTCCATAGATTCCGTTTCGTTTTCTAATAAATTCTTTAAAAGGTCACTACTTATCAAGGTACTTTCGTTGCGTTTATGACCCTTACGTCGAAGGTCGTTGATAGATTGATCACTTTCATTTTGTTGACTTATGTCTGTATTTTGCAATTCAAATGACTGACTCATAGGGTCGTTTTCGTTTATTGAAGAAAACATATCAATGCCTACCAGAGATGATGACATTGTGGATCCTATAATGTCATCAAAATTGTTAACAACAGTATCGACTGCAGATGTACTTGATGTTGATAAAATACTGCTTTCGTCTAAGCTGGATGGTAGTATTTTTTCATGAGTAAAGGGAATGGATTCACTTGTATCTTTTAATGGTATTGTTACAATAGCTGGCATTTCTTCTTTTGTGAAAATCATTTCCTGAGATCTTTTCATGCAACTCTGCTGTGATTCGTAATCAATGGATTCTGAACGAAGTTCATCCTGGATTTGCATGCAAAAGTCAACCTCAAAGTCTTCATTATCAATTTCGATTTCATTATCTTGATCTCCAATTGATGCAACCAATGTTTCAGAGATATCTGATGTATCGATACTTCCCAAGTTACCCGAAGTTTCAGAACTCAAACTTTTCATACTTTCATGTGAACTTATAGTTCTTCCGCTGCTGTCGAATGTACTAACAGCGCTCACATACTCTGTTGATCCTTTACACATAGACGCATCCAATGCTGTTTGGTAATCAGAGGAGGTGTGATATGTTTGAACAGTATCAAAATCAGAAGAACAGGGTCTACTGCTACTTTTGTAGTAGCTTTCACTTGAGCTTGAATTGTCGACATCGTGTAACGACCACCTGTTATTTACTGCTCCCATGGTCTCTAAAGTTTGTTGATTTGGATCAACTACTTTAGACTCACTTGGAAATTTTGAACTCGTAGCTAGATCAAAAGTATTAGAGTCTTCTTCATCAGTGTGCATACTAATTGTTTCGGGAATATCGTCCAGCAAACCATGGATTACATTTGGAATGTTTTCAATTTTGTTGTCTTCTTTATCTGGACAAAGTGTTGTGCTACTTTTTGTATGGTATATGTTTTTAAATTCAAACTCTGATGGTGATTGTTTTATTGATTTTCCGTCCCTTACAACTTGAATAAGTTCCTCTTTAGCTGCATCCAGAGATAGTTTTACTTCTTCTAAAGTTCGTTCTACTAGAAATACATCGGGAAGAAGGTCAGATGAAACGGTATTTACATTTTCCACTGTATCCAGAGATATGTTAGTGGTGGGTAATGTGCATGATTTTTCTGACAGCTCTAATTCACTCTTATCTAATACGAGATCAAGCTTTGCTATCTTGGATGATATTTTTATATTCGATGATACTCCAAGTTGAATTTCATCTTGAGTATTGTTTTCAACGTTATCATTTGTGGACTGAATATATGAATCATCAATGGTTTTTTGTTCCATGCCTTCAAATATTACTTTCGATTTGGAACAGTCATCATCTGTAGCATATTTGGATATTAAAACATTATTGGTATTTAATTCATTACATGACTTTTGCAATTCTGCCTCAACTTCAAGTAGGTCATTACGTGTCTCTGATCCTTGGCGAACTATTGAAATGAATCCAGCCCCTTCTAAATCTTCCTTTTCTGATTGAAAATTGTCTTCTTTTTGAATGTGTGTTTTATCTACCAATTCTTTTTTGTCTTTTTCTTGATATTTATTAATATTTTCATCATCGGAAAATAACTTCAAGTCTTCTTTGGACTCTTCTTTAAGAGCAAGCTGGCTTTCATCTATTGAGTCTTTCTTGTCTTTTCCTTGAGATTCTTTCATAATTTTATCAACAGAATTTAATTGCAAGTCGTCATCGAACTCTTTTTTTGCAGAAGGCTGATATTCATCTTTCTCATTTTCAATAAAGCTTTCATCTTTAGACATGATGCCTAATTCAAATTCTTTATGTAAAGATATGTCAGCATCTTGCAAGCTATTGTCTGTACGACACTGCAACTCAGCATCATCGTGAGTGTAGCTTGCTTCAATCGAAACAACATAATTGGACGGTTTCTCGTCAAATTTTTGGAAGGATAGCTCAGTCCTTGATTTATTATCGCAAGGCGATTTAGATGAAAACTCATTATCATCGTAAATGGAGCTTTTCTCCGACAAAAAAACATCACATTCATTCTCTTCATTTTTATTAAAATGTTCTTCAGCGTCCTCTATGTTACTATCAGAAAGACATCTTGATAGCAGTTCAGTGCCATCATACATGGAATTTTCTTCAACTGAAAAAACATCCGATTCATTTTTCGTAACTTTATGCAATTCAACTTCTTTTATTTGACTATCGGGAATAAAATTTGACTGCAACTCAGACCCATCATAAGTTGAGCTTTCCTCTACTGAAATAATGTCACCGGAATCTTTTTCTTCAGCTTTAGGAGAATATATTTCAGCTTCGTTAATTACACTATCAGAAGTGCATTTTGAAAAGAACTCATTGGATTTTTCTTCGTCATTTGGAAGAATATCATCAGGCTCATATTTCTCAATTTTATGAGAAGACACTGACTTTTCTTTAGGCACATCATCTACTTTTACTAAATTATCGAAAAGGTTTGACTGCATTTTATCCTCCTCTGCTGACAAGCTTCCACCTTCGGACTCAGAGTCTCCGTCCGTTTGGGAGGGTTTGGATTTAATTATTATATTACTGCTTGATTCTCCAATATAGAAACTTGTCTGAAGATCGGTTTCTAACAGCTTGTCTGCATCTCCAAATTCCCCAGTCAGTTTCTCTTCATTATTACCATCATTTATTATACCATGTGAATCTCTTAGTGGCGTAGTTTGTTCTAAAACAGTTTTTTTTACATTTTCATCCTCTTCAAAAACATAGAAGTCTTTCATGACCGGTGGTGATTTTATAGTTTGAAGTGTTGCTGCATCTTTTGACAGTGAAGTTGATTGCTTAGACGTTGATTGTAATATGGCAGATCCCGAAATTCCCAATGAATCAGAAACGGACTGCGATAATTGACTTTCGGAAATATCATTTACAATATCAAAAATATAGTCACTTTGCCCAGTTCGCAATTCGCTAGTAAGGGGTACCGTTTCTGATTGCAAATGATCCTTAGTATCTTGAAGAGTATTTACGGCTTCTTTTTCGGTTGGTTCGATAGCTAACGTACTGGATTGGAGGGGAACATTAGTATCTAGTTTGTTGCTTATATGCTCAACCATTGTAACGTCGCTGGAATCTACCGCTACAGTTGTGTCTGCTTCAGTTTTTTTCTGCTGCCTGGGTTTTGGTATGGGCAATGCGTTCATTGTGTCATCAAGGTGGCTAGATTTCTCCAAATTTTCTGACACATCATCAGTTAAAATGTATGTACGTGGTGTTGGTCTTGGCGGTAAATCATTATTTATGATCATTGTGTCAGTTAAAATTTCGTCACTACTTTCATGTTGGGTGACATCTCCTCCTGTGTCTAAAACAAAAAGCGTGGAAAGGGTAAGTGTATTAGGGAAGTTCATAAAATAATTTCAAATGTAAACGAAAGTTTGGAATTTAATAATGAGTTCAATCTATCATGCCATGGGTATTTTATTTTGTTCGTATGTATGCGATTAGAGCTCAACTATTCTGTCAGCAAATTTGTAAAATTAATAAAGAAATCATACCTGCAAGGAAGTCCTGAATATCATTGTCTGGAGTGCTTAGGCCAACATCAGCTATCGTACTGGTATTTGCAGATATACTATCGTTCCAACTAATTTTTGAAAAATCTTGGTGCAGAGTACTTATTTCATCGTCATGAACAACCATACTAAATGTGTTATCAAAACTCTCGACACTATTATCAATACTATCGACTTGCGAAGAAAGTTTCTGGAATTGTTTGTCTACTCTTTGTTCGTGTAAGTTTTTTGTTGATGGCAGTACAACTAAAGAGTAAATTTCTTTATATATTGTTCTCCAATTACATTTTCATATCGTTACCTGTTTCGTTTTTTAACGTTACTGTAGAAGTATTTGGAGTAATATTTTTATTGATATTTTCAGAATAATCCATTAAGCTTTCGGATGCTGTCTCAGCTGATGCAAATTTGTCATTATTTATCTCGCATTCTATTTTATCTCTTTTCGAATCATCACATTTGTAGTTGTCATCATTTTTGTGAATACTTTGCTGTTGCTGATTTATAATTGTTATACTTTCATCTAATACTTTTTTTATTAATATTGTGGCTTCTTTACGGATAACATCCATTTGAAGTTCTGAAATATGATTAGGATTATTTACGTATATGCATGCATCAATCAAAATTAATCCACTTAAATATTGATGAATGAGATTTAATTGCAAAAAATAGTACAAGTTAAAAGTAGTAGCTATACAATATGAATGTGTAAACATTTAGGTAAGAAGAATTGAATGTAGAGGTTTACAATTTACATTATTTCATGATTTAAATTTCGCACAGTCGTGCAACAACCCCTTGTTTTGTTTAAGGAAAGGATTCACCGAAAAAAACTTGGTAAAATCAAGCATGAACCTTGTTTGATTTTGCGTCAAACACGAACATTCTCAATTTGAACAAGCTGACATTTTAAAATTGTTTATATAAATTATACAATTTTCATTGTTTAAATCAACAACGTCATTGTCAATTTTGTACTTAAGTTATCACGAAAATAATATTAGAAGCTCAGCTAGCGATTCTGAGTCGATCCATTTACTTTGAGGTATATCTATCAATATTATTTCTCTATGTTACAAACTATAGGATAGGGTAAACATATGATAAGGCTACAATCCGCTGTACCATCCCATCCTTAAAATGAATATTCCAAAAAAATGGGCATGTCTGAAAACTGTATGGGAATGAAATAAAGAAAATTACATTGCCATTACATCTTGTTCAGATGGTATAGATACTAAGGGTATTCATGCAACGTCGTAATTTTATTACGTGCGAACGATTATAATTTTACGACGACGTTTCATGAACGACCAAAAATATGCACCACTGAATAATGCTATAACCCACTGAATGGAATCTCATTTAAGTAATTTATTTATTGATAGAATTTTGTTTTTTTCAGTTATGTTAAGCGCATACGTTTGATGTGTGAAAGTGACTGATTAACTGTCAAAATAGCATTTCAAAAGTTTACAACGTTTACCATCTCAGTTTACGCACCCAATTTATGTGAGAAAATTCCGATATTGCTGGAAAAGATTTCCCATACAAATTTTGACAGTTCATTTATCACGTCATAATTTTACAACGTTTATAACGTTTTCGAAGACTTTCCGACGTTGCATGAATACCCCTACTATCTATTTTGGCTCGACAAAAAACGAAGTTTTTATATGGAATATGCTATGGGGTAGGGTATACAAATGGTTTTTGTGAGAAAACGCCCCCAAAAAGTGAGCATGGGTTAGAATGATCTAAAGACAAAATATTGACTTTATGGAAGTATTTGCATGATTTTTTTAAAACTATATATATATATAGGGGTATATTAGTTTGGATACATAGTTTGTAACATAGAGAAATAACTTAGCTAGATATACCTCAAAGTATATGGATCGACTTGGAATCGCTTAATGAGTCGATTGAGCAACGTCCGTCTGTCCGTCCGTCTGTATGTCACCGATGTTTAGGCCTTAAATTTTGAGCTAGGATATTGAAATTTGGTATATAGGATCCTTGTCCGAGGCTACAGAATAAGTGTTAAAATTTTCAAAATCCACCCACTTTTTAGAAAAACGTTCTTTTTAGTTAAACGGTTAAATATTTAAAAAAAAAAAACTTTCGAAAAAAGATATTTAGACAATCTGAATATCTATATTTCGTTCATATAAAGTGTTTTGCCACTTCCACTTTTTGGGGCGCTTTTAGTAAAAAACGGTTTTTTTCCAATCCAAAAAAAAATTTGGATGCAAATACTTCCGTACTATTAATATAAACATTTTGTCCTTTTTGGGGCGTTTTCCTACAAAAACCATTTGTATACCAAATTCGAAAGCATTAGCAACAGAAATACGTTGTTCTTTGTCGAACCACAAAAGCTTTTGATGAACTGTCTGAACAATGTTGTTACAATGTCATTTTCTACATTTCATCTCCATAAAGCCCACATTTTGGGGATATAAACGGCAAAAAACGTTGTAAGGACGAAATAAAGACATTGGGATTGTCTAAATAACCCATGCCAAATTTTTGGGTACGTTTTTCTACTGAAACCATTTATATACCGTACCCCAGGGCATATGCAATAGAAAAACGTTGTTATTTGTCGAACCATAAAAGATTTTTCCGCCCGCTGCCACGCCCCCCTTTTAGAGAAACGTAGTTTTTGGCCAAACAGTTACAGTTTTTAGACAATATCTATCACAAAAAAATAAGACAAACATTTAGCGCTAGTATCCTTGAAAATTATATCGTGCTCGTGATCTATGTTCACGTAATTGATTATCTCACACTAGATTGAGTAGTTCATTAGCATGAACTTTCTTATTAGCTTCCTATAACTTAAGTTTATATTCCAGATTAAAATTTGTTAAAATAATTATTACTATGATCTCATTTATTAATTTGCTTGTACTATTTTATTACAATGATTTTACGCCACTAACACTAACACCACATTTAAAAAGCATGAATTCAAAATAGCGTACTATGTGTAATACTATGTAAGACAATTATTGGTTAACATATTATTTTTGCATATGTTTGAATATATTTATATATTTTTAACAAAACGAGGACATAGCATGATAGATGTGAACATATGAACATGTATACAATATTTTAAAGTAAATAAATAATACGAAATAAATACTGTGAATGGTGCAACAAACAAATAACTTACCTTCGGAAGATTCAACGGTAACTGGCTTTATCATGTTATCGTGCATATAGGTTTCTGTCTGTATCATTTCTTTAGCTGAAAAAAATAGAGATATTAGGTATACGTATGAATTTATATATTTTTGGGCCTAAATCAACGTTGTCACTTTATTACCATCATGTCTATTCAACAATTTTTTAAAATGTTAAACCAATCTTTTAGTTATTATAACTGAAGTAATGTATAACATCAGTGGCGCGATAATTAGTGCTATGAAATGCCGCGCAGCAGGTTTGGGTTTACTTTACAGCCGGAGCAACACCTCAATTTTTCACTGGCCCTCCTCTCGTGATGATCCGAGTAGTATTAATTGTCAAGAAAACTTATCTCAACTTAGACGTTCGGATTCGGTATAAAACAGGTGGTCCCGCCATTGTGCAAGAAGTACACACGCACACATGAATGGCTGTGAGAAAACTAGACCCTGGGTACAAACGAGCTGTTGCGCCAAAAAAAATTGTATTTGTAATGTTATAAAATTAGTAATTAGGGTTATCATCAGGGTCAATCACAAAACTGATAGCCAAAACCATTGTGCGATAACTGATAAAACCTCGCTGCATCAGCTGTCTCCGCACTTTTCAGATACGTATTAATCGTATAAACTCCGAAATAGTATTCTCTCTTGACGTGTAAATAGCTGGGTTTACATGAAAGATTAGAGTAAACTTTCAAAAATATCGACATATCGATTCTAAAGTTGTTGAGTATATCGAATAATATTCAGTTTTCATATAGGGTTATGGTTGATATAGTAATTAATCCACATTTTATAAAAGGCCCTAATTATAGCTAACATTGAAGCACAGAATAGGATGAAACTGATATTTTATTTTACAAAATGGGTAAAGATTAAGAGCCCACAGCTATTTTAGGGTGTGAACGATGACACGAATATTTTATAAAAAAAATCAACGAAAATCATCACTTTGGGACACATAGAGTGGCTAGATATTCACATATTATATAATCATCCATACTCATCTAAAACTAGCTACGGACCCACTGCCTTTTATAGCAATCACTGAAAAATTATTCGATTAAAAGCGGTTTTTCATTTTAAAATAAGATCAGTGCATCAATATTGATGGAACGTCAATCTTTCTCTTTAGAAAAAAAAAATTCATTTAAATATATTTTTGCAACTGATTTAGTTTCTAAAAGTGCTGCAACAAGGTAAACATATTTTCCAACACCTCGATAGTTATAATAAGGACTTAGGAAATATCTTTCCATCAATTATTCACAAAAACGAAGTTAAATTTCGTAACAATTACATTTTTACACCTCTTACATATTTAAAATTATTGCACTGCTCTTAAGATCAGCGGCTTTATGATTTAAAGTGACAACACGTTAACAATTTGAGGCATACGAAATATGTTAGATATACTTTATTATGTTTAAACTACATCGTAAAAAATATGCAATTTGCAACTTAAGCTTAGTACGCAGCTCGCGCTAAATTTTATCTCTACTACTCTCCACTTGTTTTCTCTAATCCAAAGATGAATGCTCGCTAAATTCGTACACAGCTGACGAGTCAGATGAGTCAGGGAAATGTCATACATTCGCAGATGTCAGTAAATGTCATTTTCTTTAATAATTTCGTTGTTAATTAAGATGTCGTTTTCCTCGAGAAATTCTTCCATCAAATATCCTTCTTCATTTTCATCCATTTTGTTTTTATTTTTTATAAAAATTTCGCCGATTTAAATGCCTCGCACATTAATTTCGCGAGATAAATAAGTGGAGACCTGTCATCTGCCGAGTATAACACTTTTCGTATAACACATAATATTGTTATACCCTACCTACATTTCTTATGAAGTTAAGAATTTATCTCGCGAGCTGCGTACTGCACTTATAAATTTGCTCACCAAATTTTTTCTCTGTAGAGATTTTTGTATGGGAGATAAAATTTAGCGCGAGCTGCTTACTGGGCTTTAAAATTTACAATTGGATTATGGATAAATTGCCTTAATGACTTATTATATAGATTTATTGTTTCAATAATTTTTTCTCATTTCTTACATACCTTCGGTGACTTGAACATCTTTAAGCATCTGTTCTTCTTTATAATTTTCTGATGTTTTTTTTTCCTTAGGGATAATGCCTATAAAACGTATTTTTATTAAGTTTTATCAAAAATATAGTATGTGGAAGTGCATAAAATAATGTTTGCCATTTGTTTTTTTATTAAACAAAAGTGTTAGCTTGTTTACTTGATATGTGCTATTATAAAATAGTCAAAAACATAAATAAATAAAAAAATGAAATGGTAATTAAAGAAATTTTTAGCAGGATTATGTGGATAAAATAAATATGAAATGATAGATACACGCAGGTGAAAATTTTCAAGATCCAAAGTTCGATTTAAAAATAATTGATATAATTATTTTTTTAGGTGTTTGGTCAATTTTCTACATCAACCACATTTGCGAGACAGACAAATAAATTGAATATTAATTCATAATTCAATATTCTAAATGACGAATATTGACTGATAAGTAAATGTGGCGCAGTGGTTAGAGCGTTTAAATGCTGTGCCAGATGTATGGGTTTTTACATCCTCCGAAAAATAAACTTTAGAGTTCCAAAATAATACTCCTCCGATCCTTAATGTTAATTTTCACAATATGGGGTCGGGATGGAATATATATAATGACATTGTCATTGTCATAACATCTTGTTCAGACAGTTTATAAAAATATTTTATGGTTTGACAAAAAACAAAGATTTTCTATTGCATATACTAAGGGGTAAAGTATACAACTCCTTGGATTTAAAAAAAAAATGCGTTGGTTAAAATTGTCTATAGGCGATATATGCATTTGAATTTATTGGAAAAAGTAAATCAGGTCTATAAGACATTATTTCAATCCATGATTTTCCTGGTTCTAGAACCATAATCTTCCCGCGACTTTCCACTGTCTTGGTATGTAGTTTAATCTAATTGCCGCATATATAATATAAAGAAGCTAGTTAATGCTTTCCAAATTAATATTTTAAGAAGGTTTTCCGTAATCAGGTCATAAGCCGGAGCCTTTTCAGGTTTATATCTATATATCTGCTATATTATTTTCAGTTGTACTGTTGAGCACAGTAACGTTTTCTTTTTACGCTGGACCATCAGAGGGCTTAAATGTTTTTTTCAAGATTTGCGGCAAAAATGTCTGATTTGTTCTTATCGCTTTTTCCCCCAGCGTCTTAAGTTACCATAATTGGTGACAATTTTATGACGCTTATTGCTTTTCCAGAGCGAATAATTTGATTCTTTTCCAGCGTTTAGTCTTTGCAGATAAGGGTCTACTACATGGCTTTTAACATTTTCAGTCGAATTTTATAGCAAGTAAATCAACCGATCTAAATATGTTTTATCTTGGGGATAAATTCCATGCTGCTTTTTAACCTATCGATAAATGGGTAACCGCGACTTCGAGTTCCATTACAGATCTGAGCTGGATGACATTGTTAACGATCTGAAGCAATATAAATTTATAGATGCAGTTAACATAATCAAGCGGGACAAACAGCAAAAAGAGGGTGAAGAAATGGTGAAAAAACGCGATTGACCTTTATTTATACTCACTTTCGATAAGGCAGAAATTTTGAACAAAATTTGCAAAATAAAAACAATACTTAATATTGTTGTATAAATTGAAATTATGCGTAAGGATTTGCCAAAGATATAATCATACACAACCCTATTTTCAAAAGGAACCGCGGGGTGTAAAATGTACCGGAAATCATCTGACGTTAGATTATATGTGTGTGGGTCTCATTGCCTACGCGGATGATGTCGCTATCGCTATCTCAGGGACACACCTGAATATACTTATGGAGCTTTTCCAAAACGCACTACATAATCTTTCCAAATGGGCGGTCAGCTGTGGTCTGGGTGTCAACCCCCACAAGACTGAACTAGTCCTATTCACTAGGAAATATAAAATTCCTCACATTGACCCCCCATCACTAAACGGAATCGAAATAGTCTTCTTAGACAAAGCAAAATACCTGGGACTTATATGGACAGGAAGCTTAACTGGAAGCTAAACATAACAGAAAGAGTAAAGAAACCGACGGTAGCATTTTATCCTGCAAGAAAGCCATATGCTTGAAATAGGGAATGAAACCTATATCTATGTATCGGTTATAAAAACGATACTTCTTATAGAGTAGTAGTATGGTGGACAGCGCTAGAGATAACTTTAAACAGCAAAAAACTAGCCAAAGTAAAGAGAACTGCGTGTCTGTGCATCGGTGGTGCACTCCGTACAACACCCTCAATGGCATTAGACATTCTTTTTCACCTGCTACCCCTAGATATTTTCGGCAAGCAAATGGCAGCTTATTCAGCCATACGTCATAAAGCCATCCAACAATGGAATATACAAATATTCCTGAAAACACCGATTACACCCATACCAGGTTAAGCTTTGATAAGAGTTTCCGGGTCACAATCCCAGACGCAACGAACCTGTGCTAGACGACTCGATACACTTTTATACCGATGGCTCCAAAACAAATGACGGAGTGGGTACTGGTGTCTTCTTCGACATGCTAAATCACATCTATCTTTCCGTCTTCCTGATCATTGCAGCGTATTCCAGGCGGAACTCATGGCAATCAAAGAAACCTTATCCAGGCTGAAAGAGAATGTAATATCTGCCAAGGATATTAGCATTTTCTCGGACAGCCAAGCGGCCATCAAATCCCTAAAATCAGTCTCAACTAATTCAAAGACAACCCTAGATTGCCGATCATCTCTGCAGGAGCTGCCAACGCATTTTAACGTTAAGGTGCCTGGGCATAGGGGAACTTTAAGGCTGATGAACTCGACAGAAATCGAACCAAATTACCAGTTGTAACCCGACACGGGTGTACTAGGTATTCCTATCGCTACATGCAAAAACTTATTAGCACCAGATGATAACAGCAAATCAAATCAAACGTGTCAAATAACCAAACAAATTTGGCCAAAGCTAGATTTGAGAAGATCGAAGGGACTGATTTCGCTTGATAGACCGTATTTTTGCGCCACAGGTGCCATCACGGGATACTGCTTAATAGGTAGGCACGCAGAAAGGCGTGGCCACTTCCTAAACGACTTCTGTAGGAGCTGCATGGGCAAAGAGGAAAAAGAAACAATATTTCATCTCCTTTGTAACTGTCCACTCCTATCAAACAAAATGAAGCTACATCTTGGAGCTTATTTTTTTTTTTTTTCAAAATCGCAGTGATTTGGCAAAAATGGAAATGAAAAGCCTTCTCCGCTTCATCAAAAGCTCAGAATGGTTTTCCCATGGATAGTAAGGTAAATAGACAAGATCCACGTGGTATCACAACGGACCAATGTGGTCTAAGTGTGCTGGTGAACGCTGGCAGCCACTTTAACCTAACCTAACTTAAATTGTATGTCAGATAAGAAAACTACTGCTATCTGCATTAACTGTAATGGAAATCATCCGGCAAATTAAAGCAGCTGCGAAGTAGCTAAGGAGTTGCAAAAAAGACGGACGAAATTTAAGAGTATTAATTCACAGAAATTAAAAACCAGCTATAGGCTTAGATTCTGATTAAAAATATGTCGAAGCCAAAGCAGGATACAAACGAAAACCCTAATTTTTCACAAAATTCGCGGCTATCAGAAATTCGATCGGATCTCGTACATCCAAAACCAAATGTACAAACTTATGCCCTAGCTACAGTACCCGGTAACGCTTAAAAAATATCTCAAATGACTAAGTTTCAAACGTATTTTCGATTATTCTTTCAAAACTTGAGGAAAAAAGCATAACGAAAAAACTTATTTTCGACAGGCTAGTTAAGATCGGAAATAGTATTCCCAACAGACGTACTCCACCTTCAACATAAACATGGCCTTTGGCAAAAACTTGGAGAACTTAAGTTGTTTATGCAAGAAAAAGATATCGACATCTGTTTAATAATTCGAACTTAAAGATTGAAGGTTACCTCCACTATAATGCTCTATATGCATCGAATAAGGTTAGAGGTGGAGCCTCACTATATATAAAAAGAGTGTATCGAACATTCGGTTGATATTAAATTAAAAATCGAAACAAAGTAGGTCTTTACAAGTCAAAAGTAGACAATCCTTTCTGAAGATATCTTCTATTTACTGCTCACCCCAATGCAAGGTTGAGAGAATTGACATTGAAAACTAGCTTAATTCCCTTGGACAGCGTTTTGTCATTGTAGGAAACATTAATGCAAAACATACATTCATATGTTATATACCTATTTCACTTCTTCCAATAATTTCAAAAGTTTTTTTACCTGGTTTTTACCTGACCATTAATTTGGGTTTAGAAGTAAACATTCGACTGTGGAACAAGTACCTACATCGAATTATTGATGTAATTGGGTACCCCAAGGAAGCATCCTTGGACCTCCTTTGTACCTCCTATTTACACGTGATATCTCAGAAACGAACGATGCAATAGTTGCATCGTTTGCTGACGATACTGCTATACTAGCAGTTGGCACAACAATAGAAGAAAAACACCATGAAATTACAAAACGCTCTCAACAAGGTTAATGAATGGACTAAATTCTGGTGGATCGCACTTAACGAGAGCAAATCGATTCATGCAGATTTTTCGTATAAACGGACAAACAATTTTTATGTGTTTGTAAATACGGTTCGAGCTCTTATTGCAAAAGAAGCGAAATATCTCGGAATGACACTCAATGCAAAATTAAAATGGAAGTCGCATGTAAAAAAGAAATGCGAAGAACTTAAAAATAAATACAGAGGACTCTACTGGTTGCTCGGAAAATATTCAAAGCTCAACCTTGATAACAAGGTACTGTTATACAAGCAAGTGCTAAAAACGGTTTGGACATATGGTGTACAACTATGGGGTTGTACCAGTGAAACGAATTTAAACATTTTACAAACTTTTGAAAACAAAATTTTAAGAACATTCGTCAATCCGCCGCGGTACATAAAGAACGACGATCTACGCAGAGATCTGGGTATTCCCGTGGTTAAAAATGCAACAAAACATTTTGCACGAAAATATAAAAAAACGTTTATTGGGACACGTTAACACAACGGTCCTCCAAATTCTTGACGATACTATTTAATTGCGGCGTCTTTAAAAAACTAAGCCCTTAGATTTGGGCCGATAATAATAAAACCCGTTATAAATTGCGGAAAAAGTAGGAACTCTCAAAGGAAAGTTACCTGCCAAACATTTATCGCATACTTTTAGTGAGTAAAAATCTAACAGCATTGTGGGCACGGAAAAAAAAAGTTTACTTTAGTGCAGCAAAAGGGTTTGGTAAAACACAATATTTCTGAAAACAACTTTATAACTTATACTAATGATAAAAATATTATGTATGTATAAAATTATTTATGTTGACACTTTGTTGATACATTAAAGTGGTTAATTTTATTAGATTTACCATAGTCGTGATGTGAATTGGATTCTATTCTTATTTAAATGAACAACCGACTTTATTTTTGACCCACATTGTTTTCATGCAAACAATTTTACATAATAAAATTTTAACAATACAAAAACGGATTAGTGCATTATAAAAATATTACCAAGGTTACAGCTTCAAATCCCAATATTAAAAGTACCTTTCGAATTTTCATCAAAATATTTGGGGCGTATAGGTATATATAATATATTATTTATTTATGCAAAGAGTTGCATACACTAACTTTTTTAGAATTTCTTTAAAATGTTACCATAAATCGTTGACCCCTATGGGGATAGGCTACAATCTACTGTGCGAATTGATTAATGCGCTATCCCTTTCCTTTACATTCCGCCCCACCTCATCATTAAAACAACATCCCCAAAAAGTTAGCTTGGTTCACAATGCTTTACTGATTAAATAATTTTAACAATATTGTCTATGCGTTTATTTCTTTCTAATTTCTCCAAGCATTTACCAAAAGCCGTTTTCTTAAGGAGACTATAGATGAAATATAGAAAATTGCATTGTCTAAATATCTTGATCAATATTTATTATTATCAATATTTAAACGACGCTTTACTGAAAAGTGGGAGGAATATAGAATATTTCTTCCAAATGTTTTGAACTAGGACATTTTGAAACATAATGTCACACCCATATTTAAGTAAAAAACAATTTTTTTGGCGCAACACGCTCGTTAGTACCTACCCAAGGACTAGCTTTCTCACAGCCATTCATGTGTACGTGTATACTTCTTGCACGATGGCGTTGTCTCCTGTTTAATGTCCGAACGTCAATGTTGAGATAAGCTTTTTTGACAACTAATACTACTCGGATGATTTGTCAGATCATCACGAGACTCCAACACACACAATAATTGCATTACGATTACAATTACAATGCACACGGAAAATTAAAAAAAGTTAACACATGGTCCAGTAGTTACCTGCCACCCCAAATACTCGTACAGTTATCGATTCAAATTAATCCCCTCCAACAGTACAGGTATCTACACGAGAATCGATACCTATATCGGCTGATATACAATTACTAATATCGAGTTCTCGAAAAACTCTCACTCTCCATTCATTCGATTCAAATCATGAGATATGAATGACGAATGAAACATACTCCATTGTCCATTCATTGGATTCAAATCACTCAGATATGCGTATGAGATATGAATTAGGTACGAATGAAACATACAAGATACAAGAAACTGAAATGGCCTTCTAGATGTTCTGAGGGAGTAATATAATGAAATACGAAAATAATGTATGGCGCTCTTCGCCAGTACAGTTGCAGGAGAAAGAGAAGGCAACACAAGTCACACAAGAGAGTAAGAGACAACACAAAAGCATAACGTATAAGAAAAATTTAAAACGAAATCATTCGATTGATTTTGGGTGATGAATCGATGCATCTCGAGATATTCTCATAATCGATTATAATCGATTCTTTCATTCGAATACGCCCATCACTAATAGTAACAGCTTCTAAGCATACACTTAATATGACGATGCTTACAAATTGCCATGGTTCGGTCATTGCAATGGTATATTTCTACAATTTGTACTACAAACAAACATATAGGTGAAATAATGTCTACATGAAATAAATTTATTGGCTTCTGTTGTTTTGGTACTTACGAAATTAAAAGCGTCGAATAAGGTTGGTATATTAGGTTATTTATTTTACTGGTCATCTTTTAGTAAATCTTCTTCTACATATTCAATATCAGTATGCGTCTCTAGACATTCCTGTAAGCCTTTTATATGATCTTTTTCTGCTTCCATATTGAACATGTTAATGCATTTATCATGTACTACAGTATAACTTTCATTAAGAATATCGTGGACATTGTCACTGACTGATGAATACGACGATCGGGGTGAGTTTGTAACGCACTTAGTTTGTTCTAAATTTGATATTGAGGATTCTTCTACTTTGAAATTATCAGATGCATGTTTTTTCAACACAGCGTTGGACAGCTTTGATTTTGATTTGTTTTGGGTTTTGGATTTACATTTTTTTCTTCGAACCATGGTCGATTCAAATATTTCCTCTGTATCTGTCAAATTTTCTATATCGTCAGTTCGCTTTAATACAGTACTTTTGAGATTTTCAGAGAGAAGTATCACTTCTTTTTTAATTGTAGGATATAATTCTGCAATGTCTTTGGTTGAAATATCACTGCTATCGTCGATTCCACTTCCCGCAATGTCTTCAATATCTGTCAACATTTCGTCACTGATTTTATCAAGTAGTCCAAATTTGAAATCATCATTCAAAGTTGCAACATTTGTGATTGGGTCGCCATTTTTATCCTCTCTAATAAACACCATTTCCCTGTGACCAACTGGTATATGTTCAACATTTACACTTGAATTTTCTATATCTTCTGAAATTTTTGCGGGATCACTAAAATCCTCCACATCCGTAATAGAGTTATCAGTAGAATCAAGAACAATAGCTCTTGCTATTGGAATGTTATCCTCTTTGTCACTGTCTTCGCCCGCGGATAGATCTATTTTTTCAATATCTGTCAGCGATTCTTCGTAATTTGTAGCAATAGCTAGGAAAAGTGATGGTTTTGACTCCGTTCGATCATTTCTATTTTGTTTATCTGATGTAAAAGTAAAACCTATAATGGGAAATTTGTCATCGGTTGAGTTTTCATCAGAGCTGCTGGCTGAGATTTCCACTTCTTCCTCATTGCCTGAAAAGTCAATAACCTCATTTTCGGAAACGCATTCATCATTACATTCATCCAAATAATCGATACAGTCACTTTTTGATAATTCTTCATCAGATTCTCTGAATTGCTCTTTATGGTCTTCAACATTATCATTCTCTAAATGCATGAGTGACAAATCAATGCAGATTGATTTTTTATCAAAGTTTTCATCATCAGAAGAAACACTATAGTTTTCAAAATCAGTAAGACAATCTTCAAGGCCCATAGGCTTTTTAAAATTTAAATAATTGTCTGCTTTTTTCTCACATGTTCCATCTGTTTTATTATTATATGTCCTTTCTTCAGTAATACTTTGATTTAAGAATTCCGCTAATGAAAATTTCAAAATTGGATATTTAGCACTTGCTTCATCTTCTGAACATGAATCGTTATAGTCTTCAATATCAGTAGTAAAAGCTGAACGAACTTCTTGTATGTTTTTGTTATCTGTATGTAAATGCATTGCTAGCTCACTTTCATCATTGCTATCAACATCTTCTACATCTGTATGAGAGCCTATTAATCCATTGATTTCAACATCGTAATTTTCATTGAGTTCTTGATCATCTTGTGTGACAGATATTTTAGGTATTTCCGACATTGTATGTGATATTCTTCAATATAAGCGAATCCACTAACACTTTATTCTGCTCTTACCAAAAATGGACAATTTTTTGAACATGAAATAAAGAAATAATGTTAAATATGCCTTATTCTTAGATTTTTTAAAATATTTACAGCATTAATGTATTCACAAAAAATGTGCTTATTAAACATAAATAAGACATAAGACAAACATTTTAGAACAACCAAATGTTCATGAAACGTTCGCCAAACGCTTCTAAATATGGACGTTAGATTCCTTTTCGTTGTTCGTGCTCGTAGAATTAACAAAAAAATATTTTCTTTCCAGAAATAGGAGGCAAACATAGATCCTTATTTGAAAATTGATTTATAAGCTTTCCCGTAAAGTAGTTTAAAAGCATAGTTAGACTAAAAATTTCAATATCTAAACATTGTCTATAATGTTTTTATAGGAATAATACAACTTATAATTTATTTCAAAACGATAGAAGAAATGCTGATATCATATCATAAATTAAACCGAAACAATTTTTTTTACTAAAAACGCCCCAAAATGTGGGCGTGCCAAAAAACTTTATGAAGGCGAAGTATAGATATTGAGATTGTCTTACTATCTTGCTCAGACATTTTTCAATATTCCCTACGGTTTGACGAAATATGACGTTTATATTAGTGGGTTACTTTTGAGAACCTTAACAAAGAGTTTTGTACCAAATTTCATAATCATAGCCCCAAAAACTGGTCACGGATGGAAAGACTTGATTAAATCGAATCAGCTAGCGATTCTGAGTCGATCCATATGCTTTACGAGATGTCTATCTAAATATTTTCTTTATGTTTCAATCCATATGCTTTACGATATATCTATTAAAATTATGTCTCCATGTTAAAAACATAATATGTTAAGTCTATAATCGGCTGTATGAGTCTTTTAATACTCTAACCCTCTCATCTTCAAAATGATATTAGTACATTTTTCTTCAGACACTTTTTCAAAATCAAAATGCGTGGCAGTGGACGGATTTCGAAATTATTTACACTTCTAATGAAGCAAGAACAACACTAGCTAAATTTGTTTGGATTTTTTTTAGTAAAACTTTCCAAAAAGAGGTAAAATGATCTATAGACGAAATGTAGCTAAAAACATTTCAGAACGCTATGATTGGATTGTAGCCTTCTCAAATGTTTTTCTTTTTTCTATTTCATTCTTAAAATAAGGGAAAAAATATGAGAAGACTACAATCCGCTGTGCGAATCATTGAATACCCTATCCTATTCCATTATTAAGCTAAACATCCCCAAAAAGTGGGCGTGCCTTAAACTGGATGGAGATAAAATTTAGATAATGACATAGTCTATATATCTTGCTCAGACACTTTTTAAAAATTTCTTATGGTTTGTTCAGAAAAGACGATTGTTTAAAAAGTCGGCGTTGAGGTGGAAGACGCATAACTAGACAGAAAACAGCAACATTATGAACAGCCTGGTCAGAATGGCACGGAATACACGTCATGCTGTCCCAGGCGAACCTGTATGAGCTAGATGAGCGTCAACTTCGAACTACAGGTTATTTAGGCCCTGTGTCCTAGGGGTATCTAAAAAATTGAACTGGCCCTCCAGGTTGGGGGTTGTGCTTTGGGTTAACTACCCACCCATGGAAAAAACATTGTTACGAAGCAACCAATAGCCTCGGAAAGGACTGATATTACTGTTGACGACCCTGCTTAACCTAAGTCCGTTACCAGACGTGTTGTCGTGTAGGCTATATTTTCCGACAATACTGCTAAAGATGTCTTCTCTTCCTACCTTTGCATTAAAATCTCCCAGCACGATTTTAACATCGTACTTTGGTAGTCGCTCATAGGTTTTGTCAAGGAGCTCGTAGAAGCAGTCCTTAGTTGTATCATATTTTTCCTCCGTCGGAGCATGAGCGCATATAAGGCGTATGTTGGCGGATTAGGCCTTGATGCGGATTGTTACAATGCGTTCGCTAATGTCTTGAAAACATAAGACTTCTTGCCTAAGTCTGGCACTTATAACAAATCCGCACCCGAATAGTGCTTCTGCTCACGGTCCATAGTAGATGTCATAGTTTTTCATCATCTTTTTGCCCGGCCCATCCCATCGTATATTCTGGATGGCAGTAATGTCTGATTTGTAGCAGTTTGGGGCTTCCGCTAGTTGTTCGCCTGCACCTCTCCTGTTTAATGTTCTCACATGCCAGGTGCAGATACGAACGTCGTTGTCCTTTTTTCGTTTTGCAGGGTCATCCGCCACCATCTCTGTTCAAGGGGCTTGACTTACCCTTGAAATTCCTATATAACCTGTTGTCCGAATATGTCGAAGCAGCTTATCTAGGTTCGGATGACAGACCGGGTATTCATTCCGCGCCATTCTGACTAGGATAATTATAGTGTTGCTGTTTAACGCCTTGTTATCAACAACGTTTAGCAAGTCAAATCCGGTTGAAAGAGAGCAGTACCCGATGGTTACGACTTGGAGGTAAAAAATAAGCACATGTGTAAACATTTTTAAAACACGCCCACAGCCACGCCCCCTTTTCAGTAAAACGTTGTTTCTGGCCATACGGTCAAGCATATTGAAAAAGTGTCTGAACAATCTTGATATCTATATTTCGTCCATATAAAGTAAAATATATTTATAAAATATTTTTCGGTTTTAAATCAATTCGAAGATATTTTTGATGCAATATCATTGGTTATGATAAAATAAAAACTTCGTCTGTACATCATTTTTACTCACTCCACTTTTTGGGGCCATTTTCCATAAAAAAAACATTTGTTTACCCTACCCCATAGCTTATGCAATAGAAAAACCATTTTTTGGCGAACCACCCATCCCATCCTTAAAATTAATATCCTCAAAATGTAGGCTTTATGGCCATGAAATGCAGAAAATGACACTGTCGCAACTTTTGTTCAGACAGTTTATCAAACAACGTAAACAACGTATTGCTATTGCTCATGCCTTGGAGTGGTTTATACAAATGATTTTTGTAAGAAAACGCCCCAAAAAAGTGGGCGCAGGTGAAAATGATATATAGACAAAATGTTTATTTTATCATTACGGAATTATTTGCATCAAACGATTTTTTTTAACTTTTTAAAATTTGGACAAAAAACGCCCCCAAAAAGTGGGCGTGGCAAAAAAACTTTGTATGTACGAAATTTAGATATTAAGATAAATAATAAATAAATATGCTGCTCAGACACTTTTTTAAAATTCCTTACAGTTTGGCTGAAAACTACGGTTTTCTAAAAAGGGGGGGGGGGGGGGGGGTGGCAGTGGACGGATTTCAAAAATGTTTACACTTGTTCTGCTTCGTCGGCCAAAGAGTCTATATACCAAATTTCAACACTGTAGCTCACAACTTTAGGCCCAAAAATCGGTGACACACAGACGGACGGACGGACGGACGGACAGACAGACATGGCTTAATCGACTCAGCTAGCGATTCCGAATCGAACCATATACTTTGAGGTATATGTATCGATATTATTTCTCTATGTTACAAACTTAATGTCAAAACTAATATACCCCTATGGGATAGGGTATAAACATATGAGAAGGCTACAATCCGCTGTGCGGAACGTTTATTACCCTATCCCATCCCATTCTTAAAATTAATATCCCCAAAATGTGGTCTTTATGGCCATAAAGTATTGAAAATGTGGTTGTCACAACATATTGTTCCGACGGTTTGTCAAAATCTTTTGTGGTTCGACAAAAAACAACGTTTTTCTATTGCATATGCCTTAAGGTAGGGCATACAGATGGCTTTCGTAGGAAAACGCCCCCAAAAATTGGGCGTGGGTTAAAATGGTCTATAACGAAATGTTCATATTCATTTTATTAAAGTTTTTGCATCAAAAGTTTTTTTCGAATATTCGAAAATTTGACCAAAAAGGGTTTTTTACTAAAAAACGTCCCCAAAAAGTGGGCGTGGCAAAAAACTTTATATTGACGAAATATAGATATTACGATTCTCTTAATATGCTGCTCAGACACTTTTTGAAGTTCCTTACGCTTTGGCTTAAAACTACGTTTTTCTAAAAAGCGGCGTGGCAGTGGGCGGATTTCATAAATGTTTACACTTGTTCTGCTGGGAGCACGTGTACCAAATTTCATCATTCTAGCTCAAAATTTAAGGCCCAAAAACTGGTGACGGACGGACAGACATAGCTAAATCGACTCAGCTATCGATTCTGAGTCGATCCATATACTTAAAGGTATATCTAGCTAAATTATTTCTCTATGTTAGAAACTATGTATCAAAACTAATATACCCCTATTAGATAGGGTATTTACAGTGTAGCCGATGGGTGGGATCGAGGTAACTATTGGGGGAGAAATCGGGTCCGGACAGTTTCAAAATTTGATTGATGCCATTGACAAAACAATAACAACGAAAATGGGAAAAAATATTAGAAGTACTTCCAACTTTAGCCTCAATCACATGGCAGGTATAAAATCGCATACCGACTCACTTGGTCAGACCTGCAAGTCTCTTCTCCTAGATTCCCTCATCTTTTTTTTATTTTTGACGAGTTGTCATTGTCAGCAGAGGTAAAATGGTGTCAATGGTGACGTTCTGTTCAATTCATCTATGTTGTTTGATTTTGTTAACTGCATATACAGTGTTTTCGATTAGGACTTTCAGATTTGCTCTCAGATTTTTTTTCGAACATAAAAGAGGTTAATCTCGTTTTGTGTGTGTGTGTTAGTGTGCCATTTGACAGCTTATTGATTATCTTTAGGCCGCAGTTATAGCTATAAGCTATCATTGAAAACCATCATTTGAAATGTTATTTTACTCATTGCGGCTTTTTTATAAGTTCAACCATTGGCGAGTTGATGTCGAAACAAAGTTTATGCATTTTAGAACATGATTATCTAAAAATATTTAAGTTTCTAATTATAGTTTTCGCAGAAATCACAAAAAACACAAATCAAACTGGGAAATGAAAACTTCAAACTGACATAAGTCAGTTTTCTTTGGACCTTACCTCTAACTCATATAGGTCCACGAGTGTTTTTTATTTTCCATATACCACCTGTATATCTGCAGAGAGTTCCTCTATCGGCAAACCGAGAAAACGTCTGATATGTGACTAGCAGCTCCAAACGGATGCTGGCAGTATGGGGGTAGTAAAAATTGGGTAATATACAATAAAACACCGCATTTTCATTGTTGAACAATATTTCAAATAAATGAGAGTTTGGCAATATCATTTCATTTTCACCTTATTGACTTTGTTAATACCCATATGTGTCTGTCTTTTTTTTAACACTATCAGATCTGTGTCGTAGCGAGCTACAGCATACAATATGCATCCACACGCTCATCATTTAGTGCATTTGTTGGACATAACAGAACATAGAAGTTATTAAGTCTGACATCACTAACAAATTCAATAAACAATGAATTCAACAAATATATAATATATTATTAAACAAGACACAAAATTTACTTACACTTATTAAGGCTCTAGCACACAGAATGTTTTTCAAACCACTTTTACTAACATGCAGTTCAACTACATCGTTATTTTTATGGTAAACTCTACTCATGCGACTAATAGCCTCATGCATATCATAGTTGTGTTTATGATTAGATATATGTAAAATATTTAAACTACGTAGGTTATAGGAACCTCCCCGGGTATTAAACTTATAGCACTTAATAGATCAGGGGCATCTATTTGTCCTGATAATAATTGTTGTAAGAAAACCATGTCACTGTTAGGTCTACGTTGGGGCAAAGGCAACAGTTGCGGTAGTTTAATACGACACCTATATGGGGCGAATTCTGTAGATCATCCCATGGAAGACCTCTCAAAGCAAATCTAATGAACTTACGTTGGACTGATTCAATTCTATTTGAATGAATTGCATAGAAGGGTGTTCAAATTTGTGAGGCATTTATAAAGCGAAAGGGTGACGTAAGGGTCATTAAACTCTTTTGACCTCATTTTTTTAATAAAGTTGGATTTATTGACGATGAAGTTAATGTGTTTATTAAAATCCATTTTAGGATCAAATTAAACACCTAAATCTTTAAAACTTTTAACACGACATAGACTGTGGCTAGGCAGAGTATAATTAAACTCAGATGTAGTACGTTTTCGTGAAAATGATATATGTTGGTACTTTGTAGGGTTCAGATTCAGACCGTTTTTAAGACACCAGATGGTAAAACTATTTAAATCGGTTTGAAGTGAAAGAGAATCGTTTAGATCTTCTACGCATTTAACAATGTTCATGTCATCAGCATATATATTAATATTTTGCTATGTCGAATATATGCTTTAACATCGTTAATCGCAAGTATGAATAAGATTGGTCCTAAATGACTTCCTTGAGGTACTCCAGATTGGGCAACAAAATGGTTGGACTTAGAGTCTCTAAACTTAACTTGGTTAGTTCCCAATGAGAGATATGAATGAACCCAATTAATGAATCCTGGAGGGAAACCATATGCCTTAAGTTTAAAAATTATGACGTTATGTGATAACTGGTCAAATGCTTTGGGGAAGTCTGTATTTTTAGAATCGATTTCTTTTTTATTTTCCAAACTATTGGAGCAATGATGCATAAATGTTAAAAGGTTTGTGACAGTGGGACGATTTTTTACAAAGCCATGCTGTTCTTCACAGATAATGTTTCGAAAAAGGATGACCAGCTTATCACAAATAATATAGTTTTGAGATAGGTCTTTAATTAGTGATATCCCCTCGCTCACCTTTTTTTAAAAACAGGCGTTACAAATGCATTTTTCCATTGAGTTGGGAACACTCCTGTGGCGAAGGAGCTTTCAAACATATAATTAAGGTATGGCAAGAAAGCATCTTTGCATTGCTTTACGACTATTGGTGGGATTAAATCGGGCCCCGCAGAATAGTCATTATTCAATAAAGAGATATATTTAAGTAGTGTTTTATGGTCGAATGTAACGTTACTGAAGCTTACTTGAGGGCAGTTATTGAGATAACTAAAACGTCTAAGACTAGTGGGGTATCAATAAATGATTTACTGAAGTTTTCTGCGAATAAGTTTGATGTAATTTGCGAGCTCGATGTTTTTGTATTATTGTAAGAGAAATTAGCTGGATATCCATCTGTTTTTCTCTTCGAATTACCAAATCCCAAAAAACGTTTAGGGTCACTTTTAAGAGCGTTCTCCATATTGACTATATAGCTGTTTAAGAGTATGTCTAAGTATAATACTAATCTTTACACATTAGCAACACATTGGCAATGTTCCATTTTCACTATGTTTCAACTTAGGCTATACGCATTACAGAATTATTTGTTTTAAGCACTTTGCAGTCGTACCGCCGAGAGTAAGCATCTTTTCATTTTGAACCCAAATATATTCAATATTGATTTTGATAATTTTTCATCTTAGTTTTATTCGAAGTTAAAGTTTTTCTACCCGAATAGAATTTTTATACAGTCCATTCGCTTTAACAAACAATTTGGTCCTTCGAGCCGGATTAATGCTTTTTGATTACCGACTCTATTTTTTTTATATATAATTTTTTTTCCTAGTGCGTTTTATTTGAGCATCTGCATAAGCTACACGTAGATCATATTTTGTTCTCCTCTGCTGCTCTTATACTCTTTAGCACAGGGTACCATATGCATTAATTGCTAACAAAAAAAAAGATCGTGCTACACAGCAAAAAAGAACGTGTGTTATAAATTGAAATTGCTTGCAAGATCGTAGTTCGCGAATTGTATGTAGTGCTACACAACCATATAAATTGCGTATATATAAGAACAGTTGACCCGTTCAACGTTATATATTCAATATAACGTTATTAAATTACTTACTTACTTATTTCTTAAACCTACAAAAATAACTACGCATGAAGCAAGTTAATGGTGCTAATCAGTTGTAATAATTTTGCTCAGTGCATACTGCGTATGAAAATTTTCATTAACATTGTTTACACATTGATGTGATTTTTTTTGCTACTTTGGTGGTGGAAATATTTTATTAACGTTTGGCAGTGCTTTCAGTGTAGAAAGAATTTGTTGGCTTGTTCGGTTTATATAATTCTTTCTATATATTTTCAATTGTTAGTTCTGGGATACTATTGTTTCATTCGCTTTTTTCCATAACGTTCTTTATAGCAAAGGCCAACCATTAGTATTATTGAAGGGCTACACATAAAATAATCTTCTCAATAAATCATTTATTGTTTCCTTCATTTTTTTGGTTGACTACCTTCGTCTGCTTCGTCTTCTTCCCTTCTTTGTGGAAGCATCTTTTCTATATTTATCCAGTCACTTTCGAGGGTTTCTCTTAGTAAACATGGAAACTATTAAGGCTTTAATAGAGGAACAACGCTTAGCAAAGTCTGATTTAACTCAATTTCAAGCAAGTTTCTCAAATTCCAGTAAGGAAAGTCTTAATAAATTAGGCTACTTACGAAGTCGATTAGAGCAATGTGAAGCGTATATGTCACCATATAAAAGCAATCATATTAAGATTTTTGGTCTTCTTAAGGGAGTCAAGAAAACCAAAGCAGATTTTCCATACTTTACTGAGTCAGAATACGAAGATTTTGAACAAAACTTTCTTGATATCAAAGGTGATATCTTAGACAAAATTATTCAGTTGGAAGCAACTTCTAAAGAAAATGAGCCTAACATGGTAAATCAAACAATTACTGAACATTCTTTTCGCGAAGAGAACGATATACATCTTCCTAAAATTAAACTTCCAGAATTTGATGGTGCGTATGAAAACTGGTCTACATTTCATGATCTTTATACCAGTATGATAAATATCAAGACTGGGATATCTAGTGCTCAGAAACTATATTTTCTGAAAAAGTGTTTGAGTGGTGATGCAGAAACACTTATTCGTTCTATTAAATGCACAAATGTCAATTACGCAACGGCGTGGAAGACACTTTGCGATCGTTATGACAACAAACGATTTATTGTAGATTCATATCTAAAAACGCTCTGTGAACAACCTGAAGTGCAAAAAGAATCATCAGGGTATATTCGAAAACTTCTATACACAACAAAGGAATGTTTAGATTCAATTAAGAATTTAGGTATTTCCACTGAAACCTGGGATACTTTTGTCATCTTTATTGTGTCTCAAAAACTTGATAGGAATTCTCGAAGAAATTGGGAGAATTATCTAATTTTAAAAAGTTCAGGATCGCAAACAAGAAATAACGAGTTGTCGGAACTAGATAAGTTCTACTCATTCCTTGAAGACTCGTTTCGATCTCTTGAAGCTATAGAGACAAAAATTACTTTATATTCTAAAGAAAAGAGTGTAACATCACACAAATCACCAATTCACACGCGTTCGCTTCATACAACAAACCGTAAACCAAAATCTACATCATGTATTTGTTGTCAAGATGCTCATTATTTATACAGTTGTCCAGAATTTAAAAACCTTTCCTTTGAAATGAAAGTTGAATTTGTAAGAAACAATAATCTTTGTCTAAACTGTCTGGTACAAGGACATGCGGTTTCTCAATGCAAGACAAAGTTCAACTGCAAGAAATGCAACAAACGTCATCATACTCTCATGCATATAGATAATAATAACAATTCGAATATGAATAGCGCAATAAATAATCTCCAGCCAAGTACATCACAGACTCATTCATTTCTTTGTACCAATCCCGTAGTCGTTTCACCACAAATTCTTCTTGCTACAGCAAGGTTAAAAATCGTAACCCTGACTGGGGATCATATCGTTAGAGCTCTTATTGATCAAGGTTCTCAAAGTTCCTTCATAACAGAGAGATGCGTTCAACGTTTTAAACTACCGAAACACCCTATTAATTGCATAGTTAGTGGAATAGGTTCCACAAGTACCAATATATGCAATAAATTCGTAAAACTTCAAGTAAAGTCATGCTCGAATACAAATTTTCAAGCAGTTATTAATGCTTTAGTTATGTCATCCATAAGCAACTATGCTTATAAACATACCATATCATCACCCTTACCGCGTGAATTCGCAAATATTACTTTGGCTGATCCATTATACTCCGAACCAGGTAATATCGATATCCTAATAGGGGCGGATACCTTTCATGAGATTATCCTTAATGGTATTATAAGATCCGAAGACGGCCCTGTAGCCCAATGTACTCAATTGGGATGGATATTATCTGGGCCTGTCAATTTACGTAGAAATGTTATCATACAGAATTCAAGTTCCTTCCATACGCAAATCAATATGATTGATAACACTCTTCGAAAGTTCTGGGAACTTGAAGAAGTCTCAGTTACTCGAATAGCTACTCCTGAGGAAATAGCATGCGAAGAATACTTTGAACGTACACATTCACGTTCGATAAGTGGAAGATACATAGTTCGACTTCCATTTAAGTCCAAAGTCTTAGGAGAAGACTATCCTTTTTTTCAAAATTCTTTAATAAACGCACAGAGACGTTTCTTTCATTTGGAAAATAAAGTCTTTCCTAAAAATCCAACTCTTAAAAATGAATATTCAAAATTCTTCAACGAATATATAAATCTCAATCATATGAGGTTTAAATGTAATCTTCAAGACTTAGCGCCATCAGAAAATGTCTTTATACTTCCACATCACGGAGTATGGAAGGAAGATAGCACTACCACAAAGTTGCGAGTAGTATTCGATGGTTCTTCCAAGCCTTTAAATTCATCGTCCTTAAATCAAGAGCTTCTTCAAGGTCCAACATTGCAAAACGACCTATACTCGGTTATACTAAAATGGCGTACTTTTCGTATTGTGTTTACATCAGACATTGAAAAAATGTTCAGACAAATCGTTATACATCCAGAAGAAACTCAATTCCAATTGATTCTATGGAGGTCAAAGCCTTTTAGTTCGTTGCAACTGTTTGAACTTCAAACTGTTACATATGGAACAACCTGTGCTCCATATTTATCTATACGAGTACTTATGCAATTAGCAATTGATAATGCACATAAGTTCCCTCTAGGAGCACAAGCACTCAAAAATGACATATATGTAGATGACATCATTTCAGGTGCTGATGATATAAGCACCGCAAGGAACATTCAAAAGGAACTAAAGGAGCTTTTAAGTTCCGGAGGGTTTAATCTGAGAAAATGGTCTTCTAATTGCCCAGATTTACTCTCAGACTTGCAACCAGAAGATTGTGAATTTTCGTTCGAGTCTGCCGACTCTGAAAAGTCTTCTGTAAAAGCATTAGGTTTATATTGGAACCCAAAATCCGACAACTTTTTCTTTAAAATATCACTACCTTCGTGTCATTTTTATTCAAAAAGGACTTTACTGTCTGATGCGTCGAAACTTTTCGATCCACTTGGTTGGTTAGCACCAACTATAATCCTTGCTAAAATCTATTTCCAACAGCTTTGGTTGAAAGGTATTGAGTGGGATGAACCACTTCCCCCAAAATTGAAATTTCAATGGGGAAATTATAGAAATAATCTTCCTTCACTCCAAGCTATAAGAATTGCCAGATGGGTTGGTACCACAAGTTCGTCCGTTGCCGAAATACATGGTTTTTGCGATGCTTCAAATGAAGCATATGCTGCAGTTCTATATTGCAGAACTAAAACTCTAGACGGACGAATTCAGGTTAATATAATAACAGCAAAAACAAAGGTTGCACCCATTAAACAGATTTCGTTACCACGACTAGAGCTGTGCGGTGCAGTTCTGCTAGCTAAACTCTACAAAAAATTTGTAACTGCTACGGAAACTCGAACAACTAATTTAAAATCATTTTTCTGGACTGATTCGACTATAGTCCTTGGTTGGATACATGCTCTACCAATCCGTTGGAAGACCTTTGTCGCTAATCGGGTTAGTGAAATTCAAGAAATCACAAACAATACTCAATGGTTTCACGTGAACTCGGAACATAACCCTGCTGATAGTGCGTCTCGAGGAGTTCAACCGCAAGATTTACAAAATCACCCCCTTTGGTGGAGTGGTCCTTATTGGCTAAGCCAACCAAGGACTGAATGGCCTGTTCAAGGTACTACAACCTTTCAAACAGACCTTGAACTTAAATCAAAAGTAATCACCTGTGCCATTATGTCGAGTGAATATACAATCGATCTTCTAAGTAGGTTCAGTAGTCTCACACGCCTTCTTAGAGTAACTTCTTACATATTAAGATTTTTCTATTCACGCACCAACAAATTAACGGGTTATTTAAAAACCAGTGAAATTCAAATGGCACTAATGAAAGTAATTTCCATTTCCCAATCACTATCATTTCCTGAGGAAGTCAAAATTCTTTTGAATAAGAAAGAACTTCAGTCAAAAAGCAAGATTCTTAATCTACATCCATTTATTGATACCAATAACCAACTTCGTGTCGGTGGACGTCTTCGTTTTGCGAATATCGACGAATATTCCAAGCACCCACTTATTTTATCTGGCTCTTGTTCCCTCTCAAAACTACTGGTTCTCGACGCACACGTTAAAACCTTACATGGTGGACCTCAGTTAATTATGTCCTTTATACGCACTAAATATTGGATAACTAATCTAAGAAATTTGGCAAAAACAGTATTTCGATCTTGTGTTCTGTGCACTCGTTTCAATAATAGACGAACGTTTCAACTAATGGGCTCACTTCCAAAAGTAAGAGTGAATGAGAGCAGAGCATTTAGGCATAGTGGCGTGGACTACGCTGGCCCATTTGATCTTAAGTTGTCAAAGGGCAGATCGCCAAAGACGTGCAAGAGTTTTATAGCAATATTCATTTGTCTCGTTACAAAGGCTATCCATATAGAGTTGGTCTCTGATATGACATCAGAAGGATTTCTAGCTGCATTTCGTAGGTTTATCGCCAGAAGAGGAAGTTGCAGTCACTTGTATAGTGACAATGGAACAAACTTTGTGGGAGCCAACAAGGAACTCATAAGGACTAATCAGCAGTTTTTAAATCTACTAACTACAGATGTTCGTGCCCAGTTAGAAAATGATGGAACCACATGGAGCTTTATTCCTCCAGCCTCACCACACTTTGGAGGATTTTGGGAGGCTGGAGTCAAATCAGTTAAGTACCATCTCAAACGAATTCTTTTGAATAACACTCTTACATTTGAAGAAATGTATACCCTCCTAGTTCAAATTGAATCTTCTTTAAATTCCAGGCCGTTGTGTCCATTGAGTGACGATCCCACAGACTTGAGCGTACTTACACCTGCCCATTTTCTTATTGGAGAACCAACAAACATTGTCCCAGAGCCATCACTCCTAGACATGAAAACGCATCGGCTAGCAAAATGGAAGCAAATCCAGCAAATGTTTCATCACTTTTGGGAACGATGGCATAAGGAGTTTCTATCTCGTCTACAGCAACGCCCGAAGTGGACAACAACAAAACGAAATTTCCAAGTTAACGATATAGTGCTTATCATTGACCAAAGATATCCTCCAGCGAAATGGCCATTAGCAAGAGTTGTCGAAATACATCCAGGCGCTGACGATCTGTGTAGAGTAGTATCTCTTTATGCTAATGGCAAAATCATCAAAAGACCAATTACCAAATTACGTTTACTCCCAGAGGTCAATCCAGTTTACGCTAAATAAGATTGTATCCATCAAACAACATCATCGATAGCGAGTATCAGGCGCTAAAACCTGGTCAAAAACAAATGAAATCCTATTTGTATATATGTGAGAGGAAATGCTCATATAATCTATATGTATATATCTTTTGTTTGTATCCTTACTTAAATATCTAATGTTAAGAACAGATGTTCTTTCCCGGCGGTATGTTTAAGAGTATGTCTAAGTATAATACTAATCTTTACACATTAGCAACACATTGGCAATGTTCCATTTTCACTATGTTTCAACTTAGGCTATACGCATTACAGAATTATTTGTTTTAAGCACTTTGCAGTCGTACCGCCGAGAGTAAGCATCTTTTCATTTTGAACCCAAATATATTCAATATTGATTTTGATAATTTTTCATCTTAGTTTTATTCGAAGTTAAAGTTTTTCTACCCGAATAGAATTTTTATACAGTCCATTCGCTTTAACAAACAATAGCCATTATATAATATACTAGACATAGCATATAATTCATTAAAATAATTCTGGTACTTATCATAGTCGTAATGATTTTGGCTTTTTACAAAATTATTGCAGGCCCGGTAACGTCTATTTCGAAGAGATTTAAGCTCTTGGGATAGTTTGATTGGGATAGTTCTATCTATGCAACCATTTATTAGAAGATAGAATCTTTTAACTAAATTGGAAAAGCCATCATTATTCACATTCGATTAAATAATTTCTTCGCATAGCCTTTGAAAGTTCCCTTTCCGAAAGTCAAAAGAGTACGAGCGATCATACGAGTTAGCATTTTCGTACAGATGTGCGCCTATGTAAATGAAAATATCCAGTGGATTATGATATTTGTCTATGTTAGTAATGCTGGTACTAGATTCTAATACTGCAGTACTAACAGTGTCAGAAGAAAAAACTTAGTTTTGATACATAGTTTGTAAAATAGAGAAATAATTTAGCTAGATATACCTCATCGTATATGGATCGACTCAGAATCGCTAGCTGAGTCGATTTAGCAGAACAAGTGTACAATTTTGAAATCCGCCCACTGCCACGCCTCCTTATAAAAAAAAATTAGTTTTTGGCCATAATAAAATAAAAAAAAACATTTTTATACACTACCCCATAACATATGCAGGATAAAAACCTTGGCGCAAATTTATAGTGGTTTAAAGTACTCTTTAAAATTATTTAATCGCGTACTAACGCGTTTTGGTAATTATAATCGTCAAAAAGAGTACTTTAGCGTTGTCACTCTGCATTAAAGTTAAAGCGACCGAAACCTCACTTTAAATATTTAATAAAGAGTTAGCGTTATGTCACATTTTAGGTGAGTTCGATTTAGAGTTCTTATAGGAATTTCCATTAGCATACATTTATTAGTGCTACGTTAAAAAAAATGTCTATTATTGAAAATATGTTAACGCAAGCTTTTAATTTAAAGTACCTCATAACTAGTGTGGAGTTAAACCCTTAAACATCGAATGACTATAAATTTGCTTCCTTGTCTTTTGTAGAACTGTAAAATTGCTTTATAAACTGTCTGAACAATTTGTTGTGACAAGCCAACAAGCCATGTCCCCTTTTTGGGGATATTAGTTTTATAGATGGGATGGGATAGGGTGTTCAACGATCCGCACAGCGGATTGTAGCCTTCTCATATGTTTTTTATACAGCTTTTTTGCTGTAAGTCAAATGATAAAATGTTATCAAGTAATGATAGCTCTTGTTGTGCAGAGACTTCTGATGGTATAAAATAAGGTTCTCCCTCCGAAGGCACCCAGTCTATGTGTGGCAAGTTGAAATCGTAAAACAAAGGCATCAACAATGTGTCACTGTTTATTTTATGCAAGAGAACATGGATTGATGATTGTATTGATGGGTGACACCTTATATCATGTGATTTAACACCATTCGATAGATTTCTATGGCGTTATTAATATTTAAAGATGTATGTCAACAACCCCACAACCACACGTACATTAATATAGAGAAATGATGTAGGTAGTCATATCGCTAAGTTCATGGATCGACTAAGAATCGCTAGCTGAGTAGATTTAGCCAAGTCTGTCTGTTGGTCCGTCTGATGTTCCTGATTTGCTGGCCTTACATTTCGAGCAACGTTTATGAAATTTGTATGCTCATTGTACCTACATGCCTCCAGTAAAAAGAAATCGTTTTTCGAACTTTCAAACTGTCGAAATATAAATATTTTTTAAGTGTTTGAACAAGATGTTTTGATAATTAAATTTTCTTTTTTCAACCATATATTTTTTTTTACTTTTTAAGGATATTAATAATAATGAGTTTTAACCAAAGGAAAGTCAACTTCCTTAGCAACAACGCTCAATTCTGATATCAATACCACCACAAAACAATTTTGTTTACTGTAACCGAAACGATCACTGGATCTACAGAGATTTTCGCGAAATGACATGTATCAACAAAATGACAACACAAGTTTATCGGCAAATGTTTATAAATATATAGTTTTTATATAATTTTAAAAGTTCAGTATAAAATATTACCTTGGATGTCGATAGTATTTTGTTCATTCCCTCTCCCTGTAGTTACTTTATTTCCTTTCCTTGATATTATACTATGATCAATTGTGGATACATAAAGCCTTTCTCTTTTTATTTCTTCTTCCATTAATAATAGAGGATCTATTGTAGGCTTAGGGGATCCGGGACTGACCATATGAAACTTGTCATGCTCTACTGCATAGATTGATAGTGCTACAGAATCTGACAAACTAGAGTCTGTTGTATCTATAAAACTAACTTCGAATTCGTTATTCTTACAATCGCTGTTTTTATTTTTTATGTCACTTTCGAAATCAGTAAAGGACGGTTGCTTAAACACAACTTCTATAGGTTTGCCATTTCCAATTGATGTCGTAAATACTTCACTGGTAACGACTTCTTTCATTGCTGTCACTGAAGCATTATTAGTTTCCATATCTATACAAGGTGGACTATCCTTTAGTGTGATTTTATTTGTTTTGATGGTAGACTTCTTTTGTGATACATTAGGTATCGAACTTTTAACAATCTGTAAATTTAGATTAGACTTATCCTTTTTATTTTTTGGGGTGGATTTAGGGCTCATAACTATTTTGTTCACAGTATTTTGACTAATGTTATCCTTTTTGGATTTCATATTAATTTTACCTTTACGTATTGAGCTTTGGATATCTTTCTCTACTTTAGGTGGATTTTTTTCAGATTTGTTGTCACCTCTTTGTATGTATACCTTTTTATTGATCATACTTTTAGCAGTGATAACTGGTTCATCCTGCTTGATCCTTTCTGTTTTTGTGAGTTTTTTGGTACTAGAAACGATTTTGTTTTCTGTGGTAACATTTTTGTTTTTTTGGTTTTCTGTTTTTGCTACCTCGTTCGTGATTGTAGTACTTTGTATTTTTGAGTTGCCTGTTTTAGTGTAACCTGTTTTTCTCATAGTAGTCATAGGTTTGTTTGATTCCGTCAAACGTATTCTATCTTTAATACTTTCTGCGGAAATTTTTTCTGGTATCGGATCAGTTTTTAGTCGCTTGGTTCTTACTTTTTGTTCATGAGAAGGCAATTTCTTTGTTACCTGTAAATTTTCGCAGTTTGGTGCTATCTTTTGTAAATCTGTGTTTTTTCTGTTGTATGTTCCTTGCGAAAGATTTGATGATTCCTTTGAATCTAGGAATGCATTATAAATATTGTTGGAATGCTTCTTCTTGATCTTTTCAGTTGAGGTAATTATTGCATCCATATTTGCAGATTTAAGATTATGTGAAAGAGTTGACTTCATATAACTGTGACTCGAAGAATTCGATTTAAGAGCAGGCGATTGCTTAGGCGTTGTTCCAGAAGAATTTCTAGTTAAATCTGGTTTCGAAGATGTTTTCGATTTAGCTTGCATTTTTGTATTTGCATTATTGAAAGCAGGATTGTTGTCCTTTTTTTTGTTGAGTGAATTTATGGAACCGTAAATAGTTTTTTCAGGTAAAATATCGTCTGCCTTTTCAGTTTTATTTTGTAATTTTATTGATTTTGATTTTTCGTTTGAGGTGGAGGCCTTTTTTACTGTTGTTTTTGTGTATTTTGAAGTAGTTTTATTTTCCACCATTGTTTTAGAAGAATGGTTGGCTACATCTACTTTCAATGGTGACATCGATTTAGCTTGCATTTTTGTTTTAGCATTATTGAAAGCAGGATTATTGTCATTTTTCTTTGACTTTTCGTTGTTGAGTGAATTTGTGGAACAGTAAATTGCCTTTTCAGGTAAAATATCATGTGCCTTTTCAGTTTTAGTTTGTAATTTTATTGATTTTGTACTTTCGTTGGAGATGGGACCCTTTTTTACTGTTGGTCTTATGTTTTTGAAAATGGTTTTATTTGTTAAGTGATCAACCTTTTTGCTTGGATGTTGAATCTTTAAATTTCCAGGTGACTTTGGTGTGGTAACTTTCTTTGGAAAAGGTATTTTGACAGAAGGTAGGGATAATCTTGGCTTTTTATAAGTCCGGTTATCTCTCGATGGTTGTTCAATTTCAACGAAATAACTTAAAGCTAAACTATTAGCATTTTTTTTTAATGAATCATTATCATGCTTAACAATTTCATCAACTTCTAAGCTATCGATACTATTTACAGATTCGCTACTTGTTAAAATGCAACTAGTAACTGATTTTTGATCTGATTGCAGACTAGTGCTAGCGATTGGAAATATAATGTTTTTGCACTCTATACGAACATTTTGATCAAGTGATTTAATAATTGGATTCTTTTGCTTGAATATTTGTGGTTCTTTGGTCATATGTATTGGTGGCATATCTTGAGAAACTAATTCTAAGGGATCAGAGTTTATACAAATACTTTTAGAATGACTTTGCTTTGGTTTTGTAATCAAATCAAAAATACCTAAGTCTGTTTCTGACAATATGGACGGTTGAATATCAGCTTTAATATTGCTGTCGGCAAAATTCAGTTCGCTATTTTCAATACCTGATGTGAAAGGTTTTGGATTAATTTCATGGAATGGGATGTCCAATTCATTAGAGAATTGATTAAGGCTTTTATCGCTCTTAGTACCTGGGCTTCCCATATAACTTAACTGATTTAATTCCTGTTTTACTTCTTTTGGTTCATCAGAAAATGCTTTTAAGATATTCGCATCTGACTTAAAATTGCTTGGAATAGATTCTACAACCATATTTTCATCATTAAGAACCTTGTGAGAAATAGAAATATCCTGCGAAGATGGACTATCGCTTTCTGGTATGATAGTATTACATTTTCGCATTGCTGCGGCGTGAACATGTTCAAATTCCTCGAAGGACGTTTTCGGAACATTTATATGTGATTCTAAATCGGTAGGATTGAGTTCAATTACACCATTTTCAAAATCATCGAACTTTTGCGGTTTTAGAGATTTTTGTGAACTTGGACTTCTTTTTTCAGGTTCATTGAAAGAAGATGCTTTTTCTATATCCTGACGAACTTGTTCTATTTTGTCTTGTGGGACATGACCACTAATTTGTGGTACCTTTGAATCAGGAGTCTCCTCCTTTTCCTGTTTTACTTCTTTTGGTTCATCAGAAAATGCTTTTACGATATTCGCATCTGACTTGAAATTGTTTGGAATGGCTTCTACACCCATAATTTCATCATTAAGAACATTGTGGGAAATAGAAATATCCTGCGAAATTGGACTATCGCTTTCTGGTACGATAGAATTACATGTTCGAATTGCTGCCGGATGAACATGTTTCAATTCCTCGAAGGACGTTCTCGGAACATTTATATTTAATTCCGAATTGGTAGGAGTAAGTTCTTTTACATCATTTTCAAAATCGTCAAACTTTTGGTCTTTTTGACATTTTTGAGAAGTCGGACTGCTATTTTCACGTTCATTGAAGTAAGATGTTTTTCCTGTATCCTGATGAGCTTGATCTATTTTATCTTGTGAAACATGACTACTAATTTGTGCTACATTGGAATCAAGAGACTTTTCTTTTTCCTGTTTTTCTTCTTTTGGTTCATCAGAAAATGCTTTTAAGATGTTCGCATCTGACTTGAAATTGCTTGGAATTGATTCTACAACCATATTTTCATCATTAAGAACCTTGTGGGAAATAGAAATATCCTGCAAAATTGAACTATCGCTTTCTGGTACGATAGGATTACATGTTCGCATTGCTGCCGCGTGAACATGTTCCAATTCCTCGAAGGACGTTTTCGGAACATTTATATGTGATTCTAAATCGGTAGGATTGAGTTCCATTACACCATTTTCAGAATCATCGAACTTTTGCGGTATTAGAGATTTTTGTGAACTTGGACTTCTTTTTTCAGATTCATTGAAAGTAGATGGTTTTTCTATATCCTGATGAACTTGTTCTATTTTGTCTTGTGGGACATGACCACTAATTTGTGGTACCTTTGAATCAGGAGTCTCCTCTTTTTCCTGTTTTACTTCTTTTGGTTCATCAGAAAATGCTTTTAAGATATTCGCATCTGACTTGAAATTGCTTGGAATGGATTCTACAACCATATTTTCATCATAAAGAACCTTGTGAGAAATAGAAATATCCTGCGAAGTTGGACTATCACTTTCTGGTACGTTAGAATTACTTGTTCGCATTGATGCCGCATGAACATGTCCCAATTCCTCGAAGGACGTTTTCGGAACATTTATATGTGATTCTAAATCGGTAGGAGTGAGTTCCATTGCACCATTTTCAAAATCATCGAACTTTTGCGGTATTAGAGATTTTTGTGAACTTGGACTTCTCTTTTCAGGTTCATTGAAAGTATATGGTTTTTCTATATCCTGATGAACATGTTCTATTTTGTCTTGTGGGACATGACCACTAATTTGTGGTACCTTTGAATCAGGAGTCTCCTCCTTTTCCTGTTTTACTTCTTTTGCTTCATCAGAAAATCCTTTTAAGATATTCGCGTCTGACTTGAAATTGCTTGGAATGGTTTCTTCAACCATATTTTCATCATTAAGAACATTGTGGGAAATAGAAATATCCTGCGAAATTGGACTATCGCTTTCTGGTACGATAGAATTACATGTTCGAATTGCTGCCGGATGAACATGTTTCAATTCCTCGAAGGACGTTCTCGGAACATTTATATTTAATTCCGAATTGGTAGGAGTAAGTTCTTTTACATCATTTTCAAAATCGTCAAACTTTTGGTCTTTTTGAAATTTTTGAGAAGTCGGACTGCTATTTTCACGTTCATTGAAATAAGATGTTTTTCCTGTATCCTGATGAACTTGATCTATTTTATCTTGTGAAACATGACTACTAATTTGTGCTACATTGGAATCAAGAGACTTTTCTTTTTCCTGTTTTTCTTCTTTTGGTTCATCAGAAAATGCTTTTAAGATGTTCGCATCTGACTTGAAATTGCTTGGAATTGATTCTACAACCATATTTTCATCATTAAGAACCTTGTGGGAAATAGAAATATCCTGCAAAATTGAACTATCGCTTTCTGGTACGATAGGATTACATGTTCGCATTGCTGCCGCGTGAACATGTTCCAATTCGTCGAAGGACGTTTTCAGAACATTTAAATGTGATTCTAAATCGGTAGGATTGAGTTCCATTACACCATTTTCAAAATCATCGAACTTTTGCGGTATTAGAGATTTTTGTGAACTTGGACTTCTTTTTTCAGGTTCATTGAAAGTATATTCATTTTCTATATCCTGGTGAACTTGTTCTATTTTGTCTTGTGGGATATGACCACTAATTTGTGGTACCTTTGAATCAGGAGTCTCCTCTTTTACCTGTTTTACTTCTTTTGGTTCATCAGAAAATGCTTTTAAGATATTCGCATCTGACTTGAAATTGCTTGGAATGGATTCTACAACCATATTTTCATCATTAAGAACATTGTGGGAAATAGAAATATCCTGCGAAGTTGGACTATCACTTTCTGGTACGTTAGGATTACTTGTTCGCATTGATGCGGCATGAACATGTCCCAATTCCTCGAAGGACGTTTTCGGAACATTTATATGTGATTCTAAATCGGTAGGAGTGAGTTCCATTACACCATTTTCAAAATCATCGAACTTTTGCGGTATTAGAGATTTTTGTGAACTTGGACTTCTCTTATCAGGTTCATTGAAAGTAGATGGTTTTTCTATATCCTGATGAACTTGTTCTAATTTGTCTTGTGAGACATGACCACTAATTTGGGGTTCCTTTGATTCAGGAGTCTCCTCCTTTTCCTGTTTTACTTCTTTTGGTTCATCAGAAAATGCTTTTAAGAAGTTCTCATCTGACTTGAAATTGCTTGGAATGGCTTCTACAACAATACTTTCATCATTAAGAACATTGTGGGAAATAGATATATCCTGCGAAATTGGACTATCGCTTTCTGGTACGATAGGATTACATGTTCGCATTGCTGCCGCATGAACATGTTCCAATTCCTCGAAGGACGTTTTCGGAACATTTATATGTGATTCTAAATCGGTAGGATTGAGTTCCATTACACCATTTTCAAAATCATCGAATTTTTGCGGTTTAAGAGATTTTTGTGAACTTGGACTTCTTTTTTCAGGTTCATTGAAAGTATATGGTTTTTCTATATCCTGATGAACTTGTTCTATTTTGTCTTGTGGGACATGACCACTAATTTGGGGTTCCTTTGATTCAGGAGTCTCCTCCTTTTCCTGTTTTACTTCTTTTGGTTCATCAGAAAATGCTTTTAAGATATTCGCATCTGACTTAAAATTGCTTGGAATGGATTCTACAAATATATTTTCATCATTGCGAACCTTGTGAGAAATAGAAATATCCTGCGAAGTTGGACTATCGCTTTCTGGTACGATAGGATAACATGTTCGCATTGCTGCCGAATGAACATGTTCCAATTCCTCGAAGGACGTTTTCGGAACATTTATATGTGATTCTAAATCGGTAATATTGAGTTCCATTACACCATTTTTAAAATCATCGAACTTCTGCGGTTTTAGAGATTTTTGTGAACTTGGACTTCTTTTTTCAGGTTCATTGAAAGTAGATGGTTTTTCTATATCCTGATGAACTTGTTCTAATTTGTCTTGTGAGACATGACCACTAATTTGGGGTTCCTTTGATTCAGGAGTCTCCTCCTTTTCCTGTTTTACTTCTTTTGGTTCATCAGAAAATCCTTTTAAGAAGTTCTCATCTGACTTGAAATTGCTTGGAATGGCTTCTACAACCATAATTTCATCATTAAGAACATTGTGGGAAATAGATATATCCTGCGAAATTGGACTATCGCTTTCTGGTACGATAGGATTACATGTTCGCATTGCTGCCGCATGAACATGTTCCAATTCCTCGAAGGACGTTTTCGGAACATTTATATGTGATTCTAAATCGGTAGGAGTGAGTTCCATTACACCATTTTCAAAATCATCGAACTTTTGCGGTATTAGAGATTTTTGTGAACTTGGACTTCTCTTATCAGGTTCATTGAAAGTAGATGGTTTTTCTATATCCTGATGAACTTGTTCTAATTTGTCTTGTGAGACATGACCACTAATTTGGGGTTCCTTTGATTCAGGAGTCTCCTCCTTTTCCTGTTTTACTTCTTTTGGTTCATCAGAAAATGCTTTTAAGATATTCGCATCTGACTTGAAATTGCTTGGAATGGTTTCTTCAACCATATTTTCATCATTAAGAACATTGTGGGAAATAGAAATATCCTGCGAAATTGGACTATCGCTTTCTGGTACGATAGAATTACATGTTCGAATTGCTGCCGGATGATCATGTTCCAATTCCTCGAAGGACGTTTTCGGTACATTTATATGTGATTCTAAATCGGTAGGATTGAGTTCCATTACACCATTTTCAAAATCATCGAACTTTTGTGGTATTAGAGATTTTTGTGAACTTGGACTTCTCTTTTCAGGTTCATTGAATGTAGATGGTTTTTCTATATCCTGATGAAGTTGTTCTATTTTGTCTTGTGAGACATGACCACTAATTTGGGGTACCTCTGAAACAGGAGTCTCCTCCTTTTCCTGTTTTACTTCTTTTGGTTCATCAGAAAATGCTTTTAAGATATTCGCATCTGACTTGAAATTGCTTGGAATGGTTTCTACAACCATATTTTCATCATTAAGAACATTGTGGGAAATAGAAATATCCTGCGAAATTGGACTATCGCTTTCTGGTACGATAGGATTACATGTTCGCATTGCTGCCGCGTGAACATGTTCCGATTCCTCGAAGGACGTTTTCGGAACATTTATATGTGATTCTAAATCGGTAGGAGTGAGTTCCATTACACCATTTTCAAAATCATCGAACTTTTGCGGTTTTAGAGATTTTTGTGAACTTGGACTTCTTTTTTCAGATTCATTGAAGGTAGATGGTTTTTCTATATCCTGATGAACTTGTTCTATTTTGTCTTGTGGGTCATGACCACTAATTTGGGGTACCTTTGAATCAGGAGTCTCCTCTTTTTCCTGTTTTTCTTCTATTGGTTCAACAGAAAATGCTTTTAAGATATTCTCATCTGACTTCAAATTGCTTGGAATTGCTTCTACAACCATATTTTCATCATTAAGAACATTGTGGGAAATAGATATATCCTGCGAAATTGGACTATCGCTTTCTGGTACGATAGGATTACATGTTCGCATTGCTGCCGCATGAACATGTTCCAATTCCTCGAAGGACGTTTTGGGAACATTTATATGTGATTCTAAATCGGTAGGAGTGAGTTCCATTACACCATTTTCAAAATCATCGAACTTTTGCGGTTTTAGAGATTTTTGTGAACTTGGACTTCTTTTTTCGGATTCATTGAAAGTAGATGGTTTTTCTATATCCTGATGAACCTGTTCTATTTTGTCTTGTGGGTCATGACCACTAATTTGGGGTACCTTTGAATCAGGAGTCTCCTCTTTTTCCTGTTTTTCTTCTATTGGTTCAACAGAAAATGCTTTTAAGATATTCTCATCTGACTTCAAATTGCTTGGAATTGCTTCTACAACCATATTTTCATCATTAAGAACCTTGTGAGAAATAGATATATCCTGCGAAATTGGACTATCGCTTTCTGGTACGATAGGATTACATGTTCGCATTGCTGCCGCGTGAACATGTTCCGATTCCTCGAAGGACGTTTTCGGAACATTTATATGTGATTCTAAATCGGTAGGATTGAGTTCCATTACACCATTTTCAAAATCATCGAAATTTTGCGGTTTTAGAGATTTTTGTGAGCTTGGACTTCTTTTTTCAGGTTCATTGAAAGTAGATGGTTTTTCTATATCCTGATGAACTTGTTCTATTTTGTACTGTGGGACATGACCACTAATTTGGGGTACCTCTGAAACAGGAGTCTCCTCCTTTTCCTGTTTTACTTCTTTTGGTTCATCAGAAAATGCTTTTAAGATATTCGCATCTGACTTGAAATTGCTTGTAATTGCTTCTACAGCCATATTTTCATCATTAGGAACATTGTGGAAAATAGAAATATCCTGCGAAATTGGACTATCGCTTTCTGGTACGATAGAATTACATGTTCGAATTGCTGCCGGATGAACATGTTCCAATTCCTCGAAGGACGTTCTCGGAACATTTATATGTGGATCTAAATCGGTAGGAGTGAGTTCTATTACACCATTTCCAAAGTCATCGAACTTTTGCGGTATTAGAGATTTTTGTGAACTTGGACTTCTTTTTTCAGGTTCATTGAAAGTAGATGCTTTTTCTATATCCTGATGAACTTGTTCTATAGAATCACATGTTCCACTAATTTGGGGTACCTTTGAATCAGGAGTCTCTCTTCTCAGGAGATTTTCTTCTTTTGGTTCATCAGAAAATGCTTTTAAGATATTCGCATCTGACTTGAAATTGCTTGGAATGGATTCTACAACCATATTTTCATCATTAAGAACCATGTGAGAAATAGAAATATCCTGCGAAGTTGGACTATCGCTTTCTGGTACGATAGAATTACATGTTCGGATTGCTGCCGCATGAACATGTTCCAATTCCTCGAAAGACGTTTTCGGAACATTTATATGAGATTCTAAATCGGTAGGAGTGAGTTCCATTACACCATTTCCAAAGTCATCGAACTTTTGCGGTATTAGAGATTTTTGTGAACTTGGACTTCTTTTTTCAGGTTCATTGAAAGTAGATGCTTTTTCTATATCCTGACGAACTTGTTCAATTTTGTCTTGTGGGACATGACCACTAATTTGTGGTACCTTTGAATCAGGAGTCTCCTCTTTTTCCTGTTTTTCTTCTTTTGGTTCATCAGAATATGCTTTTAAGATATTCGCATCTGACTTGAAATTGCTTGGAATGGATTCTAAAACCATATTTTCATCATTAAGAACCATGTGAGAAACAGAAATATCCTGCGAAGTAGGACTATCGCTTTCTGGTACGATAGAATTACATGTTCGGATTGCTGCCGCATGAACATGTTCCAATTCCTCGAAGGACGTTTTCGGAACATTTATATGTGATTCTAAATCGGTAGGAGTGAGTTCCATTACACCATTTCCAAAGTCATCGAACTTTTGCGGTATTAGAGATTTTTGTGAACTTGGACTTCTTTTTTCAGGTTCATTGAAAGTAGATGCTTTTTCTATATCCTGACGAACTTGTTCTATTTTGTCTTGTGGGACATGACCACTAATTTGTGGTACCTTTGAATCAGGAGTCTCCTCTTTTTCCTGTTTTTCTTCTTTTGGTTCATCAGAATATGCTTTTAAGATATTCGCATCTGACTTGAACTTGCTTGGAATGGATTCTACAACCATATTTTCATCATTAAGAACCATGTGAGAAATAGAAATATCCTGCGAAGTTGGACTATCGCTTTCTGGTACGATAGGATTACATGTTCGCATTGCTGCCGCATGAACATTTTCCAATTCCTCGAAGGACGTTTTCGGAACATTTATATGTGATTCTAAATCGGTAGGAGTGAGTTCCATTACACCATTTTCAAAATCATCGAACTTTTGCGGTTTTAGAGATTTTTGTGAACTTGGACTTCTTTTTTCAGATTCATTGAAAGTAGATGGTTTTTCTATTTCCTGATGAACTTGTTCTAATTTGTCTTGTGGGACATGACCACTAATTTGTGGTACCTCTTTTTCCTGTTTTACTTCTTTTGGTTCATCAGAAAATGCTTTTAAGATATTCGCATCTGACTTGAAATTGCTTGGAATGGATTCTACAACCATATTTTCATCATTAAGAACATTGTGGGAAATAGAAATATCCTGCGAAATCGGACTATCGCTTTCTGGTACGATAGGATTACATGTTCGCATTGCTGCCGCGTGAACATGTTCCGATTCCTCGAATGACGTTTTCGGAACATTTATATGTGATTCTAAATCGGTAGGATTGAGTTCCATTACACCATTTTCAAAATCATCGAAATTTTGCGGTTTTAGAGATTTTTGTGAGCTTGGACTTCTTTTTTCAGGTTCATTGAAAGTAGATGGTTTTTCTATATCCTGATGAACTTGTTCTAAGTTGTACTGTGGGACATGACCACTAATTTGGGGTACCTCTGAAACAGGAGTCTCCTCCTTTTCCTGTTTTACTTCTTTTGGTTCATCAGAAAATGCTTTTAAGATATTCGCATCTGACTTGAAATTGCTTGTAATTGCTTCTACAGCCATATTTTCATCATTAAGAACATTGTGGGAAATAGAAATATCCTGCGAAAATGTTCGCATTGCTGCCGCGTGAACATGTTCCGATTCCTCGAAGGACGTTTTCGGAACATTTATATGTGATTCTAAATCGGTAGGAGTGAGTTCCATTACACCATTTCCAAAGTCATCGAACTTTTGCGTTATTAGAGATTTTTGTGAACTTGGACTTCTTTTTTCAGATTCATTGAAATTAGATGCTTTTTCTATATCCTGACGAACTTGTTCTATTTTGTCTTGTGGGACATGACCACTAATTTGTGGTACCTTTGAATCAGGAGTCTCCTCCTTTTCGTGTTTTACTTCTCTTGGTTCATCAGAAAATGCTTTTAAGATATTCGCATCTGACTTGAAATTGCTTGGAATGGTTTCTTCAACCATATTTTCATCATTAAGAACATTGTGGGAAATAGAAATATCCTGCGAAGTTGGACTATCGCTTTCTGGTACGATAGAATTACATGTTCGGATTGCTGCCGCATGAACATGTTCCAATTCCTCGAAAGACGTTTTCGGAACATTTATATGTGATTCTAAATCGGTAGGAGTGAGTTCCATTACACCATTTCCAAAGTCATCGAACTTTTGCGTTATTAGAGATTTTTGTGAACTTGGACTTCTTTTTTCAGATTCATTGAAATTAGATGCTTTTTCTATATCCTGACGAACTTGTTCTATTTTGTCTTGTGGGACATGACCACTAATTTGTGGTACCTTTGAATCAGGAGTCTCCTCTTTTTCCTGTTTTTCTTCTTTTGGTTCATCAGAATATGCTCTTAAGATATTCGCATCTGACTTGAAATTGCTTGGAATGGATTCTACAACCACATTTTCATCATTAAGAACCTTGTGAGAAATAGAAATATCCTGCGAAGTTGGACTATCGCTTTCTGGTACGATAGGATTACATGTTAGCATTGCTGCCCCATGAACATGTTCCAATTCCTCGAAGGACGTTTTCGGAACATTTATATGTGATTCTAAATCGGTAGGAGTGAGTTCCATTACACCATTTTCAAAATCATCGAACTTTTGCGGTTTTAGAGATTTTTGTGAGCTTGGACTTCTTTTTTCAGATTCATTGAAAGTAGATGGTTTTTCTATATCCTGATGAACTTGTTCTATTTTGTCTTGTGGGTCATGACCACTAATTTGGGGTACCTTTGAATCAGGAGTCTCCTCCTTATCCTGTTTTACTTCTATTGGTTCATCAGAAAATGCTTTTAAGATATTCGCATCTGACTTGAAATTGCTTGGAATGGATTCTACAACCATATTTTCATCATTGCGAACCTTGTGAGAAATAGAAATATCCTGCGAAGTTGGACTATCGCTTTCTGGTACGATAGGATTACATGTGCGCATTGCTGCCGCATGAACATGTTCCAATTCCTCGAAGGACGTTTTGGGAACATTTATATGTGATTCTAAATCGGTAGGAGTGAGTTCCATTACACCATTTTCAAAATCATCGAACTTTTGCGGTTTTAGAGATTTTTGTGAACTTGGACTTCTTTTTTCAGATTCATTGAAAGTAGATGGTTTTTCTATATCCTGATGAACTTGTTCTATTTTGTCTTGTGGGTCATGACCACTAATTTGGGGTACCTTTGAATCAGGAGTCTCCTCTTTTTCCTGTTTTTCTTCTATTGGTTCAACAGAAAATGCTTTTAAGATATTCTCATCTGACTTGAAATTGCTTGGAATTGCTTCTACAACCATATTTTTATCATTAAGAACATTGTGGGAAATAGAAATATCCTGCGAAATTGGACTATCGCTTTCTGGTACGATAGGATTACATGTTCGCATTGCTGCCGCGTGAACATGTTCCGATTCCTCGAAGGACGTTTTCGGAACATTTATATGTGATTCTAAATCGGTAGGATTGAGTTCCATTACACCATTTTCAAAATCATCGAAATTTTGCGGTTTTAGAGATTTTTGTGAGCTTGGACTTCTCTTTTCAGGTTCATTGAAAGTAGATGGTTTTTCTATATCCTGATGAACTTGTTCTATTTTGTACTGTGGGACATGACCACTAATTTGTGGTACCTTTGAATCAGGAGTCTCCTCCTTTTCCTGTTTTACTTCTCTTGGTTCATCAGAAAATGCTTTTAAGATATTCGCATCTGACTTGAAATTGCTTGGAATGGTTTCTTCAACCATATTTTCATCATTAAGAACATTGTGGGAAATAGAAATATCCTGCGAAGTTGGACTATCGCTTTCTGGTACGATAGAATTACATGTTCGGATTGCTGCCGCATGAACATGTTCCAATTCCTCGAAAGACGTTTTCGGAACATTTATATGTGATTCTAAATCGGTAGGATTGAGTTCCATTACACCAATTTCAAAATCATCGAATTTTTGCGGTTTAAGAGATTTTTGTGAACTTGGACTTCTTTTTTCAGGTTCATTGAAAGTATATGGTTTTTCTATATCCTGATGAACTTGTTCTATTTTGTCTTGTGGGACATGACCACTAATTTGTGGTACCTTTGAATCAGGAGTCTCCTCCTTTTCCTGTTTTACTTCTTTTGGTTCATCAAAAAATGCTTTTAAGATATTCGCATCTGACTTGAAATTGCTTGGAATGGTTTCTTCAACCATATTTTCATCATTAAGAACATTGTGGGAAATAGAAATATCCTGCGAAGTTGGACTATCGCTTTCTGGTACGATAGGATTACATGTTCGCATTGCTGCCGAATGAACATGTTCCAATTCCTCGAAGGACGTTTTCGGAACATTTATATGTGATTCTAAATCGGTAGGATTGAGTTCCATTACACCATTTTTAAAATCATCGAACTTCTGCGGTTTTAGAGATTTTTGTGAACTTGGACTTCTTTTTTCAGGTTCATTGAAAGTAGATGGTTTTTCTATATCCTGATGAACTTGTTCTAATTTGTCTTGTGAGACATGACCACTAATTTGGGGTTCCTTTGATTCAGGAGTCTCCTCCTTTTCCTGTTTTACTTCTTTTGGTTCATCAGAAAATGCTTTTGAGAAGTTCTCATCTGACTTGAAATTGCTTGGAATGGCTTCTACAACCATACTTTCATCATTAAGAACATTGTGGGAAATAGATATATCCTGCGAAATTGGACTATCGCTTTCTGGTACGATAGGATTACATGTTCGCATTGCTGCCGCATGAACATGTTCCAATTCCTCGAAGGACGTTTTCGGAACATTTATATGTGATTCTAAATCGGTAGGATTGAGTTCCATTACACCATTTTCAAAATCATCGAATTTTTGCGGTTTAAGAGATTTTTGTGAACTTGGACTTCTTTTTTCAGGTTCATTGAAAGTATATGGTTTTTCTATATCCTGATGAACTTGTTCTATTTTGTCTTGTGGGACATGACCACTAATTTGTGGTACCTTTGAATCAGGAGTCTCCTCCTTTTCCTGTTTTACTTCTTTTGGTTCATCAGAAAATGCTTTTAAGATATTCGCATCTGACTTAAAATTGCTTGGAATGGATTCTACAAATATATTTTCATCATTGCGAACCTTGTGAGAAATAGAAATATCCTGCGAAGTTGGACTATCGCTTTCTGGTACGATAGGATAACATGTTCGCATTGCTGCCGAATGAACATGTTCCAATTCCTCGAAGGACGTTTTCGGAACATTTATATGTGATTCTAAATCGGTAGGATTGAGTTCCATTACACCATTTTTAAAATCATCGAACTTCTGCGGTTTTAGAGATTTTTGTGAACTTGGACTTCTTTTTTCAGGTTCATTGAAAGTAGATGGTTTTTCTATATCCTGATGAACTTGTTCTAATTTGTCTTGTGAGACATGACCACTAATTTGGGGTTCCTTTGATTCAGGAGTCTCCTCCTTTTCCTGTTTTACTTCTTTTGGTTCATCAGAAAATCCTTTTAAGAAGTTCTCATCTGACTTGAAATTGCTTGGAATGGCTTCTACAACCATAATTTCATCATTAAGAACATTGTGGGAAATAGATATATCCTGCGAAATTGGACTATCGCTTTCTGGTACGATAGGATTACATGTTCGCATTGCTGCCGCATGAACATGTTCCAATTCCTCGAAGGACGTTTTCGGAACATTTATATGTGATTCTAAATCGGTAGGATTGAGTTCCATTACACCATTTTTAAAATCATCGAACTTCTGCGGTTTTAGAGATTTTTGTGAACTTGGACTTCTTTTTTCAGGTTCATTGAAAGCATATGGTTTTTCTATATCCTGATGAACTTGTTCTATTTTGTCTTGTGGGACATGACCACTAATTTGTGGTACCTTTGAATCAGGAGTGTTCTCCTTTTCCTGTTTTACTTCTTTTGGTTCATCAGAAAATGCTTTTAAGATATTCGCATCTGACTTAAAATTGCTTGGAATGGATTCTACAAATATATTTTCATCATTGCGAACCTTGTGAGAAATAGAAATATCCTGCGAAGTTGGACTATCGCTTTCTGGTACGATAGGATTACATGTTAGCATTGCTGCCGAATGAACATGTTCCAATTCCTCGAAGGACGTTTTCGGAACATTTATATGTGATTCTAAATCGGTAGGATTGAGTTCCATTACACCATTTTCAAAATCATCGAACTTTTCATTGAAAGTATATGGTTTTTCTATATCCTGATGAACTTGTTCTATTTTGTCTTGTGGGACATGACCACTAATTTGTGGTACCTTTGAATCAGGAGTCTCCTCCTTTTCCTGTTTTACTTCTATTGGTTTATCAGAAAATGCTTTTAAGATATTCGCATCTGACTTTAAATTGCTTGGAATGGATTCTACAACCATATTTTCATCATTGCGAACCTTGTGAGAAATAGAAATATCCTGCGAAGTTGGACTATCGCTTTCTGGTACGATAGGATTACATGTTCGCATTGCTGCCGAATGAACATGCTCCACTTCCTCGAAGGACGTTTTCGGAACATTTATATGTGATTCTAAATCGGTAGGATTGAGTTCCATTACACCATTTTTAAAATCATCGAACTTTTGCGGTTTTAGAGACTTTTGTGAACTTGGACTTCTTTTTTCAGATTCATTGAATGTAGATGGTTTTTCTATATCCTGATGAACTTGTTCTATTTTGTCTTGTGGGTCATTACCACTAATTTGGGGTACCTTTGAATCAGGAGTCCCCTCTTTTTCCTGTTTTTCTTCTTTTGGTTCATCAGAAAATGCTTTTATGATATGCTCATCTGACTTCAAATTGCTTGGAATGGCTTCTACAACCATATTTTCATCATTGTGGGAAATAGATATATCCTGCGAAATTGAATTATCGCTTTCTGGTACGATAGGATTACATGTTCGCATTCCTGCCGCATGAACATGTTCCAATTCCTCGAAGGACGTTTTCGGAATATTTATATGTGATTCTAAATCGGTAGGAGTGAGTTCCATTACACCATTTTCAAAATCATCGAACTCTTGCGGTTTTAGAAATTTTTGTGAACTTGGACTTCTTTTTTCAGGTTCATTAAAAGTAGATGGTTTTTCTATATCCTGATGAACTTGTTCTAATTTGTCTTGTGGGACATGACCACTAATTTGTGGTACCTTTGAATCAGGAGTCTCCTCCTTTTCTTGTTTCACTTCTATTGGTTCAGAAAATGCTTTTAAGATATTCGCATCTGACTTGAAATTGCTTGGAATGGTTTCTACAACCATAATTTCATCATTGCGAACCTTGTGAGAAATAGAAATATCCTGCGAAGTTGGACTATCGCTTTCTGGTGCGATAGGATTACATGTTCGCATTGCTGCCGAATGAACGTGTTCCAATTCCTCGAAGGACGTTTTCGGAACATTTATATGTGATTCTAAATCGGTAGGAGTGAGTTCCATTACACCATTTTTAAAATCATCGAACTTTTGCTGTTTTAGAGATTTTTGTGAAGTCGGACATCTGCTTTCGGGTTCATTGAAAGGCGATGCCTTTTCTATATCCTGCTGGTCTGTTAAATCTTTTGAGAATTGACTACCAATTAGTGCTAAATTGGAATCAAGAGCCTGAATTTTTTCCTGTTGAACTTCTTTAAGTTCATCAGAAAATGGTTTTAGTATATTCGCATTTGACTTCAAATTGCTTGTGACTGGTTGTACAACCATATATTCCTCACTAAGAACCTTTTGGGATTTTAAAATATCCTGCGAAACTGGAATATCGTTATATCGTAAAGTAGGACTGCATATTGGCATTGCTGCCGGATGAACGTATTCCAATTTCTCGAAGGACGTTCTCGGTACATTTGTATGTGATTCTAAATCGGTAGGATTGAGTTCCATTACACCATTTTCAAAATCATCGAACTTTTGCGGTTTTAGAGATATTTGTGAACTTGGACTTCTTTTTTCAGGTTCATTGAAAGTAGATGCTTTTTCTATATCCTGCTGAACTTGTTCTGTTCTATCTTTTGAGAAATGACTACTAACTAGTACTACCTTGGAATCAAAAGCCTGTCTTTTTTCCTCTTCACTAAGAACTTTATATGAAATAGAAATATCCTGCGAAATTAAAGTATCGCTTTCTGGTACGATAGGATTACATGTTCGAATTGCTACCGGATGAACATGTTCCAATTCCTCGAAGGACGTTTTCGGAACATTTATATGTGATTCTAAATCGGTAGGATTGAGTTCCATTACACCATTTTCAAAATCATCGAACTTTTGCGGTTTTAGAGAATTTTGTGAACTTAGACTTCTTTTTTCAAGTTCAGTGAAAAGAGATGCTTTTGCTATATTCTGCTGAACTTGTTCTATTTGATCTTTTGAGATATGGCTTTCAAGATGTGCTACCTTAGATTCAAATTCCTGCTCTGTTTTCTGTTGAACTACGTTTAGTTCGCCAGAAAATGCTTTTATTATATTCGTATCTGTTTTCAAATTGCTTGGAATGTTTTCTAGAACAATATTTTCGTCATTTATATACTTGTTGGGCTTAGAAATATTCAGCGATATTGGACTATGACTTTGTGGTACAGTTGGATTATATGATCGCATTGCTGCTATGTGAACATGTTCTAATTCCTCGAAGTACTTTCTCGGAACATTTATATGGGACTCTAAATCAGTAGGATCGAGTTCCATTACATTGCTTTCAAAATCGTCAAACTTTTGCTGCTTTTGAGATTTTTGTGAAGTCAGACATCTGCCTTCAGGTTCATTGATAAGAGATGCTTTTTCTAATTTCAGCTGAACTTGTTCTGTTATATCTTTTGAAAAATGACTACCAATTAGTGCAACCTTGGAATCAAGAGCCTGCATTTTCTCCTGTTGAACTTTTTGAAGTTCATTAGAAGATGCTTTTAATATATTCGCATCTGACATCAAATTGCTTGAAACTGGTTCTACAACCATATTTTCCTCACTAAAGACCTTGTGGGATTTTAATATATCCTGTGAAACTGGACTATCGCTTTGTCGTAAAATAGGATTACATGTTGGCATTGCTGCTGGGTGAACATGTTCTAATTCCTCGAAGGACGTTCTCGGAACATTTATATGTGACTCTAAATCAGTAGGAGAAAGTTCTATTACATTATATTCAAAATCATCATACTTTTGTTGTGTTTGAGATTTTTGTGAAGTTGGAATTCTGCTTTCGTATGGTACAATTGGTTTATTTGGCTCTAAGTTGGTAGGTATTAGTTCGTTTACATCATTTTCAAAATCATCAAATTGCGGGTTTTGAGATATTGTTGAAGTCGGACTTCTTCTTTCAGATTCTTTGAAAAGATAAACTTTTTCTTTGTCCTGCTGAACTTGTTCCATTTTATCTTTTGAGGAATGACTACCAATTTGTGTTATGTTTGAATCAAGAACCTGCTCTGTTTCCTGTTGAAGTTCATTTAATATATTCGCATCTATTTCAAAATTGCTTGGAATGGGTTTTAGAACCATATTTTCTTCATCAAGAAACGAGTGGGGCTTAGCAATATCCTGCGAGATTGGACTATCACTTTGTGGCCCAGCAGGATTATTTGTTTGCATTCCTGCCGGGAAAACTTGTTCTAATTCCCCGGAGGACGTTTCCGGAACATTCATATATGACTCCAAGTTATTAGGTGAGAATTCTTTTACATCATTTTTAAAATTGTCAAACTTTTGAGATTTTTGTGAAGTTGAACTTCTAATTGCAGGTTCAGTGAAAAGAGATGATTTTTCTATATCCTGATGTACTCGTTTTATTTTATTTTGTGACTCATAACTACTGATTTGTGTTACATTGGAATCAAGAGAATGTTCTTTTTCCGTTTTTACTTCTTTTTGTTCATCAGAAAATGCTTTTAAGATATTCACATCTGACTTCAAAATGCTTGAAATGGGTTCCAGACAATTATTTTCGTCAGTTATAACCTTGTCAATATTCTGTGGTATTGAAAGTTTCTGTAAGATTGGATTATCGTTTTGTGGTTTAGTTTTCATTTCACAAATAGTAATGGCTGATTTTTCTTCTTTCACAAACTGCATATCTGACCCTTTTGGAACCTGTATGTCTGAATCTATATTTGTAGATTTATCTTCTAAAAATATCACATCGTCAATGTTGTCTGATTTTTCAATACATTGCTTGATTGAATTATAGCTAGACGCATTTTTTATTTTCTGGTCAACATGTTCTAATTCATTAGAGGATGTTATCGAAATATTTATAACTGGTTCCATATTGCTAGATATTGCTTCTACAATATTTTGTTCCATTGTTCCAAGTATATCCATCTTTGAATTACTAGACGTCGATTCAAGTGTCTGTTTTTCTTGATTAGCTTTTGATAGTTCCTCAGAGGATTGAACAACTTGTGTGTCACTATTTTTGGTATCAAATCTAGCACTAATTAATAAGGGCTCCGCTTTCGAAATCAATTCTAAATTAGAGTTGGACAGAGTCGGTAATTCCGAGACCTCTGGAATATACAATGTGGGTTCTAGCACATTATTTTCTATGTTTTCAAAATAGTTAAGCCTTGGTAATTTAGGAATGTTTGTTGCCGTGGAAGATTGGAAGTCATTTTTAAAAATGCTTTCTTTAGCTTCTCTATGCTCTATGCCTGTTATATATCTTAACTGTTCCGGTTTTGGAATCAATTCGGATACACCGAAACATGAATCTGACCCTACCGAAACCTGCCTATCTGACACCAATCTGCATTCTAAATGTTTCTGGTGTTGATATTCTTCATTTTCAGTATCTGATATTATATCAATCATGCTGTTTTTCCTTGCTGATACCTTTGATAAAGATTTAATAACATTGTTGTCATGATGGTCTACTAAATTTGTTTGATCATTTTCCATTGACATGTCTTTGGAAAAATATTTTGAACAAGGTTCTAGACTAACAGTTCTAGAATTTTTTGATTCTGTTTCTTTATTACCAGAACCACTTTTATCAGTGATTTTTTCAATGCCTTCGAAATGCTTAGCAGAATCTGCAACTAATTTTGAATCTGTTGTTTCTTCCAGATCTTCAATTGGAGATACATTATAAAGGCCTATATTTTGTTCATTATCAGCATTAAAAATAATATTATGAGCATTCTTTGGAGCTTGAATGCTCTCATTAAAGACTAGCATCGGCTGAATGTGTTCTTTAATAATAATGTCCGTTTTATCAAATTTTATCTTTGTGCTGGTATAGCTTATCGTTTTTTTTCTTTCGAGATTTTTTTGTATTTGTTCCGATTCAGATAAATTCGATTCATTATTGTCTTTCAAATCGATTAACTGTGATCGCCTGTGATCCATACATGGGTTCACATTATCGTAAATAATAAACGTCTTACCCTCATTCTGTTCTTTAAAAACGTCTTTTTCATGTGACAACTTAGATTTTAATTGATTTTTCAAAGAGCTTGAATCAGCATATGTATTATCCGTAATATTTGGATGAATTTGCTTTTGGACGAGCATTTTCTTTTCTTCAATATAATTTACTATCTCATTTGAAAAATGCAATTCTTGGGGAAACTCTGCAGTATTTGCAAATGGTTTACTTATGTTACCTATAGGAAATTTTGTAAGTTCATTTATTATTTCTGGATTTAAATCATTCTTAGGTGGTTTTTCTAAATTTTTTGTTTCTTTAGTTTTTATAAGGTGTGTTTTACTTTGTTCTTTGAAATCAGTTATTACACTATCTCTGCTGCAAATAGATTGTATGGGAAACGTACTTTTACATTTCATTGTTTCTATTGGAAAAGTTTCATTCTCCAATTTGATAATACTTTTCTTTCTGCATTTAATTTCGCAGATTTCTTCTCCAATAGCTTCTAAATCTTGGAAATTGTCAATCCCTTGCTCGACTATTATTTCTTTTGTCAAGGGCTCACATTCATTATCCAGAATGTACGAATTTATTTGATCTTCTATTGTTTGTATGTCAGGGTCTCTGCATTCCCTTTTAGATTTTGTAGGAAATGGTATTGCTTCAAGACATTTGCCCTCTATTTTTTCCACCACATTTCTAACTATATGAAAGTTATCTGTCGGCGATTGGTTTCTAGATTCCTCTTTTTTTTGTATAGACAAATCCGGGTGTTCTAACATGCTTACCATTTTTCTTACGCTTTCAAATTCGGGCTGTTCTCCTGAAAATCTTTTATCGTTGCTGTTTAATTCTTTCAAATCTAAATTTGTGTGTGTACTTCCTATACATATGTTTGTATTTTGATCACGTGCGCTCATTTGCGAAAATGTAGCGTCGTAATTTTGTTTATGAAATCTACTTGCTTTTTCATCATTCAAATCGTTTTCTGTTATTTTTAATATAATATCCGAATTGGCAGTTTCATCAAGTACATTAGCACATTTATTGCTTATGTTGAGAATGCTGATACCAACTTTTATATCCATTGTAAGTATAAGGAATTGCAGCATAAAATAATGACAATATTATGTTTTTACAATCTATTTTGGACAAATATCCAGTTATAATTATGGTTGTATACAATTTGCATGCAATGAGTAGTGAGAGAAACTTAAGTAAGTATGGCATTTTATCTTTATTCGTTATCGTAACACAAATTGTTTGAACAAACTATAATTAAAATTAATGAGGCATTTATATTCGATGATAGAAAGGAACATAAATGGAGAAAGAAAGTAAAGAAAATAACGCCATTTTTACTTCAGCATGTCTCATCTTAAAAGCACAGAATATAAATAAAAGCGATATTACGTTTTTTATATGAGATATGATATCGTGGCTGCGAAACACCTACGTGGAAATGTTTAATGAGTTTTGTTTTAAATATTGAACATACTATACCTACATACATATGTATATATGTAAGGATAATACTTATTCAAAAAATAATAATAGGTGCTTCAAGGGGTGTAAGCTTTCTTAAGGGTGAAAATAGTTTAGCCAGAGCTGTGTTCGTAAAGGATTTAAATCACATCTAACTCAACATAAATGTTAGTTATATCTATACCCTTCTATTCATTTTTATATAAAGAGTAGCGTATACAATGCGCTATGTCGTATCGAACTTTTTTCATAACAATGGACTAATAGGCCTATATAAGACATAATTACTTTATTTTTCCATTACGTCACACTATTGTATTAACCAATGGACTGGTTTTTAGAAGTATGTTTATTTATTTATATAGAATATGACCATTTTTCATAGTTGTAAAATAGTTAAAACTCAAGCTTAAACCCTTAATTGAAAATAAATGTAAATTGAAACCAATCCACTAGATTGGAACATTAATATTTTCAAAATTCGTTCAAAATGTATTTATTTTCAAAGCAATTTGAGGAAAAAAATTTAAAAAGTTTCTAAATAAACAACAATGACGGACATAATATTTATGTACTTGACTAAAATTAAGTTTATTAGTAAATAAACAAAGAGAAGGCTACAATCCGCAGTGCGGATCGTTGTATACCCTATCCCATCCCACCCTTAAAGTTAATATCCCCAAATTGTGGGTTTTGTGGCGACAAAATAATGAAAATGACGTTGTCACAGCATATTGTTCAGACAATAAACAATGTTTATACCCTATCTAATTGGGGTATATTAGTTTGGATACATAGTTTGTAACATAGAGAAATGATTTAGCTGCATATACCTCAAAGTATATGGATCGACTCAGAATCACTAATTGAGTCGATTTAGCCATGTCTGTCTGTCCGTCCGTCTGTCTGTATGTCACCGATTTTCAGGCCTTAAATTTTGAGCTAGGATAATGAAATTTGGTATATAGGATCCTTGTCCGAGGCTACAAAACATGTGTAAACATTTTCAAAATCCGCACACTGCCACGCCCATGGGATAGGGTATTCAAAAATCCGCAAGCGGATTGTAGCCTTCTCATATATTTATACCCTCTCCCATAGGGGTATATTAGTTTTGATACATAGTTTGTAACATAGAGAAATAATTTAGCTACATATACCTCAAAGTATATGGATCGACTCAGAATCGATAGCTGAGTCGATTTAGACATGTCTGTCCGTCCGTCCGTCCGTCCGTCCGTACGTACGTCACCAGTTTTTGGGCCTTAAATTTTGAGCTAGACGGATGAAATTTGGTACACGTGCTCTTTGTTGCTCCCAGCAGAACAAGTGTACAAATTTTTGAAATCCGCCCACTGCCACGCCCCCTTTTTAGAAAAACGTATTTTTTGGCCAAACCATAGGGAATTTTGAAAAACTTTCGGAACAACATATTTAGATAATCTAAATATCTGCATTTCGTTCATATAAAGTTTTTTGCCACGCCCACTTTTTGGGGGCGTTTTTAATAAAAAAACGTTTTTCGGTCAAATTTTAAAATTCTCGAATAAAATTTTGATGCAGCATCATTAGTAATATAAATATGAACATTTCGTTCATAGACCATTTTAACCCACCCCCACTTTTTGGGGGCGTTTTTATATAAAAAACATTTTTATACACTGCCCCATAACATATGCAGGAGAAAACCTTGTCTTTTGTAGAACCGTAAAAGTTTTTTATAAGCGGTCTGAAGAATTTGTTGTCACCATGTCATTTTCTTTATTTTATCCACATCGTATTTTTAGCCATGTCCACTTTTTGGGAATTTTAGTTTTACAGATAGGTTGGGATAGGGTATTCAACGATCCGCACAGTGGATTGTAGCCTTCTCATATGTTTTTCTATTGCATATGCCTTGTGGTAGGGTATAAAAATGTTTTTTTGTAGGAAAACGCACCCAAAAAGTGTGCATGCGTTAAAATGAAAACATAGAGGAATAATTTAGCTACATATACCTCAAAGTATATGTATCGACTCAGAATCGATAGCTGAGTCGATTTAGCCCTGTCTGTCCGTCCGTCTGTCAGTCCGTCCGTACGTCACCAGTTTTTGGGCCTTACATTTTGAGCTAGAATGATGAAATTTGGTACACGTGCTCTTTGTTGCTCCCACAGGAACAAGTGTAAACATTTTTGCAATCAGCCCACTGCCACGCCTCCTTTAAAAAAAAACGTGGTTTTTGGCCAAACCGTAAGGAATTTTAAAAAAGTGTCTGAGAAGCGTATATAGAGAATCGTAATATCTATATTTAGTTCATATAAAGTTTTTTTGCCACGCCCACTTTTTGGGGGCGTTTTCTTACAAAAACCGTTTGTATACCCTACGTGGCAGTTTGTGGGGCGTGGCAGTGGGCGGATTTCAAAAATTTTTACACTTGTTCTGCTTCGTCGGCCAGTGGGTCTATATTCTATACGATTTTTATGCCCTACCCCATAGCATATGCAATAGATAAACGTCGATTTATGTTGAACCATAAAAGAGTTTGATCAACGGTGTGAACAGTATGTTGTTGTTGTTACCCAAGCCTACTTTTTGGGGATATTAGTTTTAAAGATAGGATAGGATGGGATAGGGATAGAACGATCCGCACAAAAACGAATGAGAAGACTAGAATCGTATGAGAAGATACGTTTTTTTTTAGATTTTACTGCGTTCTTATTAGATCAATTTTTGCACAGTTTTGTACCCTATCCCATAGGGGTATATTAGTTTTCATACCTAGTTTGTAACATAGAGAAATAATTTAGCTAGATTTACCTCAAAGTATATGGATCGACTCAGAATCGCTAGCTGAATCGATTGAGCCATGTCTGTCTGTCCGTCATCGATTTTTGGGCATTAAATTTTGAGCTTGAATAATGAAATTTGGTATATAGGATCCTTGTCCGAGGCTACAGAGCAAGTGTGAAAATTTTCAAAATCCGCCCACTGCCACGCCCACTTTTTAGAAAAAAGTTCTCTTTGGGTAAACTGTTAAGAATTTAAAAAAAAAAACTTCTTAACAAGATATTAAGATAATGTAAATATCTATATTTCGTTCATATGAAGTTTTTTGCCACGCCCAGTTTTAGTAAAAAATGAAAAAATTTATGCAAATACTTCCATAATGGTAATATAAACATTTTGTCAATAGAGCATTTTGACCTACGCCTCCTTTTCGGGGGCGTTTTCCTACAAAAACCATTTGTATATCCCCTCCCAAGGCATAAGCAATAGATATACGTTGTTTTTTGTGAAACCACAGAAGGTTTTGATAAACTGTCTGAACAATATGTTGTAACGATGTCATTTTCTGTATTTCATCGCCATAAAGCCCACATTTTGAGGATATTAATTTTAAGGATAGGATATGATTAGGTATGCAACGGATCCGCACAGCGGATTGTAGCCTTCTCATATGTTTATATTTGTTGTTCCTCCAATTTTGAGCTACTTATTTCTAGTCGACTGCTTTCTTGAGATAAACAGAGATAGTGTAAAAATGAATATATTATTAGGTGCAAATATAGATTGTACGCAACGGATTTCCCGTCTCACCCTAAAGAACATTTTTTCTTAGATTCATGGACGCTTGACAAGAACAACAAACACGTGCGGATATGAGTACGAGCATTCGAGTACGAAAGTTACCATCTCGGATCCACTACTTTATTCAGGTTCTCAAATAAGCAAACTCAGCTGAAGTTCGACCGACAAACAGGAACTTAACATACGATGAAATCGGCCAACATTCACTTTAGGTGAATTAAATCATTACAAGATCAAATAACAATCCCAAGAGTAGAATTTTCTGACGACCAGATGGAGAAGTATCGCACGCCAACAGATTGATGCTGTTCAGCCAATAAGAGCAGTCGATATTTTCACCACCCATTTCAACAATGCACTGAACAATGTAGATTATCCGGAGGAGCTGAGCACTAATGGTATTAGGGAAACAGTTCGAGAAAAAAATTTGCTGCCAGCTTCGTTAAAGATAATGGCGCAAATTTATAGTCAATCGATGTTTAAGGGTTTAACTCCACACTAGTTATGAGGTACTTTAAATTAAAAGCTTGCTTTAACATATTTTCAATAATAGATACTTTTTTAACATGGCGCTAGTGAGAGTTCCTCTAAGAACTCTTAATCAAACTCACCTAAAAAGTGACATAACGCTAACTCTTTCTTAAATATTTAAAGTGAGGTTTCGGTCGCTCTAACTTTTATCTAAAATGGTAGAACCGCTGCACCGATTTTGCTAATTTATTTAATGTTCGTAGTTATTCAATTTAAGTTTTCCGGAAAAAAAATGGCCTCGCCCACTTTTACGTCCGTTTTGTGAAAGCACTTCCAGAAACTCAAATTGGTTGCGAACATGTTCCGTTACTTTCTAAGATGATGTCGTCAACTATTCAACCGAGTTTTTAAACTCGCTGGATTCATCCGGATTACCACCTCACATCCTCCAACTGAAAGTCGAATCGGTAATCGTTATGTTACGAAATATAAACCAATTACGCCTTTGTAATGACATTCGGCTTGCGGTGAAAAACCCGATGAACAACGTTATAGAAGCAACAATACTTAAAGGGAAGTACAAAGGAGAATACTTTTTAATACCACGAATCCCAATGGTTCCATTTAAAGCACAGTTTCCGGTACGCCTTGCTTTCGCAATGATAATTAACAAATCTCAAGCGCAGTATTTGCGTGTTTGCGACATTAACCTTGAAAATCCATGCTTCTCGCATGGTAATTGTGTGTCGCCTGTTCCCGTGTCGGAACGACATCAGCGTTATTTGTTGACGCGCCAGTCATCAAAACAAAAATGTCGTGTATCATAAAGCATTGCGTGATTAAAAACTAAATGGGAAGGAAATAAAGGAAATTTCCTTGTCACCACATCTTGTTCAGATAGTATCAAAACCAGTTTTGACTCGACACAAAACTATGTTTTTCTATGGGTATGCAACATAAATATGTTCAAATTAAGAATGATTCTGCATCAAACGTATTATTTTTTATTTATTAAAACGCCCCAAAAAGTAGGCGTGACTGCTTTTCTAAATATTTTGTTCAGACACTTTTTGAAAATTCTTAACCGTTTGACCAAAAATAACGATTTTCTAAAAAGTGGCGTGGCAGTTGGCGGATTTTGAAATGTTTACACTTGTTTGAACAGCACGTAGAATTAAAGCAAACACCAAATTTCATTATCTTAGCTCAAAATTTAGGGCCTAAAAAACAGTGACTTACAGACAGATGGTGATTCTGAGTCGGATCTATATATTTTCAGGTATATTATTATTTATATAGATTGCTTACCTGAATATCGATTTATCAATCAGAACGTAAATAGAACATCTTAAGATTAATGGTAATTCCAAATGTAAATAAAATATACCACAAACCTATGTAAATACAAATGATCTTTTACAAATACGATTTAAAATTTTACCAGGTCAGCTAGTAAAGAATAAAAAATACTGTTATATATAATTAAAAATATGTCTTGTCCCAATTTATTTATTAGTGTATCGTTGTTCAAGTCCAATTAGACATATTTAAATAATATAAATTAACATTGTGTAGACGCTTAAGAATTTTCAACAAAAACGTTTATCATACCCTAAAACATTGAAGTATATTAGTTTTGATACAAATTTTCAAATATTTTAAAAAAACTTTTGATGAAAAAACTTTAACAAAATTAATGTGAACAATTGGTCTATAGATCTTTTTGCCCCACGCTCACTTTTTGAGTGCGTTTTAATACGAAAACAATTTTTTACCCAACCCCAATGCATATGCAATAGAAAAACGTTGTTTTCTGTCGAGCCATAAAATATTTAAATAAGCTGTCAAAACAATATATTGTGACAACGTCATTTTTTATATTTCATCGCCATAAAGCCCACATTTTGGGGATATTAATTTAAGGAATGGATTACCAAAGATTTGTGCATTGCTCATAGAGCTCACCAATTTTGAACGTAATCGAATCGGCTCTCTACCATCATTTTTTTACTCTCCCAACTAACAATTTCGCTTCTAGCACTATCGAAGCTATTTTCCCTCCAGCAATATTGCCTGAATGAAGTCTCATGGAAAAACATTTGGCACACTTTTAGGAAGCTACTTACTTCTATAAGACTTTTTTAAATACATTTAAAAAGCCTTAAAGAGAAAACTTTGTTTGCTTAACGTATGGTACATGTACACACGTCTCCGGAAGCTTAAAAACAAACGAAATTATGATGGGTATACCATCATAACTTCGGTTATGCTTGTGAATTTTTCCGCATAATATCTAAAACAGACTTCTACCCAAACAATCGACAGCAAAAATGCTCAACTTCCGCGCACAAGTACTATATAATGTACACAGAAATAATTGCTTGTGGAAATTAAATTTTATTGCCTTATAGAGGAGTAATTGTTAGTTGGGCTATCCCATAGGGGTATATTAGTTTTGACATTAAGTTTGTAACATAGAGAAATAATTTCGACAGATATTAATTAAAGTATATGGATCGACTCAGACGTCAAAGCCAAGGATACAAGCCTCGACAAGAATCCTGTCAATATGAACAAGGAAACATCGTAGTTGAGACACAGTCGATGCTGAGGATATGGAAGAACCACTTCTGCAGACTGTTAAACGGCGAACAACATTCCGCTGTCAGGCAGAACGAACCATTTAATGTTGGCAACGACAGCGAAAACTGCCAACCACCCGACCTAAGTGAAGTGAGGATAGCAATATCTAAACTCAAGCTTAATAAGGCCGCCGGAAATGACGGCCTTCCCGCTGGCGAAGACGACTTGGTATGTAACATCCACCAACTCATAAGCCAAATCTGGTCGGTTGAAAGCATGCCTGAAGAATGGAACCCCAGAATCGTTTGCCCGAACCACAAAAAAGGAGACTCTCTGAGCTGCATCAACTACAGAGGCATAAGGCTGCTCAACATCGCCTACAAGATCCTATCTGCCGTAATATGTGAACGCCTAAAACCGTCTACCGACAACCTGATCGGCCCTTATCAGTGTGGTTTTAGGCCAGGAAAGTCCACAATCGATCAAATTTTCACACTTCGGCAGATCCTGAAAAAACCCAAGAAGTCCAAATCGATACCCACCAACTATTTATCGATTTCAAAGCCGCATACGACAGCATTTATAGAGACGAACTATACAGAGCCATGTCTAGTTTTGGTATACCGTCCAAACTAGTCCGTTTGTGTAGGATGATGGTGGGGAATTCTCGCTGCTTCAGGGTCGGAAACGATCTCACCGACACATTCGATACCAAAAGAGGATTTAGGCAAGGCGATGTGCTGTCATGTGACTTTTTCAATTTGATTCTTGAGAGGATTGTGCAAAACTCCCGAGCCAACACAAGAGGTACAATTTTCCTAAAATCGGTGCAACTACTAGCATACGCCGACGATATTGACATCATTTGTAGGACTCAACGTGATGTCATAGCCACCTTTGCCAGTATAGAGAAGGAAGCGGCAAAAATGGGTTTAGCAGTAAATGAGGGTAAGACTAAGTATATGCTGTCAACACGAAAGGACACACAACGTCGACGAATTGGACAGAACGTCACCATTTACAGATACAACTTTGAGGTAGTACGGGACTTTGTCTACCTCGGCTCCGCTATTAACTCTGACAACAACATCTCGGCAGAAATCAAACGAAGAATTACTCTTGCCAATCGCTGTTTCATCGGGCTAAGAAGGAAATTTGGTATTAAAGCCCTCACTCGAACTACTAAGGAGATCCTATATAAGACCCTGATGATCCCAGTCCTGCTCTACGGCGCTGAACCATGAACCAAACGCGGATGAAGAAATCCTTGGTCGATTCTAGAGAAAAATTCTTCGGAAAATCTTCGGTCCCGTTTGCGTTGACGGGCTATGGAGACGAAGATTCAACCACGAACTATACGAGCTGTACAGCGACATACCCTAGTCAAAAAACTCCGCATTGTACGTTTAAGATGGCTAGGACATGTAGAAAGAATGGACACCAATACCCCGGTTCGCAGAGTCTTCGATATCCAGCCAGACGTCGGATGCAGTAGAGGAAGACATCGCCTTAAGTGGCGCGCACAAGTAGAAACCGACCTCAACCAACTTGGAGTGCGCAACTGGAGGCAGTTAGCTAAGGACCGGGCTAATTGGAGAGGCATGTTGGTTGAGGCCCAGGTTCATCCCGGACTGTAGCGCCACTTAAGTAAGTAAAAAAGTAAACTGATAATCAGCTTTTAATTTAGGCAGCTAGACATAAAGTGTTGCTAACAGATATTAATTCAAAATAATTTTCGTAAAAAAGACACTAAAATTGAATTTCAAAACATGTTTATTATTTGTAGACTGTTTATATTGTGAGGCATGTGTCATTTAGTTAAAGCTGTAGATTACTAACCTTCGTCGAATTGACTACGCCAGTTAACATTTTTCTTGTTTTCTTTTCCCTGATTTCCCATTTGTACTCATTTTGTATTGGTATATCAAAGGTGTCATATTCAAATCAGTGTTTATTATAAGAAGCTAATATTGCAGCCTTATTAATAACTCCACATTACAATTACAAATTATAATCTTGTGTTTAAATAATTAAATTAAATAAGTATTACGAAATTAGTTTTGCAATTAATTCTCATAAGATTTGCATGTTCAATTAATAAATGCCTTTTATATTTAATATTTTATTGTCTAGTCGTTGTTTCGGTTGGCATACGCCTCCCCCGTTGTCCATATATACCTGTTCTTTGCGTCGTTGTACCAGTTGCGATTAAATTTAAGTAGGTCATCATTCTGCCGCATCCGGTATCCATTTTGTTGTTATTTTCGTCCATCTTTGGTCCTGTATTCTAGATATGTGTCCTGCCCAGCTCCATTTTAATTGTTTTATTTGCGCGTCTCCTTATGTCATTATTTCTGACTCGTTCTATTTATCTAATAATTAGTAAGTGTCTTTCAATTTTTGTCTAGCAAATTCGTATATTCTCGGTTATGTTTGCTGTCATTGCTAATGTTTTAATCTATATGTAATAACAGATAGGATCGTTGAGTCGATCTCGTGTCTGCTCCTATAATATTGCAATCCAGTATTTGTTAAGTACTCGAGGATTGTTTCCAGCTATTTGTGATTCTTCTGTTGACCTCGTTTTCCTCCTGAATTGAAAATGATTTTATTTGTCCTAAATATAAGTAGTCCTCAACATTTTCAATGACTTTGTCAGATAGCATTATGCGACATTTTATATGATTTGTCATATTTATACTCAGCCCATGAATTTTACATGTTACTGAAAGTTGGTTAAGCATTATCTGGATGTTGTCAGATTTATTTAATATAAGAACTATATCGTCAGTGAATCTAAAATTGTTCAAACGTTGTCCATGTAGTTTTACTCCATACTTATTGGTCCAATTCATTTGCATAAATATATCTTTTAATACAGCTGCGAATAGTGGAGGCGATATTGGAACTCCTTGCCATACTCCTTTATTGATTTTGAATTCTCGTCCCGTTTTTTCAGTTCTAATTCTTGCTGTATTGTTGGAATAAATATTTTAAAATGTTGTTTGAAAATGGGGTTTTCGATCAATTGGTTGATAGGCTGTAAATGGTCATTAGTCGAATATCCTTCTCGAATGCCAGTTTTCTCCCTTTGTTGTTTATCATATAATTTTTGTTTCAATTTCATATATATTGTCTTCGAGAAGAGTTTATATAAAGTCGACATTTTACTTATCGGACTGTAGTTATTTACATTATCCTTTTTTGTGGATTAGTATGATTGTACTTGCTTACACTGTGATGGTATTTTCTGTATTGAAATAATGGAGTTGAATAATTTTGTCAGAATAAGTGTAAGGGCTTTTCGTCCTTATTTTACCATCTCTGCATCTATGCCGTCGTTACCAGTGCTTATATCTGTTTTTAAATTGTCCTTCGTTAATGTCTTTTCTACGTGTAGTATTGTTGTTATGTATTAGTTTTGATTGATGTTATCCATTGCTTGTCATTGTTTAGATACTTTTTTTTGTCTTTTTTATTGATTTTGTGTTGGTAAATATGTCTTTTATAGTTCTTTCATTGTAATCTTTTATATCATATCATTTTCTGTGCTTATTTTTATAGTATTTCTAAGATGTTTTAGTTCTTTTCTTTATTAGATTTTTGGTCTTTTCTGAAATATTGTTTCTCAAGTCTTCCCTTTTCTTTATTAGATTTTTGGTCTTTTCTGAAATTTTGTCAATTTTATTTGGTTTTTGTTTTCATTAGGATTGTTTAAGCTGTTGTTTAAACCCTATCCCATAGGGGTATATTGGTTTTGATACTTAGTTTGTAACATAGAGAAATAATTTAGCTACATATACCTCAAAGTATATGGATCGACTCAGAATCGCTAGCTGAGTCGATTAAGCCATGTCTGTCTGTCTGTCCGTCCGTCCGTCCGTCTGTACGTCACCGATTTTTAGGCCTTAAATTTTGAGCTAGGATAATGAAATTTGGTATATAGGATCCTCGTCCTTGCCTACAGAACAAATGTCAAATTGGTCAAATTTTAAATTTTTCGAAAAAGTTTTTGATGCAGAATCATTAATAATATTAATATGAACATTTCGTATATACACCATTTTAATCCACGCCCACTTTTTGGGGGCAGGAGATATGCAGGAGAAAAACTTGTCTTTTCTAGAACCATACAATTTGTTGTGACATTGTCATTTTCTATATTTAATCCCAACCGTGTTTTAAGCCATGTCCACATTTTTGGGACATAAGTTTTACAGATGGGATGGGATAGGGGATTCAACGATCCGCACAGCGGATTGTAGCCTTCTCGTATGTTTTTATTATTACTTCAATTTTTTTTTTATAAATATTTTGAATTTCGGTTTCTATATTTTGTGCATTTATTTCACATTGGATTGGTCTATTTAGTGAGTCCTTATATCTGGCTATGATATTAGCTGGAGTCATTCTTGTAATATAGAGTTTTCTTTGGTTCCGCTCTAATGTCTTGTGATTTATTGTTATTTTTCCTCTCAGCATTCGGTGATCACTGTCAAATTTTAGTTGTTTTATTACGGATACATCACTTAGGGTATTCCGTTTATTTGTCAGTATAAAGTCTATTTCGTTTCTTGTATTCCCGTCTGGTGATATCCATGTTAATTTGTTTGCGTCCTTTTTTTCAAAGAACGTATTTCCGACTGTTAAGTTTATTTCATGCACACATTCCGTTAGTTTTACACCTCGTCGATTTCTTTGTCCATATCCAAATGGTCCTATAAGTTGTTCGTCATCATATCGCTGACCAATTATTGCGTTAAATTCACCAATCAGGTCATTATTTCGGTTTTTGTTTCTTGTCTCTATATGTCGGTGCATATTATCGCCAGTGTTGTTTTTTTTAATGTCGATTGTGAGTACACAAATTCTCTCTCTAATTAATCGTATGTCAATTATTTTACTTTTAATGTACTTTTTATTAGGAATCCTATTCCATATAGTCCTTTGGTTTGTCCTATAGCAGACAATTATTTGTACATACATTTTGGTTTATGAAAGTCCGACAATGTCCCATTTTATGTTCGTAAGTGCTAATCTTAATTTAAGCTGTTTAGCTTCGGATGACAGTGTTCTAATGTTCTTACATTCAAAGTGCATATGTTGAGTGTTGAAAGTTTTGGGGGGTTTGGGGAAGTTATGTTTGTATTGTCATTATTAAAATCATTTATTGTAGTTCAAATATTGTTATTATGATTTTGTTGCTATTCGTCATTGTTGGTTTTTGAATATGTTTTTCTTTTGTGGTTTATTGTCGAAATTAGTAATTTTTTTGTGTGTGAGGAAAAGGATGGTTGCATATCGTTTCCTTTCTTAAGATCATTTTCATTTTGTTGTCTTGAACGTTTGTTCAAGGTTTTATTTCTGTATACGAATATGCGTTTTGTGTCTTTGGTTGGTCATGTATTATTATTCTCTCGTACGGTAGTGTTTAAGTCATATTTAACTTTTATATATATTATTGCTTCTTTATAGTTTAGATTTGTTATTCAAAATTTGGACTTTTTTATTTGTGTTGTAAGTCCTACTAGCAGTGGTCTTGTGTTTGCACCTTTTTTTCCACTCCGTCTTATGAAATCTATATCTTCAGTTCTTATGTCCACTAGGTATTTATTAATTATATGGAGGATGCAGTTCTGTACTTCTTTGTCATTTTCCTCAATTTCTTTAATGTTCTATATTACAATATTTTGTTAGGTGTTAGAGTGCTGTAATTTTTGTATTTGTATTTATTATTTGTCATGTAAGGAAATGACATCGGAATTGTGATTAATGCAATCCGTATTCACCACAGTCCTGCTTCTCCAAGCTAGGGGGAGTCGTAAAAGCTTTCCGCAAATCGGATGGGGAAAGTGGAGAATTTGCAGTTTTTGTTTTTATTGTTGCAAATATTGATGTATTTTAAATTGAATTTCTTCAATTCAAAGCGGCATAAAAGGGAATGTTTTACACACGTGTGAAAACTCTATGTTCAGTAGAACGTCTTCTCTCAATGACACACGTCACGCGTCTAGTGTTTACTTCGCAGTTATCTAGATATAGCTAATCGACGAAGGTTAGTAATAACGTGACTTTTTGCGAGCTAGCTAAATCTATATCTACATGTTACAAATAGGAACGTTGCCACATACAATTATTTCACATCGGTGAACCTAGCCAAAGCTGTACTAAAAGAACCATAGAAGCTCACTCAATTTGTACCAATTCTATCTAATAAAGGGGAAATACCATCTGAACGGCGTGTAGCCGCAAGACCAGAAGATGCCCTTTATATATTTTTACAGCATCTTAAACATAACTTTTGATAACAGTATTGTAATTTACTAATATTTTTATTAAACTTTTTTTTGTTTTTTGTTTGGTTCTTCATAATTACGAATTATTTTACTGTAAAAAAAATAAATTTTTGTTTTTGAATCATTATTTTATTTTGACTGCTTTAGACTGTTTATAAAACCAAAAAAAAGTTTAACTCTGTTTAGTATTTTTATTTTTCTTAGTTATAGCAATAGACATGAATCAATTAAAATTTGTCAGGTTAATAAAAACAGTTTTTTTCTATGAAGTTTATGTTTCGTATTCGAATTGAAGAAGATTAGTAATAACCGCCAACTGAAATAGATTTCACAGAGTTTAATAGAAACCTATTTAAAAATTGTAGATTTATAACCAATTAATATTATTTGCAGTCATTGACATTACCAAACGGATAATGACGTTAATTATTATTAATTAACAATTAATTCAATATACATTTTATTTGACATCCATGAATGAATTTGTGCATATTAAAAAAACTTTATCTGATTCCATTTACATTAAGAAATAAGACTACACTAAACAATGGCATAATCACAGAAATATGAAAAATTAATTTGAAAAAAAACGTCAAATCATCGCTTGTTGTGTTGCACATTAGTCATAAGTCTTTTTCCGATATTATAATGGTAATAGAAACCGTAAGTAACATTAGCATAAAGACAAATTGCTATTCTCACCATAAACTTACCGTTTTTACACGTTTTTTTTTAAAGGAAATTCAAAGCTTTGTATAATATTTATGGAAATTGAACAATAGAAACAACGAACAATACTTGAAATATTTTCTAATATACGTATACAGCCAATGGACTACTCCGAAATAATAAGGCATGGAATATATTCCACCTTGGCACCTAATGGAATTCAGAGTAATAGAATAAATCGAACATATAATTGAATTAGTTTAACATTCTTGTACACACTATACCCTAAGTGATGTTTATCTTTACATACATACATACATATGTACGTAGAAACCAAAAAAGTGCTAGATAGCCCACGTAGGATGCACAAGTGCTTTTATTTTTAAAGAACAGCAAACAAAAAATTAAAACAAATTAGTCTATCAAAATTCAACAAGCTATGACAAATTTGTTTATAAAAAAAATGATAATACTTAGCATAAAGCAGCTGTACATATATTCATTGCTAAACCATTGAAATTTCTATTTTTTTTAAATATTTTTTTATTAATATGTGAAATTTACCTTTGGATGAAATAGTATCCCCTTCATCCCTACATTCGTCGCTGGGATCGAAGTGTTCTCCTGTAGTTTTTAGAGCGGAAACACCTTTAAAGAAAAGAAATTGTTTAATGTTTCAGAGGACAACAAACAATATTTAGTGAAGTATATTATATGTAGGTAGAAGCCTAGTATATGGAGGTAGCAACTATTTTGAATAAGATGTGTTTCATATACTTTTTTGTATCAACTTTTCATTGACTTATATTATATTTTAAATTGAAATAATTTTACAACTTCAGCAAAATGTATATATTCAATCCCATAATCTTTTTCTTTAAAATATCTACATATATCAAAATCTCTACCTCTGAAACAGCAGAACCGATTTCGATGATATTCTGTAAACGTGTATTATTTGGTCCAACTTAAAAGATAGTATAGTTTTTACCTTGATAAGTGACTGTCAATGTTTATACCCTATCCCATAGGGGTATATTAGTTTTGATACATAGTTTTTAACATAGAGAAATAATTTAGCTACATATACCTCAAAGTATATGGATCGACTCAGAATCGCTAGCTGAGTCGATTTAGCCATGCCTGTCCGTCCGTACGTCACCAGTTTTTGGGCCTTAAATTTTGAGCTAGAAAGATGAAATTTGGTACACGTGCTCTTTGTTGCTCCCAGCAGAACAAGTGTAAAAATTTTTGAAATCCGCCCACTGCCACGCCCCTTTTTAGAAAAACGAATTTTTTGGCCAAACCATAAGGAATTTTGAAAAAGTGTCTAAGAAACGTAGTTAGACAATCCTAATATCTATATTTCGTTCATATAAAGTTTTTTGCCACGCCCACTTTTTGGGGGCGTTTTTAATAAAAAACCTTTTACGGTCAAATTTTAAAATTTTCGAAAAAATTTTTGATGCAGAATAATTAGTAATATTAATAGAAACATTTCGTAGATCATTTTAGCCCACGCCCACTTTTTGGGGGCGTTTTCTTACAAAAACCGTTTGTATACCCTACCCCATAGCATATGCAGGAGGAAAACGATGTGTTTTGTCAAACAACAAAATATTCTGATAAACTGTTTGAACAATATATTGTTGTGACAATGTGATTTTCTATATTATAGGCTAATAAAGCCCACTTTTTGGAGATATTAATTTTAAAGATGGGATGGGTTAGGGTTTCCAACTATCCGCACAGCGGATTGTAGCCTTCTCATATGTTTTAATTGTAAATTTAAAGATTTTTTATATAAAAATTATTCGACATTTTTTTGGTTACAACCACCATTTGGTATAGTTAAAGTTTCTGTGTAGGTTTTCTGACTATCCATGTAGACCCATGTAGGAATAATGCCAATTAATTTTGATTCACGTTAAAGTTTATACCATTCACAATGCATTGAAGGGATTTTAATTTTATCATTATCCTTTATGCTATCCCAGAAATGATTTAGATAGACATAAAAATTCGACTTCTATATATGTAGCCTGTATGAAGCATGGGATGGACTTTTTTTTCGACGGGAAAGCCAACTGACAAAAATAAAATCCCTGACCTCGTCGACTTCTATGCTTAGACCACTCAGGATGGATGTCTAGCAAAAAAAAAGGAAGGACCGCCTAGGGTAACTAGTAACAAAAACAACTGTTTCTTTTTTTAGAAAAAATTGCAAAGAAAATATTGGTTTAAATATGCCACTAAAGACACCGCTCCAAATACAAGACAAAATTAACAATCTTGTGGAAGCCATTCAGTGCGCAGCTTGGAAAAACACTTCCTCCCGGAGTGCACCCCCTGATAAAACTTATCTGAAGCATCTTTGCAACAAACTCAATAATGAGCTGCAGGATTTAAGAAATCGCGAGTCTTCTACATACCTCGACGGCTTGGCTTGAAGTAAGGAAACCCAAAATGAACTCGCCACCAATAACAAAAGCTAACGGCGCCAAAAGGAGACAAATAGAAAGTGGATTTGTTTGTGGAGCGTCTAGAAGAAACGTTCAAGCCTTTCTATGGGCAACCTTTAAACGAAAAACCGAATGCCAACCCGACAACTATAAAGTAAAAGCCGTATCTGTACGAGCATGACAATAAGAAAGTTGAATAATACCAAAACTCCAGGATATGATGAAATCACTGGCGAAATTCTGAAGGAGCTACCAAAAATAGCATTAGTTAAGTTGCTGTATATTATAAATGCTTCTCTAAGACTATCAAATGTTCTAAGACAATGGAAACTCGTCGAAGTCATTATGTTTCCGAAACCGGAAAACGACAAGAAATCGTATAGACCCATCTCGCTCCTGCCGATAATTTCTAAGATAGATAGATATGTTTATTTCGTTTCAAATTTCATTTTGTTATCGCACAATTTACATTATTCGCACAGAGATATGATTAACGTATATAATCTTACTACTGAAAAAGTTGTTTAACATAGTGAAAGCATAGTTTGGTTTTACAAAAAAGTGACACATTGAGGAAACTACGAAAAAGAAAACCCCATTAAATATTAAAAAAAAAAAAACCAATAGGGGTATATTAGTTTTGATACTTAGTTTGTAACATACAGAAATAATTTAGCTACATATACCTCAAAGTATATGGATCGACTCAGAATCGCTAGCTGAGTCGATTAAGCCATGTCTGTCTGTCCGTCCGTCCGTCTGTATGTCACCGATTTTTACGCCTTAAATTTTGAGCTAGGATAATGAAATTTGGTACAAAGGATCCTCGTCCGTGCCTACAGAACAAGTGTACAAATTTTTGAAATCCGCCCACTGCCACGCCCCCTTTTAAGAAAAACTCAGTTTTTGGCCAAACCGTAAGGAATTTTAAAAAAAATTCTGAACAACATATGTAGACAATCTTACTATCTATATTTCATATATATAAAGTTTTTTTGCCACGCCCACTTTTTGGGGCCGTTTTTAATAAAAAACTGTTTTCGGTCAAATTTTAAATTTTTCGAAAAAATTGTTGATGCAGAATCATTAACATTATTAATATGAACATTTCGTCTATATACCATTTTAACCCACGCCCACTTTTTGGGGGCGTTTTTATATAAAAATCATTTTTATACACTACCCCATAACATATGCAAGAGAAAACCTTGTCTTTTGTAGAACCGTAAAAGTGTTTTGTAAGCAGTCCGAACTATTTAATCCACATCATGCTTTTAGCCATGCCCACTTTTTTTTGGAAATTTTAGTTTTATGGATAGGATGTGATAGGGTATTCAACGATCCGCACAGCGGATTGTAGCCTTCTCACATGTTTATTATGTTTATTTCAACCTTTATGGTTCTCTTCCATTCCATTTACTGGATTTTCGGTGCCCCAGAAGAAATAGTTTTGCTTTTTGACGTACCCGCTGAGGTAGAAATGAGCCTCATCGCTCCTTGGTCGAAAAATCGTCCACTTCGTCCTCGAGATTGAGGTAGGCTTGGGCGTAGGTTACACGCGTTTAGCGGTCGACAGGCAGCAGTTGATGCACGGACTGGACTTTGTACGGGAACATGTGCAAGTCTTTGACCAAAATTCGCCTTAGGGCGACCAACTGATGGCTAATTGCGAGGCATGCGTCTGGTCGATGTTTCCGGCGACAGCTCGACATCCTCGGCCACAGCGGCGATATTCTTGGCACAACGGGCGCTCCGGGTCCGGCCACTCTTGGCAACGTCTCGTGTGGTCTCATATTCTTCAAGATTGATGGCCAAATGGCGCAGTGTTTGCGCAGTCGGTGTCGGACGGCCGGGGAATGGGTGACGGAATTCGCGCTGCGCCAACAATACAGACGAATTGTTAGGCAAAAAATAGACACGATTATTCCGCGTTCTTGGGGAGTTTATCGCTCCATGGCTTTCTCACTTGTATTCTACATCTGTCTTGTCCACAAATGTCAAAACAGATTTGACATTGGCGGCCATTTGTAAAAATAAGAGCATCTTCCAATAGGGTGATCTCTTTTGGCCCACCTTGTGGTTATAGTTTTTGATTTTTGAGACAGTCATTGGCTTTTTCAATGGCGTGTCAATGGAATTCAAAATATAACCAGTGACTAGTAATTATATTCTCAGTTACGACTTTTAAAGAGCTAGAAAACATTAGCGATGCGGATACAATTAAAGCTATACCCATGCTTCTGGAGGATTATGCCGCGTTATGGTGGCTTGCCGCAAAGTCCAACGTGAAGAAATTTGATGGGTTGGTAAAACACACTGCAGAGCTCAACAACAACTATAGGAAAAGTGCTCCAACAGTGCGTATTAAAATGTTTGATCTACTTTGCGAAGGTTTCGTTGACACGGCAGCAAGGACAAGTGTGGCAAGCGCTAATTTAAAAAAATTGATTACGGAGAAAAAAATGTGTGATGCTGATGGAACAACCACCAACCAAATGGACTTATCCACAATCTGCGACATTGAGATTGGTGGTGGTGGAAAGAAGAAAATCCGATTCATATCACTTCCAAATGCTACCAAAAATCTCACTTTGATTGGATCCGATTTTTTGCAACAAGTAGGCATTGTTTTGAATATGGGGCAGAAATATTGGTATTTCGAAGACGAGCCTAACACCAAATTCGATTCGATAACGAAGAAAACATATGAGAAGGCTACAATCCGCTGTGCGGATCGTTGAATATCCTATCCAATCCTATCCATAAAACTAAAATCCCCAAAAAAGTGGGCATGGCTAAAAACACGATGTGGATAAAATAGAAAAAACAAATTCTTCAGACTGCTTACAAAACACTTTTACGGTTCTACAAAAGACAAGGTTTTCTCCTGCATATGTTATGGGGTAGTGTATAAAAATGGTTTATCATATAAAAACGCCCCCAAAAAGTGGGCGTGGGTTAAAATTGTATATAGACGAAATATTTATATTAATAATGGTAATGATTCTGCATAAAAATTTTTTTCGAAAAATTTAAAATTTGACCGAAAACAGTCCGCAGAAACCTTTTTTAAAATTCCTTACGGTTTGGTCAAAAACTAAATTTTTCTTTAAAGGGGGCGTGGCAGTGGGCGGATTTCAAAAAATTTTACACTTGTTCTGTAGGCAGAGACGAGGATCCTGTATACCAAATTTCATTATCCTAGCTCAAAATTTAAGGCCTAAAAATCGGTGACGTACAGACGAACGGACGGACGGACGGACAGACAGACATGGCTTAATCGACTCATCTAGCGATTCTGAGTCGATCCATATACTTGGGGGTATATGTAGCAAAATTATTTTTCTATGTTACAAACTAAGTATCAAAACTAATATATCCCTATGGGATAGGATATAAAAATCTCACACTACTCTTGGCACGTGCATCGTGTCTATGAAGATTTCCACAGCCCACGGAAAAAAAAATTCTAGAAGCTGTTCAATGGCGATAATGTCGAAAGGAGTCGAAAGAGTCTTAAAATACGACCCACCTTAAGTAAACGAAGAAGTAAAGCTCCCTCCTAGTATTGAAGGAGGGAGCTGAAAAACGATAGCCAGTCGGTTTTGACGCATAGCACAAAAATCTAAAACGAAGGCGATCCCATGTCTTGCAAAAACTACCGAGGCATTTTCCCGCTAAATGTCGCATATAAGATCCTATCTAACATACTGTGTGAACAAAATTTGTAGGAAACATCAAGTAGTAATATACACACACTTCAAAAAATAACTCAATTTTTGGTGAGTCATTATACCCTATCCCATAGGGGTATATTAGTTTTGTAACATAGAGAAATAATTTAGCTACATATACCTCAAAGTATATGGATAGACTCAGAATCGATAGCTGAGTCGATTAAGCCATGTCTGTCCGTCCGTCCGTCCGCCCGTCCGTCCGTACGTCACCAGTTTTTGGGCCTTCAATTTTGAGCTAGAAGGATGAAATTTGGTACACGTGCTCTTTGTTGCTCCCAGCAGAACAAGTGTAAAAATTTTTGAAATCCGCCCACTGCCACGCCCCCTTTTTAGAAAAACGTATTTTTTGGCCAAACCGTAAAGAATTTTAAAAAAGTATCTGAGCAGCATATTTAGAGAATCGTAATATCTCTATTACGTTCATATAAAGTTTTTTGCCATGCCCACTTTTTGTGGGCGTTTTTAAAAAAAAACGTTTTTCGGTCAAATTTTAAATATTTCGAAACAAATTTTGATGCAGAATCATTAGTAATATTAATATGAACATTTCGTCTTTAGACCATTTTAACCCACGTCCACTTTTTGGGGGCGTTTTCTTACAAAAACCGCTTGTATACCCTACCCCATAGCATATGCAGGAGAAAAATTATGTTTTTTGTCAAAAAACAAAAGAGTCTGATAAACTGTTTTAACAATATGTTGTGACAATGTCATTTTCTATATTATAAGCCCCTAAAGCCCAATTTTTGGAGATATTAATTTTAAGGATGGGATGGGATAGAGTATTCAACGATCCGCACAGCGGATTGTAGCCTTCTCATATGTTTTTTATCTATCTATCTATCACACAGGAGTTCCTCCCCTCTAGCACGGCGATATCAGATCGCTATAAATTCGATACACATCGAATTTTAGTGGCTGATGCGAAAAGTGACTTAGCACTTTCACAGCTCTTGGTGGACTAGAAGTCTACTTCCTAGTTTTAAGTTAGACTATATAGATTAAGTATATTTGAAATGCAACTGGTTATTTCGTTTGAGCATTTGTTGTTGTAATAGCGGTAAAAAAAGTGTTAGGAACGAGATATTCCTACGTTGTTCAAGTGAAACTTTAGAACAAGGAACGATCTTGTTCACTACAGATGGGTCTCCTATCAGTTTTATCACACGCTTTTGCATCTTATCCAGTAATTGCAATGATGTTTTTGCTGCACCTGACCAGATGTGGGCATTGAACTCAAGTTTGGGGCATATATACCCTTTATATATTGAGGTCAGATCTATATATTGAGGCCAAGGAAACCCAGATAATTCGCTGCGTTTTTAGCGAATTCGAATATGTGTTCGATCCAACGAGGGTCGTTACTAACGCACATACCGAGCATGGGAAGTTTTTCGGTTTCGACGACGCAAGTGCCATTCATGGATAATGGCTGTACAATTTGGTTTCGCTTATGTGACAGAAGACAACATTGTGTTTTGGAAGCATTAAATTCTACTCTATTCGATTTAACCCATTTAATCATGCTGTCGAAATCGGAATTAACTGAGCTAAACATATTTTGTCGTTTTTGTTCCACGCCCGAAGGTTAAGGGCGTGAGGTCATTAATAAAGATATGAGAAGGTTACAATCCGCTGTGCGGATTGTTGAATACCCTATCCCATCCTATCTGTAAAACTAAAATCCCCAAAAAGTGGACATGGCTAAAAACACGACGTGGATAAAATAGAAAAAATAACATGGTGACAACAAATGCTCCAGACTGCTTATAAAACACTTTTACGGTTCTACAAAATACAAGGTTTTCTGAAGATTGTCTAAATATGTTGCTCAGAAACTTTTTCAAAATTCCTTACGGTTTGGCCAAAAACTAAGTTTTTTTTTAAAGTGGGCGTGGCAGTGGGCGGATTTTGAAAATTTTTACACTTCCTTTGTAGCCTCAGACAAGGATCCTATATACCAAATTTCATTATCCTAGCTTAAAATTTAAGGCCTAAAAATCGGTGACATACAGACAGACGGACGGGCGGACAGATAGACATGGCTTAATCGACTCAACTAGTGATTCAGAGTCGATCCATATATTTTGAGGGATATGTAGCTAAATTATTTCTCTATGTATCAAAACTAATATACCCCTATGGGATAAGGTCTAAAAATGCAAAAGAGTGTCGGCGAAAGAACGGAGCCTTGGAGAACACCAGCATTTATTTGGTGAGTAGCAGACTTAAAACCGTCTAAAACAACTTCAATTGAACGTTTGGAGAGATAGTTTCTAATCCATTAAAGAAGAGTATCATCGATACCAAAAGCTCGCATTTTCAACAAAAGGTCTTGATGCCAAACCTTGTCAAATATCAACAATCTTGTTTTCGCAATCAAGGTCGATAGATTGATATGTCATCAAGTCACCAGTGGACCTGGACATGTTGCTATTTGAAAACCGTATCGGTCATTGAGGAGTTTTCGTGATTCAAGATATTTCAGAAGCTGACGGTTTATCAGTGTTTCCTTCTCATATGTTTTTTTTTCGAATTTCCTTAAATCTTATCAAAACCCATTTTTTACTGAAAACTCCCCCAAAAAGTAGGCGTGGCAAAAACCTTTACAGAATATAGATATGAAGATTGTCTAAATAATTGAATTGTTTACACACGACCCATACGATAAAACGTATTTATGAAATAATATCAATCAAAAAAGGAATCTCGAATATATTTTTACAGTTTCGTAAAAAGATTTGTTATATTTCATTACTTGAACAGTGGGTATAAATACGATTAGACTTAACACTACACACTTAAAACATTGTGCATTTAGAGGCCGATATTGCTAAATATTAATGTTGTTTGTTTTAATAATACGACGAAGTTTACTTACCTATGTGCTGAAGAATTGAATCACTGCATTTATCAGTTTTACTTTCGAATTGTATGTCTATTGGTGTTGGTGGAGGAGTCCGAGACTGGGGTAGATCGTCAACGTCTGAAAATTATTAATTTAATTTTAAATACTAATATACAAAAAACAAAATATCTATCTATATTACAATCTATTAACTCTAATACGTATCTGTACATATAAGCAAATTCGGCTTGCTTAGTACATGTACGTTAATTTAAATTTGTTGAAAATTGCTATATAGGCGGTTGTATAGAAGGTTCTGTTAATATTGAGCATAACTAAAAAAAATATAAAGTCTCCTAAAATTTAATTTGATGAAAATCAGTGAAGGCGTAAATAGTGATTTCCGTTGTAGGTATTTTTCTTTTTTGTTTAGTTCATAGCAGAACCTCAATTATCAAACGAAATGTTTAATTGTTATAAGTTCAATTATTTGTTAGTACATATATAAATTGTGTTTGTATCGTCGGGTGGAAAAAACCCTACATCCCCGAAAAAGGTGGAAAATAACCAGAGAAAAAATTAAATAAATTTGTTTTATTTGCATGCAAATCATCGACCAAAAAAGCCTGGGCCCTCATTCCGTAAAGTGCTTATCGTTTGACGATAACGTTTCGACGGTGGTCTTGCATCACGTAAGATCAATAATCGTTTTTTTCTGTTGCTTCATATAAAACAATAATCGTCAATTTGGTATATAGGGTTCCTTGTCCGAGGCTACAAAAAAGTGTAAACATTTTCAAAATCCGCACACTGCAACGCCCACTTTTTAGAAAAATGCTCTTTTTGGTTGAACGGTTAAGAATTTAGAAAAACTTTCTATAGAATATATTTAGGCAATCTAAATATCTATATTTCGTTCATATAAAGTTTTTTACCACGCCCACTTTTTGGGGGCGTTTTAGTAAAAAAAAACTTAAAAAACGCTTTTGTCCAAATAAAACATTCGAAAAAACTTTTGATGCAACTACTTCCGTAATGGTGATATAAACATTTTGTCTGCAGATCATTTTCATCTACGCCCACTTTTTGGGGGCGTTTTCTACAAAAAACATTTGTATACCCCATCCCAAGCCATTAGCAATAGATATACTTTGTTTTTTGTCGAACCACAAAAGGTTTTGATAAACTGTCTGAGCATTATATTGTGACAATGCCATTTTCTGTATTTTATCGCCATAAAGCCCACATTTTGAGGATATTCATTTTAAGGATGGGATGGGATCCGCACAACGGATTGTACCCTCCTCATATGTTTTATAATAAGAATAGTTTTTTTTTTGAAAAAACCCAATTAAATGTTCAGTTGGAAACAGATACCCTTTATCAATTCGGTGGTGTTAATTAAATAACAGAGTTATATAAACAAAAATATACATTAAATAAAATCACCTTGTGCTTTTTCATTTACAGCTATACTACCCTCACTTATTTTTCTGGTTATCGTCTCCTCAATGGATTTGTAAAATTGTTCCTCTGTCATTGGTTCAGATGTTTTTCGAGAGATATCCTCCTTTACGATTCGAATATCGTTGGAAGTCGGGACTGTGTTGATTTCATTTAGTACGATTTCAACTTTCTCCTGGGTTTCTTTTGTATGCTCTAATGGTGAATTGTTGGTATCATCGATGAAAGTTTGAGATTCTAATATGTTTGTACCTTCAGTACTATCAGCACTGTATGGATAAGACTTTCGAATCAATTCGTTCGTATTGAATTTGTCTGTCTTTTCGATTATGTCAGTTTCAGTTTCAGCTTCAGATCCATCTTCATCTTTTCGTTTCATTGTAGTTTTAAACTTAAAAATAAGCTCTTTATCGAAGTCGGTTTTGGAAACTTCAGTAGGTTCCAGTTTGTTAAGCTTCATTTTAACAATATGGTCGGCAACAGTTGATTTTATTATATTATCTGTTGGCATTTGCAGCATTATCTCTTCTTCGTGTATAGCTTTTCTATCTTCTATTAAGCTTGTACGTTTTATTTCCGTTATTTCCTGAACAATTTCCTTTTTCTGGCTTGAAGCCGGGATCTGTCGTTCAATTGACAAGCGTTTAACGATTTTTTCACGTCTTTCAGCAACGGTTCGTTTTTCATTTTCATCATCCGATTCCGATTCCCCCACTTCTTTCTCTTCCGCAGAATATTTAATTTCTTCGCTTTCATGGATTCGTCTTATTTTGGTACCTTAGAAGTAAATAATTGTTAGTTAATTATGCAATCAATTTGTTTATTCTTATAAATATTTCTTTGTGTACTACCTATAGTTTTTATGACTAAATAATAAATTAAATTATATGTAGATACGGTGCTTTTATTTCTATTTATTAATTTATTTATTTACACCTTTTATTTTTTGATTTAATAATTAATTTATTAATTGTGTTACTTACTAAACTATTTATCTGCTAATTTAATTATTTAAATGGTACCTTTTCATTAACATTTATTCAGGTTTAATGGTAAAATACTCTGTACGCTTTGCTTACTGTTTTTATAGCCTATCCCTTAGGGGTATATTAGTTTTGGTATATAGTTCGTAATATAGAGAAATAATTTAGCTAGATATACCCTAAAGTATATGGATCGACTCAGAATCGCTTGCTGAGTCAATTTGGCCATGTCTGTCTGTCCGTCCGTACGTCACCAGTTTTTGGGTCTTAAATTTTGAGCCAGAATGATGAAATTTAGTACACGTGGTCTTTGTTGCTCCCAGCAGAACAAGTGTAAAAAATTTTGAAATCCGCCCACTGCCACGCCCTTTTTTTAGAAAAACGTAGATTTTAGCCAAACCGTAAGGAATTTTTAAAAAAAAGTCTGAGAAACGTATTTAGACAATCGTAATATCTATATTTCGTTCATATAAAGTTTTTTGCCACGCTATTTTTTGGGGGGCAGAATCATTAGTGATATTAATATGAACATTTCGTCTATAGACCATTTTAATGACAAAAATTAAGTTTTTAGATTTTTCATTTGCCAAGATATCAAAAAAATCTTTTGCAAACTTCGAAACATTAAACATATATGTAGTAAAAAGCCACATAACAGAACAAAAACTCCATTGTTAATTTTAATGGAGACTCTCAATACGTCTTTAATAAAAAAATAAACACTCAAGACATCAAGACTCTTGCAGTTCGCTTTTACGATACACCCAACTCCACCTGCAGCATAATTATACCCTATCCCATAGGGGTATATTAGTTTTGATACATAGTTTGTAACATAAAGAAATAATTTAGCTACATATACCTCAAAGTATATGGATCGACTCAGAATCGATAGCTGAGTCGATTTAGCCATGTCTGTCCGTCCGTCCGTCCGTCCGTCCGTCCGTCCGTCCGTCCGTCCGTCCGTCCGTCCGTCCGTACGTCACCAGTTTTTGGGCCTTAAATTTTGAGCTAGAAGGATGAAATTTGGTACACGTGCTCTTTGTTGCTCCCAGCAGAACAAGTGTAAAAAATTTTGAAATCCGCCCACTGCCACGCCCCCTTTTTAGAAAAACGTATTTTTTGGCCAAACCATAAGGAATTTTGAAAAACTTTCTGAACAACATATTTAGACAATCTGAATATCTGTATTTCGTTCATATAAAGTTTTTTGCCACGCCCACTTTTTGGGGGCGTTTTTAATAAAAAACGTTTTTCGGACAAATTTTAAAATTTTCGAAAAAACTTTTGATGCAGAATCATTAGTAGTATAAATATGAACATTTCGTCCATAGACTATTTCAACCCACGCCCACTTTTTGGGGGCGTTTTTATATAAAAACCATTTTTACACACTACCCCATAACATATGCAGGAGAAAACCTTGTCTTTTGTAGAACCGTCAAAGTTTTTTGTAAACAGTCTGAACAATTTGCTGTCACCATGTCATTTTCTTTATTTTATCCACATCGTATTTTTAGCCATGTCCACTTTTTGGGGATTTTAGTTTTACAGATAGGATGGGATAGGGTATTCAACGATCCGCACAGTGGATTGTAGCCTTCTCATATGTTTTTCATTCGTATTAGAAAACAAGTTGATCCCGGGAATAAAATAGTCTTTTTCCCATAAGACTCAAATTGCAGACACATACAAAATATCTGGAACAGAAGCAAAAGAATCAAGGTGTGTAGCAAGAGTAGAACATTTTTCTCTTAGGCTTCTGATATTCTGGTGCACAATAAGAAGTAAATATTTACACTTGTATTGCAGGCATGGCCAAGGCAATTTTCATTAGCTCAAAATTTAAGGCCTAAGAATCAGATGTAAACGGACGGACGGACAGACAGACACGGCTAGATTCTGAGACGATCAATATACTTTATAGTATATTTACTGAAATAATTTATCTATGTTAAAAACGACATGTTCGGACAACAGGTTATATAGGAATTTCAAGGGTAAGTCAGGCCCCCTGAAAAGAGATGGTGGCGGATGAACCGAAAGGCCAACGGCAGTGCTCAATCCAGTAGTGGATAGTGATGGCCCCGTGTCCTAGGGCTATCTTATAAATTGGAACTCCCAACTAACAATTTCGCTTCGATAAAGCAATATCGAAGCTATTTCCCCTCCAGCAATATTACTTGTAGGAAGTCTTATGGAAAAACATTTGGTGCACTTTTAGGAAGCTATTTACTTCTATAAGACTTCTTTACATACTTCTAATAAGCCTTAAAGAAAAATCTTAGTTTGCTTATAAAAGGCCATAAGGAAGCAAATTATAGACCGCTATGACCTTCGTTTAGTAGTAAATGATGGTAAGACTAAGTATATGCTGTCAACACGAAAGGACAGAAGGACACAATACTTCATCGACGAATGTCGATGCATCAACATTTTTTTCGAAAATTTTAAAATTTTACCGAAAAGTGGGCGTGACAAAAAAATTTTATATGAACGAAATATAGATATTACGATTGTCTTAATATGTTGTTCAGAAACATCTTCAAAATTCCTTATGGTTTGGTTAAAACTACGTTTTTCTCAAAACGGAACGTGGCAGTAGGCGGTTTTCAAAAAATTTTACACTTGTTATGCTGGGAGCAACAAAGAGCTTGTATACCAAATTTCATCATTCAAGCTCAAAAGTTTAGGCCCAAAAACTGGTGACGTACGGAAGGACGCACGTACGAAAGGACGGACAGGCGGATGCACAAACATGGCTAAATCGACTCTATCCCATAGGGGTATATTAGTTTTGATACATAGTTTGTAACATAGAGAAATAATTGAGCTACATATACCTCAAAGTATATGGATCGATTGAGAATCGATAGCTGAGTCGATTTAGCCATGTTGTGACAATGTCATGTTTTAAGCCATGTCCACATATTGGTGACATTCGTTTTACAGATGGGATGGCATAGGGTATTCAACGATCCGCACAGCGGATTGTAGCCTTCTCATATGTTTTCGATTAAATGTGCGAATAAAGACAACAGTGAAAAACTAAAAACTATTGAGGAAAAGATGAATAAAGATTATACTATCGAATCGCCAAATTAAATACACTGTGTATCATGAATAATGAAAATGATGAAGAAGAAAAAACCAAAATCCTGAAATAAAAAAAAACAGTTATATGCAAATTGTAAAAGTATCTATATATATAAAAATGGATCTTGGTTTGTTCGGATGCTTAAAACTCGAAAACGACTGGACCAAATTGGATACTTCCTTCTGCGGATTTGTTCGTAATTGCTACGCGAAGGTTTAGGAAAAAAGAAAAATTGAAAAATTCTCAACAGGTGGCGCTGTAGGCGGTCATTCTATTTGATAATGGCAAAACAACGTTTGACGGGCCAGCTTGTTAAAACATAAAAATAGATATAGGCAACAAAATGTCGTTATTGAAATTTATAGTTATATTTTCCACAAAATTATAAAGAAAATTAAATGTTCGTTGGGTGAAATGTTTTATACGTGAGTTCTATAATCTTACAATATAATGTAGTTAGATATACCTCAAAGTATATGGATCGACTCAGAATCGCAAGCTGAGTCGATTTAGCCAGTCTGTCCGTCCGTCCGTACGTCACCAGTTTTTGGGGCCTTAACTAGCTCAAGTGTGAAATTTAGTACATGTTGCTCCCAGCAGAACAAGTGTAAACATTTTTTAAATCCACCTACTGCCACGTCTTTTTTAAGAAAAACGTAGTTTTTAGCCAAACAATCTTAATAACTATATTTCTTCCATATAAATTTTTTTTTCCCATGCCCACTTTTGGGGGGCGTTTTCAGTAAAAATAAAAATAAAATTTTAATATATTCGGAAAAAATTTTTTAATATTAATATGAAAATTTCGTCTATATGTCATTTAAACCCACGCCCACTTTTTGGGGGCGTGTATATATAAAAACTATATTTAATCCCCATCGTGTTTTAAGCCATGTCCACTTTTTGGGGGAATTAATTTTACAGATCCGCACAGCTGATTCTAGCCTTCTTATATGTTTCTATTGCATATGATTTCGGGTAGGGCATACAAATCGTTTTTTTAAGAAAAAGCTCCCAAAATGTTTACGTGGGCTTAAATGATCAATAGATAATATTCATGGTAATATTACCAATGATTTTGCATCAAACGTTTTTATAAATATTTTAAAATTTGACTGAAAATGTTTTTATTAATGAAAACGCCATCAAAAAGTGGGCGTGGCAAAAGTCATTGTGTATACAAAATATTAGTATTGGGATTGCCTAATATGCTGTTCACACACTTTTTCAAAATTTCCTACCATTTGGCCAAACGCAACGTTTTTCTGAAAAGTGGACGTGGCGGTGGGCGGATTTTGAAAGACAGAGAGTCTATATTCCAAATTTCATCACTCTTGCTCAAAATCTAAGGCCTAAAAATCGGTGACACACAGACGGATGGACGGACGGACGAACAGACTCATGGATAGATCGACTCAGCTAGCGATTCTGAATCGATCCATATACTTTGAGGTATATCTATCGAAATTATTTCTCTATGTTATAAACTTAATGCCAAAACTAATATACCCCTATGGGATAGGGTATTAACAGAATGTGATAATATAATTATAGCAAATAAATTTAATTCGTATTTCATAGAAAGCAGAAATGATGATAATAGTAATTCTATTAGAGTACATAGTTAGAGTACATACTTGCGTATAAACAATCTCTTAATAAATAAAATACTAATAGAAAATCAGTCGGGTTTCAGGATACTCATGTAAAGCGTGGTTAAACTGGCTTATCTCACTGAAACAGGAAAAAAAAGCAAAAATAAATTTGTTGTATTATTTTTAGATTTTCAGATAGCGTTTGAGGCGGTTGATCGCTGTGTTCTTGTAAGCAAATTACAAAAATACGGTGTAAAAGATGAGGAATTGAACTGGTTCAGCTCTTTTTTAACAAATCGAAACCAGGGAACAAAAATTAATTATGTGTTTTCCGATGTTAAGGAAACCAATTTTGGTGTGCCCCAGGATACCATACTTTGTCCGTTGCTATTTTTAATTTACATTAACGACATAAACAAAGTTCTGAAGTATTGCAAAATATCATTATTTGCAGATGATGTTCGTGTATGGAATTGATATAAATAGTATCACTGAATAATCACTAAATAATTTTGAAATGCGGGTATGTATTATACATCAAGCCAATGGATGCTTTCTACTTTGCAGTGGCTCAACATTCAACACCGATATCTTTATATTCAAGATTCAATATAAAATATAAAATAGTCCCTGTTTATTAATCATCAAACTTAACGTATATATAAGAATCTTAACCCTATAGTTTTAGAAATGATTAAGATTTTCGACTTATAATCTGTTAAAACAATAGAACTCACGATTTTGTATACAGCATTAGAAATGTTTAATGAACTGCCAAATGTTATAAAAAATTAATCAGCGTTTAGATTTTTAAGTCACTTCTATTAATTTATATAAAAACGAATGTTTGATTTGAACATGTTAAATTAGGTATTTGTTAAAAAAAAACATTGTATAATAAATAAATATAAACATACAAGTTACAAATTAGGTACCAAAACTAATATACTCCTATGGGATAGGTTATAATAAAATACACCTAAATGCATTATATTATAATTTTTAAGGTCGTATGAAACTTTTAAGTACATAAATAAAGTATCGATTTAACTTACTTTTATCGCATTCAGTTGGTGTAGAGGCATCGTGGTGGTTGTGTGTAAGTTTGCACATTTGAAGAATGTCTTCTCTTCCGATTGATTTTATACCGTATTCTAGTATATACATATCATAATGCGCTTTATCCTTGAATAACCGAATCATGTCCTGAGCTTGACGTGCAATGCTGTTTGGATGTCTACTTATTATAACGTTGATTTCTGATTGTGATATACCGATTTCAGAGGCTAATTTTTGGTAATCTTTTCCTAAAAGGTTAGACAGGTCAACTATTCTCATATCTCCAATGAAATGACTATTTTGATGTTTGTAATAATCCGTTTGTAAAGGATCTTGCTGAAGTTTTTCTTGTATATTACCATGTTGATCAGGGATTACAATTTCTGGAAGTATTATATTCAATATGCAAATTGGATGTTGTGGTGGTTCCCCTTTAGCAACTTTTGGCTCTTTCATAAATAACGTACGACCGACAATATCAGCATGTTGATCCTTTACTCTCACTGTAAACGGTAGACGATTTTCTCTAAAGGCCTTAAACATTAGTTCTAATTGATCTCCAGACTTTGTCACAGGAACTAAATTTCCTGCCATTTCTATATACTGCGGTTTTCCTTCGAGAACTTCCACATCTCGACTTTTTGCCACTTCTGAAAAATGTTCTTGTTTTTCCAATGTTTTGTCTTCTCTATCGTCAGTCATGCAAAAAACACGCAGTCTTGCTTCATTGAATTCAATTCTTTTCGCAAATACAACAAATTTGGCCATGAATGGTACATGTATCACTTCCCTGAAAATAAATAAAAACAATAATTTTACTACTAAATACTCAAACATATGAGCTTAATTCGCTTACAGTATTAGATAATAATGCAAAAAAATTAATATAACCAAATCAACATTTGGATATTTGCAAATTTAAGTTTAAGCCTGGTTATATAGTTAAGTTGCATTCTCTGTATCTTTATGCTCTTGAATCATATCTTTAAAAAAACATTGTATGATCAAATATAGACAATTCATACGTTTAACCAAACAAATACGATTACTTAAAAAATGGACGTGGCAGTGAGTGGATTTTAGAAATGTTTACACTCGTTTTGCAAATTTCATAATTAAAGCTCAAAATGTTTATTAACTCTGAGGACAACATCTCGTCATAGTTAAAATCCGACCCTGTTTGTACGACCTAAGAAGGCAATTTAGTAATAAAGCCCTCACTCGAACTACTAAGGAGATCCTTTATAAGAAGAGCGCAACTGGAGCCACTTAGATAAGGACATGTTACTTGGCCATACAAGCTTTACATAAAATTTTTCAACAAGACGTGGTGACAATGTCATTTTCTATATATCATCCCCATTCAGTTTTTAGCCCTCTCATATGTTTACACCCTACCCCATAGGGGTATATAAGTTTTGATACACAGTTTGTAACAGTGAGAAATCATTTAGCTAGAGAAATCTTAAATTATAATGATCGCCTCAGAATTGCTAGCTGTGTCGATTTAGCCACTTCTGTCCGTCCTATGTAAAGCCTACCCCATAGCATATCCATAGAAAAACCTCGTTTTTTTTCGAACCGTAAAAGATATATTAGAATAGGATGGGATAGGATATTCAACGATTCGCACAGCGGATTGTAGCCTTTCATATGTTTTTTCGCTGTGTTAGAAACTAAGTATCAAAACGAATACACCCCATAAAATAATGGTATGAATATCGGTAAATTATTTTTACAATCTTTTTGTGGCATTTTAAAAATATATCCAGATGGATACGTTTAATTAAACAATAAGTTACAATAACAATAACCATAATAATGATATCTATGAACAATATAATGAAGTCTAAATTACACCTTTGATAAATGTAAACCACATCTAGTTTAATGTTAAAATGCAATGTGAATATATGTATGTATATATATTTATTTATAAGGTGCTCCGTATTTCATGTCGGTATCTAAATATTGAATTACTTAAAATAAACGATTTGCACATATGCCCCCGTATTAATAAAAAATCACTATTCGCTCCTTAACACACGAGTTATGTAGCTAACTGATAGTGAACTTATATGTTTGCTATCTTTTGTTATTAATAAATATATTTTATATCAATGTTTGTTATCCGCTCTCTCTCATAAAAATCCCGACAGAGCATGGCAGCACTTTACTAAAAAGTACTTAAAATAATACGATCCAGGTATACGTATGATAAAATAAAATAGTAAAAAGTACGATAATGTGAGTAATGTATATGTATGTGTAAAGTCAATGAAATCGAGAAAAATATTTTGAATTTAAAAGTGAAACGTCATCTCACGAATATTAAAAGTTATCCGCTTCTTATACACGAAATTCGGTGAGTTAAGTTATCCGTTGTACAAATGTTTTTTTTTTAATAAGAATTACAAATTACCTAACCGATGTGTTAGTGCTAACTCACCGTTATTCTTTATTTATTAATAGGGGGTAGTATATTGTTATATGAACAATTTTTTGGTTTTTATTACCTATATAGTTCTGTGGCCATTTTTGTAGCATCGGAAATATTTCTACAATCCATAAGCCAAAATCTTGCAGACACTGTTGTTGTAAATGACACACAATCATTGACAAATGTTAGTGGGGTTGATCCGGTTACATCTTCCCATTGAGCTCTAGATGCGCCACCTAAATACACAAAATCAATTTATTTTGAAATGCATCGTTTAAATTATTTAGATTTGTAACGAAGAAACAACAATTGCAGGCATACATAATATATTGTAATACTTTATGTGTAAACCTGTTTTAATGATCAGTGAGAAATAAATCTAATAATAATAATTAATTGAAAAATGTTATGCAATTAGGTATTTATATAAAATGCACACAAGCGGCTAGTACTACATATTACGAATCAATTATAAAACAAAAGTGTTTGTTTAAGCAATCTACTACTTATACATGCTCAGTTATGAAAACGAGAATAGGTACATACTTAGTTATAAGAAACGAATATATTAATTATATTTTATTTTATTTTAGAAACCAATGTTGTACATTTGTTTACTAGATAGGTCATATGGTGTATTTCGTTCATTCATAAATTGTACATTTGGAGCAAAAGTAATGCATTTTCTACTTTAACTTTAGCTACAATGGATGACTGCATAAATAAACAACAAATAAAATTCTGATAAGGTATTTTATCATTGAACAAAAAAGCTTATTGATATTTTAATATTCTATTATATACTTTTAAATCATTGGTTTCAGAAAAGTTCCCTTAAGGGCCACTAACTATGTACGGATATTTCCTTAACGAATCTTCGGTTTCAATCGTAACCTCTTAACTGACTGACATTTCTGTTTTATTAATAAATATAGACAAGATGTGTGTAAGGAAGAACAAATTAATTGAAGAAAAACTGGTGTGATTTATTTTATTATTTGAAATTATTTTGTTTATACGGCTAAAAATAACTTCGGTAACAGTAAACTCAAATAATAAAAATGCAAATACCTATACGCCATATATTTGCACGTAATATGTAATATGTTAATATGTACTTACATAGATATATGTATATTGTGCTATTTTATTGTTAATACATACATAAATCTATAAGTATCATATGCATAAACATAATATGCATATACGTACGTTTATATATCCACATTAACCAATTTTATTTAATTTATTTTAATTTAACTTGCATTTATGAAGTAACGTGTATTTGCACTGTTTGAATATTAAAAGTGGAAATATACAAATACCAGATATTTTTGACGAAAAGGAAGTTTTAATTTAATAATATCTTAACAATTACTGCTATATTTCAAAATGCACATATTAAATTAAGAAAAAATGTATTGTAACAAATCAAAAATAAAATATCAGTATTGATTTCGTAAGAAGTTGTTCAAAATAATATAGTTGCTAAAGCTTTTTTAAGAAATTTGCAACTTGTTAAGTTATAGAATATTTATATGCAGAGTAAAATTTGCGTTTAAAATGTCTTGTTGTTTATGTATGCTTTAATTTATTTAAGTTCTTTTGTTTTGTTTGTTAGTTACCTTTTAGAGATCTTTTCCGAAACACACCTTCAATGATGAAAAAAAGAATGGAATGCGTGCACATATGCATTAACGCATTAGTACAAAAAATTAACTATTTATTTTATCTTATACAACAAAATATGTTGAAAAAAAATAAAATAATAATAAAGTTAACGCATAAGAAGATTAAAGAAACAAAATATAATACTTAAGATATTTTTGCATAACGAAAGGAGTTTGCTGCTTAGACCACTTTAGATTTACATTACACATATATATATAAACATATGCATATAAATGCTATTTTGTAATTAAATTTAGTTGCAAATATTCACTATTGGTAGTATAGATACCAACAAAGTAATGGATCATATGAACTGATTCTATGCTTATCACCATTTTTCATCAAATTTTAAATGTTGGCTGTGGAAGCCACAATCCAACTTTTGTCGCGCAACTACTTATAACTATTACCAACGCTGAATAATGAAAAATGCGCGACATAGATTGAGCGCAATTTTATGTTAACAATAATATTAGTATTGATAGGTAGAGGTAAAATATATAATATATAAAATATTTACGCGATAAAAGTTGTATCGTGCGCAGCATCAAAATATAAATTAATTGCTGCATTTAAGCTCTGATTAGTAAAGATCTGCGTTTAAGTAATTTCATAGCAACTCAAGATTAAAACCAGTTAAAATAGCATTTTAAGGCTTATTTTAAAGGTTTACAAATTAAAATGCACAAAGACGACAGAATTTCTTAACATATGCAAATACGCATATGTAACATATATATAAGAGTGTTGATGCGTCTGTATTAAAACCGTCACAAGAAAGTGCTACTAATTTATAGTTTTATGATAAAATAAATGTTCTATACCTGTTATCGAACACAGCAATCGTAGTGTAGGAGTGTTTCCGGAGTACTGGTTGATCATTCCTTGACTATGAGCCTTAGGTGCTGGCATACTCAAAGTGATCGCTTTGTGAAATTTACGCCTCCTTGGCTCAACGGTAACGATAGGTGAAACGGCTACACCACGGCCTAGCAATTTTGCAGTTAAATCAGGGTCGACAGGCTGTGCCTATTGATGGTAAGAAAAAAAATGGTGTCACAAATCACACATCTCAACCTATTTCGATGGTTCTAAAATTCATCGCAAAAGCGTTTCCTTTAATTTGCCTTAAGAATTTTTGTTTTTATACATGTATGCAGTTATGTTTTGTTAACAGTAAAATATGAAATATCTTTCCCGTATCCCAATAAATTTAGTTTTTTTTAAAGGAACTAAACTTTCACGTTATAGATAGATTTTGTATAGAATAACCGCGATAAAACACATACAATGAACAATGAAAACGTAACCCTCATTTGAGTGCAGCATTTGAACAACATTTTTTTAGTTTGGTAATATTATTGAATGATTAAATTAAAAGATTTGTTTGTATTATTTTGTAAACTAAATTTATTGGGCAATATGTTAACATAAATTAGTATAATTAAAATATTTATTTTATATAATTACAATATCATATAATTAATAATTATTGTTGGTGTTTTGATTACTTATTCATGTTTTCTTTTATTTATGATCTCATATAAAATGCGTACTGTATGTATATTCTGCTTATTTGTTACTTTAGTAAATTCATAATGTTTGCTTGTCTATGGTATATTAAGAAGAAACTGTCCCAGAAAAGTGTGATTTTATATTTTATTCAGAGATGTATATTTTTAACACAAACGATGTAAGAATAGTAAGTATGTATAATAATAATTATACTGATTCTTGTCATTATAAACAAAATAGTTAAATATTTGAAAATACATAACTTCGGTATCTATTTTTTTAAAAGTATTCTATAATTGGTAGTATAAATTTTAAAATTGACCAATAAAAAAATAAAAAAGGAAATTACTTTTATAACAAAATTAATTTTATTTTAAATGTCAAACTTGACAATGTACGTATAGACGTTTTTAGGTAGTTTAATTATCTACGTTCAATTGAAAATACATAAATAAATCCAATATCTAGTATTAAATTGCCAGTTCATATAAAATCTGTTAGTGTAAATTGTTCTTTAATTATATGTTATTGGTTTATTAAAATCCATTTGACATATTTTGTATGTATTTAAACAAGTAATAGACAGTTTTTGAATGAACTACCTAATTGTACTTAATATGTTTGCTTTAAGTATTGAATTGTAATGAACAATAAAATAATACAGTTGTTAATGTACATAGAAATATTTTCACGACAATATTCGATGTACTTAATGAAGCCATTAGGATTTTTAACATATTAAGTATTACCATATTAATGAAAAACGTTTTTTCTTGGGTACGTGATTGACACTTATTTTTCGCAACTTTTCGGGAGCAACACCCTTTCGCGGTTTAAAAAGATTTACCTGTAGGCCAACTTTTATCTTTTTCGTCAATGCTCCTTGAGGAAACACGGCTTGAACTTGTGGAACAACAGTACTTGACACCATACCCCCTTCAGAACCAATAGCATGTACCTCTTGACGGATTCGAGAAACAACCGCAAAATATTGCGGGAAATCGTAGGTCACAAACCTGCACACATGCCCAGAACTTTGATCATTTAAATGGCATATCTCTGAAAGTTTGAATTTAATTAATATTGAATTTCAATAGATATTATCGCTTTTATTTACCTTCCTGCTCAAAGCACTCATTTAAAACGTCCTGTATAATTTCATCAGAATTATCGATGGAATGTTCACGCCAAGTTTCTCCATTGTCAGAGCGTAATATAATTATTTCTCTTTCTTTGCCACGCAATGAAGCAAAATGCGGTACTTCCATTACGACTGGGCCTTGGAATTTAACTGATACTGGACCTAGTTCTAAGACTCGGCTTGCCAACGCTTCGCCTTCCATAAGTTGAGGGGGATGCATTGTTCTTTGAGGCTTCACGTATCTGCATGTTACACGAGTTGGCTGGCATGTGGATCTAGATGGAATTATCATCTTAACTCCGCTATGACGGCAACCCCTCATTGCTCCACCTCGGGCGTCAACAAGAAATGAAACAAGAAAGCTGATTTAAAAAAAAAAGAGTTTAACATGTATTAAATTCCAGATTTATAACGAAATCGCTTACTTTTTCCATTGAAGTTTGCGTCTAGAATTATAGAAAATAAAATAAAATGTAAGGTGAGTGAATGGAGATTTATATTTATGTTGTTAGAATTACCCTAAGTGAATGATTTCCTGATTTAAAACGTTAAAGTTGGATCCATCGACTACATTCTTTCCCATTACATGAATTTGTGCTCTATGAGGACTTACTGCTTCTTCAACAGCTGTTTTCGGAATACTTTCGCCAATTTGAGTCATCCTATTAGAATCTATTCTTTCATCTCGTGTGACGTCAATGGGAAGTGAGTCATCGCCGAGTGATTTCATTTCATCTACTGTTAAATATCTATATGGTTGATCGGACAATGCATTATCTTCACCTGGGAAGAAAATATATAATATAAGTATGAATAAATGTACCATGTGACTATTAGCTTGAAATAGAAAAGTAAACATAAGGCTTAAAGTCATTTCACATAGTAAGGTTAAATAGCGTAACCATATCGGCATAGTTCATAATGTATAACAAAATATATAGACAAAATTTATTTAACTTTATATTGGAATTCTATAAACTTTGACAAAAAAACTTTTTGGTGAAAATGCCCCCAAAAAGTGGACGTTTCTAAAAACTGAATATGGATGAAATATGAAAATTACATTATCAAAATATCTTGTTCTGATATTTTTTTCAAAGAATTAAGTTTTTCTAAAAGTAGGTGTGGAAGTAGCCAGATTTGGAAACTTTTTACACTTGTTCTGCTGGAAACAATAAAATTTTCGTTTAATTTTATGCCTAAAAACTGGTAACAGAAAACTTTTTATGATAGTTATTACTTTTTCAACGGACAGACGAACATGACTTTTTGATTAGATCCATAACTCATAAAGATATGTCTATCTTTATAGCGTCTGTATGTTGCAAACTATAATAGAAACAAATAAAGCTCTGAGTGCACTCTCAACCTATATTTCACAACTTCGTTCTACTTGTATATGTTACATATTTAATATGCCGTATATAATCAGAAATAAAATGACTTGTTTTATTTTTATATTATTCATTCATATAGTTTTAAACATATGTAAAATAAAATTTATAAACATACCACCTTCTTCTTCAGAATCGGACATAAACGTTTCATGCATGGCTTCTGGCGCAACAACGCGATATTTATCTTCTTGCTGCTCCTTAATTTCAACGTCTTCTTCATTTGTAATTGATTTAAGTGAATCAAGAACACTTATATATCCTAACTTTCTGGCAATATGTAGTGGAGTTTGTCCATTTGCAGTTTGTGCATTTGCATTTGCTCTACGTTCAACAAGTAAGTTAACAATGTGGCAGTGGCCTTGTTGAGCAGCTTGATGAAGAGGAGTATATCCAATAGCTGTAGCGGCGTCAACATTAGCAGAATTCTGAAGCAAAAACCGAACCATATTCGATTGTCCAAAATGTGAGGCTACATGTAGTGGGGTGTACCCGGCTTTTGTGACCATATCAATATTTGCACCGTTTTTAAAGATAACTTCAGCAACATTTACATTATCTTCTTGGGCACATAAATGCATAGGAGTGAGACCATTTTTAGCCGAATGATTGCAGTTAGCCTTATGATCTATAAGTAGACTTGATATTTCAGAATGTCCCTCCTATAAATGAATCAAACGAAATATATTTAAAAAGACATTAGCACACATATTAAAAATTTGCATATACATATATATATCTAAGTTTAAATCTTATATAATATTCCTAGAAATAAAGGGTGATCCTAATAGCTTTCTGACTTAAGAAGAAAATTCACACGCGGTAGAAGTGAAACTGTATGAAAATCGTATCGTATGAGAAAGAGTGCTCCCAAAAATTGAGGGTAGCAAAAATGTTTATATGGACGAAATATAGATAGACACTTTCAGACACTTTTTCAAAACTCCTAACCGTTTGACTAGTTTGGCAGTTGACGGATTTTGAAAATGTTCACAGACGGACGGACGCACGGGCAGACATATATGGCTTAAACGACTCAGCTAGCGACTCTGAGTCGATTCATATACTTTGAAGTATACCTAGCTAAATTGTTTCTCTATTTTATACTATGTATAAAAAATAATATACCCCTATGCGATAGTAAAAACATACAAAATTTCTATATCTATAGTCAAAATGTTAGTGTTTTAGAAATATTTTTATCAAAAGCTTTTTTTCATTTATTTTTTAATTTTAACAACAACGGTTTTCTACTGAAAACGCCCCCACAAAATAGACAAAATATAGATAGGTTGGCAAGAGTAATTCTTCGTTCGATTTCTGACGAGATGTTGTTGTCAGAGTTAATAGCGGAGCCGAGTTAGACAAAGTCCCGTACTACCTCAAAGTTATATCTGTCAATGGTGACATTCTCTCCAATTCGTCGATGTTGTGTGTCTTTTCGTGTTGACAACTAAGTATAGTCTTACCCTCATACTGTCAAACCCATTTTTGCCGCTTCCATGTCTATACTAGCAAACGTTGCTTTGACATCACGTTGAGTTCTACCAATGATGTCAATATCGTCGGCTATGCTATTAGTTGATCCGATTTTTGGAAAATTGTGCCTCTGGTGTTGGCGCTGGAGTTTGGGCGGTATACCAAAACTAGACATTGCTCTGTATAGTTCGTCTCTATAAATGCTGTTGTATGCGGCTTTGAAATCGATGGTGGTGGGTATCGATTTGGACTTCTTGGTTTTTTTTTCAGGATCTGACGAATTGTGCAAATTTGATCGGTTGTGGACTTTTCTGGCCTAAGACCACACTGCTAAGGGCCGATCAGGTTGATCGTAAACGATTTCAGGCGTTCACATATTACGGCAGATAGGATCTTGAAGCCATGTTGAAGATACTTATGCCTCTGTAGTTGGCGCAGTTCAGAGGGTATCCTTTTTTGTGGATCAAGCAAACGATGCTAAGGTTCCATTTTTCAGGCATACTTTCATCCGACCAGATTCGGCTTATAAGTTGGTGGAAGTTACCTACCAAGTTCTCTGTCAGCTTTATAAACTTCAACGGAAGGCCGTCATTTCCGGCACCCTTATTAAGCTTGAGTTTAGATATTGCTATCCTCACAGTTTTGCAAATTTTTCTTTCGTTGTCAATATTGACTGGTTCGTTCTGCCTGACAGCGGAATGTTGTTCGTCATCGCCGTTTTACAGTCTGCAGAAGTTTTTCTTCCATATCGTCAACATCGACTGTGTCTCAACAAAGATATTTCCTTGTTCATCTCGATAGGATTCTGTTCGAGCCTTGTATCCTTGGCTTCAACGTTTTACACTTTGGTAAAATTTGCGATCATCGTTCCTGGAGTGGCACCTCTCTATATCCTCGATCGCGCGCTTTTCTTGCTCTCTTTTCTTCTTTCTGAAAAACCGGTGTTCTTCCCTTCTTCTCTGCCTATAGAGCTCAATAGCAGCTCTCGTCTTCACCTGCAGCTTAGCCTTGAAGGCATCATTCTTGGCTGATCTAATGGCCTGTTGGCATCGTTGCCAATGTTCTTCGACGTTAGATGCTGGTGGTATGGTGTGAATCGAGAGGTTAACCTGGACGATCTCAAGCAAAAAATCCATAGAGCTACTAATGGACACCCATTTCCCACCCAACAACCAGCTCCCAGGAAGCTTTCTATGACGACATCAATAGAACCAATCTATTGACCGGCAACTTACAAGATCTTATTACAAAAGACAAAATACTTTGGCCAATACATAGCTTCAAACCCTTTAAATCCGCGGGACCAGATGGCATTGTACCAGCCGAGATGCAGCATTCTTTGGATCTCATCCTACCATGGCTGGAAGCCATCCTTAGGGGCTGCATCAAGCTGATCTACATTCCCAAGGTTTGGAGAGAAGTGAAAGTTTTATTCATACCCAAATCTGGTAAAAGTTCTCACGACAATCCGAAAAACCTAAGACCTATAAGCTTATCATCATTCATCCTGAAGACCCTGGAAAGACTGGTTGATATTCATCTTCGCAGTAGCATTGATGTAAATCATCTATCTGTATCTCAACATGCTTACTGCAAGGGAAAATCTGTAGAAACAGCCCTGCACACATTAGTGCGTATTATTGAAAAGTCGTTATGCCGCATGGAGTATACTATGGTTGCATTCCTAGACATCAAAGGCGCTTTTTACAACGTTAGTTCGGGAGCGATCATTAAGGCGCTAACATGTCTGGAAGTCGATCACTCATTGGATGCTGATTAATTTGTAAATAGCCGGATTATCAACACAACACTGGGTGGTGCTTCGACCAGAAAACATGTGGTAAACGAGCTTTTACTTATCATGGAAGCAGAGGGATGCCACGTGATTGCCTACGCGGATAACGTCGCTATCGCGAATAAACTGAATAAACTCAAGGAGCTTCTCCTAAACGTGATACATAAACTTTCCAAATGGGCGGTCAGCTGTGGAAATTCCTCACATTGTCTTCTCAGACAAAGCAAAATACCTGGGACTTATTATGGACAGGAAGCTTAACATAACTGAAAGAGTAAAGATAGAAAGCAATATGCTTGAAATGGGAAATGAAACCTCGCATCACGCATTGGCTCTAAATATCGGTTATAAGACCTATACTTCTTTATGGAATAGTAGTATGGTGGATAGCACTTGAACAGCAAGAAACTGGCCAAGGTGCAGAGCGCTGCGTGTCTGTGCATCGGTGGCGCACTCAGTACAACACCCTCAGCGACAGTAGACATTCTTTTCCACCTACTACCCCTAGATATTTTCGGCAAAGAAATGGCAGCTAACTCAGCCATCCAACAGTGATCAAAACTAAATATGGCCACTCAAAAATTCTAAACGAATATACAAATGATCCTGAAAACACCGATTACACCCTCACCAGGTTGAACATCGATAAGAGTTTCCGGGTCACAATCCCAGATAAAACGTCATGGGCCAAACGACTCGATCCACTTTTATACCGATGGCTGCAAAACAAATGACGGAGTGGATGCTGGCGTCTTCTCCGACAGGCTGAATCTCGGCCTATCTTTCCGTCTTCTTGATCATTGCAGCGTGTTCCAGGCGGAACTCATGACGATCAAAGAAGACTTATCCTGGTTGAAAGAGAATGTAATATCTGCCAAGTATATTAGCATTTTATTGGACAGCCAAGCGGCCATTAAATTCCTGGAATCGGTCTCAACAAATCGAATTCAAAGACGGCCCTAGATTGCAACGCATTTTAACATTCACCTATGCTGGGTGCCTGGGCATAGTGACATTCCAGGGTACAGTAAGGCTGATGAACTCGCCAGAAATAAAACAAAATTACTAGTTGTACCTAACACGGGTGCACTAGGTATTCCTATCGCTACATGCAAAAGCTTATTAGCGCAACATGCTAACACCAAATCAAACCTCAGATGGAGTCTTGGCATGACGTGTCAAACAACCAAACAAATTTGGCCAAAGCTAGATTTGAGAAGATAAAAGGGACTGATTTCGCTTGATAGACCATATATTTGCGACACCATAGGTGTCATCACGGGACACTGCTTATTAGGTAGGCAAGTAGAAAGGCTAGGCCTTTTCTCAAACGACTTCTGTAGAAGCTGCATGGAAGAGGAGGAGGAGGAAACAATACTTTGTTTTGACATTAAGTTTGTAACATAGAGAAATAATTTCGATAAATATACCTCGAAGTATATGGATCAATTCAGAATCGCTAACCGAGTCGATCCAGCCATGTCTGTCCGTCTGTGTGTCACCGATTTTTGGACCTTAAATTTTGTGCTAGAGTGTTGAAATTAAGTATATAGACTCTCTGGCCGACAAAGCAGAACAAGTGTAAACATTTTTGAAATCCGCCCACTACGCCCCCTTTTCAGAAAAACGTAGTTTTTAGCCAAACCGTAGGGAATTTAAAAAAAAAGTGTCTGAGCAGGATATATTGAGAATCTCAATATCTATATTTCGTCTTTACGAAGTTTTTTACCACGCCCACTTTTTAGGGGCGTTTTCATTAAAACAAAACCCTTTTCGGTCAAATTTTAAAATATTTGAAAAAACGTTTGATGCAAAATCATTGGTAATATTAACATGAATATTTCGTCTAGAGATCATTTCATCTAACGCCCCCTCTTTGGGGGCATTTTCTTAACAAAACGATTTTTATACCCTACCCCGTAGCATATGCAATAGAAAAACGTCGTTTTATGTCGAACCATGAAAGATTTTGATCAACTCTGTGAACATTATATTGTCACAATCAGAGTAGGTATATCTAAAAAAAATGAAAATAAGGAATTTCTCATAAAATTTTATGTTCAAGGATAAGTTTATCATATAATTCAACAGTTTAATAAGGAAACAAAACAACTAGCAACAAACAAAAATATTAAAAAATACATATTATTTTGCTATTTTTCTTACAACACACCCTGTGTAACAATTCGAAAAAGTTCTACTCCTTTTCTATCTCTCTTTCGCTGCAAGTCTTCCTTACTTCCGTCTATTTCTCGTGTATGTGAGGCAAAGCGGTACTTCAAATTATGAAATCGTCGAGAGTGGCCCTACTCACTGTAAGTCTGTTCCCGTACAAAATAATATTTACTGATTATTACTGATTCTTACTGATTTTTACTGATTTTTACTTATTGCCGTTCCCGTACGCAAAAATAAGTAAAAGAGACAGCTCACGAGAGAGCAAAAAACTACCCCTCCATAAAAATCTGTAAAAATATTTACTGAAGAAATGTCTGTTGGTAAAAATCAGTAAACAGTCAGTTGGTATCTAAAAGTGACAACTCGCTTGTTTTGACAGGTGATTTATGTCATTTGTTCTTTAAAAGACATACAAAATATATAATTTTACTGTCTTTTACTTAAAAGCGTTCCCGTACTTCTTAGTAATTTTGTCTCTTTCTGAGATAATTTACCCCCACTCCAAGAAATTTGAGAATTTACTAATTATTACTGAAAAAGTACGGGAACAGACCTATACTCTGGTCACAATGTCATTTTCTAATTTTATCCCCATAAAGTTGTTAGCCACGACAACTTTTTGGGGATATAAGTTTTAAAGAAAGGATAGGATGGGATAGGGTATTCAACGATGTGATTACATTTTCATTGTTAACATTTTTAGTTGAAGTTGTTTATTTCGTTGAAGTCATTGCGGGCACGTCAGTATATACCAAATTTAGATTTTAAACCTACATTATATTAATTTTCCTTTAATATTTCATTTCATAAGCCGAAAAAAGACAGGTGCGATATTTGCGAAGAGTTCAAATCATTCGAAAATAGTAAGACCCTTTAAGAAAATTTAGATGAAGAGACCGAATTTAAATTTCCGACATAATGAGGATATGAGGCAATGTGATAAGGACACCATTATACCAGTTTTATGTATACTCCAAACCTCCAAAACGTTATAACTTGCCCAAAGAGTGAGATAGGATAATTTTATTATTTAAGTAAACTGAATATCTACAATCTCACAGCTTACTTATACAGCTCTTGACAAGTATATTGCGCGATTTGGAACGAAACCATGATGGGTCGAAGTGCAATGATATTGCATGTGCATTTAAATATATTACATATACCTAACCATAAACAGAACTATAGTATGCATGAGGCTATTAGTCGCATGAGTAGAGTTTACAACAAAAATAACGGTGTAGTTGAACTGCATGTTATTAAAAGTAGTTTGAAAAACACTCTGCGAAGCTGTTTGCTAGAGCCGTAATAAGTGTAGGTAAATTTTGTTTCTTGTTTAATAATATATTATATATTTGTTGAATTCATTGTTTATTGATTTTGTAAGTGATGTCAGACTTAATAACTTTTATGTTCTGTTATGTCCCACTAACAAATGCACTAAATGATGAGCCTGTGGAAGCATATTATATGCTGTGGCAAATCTCTGCTCGTAGATGATGCTTGTATTAAGCTCGCTACGACACAGATCTGATAGTGTTTAAAAAAAATGTCTAAAATCCTATAGGCGGTCGTTACAGACAACCCCGTATAACAGAACTTATTCTTTGGTGTTATTCCTGCGTTCCACAGCAGAGAAACTTAATCATGAGTCTTGCAATACTTTTATTTTTGGAGTCCAACTTCCAAAATTAACTTGTGTACCTCTGGCCACTCCAGCATTCAAGATATAGATTATAGATGCTGCGCATAGCGTTTAGGAGAGAATTTTGAGGCCGAACGAATCTGTTTCTCAGATTTCTTTCTTGCGAATATTATTGAAAGCGAAGTTCAAGGCCAAAAATTAAAAATTTTGCATATACAAGCTCGAGACTTTTTTAATTTTCAAGCTTGTTCGGCACTTTTAAATTTTAAACTGATACCTTATTCAAGCAGACATGGTCAAGCAGACATGGGAGTAATGCATTGGCATTGAGATTTCATTGGCATTGATAAAATCAATGCTAATGAAAAAAAATTCATTAGCATTGAAAATAATAATGCTAATGGAAAAAAATTGCATTGGCATTGACTTTTTTAATTCCAATGAAAAGTAGTAATTTTGAATGAAATCTATTTTCATTGAGTAACAAGACATTTTTTATTTAATTTTTTTTTTTGTTAAAACCTCATTATAGAAGAAACACAATGTTTGATGAGTTATTAATTAACTGTGTGAACCTATTGGAATAAAATGGAATGTGCATGGTAGCAGCAACTGAAATCGTTGCTTCCAACTACAAACTCTCCATGGAACTAGAAAAAAATAATTCCATTTTCCAAACAGAGGTCTGTGCAGGGTTGGGGTCAAATTGCAAAGTAACAAATAAATGGAGGACAGCACAAACGATGTTTTTGGGTAGCAGTGCTCTGTTGGCCTTACATATGATTATGGTATATCATCCCAATATCTTAAAAAAAATTAAAAAAGGTGTACTTTATTTTTTCCATACTTTTCATTAGCATTGAAAAATGACAATGAAAATTGATTGCATTGAAAATTTTCAATGGTAATGAAAAAACATATGAGAAGGCTACAATCCGCTGTGCGGATCGTTGAATACCCTATCCCATCCCATCCCTAAAATAAATATCTCCAAAAAGTGGGCTTTATGGGCCTATAATACAGAAAATGACATTGTCACAACATATTGTTCAAACAGTTTATCAGAATCTTTTGTTGTTTGACGAAAAACATCGTTTTTCTCCTGCATATGCTATGGGGTAGGGTATACAAACGGTTTTTGTAAGAAAACGCCCCCAGAAAGTGGGCGTGGGTTAAAATGGTCTACAGACGAAATGTTCATATTAATATAACTAATGATTCTGCATCAACATTTTTTTCGAAATATTTAAAATTTGACCGAAAAAGGTTTTTTATTAAAAACGCCCTACCCCTATGGGGTATAAAAATGTCATTAGCATTGTGTTACTCAATACTAATGAAATTTTTTTTTCATTGGCATTACTTTCACTCAATGCTAATGCTGTTTCCAATTTCATTTGTGTTGTAATGCATTACTCCCACGTCTGATTTCAAGGTAACAAATGTGAGGTTTTCTCAAGAATTGACATCAATGGAATACAAAACAACATACCTAAATAGTAACTTTATTAAAATGGATTTAAAGTACACCAAAATTTCTACCAGGACAAACACAACGATAAAATGTTTCAAATCAATGCATCAAATGGGATAGTATAGGGTAGGTAATGAAAGCATCCGTATAGCTGATTGTAGTCTTCTCATATGTTTTTTTTTTTCTTAAATTAAGTATCTTGCCAAGCACAAAAACAGTTATTGGTAAAGGTTTACAGAAATTTGAAAAAAGTATATAAAGATACCTTCTCCAATTGTCAAATATCTTATTCAGACACTTTTTCTAAATTCCTATAAACGCATTTATCTTAAAAGTAAGCGTGATAGGATAGGCGGGCGAATAGACGGACAGAAAGATATAGATAAATATACTAAACTATTTGTCTATATTACATACTGTGTTAAAGACAAGATACTCCTATGGGATAGTGCATACATTTTGTGCACGCAGTATTTTTTTAACTAGAAGTGTTAGCGTTTATTTAAGTTTAATCGAAATTGCAATTGTCGTTTTTGTGAAAATCGACGTAATGTATAACCATTATAAAGAAAGTACCGTTAATAGATGTGCAACTATAATTAAATAACCTAGAATTTTGACTATAAAACGAAAAAAATACTTCAGTCAAGTCGTTTATTCAGGGGATGTGAGATGTACAGACGTACGAACTACATTAGGTGAAGCTGATTTTTTAGTTCCACTATTATCAAAATCTCGAATACGTTATTGTTAAACATTCCTGAAACAGGTGCGACACTTCTGCTGTACCTAAGAGTACTTCGCGAATCGAGACATCGCTTCCGGTTCTCCATTTTTATAAATAGGTAGAAGATATTTGTATATTAACTTACCTGACTGCTTAAATGTAGCGGTGTGAATCCGGCCTTGCTTTCAGTGTCTGCAAATGCTCCATACTCAAGAAGTGTTGTTGCTATATCCATTTGATTTTTTCTTGCAGCAATGTGTAAAGGCGTATGACCATTTTTAGCTGGTGCATGTGGACTTGCACCTCTTTCAAGTAAAAGTAATGCAACGTTTTGTTTATCATAATGGCAAGCGACATGAAGAGGCGTTACTCCATTTTTTCCTTGAGCATCTACATCTGCGTCTTTTTGCAAAAGAAGCTGAGCAACCTTCATATGCCCATATTTTGCAGCTAAGTGCAGTGGTGTGAACCCTTTTTTAGTAGATGAATCTAATGCGGCTCCGTTTTCTATAAGTGTTGCAGATACCTTCAAATAAAATTAATTTGTGAAGTCGTTGCTTTGTTGCTTTGTATCATAATGCAAAATAATAGAACAAAAAAAGGAAACCAAAAAAAAACGAAACGAAAATTGTGTTATAGAATTTTATTTTAAATATAACGTTTATTTCTGAAAATTATAAATTACGAATAAATAAACAAGTATAACAATAGAAAACAAAGCAATTCTCAGATAGGTGTAACAAAAAAACAATTAAATAATAATAACAACTGCGGCTACATTTATAAAAAATATTCTTGATGTCGAATCCAAAAAAGTTGCATAAGATAAACTGTGTCTACGTGATCCATTATTTTTTTAGCTATTAACTTTTTTACCTCATCTTGCCCCTCTTTTGCAGCAATATGAAGAGCAGTATACATGTCTTTTGTGGTGGCATCCACTTGGGCTCCATGTTGTAATAGAAGCATTACGATATCAACGTTCCCTAAACGCGAAGCAATGTGCAGTGGTGTTTGCTGCTCGCGAGCTCTGGCATCAACCTGAGCGCCATTACGAAGTAAGATTCGAATTATATCAGTCTAATGAATAGAATAAAAATCATCGAAAACAAACAATTAATAGTAAAATAAAGACCTGTTATTGTTTTAAGAGTTCTTCACTCAATCACATACCTGATTTGCTCGTGCTGCTAAATGAAGTGGAGTTTCTCCACGGACAGTAGGAACGTCTGGACTCGCATCATGTTGTAAAAGGTATATAACAATATTCATACATCCCATAAAAGCAGCAACATGCAATGGAGTTAAACCGCTCTCAGTTGTAGCACTGATACTAGCTCCATGACGTAACAATAATTCTACAACTTTTATTCTATTTTTTTTGCAAGCAATATGCAAGGGTGTAAAGCCATTTAGGGCTCTTGCATTAGCGTCTGCATTACGATCTAATAACAACTTGGCAACTCGCACATGGCCGCAATGCGCTGCAACATGCAAAGCAGTTAAATAATCCACCGTAACCTCATCGACGGGTGCCCTGTGGTATAAAAGAATTCTGGCAGCATCAACGTGTTCACCCTGTGCGGCCATGTGAAGGGGAGCCAGGCCATTTTTAGTTTTGGCACTAATAGGCGCACCTCTTTCAAGTAACATGTCAACTACTTGTTCATGGCCGGAGCGTGCGGCGCAATGCAAAGGTGTTAATCCATCTCTGGTTTTTGCTTCGATGTTAGCTCCTTTTTCCAGCAGCACAGATACCATATTTGTTTTTCCCCATTTCGCAGCTACGTGCAGTGGGCTGATGTTATGTTTTGCAAGATAGTTGACATCGGCTCCTTTTTGAATAAGTAAATTTGCAATGGATTGATTGCCATAGTGTGAAGCTATGTGCAGTGGAGTAAATCCTGATTTTGATGTTATATCCGGGTTGTGGTCATTCTTTAAGTAAATAAAGGATATAGTATAAATTAATTTTTTTTGCAAAAAAATGCAATTTTAATGCTTGTGTGTAAAATACTTTATTTTTTTCCTGTGATGCAACTGTCAGTAAAATTTAAGTAAAAATAGTTTTTTTGAACAAACATTTTAATGATAAACTTTAAATTTTTATCTTTCTCTTACAAAGAGAAAAATATTGTTTTGGTGAAAATTTTCTACCTCGAGATTTTGATAGATTCTAACATTACGATGAAAGAGAAACCGAAAAAGTAGCCTTCTCATATGTTTTTCTATATATAATCCCCATCGTGTTTTAAGCACTTGGGAATATTAGTTTTAAAGATATGATAGGATGGGATAGGGTATTCAACGATCCGCACAGCGGATTGTAGCCTTTGACATTAAGTTTGAACATAGAGACAAAAAGCGTTTTTTACTTAAACTGACGAAATATAGATATTACGATTCTCTAAATATGGTGCTCAGACACTTTTTTTAAAATTCCTTACGGTTTGGCCAAAAAATACGTTTTCCTAAAAAGGGGGCGGGGCAGTGGGCGGATTTCAAAAATGTTTACACTTATTCTGGTGGCACGGACGAGGATCCTATTCACCAAATTTCATTATCCTAGCTCAAAATTTAAGGCCCGAAAATCGGTGACACACAGACAGACGGACGGACGGACGGACAGGCGGACATGGCTAATTCGACTCAGCTAGCGATTTTGTGTCTATCCATATACTTTGAGGTATATGTAGCTAAATTATATCTCTATGTTACAAACTAAGTATCAAAACTAATATACCCCTATGGGATAGGGTATAATAAGCATTGTCTAAATATGTTGCTCAGACACTTTTTTGAAATTCCTTACGGTTTGGCTTAAAACTATGTTTTTCTTAAAATGGGGCGTGGCAGTGGGCGGATTTTAAAAATGTTAACACATGTTCTGCTTCGTCGGCCAGAGAGTCTATATACCGAATTTCAACACTCTAGCTCAAAATTTAAGGTCCAAAAATCGGTGACACACAGACGGACGGACAGACAGACATAGCTTAATCGACTCAGCTAGCGATTCTGAATCGATCCATATACTTTGAGGTATATCTATCGAAATTATTTCTCTATGTTACAAACTTAATGTCAAAATTAATATACCCCTATAGGATAGGGTATAAACAGTCTGAGCAACAAATTTAGAGAATCTATTTACATTGGATATTTTTATAATATATAATACTTATGAAAAATAAATTGCCGATTAGTCTAACGACTAGGTGCGATTCCTTGAAGACATATGAAAGACAGTCTTCGGGAAGTTTTTTTTAGATCGGATTAAAGTCGCTCACTATTGCAGAAGTTTCCCTCGTGATAAAACCTCTGCAATGTCTTTCGATGATTTTCCTTCCAGCGAACCTTCACAAAAGTTTTTGATAAGCTGAGATAAGCTTTATTGGCTCGGATGTAGTGTGATCCAAATTATTTCTCAGATCATAGCAAGAGAAGGTCCAGTGAAAAAAACTACAACTCTTTTACCATCAAGAAAAGCGCTAAGTGTACAGATGATTTATTATATACTGATATATGAATGGATGTCGTACGAAACTTTCTCTTTCACAGCGATTTGGGTGTTAGATCAAATGCCAAGCATGCGAGAATTTGACGAATCTCAAGTTGGGCCAAAATACACAATAATATTACTAAGTGTCATAATACGAAGCTTATTCTGGAAAATCCGTTAAGTTCCATTTGGGCCAGAAATGATTACTTGGAATAGTAGCAAACGGTAATAGTAACGTTTTTAGTCAAACGGTAGAGAATTTTGATAAAATTTCTGAACAAGATATTTAGACATATAAATATATATTTTTCATATATATAAAGTTTTTTGCCACGCCCATTTTAAAGAATTTCGAAAAAAAATCGATGCAAATACTATAATATCAATATAAACACTTAGTCTTGAGATCACTTTAACCCACGCCCACTTTTTGGGGGCGTTTTCTTACAAAAACCATTTGTATAGCATATGCCATAGAAACATACGGGAAGGCTACAATCCGCTGTTTATCGTTTTATACCCTATCCCATCCCCTCCTTAAAATTAATATCCCCAAAATGTGGGCCTTATGATGATTAAATATGGAAAATGAAGTTGTCACAGCAAAACAAACGGTTTATTTACTAAAAACGCACCCAAAAAGTGGGCGTGGCAAAAAAAATTATACCGACGAAATATTGATATTGCAACTGTCTAAATATCTCATTCTTAACCGTTTGACCAAAAGTAACGTTTCGGATTTTGAAAATGTTTACACTTGTTCGAACAGCACGTACAAGGATCACTTATACCAAATTTCATTATCTTAGCTTAAAATTTAAGGCCTAAAAACCGGTGACTTACAGATGAAACGACGGACAGACAGACAGAGCTAAATCGACTCAGCTAGCATTTCTGGGTCGATCAATATACTTTGAGTTATATTTTCTTAAATTTTTTCTCTATGTTACATCATATTTGGGTTTAGAAGTAAACATTCAACGGTGGACCAAGTACATCGAATTACAGATGTAATTGAGAAAGCTTTCGAAGAAAAGAAAATTTGATCAGCCGTATTTCTTGACGTGTCGCAAGCTTTTGATAAGGTGTGGCACAAAGGCCTTACTTATAAACTAAGTCAAGTTCTGCCAGAACAATTATATAAAATCCTCGTGTCGTATCTTTAGCATAGACTCTTCCGTGTGAAACTTGAAAGCGAATATTCCGAGTTCAAAGAAATAATGGCAGGTGTACCGCAAGGAAGCGTCCTTGGACTAATCCTGTACCTCCTATTCACTCGTGATATCCCACAAACAAACGATACAATAGTTGCAACGTTTGCTGACGATACTGCTATACTAGCAGTTGGCACAACAATAGAGGAAACAAATATCAAATTACAAAACGCTCTTAACGAGGTTAATGAATGGACTAAATCCTGGCGGATTGCACTTAATGAGAGCAAATCGATCCATGTAGATTTTTCGTATAAACGGACAAACAATTTGCCTGTTTTTTTCTAAATACGGTTCGAGTCCCGTTTGCAAATGAAGCGAAATATCTCGGTATGACACTCGATGCAAAATTAAAATGGAAGTCGCATGTAAAAAATAAATGCGAAGAACTTAAGAATAAATACAGAGAACTGTACTGGTTGCTCGGAAAATATTCGAAGCTTAACCTTGATAACAAGCTGCTATTATACAAGCCAGTGCTAAAACCGGTTTGGACATATGGTATACAACTATGGGGTTGTACCAGTGAAACGAATCTAAACATTTTACAAACTTTTGAAAACAAAATGTTAAGATCATTCGTCAATGCGCCGTGGTACGTAAGGAACGAAGATCTACGCAGAGATCTGGGTATTCCCGCGGTTAAAGATGAAACAAAAAAATTTGCACGAAAACATAAAAAAACGTTTATTAGGACACGTTAACACAACAGTCCTCCAAATTCTTGACGAAACAAATATATTGCGGCGTCTTCAAAGAACTAAACCCTTAGATTTGGCCCGATAATAACAAACCGCGCTATAAATTGCGGAAAAGCAGGAACTCTCAAAGGAAAGTTACCTGCCAAACATATTTTATACTCGTGATAAAAAAATTGCTGGATAAGTCGAATACTTATTAGCAATAGAAATACAAAATGGGCGGTGGTTTTGGTGAGTAAAAATCGCACACTACTTTGGGCACGTGCTCATCGTGTCTATGAAGATTTCCACCAGCACACGAAAAAAAAAAAAATGTTTCAAACTATGTATCAAAACTAATATACCACTATAGGATAGGGTATAACAACGTCTTTTATTGTCAAACTAAAAAGATTTAGATACTATCTGAACAAGACGTGTTGACAGTGTAATTTTCTTTATTTCATTCCCATTCAGTTTTTAGTCTAGCCCACTTATTGGGGATATTCATTATACCCTATCCCATAGGGGGGTATATTAGTTTTGATACTTAGTTTGTAACATTGAGAAATAATTTTGCTACATATACCTCAAAGTATATGGATCGACTCAGAATCGCTAGCTGAGTCGAATTAGCCATGTCTGTCTGTCCGTCCGTCCGTCCGTCCGTCCGTCCGTCCGTCCGTCCGTCCGTCTGTCTGTTCGTCAGCGGTTTTTGGGCCTTAAATTTTGAGCTAGGATAGTGAAATTTGGTATATAGGATCCTCGTCCGTGCCACCAGAACAAGTGTAAAAATTTTTAAAATCCGCCCACTGCCACGCCCCCTTTTTAGGAAAACTTATTTTTTGGCCAAACCGTAAGGAATTTCAAAAAAGTGTCTGAGTAGCATATTTAGACAATCCTAATATCTATATTTCGTTCATACAAAGTTTTTTGCCACGCCCACTTTTTGGGGGCGTTTTTAGTAAAAAACGCTTTTTGTCCAAATTTTAAAACTTTCGAAAAAAAATTTGATGCAAATACTTCCGAAATGGTAATATAAACATTTTGTCAATAGATCATTTTCACCTACGCCCACATTTTGGGGGCGTTTTCTTACAAAAACCGTTTGTATACCCCATCCCAAGGCATTAGCAATAGAAATACGAACCACACAAGATTTTGAGAAACTGTCTGAGCAATATATTGTGACAATGTCATTTTCTGTATTTCATTGCCATAAGGCCTATATTTTGAGGATATTAATTTAAAGGATAGGATGGGATAGGGTATTCAACGATCCGCATAGCGGATTGTAGCCTCTCATATGTTTTTAAAGATAGGATAAGATGGGGTAGGGTATTAAACGATTCGCAGAGCGGGTTGTAGCCTTCTCACATGTTGTCTATCATATCCCATAGGGGTATATAAGTTTTGACATTAAGTTTGTAACATAGAGAAATAATTTCGATACATATACTTTATTAGATTTTGAACTAGAGGGATGAAATTTGGTATATAGACTCTCTGTCTGACGAAGCAGAACAAGTTTACAAAACTTTAAAATCCGCCAACTGATACGCCAACATTTCAGTAATACCATTGTATATGAAACTAAGCTTCATATACAATGGTAATACGTTGTTTTCGGCCAAATGTTTAAGAATTTTGAAAAAATAACTGAACAACAAAATTAGACAATCTCAATATCTATATTTTGTCTATAAAAAGTTTGTAGCCACACCAACTTTTTGGGGACGTTTTCAGTAAAAAACCGTTTTTGGTAAAATTTAAAAAAAAATTAAAAAAAACTGTGGATGAAAATATTTCTAGAATAATACTTTGAACATTTCGACTTTAGATCATTTTAAGCCACGTCTAATTTTTGGGGGCGTTTTCCTTAAGAAAACATTTTTAAACCTATCCCATATGAGATTAAGATAAACTTTGTGAAGAGGATGTGGTGGCAATGTCTATACCCTGTCGCATAGGGATAAAATAGTTTTGATACATAGTTCGTAACATATAAGAAGGCTACAATCCGCTGTGCGGGTCGTTGAATAAACTATCCATCACTAACTAACTGGGTTGCACCTAATGTTTCCTTTGCTCAAATAGCAACTGGACGGAGTAAGATCCAGACATTAAGTATGCCAAAGATTGCTGAAAAAGCACCTGGATTTGAAGAAGTTTTTGCTGTCGTTGAATAGCAAGATCGATCAGTTCCAAAAACAACTGAATGAGCAAGCAGCCCGAATAGATTATAAACGGTGGTTAAATTTTAAGGGCCAATGTTGATTTTGAATAAAACACAAATTATTTAGGAAATTATTGTCATTTCTTTTTGTTATGATAATAATGGTATGGTTCAATTATGTATGGAATAAAATATCGGCCAAATGGCCGCCGCGACCTCGGCGGCTCACCTCCATCCGATGGTTCAAATTTTCGATAATTCTTAGGTATAATTGAGGTTCTATGGCGTTAATGTACCAAGCTATCTCATCCTTTAGCTCATAAATTATTGTTGGCTTATCGACGTACACCTTTTCTTTCAAATAACCCCAAAGAAAGAAGTCCAACTATGTCAAATCACATGATCTTGGCAGCCAATTGACATCGCCACCACGTGAGCTAACACGGCCATTGAATTTGTCACGCAAAAGAGCCATTGTTTCGTTAGCTGTGTGGAAAGTGGCAGCGTCCTGTTAAAACCACATATCGTATACATCCATATCTTCCAATTCGGGCCATACAAAAATTGTTATCATCTCACGATAGCGACACCATTCACAGTAACTGCCTGACCGTCCCATTTTGAAAAAAAAAATACGGCCCGATGATGCCGCCAGCTCATAAACCGCACCAAACAGTCACTCTTTGTGGATGCATTGGTTTTTCGAAACAATTCTGCTTAAAGCAATTCTGCTTATTGACGAATCCACTGAGGTTAAAATGTGCCTCATCACTGAAGATGATTTTCTTCGAAAATCGATCATCCACTGTTGCCATTTATTGCCACCATGCTGACCATTGACGAAGCTTGAAATGGTCAATAGGCTTTAGCATGAACTAAAGTTTATAATTTGTCACGGTACGGTTAGTTATTGATTATTTTTGTAAATCGATTTTCTGCTGTTGTGGAAAAACTCAATGAAATAGAGTTCAAAATCAGAGATGAATTTTTAGTAGTACTGTCCAGTCTCCCAAAATCAATGAACAATTTTGCTGCCGCAATGGAATATCGAGATGAGCTGCCAAAAATGATTTCTTCAAAAGTAAAACTGTTGGAAGAAGGGGATCGGCGTTTGGAAAGGGTAACGGTATTGGTGAGATGATACCGTAATCCAGCAACAGTTTTGGTGAGAACGAAACAGAAACCAAGGTATGCTGGTTGATCCAGCGGAGAGTGATTTAACTGAGGCAGGACAGGACACTTTGCGGCTAGTTGTGGAGAGCAGAAAAAACCACACCACATTCAAAAATATGTAGCTTAATTCAAATATTATCACCCTGAGAGTTTATTTTTGACTTAAAACAATCCCCCCTATTAATAAAAAATCATTATCCGCTCCTTAACACACGAGTTATGTAGCTTACGGATAGTGAGCTTATCCGTTTGCTATCTTTTGTTATTAATAAATATATTTTATATAAATGTTTGTTATCCGCTCTCTCTCATAAAAATCCCGACAGAGCATGGCAGCACTTTACTAAAAAGTATTTAAAATAATACGATCCAGGTATACGTATGATAAAATAAAATAATAAAAAGTACGATAATGTGAGTAATGTACATGTATGTGTAAAGTCAATGAAATCGAGAAAAATATTTTTGAATTAAAAAGCGAAACGTCATCTCACAAATATTAAAAGTTATCCGCTCCTTATACACGAAATTCGATGAGTTAAGTTATCCGTTGTAGAAATGTTTTTTTTTAATAAGAATTACAAGTTAACCGATGTGTTAGTGCTAACTCACCGTTGTTCGTTGTTTATTTATAGGGGGGAATGTGTATAATTTTCAAAAATGGCATGAAAGATACGGAGATCTTCGAAAAGTTTAATTCAAATGTTTGCACGCGGCATGGTTAATAGCTTTAATCTTGGTTTTGTTCCGTTTGAGTCTGAGAAAGAGTCTCTATCTATGTCAAATGATGTTTTGGATCTTATTCATACTGATGTGTGCTCCCCTATGAGAAAGGTGTCACTGGGAGGTGCAAGGTATTTTGTCACGTTCATTGACGACAAGTCACGTAAAAAGTTTGTTTACTTTCTTGAATCAAAAGATCAGGTGTTCGGTACTTTTAAGAAATTTAAATTGATGGTCGAGCGAGAGACTGGAAAATATATTAAATCGATTCGCAATGGGACTGAGTATATATATAATGATTTTTCCAAATTTGTTGATTGTGGAATATCTCGACAGTTGTCAGTGGCCTACACTCCACAGCAAAATGGGGTGGCAGAAAGGGCCAATAGAACGATCGTAGAAATGGCGCGGTGCATGATTATACAATCTGGTATAGGAGAATATTTATGGGCTGAGGCTGTCAACACAGCTGTGTATTTGAGGAACAGGAGCCCAACAAAAATATTGACAAATTTAACTCCTCAGGAAGTGTGCAGTGGTCGCCGACCAACAGTCTCCCACCTTAGAGTTTTCGGATGCGCATGTGTAGTCTTGAATAAAATAAGAATTTATTCAAATTCCACCTCTTAAGCATACCGTCTATTCAATAAAGCTGCTATAAAAGTTATGGAGCATCGGGATGTTTCATTTATAGAAGATGACAACAAATCAAGCTTGGAATCAAGCAAAACGGATTCTGTTCTTGACGACACAAAATTAGATGATAGTGATAATAACATGATCTTTGCAGAAGACTTTGATCAACATCAAGATGTGTATCAGGTATATATAGAAAACCAGGAACCTTGCTATATCCAGACACAAATGGAGAACCCAGAAGAATCAATTAACCAGCAGCACCTAGAATTTAACCAACAGCCAGAAGAAGTTAACGAGCAGCATCAAAAATAAGAAATGAAAAACGAAAAAGGGCTGATGCTAGCACTGATGAAGAAGAAGAACATGCACAGAAAAACCACCAGGAAGACCAAGATTGATTACGTCTGGAAAGCCAGGACGACCCAAAAAGAATTTCAGTTCAATTGGATTTAAGCAACAACTTGAAAATCCTCAAATAATAACAGAAACCTTATCTTTACCGGAAAGCGAGAAATGGAGAAAAGCTTTAAACGACGATTACCAGTGTTTAATTTCAAATAATACTTGTATATTAGTCGAGCTTGCCAAAGGCAAATGGGATGCAAATGGGTGTTAAATGTTAAGAGAGACAAAGACGGTAATGTAGAAAGGCACAAGGCTAGGCTTGTGGCGAAAGGTTTTGCACAAAAGCACGGAGTGAATTATAATGAAACCTTTTCACCGGTTGTAAGGTATTCTATAATTTTATTTAAATTGCACTGGTAGCAGAAAAGAAGTTAGTACTTCACCAAATTGATGTCTCATTTGCTTATCTAAATGGAGAGCTTCAAGAAGATGTATACATGCAGCCTGAATGTTTCATTGACTCAGAATATCCGCACAGAATCCGAAAATGAAATAAGGCTTTATATGGATTAAAACAATCTGGACGAGCATGGAACGATAAGCTTGATTCGGTTTTAAGGAATATTGGTTTTCAGCAGTGTAATAGTGAGCCTTGTGTTTATTAAGCGAAAGAAGCAGGAAACATTATCGCAGTTTACGTCGATGCCTTAATTTTAGGAGGGCCTAATGAAGAATCCATCAACGAAATCAAACTAGCACACATGACTGCAGTAAAACATGTGTTAAGGTACTTTAATCGAACTACTGATTTTAAATTACGTTATTCTCAAACAGGAAAAAACATTAGAAAGATTCGTCGATGCTGACTGGGCCGGTGACGTTGCAGATCGAAAGTCATATCCTGGATACGCTTTTGTCTTGGATGGAGCTGTTATATCGTGGGAGTCGCGGAAGCAAAAAACAGTGGCACGAAGTAGTACAGAAGCCGAATATATGGCACTATCAGCGTCATTTCATTCTTAGATCATATTAACCCACGCCCACTTTTAAGGGCCGTTTTCTTACAAAAGCCATTTGTATACCCTACCCCATAGCATATGCAGGAGAAACGCGTTGTTTTTTGTCGAACAGTATGAACAATATGTTGCGTCTGCACAATATGTTGTCATATTCTATATTTCATCTTCATAAAACCTACATTTTTGGGGATATTAATTTTAAGGATGGGATAGGGTATTCAACGATCCGCACAGCGGATTGTAGCCTTTTCATATGTTTTTTTTTATATTGTTATCACATTGAGGGAAAGTGTTAGGCAAATTCTCATTTCAATGTATGTTAACATAACGGTTTCCTATGCTCAAATTGTTACTCCAACGTAAATAACTATAACATGTATAATCTCTCTCACTTGCAATTGCATACATTATACTAAACATTAGTTAGTTCCAAATAAACTCTTAAACTATACGGTCGTCTTTTAATTTAATCCTGCGCAACACTTTATGCATAATGTTCATCAACGACGAGCGTGAGAGGTGCAATTGTTGGGCACGACGACGAGTTCACCCACACTATCGCGAACAGCAGCAATATTTTGTGCAGTACGAGCTGTACGAGCATGCACTGGTGTTTTCACAACTCCTATAGATCCGGTTTGCTCAAATTTTTGCCTCCCTCAGAAGGCACCCAGTCTATGTGCGCAAATTAAAATCACCCAGCAACAAAATAGTACTATCACAACAAAAATTTTGAGCTAGAGGGATGAAATTTGGTATATAGACTCTGTCCGACGAAGCAGAATAAGTGTAAACATTTTCAAAATCCGCCCACTGCCACCCCCACTATTCAGAAAAACGTTGTTTTTGACTAAGCGGTGGAAAATTTTGAAAGAGCGTCTGAATAACATATTTATATATTTAGACTTTTTGGGCGCGTTTTCGTTTAAAAAAAACATTTTCAGTCAAATTTTAAAATATTTGAAAACAAAAAAAAACGTTTGATGCATTGGTAATATTAACATGAATTTCGTGTGGTCAACTGTGTGAACAGTGTGTTGTCACAGGGTTTGTTTGTAGGGTTTTTAGCCAGGCCCACTTTTTAGGGATATTAGTTTTAAGGATAGGATGGGATTTGATAGGGTATTCAACGATCCGCACAGCGGATTGTAGCCTGTTTTAATATTATTATTGAAGCATTTTCATCAAAACGACTTAAAGTTAATACCGCGTTGTAATTTTTTTATGAAAATAGTTTATATTTATTGTTAATCTTACCTCAAGTAAAAGTGACGCGGCCTTGACGTCATCTTTTTTAGCAGCGATGTGCAAAGCTGGCAATCTTACTTTACCGCGTGTATCACTTTCCAATAGCACAGCAACAACTTTGTCATGACCTTGTTGCATTGCAACTGCAAGTGGTGTAAAGCCATCTTCTGTTGCTAAACTTTGATTAGCTCCATTTGCCAAAAGTAATTTTACAACGGTGTCATGATTTTCTTGAGCGGCCATATACAATGGTGTGAATCCATTTTGAGATCAAAATCAGAGATGAATTTTTAGTAGTACTGTCCAGTCTCCCAAAATCAATGAACAATTTTGCTGCCGCAATGGAATATCGAGATGAGCTGCCAAAAATGATTTCTTCAAAAGTAAAACTGTTGGAAGAAGGGGATCGGCGTTTGGAAAGGGTAACGGTATTGGTGAGATGATACCGTAATCCAGCAACAGTTTTGGTGAGAACGAAACAGAAACCAAGGTATGCTGGTTGATCCAGCGGAGAGTGATTTAACTGAGGCAGGACAGGACACTTTGCGGCTAGTTGTGGAGAGCAGAAAAAACCACACCACATTCAAAAATATGTAGCTTAATTCAAATATTATCACCCTGAGAGTTTATTTTTGACTTAAAACAATCCCCCCTATTAATAAAAAATCATTATCCGCTCCTTAACACACGAGTTATGTAGCTTACGGATAGTGAGCTTATCCGTTTGCTATCTTTTGTTATTAATAAATATATTTTATATAAATGTTTGTTATCCGCTCTCTCTCATAAAAATCCCGACAGAGCATGGCAGCACTTTACTAAAAAGTATTTAAAATAATACGATCCAGGTATACGTATGATAAAATAAAATAATAAAAAGTACGATAATGTGAGTAATGTACATGTATGTGTAAAGTCAATGAAATCGAGAAAAATATTTTTGAATTAAAAAGCGAAACGTCATCTCACAAATATTAAAAGTTATCCGCTCCTTATACACGAAATTCGATGAGTTAAGTTATCCGTTGTAGAAATGTTTTTTTTTAATAAGAATTACAAGTTAACCGATGTGTTAGTGCTAACTCACCGTTGTTTATTTATAGGGGGGAATGTGTATAATTTTCAAAAATGGCATGAAAGATACGGAGATCTTCGAAAAGTTTAATTCAAATGTTTGCACGCGGCATGGTTAATAGCTTTAATCTTGGTTTTGTTCCGTTTGAGTCTGAGAAAGAGTCTCTATCTATGTCAAATGATGTTTTGGATCTTATTCATACTGATGTGTGCTCCCCTATGAGAAAGGTGTCACTGGGAGGTGCAAGGTATTTTGTCACGTTCATTGACGACAAGTCACGTAAAAAGTTTGTTTACTTTCTTGAATCAAAAGATCAGGTGTTCGGTACTTTTAAGAAATTTAAATTGATGGTCGAGCGAGAGACTGGAAAATATATTAAATCGATTCGCAATGGGACTGAGTATATATATAATGATTTTTCCAAATTTGTTGATTGTGGAATATCTCGACAGTTGTCAGTGGCCTACACTCCACAGCAAAATGGGGTGGCAGAAAGGGCCAATAGAACGATCGTAGAAATGGCGCGGTGCATGATTATACAATCTGGTATAGGAGAATATTTATGGGCTGAGGCTGTCAACACAGCTGTGTATTTGAGGAACAGGAGCCCAACAAAAATATTGACAAATTTAACTCCTCAGGAAGTGTGCAGTGGTCGCCGACCAACAGTCTCCCACCTTAGAGTTTTCGGATGCGCATGTGTAGTCTTGAATAAAATAAGAATTTATTCAAATTCCACCTCTTAAGCATACCGTCTATTCAATAAAGCTGCTATAAAAGTTATGGAGCATCGGGATGTTTCATTTATAGAAGATGACAACAAATCAAGCTTGGAATCAAGCAAAACGGATTCTGTTCTTGACGACACAAAATTAGATGATAGTGATAATAACATGATCTTTGCAGAAGACTTTGATCAACATCAAGATGTGTATCAGGTATATATAGAAAACCAGGAACCTTGCTATATCCAGACACAAATGGAGAACCCAGAAGAATCAATTAACCAGCAGCACCTAGAATTTAACCAACAGCCAGAAGAAGTTAACGAGCAGCATCAAAAATAAGAAATGAAAAACGAAAAAGGGCTGATGCTAGCACTGATGAAGAAGAAGAACATGCACAGAAAAACCACCAGGAAGACCAAGATTGATTACGTCTGGAAAGCCAGGACGACCCAAAAAGAATTTCAGTTCAATTGGATTTAAGCAACAACTTGAAAATCCTCAAATAATAACAGAAACCTTATCTTTACCGGAAAGCGAGAAATGGAGAAAAGCTTTAAACGACGATTACCAGTGTTTAATTTCAAATAATACTTGTATATTAGTCGAGCTTGCCAAAGGCAAATGGGATGCAAATGGGTGTTAAATGTTAAGAGAGACAAAGACGGTAATGTAGAAAGGCACAAGGCTAGGCTTGTGGCGAAAGGTTTTGCACAAAAGCACGGAGTGAATTATAATGAAACCTTTTCACCGGTTGTAAGGTATTCTATAATTTTATTTAAATTGCACTGGTAGCAGAAAAGAAGTTAGTACTTCACCAAATTGATGTCTCATTTGCTTATCTTAATGGAGAGCTTCAAGAAGATGTATACATGCAGCCTGAATGTTTCATTGACTCAGAATATCCGCACAGAATCCGAAAATGAAATAAGGCTTTATATGGATTAAAACAATCTGGACGAGCATGGAACGATAAGCTTGATTCGGTTTTAAGGAATATTGGTTTTCAGCAGTGTAATAGTGAGCCTTGTGTTTATTAAGCGAAAGAAGCAGGAAACATTATCGCAGTTTACGTCGATGCCTTAATTTTAGGAGGGCCTAATGAAGAATCCATCAACGAAATCAAACTAGCACACATGACTGCAGTAAAACATGTGTTAAGGTACTTTAATCGAACTACTGATTTTAAATTACGTTATTCTCAAACAGGAAAAAACATTAGAAAGATTCGTCGATGCTGACTGGGCCGGTGACGTTGCAGATCGAAAGTCATATCCTGGATACGCTTTTGTCTTGGATGGAGCTGTTATATCGTGGGAGTCGCGGAAGCAAAAAACAGTGGCACGAAGTAGTACAGAAGCCGAATATATGGCACTATCAGCGTCATTTCATTCTTAGATCATATTAACCCACGCCCACTTTTAAGGGCCGTTTTCTTACAAAAGCCATTTGTATACCCTACCCCATAGCATATGCAGGAGAAACGCGTTGTTTTTTGTCGAACAGTATGAACAATATGTTGCGTCTGCACAATATGTTGTCATATTCTATATTTCATCTTCATAAAACCTACATTTTTGGGGATATTAATTTTAAGGATGGGATAGGGTATTCAACGATCCGCACAGCGGATTGTAGCCTTTTCATATGTTTTTTTTTATATTGTTATCACATTGAGGGAAAGTGTTAGGCAAATTCTCATTTCAATGTATGTTAACATAACGGTTTCCTATGCTCAAATTGTTACTCCAACGTAAATAACTATAACATGTATAATCTCTCTCACTTGCAATTGCATACATTATACTAAACATTAGTTAGTTCCAAATAAACTCTTAAACTATACGGTCGTCTTTTAATTTAATCCTGCGCAACACTTTATGCATAATGTTCATCAACGACGAGCGTGAGAGGTGCAATTGTTGGGCACGACGACGAGTTCACCCACACTATCGCGAACAGCAGCAATATTTTGTGCAGTACGAGCTGTACGAGCATGCACTGGTGTTTTCACAACTCCTATAGATCCGGTTTGCTCAAATTTTTGCCTCCCTCAGAAGGCACCCAGTCTATGTGCGCAAATTAAAATCACCCAGCAACAAAATAGTACTATCACAACAAAAATTTTGAGCTAGAGGGATGAAATTTGGTATATAGACTCTGTCCGACGAAGCAGAATAAGTGTAAACATTTTCAAAATCCGCCCACTGCCACCCCCACTATTCAGAAAAACGTTGTTTTTGACTAAGCGGTGGAAAATTTTGAAAGAGCGTCTGAATAACATATTTATATATTTAGACTTTTTGGGCGCGTTTTCGTTTAAAAAAAACATTTTCAGTCAAATTTTAAAATATTTGAAAACAAAAAAAAACGTTTGATGCATTGGTAATATTAACATGAATTTCGTGTGGTCAACTGTGTGAACAGTGTGTTGTCACAGGGTTTGTTTGTAGGGTTTTTAGCCAGGCCCACTTTTTAGGGATATTAGTTTTAAGGATAGGATGGGATTTGATAGGGTATTCAACGATCCGCACAGCGGATTGTAGCCTGTTTTAATATTATTATTGAAGCATTTTCATCAAAACGACTTAAAGTTAATACCGCGTTGTAATTTTTTTATGAAAATAGTTTATATTTATTGTAAATCTTACCTCAAGTAAAAGTGACGCGGCCTTGACGTCATCTTTTTTAGCAGCGATGTGCAAAGCTGGCAATCTTACTTTACCGCGTGTATCACTTTCCAATAGCACAGCAACAACTTTGTCATGACCTTGTTGCATTGCAACTGCAAGTGGTGTAAAGCCATCTTCTGTTGCTAAACTTTGATTAGCTCCATTTGCCAAAAGTAATTTTACAACGGTGTCATGATTTTCTTGAGCGGCCATATACAATGGTGTGAATCCATTTTGAGATTGTACATTAACGGAAGCTGAGGATTGCAGCAATAGCATTACCACCTCTTCTTGCCCGGCCAGTGAAGCTATATGTAGGGCTGTATTACCCTTTTTAGTTGCACTGTCCACTAATGCACCCCTTTTCAATAACTCCGATACAACATGCACATGTCCGTCCTTAGAAGCCAAGTGCAAAGCATTTAGTCCATTCTGTAAATAAATAAGCAGTATAGAGAAAATTTGACAGATTGTATATGGAAATTGTTTTGATAAAAAAGTTAAAAGAAAAAAAGTTTCTAGTTAATTTTTTTAAATTACCAAAAATGATTATAAATTTAGGAAACAAATGGATATGTAAATATTCGCTATAAACACTGTTGGGAAAACTGAGTTACTAGTCGTTTGGCCAAAATCGCGTGTTTTTTTTTTTTTTTTTTTGATAAAAAAACACCCCCAAAAAGTGGACGTGTCGGTAACAGATTTATATTGATTTCTAGACGAAATGCATATTACACTATTTTCGAAATATTTTTATCAACATCTTTTTCGAATTTCCTTAATATATTACCATGCAGAGTTTGAATATGTGTGGGGGGGGCATGCTGCCACCCTGCAACCCCCTGCTTGTGCTCACTGTTGGATTTGGGTTGCCGAATTTTGGATGTCGGCGTTATTCCACGGCACTTTCTTATACACCTACGGAATATGCTATAGAATATTGAATCCAAATCATTTATTTAGGAACATGCCTACAAAATTATAGCAATGATTGGAAAATTCTCTCATTAAAATCGCTACTGTGGAGGATGAGTCATACCCGAGGTTAGGGATGATCATACAAAAGACAAATGATAGATTGGAACAAATGAAGTGAAAAGTGGAATGACAGACATTACTTCAGAAAAATAGTTCTTGATCAATAAAAACAAAAAATATTATTTTCTCTGAAAACCTTAATTTATTTTCATTAATTTAAAATGTTTGCTAGATGCAGGGCTGAGTAGGACGCAACTTTCTTTTTCACGGCAAGTTAGGTGTTAGATCAAATACCAAGCAATAGAGAATTTGACGATTTTCATAGTACGGCAAATATTTATAAATATCAAATTTTCCATGACTCTGACTCATAAATTAGCCTGGCTTTGAGCGTCGCTGTAGTTTGTGGCCCGTGACTTCAGAAAACCCCACAAGAAAAAGTCTAACGGTGTCAAATGGCACGATCTCGGTGGCCAGTTCAAATCAGCTCCACGTGAGATGGCCTTGCCCTCGAATCGCTGGTGCAGAATATCTAATGGGTCGTGTGGCACGTAGTGCCGTTCTGTTCTAACCCCAGGTCGTAGGTGTCCATATCATCCAATTCAGGTCAAAAGAATTTGATAATCATCGACCTATAGCCCTCACCGTTGATGGTGATGGCCTGACCAACTTCGTTCTCAAAGAAATATGAACCGATGACGCCGCCAGCTTAAAATCAACACCAAAAATTGACTTTTTCGAGAAGCATTGGATGTTCTTAGATCTCATGTGGATTGGTATCGTCCCGAAAAATTTGGCTTAGTTTCCAACTGGTGTAGAGGCCATTCCGTGAACACACCTCGCTGTCTATGGTCGTTTACTACGCGTGCAGGCTCAAGTCACGACGCAAAATTCGCCAAGTTGTAGTCTGCGAAAAGCCGAGTTCTTGTGAGCGACGCGAAATCGACTGCCTCGGATTTGCATTTTCTTGCATTTCGTCCACGTACGGTTGTCGGCTTATCATTTAATAAACCAGTAAACCAAATTTAACCACTTTACTGTGAATAGGTCGATATTAGTGGCCGTTAAATGTGCGAAGGTCGCGGAACGCAACCCTGACAGAACACGCAATTTGATAAAACAATTTTATCAATTGCAAGTGTTGTTGAACACTATGTCCATCCATGGTGATTCGGCAAAACAGACTGACTAAATGACAGAAAATTTGACAGATGTTGCTTCAACAGTATGGCCGCTATCAACTGTCATAGTTCGGAAATCCCTATAGTGTACTTCGGGACAACGTCAGTGTCAAATGAGAACTGACATCCGTATGAAAATAAATTCCAAAATCAGTACTCCCGCCTGATTCACGCCATATATGTACATATGGCCATATATATATGGCGTGAATCATTCATTGACTTATTATATAAAGACTGCTAGTGAAATGTCATTTTCATACGCTTTTGCGAAAAAAATATGTTCCAAAACAGTAGAGGCGCCACTGTTTCACCGCGAATCAGCAAAGAAACAAATGCCACCGGCAAGCTTAAATTTCCATAGTAACATGTTAACAAAAGGGGACATCTTGTACGAAGAGATTCATTTCCATGGCGATATGTAGCGTGATCTATTCAAAATACGGAAAACTACAAAGGTTGATAAAAAATCAATTCTGCAACAACAATACATTTCTTTACTTATTGACCCATAAACTGAACAAGTTTTGTATATATATTTATTTCTTACTTATAATAAATAAAGCAAACGTTTTTTTAGCTTACATAGTTTTGCTCATGGTTGGGTGTTGTAGAACGAGGGTAGACTCTGATTGGCTTTAACTTGGCAATGCCCAGTGCTCGCAGCTCTGACTACACATCAAATGTGCTTATTTCTTACCTCCAAGTAGTAACCATCGGGTACTTATCTCATCCAACCGGATTTGACTTGCTAAACGATAAGTGCGAGTGTTGATAACAAGACGTAAAACAGCAACACTATAATCATCCTGGTCAGAATGGCGCGGAATAAATACCCGGTCTGCCTTCCCAGGCGAACCTAGATAAGCTGCTTCGACATATTCGGACAACAGGTTATCTAGGAATTTCAAGGGTAAGTCAGGCCCCTTGAACAGAGATGGTGGCGGATGAACCGAATGGTCAACGGCAGCGCTCAATCCCGTAGTGGATACTGATGGCCCCATGTACTAGGGGTATCTAATAAATTGGAACTGGCCCTCCAGGTTGGGGGTTGTGCTTTGTGTTAACTACCCACCCATGGAAAAATCATTGTTACGAAGCAACTAAGCAACTAATAGCCTCGGAAAGGACTGATATTATTGTTGACGACCCTGTTAAACGAAAAAAGGACAACGGCGATCGTAGCTGCACCTTGAATGTGAGAACAGGAGATGTGCAGGCGAACAACTAGCGGAAGCCCTAAACTGCTACAAATCAGACATTACTGCAATCCTGGATATACGATGGGATGGGCCGGGCAAAAAGAGGACGAAAAACTGTGAAATCGACCGTGTTATAGTGAGCAGAAACAGCGACTATTCGGATGCTCATTTGTTATAAGTGCCAAACTTAGGCATTAAGTCTTATGTTTCCAAGACATAAGCGAACGCATTCTAACAATCCGCATCAAGGTAGCCAAGGTAAGGATGCGGATATCCAAAACGACACAACAAACCAGGAATACAGTGAAAAAATGTAATGTTGAAAGACTGCAATCGCAAGAGACCGCCAAGACCTTCGCGCAACGCGTATCCCTTAACCTCTCGATTCACACCATACCACCAGCATCGAATGTCGAAGAACAATGGCAACGATGCCAAAAAGCCATTTGGTCAGCCACAACTGATGTGCTAGGTTTCTCGCGCCACCAGCAACAAGGCTAAGCTGCAGGTGAAGACGATAGCTGCCATTGAGCTCTATAGGCAGAGAAGAATGAAAGAACACCGGCTTTTCCGAAGGAAAAAAAAGAAAGAGCAAGAATAGCGCCCGATCGAGGATATAGAGAGGTGCCACTCCAAGAAAGATGTTCGTAAGTTTTACCAAAGTGTAAAACGTCAAGGCCAAGAATACAAGGCTCGAACAGAATCCTGTCGAGATGAACAAGGAAATATCGTAGTTGAGACATAGTCGATGCTGAGGATATGGAAGAAACACTTCTGCATACTGTAAACGGCGATGACGAACAACATTCCTCTGTCAGGCAGAACGATCCATTCAATATTAGCAACGACAGCGAAAACTGCCAACCACCCGACCTAAGTGAAGTGAGGATAGTAATATCTAAACTCAAGCTTAATAAGGCCGCCGGAAATGACGGACTTCCCGCTGAGCTTTATAAAACTGACAGAGATGTCAGTCGGTCGGGTGAAAGTATGCCTGAAGAATGGAACCTCAGCATCGTTTGCCCGATCCACAAAAATTGAGACCCTCTGAACTGCGCCAACTACAGAGGCATAAGTCTCCTTAACATCGCCTACGAGATCCTATCTGCCATAATATGTGAACGCCTGAAACCGATTACCAACAACCTGATCGGCTTTTATCAGTATGGTTTTAGGCCAGGAAAGTCCACAGCCGATCAAATTTGCACATTTCGGCAGATCCTGGAAAAAGCCTATTTATCGAATTCAAAGCCGCATACGACAGCATTTATAGAGACGAACTATACAGAGCCATGTCTAGTTTTAGTATACGGCCCAAACTCGTCCGTTTGTGTAGGATGATGATGGAGAATTCTCGCTGCTCCATCAGTGCAAAACTCCCTAGCCACCACCAGAGGCATAATTTTCCAAAATTGGTGCAACTACTAACATACACCGACGATATTGACATCATTGGTAGGACTCAACTAGAGACGACGATTCAACCACGAATTATACGAGCTGTACAGCGACATACCCGCATTGGACGTTTGAGATGGCTAGGACATGTTGAACGAATTGACACCAATACTCCCGCTCGCAGAGTCTTCGATTCCCAGCCAGACGTCGGACGAAGTAGAGGAAGACCTCGCCTTAAGTGGCGCGCACAAGTAGAAACCGACCTCAACCAACTTGGAGTGCGCAACTGGAGGCAGTTATCTAAGGACCGGGCTAATTGGAGAGGCATGTTGGTTGAGGCCCAGGTTCATCCCGGACTGTAGCGCCACTTAAGTAAGTAAGTAGATCAGCCCAGAAATTATCGTGGCTGTGAAGTAGCTAAAGTGTTGCAAAAAGAATGGACGAATTTTTTTGGAAACATTTCACAGAAATTAAACTTAAATTAAATTGTTTATACAAGAAAAAGATATCGACATCTGTTTAATATCCAAAACAAAGAGTAATTCTAACTTAAAGATTAAAGTTTACTTCGACTATCTAGTCTACACTCTACATCCATCGAATAAGTTGAGCCTCACTGTATATAAAAGAGTGTATAGAACAATGCAAGTTAGCTCTATACAAGTCAAAAGCAGACAACCTTTTCTGAAGATATCTTCTATTTACTGCCCACCACAAGGTTGAGAAAATTGATTTTGAAAACTTGCTTCATTCCCTTGGACAGCGTTTTGTCATCGGAGGGGACTTTAATACAAAACATACACTTTGGGGATCTAAATGCATGTCACAGAAAGGTAGGATGCTTAACGATTTAGGTAGGAGGTACAATACCGAATTTTATTCTACGGGAAAACCAGCTTACTGGACAACTGATGTTAGAAAAATACCGAAAAATCGAATCGAAGTTGAAGAATGAATTAATTTTTTCTCTGATCATTCTCATTTCAATCATTTTAACAACGAGTTAGTCACTCATTACAAATGAAAAACCACCCAGACTAACAAACGGGAAAACCAACTTGGAAACGATATTGAAAATAAAATCCGACTGGTTGTATCGCTTAGATCTCGCTACCATTCAAAAATCATCATGGAATAATACAAAGCAAAATAGTGAGTTAAGGCCTGCTCAGAATGCATATCTGTAGCTGGTAAAAGGGAGATACAATTCTTGCATGAAGTTGCCCTCTATTCAACTTCAAGCTACAGATACACATTGTGTAAGCGCTTACGGGTTGCCTTGTTTTTAAAGGCCTGCTCAGAATGCATATCTGTAGCTGGTATCTGTAGCTGAGTGAAACGTCAAACGTGAATCTGAAGCGTGAAGTTGAACCCCATTCAACTTCAAGCTACAGATTCACGGGAGATACACATTGTGAAAGCGCTTACGGGTTGCCTTGTTTTTAACTTTCACTCAGCTACAGATACCAGCTACAGATATGCATTCTGAGCAGGCCTTAACTTTTCAGTCAGCTACAGATACCAGCTACAGATATGCATTCTGAGCAGGCCTTTAGACAAAAAAGAAAAGCTCGTAAAAGATGGAAACACACACGTGCTTTCCAAGATGAAATACATATAAATCGGTTGAGTAACTTGCTATCAAATTCGATAAACAAATTTAAAAACAATGCAGCAGAAACTTATTTGCAAAGCCTAACCGCTGGAAAGGAATCGATTTCGCTCTGGAAAGCAATTAGTCATAAAACTGCCGAAAAACACTGTGCCACCAATTAGGGTAACTCAAGACGTTTGGGAAAGAAACTATAAGGAAGAAGCTGACATTTTTGCCGCACATTTAAGCCATTTAAGGAAAGGAAACATTTAAGTCATTTAATCGTCCAGCTCAAAATGAAAACATGCATATTGCCGAGCTTAAACTAGAAATACAGAAACTAAAGCCTAACAAAGCTCCGTGTTATGACTTGATTACGGGAGAACTTCTTTAAATGTTGCCTCGGAAAGCATTAACCAAACTTCTTTTCATTATAAATAAATGCGGCAATTAGATTAGAATACATACCAAGACAGTGAAAACTGAAAAGCAGAGATCAAGTAAGGAAGAGATAGGGAACTTTCGTACGTCTTCCCCTTTATTTCTTACGTGTCGTTTTGACACAAAAATTAGCTGGGCTGCAAACAAGTGTGCGTGAAACAAGGAATATGTATATCTGGTTGGACCGTGGTGATCAATTTATCTGTCAAATCCTGAAAAATTCCAGGATTAGCTTGTAGGCAAAACGTAAAGCCCTGAAAAGTTTCCTATCTCTTCTTTACCTGATCTCTGGTGAAAAGTAGCGGAAGTGATTGTGATTTTAAAACCAGGAAAATCACCGAATGAAATAAATTCATACAGGCCTATTTCTCTTCTTCCATCAATTTCAAAAGTTTTTGAAAGGATATTACTCGGTCGCTTACACTCAATCAGATACGTCTTTTACCTGACCATCAATTTGGGTTTAGCAGTTAACATTTGACGGTGGACCAAGTACATCGAACTACTGATGTAATTGAGAATGCTTTCGAAGAAAGTGTCGTTTGCAAATAAAGCGAAATATCTCGAAATGGCACTAGATGCAAAATTAAAATGTTAAATGTAAAAAGAATTGCGAAGAACTTAAAAATAAAAATATTCAAAGCTTAACCTTGATAGAAAGCTGCTATTATACAATCAAGTGCTAAAACCGGTTTGGAAATATGGTATACAACTACGGGGTTATACCAGTGAAACGAATTTAAACATTTTACAAACTTTTGAAAACAAAATGTTAAGATCATTCGTCAATGCGCGGTACATAACGAACGAAGATCTGGGTATTCCCGCGGTTAAAGATGAAACGAAACATTTTGCACGAAAACATAAAAAACGTTTATTAGGACACGTTAACAAAACGGTCCTTTAAATTCTAAACGAAACAAATTTTTTGCGGCGTCTTTAAAGAACTAAACCCTTTGATTTAGCCCGATAATCACAAACCGCATTATAAATTGCGGAAAATGCAGGAACTCTCCACCAGCCCACAGGCAACTACAACATCTCAATCTCTGCTCCATTGGGCAATTCAGAAATCACTTAATGCCAAGGATACAAAACCATCAACGAGTTTTATGGAGCTACCGAATATTTAACAGTGATAAATGATAATCTGTGTGTCTTTTACGGTTCTCTTTCTTGGGAAGACCATTGTTAGGGCAGAGTGATTCCATACTTGCGCAGAGGAATTAATTGAGTCATTCAACTGAAGAAAACGATTAGTTTCCATAAAGAAATGAAACAAAGCCAACCAAACAATGAAAGGAAAGGGAGTTGAAACCCCTTAATCCCACGTAGAAGCGACGCAAATAATATTGCTGTTGCATATGAAATTTTTTGGCGACATGAGATCTGCGCAGTTTGTAACATATAGAAATAGTTTCAATAGACAAATATAGTATATTAGATGGATTGACTCAGAATCGCTAGTGCCTGTCCGTCAACATGCTGGTCCTTAAATTTTGAACTAGAATGGTGAAATTTTGTAAACGAACTCTTTGTTGCTCCCAGCTGAATAATTATAAAAATCCGTCCACTGCCATACCTACACAACGTCGAACCTTGAGAAATTTTGAAAAAGAGTCGGAACACGATAGTTAGACAATCTCAATATCTATTTTTCGTCTATATAAAGTATTTCTCACCATAAATTAAATTTGGTAAGCTCACTCTTAAAAATTCAATACAGAAATAAATAGTTTTAGTATACCCGAGCTGCCAAGCCCACTTTCAGAAAATAAAAACTTACGGTGTTGCAAGTATTGATATCGATATTATTTTTTAAGTGCTCCAGCACTTTTTCCAAGTTACCAGCGCGAGCCGAACGGAGGAAAGATGTATTTCCATCACCCTAGAATAAACAAAAAAACATACAATTAGTCATAAAATATAATATAGTTCGGTTTTTTTATATATGTATAATTATGTTATTTATACCGGAGAGTATATTGGTTTTGATGAATAGAAAATGATCGTATCAGAAACGAAAGGTGAGTCGATCCAGCCATGTCTGACAGGCCGTCCATTCGTATGTATGTACAAATTTTGAGAAATGTAATAATGTAATTTAATTTAAGTTAATGCTTAAGGATAGGGATGCGATTGTATGAGGACAAAAGCGTTCTCACTCTAGCCTCTCACTATCAACTCCTACTCTCACCTCCACGCTGGTCTAGTACCTCGACTGGAGATGCGGTATTAAGCCCCTGTGGAAGGTCGTTGGTGACAGCAAACGAGAGAGGGGGGAGGACTGTCCTCTCACTAAGGCGCTCACTCTCAGGCGGCAGCGGAGGAATTCCCTAGATGGAGTCAACGGTGGCATCTACAGCTCCAGTTTGATCGAACTGGTAGTGAAACCCCTATATGAGCTGCTTCGACATATTTGAACACCAAGTCTATAGGGATTTCCAATACTGAGCCAGAGTATTGGAAAAGAGTTGGTGGCGGAGGAGCCCTCAATGGGTCAACGGCAGCGCTCATATCCCAAAATGGGCTACTGACATCGGTATTTTTTCCGGCCCGCTGTCCTAGGGTCAAAACAAGGGCCTGGCCCTCCAGGTTTTGGGTTGTGCTTTGGGTTAACTACCCATCCACGGAAAAAAGATTATGTTACGAAGCAACCAATAGCCTCGGAAAGGACTGATATTATTGTTGACGACCATGCTAAACGAAAAAAGGACAACGACGCACATACGTCGATTATTAAAAACAAGCCGGCCATAAGTCATTTTTCTAGAAGAAAAGGTTATTAACCAATAATAGCTCAAATAGAGAGAGAAATAAACTAGTAACAAGAATTTACCCCCCCCCCCACCAACCAAACATGCTAGGTGTGCTTGCACCCGCAGTTCGAACTTGATCTTCGCGCTAATTGTATGTTATTGTTCTTATAGCGATCTCAGTTAACGAAATTAAAGAAAATTTTTTTTTGTATTTTCTACTTGAAATTTCGCAAGGATTGTGATGGATTCAAGTAATTCAGGTGGGAGTTGTTATATTCGAATGTATTTAAAGTGTGTTAGCTTCATTTTATAGTAACGGTTAAATTTTAAAAGAGGTTATGTAAGCAAAATTTTTCTTTGTTAATTTTCGTGTTCAAACATGATTTAGTTATATTATCGCGTTCTCTCGCCTAATATTTTTTTTAGTTTTAAATATTTTACATATAAGGCTAGCTTACGACACATATTTTAGGTGCGGATGGCCGCGGATGTCCGACTTAAAATTTTTTTAAGATTTGAGGTCATACAAAAATAAAATATTTTTTGTTCGTTAAAATTTTATAAAGTGCATTTTTGTGCTTTAGGTACCTCTGGCGTAATAATAGTGACCCGACGTTATCTTTACGATAAAATGCAAATGCAAGATTTGCCTAATTTGGATGAAAAACTAAATTATCTAGAGAACTACCTTTTGGCCTGTTATGTTGACACACCTGATAATAAAAGCAGTTTGAAACAAAGATTTGCATATTTTAAAACATTTATGAAAGAAAAATGGCCTAAAGCTCATAGAAAAGAAACTATATTTCTTAGAACTAATGAGAATTGGTTAAACGGATCGTTCGAACTTCCGACATATGTCGGAAACCGACCGGGCCGGCCATCTAAATCATTTAAAGATTGTAGTGCGAGGACTTAACGAAGGAGAACTGAAGAAATGTGCTCTACTTTCAGTGAGGACGCTATAGTTCACGCAGCAAACACCACACAACAGGCTCAGGGAAAAAGGAACGCTTCGAAAATATTTCGAGATATTACGAATTCTCCAACTCGAGCAGGGAAATACAGAAAACCATACAAAATAGCAGAATCAGATAAAGCTGACATTTCTTGTCTTACACCACTGCAAGCCCTATAATGTTTGTTGAAGCGGATTTAACTAAGCGACAGTATGAAATTATAAGAAACACAAATAAATCACTTTTCCCGTGTTATGATCTGTTACTCAAGGCAAAAAAATAATGTTACCCCCCCAAGGATTGTATTAGGATCACAAGCACCTGTGCGGAAAGCAGTTTACAAAGCCTAATTGATAACATGATTACCCGCTTATCTATAGCGCTTGAAGAAATCCTCTGTTCCCTTAACGATAATGAACGGAATTCCTTAAAAATAATTTGTAAGTGGGGTTGTGACGGATCACAACAGGCTAAATATAAGCAAAGATTTGAAGATGCCACAGACACAGACTCCAATATGTTTCTGAGCTCTTTTGTTCCTCTTAGAATAACTTGTGGAAAAGAAGGAAACAAAATTATATGGCAAAACCCTACACCATCATCGCCTAGATATTGTAGACCAATAAGGTTTCGGTTTATTAAAGAAACTATGGATGTAACAAAGGAGGAAATAAGTTATGTTGAAGATGATATTAAAAAGTTGACGCCTACAGAAATTATATTGCATGAGAACAAATTTATTTTTACAATATATTTAAGATGACAATGGTCGATGGCAAGGTGTGCAATGCAGCAACTGATACCAAATCCACGAGTACATGTTATATTTGTGGAGCCACATCTAAAGATTTTAATAATCTGACTGAAAAATTACATGAAAGTTCCAAAGCTTTTGAATTTGGACTATCTGTACTGCATGCCAGGATTAGATTTTTCGAAAGCGTTTTACATCTGTCGTACAAATTACCCGTAAAAAAGTATAGATAAAAGAGATCGAAAGAAGAAAAAGAGTTAGAAGCAAAAACAAAAAGATATATTCAAGAAAGATTTCGCGTAGAAACTGGATTGTTGGTAGACATGCCGAAAGCTAATTTCGGCAATAAGAATGATGGCAATACAAGTAGGAGATTTTTTGCAAACCCGCAATTGGCTGCTGATATAACAAAAGTTGATTTTAATCTCATCTATAGATTAAAAGTTATATTGGAAACTATTTCAAGTGGACATAAAATAGACACCAAAAAATTTGATGAGTATGCTATGACAACGGCCAGATTGTATTGTGATCTCTACGGGTGGCATCCCATAACTCCGACTATGCATAAAATATTAATACATGGCGCAGAAATTATTGAAAATGCATTATTGCCAATAGGACAGTGTCGGAGGAGGCCGCCGAAGCACGAAATAAGCATTTTCGGTTATATCGGGAAAATTATGCTAGAGAATTTTCAAGGGAGCAATGCAACCTTGATGTTTACAATAGATTATTGTTGACTTCAGATCCACTATTAAGCAGCATTAGACAAACAAAAAAAAGCATCAAAGGAAGATCATTTTGCCCAGAAACAATAAATATGTTACTACCAGCTGAACCAAACACAGAGTCTGATATATCAGAGGCAGAAAGTGAGGAATAAATAATTAATTCATTATTATATTTGCTTTAGCCTATACCTGATGCGTAAAGCGTTAATTATTTATCATTATATTATTACATTATATATAATTTTGAAATACGTACAATAAAAAAAGTTATAACTACTTATGTAATAAAAATATGGTAATATTCTTAATTTTTGTTAAATTATTTGCGTTTTTGTTCAGTAAAAATGCTTATTACACAGATAACAATACTCAATGATCAAATAAAGCTAAAAAAAGCAAAATACACTGTAAAATATTTTTGACCACCTAAATTCTTAAAATCGACGTATGTGCGACGTTCGTATCTGCACCTGAAATGTGAGAACATTAAACAGGAGAGGTGCAGGCGAACAACTAGCGGAGGACCTAAACTGCTACAAAGCAGACATTACTGCCATCCAGGAAATACGATGGGATGGGGCGGGCAAAAAGAGGATGATAAACTGTGACATCTACTATGGACCGTGTTATAGTGAGCAGAAACAGCGACTATTTGGATGCGGATTTGTTATAAGTGCCAGACTTAGGCAAGAAGTCTTATGTTTTCAAGACATTAGCGAACGCATTGTAACAATCCGCATCAAGGCCGAATTCGCCAACAAAAGCCTTATATGCGCTCATGCTCCGATGGAGGAAAAAGATGATATAACTAAGGATTGCTTCTACGAGCTCCTCAACAATACCTATGAACGACTACCAAAGTACGATGTGAAAATCGTGCTGGGAGATTTTAACGCAAAGGTAAGAAGAGAAGACATCTTTGACAGTACTGTCGGAAATTATAGCCTACACGACAACATGTCTGGTAACGGACTTAGGCTAATTGACTTCGCTACGGAACGAAATGCCACTATAACCAGCACACGGTTTCCTCACCTCGATATCCATACGGGGACATGGCAGTCTCCAGATCAACGAACAGTCAACCAAATTGATCACATTGCGATAGACAAGAAGCACGCATCCAGTATTTTGGATGTCCGAACATTCCGAGGGGCTAACATCGACTCGGACCACTACCTTGTTGTAGCCAAGGTAAGGATGCGGATATCCATCACGCCACAAAAAAACAGAAATGCTGTGAAAAAATTTAATGTCGAAAGACTGCAATCGCCAGAGACCGCCAAGACCTTCGCGCAACGCGTATCCCTTAACCTCTCGACTCACAACACACTACTAGCATCTAATGTCGAAGAACAATGGCAACGATGCCAACAAGCTATTAGATCAGCCGCAACTGATGTGCTAGGTTTCTCTCGGCCACCAGCAAGAAACCCTTGGTTTGATGTGGAATGCCGACAGATGTTCGCAGCCAAGAACGAGGCCTACAAGCTGCAGGTGAAGACGAGAGCTGCCATTGAGCTCTATAGGCAAAGAAGAAGAGACGAACATCGGCTTTTCAGGAAGAAGAAAAAAGAGCAAGAAAAGCGCGCGAACGAGGATATAGAGAGGTGCCACTCCAGGAAAGATGTTCGCAAGTTTTACCAAAGTGTAAAACGTCAAAGCCAAGGATACAAGGCTCGAACAGAATCCTGTCGAGATGAACAAGGAAATATCGTAGTTCAGACACAGTCAATGCTGAGGACATGGAAGAACCACTTCTGCAGACTGTTAAACGGCGATGACGAACAACATTCCGCTGTCAGGCAGAACGAACCATTTGATATTGGCAACGACAGCGAAAACTGCCAACCACCCGACCTAAGTGAAGTGAGCTTAATAAGGTCGCCGGAAATGACGGCCTTGCCGCTGAGCTTTATAAAGCTGGCGGAGATGACTTGGTAAGTAACATCCACCAACTCATAAGCCAAATCTGGTCAATCATGCCTGCTGAATGGAAGCACAGCATCGTTCGCCCGATCCACAAAAAATGAGATCCTCTGAGCTGCACCAACTACAGAGGCATAAGTCTGCTCAACATCGCCTACAAGATCCTATCTGCCGTAATATGTGAACGCCTGAAACCGTTTACCAACAACCTGATCGGGCCTTATCAGTTTGGTTTTAGGCCAGGAAAGTCCACAATCGATCAAATTTTCACACTTCGTCAGATCCTGGAAAAAAAACCCAAGAAGTCCAAATCGATACCCACCACCTATTTATCGTTTTCAAAGCCGCATACGACAGCATTTATAGAGACGAACTATACAGAGCCATGTCTAGTTTTGGTATACCGTCCAAACTCGTCCGTTTGTGTAGAATGACGATGGAGAATTCTCGCTGCACCATCAGGGTCGGAAACGACCTCACTGACACATTCGATACCAAAAAAGGATTTAGGCAAGGTGATGATGTGACTTCTTCAATTTGATTCTGAGGATTGTGCAAAACTCTTGAGCCAACACCAGAGGCACAATTTTCCAAAAATCGGTGCAACTATTAGCATACGCCGACGATATTGACATCATTTGTATTACTCAACGTGATGTCATAGCCACCTTTGCCAGTATAGAGAAGGGAGCGGCAAAAATGGGTTTAGCAGTAAATGAGGGTAAGACTAAGTATATGCTGTCAACACGAAAGGACACACAACATCGACGAATTGGACAGAACGTCACCATTGACAGATATAACTTTGAGGAAGTACCGGACTTTGTCTACCTCGGCTCCTCTATTGACTCTGAAACAACATCAGAAATCAAACGAAGAATTACTCTTGCCAATCGCTGTTTGTTCGGGCTAAGAAGGCAATTTAGTACTATAGCCCTCACTCGAACTACTAAGGAGATCCTATATAAGACCGTGATCATCCCAGTCCTGATCTACGGCACTGAAGCATGACCGTATCAAAAGCAGATGAAGAAACCCTTGGTAGATTCGAGAGAAAAATTCTTCGGAAAATCTTCGGTCCCGTTTGCGTTGACGGGCTATGGAAACGAAGATTCAACCACGAACTATACGAGCTATACAGTGACATACCCCTAGTCAAAAAACTCCGCATTGGACGTTTAAGATGACTAGGACATGTAGAAAGAATGGACACCAATATTCGCAGTCTTCGATTCCCAGCCAGAAGTCGGACGCAGTAGAGGAAGACCTCGCCTTAAGTGGCGCGCACAAGTAGAAACCGACCTCAACCAACTTGGAGTGCGCAACTGGAGGCAATTAGCTAAGGACCGGGCTAATTGGAGAGGCATGTTGGTTGAGGCCCAGGTTCATACCGGACTGTAGCGCCACTTAAGTAAGTAAGTAAGTAATTTTCAAAATCCGTCAAACCGTAAAGAACTTTTAAAAAGTGCCCGAATAAGATATCAAAACAATTTTAATATATATATATATTATGCCCATATAAATTTTTTTTATCAGACCTACTTTTTTATTGAAAAAAAAACATCGACCTGAAAAGAAAACGCACAATGTATTAAACATAATTTGGCTGCATTTGAATTAAAATTGTAGCTTAAAAAGAATTATTAAGTTTTGTAATTAAATTTACCTAAAAACATATGAGAAGGCTACAATCCGCTGTGCGGATCGTTGAATACTCTATCCCATCCCATCCTTAAAATTAATACCCCCAAAAAGTGGGTTTTATGGCTCTATAATATAGAAAATGACATTGTCACAACATATTATTCAAACAGTCAGAATCTTTTGTTGTTTGCCAAAAAAACATCGTTTTTCTCCTGCATATGCTATGGGGTAGGGTATATAAACGGTTTTTGTAAGAACACGCCCCCAAAAAGTGGGCGTGGGTTAAAATGGTCTAACGAAATGTTCATATTAATAATGTTAATGAATCTGCATCAAAATTTTTTTCGAAAAATTTAAAATTTGACCGAAAAGTTTTTTATTGAAAACGCCCCCGAAAAGTGGGCGTGGCAAAAAACTTTATACAGACGAAATATAGATATTAAGATTGTCTAAATATGTTGTTCAGAAACTTTTTTAAAATTCCTTACGGTTTGGCCAAAAACTGAGTTTTTCTTAAAAGGGGGCGTGTCAGTCGGCGGATTTCAAAACTGTTTACAGTTGTTCTGTAGGCACGGACGAGGATCCTATATACCAAATTTTATTATCCTAGCTCAAAATTCAAGGCCTAAAAATCGGTGACGTACAGACGGACGGACGGACGGATAGACAGACATGGCTTAATCGACTCAGCTAGCGATCTGAGTCGATCCATATACTTTGAGGTATATGTAGCTTAATTATTTGTCTATGTTACAAGTATCAAAACTAATATACCCCTATGGGATAGGGTATAAACAGTTCAAAGAACTTTGAAATAAGTGAATATATTTAACACTTTCAGACCTGTATCATAGCGAGCATCTAATAGCAGATATTTGCCACGTTTCATGTATTTCACATGCATGACCACGGATTCATCATATACTGCATTTTTGAAGTTTGAAATTACTAACAAAATCAATAAACTATGAAATTATATTTTAGCTAAAAACAAATTTACGACTACTTCAATTTTATTTGAATAAACTACATAAAAGGGTATTCAAACTTGTGAGGCATACTCCAAATGAGAGCGTGTTAACAGCTGTGCTATTTAACAGCTCATTGCATATCTTCTTGCTGCGGAAGAATGGACTTACGAAAATGGATGAGATAAATTTAAATGATAACATTGTTGTAAACAAAGAATGAGGAAATGTTCTTGTGGAAATATAAGAAGCTGCCGCTTGATGTAGATGATGTGGAAGAATATTCCAAAAATTTAATTATGGTGTTTTTCATTGGTTAAAATCAATCTTTTTTATCTAGATCTGTCAAAAGACCGATTTTGACAGTTGTTGTGTTGTCATTGTCATTGTCACTGTCATTGTCATTGGAAAACAATTTTTTTTTCTCAGACCAATTTTGCAAATCTGGACTTTTCGGCAGATTTACCCCTACTTGCACACACTAATACCAATGATAGATGTCAGTTTGACCAAATTGATTTTCGTTTTGATTTATTATTATTTCGGTTGTGAAAAACTATTATTAATCATTGGAACTGTAGCAATTCAATGTAAAAAATAAATTAAATAAAAAACAATCAACCTGTGTGACTTGAAAAAAATCAATCTGAAATCGTGTTCCATTGGCACTCAAACAGATCAAAATCCATATTTACCAATGGAAAACGCCATCAATGTTGATTCAATTTTTCTTTAAATAAACTTATATTATTTAAAAAAAAACTAAAAATAAAACACGAATTTAACTGCAAAATGCAAACTTGAAACTGACATTATGTTAGGTGTCAAATGTTTTTGTGTTGGAGCATGTAGGTGTGAATCTCACTTGATCTAGAGCAAAATAAGTGATCTAGATAAAAAAAGAGCGCTTTTTGTATCCTAATTGAAAACGCTATTAGATCAACTGTCTGAACAAGATGTGGTGACAATGTCATAATTTTCTATATTTCATCCACATGGATGGGATAGGGTACTCAACGATCCGCACAGCGGATTGTCATATGTTTTTTGTTGTGTTTGGTCAGGTGCCGCACAATTTTATAAAAAAGAATACAAAATGTAAGTAAATTTTTTATTTATATGCCAGTTACGGCGAAGCAAATTGACATGCTATTAAAACATTTTGCAAACTTTGGTAAATGTTCAAATTTGACATATTAATACCTACACATATACACTTCTTTTAAAATCTTCAAATTACAGTGGGTTACAAATTGTTTTATGTACAAAATGTAATAAATACAAAATTAATTTTAAATGCCGGAATTTGAACGTTATGATGGTCTGAAAAATTAAAAACATATCAATAGGCTGTTTATAGCATTAAAAATAATGAAATGAAATATAGAAATTGTCTTTGTCCTAGAAAGTTTCCTATATCCTCTTTACCTGATCTCTGGTCAAAACGTTATCGTCAAACGATAATCATTTTACGGAATGAGGGCCCAGATCCGCTTACGTCTTTTTAACACAAGTGTTTTATATTTATTTATATTTAGTTTTATTAGTACTGTGTTAGCGTACACAATCTAAGTAGTTACGCATAACGCAAATTGACTATCGACATCAGGGGCAGAGAAGTCGTTATTTTTGTGTGTTTTTTAATTATTATTTCCTAATTATCTTGTCACCATACATTTTTTAGGAGGTAATTAAAACAATTTAGATATTACTACAAATGATAAGTTTATAATGAAATGTCAAAAATTAACCAACAAAATTACTGAAATAGTACAAAACAAACTATAGGAGGCGAGAGCAACACGAACAAAACAAAAATATCACATGATATATGTATTTTATGATTGCACTTCATATCTATATTTCTTATTTGAGATATCTTAGAAACTAACGACTTTATTTTTCTATCATCAGCAGCGCTATACAATTGTTGTGTATCTATTATATCTACTTACATAAAGTGCATTCACGTGACTATGTTCACGTGCACTATGCTATAATATTACTAGAAATGAATTTTATTTGTTCTTGATAACACAAACAAACTAGTAGTTTTCTGTAACCAGCCAACTTGTTAACTAAATTTCAGTAGACCATTTAATAAAAATAATTTTGCAAATCGGTGGCCTTACGTGAAAACTTGTAATTAGCGAACTATGTCTATGAAATTATGTTGACAATGTACATATGTATATAGTTTAAAAAAACACATACCATTATTGATTTGGAATGCCGGCAATGGTCATTGCGCAGTTACAACAGTTACAAAACTGCAGTAATAAAACAAAATAAACTTAAATAAATCCTCATAAATGGAAATTAAGATATATATATATAATATCTACCTTATTTTAATAAATACACCATAAAAGCAAAAATAAGTATTCTTACCCACATACGTGGGTACCTAATATGTAAGCATTGCAAATTTGTATCCCTTCTCGTTAGCTCTTTTTTTTCAAACCCCGCCCTGTATGACACCTAATGATTCAAACAACTGAAAAACAACATTTTTGCACGTTATAAAAATTTTGTTTTACAAAATGAAGCCTTGCATACCAATTTGTTAACAACAATATATTTAACATTCCATCTTTACATACAAAAACCAATAACCTTTACATACATTTACTATATATCGATCGATAAAATGGACGCCATTAGACCGACGATTTTTTTCAACTTCAATGTTGTGATTTTATGAAAAGTATTTAACATTTTGCTCAGTTTTCGTAACTAAAATGCATTTCAAACAGATAACAAATAATTTATTTACCTGTACACCGTTTTCAGTCACCATCTTTACAATCTCAGTTTCTTTAGGGATATTTGTTTAATAAACGTCTTTAATATATTTCACTTATTGTTAATTTTTATACATATTTCATAGTATTATTAATTAAATTAGTTTAAATATATATAATTTTTATTGTTTATTGAATTTTACTTGCAATTTGCTTCTTAATAGTTTAAAAGTTAAGTTCAGACTGGGCGTTCGGGCATATCCTTTTCAATACTAAGGATATTTCATATAAAATTTATCGCATGCGCACTTCAGATTTCAAAAGAGGGATGATGTCATACAAAAGGGAATGCAACCAATGTGTTGACGCATTATTCACGTTGATGCACTTATTTTTGCAACATGAGAAAACGGATCGATACAAATGATTTAAATGTTTTTCTATTGAATTTAAATATATCGCAGTTTTATGTAGAATTAATGATGCTAATTTTACTTGAATTGGAATTTTCACAGTACATACAAACTCGTATATAACTATTGTGCATCTATATATTATTATTTGATAGCAACATAATATAGCTATGTACTATGTTCCTACCTTGGTGAATATATATTCAGTTTGCTTACAGGAAAAATGAAATGATAGGTCGTGAAGGAAGTGCAAAGTGTGAAATGCGTTGATTCGTGAGGTTTTTATACATTATCTCATAGGGAAAATACCCTAATATATAAACTAATGTTCGTTTAGACATGAAATTTGTAACATAAAGAAATAATTTAGATAGGCATATTGACTCAGAATACTGAGTCGATTTAACTCAGTACTTACATATATCTTCCGCCCTTAAGTTTTGAGCTAGAATCAGGAAATTTGGAACACGAACTCTCTGTTGTTCCCAGAAAATGAAGTGTACACAATTTCAAAATCCAAATCGTAAAGAAATTTAAAAAAGTGTCTGAGAAGGATATTTAGAGAATCGTAATATCTATATTTCGTCAATATAATGATTTTGCCACGCCCACTTTTTGGGGACTTTTTTTTACAAAAAATGTTTTTTTCGCCAAATTTTAAAATTTTCGAAAAAAATGTTGATGCACAATCATTGATAGTATTAATATGAACATTTCGTTAATAGACCATTTTAACCACCGCCCACTTTTTGGGGGTGTTTTCCTACAAAAACCATGTGTATGCCCTATCCCAAGGCATATGCAATACAAAAACGTTGTTTTTTGTCGAACCACAAAAGGTTTTGTTAAACTGTCTGAGCAATATATTGTGACAATGTCATTTTCTGTATTTCATTGCCATAAAGAATATATTTTGAGGATATTAATTTTAAGGATGGGATGGGATAGGGTATTCAACGATCCGCACAGCGGATTGTAGCCTTCTGATATGTTTATACCCTAGCCCATTGGGGTATATTAGTTTTGATACATAGTTTGTAACATAAAGAAATAATTAAGCTACATATACCTCAAAGTATCGATTCAGCTAGCTGAGTCGATTAAGCCATGTCTGTCTGTCCGTCCGTCTGTTCGTCACCGATTTATGGGCCTTAAATTTTGAGCTAGGATAATAAAATTTGGTATATAGGATCCTTGTCCGTGCTACCAGAACAAGTGTAAACACTTTTGAAACCGCCCACTGCCACGCCCCCTTTTTAGGAAAACGTTTTTTTTGGCCAAACCGTAAAGAATTTTAAAAAAGTGTCTAAGCAGCAAATTTAGAGAATCGTAATATCTATATTTCGTCAAAATAAAGTTTTTTGCCACGCCCACTTTTTTAATAAATAACGTTTTCTGGTCAAATTTTAAAATGTTCGAAAAAAAAATTGATGCACAATCATTGGCAGTATTAATATGAACATTTCGTCGATAGACCATTTTAATTCACCCCCACTTTTTGGGGGCGTTTTCTTACAAAAACCATTTTTATGCCCTACCCCAAGGCATATGCAATAGAAAAACGTTGTTTTTTGTCGAACCATAAAATAATTTGATAAACCTTCTGAACAATATGTTGTGACAACGTTATTTTCAATACTTTATGACCATAAAGACCACATTTTGGGGATATTAATTTTAAGGATGGGATGGGATAGGGTATTAAAAGATCCGCATAGCGGATAGTAGCCTTCTCATATGTTTTTTTTTAAACTGTTTTTTGGTCAAACTATAAAAAAAATTAAAAATGTGTCTGAACATTATATGTATTTAGATAATCTCAATATCTATATTTTATGTAAATACATATATGAATTTTCTTGCCACTCATTTTTAAGTGAAGTTTTGAGTAAAAAAAAACGGTTTTTGGTATAGCATTTTAGGGAAAATTGAAAAAGGTTTCGATTTAACTAATTCGGCAATAACAATATAAACATTTAGGGCGTATAACTATAAAATAATATTTTTTTTTCATATGCCACAGCTTATGACAATAGGGTATAATAGTCCCTCCAAACATTTTGAGCAGGGATTCATAAAAATAAGTAAATATTTTAACCACTAGCTAAAAAGTTTCGGACGGAATAATACATCCCTATGACCTATGTCATTAAGCTATGGCTATGTCCTATAAAATATATAGGAAAACGTTCCGAAAAGTGGCCTTGGGTTAAAATTACCTATCGGCGAAATTTACCAAAATATGTTTATATTAAGAAAACGCCCCAAAAAGTAGACGTTGAAACAAACGTTGTATGGGTGAAAAATAGACATACATATTGTCTCAGTACGTTTCTCAGCCACTTTGTTAAAAAATTCTTAAGCTTTGGCCAAAACAACGTTTAACTGAGAAGTGGGCAAAGCAGTAAGCGAATTTTGAAAATGTTTACACTATATCAATGATCACAAACAACGACCATATCTATCGGATTTCATTATCCTAGCTCAAAAGTCGATCCGATATATCTATCAAAACCATTAATATATGTTACAAATTATTTGTCAAAACTCAAAACTAATAAAACCATTTTGAGATAGGGTATAAACATCCCCAAAAAGTTGGAGTGACTTTTATGGGGCGTTTTCCTACAAAAACCATTTGTATGCCCTACCCCAAGGCATATGCAATACAAAAACGTTGTTTTTTGTCGAACCACAAAAGGTTTTGATAAACTGTCTGAGCAATATATTGTGATAATTGCATTAATTAATTGATTAACTAGTACAACTCTTGAATAAAAAAATTATTTTAATGTACAATAATTGACTCGAATTAACCACACACCAAAATTGATAATATCAAATAAACAAAAAAAATGATATAATTCCAACACAGGATTTGAACCGGGGACCTTTCGAGCAATCCCAAAGTGGTGATGGTTACGCTACTCACGTCTGCTGAAATTCGCTAATCCAATTTATAATATTTGGCTGCAAAAATGGCGGGCTTTTTTCCGAGAAAAAATGATTTTTTCCAAGAATTCTGAAGATTCGCACTAGAGAATTTTTTTTAATGATATCCCTATAAATTCGCAAATTTGCAAATTTTCCTAAATTATATACCTGTATTCTCAAATAGTTACCTTTTATTTCCCTTTTAGGTTTGCATATATGATAACTGCATTGTCTGCAGGTATAAAACTTTGTTCCCCCTTTTCTGTAGGTATATGTATTGTCCGAAGTACTTCTTGTTTGTTTCAACTAGGTAGTTACAATTTATTTAGGTATTTTTAACACATTTTTATTTTCTATAGAATATTATCTTTTTAATCTTATTTTATTTTTCTTTGCCAAATCCAATCAAATAAGATATTATGTCTGCCGCTACCTAGACAATTTTTCACAAATGATTTTAAAAATGAAGGACCGGGCCAAAAGTTAACCGTCGGCCTTTGAAAATCTCTTGAATTTGCAAAGTGCAGAGCAACCCACTCTTACTGGTTGCAATACAGCATTGCCATGTCCTTCATAATATGATATGGTCACAAAACATCACTGTTGACTAATGACAATTTTTAGACCAATTTGAATTTCGTTAAACATTCTATCTGAATAATATATAGAAAGAAAATTGTCCCTGTTGACTAATGACAATTTGTCTGTTTACATATCGCCACTATGGAAAACGTTTGTTTGACGTTGATGCCTTTTCATTTATTTTAATTTCGTATACCCTACACCAGAGCATAGCCCAAAAACGTCGTTTTGGGTCGAAACAAAGAAGATTTTGGTATGTGGTGAAAATGTAATTTTCTTTATTTTATTCCCATACAGTTTTTAGTCCCGCCCAATTTTTGGGGATATTCATTTTAAAGATGGGATGGGGTAGCCTATACAACGATCCGCACAGCGGATTGTAGCGTTCTCAAATGTTTCTTTGTTTAATTTTTGACTCCTCCCTCTATTAATGAGTCATTCCAAATTGTCACATCATTATCTTATTGGCGTAACTAAAAATACGTTGGTCCTAGAAACCATTTTTTATACTCTATCCCATAGGGGTTTATTAGTTTTGATACATAGTTTGAAACAAAGAGAAATAATTTAGGTAGTTATACCTCAAAGTATATGGATCGACTCAGAATTGCTAGCCGGTTCGATTAAGCCATTTCTGTCCGTCCGTCCGTACGTCACCAGTTTTTGGACCATACATTTTGAAATTTGGTACACATGTTCTTTGTTACTCCTAGCAGAACAAGTGAAAACATTTTTGAAATCCGCTAACTTTTTAGAAAAACGTAGTTTTTGGCCAAACCGTAAGGAATTAAAAAAAATCTGAGCAACATATTTGGAGAATCTGAATATCTATATTTTGTCGATATAAAGTTTCTTGCCACGCCCACTTTTTGGGGGCGTTTTCAGTAAAAAAACATTTTTCGGTAATATTTGATGCAGGATCATTGGTTATGATAATATGAACATTTCTTCCCTAGATTATTTTAACCCACGCCTACTTTTTGGGTGCGTTTTCCTACAAAAACTATTTGTATTTGTATAAACGTTGTTTTTTTGTCGAACCATAAAAGATTTTGATAAACCTACTGAATAATATGTTGTGATACCAGCTGAACGCCTATGTTGCTAGGTTACAAATGTAAAAATTAGAATGTAAATTTATTTATATTGTTATAAAAAATAATAATAAAATATATAGGATAACGTAATTTTCAATATTTTATGGCCATAAAGCCCATGTTTTGGGATATTCATTTGTTGCATCGAAATTTTGTTCAAATATTTTAAAATTGTTCTAAAAAAAGTTTTTTATTTTAATGTAAGTGAGCGCGGCAAATAATAGAATAGAATAATAGATATTGAGAGTCTCGAAATATGTGGTTCAGGTTTGGCCAAAATCTACGTTTTTTTTTTTTAAAGTGGCGTGACAGTGTGCGGATTTCAAAAAGGTTTATGTAAGGCCCAAAAACTGATGACGTAAGTACGGACGGACAGACATAGCTAAACTCAGCTATCGATTCTGAGTCGATCCATATACTTTAAGGTATATCTAGCTAAATTATTTCTCTATGTTACAAACTATATGAACTGCTTCGACATATTTGAATACCAGGTCTATAGGGATTTCCAATACTGAGCCAGGGTGTTGGAAAAGAATTGGTGGCCATGAAGCCCTCAATGGGTCAACGGCAGCGCTCATATCCCAAAATGGGCTACTGACATCGGTATTTTCCGGCCCGCTCTCCTAGGGTCAAAACAAGGGACTGGCCCTCTAGGTTGGGGGTTGTGCTTTGGGTTAACTACCCATCCATATAAAAAAGCCTATGTTACGAAGCAACCAATAGCCTCGGAAAGGACTGATATTATTGTTGACCACCCTGCTAACGAAAAAAGGGCAACGACATTCATATCTGCACCTGTAATGTGAGAAAATTAAACAGGAGAGGTGCAGGCGAACAACTAGCAGAAGCCCTAAACTGCTACAAAGCAGAAACTGCCATCCAGGAAATACGATGGGATAAGCCGTGCAAAAAGAGGATGAAAAACTGTGACATCTACTATGGACCGTGTTATAGTGAGCAGAAACAGCGACTATTCGGATGCGGATTTATTATAAGTGCAAGACTTAGTCAAGAAGTCTTATGTTTCCAAGACATTAGCAAACGCATTGTTACAATCCCCATCAAGGCCAAATTCGCCAACATAAGGCTTATATATATATATGCTCCAATGGAGGAAAAAGATGATATAACTAAGGATTGCTTCTACGAGCTCCTCGACAAAACCTATGAGCGACTACCAAAGTACGATGTTAAAATCGTGCTGGGAGATTTTAACGCAAAGGTAGGAAGAGAAGACATCTTTAGCAGTACTGTCGGAATATATAGCCTACACGACAACACGTCTGGTAACGGACTTAGGCTAATGGACTTCGCTACGGAACGAAATGCCACTATAGCCAGCATACGGTTTCCCCACCTCGATATCCATAGGAGGACATGGCAGTCTACAGATCAACGAAAGGTCAACAAGAGGCATACATCCAGTATTTTGGATGTCCGAACATTCCGAGGGGTTAACATCGACACAGACCATTACTATGTTGTAGCCAAGGTAAGGATGCGGATATCCACCACGCCACAACAAACCAGCAATATTGTGAAAAAATTTAATGTCGAAAGACTGCAATCGCCAGAGACCGCAAAGACCTTCGCGCAAAGCGTATCCCTTAACCTTTCGATTCACACCTTACCACCAGCATCTAATGTCGAAGAACAATGGCTACGATGCCAACAAGCCATTAGATCAGCCGGAACTGATGTGCTAGGTTTCTCGCGGCCACCAGCAAGAAACCCCTAGTTTGATGACGAATGCCGACAGATGCTCGCAGCCAAGAACGAGGCCTACAAGGCTAAGCTGCAGGTGAAGACGGGAGCTGCCATTGAGCTCCATAGGTAAAGAAGAAGGGAAGAACATCGGCTTTTCAGATAGAAGAAAAAAGAGCAAGAAAAGCGCGCGATCGAGGATATTGAGAGGTGCCACTCCAGGAACGATGTTCGCAAGTTTTACCAAAGTGTAAGACGTCAAACCCAAGGATACAAGGCTCAAACAGAATCCTGTGTAGATGAGCAAGGAAATATCGTAGTTGAGACACAGTCGATGCTGAGGATATGGAAGAACCGCTTCTGCAGACTTTTAACTGTCAGGCAGAACGAACCATTTAATATTGGCAACGACAGCGAAAACTGCCAACCACCCGGCCTAAGTGAAGTGAGGATAGCAATATCTAAACCCAAGCTTAATAAGGCCGCGGGAAATGACGGCCTTCCCGCTGAGCTTTATAAAGCTGGCGGAGATGCCTTGGTGAGCAACATCCACCAACTCATAAGCCAAATCTGGTCGGTTGAAAGCATGCCTAAAGAATGGAACCTCAGCATCGTTTGCCCGATCCACAAAAAGGAGACCCTCTGAACTGCGCCAACTACAGAGGCATAAGTCTACTCAACGCCTAAAGATCCTATCTGCCGTAATATGTGAACGCCTGAAACCGTTTACCAACAACCTGATCGGCCCTTATCAGTGTGGTTTTAGGCCAGAGAGTTCACAATTGATCAAATTTTCACACTTCGGCAGATCCTGGAAAAAACCCAAGAAGTCCAAATCGATACCCACCACCTATTTATCGATTTCAAAGCCGCATACGACAGCATTTATAGAGACGAACTATACAGAGCCATGTCTAGGTTTGGTATACCGTCCAAACTCGTCCGTTTGTGTAGGATGACGATGGAGAATTCTCGCTGCACCATCAGGGTCGGAAACGACCTCACCGACACATTCGATATCAAAAAAGGATTTAGGTAAGGCGATGCGCTGTCATGTGACTTTTTCAATTTGATTCTTGAGAGGATTGTGCAAAACTCCCACACCAACACCAGAGGCACAATTCTCCAAAAATCGGTGCAACTACTAGCATACGCCGACGATATTGACATTATTGGTAGGACTCAACGTGATGTCATAGCCACGTTTGCTAGTATAGAGAAGGAAGCGGCAAAAATGGATTAGGCAGTAAATGAGGGTAAGACTAAGTATATGCTGTCAACACGAAAGGACACACAACATCGACGAATTGGACAGAACGTCACCATTGACAGATATAACTTTGAGTACGGGACTTTGTCTACCTCGGCTCCGCTATTTACTCTGACAACAACATCTCGTCAGAAATCAAACGAAGAATTACTCTTGTCAATCGCTGTTTCTTTGGGCTAAGAAGGCAATTTAGTAGTAAAGCCCTCACTCGAAATACTAAAGAGATCCTATATAAGACCCTAATCATCCCAAAAGGGGATGAAGAAATCCTTGGTCGATTCGAGAGAAAAATTTTTCGGAAAATCTTCGTTCCCGTTTGCGTTGACGTGGTAAGGAGACGGATATTCAACCACGAACTATACGACCTGTACAGCGACATACCCCTAGTCAACTCCGCATTGGACGTTTGAGATGGCTAGGACATGTAGAACGAATGGACACCAATACTCCGGCTCCCAGAGTCTCGATTCCTAGCCAGACGTCGGACGCAGTAGAGGAAAACCTCGCCTTAAGTGGCGCGCACAAGTAGAAACCGACCTCAACCAACTTGGAGTGCGCAACTGGAGGCAGTTAGCTAATGACCGGGATAATTGGAGAGACATGTTGGTTCAGGCCCAGGTTCATCCCGGACTGTAGCGCCACTTAAGTAAGTAAGTAAGTTACAAAATATGTATCAAAACTAATATACCCCTTTGGGATAGGGTATAAAAAAAGTCGATACCATCATTTTTAAACATTTTCCCTGCAGGATTCATAAATTGGGTTAAATTATATCTCTTATTGAGAACTTGCCAAGTAAAATTTAAAGGTTCCAAGCCCAACCCTTTCGTTGCTCAGTCTGGATTACCTCAAGGAAGGCATTTAGAGCCAATTTTATTTATACTTTTAATTAACGATGCAAGAGCTTGTATTGATATATGCTGATGACAAAATATTTCAAATATAAAATATATAAATATATCGGAGATCTAAACGATTCGCTTTTACTACAAACGGATTTAAATAGTTTTACCATATGGACTCTTAAAAACGGTTTGAATTTGAACTCTACTAAGTGCCAGCATGTCATTTTTACGAAAACGTGCTCTATCCAATTTTAATTATACTCCCTCCGGGCACACTCTCTGTCGTGTGAACGGTTTTAATGATCTAGGTTTTTATTGTGATCCTTAAATGGAGTTTAACAAACACATTAACGTTATCATCAGTAAATTCAACACTATGTTAGGATTTATAAAAGGGTGGTCAAAAGAGTTTAATGTCCCATATATCACTCTCTCCCTGTCTAATTCGCCCTCACTTGGAGTATGCCTCACAAATTTGGAAACCCTTCTATGCAGTTCATTCAAACAGAATTGAACCAGTCCAACATAAATTCATAAGATTTGCTTTAAGATGGGATGATGTACACAATGTGCATCCGTATAGGTGTCGAATTAAACTACTGCAGTTGTTGCCTTTGTCTCAACGTAGACTTAACAAAGGCATGGTTTTCTTACACCAATTATTTTCGGGACAATTAGATGCTCCTGATCTTTTAAGTGCTATGTATTGGTAGCCGATAACCGACTAATGCGTTTGTTCACCAAAAATATAACCGGAGAATCCACGGTTAGGTTAGTTAACGGGATAAATCTGTAACCGCCCGATTTTATTCGGTTAATGTTATTTAACCGATGTATTTCTGGAATTTTATTTGTTCATGCTTGATTTCGAGAGTGTGTAATTGACAGCCCACTAATTTTGTATTACTTTTGACGTGTCATTCACAGAACAACATTCCGTGCAAAATCAGAGAATTATTCGTGTGCTACAAAAAAAACAACAATTACATAATAATAAATATTACTAGTAATATGGAGTGAGTACATTTTTATTTTTGAGTATTCAAATTCTTTATTTATATATTAGGTAATTACAAATTTTGTTCATTTAGAAATTGCATTTGGGATTCGTCGAGTATTACGAGAGTGAGGACGATCACTACCAATTATTGGTGGTTGAACGGCGGCAGTATCACCTATATGAACGATTAGATCAATTTAATGTATGGGACGATGTTACTTTCTTCATACGCTTATTTCCATCAGACAAAGTCCAAAACACATAAAATTCGATAGACTTGTTGTGTGTATTTTTATGATTTTATGAGGGTCTGTTATAGCCACATGTAATAATATCCTATATCCAGACATTGTTTTTGTGATTTTTGTATTAATTGAATTGAATTGAATTCAAGCGGTTTTTGTTTTCACTTTTATTGCTGCGGTAAGTCATTTTTGATTTACGTCGAGCCTGCCGGAACCAAATAGGAAACATATATTTCAATCCCATCCCTAGTTCTTACAAAAATAAACACAATAACATAACACAGACAATGAGAAAGATAAACCACAGAATGAGTTTGACAGATGAACTGGAAAATGGAACGATTTATTGCACATCCACGGTTAGGTAATCGAAGCGAAAAATCTAGCAAACAAACACTCTTCGGTAACGCAGATTCTTAATCGTAGGCTAAATCAAAACTGCGGAAACTAAACGTCGATTTAACCGACAGTGAACAAAGCGGGCCTAAGTGTATGTAAAATTTTGTTTTGTTAATAGTATATATAGCTTAAATGTTAATTTAACGTTTACTGATTTTGTTACTGATGTCAAACTTCTTTACTTCTATGTTCTGTTATGTCCCACTAACAAATGCAGTAAATGATGAGCTTGTGGATGCATATTATATGCCGTCCGTGGCAAATCTGCTCTTAGATGCTGCTTGTATTAAGCACGCTACGACACAGATCTGATAGTGTAATTAAAAATAGATAAATCAAAAAAAAAAAGTGGGCGTATAAGTGGGAGTTGTCAATTTTTCTTTTCGTAAAAGCCCATGTTGGGTCATGACGAATATTTAGCCAAATCGGTGCAGCCATTCTCCGATTTTAGATAAATCAGAAAAAAGTGGGAGTGGTCAATTTAAGTCAATTAGCCAAATCGGTGCAGCCGTTCTCAAGTGATGCGATTCCCAACGAACGATTATTTATATAGATTTGAGCTACATCAACTAACATAGTGTACTCATGTTCTAGCGTAGTTATTTACCGATTTCATTATCCTGATTCGATAATACGGCATAACACGAGCCATTTTTTGGTTGCCTAACATTTTTGATTTTTCAGATTTAAGAATACACAATAACAAGTATGTAGTTTGCAAACATGCAAACATTAGTGTTTTGTCCCTATAATACCAATTACCACTTCCAAAAACATTTTTGATTCTTTCGAAAACATCTCTGATTATTATACATAACATATACATACGTATCCTTATACTTATATACATAACATTTGAAGTAGGCAGCCGTTTAGCCTTCAGTTACAGACGGACAGAATTTTCGGACACACTTTCTCCGGTTTCTCCATTATCATAATGTTATGGTTGAATAAAATCTCTACTTCTAATTTTTGTTCACAACACCCATGCCCCATACTATTAAGAGAACGTAAACATGTAAACACAGTTTCAAAAGCACTAAGTACTTTGTTCTTGTTCTTGAGATTATAAATACATATGGATTTACGTACTCTACCCATTTGAAAAGCCCCAACAATTTTAATGAATCTGTAAGTTACCTACTTGGTAAAATTGTGTCATTAATAAATATGAATTATAACTTACTCCCAAACTAGAAAGTGATGGAAATCGTTTCTTTAAAGTCTGCATAAATGTTATTATTTTTTCACTTTTAATAGAAATAAACAAAATGTTTTAGAATACCATTATATACTCTACTACACCGTTCTAGTGAACTACTAAATTTATTTGAGTACATTTTCCCGGATACAACAAGAGCTTTTCAACCAACATGATTATTGTGTGTTTATTTTTAGACAATAATATTTGCAATTAGAATCTAAAAAAGTTTCAGAAGCTTTGATAGCTATATTTAATAAATGTTCATTCAACTCTTTAATCATTATTACATGTTGAAACACTTATGGTAAGAAAACTTGGATGGATGTATGTACATATTATGAATTATATTATCCCCCTTGATATGAAAACTTACCCCAGAATGTCCTGTTGAAACAGTATCAAGTGCGTATTTTGTTTGCTGTGAATTTTGATGTTTGTTGTGGAATTGTGTGTTTTGCTGATGCTGCTGTAGAATGTTTTGATTGTGATAATGGTTGTAAGTAGGAGGAGATGGCATATTGTGTCCACTATGGGGTAAATGTGATTGATGTTGAAGTCCAACCTGATGGCCATGATGGTGAGGCATATGACCTTGCGAAGCTTCTACTAATGTCGGTTGTATATGAGTAACAAACTGTGCCATATTTTTAACAATACAAACAATTACTCTTTATCTCTAACTTATACAGTTTTTTTTTTCACCGGGAAGTATGTAGAGTTAGTTATATAAGATGTCCAAACTAGAATTACTTTCGGGTGATTTCAGAAAACTAATATGGGAGAATATTCCATGAACAACTCAAGTATCTACACTAATTATTACTTCAAAGGGACTTCAAATCTATAGGGAATAAATTCCGAGTTTGCGCGTAATGTATTAAAAAAAAGCCCAGGAAGAGAGCTTTTTTTAGCTTATTAATATGTTATATTACTAGTGATACTAAGTTGTTACCTATTTTCATTAATCATTTTTAATATCACAACATCAGAGATAAGGGAAGTAAGTGTTATCTCTGACAACATTCTTTAACAAGAGAAAAGTATCTATTGATTTCCAGACAATTTTCGAGATCTTGATTCTTACATTACGATGATAGTGGAACACGCGACTCCGTCCGTAGTTTCGTCTGTGCGCAATCGCTTCTCGTGTATTAACGACTTCACCGATTTTCTTAAAACTCCGTATTTCGTATCGTGGGCATGCCTAAAACTGAATGGGGATGTTTGATCGGTTGTGGACGGTTTCAGGCGTTTACATATTACGGCAGATAGGATCTTGTAGGCTATGTTGAGGAGACTACTGCCTCTATAGTTGGCGCAGTTCAGAGGATCTCCTTTTTTGTGGTTCGGGCAAACGATGTTGAGGTTTCATTCTTCAGGCATACTTTCATCCGACCAGAATTGGCTTATGAGTTGGTGGATTTTACTTACCAAGTCATCGCCGCTTGCTTTATAAAGCTCAGCGGGAAGGCCGTCATTTCCGTCAGCCTTATTAAGCTTGAGTTTAGATAATGATATCCTCACTTCACTCACAGGTCGGGTGGTTGGCAGTCTCAACTACGATATTTCCTTTTTCATCTCGATAGGATTCTGTTCGAGCCGAACATCAGTTGCCGCTGATCTAATGGCTTATTGACATCGTTGCCATTGTTCTTCGACATTCGATGCTGGTGGTATGGTGTGAATCGAGAGGTTAAGGGATACGCGTTGCGCGAAGGTCTTGGCGGTCTCTTGCGATTGCAGTCTTTCGACATTAAATTTTTTCACAGTATTTCTGGTTTGTTGTGGCGTGGTGGATATCCGCATCCTTACCTTGACTGCAACAAGGTAGTGGTCCGAGTCGATGTTAGCCCCTCGGAATGTTCGGACATCCAAAATACTGGATGCGTGTCTCTTGTCTATCGCAATGTGATGAATTTGGTTGACTGTTCGTTGATCTGGAGACCGCCATGTCCCCTTATGGATATCGAGGTGAGGAAAACCGTGTGCTGGCTATTGTGGCATTTCGTTCCGCAGCGAAGTCAATTAGTCCATTACCAGACGTGTTGTCGTGAAGGCTATGTTTTCCGACAATACTGCAATTAATCCTTAGTTGTGTCATATTTTTCTCCTTCGGAGCTTGAGCGCATAAAGGGTTTTGTTGGCGAATTTGGCCTTGATGCGGATTGTTACAATGCGTTCTCTAATGTCTTGAAAACATAAGACTTTTAAGTCTGGCACTTACAACATATCCGCATCCGAATAGTCGCTGTTTCTAGTCACTATAACACGGTCCATAGTAGATATCACAGTTCTTCATCTTCTTTTTGCCCGGTCATCCCATCGTATTTCCTGGATGGTATTAATGTACTGATTTGTAACAGTTTAGGGCTTCCGCTTGTTGTTCGCGAGCAAATACTCCTTTTTTCGTTTAGCAGGGTCGTCAACAATAAGATCAGTCCTTTCCTAGGATATCGATTGCTTCGTAACACAATTTTTTTTCCACTGGCTCAGTGGCGCGATGGTTAGTGCGATGAGCTGCGCAGAAGTTCTGGGTTCAATTCCCCGCCGTAGTAACACATAAATGATTTTTCACTGGCCCCTCTGACAAATCATCCGGGTAGTATGAATTGTCAAGAAAAGCTTATCTCAACTTAGCCGTTCGGGATCGGTAAAAAACAGGAGGTCCCTCCATCGTGCGAGAAGTACACACGCACACATGAATGATTGTGAGAAAGCAAGGCCCTGGGTACTAACGAGCCTGTTGCGCCAAAAATGCGAGGGGTACACCCCCATCCTTATTCTGTATCATCGAACACACAGCAGATGCTCTCCCGAATCCTATACAGGTCAACCCAGACAAAGCTACCTACAAGGATTAACGGGCACTCACCAAAAAGATTGCCCGTATCCAAAACATCCCGTCCGTAGATCGGACTGTAAGGCAAAACTTGTCTCTGAGCTGAGCGAATGAACAGCTTTAGCATTTTGCTACCTCCTCTAAGGACACTGTGACAAAGCTCGGTGGATTACACCACGATTACATCACGCGGAGCGCCAAAAAGATAAAAACGGCTAATCCCTCGACTTACAGAACCCTTGATATGACATTTAGTCTAGAATTCGCGGTAATTGACCGCAGTGCAACGGCTGGAATAATTACACCGGAAAAATGGAGGAAGGTAGAAGTAAAACGTGCCCCAGCTTCCATGCAATCCTTCTCGATCCGGGCTCTGCGCCCATTTGCCGCGGCATCTATCAGGGAGATATCAAAAGGATTGCTTGCGTAGACCAGAGGTCCAAAGATCTGTACAAGATTGCAGTGTCCAGGGTAGGGAAAGTTTGGCCAGAAGCAACTGGAGGTCGTGGCAATGGGTCAGATTCCCAACCGCCCAAGCAGTCGTGCGAGAATCCCGGTCGGACCATCCGACCCAAAGGATATTTAGTACATAATCAGGTTCAGCAACCCTCTTCTTCCAACCCATAACTGGCGTTGAAACCGATACACATCGATCGAGGATGACGACAAAGAGAACCAGGAAAAATGTTTTGAAACCGACACACACATCTGTTAAAACCGACATATACACATCGATCGAGGAGGACGAAAAAGAGAACCAGACAAGATTAGAGGCAGAGCGACACACACACGGTATAAGTCGCACCTTTTTCGTAACAGACGAGAGTCAGTTGATACCGGGTTATGATGACGGTTAGACTGCTTTACTTGACTTAAATAAATAGTTGAAATAAAGTTTATGTTTACTTTTTAGTGTTCTTTCTGAACGCAGACAAATAATTCATCGAACATATGGTACATCGATGGCGAATTTGGAAACAGTGCTTAAATTTTTGTTGGTAGTCAATCATTCTGTAAGATGAGTGGAAGACAGCAGTGAGGATTGCGGAGATTATATGTGTCAAGCACGGGAATGTGAGTATCAACAGCAATGCATGTGTCTCCGATCAGTGTCACAGCAAAGCAGTATGTGCATTTAATTGATTACAATGGGCATTTTCTCTTGGATGTCCTGTGCGACATTAGAGCACTGCACAGAGCTCGAAAACGGAAAAGTATTAAAATTTAATTGGCATTTTTGTTAACATTCCGTGCGATATAAGCGCATTGCGCGGAGTAAGCTGTTTTTATTATTAAAATTTTATATAAGCAAGTACGCTGTGCAAAATTCAATTATTCGAAATAAACGAGCGCACAATTTCAGCAATTTTACGCAAACATTTGGCTGTGTAAATTTCTAAATTATTATTGTTGCCGCATTGAAGTATTGTAGCAGTACTGGGCACCTAATCATGTTTAAGTAATAGCGAGGATACAACTAGCAATTTTTTTATTTTTCATTAGCACCAGGTGCATTTGTTCGTATAACCTAAGAGCGACAAGCAGAAGTTATTGCATAAATATCCAATGACGACTTTTGCAGTGAGAAGCGGTTGGTGCCGCAGCCGACCTGTGGTGCGATTCTAAAGTTTGGCATGAAACGTTTGGTACGGCGAGAAGGGCACACGAAGTCTATGTCGCCGTTGTTTGAGATCGACGAACCAATACCGCGGCAGATGTTCATGAACTTTACGGCTTTCAGCAAGGCTGTTAACGAAGGTTGTCATATATCCGATTACTAACTAAGTCAAGTTCTGCCTGACCAATTATATAAAATCCTCGTGTCGTATCCTGAGCATAGCCTCTTCCGTGTGAAACTTGGAAACAAATATTCAGAATTCAAAGAAATAATGACAGATGTAAAAAAGAAATGCGAAGAACTTAAAGATTGAAACAGAGTTGCTCGGAAAATAATTGAAGCGTATCCTTGTTAACAAGCTGCTATTTTACAAGCAAGTGCGAAAATCGATTGGGCATATGGTATACAAACAACTATGGGGTTGTACCAGTGAAATGAATTGAAACATTTTACAAACTTTTGAAAACAAAAATAAACGAGATCTGGGTATTCCCGTGGTTAAAGATGAAACAAAAAATTTTGCACAAAAACATAAAGAACGTTTATTGGGACGCGTTAACACAACAGTTCTCCAAATTCTTGACGAAAAAAATATGTTGCGGCGTCTTCAAAGAATTAAACCTTGGATTTGGTCCGGTAGTAATAAACCGCGCTATATAGTGCGGAAAGAGCAGGAACTCTCAAAGGAAAGTTACCTGCCAAACATATTATATACCAAGGTTGCAAAAGTCGATAAACTGTACTGTTTTCGATACAATCGCCCTAGCTTCAGTACACAAATAAACTTTTATAAAATCCGATACAATTTGTGCTGCAGCTATTTTAAATAGGTATTTATCATCAAAATATGTGTTAAAATCGAAAACATCCCATAATTTGCGTTGCTACCAAAAATCTGTTCGAATATATCTAAATACCACTGAATGTATGTGCCAATTTTCAATTCACTATCACTTTTTTTCTATATTCGCGCCATTTTTTTTGCCTGAATACAGTTTATCTGCTGTTTGATGGTTATTTTTTTAAATATTTCTTATGAAAGTTTTGTACCAAAAATACATGTCTTCCTCTCTTCTTATTTTTAGGAATCTTGAAGATCATAGTTAGTCATTAACTAACAAATAGACAATAAGGAGATAATTAAATTTAAAGACATTTTGTGGTTTTAAAATTACAATTATGCTGATAAAAATGGATTTTTGTTATTAGGTTGTTATTTGGTTTTACTCACTGATGTCATAATTTCTATAAGCAAACAAACAGTTAATTTACATGATCTTAAGAGATATGTACTTCGCATTTCGAACATTATTTTCTGTACACAAAATTATTTTTAGGGTATTTATTTCAAATAAAAATAAGTAAAGCAACGGTTTTTAACCAAAACACTTTCGTTTCGAATTTTAAGTCACTCTCATGTTGATCAGGTTCCGGCAAGCGCTCTGCATCTTTAAGACGATGGGTTGGAAGACCCTTATACACGGCACAAGCTCTTTCGGAAAGCTTCACCAAATCAATTAATGTTTGTTTTGATATGGGTAACTTACCCTGGTAAATGGGTTTAAGTACTACAGGAAATCCCCCAAACAGCTATATTTTTATAGTTGAAACTTTTTTTCGATCGTTTGTTTAGTGGAGCTACAGTTCTACATGTCCTAGCCATCTTTGGGTCGGTTTTTCAGTTCTGAGTTAACTCTGAGTTAACACCGAGTTTAATAACTCCTGAATAAATTTAAGCTAGAGTTAACTCATCAAGCAGTTTTTCAGAATTGAATTTGACTCCGTGTGTGATGATTTAATTTGGTAGCACTCATGATTTATCTATTTTGCTTAGTGATCACTATATCAGCTGCTCTTGTCGCAAACTTGCAAGTCTTTATCTTCTTAAAATAGTTAAACTCAATGTTTAATACAATTTCAAGTCGCTTAGATCTTCATTTAGTTTCTCAAAATTAAATTAAGTGTCCACATAAATGGAATTGAAAAAAATGTTTGCCTGGTATTTTATCATCTGTCAAAACCATCTGATCATCTAATTCCGTGGTTAACTCAGCAAACTTGCTGAGATTTAAATCGCCTGAAAAACTGCTTTCTCAAGTTAACTCGAGTAAGCTCCCGAAACTAGCATGAACTCGCACTGAAACGTCTTTTTCGAATTTTAACGACTTAATTTTAAGCGAATAAATTTTGTAGTCATCTTAATATTTTTTGCATACATAGAATAGCACTCCATTTGGGAACGCCTCTAAAAACTTTATCTCTATTTTTTGTAAATGACGAAATAGAAAAAACGAAATCTTGATGACTGTTGTAAGAAACGATTTTAAAAATTTAAACATTATGATCCCAGCAAACTATCAAGAGTACACTCAAAACAGAAATATTACAAGCTTTCGGTTGTTTTTTCCGTTAAATGATGATATGACTAAAAGCTGGCAAAAGAGTGGCGATAAAAGGAAAAAATTAACATAAGTAGTGACGTGTGCGGCCATTATGTGCATTAAAAAACAAAATTAAGTGAGATAGAGGTTTTTTCCTTTTAAGAGAAATTAAATGCCTGCTTTTAATGATTTTTATTATTTCGTAATTCTTGTAAAAATTACAATTATGCCTCGGTTATTATTTCCAGCTGTAAAACGTGAAAAATTAAAGTTGTTTTCTTTAAAAAAAAACATATTTTCACCAAATCTGTACATTATACCTATAATTGTATAAAATAGATAGCTTATCAAAACACCAAACGATGATGGAAATCAACCAGTAAAATTTCAATACTTTTTTTTAAACTTTCAACACAATGCTGAAAAGCCATTTTTCCTCCCTGTTATATACTCGTGATTAAAAAAAATGGCTAAATAAGTCGAATACTTAGTTGCAATAGAAATACAAAATGGGTGGTGGATTTAGTGAGTAAAAATCTCACCCTACTGTGGGAACGTGCTCAGTGTATAGCAGTCATTCGAGACTAGCGATATGCTAAACCGATATTTTTTTCAATTCGCACTTACCCTTGTTGGAATCTAAGGCCTTGTGATAATTGCGTTAAAATTTTAGCCAGTGAATAATTTTTGACATTAGCGACTTAGCGTGGTGAATAGAGACTTCAAAATTTGAACCTGCTCAACAGGGGGTCAATTCCCGTTCTCTGATACTGTGAAATAATAAATAATTTAATATTTCAGTTTTCACCGCAGTTTTTCATTTTATCACTTCACAAACACACCTAGTGCGATTCTCGAACCAATCATGATAAACAGTGGTATAAATGTGTACTAAAATGTACTAAATGATAAATGCTGCCACCTATCTGTCATTTGTGAGCTTGTTGTTTTCATTCAGTTTGTTAAGTTTGTATGTTATATATTTTATAATTAAAATGTCGGAAATAATCATAAAAGTAACTATAAACAATATGCGTCGTATTGAACAAATGTGATTTATCAATTTGTTGTTTTGTTTTCAACAAAAATAGTGTGTTCTTTTTTCCTAGAAATAAAGTGGCAATTTTGAGACGTTCCCTTCGGGATAGTCTCAACCCGTTAGAGGTTACTACAGAAAACATCTTTGCATGGATCTAATAAATAAATTGAAGTCATTTATAGATTCAGCTCAACGAAGAAACGCGCTTCCATTTCATGTCAAGGTGTTGAGTGCTTTGCGTTTTTTTGCCACTGGTATTTTCAACATGCTATTGGTCAAGATGCTTTGTCTTCATTGTCTCAGACATCTGTGAGTCGCTGTTTTTCGGAAGTTTCAATTGCGTTGAACAGAATAGCGCATAGATATGTGAAGTTTCCTACAAGAGAAGAATTTCCGGCAATCAAGTCAAGATTCTTTGAAAAATTTGGATTTCCGGGTGTGATCGAATATTTGACGGGACTCACATCATAGTGTCAGCTCCAAGGAGAGAAAAAGAGCATGTGTTTTATTGTCGAAAAGGCGGGCATTCGATGAACTTCTTTATATGCTGCCAAGGCGTCGTCAGTGGCGTTATTTAATATACGCCTTGGCCGTTTTCGACGGTTGCCTGTAGAAGTGGACGTTGATGGAATACAGCACGTCTTCATCTTTAATAAATGGATCTGGATCTTCTTCACCTTGGATCTAAAATAAGATTTAATAATAATTTTTTTTTAATTGTGTGAAGTTTTAAGTTCACATCTAAACTTACGATTATAGGCTCAAATCCGATCTCGCTCAGGACTGCTGAAGCAGTTTGTCCCCGTTTGATTTTTACTTCCAACAGTTTTTCACACTTATTCACAAATGAAATTGCTGTGATAAAAAGCTTATCATATGAAAACATTTTTTACATTTGTTTTCATTTTTTCATAGATCGAGAATCGAATTCAGCGTGAACTTGTGAGAACTCTTCTCATTTCACAGTATCACAGAATGGGAATTGACCCCCAGTTTGCTAAAACTTATCCAGTGGCGAAATTTTGACATTTGGTATACCAACTGAGGAGTGAGAGTGATGGAAAGCACACCAGTTTTCACATGTGTCGGAAAATAGCACACCTTTCAGATTATTCGGTGCAAATGTGCAATAGATCCCGGATAATAAATTAAAATTGGCGACAAAATCCAGAAAATGATGCAGGTGCTATTGAAAGTTTGGTCAAGAGATTATTTGCATGAGTTGTAACATCCAAAATGGAAAAAGGTGCAGCCTAATCTTAATATAGGCGATTAAGTTCTGGTGCGCGAAGATAACATCCCCTCAATATTATGAAAAACGCAAGTCAATTATGTATTTAATGGATCGGATGGTGCGAAATATAATATTTAAAGTAGCAACATCGGATTGGGAGTTTGGTGAAAAAAGGAAGAAGACGGAGCCACTGGAGCGCTCAGTCCAAAAACTGTGTCGGATTAGAGCAAAGACTTCAAGGGTGCAGTGTGTTAAAAGCGACTCATACACATCGATCGAGGATGAAGACAAAGAGAACCACACATATGTTGAAACCGACACATACACATCGACCGAGGAGGACGACAAAGAGAACCAGACGCGCCAAGGTATAGCCATCTTTTTTGCAACAGACGAGAAGCAGTTGATACGGGGTTCTGATGCCGGATAGACTGTTTTTAAATAGTTAATATAAAGTTAATGTTTACCTTTTAGTGTTCTTTCTGAATATAGCCAAATATAGGATTATGGAATGTTTTTTTTTCGGAATATACACAAACATAGAGTTACTCCGACCCTATTCCGACGAACCCGGGGATGGCGGAAGCCACATTTAAACAGGATTCACATCCAAGTCAACCGACCTGGAGTTGGTTAGGGTTACCCACAAAGCTACCTTCGGTCGGTAACACTGACCGAATGTAGCGTTGTGGGTAACACTTGAGTGGAAGGTTGCGCGTTCAATTTCTGCCAAAACTTATGAAACTTATTCAAAGAAATAAAAAAGGTCAGTAGTTACTCGTAAAAGTATACACCATCTTGAAAGCTTTGCGAATTTAACATACATAAAAAACAGTGACTCCCCGAAGTGAGTTCGGGCACTACCCATGAAGAAGGTCTCCACTACATCCAAAATCTTTCCTATCACTCTCTTTCTGCCCCTATCTAACGCTCGTACTGTGGTAAAACATTCAAAGGGTATTTAGAACCCTCTGAGTGCCCACAAAATATAAAAAAAAACATATGAGAAGGCTACAATCCGATGTGCGGATCGTTGAACACCCTATCTCATCCCATCTGTAAAACTAAAGTCATCAATATGTGGACATGGCTTTAGACACGATGGGGATTAAGCACAGAAAATGACAATGCCACAACAAATTTTACAGTTCTACAAAACAAGACAAGGTTTTTCTCCTGCATATGTTATGGGGTATAGTGTATAAAAATGGTTTTTATATAAAAACGCCCCAAAAAAGTGGTCGTAGATTAAAATGGTCTAAAGACGAAATGTTCATATTAATATTACTAATGATTCTGCATCAACATTTTTTTCGAACATTTTTAGATTTGACCGAAAAACGTTTTTTTTATTAAAAACGCCCCCAAAAAATGTGGGCGTGACAAAAAACTTTATATGAACTAAATATAGATATTACGATTCTCTAAATACGCTTTTCAGACACTTTTTTAAAATTCCCTACGGTTTGGCCAAAAACTACGTATTTTTAAAAAGGGGCGTGGCAGTGGCCGGATTTCAAAAATGTTTACACTTGTTCTGCTGGGAGAAACAAAGAGCACGTGTACCAAATTTCATCATTCTAGCCCAAAATTTAAGGCCCAAAAACTGGTGACGTACGGACGGACGGACAGACATGGCTAAATCGACTCAGCTAGCGATTCTGAGTATATCCCTATGGGATAGGGTATAAAACCATATGAGAAGGCTACAATCCTGTGCGGGTCGTTTAATACACTATCCCATCCTATCCTTAAATTTAACATCCCCGATATGTGGGCTTTATGGAGATGAGATATAGAAAATGACGTTGTAACACCATATTATAGACAGTTTATCAAAATCTTTTATGGTTCGACAAAAAACAATGTTCTCTTGCATATGCTATGGCGTAGAGTATACAAATAGTTTTTGTATGAAAACGCTCCCAAAAAGTGGGCGTTGCTTAAATTAATCTAGGGAAATGTTCATATTATGATGGCCAATTATTTTGCATCGAAAGTTTTTTTGAATATTTTAAAAATATGGGCGCGGCAAAAAACTTTATAGAGACGAAATATAGATATTGCGATTATCTAAATATGTTGTTCAAAAACTTTTTCCATATTCTTTACGGTTTGGCCATAAACAACGTTTTTCTTAAAAGGGGCCGTGGCAGTGGGCGGATTCCAAAAATGTTTACACTTGTTCTGCAGGGAGTAACAAATACCACGTATACCAAATTTCATCCTTCTAGCTCAAAACTTAAGACCCAAAAACTGCTGACGTACGGACGGGCGGACAGACATGGCTAAATCGACTCAGCTAGCGATTCTGAGTCGATCCATATACATTGAGGTATATCTAGCTAAATTATTTTCTATGTTACAAACAATGTATCAAATCTAAATCAAATCTAATATCCCCTATGGGATAGGGTATAAACAACACATGGTAATGGCCTCTCTAATTAGTTCCAATGATGGAACTGTTACAGATTAATCTCTACCATTCACGAAACACGGGAAAGATATAGTTCTGATCAAAGAACCATGGGTTTTCAGCAACCTGTTGTGTGGACTTAGAACTTCCTGACTACAAACTGCTTTAAGTAAAAAACAAAAGTAAACCAGATTAGGGGTGAGACTGCTCTTGCGATAGCTGCTATCAATCACACTGACACTGCTCTCTGCACTGAGCAGTGAGCAATTGCGATTAGAGCTGTAAAAGTAACGAAAAAACCAGTACCCGTATGTGTTCGGTACATTTTAAGTAACTACCCGTTACAAAGTATTCGTTACTTTCGTTACTTTCTTACATTCGATAGAATTACGTTTTAAAGTACTCAGGGACTCAGGAGTCAGGGTGTTGTTAGAAGCGCATTTCGGGAAGAGTGGTTAAGGTTCAATTTGATTTTTAACTGAGAAGAGTGAATAAATAAAACAATATTAGATCATTTATTTCTTAATTTAATTCAAACTTATGATGACATTGATTGAAATTGTATATTTAATGGTAGGACATATAAATTAAATTAAAAATAAGTTAAAAAAAAAAGAAAAACATGTTAGGATTTTTAAAAATAACTTAAGACTTTGAATTTCATGTCAGTCTTTTTTAATACTATTCGGTACTCAGTATATTCGGTACAACTGTGCTCGTTAGTGATGAAGTTAGTTAGTTAGAGTTAGAGCCTGGAACGAAAAGTGAGGTAAAATCAGGTGGTTGAATTATTTTCGAATGTTGGTATCGGCCTATATTTTGACTATAAGGTTCAGAGTATGAGCAATGCAGGAGAAATGCTGCCATCCTGCCAATCGTACTGCCGCTTTCATATTGGCTGCATTATCTGTTACGCAGACATATATTTTTCTTTCTATTTCCCAATCAACCGCCAATTTTAACAACTCTTCTTTAATGTACTCGGTAGTGTGTCGTTCGTTACATTCAAAACAACCAAGGAGTGCGGATTTCAATTTCCAGGTGTCCTGCAGAATGTAATGTGCCGTCACTGCTTGATAGGATGTTGTTGCACGAGATGTCCATCCATCAGTTGTTATTGATAGATGCAATGTGGATTTTAATTCGCACTTAAGTCTTTCTTTTACTAATGTGAATTTAGCGTCAAGTAAATTTGTACTTAGTAAAAATCTAGACGGGATTTCATAATTTGGTTTTAGATATTTTATGAAGTCAATAAACCCTGTATCTTCCAAAAAAGAAAATGGCTGGAGATTTTTAACAACCATATTTAAAACTAAGTCGTTGATTTTGTTTCCTCGTGCAATATTCATAGGCTTTCTTACATATGTCGAAATGTCCGTCTGCAAGAGTGGAATTGAAATTCGAGAAAGCTCACTGGCGGCATTGGAGGTGCTTGCAAGGCATTCAGAAACATTGTCACTCTCAGCCTCAGCCTGTTGACTTGGCGAAGGCAACGAAAATGGAGAAGGACGAGCCTCAGATGGAAATAGGCTATCATACGAGGGACGATTCTTAGTCGACAGATGCTTTTTTAAATTGGTCGTTGAGCCACCTTTGACTGAATATGAGGACAAACACAGATCACACTTGACCTTATTTTGGACTCCGGGAATAGTGCTGAAATAGTTCCAGACCTTACTTCTCTTCTTATCCATTATGCCACAACTTATTACAAAACAGCTTAAAATAACAAAAACCCAATTATAACACGATACAGCACATCAGTAGCACTACACAAACACAATAGAGAACATTGAACACTGACTGACTACAGATTATAGAACAATAAAACATCACTATATGACTACAACTACACTGCAGACTGCAGATGCAAAACACATAAAAAACAAAAAAACATATACCTACCCTGCCTACATAGCTATCAGGTGCTATGTAAACAGGGGTGGGATTCTGTAAAAAACGAAACGAAAAACGCTTTCGTTTTTCAAAAAACGACAGAAATCACGCGAAAGCGAAAGTTTGCTTCATGTAACTCCTTTCGTTTCCTTTTTCTCTTTCGCATAGGTTTGAGAAACAGTGTGACGAAAAAAGTTTGTTAAAGTTTGAGAAGCTGAGTGTATCATAATGAGTTTGCTGACATATGCCAACAGCTGACAGCTTCAAAATATTTTATTTGTTGATGTTTTGTTTCCAAATAATTAGGTCAAAATTCTAAATAATAATGTAAGTACAATAAATAATTACCACCCCACATACTCTTTATTTGAATTAATTACATACTTACAGGACGACAACAACAACACAAACACAGCAAAAAATATTAATTGAGTGGATGGAGAAGTATCCTTTCCTAGCAAAAAATTCGCAGGACAATGCACAGGGAAGAGATAGAGCCGCAAAAATCGAATTTCTCCTTATTCGCTGCGTGTAATAAGACTCTAGTTTTGACTTGATTCTAGAGTTATTCCATACAAAGGAGTCATGAGCTGCACCGCCATATTGAGCACAAACAGCTATTATGCGATACTTATGGTCCGCAATCTGTAACAAAATATTATATATAATATATATTTTTCTTTTTTATCAAATGAAATGTTACTTACGATCATAGTATTAATGCTGTGATGACCTTTCCTGTTAAAAAACATTTCCTCGTTCGAATTGGGCCGAATCAAGCTTACATGTGTTCCATCAACACAGCCAATGACTAATGCATTAAACATCGTTTTACAGAAACTATAAATACAATTGAAAAGCTGTCACTTACCGCCGGGTATTTTAAATTTTTGGAAAAAGTAACTCTTAGTTACATTTTCTTCCAGTTCTGATGGCCATTTTATCCATTGAGGACACAGAACGTTTTCCATTGCATTCAGAGTTTCGTGTAGTATTTTCGACAAGGTACTCTGTGCGAGAGGAGAAGCAAAATCGTTACCAACAATCCACTGGTAACCACCTCCAGCCAGTACCTCAAGCGTAGAACATAGCCTTAAAATAGGAGGAACATATGTGTTTCGTGTTCCTGTACGAAGACAAATGTTGTCCAGCACATACCTAAAAGCGCTTTTATTCAAACCGAAAACGTTGAAGAAAACTAAATAAAAAACTAAGAACATGTAAATTTACAATTCAATACACATCAATAACACACACCTTTCATCGGGCAGCGTAAGAGGATTGGAATAATCCCGAAGATTTTTTCGGATTTTTCTTAGATTTTGATCTTCTACACCGCTATCATCACTATCACTTGCTATTAAAAAATAATTTGCCAGCATATTATGTATGGAATAAATAACACAACCACCAATTTAGCAACCAAAAAAATGAGAAACGTCAATGAATAGCTGTCGTTGATTTGTTTTCGCACGAAACGAAAATGTCATTCGTTTTTAGAGTTACATGAAGCAAAATAAACGAAAACGTAAACGAAATGGCTTTCGTTTTTTTGCTTTCGTGTAAACGAAAATTCCTTTCGTTTTTGTAGTTACATGAAGCAAACCGTTCGTGCAAACGAAAACGATTGAACGTTTTCATCTTACAGAATCCCACCCCAAGGTAGGTACCTCTCTGTTTGCACGGATATGATACAACATTCAGTATAGGTATACACAAAATTCAAATTATTTCCTAACGAACCGAACGGCGAGTATCGAAAAAACATAAGAATAACGAATCTGATTCGAGTAACGAAACCTGTAAAAGTAACGAAATTTTTGGAGAGTAACGATTCGTTACTTCGAATCGTAACGAGTATTCGTTACTCAGTAACGAATACATACGGTTTGCTACAGCTCTAATTGCGATTGCTCACTGCTCAGTCGATCTTCAACTGCGAGAGAGTGTAGACGTCGTCGACTTTCGCAGTGACTTTAATCGTGAGTGATAATTCAAGTTAGCAAGTGATTTTATAAGTGGTCCGCTGCCGTGTCTGTAGTGGCGACCAACGGGCAAGCGAGCTGTTCCGTGTTCAATCCCCCGAACAAGAAAATTTTAGAGGCTTTTTTTCACAATCGTGAAGTTGAAAACTTTATTGATTGGGAGAATAAACACATGGCAGAAAGAAAGTTAGCGGGGATATCGCAAGATATCCCAGCAGTTACGGGACCGACCGGAATCGTAAAGAGGAGGAAGAAAACGATTTGTACGCCGAACCTTGTAAAACGGCGTACAAACACTGCTTCAGCCGCGCTGCCTGCTGAAGTGAAGGGGACGACGAAGTTACCAACGACGTCAGCGGCAGCAGTACAACAACAATTGGCCTCCCCATCAGATGATGTAGCGGAATTCTCCTACATGTCTGATGAAGGGGAAGGGCGGTATACCACCGAGGACAGCAGCAGCAACAGGTTTGCGGTGCTGTCAACGGACGATGACGAAGAAGAGGAGGAGCTTGAGCTAAACAAGCAAGTAAATTCATTTGAGGAGAAAATAGAAAAACTGAAATCCGAACTTGAACCGCTAGTTCTTGCTTTGAAAAAAAACAAGAAGAACGTCGCGAGCGGGAAAGAAAAGCAAGCGACGAAAAATTAAAACAACAAACGGTAGTGGCAACAACAAGTGCTAAAACTGCGGCAATTACAAAAGCCAGCAAACACAGCCACTACCAAACAATCAACAACAACAACAACAACAACAACACGATGTACAAAAACCAGTACAGCAACAACAGCTCCAAAAGCAACAGCAAAAACAGCAAACACAGCCACGAATGCAACAACAGCAACCGCAAACCCAGCAACAACAGCCACAGCAAGCTTAGCAACAACAACAACAGCAGAAGCAGAAACAGCAGCAGCCACAACAACAGCAGAAGCAGAAACAGCAGCAGCCACAACAACAACAGCAGCAGCAGAAGCAGCAACAACAACAGGAGCAGCGGCAGCAGCAGCAGCGGGAACACCAGCAGCAGCCACAGCCGCCTAAAAATAAAAAAGAAAAAGTGCCACCCATCAACACATTTAAAATGGACCTAAAAGAAACAATTGAAATATGTAAGTCGGCCATAGGCAATAATTTTACAATTAAGCGTTTGAGTCAAGATAGGCATGCTATACACTGCTTAACAGTGGAGCAATACAAAATCATTAAAGAATTGCTTGCAGGCACCTCAACGGAGTTTTTCACATTTACTCCGAAAGTAGAAAAATGCCAGACGGTTGTCTGACGGTTGTTGGATCCTCAACGGATCCGCAGGCGCTGTTAAGTGAGCTTCGCCAAGTAGCGACTGACGACCTCGAAGTCGTTGGAGTAAAGCCATTCACCACAGTGAAGGCCAGACGGGAGAACCGGAAACTACCGATGTTCCTCGTACAGCTATCGCCCCAAAGCAAGCTGGATAAGTTGAGGAGTATCTCAGTCCTCAACTTCCAGGTTGTGCGCTGGGAAAAATTAAAAAGAAGCGACAGCATGCTTCAATGCATGTGTTGCCAAAGGTTCGGCCACGCCTCAGCCAACTGCGAAATGCAGTCACGCTGTGTGAAGTGTGGACAGAACCAGAACATAGGAGAGTGTAAATTAGGAAATGAGCGGGTCGAAGATATGACCCTGCTTAATTGTGCACTTTGCGGAGGCGGCGGGCACCCTGCAAACTATCGGGGCTGTCCAAAGTTTCAGCAAATTAAACTCAACAAAAAAGCGAAGCAAACGGTAGTGGTGAATCAGCCAGCCGTTCGCCCTCCCTCAACGTCCGTCAACCCCCAAATTTCCTACGCCCAAATGGCGTCAGGAAAGGGAAAAACGGTACAGCATCCACCAAAGGAAGCCCAACAGGCCCCCGTGCCTCAGGCTCCAGCAGTAGATGCGGATTTGTTGACTGCGTTGCGGGCCATTCAAGGCCAGCTATCCGGTCTTCAAAACCAGTTACGGGAGCAGGCGTCAAGGGTAGACTATATCTACTCCTTGTTGCCGAGCTTAATGCAAAATAGATCGCAATGGGCGCGCTGTCAGAAAGACCCTTAAAGATCCTGGCTGTGAATGTAAATTCACTGATTAGGATTGAACGTAGAGCTAATCTGTTCCAATTGTTAAAAGACCAAAGTCCCGATGTGCTTATGGCTAGCGAAACTAAGCTAAACCAGAAGCATAAATTGACTAATAGTAATTACAATATCGTAAGAAGAGACCGGCCCAACTCCACTCAAGGAGGCGGGGTCGCTATCTTTATACGAAAAGGCATTAGTTATAAAGTCATATATAGTGGTGAAGTGCGCCGATTCCGGTTGCTGGAAGCCTGCGTCATATGCATTCCTCTCCAACAAGGGAAGCGATTGTATGTGATAGCGGCCTACGCACCGGAAGCACCTCAGCCTACACTTTTCACAACAGAGCTCGGAAAACTTTTCGAATCTCTGAGACTGAACTCAGTGGAGAACTTTTATCTTTTGGCTGGAGATTTAAATGCCAAACACGAAGATTGGGGAAATCAAATACAAAATCCTCGGGGTAACCATCTATACAATTGGATGGTCCACTACAGTGTTGAATATAGGATCGACATTCTCGCCACAGATAGGCCATCGTTTCCGAGAAGCGGTGCTTTTCTGGATCTTTTACTGCGAGACACAAGACTTACTGTTACTGACAAAGTAGGTCAACACCCGCGAAACTGTTTACAGACGATCGAGTACGACAGTGACCACTGCGGACTCGCCGCCGTAATACAGCTTCCGAACGAGCTTGTGGCGTTGGAGGAGTATGTGCCTGTGCATTCTTACAACTACGGTAAGATGCGCTGGTCACGCTTTACCAACGCCTTATCAAGAGAACTACGTTCGAGGGACATACTACCACCAAACAACCGAAATCTGACAAACAACGAAATCGACAACTACTTACAACAAATGGACGAATCGATCCAAAGGACAATGAACAGGACGATTCCAAAATACAAAGAACGTGACATAACGTCTTCGTACAGAAACGCGACCATTGACGCACTGCACAGACAAAAAAAGCGGACTTCTGACAAGACTTAAAAACTTGTACAGACGACTGACAAACCCACGTGACCCGGAGATTAGAAAACTGAAGGCGTCGATCAAAAACATCAACCAATTGATCAAGGAGAACTATCGGTTGTCCATTAATCTGTTTTGGAATAACAGAATTCGGGCCGTAAATTCCAGCGACCCGAGTATGTTTCCACAAATTAATAAGATCTTTAGGAGGAAAGGTCATAACGACCTTCCGTGTATTAAGCTCCAACGAACAACTGACAATACAAATATACTTTTGACAGCAGGAATCGATCCAGGGGAAGCCGTCTTCAACGACGATTTCTATGTTATTGAAGATCCTCAGGAGAAAGTGGAGGCAGTGGGAGCTGTCTTTCAGGAAGTGTATAAGGTGAATGATAGCATTCGCCCGAACCGCGTCCTGGAAAACAATGCCCTGCTCCATCACTTCTACCTCAGAAATGACATAACGCAATGGCGATCTGAGAACCGCGGTTTCACGCGGTTCGATGACGAAAACTTGGCAAACGCCATAGTCGCCGAGCGAAGTGGGTCCAGTCCCCTGTTAATTTCGAAGGTGGAACTCCAGACCATCTTCGATTCCATAAAGAAAAAGAAGTCAGCGGGAGTCGATGGTATATCCAACATTGTACTGCGACACTTACCCCCTGAAGCTGTGGACATTTATGCCACGCTGTTCAACAACGCGCTGAATAATGCATATTATCCAGTGCGTTGGAAGACGGCGGTGGTTCATCCTCTCCCGAAAAAGGGAAAGGACAACTCCAATCCGGCAAATTTCCGGTCGATAAGTCTCCTTCCGAGTATCAGCAAGGTATTCGAAAAGATTCCCAATCGGGCTCTGTTGAAGTGGTCTGAGGACAACAATATTATACCAGAGAACCAGTTTGGTTTCAAGGCCGGACATGACTGTATTCATGCCGCCTCCAAACTCGTCTCTGATATACAATGGAACAAAGCGAAAAAACCGTGCACGGGTGCATGTCTGGTTGATTTGGAGAAGGCTTTCGACACCGTATGGTTAGAGGGCCTCTATCTAAAGCTAACCAGACTTGGCATAAATATATACTATATATGCTTCATGACATGTTGACTGGTAGAACGTTTGTTGTCAAAAGTGGCAATGTAACTTCTACCACCGAATATTTCATTAAAAATGGTCTGCAACAGGGAGCGGTGAACTCGCCGATTCTCTTCAGCATTTACACCAGCGATATGATAGGTAGTCTAACTCAGGCAATTGCGTATGCGGACGATCTTATCGCGTACAGATCAGCACCTACTGTCGAGGTCATCCGAACTCTTTTGCAGCGGGACTTCGATAAGATCCAGAGATATTGTGATGACTGGAAGTTGAAAATCAACTTTCAGAAATCGGAAACTATCCTGTTTAGGACACCGTTGTCTAAGGCCTCTAGGGATACGAGAAAGAACTGGCGCAAGCTGGTGATCGTTGGACCAAACGGACATCCACTGGCGAGTAAAAGTGTAGTAAAGTACCTTGGCATCTGGCTGGATCAGTATCTATATTTCGGAAGACATGTAGATGCTGCTCTGGCGAGAGCTAGGGGAGCATTTGCCCTGACAAGACGATTGTTTTATAGCAGCCGTCTTGATAGCAGGGTGAAGGTGATTTGCTACATGTCTCTTATCAGACCGATGATTGCCTATGGGTGCCCGGTGTGGTTCAACGTTGCCCCATCTCAAATGGAAAAGATACGGGTGTTTGAGAGGCAGTGTTTGAGAAGCTGCCTTGGACTTCACAGAACACCAGTATCTGACTACACAAAATATTATTCCAACCAGGTCCTATACAACGGGGCCAACATAAACAGATAGTTGACTTTTTGAAGTATGGCCGACTTGCATATATCTAAGGTTTCACTTAATACAAAAAAAATACAAAAAAATACCAAAAAAAAAAAAAATAATAATAAAAAAAAAATACAAAAATGCAAAAAAAATACAAAATACAAAATGCTTGCTGTGGCTGTTCTAGTTTTAAGTTATTTTTAAGTAGTTGTAATTAGTTCTAAGTAGTTTTAGTTAGTTCATAAGTAGTTTTAATTAGTACGTAAGTTTAAATAAAAATAAAAAAAAACACATGAAACCAAGTTTTTTAAAAAATGTTTCTTGGTCAAGAAAAAAGATAAATATATGTTAAAATAATTAAATTAGATTTTAGGCCGAAAGGCATTAGTTTTAAGTTGTTATTATTTAATTTAGGGTTTCCGCATAGGACAAGTAAATTAGTTAAGTTAATAGATAAGTAGGCTAGTTTTTATTAATTTTCGTCTAGCATGTAAGTTAGTTATAAGATAAAGAAAAATAAAAATGAATTAAAAAAAAAAAAAAAAATGCGATTGCTCATCTGAATGCATGCTCAGTCGCTCACTGTTCTTTTTTTCTGTTTCACCATATACATACATATATGAGCAGGTGTGCTCAAGCTCATGACTCATTTACCGAGCTGCTCTCTAAACAGTGATCAAATCGCTGCTACTTATAGCTGCTCTTTTCATATGTTGCTCTCTGCTATCACTGCTCATCGAAAATCGCTCTTAAGAACATCCCTAAACCAGATCTTGTATTCCTGATAATAATTGCTTTATTATCTTCCTACTCTCTAAGACAACAACTATTGGCTGGTTTCGGCATACTTCGCTCACGATCAACGAACGAGGTCAGTTACTCTTTGATTATATTCTAGAAACAAACCTCCTCCTCTGTAACTCGGGTTCTGTCCCTACTTCCATTAACAGAATTAGACAAGAAGTGCTAGACATCACTCTTGCCTCCCACAACATAATCAACCTGATTAGAAACTGGAGAGTCTCTAACGAGCACTCCTTTTCAGAACATAGATATATCAATTCGACTTGGATGATACTCCCCCCGATTAGAAGGTTTTTAGGAACACCAAAAAAACCAACTGGTCACTTACTAGAGAAATTTTAACAAACAAACTTCTCATGAGAAAGACAAGCCTCCATATTGGAATCCAACCTCTGCTCCTTTAGAAAGAAATTTTTCAACAAAGATTAATGCTCCAGGGAGACAATAGATCTCAAAACTTACAAAAGCGGTTTGAAGAAGGAAAAATGAATATCCTGGCGTACCTTCTGTGGTAACATAGTAGAAACCTCAGAGGCTTTAAGACTTTGTAAAGCTACCTATCCAAACCAGACGGTCAATGGACAACCTCCAGCATGGAAACGAGTGACCTACTTCTGGACACCCACCTTCCTGGTAGCTCCTCTAACCCTGCGGATTCTGAACCAAAATCGATCGGTACATACATTCCACATACCAATATTATCATTACCAAAGAAAAACTTCGTTGGGCCATCAAAAGCTTCAAATCATTTAAATTCCCTGGGCCAGATGATCGGCCCTATCGAGGAATCCGTCGGTACGAAAAATTCTCCGATTTTGTACGATTCGGAGGATTTTTGCTTCGAGGTATTCTTCCGAAAAGCTATTTGGAATATTTCTCCGACATTTTGTTACGCTCCGACGGATAACTCGATAGGGCTGGGTATCATACCTGCGGAACTCCAATACAACCTTAATATCCTGCTACCATGGCCAGTAACCATCATGACCAGTTGTCTAAGGTTAGTATAAGTACATAATACAAATACCTAAGACATGGACGGAAGTAGAATTTGTACTCATCCCAAAAGCAGGAAAGAGCTCTCCCATAAATCCGAAAGATCTCCGTCCGATCAGTCAATCTTCTTTCCTTCTCAAAACCTTAGAAAAATAAATTGATCTACACCTCTGTAATAGTATAGAACCGATTTTACTCTCCAACTCCTAACATGCTGATTGCATTTGGAAGTCAGTTGAATCACTGAAAATTCACTAAGAGCAAAAGGGTATACTATGGTACCTCTTGGTATAAAGGAGCTTTTAACAACGTCAAAGCAGAAGCAATCCCTAATGCACTTTCGGATTTAATTGTTGATGACATGTTGTGCTATAGTGCTATAGTGCTATAAAATCAGCTACTAGCAGGCAAAATTATTAACTCAAATCGTGGCGTCTCATCCGCACGTAGATCTGGCACAATGGACACCCACTCAAGGTGAACAGACAACGATTCTGAATCACCTAAACACTACAGAAAAGACCGACCACACCACTACCCAACTCAGTTTTGAGCATAATTTTAGGACAACATTTGCAGTCGCCGGGATTCGGATTCGATCGGAACCAATAACTCGATTCACATCTATACGGATGGGTCTAAAACAGAATCTGGAATGGGTGGAGGTGTTTTAGCTTAACCTAAGCATATCCTTTCGCCATCCCGATCATTGTAGCGTTTTCCAAGCGGAAATCATGGCAATTAATGAAGCCTTGTCGTGGCTGAAAATGAATACATATGAAGTATATTAACATCTTCAGTGACAGCCAAGCGGAAATCAAATCCCTGGAATTCACCTCGTTCAAATCGAAATCAGCCCACGAACGCCGATTATCTCTTAACGAAATTGCAGAGCATTTTACCATTCACCACTTCTGGGTGCGGCCGGGCCACGAGACATTCCAAGGAACTGCAAGGCGAATGAGCTTGCCAGACAGGGCACTGCCCTTGATATTCTACCACCCGTAGATATTTTAGTTATGCCCCTCGCTACATGTAAATTACAGATCAAGCAGGAGGCGTTCATGAAAGTACACCGCATCCAGGCAACTCTGTCCAAACTATAATCAACACCATTCTTCTGTGATAATCTAGGTGAGTTGGCTAATATCAATGTCAGGAACCTCCTACGCTATATAGTCAACTCTGAATGTAGGGAAAGTCAACATATCAATGTGGTACCACAACTGACTTTTATGGTCTAAAGGATCTATCAGAATGCGTATCTGTAGCTGAGTGAAAAGTTAAAAACAAGGCAACCCGTAAGCGCTTACACAATGTGTATCTTCGTGAATCTGTAGCTTGATTTTGAATACAGGGCAACTTCATGCAAGAAATGTATCTCTCTTTTCACAACGATGCATATCTGTAGCTGGTATCTTGCATCGCTGTCAAAAGAGAGATACATTTCTTACATGAAGTTGCCCTCTATTCAACTTCAAGCTACAGATACACATGGTGTAAGCGCTTACGGGTTGCCTTGTTTTTAACTTTTCCCTCAGCTACAGATACCAGCTACAGATACGCATTCTGATCGACCCTTTAAAGGCCTGGTATCTGTAGCTGAGTGAAAAGTTGAAAACAAGGCAACCCATAAGCGCATACACAATGTGTATCTTCGTGAATCTGTAGCATGAAGTTGAATAGAGGGCAACTTCATGCAAGAAATGTATCTCTCTTTTGACAGCGATGCAAGATACCATGCATTATGCATTATGAGCAGGCCTTTAAGTGTACACGCGCATCGCGTGCAGCCACTACTACCTACCTACCTTGCTTCGCCGTAACTGATCTATTAATAAAAAAGTATCTTTATATTATTGTAATCAAATTTTTTTATGAAATTGTGCAGCACCAAACTCTGTTACGTTCACCTTTAAAAGAAAAAAATATATAATTAATAATTCATAAAAACCGAACTTACTTGTTGTGTGTTCTTAACCTCCCTTTCCCGTATTTGTTGTCAATGTCAACATGACAGCTCATCCCAAGGCAAATTTCCCCAAAGGGAATTTCAATGATAGGCGCTGCCAGCAAGGCAAATAAACAATAGCTAGAGAAGAATTTCTATGTGGCTCTTGAGAGAGGATATAATCAGCGCTATCTTAATGATAAGAAATAGGGAGAAAAAGGGTTTTAACAAGGTTTGTTGAAGACGGAGAGAAATTAGAGAGGCGGGTTCTGGTAATTGGTGGCATTGATGAGGGTCCAATTGTGTTCCAAGTGCCAATGTGACCGCACAGTTAGGTCAATATCAAAAACCTATAAAAAAAAGTTTCAAGAAAATAAAACAAAAAAATTAAATTTTAAATTAAATAATAAAATTGTCTCCAATCCAAAATCATAAGTGTGGTTTAAATTAGAGTCAGTTGAAGGGGTAAGTTCAATAGAAAAACATAAATCAACATGGGAAATTAATTGAAGATTTTGTGTAGGAAAATTGTTAACGGCGATCACAAAGAAATTGTGATCGCTATTCAAAAAGTTACCGGCGTAACCGTTAGCCGAACTGAGTGTGTGCTGTGTGTTGGTTGTGCAAATTAACGTGTGTGTCGTCGATAATCTGAAAATTATACATTTGTTCTTTCAAAAAAAAGACAATAAAATAAACATTTCGCATTAAAAGGAGTTTATATTCAAATTAAAACTCCTACAAAAATTAAAACCTTCACAAAAATTAAACTTAAAACAATACTACAAATAAAGAAGTACACGTATACATTTGCACCCACAATTACACGAAAATATTGAGCACACAAAGAACAAAAAGGACGGGGAGAAAATAGTGTTAAGTATTTTTTTTATATTCTATGTTATTTATTCTTATTGCAATTAATTTATTTTGTCTACTTTGGTATTTATTTAAATTTTTGTTGTAATTAATTTAATAGTTTATATTTTTTTATTACTTTTGTCTGAATTTTCTTTGTTTAATAATTATACTTAATCTTTCTTTGTTATTTATTTAGTTCATTATATATTCAATTTTTTTTTTTGTCCTTTTTTTAATTGTTTAGGTGTTTAGGGTGCTTTATGCGGTGGAGATGGGGTGAGCTGACGACGATACCTTCCAAAGTTGGGGAAGTTCCAAAATGGCCGCCGAACTTCCAGGTTGGGTGGGAAATTGGCCCGCTGAATTTCACCATCAATTCCGTGAAGCAAATTGATGACGAACTCGGCCACGACTACCGTTTTAGTGATAATCGTTTTCAATGATACGGAATGAGCCCCCCTGGTCTTAATGGCTGGGACGAAATATCCGTCCAGATATTCTCAGGTGAACACGTGGGCCTACCCTACTTACTTACTTAAGTGGCGCTACAGCACGCAATGAATCTGGACCTCAAACAACATGCCTTTCCAAATAGCCCGGTCCTAATTTAACTGCCCCAGATGCGCACATCATGTTGGTTTAGGTCGGTTTTTACTTATGCGCGCCACTTAAGGCGAGGTCTTCCTTTATTGCGTCCGAAGTCTGGCTGCAAATCGAAGACTATGCGAGCCAGAGTAATGGTATCCATTCGCTGTACAAGTCCTAGCCATCAAAAATGTCTAATTTTTTAAACTAGGGGTATGTCGTTCTACAGCCCGTATAGTCCGAGGTTGAATCTCCATCTCCCATTTTCGAAGAAATTATCTCTCAAAACGACCAAGGAATTCTTCATCCGCTAATAGCAAACGTGGTTTTGAAATCGATGAATAGGTGGTGGATATCGATTCGGACTTCTTTTGTTTTTTCCAGGATCTGCAGAAGTGGGAAGAAATGGACGAGTAACCTAACACATTAGTTGCATCTGATTTAATGGCCGGTTGACAATGATTCTTCGACATTAGATGCTGCGTTATGGTGTTAATCGAGATGCTACGCGTTCTGAAGTCAGTCTTGCAGTCTTCCGACATTAAATTTGTTCACGTAACCTTGTCTGAAACAACAAAGTGGTCCAAGTCACTTTTAGCCTCTTTTGGCACCAGACAAGTCCTCCGTTTATATCCATAAAATATTTGTTTAGTTTGGACCCCAGTTTTTTCCGAATATTCGGTTACACGTATAAAAAAGCTATTGCGGACTTTTTTCGTTAATTTGACGGTAGTCCCATCAATAACCGCTAGGTTGAATATTGATATTTAAAGTAAGTGAACAAGTTCTCTCTTTATCTCATTAATGAAGAGGATTCACAACAGAGTAGCACGCCTCCTTGTGGTGTGCCTCTTGATGCGCGGTGACCAAAAAGGTCTTTGGAAAACATTAAGAAACCAAATATTTAAATATCAAAAAAGGGCAATCAATAACTTGAAAATAAATGTTATAACTTTAAAAGATGGTTTTGAAGTTGCAATAATATTCCAAATGTTTCATATACGGACCCTTTACCACCATACGAAGTTGTTTTTAGGCCGTGTGTCAATTGCGTTAAAATGGGGGTTAAATTTTATCCACTGGAAAATTTTTGACTTTAGCGTGGTGAATATAGACTTCAAAATTTTAACCTGCTCAGCAGGTCGTTAAAATTTTAACCCAGTGGCTAATTTTTTGACATTTGGTATATCACTGTGAAGTGAATGAAAAAGAGATAGTGCAATGACAAATTTTATTTGTTGTCATTGAGTTTCGATATTTTGTACCTACCTATCACGAAATCAATATAAAACATATGAGAGGCTACAATCCGCTATGCGGATCGTTCAATACCCTATCCCATCCCATCCTTAAAATAAATATCCCCAAAATGTGATCTTTATGGTCATAAAGTATTGAAAATGGCGTTGTCACAACATATTGTTCATAATGTTCATCAAATTCTTTTATGGTTCGACGAAAAACAACGTTTTTCTATTGCTAATGCCTTGGGATGGGCATCAGAAATGCTAGTGGAAAAGGGAAGGAGGGAGTAGTTAGAGAAAGCAAAAACCTTTCCCTTTAAATTGACAACCACCTAATTCTAGTTAAAAACGAAATCAAATACCTAGGCGTACAATTCAATAAACTTCTTAAATTCAACCGACATGCCAGACAAAACATTGACAAAACTAGAAAAGTTGCAAACATGCTCACTCCCCTACTTCAACACAAAGATATGCAAAAAAAAACCAAACTACTATTGTACAAAACAATAATTCGTCCAGTACTCACTTACGCTTTCCCTATATGGTTCACAATTTCACCCACCGTCGCCTCCGAAATGGAGATTTTCGAAAGGAAAATCCTACGCCTTTGTATAGGTAGAACCTTTGCTTCCCGTTTAAAAAAAACTTTTCAACGTATTTGTGTATAACGAAACCAACGTAATACCACTGATTAAATACTCGTTAAAACTAATGCACAGAACGATTTCAAAACTACCCCACCTGGACAATGATCTCATCAAGGAGGTAATCAACGGCCAAACAAACACAATATGGGCTAACTCTATATACGCGTCCCCAATCGGTATTTTAAATGAACAAACCGAACTAATTCCCGAAGGATCGCCTGTCCCTTACTACAATAAAGTGGTACTGGGCCACAACAGAGGCTAACAAATTAACAAACAAAAAATATATATTTAATTAAAAACGCTACGGTTTCCTCCATATTTGATACTTTTTATTTTATTCTTTAAATATCTCTTACTACTTAAACACTAACATTCAACAAATCACATTGGAGAGCAAAACCTCTTTATCCTATTATCATAATTGTATTATATAATGTACTCTAAAACCTTTTTCCCCATATAAATACTAGACCTTGTCCAAATTGTCATTATTGTTAGGAAATATATCGGGGAAAATAAATATTGCCTAGTATTGAATCTTGTAACCATCTCTTGACTGAAAGTGTTGTTAACTATCATAACTTTAAAAGAAAAACATGAAGTAGAAGCAATATTAAGTACCTAAATATATCCAAAAGACTGAAAAACAAATCAAATTGTAAACACGTCTCCGTATGTGTAATATTTTCCTATATCATACAATCAACTCAGTTGATTCCACGTATATTCCATATAAACTCAAAATGTATTCATACATTAAGCATTGACAAACACATTGTACCTTAGAAGAAAAGTACGAAAGCATTCACAGATAAATCGTATACAGTCTCTGACGTCTCACTTGTGCAGACTTTCGTTCTCTTCTTCCACCTAGTTTTTAAGATAGATTAGTATTATTATATTATTGTACACTCACTGACACAAGTCAAAAGAAATAACTATACTGCTCTTGAGCGAGAGCAGAATATTCTCTAAACGAAACGAACGCCATGTGGCATTTTCGAAATTTATAAGTCTGAGCAGGCCATTCATATTATACAGCCGCTAAAATAGCAACATATAAACATGTAAAAACGAAACAAATGTACTATCGCTAAACACAACTGTCACCTTAAGTCGAAATAAATATTCATTCATTCATTCATACAGATGCTGTCAGTTTGTCATTGACACTGACGTTGTCCTGAACAACTCTATCCACAGTCCACAGTTCCACACTATGACTAAACCAACAAAATTCACATCAGAGCGCTCTCTTATGCTTGCGCTCTCACATGTTGTTGTTGTTCTTCTTCTTCTACTGTTCGCACATTTGTTCTGTACGTCGCGCTTGCCCCCTCCTTTATCTTTAATTTTGTGATGTGTCATGTGTATAGAGTTGTTCATGAGACTATCTCCCTCCCAAGTGCGTTGTCTCTTTTTTTAAAACGTCAAAATCAATTGGAGGAAAACAATGTGATATTTTATATGGCGGGAGTACTAATTTTTGGATAATTTGCTTTGAAACATGAAAATATAAGTTGTTCAAAGTGAAACTCAAATTATAAATACACAACGATACTACGAGAGTGTGTATAATTATAAAATAGAAATAAAAAGAGTGAAATTGATAACCAGTGCCATTGCAAAGCGTGAATATAAATCCGAGTACAAACGAAGTTGATTAGTTTTCGTGTAGTAAAGATTATTATGTTCTTATTTTCACAAACAACAACAACTCTGAATATTTTTATGTTGTTTAAAAATTGTTCGGTTCTCATTTAGCACTTTTACACAATTTTCAAGCAATTTTCAAAAAATGTTCAAAAAACAACCCCTGTCCCTTGCCAATGAATTTGCCATCATACAAATGTCAAATGTATTTGTTTTCCTACAGATGCTGTCAGTTTGTCATTGACACTGACGTTGTCCTGAACAACTCTATTGTGCTTTGGCTTTGGCATTTGGGTTCACACTTCACTACAGAGTGCTCTCTCATCCTTACGCTCTTGCTTGTTGTTTGCCTGCCGTTGTCCCACCAAGTTAGCTTTCCCCTACCCCTGACTTTACGAGTCGTTACATGTGTGTTTGGATTTACCCCGACTAGCCCAAAGAAGTTTCACTTCAAAAATAAAAATCATAAACATCTTACAATGGGTGCGTTCCGGATTTAAGTTTTACCAAGTTAATTTTTCCAGTGCACTGCTCTCATTAGTCAATCGATTATTTTTAGTTATGTGACATGGTGGATTGATCAATGAGAACAGTGCATCGGCAAAGTTAACTTTGGAAATCCAAAATCCGGAACACGGCCAGTATAAATTGTTGTTCTTTTTATTTAATAAGAATTAGAAGTCTTTTTGTCATTTTCTGTGCAACCCATTAAACAAAGCTGTTGTCCTATTTAGTCCTAAACTGGTCATTTATAAGACTCTTTAGGAGTGAATGACGTAGTAAAAGTGCATCGTTTGAATCCACCTCTTCAACCACATGCTCGGAATCTCTTGTGTCAATTTCTATGGATTCATCTATTGGTGGACCTTTTTAGAACAAACAAAAATAGCATTAGTTTAAATTGTTATAGAGTACAATAACAGCAAAAAAATATACCTAAATCACCACCTTCAACTCATAGATTGTGTTTTAATAGTTTAGTTTAGTTTAGTTTTAATTCCATTTTCAATTTTAAGTTCGAGGCCTTTGTTATATATATTTCGCCACCTTGTCTTCACATTCCAAAGGCACACTCCACGACATTTCTTGCTTTGCTGTGCACAGTTTTTTTTTTTTTTTTGAATTTTCTTCCTACCCGAAGGCGTCAGGTCATACTAATGTCCTTTACTTCGCTATAACTTCTGAACTACTTGTTCAAAATAGATGGTTTATATATCAATAAGTTCTAATTAACAACAGCTAAAAGTTGGCATCAATAGATTTTGATGTAAACAAGCATTGTGGAAAGTAAATATAATGAAGGTACTTCGATTCATGTTTGCCTTTTCTGTATTGCTTCAGATCGGACATTCTTCATTGTACTAGTCGATTTCCAAAATATTTGGTTACATTAATATCTACTGATACTAACTTATAACTGTTGTTAATTGGAACTTATTATTTGCGGTAGTAGCGAACATTTGCGTGGGTACGACTCAGCGCAGCCGTAGTATCTGGCAATTTGGTAGTGCATCCGTAACATGATAGATGCTTTGCTCGTTCTTGTTTGTTTTTTTTTTAATTTTTAGATACTTTGAACGTGGGCGAACGTGGCAAACCAGATCTCACTATTTGTTGAGGTAATTTGTGAGGCAGCTGTTTGAGGTTGGTTGAGGTCTCCTGACAATTGTCGATGTTGGCTGAAATGGCGGTGGCTTCCTGGCTCGTTTTTTATGGATACGAATGTCGTTGGGCGTATGAAACTATCAGTTGAGAGTTGTATACTCCGGCTTCAATTATGTTGTTGCTGGTGGATTTAAATTAGCCAAACGCTTTCGAATAGTCACTTCTATGCAAAGTTAATGTAGTCACTTCTATGCAAAGTTAAACTATGGAGTTCAATATATACTCGGATTTGTAGTCGACTTTTCCGCTCCTCGAAGTCAAAAGCAAAAATAGTAATATAAGTTAAGATTTAATAAATATATTATATGATGTAATAGGTAGAACAGAGGGATATAGAGGGCGTTGGGGGCAGAAACTGGAAAGGAGATGATGATGTGGATGGGACAGAATGGGAATGGGATGACAGCTGTCAGGTGCGAAGACACGGCACGCTTGCGATGCTCGACTCAGCTCGCCGGATGGGAGGGCTCTTGTAATCGCACACAACAATACCTACTACACCACATGAAACGTGCCAAAACCAAGACACAAACCACCTTGGCTTACCTCCACAAACGCGGACGGACGGTCACCACACCTCGGGCGCTGATGGTGAAATTCAGCGGGCCAATTTTTCCCTCCCAACCTGGAAGTTTGAAGGCCATGTTTGAACTTCCCCAAACTTGAGTAGTATCATCGCCGGATCATCTCATCTCCGTCAGATTCAGCACCTCAAACACCCCAAAAAGGTAATTTACCACACCATGCTGGCTAAATCACACACGAATAAACATACAAAACAAAAAGACGGTCGCTTCATTATTGTTCGAAACGTTCTTTATTACTGACAAAAAAAAAATATGTGTAACAAAATTACTAATAAATTAATTAACAACAAAAAAATATAAATAAAAAATAAATAAATTATATAACAAATCATATATATACAATGAATAGCATAAATAGAAAATTATAAAAGATTATTATAAACAAAATAATTATAAATTTATATTAAAAAAAAAACAAAATTATACTAAATTACAAAAAAAAAAATAAACAAATTATTAAATAAATGACAAATTAAAACTAAGCACAAAGAGATAATAAATAAATAACAAGGGATATAAAACATAAATAAATAATACGACATATAAATAATAAAAAAAATTACATATAATATAAATAATAAATAAATAAATAACAGCTAACAGAGAATATATTGAATAACAAACGAAATAAATTAACAAAAAAAATCGTATTACAACAGGGTGTCGCACTGTTGTCGACGAACTGAGGACTTACCTCGAGACTTACCCAACGACTGCCTCCCCAAAATTTACGCTTAGTTTTCCTACCTACAGAGAGCTCTATGTAGTGGTTTTCGAATTCGAAATTTTTACACTAACACAAAAAATAGAATCAAAACTTATTAGAAAAAAAAACAAATTAAAAAAATTATAAAACAACAAAAAAAAACTAATATTTCGCACAAGAAAAGAAGAAAACAAATTTATAAAAAAAAAACTTAAAACTACCACGATCGCCTCTGCCCACTTCCCTTGGTGCACTAATCTTCTGTGCACTTTCCTCTATTCAGTGTATCTTGCGTATGTAGAAATTTATGTTTTATGTTTTGTTGGTGGAATTAACTTAGTAAATTTTATTATTCGTCGAGTGTACATATATATTTGTATGGGTGTTATTTTAAGTGTAGTATTATTTACCACTATTACTACTATATGTAGCATTCAAATTAGGCCATCCACTTGGTTCTATACTTTAACAAACAATTTTTTGTTCTTTTATTGTATTTGTTGCACTTGTATCCCATATATATATATATGCCCCTACCTCATCAAGGACACGAGGTCAAAATCGAAGGGCGAACGTATTTTACTTTATATAAATATATGTGACGTTTTCTGTACGTCTTTGTTTTAATTTGTCGCAGATAAAGCACTTAGCACACTTAACACACATCCACCAGAACAACATATATTACCATTAGACGCACAGAATTATCAGTTTTCGGCGCCGGCAATTTTTGTGTGGCGATCACAAACCTTTTTGTGATCGCCGTTTTATTATGTCTACCCCCAACAAAATATTAGGGGTATTCAATATTCATGCAACGTCGGAAAGTCGTCGTAAACGTTGTAAACATGATAAAATTACGACGTGATAAATGAACTGTCAAAATTTGTATGGGAAATCTTTTCTAACAATATCGGAATTTTCTCACAGGAATTGGGTGCTTAAACTGATGTGGTAAACGTTGTGAACTTATGAAATGCTATTTTGACATTTAATCAGTTACTTTCACACACCAAACACGTTGCATGAATACCCTTATTAGTTTATATGTTTGTGATTTTTTTTAAACAAAACTTACCCCCTCAAACACTGACGTTAAACAACAAAAAAAATTATTTATATACCAATATTGTATTGGCCACTTTCCCTACCGGTCCGAACACTATCGCCTTTGAAACACTAATGCCAATATATCCCTTTCTTATATCCCGACGTGCCTCATTTCTCTATTCACGCCTTCGCAGGCCCGTTTAAAAGATAACATTTGTCTTCTTCTATCATCTATACCAAATTGCTGACTTAAATCGCTGAAGTGGTTAAATGTAACACAGCGTCTAAAATTTAATGTTTTAATAATGCTTTTTAAAATAAAACTAAATCTCTATCCACTTTATTTACAGTGCAATATGCAATATATAACAAATGAAAGATATTCGCTTCGAAACGTTGGAGATTTCCGGCTACCACTCTATAGGAGAACATCCATAAAAAACAACTTGTTTTACAAAGGCCTGCTATTTTATCTTCATCCAAATGAAGTTAAAAATTTGATAAATTTAAATGTTATCAAAAAGACGTCTAAATCATTTCCTTGAAAATGGTGTAATATAATTTCATTGTTAATTTTATTAAGAGTTTCACAGAAACTAAGAAATTCACTTAAAAAATATGTTCGTTGACATTTCAAATTGTGGTCGTGAATTTTGCAATTTGAAAAATTGTTTTACAATTAAATTTTACAATTTACATTGCAAATAGTCGTGCGTTGTTAATAAAATTAAGAGGTTAGTGGTTGACACAGTTATGGTATTGAATTTTCATCGGTCCTGGAGCAAGTGAAAACAGTCTTGGGCTGCACTACTGCACTACCGGTACTGAATCGTAAGAACAGCACCGTGTGCACAGCGAGACGGTAAAATTGTACATAAATCTGAGAAACAACAACATTACTTCAATACACCGTTTCAACTATCGCTGCCGCCACCCGGCCATGGACATAATATCCTTACCGAAGGTCTGAATAAGCCGATACTCTTAGCTTCCCTGTGAAAGATGGTGATGCGATTCTGATCTGGTAATGTTCCTTACTTGATCTTTGATGTTCCTTCTAATTCTGAATCGTATTTTACCTTCTCCGCATTTAGTTTCTTTACAAATCCTGTAATGTGTACATCCACGAGTTGATACACTTGGTGTATTTCTGTTTCACTTTTAATTCCTTGTCTCTTGTACTTGCATTCTGAACATGTTCAATTGGATTGATAAAATATAACACACGAATTTAATAAAATAAATAAGAAATAAAATAATATAAAATACATTTTGTTTCCACACGAAAAATGTAAACAATCGCCACTTGTGTCTTGTTTGAGGTAAATAAAAACAGCTGATGTTGACATGTACAAATAAGGGAATTTCTAGGGTCGGGTTACGTCAATATTTGGTGGGATTACATTCCAATATGCGGAAGACAAATATTTAAAAAAAAAAACTTTAGAACAATCGTTCATTTGAAATACAACAGTATTAATTTATATTATTCAATATTGATTTGGTTCAAATTCATTTACATATTTCGGGAATAAATCCTAGTATGCTTTTAAAATGACGGATGACATTCATTAATAAAATGACTTATTATACTCTTATTCACAAGATATCTAATATTTCTTATTGTTAAAAAATAAAAGTAAATGTAATAGCTGATTGACGTTTAATGACATATCTATTACTAAAGTATTTACAATCAGTACAATTTCCGATGTCATCAGTTGTTATTTGTAAATTGAGGTTATTAAAGAGTATTTATGAACAATGAAAACTGGAAATAAAAAAAGGAAAATCTCAATTATTGAGAATCCCAATTTAAAATTAATTTCTGATTGCTTAATTTAAAATATATCTAAGTTTATTTTAAGCGCTAAGTCGGTGTAATAAGCGATTTCCACATTTTAGCAATGTTGCTGTGTATACAAATATGGTCTCCAATGAAAAGAATAGTCATTTGTTTCTTTTTATCCTTCCTTTACTAATAGGGTTTTTATGAATAAAAATATAATTTTATCAATTTTAAGCTTTATATATTATCTGCATGGAAGTTTCAGAATATCAAGATATTTTGATCCTACATGAATTTCCCATTCTCAATATTTTATTTTGGGTATAAAAAAATAAAATATGATACTCAGCATTTTATATAACGGGTCCGCCATCTAACGTTTTTTTTTTTTTCAACTAGTGCTTATTTCGTGAATGGTAACACTTAGCTCATGTCTGATTTGACAGATAATTAGTTTTATTCTTTTTTGCAGAATGTGTGCGAAAATTGCGTACGGATTTTGGAAGAAGAGAAGCACCGTCAGCTCCGTATGTTCGTTGTCTTGTGAAAAAAGTGAAAGAAACTGGCATCCTCATCGATAAACCAAAGCGTGAAAAGCCAAAACAGTGCGTACACCCGAGAATATTGCTGCTGTGGCAGAAAGTGTGCGTGAAGCGCCATCAACATCAATTCACCGTCGTTCTCAACAAATGAACATTTCGGAGATATCATTGAGACGAATTTTGCATAAAGACCTTGGTATGACGCCATACAAAGTCTAATTGGTTCAGGAGTTGAAGCCAACTGACCATCCAATGCGTTTTCGCTTCGCTAAGTGGGCCTGCGATCGACTTAGAGAAGATGCCGATTTTGCCTAAAAAATCATCTTTTCAGATGAAGCTCATTTTGATCTTCGCGGGTATGTAAACAAGCAAAATTGTCACATTTGGGGCACAGAAAACCCGCACGCATACATTGAAAAGCCGATACACCCAAAACGAGTCACTGTTTGGTGCGGATTTTGGTCCAGAGGCATAATTGGACCATTTTTCTTCGAAAATGAGCAAGGAGTGGCCGTTACAGTCAATGGCGATCGTTATCGGGCCATGTTGAACGAATTTTGGTTCACAAAAATTGAAGAGGAGGATATTGGCAACATTTGGTTTCAATAGGACGGCGCTACGTGTCACACAGCCGAAGCCACACTCGATGTTTTGCGCCCTGTTTTTGAAGATCGCATTATCAGCCGCAGAGCTGATGTCGTTTGGCCACCTCGGAGCTGCGATTTGACACCGTTGGACTATTATTTGTGAGGTACGCCGACAAGCCAGAGACAATTGACGCTTTAAAGGACAATATTCGTGAAGCTATTGGTGAAATACAGCTGCACACAATCGATAATGTGCTTAAAATTGGACCGATCATGTAGGCTACTGCATGGCCAGCCGAGGCAGCCATTTGAATGAAATTATTTTCCATTATTAACCGGAAGGATTGTACTTTCAAATAAAAAAAGAAATTTGAGATAATATTCTGTAGTTTATTTTATAACATTTTCAAAAAAAAGTTATTTGGAGAACCCTTTATATAGATCGAATTTCATTGTAAATAAGAATAGAACAAAAACAAAATATAAAGAATGGAGAAATGGTTTTATGTGTATGTATAAGAAATACATTTTGAACCTCGAATTCATCTAAAAAGTAAAATAAAATAATTATGTTTTTAATTTTCGTCGGTAAAAAAACCGAGATTAAAATTAAATAACCGTCTATTCTTATCACTGAAGAACGTTTTTGTGTACAGAATAAGTCTGTGCACTTGTTTTTTTCTCTCTCTTCAAGCCATTTTTCTCTTATAACTTGCAGACTAGGTATTTTGTGTTTAATTTAAGCTAGCTCTAAGCAACGTTGTTCAAATGTAAAAATATATTATAAGTACATTTTACCTTTAAAATACTTACTTACTTAAGTGGCGCTACAGTCCGGGATGGGCCTCAACCAACATGCCTCTCCAATTTGCCCGGTCCTTAGCTAACTGCCTCCAGTTGCGCACTCCAAGTTGGTTGAGGTCGGTTTTTACTTGTGCGCGGCACTTAAGGCGAGGTCTTCATCTACTGCGTCCGACGTCTGGCTGGGAATCGAAGACTCTGCGAGCCGGAGTATTGGTGTCCATTCGTTCTACATGTCCTAACCATCTTAGACGTCCAATGCGGAGTTTTTTGACTAAGGGTATGTCGCTGTACAGCTCGTATAATTCGTGGTTGAATCTTCGTCTCCATAGCCCGTCAACGCAAACGTGACCGAAGATTTTTCGAAGGATTTTTCTCTCGAAACGACCAAGGATTCCTTCATGCCCTTTTGATACGGTCCATGCTTAAGCGCCGTAGAGCAGGACTGGGATAATCAGGAATCTCTATTAAAACTAGGCAAAAAAACTACATTGGTTACCTACTCCCGCACTGCACATAGTATCACCTGTGTTACCAATATCCACATTTTGCATTCACGCACACCAGCACCAAAAGCTTAGAGTGTAAATCAGTGAGAGGTGCCTATGACAATAAACATAGCATTTCTTCTATATGCACTTTTATCATACACGCTCCCACACAGTTTGCGCTGGTATGTAGGTCATGTTTATGAGCGCACAAATTGACACATATTCTTTGGTTGATTTTTTTTGTGTCAATCTGCTGACCTCCCAATTTGACAAGTGAATGCATTTGTGTTTTGCCAGCGGCTTTGTATTTTGCACGATCGATTTGCTGACCGGAAATACGATGCGCTGATGCTGGTCTATCATGTTGCGCTGCAACAATAAAATCATTTAATATTAAAATAAAGAGATTTTAAGAAATAAAAATTAATGAGATTTGTGGGGTTATTGACATGTATTTTTGGAAGGAACTATAAAAAAAAATACAACTTTTTGGCGCAACAGGCTCGTTAGTACCCATGGCCAAGCTTTCTCACAACCATTCCTGTGTGTGTGTTTAATTCTTGCACGAACCGCGGGGCTTCGCATCAACGTTACTTTAAGATTTTACGTATTTCATTTTGTGGTTAAAGCTCAAAGCTAGACAAAACTACACAGTGATAGATAACATTGATTTCATATGGTTGACCCGGGGTTTAGATTTGTATGTAATAAATGCATTACTTTTTTTTAATGGTGTTAGTTTTGTGATGGGTTCTAACTGCATGCATGAAATTACCTGATACCCCGGGGATAATTCTGCTGAATCGATAAATCAAACCAAAAAAGTATATGCTCATTCCACTGAAAATATGTAGGGAATTTAAAATATAAATTGATACCTATTGGTTGACATTTGAAATAAAATCAAAACAAAGCCACTGTCAAAAGAGGGTACGTCAAATAGAAGAAATTTGACGATAGACATAATATAATCGCAAAATGCACAAGTGTAAAAGAGAAAGCAATACCCAAATGTCCAATTTACATTTTACAATTTACAATCGCTCAGCATTTCATATATTTAAAAAGTCCATTATTTATTCCATTAAATGCCATATCAACTGACGCTACCCTGAGAAATTTCCCTTTCCAAGTTACTTATCGAAATTAGAAATTTCCCTGTGACATAATGACAGATAATTCACACACACATTCCACGCACTCGACTCGCGATCGTGGTGGTGAAAAATCGCTACCCTGGAATTGTGATTTTTTGTTTTTGTTTGGTTGTGTAATTCATCTTCACTGTTATTATCTTTGGCTTATCTTACACATCCATGCACTGACACTATTGGCTATTGGAGATAGAAAATACATATTCCTATGCATACTTGTGTTTGTTACATTGGATTTGGGTTTGGGTAAACGGAATATGGTTCAACGTCCATAGTCCACTTTGTCTAGTTATTAGTTAAGTAGTTGATGCTGTTTAAAGTTTAAAGGGAAGCGTAGTAGAATCACTTTTATATTTATTTCCATTTATAATTATGGCGTTTTTAAACAAAGTAAGTCTACTAGCTTCGGCTTCACTTGCATCCAGATATATTGTTTATGTTCTACCATAATTTAGATTTTGAGTTCGTCGGTAAAATATGCAGTTTGCAGAAATTACTCCATGGGCCCCTGCTTTGCATTAAACGAGGAGCAAATGCAGATGCAGACTATTGCCCGAAAATTTGCACGTGAAGAAATATTACCTGTTGCAGCAAAACACGACCAAACTGGCGAATACCCTTGGGAAATCATTAAAAAAGCATGGGGTATAGGATTACTTAACAATCATATACCTCAAGATCTTGGAGGTCTTGGATTGGACGTTTTTACAACATGTGTTATTGCGGAGGAGTTGGCATATGCATGTACAGGAATAATGACAGCTATGGAAGCCAGCTCTCTTGGGGTAAGCATTTTGAAAAATTTTGATGAAAAAATCAGCAGCTTAGTGTTCGGGTCTAGTTTTTATTTGCACTTAATTCCAATATGCATTCGTCAAATGAGTGTATTATAAATGGTAAACGAGATGCAAAACTAATAATAGACAAATCCTCCAATGACAAAAACTTCTTGATAGAATCTCAAAAATATCCCCAAATTTAATATTTATATAATTTGTTTTTGGTTTTCTCTTTCGAATGTATGCTTGGGGCTTCCATATTGTGTAATTTAGTTTTGGTGGGCTGTTGGCTTCACCCGGGGTTTAGATTTGCATAATAATAAATTCAACTTTCATTGTATTTATATGTGTTAGTGTATCTGTACACGAGAGCTTTTCCTTGCACGCTGATTGTTCGAAACATTTTGGTAGCAAGTGACTGTAATTTCATGCGTGCAGTTAGAATTAGATTTAGAACCCATCGCCACTTGAAAGTTACACATCCACTCACAAAACTAACACCATTTAAGAAGCAATGAATATATTACATGCAAAAGAAGTAATGAATTTATTACATGCAAATCTAAACCCCGGGTCAGGTACGCATACAAGTAAGAATTGTAAGGTAGTGTTACTTATGATGTGCTGCTGTGCTGCTGCTGCTCCATCAGCTTTGAAGGCCTTCCCAGAATGCATTGACTCGTACATTGACGCTGACACTTGGGCTATAGGCGAACGCGTTTTTTTATGTGCTGACGCTGGTCCAGACGAGAGATCAAGTAAGGAAGAGATATGGAACTTTCGTACGACTTCCCCTTTATCACCCGATTTCCTATGTGTCGTTTTGACACATAAATTTGCTGGGCTGCAAAAAGGCGTGTGTGAAACAAGGAATGTGTGTATGGTGTATCTGGTTGGACCATGGTGATCAATTTGTATGTTAAAATCCTGGGAAATTCCAGGATTAGCTTGTTTGCAAAACGTAAAGTCCTGGAAAGTTTCCTATCTCTTCTTTACCTGATCTCTCGTCCAGACACTGACATTGGCATTTGTCCTGGTGTCGCTGATGTATGAGGCGCTGACAATGGCATTTGTCAATGTGCTGACGCTGGTCTTGACACTGACATTGTCATGTATCCTGGGCCCTACTCTGTATTTCGTTCCGAAAGTCGAATCCATTTCGAAATTGCTTTTCGTTTCGCTCTTGAATTGGTACTCTGTAACACTTTCGAAATGTACAAAATACTACTATACTCTGTCCAACATAAATTGACAGTACCCGTCTTATGGGAAGCTTTTTCAAAATCAGTTGCGCGCCATATTTTTGCACCATACTAAATTAAGGAAACGCCCCATAAAAAGTGTTTACCTAGCAGCCATAAAGTGTTTACCACCACCAGTGAATTCCAATTGCATCTGACGTAAATCCTCACGGTAAATCCAGTGCACTGTTTGGCTGTGGCTGTTGCTATTCAAACCCTATTAAAATGTACAATGTACATTCAGAGTTACCAGTGTCTGTTTGGTTACTCGTTCAGTTTTTTTTCCTTGGCTTTCTTTTGAGGAGCTTTTAGATGCTTTTTTTTTTACTTAGTGCCAGGCCACAGGTTCATTCCAACGACTTTCATTCTCATGAATGCCGTGGCCACACACAAAAAAGCGTCGGTGGAATGAAGTCAGCTTTCACACCAGGAACACAGTGATATTATATTTTCGTGTCTCTGAATCTGATATCGATATTGAGGTCTATTGGTGGTGGCAATCTCGACGCACGCGACGAACGCGACGCAGACGGTTTCGCATTGAAGTGTCAAAAATGGTGAGGATTTGAATGGTGGTGGCAATCTCGACGCTCACGACGCGACGCGATGCGATGTCACTTGATTGACAGTTCACCATTAGCCGTCGAAGATTTTGTTTGTTTTTCAATTCTCACAGAAGAAAAGGAGGCTCTTCCACCGGGCAATGCACTCTTTCTCTGCAAATATAAATTATAACAAATATATATAATAGTTGGTTCTCATTATTTGTTAATGTAAAATTTCTAATTTTGGTGCAATGCTTCCGAAATCTCCCTCCACTTCTCTGCTTTCAAATGTACATTTTTGTACCCACTTGACGACTTGTCATACAGAATTTTCTGCGCCTTAACCAACTCAATAAGTTTTTCTTCGAAATTCATCACACAACACAATTATTAATTCAGTACTTTTAATTTATTTTGAAAGTAATCTCAAGATTCTCACAAACATACCATCTGACAGCTTTCAAACTGACATTCCAATGCGTCGATGCGCAAGAAAGTTGAAGTTGAATCAACTTTTCTGTGTAGCTAACGTCCATTGCGTCGCGTCGGCGTTCAGATTGCCCACTTATACATGTTCCCATAAGCTCGATGAGTTTTTGACATTTCAACGCGAAACCGTCTGCGTCGATACCGTCCGTTGCGTCGAGATTGCCTTGGGGGTATAGCTATACTCTGCGAAGGCAAATTTTAAATGAGTATTTTTGTCAAAATGAAGTGGTTTGGAAGTGAAACGTTCATGCCCACACCGAAAATTCAGTTTGAAATGGGTTCTCGGTGGATTTTCGTTGCAATCATAGCGCTCAGTTATAACTATAATTGAAGAACTTCATTAGAACACAATACATGATGGAATTGATATTTTACCTCCATAGCTGCTTATAGGAATCGTAGGAAAATTCCACAGAAATAAATCATGATCAGTGAAAAATAAAAAAATGATTTTCTGCGATAACTTTTTATTATTATTATTATTATTATTTTTTATTAACTACAATTAAAAATTAAAATATGTTTGGATATTCATGTTCTAAAATTCATAAGCATTGTTTTGACAACAACTCAACTCCAATGATGTTTTCCAATGATAGCTATAACTGGGCCCATACATTCTCTTTTTCGCTCACATTAAATCTACCTTTCGCGTTGGAGATGACTTTCATTTCAATGAACGTGTGGCCAGGCACTTACATACTTTTGAACACTGTCAAATAAACAAATACAAATATAGGTAGGTGCAAGTCGGAAATGGAAAAATTGTGATTGTTAAACAAAGAGTTTTATATTAAAAAAAGGATTCTGTTACACTTTGGATGAAGAAAGTAGTGAAGAACGTATTTAGCTGAAAAGTATAGGGGAAAAAATCAAATATTATGGAAATAAGTGATAAAGGGTAAAACTCGATTGGTAGTACGACTTCATATCACTGTTTACTATTATTTATTAGATGAACTTGTTGTTGTTACTCCTTTGAGATCAACTGCAGTTCCTGCAATTTTAAAAGTAGCTGTTATTCTAAAGTTTAAAGCACAAGGATGCTATCAGCACCAAATAGGATATGATTACTATTAATTCAGCATTTTCGACAAATTATTTGATGTTTGCTTCGCATCAGCAGTTTTTATTTGTCCTTTGGCCAAATCTGGATGTGTATGAATTACACTAAAATCTAGTATTGTTTTTGTTTTGAATAAATATTTTGGTTTAAAGATTCCCTGTTAATTTAAGTTTTATTTGTTTAAATTGTTGTTATCACTGATTTTCATTTTAAGGTTTCGTTATCGAATTTGTTGTAGAAACAAAATTTCCGTATTAGAATGCTTTTGACATTAGGAAACAAGTTGATGGGTAGCAAGATTCCACTTTCTGGTTTACTTATCAAAAGTAGTAAAATTTTTTCCGCCTTTGAAATACAGATTACCAAATATTCGTTTCGGAAAATTTAACTTTCGAAACGAAATACAGAGTGCCACTGGAGTCGAGGCTGGTCCTAATAATGACGCTTATGCATGTGGCGCTGACGACGGCATTTGTCCTTGTGCTGACGCTGGTCCTAACACTGACATTGGTATCTGTCCTGGTGTCGACGCTATTGGGCCTGCGCACACGAGTATGCTTCAACCGGTTGAACGTCATGTTTGTTGGTGGGACGGGTGAGGAGGGAGCACAGTTTGAGAGGCCTTGGAGAGCAATTTTTCACCCAAAATTAAGTGGTTGAAGAGGTTGAATCTACCAACACATGCATGCGTTTCTGACAGTTGTGGTATTAAAAAAAAATACGGCGGCTAGTTCGGTGTTAATCGAATTACACATACATATAATGTTTGGTATATTACACAAAATTCAACCGGTTGAACATATTCCCGTGTGTTTGGAAAGTAACCATAATGACTACGGTTGAAGCATACTCGTGTGCGCAGGCCCATTGAGATTTAAAAGATACTTTGTTTGGCTTATATAAAGTTGTCTCTTTCGTTTTCGGTACAGACGAGATAAGAAAGAAAAACATGTAAAGGCGACGTCAAATAACACAAATTTATTAAATCATATATATTCAATGAACAAACTATTTATGGTAACAAAAATCTCAAGAGGCAGAAGGCCGAGAATTAAATTAAAAAAAAGATAAACGTTCGTAATTGTTTTCTTTTTGGTTTTCTCTATCCCGTCTTTCGGCTAACTGAGATACTGGATGTCATCGCTATTAATGCATTAGGGTGGGTGATAATGTTAAAGCTGTCAACATTTATAATTGTTTCCTGAAGAGCTTTTCCCCATATACAGTCAGTTATACACATTTCCTAATGCTAGATCTTTTGAAGTATCCTTCGCAATTTAGTTACCCCCTTTACCGATAACTAAATAGCGAATTAATTTGCTACATTTGGTGATTTGTAACACAATCTTTTCCATTCTCATCAGTTGTCGTCTTAAAGGGTAAGTGGCATAGTACCAGCGTCCCCAGACGTCCCGATTTTTAGCCCAAAATTAGGCACATTCCCGCTTTGAACACATGTTCATGCCTATCTTTCAAATATCAGCATTCACGGTAGCTAATAATGCTAAATGTGGTAAGACGAAGAGTGAAGCAATAGTTTGTGAAGTATTGGTTTAAGAAGTTTTGAGTAATGCAATACAATAAGGGAAAATGTTACCAATATTTCTGCGATATCTCAGTTTTGAGAAAGGCATACAAAACAAAATAATAATAGATTTTGAAGAGAGTAATGATGAAACAGCCGACCAAATAACAAAAATAAATTAAAATTATGGCAAGTAACTTTATATAGAGCTGACAATGCAAATGTAAACTTCGGTTCAAGTTCAACAAAAGGATGAGTCAGTAACTACTGACTACTTATTTTTGTATGTCCCGCTTTCGACGTAGTAATCCCACTTTGCCCGAACAAAAATCTGGCTATCTCTCGCTCAATACATAATGTCATAACTAAACCTTTGGCGAAACTGGGAATAATGCAGAGCTGAAAATAGACAAGTGGTTTATGATCATTATGGTTTATGAACTTACGCCCATAGCAACATCGGGAACAGATTTCTCCAGAAAATCACCTCTTAGTCAATCTGGCTAAGCGGATATGCGATGGGGTGATCTTGCCCATTCGGAAAATAAAGGGCATTCTTCGGGCTTTATATCTGAAGCACGACATCTGAAGTGCTTTCCTTTTTGATGTGGTTTAAAGCCTTTTCGCTGAATCAGCACGACCCGCCATACAACAATTTTTCTTATATGGAGTGCGTCATCTGTATAGAATTCATAATCTTTGGTAGAACGAACATTGTATATATGTTAAGGTATTCGAACTTTTTTTTTAATTACATTAAATTAGTTTCAGTTTTAAGTAGATAATTCATTAAAAATGTTATCCCTTATAAATATATAGGGTATTTTTTTATTACATTTCGTCCGTAGAACATAATTTTAAACACCACCTTAAAAGGATCATTGTTTTAATCATGGGATAAGATAGAGTATTAAAAGATTCGCACAATAGTACTTAATATGAATTCTATATAAGTACTAAATAGAACTACTTCAAACTTTGTACGTAGATGTATATGAAAATAATGGGTTTTGTTTTTAAGAAAATGTTCGATGAGCGAAACCCAGAAAAGATCAAGAGGTCTGTTTATATGTTGAATGTAATTTAACATTTCTATTCAATCAATCGTGGTTTGCATCATTTAATATAAAACCCAAAGTTGAGAAGATAAAAAGCAGTCTTGCTGCAAAATTGTTCTTTATTATTATTATTCCTTTCTTATATGTTCATTTTTAACTTATATTTTCAGCAAACTCCGGTGCTGTTATCTGGCAATTCTGATCAAAAGAAAAAATACTTAGGAAGATTATTAGAGGAGCCTCTAGTTGCTGCATACTGTGTTACCGAACCAGGCGCTGGTTCAGATGTTAATGGAGTAAAGACAAAAGCCGTCAAAAAAGGAGATGAATATATTATAAATGGGCAAAAAATGTGGATCACAAATGGAGGTGTAGCTAATTGGTATTTTGTGCTTGCACGAACAAACCCAGATCCTAAAGCTCCAGCAAATAAAGCCTTCACTGGATTTATTGTTGAACGCGATACACCTGGACTAACACCTGGTCGCAAAGAGCAAAATATGGGCCAGAGAGCCTCTGACACACGAGGAATAACATTTGAAGACGTCCGAGTTCCCAAAGAAAATGTTTTAATCGGCGAAGGAGCTGGCTTCAAAATTGCAATGGGTACTTTCGATAAAACTAGACCTCCGGTAGCTGCTGGAGCTACAGGGTTAGCTCAACGCTGTATGGATGAGGCACTTAAATATGCATTGGAAAGGAAAACATTTGGCGTACCAATTGCAAATCATCAAGCGGTGTCTTTCTTATTAGCTGACATGGCGATGGGAGTTGAAACATCAAGGTTAGCATACCAACGCGCTGCTTGGGAAGTCGATCAAGGTATTTACTTAATATAAAACATTTTTGTACAAACAATTTATAACTTTTTATTTAAGGTAAACGTAATAGCTACTATGCATCAATAGCAAAGTGTCATGCTGCTGATGTTGCAAATAAAATCGCATCTGACGCTGTTCAAATATTTGGTGGAAATGGTTTTAATACCGAATATCCAGTAGAAAAACTAATGCGGGATGCTAAAATTTATCAAATTTATGAAGGAACTTCACAAATTCAGCGTTTAATTATATCCAGAAATATGGTTGAAATGGCTAAAGCAACATCATCGTAAAGTCTTCATAGATGAACAATTGTTATTATTTCTGCTTAAGTTGAATACGTTCCTTACTTCAATCATGCAAAGAAATAAGTTTATTTTAAAATAAAGAAAAAGTGGAATATTAAACCTTTTGTTACCCAAAAACATAATAAAATGCATTACTTGGTTTTGATTAGATATATTACAATTTTAATAGGACATTTCGTATCTGCACCTAGAATGTGAGAACATTGAACATGGGAGATGCAGGCGAATAACTAGCGGAAGCCCAAAACTGCTACAAAGCAGACATTACTGCCATCCAGAAAATAAGATCGCATGGGCCGGGTAAAAAGTGAATGAAAACGGTGTGACATCTACTATTGATCGTGTTATTGTGAGCAGAAACAGCGACTATTCGGATGCGGATTTATGCCAGACATATGGAAGAAGTCTGATGTTTCCAAGACATTAGCCAACGCATTGTGACAATCCGCATCAAGGCCAAATTTACCAACAAAAGCCTTAGATGCGCTTACATTCCGACGGAGAAAAAGATGATATAACTAAGGATGATGTTAAAATCGTGCTGGGAGATTTGAACGCAAAGGTAGGAGGAGAAGACATCTTTAGCAGTATTTTCGGAAGATATAGTCTACACGACAACACGTCTGGTAACGGACTTAGGCTAATTGACTTTGCTACGGAACGAAATGCCACTATAGCCAGCACACGTTTTCCTCACCTCGATATCCATAAGCGGACATGGCGGTATCCAGATCAACGAACAGTCAACCAATTTGATCAAATTGGTATAGGTAGACAAGAGGCACGCATCCAGTATTTTGGATGTCCGGACACTCCGAGGGCCAACATCGACTCGGACCACTACCTTGTTACAGCCAAGGTAAGAATGCGGATATCCACCACGCCACAACAATCCAGAAATACTGTGAAAAAATTTAATGTCGAAAGACCGCCAAGGCCTTCGTCCAACGCGTATCCCTTAACCTCTCGATTCACAATGTCGATGAATAATGGCAACGGTGCCAACAAGCCATTAGATCAGCCGCAACTGATGTGCTAGGTTTCTCTCGGCCACCAGCAAGAAAGCCCTGGTTTGATGAGGAATGCCGACAGATGCTCGCAGCCAAGAACGAGGCAAATTTTACCAAAGTGTAAAACGTCAAAGCCAAGGATACAAGGAAACATCGTAGTTGCTAGACAGTCGATGCTGAATATATGGAAGAACCACTTCTGCAGACTGATAAACGGCGATGACGGACAACATTCCGCTGTCAGACAGAACGAACCATTTAATATTGGCAACCACCCGACCTACGTGAAGTGAGGATAGCAATATCTAAACTCATGCTTAATAAGGCCGCCGGAAATGACGGCCTTCCCACTGAGCTTTGTAAAGCTGGCGGAGAGGACTTGTCAAGTAACACCCACCAACTCATAAGCCAAATCTGGTCGGATGAAAGTATGCCTGTAAAATAAAACGTTTGCCCGATGCACAAAAAAGGAGACCCTCTGAACTTCGCCAACTACAGTGTCCTCAACATCGCCTACAAGATCCTATCTGCCGTAATATGTGAACGCCTGAAACCGTTTACCAACAACATGATCGGCCCTTAGCAGTGACCACAACCCATCAAATGTTTACACTTCGTCAGATCCTGGAAAAAATCCAAGAAGTCCAAATCAAATCGATACTCATCACCTATTTATCGATTTCAAAGCCGGATAAGACAGCATTTATAGAGACGATCTTTACAGAACCATGTCTAGTTTTGGTATACCGCCCAAACTCGTCCGTTTATGTAGGATGACGATGGAGAATTCTCGCTTCTCCATCAGGGTCAGAAACGACCTCACCGACACATTCGATACCAAAACAGGATTTAGGCAAGGCGTTGCTCTGTCATGTGACTTCTTCAATTTGATTTTTGAGAGGATTGTGCAAAACTCCCGACTAAACTAAGTAAGCCAAAAAACGTTTGCTTCATCACATTGCAAAATGATGTAATGTAATGTAATGATGAAAATGAATAAATTATCATAAAACATAAGTAAGAAATATATTTACAAAACTTGTTCAGTTTATGGGTCAAAAGATAAAGAAATTTATTGTTATTGCAGAATTTATTGAAATCACTCATTGTAGTTTTCCATATTCTGAATAGATGACGCTACATGTCGCTATGGAAATGAGATGAACAGATGAGCACACGAGACGAATATGCCGGCAGAACAAATTGTATACATGAACCCCTTTTCGTTGTGTTAGTAATTCTATAGAAATTGACATTCCTTGAATACTTTTGACAATTCGCAAGCTCTTAGGTTTGTGTGAGAGTATATGCAATAGAGTTGTTCATGAGACTATCTTCCTCCCAAGTGCGTTGTCTCTTTTTTAAAACGTCAAAATCGCTTGGAGGAAAACAATGTGATATTTTATATGGCGGGAGTACTAATTTTTGGATAATTTGCTTTGAAATATGAAAATATAAGTTGTTCAAAGTGAAACTCAAATTATGTATACATAACGATACTAAGAGAGTGTGTATAATTATAAAATAGAAATAAAAGGAGTGAAATTGATAACCAGTGCCATTGCAAAGCGTGAACATAAATCCGAGTGCAAATGAAGTTGATTAGTTTTCGTGTAGTAAAGATTATTATGTTCTCGTTTTCACAAACAACAACAACTCTGAATATTTTTATTTTGTTTATAAATTGTTCTGTTCTCATTTAGCACCTTTACACAATTTTCAAGCAATTTTAAAAAGGTTCAAAAAACAACCCCTGTCCCTTTCCAATGAATTTGCCATCAGACAAATGTCAAATGTATTTGTTTTCCTACAGATGCTGTCAGTTTTTCATTGCCACTGACGTTGTCCTGAACAACTCTATTAGGTACATTGATGTTGACTGCTCGACTCCCAAAACGCGTATGAGAGCCGAATGACATAACAATGTCAATGAACGAATCGAAGCGAAAAGCTATTATGGTCGTACAATACAAATTGCATGTGTTCGCAGAGCAGAGAACTGCATGCGGTCATATTTTTATATCTTGCGATAGACTCAGAAAAAAGCGGTGCAGGTGTATACCGCCATCGCAAGCTATGCGATAGTTGCGTTGAGAATATGTTCAACAAAGGAGTCAATGAGTGTATGGCTCTCTCGCATACTCGAGTGTTAAGCACCACCGCTTCTGAATGCTGCCGGCTCGCCTCGGTGTCAATTGCGGTATATGCGGTGTTTCTGCAAACACCGCAATTAATTCATGGAATATTCTACCAAACGCAAAATAAAAGGTATTTTAGTTTTGTTTTTACTTTTTTTTTTGAATGAAACATAAAACATTGTAAATGAACAAAATTAGTTATTATACGTTATAACAATAGAGCCTAACGAAGAGCAATCATTGCACTGCGGTGGCGGTTAACACATGTATCGCTTATTATAAATACTCACACCGCAAACACCGCTTATACTCAGAGTATATGAGTAAGAGAGAGTGTTTAACACCGCAATAGCGTTCGTGTTTTGAGTCAATGCGGTGGCGATAGTTTTTGTTTGCGATATTTTTGAGACTGAGTCATTTAAAAACCGAGTATACATGCGATGTATTGGAGAGTGCGGTGTATCGGTGCAGATCTCTGTCGCAGAGTTACTGAAGTGGTCGTCCGCAACCATCTTCTATTATAGTTCAGCCTTTAAGGAATGGCAAGGTAAATGTCAAACTATGCCAACCCATATTTTGCAATTTAATTTTTCCATATTTATAGATTTTCATTTACTTTTATCTATTCAGAATAATTATTCCTCAACATAAAATTAAGAAATAACCTAAATAAATCCATAATATTGGGTAATTCTACTGAAATCAAAAATCAGCTGTTTCAGTTTCATTCATATCTGAGTGTCCATGCATATCTGAGTCGCCAGTCATTTCCCCTCGAATGTTACGTGCCTGAAATGATCGATTGACCAATGAGATCAGTGAATCGGCAAAGTTAACTTGGTAAAACTTAAACCCGGAATGCGGCCAATGATAGCAATAACTGGACAATAAATCTGACATCCGGAACACGGCCGTTTTTTACAGCGGGTAATTTTGGCAATATGGTAAGTAACCTGCTCTCAATACTAATTCAAAGTGTGCTTCGGAGGCACATTCCATTCTAAGAGTGCTATATTTCTCTAGATACAATTTTAATTGAACCGTGTCTTTTAGTATTCTAAACAATTGCTTTTTGACACAACTAAAATAAATTTTAATATATTTACAGCTTTTTAGATTATAGTGATAAGCATACATTACTGATACCCTCTACCAAGGTGAGCTCCAGGGGCACATTTTCATTTCAATGTAATGTGTGACGAATAATAATCCAAACATATGAGAGGCTACAATCCGCTATGCGGATCGTTGAATACCCTATCCCATCCCATCATTTAAATTAATATCCTCAAAATATAGGCCTTATGGCGATGAAATATAGAAAATGACATTGTCACAATATATTGCTCAGACAGTTTCTCAAAATCTTTTGTGGTTCGACAAAAAATAACGTATTTCTATTGCTAATGCCTTGGGATGGGGTATACAAATGGTTTTTGTAAGAAAACGCCCCCAAAATGTGGGCGTAGGTGAAAATGATCTATGGACAAAATTGTGTAATGCGCCGTACAAAATAAAGCCCTGCTCAGATTGCGTGTCTGTGGCTTGTATCTTGCATCGCTGTCAAAAGAGAGATACATTTCTTGCATGAAGTTGCCCTCGATTCAACTTCAAGCTACAGATTCACGAAGATACACATAGTGTTAGCGCTTATGGGTTGCCTTGTTTTTAACTTGTCACACAGCTGCAGATATCGGCTACAGATACGCATTCTGATCGGCCCTCAATACTAAGAATTGTATCGGTATAAGAGTCAATCTTTTATTTTTGGCAGCACTGGGTAGAATCAGCCTTATGCATTTTTTTTTGTTTGTTTCGTTAAATATGAAATACAGTTTTTTTAATCAGGCGATAGTTGCGGCGTCTACGAGGGTATATTAGGGAGAGGTATGCGATTATTGAGACAGTTGTTTTTTTTGGACAAGGTGGGTGGACACTAGAGAGAGATTCGGTGAATAGTGGTACGCGTGGACGTGCGCTTAATTAATCGTGGCAAATTGCGCCAAATTAAGTATACAAATATTAAAGAATATCGTCGTCGGTTATTTTAAATAATTCCAAGTGAATGCAAACTGTGACTCTTATCATCTTTAAAAAAATAAACAACGAGAGAAACCCAGAAAAAAAAATTATTAAACAAAATTGAATTAGCCAGTCCAACCACGTGAATATCCGAAACCAATTTTAAGTGCCAAAAACTCTGTGCCCCCATAAAAAAAGAAAACGCATTGTCAAAAAAAATAAAAAAAAATAAAAACGTTGTTAAAAGTGCTACGCAAGTAAAAAAAAAAAAATCTGCTGGCGACCACATGCAGAAAAAGAACTAACACGCTAGATATTTAACAAAGTAAAAAAAACGAACAATAAAAAAATTAGGAAGGCGACAACGTTCCTGAAAAAGAAGGAAGAGGAGTCTCGAACCCTTCCAGTAATTCCATCACCACCTGTTCATCAGCACCATCATCATCTTCGTCGCTGTAGTCTTCGCAGTTATAGTTGGGTCACACTCCAACAATAAAATACATGAAGTGTAGAGAATATATATACATATATATAAATGTTATATAGAAGTCAAAATTTAAAATTCTTGTAAAAAAAAGGTGTTCATTTAAGATAAATTTATTTTATGAAAAGAAAAGTTCCCAAAATTGGAATTAAACTTAATTGCTTAACATTTTTTTTTATTAATTGAAATTAAAGTTTATTATTTAAGAGTTTTTTTTTAAAAAAAAAAAAAAAAAAAAAAAAAAACTAATTGAAAGTAAAATTAATTTAGAGCATACAAAATTTTTTTATATAAAACAAAAATTAATTACTAAAACCTGAAAAGAAGAAGAAACTTTAAGTTAAAACTAAAATTGATTAATTTAACCTGTAAAGAAAAAAAAAGAAACCTTAAAGTAAAACTAAAATTGATTAATTTAACCTGAAAAAAAAAAAAAGGAAACCTTAAATTAAAACTAAAATTTGTTGATTAAACTTGAAAAGAAAAAGAAACCTTAGAGTGAAACTAAAATTTGTTGAAATAAATCTGAAAAGAAAAAGAAATTTTAAATTAAAGGTTTCAATTTAAAACTAAAAGTAATTATATAAAACAAAAGAAAAAGGGAAGATTTAAATTGATATTTGATATTTAAAAACTAATTTTATAAATATAAATTTCATTGTACATAAATACTAATTGTTGTGTGTCCGTTATACATTTTCTTTTTTTCTTCCTACGCGTAAGCAGTAACAGCGACATCCATCCATCGTGCACGCTGGAGGAGGCGAAATCACCATATCGAAGCGTAGAAAGACGCTGAAAGAGGAGAGAAAAGAAGAAGGGTAGGAAGTTCTTGTTGTGTTGTTTTTTTTTGTACAGTATAATGAAAAAGAATAATTTTTATTTTATTTAAATGAAGGTTTCGAAGTTTTTTTTTTGTAATACTAAAAAAAAAAAAAAAAAAAAAATTTTCGTTAGATATAATAAATATTTTTCATGTGAAATTTTTTTGAAGTAAACATGTTGCGATAGTTTTTTTTTTCAATGAGAGTAATGGGGCAGAAGCAGTGATGTGGAAGTAGGGGGAAGTTTGTTTTTTTGTGATTTTCTTTGCAGCATTTTAGGGGTTCTTCATATTCGGCCGTAAAGAACCAATGGAGTGGATAGTCGAGTCCACATGGGAGGGTCTAAGGCCAAGGTTCCAGGACATCTTGGGAACCATCATTTTATTTTTTTTTCTATATCTTTCTTTTCGAAATTATTAAGTCTGGTCTGTTATTTTTTTTTACTCTCTTTATTTTTTTTTGTTTTGTTTTATTAAGATTTTTTTTTTTGAAGACACGTAATAAATCGTATCGGTTTGATAAGGTCAGGCAAAAACCCACCCCGTCGGCGAGCTAAGCCGTGCTATACGCAAGACGTGTCATCCGCCTGTCCCCTTATCTTTCCCCCTCTCACAACCCGAACCATAGCCGACGATCGGTGCTTGGTGAGATGGTTCAATTTTGAGGGGAACGTCTGCCAGAAAAGGTGAGTGGTTAACACTCAGCTTGGTGGGCGTTCGCTACAAAAATGGCGCCCAACGTGGGGCCGCGTTAGTGTCATCAGACGCTGACGTCAAGGCATTTCTTCTTTATGTATCCTTCGCATCTTTTAATGTACTTTTAGCATTATGCTAGCCTTGCCCCGAAATTTTTTTTGTTCTATTATCGAACAGTCCCTTATAGACTTTGTTTCCCTTGGTGTTTAACCGCGTTCATAATAATTCCCGTTGCTTTGAATTGATTACTAAGTAATCACGACCCATTAAGATATTAGCTTCATTTGTTAAACACAGTTCGTTAAATTTTATCTATCCTATCTCTCTTCTCTTTTTCCCCGAACATGAAGCACACTCTATCTACTCTTTATCTTTATTCTCCTACTATCCTAAGAAAATAAAATTTATTAATCGACAAACTAAACACCTTTTTAGATAGATTTCTCAAAGTAGTATTGGTTGGTAGTCCAAGAGGAAAAATCGGAAGTATTATCTTCTTAGTTGCGCCGCGTGCTACGAGAAAACAAAATATGAGTACTAGTTCTTCAGCTTTCTGTATACAACGTAAGTCCCGATCCGTAGTCTGCTGACTTGAGTTCGCGTTGCGACGTGGTTTACCGTAAGCGTGAGTAAGAAAAATGTACTTCGAATCTAAACCAACTTTTAGTCAGTGCGTTTTTGCCTAAGTCTCATGATTCGTAAAATATCATGATTGCGAGGTAAAAGCTGTGCATTTGACCATGACCATGTATGCTATTTTTATCAGACCCTAAGGATCACAATATTGTCTCTTAGCGATGCGACGTAGATAGCAAATCAAAAAAAAAAAAATGTTTTTAAACGTTTGCAAAGAAAAAACAAAAAGTCACAAAAACAAATTTGAAAATAACCCCCCCAATGAAGATCTACTGACCTCATCACTGTGGAAGAAATCCCCCAAAACTCTCATGAAATTATCTTGAATATGAACCCCTTCATAATTACAATTTGAATAATTTTATATATTTTTTTGATCTACATAGTTATTGTTGCAAATTTCAATTTGTTGTTTAATGCAAAACTTTTTGTATGAACTAAATATTTAAACTCATATATATATTATTGATTTTTTTTTGAATTTTTTTTTATTTTATTTGAGCACGATTCAAAGTGACCAAAATGTCGAAAAACACTGGTACAGATGAAGGTGCTGGTGCTGGTGCTGTTCCAAAAAGGAACCTGCGTAGTAACACTAATTTAGATGAGGAAAATCCTCAAGAAGCATTTAGGTCTTCAGGCAATTTGCTTCGCACACCGCAGGCCTTGTCAAAACAGGTTGAATCAAGTTCAGCTCAGGAGAATAACCGTCAAAGGTTAGAACGAAATGTGTTAGAAGACATTCGCGACTTCAACATAGAGGATGATAACACCGAATATACGCCAAAAAGTTTTCGAAAGCCAACGAACACGTCCAGGTTCGGACCTGAGATCGAAGACTATATTAATCAACGCGTAAATGAAATTCAGGAAGAACGTGCGCAAGAATTTAGTTCTATTGCCAGGAATACGTTACCCGCGGGCAACGCAAATGCCAATCGAAATCGTAACGCGAATAGGAACATAAACAATGTCAGGAACCGGAACACTAATGTGAGGCGACAGTGGAATCCTCAAATTTCTAGACACGAAAATTCAAGTCCAAGACTTAACGTTTTAGAACAAAATGTGAATCAGATTTCGCAAAGTTTATTAGAGATTACAAATAGACTTAGTATTATGAGTACAGGTAGCAACAATAGTAATAGACAGGAACCGGTTAGTCACGAAGTACGAGATCCTCCTCGAAATTTCACTAGCCGCATTGGAATTGACAAATGGTCAATAAAGTTTGATGGTTCAAATAAGACACCATCAATAGATGATTTTCTTTTTAGAATTGACTCTCTCAGAGTAACATATGGCTATACCTGGGAGCAAGTGCATTCACATTTTTATCTGTTAGTATCAGGAAGGGCTGAAGATTGGTATTGGCAATTCCGTAAGACCAATCGACAGTGCATGTGGCCCGATCTTCGGACTGCTCTTATAGAACAGTTTCGTAGTGTAGAATCGGACTACGAAATAAATAGGTTGATGGTTGACAGAAGACAAGGGCATTTTGAAGCCATAGATGACTTTTACAACGAAATCATTGCTATGAATTCTCGACTTCAAAACCCGAAAGCTTCATCAGAAGTATTGGAGATATTGCGACATAATGTCAAAGACCAGATATCGCAACTTATTTTTGCTTATCAACCGCGAAATTTGTCTGAGTTTTTGCATACGTGTCGCAAAGCAGAACGATTTCTCCAAAAACGAGATGCAGGTCGATATAATCGGCAGCCGAGGCAAGTAAATGAGATAGATCATTTTTACGACGAGGAACCTTTAGAGTTACCCGTTGAAGCACTATCCCCAAGTCATCCTCTGACTTTTAGGAACAACCAAGTTCCAAGAAATACAAGCAATTACAAGTGTTGGAATTGCGAAGAGATGGGTCATTCGTTCGTAGAATGTCCATCAGAAACAAGACGAGTGTTTTGTTATAAGTGCGGAACACTAGGGTACGTAACCCCAACATGTCCAAAATGTCGGGGAAACGCACGATCGAGCGAGAGAATCCCCGGGGCCTCTCGTTCGAACCCACACAACCCGGTGAAGTAAAACCCGAATTACCTGATTTACCCAATAACCCTGCAATTCAAATTCTCAGAAGTACACCAGACATTCAAAACGCACCAGTTAAATCTAGATCTACGTCTAAGTCCCTTCATCAACGTCGAGTTGAATACGAGGAAGCGCGAGCTAGAATCGTAACTCACAAAGTAACACCTCGAATCGAAAAGACCAGGCAACGGTATGCTTCTCGTAAAACCCAGAGAAAAGCAATTAGCTCAAGTGTCCTCAACAGAGCTAACGATTTAAGACCATACGCCAATGTCAGTATTTTTAATAAAAACATTTTAGGGTTACTAGACAGTGGAGCTAGCGTGTCCTGCCTTGGTAAAAACTGCATGGAACTAGTTAAGTCTGCTGGTGTTCCAATTCTTAAGCATTCATCTTTTGTTCAAACAGCCGATGGAGGCAAACAAAATATAGTAGGAAAAGTTATAACTGAAGTCACCTACCAAAATTCTGCAAAACATGTAGTTTTGTATTTAGTTCCATCACTTGACCAAGAACTTTATCTAGGGATCGATTTTTGGCGTGATTTTCAAATAGCTCCATTTCTCATATCATCGGTTGTTCAAAACGTTGATCAAGAAAAAGATCCAAATTTTCATGATTTGACGACAGACCAAACAGCTGAGCTGAAGAGAGTTGAAAGTTTATTTCCTTCCTTCGATCAGTTAGGTTTGGGAAAAACCCATGTCCAAGAACACGTTATTGACACTGGTGATGCAGCTCCCATTAAGCAACGACACTACCCTGTGTCGCCAGCAATCCAAAGTCTCATCTATGAAGAGCTGGATAGGATGATTTCTCTCGGTGTGATCGAAGAAAGCAACAGTTCCTGGAACTCACCTGTTGTTCTGGTTCGAAAGCCAGGAAAGAACCGATTATGCTTGGACTACCGAAAGGTGAACCAGGTCACCAAGAAAGACGCCTATCCGCTGCCTCATGTGGAGGGTTTGCTGAGCCGTCTTTCAGATACGCACTATATTTCTAGTGTTGATCTGAAAGACGCATTTTGGCAGATCCCCCTAGAGGCGGCTTCAAGAGAGAAAACGGCATTCACAGTACCGGGTAGACCGCTCTACCAATTTACTGTAATGCCATTTGGATTGTGTAACGCGGCGCAGCGTATGTGTCGCTTAATGGACAAAGTCATTCCAACAGAAATGAGAGATAAAGTATTCGTGTATTTGGACGATCTCCTTATTGTTTCGGCTGACCTAGATTCTCATTTAAAACTTCTAGCGTCAGTCGCAAATAAACTTCGACTAGCTGGTTTAACGATTAACCTCAAAAAGTCTCGATTTTGTTTCAGAGAACTGAAGTATTTGGGATTTGTAGTAGGTAGTGGATGCCTTAAAATAAATCAAGAGAGAGTTTCGACAATCGAAGAATTTCCTGAACCGAAAACTACTAAACAAGTCCGTCGCTTCTTAGGAATGACGGGCTGGTACAGGAGATTCATTCAGAACTATGCCTCAATCAGTTCCCCAATCACTGACACCCTGAAAAAGTCCAAAACGTTTGTGTTTACGGACGAAGCTAGAAAAGCCTTTGAAATTTTAAAAACTGCTCTAACATCCGCGCCTGTCTTAGTGAACGCTGACTTCTCAAAGCCTTTCATCATCCAATGTGATGCGTCATCAACTGGGATCGGTGGTGTGCTGACTCAACTAGATGAAAACGGCATAGAAAAGCCCATAGTTTATTTTTCGCAAAAGCTAAACAAAGCTCAACGCAATTATAGCGTTACGGAGCAAGAATGTTTAGCTGCAGTCCGTAGCGTTAAAAAATTTCGGCCGTATATTGAGGGACAAGCTTTTAAAGTAGTCACGGATCACGCATCACTGAAATGGCTAATGGGTCAGCGAGAACTACACGGAAGGTTAGCTCGGTGGAGTATGGAGCTTCAAGGTTACGACTTTGAAATTGAACACCGTAAAGGTTCATTGAATGTCGTCCCCGATACACTTTCGAGGATGTACATGGAAGAAGTCGAAGGAAGAAACCCTATTGTCGATGTCGATTTAACATCCGAAGAGTTTGAATCAGAAGAATATAAAGATTTGATCTCAACCATTGAGAAGAACAAAGACCGTCTACCAGACTTACAGGTATCGGACAGCTATGTTTATATGCGCACACAACACTATACCGGTAATGCACTAGAAGAAGACCAGAGCTGGAAGTTGTGGGTACCTTCAGCGATTACAGGTAGGCTCATCAAAGCTGCCCATAATTCACCACAAGCTGCTCATGGAGGCATTTCAAAAACTCTCGGTCGACTTCGTCAAATGTATTTTTGGCCAAATATGGTGCATCAAGTCCGCGCATATGTTAGTACCTGCGAAATCTGTAAGACGACGAAAGCCCCGAACCAAATTTTGCGTCCCCCGATGGGAAATCAAATAATAGTGGATCGTCCGTTTCAACATTTATATTTAGATCTACTAGGCCCGTATCCAAGATCCAAAATGGGAAATACCGTTTTGTTGATATGCCTTGACAAATTTACAAAGTATACTTTGATAGAGCCACTTTCTAAAGCGACAAGCGACAAAATCATAAAGTTTTTGGAAGAAAGAGTTTTCAGCCAGTTCGGAGTACCGGAAACTGTATTTACCGACAATGGTAGACAGTTTGTGGGAAAAGAGTTCCAAAATCTGCTGAAAGTATATGGTATCAAACATACTAAGACCGCTTTATATTCACCACACCCGAATGCATCAGAAAGGGTGAATAGATCAATTCTTTCTGCCATAAGAGCGTATTTAAAAGAAGACCATACGGATTGGGACGCAAACATTGTTGACATTGCGACCTCATTGAGATCGTCAGTTCATCAATCCATTAGAATGTCACCTTATGAAGCGCTCTTCAAACAAAAAATGGTCACACATGCATCGTCATATCCATTAATTCGGAACTTATCACTTTTAGGTAGCAATGAAGTTGAAGTACTTCCTAGTTCAATACGAGCACAAGCACTCAACGACAAAATAAAGGAGTACTTGCTAAAAGCCCACATACGAAACGAGAGGACTTACAACACCCGTGTGAAGCAAGTCAAATTTTTACCTGGCCAGGAAATATATAGACGAAACTTCATACTCAGCGATTTCACAAAAAACGTGAATGCAAAATTGTGCAACAAATTTGTCAAATGTCGCATAAAGACACAAGTTGGAAAATCAATGTATGAAGTTGAAGATTTGAATGGGAAAGCGATAGGAGTTTATCACGCGAAGGATTTGCGGCAATAAACCTGCAGTCAGATTGGAATAAATTGTTTGCTAACTATCTTACAGTAATTACTTAAAATAATGTCTTAAAATAGTTACTTACTACATGTAAGACTACAATCCGTTGATGATGAGAACAATTCCGATGGTATTGGCAAAAGTAGTTTCACCGACTCGATCCTATGGTTAGAAATTATATTGTCCACCTGAAAAAAAAAAGAAAGAAGCAAACATTAGAATCTTATTCGTCGCAAAATGCTGTTGAAACGATACATACAACCTACCTATCTGCAATTGAGATTTATATTCAGGTCCAGCATCCCCATTGCGTTCGCGACAAATGTTTTTTTTGATTTTATTCACTTCTTGAAAGTGATGTAAATATGAGATTGTCTCAACTCCCAAATGTACCATGAAGGTGACAATGTGTGCACACAAGTATTGCTGGAGGTTGGATCCTTTTTTTTTTCGATCGCTGGATGTGGTTAATGCCATTTAGATTTTTTTTTTTGTTTTCTTTCTCACTAGAGCTAACTTTTGGAAACCGTAAAGCGTAAACAACAATTCAAACGAACATTGTAGTTGTTTACATTTGCCAACGTTTGTTTATAATTTAGGAGATGACATTGACAATTCGAAATGACAAATACAACGAGTGCGAAGTTAGTCGCGTTTTTAGTTGTAAAGATATACTGATGGGACGGACACAATGGTGGCATTCAGCAACACTTAATTCTGGTTTAGCACTAATTTTTTTTTGAATTTACGTGATTATGCATCAGTATGTTTACGCCCTAAGCCCGTTTAAATAGGGAAGAGTTGGAAATTGTGGGTTTGAAGCCAGTCATCTGTGTTCAGTGCAAAATTCAGAGAGAAGTTCCGAAATGGTGATGCCAGTAGCTTACAGTTACACATGCAAATGTGAGTTTCATTAGTTCGATGCAGTAAAAGAAACGCAATGGCGGTAAACAGGAGTGCCCGGAGCCGGAATATATCGGACCAAAGAAGGAAAATTAAAAATAGTGCAGAACAAAAAGTATTAATTTATAAAGTAAAGTCAATTAAAAGTTACAAAGAAGCAAACCAATGTGGAAGAGCGTGGATAAGACGAAAGAAAAAGAAAAAAAAGATGTGAAGGTGCGTACCTACATTTTAGTATTGACACATTGCTGACAATTTATGGTGTGTGATATTTTTTTTTAAAGGCAAGGCATTCTTTTCAACCTCAAGCGGGCTAGGTTAACCTGCCGTTGAAGTTGTTTTGTGTAATGCGCCGTACAAAATAAAGCCCTGCTCAGATTGCGTGTCTGTGGCTTGTATCTTGCATCGCTGTCAAAAGAGAGATACATTTCTTGCATGAAGTTGCCCTCGATTCAACTTCAAGCTACAGATTCACGAAGATACACATAGTGTTAGCGCTTATGGGTTGCCTTGTTTTTAACTTGTCACACAGCTGCAGATATCGGCTACAGATACGCATTCTGATCGGCCCTCAATACTAAGAATTGTATCGGTATAAGAGTCAATCTTTTATTTTTGGCAGCACTGGGTAGAATCAGCCTTATGCATTTTTTTTTGTTTGTTTCGTTAAATATGAAATACAGTTTTTTTAATCAGGCGATAGTTGCGGCGTCTACGAGGGTATATTAGGGAGAGGTATGCGATTATTGAGACAGTTGTTTTTTTTGGACAAGGTGGGTGGACACTAGAGAGAGATTCGGTGAATAGTGGTACGCGTGGACGTGCGCTTAATTAATCGTGGCAAATTGCGCCAAATTAAGTATACAAATATTAAAGAATATCGTCGTCGGTTATTTTAAATAATTCCAAGTGAATGCAAACTGTGACTCTTATCATCTTTAAAAAAATAAACAACGAGAGAAACCCAGAAAAAAAAATTATTAAACAAAATTGAATTAGCCAGTCCAACCACGTGAATATCCGAAACCAATTTTAAGTGCCAAAAACTCTGTGCCCCCATAAAAAAAGAAAACGCATTGTCAAAAAAAATAAAAAAAAATAAAAACGTTGTTAAAAGTGCTACGCAAGTAAAAAAAAAAAAATCTGCTGGCGACCACATGCAGAAAAAGAACTAACACGCTAGATATTTAACAAAGTAAAAAAAACGAACAATAAAAAAATTAGGAAGGCGACAACGTTCCTGAAAAAGAAGGAAGAGGAGTCTCGAACCCTTCCAGTAATTCCATCACCACCTGTTCATCAGCACCATCATCATCTTCGTCGCTGTAGTCTTCGCAGTTATAGTTGGGTCACACTCCAACAATAAAATACATGAAGTGTAGAGAATATATATACATATATATAAATGTTATATAGAAGCATTGTATATGAAACTAATAGTACTATCACTTTGGCAAATCGATGGTGGTGCCTCTATCGGCGCGAGATACTACTAGGCCAAAGAGGGCTGAAAATTTTACGCTCTCCTTATTAGATTTAATGGAGATCCACTCACATAATTTACACAGTTCTACTCTAAAATTAAACCAATCGCATGCCAATATACTATTTCTTTCTCGCTCATTTTGTCAAATACGAAAGCTAAGTGAGTTACTGTATTGCAATGCGATATGCGAATTGCGAGTATGCCAATGCCATACCAACCGCCGATATGAGCAAAAGCAATTGCATTTCATATCTCAATCGCAGTGCTGCAAAGCCATTTGCTGAGGGATGTTGTACATGTCTTGTTTCATACTTTACTCAGATTCAAATTTTATTTTCGTATTTTTTTGTTAATCTACTCAATGTATTAAAATTTGAGCCTGAGTGAATAATGCAGCATACATAATGTACGATGTTCCCATTTCCCATCACATAACATCTTTGTCCACGTATAGCATGCACTCTGCTTCAACTGAATGATCGGTTTTTGGAGTATTTTGTTTTTGTGTGTGCTTTATAGATACTGATCGCTCATTTTCAACCAATGTTTTGGTGAAGTGCAGTGGCACTGGCAAGTTTTGATACATAGTTTGTAGCGAAATAATTTAGCTAGATATATCTCAAAGTATATGGATCGACTCAGAACCAATAGCTGAGTCGATTAAGCCATGTCTGTCCGTCCGTCTGTACGTCACCAGTTTTTGGGCCTTAAATTTTGAGCTAGAAGGATGAAATTTGGTACACGTACTCTTTGTTGCTCCCAGCAGAACAAGTATTCAAAATTATGAAATCCGCCCACTATATTTCGTCAGCATAAAGGTTTTTGCCAAGCCCACTTTTTGGGCGCGTTTTTAATAAAATACTTTTTTTGGCAAATTTTAAAATTTTCGAAAAAAAATTTTATGCACAATCATTGGTAGTATAAATTTGAACATTTCGTCAATAGACCATTTTAACCCACGCCCACTTTTTGGGGGCGTTTTCCTACAAAGACTATTTGTATGCCCTACCCCAAGGCATATGCAATACAAACACATTCTTTTTTGTCGAACCACAAAAGGTTTTGATAAATCATAAATCTAAAGGTGGAATACAAAATTCTGTCCCGCGTTGCATTTTCGATACACCGAAAAGATTAAAATATGATAAGGAGTATAATTTAGAGAAAAACGTTGACTTGCAATTGCAGGAAAAACAAGTCGATGTTGAAACATTTGTTAGCATGTAACTTTTTCATAAGGTAAATGCACGTTGGACATACAATGAAAAAGATTTGTGTCTAAAGTTTTTTATAAGTCTCTTTCATAATAATTCCATATGCTGAACACCGGATTTAGCTTACTATCTGTAAGCATAATATATGGATGGCATTCATCTTTGAGTTTACCGGCTGGGTTCTCTACCCAAATAATTGAACTATTGAAATGTAAGGCCAAGACCATGTCAAATATACAAAAAAGATGTGTTCTGATTTTTGATGAAATGGCAATAAAGACCGAGCTTGATTATAACACGAAAACGGATATGATATACGGGTTTTCGGATTTTGGGGAGCTGGGAAGGCACACCACTGTTGCTTCAAAGGTTATGGTATTCACACTTAGAGGATTAAATATGAATTGGGAGCAAACCATATCATATTATATAGGATGCCAAAAGGGTGAGAACATCCGAACCGAGATATTGAAATTAACAGTTACCAAAATATTAGAATGTGGATTTGAAGTTATTGCTGTATGCTGTGACCAGGGCAGTAACAATAGAAAAGCATGTAAATTACTGGGAGCAGCTGAAAATAAGCCGTTTTTTGAAATCTCGGACCAGGTAATTTTTCTTTTATATGACTACCCGCATTTATTCAAAAGCCTGCGAAGTTGTTGTTAAAAAATAATATTCGCATAGCTGATGATATCGTTTCTTGGGGAACACTTGTCAAACTGTTTGAAGAAGATTCCAAGAATATCTTATATATCGTCTAATATGCTACCTCTTTGGAGACGTGGAAAAGCATATTGAAGTTATCACCTCACCTCTGTATATTACTCATTATCTTATTTAGTTTAGTGCGAGTACGCCAAAACCGGTTTGTTCTTGTTTGCACTCTTCAAGTCACTCATAAACACACTCATTATAATATTATTTACTCTATTCAGAAAGAGTGAACAAATGTTTCTTCTCTCGTGAGAAACGATCGATCTCCCCCTAGGCGGCTGGAGACAGAAATAAAAAAATTGCCGTGATGATACTACTATAAGCTTCATATACAATGATAGAAGTCAAAATTTAAAATTCTTGTAAAAAAAAGGTGTTCATTTAAGATAAATTTATTTCATGAAAAGAAAAGTTCCCAAAATTGGAATTAAACTTAATTGCTTAACATTTTTTTTTATTAATTGAAATTAAAGTTTATTATTTAAGAGTTTTTTTTAAAAAAAAAAAAAAAAAAAAAAAACTAATTGAAAGTAAAATTAATTTAGAGCATACAAAATTTTTTTATATAAAACAAAAATTAATTACTAAAACCTGAAAAGAAGAAGAAACTTTAAGTTAAAACTAAAATTGATTAATTTAACCTGTAAAGAAAAAAAAAGAAACCTTAAAGTAAAACTAAAATTGATTAATTTAACCTGAAAAAAAAAAAAAAGGAAACCTTAAATTAAAACTAAAATTTGTTGATTAAACTTGAAAAGAAAAAGAAACCTTAGAGTGAAACTAAAATTTGTTGAAATAAATCTGAAAAGAAAAAGAAATTTTAAATTAAAGGTTTCAATTTAAAACTAAAAGTAATTATATAAAACAAAAGAAAAAGGGAAGATTTAAATTGATATTTGATATTTAAAAACTAATTTTATAAATATAAATTTCATTGTACATAAATACTAATTGTTGTGTGTCCGTTATACATTTTCTTTTTTTCTTCCTACGCGTAAGCAGTAACAGCGACATCCATCCATCGTGCACGCTGGAGGAGGCGAAATCACCATATCGAAGCGTAGAAAGACGCTGAAAGAGGAGAGAAAAGAAGAAGGGTAGGAAGTTCTTGTTGTGTTGTTTTTTTTTGTACAGTATAATGAAAAAGAATAATTTTTATTTTATTTAAATGAAGGTTTCGAAGTTTTTTTTTTGTAATACTAAAAAAAAAAAAAAAAAAATGTTCGTTAGATATAATAAATATTTTTCATGTGAAATTTTTTTGAAGTAAACATGTTGCGATAGTTTTTTTTTTTCAATGAGAGTAATGGGGCAGAAGCAGTGATGTGGAAGTAGGGGGAAGTTTGTTTTTTTGTGATTTTCTTTGCAGCATTTTAGGGGTTCTTCATATTCGGCCGTAAAGAACCAATGGAGTGGATAGTCGAGTCCACATGGGAGGGTCTAAGGCCAAGGTTCCAGGACATCTTGGGAACCATCATTTTATTTTTTTTTCTATATCTTTCTTTTCGAAATTATTAAGTCTGGTCTGTTATTTTTTTTTACTCTCTTTATTTTTTTTTGTTTTGTTTTATTAAGATTTTTTTTTTTGAAGACACGTAATAAATCGTATCGGTTTGATAAGGTCAGGCAAAAACCCACCCCGTCGGCGAGCTAAGCCGTGCTATACGCAAGACGTGTCATCCGCCTGTCCCCTTATCTTTCCCCCTCTCACAACCCGAACCATAGCCGACGATCGGTGCTTGGTGAGATGGTTCAATTTTGAGGGGAACGTCTGCCAGAAAAGGTGAGTGGTTAACACTCAGCTTGGTGGGCGTTCGCTACAAAAATGGCGCCCAACGTGGGGCCGCGTTAGTGTCATCAGACGCTGACGTCAAGGCATTTCTTCTTTATGTATCCTTCGCATCTTTTAATGTACTTTTAGCATTATGCTAGCCTTGCCCCGAAATTTTTTTTGTTCTATTATCGAACAGTCCCTTATAGACTTTGTTTCCCTTGGTGTTTAACCGCGTTCATAATAATTCCCGTTGCTTTGAATTGATTACTAAGTAATCACGACCCATTAAGATATTAGCTTCATTTGTTAAACACAGTTCGTTAAATTTTATCTATCCTATCTCTCTTCTCTTTTTCCCCGAACATGAAGCACACTCTATCTACTCTTTATCTTTATTCTCCTACTATCCTAAGAAAATAAAATTTATTAATCGACAAACTAAACACCTTTTTAGATAGATTTCTCAAAGTAGTATTGGTTGGTAGTCCAAGAAGAAAAATCGGAAGTATTATCTTCTTAGTTGCGCCGCGTGCTACGAGAAAACAAAATATGAGTACTAGTTCTTCAGCTTTCTGTATACAACGTAAGTCCCGATCCGTAGTCTGCTGACTTGAGTTCGCGTTGCGACGTGGTTTACCGTAAGCGTGAGTAAGAAAAATGTACTTCGAATCTAAACCAACTTTTAGTCAGTGCGTTTTTGCCTAAGTCTCATGATTCGTAAAATATCATGATTGCGAGGTAAAAGCTGTGCATTTGACCATGACCATGTATGCTATTTTTATCAGACCCTAAGGATCACAATATTGTCTCTTAGCGATGCGACGTAGATAGCAAATCAAAAAAAAAAAAATGTTTTTAAACGTTTGCAAAGAAAAAACAAAAAGTCACAAAAACAAATTTGAAAATAACCCCCCCAATGAAGATCTACTGACCTCATCACTGTGGAAGAAATCCCCCAAAACTCTCATGAAATTATCTTGAATATGAACCCCTTCATAATTACAATTTGAATAATTTTATATATTTTTTTGATCTACATAGTTATTGTTGCAAATTTCAATTTGTTGTTTAATGCAAAACTTTTTGTATGAACTAAATATTTAAACTCATATATATATTATTGATTTTTTTTTGAATTTTTTTTTATTTTATTTGAGCACGATTCAAAGTGACCAAAATGTCGAAAAACACTGGTACAGATGAAGGTGCTGGTGCTGGTGCTGTTCCAAAAAGGAACCTGCGTAGTAACACTAATTTAGATGAGGAAAATCCTCAAGAAGCATTTAGGTCTTCAGGCAATTTGCTTCGCACACCGCAGGCCTTGTCAAAACAGGTTGAATCAAGTTCAGCTCAGGAGAATAACCGTCAAAGGTTAGAACGAAATGTGTTAGAAGACATTCGCGACTTCAACATAGAGGATGATAACACCGAATATACGCCAAAAAGTTTTCGAAAGCCAACGAACACGTCCAGGTTCGGACCTGAGATCGAAGACTATATTAATCAACGCGTAAATGAAATTCAGGAAGAACGTGCGCAAGAATTTAGTTCTATTGCCAGGAATACGTTACCCGCGGGCAACGCAAATGCCAATCGAAATCGTAACGCGAATAGGAACATAAACAATGTCAGGAACCGGAACACTAATGTGAGGCGACAGTGGAATCCTCAAATTTCTAGACACGAAAATTCAAGTCCAAGACTTAACGTTTTAGAACAAAATGTGAATCAGATTTCGCAAAGTTTATTAGAGATTACAAATAGACTTAGTATTATGAGTACAGGTAGCAACAATAGTAATAGACAGGAACCGGTTAGTCACGAAGTACGAGATCCTCCTCGAAATTTCACTAGCCGCATTGGAATTGACAAATGGTCAATAAAGTTTGATGGTTCAAATAAGACACCATCAATAGATGATTTTCTTTTTAGAATTGACTCTCTCAGAGTAACATATGGCTATACCTGGGAGCAAGTGCATTCACATTTTTATCTGTTAGTATCAGGAAGGGCTGAAGATTGGTATTGGCAATTCCGTAAGACCAATCGACAGTGCATGTGGCCCGATCTTCGGACTGCTCTTATAGAACAGTTTCGTAGTGTAGAATCGGACTACGAAATAAATAGGTTGATGGTTGACAGAAGACAAGGGCATTTTGAAGCCATAGATGACTTTTACAACGAAATCATTGCTATGAATTCTCGACTTCAAAACCCGAAAGCTTCATCAGAAGTATTGGAGATATTGCGACATAATGTCAAAGACCAGATATCGCAACTTATTTTTGCTTATCAACCGCGAAATTTGTCTGAGTTTTTGCATACGTGTCGCAAAGCAGAACGATTTCTCCAAAAACGAGATGCAGGTCGATATAATCGGCAGCCGAGGCAAGTAAATGAGATAGATCATTTTTACGACGAGGAACCTTTAGAGTTACCCGTTGAAGCACTATCCCCAAGTCATCCTCTGACTTTTAGGAACAACCAAGTTCCAAGAAATACAAGCAATTACAAGTGTTGGAATTGCGAAGAGATGGGTCATTCGTTCGTAGAATGTCCATCAGAAACAAGACGAGTGTTTTGTTATAAGTGCGGAACACTAGGGTACGTAACCCCAACATGTCCAAAATGTCGGGGAAACGCACGATCGAGCGAGAGAATCCCCGGGGCCTCTCGTTCGAACCCACACAACCCGGTGAAGTAAAACCCGAATTACCTGATTTACCCAATAACCCTGCAATTCAAATTCTCAGAAGTACACCAGACATTCAAAACGCACCAGTTAAATCTAGATCTACGTCTAAGTCCCTTCATCAACGTCGAGTTGAATACGAGGAAGCGCGAGCTAGAATCGTAACTCACAAAGTAACACCTCGAATCGAAAAGACCAGGCAACGGTATGCTTCTCGTAAAACCCAGAGAAAAGCAATTAGCTCAAGTGTCCTCAACAGAGCTAACGATTTAAGACCATACGCCAATGTCAGTATTTTTAATAAAAACATTTTAGGGTTACTAGACAGTGGAGCTAGCGTGTCCTGCCTTGGTAAAAACTGCATGGAACTAGTTAAGTCTGCTGGTGTTCCAATTCTTAAGCATTCATCTTTTGTTCAAACAGCCGATGGAGGCAAACAAAATATAGTAGGAAAAGTTATAACTGAAGTCACCTACCAAAATTCTGCAAAACATGTAGTTTTGTATTTAGTTCCATCACTTGACCAAGAACTTTATCTAGGGATCGATTTTTGGCGTGATTTTCAAATAGCTCCATTTCTCATATCATCGGTTGTTCAAAACGTTGATCAAGAAAAAGATCCAAATTTTCATGATTTGACGACAGACCAAACAGCTGAGCTGAAGAGAGTTGAAAGTTTATTTCCTTCCTTCGATCAGTTAGGTTTGGGAAAAACCCATGTCCAAGAACACGTTATTGACACTGGTGATGCAGCTCCCATTAAGCAACGACACTACCCTGTGTCGCCAGCAATCCAAAGTCTCATCTATGAAGAGCTGGATAGGATGATTTCTCTCGGTGTGATCGAAGAAAGCAACAGTTCCTGGAACTCACCTGTTGTTCTGGTTCGAAAGCCAGGAAAGAACCGATTATGCTTGGACTACCGAAAGGTGAACCAGGTCACCAAGAAAGACGCCTATCCGCTGCCTCATGTGGAGGGTTTGCTGAGCCGTCTTTCAGATACGCACTATATTTCTAGTGTTGATCTGAAAGACGCATTTTGGCAGATCCCCCTAGAGGCGGCTTCAAGAGAGAAAACGGCATTCACAGTACCGGGTAGACCGCTCTACCAATTTACTGTAATGCCATTTGGATTGTGTAACGCGGCGCAGCGTATGTGTCGCTTAATGGACAAAGTCATTCCAACAGAAATGAGAGATAAAGTATTCGTGTATTTGGACGATCTCCTTATTGTTTCGGCTGACCTAGATTCTCATTTAAAACTTCTAGCGTCAGTCGCAAATAAACTTCGACTAGCTGGTTTAACGATTAACCTCAAAAAGTCTCGATTTTGTTTCAGAGAACTGAAGTATTTGGGATTTGTAGTAGGTAGTGGATGCCTTAAAATAAATCAAGAGAGAGTTTCGACAATCGAAGAATTTCCTGAACCGAAAACTACTAAACAAGTCCGTCGCTTCTTAGGAATGACGGGCTGGTACAGGAGATTCATTCAGAACTATGCCTCAATCAGTTCCCCAATCACTGACACCCTGAAAAAGTCCAAAACGTTTGTGTTTACGGACGAAGCTAGAAAAGCCTTTGAAATTTTAAAAACTGCTCTAACATCCGCGCCTGTCTTAGTGAACGCTGACTTCTCAAAGCCTTTCATCATCCAATGTGATGCGTCATCAACTGGGATCGGTGGTGTGCTGACTCAACTAGATGAAAACGGCATAGAAAAGCCCATAGTTTATTTTTCGCAAAAGCTAAACAAAGCTCAACGCAATTATAGCGTTACGGAGCAAGAATGTTTAGCTGCAGTCCGTAGCGTTAAAAAATTTCGGCCGTATATTGAGGGACAAGCTTTTAAAGTAGTCACGGATCACGCATCACTGAAATGGCTAATGGGTCAGCGAGAACTACACGGAAGGTTAGCTCGGTGGAGTATGGAGCTTCAAGGTTACGACTTTGAAATTGAACACCGTAAAGGTTCATTGAATGTCGTCCCCGATACACTTTCGAGGATGTACATGGAAGAAGTCGAAGGAAGAAACCCTATTGTCGATGTCGATTTAACATCCGAAGAGTTTGAATCAGAAGAATATAAAGATTTGATCTCAACCATTGAGAAGAACAAAGACCGTCTACCAGACTTACAGGTATCGGACAGCTATGTTTATATGCGCACACAACACTATACCGGTAATGCACTAGAAGAAGACCAGAGCTGGAAGTTGTGGGTACCTTCAGCGATTACAGGTAGGCTCATCAAAGCTGCCCATAATTCACCACAAGCTGCTCATGGAGGCATTTCAAAAACTCTCGGTCGACTTCGTCAAATGTATTTTTGGCCAAATATGGTGCATCAAGTCCGCGCATATGTTAGTACCTGCGAAATCTGTAAGACGACGAAAGCCCCGAACCAAATTTTGCGTCCCCCGATGGGAAATCAAATAATAGTGGATCGTCCGTTTCAACATTTATATTTAGATCTACTAGGCCCGTATCCAAGATCCAAAATGGGAAATACCGTTTTGTTGATATGCCTTGACAAATTTACAAAGTATACTTTGATAGAGCCACTTTCTAAAGCGACAAAATCATAAAGTTTTTGGAAGAAAGAGTTTTCAGCCAGTTCGGAGTACCGGAAACTGTATTTACCGACAATGGTAGACAGTTTGTGGGAAAAGAGTTCCAAAATCTGCTGAAAGTATATGGTATCAAACATACTAAGACCGCTTTATATTCACCACACCCGAATGCATCAGAAAGGGTGAATAGATCAATTCTTTCTGCCATAAGAGCGTATTTAAAAGAAGACCATACGGATTGGGACGCAAACATTGTTGACATTGCGACCTCATTGAGATCGTCAGTTCATCAATCCATTAGAATGTCACCTTATGAAGCGCTCTTCAAACAAAAAATGGTCACACATGCATCGTCATATCCATTAATTCGGAACTTATCACTTTTAGGTAGCAATGAAGTTGAAGTACTTCCTAGTTCAATACGAGCACAAGCACTCAACGACAAAATAAAGGAGTACTTGCTAAAAGCCCACATACGAAACGAGAGGACTTACAACACCCGTGTGAAGCAAGTCAAATTTTTACCTGGCCAGGAAATATATAGACGAAACTTCATACTCAGCGATTTCACAAAAAACGTGAATGCAAAATTGTGCAACAAATTTGTCAAATGTCGCATAAAGACACAAGTTGGAAAATCAATGTATGAAGTTGAAGATTTGAATGGGAAAGCGATAGGAGTTTATCACGCGAAGGATTTGCGGCAATAAACCTGCAGTCAGATTGGAATAAATTGTTTGCTAACTATCTTACAGTAATTACTTAAAATAATGTCTTAAAATAGTTACTTACTACATGTAAGACTACAATCCGTTGATGATGAGAACAATTCCGATGGTATTGGCAAAAGTAGTTTCACCGACTCGATCCTATGGTTAGAAATTATATTGTCCACCTGAAAAAAAAAAGAAAGAAGCAAACATTAGAATCTTATTCGTCGCAAAATGCTGTTGAAACGATACATACAACCTACCTATCTGCAATTGAGATTTATATTCAGGTCCAGCATCCCCATTGCGTTCGCGACAAATGTTTTTTTTGATTTTATTCACTTCTTGAAAGTGATGTAAATATGAGATTGTCTCAACTCCCAAATGTACCATGAAGGTGACAATGTGTGCACACAAGTATTGCTGGAGGTTGGATCCTTTTTTTTTTCGATCGCTGGATGTGGTTAATGCCATTTAGATTTTTTTTTTTGTTTTCTTTCTCACTAGAGCTAACTTTTGGAAACCGTAAAGCGTAAACAACAATTCAAACGAACATTGTAGTTGTTTACATTTGCCAACGTTTGTTTATAATTTAGGAGATGACATTGACAATTCGAAATGACAAATACAACGAGTGCGAAGTTAGTCGCGTTTTTAGTTGTAAAGATATACTGATGGGACGGACACAATGGTGGCATTCAGCAACACTTAATTCTGGTTTAGCACTAATTTTTTTTTGAATTTACGTGATTATGCATCAGTATGTTTACGCCCTAAGCCCGTTTAAATAGGGAAGAGTTGGAAATTGTGGGTTTGAAGCCAGTCATCTGTGTTCAGTGCAAAATTCAGAGAGAAGTTCCGAAATGGTGATGCCAGTAGCTTACAGTTACACATGCAAATGTGAGTTTCATTAGTTCGATGCAGTAAAAGAAACGCAATGGCGGTAAACAGGAGTGCCCGGAGCCGGAATATATCGGACCAAAGAAGGAAAATTAAAAATAGTGCAGAACAAAAAGTATTAATTTATAAAGTAAAGTCAATTAAAAGTTACAAAGAAGCAAACCAATGTGGAAGAGCGTGGATAAGACGAAAGAAAAAGAAAAAAAAGATGTGAAGGTGCGTACCTACATTTTAGTATTGACACATTGCTGACAATTTATGGTGTGTGATATTTTTTTTTAAAGGCAAGGCATTCTTTTCAACCTCAAGCGGGCTAGGTTAACCTGCCGTTGAAGTTGTTTTGTGTAATGCGCCGTACAAAATAAAGCCCTGCTCAGATTGCGTGTCTGTGGCTTGTATCTTGCATCGCTGTCAAAAGAGAGATACATTTCTTGCATGAAGTTGCCCTCGATTCAACTTCAAGCTACAGATTCACGAAGATACACATAGTGTTAGCGCTTATGGGTTGCCTTGTTTTTAACTTGTCACACAGCTGCAGATATCGGCTACAGATACGCATTCTGATCGGCCCTCAATACTAAGAATTGTATCGGTATAAGAGTCAATCTTTTATTTTTGGCAGCACTGGGTAGAATCAGCCTTATGCATTTTTTTTTGTTTGTTTCGTTAAATATGAAATACAGTTTTTTTAATCAGGCGATAGTTGCGGCGTCTACGAGGGTATATTAGGGAGAGGTATGCGATTATTGAGACAGTTGTTTTTTTTGGACAAGGTGGGTGGACACTAGAGAGAGATTCGGTGAATAGTGGTACGCGTGGACGTGCGCTTAATTAATCGTGGCAAATTGCGCCAAATTAAGTATACAAATATTAAAGAATATCGTCGTCGGTTATTTTAAATAATTCCAAGTGAATGCAAACTGTGACTCTTATCATCTTTAAAAAAATAAACAACGAGAGAAACCCAGAAAAAAAAATTATTAAACAAAATTGAATTAGCCAGTCCAACCACGTGAATATCCGAAACCAATTTTAAGTGCCAAAAACTCTGTGCCCCCATAAAAAAAGAAAACGCATTGTCAAAAAAAATAAAAAAAAATAAAAACGTTGTTAAAAGTGCTACGCAAGTAAAAAAAAAAAAATCTGCTGGCGACCACATGCAGAAAAAGAACTAACACGCTAGATATTTAACAAAGTAAAAAAAACGAACAATAAAAAAATTAGGAAGGCGACAACGTTCCTGAAAAAGAAGGAAGAGGAGTCTCGAACCCTTCCAGTAATTCCATCACCACCTGTTCATCAGCACCATCATCATCTTCGTCGCTGTAGTCTTCGCAGTTATAGTTGGGTCACACTCCAACAATAAAATACATGAAGTGTAGAGAATATATATACATATATATAAATGTTATATAGAAGTCAAAATTTAAAATTCTTGTAAAAAAAAGGTGTTCATTTAAGATAAATTTATTTCATGAAAAGAAAAGTTCCCAAAATTGGAATTAAACTTAATTGCTTAACATTTTTTTTTATTAATTGAAATTAAAGTTTATTATTTAAGAGTTTTTTTTAAAAAAAAAAAAAAAAAAAAAAAAACTAATTGAAAGTAAAATTAATTTAGAGCATACAAAATTTTTTTATATAAAACAAAAATTAATTACTAAAACCTGAAAAGAAGAAGAAACTTTAAGTTAAAACTAAAATTGATTAATTTAACCTGTAAAGAAAAAAAAAGAAACCTTAAAGTAAAACTAAAATTGATTAATTTAACCTGAAAAAAAAAAAAAAGGAAACCTTAAATTAAAACTAAAATTTGTTGATTAAACTTGAAAAGAAAAAGAAACCTTAGAGTGAAACTAAAATTTGTTGAAATAAATCTGAAAAGAAAAAGAAATTTTAAATTAAAGGTTTCAATTTAAAACTAAAAGTAATTATATAAAACAAAAGAAAAAGGGAAGATTTAAATTGATATTTGATATTTAAAAACTAATTTTATAAATATAAATTTCATTGTACATAAATACTAATTGTTGTGTGTCCGTTATACATTTTCTTTTTTTCTTCCTACGCGTAAGCAGTAACAGCGACATCCATCCATCGTGCACGCTGGAGGAGGCGAAATCACCATATCGAAGCGTAGAAAGACGCTGAAAGAGGAGAGAAAAGAAGAAGGGTAGGAAGTTCTTGTTGTGTTGTTTTTTTTTGTACAGTATAATGAAAAAGAATAATTTTTATTTTATTTAAATGAAGGTTTCGAAGTTTTTTTTTTGTAATACTAAAAAAAAAAAAAAAAAAAATGTTCGTTAGATATAATAAATATTTTTCATGTGAAATTTTTTTGAAGTAAACATGTTGCGATAGTTTTTTTTTTCAATGAGAGTAATGGGGCAGAAGCAGTGATGTGGAAGTAGGGGGAAGTTTGTTTTTTTGTGATTTTCTTTGCAGCATTTTAGGGGTTCTTCATATTCGGCCGTAAAGAACCAATGGAGTGGATAGTCGAGTCCACATGGGAGGGTCTAAGGCCAAGGTTCCAGGACATCTTGGGAACCATCATTTTATTTTTTTTTTTCTATATCTTTCTTTTCGAAATTATTAAGTCTGGTCTGTTATTTTTTTTTACTCTCTTTATTTTTTTTTGTTTTGTTTTATTAAGATTTTTTTTTTTGAAGACACGTAATAAATCGTATCGGTTTGATAAGGTCAGGCAAAAACCCACCCCGTCGGCGAGCTAAGCCGTGCTATACGCAAGACGTGTCATCCGCCTGTCCCCTTATCTTTCCCCCTCTCACAACCCGAACCATAGCCGACGATCGGTGCTTGGTGAGATGGTTCAATTTTGAGGGGAACGTCTGCCAGAAAAGGTGAGTGGTTAACACTCAGCTTGGTGGGCGTTCGCTACAAAATGTTTATATTACCATTGCGGAAATATTAGCATCAAAATTTTTTTCGAAAGTTTTAAAATTTGGACAAAAAGCGTTTTTTACTAAAAACGCCCCCAAAAAGTGGGCGTGGCAAAAAACTTTGTACGAACGAAATATAGATATTAGGATTGTCTAAATATGCTGCTCAGACACTTTTTTGAAATTCCTTACGGTTTGGCCAAAAAATAAGTTTTCCTAAAAAGGGGACGTGGCAGTGGGCGGATTTAAAAAAATTTTACACTTGTTCTGGTGGCACGGACGAGGATCCTATATACCAAATTTCATTATCCTAGCTCAAAATTTAAGGCCCAAAAATCGGTGACGAACAGACAGACGGACGGACGGACGGACAGACAGACATGGCTAATTCGACTCAGCTAGCGATTCTGAGTCGATCCATATACTTTGAGGTATATGTAGCAAAATTATTTCTCTATGTTACAAACTAAGTATCAAATCTAATATACCCCCCTATGGGATAGGGTATAAAAATAGGCAATCACATTTCCCTCCTTCACAATTCTTTTCACCGCGCATTATGGGGAATCCTAACTACAAGGTGGCACAAAAGTGATCCTCCTATCAGAAAATGCTATAAATTTTGCGATTGGCCCCTAATGTCACTTCTGTTTTGACTTTTGTGTAGTAAACACATGCGAAATACACGTTAATAAACAATGTAACGCTACACTGCTCCAGAACGCGGAATATTGGTGACTATTTATTTGAGCTGGGATCATTGTCAAATAAAAACAATTCAGAAATAAATCTGCATTATAATTCAACGAAAGGAATAGTCGATACTCGATAGCTTAGATGAAATGGCACATGCATTTTCGGTGAAGCGCAAGACCAACAGAAGGCCTTTAGCCCTTTTTTCAATATGATTGATGTCTGCAGCGTAGCTTAATACATTGCTTGAAAAATATTTCTCCCGAGTGGAATATATAAAAAAAGAAAGCTTCGTTATATATTTATAAGAGAAATGACGACCTAACTAGTGATTAAGTATATCAGACGGCCCAGTTTGGTTGGTTTGTATAGAAGCCACACTGCGGTAGTAAATACTGCGTTCAAAAACCTAGCCCCACCAGCAGAGGGTCCCTTCACAAATCCGTAAAAAGAAGAAGATGCTATATCTGTCCTTCAAAAAAGCAGAATGTCAACACAGTACTGTGATATATGTAACCTAACAGTATGTAACAAACAAATTTAGCATTCGGAGAAAACATTCGTCGTTGATCGTGTATATTATATTTAATTCTTTTAGTACTGTTACCCACGCAGGTGGATTCTAGATGAATTAAAATGTTAACTTCCAATACAAAATACAACCTAAACTTTATTAATTCTAAACAATACAAATACGTTGCTTGCACGAGGCCAACCACTTGAAGAGAGAGATCATATCACTCGGCTGCAAAAATAGCTTCTTCTTTTTCGAGTGTAACAGAGCCACAGGAACAAATATCAAGTGCTGCCAACAAGTACACATTGTTAATTATAATGTATATTTAATACTTATCGAAGTTAGCGATATAAGCTTATTTGCTTATTAATGCTATAAGCACTATATACCGCTTGGGCAAATAAGCATTTCTAGACATGTAAAACTTTTTCTAATACTATTTAAAGTGAATAAGTCCAAAGCATGTGTCATTCCCTACGCTTAGTTGATGTCATCCCTGATCTCAGAATCGGACCGCTGCATCGGAAAGGTTATTTTTCGCCACCTTGTATATAACTTTTTCGGGGAATTCCCCCACTTTAGGTTTTCTTTTCAACTGCATACGCAGAGACGCAGAGTTATTCCACAGTTTGTGTAAAAAGAAATTGAAATCAGTTGATCCTTGAATTAGTACATAGGTAAATCTTTACCCGGGGTTTAGATTTGCATGTAATAAATTCAACTTGTTTCATATATTAGACTGCAAGGAAGAGCTCTCGTGTACAGATAAACGAACACATATAAATACCATGCAAGTTGATTTTATTACATGCAAATCTAAACCCCGGGTAAGGTCTACAACTCCATGAATGTAAATTTGACGTTTGGGTATTGCTTTCTCTTTTACACTTGTCATTTTGCGATTAAATCATGTCTATCGTCAAATTTCTTCTGTTTACCATACCCTTTTTCGACGGTGGTTTTGTTTTGATTTTATTTCAAATTTCGACCAATAGGTATGTCTGCTTTCACACGTAGCCCCCCGACTCACGACTCACATGAGTGCAAAAGAGAAAGAAAATTCGAAAAGTTGAGAGGAAAAATATTTTGCCCTGTGAGTCGTGGGTAAAATTTTCAGCGATTCTTTTTGACGTTTTCTTTTCTCTTCCTTCTTTTTATCATTATGTTGCTTCATATAATTTCGTTGCTTGGAGAGTCAGTTTCGGCAGTCAGTTTTGTTCGGTTGCTGGTGTTTTTTTTCAAGCAGAATTAAAGAGTAATGTCAAATTTGAGTCAAGAGAAAACGTCGCAGTGTAAAAGCGCGAGACTCACGAAAGAAAATTAACAAAGAGAACTGCGAAAAAAGTCTTGACTCAACTGTCTACGTGTGAAAGTACACTATCAATTCTTATTTAATTTGCCAATATTCTTTTTCAGTGGAATTAACATAACCTTTTTTAGTTTGATATATCTATTCAGTAGAATAATCGCCGGAGTATGACATGCCAGGTAATTTCATGACTGTAAATTCATGTATGCAGTTAGAACCCTTAACCGCTTGAAAGTTATACATACACTCACAAAACTAACACCATTAATGAAGTAATAAATTTATTACATGCAAATCTAAGCCCCGGGTTTTATATATAATTCTACTGTACGCGTGTATGTCACTGAACTCCTCCTAACTAAACGGCTTTACCGATTTGAATGATTTTTTTTGTATGCGTTTGGATGGCGCCCTGGATGGTTTAGATTCACAAATCAGCCCGGCAGATGGCGCTGTAGTCGGTAATGCAGGACAACGTCTGTCAGATCCGTTAGGTGTTATATATATCTGCAATTGGCTTACATTAGTTCAACATCTGTGTTTTTTTTCAAATCTGGTAAGTAAAATATATGAATTCTAAAACGCGATTTTTTTACAGCATTCATGCATTCAGGTTGTTTTTGGATGATGCACCCATTGGTATTATAGTGACTTTCACTAATTAAGAAGCCGTTCGTACTATTGGAACATTATAAGACCCAGTTGACGACATTGAAATTCGATCATTTTTAGGCCTGTTGATAACTTCCGGAAGAAATATGCAAGGAATTATCGGCTACAACGAACTCTGGAACCCTCTTTATGGAATTTTTTTTTTATATAAAGCTTGTATGTCACGAAACAGATTTACCCAATTGTTGCGATTTTTTCGATTTGATGATAAGAACAATAGGACTTTTCGACTGTTCGTATAAAAAATTGGTGGATTTGTGACAGTGGCTCTAGCTATCCATTACGTGGATACAAAACTTGGGAAATGAAGGACCAAGTCGACCAGACAACTTAGCGCAAAAGGTTGGTGAACAGGTTTGTGAATCTTTATCAGGTTCATATTTGGCTTACAAAAAGTTATGACTTTAGTATAAAAAAAAAATGGGGCTGGGATCATTGTCAAATAAAAACAATTCAGAAATAAATCTGCATTATAATTCAACGAAAGGAATAGTCGATACTCGATAGCTTAGATGAAATGGCACATGCATATTCGGTGAAGCGCAAGACCAACAGAAGGCCTTTAGCCCTTTCTTTCAATATGATTGATGTCTGCAGCGTAGCTTAATTCATTGCTTGAAAAATAATTCTCCCGAGTGGAATATATAAAAAAAAAAAGCTTCGTTATATATTTTTAAGAGAAATGACGACCTAACTAGTGATTAAGTATATTAGACGGCCCAGTTTGGTTGGTTTGTATAGAAGCCACACTGCGGTAGTAAATACTGCGTTCAAAAACCTAGCCCCACCAGCAAAAATCCGTTAAAAGAAGAAGATGCTATATCTGTCCTTCAAAAAAGCAGAATGTCAACACAGTACTGTGATATATGTAACCTAACAATATGTATGTAACAAAAAAATTTAGCATTCGGAGAAAACATTCGTCGTTGATCGTGTATATTATATTTAATTCTTTTAGTACTGTTACCCACGCAGGTAGATTCTAAATGAATTAAAATGTTAACTTCCAATACAAAATACAACCTAAACTTTATTAATTCTAAACAATACAAATACGTTGCTTGCACGAGGGCAACCACTTGAAGAGAGAGATCATATCACTCGGCTGCAAAAATAGCTTCTTCTTTTTCGAGTGTAACAGAGCCACAGGAACAAATATCGAGTGCTGCCAACAAGTACACATTGTTAATTATAATGTATATTTAATACTTATCGAAGTTAGCGATATAGGCTTATTTGCTTATTAATGCTATAAGCACTATATACCGCTTGGGCAAATAAGCATTTCTAGACATGTAAAACTTTTTCTAGTACTATTTAAAGTGAATAAGTCCAAAGCATTTGTCATTCCCTACGCTTAGTTGATGTCATCCCTGATCTCAGAATCGGACCGCTGCATCTACTAGAAGTGCCGATCTGTTATCCGTCTTGGTCACATCGTCTACCGTCTTATATAAAAAATTCAAACTATAATAATAACCCGTCATCAGTAATCAGTAATCTAGACGATTCAATTATTTTAGTGTTACACGAAGCAATACAATCGTCGAAACGACGTCGTCAGACGATCGTCGTCTTACGCGATGAGAGCTCAGGGCAAATTCGAGCTGTATTCTTATTTAAATCGTCCTTACTTCTGCTGAATTGAATCCACTGCTTCCACAAGATATTGTCTTTTGACAAAGCAATAGAATCACATACTAGACTTTCCTTTATTAATAATTTCACTGTAATCAAATACTGCACCCCTCATTTTGCAAATATTATTATATTTCTTCATCTTGTAATATATCATTCTTGGTCTTAGTCAATACCAATATTGACTAAGGCCAAGACATTATGAACCATCACAATCTTCACATAGCGATGTGACATTCGATGGACACTTGTTATATGGACCATTAACTTTCAGCATATCAGAGAAATAAACTCATTTTATAAAAAAGTTTTCAAGGTTTAACAAAAAAAAATATTATGTATAAAATAATAGTGGTATTTATGCAACGTCGGACAGACGTTGTAAGCGAGGTAAACTTACGACGTGGTAAATGAACTATAATAATTTGTATTGGAAATATTTTACAACAATATCGAACATTGCGCACACAAATTGGATGTGTAAACTGAGATGATAAACGTTGTAAACTTTTGAAACTCTATTTTGACATTTAATCAGTCACTTTCACAAAAAAAAATTGAAGAGAACAAAAGAGAAATATGTTTGTTGAATACCATATCCCATTACATTTTTTAATTAAACATCCTCAAAAAGTGGGCGTACCTAAAACTGAATGGGGATGAAATATTGAAAATGACACTGTCATCACATCTTGTCAAACATAGAAATACGTTTTTCTATGTGATAGCTGGTTCTACAATTTTTTTTTTGGGAAAACTCGCCCAGAAATTTGTGCTGTGTTAAAATGATCTATAAACGAAATTTTCATACATTTATTCTCGAAATATTTGAATCGAACTTTTTTGTTCGATTTTTTAAATTCTACCAAAAATGGTTTTTATGGTAAAGGAACCGGAATGATTCTGAGATTCTCTAAATAACCGTTTGGCCAAAAACAACGTTTTTTTAAAGGTGAGCATGGCAGTGGACGGATTAAAAAAATGTTAACACATGTTCAGCTATTCGAACGGAGACAAAGACGGAATTGTCACACAGCATTAAAATACAAATAAAGAAAATAATTGTTTTCCTTTTCACAACACCTAAGTTTTTCTTACTGCGACAGTCGGGTAAACATCCAAGAGCAGTCCAAGAGTATTAAACCGCCATGAGATTATTCTCATATTTTACTTTAGGAGTCGGAATGGAAGGGCTAGATTTGAGTACCTGTTTGTGAAACTAATGCCATTTGTTTTTTTTTTAAGATTTGCAATCAATAACAAATCTATGTTTGTTTTTCTTCAGTGTTAATGTACCCTTTTTATATTTTTCCTTTTGATCCACACAATTCAAGCAAAAGTTATTTAAAACGTATCTCTGTTGGATATAAACAAGTGAACATTCAAAGAAATTGTTTAAAATCGAGTTATTTGTGTTACAGTTATTGAACATACCCTTACAAAGCTTTCGTATTTTGCAAGCATAGAACTTGAAGTTCTTTCAACGTAAAGTAAACGTAACGTGTTGGCATTTTTTTATTTGCAATAATTGCCGTCCTTGTTCATCAAATGATTTTGATGGCCAAGAACATGGGAAGTATCCCATTATTCTATTCTGCTTAGTTAGTTTTATAGTGTGAGTGCATTTGGCCTACAAACCTACATTTCAGTAATAATATAAATAATACGAAAATAAAAGTGAATTAGTCGTACCAATACAATTTGCCAATATTGTGATAGCTACAAGCTATTGTTATTATATTTCGATTAAGAAAAACAAAAGAATTGCGTTCGATTTCGTTCGTTACCTACATACCTTATCGTGTCACGATGTGCCCCAAATTACACTTTCTTAAAAAATGAAGCTTTAATTTGTGCAACAGTTTTATTGCTACCATTTTAGACTGGAATTAAATAATCTGAAATTTCAAGTGAATAATAGTAATTATTGAAAATATAATGTCGTGCGCCGATACTATGCATATGTAGTTCTGTTTATAAAGTTACCCAGTTTTTATTCGACAATTTCTGTATCAAATGCTGCTACTCATGGTGTTTAAAATTATATTGGAAGGTACGCATTGTCAATTTCATATCAGACATTGTATTAAAGCAAATAAATTATTTAATAATTCTCTGGTAAATTTTCTGAAATGCATGTAGTATTTTCAAAAGCTCAGCTTTTTATAATAAAAAGTATGAACAAACACATTTGTAGGGAATGTAGATAGTTGAATTATGTATGTATATCTTTTATATCAATTCTGTTTCTGTAAACTGCGCCAAATACGCGTTTGTGGTTAAGAGTGGTGCTGGGTACGGTTTTCACAACCTAAAAATTATCTCATTCTCTTGTTATTCCTTTTACACTCTTAACAATATAATAAGTTGCATATGTACTTATTGTATCTATTAATATCATAAGCTATTTTGCAGTACGTTAATAATATAAAAGAGACTAACTTATACAAATTTTTGGTTTGACAGAAGACTCTTATCTCAGATAAAGAAACAGCTTTTCTCAGAAAAGATACAGACAGATACAGAAAAGTTTCTTGTTTTCCATTGAGATCGAATGAAATAATTACTCCAACTCTTAGCGTTGCCAGAGTATGTTTTATTTTTATTGCTCTCTTAATCAGATCGGTATTATATTTTATTTGGGCGCGTGTTGCCAATGTGCCAAATTCGCTAAAATATTAATACTTATCTTGTTTATACATTATCCCATAGGGGTACATTAGTTTTGATACATAGTTTGTAACATAGAGAAATAATTAAGCTAGATATACCTCAAAGTATATGGATATATGTACTCAGAATAGCTAGCTGAGTCGATTTAGCAAGGCCTGTCCGTACGTCACCAGTTTTTGTTTTTGGGCCCTAAATTTTGAGCTAGAATTATGAAATTTGGTACACGTGCTCTTTGTTGCTCCCAGCAGAACAAGTGTAAAATTTTTTAAATCCGCCCACTGCCACGCCCCCTTTTTTAGAAAAACGTAGTTTTTGCCTAAACCGTAAGGAATTTTAAAAAAAGTATCTGAGCAACATATTTAGAGAATCAGAATATATATTTCGTCTTTATAAAGTTTTTTGCCACGCCCACTTTTTGGGGGCGTTTTCTGTAAAAATAAAAAAACATTTTCGGTACAATTTGAAATATTTTGATGCAGAACCATTGGTTATGATAAAATAAACATTTTGTTCTTAGATCATTTAAACCCACGCCCACTTTTTAGGGGCGTTTTCTTACAAAAACCATTTGTATACCCTACCCCATAGTATATGCAGGAGAAACCCGTTGTTTTTTGTCGAACTATAAAAGATTTTGATAAACTGTCTGTCAATATGTTGTTATTTTCTATATTTCATCTTCATAAAGCCTACATTTCGAGGATATTAATTTTAAGGATGGGATGGGTAGGGTATTAAACGATCCGCACAGCGGATTGTGGCCTTCTCATATGTTTTTGCTTATATATTTGAATAACCTAAAAAAAAGTAGAACTATGTAGGTAAACATTAGAAAATATGTACTACTTTTGGAACAATTTTACTTTAACAAAAACGCAGTTATTTTTATTGAAACCACTTAACAATTTTGTTATTTTTTAAAATTGTCGCTCTGATATTTAACAATTATTAAGCAATAAAATTTCATTAGGGGTATTCAGGCAACATCGGAAATCGTCGTTAACGTTGTCAACGTGATAAAATTACGACGTGATAATTGAATTGTCAAAATTTGTATGGGAAATCTTTTCCAACAATATCGAAATTTTCTCACAGCAATTGGGTGCGTAAACTGAGATGGTAAACGTTGTAAACTTTTGAAATGCTATTTTGACATTTAAGCAGTCACTTTGACACATCTGAGGAATGCGCTAAACTGAAAAATTTTATCTAGAACGGAAGAAATAAATTACTAAAATGATATTGAATTCAGTGGGTTACCGCATTATTTAGTGGTGCAGTGTTAGGGTCTTTCATGAAGCGTCGTCGTAAAATTACAATCTTTCGCACGCAATAAAATAACGACGTTGCATGAATGCCCCTATTAACTCTCCTATAGGAATCAGCCAACTTTTAACGGTTAATGGTTGACCAGAATGCGTATCGTTTATCGCTGTCAAAAGAGAGATACTGAGATACACTGCTTGTTGGTGTATCAGCTGTTTGTCAAATTCTGAATCTGTCAGTATTTGTGTATTTACATCTCAGATATATATACATTTAAAAAGGAGCAGGTATAAAGTAACGGGTGTGCCAATTACAAGTTTAAAAATGCAATAAAATGAACAAAATTATTTTTTTTTCATGTAGGTATTATGGCTTTATTAGTAAGAGCAAACATTCCCATTAATTATGGAATACAATGTCGTTCACTCCTATTTTCCAAGACCTTGTTGATGGTTTTGGGCTGTAGCTCACGGATTGCTTGGATGATATTGGTCTTAAGTGCTTGAATCGTTTCAGTATAGTTGGTATAACATCGGTTCTTCACGGTTCCCCACAAAAAATTGTCCAAAGCGGTCAACTCGCAGCTCCAAGGCGGCCAATTGACATCGCCAAGATGGCTAATAACAAGATTTGGACATTTGGGGCTGTATGGCATGGATGTGAATCGGCTTATTGACAATAACGTGCGGGTTTTTTGAGCCCCAGATACGGCAATTTTGTTTGTTAACGTAGCCGCCTATATGAATGCGCATCTTTATAAATGGTCGTGCGCCTTCAATTGCTGAGTCAATTGCAACTTGTAAGCGTATTCTCTTCAGGCTAGTGCGTAAAATGTTGAGCTGTTGAGATCTATGGCGAGTTGATGTTCGTGAATTGAATCTCACACTCTCGGCTACTACACATTCTCGTCTATGCGACGGTAACCATGAGTTTTGTCCACTAGCATACTAGTCTTTTTGCACAAACTTGCGTACAGCATTGTTTGGGCTACATTGGGCTAATTCTTTATATTATTAATGTCTATTATTAACTTTTTTATACTGTTTTTTAGTTCAATATCTTCAATTTAACTTACAATATTTTAAAACTTTTTTTATATCATTAATGTACAGTATAAACAATAATGTACCCAAAATTGAACCTTGTGGTACCCCCAAGTCAGAATTTAATGCGACCGAACTTACAATTTGTTTTCGTCCTAAGGTATGACTTAAACCATTTAAATTCAATTCCTCGAATTCCGTATCCATACATTTTCTTCAATAAAATCAATTTGTCCAATGTTTCAAATGCTCTTTTCAGGTCAATAAATACAGCTATTACATAGTTTAATGCTGATTCACATGAGTGTTTTCGTCTGAATCCAGATTGTTCCTCGATGATGATATTGTTTAGTTGTAGATATTCTTCCAGTTGGATTCGAAGAACTTTTTCCAGTATTTTTTCGTAGAGTGGAAGCATGTTTACCGGTCTATAATCTTCGCACTTATTTGAATTTGTAATTTTTTCGACTGGGGTTATAACCGACGATTTCCAGGTACTTGGAAATTGTCCACTTTCGAGAGAATGAATTATAATATTCGATAAAGCAGGACCAACTATTGTAAAACTGTCTTTTATCATTTGTTTATTCATGAAATTAAAATCATTTTTATTAGGCATCATTTCAACTATTTTTAAGAGTTCTTCTATTGAATCTAACTTTTTAAACTTGAAACAAACTTCACTATTTACCGAAAGATTTGACCAATGCATTAGTGGTATTTGTTTGTTTATTTCAGTTACACTTCAAATAAAAAAATCGTTAAATTTATCTGCAACTATTTTATCATTGCCAGTTTTGTTCCCGTTAAATTCAATACACTTAACTTCTGTCACCAGCTGTCCTAACACTAATGTCTTTAATGTCTTCCACATATTTTTTTGGTCACTAGATTCAATTAATTTATCCTTAATTTAATTTCTTTCTGTTATTTTGAGATTATTTTTATAGGTATTTCTTGTTCTTTTATATTGGTTCCAATCTTCAATGTTTCTCGTTATTATAAATTTCACGTGACTTCTAATTTTGTCCCACTTCTGTCTCCTTAACTCGTTATTAAACCATTTATTGTCAGTTTCTTTACATGTTTTTAGAAAAACAAAATTGTTAACAATTTTAAGCATTTCATTTTCAAATTGTTTGCTGTTTACTACCATTTGATCACACATATTTTCCATAATTAAACACTCCCAATCTTTTTTGTAGCTCGAATTTGTAAGCCAATCTATGTTAAAATCTCCTAGTATTATTATGTTTTTGTATTCAAGATCTTGTAAGTACTCACTTAAATATTCACAAAATTCTCTCATTGAAGTACTAGGTGATCTATATAACGCTATGAAATTCACTTTAAATATTTCCACAGCTGTTAAAACTAAAAAGTCATTTATGTGTTTTTTAAATAAATCACAACTCCTCCAGTGTGTTCTGATGATGTTTCAATTTTTTATGTACACTTCTTTATCCATCACTGGTAAGCCGAGATGGGTTTCAGTCAAAACTACTATGTCAAAATTATCTTCATACATGATATTTTTTAATTCACTTATATTATTGGTTAAACCCTGAATATTAAGATGCATGCACTTGAGAACTGTTGGTTGCTAATATGCAACCTTCTCTCGTTCTCTTTCCAGTCTTTTAAGATAAACTGGACAGTTGGCATCTCTAACATCATGACACGCATCAATATCAATGTTTAATTTTGGTCAGTTGGTCACAGAGGCGTCCTTGATGTTAGAGGGAAGAGCACGGCACGCTTGCGATTGGTCGGCTTAACTCTTTGAAAGGAGGTCCCTCTCAACAAACATTTTTGTTCGTTCCAGAATCTATATTATATATATATATATAATTGGATACTTCCTTCTGCGGATTTGTTCGTAATTGCTCCTTAGGAAAAAAAAAATGCCGCTGTAGGCGGTCATTCCATTTGATAATGGCAAAACAACGTTTGACGGGCCAGCTTGTTATATATAAAAAAAGAAAGTTACCCTATGTTGACTACGTACGGACTATAAGGACTATAAATAGATATAAGGAATTCATAGATTTTAGAAAAAAACTGAAAAGAAATCATCAAAAAATCTTTTTTTATACCACTGGTCAACAACTAGGAAAACTTGTTTCTATTTTTCCTTAGCAGTATAGATTCTCCTCAATTCCAAAATATGCCGGTTATTATTATGAAGGGCTAGCCTTCCCACTCTTCATGTGCCGAGACATTTCCTATTACTATCGCTGTGTATTAAAATATTTCTAATAATAAATGGAACTGTGAAATCGGTCGTTTCAAAAGTCAAATCTATTTATTTTAAATGTTTACTTTACAAATCCTCCTCATTCGAGAGCAGCAGCTCTTTTCAGTTTTTGGAATCATATAATTGTTGCTTAGAGTCCATTGTCCCAAAAAAGTCAAATCAAATTATTTAAATTATTTAATTATTAAAAATAAATAAGAAAAAATGTTTTTTGTAGTCGAAAAAAGGAACAGAAATGTCAAAATACACATAATCTGTTTGTAAATTCAACCATCAAAGTGTATTTTTATTTTGACCACCAACGGCACATTGCGAAAATATTAAAAATAAAAACGAGTGATGGGTGTACTGGGTATGCAGTTTTTTGTAATTAATATGCTTATAGTATATATAAAGTTTAATCAAAATCGTTAGAGCCGTTTTCGATAAAATTGAGGTAATGTGTAATTTTTATATGACAGGTACCGTTAATAACATGGTTAAAAGCAAAAAAAAATGTCATAGAATTATGACCAAAACAAACTTGGATACGAAGTTTGAAGAAAATCAGTCAAACCGTTTAGGCTGGAGAGACCATTACGGACAGACGGACCGACCACGGAATTCCAAAAAAACACTTTCTGAGTTCCGCTGTCATCGTAATGTGAGAATAAATTAAAATCTTGAGGTCGACATTTTCACAAAAACAATATCTTTCTCATTCCCATGACTCTACGTCAAAAATAAAGATAAAACTGGTGTAAATTGTAGAAAAGAATGTTAAAAACAACCGCTTAACGCTTTTAAAAAGAAATTAGTCTTCAATTTTGTAAAAAAAAAACATATGAGAAGGCTACATTCCGCTGTGCGGATGGTTTAATACCCTATCCCATCCCATCCCATCCTTAAAATTAATATCCCCAAAATGTGGGCTTTATGGCGATAAAATATAAATATTTAAAAAATGTACCAAAAAACGTTTTTTGAATTTTTGAATTTTTGAATCGTTGAATACCCTATCCCATCCCATCCTTAAAATTAATATCCCCAAATTGTGGACTTAATGGTTATAAATGGTTATAAACATATGCTTTGGGGTAGGGTATACAAATGGTTTTTGTAAAACGCCCCTAAAAAGTTAAAACGTTAAAATGATCTAAGAACGAAATGTTTATTTTATCATAACCAATGGTTCTGCATCAAAAGTTTTTTTCAAATATTTTAAAATTGTACCGAACAAAGTTTTTTACTGAATACTTTGGGGGGGTATTCAGTAAAAAAGTGGGCGTGCCAAAAAACTTTTTAAATAGGAAATATAGATATTCCGATTTTCTAAATATGTTGCTCAGATATTTTTTAAAATTTCTTACGGTTTGGCCAAAAACTACGTTTTTCTAAAAAGGGGGCGTGGGAGTGGGCGGATTTCAAAAAAATTTACACTTGTACTGCTGGGAGTAACAAAGAGCACGTGTACCAAATTTCATAATTCTAGCTCAAAATGGACCGACATGGTTAAATCGACTCAGCAGCGATTCTGAGTCGATCTATATACTTTGAGGTATATCTAGCTAAATTATTTCTCTATGTTACAAAATATGTATCAAGACTAATATACCGCTGTGACCATTTATCAAAATTAATTTTCGTTTGATCAAAATGACATTTTTGTTGAAAGTGGGGTGGACGTGTGCTGGTATTCAAAAATATTTATTGCTATACTTAATCCATGAAAAAAGAGCTAATATACCAATTTCTTTATCCTAGCTCAACATTTTCGGACTGATTAATGTCATTAACTATGGTATATGCTATAAAAATATTTTTTATAGGAAAACGCCCCCAAAAAATGGGCATGGGTTAAAACTATCTATAGACGAAATGTCTGTTTTAATATTATCGAAATATTTTCTTCGAAAATCTACTGAAAATGCCCTCAGACAAAGGGCGTGTCAACAAATGTTATATAGGCGAAATATAGATATTGAGATTGTCTAAATATCTAGTCAAGGCACTTTTGCAAAATACTCAACGGCTTGTCGAAAAATTACATTTTGGGAACAGGGCGGATTTCAAAAATGTTTACATATGTTCTGCTGAGAGCAACAGAGAGTACGTGTACCGAATTTTATCATTCTATCTCAAAATGTATGGCCCAAAAACTGATGACGTACGGACGGACGGACAAACATGACTAAATCGACTCAGCTAGGGATTCTGAGGTAGACGTACCTCAGAATCCCTAGCTGGATTACGATACGCTAAATTATTACTCTAGTTACAAACTATGTATCAAAATTATATACCCCTTTTCCCATAGGGGTACAAAAAGTTGGATAAAAAATACGTTTCCTGTGCATCCCTATATTTAAAAGAAAACGAGCGATGGGTGCGCTATTGGGATATACATAAATCTTTATTTCAATGGTTAGGGTAAGAACCCCAAAAAATTTAAAATCGTTAAAGGAAAATAATAATTGTTCGATGTTGGCCTAAACTGAAAAATCTGTTAAGAAATATTTAGACGAAAACTAGGTATGAACAAAAGTGGGCGTGGGTTAAAATGATCTAGAGACGAAATGTTCATATTATCATAATTAACGATCTTGCATCGAAAGTTTTTTCAAATATTTTAAAAATGTACCAAAAAATGTTTTTTATATCAAATGCACCAAAAAGTTGGCGTAGCAAAAAACTTTACATAGACAAAATTTAGATATTGATATTCTCTAAATATTTTGTTGGCGTGGGAGTGGGCGGACTTCAAAAATGTCAACACTTGTTCTGCTTCGTCGGCCAGAGAGTCTATATACCAAATTTCAAGACTCTAGTTCAAAATTTAAGCGATTCTAAGTCGATCCATATACTTTTTTCCATATTGGCCAAAACTTTGATTCTTAATTTCGTTCAACTAGATAATATAACTCATGTGAAATTAATAAATCTGTCAAATTCGGCCATTATTCAATTCTTTAAGCTAAAAGACTGATCATTCCATGACTGGGATTTTTATGGATATTGGATAACAAAATATTTTCTCAGATTCATGTTCCCATAATTTGTCTATAAAACTCGACCTGTCTTTTGAGTTTTGGGAAGATTTTTTTTACTGAAAGTGTCTACCAAATTGTTTGACATATTTAACGATATCTTCTATAGATATATTTCTGATTATGATCCTGCTTTAAAAGATTTTTCTAATATTTTAAAAATGTACCGAAAAACTTTTTTTTTTACTAAAAACGCCCCCAAAAAGTGTTGAGATTCTGTAAAGATTCTAAAATAAATTGTTCAGACACTTTTCCAAAATTCCTTACGGTTTAGACAAAAACTACGTTTTTCTAAAAAGGGGGCGTGGCAGTAGGTGGATCTTCAAATTTTTTACACTTGTTTTGCTCCACTGCAAAAGAATCCTATGTACTAAGACGGACGGACAGACAGACATTGTTTAATCGACTCACCTAGCGATTCGGAGTCGATCCATATACTTTGAGGTATATGTACCCAATTTATTTCTCTATGTATTAAAACGAATATACCCCTATGGGATAGGGTATAAACATATGAGAAAGCTACAATCTGCTCTGCGGATCGTTGACTACCCTATCCCATCCTATCTGTAAAACTAAAATCCCCAAAAGTGGACATGGCTTATAACACGATGTGGATTAAATATAGAAAATGACATTGTGACAAAAACTTGTTTAGACTGTTTATAAAACACATTTATGGTTCTACAAAAGAAAAGGTTTTTTTCCTGCATATGTTCTAGGGTAGTGTATAAAAATGGTTTTTCTATAAAAACGCCCCTACAAAGTGGCTTAAAATGGTCTATTGGCGAAATTTTTATACTTGAAAAATATTGCTTGTTTCGTAATTCACGGCTTGTAACATATCATTTTACTAAAAGTATTTTTTCTGAAGTATTCCCGTAAGGTTTATTAACAGCTTTTGTACGTAATGTTGGCTTTGCTTATGGTACAGATAATTGTATTAATATTATATCTGATATAAATTAGGATCGTAGCTTGTTAAGAGTCTGTTTGCTTATTAATTTGCCTGGGCAAACGATTATTTATGCTGAAGTAATAATTAAAATATTTATTAGTAATAATTAATGAATTCAAGTATTTGGGAATCTTGAATGAGTTTTTATAACCATATATAAAATCTTAGACAGTATTTCCGGTGTATTTTTAGAAATTCTTAGAAATACTGATACAGTATTTTACATTTGAAATTACAAATTACAATATGGAATTTCTTATTTCTTTCTTGTTTCTTCGTTAAATTAATTTGCTAATAGTGACATAAAAATATTTTTGTCATTTTAAATAAATAAATAACTTGGTACACAGTCATTTTTTTAATATTAAAGTTTAAAATCGAGTTAAGTTAAGTTTTGTATCCTTTACTCATTTAATTAGTTTTCGGTCTATAAGGGGTTTTGCCTTTCTTCTTCTAATTATTTAATATTTATATTTATGAACTTGCACAATTAAACTTTTTTTTTTATGCATGCAAATATATTATGGGAGATACAAATAGTCTTTTACTCAATACTACACTATATTAATGTGTAATAATCATATCTATGTTCTTGTTTTTTTTTAGAATTCTACGTATTAAAATTATAATGGGTATACATACGTAGTCATTAAACTAAACATGGACGGTTTTTCTGCTGTTATTCAAACATTAAATAATCCTCAAAAAGATCAGCTATTATCAGGCACCAGCAATATTTCACAAAATTATGCCCAACAAATTGCAAGCAAAAAGAATACTGGTATAAGCAGTCACTCCTTGGAGAAGTTCGATAGCCAAAATAATAGGCTCAATCAAAAATATGATCTATTATCACAGCATTGTCCAGCGGATTCCATATTGACTTCAACTACATGTATCCCAAAATTTTCGTCTTGTATAAATATTTCGGATACAAATCTTAATTTTAAAAATATATCTAATGAGGAAGTCGAAAAGATATCCACAAAACATTCTTTTGAGAGTATTGATAACTATCTTCAGCCTGTAACAACAACAACCAGCATTTCCGGTGATAACACTTTCAATGGTCTTATTTTTAGATCAGAATCTAATTTTAATAATGATCAACATCATCAGTTACCTAGTTCACAAATAGAATATAATTCATTTTCAAAACAAATCGCGGACGAAAGATTGAACGAAAAACATGTCTTCAGTTACAACGAACAAATTCAAGGCAGTAACAATACTGGCTTCGGTAATTGTGACAATGAAAAACAATGTGACAGCGGTAATAATTATAGAAATATTAGTGAACCACTTACGCATTTTGTCTTGCCGATTTGCAACATGGAAATGGGAACTACAGTTGCAGATCAATCCACAAAGGATAAAATATCACAGCAAGGAAATGCAACATTAAATTTAAGTATCGAATCCGATTCAATATCTTCTGAAGATATGATTGATTTGGAAATCAGTGAAGAGGAACGCGTTAACGGTAAGCTCTTTTTATATTCATTTAATAAAATCTCTTTTTAAAAATTGAATTGGCTGTATTTTGATTATTTTCAGCATTTGTTATATATATAATATAAAGTTACATTATTTTTAATTTGGGATTGAGTAAATTATTTATAAAACTGAGGTGGTACGTTTTTGTTATAAAGTGTATAAAGAGTATGTACAGTTATTTGATTTTTAAATAAAAATAAAGTTAAAAATATCTCGAAACTGGTTTAAAGTTCTGAAATTGTTACTCCTAAGGTTCTAACTTTCATCATAGCATTTAATAGATAGATTGGATTTATGGTATAAATCAAGCAAAATTAAATATATGGCATTAAAGGACCTCAGATCTATCATTCCCATTATTTTGTGTTTGCAAAGTTATATTTTAGGCACAACAATGGGACCTCTGCTTAAATACCGTAAACCGTAAATTTAAGAATTTTCTCATAAAAGTTTTATACAATTGGATGATTGTCTGACTTAATTTATATGTATCAGAACAAAATTGGAAACTCAATCGGTCTGTCTGTATGTCACTACATTGTTAAACGAAGCGATTCATATTTTTTTAATTTTTTATAGTAGATTTTTTATTTTTTTTTGTATTATTTCTACTTGTATACTTGAGTTGTTGATGCTCTTATTTATTTCATTAATAATTTATTTTCTTATATATATTTTAGTTTGTGAAACAACTTTTGTCTTATTTAAAAAAAAATCGTTTGTTTTTGGCTTATTTAATTTATGTATTTATTTATTTATTTTAACTATTTTTTAATTATCCATTTCATTATTTATTTAATTTATTTACTTTTTTATTTGTTCGGTTTTTTTACCCTACCCCATAGGGGTATATTAGTTTTGATACATAGTTTGTTATAGAGAAATAATTTAGCTACATATACCTCAAAGTATATGGATCGGCTCAGAATCGCTCGCTGAGTCGATCTAGCCATGTCTCTCTGTCCGTCCGTCCGTCTTTGTGTCACCGATTTTTGTGCCTTACATTTTGAGTTAGAGTGTTGATATTGGTATATAGACTCTCTGGCTGACGAAACAGGACAAGTGTAAAAAAAATTGAAATCCGCCCACTGCCACTGCCCCTTTTCAGTTTTCAGCCAAACCGTAAGGAATTTAAAAAAAGTGTGAGCAAAAACAAAAAAATTAGAAAATCTCAATATCTATATTTCGTCTATACAAAGTTTGTTTGCCACGCCCACTTTTTAGGGACGTTTTCATTAAAAAAAACCCTTTTCAGTCAAATTTTAAAATATTTGAAAAAACTTTTGGTAATATTAACATGAATATTTCGTCTATAGATTTTTTTGAAATTCGCCCACTAACACGCCCCTTTTTAGAAAAACGTAGTTTATGGCCAAACCGTAAGGAGTTTTGAAGTGACATTACTATTTTGTTGCTGTGTGATTTTAATTTGCCGCACATAGACTGGGTGCCTTCTGAGGGAGAACCTCATTTTATACCATCTGAAGACTGCACAACAAGGTCTATTATTACTTGACAAAATTTTATCATTTGACTTACAGCGAACAAGCTGTATAAAAAATCATTATAATCGAATTCTCGATTAAGTTTTTTCTTCTGACTCGTTAGTACTGCAGTATTAGAATCGTGTACCAGCATTACTAACAAAGACAATAATCAACCTCCACTGGATATTTTCATTGACATAGGCGTACATATGTACGAAAATGCTGACTCGTATGATCGTTCGTACGCTTTTGACTTTCGGAAAGCGAACTTTCAATTTCAAATGTTATCCGAAGAAATCATTCTTTCGAATATGAATATTGACAGACAGAAAAAGCTGTTAAAAAATTCTATCTTCTAATTAAATATTGCAAGGATAGAACAATTCCTGTCAAGCATTCTAAAAATGCTCAAATCCAGCATCCTTGGTACACGAAAGAGCTTAAATCTCTTCGAAACAGACGAAACCGGGCCTGGAATAATTTTGTAAAAAGCCTAGAATCATTACGACTTTGAAAAGTACCTGAATTATTTTAATGAATTCTCTGCGATGTCAAGCAGTTCATATAATGGCTATATAATCAAAATGGAGAATGCTCTTAAAATTGACCCCAAACGATTTTGGGGATTTGTCAATTCAAAGAGAAAAACAGATGGATATCCAGCCAACATCTCTTATAATAATTCAAAAATATCGGCTCAAAACAGATGGATATCCAGCCAACATCTCTTATAATAATTCAAAAATATCGAGCTCTCTTATTTTAACAAACTTATTCGCAGAGAATTTCAGTAAATCAGTTGTTGATACCCCTCTTGTCTTAGACGAACATTATTTCAGTTATCTCAATGACTGTCCTCAAGTTAGTTTCAGCAACGTTATATTTGAAGATGCGACACTACTTAAATATATCTCTTTATTAAATAATGACTATTCTGTGGAGTCCGATGGTATCCCACCAGTAGTCATAAAGCAATGCAAAGATGCTCTTTTGCCATTCCTTAAGTATATGTTTGAAAGCTCCCTTGCCACAGGAGTATTCCCAACTCAATGGAAAAACGCATTTATTATACCTATTTTTAAAAACGACCTATCTCAAAACAATCTTGTATTCCTAATTTATTCGAACATATTATTTGTGATAAATTGCGCTTCTTTTGTCGAAACATCATCTGTGAAGAACAGCATGGCTTTGTTAAACATCGTTCTACTGTCACAAATCTCTTTTATGCATTATTGTTTCAATAGTTTGGTAAATAAAAAATAAGTCGATTGTATATACACTGACTTCTCTAAAGCTTTTGACCAGTTATCACATAACATCATAATTTTTAAACTTAGGGTGTATGGATTCCCTCCAGGATTCATAAATTGGGTTAAATCTATCTGTCATTGATAACTTAAACAGTCAAATTTAAAGGTTCCGAGTCCAACCCTTTTGTTGCTCAATCTGGAGTACCTCAAGTAAGTCATTTAGGACCAATTTTATTTATACTAGTATTTAACGATGTAAGAGCTTGTATTCGAAATAGCAAAATATTGATTTATTGATATATTGATTTCAAAAGTGTAGGAGATTTAAACGATTCGCTTTCACTACAAACCGATTTAAATAGTTTTACCATATGGTGTCTTAAAAACGGTTTGAATCTGAACCCTACTAAGTGCCAACATATGTCTTAAAGATCTAGGTGTTTATTTTTATCCTAAATTGGAGTTTATTAAACACATTAACCTCATCGTCAATAAATCCAACTCTATGTTATAATTTATTAAAAGATGGTCAGAAGAGTTTAATGACCCTTATGTCACTCTCTCCCCCTTTATAACTGTCTAGTTCGCCCTCACTTGGAGTATACCTCACAAGTTTGGACACCCTTCTATATAGTTCATTCAAATAGAATTGAATCAGTCCAACGTAAATTCATAAGATTTGCTTTGAGAAGACTTCCATGGGATGATCTTTACGATTTGCCTCCGTACAGGTGCAGAATTAAACTGTTGCCTTTGTTTTAACGTAGACTTAACAATGACATGGTATTCTTACACCAGCTATTATCAGGACAAATTGATGCTCCTGTTCTTTTAAGTGTTGTGCTATTGGTTTTAATACGCGGGGAGGTTCCTACAACCTGCGTAGATTAAATATATTACATATACCTAGCCATAAACACAACTATGGTATGCATGAGGCTATTAGTCGCATGAGTCGAGTTTACAATAAAAAAAGAGCGATGTAGTTGAACTGCATGTTAGTAAAAGTAGTTTAAAAAATACCCTGCGCAATTGCATGCTAGAGTCGGTATAAGTGTATGTAAAATTTTGTTTTGTTAATAATATGTATAACTGTCCGAACAATATCTTGTGACAACGTCATATTTTATATTTCATCACCATAAAATCCACAATTTGGGGATACTAATTTTGAGAATAGGATGCCATAGGGTATTCAACCATCCGCACAGCGGATTGAAGCCTTCTCATGTGTTTTATTTATTTATTTACTAATTTGTTAATTTTTAACTTTCTCTTACAACGAGAAGGATATTGTTTTCATGAAAATTTTCGACCTCGACCTTTTTGGAATTCCCTCCGTCGGTTCGTCGGTCCGTCTGTCCGTAATGGTCTCCCCAGCTAGTGAAGATGCAGTGCATGGGACTAAATTCCTTTTCGAAATTGAAATTGGTCCCGCAGCTGTAAATGCATTTTGCTTGGGGTGCTTATTTCCTTTGCACGCCTCCAAACTCGCACGCAACCCAAATCCAGTGCCCCCTTTAACCCCCCTGCTTGGGCTCACTGTTGGATTTGGGTAGCGTGCGAGGTTGGGTGTGTGCTAAATTTCTTTGTGTTCTTGTTTATTTTTTCTCAAAAATGTTGGGTCTATAAATAGTTTTCTTTGAGAGTTTTGAATAGATTGCCAATATCAAATGGTATTAACAGCCGCAGGTGTTATTGCTTTTTGTGGCAGGGTTTATTTGCATTTCAAGAATTCAGAATTTAGGTTATTGCACTGCACCGCTAGTGATTACTTAAAGTGAATTGAACACTTTATTACAAAGTATATATACGTCAGCAGTTTTTAGGGCCCTACATTTTTAGCTAGACTGATGAAATTCAAGTGTGAACATTTTCAAAATGCGTCAACTGCCATTCCCACTTTTCAGATAAACTCGTTTTTCGTCAAACCGTAAGGAATTTAAAAAAAAAGTTTTTGCAAAAGGTATTTAGACGAGTTCGTTATCATTTGTATTTTGTTCATATACTTTTTGTGGGCGTTTTCGTAAAATAACCCATTATGTTATAAGCTTAAGAAAATTCGAAAAAGTTTTGTTAAAAATGCTTTGGTAATATTGTTACATATTACCAAAGTAATATATTATTTTGAAATGCAATTTGCTATTTTTACTATGTTTATTTTGTTTTTATTATGTTTATTTGGGAATCCCTTTCCCCACTAAAAGTCCGCATTTCGGGCTTAATGACGAAATTCGGCTCAGTGGAAATATAAATTGTGTTTTTTTTTTTAGAGGTATAGAACTTTGAAATGGTACAAAACAAAGATGATTTTTTTTAAATTGACATGAAATTTACTTTATTTCGAAAGATAATCTTTTAACATTATAATTTAAATATGATATCTGGCATATGCCACCACGGCTGGCTCGGACGTAATCTAATTAAGAGGTCCAATTTTCGATGACTTTTTCCAACATTTATGGCCATATATCTGCAATACCGCGGCGAATGTATTCCTACAAGCGGTCAATCGTTTCGGACTTATCTGCGTAGACTACCGACTTCACATATCCCCACAGAAAATAGTCAAGCGGCGTTGAATCGCACTATCTTGGAGGCCAATTCTCAGGACCAAAACAGGAAATTATGCGCTCAACGAACGTTTCCTTCAACAAATCAATTGTGGTACGAGCTGTGTGACATTTTGCGCCGTCTTGTTGAAACCACAACTCCTGCACATCATGGTTGTTTAATTGAGGAACGAAAAAGTTAGTAATCAATAATCATGGCTCTATAGCGGTCACCATTGACTGTAATGTTCTGGCCAGCATCGTTTTTAAAGAAGTACGAACCAATTATTCCACCAACCCAGAAAGCACACCAAACATTCAGGTTTTGTGGATGTAACGGTGTCTCAACATACGCTTCAGGATTATCATCACTCCAAATAGTTTTGTTTATTGACGTATCCATTCAACCAAAAGTTAGTTTCATCTCTAAACAAAATTCGCTTATGAAAATTGGGATCAACGGCAATCTTGTTTTGGGCCCATTCACCGATCTTGTGGCTTCAATTCTTGCATGAGTTGGATTTTGTAAACACGCAAACCAAGATCTATCCGAAAATCTTCCATAAAGTAGATGCACACATATCCAATTCCTGTGCACGATGGCGGATAGACTGATTCGGGTCTTCCTCTACGCTACGCTCTACAGCAGCAATGTCTTCTTCTGTACGCACTGAACGACGTCTCTGTGGATGCGTATTATCATTTAGAGTAAACGTGGTGCGAAAACGTTCCATACTTAATACGAATTTCGAACAGAACCGCATGGTTTTCGTGCTACCAGAAAGAAACTCACACAATTTTTTCTTAGAGTACTTATATTTTATTTATTTTAATGCAATTCAAATGAAATTTTAATTTTATTTAGTTTTTTACTTGTTCTTAAAAATAAAAGTTTTAAAATGGCCTCCACTTATCAAAAAGTTGTTCACCACTGACTAAAGAGTTAAACTGGGAACTGCTTCAGTTAATGACTGAATGGATTACTTAAAATTAGTTGGTTTTGTCTTTTAGACTTCCTTTTTACAAAAACCCCACAAGAAAAAATCCGGTGCAGTCACATACGGGAGGGGAAACAAAATAAACAGTTTCTGGAAATGATTTTACTTGAAATTTTTGTTGATATTCTGCCATAACAGGCCTAGTAACGTGAGAACTTGATTCGACCACACAAAGAAAATTCTTTCAACATTTTTTTCTTCAAAAAAGTGTGAACCAATAAAGCAGCTAGAGAAAACTGCGACCACACTGAATGTCTCGTAAATAATTTGTGGGTTCGACAATTTTGGTTGTTAACATTGCCATTTAAGTCGAAGTGGTCTTTATACGACATAAAAATAAAGTTCAGCATGGTTTCGTCCTCGTTTACCATTTAAAAGCAGTCTCTTGCTAAAAACCGATCGGAACGGTATTAAATTTGTTAGTTGACGACCATGCTAACCGAAAAAAGGACATCGACGTTCGTATTTGCACCTGGTAAGTGAGAACATTAAACAGGAGCAGGCTTAGCTACTTGTTCTGCATGCAAACAACTAGTTTGCGAGAAATCGATAATATTCCTTAAATGGTCTAAAAGCAAAGTGTTAACAAATTCGAAAAACGTTATGAAGAAAATTCTTTGAAAATATTATTGTATACAATATTTCGTCTATAGACCATTTTAACCATTTGGAGCATATAAGCACTTTGTTTATGCCTCCACTACAAATGAAAATATTTATCTGCCTTCTGATACGGCCACTTAATAAGGAATTTTGATAAAGTGCCTGAACAATATATGTAGGCAATATGTATTTGATATTTCATGAGGTCTAGATTTAAATCCTTTTTTAAATCAGTAGTGTAAACTTAAAATATCTAGCTTTGATCCAAAATTTCAGGCTGTGAATTTTCCAACCATTGGGATTGAAGTTATTGACATCCGAACTTAATGAAGCGAGGATAGCAATAGGCGCGTTTTGTTGAGAATTAAGCAAAGTAAAGTAATGGATTCTCAACAAATTCAATCTTCTTCTTCTTAAGTGGCGCTGCAGTCCGGAATGAACCTGGGCCTCAACCAACATGCCTCTCCAATTAGCTAACTGTCTCCAGTTGCGCACTTCAAGTTGGTTGAAGTCGGTTTCTACTTGTGCGCGCCACTTAAGGCGAGGTATTCCTCTACTGCGAATCGAAGACTCTGCGACCCGGGGTATTGGTGTCGTTCTACATGTCCTAGCCATCTTAATCGTCCAATGCGGAGTTTTTTTTGACTAGGGGCATGTCGCTGTACAGCTCGTATAGTTTTTGTTTGAATCTTTGTCTCCATCCCGTCAACGCAAACGGGACCGAATATTTTTTCGAAGAATTTTCTTCTCGAATCGACCAAGGATTTCTTCATCCATTGTTGATACAGTCCATGCTTCAGCACCGTAGATTCTTATATTGAATACCCTTAGTAGTTCGAGTGAGGGCTTTGGTACTAAATTGCCCTTTAGCCCAAAGACACAGCGGTTGGCAAAAGTAATTCTTAGTTTAATTTTTGACGAGATGTTATTGTTAGAGTTAATAGCGGAGCCGAGGTAGACAAAGTCCCGTACTATCTCAAAGTTACATCCGTCAATGGTGACGTCCAATTCGTAGATGTTGTTCGTCCTTTCGTGTTGACAGCGTATACTTAGTCTTACCCTGGTGCTTCTCTATACTAGCAAACGTGGCTTTCACATTGAGTCCTACCAATGATGTGAATATCGTTGGCATATGCTAGTAGTTGCACCGATTTTTGGAAGATTGTGCCTCTGGTGTTGGCTCGGGAGTTTTGCACAATCCTCTCAAGAATCAAATTAAAGAAGTCACATGGCAGCGCATCGCCTTGCTTAAATACTTTTTTTGTATCGAATGTGTCGGTGAGGTCGTTTCCGACCCTGATGGAGCAGCGAGAATTCTCCATCTTCATCCTACACAGACGGATGAGTTTGGGCGGTATACCAAAACTAGCCATGGCTCTTTATAGTTCGTCTCTATAAATGCTGTCGTATGCGGCTTTGAAATCGATGAATATGTGGTGGGTATCGATTTGGACTTGATATTTTTCCAGTATCTGCCGAATCGTTAAGATTTGTTCAGTTGTAGGCATTCCTGGCCTAAAACCACACTGATAAGGGCCGATCAGGCTGTTGGTAAACGATTTCAGATGTTCACATACTACGGCAGATAGGATCTTGTAGCCGATGTTGAAGAGACTTATGTCTCTGTAGTAGGCGCAGTTCAGAGTGTCTCCTTTTTTGTGGATCGGGCTAGGGATGCCGAGGTTCCATTCTTTAGGCATTCTTTCATTCGACCAGATTTGGCTTATGAGTTGGTGGATGTTACTTTCCAAGTTATCTCCGCCGGTTTTATAAAGCTCGTCAATAAAAGCCGTCTTACCGGTGGCCTTGTTAAGCTTGAGTTTAGATATTACTATCATCACTTCACTTAGGTCAGGTGGTTGGTAGTTTTCGCTGTAGTCGTCAATATTGAATGGTTTGTTCTGCCTGACAGCGGAATGTTGTTCGTCATCGCCATTTAACGTTCTGCAGAAGTGGTTCCTACATATCATCAGGTTCGACTGTGTCTTTACTACGATATTTGCTTGTTCATCTCGACAGGATTATGTTCGAGCCTTGTATTTTGGCTTTGACGTTTTACACTTTGGTATAACTTGCGAACATCGTTCCTGGAGTGGCACCTCTCTATATCCTCGATCGCCCTCTTTTCTTGCTCTTTTTTCTTCTTTCTGAAAAGCCGGCGTTCTTCCGCTCTTCTCTGCGTGTTGCGCTCTATTGCAGCTCTCGTCTTCGCCTTGTAGGGTTTCTTGCTGGTGGGCGCGAGAAACCAAGCACATCAGTTCCGGCTGATCTATCGCAATGTGATCATTTTGGTTTACTGTTCGTTTGAGACCGCCATGTCCCCTTATGGATATCGAGGTGAGGAAACCGTGTGTTGGCTATAGTGGTATTTCGTTCCGTAGCCTAAGTCCGTTGCCAGACGTGTTGTCGTGTAGGCTATGTTTTCCTATAAAATTCTGCTAAAGATGTTTTCTGTTCCTACTTTTGGGTTGAAATATCCCAGCATATCATCGCTATATCATCTTCTTCTCCATTGGGGAGTGAGCGCATGTAAGGCTTATGATGCGAATTGTTACAATGCGTTCGCTAATGTCTTGGAAACATAAGACTTCTTGCCTAAGTCTGGCACTTATAAAAAATCCGCATCCGAATAGTCGCTGTTTCTGCTCACTATCACATTATCCGTAGTAGATGTCAAAGTTTTTCACCCTATTTTTGCGCGGCCCATCCCATCGTATTTCCTGGGTGTCAGTAATGTCTGCTGTAGCAGCTTAGGGCTTGTTGATCGCCTGAAACTTTCGTGATTAATGTCCTCACATTCTAGGCGCAGATACGAATGTCGTTGTCCTTTTTTCGTTTAGCAGGGTTGTCAACAATAAAATCAGTCCTTCCGGAGGCTTTTGGTTGCTTCGTTACAAGTTCTTTTTGTCGTGGGTGGGTAGTTAACCCAAAGCAAAACCCCCAACCTGGAGGGCCAGTTCCAAAATATTAGATACCTCTAGGACACGGGCCATCAGTATCCACTACGGGATTGAGCGCTGCCGTTGGCCTTTTAGTTCATCTGTCGCCATCTCTGTTCAAGAGGCCTGACTTAGCATTGAGATCCTAAATAACCTGTTGTCCGAATATGTCGAAGCAGCACATCTAGGTTCATCTGGAACAGCAGGCCGGGAATTGCGTGCCATTCTGACCAGGCTGTTTATAGTGTTGCTGTTTTTCTTCTTGTTATTGACATTCGCACTTATCGCTTAGCAAGTCAAAACCGTAAAAATAAGCACAGTTGATGTGTAGTCAGATTTACAACCACTGGGCGTTAAACCCAATCAGTGTCTACCCTCGTTCTACAACATCCAAACTCAATCTGCTTTTTAATATTTAAAGATGTGAAGTCTTACTTAACTTGGTAACAAAATCACATCAAAACACTCATAATATCTGAACTTAACAGAACTGCCGGAAATGATGCCCTCTCCCCGAGCATTTAAAGCCAGTGGAAATGAGTTGGTACACCAACTGTTCGCTCTTCCTGTTCGATTCCCAGACAGACATCTTTATGCTACTTGCGCGCACAAGTAGAAACCGATCTCAAATAACATGTTGGTTGAGGTCCAGGTTCATTCCGGACTGACACGCAACTAACCGAAGTATGTAAGCTAAAACATGACATAGATGGATGATAATGGTTTGTTATGATGATAAATGTTTGTAACATAGAGAAATAATTTCGATAGATATACCTCAAAGTGTATGGATCGACTCAGAATCGCTAGCTGAGTCGATCTAGCCATGTCTGTCTGTCCGTCCGTCCGTCCATCCGTCCGTCCGTCCGTCTGTCCGTCTGTGTGTCACCGATTTTTGGGCCTTAAACTTTAAGCTATAGTGTTGAAATTTGGTATATAGACTCTCTGGCCGACGAAGCAGAACAAGTGTAATCATTTTTAAAATCCGCCCACTGCCATTCCCCTTTTTTAGTAAAAAGGTAGTTTTTGGACGAACCGTAAGGAATTAAAAAAGTGTCTGAGAAACATATTTAGAAAATCTTTATTTCGTCTATATAAAGTTTTTCACCACGCCCACTTTTTGGGTGCGTTTTTTTTTTATAAAAAAAAACAATTTTTGGTACATTTTTAAAATTTTAAAAAAAAACTTTCGATGCAAGGTCATTGGTTTTAATAATATAAACACTTCGTCTATAGAACATTTTAACCCACGCCCACTTTTTCGGGGCGTTTTCCTACAAAAACCATTTGTATACTCTACCCCAAGGCATATGCAGTAGGAAAACGTTGTTTTTGTCTAACCAGAAAAGATTTTGATAAACTGTCTGAACAATATGTTGTGACGAAGTCATTTTCAATATGTTATTGCCATAAAGCCCACATTTTGGGTTTATTAATTTGAAGGATGGGATAGGATGGGATCCGCACAGCGGATTGTAGCCTTCTCATATGTTTTTATTAATATGTCAAGAAAATAATAATCACTTTATCAGTTTAAAAAAAAAATTGGCAAATAGTGAAGTTATTAGAAAAATTATAACATTTGTATTTTGTTTGATTAGGTTAGATATGTTATATACTAGTATCCCAAATATTAAAGTTTGCCACCTAATTTTTGTTTAAGTGCTTTATATTTGCGATTGCCATGTTTCTTATTTATTTCATTTATAGTAAATTGCGTCACTGTTTTAATGCGTATTTTAACAATATGCATACGTTAACCTTAACTCAATGAAAGCCGTCATTGTTAAAAGTATGCTAATAGGTCGCTCAATAACCCTGTACTACTTTCAGTATATACTTATTTTGTAAACAGAGAAATATTTTGCCATCGTTCGTGTTTATGTGTTGCTGACAACGCATTTACCCCACCAGCGCACGCAGAGATGATGGGTATGCACCCTGACCTAGTTACAATTAGTTTTATGAAGCTTGTCTGTCTATGTGGGTATTATTATATATATGTATATTGTATTTCAACAAACACTTTAATGCACATTTGTATAAGTTTAGTTTTTTGTAAAATATACGTACTTATTTACATAAATATGTATACATGTTTATCGATGCACTTTCATCACATGCGAACAAGAAGACTAGGCAAGCAATATAACAGATTGAAAATCCGGGGTACAATTTGTTGTAGCTCATTTTTCTGGCTTTGCGCATGGAAAATAATAAAAGCTTTAACATGTACTAATGTGTTGAAATGTTACTGTGTGACTGTGTACACAGAGACTATATTTCATCATTCACATCCATTAATGCCTTTATTCTTCATGTGGGAGTGGTTACATCGGTAAGATTGTATTTTGTGTTATTATTAAAAAGCTTTTTGTTGTACATACATATATCTCAGAAAATAATGTGGGTGAATTCACCACACACTGATAAAACACTTCTTGCCTCTAATCGTGAACATAGTGTTTAGTAATCATGCTGCAATAGGTATGAAATGCCGAAACATCTAAAAACATATTGTGGAAGGTCTTGGTTTATTTATTTAGGAGATATATATATATATATATATATATATATATGTATATTTAAGTTGACAAAATATTTAATATCATAGATTTGTAATATTAACACCAACAGTGTACATGTACCTATGTAGTAGGTAGGTTAATATGTTATTTTGAGAAATTAACATTTTTTTGAATCAATAATGAGCATGGTTTTACATTCATGTAGTATGTAGATGTGCATTGCATTGCTGAAAAGAAGGTAGATCTCACTATCATGTGCGTCTGTCTTGTTTATATAGCTGGACCTATATTAATTTCCAGGTTAACAATTTTTGCCAATTTTAACTTAAAATGTTATACCTACCTAGTTATTTCTACAAAGATTCCGTAAAAAAACGCCGATCCAAATAAGGCGAATTTTGTATTTCGCTTTTTGATGCATAAGAAATCTAAATTTCAGCTAAAAGGCAAACAGAAAACTTATGAGACGGCTACAATCCGCTGTGTGAATTTTTTAATACCCCATCCCATTTCAACATTAAATTAAACATTCCCAGAAAGTGAAATATAGCAAATGAGATTGCCTGAATATCTTGAGTAGACCTTGTCAAAATACCTTATCGTTTGACCAAAATCCTGTACTGAATTCTTGAACAAAGGCTTATATACCAAATTTCATTATCCTAGCTGCAAATTTTTTAATCGACTAATAAATCCTATTAACTATGTCATTAAAAGTGGGCGTTGCAAAAAATGTATGTATAGTATATGAATATAGATATTGAGATTGTCTAAATATCTTGACGGGGAGAGTACGATAAGTTTGGCGCCAAAAATTGATAATGGTTTTTAGTAGAGGATCAAAATCAAGCATTTTTTACTATGGGGGGGGGGGGGGGGTCTATCTCGCCCCGTTTAGGAGGTAGTTAAAATAAAAATAAAATATTAAAAAACAAAGGCAATAATTACAATAAAGTACTATCCCATTTTTGAAAGCCAGAAACCAGTTCTTTAATTCTCAATTTAAATTCAATTATTTATGTCAATAGTTTTTGAAAAATTCACATGCAAACTCAAAACTATGATAAAAAAAAGTTTAGACCAATTTTTTTTTTCAAAATTGTGAAATAAAGTGCTTAATTGCCATTTTGTAGTCAATGCTTATATAAATTCTGAATCGAAGTGAGAAAGTTAAAGATTACTTAAACTATTTTTGTACGATTTTTGATTTTTTTGGTATCTCACTTAGAGGATTAATGTTCATCTTTGTAAGTAAAGTACATCAAATCAAGTGCATTACATTTTACAACAATACACAAAAAAACCTCACACACATCACAAATCCTACAGTGAGCCCAAGTAGGGGAGTTGAAGAGGCAGCATGCCCCCCATAGGCATCTCACTGTTTATATTTTCAGTAGTAATTTTCATTTTTCTCAAAAAACTAGAACTAAACTAGTTTTTGATTAAGAATTTATTAGAGCAACGAATTTAGAAAAAAAAATTAAATATAATTTTACAGTTTTGAAGATTAATTATTCTTTTTTCCTAAATTTTGAGTTTAAAACCCGTTTTCTTCAAAAATTATGCATAGTTTTTGTTTGATTTAAAAAAAAAATAGAACAAAGTATTTTTTCAATTATTTTTTTTTCTTAAATTTTGAGTTTAAAACCCGTTTTTTTCAAAAACTATGCATATTTTTGTTTGATTTAAATAATAGATAATAGAACAAAGTATTGGCTTTAAAAAAAAGATGAACTACTTAATTGTAAGTATTACCGTTATTTTTTAATCTATATAAAAAAAACAGGGCGAGTTAGACCTCCCCCTCCCATAGTAAAAAAATGCTTGTTTGGCGCCAAAAATTGATAACGGTTTTTAGTAGAGGGGTCAATCTCCTGAAAACCATTATCAATTTTTGGCGCAAAACATATCGTACTCCTGCTGCGCACTTCAATTTTGTTGAGGTCGGTTTTTACGTGTGCATGCCACTCTACTGCGGCCGACGTCTTTCTGGGAATCGAAGACTGTGAGTCGGACTATTGGTTTCCATTCGCTCTACTTGTCGTATCCATCTTCGTGGTTTCAGCGCCGTAGAGAAGGATGATCAGTGTCTTATATATGTTTTTTTTTTCAGGATCTGCTGAAGTTAGATGATTAGATCAGTTGTGGACTTTCCAGGCCGTAAAAAAACACATATTACGGCAGATAGGATATATAGGCGATGTAGGAGACTTTGTGGATCGGCCAAACCATACAGAGTTTCTATTCCTCAGGCATAGTTTCACCCGACCAAATATTATTTACCAAGTTATTTCCACCAACTCTATAAAGCCCGGCAATGCTCACTTCACTTAGGTCGGGTGGTTGATAGTTTTCGCTGTCGTCGTCATTATTGAGTTAGCCTAATAAGTTAGGCTATACTGGCTACAAGCTATCATTTTAGTCGTGTAAAGAGCAGATAACGTGTTTTTTTTTCCTATGTTAATGCATAAAACTCCTGCAAGACAATGTCCATACCAATGGTGTAGCTAACATAAAGTCTTTCAGTAAGATTATGATTCATTGTTAGTCGGCACTCGGCACTTCGCAATTTTTTTGTTTACTACACCTTTATGTTCTGCGTCCAGACTTACAATAAAACATAATCTCACTAATGCCAAAATACTGAATTGATCACAACATTTATTTTTCCTGACTGTTAATGTTAGTTTTCATATATATTTTTTAATATACGCAAAATTTTTTGTCATCGAAAAACCGCTTTGCCGGGTTAAAATGATTTCAATTCCCTCACAATTTTTTTGATTAATTCAAAGGGCCGAATCAGCTTAATTCAATGTTATTTAAAAGCAAAATAATGACGTATTTCAAAACTCGTCCTTATTTCTCATTACCAAAGCAGAATAACACCTTATTTCGCTCATGGATACAACCATCTTAAAATCGCTTATCTTCTTAAAACATTTTTTTCATTTTATACTCATTTCCATTCCGATATATACGTTTCGATACAACGATTATTAAATATAGTTACATGGATCTAATCAAAATCCAAATGTCTATATGTGTTTCACCGATATTTGGGCCAAACACTTCCCAGCTAGGAATATGAAATTTGGTATATGAGCTCTTTGCAGATTCTAGCAGTCAAATACATACAAACAATTTCAAAAAATCCATAAATTTCTAAAAAAGCGTCGTTTTTTTAACATATTTTGTCGTTGAATATATTTTATCCAAATTTTCTAAAAGAAAACTTTATCGATACCCTATTCCATAGCATATGCCATAATGGTATGATAGACCGTTAGAAAATTGGTCAAATTACAAGGACAGAGCTCACTTAAAGTGAGCATTTGCTCGGTAGGCAATATGTATGTATATACCTTTAGTTATATACCTATATACATATTATGTACTTACAATTCTCATATTTTGTACTTAAAATGTATATATTTTGTCTAAATAAATGATAACACAACACACTTATACAATGTACTAATATAATTCTTTCTTGTATTAATATTTGTGAATTTGAAATAAAAAAGTTTCCTGTTTCAAAAACTTGTTAAATTCTTATTTTCAATAGATATTGCTAAAAAATGTACATTTCCGGTCAGTTTTATTTATTTTTGCAGAAAAACAAAAAATAAAAAAATCCCATTTTCAAGATTTTTATACATTTAAGATTTTTGTCGTTCTACTTAACGTTATGATCCCCATTAAAAATTACAGCAAACATGTTACATCATCATCTGACGTCTTATATTTATATTTCAAAAACGTAGTCGAGTACCTTTAACTTTCTTTTTGGTGTTAACAAAGTTCCGAAAACTAATGGGGTACGAATTCAAAACATATGAGAAGGCTACAATCCGCTGTGCGGATTGTTGAATACCCTATCCCATGCCATCTGTAAAACTAATATCCCCAAAAAGTGGACATGGCTTAAAGCACAATGGGGATTAAATATAGAAAATGACATTGTCACAACAAATTGTTCAGACAGTTTATAAAACACTTTTACGGTTCTACAAAAGACAAGGTTTTTCTCCTGCATATGTTATGGGGTAGTGTAAAAAATGGTTTTTATATAAAAACGCCCCCAAAAAGTGGGCGTGGGTTAAAATAGTCTATAGACGAAATGGTTATATTAATACTTCCAATGATTATGCATCAACATCAAAATTTAAGGTCCAAAAACTGGTGACGGACGGACGGACAGACATGGCTAAATCGACTCATCTATCGATTCTGAGTCGATCCATATACTTTAAGGTATATCTAGCTAAATTATTTCTCTATGTTACAAACTATGTATCAAAACTAATATACGCGTATGGGATAGGGTATAAAAATAACAATTATTGGGAAAAGTTGCATAAATTTAAGAAGTTTTTGAATGTCAAAGTTTCAAGTTGTAACATTGTCGATGAATTCATAAAAATATTTTATTGTCATCTTAAAACTCAAAAAAGCCGGAATGTCGAATGAATACTTTGGAGAAATTGAAATAAAAAAACATATGAGAAGGCTACAATCCGCTGTACGGATCGTTGAATACCCTATCCCATCCCAAACTTAAATTGAATATCCATAAAAAGTAGGCTTTATGGGGATATAATAAAGGAAATGACATAGTCACAACATATTGTTTAAACAATTTATCAGAATATTTTGTTGTTCGACAAAAAACAATGATTTTCTCCTGCATATGCTATGGGGTAGGGTATAGAAACGGTTTTTGTAGGAAAACGCCCCCAAAAAGTGGCCGTATGTTAAAATGATCTTAGGACGATTTGTTAATATTATCACGCCCACTTTTTGGGGGCGTTTTTAGTAAAAAACGTTTTTCGGTACATTTTTAAAATATTTGAAAAAAACTTTTGATGCAGGATCATTGGTTATGATAATATAAACATTTCCGATAACCGACGCCCACTTTTTGGGGGCGTTTTCTTACAAAAACCTTATTAATTTTATTAATTTATTTTTTGGCAACAAAAATAATTTATAAGAATAAGGGGATGTTTAGTGTTGACTGTTGAGCTGCTCCTACACGACTGACCCGTGTGCCAGGTGCCACGTCTGGTACGGAGCAAAGTGAGAGTGAGTGAACAAATAGGGCAGTGTTACAATCCTATAGTATCTGCCACGATACCTATTCTACACTACCTATTTAGTTTCTTTTAACAGAAACCTTTTTAATAAAGAAAGTATTAAATTTGATTTTTTTCCAATTGGTTTATCGCAATTTTCTTAACTCTTACCAAATGCAACTAAATTTAATTTACATATCTATGTAGAACTTTCATAGAAGTTCTATTCATAAACCAATGGATTGTATATATATTATCTCTGTACGTTATCTTAGAGAAAAGTTATTATATAAAACATATATTATTTGCATTGTATTGCGAATACGATCAGTGGAGACCATTGCCACTAACGGTGCCCAATCTGCGTTCGTGTTTATGCGTATTCATTCTGTAGTTATGTATGTATACTAGGGGGACTTTTCTTGTGGCATTTCTGTCGAATACCTTACATCTATGGACAATTTCATGTTTAAAATCTCTTTAACGCCCCTTGCAAATGATTCTTAATTAGGCTGAAGTAAAATCACAATCCCTAAACGGCCCAAACGGGTCTTTCTTTGGTAAACTAGTCAGGTAATCCCCATAAAATAAAAGATTAAATTTGAACAAAAGGCTCTTTATGTTTGAAAATTGAGTTCCGAAATACTTTTTAACAAAAAAATGTTAATTCGGAGACTAATTATGTAAAAATTCTTAGAATACTCCCAAATTGACTCCTACTGGTACCAGGTCACGTTTTTGGGATCAAAGGCTATTGTTACTCGGTTTGACTTAAAATAACAATATTATATATATTATTATAATATTATATTATATATATATTATTATAATATTATATTTTATATATATTATTATAATATTATATTATATATATATTATTATAATATTATATTATATATATATTATTATAATATTATATTATATATATTATTATAATATTATAATATTATATTATATATATATTATTATAATATTATATTATATATATATTATTATAATATTATATTATGTATAGAATATAAATTTTGAAGAACAACATTAGCTTTCTTTGTACCTATTAAGTTCTAAGTGCCAATTTTTAATTTAGGCTATTAAAATTTGGAATTCCCTAACTCTAACTGTTTGGTTAATGAGTCAAATACTCATATTTCCTACTTAATGTAACATCTTAATTTAAAAAGTTTCGATTCTTCTTAATTTTATAAGATATTGGCATCTTAAAGTGTTAAGACTTTACAAATGAATAAATCTAAATCTATATATGTGATTTTAATTAATTTTCCAATAGTTATATCCCTTAAAATAATTACTGCCAAGAATTGATGCATTTGGCCTTGTGGGCGTCGGTTTAAATGATCAAAAGATGAAATGTGCATATTAAAATTACCGTTTTTTTTAATGGCAAAGAACTTTCTATGGAGGAAATTTTGATATCGAGATTTTCTAAATAATGTTACTCATACACATGTTTTTAAATTTTTACCCTTTAGCCGAAAAACAATTTGTTTTACTGAAAAGGGGGAGAGGCAGTGGGTGGATTGTAATTTGTTTACACTTATTCTGCTTTGTTGAAAGGAGAGTCTATATAAACCAAATTTCATTACTCAAGCTCAAAATTTAAGTCCCAAAAATCAGTGACACAGAGAACCATTTGTAATTTTTAACAAAATTATGTCTGCCATAATATGTCTGTACATAGTCTGGTGTCTGTTGTTGACTGAAAATTGTAAATCTAGATTGCACTAAAATTATCAGTGCCTCTCATGCAACGATTTGCTTTAAAGAAGATTATCTTGATAACAGTTCTAATGATTTTGATAAAAATGAATAATATAATTAGTATGTGATTTAATATGGATATTTTTATTTAATTTTACTGTGTGAAAAACTCATCTCAGTGTAGTTACAATGTTATGTTTAAAGGGGGAGCATTATCAATCCACGTTCCCATCTAATCGCGAAGAGGGACGAGCCTTTATCATTATCTTTTCAGGCGAAACAGCGAACCCCACAGATAGCGCAGCAGGTAGGCAGACAGTGATGCTGATAAATGTGGAGGATTACTATTCTATCTAGCCTTCTAGTGTTTATTACATCTAATAGTTATGGTAACCTAACCCAAGAAAACTTCTCTTAGAAATCTTATCCTAAGCCATATGATAACATTGGTATATTTACATAAATTGTACACTTAATCACACGACACACAAATACATAAAGAAATCCGATTACAATACGCACTCAACAAGCACTCTCGATCACTTTCGACCATCATGATGTAACCTGTTTAGAGCTTTAAAGCAACAATTGCGGTAGTTGGAGTGTGGTGACCTACTTTAATAATTGCATGGCCTACTGCACTTGGCCAATTTTCTTTCTCTCTCCATCTTGAATCAGGTTTACCCTACACATTTTATATATGCTGCTGTAGCTATTATAGCCTAGATATAGATATATGTACATACATGTTTTTCAATGCATATTATAAATAAATAAATCTTTATATATACCTATGCATTTTTAATTTGTTTTATACGCATGTTAACATAGGTACATCGTTCTCGTATACAAACTTACTTACGATTTTATTATGTCAGTTCACGTTTGAAGTGTGTTTTCATTTCATGGCAATTGTATTAGTAACAAAAAGTGAACAAATATCAATTGTATAACATGAAACAAGAAAAGCTCAATTTTGTTTAAAGTAGGTTAGTAGGTCGGTATATAAAACATACCGGCTTCGAGCTAAACTCAAATTAAAATATACAGTAGATATAACATTGAATATCTACCTAACTTACGCTTTAAGTTTATTATCTTCATTGCATTGTGAGTAACATATTACTTTGCAGTTTTTACTTTTCATAGGAATGAGTGAGATTTACTCATAAATATAATATATGTCAAGGCCTTAAACGTTACGTTTACCACAGATAACATTCTGTTTGTGTATATGTATAATGTACATGTTCACAATACTCAACACTGTTATGTATCAACGATACATACTTAACAATAAAAGCTTTCTTCTATTGAGAAATCATAATGCAAAAAAAACAATGGGTTGAAATGACGAAAAGGAGGGATAGGTATACTTTTCTAACATAGACCTCAATCGTGAAAGTGGGTCACCGATACACTTTCACTTATTACATTATTCATCGCAAGCGCGCGCCGGCGAACCCGTCCAACCGCACTCGTAAAATATAGAGGTAAAAGCAAAAGTAATGGGCTAAGAGTGTGCGTGTGTTTGTGGGTTTTCTTAGCATGAGTGTGAGAGAGTTATTTCATATTGAAAGCAAAAGTAAAATAAAGCCATGTACGAGAAAGCTCACTGGATGTATCTACTATGAGAAAATGTGCTGTAATCGGTACAAATACTGTTTTGAATTAGTTTCGACAGCGCTGGGTTTTCATTTAAAACAAAATTAGTGAAAATCAGTATTTTATATTGTCCATTTTGTTAATTTGTTATTTTATATAAAGTATAAATTAAGTTTAAAAACAAATAGAAAACACCCACACCCATTTATAAATATGTTGAGGTATCGTTATTTGAATGGCTTTATATAGTTCAAGTTATGTTTTGGTAGTCAGAAATACGCTAATCGGGATCTCTTTTTTTTCAAATGATGATAAAAAAAATACCTAAAAAGTTAATGTAATCAATTCATCTGATGATCCGTAATGATTTTTTACTGGGTCTCCTCTCGCGAAGATCTGACAAATCACCTGAGTAGTAGGTATCAATCGTCATTCAAAAGGTTATCTCAACTCAGCCATTTGGATTCGGTATAAAACAGGAGGACCCCCGTCGTGCAAATGTACACACACAAATCTATGCTAACAAGCCTATTGGGTACTAACAAGCCTGTTGCGCCAAACATTTGTTTTGTTTGTGTTTTTTATTTATGCGCCAAACATTTGTTTTGTTTGTGTTTTTTATTTATGCGCCAAACATTTGTTTTGTTTGTGTTTTTTATTTAAACTTACTGGGGGGCTTCAGTTTTATGTGAACCTGCGTCTCACCGTACGTGTCTCCCCGTCTGTCTCCCCAACTAGTTTGGTCTAAATAGAGCTACCTCCAGATGCGCACTTACAATTTATTGAGGTTGGTTTCTACTTGTGCGCGCCATCTAAGGTGTTGTCCTCTTCTACTGCGTCCACCATTAACTCGGAATCAAATGCTCTTCGGGCTGGAGCATCGGTGCTCATTCATTTGGTCTACATGCCCTAGCCATATTTGAAATTTGAATAGTGTAAATCAACGCAAAAGAGGATTTCCTAATCCGCTTTTAATACGTTCATTCTTCAGCTCCGTAATGCAGAAATATTTGGCATTAACGACCCATACAGGGCGATTGTGCGATGCAAGAAAGAAGAGAACCTTCTGTTTAACTCCGAATCCGAACAACAAATTTGAGAATTTTGCAGAGGTGGAGCAGTAAACAGGTGCCTAGTGGCGGAAGTAGTAGTTCGTGTTGTTTAAGCTTCATTTTTGATTGTGAAAGTCTGGATTTAAAATTGATGAAATCACACTTATATTAAGAATGTGGGACGAGTATTTTTAATTTGTTTAACTAACATTAAAATTTATTTAGAAAAAGTTATCGACAAAATGAAACTGCTAAGTTAAATTATATTACAGACATTGAAAAGGTTTGACCTGGAATAGACTTACATTTTTTTTTTGAAATTTAAATGAAAATCTGGAAATTTGATACTACCCAAACTTAACATTACAATTATGGAGAAGCCCGGAAAAGTGGATCCGCCAATTCTATCCATCTCTTGGCCTGTAAACCCAGCTGGAGTCTAAACGGTGCAGGGAAATAACTAAACTGGAATTAACTCTACATGGGAATTAAGACCACCCTTAATGGGTAACAAGTCAACTTTATGAAGGTAGACTTATTTCCCTCTTATGTTGGGAACTTTGCTGTTTGAATGTAATCCACTTTTTAAATTAACAAGTGAGAATCAATTCCACACTCATAGCGTAAATGTGTTCCTGTGGGTATAAACAGTTAATCAAATTCCATTTCGCCTATTTTGAGCACGTAAGTGTAATTCAACTTCTAATTTTCAATTTTTTTAGAAATTTAACTTATTCTCAAAAACTAAATTCTCAAAAATTTGAAACTTAGAAGAAGTTGAATTACACTTTTACGAAATGGACTTTGATTAACTGTTTATACCCACAGGAACACATTTAAGTTTAGCAGCTGTACAATAATTTGTTTATTTATATATATATATATATATATATACTGAAAAATATAACACGTATAATGACCTACTTAAACGGAAATACTTCACTTTTTTTCTAGGGAAATAATTCCACTGATTTTCGAGTGCATTTATTTCTAACATCTGATGGGAAAATAAGTCCACCTTCATAAAGTGGACTTGTTACCCATTAAGGGTGGTCTTAATTCCTGTGGAGTTATTTCCCTGCACCGTCTTAACAGCTGAACAGTTTATTTCAAATTTCAATACTAGGTTCATGATTTAATACCCAGAGGAATTTTTGGAATTGCCAAAGCAATCTTCACGATTTTGATCAAACTTTAAACAATACCCAGTTTTTCCCTAAATTGTGAAATTGAAGGTTATTCAAATTTGATATAAACACAAAATCCGTTATTCGGATTTCTCATGAAAACATGCGTTTACAGTTTTGTTGCTTATGTACTTTGTATTTTAAATTTTGTATTATAACAAACCAGTTATTTGGGAGTTTCGGTTATTTTTGGTCCTATAGTGTCAATTTCAAATACCCATCTGGTTATTAATGTAATAATTTCTTGTAACTAAATCCGTGCATCCCTATAAGAACAAGTAATCATATTCAGGTCCCCATTTTATTAATTAAAATACATTTTATGAAATGCTGAAACTACAGATTTTGACGGTGCTGACCTGTAAATTGCATGTCAACAATAATATAATACAAATGCGGTTTTGTGATTGGTTGACCCAATTTTGAGGATGTGTCAAAGAAGGACACTAGCAAAGAGAATATACTAATATTTTGTTTAAAAGCGAAAACGCAATCTAGGCGTAAAAACTAATCACGCACAGTTTTGGTGCCATCAATTCCGTTCCAGTAATTTTGATATTCATAACCTGGTAAACTCGATTGACCGTTTGTTAGTCTGGAGACCGCCATGCCTCTTGATAAATAAAAATGTTAGCAAGCCGTATGCTTGCTATAATAACATTTTGTTCAGCTTAGAAGTAATTTTGCTAAGTTGATTGCCAGAAATATGGTGTAGTGTCTTTTCTTCCTACTTTGACAATTATCTCTATTTTACCATCGTATATCGGTAGTTGCTTATAATCTTCAAGTTGGTCTTGATACATTGTAGATAACAATCCAATATTTTCGCTGATGTTTTCGAAACATAATGACAAATGACAAATCAAGAAAGCATGTCGCTTTTTACCATTATTTTTTTAATGCTACGTGTTGGGTGTGGTGTATCCTAAATATAATGAAAATATGAATCGCTTATAATGGCTCTATTCGGGCCTATTTATATTTGTTTTTTTTTTTTTTTTTTTGTCGAACCACAAAAGATTTTGATAAGCTGTCTGAACAATATGTTTCTGATAATGTCATTTTCTATATTTAATCGCTATAAAGCCTGCTTTTTGGGGATATCAATTTAAGGTTAGGATGGGGTAGGGTATTAAACGATCCACACAGCGGATTGTAGCATTCTTATATGTTTTTTTTTGTCGAATTATAAAAGATTTAGATACATTTTCTGAACAAGATGTGGTGACAATGTCATTTTCTATATTTCACCCCCATTCAGTTTTTAGCCCCGCCCACTTTCTGGGTTCATTCACTTGAAGGATGGGGTGGGATATATATGTTTTTTGTATGAGAGGTAAAGAAAAATAAAATAATTTTAAAACACATTCACAGGAACGTTGAAAACGCATTGTAAAAAAGTGCGATTTTAATTTCTTGAGTCATTTTTTGATAGTATATATTATTATAGTAATATATGTATATAATATAGATGATATGAGATTTTTGTACGTACAAACACGAGAAATAATTAATAGTGTTCACATACAGAATGATGGCTGGCTACTCCGCCATCATTCTCTATGTAAACATCAAAACCGCCAAAAATTGGGCGTTGCTGAAAACTGAATGAATATTGTTTAGACGGATTAACTAAATCTTTAATGGTAAAAGCTTCTAATACTAATAACTGTTTAGACAGTTTATCAAAATCTTTTATGGTTTATGGGTAGTTTTTTGTAGGAAAACGCCGCTAAAAAAAAGGGGTTAGTTAAAATGATCTAAGAACGAAATGTTTATATTATCATAACCAATCATCCTGCATCAAAAGTTTTTTCGATTATTTTCAAAGAGGTACCGAAAAACGAGATATCGAGATTCTTTAAATATATTGTTCAAACACTTTTTCAAAATCCCTTACGGTTTACTAAAAACTAAGTTTTTCTATAAAGGGGGTGTTTACATTTGTTCTGCTGGAAGCAACAAAGAGCACGTGTACCAAACTTCATCTTTCCAACTAAAAATGTAAGGCCCAAAAACTGGTGACGTACGGACGGACAGACAGACATGACTAAATCGGCTCAGCTAGCGATTCTGATTCGATACATATACGTTAAGATATATCTAGCTAAATTATTTCTCTATGATACAAACTATACATCAAAACTAATATACACCTATGGGATAGGGTATAAATACTTAGGGTAGGTCTATTATAAAAAAATAACGAAATCATTACCTACCTACAACATTTTTATCGTGACTTTTTCACTCAGGAAAACATGTTTCGAAAGCGAGAGCTGTTTTTGATCCACAGGTTTCAATTCAGCTTTTCGAAATTCATTATGTTTCGTAATCAACGCAGAATTCCTAAACGTGTATAGAAACAGAAAGCTTTTTAATGTAGCCATGTTGGCGGTAATTAAATAGTTTCACTACGAGCGATCAAAATGTTTTGCATTTGGTGTTGTTCTTGAAACCGAAACTCCCAATCTTATTTCCAAATCATGAATATATCACAATTTTACATGGTTAAATTTATAGAAGATTGTAAGACACTCAATCGTCGTCACTCGTCACGAATTTTCTCGTAGACACTTCCCCAAATATACTCACTCGTACAATCAAATTAAAAAGCTTTCGGTACAAGTATATACACAATTTGTTCATGTTTTCAGTAAGTTTCACTTTCGCTTTCTTCAAAACTCAATACACTAGTATTTTGGTTAAACTTGTTCAGATATATATGCTGAGCGCCACACAAATATAAGTAAAGAAGAGCAGCAAGCTTCAAGTAAAATATAATTCGCTTTGTTTCTCATTTCATCAGAAAAGCTTCAAGTAAAAAACACGTTCGGTGTTTTCAGTGAGAACAACAGTGATGACGACGGTGCGACTGTGAGGTATTATGTGATATGGATAGATTGATTTAGTCAAGTTTTTTTTTCGAGAATACGTAATGAATGTAGAGTAGGTACATTCAATAAGAGTGTTGCGGGAATCCTAGCATTTACTGAAGTTTAGTCAATCGTGATCCGTGGCGGCTAGCAGTAGTGTTTTGTCATTTGTGAATAATATTTTTGTAAAATGCTGGCGTAGATTGCGTTGTAACGTTCGCGTTAATTTCAATTATGTTTACAATTAAATACTTAACTCAATTGGATTTCAATTGCGCCAAGAACATAATACACCCACTTTTCAAAGAAAATAAAAACAATATACAATATCAGCCCAAGGATTATGATTATTGTATATGCATGTTACTGTGATGAATAATGAAAATGTTCTTATTTACAAAGTTTGTTCTTTAAATTGAAAAATTGTTTGAATTATTTTTAATATTAGTCTCTGCATACATAGTTTTTAAACATTGGCAAACAAGTGATCTAAAATATGATGGTTCAATCAACTTAAAAAAATAAATTATTGCAAAATATAGCGAATAAAAATAAACATGATAGTTTCAGTTTTCAGTTTTATGTGTAAAAAAACCTTCTAACGCGTTGTTTTTATGTTCAAATGAAATTTATATTGTGTACTTAAACATTTTTTGGAGTTATTAAAATATTATTAAGTTTTGAGCATTAAAAAAACTTAAGTTGTATGTATCCGTCCAATATCAAACCTTAATACAAGGTAGATGTTTTTAAAAAAAAAGCCTAGTGAATTTTCATAACAAACAAATTCAACTAAGTTCAATAATCATACAATATTCGAGTGGTAATTTCATACTTGTTTTTTGATGGTGTGTTAAAAGATGTTATTAGAAATGGAGCAACAACAATCTGCAGCGTCGTTTATTTCGTCGCTTAATATGCCACCATTTTCTATGGGGAGCTTAGATCAACAGCCTCCTCCTAGTCCAGCAATTGGAGCAACATCGCAGTCTAGTGTATCTAACAATACCTCAAACGCAACTTCAAATATCGGCAACAATAATAATAACGATAATGATTCTTCCTCCATGAATAACACTGATGGAAATGTTACTCAAAATGACTTTTCTACATATGCAGTTAATACCCATTTGCATTTAAACAATCCGACGAACAACAATCAACATCATCATCAGCAGCAGCAGCATCACCATCATCAGCAGCAGCAACTGCAACATCAACAACAACATCATCCAGTTTACCAACAGAATCAAAATATTGCCAATTCAAATTTTTCATACTCGTACATATACAATTTCGATTCACAATATATATTTCCAACAGGTTATCAAGACAATACGTCTTCCCATTCCCAACAAAGTGTTGGAGGAAGTGGAAGTATTGTCGGAAATAATGGCCCAAATAGTGCGGGTAATAGCAGTAGTAATGGCGGTGGTGGTGTTGGTAGTGTTATAAATGCGAATCCAAACAGTGGATATATTTCTATTATACCACCACCAGTAGGCACAACAGGTTCCACAATACATAGCGGTGAAGGAATCGACTTTAAACACCTTTTTGAAGAACTATGCCCCGTATGTGGAGATAAAGTTAGTGGTTACCATTATGGACTCTTAACTTGTGAATCCTGCAAGGGTTTCTTTAAAAGAACAGTTCAAAACAAAAAAGTTTATACCTGCGTAGCTGAGAGATCTTGTCATATTGATAAAACCCAGCGTAAACGATGTCCATATTGCCGATTCCAAAAATGTTTGGAGGTTGGAATGAAATTAGAAGGTAAGTCTGATAAAAATTCAATAATAATTGTAAAACATTATGATAAAGAGTTGTGAACAAGTATATATGATTTAGTAAAACCATTAATTTTAGTTTTCACATTTCTGACAATTCAACGCATAATTGCTTAAAAGGGCCTATCCAACCAACAAAAAATAAATATTATTATTTACATTATGGTTATTGTGCACTATAGTCAGTTCAGTTAATAATATATCATTTTGAGTAGTTCTTAATATTGTATTAACATGTGTATAGGTAGTACTTATGCTTAATATATTTAAAGAAAGATGACCATTTTTAAATGTTTATTGAGACTTATGAACTACTTATGTAGATGTTATCTATTGGTATGCATTTTATTTAGCACAAAACATTAATAGTGTAGGTATTTGGCAATGCAATATAAATACAAATGTTCATAAAATTCCATGTACATAATTAAAATAAATATCTCAATTTATATACATATATAGATATACATTGATATATGTCTATCCCATCAATGCTCATGTTCTGTTTACAGACTTCTGTTCTGATTCTGACCTACCCCAACCTTCATTGAATAATGTATCCGTGTCTGTATTAAAGCAAACGCTTTTGTATTGGCTTATCAGAAATAAACGATTCTTAATGTGTGGCGAAAAGTACAACCTATTAATTAGGTCACTGCATTATCGAATCAGTCGTCAACACGCCAAAAAATATTATATTTAAAAAAAATGTCATATCTGTTTCCGATTTCATATTAAATAAAACTTTTATCTCATTTAACTCCTCATGGCTTTAATAACTCTGTCTCTTACATTCATGACCTAGTTTCTTGTTTATATGTAATATGTGCAACACATCAAGCTTTTTCGTTGTATAATAAGTGTGCAAGTATTTGTGCGATTGTATAATATTTTACGATAGCTTTCGATGATGTTTTCATAATTTGTCTGGATGTAGTGTGAGCCCCCAATATACAAATGATTCAACGTTTTTTTTATTATCAACTTGCGTTTTATATAGTACAAACTTGTTTAGTATTAGCACAAGCTTTTTGTATGACAATGTTTGTGAGTTTGTTTGTATGAAAGAAAAATATATTTAAGAATTGTGTTTTATTATACTGAGTAAGATACATACAATGTCATACTTACATATTCAGCCACATATTTTTCCAAATTACATACATATATACTAAACGAGTACTAAAATAGTAATATTATATTATTAAGTAAAGAAGTACATTGATAAAAAACATCACCATTTTTCTAGGCATTTAAATCAATAACATCAGAATAATAAGTATTTCATTTGAAATCGCTATGTTCCACATATTCTGTCCTTGACCTACTCCATGATTCAAAAATAGTTGCTCAATAAGCAGCTAGATTTGTCAGCATATACAATGAAGTCGTAACAAATTACCCCGAAAGCTTGAAGCATATTTTATAATCTTTTATATGTATATATATGTGTACCATTGGAGGTGGCAAAATAATTGTGTTAGTAAGAACATCTATTTGAAAGCTAGGTTGTGTTCACATGCACGTTTTCTTTTCGTAAAGGCTATGTTTGTTAGAAATATGCTTGACCTAATTTATACGGCTTTATGTGTGAAGAGCTTTTGTACGTTTGTGTTTTTTTTAGTATTGTTTTGAGAATCGGTCATAGAGTATATTTCTTCATTTACTTATACACTTATAAAAAGCTATCAGCATGAAGCGCATAAAATATTGTTTCATTTTCATCGTTCAACCTAGTTACATATTACAGTCACAATTATATCTAGGTAATGTATAGCTGTACTGATTTAACAATGGGTGTATGTATTAACTAACAAAATGTGTATCATATTTATTAAATTTATTTATTTATTTTGTAATGGATTATAAATTGCTGAAAAGTTCGATTTCTATGATTATTTGAATAAAAGGATTTTTCTCAGTGATAGTGGCAAAAAGTAGGTTTCAAAAAAAAAAAAAAAAAAACATGATAGTTTTGAAATATTAGGCTGAGGTTTCCAATATAGGAAATTGACTTTTCACTTGAAATATTTTTATTACTTATATACTGTCTTAAGTGGCGCTACAGTCCGAAATGAACCTGTGCCTCAACCAACATGCATCCCATCAACGCAAACGGGACCGAAGATTTTTCGAAGAAATTTTCTCTCCATGCTTCAGCGCCGTAGAGCAGGACTGGGATGATCAGGGACTTATATAGGATCTCCTTAGTAGTTCGAGTGAGGTCTCTACTACTAAATTGCCTTCTTAGCCCGAAGAAACAGCGGTTGGCAAGAGCAATTCTTCGTCTGATTTCTGACGAGATGTTGTTGTCAGAGTTAATAGCGGAGCCGAGGGAAACAAAGTCCCGTATTACCACAAAGTTATATCTGTCAATGGTGACGTTCTGTCCAATTCGTCGATGTTGTGTGTCCTTTCGTGTTGACAGCATATAGGTACTTAGTCTTACCCTCGTTTACTGCTTAATATATTTATTACATAAGGTTTTTTTCTAATATAGACTTTAAAACAATTTTGGAGGGGAAATTTGTTTTTATATTTTTAAATATGTACTAATGCTTATGGTTTTGACTAGAAAAATGTATGTTCTCTAATAACTTTAGACCCATATATTGAAAACTATCCCCAAATTTTATTTGGCATTAGAAAATTTTGTCATTCAAATCACCACTGTGAGGGACCAACAATTCTTTAGGGTCCAGTTAAAGCTATCATTGAAAAACATCATTGGAAATTTTCTTTTACTTCTTTCGGTTTTTTTTATAAATTCAATAATTGGCCAGTTGGTGTCACAACAAATCTTATGAATGTCAGAACATGATTTTTTAATTTTAGTTATCGCAGAGAATCACTTTTTATTTTTCACTGATCATGATTTATTTTTGTGAAGTAATGTTTGTCGTTCCACCGAAATGAAACGGAATTTTCCTACGATTCCTAGAAGCAGCTATGGAGGTAATAATCCAATTCCATCATGTTTTGTGTTCCAATGAAGTTGTTCAATGATAGCTATAACCGCAGTAAAGCGACCTACACACGATCAATGTTAATTTTCAATATTACTTGAATGAGTCATCATTCAAGTTTTATTTATCGCTTTGTGTGCTCTTCAATGTTCTTGTCAAGTAACCTTGCTACATTGATGAAAACCAAAACTGATTTGGATCCTTTACACTAAATTTAATTCTAATAGATCAAAATTTAAGGCCTAACAATCGGTGACATACAAACGGGCGCACGGACGGACGGACTGGCAGACAGACATGGCTTAATCGACTCAGTTAGCAATTCTGAGTTGATCCATAAGGTATATCTACCTAAATTATTCCTCTATGTTACAAACTTTATAAAAAACGAATATAACCCTATGGGATAGGGTATAGTTAATGTCCATTCTTGTAGGCGAATATGAAACGACTAAACAGAATTTTCGCAAAAATATTGGCAATGTTCATTGGCAATGTTCATACGCGTGTGGTGTTGATTTTTCATCAACATTACTTGACAAAAAAAGGCGTCAATTATGCTTGTTAATTAACATTGACCGTATGTAGGGCTCTAGGATGGAAATTTTATTTTATCATCATCATGATCATGATTTATCTCTGTGAAGTAATGTATGTTGTTCCACTGAAATTGGAACACAAAACACGATGGAATTGGAATTTTACCTCCATAGCTGCTCATAGGAATCGTAGGAAAATTCCGTTTCATATCGGTGGAACGACAAACATTACTTCACAGAAATAAATCATGATAAGGAAAAATTAAAAGGGTTTTTCTGCGATAACTACAATTAAAAGTTAAAATATGTTTGGATAATCATGTTCTAAAATTCAAAAGCTTTGTTTTGACACCAACTCGCCAATGATGAATTTATAAAAACACCGCAAGAAGTAAAAGAAAATTTCCAATGATGTTTTTCAATGATAGCTATAACTGGGCCCTAAGCTATAAGTGAAAATCCTCATTGAAAAATAAAAACTGATTTTCTGCGGAAACTATAATTGAAAATTAAAATATTTTTGGGTAATCTTGTTTAAAATTCAAAAGCTTTGTTTTGACGCTAGCTAATGATTGAATTTATAAAAAAAAGCCGCCAGAAGTAATAGGAAATTTCCAATGAAGGCCTATGTGTTTATGGTAGGTATGTACTATTTATTCCAAATGTACATTTCTGTACTTTCAACTCAGGTATTGGACCATAGAACCCGAAGTATTGCCCGATTAACTACAACCGCTGTTTTGGAATTTCCTACTCAAAAAGATGGTTTGGATTTGGGATTGCAGCATTTTTATTTTTATATATACATATATATATTATAAATACGACGGGATGGGATGGGCCGGGCAAAAAGTGTTATAATAGTGAGCAGAAACAGCGACTATTCGGATGCGGATTTGTTATAAGTGCCAGACTAAGGCAAGAAGTCTTATGTTTCCAAGACATTAGCGAACGCATTGTAACAATCCGCATCAAGGCCAAATTCGCCAACATAAGCCTTATATGGGCTCATGCTCCGACGGAGGAAAAAGATGATACAACTAAGGATTGCTTCTACGAGCTCCTCGACAAAACCTATGAGCGACTACCAAAGTACGATGTTAAAATCGTGCTGGGAGATTTTAACGCAAAGGTAAGAGGAGAAGACATCTTTAGCAGTATTGTCGGAAAATATAGCCTACACGACAACACGTCTGGTAACGGACTTATAGGCAAAGAAGAACATCGGCTTTTGAGAAAGAAGAAAAAAGAGCAAGAAAAACGAGCGATGGAGGATATAGAGAGGTGCCACTCCAGGAACGATGTTCGTAAGTTTTACCAAAGTGTAAAACGTCAAAGCCAAGGGTACAAGCCTCGAACAGAATGCTGTCGAGATGAACAAGGAAATATCGCAGTTGAGACACAGTCGATGCTGATGATATGGAAGAACCAATTCCGCAGACTGTTAAACGGCAATGACGAAGAACATTCCACTGTCCGGGAGAACGAACCATTTAATATTGGCAACGACAGCGAAAACTGCCAACCACCCGACCTAAGTGAAGTGACGATAGCAATATCTAAAGTCAAGCTTAATAAGGCCGCCGGAAATGACGGCCTTCCCGCTGAGCTTTATAAAGTTGGCGGAGATGACTTGGTAAGTAACATCCACCAAGAAGAATGGAACCTCAGCATCGTTTGCCCGATCCACAAAAAGGGAGACCCTTTGAACTGCGCCAACTACAGAGGCATAAGTCTGCTCAACATCGCCTACAAAATCCAATCTGCCGTAATATGATCGGCCCTTATCAGTGTTGTTTTAGGCCAGGAAAGTCCACAATCGATCAAATTTTCACACTTCGGCAGATCCTGGAAAAAACCCAAGAAGTCCAAATCGATGCCCACCACCTATTTATCGATTTCAAAGCCGCATACGACAGCATTTATAGAGACGAACTATACAGAGCCATGTCTAGTTTTGGTATACCGCCCAAACTCGTCCGTTTGTATAGGATGACGTTGGAGAATTCTCGCTGCACCATCAGGGTCGGAAACGACCTCACGACACATTCGATACCAAAAAAGGATTTAGGCAAGGCGATACGCTGTCATGTGACTTCTTGAGAGGATTGTGCAAAACTCCCGAGCCAACACCAGAGGCACAGTTTTCCAAAAATCGGTGCAACTACTAGCATACGCCGACGATATTGACATCATTGGTAGGACTCAACGTGATGTCATAGCCACGTTTGTATTGAGAAGGAAGCGGCAAAAATGGGTTTAGCAGTAAATGAGGGTAAGACTAAGTAGATGCTGTCAACAGGAAAGGACACACAACCTCGTTTATACGACCAAAGCGTTCTTGTTTGCTTTGATTGACTGGGTTCGATTCCCAAGTAGTATCAATTGTCAAGAAAAGCTTATTTCATAAAACTGGAGGTCCCGCCATCGTGCAAGAAGTATACACGCACAAATGAATGGTTCTAAAAATGTGTAATATTATTCTACTCGATATTGCTATAGAGCTCCTGTAACGGTGTTGGCTTGTTAGCATAAACTAAGGTAACACCATTAAAATGTGAGGTGGCAATTCGAGAAATTCATTTCTCGAGTTGTTGATGAATAACTAAATCGTTAATTGTACATTGCATTGTGGTGCATTGCTCAGTAGTACTTTCTTTGGGAAGGTTTGTATTCTTTATAAATTTGTCTTGCATGTGCATGCCAACAATTGGAGCACAATGCTCCATACTGATTTCAGAATTTGCATATATATAGCAATAACTTATTTTAATTCGACAGGGGTGAGTATCTCCCAATTTTAATACAGCGGATGTTTATCTAGAGTAGGCAGAGTAATTAATCACATTCTGGTAGATCGCTAATAAATAAAAGATATGAAACTTAGCCTAGGACGCTACCTTGAATTACTCTTTTATTTAATGTATTTAATACTAATAAAAGTCGTTAAAAAGACAGTTGCTTATGTAATTTATGGACCTTATGATATTAGAAATATAGAGAGCAAACCCATTTCTCTTCAACAGCTCTTTTTTATTTCATCTTAATCGTGGAGTTTTTATTCCCGAAGCGAAATTGATGGTTCGTTATATTTTGTAGGCGTTCAACCATCAACTGTTCGAATAACTTGGACAAAATTGTTGGTATCGATATGGACCGATATGAGCTTATTTCGCTAGATGGTTCACTAGGTTTTGGAAACGTTATAAACTCCGCTTCTTTTCACATGCCTTGCCCCCCACACCTTAAACTAAATGCGTCTTTTTTATAATAACGCCGTCTTTTATTACTTTGGGAAGTGTGTTAGTTATAACCGGCCGAATTGTTATATTTTCTTTACACGTTTCTTTCGTTCCTTGAAAATATTAATTTTTATATGGTTGGAAGACGTCGTCAAGTTTCCAGAGTGAATTTAGTGACTTATTTTTAAATGCAATTATAAATGTTCTGAGTTTACTATTTAGTCTGTTCAGTTTAGTTTTGTTAATTGGCGCCTTTGTATGTTTTCTACGTTTGATAGCTTTTCTGCAATAATTTAACATATTTTTGGAGGGTAAGAGTTTTGTTTTGTCTCGTTTTTGTTTTGGGAGTTGCAGCTTATGCTTTTTTTGTAGATATATTAGGTGAACAAATTAGCACTTTTTCCTCTAGTTGATCTTCTGTTTCATTAGCTTATGATATTCGAGTATGTTCTTCCAAACTTATCCAAAGTTGCTCAAGTCAGTAAGCTTATTAACTAGTGTCGGGTTATGTACTTTCATGTACAAGAAGTATTGAATAGTGATCTAATTATAGGTCTGACCCTTCTTTCATATTTATATTATATATGTATATTTTTTGTTTTAAATAAGTCACCAAGATCTGGAGTGTTATCTGTTGGCCAGAAGGTAGGATTCCGCGCTTACTGATATTTGCCGCCAACTTTTTTAATTGTTTCAAATAATGCTTAATCGCACATGACTGAAATTCAGCTTCTGTATGGAGTTTAACCTGGTTTATATCCTATCCCATAGGGGTATATTAGTTTTGACATTAAGTTTGTAACATAGAGAAATGATTTCGATAGATATACCCCAACGTATATGTAGAGCCTTAGAATCGCTAGCTGAGTCGATCTAGCCATGTCTTAAATTTTCAGATAGATTGTTGAAATTGTATAAAGGGTAAACATTTTCAAAATACGCCCACTTTTTTAATAAACATCCTTTCTGATCAAATCATACGAAATTTTATAGAAGTTTCTGAGCAAGATATGTAGACTGGGTTTTTTTTGTGCTTTTTTGTAAGTCCTTTTGGACTTAAGGTGCATCCATATTTAGTCTGTTGTGTAGCTTATTTCGCCTGTTGTCTTTAGCAAGTTGAAATTCTTTCATATACACCGATAATTATTAGACGTATCACAAGAATGGCAGCTTGAAGTTTAAGATCCAGTTGCCGCGGTATGTGTTGTATTATGATGCGGAAAAATGCAGTGGACAAAGGTTGCGGTCTAAAATAAAATAAACAGTCCAGGTTGTCGAATTCTGAGGGGATAGCGCCGTCACGCCCAAGCAAAATGGGGATTCAAGAGTATTGAGTCACAATACCTTATATATCTGTGTTTCATGGCAGAATATTACCTGTCTAAAACCCGATATTCATTGGCTTATTTGTGAAATGGGGACAAAACTATTTATTCAGTTTATTCAAATTCCACAATTCTCCGGCTTATTGGCAAAACTAACAGTACGACTAAATTTATTCGTACAAAGAAAAAGTAATATTATAACGGGCGTCGAATTTGCCGAGCGTTTTATGTGACAGATGGTGGTGATTCTGTCTAGTAATGACGGCTGAAGGTGTTGCAGTCTATACTCACCCTCTTCCGAAGAGTACGCACTTTCCCAGACCACGAGATAAAAGTGTGCAAAACGTCCGTAAGTTTGTGTAGATGTCAGTATGTATACCTGTCCCGATCCCTTTGATTCGCTCTCAACAGAGTGAAGTTTGTTTTGGTCCTGTCTCGTTTCAGTGGCTTATTTATCGTTTTTCATTTTAGCTAGACTCAGGAGTTTTGGAGTAATCTTAGGTATGCAGTTTTCTGATTCAACTATAGAGCGTAGATCATGATTAACATCATCGATGGTTCTAAGTTCACGGTTTAGACGGTGCTTTGGTGCAGTATTCATGGCAAATCGTAAAGAATGTAAGTTCTCGTTCCAAGTCGTATGATTGTTGCCTATCATGATAGCATATATCTCGGTTTTTACGTTCTACCGGATTGGCTTTAGGATGATAGACTGGAGTTAATGTTTGCTGTATTCCAAGGCAATGTGTGAGTTTCATCATTAACGCTAAAATAAACTGTGAGCCGTTATCACTGCGTTTTTATTGTCATGATAATGACACAGAATTGTTTCTCGTTCGTTAGTCGGTATGACTAGTTGTGCATTTTCAGAGTCGCATTCAGATGAGTATTTGTATAGAATATCATCGTTTAAAAGATATCCGCAGGATGCGAATCGAGTTAAATTTTCATTATTGTTTTCGAATAATTTAATGATAGACTTTAGTTGAATACCTTGAAGTTGTATTTTTCGAATTTCGTTTGGTCGTCTTGAATTAAGATCAATGTAAAAATTACAAACTTCACATGTAGTTTCAGAGTTCTCGTAGTTTACACACGGTGGTCTTGATAACATATCCGCTATCACGTTCCTCTATCCTGGAGTGTATTCGATTTTAAAGTTGTAGGGTTGCAATTGTTAAGTTCATCGAGCTAGTCTGCCAGTTGGTGATTTAAGGCTCATAAGCCATTTCAAAGATTGATGATCCGTTATTAGATTAACTTATCATCCGTCAATGTATCCTCGAAATGTGTTAACCGCCCATACTATGGGAAGAGCTTCTCGGTCTGTGGTCAAATAATTGCGTTCAGTTGCAGTCAGAAGTCTTGAGGTATATTCAATTGGGTGTTCATCATCCTTCTCCCCCTGGTTTAAAACTGCGCCGATAGCATAATTGCATCTGTCTTTAATAAAATGGTTTACCATCGTACGCTTGTTAAAGAATATGTGTGGTAGTAAGTCGAGTTTTAAATGTGTATCAAATGACTTCTTCTCTTCACTATTCCAATTCTATGTGGAATTCTTCTTGGTAAGTTGTAAAAACGATACAACATCCTTTTCATTCTTTGGTGCTTGGCGGTTTGTAATAGATGCAACTTTTTCTGGGTCAGCATCAATTCCTTTGTAATGAGATGTCCAAGATATTTGACGTTGTAACAACAGAACTTTGACTTTGTCCTATTGACTCTGAGTTCAAAATCCATCAATTGTTAAAAAATACGATCAAGGTTTAGCAAGTGTTGTTCAAAAGAACTGGAACATACTATGATGTCATCAATGTATATAAGGATTAGAATATCCATCAGTCCAATTCGAAAACGGTCCATCAGCCTTTGAAACATCGCTGGGGCGTTTCGCAAATAGACTGCAATACAACCAGCCGTCATTACCAGACAGAATCACCACCATCTGTCACATAAAACGCTCGTCTCCAACAGGCACCGAACTAAGCGTCTAATACAGACGACTCGCAAATTCGACGCCCGTTATAATTGGCCCCCAGCAGTAAACGTAAGGATGAGATGGGAGCAAAAAGGATCGGGACAGGTATACATAGAGACATACACACACTTACGGATGTTTTGCACACTTTGTCTCGTGGTCTGGGAAATTTCGTACTCATCGGAAGAGTGTAAGTATAGATGCAACACCACCAGCTGTCATTACCAGACAAAAGCACTACCATCTGTCACATAAAAAGCTCGTCCCCAACAGGGACCAATATAATATTTTTTTAAGTTGGCCTAAATATAAAAATCAGTTATATCGATTTTTCATAACAACTTTTTAATATTTAAGATTTTTTATTTTAATAGATGTTATTGAATCCCTTTTCGATATAATTTATGCATTGTTGGTAGAGTATTGTATTATCCTGCAAGTCGTTTCTAAGCTAAAAGTGGGTGATTTCAAGTAAGGAGAATAGATACCGGTAGTTCAAACTAAACATGAGATTAGTGTTTATGACCTGACCGTACTGGCTTGGTGCAAAATATCTCTTACCCGGGGTTAAGATTTGCATGTAATTTCTAATTCTAATTTCATTCTAATTTTACAACCAAGGAAATATGGCGTCGCCAATATAAATACAATACATACATATAATAAAACATATGAGAAGGCTACAATCCGCTGTGCGAATCGTTGAATACCCTATCCCATCCTTAGAATTAATATCCCCAAAATGTGGGCTTTATGGCGATAAATTATTGAAAATGACGTTGTCACAACATATTGTTCTGACGGTTTATCAAAATCTTTTATGGTTCGAAAAAAAACAACGTTTTTCGATTACATAATCCTTGGGTAGGGTATAAAAATGTTTTTTTTTTTTTTGTAGGAAAACGCACCCAAAAAGTGGGCGTGGGCTAAAATGATCTAGGGACGAAATCATCACATTATCATAATTAAAGATCTTGCATCAAAAGTTTTTTCAAATATTTTAAAAAATGTACCAAACGTTTTTTTTTATAGAAAACGCCCCCAAAGAGTGGGCGTTGCAAAGAACTTTGTCTAGAAGAAATATAGATATTAAGATTCTCTAAATATGTTTCTCAGAAACATTTTCTAAAAAGGGGGCGTGGCAGTGGGCGGATTTCAAAAATTTGTACACTTGTTCTGCTTCGTCGGCCAGAGAGTCTATATTCCCAATTTTAACTTTCTAGCTCAAAATTTAAGGCCCAAAAATCGGTAACACACACACGGACGGACGGACAGACAGACATGGCTAGATCGACTCAGCTAGCGATTCTGAATCGATCCATATACTTTGAGGTATATGTAGCTAAATTATTTCTCTATGTTATAAACTTAATGTCAAAACTAATATACCCCTATGGGATAGGGTATAAAAATGCGTATGTTTATTGTCTTGTAGTTATATAAATATTTTTATACCCTATCCCATAGGGGTATATTAGTTTTGATACATAGTTTGTAACATAGAGAAATAATTATTAAGCTACATATACCTCAAAGTATATGGATCGACTCAGAATCGATAGCTGAGTCGACTTAGCCATGTCTGTCCGTCCGTCCGTCCGTCCGTACGTCACCAGTTTTTGGGCCTTAAATTTTGAGCTAGAATGATGAAATTTGGTACACGTGCTCTTTGTTGCTCCCAGCAGAACAAGTGTAAACATTTTTAAAATCCGCCCACCTTTTTAGAAAAAAAGTATTTTTTGGCCAAACCATAAGGAATTTTAAGAAAGTGTCTGAGGAACGTAGTTAGACAATCGTAATATCTATATTTTGTTCATATAAAGTTTTTTGCCACGCCCACTTTTTGGGGGCGTTTTTAATAAAAAACGTTTTACGGTCAAATTGTAAAATGTTCGAAAAAAAATTTGATGCAGAACAATTAGTTATATTAATATAAACATTTCGTCCTTAGATCATTTTAGCCACGCCCACTTTTTGGGGGCGTTTTCTTACAAAAACCGTTTGTATACCCTACCCCATAGCATATGCAGGAGGAAAACGATGTGTTTTGTCAAACAACAAAATATTCTGATAAACTGTTTGAACAATATATTGTTGTGACAATGTCATTTTCTATATTATAGGCTAATAAAGCCCACTTTTTGGAGATATTAATTTTATGGATGGGATGGGATAGGGTATAAAACGATCCGCACAGCGGGTTGTAGCCTTCTCATATGTTTCTAGAAGATGTATTAATTCTTCTGATATAATTGGTATACTTTATTTCTCTGTTAAAATTTTGTTCTCATTGTATACTTTTTGTTTAGATCTATAATAATGAAACAATAGTGTTAATAGGAGTGTCATTTAAGTTGGAAGCCATTAGATATCGCTAAAAGTGATCCTTCAGTGCTTTATTGAATGTCGATCTCAAACCTATCCTTAACCCGGGGTTTAGAATTTCATTTACCCTCACAGTAATTGTGGTATTCCGTACGCTGTGAAAGCTCTGTGAAAACTCGATCGAATGCTCTAGAAACAACCAGGGGAATATCTCTGATTTCTTTATGTTACCCCTAACAAATTAATAAAAATATGTTTAGCAAGTTTTTAGTTGAGCGTTTCTTCCGAAACCCATTTCGCCGATCAGTTATTAGTTCATTATTTTCTAGATAATTAACAATCTCGGTATTAATTGATTTGTCCATTACCATTGAAAGTATAGATGGTTAAAAGTAAGACGCATGCATATTTTCTTTTTTGAGAATCTGTGGGATTCGAGCAATTTTTAAACAACCTGAAATGTTCCTAAAATTTTACATGCTTTTTCTAGAGTGAGGGGGCGAATGTTTTCATACCCCGGAGAGCTATCTCTGTTACTGCCTCTACGCATATATTGCGATTCTTTTGTCTAAGAAAATGGTCATTCGTAGAAAAAGGATCATTAAATTCATCCAGATTTTCCAAGTTGGAATGGTAGTTCCATAAAACACGTTGATAATCTTGTTTTCTTGACATCGATATTGGAAGTGTATAAATAGATGTTATTAATGTTTAATAACCAATAAAAGGAAACTCAAACCTTTTATTGGCGACATTTTGATCTTGTAGTTGTCTGGATTTAAAGTTTCGTTTTTGTTTTTAATTTATTATGAAAATTTTGTTGGTTTCTCTATTTTTTGGTGGTTGGAATGTGGGTGGCCGCGGTGTAGTGGTAATGTGTTCGCCTGTTAATTGGAATAATACTACTCAAAATCTATGATATATCACTCTCTTTTTTCTCTTCTCTAACTTCCGCATTGCTATTGCTATAGTAAAACACTTTAAACAAAATGTTGTTCTTCTTAATTGAAAAATTTAAGCTGAATGATTAGTAAGAAGCACTCGCATAATCATATAATATGGGCAAGAGAGTATGGTTATATCCTTACCCATATCAAATGCAATATGGGTATAATAGTCCGTCTAGAAATTTCGAGCTGGGATAATTAAATTTATAATATATAAGCTCTTTTGTGGCACTCATTTAGTGGAAATGTTAAATTTCTTATGAAGGCTCGGCAAGGAGAATCCGTGATGTCTGCAATTTCGTTATGAAAATTTTCATTCAAATGGGCCAGGAAAGTCGGTTTATTGGCGTAAACTTTAGATTTTTTCCCTAGCGGGAAAAGTCCATAGGAGTTAAATCACGAATTCGTGGAGACAATGTTATAAATTTGGAGCTTTAGATATTTGTGCAAAATACTGTGTAATGATGATCTATGGACATTTAAAGCCCTTGCAAGCTTACCACTTATAGTCTGAATAGACTGATTATTACTCCCCAGGGTTTCTACCGTCTTGATGATCTGGCGACTCAATTCCCTAGGGCAAGGCAAATGTAGATAATTTCATTTCATAAATTTCAACCATATAATGTTTTTATACACGCCCACCTTTTGGGAAAGTTCCATTTAAGGTTGGGATTGTATAGGGTATAAAATAATTTATAAATTTGTAGGATAGAGAAATAATTTCGATATATATATCGTAAAGTATTTGAATCGACTCAGTTTGGTTGTTGGTTGGACCGAACATTTTTCAATATTTTTTTTCGCTCATTTAACGAAGGATTTAGTCTTTTATATTGCTTTTGACATCATCCATGCTTCGGCGCCGTAGAGCAGAACTGGAATGATTTACTGCTATTTAATTTCCCTTATATGTCAAGAAACAGCATTTGGCAAGGGGATATGTCGTTGTCAGAGACCTTTACTACCAAATTTTATTTGTCCATGGCGGTTGTGTCTTTTCATTTTGACAGCATATACTTGGTCTGAGGTTAGGTTGGTGCATTCATTGCACTCAGGCCAATATAGACTCATTGTGATGCCCGTTGGGGGTCCACTTGTGTGGTTGGTTCATTCTTTGTCCCGTTACTGTCCATTGTTGTTAGCCCCTTTCGAGCCATCCAGATGTTGTTGTAAACCTGAAATGATTAGGGAGAGGGATTTCGGATAGATCCGTGAGGTCATGGAAAAAGTATTTTCCTAAGGTTCTCATTCTTAATTGGCTGAGGCCTGGACAGTGGCACAGAAAGTGGGGGGTATCCTCTTGTATTTCTTCATCACCGCAGCCTCTACAGAGGTCATCATCTATGAGATGCATTTTCAGTTTGTGGGTTTTTAGTAAGTCGGTCCAGTAAGAATCCCAACCAAAGTCGAGACAGATTTCCTGTTTTTTTCGAAGTAGCTTATGGGTTCTGGCTTTGTCATACTCAGGCCACATCCTTTTGGAAGTTTCAGAGCTGGGAGGGGAGTTCGCTCGTCGCTATGCTGGGGGGGGGGGGGGGGGTATACAAGGGATCATCAGCTATGCTTTTGCCTTTGACTTTCGCAGGGTCAGAGCTGAGGAGACCATTCTTTGTCTTAGCGGGCCAGCGCCCTGCATCGAAGGTGGTCGTATCAGTTCCTTCATGCTCGAGGTACTCGGTGCGTTCATCGAGTAGGTACGAGCGATCGGCTCATTCTCTGCTAATGTCAGACTTTGTAAAAACTCTTGAGCTTTCTAAAGTTTCAGGCAATCCTTTTCTTCTAGAGTAACTGTCTTGCCTTGTCTTCTGATCGTCAACTTGCATGATTTTACTTTGCTGCGGATGGACGCAGTTGATGATATTGAGAATTTAGATGAGCTGGCGTTAGAGCATGTGTCATCCTCATCGAGGATGTCTATTGCTTCTTCGCTTCCCTCATCTGACATAATCTTGGGGTTTTTCGGATCTCGTAGCAAGAGGCTTTCCTCATCCTCCGTCATTTATCGTTGAGAATCGGTTTTTATCGGATTTGGAGTGCCCGATTACTTTGCACTCATCCCTTTTTTGTTTGTTTGTTTTTGTCTATTTTGGATCCACGAGTAAGGGGGAAGAGATGTCATCGTGCACTCACCCCCTGTATACAGGAACGGGGAAATTAAATTAAAACAAGAGGTCCCGAGGTATCTAGAGTTTGCGCTAGCGATTGAGCACTCTCTCAGCCATGCAGTAATTGGCGCACTCCTTGCCTTGTAGACCACCTTTTGGTTTTCGTTTCCTCGCCACTGACCTTACCGGCATGGATAGCCCTGACAGTTTATGCGAAGAACTGACCCTTAGCATAGACTTCCGGTTTCGCTCCGTGGTTCATTGGAAACTACTTAAGCCATTTCACTGCGTCAAGGTGAGTGATCGTCGAAAGGACTATATACTTGGTCTAACGCTCATATACTATTAAACCAATTTTTGCGGCTTCCTTACTTTGCTAGCAAACGAGGCTATGAAGTCCCATTGAGTCCGACCAATGATGTCAAAATCGTCAACGTATGCCAACAATTGCACCGATTTATGAAAGATTGTGTATCTGATGTTGGCTTGGGAGTTTTTGCCAAATCCTCACAAAAATGATTTTAAAGAAGTCACATGACAGTGCGTTGCCTTGCCTAAATCCTTTTTTGGGTTCGGGTGTTTCGGTAAGTTCATTCCCGACCCTGATGGAGCAGCGAGGATTCTACATAGTCATCCTGCACAGATGGACCAGTTTCGACGGTATACCAACTATAAATTCTGTAGTATATGGCTTTGAAATCGATAAATAGGTGGTGGGTGTCGATTTGGACTTCTTGGATCTGTCGAAGTGTTAAGATTTGTTCAGCTGTGGTATAACCTGGTTAAAAACCACTCTGATAAGGTCCAATCAGTTTGTTGGTCAACGGTTTATGGCGTATATAAATGTAAATATTGTTCAATACAATCATGCACTTTATTTATGACCATGATCGTTTCAACAAAGTTGATTTTTGAACAAAGCTGTGGAAAGAAAAAATCCAGAGTTGTAATAACTTATTGATAAAAATGGCTTCTTACAATAAATATATATGCCAATGTACATATATTTATTAGTTATATTTTTAGCTAAGATGTAAAGAAGTTTATAATGCAAATTTTATAATTCAAATGTATATTTTTTACAGCCGTTCGTGCAGATAGAATGAGAGGAGGGAGAAACAAATTTGGACCAATGTACAAAAGAGATCGGGCGCGAAAACTACAAATGATGCGACAGAGACAGTTGGCGCTGCAAGCCATACGTACTACAATGGGGTCAACAGATATAAAAGGACCGTTATCACCTACTGCCTATCAACAGCCATATCCAAATATGAATATAAAACAAGAAATTCAAATACCCCAGGTGAGTATCGTTTTGTGTTATATTTTATCTAATACGGTAAACTCAATTTAATACATTGCAAACTATAGCAATACATAAATATAAATACTATAACTAATATACGAAGATTTCCAGTTAAAGGCAACTCAAACAAGTTGTAATTAATTTGTATTCCTCTACTGCAAAATACGTTAAAAAAAACATTAAAACCAATTTACGTTTTTTGTCATATACCAAGATTTATTGTTTTTAGGTGTCATCCTTAACGCAATCGCCAGACTCATCTCCGAGTCCAATTGCTATCGCTCTTGGGCAAGTGCATCCTTCTTCGGGAACCCTACCTAATGCATTGAGCGGAAGCAATGGATCTAATGCAGGTAGCTCGACAAACACACATGAAAATATTAGTCGCAATGAAACAAGTACCTGTCAGGATGGTGCGTCAGTGAATATACAGCACACAAGCGATTCAAAAATATGGTATATAGGTAATATTTTTTGGGCATTGTAAAAATAATTTTTTCTTTCAGTTTTGATTCGAGCACCAATCCATCTAGTACCGCGGATTCAGTTAGCAATGTGGAGCCGCTAAGGTAATACATACCAAATAAACTCTTATAATGTAACGTATTTATGTTTTTTTTTTCAGAGTCTCTCCGATGATACGGGAGTTCGTTCAATCAATAGATGATAGAGAGTGGCAAACACAACTTTTTGCATTACTTCAGAAACAGTCGTACAATCAAGTTGAAGTTGACCTGTTTGAATTGATGTGTAAAGTGTTAGATCAAAATCTATTTTCTCAAGTTGATTGGGCTCGAAACACAGTATTTTTTAAAGATTTAAAAGTGAGTTTAAACATTTCAAAACACAAACTAATATTAAAAGTTTAGTATATAGTTAATTTGTAATTTGCATCGTCGGTATCGTAAAGGAAATATAAAACAAAAAGATAACAAAATCATGGACAGGTTGTATAGAATCAGCCAAATATTAACAAATGGGTTGACATAGGTTGAACATTAATCCTTATTTTAATGGTCGGGCCTATTTGTTTGTAGTATACGCTTATGATTCAATATTAATATTACAATAATAACGTCGTTTTTATTATTCACATCTGGTAATTGTCAGAAATTAACATTCAAATAGTTTTTGAAGGGTTCAGTCAAATGCCATTTACATGGGTTATCATTTTAATAACGGTTAACTTTTTTAACATTCTCATCGAAGAAAAAAAAATGTTATTTTCATGTAAAAGTTCGGACATATGTTTTGATTAATTTTCACATTGCGATGATAACGAAACTCAAAAAAGTGGTTCCCTCAATTCAGTACCTCTTAACGTATGTACGTCAGTTAATAGTCCCTTCCCATGACTAAACAGCTGCACTGATTTTCTTAAAACTTCGTATTTGGAATTTTGATGGCCACATCTCTTGGCAATTCTTTAAAGTTTTTGCTATTCTATTAACGGTACCTCGACGGGCCTAGTGGTGCGATGGTTAGTGCGATGAACTGCCACACAGAAGGTCTGGTTTTGATTCCCAGCCGTAGCTACACCAAAATGATTTTTCACTGGCCCTCCTCTGTAGATTATCTGACAAATCATCCGAGTAGTATCAATTATAAAGTAAAGCCTATTTCAACTTAGCCGTTCGAATTCGGCATAAAACAGGAGGTCCATCCATCGTGCAAGAAGTACACACGCACACATGAATGCCTGTGAGTAAGCTCGGCTAAAAAAAACACCTCTAACGAATTTTATTAATCAGAAATGTCGACAGTATTGTTTATAACAAAACTGCATACCAATTAGAGTAATGTCCTTTTAATTAGCTTTTAACTTTTTCGCTAAAGTGCATAACATCTTGGAGTCTGGAGATCCTGGCAGAAAAACACACAAAAACAGAAATTGTAACTAATCCTGGCTAAAAAGCTTTTTTTTTTCAAACTATTATCAAAACTGAACTTCTTTAAGGTTCCGATGATTGTTTCCCCTTTCTTGTTAATTGTATTGCAACCATACGTTCAAAAATGACTTTTATTAAGTCGATATTGCCATATTTAATGGTTCAGTGTAATATCCCCAGCGGAATGTAGCCCCATAGGGCTTTTTTTCTTTTCTAAATGGAAATAAGTCTGACGGCGGATAATGCCTTTTGTTTGTGGGTCTTATTTCCTTTGCCTCTAACAGTCCAACAGTGAACCCTTTTGAACTTTTTGGGAGCGTTCTTCTAAAAAAAAAACTATGGATATGCTATCCCATAGCATGCGTCATTTTTTGTCGAACCATTAAAGATTTACATGAACAATATGTTGTGACGATGTCATTTTCAATATTTCATCCCCATTAAAAAAATAAAAAAAATCAAATTCACGTGCGCTTTATTAACTGAACCGGATTGTATATAAAAAACATATGGAAAGCTACAATCCGCTGTACGGATCGTTGAATACCCTATCCCATCCTTTCTGTAAAACTCAAATCCCCAAAAAGTGGACATGGCTAAAAACACGATGTGGATAAAATAAAGAAAATGACATGGTGACAACAAATTCTTCAGACTGCTTACAAAAAACTTTTACGGTTCTACAAAAGACAAGGTTTTCTCCTGCATATGTTATGGGGCAGTGTATAAAAATGGTTTTTATATAAAAACGCCCCCAAAAAGTGGGCGTGGGTTGAAATGGTCTATGGACGAAATGTTCATATTTATACTACCAATGATTCTGCATCAAAAGTTTTTTCGAAAATTTTAAAATTTGACCGAAATACGTTTTTTTTTTTAAAAACGCCCCCAAAAAGTGGGCGTGGCAAAAAACTTTATATGAACGAAATACAGATATTCAGATTGTCTAAATATGTTGTTCAGAAAGTTTTTCAAAATTCCTTATGGTTTGGCCAAAAAATACGTTTTTCTAAAAAGGGGGCGTGGCAGTGGGCGGATTTCAAAAATTTTTACACTTGTTCTGCTGGGAGCAACAAAGAGCACGTGTACCAAATTTCATCCTTCTAGCTCAAAATTTAAGGCCCAAAAACTGGTGACGTACGGACGGACGGACGGACAGACATGGCTAAATCGACTCAGTTATCGATTCTGAGTCGATCCATATACTTTGAGGTATATGTAGCTAAATTATTTCTCTATGTTACAAACTATGTATCAAAACTAATATACCCCTATGGGATAGGGTATAATGAATAGACGTTTTGTTGGTGACTCGAAAATGGCTGGGCCGATTAGTTTAATTTTTATACCCTATCCCATTTTTATACACTACCCCATAACATATGCAGGAGAACACCTTGTCTTTTGTAGAACCGTAAAAGTGTTTTGCAAACAGTCTGAAGAATTTGTTGTCACTATATTATTTTTTCTATTTTATCCACATCGTGGGGATTTCTATTTTAGGGATTTTAGTTTTATGGATAGGATGGGATCCACACAGCGGATTGTAGCCTTCTCATATGTTCTTTTGTAGAACCGTAAAATTTGTTGTGACATTGTCATTTTCTATATTTTATCCCCATCGTGTTTTAAGCCAAGTCCACATTTTGGGGATATTAGTTTTACAAATGGGATGGGATAGGGTATACAACGATCTGCACAGCGGATTGTAGCCTTCTCATATGTTTATTTTAAATGTTGGCAATAGGTTAAGGAAGGTTTTAACGGAGAAAAACATTTCCTGAAATTTAGCATTTGTTGTGTACCAAAAAGCACTGCAGTAGACAAAATTGTAAATTTTAAGATGTAGAGTAAATATTTTCATATTTATTGTAATTTCAAATTTAAATTTATGAAACATATTAGATATTTGGTAATTTAACAAAAATTTTGACATTTTGTAGTTTTTTAAAAAATGCATGTCTGAAGCCCGGATACATACGGGCTTGATACAAGAGCCTGATTTACTCCACCGATTTGACTGAAATTTCGAGTATGTGTGTTGCTAGTGGTTCTACAAAGGAGTTTGAAATTGTGGTTCTAGTTCAAAAATTAACTAGGAAGTACAGTTCATTTTTGAACTAGAACGTTTTTATTGAAACACGATAACGGCTTTAACGATGTTAAAAAAATGAATAACTAAGCTTCTACAATAACCTAGAATAAGATGGTAAAAGCAGTTTTTTTTAATTCATTATACCCTATCCCATAGGGGTATATTAGTTTTGATACTTAGTTTGTAACATAGAGAAATAATTTTGCTACATATACCTCAAAGTATATGGATCGACTCAGAATCGCTAGCTGAGTCGATTTAGCCATGTCTGTCCGTCCGTCCGTCCGTCTGTACGTCACCGATTTTTAGGCCTTAAATTTTAAGCTAGGATAATGAAATTTGGTACATAGGATCCTCGTCTCTGCCTACAGAACAAGTGTAAAAATTTTTGAAATCCGCCCACTGCCACGCCCCCTTTTAAGAAAAACTCAGTTTTTGACCAAACCGTAAGGAATTTTAAAAAAGTTTCTGAACAACATATTTAGACAATATTAATATCTATATTTTGTCCATATAAAGTTTTTTGCCACGCCCACTTTTTGGGGGCGTTTTCAATAAAAAACTGTTTTCGGTCAAATTTTAAATTTTTCGAAAAAAAATTTTGATGCAGAATCATTAACATTATTAATATAAACATTTCGTCTATATATCATTTTAACCCACGCTCACCTTTTGGGGGCGTTTTTATATAAAAACCATTTTTATACACTACCCCATAACATATGCAGGAGAAAACCTTGTCTTTTGTAGAACCGTAAAAGTGTTTTGTAAGCAGTCTGAAGAATTTGTTGTCACTATATCATCTTTTCTATTTCATCCACATCGTGTTTTTAGCCATGCCCACTTTTTGGGGGATTTTAGTTTTATGGATAGGATGGGATAGGGTATTCAACGATCCGCACAGCGGATTGTAGCCTTCTCATATGTTTTTTATTTTAATTTAACTTAGAACTAACTTACATGCTAGACAAAAATTAATGAAAAACTAGTCTACTTATCTACTAGCTTAACTAACTTACTGAGAATACTGCATATTCAATTCTCCCCTAAAATTATTATAAAGTTAGTTTCTAAATTTTATAGAAAATATAATTTTAACTAAATTTTGTGAATTGGTTAGTGGGGTCATTAGAAACATATCTGCATACCAAGTCTATTATCAAAAGGACCAATAACAAGGACGAAAGATTCCCAAAATGTAATGAATAAATGTAGATAAAACATTGTTTCGAGATTGTTAAAACTATGATTTACACAGTTTTTTGCTTTAAGGGTAGGTGTCCCAGACCGACAAAATCAAATTTCATGTAAATGCATTTGAATGTGTTGGTAAGCTCTCTTTAATTTTACTCTTGTGCTCTTTGCTTCAACGCAGACGAAAAATCAAGGTAAAGACAAAAAGTAGCAAATTTTGTAAATCAAATAACAAAAAATGATAGATATTTATCTATGTAATTGTCACCCCATCTTCTATCAATGATCGCTATGAAAGTACCTAAGCACCTTATATAAAACAAAGAAGTTTACGAAAGTTAATTTAACCGTTATAATTAATTTTTGTAGGTTCAAGTTGTCAAAGTCACTAAACAAATACTATTTGAGTCGAATTTAAAAGTAAAGTTTGAATACTTGACATCTAAAACTTTATACATACATATAAAGAAACGGTCATTTTATCCCACACAACCTTTTCTGTCACGTGCAAACATACGCATACAAAACAATTCATTAGCAGAGATAGCAAACATTTCAATAATGTAACGGCCTGTTCCATGTAAAACCACGTGAAGTCCACCCGAACTTTCATCAAGTCTACCCGAAAAAGAAACCAAAAGATACATAATAACAAATATCTAGCCTGTCTAGTGCCTGTATTTACAGAAAAGAATAATGAAAAGAGAATGTCACCAACTCATCACCTAGTGACATTATTTTGAAACAAACTTTTTGTGTGCGTGAATTCGATCTTTTCTCTAGTATAAAATCTAAAATAGACCACTTTTCCAACATCAAAATTTTAAAAACCGTGTGGAAAAACACTATTTTGTATTTTGAATTAAATAATAAAAAATACCGTAGTGTCTTTGGTAAGCGGTCTGTAACCGCACAGATCATGTCAAGTTCTGGAAGTTCGGATAGTTCAATTGGTTTTAGGTGTTCGCTAATGTTTAACTCTTCCGCTTGTGTCAAACTTGCTGAGCTGCGATTAGTCCTATTATGGCCGCTATCGGACAGGTACGCACAGCTCCGGTAATGCCCAGACAGACAAGCCGTTGTACCTTGTTTAATTTATTTATAGTTGTTTTTTGGGTGACTTTGTTCCACCATACTATTGAAGCGTATGTTATAATGGGCCTGACCATGATCGTATAGATCCAGTGTGTGGTCTTTGGAGAGATTCCCCAGGTTTTACCATACATGTTTCGGCAAGCCCAGAAAGCTTTGGTTGCTTTTTGAATTTTGTTGTTAATGTGGGAGTTTCAGCTTAGTTTTTTGTCAAGGATCACTCCAAGATATTTTGGAATACTCAATGTATTTATCATTGATTGAAATTTGGGTATGACTTAATAAGGGACGATGATAGCCTTGCTGGGGTTTATAGAAAGACTTTCTTTTCTACACCAGTCTATGCCTATCTTAAGGGTGTTTTGCAACCGTGTTGTATCCTCGTTTTTTTCTTTGCTGCTAATTATGATGACTAGGTCATCGGCGTATCCAATTATATTGAAGCCTGCATTACTTAGGTCTCGATAACCAGAGACCATAGTAGGGGTGAGAGTACCCCTCCCTGAGGGCAGCCTTTAACGACTGTTACTGATACTGAGGTCATTGCTGATGAAGCAGTTATTTTCCGACTTTCAAGCATCGCTTTGATCCATTTGATGTTGGGGTGATTTATTCTTCTGTGAGTCAAAGCATTTGATATGGAGTCATATCCAGTGTTGTCAAAAGCACCCTCAATGTCAAGGAAGGCACATACTACTACTTCTTTGTTTTCGTATGCACTTTTTATTTGTGATTTTATTTATTAGACGTGCTCCTTCCGTAGATTTACCTTTTTGGTAGACGAATTGACAGGGGTGCAGAGGAGTGCTTTCATTTAAGCACTCTCTAAAGTGTACGTCTAGTATTCTTTCCATTGTTTTGAGGAAAAACGATGTTAAGCTTATTGGACGGTATGATTTAGGTAGTTCTATTGGTTTGCCTGATTTGGGGATAAATACCACGTTTACCTCAGGTTTGTGGTATGTAGCCCCAATTGAAACTAAACCTAAATAAGACGACCATAGTGGTTAAGAAAAAGTCCAAGTCCTTTTGTATAAGAGCAGGAAAGATTCCGTCTGTCCCTGGTGCCTTTTGTGGTTTAAATGAGTTGATCGCCCATTTGACCTTATCCGGAGTGAAAAGTTTGCCGGATAAACTATTAATCCTATCCTATCATGAAACTCACTTGTGATAGTGGAGCCGGGGAAGTGTACCTGAAGAAGTGTGGTCAACGTTTCTTCCCGGCCGCATGTGATTTTACCGTCAGATTTGACTAGTAATCCCATGCAGTTTGTTTTATCTTTCGAGAGTGCCCTCTGGAGACGGGTCACCGTCGGGAGCTCTTCGAGTTCCTCACAGTATTTGCGCCAGGACGTTTTTTTTTTATTTACGCAACTCTATGTTTTATTGGATAAGTAGTGATTTATATTGGTCCCACCTAACGGTGCGTTTGGCTATAGTAAAAAGTTTTCTTACTCTCTTAAGGAGACTTTCTAGGTTATCGTTCCACCATGGTGTGCACCTCTTTGCCACAGTGCGTGTAACCTTACAGCTACTTGTAAAAGATGAGATGATAATGTCGTTTAGTTGATATTGTGCGACTTCCGCTTCACTTACGCATGAACATTGTTCTGGAAGTATGTCACATTTAATCGATAGATTTTCTCGATACGTTCTCCAATTTGTAAGTTTGTTGTCGTATTTTATCGGTGCATCCTCGGTGTTGCATCTTAATTGGAATCTTATGTGCATGTGATCCGATAAAGATGTCTCACCAGACACGTGCCAATTTTCGACGGTGTATTGTACAAACGGAGAAGAGATAGTAAGGTCTAAAACTCTTTAAACGTTTCTAAACGTGGGTTTATTTCGCTTATTTAGTAGACTAAATTGTTGCTATACAGGTATTCTAATAAAAACTCACCTTATGCGCGTTGGCGTCGCAGCCGAAGATTAGTTGAAGTTGCTGGGTCTGGCAGTACTGGACAAGTTCCTGTACTGGTCGAGGTGGTATTTCGTCATCTCCAGCAAAGTACGCCGATGCGCAAAATTTTTTTGTAGCTCTGGGCCGTTGCGTCTTTCTAAAAGGACCGCCACCAGATCTTTGGTAATTAAACCTGGAATGGGAGAGAATTTTATATCTTTTACAACTAAAAGAGCTGCCCTTGGTCTAAAATTTCCCCGGGCGAAGATGAGCTGTCTGGTTTTACTTTGTAAACCAAATATCTTACCCTCTGTTGCCCATGGCTCCTGGATTAAACCTAGAGCGATGTTCCCTTCGGCACATCTTTGGTTATAGGTGTCCGAGGCACATATAGCTCGGTTCGCCTGCAGCACATTTAGTAGGGTAGTCATGGTTTCCTACCGTGCTCAGGGTTTCGAACCCTATAAGGCTTGTTGTCGCCTCTTCTACGTACGATACCCTGTTGAGAAAGACCTTCGTGTCTATCTCTCGGACCGTTTTTTCGCTGTCCGTGTTCGCGCCCGTTTCGCAGCTAGCTTCGGTCTAAACTGTTGCTGGCTAATATTTTCGTTGCTCGTACTGGGGGCGTTTGGCGATACTGTCGTAGGCAGTGACCCAGTCTTCTTTACATCGCTTCCGGCGGCAGTACTTATACTAGCTACTGGTTGCGACGAGCTAGCGCTTGTTTTTTTTTGACAAATTTCATTTCAATTGCAGACTTGTCGGATCCCTTAAGGATGATCTTATCGCACTCTCGTTGATTGCAAAGACCATTTGGGCGACGTCTTTCTCGTCCGATCTTTGCAGAACTCTCCACGTTCTCGTATTCAGGTCTTTGTTTTGACCGTCTAGTATTGCCAGTATCCTCTCATTCGTGACTCCGGTACTCTGCGGGAAGAAAGCTCTGACAACATGTGGTCTTCCTCTCCCACAAGCATTACTTTCAACTCGCATTTCTCCTTCAGTTTGAGGAGGTTGGTTTTCATCCACTCTGAAGTGGTGATGTCCGCACATACTAACAAGAGCCACCCGGCTTTGAAAGTTGTCCAGCGGAAATCTGGCTTTGCATCGCCGTCGCGCAGTACGATCGTGATGTCCATAATCCTCTCTTGTATCTGAACCATTTGTTCATTTGTGAGAGGATTGCGATCGATATCGACTGGTACGACACCCAATCTGACATAGCTCGCTATATCTCTATAAGTGGTTATTCAGACTGAGGTGGTGTGTTGTCCTCGGATCTCATGCGTTTGACTTCTGGATGAGCATCATCTTTCATTTTTGCAAAGATGCGGGCTTGCTCTATGCTGCTACCCTGTTTCAGCGCTCTGTTGAAACGGCGCTGTTCCGCTGGCGTGAGTCTGATGCGCTTGGAATCAGATTGAGCCGATTTGCAATTCATCCAAGAGTATACTAATGCTGTATACAGTACTTGATTCCTCCGAGGCTGAGTCGCTCAGATGAGACGATTTCTCTTCTAGGCTCATCATCTCGAAATCGTTGATTTGTGACCCTTCCCGATTGGCAGGTGTCGTGTCGTGATGCATTTGTAGAGGCATCATTTGCTTTGTTTTTTCTTTTGGTATTTCATTTATTTCCACGAGTAGGCGGGATTCATTGGTCGCTCGTGGTCTACCCGTCTAACCACAGGAAGGCTATATTGAGATCGGAGGTATCCCGGTATCCGAAATTCGCAAACTAGCGGCTTAAAACTCCCTTTTTAGCCATGCATCCGTTGGCGTTTGCTGTTCCACCTTGGATTTGGGTGTACGGGTTTTCTCCCACCTCAAGCTTATGGTTCCCGTTTATACATTGATCGTGCGATGCAACAACTTACAGCGCACGGTCAATATCTAAGCGGGACCCATGGCTGACACTAAGCTGAGTAGTCATTTTCAGGTAGGCGCCCGCGAGAAGGACTGAAAGATGAGGATTTTGCCCACCCAATCTTTCATTAAGGCGTAAGATGAAATGTATACAATATTATATATCAAGCATGCGAGAACCCTTCATATTCATTATTCATATTCACATTTGATGTTGAAATATAAAATATAAACATTATCTGGAGCTATGATTATAAGAAGGTCTGGTGAACAGTGATGATTTTCTGTTATTGGCCAAAACTGAAAATACCGTTAAGAAATATTTGGGCCAAAACTAATTAGGTCGAATTATTGAAAACAATAATAATAATAACCCTCATGGGGTGTTGTAACCCCCAGGTGGTGAATAGGGAAATGCTTGATAGATATATCGGGTAGGTGGGAAATAAAATACCACCCGCGGACCAAACAGCAACTGAAAACCCTATATATTTAACTGCAATCCAGAATGCATGCAGGTATCACCTGGCAGAAGGTATAAATTGCAACATAAACAAAATGGAGAGACAATTTAGAAATATGGTAATTAGAATGCCGCCATCCGGAGGCGCCTCTGGAGCTACCGCTGGAGTAAGCAGTTTTCGAGCCCGTTTTTTTTAAATTCTGACCTGCCTAAGCAGTAATATACACATCAACCTAAAAGATCTATTGTGGTTGCCGTCAGATGTTTTTTTAGGTTAGTAGCGCTTCTACTTTCCTAATGTAGCTGATAATACTTTCAGCCGAAGATTTCCTCAGTTCTTCGGCACTTAAAAATTCCCTGAAGAAAGATTCCCTTCTCATACCGTAAAGGGCCGGGCATTCACATACGATATGCTCGGCTGTTTCGTCTTCTTCTAGACATAGTCTGCACTCCGGTGAGTCGACTAGACGAATTTTATTTAGGTGATATCGCAGACCGTGATGACCAGTTAGGTAGCCTACTAAGTTTTTGATATCGTGCCTGCGAAGATTTAGTGTCGTATTGGCATCTGATTTGAAGGGCTGAATAGCTCTTTTGGCCTGTCTTAGGCCTGGGATGTTTTAACAGTATGAAACACATTTGTTTTGTTCCCAGTTTTTTATGACCAGATTTATGGCTGATTTGGGGATTGCACAGAAGGGTTTAGGTCCAATGAAGGGGGTTTCCGAACCTTTTCTGGCTAGTTCATCAGTTTTTTCGTTACCTTCAATTCCCTTATGTCCGGGGACCCACCGAGCCCGTAGTGGTGATGCAGAAAAGCAGGATATACATACCGGGATAACCCGAACAAAAGAAACCTGCGACTAAGAAGCAGAGAAACAATATTACCTCATCTGTCCCAAATGCGACTGTTTCAACGGACTTAATATCCGAGACCACATGAGCTGTACATCGTAGACAGCGTATTCCCTGGTCTGAAGAAATTAATAAAAATACGCTGATATTGAGAAAGACAACATCAAATGTTCGTTAACAAATTTTACACTCAAATCAGTAAAAAGAACCTGCACTCAGACAGGAAATCCAGATCTTAATGTAAAATACCTAGAACAGTTAGGTAAAGAGTTATGGGGATTAAGTCGTGTACATAACTACCAATCCATCTACTAAATTAGTGAACCTTATCATCCACAAACGAATCACGAACCAACAATGCATAAAATGTTCACTTCCATCATCAGCGATAGCCTCTGGAAACATTGCGAAATTAACCATATCATTCCAGCAGAACAAAAAGGATGTGCAAGAAGGTCTTTAGGCTGCAAGGAATAAACAACCATCGATGTTTTTATTACGCAAAATGCAATAATAAAGCCGCGAAATCTAAGTGTGGAATACATAAATTACAAAAAAGCCTTTGACAGTGTTCCTCATTCGTACTTACTCCACATTGTAGCCGTTTTCACATTTTCACAGGCACAATGTGTAATTGGATAACTAATGTGGGACTTGGAAATATGAAAACCAAAGACATTCAAATTAAAAGGGGAACATTTCAAGACGATACATTTAGTCCACTGTGGCTTTGTCTGTGTTTTTACCCACTTAGCAGAATTCTAAACGAGTCATCAAATGGATGACACATCTTCTGTATATGGATGATCTTAAACTACAAGCTCAAAACATCATCTTCCGAGACTCCTTAATATAAACAATAAAGTCAGCGATGTTATATTAATGGAGTTCGGCTTAGACAAATGTAAATCAATAGAAACAGTAAGAGGAATGATCATGCATAGTAAAGGCTTAACCTTTGATGATGGTTCAATCGAGTGTCTGAACAATGAAGAAAGTAACAAATATCTCGGTGTTCAGCAAATGCGTGGTATAATACATAGTGTAATGAAGGACAAAATAAAAAAAAAACGGTTCAAGGAAAGAATTAAATGCCTGTGTAAAACTAAACTGAACAGTGGTAATCTTTTAAGAGCAATAAACGTTTTTTTCTATTCCTGCGCTTGCATATTCCTTTGGAATCTTAAAATTGAGTCATACGGATATAGATGATATAAAGCGAATGTTACGAACAACCTTGATGTCATACAGATTTCATCATCCTATATCTGCTAAGGAAAGACTCTTCTTGCCCAGGGCTGAAGGAGTACAAGGGATATCTAACATCCATAATCTCAACCTAATACAAATTGAAAAATTGAGATGCTTCTTCTTCAGCAGCATTAAACAGGATAGTAGATGCAATGACCTTACCCAATTAGATAGAAACTATACGCCCCTGCATCTTTATGACCATGCATTTCAGCCATTAGCTCACATCAATTCAAATAGTGAGACTATTGAACAATGGAAACATAAGGCAATTCACGGAAAATACCCTCACCAGCTTCACTCCCTGGATGTCAATAAGGAAGCTTCCACCATCTGGCTGCAGAAAAGACAGATGTTCCCAGAAACCGAATGATTTATCTTAGCAATTCAGGATGGCATCATAGCGACTCGTCAATACAGGAGTGCTATTTTGCATGAGAACATCGAAAGTACTTGCAGTCGATGCAGAAAGTCAAGATTCAATCGAACACATCACGAATGGATGGTTATTGGCGAACCACGAATATCTCCAACGGCACAACAACGTAGCAAAAATCATCCCTCAGGAATTGGCACTAAGATCCAAACTAGTACATGAAAAAATTACATTCTAAAATCAGATTATAAACTGTACTGGGATAGGGCTATAACAACTGACCACACAATCGACGTTTGAGGTGTGGTAAAATAATAATTATAATATACAAGTTAAATAAACTAAAATTAATTTGTTTAATAAAAAACTTTATTTTCAAACTGGCAGCGATTCTGCCTATCTTAGAACTGAATACATTTTCTTAAAATCTACAGCTTAAATACTATTCTTAACCTAACGGCGGCGATGTGTTCCCACAGGTACTCTTGTATTACACAGCGTATAATGTGCAGGAATTTGTTTATTGTGCAGGTTTCGGGTGTCGGCATCTGGTCCGCGCTGGATGGGGTATGGGAATGTTGCCGGCGAACGTAAATTGTGTTAACTCTTCCCTTCTTAAATCAAACGTCCTCATTTTGTTTAAATAACGGAATTTGGTTTATAGATGAAATCCTTTGAGATATTGCTGGCTTTGAGTTTTTCTTCTGAATAGATATTTCTGGCATGTCTGTAGCTTTATCTGTGGGATTGTTAACAATGGTTACTTTTGGTGATTGCTGCTTAATTTTCCGACAGTATTTTAAGCTTGATACTATAAGGACTATGATGATTACGATTGATAGGCTGTATCCGCTAATATGTTTAACATTACTTCCTGATTCTAGTAATTTAATGAAATTTGTTGTGTTGACGTGAATTTCTCTTATCATTTCGAGTGATAGGACTTCCTCAACTTTGGTTTGCTTATCCGAAGGCTGTAGTAATGATGGTAGTGGTTTTTCTTTTGGTGCTTCTCTGGATGTGTAGTTCTTTCCCTCAGCTTGTATTGTGACATTATGATACTGTATTATGAATGAACCGGTGAGATTAACGTCTTTATTATTGATACTTATGGTGCCATTGTATTGGTTGAGGAGCAACATTCCGCTTGATATTTCTTCTATTGACGGTATGTGTTGATTGTTGATTCTTTTACATGTTGACGGTTGGCTCTTCAGTAGCATCGGTATACAAGATGAACTACTTATATCTATTAAATCTTTTTGTAAGCAAATTGACAATTTGTTAAAAGTCTTACAGTCGTTTTTAATTCCAAATATATTACTCTTACAGTTAAGTACTGATTTAAAGTTAATTTCGTTAGAGAAAATGCCTGTTTTTATTGGTTTTATTAATAGTCTAATACATTTTTCCATACTAGTGAGTGGAATGCTAATTATGTATATTATGTTTGTTCTGTTAGTTGCTATCTTTACTTCACTAAATTCTAACAATTCTTCTATACTAAAAAAGGGCACATTATCTTGTTTTAAATTTTTTTCTACGATATTTATTTCTAGGTTTGACAAAATAAATGAGTTAATAACGTTGGCTTTTGCCCACTGTATTGCATTATCAATATTCAATATTTCCTCTTTTATGATATTTATTTGATTTTTTATAACTAATATTTCCTTGTCTCTAGAGTTTTCCTTTGATTTAACTAATTTTATAATTGTGTTGGTAATGTTTGTTAGTTCATTAACTTTTTCAATTACTGCTCTATTAATTATAAGTTTTTTGCTGTTGTTTTTTAGTGATTTGTTTATTTTGTTTGATATTATCTCGAAATCGCTGTGATCTGGAGTGCCGGCTATCCACTTTTAGGCACTACCAATGAAGTCAAGGGAACGCTTTTTTTATCCATCGGCTTAATGCGGTTAATATGACTCTGTACTATATTAAGATCGTGAATGAGGAAAGGGTATAATGGTTCTTGTGTGCTTATATTTCTAGTTACAAGTTGTTGTAAGTTGTCTATGCATCTTTGGAAGATGTCTAAATCTATTTCATGGATAATCTTAAAGGTTCCGTCTTGTATTTGAGCTATTCCTGTCTTTATTGTTAATAATTGTGCGTCTGAATAATACATAATTTGTACGTTAGCTGTACAAATGGTGAAAATGGACCTAGAATAGAGGGGTTAATTTTTAATATGGGATTTATGCACAACTCTACCGGATTCTGTTACTCCTTAACATAGATAATTTGTCCTGGTAAATATTGTTTTATATTATGTTTCTTCTTATTATGTAATTGATATCTTTTTTTTGTTTCTGAATAAGTTTTTCGAGATTTTTTTTCCTGGTTTTCTCATAGTCATCCGGGGTGAAATGGACATTACGTCCGAAGAAGAGGTCCACTGGCCTTTTATTTGTAGTGGAGTGGATGCTATGATTGTACTCGTTAACGGCACGTTCGATCAATTCTTCAAAATTATGTTCGGATCCGTTTTCTTTGATGCACCTCATTATCTCCGTTAAAGTTGAATGAAAGCGCTCAATTTGCCCGTTTACTTCGCTTTTGTACGGGGGTGTCGTAAAGACATTTATACCATTATATACTTTGGTACTCCAAAGAAGAATATTAGTTCTCGTAAGGGTCGTCTTATGTCCTCAATAGATCTTGTTTTTAGTATATTAATTTGTGCATATTTGGTAAATTTATCTAAGGAAGTCAATATAATTTTATTTTCTGTCGAGAAAATGTCGAAGTGGACGGTTTGTCCTGGATAGGTTGGAATGGGTGTTTCTCTAAGTTTTGGTTGATTTGGGTGTTTTTTTTACTACGTTTACAAGTGGAACAAATTTGGGTAATTCTTTTTATTTTTTGAGACATGGAAGGAAAATAATACTTTTCCAATATCTGGGAGCGGTTTTCCTGTGCGTTCCGGTGAGCGCGATTATGTGTCTCTATTATAATTTCTTCTTGCTCATCTGGGTCAAAGATGTCTTCAACTTGAATTTGTGTAAATCTGATTTTGAAGGTTTTGAAATGTAGTGGAGTCAGTTCCTGTATCATGCCCATCACTCTTTCATGGGTTTTAATACAATTAACTACTGACGGGTTTAGAATTTTTTTAAGAATTTGTAATAGGTTTTCGTTATTATAATCTGTTTCGGTAATAATGTGTCGATGGTATCTGGGGAAAACTATCTTTAATTCCTTGTTTGGTATTTGACCTAGGTTAAGTAAAATTTGGTTTTTGAAGGCATTGATGGGTACCTCGACACTTGGGATAAGTTCATCGAAGGAACTTTCGTCGCTGTGTATTGTAGGTGTCAGGGAATTAAGAAAACTATCTTGCGGGGGTCTGGAGAGTATGTCTGCGACTACGTTGGATTTACCAGGTTTATAATGAAGTTCGCAATTGTACTCTTCTAATATCGCCTTCCAACGTTTCATCTTTGCGTTATTGTTTTTATTGCTTAACGCATAGGTTAGGGGCTGATGATCAGTGTATATTTTGACTTCGGCTCTGTCGTATAGGTAATTTCGTAGTGATTGTAAAGACCATATTATAGCCAGCATCTCCTTTTCGTTTGCGGCGTAATGTTCTTCGGATTTATTTAATGTTCTGGACATGAATGTTATGGGTCTGTCATTTTGGGAGAGTACTGCGCCAATCGCATGATTAGACGCGTCTGTAGTTAATTGAAAATCTTTGGTGAAATCAGGGTATGTAAGAAACGAAAGCATTTTTTATTTTGTTTAGTGATTCTACTGCTTCCTCATTCAGAGTTATAAGCTGCTTGCTGGAAGCGTTTTTGGATATTCTTCCCGTTTCTCCTCTTAGGAGAGTTGTAAGGGGTTTTGCTACTTCTGCATAATCTTTTATGAACCGGCGGTAATAGCCAGATAATCCTAGAAAGGATCGAAGATCTTTTAGAGTTTTAGGACTCGGGAAGTTAACAATAGCCTCAACTTTGGCAGGATTTGTTTTTATGCCATTCGAAGATATGACGAACCCCAGGAATTCGGCTTCTCGCTTGAAGAATTCACATTTGTCGAGTTGGACCTTCATATTGGCTTCTTCAAATGTTTTGAAGATCTTTTGAATGTTCTCTATATGAGTTTCTTCGTTTCGACTGAATATTATGATATCGTCTATATAGACGTAACATATCTTTCCGATGTGTTCCCGAAGGATATCATCGAGGGCTCTTTGAAATATGGCAGAGGCATTTTTCAGCCCAAACGGGAGTCTAGTAAACTCATATTTTCCATTGTTTACTGAGAAAGCGGTTTTCTCTATATTTGACTCTTTTAGGGGAATTTGGTGGAAGCCACTTTTTAAGTCTAGGACTGTGAAGAAGTTATTGCTTCCAAGATTAGATAAAACTCCGTTGATTTCCGGTATGGGGTACCGGTCTGATATCGTTACCGTATTCAGTTTCCTATAATCGATAACTAGGCGGTATTTCTTTTCGCCGGATGCGTCTAATTTTTTTGGGACGATCCAAACGGGCGAGTTATACGGGGACCGCGATGGTCTTATTATCCCGTTATGAAGGAGATCTTGAATTTGTTTATCCACCTCGTCTTTAAGTGACATCGGGTATGGATAATACATGGAATATATGGGGGTTTCGTTAGTAGTGCGAATTTCTCCTATGACAGCAGTTGCAAAAGTTAGTTTTTCATTCGGCTCATCGAAAAGTAAGGGATAGTTTTTTACTAGGGATTGTATTGCTTTACTCTGATTCGTAGACAAATGGTTCGTTCTAATGCTGATAGAGTTAACGTCTTGTGATATTTGGTATTTGATGCAGATCTTAATTTGATCTCGAATTGGCATGCAGTCTTGGCTGGTATGGATTACAGCTGATAGTTCTTTCAAACTATCGAGTCCAAGAATACCGTGAAATGATGTAAGAGAGGGTAACAAAAAGAATTTTATTTTTATGTCACGCTGACCGAAAAGGCTAATATATGTATGGTGTGTTACCTCAATGCTTCCTGCTACTGACCTAGCATGAAAACATTGTTCGTTTTCTATTGGAGTTTCTATAAGGGAAGGCTGTATATAATTTTTATTAGATACCGTGTCGATAAGGAATCTTAGAATTCTGCCGCTCTTCTTGTGAGATTCAAAATATGGCAACGAAGAGTCTGTTAATCTAAAAAATTAGTGTCTATAAAATCTGTTGACTGTTCATATGTATCGTCGAATGACGCTGCTGCTTCGTTATAAACGCTCAATTCATTTTGAGCAGGCTGCTTATCAACATTTTGTTGAGGGATCTCAGGAGTTTCTGCGTTTAAATTACCATTTTGATTTAGGTCATCGAATGGTTGAACATAAGGTTCCATATGAAAATTTTGTTGATTATAGTTTTGTGGGTGGCTTCTTGCTATATTAGTATCTGGCCGAAATTGGTTTCTATTCTGTTGGTGTATTTGTCTAAGTTGTACAGAAGGTCCTTGAGTTAAAGGTTCTGCCTTTATTTGAGGCCTTTGGGGATATTGGTTTTGGAACTGATTGTTATATTGGTATGGACTTCTATTGTGATTGCCCATATACTGGTTGTTTGGATAATTGTTTGGCATGGGCCTAGGGTTATACGGGGGCCTTGCCTGTACTGGTGGTAAGTAATTTGTTTGATACATAGGTCTAGGATTGTATGGGGGTCTTTGTTGAATCGGTGGCATTGGATTTCGAATCTGTTTGTGGAATGATTGGTGAGAGCGGACATTTTGGTTTTCTAATTTTAGACACAAATGTAATGCCTGAGGCAAATCTACTGGTTCTCTTATACCCAGTAATCGGGGTAGATCACCTTTAAGGCCTCTGACGAATGTATCGAGAGCCTTGTCTCTGTATGTCTGCGTTAATAAATGCATGGACTCAGAGCTTATGTCCATGCAAGAAAGTTTATTTAGTATCAAAGATAAATGGGAGTATACGACATGATAGAACCCTTGGATAGTGTTATTGCCTTGAACGATCGATTGCATCTGGTACTCTAGTGTACTTAGATCGCGTTTGTCAGCATAGTGCATGACAAGGCACTCGGACATACATGTCCACTCTAGAGGCGTATTATAAGACTCTAGAGCGATGTCGGCACTTCCGATTATTTTATTGCGTATAACGCTTAAATTTCCAAAATACTTGGGCGTTCCTTTGAGGGGTTCATATATTTGCAATATCCTATCCACACTTTTCTTCCAGGAGCTGAACTCTCCTGGGTCTCCTGCAAAATCTTTCAGATATCGGACTACATCCAGTATGCTATCTAATTCGTTTTACCTATCTCCTTGCTCTGGAGCAATAGCCTGGTCTGTACCAGCGAATTGGTTTGCATCGGGGTTAACTATGTTCTGAATAATTTCACGTCCTTGACTTTCTAGGACGCGGTGGACAATCGAAGATATTAAAGAATCGAAATCTGGTGTGGTCTGAATGTTTTGGCGGCTATTGGATGGATTAGCGTTGGTCCGTTGAGGATTGCTATTGGACGCGCTTGACTGGAATGAGTTATTGGCACTGTCACTTATTTGAATAGGCTGAACTTCCTCTTGCGGATTGTTAGCCATTACTGTAGGGTCATTAGCCGATCTTAATAGAGGCATTTTTCTTTCACAAAATTAATATTACACTTAATATAAAGTTTGAAAATTAATAAGATTGCTTAATATACTAGTTTTCTTTTCCAATAAATTGTTTCACTTCTTATACTATATTAATGTTTATAGTGTAAGCATAACACTATAAACCACTGGAGATACATCGATGTCCTGGTTTTGATCCGCTGATGCGGCTAGCGTTTGTCGCTTCCCGTTCCTCCGCTCCGAGTTTTCAGCTGCAGCGGCTACTAGGGGGCCCTTTAGTTTTTTTTCACCAACAACTTGATCACACACTGTTGACCACAGAGAGTCTTCGTTCGCGCCACGTACTGCCGAATTATCACTACTTTAGGGATTTTTTTTACGGACTAAACTTTGCACGCACTATGTCACTACTTAAGGGACCTTTTAGTTTTAACACGAACCGACTCTTTTGGTCCCTGCTCGGGCGCCAGTTAAATAAACTAAAATTAATTTGTTTAAAAAAAACTTTATATTCAAACTGGCAGCGAATTTACTTTACAGACTTTCTCAAACATACTAGGCATACCGTTTTTTTGTACTCATAGATATAAATATATGTAAGTTTTCAAATTTGTTTAATTGTGATGTAAGGTATCTTACCTTAGGTGTCTTACCATACATTACAATTAAACAAATTTGATAACTTCGGGGTGAGGATGCCAATCTTTACACATTTTTGGCGAAGGACCCAGGATCTAACTTTTTCACAAATAATAAGGGTAGCTTGTGGGTTTCTAGCTGCTTCCAAATACCATGGACATCTTCCTCATTAGCGACTGTCATATTTTATTCACCGTAAGTTTTTTTTTTTTTGGATATTTCAAAACTTTCGTTAAGACCAGACAAGCAACAGGAAATATTAAATTGCAATATGCGAATATAGAATATATTATATACATACATACTAAGAAATAAGGCGAACATTAATTACATGGCAAATTGATTATATCTAAACTTATGAAACACATTTTTATTCATTTTGTTTGGAAAATTTATTATAATTACATTTTTTTTTACACATTTTCAAGGTTGATGACCAAATGAAATTACTTCAAAATTCATGGTCGGATATGTTAGTGCTAGATCACTTGCACCAGAGAATTCACAATGGACTACCGGATGAAACACAGCTTAACAATGGTCAACTTTTTAATCTGCTGGGTCTTGGTCTTCTTGGAGTCCCGCAGCTGTCAGACTATTTTAACGAACTACAAAATAAACTTCAAGATTTGAAATTTGATATGGGCGATTACGTCTGTATGAAATTTCTAATTTTACTTAATCCAAGTATGTATTGCTTTTTGTATTACTATAAATTACGATTATTTCATATCAATTATTTTAGATGTTCGAGGAATTTTAAATAAGAAGACGGTATTAGAAGGTCATGAAAATGTTCAAGCAGCCCTATTGGATTACACTTTAACGTGTTACCCATCAGTGACGGTAATTTATAAAGATAATTTAAAAAAAAATTATCATTATTCTTTCATCATTATTTGTGTAGGCCACTTAGGTTTTGATTACAAAAAGTGATTTGATGCCAAATAAATAAGTTTTTTTTAATAGCTTTGAAAATATATAAAAAAAACATGCATACTAATGTAAACGCCTGTAATAACCCTTTGTTTGCAGATGAGCGTCCCTTTGTGTAGTAAGCCAATAGAAGTGTAGGGGAAATTAACTCGGATATTGAGTGAAAAATTGTGCATTCAATCCTAGTTTAAGTCATGATCTAATTTATATAGAGAACAAAATTAATCAGGTTATCTTTTTAGATTATAATAGAGATTTCGTACTAAAACAGCTTGTCCGACAGTATTGTCGTTGTTTTTTTTTATAATTCTGACTTACCTAAGCAATAAGATGCACGTCGACCTAGAAAATCTATGGTGCTTGCCTTCAGATGTCTGTTTAGGTTAGAAACGCTTCTACTTTCAGAATGTAGCTGAAAATACGTTCAGCAGAGGATTTCGTTAGTACTTCGGTACTTAATATTTTTTCCTGAAGAAGGATTCCCTTCTTGTACTGTAAAGGGCCGGGCATTCACATATGATGTGTTCAGCTGTTTCATTTTTTTCTAGACATAGTCTGCACTCCGGTGAGTCTACTAGATGAATTATATTTAGGTTTTATCGCAGAACGTGGTGACCCGTTAGGTAGCCTACTAAGTTCTTGATATCGTTCCTGCGAAGATTTAGCATCTTTTTGGCACCTGTTTTGAAGGGCTGAATTGCTCTATTCGCCTGTCTTAGGTCCAGTATGACTTACAATTTCTTTGTTCCCAGCTTTTTATAGCCAGATATATGGTTGATTTGGGGATTGCACAGAAGAGTTGGGGTCCAATGAAAGGGGTTTCCGAGCCTTTTCTGGCTAGTTCATCGGCTTTTTCGTTGCCTTCAATCCCCTTATGTCCGGGGACCCACCATAACCTGGTTTTGTTCCTGCAACTAAGTGTTTGGAGGGAATTAAAGCAGTGTAGTACTGATTTGAAGTCAATAATATGTGAGCTAAGGGCTTATATAGATGCTTGACTGTCCGTGAATAAATGGATGTTGGCGCCTTTAATACCTGAATTGTGTATTAGGTTTGCGCATTATTTGATGGCATTGAGCTCTGCTTAAAATACACTGGGGTTTTTTCCCATAGTTATTGAAATGTTCCGACTTGGTATATGGATACCAGCTCCTACCCCTGAGTCTATTTTAGAACCATCCGTATAACACTTTAGGCCGTTTTGGCAGTTTGGTGGGTTATTGCTAACCCATGCTTCTCTGGTTGTGATCTCCGTTGAGAATCTTTTGCCTTGGGTAAGCGGTCTGTAATCGCACAGATCATGTCAAGTTCTGGAAGTTCGGATAATAGTTCATTTAGTTCTGAATTATTGTTTAAGTTTAACTCTTCCACTTGTGTCAAACTTGCTTGGCTGCGAATTGCCACTTTTTTTTATATAGATGAGAAGGGGCGTTAGTCATATTAAGGCTTCTATAGCCGCAGTGGGACAGGTACGCAAGTCTCCGGTAGTGCCCATACAGGCAAGCCGTTGTACATCGTTTAAATTATTTATGGTTGTTTGATTGTCGTTGGTTAACTCAGTTTTGTTTGAGGGAGTCATATTTTACCGATCAATTTCATGAAGCGGGTGGTAACTGGTATTGTTGATGGTGATGAAAAGTGGATTACCAACTACAACCTCAAGCGAAAACGGTCATGGTCGAATCGCGGTGAGCCGTCGCAAACGGTGACTTCCAAGCTATTCCGGGTTTAGGTTTTGGTAACTTAACTTTGATACAGCTCTGTGATTATTGGTCAATCGACCATTTTAGTCATGTGACATTGGAGGGGACATGAGTGAAACAGCTTATTTTGTTTCGACCTGTAAAATTGTTTTTGATTTCAGTAAAATTACGTGATGTTATAGGTTTATTTAAGTTATTTTTACATTTTGATAAAGAATAACCATTCAGTATGTTTTTGCGTTTCACATCACCTTACCTTATTTATCAGTTGTTATTTGAAATCCGGAACACGGCCATTGTTACTGGCTATATAACCAATTTGAGGTCTTCTCTTAACGAAGCGCATATATTCCTTTTAACAATTCACATTATGACATTACTTTTGCCCACATTGTATATCAATAATGCCCATAATTATTTTTTAGATCGGTTTTGAAGTCTTTCCAGTTATCTTTTTATTCTAGGTGGATTTTCGAGTCTATAAATCAGATCTCTTCATATGTTTTTAATATAAATTCAACTGAATATTATTTGATACACTATTTTATATATGTTGTTATTGAAAGTCTCCAGCTTTCTAAAGTTAATCACAAGTTTGTTGTCATTGCGTCATTGGACATGTCAATCTATGAAACGTAGTTATAGATTGTCGGAGCTCATAGGATGATGTTATCCTGTTAACCACCTAAACACTAATGCTGAAAACGCAAAAATTATAGTTTTCGCCCTTCATTCTAGAAGATACTCATAAATGTTATGGAAACAGTTAGGTTAGCTGGTGCATATTTAATTTGGCTGACGGAACGCTATTTAGAATTATACATAAGATTCCAAGAAATTAAATATATTATTGTTTATAATTTGTATTATATATTTTTTAACAGGATAAATTTAGCAGACTTCTGAACATTCTTCCTGAAATACATGCAATGGCAGCAAGAGGAGAAGAACATTTATACCTAAAACATTGTGCTGGAAGTGCGCCTACTGCAACACTTCTAATGGAAATGCTTCACGCTAAAAGAAAAGTGTAAATAAAATGTAATATTTTTAAAGAAAAAATCCCGTGTACAAGTATATATTTTCATAAACTTATCTTGTATTATAAAATAAACATTTTTAAGTAGTTTTTTTAATGTATAAAAATGTTATTTACGTTTGACGTCAATCTTGTATATAATTTTATGGCATGCAGTAGTGACATTTAATTAAGTTCTTTATTATTAAATATGAGCTTTCTTCAGTTTTTTAATGTTAAAGTAAGTTTTTGTGTAATATTTAATAAATTATAAGCAAAATGTACCTTATAAAGTTTTAAAAGATAAATATATATCTAAAAATAGTTAGTTTAAAATAACTAAAAAAAAGTGTAAAAGAAAGATAAGTGGAGCATGTTGTGAAAGGAACAAATAAAAAGTGATTTTAATTTTAGGCTATAACTGTATATTTAAGTTTTATTGTTATATCATCTTTTCATCTCAGCGATGTTAAACTATTTTGTAATAAAGTAATGTTATTACACTCAAATTTGTGTTTTCCTTCGTATTTCTATCATCAAAGTAATTAAATATAAATTATATTATGCGTATCGTTGAGACATTCACTGACATAATGTTGGAACACAGCCACAAACTATCTTATGGAATATTTAATAAATTGCCCTACACGACTCAGAGAAGCGTCCCTAGATAGGAGAGTTTTAAGGTTGATTATTAAGTTATAAAGAAGATTAAAACGTATGAGAAAGCTACAATTCGCTGTACGATTCGTTGCATACCTTATCCCATTCCATCCGTAAATTTATATTACTAAAGTATTTCCATCAAAGTTTTCTAAATTGGCCCGAAAAGCAGTGTTTAATGAAAACGGCCCAAAAAAGGTTATGGTATATGCTATTGGGTTGGGTATACAAATCTTTTTTTAGAAACCTCCGCCCACTTTTTGTGGTAGAATGATTTATAGACGATATGTATATACAAACATTAACGAATCATACTCATCAAAACTTTTTGTCGATTTTGATTAAATTTTTAAAGAAAATCGATTTCTTAAGAAAACGCAACTAAAGTTAAGTTTTCTTCAGTACTCTAAATTACTCAAGTTGCCCATAATAGACTTTTGAGATTGAATTCCAAACAATAAATACAAAATTTCGTTGCTTAGGAACTGACAAATTTAAATGTACACAGCTGTTGAAATGAAATGTAAAATTTGTGTATGAAAGAACGAAAGAAAGAGAAAGAGCGAATCAATTCGCTTTTTCGTAAGTGAGCAAAAGTGAACGAAAACTGAACGAATCGAAGTGAAACGCTATTATGGTCGTACAATACAAATTGCATGTGTTCGCACAGTTACGGAAGTGTTCGTCCACAACCAGCTTCTATTATAGTTCAGCCTTAAAACGTGAGCGTGGCTGAAAACTTGATCCCTCATATTAATAATCGCTGATTAACTAATCAATGACTAACTTGACAGTTTTCCCCATTAGAAATACTCGCGTAAATGACAAAAGTTAGTCACTGATTAGCTAATCAGCGTTTATCAGTATAGGGGTATATGTATCAAACATAGTCACATTGTTACATTGTCGAAATATCTTGCTCACTCTTCAAAATTTAGACCAACAACGACGTTTACGTTTTTTTTTAAAGTGGGCGTTGCAGTCGGCAACGTGTCAATGGAACACGATTTCAGATTGATTTTTTGGCTATGTATTGTTGTAATTTCTTGTCTGTGAAGTTAGTATCGGTGTAGCTGTCAAGTTTCAAGTCACACAGGTTGTTTGTTTTTGATTTAATATATATATCACATTGAACTGCTACAGTTTTAATGAATTAATAGTTTTTCATAACCGAAATAATAATAGATCAAAACGAAAATCACTCTAGTCAAACTGAAAGCTATCATTTTTATTAGTGTGTGTTTAAGAAGGGGTAAATCTGCCGAAAAATCCAGATTTGTAAAAAATATTTTTTTACCCAATTTGACAGATCTAGATCAAATAAAAGATTGATTTTTTTTACTAATGGAAAACATCATAAGTCGATCCATAAACAATATATTGTATAGTACACTCTCCATCACCGGGGTTTAGATTTGCATGTAATAAAATCAACTTGCATAGTATTTATATGTGTTAGTCTATCTGTACACGAGAGCTCTTCCTTGCAGGCTGAATTAGGGTTGCTCATTTTACATCGATACATCGAAAACGATGCATCGAATAAATCCGATGTATCGAATGCTTTCGATGTTTAACGATGCATCGATGTATTTCGTTTCGATGTATCGAATGAAAGTATATTATCATTTGCACTCTGGCTCTTTTGACTTTATTGAAATGAGAACCAACACATAGGTTACAAAACAAAATAAAATAACAGGAACAGGACAAGACGACGCGACGTTGGATTCACACGTCTGGCGTACCTTACACGTATAGTAAAGCGAGGCAGATACACACACACAAATAGTGCCCAGATGCAAGACACAGGTCAGACTAGACTATAAGAGTCTACAATGCTGTTACTTTTATGTCTATTATTCTTTGTGGTTGGAATTATACCTCAGCCGTTGTTCCCGATAATGGTTGCTCAAAACATTCTGCAAATTCCTGAACTGCAAAAAATACTGGCAAGCGACGAATTGCGAAAGTCGGTTAGCACTGAAACAAAGTTAATCCAAGATGTGCCAACACGTTGGAACAGCACATACTATATGATCCAAAGATTTTTTTAAATGAAGAGTGCTGTGAGTGACATTTTGATTTGCCACACAAGTGCACCTCCGATGTTAATCTAAAAATGGATTTCAGCCTTTGGAGTGACCATCACAAGTTAGTTCATCGCAATTGGAAGTCCAACAAACATGAAGAAAGTGTCAGTGACGATCTTTCGGTCAATTTGAGGACACCGGTTGGCCGACTTAAACAAAGTTGTGTGGCAAGCGACGAATTGCGAAAGTCGGTTAGCACTGTAACAGAATGTCCACCTGTTGAACACAGCCTTCCCTCACATCGTAATGTTGTCAACGCCATCTATGAGTTAACATCACAAATGTTAACTTTGCTGCTCTAACCAACCTCAGTTTGTACTCCTCTTCATTCCCGCTTTTCCTTTGACATTTGATTTCAACTTTGAAGCGATTGGGAGAAGTACAAACTGCGGTAAGTAAAAATATTAAATTAGAGGTCAAATAATCTTGTAAATTATTTCTTAGAAATAAAATCCATTTTCAACATATGCGATTATTTTCGGATTTCCCCAGTCGCATATCAAAGGCACAGCTTTTATTTCGCAATTTTGAAAACTCTTTGCCGTAGAGTATATTGCGAAGCGCCGCCATTTGCTAATCCACTCGCCGTCGTGTACTAGTACTGCCGCCTTTAATGTAATGCAACGTACACCACCGAGAAGGAGCCCACGACTTAATCCACTAGAACTGCCTATTGGAAGCATGGATATCGAAGGAGAATCATGCAACGCCATAAATGCCAGTTCCGCTGCATCAATAATTCCCACTACAGTCAATGTTGCAGTCACAGTAGCAGACGCCTCAAGTATCGCATTACAGACGGTTTCCACGATGAGTGTGCCTGCAATTGACACTGCAAGCTCGACAAGTGCTGCCATTATCGCCACATCACAAAACCAAAACCTTTTAGAAACGATGCAGAGACAACTCAACATTCTAGAAAGTCAACTCAGGAACACCCAAGTGAAGTTAAGTGAACGTGAATTGCAGTGTGAATCTCTGAGGGAGGCGTTACACAATAGAACATCGACAGCAATTCCGTTTTTTCCACCCACACCACAGTGGACGCCACCGTTGTCTATTCCCGTTGCACATTGTTCCGCTGTAGATACAGGTAGTGTGTATAGCAATGTACCGGTACAGCCAACGGTATCAGTACATCCTACGGTATCGTTTAACAACCCGCTACTGGCGACACCAAACTACCCATACATAAGTACGTCGAATTGTGTTTCATCCACTGGTATTCCTGCTAATTTTCGACCGCAAGCGTTGCCCAATGCATTTTCTCCGCATCATCACACCGCGCCGACTCATACCGCGCCGACTTCATCGGGAAGTTACAATGTTACATCGCAACAACAATTTAAAGTTCCTCGAAAGCTCCAAGATTTGCCAGAATTCTATGGTGATCCGGAAGACTGGCCGATGTTTTCGACAGCGTATGCCGAGTCAACTGCAGCGTACAACTACAGTAATTTAGAGAACAACATGCGCCTACAGAAGTCTCTCAAAGGTGATGCGCGAAATGTGGTGCGGTGTATGATGATTCATGCGGACAATGTCAATGCGGTTATGGAACAACTTCGTTGTAGTTTTGGTCGTCCCGAGCAGTTGATTAGCAGCCAGCTTAAGCAAATACAACAAATTGCACCGATTTCCGAGTCGTCAGTGGAGAAATTAGTTCCGTTCGCAATGAAGACAAAAAACCTAGCCGTGTTCTTGTCATCAATCAATGGACAACACCATCTATCTAACCCAACATTACTTAAGGAGCTAATTTCGAAGCTTCCTATGAGCCAAAGGATTGAGTGGGCTGGATACGCAGCTCCGATACAGCCATATGCCACAATAGTCGACTTCAGCAACTGGTTAAACGGAGTTGCAAATTTGATTTCAACGGTCCAAGACAGCAGTGGTCGCACTTGTTCGGAGCCCAAGCGACGCGTCGTTCTTCATGCAAGGGAAAATTATCAAAGAGTTGAACCGCGGGAGATAAAGTGCGTAATATGTCAAGGCCGACACAAGATTGTGGACTGCAAAAGGTTTTTAAAATTGACCGGTCGTGAGAGGTGGAGTGAGGTTAAATCTGGAAGATTGTGTTTTACTTGCTTAGAAGTTGGACACTCTACACGCAACTGCCGTCGTCAAAAACCATGTGGTATCAATGGATGCAACAGAAACCATCACAAATTGTTGCACGAGACAAGAAGCCAACAACGTGAGCGATCGCCAGCCCCACCAGAACAGCCGCAAGATAACGGTAATCAGAGGGAAGCAGTACTCAGTTGTACAACAACCCGAACTCAAGACTCAAAATTATTATTTCGTGTGCTGCCAGTCACATTATTCGGACCGATGAAGCGAGTCAACACACACGCACTGCTGGATGAAGGCTCGTCCATAACAATGATGGATAGTACCCTTATTGAAGAGCTTGGTCTAAATGGCCAACCCCATCGATTGAATCTTCAGTGGTTTGGAGGAAGAGGTGTCGAAGAACCTGCAACAGTCGTCCAGATGCACATCAGTGGAGTTAACCTGAAGAAGAGGCACATGCTTCAGGCCTATTGTGTATCAAATCTTCGATTACCAACGCAGACTCTGAATAGAAGCGATCTTTTTAGGAACGACGGTCCTCTAAAACATCTACTAATCCAGCCGTATTCCAACGTTATGCCGAAACTTCTCATTGGCTTAGACCATTGCCATTTGGGTTTGCCAGTTGAGACTATTCAACTCAAAGATGGAGGTCCATATGCTACCAGAACTGAGCTGGGATGGGTAGTGTTTGGTCCGACGAAGGGAGTCATGCCAGCGACTTTTTCGTATCTGATGGTGAGTACACTTGATGACAATGTTTCTCACGAAGAGGTTATGCAGAATATGGTAGCGGATTATTTCGAGACAGAGAGCTTTGGAGTGCGGCCAGCACCACCAGTGGAAACCAAAGCTGACATGCGTGCCCGCAGTATTTTGCTGTCAACCACTGTTAAGGTGAATGGTAGGTTCCAGACCGGACTTCTTTGGAGTCGTGATGACCTTCAACTTCCAGATTCATATGCCATGGCCAGGAAGAGGCTAATTGGGATTGAGCGCAAAATGAAGCGAGATGATTCGTTCGCCTTGGCCTACAATGAGATCATCAGAAGTTACGTCACCAAGGGGTATGCCCGTAAGCTGCAGCCAGCAGAAGCCACCACAGTTGGTCCCAGAACGTGGTACCTTCCACATTTCGCCGTCGTGAATCCCAACAAGCCGGGCAAGTTGCGCCTGGTGTTTGATGCCGCCGCCAAAGTTGAAGGGATATCACTGAACTCGTCTTTGCTGAAGGGTCCACAGCAGTACCAACCGATGCCATCGGTTCTTTTCAACTTCCGAGTCGGAGCCGTTGCAGTATGTGGAGACATTAGAGAAATGTTCCATCAAATCTTGATCTGTCCAGATGATAGATGTTCTCAGCGATTCCTGTGGCGTGATGGCGACGACAATCGATCACCAGATGTCTACGAAATGCTGGTAATGACTTTCGGAGCTGCTTGTTCACCATGCGCAGCCGAGTATGTCAAGACTGTCAACGCCTTGGAGCACCACGACGTAGATCCCAGAGCCGTCAAGTCCATTTTGCAGCACCACTACGTCGATGACTTTGTCGACAGCTTCGTGTCAATCGAAGAAGCCATCCGAATCACGAAGCTAGTACGCGAAATTCATAAAGACGCTGGATTCGAGCTGCGAAGTTTCACCTCAAATTCATCTGATGTCATGAGCGCTTTAGCTGCCGAAGTAACGTCAACAGTAGCTGAGAAAAGTCCGTCGATTGCAGAGAGCCTAGCAACTGAAAGGGTGTTGGGCATGTATTGGCAGCCAGTGAGTGATACCTTCAGGTTTCGACTAAAGTTTCATCACGTAGATGCCGACATCATAGGTGGCATAAGAGTTCCTAGCAAAAGAGAATTGCTGAGCATTGTCATGTCAGTATTCGACCCACTAGGATTCTTATGCCATTTTTTGATTGGTGCCAAGCTGCTGATGCGTGAAATTTGGCGACATGACGTACATTGGGATGAACCGTTGCCGGAAATCATTAATGCCGCCTGGAGTCGATGGCGTCAGAACATTACCCAAGTAGTCAAATTCCAGATTCCACGCCACTACTTTGCGAATATCGAGCCGAGGAAACTTCAGCTTCACGTCTTCGTAGATGCTAGTGAAGACGCATTTGCCGCTGTTGCTTATTGGAGAGTTCTCACCACGAAAGGACAAACAGCCGTAGCCTTTGTATGTGCCAAAACAAAGTGCGCGCCGTTGAAACCTATGACCATTCCACGTCTTGAACTTCAAGCCGCCGTTCTTGGGACGCGTCTGATGCAGACAATCATCAATGAACACTCTCTAGAACTTGACAGTTGTGTTCTTTGGAGTGATTCTAAGACTGTCATCAAATGGATTGGGTCAGAAAATCGTCGCTACAAGCCATTTGTAGCGCATAGAATTGCCGAGATTCTTGCTGCCACAGAAGTATCCGATTGGAGGTGGATACCAACAAAGGATAACGTGGCTGATGATGCCACGCGGTCAAATTACCAGATCGACTTCAGCCCTTCATCACGCTGGTTGAGAGGTCCCGAGTTTCTGTGGAGAGATGAAGATGCATGGCCTGCTGAAGTTGTCAATGTTAGCAACCACAAGAAGGAAGACGATGAAGAGCTTCGCCCGAAGTTTACCCTGCTAACTGTAAGTAGTAACTTCATCGACTTTAATCGCTTTTCTTCATTTTTATGTCTGAAACGAACGATCGGATGGGTTATTCGATTTGTAAATCGATGTCGTGGAAAAGATTGCCCTGGAGAAGAAAATGGTTTGACTGTCACTGAGCTCGATGCCGCTGAAGTTGTACTGTGTCGACAAGCTCAATCTGAACGCTTTTCTGCAGAAATCCATCAAATCGAAAGCAGCGAAGGCCTGTCGAAAAGAAGTCCCTTGTATAATCTTTTGCCGTACAAGGATGATGAAGGTATCTTGCGTGTTTATGGACGCATTGATGCAGCCAGCTGGCTTCCATATAACACAAGACGTCCAGTAATACTGCCACCAGATCATAAGCTTACGAAGCTACTCTTGTTGTACTACCACAGCCAGATGATGCACCAAAATGTTGAAGCGGTGATTTGTGAAGTTCGTCGAAGATTCTGGATCCCGCGCCTGAGGCAGGTCATGCGGGGAGTGATTGCAAGTTGTAACATTTGTAAGTTAGCTCGAGTTTTGCCTGTTACACCTATGATGGGTCCGCTACCCGAGGACCGTTTAACGCCAAATGTAAGGCCATTTACCAACACTGGCCTGGACTACTTCGGTCCCCTCAATGTTACTGTCGGACGCCGCACGGAGAAGCGGTGGGTAGCATTATTCACGTGCCTCGCTGTACGAGCCATACATTTGGAAGTCGCCTTCGACTTATCGACAGACGCATGCATCTTAGCCATCCGCAATTTCATAAATCGTCGTGGAGTGCCGGAAAGAATTCGCAGCGACAATGGGAAAAACTTTATTGGAGCTGACTCGGAGGCCAAACGTTTCTCAGAGGTTTTCGATTGTGGACGCATTCACGACGAGCTTTCATCGAGACGAGTCGAATGGTTGTTCAACTGTCCCAGTAACCCATCGGAAGGAGGCGTTTGGGAGCGCATGGTCCAATGTGTTAAGAAGGTGTTGCGCCACACGCTGAAGGAAGTCGCACCCCGCGAGTATACACTACAGTGTCTCATTATTGAAGCTGAGAACGTTGTCAACTCAAGGCCCTTGACACACTTACCAGTGTCCGTTGACCAGGAGGAGCCGCTGACCCCGAATCACTTCTTACTCGGGTCAGCCAACAGTGCACAAACGCCAAGTCTACGCGAGCCCCCAGAGAAACTTTGTGTTCTTCGTAAGCAATGGCGGATTGCTCGCCAACTGAGAGACAGATTTTGGAAGCGCTGGATTTCGGAGTATTTACCCACGTTAACACGCCGAGCTAAATGGTGCCAGGTGACGACACCATTGAAGGAAGGCGACCTCGTGTTCATCTGTGATGCAAACTTGCCGAGGAAGCAGTGGTGCCGTGGGAAGGTAGAACGAGTGTACCAAGGAGCAGACGAGGTAGTAAGAAAAGCTGACGTCATTACAAAATTTGGAGTGTTTCGTCGCCCTGTGTCAAAGCTGGCTATTCTTAACGTGGATACTGGTGAATCAGATTGATTCACGGAGGTGGGGATGTAACAGAATGTCCACCTGTTGAACACAGCCTTCCCTCACATCGTAATGTTGTCAACGCCATCTATGAGTTAACATCACAAATGTTAACTTTGCTGCTCTAACCAACCTCAGTTTGTACTCCTCTTCATTCCCGCTTTTCCTTTGACATTTGATTTCAACTTTGAAGCGATTGGGAGAAGTACAAACTGCGGTAAGTAAAAATATTAAATTAGAGGTCAAATAATCTTGTAAATTATTTCTTAGAAATAAAATCCATTTTCAACATATGCGATTATTTTCGGATTTCCCCAGTCGCATCTCAAAGGCACAAGCACTGAAACAAAGTTAATCCAAGATGTACCAACACGTTGGAACAGCACATACTATATGATCCAAAGATTTTTTTTAAATTAAGAGTGCTGTGAGTGACATTTTGATTTGCCACACAAGTGCACCTCCGATGTTAATCTAAAAATGGATTTCAGCCTTTGGAGTGACCATCACAAGTTAGTTCATCGCAATTGGAAGTCCAACAAACATGAAGAAAGTGTCAGTGACGATCTTTCGGTCAATTTGAGGACACCGGTTGGCCGACTTAAAGAAAATCCGTTGGAAGTGTTGTGCGACTACAAAGTGCAGTTTCCAAAGATCTACAAAGTTGCCATCGGAGCGACTGTTTTCCAAAGCGTCTAAAGTGCTGAACCAGCTGCGAAACAGGATTAAGGCTAAGCGACTACAAAATCCTATTCAAGCAGAGTTTAGAGAACAAGTACTGGGATTTGTAATTTCAATGAATTTTAATAAAACTCTATTTCAGTAAAAAAAAAACTTGAATATTATGCTTATTTCCTATCCTATATTAACTGATTTATGTTGTTTTTGTAGCATGATAGCCTTTTTATTCGATGCATTGGAAACATAGATGTTTATAACCGATGCATCGTTAAACATCGATGCAAAGATCCGATGTATTACATCGTAAAAACATAGATGTATTTTTTCTATGAACATCCCTAGGCTAAATATTTGAAACATTTTGTTTGCAAGTTAGGTCGACATCTCCATGAATGTAAATTAGACATTTGGGTATTGCTTTCTCTTTTACACGTGTGCACTTTGCTCTTATATTATGTATTTATGTCTATCGTCAAATTTCTTCTGTTTTGATTTTATTTCAAATTTCAACCAATAGGTATCAATTTTTATTTTAATTACCAATATTCTTTTTCATTGGAATTATCATACCCTTTTTTGGTTTGATTTGTCTATTCAGTAGAATTATCGCCAGAGTATGAAATGACAGATAATTTCATGACTGTAAATTCATGCATGCAGTTAGAACGCATCACCACTTAAAAGTTACACATAAACTCACAAAACTAACACCATAAAAGAAGTAATGAATTTATTACATGCAACTCTAAACCCCGGGTCAATGATTGGGAATATGTTCGCTGGAAGGAAAAATAATCGACAGACATTGCAGAGGTTTAATCGCGAGGGATCCTTCTGCACTAGTGAGGGATTTTAACCCGATCTAAAAAACCTCCCGAAGACGAACTTTTATATGTCTTTAAGGTATCGTACCTAGTCGTTAGACTAATCAGCAATTTATTTTTCATATGTATTGAGTATAATTTATAAAAATATAAATTTTAAAAGAAATGCCGCCGTTGGTCGGATTTCGATGTGTTTTGTTTGAAAATGTACTTCAGTTTCAGATTTTTATTTTTGTTTTTATATCTTTAGCTAACGGGTAATTTTTTAAGCGTAGTTCTTTTAAAAATCGAATAAAACACTCAAATTTGCATTAAATATTCAAAATTTTTATTGTAATCGATAAATAGGATTTGCCATTTACGTTTTGAAGACAACTTCATGCAAATGTTGTCCGCGGCTCCGTTTTAAATGGTCCATTCGGAAGGTCCAATTTTGCGTCACTTTTTCGAGCATTTCGGCCTTTATTCCACGAATTACTCGTGTTAAGTTATTCTGTAAGGCTTCAATCGTGTTCGGCTTGTCCACATAGACTAACGACTTTATATAACCCCACAAGATATAATCAAGAGGCGTTAAATCGCATGATCTTCGCAGCCAACTCACAGGGCCATTTCGAGAGATAAGCTGGTCACCAAATTCATCATTCAATATTTCCATTGTTTCACGAGCTGTGCGGCATGTTGCACCGTCTAGATGAAACCACATGTCAACCAAGTTCAACTCAGCCAACTGGGGCAAAAAAGTCGCGTATCATGGCTCGATATCTTTCGCCGTTGATGGTAACGTTTCTTCCACGGTCGTCTTTAAAGAAAAATGGACCAATGATGCCACCAGCCCATAAACCACACCAAACTGTCAATTTTTCGGGATGCATCGGTAATGATTGTATGTCTGCTTTTACACGTAGACTCTTGAATCACGACTCACATGAGTGCAAAAGATAAAGACAATAAGAAAAGTTGAGAGGAAAAATATTTTGCCCTGTGAGTCGCGGGTAACATTTTCAGCGACTCATTTTGACGTTTTCTTTTCTCTTCCTTCTTTTATCATTATTTTGCTTCATATGATTTCGTTGCTTGGAGAGTCCGTTTCATTACCTGCGTAGTTTTGTTCGGGTGCTACTGTTTTTTTTCAAGCAGAATAAAAGAGGAATGTCAAATTTGATCAAGAGAAAAAGTCGCAGTGTAAAAGCACAAGACTCACGAAAGTAAATTAACAAAGAGAACTGCGAAAAAAGTCTTGACTCAAGAGTCTACGTGCAAAAGTACACTATAGCATGTGGCTGTCATCACTGCGACAGTTTTGCTTATTTACGTATCTGTTGAGCCTGAAATGAGCCTCATCGCTGAACACAATTTTTCGATAAAACAGCGGATTTGCACATTTTTCACAGACTTTTCACTTTGACAGATGACGTTTGGACGCCATTACTAACCATTCCTGCCAACATGAAAAACTTAACTCTTAAAAAATCACCCGTTATATATATAGATCCAGAGGTTTAACCCTTCTGTTTTTCAATTTAAATTTCCAAATAAAACTGAACGCATTGTATTTAATAATTCACCTTTTTAATAAGCCGAGATAGCCGCGGCAAGCTTTACAAAGGAAGAGTTCTGTCCAGATCGAGTGTATATACAAGACTGACTTATGATCTTAATCATTCTAACTAACGTAACAAAAAATAATAATAAAGGGAACAAATTCATATATGTATTTAGGGTGGACACGCATGATGCAATTATGTCAACGCTGTACATACTCCCCCGTTGAAGACCTTCTTCAACAGCCGTCGATAAACAGGGGACATAATTTGCAGATAGGACGTTTAATTTCTCCCTTCGATGTCATCACTGATGCGACACGTACCAAGCCGTCTCTTCCCGGATGAACAAACGTAATTCTTCCTACAAGCCAATCACATGGCGATTGATTATCTTCTTTGACAATAACGACGTCGTTAACGTTGATATTTTTCATTTTATTCGCCCACTTTGGTCGTCGTTGTAGTTGACTTAAGTAGTCAGTTGACCACTTTCTCCAAAATTCCTGGACTAGTCGTTGAAGGTATTGCCATCGCCTTAGAGGTGTCACATCGGTGTTTAGAAGATTTTGATCCGGAACACTACCCATCGAACGCATGATTAAAAAATGCGCTGGTGTCAGTGGATCGATATCGCCATCGAATTTTGCGCAGAGTGGGCGGGAATTAGCACATGCCTCTACTTGACACAGCAACGTAGTAAATTCCTCAAAAGTGACCGAAGAATCTCCGAGCGTCCTTCTGAGGTGATATTTAACAGTCTTAACGCCTGCTTCCCAGAGTCCGCCGAAGTGCGGAGCGTGCGGGGGTATAAACTGCCAATTGATTGATTTTGTTGTCAATTCGTTGAAAACTGATTCTTGAAATGCGGTTGTCTGCATTATCATTGTCCACTCTCGTAGCTGGCGATTGGCACCTACGAAATTGGTGCCATTGTCGCTAAATATCGTGTGACACTTACCACGTCTAGCCACGAAGCGTCGAAGAGCTGCTATGAACGCGTCGGAGGACAATTCTGTCACTGCTTCCAAATGCAACGCCTTTGTCGCCATGCAAATAAACAGTGATATGTAGGCCTTGTATTGTTTAGCGCCGCGCCCCTTCCAGGAACGAATGGTGAATGGACCAGCGAAGTCAACTCCAGTACTGCCAAAAGCAACCCCAGGTTCCAACCGCTGTCGAGGAAGATTCGCCATTTGCTGAGTGTATGGTGTCCCACGTTGCCTAGTACAAATTACACATTGGTATACATTTCGTTTGATGGAATGATGTAGCCCGATTACAAAATAATGAAGTGACAGCAGATATGACATCTGACGGATGCCCGCATGCATGTTTTCATTATGGCAATCAAGGACAATGAGATTCACTAGCTGATGATCCTTGTGAAGAATAACCGGGTGTTTCTGTTCGAAAGGAATATTCGCGTTCTGCAGTCTACCTCCGACCCGAAGAATACCATGGTCGTCGATAAATGGATTCATCCGAGAAATTTTGCTCTTCGCATGCACAGGTTGATTTCTTCGTAAGCATGCAAGTTCACTTGAAAAATCTTGATGTTGAGCAAGTTTGAAAAGCACGATTTTTGCTTCCTTGATGTTTTGCGGCGACAGAATGCAAGTGGGGCGAGTCAAATTGCAACTCTTGAGTCGGTTGCGCCAACTTAAGCAACGTGCAACTACACGCAGCAACCGATTAAAATTTGAAAATTTTGCGAATATATCCCACGCAGGCTCCATGTTGATTCTTAAGGATGTCATCGAATCATTTTCGGTTGTTTCCTTCATACTTGGAAGCTCGTTGAATACAACTACTGGATCCCTAAGAAAAAAGGGGCCCTTCCACCAAATGTCCAACCTAGGTAAATGTTTTGGCATTAGGCCACGTGTTGCGCAATCTGCGGGATTTTCGGCGGAACGGACATAATGCCAAGCTGATGCGGGAAGTTGAGCGGTGATAATCGATAGTCTATTGTCAGCGAAAACGTTTCTTGGTCGAGGGTACCCTTTTATCCAATGGAGTACGGTTGAGGAGTCAGTGTATGCGAAGCATTGAAGTTCGTAAACTCCAAGGGCATCCTTCACTTTAGTAAACAAGCGAGTTAGTAATAGGGAGCCACACAATTCTAGCCGAGGTATAGTTAGTGAGGGTTTAACTGGCGCAACACGTGATTTAGCGCACAGTAACGATGTATAAACGCCACCATCGGCTTTAACCACACGAAAGTAAATTGCCGCAGCATACGCTGACTCTGAGGCATCCGCGAAACCATGCAGCTCAACGGAACATTGTTGGGTGTAGCCGATCCATCGAGGTAAACTAACAAGACTGAGTTGGTTCAAATCCATACTAAAAGACGCCCACTCCTCAAAACAGTCCGGTGGAATAAACGTATCCCATCCTACCTTAAGGATCCAGAGTTTTTTCATAAAAACCTTCAATTTAACGATCACTGGTGACAGCCATCCAAGTGGATCGAACATTCGTGCAATGTGTGAAAGCACCTCCCTCTTCGTTATTTGAGAATTCAGCGATGGCGTAGAAAAACTAAATTTAAATGAATCGGATATGGTATCCCAAATTAACCCTAGCGTCTTAACTTCGCCTCGATTAAAACTTAGATCCGTAGAGATTTCGCGGCAGCTTGGCTCGATGTCAGCTAAGAATTCTAAAGAGTTAGATGCCCACTTACGCAAGTCTAACCCAGCCCCATTTAAAATTGCATGCAAATCATTCTTGAGTACCAGAGCCTCTTCAAGAGAGTGAAAGTCCGACATATAGTCATCGACATAAAAATCGTTTATAATGCTAGCACTCGCTTGAGGGTAATAAGGTAAACTATTAATACCAACCTGTTTAAGCACCCTCGTTGCCAAAAATGATGCAGGAGCCGTACCGTATGTTACGGTCAGAAGTTGGTAATCCTGTGGCTTCTCGCTCGGATTCTTTCGCCAAATGATGCGCTGATAGTTGATGTCGCTGTTATGAATTCTGATTTGTCGATACATCTTAGCTATATCTGCTTTAACCGCAATCGCAAATTTCCGAAACCTTATTAATGATGTTATGAGATCATTTTGGATTGTTGGTCCCACTTGCAAACAATCATTAAGTGAACTTCCGTTGCTAGATTTGCAAGAGGCATCGAAGACTACCCTCAGCTTCGTTGTTGTGCTAGAGGGCTTGAGAACAGCGTGGTGGGGCAAATAAAACGATTGTTGAGGATTATCGCGGATGGGTGATACAGGTGCCACATGACCCAGATCTTCATATTCTTGCATGAATGCAATATACTCGCGTTGAAGATTTGGATCCGCTAAGAAACTTCGTTCCATCGCATGAAGTCGCCTTAATGCTGCTTTTCTGGAATCCCCAAACTCGACTGCGATATTCCTTTTAAATGGCAAACGTACTACATACCTGCCATCGGACTGGATGCCATGCGTAGAGACGAAATGCTCCTCGATCTGTTGAGCTTCATCCGTAACTGAATGTTGACTATCCTTTATATCCTCGTACTCCCAGAAGCGGCGAAGCAGACTATCAAGGTCCACCTTCGCGTGCAGTAGGTTTAGCGTGGGTGCTTCCGTTGAAGCATTTCCCGCAATTACCCAACCAAATTTCGTGTTTTGGGCTACGGGTGAACCTGTTGGATGAATTATCCTTCCCTCGGTAAGGATTTCGAAAAATTGGTCTGCTCCGAACACTATGTCGATGTCCCTTGGGGTACAGCATCCAGGATCAGCAAGAATTAAATGATCGAAAAACGAAATCTTCGATCTTGGAATATTTACGCTTGGTATATTGCCTGTTAGGACTGATAGAATATAGGCTTTGGTGGTAAGGATTACATCAGTTTTAGCAGATGAGCCCACGACAAGACTGACCAACCCGTTTGTACCCTGAGTACATCCATCCTGCCCTATACCCGATATAGGGATTCTGGCATGAGATCGTTTCAACCGTAGTCGTTGTACGCAAGCCTCGGATATAAGCGTCGACTGAGAACCCGAGTCAAGCAACGCCCTGCATTCGTGCATCTGACCGTTAGCGTCCATAACAGATACCACTGCAGTCGGCAGCATAGTAAAGGTATCGCGCAAACCGTGTTGAGATGCATTTACAGACAAACCACTCGAGACGACGTCGTTCGTTCCCGAAACCGATGGCTGTCCTGGGTTTGCGTTAGAGACATTTTGATGCAAAAGGGTATTATGCTTTTCGGAGCAAACCTTGCAAACCGAGAACTTGCATTCAGATAACACATGTCGCGAACGTAAACAATTTGAACAGATTTTATTAAGGGTCACGAGCTCCAATCGCGCTGTTACCGGGAGTTCACGGAACTCCTTGCATTGGTATAGCAGGTGATTGCGTTTGCATTTAACGCACGATGGACTAATGTTGCTGGTGTGAACGTTCAGCATACGTTTATTTGAGTCTTTAGGCATTGACTTACCGATCTGTTGATTATTGCGACCAGCACGAAATGTATTCACACATTCTAACTCATTAATTCTGTCCGTTAAGAACCCGGTAAAATCCGTAAGCGATGGATTTGATATGTCTTTGATTTTCCGATACCAAAGTATTCGGTTTTCCGAGTCCAATTTTTTAGCGAGAACATAAATTAGAAGTGTTTTCCAATCATCAACCGGTTGACTCAATGCACGTAGAGCATTAACATTTTCGTTTATATTACTGAACAGCACTTTAATATCGCTGAGGGAACCCGTCTTGAGAACCGCACTCTCAAATATATTATCCAAATGCGAAACCATAATAATATTTGGTTTATCGAAATGGGATTTAATTAAATTCCAAGCTACCTCGAAATTGGTATTGCTTGGTGCGAGATGTCGTATAAGCGATGCGGCATCTCCTCGTAAACGAGTCTGTAAATATTCCATTTTTTCGACACCCGTTAAAGAGGCCTTGGAATACACCATTGCGATGAACAAATCCCGAAATCGCACCCATTCATCGAACCTTCCCGAAAACTCCGGCAATTTTATTTCAGGTAATCGCGTATTCGATTCCACACATGTTATAGGTGTATTTTTTCCCGACGTTTCAACTAGATGTTTCACGATGTCTCCAAGAGCAGTCTGTTTCTCTGCTAGAATTTTCAACGTATCACTGAGATCACCGGAACCTGACGGCAAATTACCTTTTTTACATCTAATAATGTCTGTAAGTTGCGCGTGCACTTCATAAAAAATTGACTCGAATTCCGCGCGATGAATTTCGTCAGCTTCATCTTCCTCTATGCAAGTCTGAACTCGATCAAAATCATTCATTAAATGTTCTAACCGCAAGATTAAACTGTTTGCCTTGGAATGGGTAATGTCTTTTTCCTTAGCATGCGACACGATACGAGTGACCTGACCTTTGATCGCCGCGCGTTGCCTTTTTAGCGCTTCCATTTCGCGATGTTGGATCTATTTTTTTTTTTATATACGCGATACCACCGAATCACTCAAATGTCAATGTACACTTCAGGATCCAAACCAATATAAATTATATGTCGTTTCACTTTCGTCCGTTACCAACAACAGTAATATTCACCGATGGAAAGCAGACAAATCGTATGATGGGGAAGACGAAGAGAAGCAAGAGATAAGAACACCAGACAAGAACTCTTTTGCAAACCGAAAATGAACAAACAAATTGATGAAAGTTGCACAGGGCTAACCCGTTAGTAACCGCACTGTCAATGGGATATATTTTCAAGTTTCTTCGCACTCGGGCGACAAGAACTTAACACGATGACGCTTTTCGTTTCGATGCTATGGGAACGGTAATGCACAATGGATTGCAATGTATGTGAAATACTGTAAAGTCCGTTGGCAATCACTTTGTGGTATATGTCTCTGCACTCGGGCAACAAGATCACACGCCGTACCCCACCGTAAGCAATAATCAAAAAGAATATTTTTAAATATCAAAGCGCAACAAAGTAACGACCAACGACACTGAAGCACATGCACCGCGCGTAGCATATATGTACATACATATATATGTATATGAGCGAATATATTGTTTGTACTAACTTCACTTTAATTATGCTTTTTGCGTGTCGATAAATTCCGGTAATCCGGCTCGATTAGGACCAAATGTTTTTCAATTTAAATTTCCAAATAAAACTGAACGCATTGTATTTAATAATTCACCTTTTTAATAAGCCGAGATAGCCGCGGCAAGCTTTACAAAGGAAGAGTTCTGTCCAGATCGAGTGTATATACAAGACTGACTTATGATCTTAATCATTCTAACTAATGTAACAAAAAATAATAATAAAGGGAACAAATTCATATATGTATTTAGGGTGGACACGCATGATGCAATTATGTCAACGCTGTACAACTTCTTAACAGAGATTAAGTAAGAAGAGATAGGAAACGTACGTCGCACCCTTTATCAACCGATTTCTTACGTGTCGTTTTGTTTTAAAACAAAAATAACCAGAGCTGCATACAAGTGTGTATCTGGCTGGGTATTGTGGGGAATTTATGTCAAAATCCTTGAAAATTCAATTATTAGCTTGTAGGCAAAACGTAGAGTCCTGAAAAGTTTCCTCCAGAGATCAGGGGCCTATTTCTCAGAACATACATCATCATACAGCACATACAATTACATGATTTTGACAATAATCACACAGCAATTCTGTTACAGAAATGATGTAGCTTGTGCAGTCATACAGCAATGTATGTAGGAAGAATCGACTGGAAATTTTGGAAAAATGTATGATTCTGTTACTCAAAAATTTATCATACATCGTTGTATGACAGCAAAAGGAAATTAATTTAAAATTTCAAACAGCAGAATAAAAAGTTGTTAATTGAATAAAATCGGAAATATGAGTCAATCAAAACGAAAATTTACAAAAGTAAGTACTAATGTTGTCATTTTAAATAGTTCTGTTTAATTTGTTTGTTTAATATTTTAAACAGTCCGGAAAAGAAAAAACAAATAATGGTTCTTCAGGAAATGCTTTCAAAGAAGGCACTGTTGTTGGCAAATTCAATGGAACCACAACAACAAAAGAGGAAGTCCATAATTGTTGGAAAGAAATCGCCTCATTTGCGCAGTGCTAAGGGCTTATTGTGGATAACGATGAAGAATTAAGAAGGATGACATGGCAAAATTGGCGGCGTAATGCTGTGGTATGTTTTATAAGCGTATTTATGTATTAAATTATGTATATTTAAACACAGTTTTTGAAAACATTTCAGGCAAAGGTCGACCGCATGAAAAAAAACGGGAGTTGGCCGCGCATCTAACCAGCATCTACTGGACGAGAATGACAAAATAATTTTGGCAATTTTGGGTGAAGAGGTAACTTGATTAAGATATAAATTATAAAAAAATGTTCCTACCAATAATTTATAATTATATACATAGGTAGCGTATGGCCTAGATATTGCAGAAAGTGATGGAGCTAACATTAATGTACCACTAGACCAAACACACCAGCCAACAAGTGCGACCCCTTCAAATCAAAATCAGGCACCACCGCCATTAAGTCAAGCACCTTCAAATTCACACCAAAGAAAACGCAAATCGAACGACAACAACAGTGAGCAGGAAATGAGGAAAAAGCAAATGGAAATAAGCTTTTACTGCAAACAGCTTGAGTGCCGTGATAGGGAGATAAAACTAGATCTCCCACCTTCCAAGTTTACGGAGTCATTGTATTCTGACTCTGAACGTTAAAATGTACACCTATGTTTTAACAATCAGAGTCCAAAATATATTGACTGTGTGTACATATGTATATAATTTAAATAAAACAAATCGGAAATAGCAAATTCAAAATATATGTATTTATTTATGTAGGTATTCTTCAGAAATTTATATCAATTGATAAACGTTATATAATTTCTCAACTCATCTACTGTGGCGCTGTTGTCATTTTCATTTTCGTCTTCAACATTTTCTTTATTTTGATCCTCTTCTTCGGTATCATATTCCAGCAATTTTGTATTATCTTCACAACTCATTCTCTTCCGAATATTATATAAAACAACGCAAGAGTTAACAACTTTTGCACAACTTACTGCCGTCTTTAAACGCAATCCATTTAAGCATGGGAAAATTTCCTTTAATTGACCAATGCTAAATTCCACGATTTGTCTGGTTTTTTTTAGCTTCGAAAGAAAACGACGTTTACCTCGTCCTTCTTCAATACTATTTGGAATGTTAGGTGTAAATAACCAATTTCGCAATGGATAGCCTGAGTCGCCAATAATTAAAGCGTTTGGAAATGGACGCCAACCTTCGTCGTTCCATTTTCTATATAATCTACTACACTGTAGAACACGGCTGTCGTGGAATAAAAACGATAATCCGCCCCAGCAACTAACATCACGTTTAGGGAATGATGACCTTTTCGATCAACGAATGACTGTTCATTTACTGATGGCGCTTCTATGGGGATTAAAGTTCCATCAATAGCCCCAACAACGCGTGGCATTCCCGCTATATTAAAAAACCATTGCGCTACAGCGTTTACATTTTCCGGCAATTTTACTTCCTCGTCTGATAAGAACATGAAGTATAAAAAAATGTTAATTAATACATTTTAAACCTAATTTGTCCATTACCTAATAGTTACATAGTAAATGTTCTGAAATATGTGAACATACTGCATTTACAACACGACATATAGATGTTTTCGAAACTCCATGCATTGTTCCAACACCATGGTACTGACTTCCATTGCCAAGCCAATGAAGAGTCAACAATATTTGTTCTAGGGGCAAAAGTGCTTGATTGCAATTTGTAGGACGTACTATAAATGCACCCAATCGTCTAACTAAAAGTTCAACGCAGACTTAAGGCATCCTGAATTTTTCGACGAAATATGGATCCTCCATATTAAAGTTGACGCGTTCTGATATTCGTCTTGGGCGTCTTATAACACGTACATTAATTTGTAACACTTCTTCGTTTTCAATTTTTTTTTTTTATTTTTTTATTGTTTGGTAATTTAAGTTAAACACTGATTAAAAATTCAAAATATTTGGAAAAAAACGATGTCCACCCGAATTCACGTTTGATGATAATAATAATAATAAATGAAAATTTCAACAACTGTCAATATACATTTCATACAGCAATCGTTCATATCATAAAACACTTCCAATAAAATCTATGTAACAGAAAATTGTATGTGCTGTATGATTGCGATTTTGCTGTATGTTGTATGTGTTGTATGTGCTGTATGTTCTGAGAAATAGGCCCCAGGTAAAGAAGAGATAGGAAACTTAACAGGACTTTACGTTTTGCCCACAAGCTAATCCTGGAATTTTCCAGTATATTGACAGCTAAATTGATCACCACGGTCCAACCAGACACACACATTCCTTGTTTCACACACACTTGTTTGCAGCCCAGCTAATTTATGTGTCGAAACGACACTCAAGAAATCGGATGATAAAGTGGAAGACGTACGAAAATTCCCTATTCCCTTACTTGATCTCTGGTGGATATGCGATAAATCGTTCCATTTTCCAGTTTAGCTGTCAAACTCATTCTGTGGGTTATATTTCTTATTGTCTGTGTTGTGTTATTGTGTTTATTTTTGTAAGAACTAGGGGTGGGATTGAAATATATGTTTCCTAGTTGGTTACGACGTAAATTAAAAAGGACCTACCGAAGCAATAAAAATTAAAAATTCAGAAAACAAAAACGGCTTAAATATTCAATTAATACAAAAATCAGAAAAAAAGTGTGGAAAAGGATATGAGTTTTATAAACAGCAATGTGTGTAACTGGTTGGACCGTGATGAGCTATTTATCTGTTGTGAGTCTTAGTTGACCGCGGAGGCATCTTCGATGCTGGAGAGGAGGGCTCGGCACCCTCGAGATTGCTCGGCTAAACTCGTCGGATGGGGGTAGTTTAGTTTAGTTTAAGTTTTATTAGTATTAATTCAATACTATACAATAATCTATTTATATACATTTAATTTACAATTTACAAATTTATTTAATTCATTTCTTTTTACAAAATCTATACATTTTCTTTAAAACATTCTTAAATTCTCTTCATTTTCAATTTTTCATCAATTTGTTTTCTAATTCTTTTTAAAAATCCAATTTTTTGCCTATTTTCTTGCAAATGTAGTCGACATGTTAATGCTTATTTAATTTCTTATCAATAATCATTCCTAAATATTTAATGCTGCTGACACTTTCAATTTGTTTTCCATTTATCTAGATGTTTGTTTCGCTTTGTAGATTTATTTCCATTAATTTAGTTTTTTGTTCCTTTAGTTTCAATTTATTCACTTTCAGCCAGGTGATTATTCGTTTTATGTCGTAGTTGATTTTATTTCTACAACCATCTGCGTCCTTTCCTTCAGCATAAATCAGTGTGTCGTCGGCGTATAAAAGAACCTTGCAACATTTTAATACTGTGGGCATATGATTTATGTATATTATAAAGATAAGTGCTCCTAAAATTGAACCTTGTGGCACTCCTTGTTCAAACTCAATGAACTCCGATACTTTACTGTTAACTTTAGTTCGTTGTACTCTTTTGGTTAAATATAATTTAAACCATTTAAGCTCATTATTCTGTATACCATACTTGAGTAATTTCCTCAAAAAAATTTCTTTATCTATTGTTTCAAAAGCACGTTTGAAATCACGTTTTCATTTTACTTCCACCATTCTTCCATTCATTTATTAAATGGTTAACCGCTGATTCACAGGAATAATTTTGCTGACACTTTCAATTTGTTTTCCATTTATCTCGATGTTTGTTTCGCTTTGTAGATTTATTTCCATTAATTTAGTTTTTTGTTCCTTTAGTTTCAATTTATTCACTTTCAGCCAGATGATTATTCGTTTTATGTCGTAGTTGATTTTATTTCTACAACCATCTGCGTCCTTTCCTTCAGCATAAATCAGTGTGTCGTCGGCGTATAAAAGAACCTTGCAACATTTTAATACTGTGGGCATATGATTTATGTATATTATAAAGATAAGTGCTCCTAAAATTGAACCTTGTGGCACTCCTTGTTCAAACTCAATGAACTCCGATACTTTACTGTTAACTTTAGTTCGTTGTACTCTTTTGGTTAAATATGATTTAAACCATTTAAGCTCATTATTCTGTATACCATACTTGTGTAATTTCCTCAAAAGAATTTCTTTATCTATTGTTTCAAAAGCACGTTTGAAATCACGTTTTCATTTTACTTCCACCATTCTTCCATTCATTTATTAAATGGTTAACCACTGATTCACAGGAATAATTTCTTCTGTATCCAGATTGATATATTGACAGGATGCTATTACTTTCAAGATATTCCACCATTTGTATTTTTACCACAGACTCAATAATTTTTTCGATCGTTCTTAATGTATTTATGGGTCGAAATTCTTCAATTATGTTCGTATACGTTACTTTTTCCACCGGTGTAACCATCGAATCCTTCCATGAGTTTGGGAACTCGCCTGTTGTGAATGATTTATTTACTATTGTAAGTACGGTTTGTCCTAAAATGTCCCAATTATCTTATATTGCTTGCGGGCAAAGTGATTCTCGCTCCAATCTATGTTGAAATCTCCAGCAATCAATATATGTGTCTGTGTTTCAGTCAGCTTTTCTACGATCTTTTCCAGGAAGTCACAAAATTCTCTTTCGGAACTGTTTGGTGCCCTATGCACACCTACTATGACTACTTCCATATCGCTGCATTTACATTTGCACGCCAACAGCCATCTATTGTAGTCAATTGACTTTTCTAACACTTTAGTTACTTTCCACCTGTTCTTTACATAGATTGTGGTACCTCCTGTATATGCCGAGTTCGAAAAAGAAGAGATGCCATTGTATCCTTCAATTTTTATGTTAACTGTTTTGTCTTTTACTCTTTGTTCAAAAAGGTGCGTTTCAGATAAAATCATAAACTCATACTGTTGACTATCTGCTAATATTTCTAGCTCATTGAAGTTATTAGTTAAACCCTGGATGTTGAAATGTCTTTGACCAAATTGAGTTGCTAGTAACCAATTTTCTTCTTCCTGGCTTCCAGCTTATTTAGATAAATTGGACAATTTCTGTTCAGCGTCATATGGTTATCATTCAGTCCCAGATTAAATTTTTCATTTGCTCTCATACAATTAATACATTTATTTAATGCTTCGCTGTTACACTGTTGTTTTTCTTATTTTCAAAATATTTGACTAATCGTAATTCACTGTTTGCAACAACATTGTTTTGCTTTTTTAATCTTTCAATAAAATCATTCTCATAATTTTTGAATTTCATGTTAGGTATAATAATTCTAGGTTTAATTTTATTTGGAACTTTGATTTCATAATCATTGCCCATATCTTTTTCAATCGCAGATTTAATCCTATTTCTTTCATTCGAATCCTCGCTCTCTATAATAATAATTCCATTATGTGTCATTTCAATATTTGCAATTTTAAAATCTCCTGGAACGACATTTTTATTTAAATCTTCTCTTTTTTTGTTTTACTACTATTTTGCCTCCCTTTTGGTTTTATAACAAGTGGCAACTCTTTCCGCATTTTTCACGCCATCACTTGTTTATTATTGTTTTTAGATATAACCTTCTGAAATTTATTACAGACGCTATTACTACTGCTTCTTACTTCGTTGTAAATGTTTTCACTTTCCTCTGCAAAGTTTTCAGTTAAAGTGCAAATTTTTTCCATTTTTGCAATGCTCCTTTCACACGTCTCTTGGTTTTTCTTCATCTCTCCCAATCTCTGAATACCTATATCTAGTTTCTATTGCTTCCAATAGATTCTTTAGTTCCATATCGTTTTACTTCAGTGACGTTTCAAAATCTTCTTTATATTGTTTTAAGTGCCTTGTATTTCCAGCAACACTCTGCTGCATCTCTTTTACCACCATATCAACATTTTGTATGTAAAGAATACAATCTTCGCAAATGAATCTCACCATATTGTCGCCTTCAATTACTTTACTGGAATATTGGTCCAAACCAGAGCATTTTATGGTGCAATGGAAGACCTTTTTGCACACTCCTTGCAGCTTACGCCGGTCATGCCTTTAATAGACAATTTTCACTTGCTGCACTGTGGCATTTCCAATATGTTTTACTTTTTATGGAGTAGACACCAGAAAGTTGCCTTTCACCCACTTTTTAAAATTTAATCACTAATTTATTTAAAAAAAAATTAAATAAACTCGCACTCTAATAAATTCGCTCTATCTCGGTTGACAATTTGACACAGGAGTTCTTGCCCTCTCACCAGACATCCCAGCTCAACAAACATTTTTGTTCGTGCCAGAAAATACAAAAAATAAAAAAAGAAAAAGAAAGCTACTCTACGCAGACCTTGGACAGACTAAAAGGACCCTAAAATGAAAAGGACAGAAAATAGAAAAAGCGGAAAAGAAAATATCAAATGCATATGCCAATACCACTGTAATAGGCTGGGAAAATCGCGGATCTAAATACTAGCCTGAAAATAAAATTAAACTAAAACTAAATCTTAAAATAATCCCAAAAATAAACCTTATCTATCTTAAAACTAACCTAGAAATACTCTACACACGATCCCAATATCTCACAGCAATAAAGGTTCGTCGCGATCCCGAAACACGCCAGATGTTGATGGCAGAGTTAGGCATTCCCACCCCTTTGTGTCACGTGACACATCCGTTGGCTATCCCCCTGACCACGTCTACTTCACAGCCGCAACCTAAGTCCTAAAAAAAGGTAGTTCAAGTCATGTCAAGTCCTGTCGTCGTCAGTTTAACGTTTTATTATGTCAATGTCGAATCACCAATGAACGGCCCGCCTACCGTCCACACACCACCATCGAAATGAATTTAAGCACTAATATTTCTAAAAAAAAATTCATCTACACAATAAATTTTGATAAAAGTTCAACATTATTTAATATTTATCGTGTAAAAATTTCAAAATCTGAAAATTTTTGATGAAACATGAAAATTTATCGTGATCCTAGGGTCTTGTAAAATTTCAAAATCTGAAAAATTTTGTTGAAAATGAAAATTTATAGTGACCTTAGGGTCGTGTAAAAATTTCAAAATCTGAAAAATTTTGATGAAAAATGAAAATTTATCGTGACCCTAGGGTCGTGTAAACATTTCAAAATCTGAAAAAAAATTTGATGAAACATGAAAATTTATCGTGATCCTAGGGTCTTGTAAAATTTCAAAATCTGAAAATTTTTGTTGAAAATGAAAATTTATAGTGACCTTAGGGTCGTGTAAAAATTTCAAAATCAGAAAAATTTTAATGAAAAATGAAAATATATCGTGACCCAAGGGTCGTGTAAACATTTCGAAATCTGAAAAATTTTGATGAAAAATGAAAATTTATCGTGACCCTAGGGTCGTGCAAACATTTCAAAATCTGAAAAAAATGTTGATGAAACATGAAAATTTATCGTGATCCTAGGGTATTGTAAAATTTCATCTAAAATTTCAATCTGAAAATTTTTGTTGAAAATGAAAATTTATAGTGACCTTAGGGTCGTGTAAAAATTTCAAAATCTGAAAAATTTTAATGAAAAATGAAAATTTATCGTGACCCTAGGGTCGTGTAAACATTTCGAAATCTGAAAAATTTTGATGAAAAATGAAAATTTATCGTGACCCTAGTTGTCGTGTAAAAATTTAAAAATCTGAAAAATAATTTGATGAACAATGAAAATTTATAGTGACCCCAGGGTTGTGTAAAAATTACAAAATCTGAAAAATTTTGATGAAAAATGAAAATTTATCGTTACCCTAGGGTCGTGTAAAAATTTCAAAATCTGAAAAAGTGAAAATTTATCGTGACCCTAGGGTCGTGTAAAAATTTCAAAATCTGAAAAATTTTGATGAAAAATGAAAATTTATCGTGACCCTAGGTTCGTGTAAAAATTTCAAAATCTGAAAAATTTTGATGAAAATGCAAATTTATCGTTCGTGTAAAAATTTCAAAATCTGAAAAATTTTGATGAAAAATGAAAATTTATCGTGATCCTATGGTTGTGTAAATATTTCAAAATCTGAAAAATTTTGATGAAAAATGAAAATTTATCGTGACTCTAGGGTCGTGTAAACATTTCGAAATCTGAAAAATTTTGATGAAAAATGAAAACTTAAATTGACCCTAGGGTTGTGTAAAAATTTCAATATCTGAAAAATTTTGATGAAAAATGAAAATTTATCGTGAGCCTAGTATTGTGAAAAAATTTCAAAATCTGAAAAATTTTGATGAAAAATGAAAATTTGTCATGACCCTAGGGTCGTGTAAAATTTTCAAAATCTGAAAAATGACGCTAGGATAGTGTAAAAATTTCAAAATCTGAAAAATGACCCTAGGGTCGTGTAAAAATGTTAAAATCTGAAAAATTTTGATGAAAAATGAAAATTTATCGTGACCCTAGGGTCGTGTAAAAATTTCAAAATCTGAAAAAATTTTGATGAAAAATTAAAATTTATCGTGACCCTAGGTTCGTGTAAATATTTCAAAATCTGAAAAATTTTGATGAAAAATGAAAATTTATCGGTACCCTAGGGTCGTGTAAACATTTCGAAATCTGAAAAATTTTGATGAAAAATTAAAATTTATAGTGACCCAAGGGTTGTGTAAAAATTTCAAAATCTGAAAAATTTTGATGAAAAATGAAAATTTATCGTGAGCCTAGTATTGTGTAAAAATTTCAAAATCTGAAAAATTTTGATGAAAAATGAAAATTTATCGTCACCCTAGGGTCGTGTAAAAATTTCAAAATCTGAAAAATGAAAATTTATCGTGTCCCTAGTGTCGTGTAAAAATATCAAAATCTGAAAAATTTTGATGAAAAATGAAAATTTATCTTGACCCTAGGTGTAAAAATTTCAAAATCTGAAAAATTTTGATGAAAAATGAAAATTTATTGTGACCCTAGGGTCGTGTAAAAATTTGAAAATCTGAAAAATGACCCTAGGGTCGTGTAAAAATTTCAAAATCTGAAAAATTTTGATGAAAAATGAATATTTATCGTGACCCTAGGGTCGTGTAAAAATTTCAAAATCTGAAAAATGACCCTAGGGTCGTGTAAAAATTTCAAAATCTGAAAAATTTTGATGAAAAATGAAAATTTATCATGACCCTAGGGTCGTGAAAAATATCAAAATCTGAAAAATTTTGATGAAAAATGAAAATTTATCTTGACCCTAGGGTCGTGTAAAATTTTCAAAATCTGAAAAATGACCCTAGGGTCGTGTAAAAATTTCAAAATCTGAAAAATTTTGATGAAAAATGAAAATTTATTGTGACCCTAGGGTCGTGTAAAATTTTCGAAATCTGAAAAATGACCTAGGGTCGTGTAAAAGTTTCAAAATCTGAAAAATTTTGATGAAAAATTAAAATTTATCGTGACCCTAGCGTCGTGTAAAAATTTCAAAATCTGAAAAATTTTGATGAAACATGAAAATTTATCGTGATCCTAGGGTCTTGTAAAATTTCAAAATCTGAAAATTTTTGTTGAAAATGAAAATTTATAGTGACCTTAGGGTCGTGTAAAAATTTCAAAATCTGAAAAATTTTAATGAAAAATGAAAATTTATCGTGACCCTAGGGTCGTGTAAACATTTTTATACTTCATGTTCTTATCAGACGAGGAAGTAAAATTGCCGGAAAATGTAAACGCTGTAGCGCAATGGTTTTTTAATATAGCGGGAATGCCACGCGTTGTTGGGGCTATTGATGGAACTTTAATCCCCATAGAATCGCCATCAGTAAATGAACAGTCATTCGTTGATCGAAAAGTTCATCATTCCCTAAACGTGATGTTAGTTGCTGGGGCGGATTATCGTTTTTATTCCACGACAGCCGTGTTCTACAGTGTAGTAGATTATATAGAAAATGGAACGACGAAGGTTGGCGTCCATTTCCAAACGCTTTAATTATTGGCGACTCAGGCTATCCATTGCGAAATTGGTTATTTACACCTAACATTCCAAATAGTATTGAAGAAGGACGAGGTAAACGTCGTTTTCTTTCGAAGCTAAAAAAAACCAGACAAATCGTGGAATTTAGCATTGGTCAATTAAAGGAAATTTTCCCATGCTTAAATGGATTGCGTTTAAAGACGGCAGTAAGTTGTGCAAAAGTTGTTAACTCTTGCGTTGTTTTATATAATATTCGGAAGAGAATGAGTTGTGAAGATAATACAAAATTGCTGGAATATGATACCGAAGAAGAGGATCAAAATAAAGAAAATGTTGAAGACGAAAATGAAAATGACAACAGCGCCACAGTAGATGAGTTGAGAAATTATATAACGCTTATCAATTGATATAAATTTCTGAAGAATACCTACATAAATAAATACATATATTTTTAATTTGCTATTTCCGATTTGTTTTATTTAAATTATATACATATGTACACACAGTCAATATATTTTGGACTCTGATTGTTAAAACAAAGGTGTACATTTTAACGTTCAGAGTCAGAATATAATGACTCCGTAAACTTGGAAGGTGGGAGATCTAGTTTTATCTCCCTATCACGGCACTCAAGCTGTTTGCAGTAAAAGCTTATTTCCATTTGCTTTATCCTCATTTCCTGCTCACTGTTGTTGTCGTTCGATTTGCGTATTCTTTGGTGTGAATTTGAAGGTGCTTGACTTAATGGCGGTGGTGCCTGATTTTGATTTGAAGGAGTCGCACTTGTTGGCTGGTGTGTTTGGTCTAGTGGTACATTAATGTTAGCTCCATCACTTTCTGCAATATCTAGGCCATACGCTACCTATGTATATAATTATAAATTATTGGTAGGAACATTTTTTTATAATTTATATCTTAATCAAGTTACCTCTTCACCCAAAATTGCCAAAATTATTTTGTCATTCTCGTCCAGTAGATGCTGGTTAGATGCGCGGCCAACTCCCGTTTTTTTTCATGCGGTCGACCTTTGCCTGAAATGTTTTCAAAAACTGTGTTTAAATTTACATAATTTAATACATAAATACGCTTATAAAACATACCACAGCATTACGCCGCCAATTTTGCCATGTCATCCTTCTTAATTTCTCTTCATCGTTATCCACAATAAGCCCTTAGCACTGCGCAAATGAGGCGATTTCTTTCCAACAATTATGGACTTCCTCTTTTGTTGTTGTGGTTCCATTGAATTTGCCAAAAACAGTGCCTTCTTTGAAAGCATTTACTGAAGAACCATTATTTGTTTTTTCTTTTCCGGACTGTTAAAAATATTAAACAAACAAATTAAACAGAACTATTTAAAATGACAACATTAGTACTTACTTTTGCAAAATTTTCGTTTTGATTGACTCATATTTCCGATTTTATTCAATTAACAACTTTTTATTCTGATGTTTGAAATTTTAAATTAATTTCCTTTTGCTGTCATACAACGATGTATGATAAATTTTTGAGTAACAGAATCATACTTTTTTCCAATATTTCCAGTCGATTCTCCCTACATACATTGCTGTATGACAGCACAAGCTACATCATTTCTGAGTAACAGAATTGCTGTGTGATTATTGTCAAAATCATATAATTGTATGTGCTGTATGATGATGTATGTTCTGAGAAATAGGCCCCTGATCTCTGGAGGAAACTTTTCAGGACTCTACGTTTTGCCTACAAGCTAATAATTGAATTTTCAAGGATTTTGACATAAATTCCCCACAATACCCAGCCAGATACACACTTGTATGCAGCTCTGGTTATTTTTGTGTTAAAACAAAACGACACGTAAGAAATCGGTTGATAAAGGGTGCGACGTACGCAGGTTTCCTATCTCTTCTTACTTAATCTCTGTTAAGAAGGGTTAAACCTCTGGATCTATATATATAACGGGTGATTTTTTAAGAGTTAAGTTTTTCATGTTGGCAGGAATGGTTAGTAATGGCGTCCAAACGTCATCTGTCAAAGTGAAAAGTTTTAGTATAGGTACCCTGCCATTTAATCATAGAAAGACTTACAAACGAGCAACGATTGCAAATTATTGAAATTTAATATCAAAATTTGTGTTCTGTGAAAAATGTGCAAATCCGCTGTTTTATCGAAAAATTGTGTTCAGCGACGAGGCTCATTTCAGGCTCAACAGATACGTAAATAAGCAAAACTGTCGCAGTGATGGACAGCCACATGCTATAGTGTACTTGCACGTAGACTCTTGAGTCAAGACTTTTTTCGCAGTTCTCTTTGTTAATTTACTTTCGTGAGTCTTGTGCTTTTAAACTGCGACTTTTTCTCTTGATCAAATTTGACATTCCTCTTTTATTCTGCTTGAAAAAAAAACAGCAGCAACCGAACAAAACTACGCAGGTAATGAAACGGACTCTCCAAGCAACGAAATCATATGAAAAATGAAAATTTTCATCAAAATTTTGAAAAAATTTAAAAATCTGAAAAAAATTTTGATGAACAATGAAAATTTATAGTGACCCTAAGGTTGTGTAAAAATTTTAAAATCTGAAAAATTTTGATGAAAAATGAAAATTTATCTTTACCCTAGGGTCGTGTAAAAATTTCAAAATATGAAAAAATTTGATGAAAAACTAAGATTTATCGTGAGCCTTGGGTCATGTAAACATTTCGAAATCTGAAAAATTTTGATGAAAAATGAAAATTTATCGTGACCTTAGGGTCGTGTAAAAATTTCAAAATCTGAAAAATTTTGATGAAAAATGAAAATTTATCATGTCCCTAGGGTCGTGTAAAAATTTCCAAATCTGAAAAATTTTGATGAAAAATGAAAATTTATCATGGCCCTAGGGTCGTGTAAACATTTCGAAATCTGAAAAATTTTGATGAAAAATGAAAATTTATCGTGACCCTAGGGTCGTGTAAACATTTCAAAATCTGGAAAAATTTTGATGAAACAGGAAATTTTATCGTGACAGTAGGGTCGTGTAAAAATTTCAGAATTTGAAAAATTTTGATGAAAAATGAAAATTTATCGTGACCCTAGGGTCGTGTAAACATTCCGAAATCTGAAAAATTTTGATGAAAAATGAAAATCTATAGTGACCCTTGGGTTGTGTAAAAATTTCAAAATCTGAAAAATTTTGATGAAAAATGAAAATTTATCGTGACCCTAGGGTCGTGTAAAAATTTCAAAATCTGAAAAATTTTGATGAAAAATGAAAATTTATCGTCATCCTATGATTGTGTAAATATTTCAAAATCTGAAAAATTTTGATGAAAAATGAAAATTTATCGTGACCCTAGGGTCGTGTAAACATTTCGAAATCTGAAAAATTTTGATGAAAAATGAAAATTTATCTTGACCCTAGGGTTGTGTAAAAATTTCAAAATCTGAAAAATTTTGATGAAAAATGAAAATTTATCGTGACCCTAGGGTCGTGTAAAAATTTCAAAATCTGAAAAAATTTTGATGAAAAATTAAAATTTATCGTGACCCTAGGGTCGTGTAAAATTTTTAAAATCTGAAAAATGACCCTAGGGTCGTGTAAAAATTTCAAAATCTGAAAAATTTTGATGAAAAATGAAAATTTATCGTGACCCTAGGGTCGTGTAAAAATTTCAAAATCTAATAAACTTTGATGAAAAATGAAAATTTATCATGACCCTAGGGTCGTGCAAAAATATCAAAATCTGAAAAATTTTGATGAAAAATGAAAATTTATCTTGACCCTAGGGTTGTGTAAAAATTTCAAAATCTGAAAAATTTTGATGAAAAATGAAAATTTATCGTGACCCTAGGGTCGTGTAAACATTTCCAAATCTGAAAAATTTTGATGAAAAATGAAAATTTAACATATGAGAGGCTACAATCCGCTATGCGGATCGTTGAATACCCTATCCCATCCCATCCTTTCAATTAATATCCTCAAAATATAGGCCTAATGGCGATGAAATACAGAAAATGACATTGTCACAATATATTACTCAGACAGTTTCTCAAAATCTTGTGTGGTTCGACAAAAAACAACGTATTTCTATTGCTAATGCCTTGGGATGGGGTATACAAATGGTTTTTGTAAGAAAACGCCCCCAAAATGTGGGCGTAGGTGAAAATGATCTATGGACAAAATGTTTATATTACCATTTCGGAAGTATTTGCTTCAAATTTTTTTTCGAAAGTTTTAAAATTTGGACAAAAAGCGTTTTTTACTAAAAACGCCCCCAAAAAGTGGGCGTGGCAAAAAACTTTGTATGAACGAAATATAGATATTAGGATTGTCTAAATATGCTACTCAGACATTTTTTTGAAATTCCTTACGGTTTAGCCAAAAAATAAGTTTTCCTAAAAAGGGGGCGTGGCAGTGGGCGGATTTCAAAAATTTTTACACTTGTTCTGGTGGCACGGACGAGGATCCTATATACCAAATTTCATTATCCTAGCTCAAAATTTAAGGCCCAAAAACCGCTGACGAACAGACAGACGGACGGACGGACGGACGGACGGACGGACGGACGGACGGACGGACGGACGGACAGACAGACATGGCTAATTCGACTCAGCTAGCGATTCTGAGTCGATCCATATACTTTGAGGTATATGTAGCAAAATTATTTCTCTATGTTACAAACTAAGTATCAAAACTAATATACCCCCCTATGGGATAGGGTATAATCATGACCCTAGGGTCGTGTAAAATTTTCAAAATCTGAAAAATTACCCTAGGTCGTGTAAAAATTTCAAAATCTGAAAAATTAAAATTTGTCGTGACCCTAGGGTCGTGTAAAATTTTCAAAATCTGAAAAATTACCCTAGGTCGTGTAAAAATTTCAAAATCTGAAAAATTTTGATGAAAAATTAAAATTTATCGTGACCCTAGGTTCGTGTAAAAATTTCAAAATCTGAAAAATTTTGATGAAAAATGAAAATTTATCGTGACTCTAGGGTCGTGTAAAAATTTCAAAAGCTGAAAAATTTTTATGAAAAATGAAAATTTATCGTGACCCTAGGGTCGTGCAATAATTTCAAAATCTGAAAAATTTTGATGAAAAATGAAAATTTATCATGACCCTAGGGTCGTGTAAAAATATCAAAATCTGAAAAATTTTGATGAAAAATGAAAATTTATCGTCACCCTAGGGTGACAGTAGGGTAGTGTAAAAATTTCAAAATCTGAAAAAATTTGATAAAAATGAAAATTTGTCGTGATCCTAGGTTCGTGTAAATATTCCAAAATCTGAAAAATTTTGATGAAAAATGAAAATTTATCGTGACCCTAGGGTCGTGTAAACATTTCGAGATCTGAAAAATTTTGATGGAAAATGAAAATTTATCTTGACCCTAGGGTTGTGTAAAAATTTCAAAATCTGAAAAATTTTGATGAAAAATGAAAATTTATCGTGACCCTAGGGTCGTGTAAAAATTTCAAAATCTGAAAAAATTTTGATGAAAAATTAAAATTTATCGTGACCCTAGGGTCGTGTAAAATTTTCAAAATCTGAAAAATGACCCTTGGGTCGTGTAAAAATTTCAAAATCTGAAAAATATTGATGAAAAATGAAAATTTATCGTGACCCTAGGGTCGTGTAAAAATTTCAAAATCTGATAAACTTTGATGAAAAATGAAAATTTATCATGACCCTAGGGTCGTGCAAAAATATCAAAATCTGAAAAATGTTGATGAAAAATGAAAATTTATCGTGACCCTAGGGTCGTGTAAAAATTTCAAAATCTGAAAAATTTTGATGAAAAATGAAAATTTATCGTGACCCTAGGGTCGTGTAAACATTTCCAAATCTGAAAAATTTTGATGAAAAATGAAAATTTATCATGACTCTAGGGTCGTGTAAAAATTTCAAAATCTGAAAAATTACCCTAGGTCGTGTAAAAATTTCAAAATCTGAAAAATTTTGATGAAAAATTAAAATTTATCGTGACCCTAGGTTCGTGTAAAAATTTCAAAATCTGAAAAATTTTGATGGAAAATGAAAATTTATCGTGACTCTAGGGTCGTGTAAGCATTTCGAAATCTGAAAAATTTTGATGAAAAATGAAAATTTATCGTGACCCTAGGGTCGTGCAAAAATTTCAAAATCTGAAAAATTTTGATGAAAAATGAAAATTTATCATGACCCTAGGGTCGTGTAAAAATATCAAAATCTGAAAAATTTTGATGAGAAATGAAAATTTATCGTCACCCTACGGTCGTGTAAAAATTTCAAAATCTGAAAAAATTTTGATGAAAAATTAAGATTTATCGTGACCCTAGGTTCGTGTAAATATTTCAAAATCTGAAAAATTTTGAGGAAAAATGAAAATTTATCGTGACCCTAGGGTCGTGTAAGCATTTCGAAATCTGAAAAATTTTGATGAAAAATGAAAACCTATAGTGACCATAGGGTTGTGTAAAAATTTCAAAATCTGAAAAATTTTGATGAAAAATGAAAATTTATCGTGAGCCTAGGGTCGTGTAAACATTTCGAAATCTGAAAAATTTTGATGAAAAATGAAAATTTATCGTGACCCTAGGGTCGTGTAAACATTTCAAAATCTGAAAAAATTTTGATGAAACAGGAAATTTTATCGTGACCCTAGGGTCGTGTAAAAATTTCAAAATCTGAAAAATTTTTATGAAAAATGAAAATTTATCGTGACCCTAGGGTCGTGCAATAATTTCAAAATCTGAAAAATTTTGATGAAAAATGAAAATTTATCATGACCCTAGGGTCGTGTAAAAATATCAAAATCTGAAAAATTTTGATGAAAAATGAAAATTTATCGTCACCCTAGGGTGACAGTAGGGTAGTGTAAAAATTTCAAAATCTGAAAAAATTTGATAAAAATGAAAATTTGTCGTGATCCTAGGTTCGTGTAAATATTTCAAAATCTGAAAAATTTTGATGAAAAATGAAAATTTATCGTGACCCTAGGGTCGTGTAAACATTACGAGATCTGAAAAATTTTGATGAAAAATGAAAATTTATCTTGACCCTAGGGTTGTGTAAAAATTTCAAAATCTGAAAAATTTTGATGAAAAATGAAAATTTATCGTGACCCTAGGGTCGTGTAAAAATTTCAAAATCTGAAAAAAATTTGATGAAAAATTAAAATTTATCGTGACCCTAGGGTCGTGCAAAAATATCAAAATCTGAAAAATTTTGATGAAAAATGAAAATTTATCTTGACCCTAGGGTTGTGTAAAAATTTCAAAATCTGAAAAATTTTGATGAAAAATGAAAATTTATCGTGACCCTAGGGTCGTGTAAACATTTCCAAATCTGAAAAATTTTGATGAAAAATGAAAATTTAACATATGAGAGGCTACAATCCGCTATGCGGATCGTTGAATACCCTATCCCATCCCATCCTTTCAATTAATATCCTCAAAATATAGGCCTAATGGCGATGAAATACAGAAAATGACATTGTCACAATATATTACTCAGACAGTTTCTCAAAATCTTGTGTGGTTCGACAAAAAACAACGTATTTCTATTGCTAATGCCTTGGGATGGGGTATACAAATGGTTTTTGTAAGAAAACGCCCCCAAAATGTGGGCGTAGGTGAAAATGATCTATGGACAAAATGTTTATATTACCATTTCGGAAGTATTTGCTTCAAATTTTTTTTCGAAAGTTTTAAAATTTGGACAAAAAGCGTTTTTTACTAAAAACGCCCCCAAAAAGTGGGCGTGGCAAAAAACTTTGTATGAACGAAATATAGATATTAGGATTGTCTAAATATGCTACTCAGACATTTTTTTGAAATTCCTTACGGTTTAGCCAAAAAATAAGTTTTCCTAAAAAGGGGGCGTGGCAGTGGGCGGATTTCAAAAATTTTTACACTTGTTCTGGTGGCACGGACGAGGATCCTATATACCAAATTTCATTATCCTAGCTCAAAATTTAAGGCCCAAAAACCGCTGACGAACAGACAGACGGACGGACGGACGGACGGACGGACGGACGGACGGACGGACGGACAGACAGACATGGCTAATTCGACTCAGCTAGCGATTCTGAGTCGATCCATATACTTTGAGGTATATGTAGCAAAATTATTTCTCTATGTTACAAACTAAGTATCAAAACTAATATACCCCCCTATGGGATAGGGTATAATCATGACCCTAGGGTCGTGTAAAATTTTCAAAATCTGAAAAATTACCCTAGGTCGTGTAAAAATTTCAAAATCTGAAAAATTAAAATTTGTCGTGACCCTAGGGTCGTGTAAAATTTTCAAAATCTGAAAAATTACCCTAGGTCGTGTAAAAATTTCAAAATCTGAAAAATTTTGATGAAAAATTAAAATTTATCGTGACCCTAGGTTCGTGTAAAAATTTCAAAATCTGAAAAATTTTGATGAAAAATGAAAATTTATCGTGACTCTAGGGTCGTGTAAAAATTTCGAAATCTGAAAAATTTTTATGAAAAATGAAAATTTATCGTGACCCTAGGGTCGTGCAATAATTTCAAAATCTGAAAAATTTTGATGAAAAATGAAAATTTATCATGACCCTAGGGTCGTGTAAAAATATCAAAATCTGAAAAATTTTGATGAAAAATGAAAATTTATCGTCACCCTAGGGTGACAGTAGGGTAGTGTAAAAATTTCAAAATCTGAAAAAATTTGATAAAAATGAAAATTTGTCGTGATCCTAGGTTCGTGTAAATATTCCAAAATCTGAAAAATTTTGATGAAAAATGAAAATTTATCGTGACCCTAGGGTCGTGTAAACATTTCGAGATCTGAAAAATTTTGATGGAAAATGAAAATTTATCGTGACCCTAGGGTTGTGTAAAAATTTCAAAATCTGAAAAATTTTGATGAAAAATGAAAATTTATCGTGACCCTAGGGTCGTGTAAAAATTTCAAAATCTGAAAAAATTTTGATGAAAAATTAAAATTTATCGTGACCCTAGGGTCGTGTAAAAATTTCAAAATCTGAAAAATGACCCTTGGGTCGTGTAAAAATTTCAAAATCTGAAAAATATTGATGAAAAATGAAAATTTATCGTGACCCTAGGGTCGTGTAAAAATTTCAAAATCTGATAAACTTTGATGAAAAATGAAAATTTATCATGACCCTAGGGTCGTGCAAAAATATCAAAATCTGAAAAATGTTGATGAAAAATGAAAATTTATCTTGACCCTAGGGTTGTGTAAAAATTTCAAAATCTGAAAAATTTTGATGAAAAATGAAAATTTATCGTGACCCTAGGGTCGTGTAAACATTTCCAAATCTGAAAAATTTTGATGAAAAATGAAAATTTATCATGACTCTAGGGTCGTGTAAAATTTTCAAAATCTGAAAAATTACCCTAGGTCGTGTAAAAATTTCAAAATCTGAAAAATTTTGATGAAAAATTAAAATTTATCGTGACCCTAGGTTCGTGTAAAAATTTCAAAATCTGAAAAATTTTGATGAAAAATGAAAATTTATCGTGACTCTAGGGTCGTGTAAGCATTTCGAAATCTGAAAAATTTTGATGAAAAATGAAAATTTATCGTGACCCTAGGGTCGTGCAAAAATTTCAAAATCTGAAAAATTTTGATGAAAAATGAAAATTTATCATGACCCTAGGGTCGTGTAAAAATATCAAAATCTGAAAAATTTTGATGAGAAATGAAAATTTATCGTCACCCTACGGTCGTGTAAAAATTTCAAAATCTGAAAAAATTTTGATGAAAAATTAAGATTTATCGTGACCCTAGGTTCGTGTAAATATTTCAAAATCTGAAAAATTTTGAGGAAAAATGAAAATTTATCGTGACCCTAGGGTCGTGTAAGCATTTCGAAATCTGAAAAATTTTGATGAAAAATGAAAACCTATAGTGACCCTAGGGTTGTGTAAAAATTTCAAAATCTGAAAAATTTTGATGAAAAATGAAAATTTATCGTGAGCCTAGGGTCGTGTAAACATTTCGAAATCTGAAAAATTTTGATGAAAAATGAAAATTTATCGTGACCCTAGGGTCGTGTAAACATTTCAAAATCTGAAAAAATTTTGATGAAACAGGAAATTTTATCGTGACCCTAGGGTCGTGTAAAAATTTCAAAATCTGAAAAATTTTTATGAAAAATGAAAATTTATCGTGACCCTAGGGTCGTGCAATAATTTCAAAATCTGAAAAATTTTGATGAAAAATGAAAATTTATCATGACCCTAGGGTCGTGTAAAAATATCAAAATCTGAAAAATTTTGATGAAAAATGAAAATTTATCGTCACCCTAGGGTGACAGTAGGGTAGTGTAAAAATTTCAAAATCTGAAAAAATTTGATAAAAATGAAAATTTGTCGTGATCCTAGGTTCGTGTAAATATTTCAAAATCTGAAAAATTTTGATGAAAAATGAAAATTTATCGTGACCCTAGGGTCGTGTAAACATTACGAGATCTGAAAAATTTTGATGAAAAATGAAAATTTATCTTGACCCTAGGGTTGTGTAAAAATTTCAAAATCTGAAAAATTTTGATGAAAAATGAAAATTTATCGTGACCCTAGGGTCGTGTAAAAATTTCAAAATCTGAAAAAAATTTGATGAAAAATTAAAATTTATCGTGACCCTAGGGTCGTGTAAAATTTTCAAAATCTGAAAAATGACCCTTGGGTCGTGTAAAAATTTCAAAATCTGAAAAATATTGATGAAAAATGAAAATTTATCGTGACCCTAGGGTCGTGTAAAAATTTCAAAATCTGATAAACTTTGATGAAAAATGAAAATTTATCATGACCCTAGGGTCGTGCAAAAATATCAAAATCTGAAAAATGTTGATGAAAAATGAAAATTTATCTTGACCCTAGGGTTGTGTAAAAATTTCAAAATCTGAAAAATTTTGATGAAAAATGAAAATTTATCGTGACCCTAGGTTCGTGTAAACATTTCCAAATCTGAAAAATTTTGATGAAAAATGAAAATTTATCATGACCCTAGGGTCGTGTAAAATTTTCAAATCTGAAAAATTACCCTAGGTCGTGTAAAAATTTCAAAATCTGAAAAATTTTGATGAAAAATTAAAATTTATCGTGACCCTAGGTTCGTGTAAAAATTTCAAAATCTGAAAAATTTTGATGAAAAATGAAAATTTATCGTGACCCTAGGGTCGTGCAAAAATTTCAAAATCTGAAAAATTTTGATGAAAAATGAAAATTTATCATGACCCTAGGGTCGTGTAAAAATATCAAAATCTGAAAAATTTTGATGAGAAATGAAAATTTATCGTCACCCTACGGTCGTGTAAAAATTTCAAAATCTGAAAAAATTTTGATGAAAAATTAAGATTTATCGTGACCCTAGGTTCGTGTAAATATTTCAAAATCTGAAAAATTTTGATGAAAAATGAAAATTTATCGTGACCCTAGGGTCGTGTAAACATTTCGAAATCTGAAAAATTTTGATGAAAAATGAAAACCTATAGTGACCCTAGGGTTGTGTAAAAATTTCAAAATCTGAAAAATTTTGATGAAAAATGAAAATTTATCGTGAGCCTAGGGTCGTGTAAACATTTCGAAATCTGAAAAATTTTGATGAAAAATGAAAATTTATCGTGACCCTAGGGTCGTGTAAACATTTCAAAATCTGAAAAAATTTTGATGAAACAGGAAATTTTATCGTGACAGTAGGGTCGTGTAAAAATTTCAAAATTTGAAAAATTTTGATGAAAAATGAAAATTTATCGTGACCCTAGGGTCGTGTAAACATTTCGAAATCTGAAAAATTTTGATGAAAAATGAAAATCTATAGTGACCCTTGGGTTGTGTAAAAATTTCAAAATCTGAAAAATTTTGATGAGAAATGAAAATTTATCGTGAGCCTAGTAGGTATTGTGTAAAAATTTCAAAATCTGAAAAATTTTGATGAAAAATGAAAATTTATCATGACCCTAGGGTCGTGTAAAATTTTCAAAATCTGAAAAATTACCCTAGGTCGTGTAAAAATTTCAGAATCTGAAAAATTTTGATGAAAAATTAAAATTTATCGTGACCCTAGGGTCGTGTAAAATTTTCAAAATCTGAAAAATTTCCCTAGGTCGTGTAAAAATTTCAAAATCTGAAAAATTTTGATGAAAAATTAAAATTTATCGTGACCCTAGGTTCGTGTAAAAATTTCAAAATCTGAAAAATTTTTATGAAAAATGAAAATTTATCGTCACCCTAGGGTGACAGTAGGGTAGTGTAAAAATTTCAAAATCTGAAAAAATTTGATGAAAAATGAAAATTTGTCGTGACCCTAGGTTCGTGTAAATATTTCAAAATCTGAAAAATTTTGATGAAAAATGAAAATTTATCGTGACCCTAGGGTCGTGTAAACATTTCGAAATCTGAAAAATTTTGATGAAAAATGAAAATTTATCTTGACCCTAGGGTTGTGTAAAAATTTCAAAATCTGAAAAATTTTGATGCAAAATGAAAATTTATCGTGACCCTAGGGTCGTGTAAAAATTTTAAAATCTGAAAAAATGTTGATGAAAAATTAAAATTTATCGTGACCCTAGGGTCGTGTAAAATTTTCAAAATCTGAAAAATGACCCTAGGGTCGTGTAAAAATTTCAAAATCTGAAAAATATTGATGAAAAATGAAAATTTATCGTGACCCTAGGGTCGTGTAAAAATTTCAAAATCTGATAAACTTTGATGAAAAATGAAAATTTATCATGACCCTAGGGTCGTGCAAAAATATCAAAATCTGAAAAATGTTGATGAAAAATGAAAATTTATCTTGACCCTGGGATTGTGTAAAAATTTCAAAATCTGAAAAATTTTGATGAAAAATGAAAATTTATCGTGACCCTAGGGTCGTGTAAACATTTCCAAATCTGAAAAATTTTGATGAAAAATGAAAATTTATCATGACCCTAGGGTCGTGTAAAATTTTCAAAATCTGAAAAATTACCCTAGGTCGTGTAAAAATTTCAAAATCTGAAAAATTTTGATGAAAAATTAAAATTTATCGTGACCCTAGGTTCGTGTAAAAATTTCAAAATCTGAAAAATTTTGATGAAAAATGAAAATTTATCGTGACTCTAGGGTCGTGTAAGCATTTCGAAATCTCAAAAATTTTGATGAAAAATGAAAATTTATCGTGACCCTAGGGTCGTGCAAGAATTTCAAAATCTGAAAAATTTTGATGAAAAATGAAAATTTATCATGACCCTAGGGTCGTGTAAAAATATCAAAATCTGAAAAATTTTGATGAAAAATGAAAATTTATCGTCACCCTAGGGTCGTGTAAACATTTCGAAATCTGAAAAATTTTGATGAAAAATGAAAACCTATAGTGACCCTAGGGTTGTGTAAAAATTTCAAAATCTGAAAAATTTTGATGAAAAATGAAAATTTATCGTGAGCCTAGTATTGTGTAAAAATTTCAAAATCTGAAAAATTTTGATGAAAAATGAAAATTTATCGTGACCCTAGGGTCGTGTAAACATTTCGAAATCTGAAAAATTTTGATGAAAAATGAAAATTTATCGTGACCCTAGGGTCGTGTAAACATTTCAAAATCTGAAAAAATTTTGATGAAACAGGAAATTTTATCGTGACAGTAGGGTCGTGTAAAAATTTCAAAATTTGAAAAATTTTGATGAAAAATGAAAATTTATCGTGACCCTAGGGTCGTGTAAACATTTCGAAATCTGAAAAATTTTGATGAAAAATGAAAATCTATAGTGACCCTTGGGTTGTGTAAAAATTTCAAAATCTGAAAAATTTTGATGAGAAATGAAAATTTATCGTGAGCCTAGTAGGTATTGTGTAAAAATTTCAAAATCTGAAAAATTTTGATGAAAAATGAAAATTTATCGTGACCCCAGGGTCGTGTAAATTTTCAAAATCTGAAAAAAATTTGATGAAACATGAAAATTTATCGTGACAGTAGGGTCGTGTAAATATTTCAAAATCTGAAAAAATTTGATGAAAAATGAAAATTTGTCGTGACCCTAGGTTCGTGTAAAAATTTCAAAATCTGAAAAATGTTGATGAAAAATGAAAATTTATCGTGATCCTATGATTGTGTAAATATTTCAAAATCTGAAAAATTTTGATGAAAAAGGAAAATTTATCGTGACCCTAGGGTCGTGTAAACATTTCGAAATCTGAAAAATTTTGATGAAAAATGAAAATTTATCTTGACCCTAGGGTTGTGTAAAAATTTCAAAATCTGAAAAATTTTAATGAAAAATGAAAATTTATCGTGACTCTAGGGTCGTGTAAACATTTCGAAATCTGAAAAATTTTGATGAAAAATGAAAATTTATCGTGACCCTAGGGTCGTGCAAAAATATCAAAATCTGAAAAATTTTGATGAAAAATGAAAATTTATCATGACCCTAGGGTCGTGTAAAAATATCAAAATCTGAAAAATTTGGATGAAAAATGAAAATTTATCGTCACCCTAGGGTCGTGTAAAAATTTCAAAATCTGAAAAAATTTTGATGAAAAATTAAGATTTATCGTGACCCTAGGTTCGTGTAAATATTTCAAAATCTGAAAAATTTTGATGAAAAATGAAACTTTATCGTGACCCTAGGGTCGTGTAAACATTTCGAAATCTGAAAAATTTTGATGAAAAATGAAAACCTATAGTGACCCTAGGGTTGTGTAAAAATTTCAAAATCTGAAAAATTTTGATGAAAAATGAAAATTTATCGTGAGCCTAGTATTGTGTAAAAATTTCAAAATCTGAAAAATTTTGATGAAAAATGAAAATTTATCGTGACCCTAGGGTCGTGTAAACATTTCGAAATCTGAAAAATTTTGATGAAAAATGAAAATTTATCGTGACCCTAGGGTCGTGTAAACATTTCAAAATCTGAAAAAATTTTGATGAAACAGGAAATTTTATCATGACAGTAGATAGGGTCGTGTAAAAATTTCAAAATTTGAAAAATTTTGATGAAAAATGAAAATTTGTCGTAACCCTAGGTTCGTGTAAAAATTTCAAAATCTGAAAAATTTTGATGAAAAATGAAAATTTATCGTGATCCTATGATTGTGTAAATATTTCAAAATCTGAAAAATTTTGATGAAAAATGAAAATTTATCGTGATCCTAGTAGGTATTGTGTAAAAATTTCAAAATCTGAAAAATTTTGATGAAAAATGAAAATTTATCGTGATCCTATGATTGTGTAAATATTTCGAAATCTGAAAAATTTTGATGAAAAATGAAAATTTATAGTGACCCTAGGGTTGTGTAAAAATTTCAAAATCTGTGAAAATTTTGATGAAATGAAAATTTATCGTGATATATATATATACACTAATAAGAAACATATGTATCGCGGAGCACCCTCCCCATATGTAAAATAATGTCTTTTCTTTTATCAAATTCACCCCTAGGGTGCACTTTAAATTAGGACACACGCACTTGTCGTTATCTCGTTATCGCCAACGTTCTTTAACGGCCGTTGTAACTGTTGACTTTCAAGATCATATTAGAACCCACTTTAAAAGGGTAGCAGAGGCTCCAGATCTTCAATCTTCATCTTGGAAACCTACACAAATTAATGGGGATAGTTTGACCTCACAAACAATCTTTATTTCCACCCACCTCTTACCTCTTTCCACCTTTGTTCCTCTTAGCTAGGCTTTGGGATTCACAAATTCCACTCCAAAATCTGTGCTCCAATAACTGCCACCAAAATAATTCACCAACATTTTAATATAATTCGTTTCTAATCATGATCTCAACTTACACCAAGCAAATAAAAAAAAGGGAAATTTAAATTTAAAATTTAAATTCGTATATGAGAAATTTAATTTTTGCACCACTGTATGACTATATCAGCTGCTAAATTCGCTTCCACTTTCCTGTGTGTCGTTCTCTCGAAAGAAATTATAAACGACACGCTAATGACGATGGTAAATGATCATTTATCAGCTGTCTTCATCTCTTGCATGTTAATCCCTATACCAGAAAGGAAAGGTATAGGGATTAACCTATCCTTTCTCCTATTTGCCGTTTGGATTAAGAAATGCCCCTAAAACATTCCAACGGATGATGAACGAAATCATAAGGGAATACATAAATAAAATTTGTGGAGACATTCTAATATTTGGCACTGCATTGCAAGAAATGGCAATAAACATTAAATTAATTTAAAACAAAAATACCTTATTATAAATCAAAATATGCGTATGCGTCATAGCGCAAACAAAAACCAAGTAATTAAATAAGAAACGTTGCATGTGAGACAGCATACAAATAACAGAGATCAGTATACTCTGATAAAGAATGGTTTAGGGTGATATTACAACTTGTGTTCAATAACTCAACACCCTACGCTACAATCTCTGAACATCCGTTTTTGCAGTACTCGTCAAATATTTGCTTACAACACCAACAGCATGAGCTATATCTGGTCTAGTGCCTTGCGCTGCATAAAGAAGTCTTCCAACAGCTTTTCTATAGGGAACACTCTGCATTTTAATGCGGTCCGCATCACTTTTTGGTGACATCTCAGACCCCAATTTTTGGTTCGGATCCAGTGGAGTTATCACTGGATTGCAGTCTGCCATGTTGAACTTGCTGATGACATCATTCAAGTAGTCTGTCTGATCTACCCAACGTTTTCCATGGACTCGATCCCTCGTGATTCGCATACATAAGCTTCTGGAAATATCACCTAGATCTTTCATCTTAAAAGTCACCATAAACTTTCCTTTCCCTCCATGAGATTAAGATCATTAGATAGGATCAACAAATCGTCGACGTAGACTGCAACAGTCTCAATATTTGTTCCAGATATCTTGATGTGAACACATTGTCTGTACGCGTCACATACAACCGATGGCCTTGAGGACGGAGTCCATCTTCATGTTCCAAGATCTGCTAACCTGCTTCAGGCCATACATTGCCTTGAACTCCATATCGTTGTTGCCATATCCCGGTTTGGTTTTGAATACCCATTTTGCGCTCAATATTTTTCTGTTCAGCGGACATCAACTAAAGTCCAAGTTTTGTTTTCCAACATCGCTTCATACTCATCTTACATTGCCTTCTTTCAGGCTGACGCATTCGGTCCACTTAAAGCATCTTCAACGGAGATTGGTTCGCAGGAATATATTTCACAGTAAAGTAAGTGACGTAATCCGGAAATGTCCTGAGTTTCGGAGTTCTGCTTGAACGTCTTTGTGGATTTGCGGTATCAGTTCTTTCAACATCCTGTTCATCGCCACTCGAACATGGTGTGAAGTTCCTTTCTTTCTTTTCAATCTCTGCAATCTCGGCTGGTTCTCTGATGTCATCTGTTATTATTATCTCGCAGTTCTCATCATAGGAACTTTGTTGTTGAATAATGGTAACCTCTGCTTCATCGCTGCTGTCAATCCACGAATCTTCACTCATATTTTCAAAATGTTCCTTTAAAATCGGCATGAATCTCGACTGTGAAGCATTTTTCGTCTGCTTTTGTGGCTTCTGACCAGTTGTTTCGTCTTGGGATCTACGAGGCGGTATCCTTTCGTATCATCGCAGTAACCAGTAAAGATTAATTCACTAGACTTCGGATCCAGTTTTATTCGTTTCTCTTTTGGAACATGTGACATTGCTATGCAACAAAAAATTCGAAGATTACTTACATCTGGCTTGATACCTTTCTTTCTTCTGGAGTAATATTCCGGGTTTTGTTTGTCGGCGTCCGGTTAATTAGATAAACTGCTGATACCACTGCTTCGGCCCAATACTCATTAGGCATTAGATATGTAGCTCCAGCGTCAAATAACATGCTTCGACCTTTCTCCACTACAGTCCAGCGACGCATGTGACCTAAACGCCGATACCACAACTTCGCTTGTTCATCTTTTCGGGAAATCAATGCCTTTTGTTGTGGAAAATCAAATTTAAAAATTCCATTCTCATCGGTGGCTGTTGCCAAAAGCTTTTGGCTGAGACATTTGGAATGAAAATCACATCCTTTGCTGTTATATTATCAGTTTTGTTATTGACTTCGCTTCACCAATGGCAACGGCACAACAAGCAAGATTTACGGTGGTGTATTTTGTTGCGATGACTTCTTACCTTTTTTGTTTTTCCAGAACCTACTGACGTGCCCATACGCGTTGCAATTAAAACAACGAGTTTTCTCCGAGTAAGTTGGATTCTGCGGACGACAACGAATTTTATTCCAATGTTTTGTCATCAACGCAGAATCAGTTTCTCTGTTGGCTGAATTTTTTTTTTAATTCTGACTTGCCTGCGCAATAAGATACACGTCGGATGTCTTTTTAGGTTAGTAGCGCGTCTCCTTCCTAATGTAGCTGATAATAAGTTCAGCAGAGGATTTCCCTAGTTCTTCGGTACTTAATATTTCCCTGAAGAAGGATTCCCTTCTTATACTGTAAAGGGCCGGACATTCACATATGATGTGTTCGGCTATTTCGTCTTCTTCTAGACATAGTCTGTGAGTCGACTAGATGCATTTTATTTAGGTGATATCGCAGACCGTGGTGACCCATTAGGTAGCCTACTAAGTTCTTGATATCGTGCCTGCGAAAATTTAGTATCTTGTTTGCATCTGTTTTGAAATGGGATGTTCTCCCATTATGACTTACAATTGTTTTGTTCCCAGCTTTTTGTAGCCAGATTTATGGCTGATTTGGGGATTGCACAGAAGGGTTCGGGTCCAATGAAAGGGGTTTCCGAGCCTTTTCTGGCTAGTTCATCAGCTTTTTCGTTACCTTCAATCCCCTTATGTCCGGGGACCCACCATAACCTGGTTTTGTTCCTGGAACTTAGTGTTTGGAGGGAATTGAAGCAGTGTAGTACTGATTTGGAGTCAATAATATGTGAGCTAAGGGCTTTTATAGCCGCTTGACTGTCCGTGAATATATGGATGTTGGCGCCTTTAATACCTGAATTGTGTATTAGGTTTGCGCATTCTTTGATGGCATGGAGCTCTGCTTGAAATACACTGGGGTTTTTCCCATAGGTATTGAAACGTTCCGATTTGATCCATGCATACCAGCTCCTACTCCTGAGTAAATTTTAAAACCATCCGTATACCACTTTAGGCCGCTTTGGCAGTTTGGTGGGTTATTGCTAACCCATGCTTCTCTGGTTGTGATCTCCGTTGAGAATCTTTTGTTGAAGCATGGTGTCTTGGGTAAGCGGTCTGTAACCGCACAGATCATGTCAATTCTGGAAGTTCAGATAATAGTTCATTTAATTCTGAATTATTGCTAAAGTTTAACTCTTCCGCTTGTGTCAAACTTGCTGAGCTACGAATCGTCACTTTTTTTTATATAGATGTGGAAGGGCGTTATTCCTATTAAGGCTTCTATAGCCACATAGGGACAGGTACGCATGGCTCCGGTAGTGCCCAGACAGGCAAGCCGTTGCACATTGTTTCATTTATTTATAGTTGTTTTTTGGGTGACTTTTTCTACCATACTATTGAAGCGTATGTTATAATGGGCCTGACCATGATCGTATAGATCCAGTGTGTGGTCTTTGGATAGATTCCCCAAGTTTTACCATACATGCTACGGCAAGCCCAGAAAGCTGTTTATGTGGGAGTTCCAGCTTAGTTTTTTATCGAGATTCCCTCCAAGCTGGGATTTATAGAAAGATTTTCCTTTCTATACCAATCTATGACTATCTTAAAGGCGTTTTGCAGACGTGTTGTTACCTCGTTTGGTTCTTTGCCCCTAATAATGATGACTAGGTCATCGGTGTATCCAATTATATTGAAGCCTGCATTACTTAGGTCTTGAAGTAGATCATCGATAACCAGAGACCATAGTAGGGGTGAGGGTACTCCTTCCTGAGGGCAGCCTTTAACGGCTGTTACTGATACTGAGGTCAGTGCTGACGAAGCAGTTATTTTCCGACTTTCAAGTATCGCTTTGATCCATTTGATGGTGGGATGATCTATTACTCTATGAGTCAATGCATTTGATATGGATTCATATCCAGTGTTGTCAAAAGCACCCTCAATGTCAAGGGAGGCGCATAGTGCAACTTCTTTGTTATGGTATGCACTTTTTATTTGTGATGTTAAACTTAGAAGTGCTCCTTCCGTAGACTTGCCTTCTGCTAGGCGAAATGACAGGGGTGTAGTGGTGTGCTTTCATTTCATTGGTTTGCCTGGTTTGGGGATAAATACCACGTTCACCTCCCTCCAGGTTTGTGGTATATAGCCCCAAATCGAAATAAGGCAACCATAGTGGGTAAGAAAAAGTCCAAGCCCCTTTGTATAAGAGCAAGGAAAATTCCGTCTGTTCTCCAGTTTGTAAGTTTGTTGTAGTATCTGATTGGCGCATTTTCGGTGTTGCATCTTAATTGGAATCTTATGTGCATGTGATCCGATAAAGATGCCTCACCGGACACGTGCCAATTTTCAATGATGTTTTGTACAAGAGGAGAAGAGAGGGTAAGGTCTAAAACTTCCTCTCTTAAAACGTTTCTAAACGTGGGTTTATTTCCCTTGTTTAGTACAACTAAATTATTGCTATACAGGTATTCTAATAAAGACTCACCTCTTTTATTTGTATCTCGGCTGCCCCAAATATCGTTGTGCGCGTGGGCGTCGCATCCGATAATTAGTTGTAGTTGCTGGGTCTGGCAGTACTGGACGAGTTCCTGTACTGGTCGAGGTGGTTATTCGTCATCTCTAGCAAAGTACGCCGATTCTCATACAATTTTTTGCAGCTCTAGGCCGTTTAGTCTTTCTAAAAGGTCCGCCACCAGATCTTTGGTAATGTAACCTCGAATGGGAGAGAATTTTATGTTTTTCACAACAAATAGAGCTGCCCTTGGTATAAAATTTCCTCGGGCGAAGATAAGCTCTCTGGTTTTGCTGTATAAACCAAGTATCTTATCATCTGTTGTCCATGGCTCCTGGATAGAGCGATATTCCCTTCGGCACATCTTTGGTTATTGGTGTCCGAGTCACATATAGCGCGGTGCAGGTTGGCCTGCAGCACGTTTAGTAGGGTGGTCATCGCTTCCTGCCGTGCTCCGTACCCTATAAGGCTTGTTATCGCCTCTTCTGCGTACGATTCCCTGTTGGGAGAGACCTTCGTGTCTATCTCTCGGACCTTTGTCCGTGTTTTGGCTTTCTTGCGCCCGTTCCGCAGCTAGCTTCGGTCTAAACCGTTACTGGCTATTGGTTTCCTTGCTCGAGCTAGGGACGTTTGACGCTACTTTCGTCGACAGTTTATTTTATCGCTACCGGCGGCTGTACTAATACTAGCCATTGGTTGCGACGTGCTAGCGCTTGTTATTTGTGACGACTTGCTCGTTGTAGCAGTATCACTATTTTTTTGTAGTCTGAATTGCAGACTTGTCGAATCCCTAAAGGATTATCTTGATTTGTCCAAATCGATAAGAGACCATCCCCCTCTCTCTCTCTCGTTAATCGCAAAGACCATGTAGAACGTTCGATCTTTGCAGAACTCTCCACGTTCTTGTGTTCAGGTCTTTGTTCTGACCGTCTAGCATCGCCAGTATCCTCTCGTTTGCGACCCCGGTACTTTGCGGGAAGAAGGCTCTGACAACACGAGGCTTCGGAAAGTCTTCCTCCCCCACAAGCATTACTTCCATCCCACAATTTCTCTTTTAGTCTGAGGAAGTTGGTTTTCATCTACTCTGAAGTGGTGATGTCCGCACAAAAATAAAATCAATGAGATTCTGTTTTCATTACATCATCAACTTAAAAACTATTTTTCTAATTTTAACAATAATAATTGTTATAACAATTTCAAGTGCAGATATCCAAATAGAAAACATTGAAGACCAAGGAGTAATACTAATAAAAGATGAATTTATGCCAATAGTCAGTGAATATTATCGAATTTACTATAGGGTAAACCTTCAAGAGTATATTCTTAACAATTTAACATCATACAAAAACCAAAATTCAGAAATAATAAAAATTATCCAAAACAACCCACCATTATTGCAGAAAATTACAAAATTATAAACTTATATACAAATCTTGTTAAGTTCAAATGAACACTCTGTCGAAAATAATATGAAATTACGCAATATTAGAACAAAAAGAGGCCTACTCAATCCAATAGGATCAATTTTCAAATTATTGTATGGAATAATGGATAACGGTGACAGAGAAGAGATTACAAATCAATTAAGCGCTATAGATCAGAATGATAAAAAACTTGAAAAAGCATATAATCAACAAATAGAAATAAACGATATTTTTCAAACCAATTTTAGAAATATTAAAAATAATATAGAAGAAACAAAATCTAAATTATTTAAATGTGTAGTGCACTTGTAAAGGGAAATTTTTTCAAAAGGGAAATTTTCACCGAAGTAGAATTTTGGCAGTATAAGAGTTATACCATACTCGTTTGGCATCACTGGGTATAATCTTGAGTTTCACTTGAGTTTCGTCAAGTTTAGCGTTTTTAGTACTGATTCAGTTTTTTTTTGATAATCAGGCGATGTGCGAAACTGCGAAGGCGTCTACAAGGAGATAAATAGGGGAGAAGTTGGTGCGAGAGGCTAGTTTTTGAGTGGTGTGGTTGAAGTGAGCGTAGCGAACAAAACGCGGCAAAATAGTGGCATGTGGTACAGTTTTCTTTGATTCCATTTTTGTGGGTGGCAAGTCACACCATACCTTTCAATAAAAAGTAAAATTTGCTTATCCTTCGATAAAGAAATAAAAGAAAAAAAACATTATTCAAGTAAAGAATTTAAAAATAATTTTTTAAGTTGTATACCATGTGCCCACAAACTAGTGAAAAGTACAACGAAAACCCACTAACTTTAATAAGATAAAATCTCGTGCTACCCACAATTACGACTGCAGTCAGCAGAATTAAGCCAAGTCAGGCCACAAAAAAAAAAAATAATCGAGCAGATTTTTTTTGCGAAACACCCCAGGAGCACCCACGGAGCACTTCCAAATAGTCCTCAAAAGCCCTCGTGGAGCACCTCGTCGAGCGTCATCTCTTCAAGAGCTGAAAGTGTAGAAAACATATTTTTTTGTGTTCTTATGCTATAATCATAAAACAAACTATCTCTGAATAAAAAAGAAAGAAACCAAATATTGTTAAAGAAATTAAATATAAAAAAGGAAAAGATAAAAAGTTAAAAAAAAAAAATTATAAATTTTTTGGATTTTTAAAAAAAAATAAGAAAAACTGAATTTTAAATTTCAAATAATTTTTTTTTGAAATAATAATTAATTTAATTTTGAAATTAATTTAAATTAATACCTATTATTATGGAATACGTTTTTTTTTACTAACGTTTTTTTTTATATACAAAAAAAAGGATATAAAAAAAATAAATTAAATTTAAATGAAATTAAAATATTAAAAAAAAAAAAATTAAAATTAGAATAACCTAATTTTCTCTCTCGCCTACGTGAAAAGCTATCGCGTAATAACATCCATCCACCGTGCACGCTGGAGGAACCGAGTAAACATCGTTAAAGCGTAGAAAGGCGCTCAAAAAGGAAAAGAAGAAGGGTATGATAATACTTGTGGTTTTGTCCTTAGTAAGATACATTTTGATGAAAGTTAACATATTATTTTTTTTAAAGATAATTAAATATTCACTGTAAATAGTTTTAAACACTTATTCAATTCATAAGATGAATAAAGAAGATTTTCGCATCTTATCAAGTAAATTGATAACAATGATTCGATAATTTTTTTTTCAACGAGAGTGAAGGGGTAGATGAAGACAGTGATGGTGCAGTAGGGGGAAGCAAACTTTTTATTTTTTTTTCTTTTCCAGGAGATTATCCAACATGGCCGAGGGTAGTCAAGGAGTGAACGAATACCATGTGTTCACTAAAGGGTGGGTAAGCTGGCCGAGGTTCCGGAACACCTCGGAACCAGATTTGTTTCGCTTTTTTTAGTTTTATTTCCTTTTCTTATTTGTTTCTACTGGTTGTCTGGTCTTTTTAGTTTTTTTTTCAGTAGTGAACACCTTTTTTTTTTATTTTTTTTTTATAAATATTTTAGTTAGGTAAATGGTACGCACAATTTTGTGGATTGGTATGGGCAGGTAAGAACCCACACAGTCGGCGAGCTAAGCCGCGCTAAACGCGTGACGTACCACCCGCCTGCTACCATACTAAACCCCCTCTCGCGACCCGGACCATTGCCGACATCGGTGTTGTGGAGATGGTTCTTTTTCAGGGGAACGTCTGCTTTTGAAACTGAGTGGTCGTCATTCAGTTTGGTAGGCGTTCGCAACATAAACTCACTGCAAATAACATGGACGGAATTAATATGATTAAAAATGAGATTTCCTTATTAAAGCTTTCCAATTATGTTTCAGATATAGATCAAGAAATATAAAAAAAATCGATAATGCGCAGCTAAAGAAGGAATGATGTCAAGATCTGTTCTGGATATTTCATCAATATCCAGAAGATATAGAAAATTTATAGGTTTAAATAAATTAAAGGAAATAAAAATAAATATTTTCGGGAGAATAATACCTTTTATGAACAGTACCATGATTGAAAATATAAAAGAACAAAGAATTGTTAAATATGAAAACAAATTATATGCTGTAAACAAATATTCAATTTGGAATTTAAAAAACCCAATAGAATGCTCTCCATGTAAAGCTGTTGAATATAAAACAAAAAATTATGTGGAAGAAATAAATAAAGGGGTATTACTTGTTATACATTTTAAAAACAATATAGAGCATAATTGCAATGAAAAAACTAATCATTTTTACAAAAACTTTATTGTCAATTTTAATAAATATGCCGTAACTTTAAATAATAATATCTATAATAATAAATTAAAAACGTTTAATCTGAAAAAGTCAACTTATCAATTTAAACACGACGAGATTAAACCAGATTAAATTTTTATTCCTCTTTTCTTCCAGGTTTACTCGCACTCGATCGTAGTTCCACAATGTAGGAACTCTCTACTTTTTTCAAATTACAATGAAATTAGCCGCAATTCAATTCATTCAACAAATTTGGCGCGATAATAAAGTGAACATACAAAAGTGAACATTACAACTCGGTCAATCTGACTACATGATCGACCACGATCATCAAACAAAATAACCTTAAATCTAACAAAACATCAATTTTAGGTTATTCTTAAATCTACAACAAATTGAGTATCTCCTTTTTTAAAGATTTATTAGTATTCTAAATAACCTTGTGTTGCCTATTACTATTAATACTACTATTACTGTTAGTGACTTTAAACTCCCATGTTTATATCCTATCCCATAGGGGTATATTAGTTTTGACATTAAGTTTGTAACATAGAGAAATAATTTCGATACATATCCTCAAAGTATATGGATCGATTCAGAATCGCTAGCTGAGTCGATTAAGCCATGTCTGTCTGTCCGTCCGTCCGTCTGTGTGTCACCACGCTGATAAATTACTCGGTGCCTCTTTCGTTGAACTGTGTACTGTATTATTGATGGCATATTCCACCTGCGCTAACTTACCGGGCCAGTCTGAATGGCTCACGGGTTCGCTCAGTTTGCTCAACATTGACTTGATTACGATATTTACACCCACAACCAGTCCGTTTGCTGGATACAGGCGTACAAACTTAGTGAATCCATCTATAACAACTAAGATGCGCTTTAGAAGCTATAGCAGGCAATGGCCCGAAATGGTCAATATGCACTGTATCGAATGGTACAGTTTTTTTTCGGGATACTATGCATATAATGGTCATTTGACCAGGCAGGCACCGAAAACATTATGCATTTGATGCAATTTTTTATAAACCTTTCGAGTTCATTGTTTATACTAGGGAACAAATAGTTTTTCATGATTTGGTGGTGACACTTCGGTGTTGTATACTGAATATTCATAGTTCTCTAGTTCTAATGCCCACCTAGCGAATCTAGGATTAACTTTTTTTCAATGTAAGCGTTAACGAGTTGCAGTCAGTAATAATCTTTAATGGGATACCTTCTGGGTATACCCGGAAACGTCGCAATGAGTAGACTATAGCTAGCGTTTCTAACTTGAAGCTATGGTATTTGGCCTCAGCTGCAGTAGTTGTCTTAGAAAAATAAGCGACTGGGTGAAACTTCCCACCTTCCTGACGCTGCATTAGAGCTGAGCCAAACCCATGCAACTCAGTTTTCTTATCTGGGTTGTATACGGCCAATACTTGCGCTCACACACACATATCGAAGTTGTCTGAATGCCTCGACACATTCGTCTGTAAAATCATACCTAATTTCCTTGCGCATTAGATCTAAGAGTTTTTTTGGCAATCTTTGAAAACAAAGGCACGAAACGGCGAATGTATGAAAATAGACCTCAACACCTTTGTAACTCTTTTCGATTTTTCGGCATAGTCCGTATGCCGATGCATTTACCAAATAACCCAAATACTCCAACTCGTCATAGTAAAACTTGCCTTTAGTCATTCTAAGCTCAAGTCCCTTTTCGTAAATTCGGCGTAACACTTCAACAAGTACTCCCAAGTGGGCACTTAAAATATCATCTAAATATCATCTATCATGCAAAAAACGTTTTCGCTTTTCAGACCAAACGGCATTTTTAAATAATCGTATTGCCCATCCGGTGTTACAAAATAAGTTAATGGAATTGAATGTTCCTGCATGCCTACCCGATTGAAACCGTCCATTAAGTCGAGCAATGTAAACCAGCGTTTGCCTCTTAAAAACTCGATTCAGTAATCTATTAATTGCAAACGGAAACTGTCCCGTACTGTTTTCTTATTTAGCGTGCGATATTTAATGCATAACTACCTTTTTTTAACTAATACTATTTGCGAGGCATACTAGGATTTACTATGCCGGACTATTTTTCTGTCTAACATATCATTGATTTTCTTTCGTATTTCCTTTCTCTCAAACATTGATAAAGATCTTGGGGGACAATGAAATGGTGTATCTTCGGTTAAATTCATTTTCATCGATACGCTCAATATCGATGGGGTCCAAGTAATTGGAGTCTATAATAGCTTTACGGACTTAATTCTATACTTTTCTAAATGCGGCCAGATATCGACCTCACCCTGTTCATTCCAATTAATCGCGCAAATATTCAAAATAAATTGATCATCACTAGTGCTCCGGTTTCACGCCATCAGTCGGCGAAGTCGTAACGTCACTTTCATTTTTATATACACTATTCGACGGAATTGACAGCGGGTTCAACATAACAAAGGCAACATTTAAGGCCTGCTCAGAATGCATATCTGTAGATCGTATCTTGCATCGCTGTCAAAAGAGAGATACATTTCTTGCATGAAGCTGCCCTCTATTCAACTTCAAGCTACAGATTCACGAAGATACACATTGTGTAAGCGCTTACGGGTTGCCTTATTTTTAATTTTTCAGTCAGCTACAGATACGCATTATGAGCAGGCCTTTACCATTTGCATGGCGCTGATGGCACCAGCAAATTCTTCATCACTACCACTATCCCCTTCGGCTAACTCCCTGGAAACGGCAGCGACAATTTTTTGATGTTTACGTTGACGACTCCCAGCGTACTTAAAAAATACTTCGCGGTCTCCTTAAGAAGTCGGCGCACACCCACACATTTGTCGTCCGGTTTCTAATGGTGTGTTGTTGCATAATGTTTGAATTCCTAGAACCACTTACGAATATCGTAATTATTTTTGCCACTAAACGGATTTAGAGCATTCTCCAGTTGGTCGAAATAATTGATGTTGCGATGAATATGACGTTCGTTGGACGAGGTACCTTCTAAATTCCCGATTTCTTGGTTGAATAACAAAATTTCGCGTCACATGCGTAAAATTTTTAGCTCAACCTCGAGTTCTAGAAGGCATCCACGGCGGCACTCACTGCGGATTGGTGGGTTTCAGCGGCTTGCTTCGTCAGTTGGAACCAACATGTCGATTCCTTTTGCTGCACGATGACTTCTTAATTCGTCATAAATAACTCTTAGTTGAGTTACCGTGGCACTGGCACTATTTTGACGTGTAACACTAGGGTTAACCATTTTTTTTACCAAAATAAGGTTAAGATAATATTATTTATGGTTTAACCCCATACCTGAGATGAAAAAGTGAACTTATCAATTAAAACACGACGAGATTAAACCAGATTTAATTTTTATTCCCCCTTTCTTCCACCTTTACTCCAACGCATCCAAATCACATTATAAACACTACACATTTTTTATCCATCCAAATACCAACGTCAGCAACATGAACATAAACATCTGAGAGAAGCCACTACCAAATCACAAAAATTTTAATTAAGCAGTTCCTCTTTGAACATAAACACCAGAAGGAAGCCACCACCAAATCACTAAACGACAAGTCAACAGTTTATCTTTGAACTTAAAAATAAACATCAGAAGGAAGCACAGATGGCATAGTATATTACGTGAGATAATCTACTCGGTTAACTACGCGTGGTTAATCGGGTAAACTACAAGGTGGCGCAAAAGTAATCCTCCTATCAGAAAATACATCGGAAGGTTATTTTTGCGCCACCTGTATGTGTGGATCTCATTCCGGGCAATGGGACTGTCACATCGGGAACAACAGGAACCATTTTTAATAGCGTTTTCGATTGGGATACAAAAAGCACTCTTTTTATACTCTAGAGCACTTTTATTACTCTAGAGCAATTTTTTCGTTTTCGATTGGGATACAAAAAGCACTCTTTTTTTACTCTAGAGTACTTTTGAAGAATCTGGATTCCAAGTCAGATTTACACCAACATGCACCAACACAAAAACATTTAACATCTGACTTATGTCAGTTTGAAGTTTGCATTTCGCAGTTTGATTTGTGTTTTTTGTTATTTCTGCAAAAACTATAATTAGAAACTAAAATATTTTTGGATAATCATGTTCTAAAATTCATAAGCTTTTTTTTGACACCAACTCGCCAATGGTTGAATTTATAAAAAAGCCGCAATGAGTAAAAGAACATTTCATATGATGGTTTTCATTGATAGCTAATAGCTATAATTGCGACCTAAAATAAACAATAAGCTGTCAAATGACACACTTCCACACATACAAAACCAGAGTAACCTCTTTAATGTTCGATTGGGACGGGTAAAATCTGAAATCTGAGAGTAAATCTAAAAATCCCAATCGAAAACGCTATAAGTGTGATCCCATTAGTTTGGCTTTTTCTGGTGTGCTGGTGGTAGTGTTTACAGCCATGGACATGAGTACTGCGTGCTAAACCAAAAGTGATTAAGACTTAAGTACAAGGTGGCGCAAAAGTAATCCTCCTGTCAAAAAATACATCGGAAGGTTATTTTTGCGCCACCTTGTATATGTCTGATTTGTTGCGTTAACTACCTACATTTGTTACATGTGCTACCTACATATAAAACGTTAAATTGGACAACACGTTTGAGCTGTAACGAAAACCTAAAATACAAAAATATCTTAATTTTAAAATTAAAAATCAGTTAAGTAAAAATTTAACATTCATTCGTTTTATTTTTATCGGTAATTTTAAGGGTATAATGAATATCAATCATTTTTTTTATCGTTCTTGAAAAAGTCTATTACGACTTTTTGTGTGAACGTATGATCAATGCGAAAAAACGCGTTCAATTTCTGCAGACGATGCTGGGCTGCTGAGAAAACGTGTTGCATACTTTGCAATGCCTGGATGATCTCTAGATGCTAAGCTCCAATATGTTTGAGCCAACAAATCTTCACCTCCACCACCATTACCTGAACCACCATTACCTTTGCCACTTTCACCACCCTCACTTCGCTTTTTATTCAGTATTCCAAATATATATATATATATAAGCATTTAGCTGCCCAGCTGAAAACAATTCGATGAAATTAATGTTGATATTGTTTTTCTGTGCAGAAGTTAAATGTTTACCAACATACCTTGGGTCCAAGGTGTATGCCGCTAAAGCATCAATTGATAAAGCCATTTCTTTTCTCGTGTTTAAGCACGTTGCAAATTTGTCTGGTAGTTGCAGCTTTAGCCACAAATATACGGCTTCAGAAATGTTGGTGAAATCATCTTGTCACTTGTTGATTAGATTGCAGACTGGATCGTATATACACACTTCTTCTTCCACCGATTGAATGAAATGATCATCAAACAAAAACTGTTTTATATCCATTCCAATTTTTTCGTCAGTACATATCATGTTCTCATATGCTTCAAATTCTCTAAAAAGTTTTCAAAACAATTTCTATAAGCGCACCGACACCAACTGTTTTCCAATATTTCGATGTTCATGTTATTGGAATTAGATTCCGATACAACAACCAGTCTGTGTCACAGAAATAGTTGGTTCTTGAACACAAATCCTTCTGTAATTATTTAGTATCGTGACAGTAGACATGATAAATTAGTTAAAATATCAAACAGACATCCCGAACTGCAGTTTGACAGATACCGCTACGTCTACTACATTTTGCTTCGTTAACTATATCTAACTACATTAACTACCTCAGTTACGTAGCAGACGTAACAAATATAGTTATTCAAAAAAAGTGTCATTTCTGCCATCTCTGGAAGGATTTGTCACTAAATGACAAATCAGCAGTTTATCCTAGTATATAAACCAGAGATCATGTAAGGGAGATAGGGAACTTTCGCATGACTTCCCCTTTATCACCCGATACCCAGATCTCTGATATAAACCCATTGTGTTTTATCTTTAAGTTGGTTCTTATTCTAATTTCAATAAAGTAAGATCGCTGAAGATCGCTTATTTTATAATCAACACGCGCTAAAGGGTTTATGAATATCCTTATAGTGTTAGGGCACAGCGCGGGCATTAAGGAAATTGGGGAGAAGAAAAAAGGAGATACCGACACATTGGTTTTTAAATTTTTGTAAATTGTAATGGGAAGGAAAGACTAAGTTTGGTAAAGCATTCCATATTCGTGTTGCTCGGTTTAGGAATGAATCTCTATATTTCATAGTACGTCCGAAGATAGGATTGAGGGTGAATTGATTAGCATTCATGACATGGCGAGTATTACGGTTGAATGTTCGAAGGGGCGGAATGCAGCTGGCTATTTCGATTGAGCATTTCCCGTTAAAATAGCGGTAAAAAGTTTTAGGCAAGAGATATTCCTACGATGTACAAGCGAGACGCACGCTTTTGTATCCTATCCAGTAGGTGTAATGCTGTTTTTACTGCACCTGACCAGATGTGGGCGTTGAACTAAAGTTTGGGGCGTATATACACTTTATATATTAAGGCGAGATCAGAAGGTGTGAAATATTTTTTGAAACTTGAAACCGTCCAAAACAACTTGAAATGAACGTTTCGAGAGATAGTTTCTAATCCATAAAAGAAGAGTTTCATCGATTCCAAAAGCACGCATTTTCGACAAAAGGGCTTGATGCCAAGCCCTGTCAAATTCCTTTGAAATATCAAGTGCAACGATCTTGTTTTCGCCACCGACGTGAATCAAATCACCAGTGGACCTGTTGCAACGAAAACCGTATTGTCGGTTATTTAGGAGTTTTCATGATTCAAGATATTTCATAAGCTGACGGTTTATCAGCGTTTCCATGACCTTTGAAAGAAGAGACGTAAGTGCAATTGGTCGGTAGTTGGAGAGAGAAGAAGATTCGCCTGTTTTAGGGACGGGCTGGACAAATGCTGTTTTCCATCTACTCGGGAAGTGTCCTGATGAATATTAAAGATAGAAAAGCTTATGCAGTGGTTTTGCCAGCGTGGAAGAACACCTCTTCAGAATTATGGGGGATACCATCTGGCCCAGACGATTTGTGAATTTTAAGATCTAATAATACTCTTGCGACTGTACGAGTACGGAAGTGGATTGGTCCCATATAATGCTCTACGTTCTCAAGTACAGGAGGAGACTGGGCACAATCTGGTAACGTGGAACTGGCTGCAAAATGGGCAGCAAGCAGATTGGCTATGTCTAAAGAGGTGTTGACTAGTTTCTTTTGTTCCTCCTTGTTGTTGGAGAAGAAAATATGAAACTATTTTTTTTCGAATCCCAGAGGATTCCCAAAGTAACTGGTGTGTACCATGTTGCGTTAGCCAGAGATCAGGTAAAGAAGATATAGGAAACTTTCCAGGATTTTGACAGATAAATAGATCACCATGGTCCAATAGAAATAATCAGCTGACTTTGGCATATATTTGGCAATGTCAACAATTAAATTGTATTTTTTCTATTTCATTTTGCAAAATGAAGAAATTTATTCGGAATTTCCGAAAATGTTTTATATATTCCAAGATTACCCTATGGTGAGTAAATTAAATATATGTATATTTATACCCTATCCTATAGAGGTATATTTGTTTTGATATTTTCTCAAATTCATAACTATTCCCCCAGTAGAAACAATCATGAATTGAATACTGATAGCCGATTTGGATAATCCTACTGAAAGGTAAAGGTAATGAATTCAAACATATAGAACCACTTAAATAATAATTCTCCTTCATTAAGTACACTCGGCTTGATTAATGTGTATCCAAACAAATGTTCTACCTATCTTCCCAGTAATCTGTTTGTGCATTAGCTGGAAAAGTGACCGCAATGAAGCGTTTGGCATAATAAACCCCAATATGATTTATGAAAAAATTATTTCTGCACTACATGTCAATAATTTAACAATTTCAAGCTGTGCTATGAGTGCACCGTGATACAGATTCGCTTATTATATGCGCTACATTGCTGGATGTTCTAATTGGGTAGGATGAAGATTTTGTTCGACATTTATTGCACACCATCGAAACATTTCCGACAAAAGAAGTATGCCACTTTCAGGACCCCAAAGGATAGGCACCATCCGGTCAAAGATAAGGGAAGTAAACTTCTTCCCTTATTTCTGCATCCGGTGACTATGCTCAATTGTGTAGATAACTTATATGGTTTAGTCTTTACGGTGCCTAAAAAGATAGTAGACCTGCGAACGAAAGATAGTAGAACTGGGGTAAACAAAATTTGACTTTTTGCTGTGATTAAATGGGATATTTTTTTAAATACTGTTTTCAATAATTTCCCAAAAGAACTGGAACAAAATTCCTTTCTATATATTTTCTTGTAATAAAAAAATACCAAATTGACTTTAGATATATCATAAAAAAACCCTTAATTTTTTATTATAGACTTTAAAATAAAATTGTTGTACAATTTGTGTTCATGATTAAGGATATCCATTTTTTTTTGTTCAAATTAAAAATATTTCGCATACAAAATATACCGAACCAAACATAACAAATCATAACATCCTTTTTCAAAAACCCAACATAAGTTTATGTTACAACTATGTTTACATTTTCTGATATGATATACACATTGTTTGTTTTTATACCCTATCCCATAGGGGTTTATTAGTTTTGATACATAGCTTGTAACATAGAGAAATAATTTTGCCACATATACCTCAAAGTATATGGATCGACTCAGAATCGCTAGCTGAGTCGAATAAGCCATACCTGTCTGTCCGTCCGTCCGTCTGTACGTCACCGATTTTTGGGCCTTACATTTTGAGATAGGATAATGAAATTTGGTATATAGTATCCTTGTCCGTGCCACCAGAACAATTGTAAAAATTTAAAAAAAAAAACTGCCCACTGCCACGCCCCCTTTTTAGAAAAACGTATTTTTTGGCCAAACGGTAAAGAATTTTAAAAAAGTGTCTGAGCAGCATATTTAGAAAATGGTAATATCTATATTTCGTCGATATAAAGTTCTTTGCCACGCCCACTTTTTGGGGCGTTTTTATAAAAAAACGTTTCCGGTCAAATTTTCGAAAAAAGTTTTGATGCACAATCATTGGTAGTATTAATATCAACATTTCGTCATTAGACTATTTTAACCCACGCTCACTTTTTAGGGGCGTTTTTTTACAAAAACCATTTGTATGCCCTACACCAAGGCATATGCAATAGAAAAACGTTATTTTTTGTCGAACCATACAAAAATTTGATAAACCTTGTGAACAATATGTTGCGAAAACGTCATTTACATAAAGACCACATTTTGGGGATATTAATATAAGGATGGGATGGGATAGGGTATTAAACGATCCGCCCAGCGGATTGTAGCCATCTCATATGTTTTTTATTTAATTATATGAACGATGTGCTATATTCCTACACATGTGAATAGTGCTTTCCATCATTCTCACTCCTCAGTAGGTATACCAAATTTTAGCGAGCTGTTGAGCAGGTTAAAATTTTAAAGTCTCTATTCACCACACATATGTCAAAAATTATCCACTGGCTAACATTTTAACGCACTTGGCACACGGCCTTAAAGTAGTTCTACATAATAATTGTGTTTGACAACATTTATTTGAACAATTATACAAGAAATAAATATACATTTAATACTGCAATGGTTGTAATGGTTGTTTGATTATTGGGACACTTTCAGATTCGGCGACCGTAGCGTTATCATTTTATTAGACTTTTTCAGTTGCATGGGATATTGTATACAAATCGTTTGTTTTTTTAGGGAAGCACCTCAAAATTTAATGCCCAACAATCGGTGACACACAGACAGACATCTCTCAATCGACTTAGCGAACGATTCTGAGTCGATCTATATTGATACTATTAGACATATCTAGTTAAAAAAATTTATCTATAATTATTGATTATCCTGACCATAAAAAACATCTATTTCACATCAGATTGCCGTCAGTTGACTCCAGATAAAAATTAAAAATTTTCATATGGGAGAAAGAAAAAACTAAAAACAAATAGTGAAACATAAGTCGAAAGATCATTTCGCCTCTTCATCTCTGCAGCAAATAATTGTATGGGGACTGTAGAGATTAAGGAAATAAAGTAAGATCATTGGAAGAAGCCAGCTAATGCAAAAAATCCGAAAATCGACAAGAAGTAACTATGTTTAATTGTAATTTACAACGTTATTTCTTCTAATGTGAAAGTTTGTTATTTATATGCATTGAAACTTTTATATAAATACATTGCAACTATTTATTCATCAATCATTTAGCCTCCCCTTATGGCTGTATTAAGCAGTTTAGACGCGGTAAGTATCTCAATAGATTTCCAAGTCTGGAGGCCTAAATTCAAAAAATTACAAATGACGAACATACCGAGCAATAGCGGAGTAGTTCACTGTGTATGTCAATATGCATAGTGACTACATTCGATTATATGCTATTAACCTAGATTAAAATAAAAACAAATACAGCAACGTATTATGTTAATGTATATTGTTTAGCTGTAATTTTAAATTAATTTTTAAATGGAATGGTAATTTGGGAGGTTGAGGGACAGGTTTACCCCAGACTCCAGCGCCACTTAAGTAAGTAAGAGATTTTGGGGGGTTGGTTGATGTTGCTAACGGAGCTTTTCAACTTGCGGAAATTAGAATTTGATATGCTAAACTGCAGTTATGAGAGAGACACAACCAGCCCCGGATATTGAAACTCCTCATATGGCAACAAGACCCGGAACGTCAATGGACTATGATATAAGAGAATGCACCTGGAATGTACGAACACTCTACACCACGGGTGCTACTCAAAAACTTGAATCTGTCCTCACGCGGTACAAGGCAGATATAACAGGAGGTACGATGGATAGGATCAGGGATAATGAAGAGAAAAAATTGCGACATTTATTACAGCTGCAACAAAAGACTGCATGCATTAGGATGCGGATTCGTCGTGGGAAATCGGCTTAGGACAAAAGTCATTGACCTCAAGCCGATAAGTGATCGTCTTTCTGTGATCCGCATCAAAGCTACATTCCAAAACATAAGCCTAATATGTGCACACGCCCCTACCGACGAGGCTGAAGATCCCATCAAGGAGGAGTTTTATGACCTCCTGGATGAAGCCTACGGACCCTGTCTGGAGTATGATGTAAAAGTTGTACTCGGGGATTTCAATGTTAAAGTCGGAAAGGAAAACATCTTTGGCGGTTTATTGGTAAGCACAGAATCCAGGAAACGACAACAGACAACGGCTACCGACTAATCGATTTTGCAGCAGTTCGTAATACGATGATAAGTAGCACTAGGTCCCAAGACTAAGGATCCACACAGCAACCTGGCGCTCTCCAGACGGTCGAACAGCCAACCAAATCGACCATGTGCTAACATGTGCCACATACGCCAACAATCAGTGGTGCCAGTATCCCGACATCATCAAGGAGGTAGCCGAAACCACTGTAGGGTACCAGACACCCCCGAGAAAGAGCCCGTGGTATGATGATGAATGCGTGTACAAGAAAAAGGTGACAGAAGATGCACACAAAAAAGCGCTGCTGCGCAAAACAAGGGTAGCGAGAGAAGAGTATCGAGACAGGAGAAGGGAGGAAAAGAAGATCCTGCGTAGAAAGGAGAGACCCTACGCAGCCTCCCAGCTCAAATGGGCATCATGTAGAGAGAGTGATAGGGCAAGAAGGGAACCCACGTCCAGTCAATGAAGAACTAGTTCCACCACCTAGTATAGAAGAAGTTGGTCTAGCTATAAAAAAAGCTTAAGAACAAAAAGACCGCAGGTTCTGATGACATACCAGCGGAGCTTTTTAAATACGGTGGTGATGTTTTGGTAGGGAGCATGCACCGAATCATCAACCAAGTATGGGTGGAAGAAAACATGCCCGATGACTGCACTATCAGCTCCATATGCCCCATCTACAAAAAAGGCGATCCTATGTCTTGCAAGAACTATCGAGGCATATCCCTGCTTAATGTCGCATACAAGATTCTATCCAACGTACTGTGTGAACATCTAAAACCGTTCTGCAACACACTAATCGGCACGTACCAGTGTGGCATCCGGGCCGGCAGATCGAATCTAGACCAAATATTCACGCTAAGCAAATCCTGGAAAAGACCAACGAATTTCAAGTCCTAACGAAAGCATACATCGTTTGGAGCTCTATATGGCGATGGCCGAATTCGGAATCCCGGCAAGACGCTGGAAAACACGCGCGTGCAGTTTGGAAGTAGCTGCTCCGAACTATTCCAAACGTACACCGGATTTCGGCAAGGAGACGCGCTATCATGTGACTTCTTCAATCTCGTACTGGAGCAGATAGTGCGCAGGTGTTAATACAGAAGGCACTATTCTTGATTTTCGGAAGATATTGACATCATAGGTTTCTCCCAACATGCCGTGATAAAAGCGTTCACTGAGATTGGAGAGCATGCGTAATCCGTTGGCTTTGAAGTAAATGAGCACAAGACAGTACATGCTATCAACAAACAAACAAGCATCTCTCCACCGCCTAGGACAAAACGTCACTATTGATAACAGCAATTTCGAGGTAGTTATGGAGTTCACCTACCTCGGAGTTAACATAAACTCCACGAATGACACCCTAGTGGAGATCCGGCAAAGAATTACATTAGGAAACCGTTGCTACTTCGGCTTGGCGAAACAACTGGGTTCAAAAATCCTAACTCGAAGGACGAAATGTGTGCCGAGTGCGGTGTACTGATCTCCTTCGAAAGAAAAATACTTCTGCGGTTTTTTTTTGGTCCTGTGCACGAGGAGGGCGAATAGAGGAGAAGAACTCTATGAGCTGTACCAAGATGTGGATGTAGTCAAAAAAGCCAAAACACGTCGACTACATTGGCTCGGCCACATCGATCGAATGGAAAATAATGCTCCAGCTAAGAGGATCTTCGAATCCCAGCCCCCAGGTTCGAGAAGGCAAGGAAGACCGAACCTCCGTTTCAAACGGTGACGAAATGGGTTTCTACAGTAATGCCGCTGTGACAAACCTTCTGTATTGGGAGGTCTTTTTTATATTCACATGATAGTAGTTAATCAAGTACAATTCCAATATGCCGTAGGTGTATGTACATTCCATTTGTGTTGCTTGGGGTTGGGAGTGTTGGGACTGGAATCACCCCAATTGGGAATAATTTTTTTCCTGGGGATTTTTTCCATTTTCGAAATCTAGGTAGTGTAGACAACATTCGAAAAAGGGGAAAAAATCTCTGGGAAATAACAGCTATTGTGAATACAATTCCGAGGGAAATTTGACGGTGAATTCCCCAGAATTATTCCGTTGTAATTTTTCTGGTGAACTTGATGTAATTTTGATGTAACCATTAATAAGGTTTTTATTTTCTTTTATTTATTGAGTTAACATAAACAGATTGTTACTTTTAATAAAGGTCAAACACAACAAATACAAAACAACTTGAAGTAATAATTACTGAAATGGAAAAATATCCAGACATTGCAACTGGATTCAACAAAAGGAAGAAGGAAGAAGTAAAATCAATTTGGAAAGGACTAGAGAAAAAAGTCAATAGTTTTGGTCCACCAGTTAAATCTGTGTGTGAATGGAAGAAGGCAAGATTACTATTATTTGTGTGTGCATTTTATTGTTATTTATGTGCACTATTTACTTTTTTTAGGTTTGGATTGACAAACAAAATATGTTAGAAAAGAGATAGCCGAAAATCTTAAGTTCAAAAATGCAACTGGATGAGGCCCATGCAAGGAGTACACGTTTTCTACTTCTGAAGAAGCAATCAGAAATATCTGTGCGATGAGCGAATCGGTTGAAGGTTGCTCTAATGCCAAGCGATTTGGCTTGCCTTCTTGTGGAAAAAAACGAAAAGTGGATAGTTTTGATTATGCAGAAAAGGAAAACATAGGATCAGTGTCATAACAGAATGCTCAACGACGGTCACAAGAAAACGTAGCATCGGTGTCAAGGCAGACTCCTCACCGACAGCCACAAGATCATCAAAAATACAAAGAACTAGATGAATCTGCCCTGTTGGACTCAAATGATGAGCACGAACAGCCGAGTGATTCGGTTAGAAAATCATTATCAAGAGGTCAGAAAAAATCAAATCCACGGCAAATCTTTTGGAAAAGGAGCTTCTTCTACAACGTGAATTGTGCGACAAACTTGGTGAAGCCATTTCAAAATTTGAAAAACACCATATGGAAATTTAGGTTAGCGTGAAGAGTTGTATATCGATTGATTGATTGACTAAGCGATCAACAAAAGATGCTTGTACAGCAAAATAACGACACATGTCTCTTAAGGTTTTCCATTTCATTGGAAATGAAATACAGGAAGTTGAGCGGCGCAATATGCAGATGGAATGAAAAATAGAGACAAAATTAAAAATTAAGTAGCATCTTTTAGACATAGAAGAAGAAAGGTTTCAAACACATCACAATAAATAACATTAATTTTAAAATTAACTCCATATATTTTTTTCACTTTTTCAGAATATTTTTGTTTACTTTTATTTTTTTGTTAGTTTAATAAATGCTTTTTAAAGTGAAGTTGCTATTTGTCTTCTTATGAGTTGTGCTTCTGCAATGTATTCTGAGTATGTCGTGGTGAAAATTTCAAGTCCATTTCTGCAAATGTTATGCAATGCGCGGCAAACATTTGTGATTTGTATGGCTTTGTCCTTCAAATAATGCCGCTCTCTAGCACCTCCATTTATTTTTAAGCACGTCGTAAGTTCTTTCGATGATATTGCGGCAATGAATATGCGTTTCATTAAATTTTCTTTCAGTCTTTCTTTCTTCAGTTATCCTATAGGGAATCAAGAGCCATGGCTCTAAAGGATACCCAGCGTCTTCTATTTGTAAGTTAAAAAACGGGGTATAAATTAAATTAAAATATAAAAGTAATACAGCCACGAATTCCTTTCACCATTCAAGTGTTTTTGTTCAGACCAAGACCTTAGTTCACTCACCTTACACACAATAGAATCAGGGCAAGCCCCTGGATGAGTGGCATCTACGAAACTTATGCGCATCATGTCATCGCAAACCTGAAAGATCAAATTCAAATCAAGTCAAAGTACATGAAAATCAAAAAACAATTTACAAGTAATACATTAAAACTTTAGAATCCCTTTCTATTGTAGTATAAGTGCTTCCTTCTGGTGGAGCGATGATTCGAACGTGGGTACACCTGTTACGTTGTAATTAAAAAAAAAAACGTAAAATGGTGTTTCTTTTTTTTTTCCTCTGACCTCTGCGTAAAGGATTTTTTTCTTGTTTCTTACAATGATTCAGGAAGTTCCAAAGGGTTCGATTTATCTCTCAGATTTCTCCTGATGGATCTTTGCTGCATCCTCTCATTTTCCTCGTTTTCTTCATCCACTTACACAGAAGCTGCGCTTCTAATCATAATTAAAATATACTAGCGTTTTAGGGTCCGTAATAGTATTTTAGTGTTAGTAGTATTTATTTTCTCAAAGCTGACCTGAGAGATTTTCTCAGTATTTTTTTCCATAAGAACCTTGTACAGAGTATTAGAAAACTACAAAAAAAATCAGCCAAATCGGTCAAGCCGTTTTCATGTTATGTCGTGACAACGGAAAACGGGTTTCATTTTTATATATATAGATTAATTAATATTTACTTCCGTTTTTTAATAAAAATTGTAATTGTTTCATTTAAATTATCGTTTTTAGTCAAGCATATGTGGCTGTCAAAACATTCGAAGACAAATTCGAAAATATTTTTTGACAATATGAAAATATTTGGACTGATGATGGCTAGGACATGTAGAAAGAATGGACACCAATACTCCGGCTCGCAGAGTCTTCCATTCCCAGCCAGACGTCGGACGCAGTAGAGGAAGACCTCGCCTTAAGTGGCGCGCACAAGTAGAAACCGACCTCTACCAACTAGGAGTGCGCAACTGGATGCAGTTAGCTAAGGATCGAGCTAATTGCAGAGGCATGTTGGTTGAGGCCCAGGTTCATCCCGGACTGTAGCGCCACTTAAGTAAGTAAGTAAGAAGTTCAACGTGATGCCATTTGGTTTGTGCAACGCTTCTGCAACTTTTGTGAGACTGATGGAGTGCGTTTTGCGAAGATTAACGTGGAAAATTTGTCTGTTGTACCTGGATGAAGTAATTTTCTTGGGAAAATCATTTGAAGAACACCAAAATAACTTGCGGGATTATATATTACCATTTATAGATTAATCCCAAGAAGTGTGCACTCTTCAGATCCGAAGTATGATTCTTGGGACACATTATCTCGACTAGTCGAGTTAAGGCCGATCCCGAAAAGATTGAAGCTGTGAAAAATTGGCCGGTCCCCAAGGATAAACATCAACTAAGGAGCTTCCTAGGACTTGCGACCTACTACTGGCGATTTGTAAGGTACTTTGCTGGTATTGCTAAGAGCATACATCAACTCACGAAGAACGGAAAGCAATTTAAATGGTCAAGTGAGTGTAATAATTCTTTTCAAAGACTTAAACACCAACTATGTCAAGCGCCGATACTAGCATATCCCGACAGTTAAAAGACCTTCATTGTCAATGCCGACGCATGTTATTTTGGAGTTGGAGCCGGTTTATCGCAAGTATACGAGGGACAGGAAAGAGTGGTGGCCTACTTCTGCAAGGTTCTGTCCAGACCTGAAAGACACTATGCGTTGATTCTAGATACGTAGCATTGCGATAAATATCTTTATGGCAGGAAGTTCCTTCTTCGAACAGACTATGCTGCTCTAAAGTGGTTGCTTTAATTTAAGTATCCAGAGGGTTAAGTTGCTAGATGGATTGAGCGGCTGCAGAGTTAGGATTTTGACATTCAGCATCATAAGCGCACCCTGCACTCAAATGCTGACGCACTGTCTCGTCGACCAGTCGAAATGAACTGCAAGCCCTGCATCCGCCAAGAGGAGAAGGAGGACTGCAAAGATAAGAGAAGCACAGATGGAAGACCCTGACATTGAACCGATTCTTACCTGAAAGGAACACACAGAGAAACCAGATTGGCAAGAAATTGCGGATCGTAGTCCAACACTTAAGGCGTATTAGGCACAATGGGATTCTCTTCAAGCATAACATGCGCCGCCTGTAAAGGACCGATACGAAAGACGCAAGGAACCATGCATCAGTACAACGTTGGGGCACCGTTCGAAAGAATAGCAATAGATATTGCTGGCCCGTTTCCAGAAACGAACAGCGGAAACCGTTACATATTAGTTGTTATGGACTACTTCAGCAAATGGCCAGAAGCATTCGCACGTAGTGTTACAGATCGTGGACAAACTTTGAGTCCAAATATTCCAGGCTTTTTGTTAGCGGTTATGTTTCATGAAGACGGAATAGTGGAACGATTCAATCGAACCTTGAAAAAAACTTCTCCAAGGTGGATCACCAACGGTAGAGCTAAACACTGGAGATGACTACATCTGGAAAGACTCCGAGATAACCCTCATTCCGTCAAGGTATTATCGTTTAACGATTTCAACGGTAAATCTTACATCACTTAAGATAAATAATCGTTTTTGCTGTCGGCGATATCACATTATTTGCTTCGTCAAATCACAGAAGATTATTGAGCGATTGCTCATGAGGTCTCGACTACCGTCTGAGTGGTAATCGTTTTCAAAATAACGAACTGTATTCCAAGAAGGATATTAAGGGTATATAGCCACACTAAATCCGCAACTTAAAAGAGGAATATCGCCGAGGCAACTGTCGAAATTGGAAAGCCCATATTAAATTGTGAAGCTCAAAAACGACATTGTCGTATACAGATAGTTTATGAGGAACGCAATGTTATAAAATGTTATTGCAGTGCACGAACACACCTTTATGTGAAAACACATTTCCGAACACTTCCATCTGTGGTACTGGATGCGCCCACCAAAATAGCTGGACCGGAACGGAACAGTAGTATTGTCAACACCACTTATCGAACAATCAAGAAACAGTGGGAACCTCGTAGAATATGCCATCTCTCCATCTCTTTCTAGATCAGTATGTGGAATAATATTTATTAATACAGATTAAGTATAACCAGCGAGTCAGTCTGAATTTTGCCCTGAATGATATTAATTGTGTTATCTGAGTGAAATTACCTAAGGGAAATTATTTTAAAAGTGATAATAGTGCGCGAATTTAATCATTAGTATTTGATTTCATGGTTGGGTGTTGTAGAACGAGGGTAGACTCTGATTGGCGTTAACTTGGCAATGCCCAGTGTTGCAACTCTGACTACACATCAAATGTGCTTATCTTTACCTCCAAGTGGTAACCATCGGGTACTGGTCTCATCCAACCGGATTTGACTTGCTAAACGATAAGTGCGAGTGTTGATAACACGACGAAAAACAGCAACACTATAAACACCCTGGTGAGAATGGCACGGATGAATACCCGGCCTGCTGTCCCAGGCGAACCTAGATGAGCTGCTCTGACATATTCGGACAACAGGTTGTCTAGGAATTTCAAGGGTTAGTCAGGCCCCTTGAACAGAGATAGTGGCGGATGAACCGAAAGGCACACGGCAGCGCTCAATCCCGTAGTGGATACTGATGGCCCCGTGTCCTAGGGGTATCTAATAAATTGGAACTGGCCCTCCAGGTTGGGGGTTGTGCTTTGGGTTAACTACCCACCCACAGAAAAAAAACATTGTTACGAAGCAACCAATAGCCTCGGAAAGGACTGATTTTATTGTTGACGACCCTGCTAAACGAAAAAAGGACAACGACGTTCGTATCTGCACCTGGAATGTGAGAACATTAAACAGGAGAGGTGCAGGCGAACAACTAGCGGAAGCCCTAAACTGCTACAAAGCAGACATTACTGCCATCCAGGAAATACGATGGGATGGGCCAGGCAAAAAGAGGATGAAAAACTGTGACATATACTACGGACCGTGTTATAGTGAGCAGAAACAGCGACTATTCGGATGAGGATTTGTTATAAGTGTCAGACTTAGGCAAGAAGTCTTATGTTTCCAAGACATTAGCGAACGCATAGTAACAATCCGCATCAAGGCCAAATTCGCCAACATAAGCCTTATATGCGCTCACGCTCCGACGGAAGAAAAAGATGATATAGCTAAGGATTGCTTCTACGAGCTCCTCGACAAAACCTATGAGCGACTACCGAAGTACGATGTTAAAATCGTGCTGGGAGATTTTAACGCAAAGGTAGGAAGAGAAGACATCTTTAGAAGTATTGTCGGAAAACATAGCCTACACGACAACACGTCTGGTAACGGACTTAGGCTAATTGATTTCGCTACGGAACGAAATGCCACTATAGCCAGCACACGGTTTCCTCACCTCGATATCCATAAGGGGACATGGCGGTCTCCAGATCAACGAACGGTCAACCAAATTGATCACATTGCGATAGATAAGAGGCACGCATCCAGTATTTTGGATGTCCGAACATTCCGAGGAGCTAACATCGACTCGGATCACTACCTTGTAGCAGCCAAGGTAAGAATGCGGATATCCACCACGCCACAACAATCCAGAAATACTGTGAAAAAATTTAATGTCGGAAGACTGCAATCGCAAGAGACCGCCAAGACCTTCGCACAACGCGTATCCCTCAACCTCTCGATTAACACCATACCACCAGCATCGAATGTCGAAGAGCAATGGCAACGATGCCAACAGGCCATTAGATCAGCCGCAACTGATGTGCTAGGTTTCTCGCGGCCACCAGCAAGAAACCCCTGGTTTGATGAGGAATGCCGACAGATGCTCGCAGCCAAGAACGAGGCCTACAAGGCTAAGCTGCAGGTGAAGACGAGAGCTGCCATTGAGCTCTATAGGCAAAGAAGAAGGGAAGAACATCGGCTTTTCAGCAAGAAGAAAAAAGAGCAAGAAAAGTGCGCGATCGAGGATATAGAGAGGTGCCACTCCAGGAACGATGTTCGCAAGTTTTACCAAAGTGTAAAACGTCAAAGCCAAGGATACAAGGCTCGAACAGAATCCTGTCGAGATGAACAGGGAAATATTGTAGTTGAGACACAGTCGATGCTGAGGATATGGAAGAACCACTTCTGCAGACTGTTAAACGGCGATGTTCGTCATCGCTGTCCGGCAGAACGAACCATTCAATATTGGCAACGACAGCGAAGACTGCCAACCACCCGACCTGAGTGAAGTGAGGATAGCAAAATCTAAACTCAAGCTTAATAAGGCCGCCGGAAATGACGGCCTTCCCGCTGAGCTCTATAAGGCCGGTGGAGATGACTTGGTAAGTAACATCCACCAACTCATAAGCCAAATCTGGTCGGATGAAAATATGCCTGAAGAATGGAACCTCAGCATCGTTTGCCCGATCCACAAAAAAGTAGACCCTCTGAACTGCGCCAACTACAGAGGCATAAGTCTCCTCAACATCGCCTACAAGATCCTATCTGCCGTAATATGTAAACACCTGAAACCGTTTACCAACAACCTGATTGGCCCTTATCAGTGTGGTTTTAGGCCAGGAAAGTCCACAACCGATCAAATTTTCACACTTCGGCAGATCCTGGAAAAAACTCAAGAAGTCCAAATCGATACCCACCACCTATTCATCGATTTCAAAGCCGCATATGATAGCATTTATAGAGACGAACTGTATAGAGCCATGTCTAGTTTTGGTATACCGCCCAAACTCGCCCGTTTGTGTAGGATGACGATGGAGAATTCTCGCTGCTCCATCAGGGTCGGAAACGACCTCACCGACACATTCGATACCAAAAAAGGATTAAGGCAAGGCGATGCGCTGTCATGTGACTTCTTTAATCTGATTCTTGAGAGAATTGTGCAAAACTCCAAAGCCAACACCAGAGGCACAATTTTCCAAAAGTCGGTGCAACTACTAGCATACGCTGACGATATCGACATCATTGGTAGGACTCAACGTGATGTCATAGCCACGTTTGCTAGTATAGAGAAGGAAGCGGCGAAAATGGGTTTAGCAGTAAATGAGGGTGAGACTAAGTATATGCTGTCATCACGAAAGGACTCACAACATCGACGAATTGGACAGAACGTCACCATTGACAGATATAACTTTGAGGTAGTACGGGACTTTGTCTACCTCGGCTCCGCTATTAGCTCTGACAACAACATCTCGTCAGAAATTAAACGAAGAATTACTCTTGCCAACCGCTGTTTCTTCGGGCTAAGAAGGCAATTTAGTAGTAAAGCCCTCACTCAAACTACTAAGGAAACCCTATATAAGACCCTGATCATCCCAGTCCTGCTCTACGGCGCAAAAGCGGATGAAGAAATCCTTGGTAGATTCGAGAGGAAAATTCTTCGAAAAATCTTCGGTCCCGTTTGCGTTGACGGGCTATAGAGACGAAGATTCAACCAAGAACTATACGAGCTGTACAGCGACATGCCCCTGGTCAAAAAACTCCGCATTGGACGTTTAAGATGGCTAGAACATGTAGAACGAATGGACACCAATACTCCGGCTCGCAGAGTCTTCGATTCCCAGCCAGACGTCGGACGCAGTAGAGGAAGACCTCGCCTTAAGTGGCGCGCACAAGTGGAAACCGACCTCAACCAACTTGGAGTGCGCAACTGGAGGCAGTTAGCTAAGGACCGGGCTAATTGGAGAGGTATGTTGGTTGAGGCCCAGGTTCATTCCGGACTGTAGCGCCACTTAAGTAATTAAGTATTTGATTTCAAATATGTGTGATTGCATTGTTAAACTTGAATAAATTCATAGCTTACTTACTACCTACTTACTTAAGTGGCGCTACAGTCGAGGTCTTCCTCTACTGCGTCTGACGTCTAGCTGGGAATCGAAGACTCTGCGAGCCGGAGTATTGGTGTCCATTCGTTCTACATGTCCTAGCCATCTTAAACGTCCAATGCGGAGTTTTTTGACTACGGGTATGTCGCTGTACAGCTCGTATAGTTCGTGGTTGATCAACTCAACGTTGATCAACATCTTCGTCTCCATAGCCCGTCAACGCAAACGAAAAAAACGAAACCGAAGATTTTTCGAAGAATTTTTCTCTCGAATCGACCAAGGATTTCTTCATCCGCTTTTGATATGGTCCATGCTTCAGCACCGTAGAGCAGGACTGGGATAATCAGGGTCTTATATAGGATCTCCTTAGTAGTTCGAGTGAGGGCTTTACTACTAAATTGCCTTCTTAGCCCGAAGAAACAGCGATTGGCAAGAGTAATTCTTCGTTTGATTTCTGACGATATGTTGTTGTCAGAGTTAATAGCGGAGCCGAGGTAGACAAAGCCCCGTACTACCTCAAAGTTATAGCTGTCAATATGGTGACGTTCTGTCCAATTCGTTGATGTTGTGTGTCCTTTTGTGTTGACAGCATATACTTAGTCTTACCCTCATTTACTACTAAACCGCTTCCTTCTCTATACTAACAAACGTGGCTATGACATCACGTTGAGTCCTACCAATGATGTCAATATCGTCGGCGTGTGCTAGTAGTTGCACCGATTTTTTGAAAATTGTGCCTCTGGTGTTGGCTCGGGAGTTTTGCACAATCCTCTCAAGAATCATATTGAAAAAGTCACGTGAAAGCGCATCGCCTTGCCTAAATCCTTTGTTGCTATCGAATGTGTCGGTGAGGTCGTTTCCGACCCTGATGGTGCAGCGAGAATTCTCCATCGTCATCCTACACAAACGGACGAATTTGGGCGGAATATCAAAACTAGACATGGCTCTGTATAGTTCGTCTCTATAAATGCTGTCGTATGCGGCTTTGAAATCGATAATTAGGTGGTGGGTATCCATTTGGACTTCTTGGGTCTTTTCCAGGATCTGCCGAAGTGTGGAAATTTGATCTATTGTGGACTTCCTTGGCATAAAACCACACTGATAAGGGTCGATCAGGTTGTTGGTAAACGGTTTCAGGCGTTCACATATTACGGCAGATAGGATCTTGTAGTCGATGTTGAGCAGACTTATGCCTCTATAGTTGGCATAGTTCTTTCTGAAAAGCCGATGTTCTTCCCTTTTTCTTTGCCTATATAATGGCAGCTCTCGTCTTCACCTGCACCTTAGCCTTGTTGGCCCCGTTCTTGACGCATCTGGGATACGCGTTGCGCGAAGGTCTTGGCGGTCTCTGGCGATTGCAGTCTTTCGATATTAACTATTTTCACAGTATTTCTGGTTTTTTGTGGCGTGCTGGATATTCACATCCTTACCTTGGCTACAACAAGGTAGTGGTCCGAGTCGATGTTAGCCCCTCGGAATGTTCGGACATCCAAAATACTGAATGCGTGCCTCTTGTCTATCGCAATGTGATCAATTTGGTTGACTGTTCGTTGATCTGGAGGCCGCCATGTCCCCTTATGAATATCGAGTTGAGGAAACCGTGTGCTTGCTATAGTGGAATTTCGTTCCTTAGCGAAGTCAATTAGCCTAAGTCCGTTACCAGACGTGTTGTCGTGTAGGCTATATTTTCCGACAGTACTGCTTAAGATGTCTTCTCTTCCTACCTTTGCGTTAAAATCTCCCAGCGCGATTTTAACATCGTACTTTGGTAGTCGCTCATAGGTTTTGTCGAAGAGCTCGTAGAAGCAATCCTTAGCTATATCTTCCTTTTCCTTCGTGGGAGCATGAGCGCATATAAGGCTTATGTTGGCGAGTTCGGCCTTGATGCGGATTATACAATGCGTTCGCTAATGTCTTGGAAACATAAGACTTCTTGCCTAAGTCTGGCACTTATAACAAATCCGTATCCGAATAGTCGCTGTTTCTGCTCACTATAGTACGGTCCATAGCAGATGTCACAGTTTTTCATCCTCTTTTTTTCCCGGCCCATCCCATCGCAGTAATGGCAGTAATGTCTGCTTTGTAGCAGTTTAGGGCTTCCGCTAGTTGTTCGCCTGCACCTCTCCTGTTCAATGTTATCACATTCCAGGTGCAGATACGAACGTCGTTGTCCTTTTTTCGATGTCAGTAGCCCATTTTGGGATATGAGCGCTGCCGTTGACCCATTGAGGGCTCCTCCGCCACCAACTCTTTTCCAACACCCTGGCTTAGTATTGGAAATCCCTATAGACCTGCCCCCTTATTCATTAGATTTCACTAAAACACATCTCAACTGTTGTATAGTTATACAGTGCATAGGCATTTATACAGCATCTATTCAGGGTCGCACAATTTCTTATTCATAACATATTTCCCCATCCATAATAGTTATACAGAGTTTGTGTCAAATAAATTACCAAAAAGTTCGGCAGAGTTACCAAGGGATCATTTTTATGGTTTTTATAACATATTGATGACTTATGTTGACTCAATAACATCGTTTACAATGTCGAGTCTGTAGGTAAAGAAAAATTACCATTTGAACAGATTAAACAGTGAAACACAACAACTGCTAAAATACAAAAATACCCTGGATGATTTTCTTATATCCTATCCCATAGGGGTATATTAGTTTTGATACTTAGTTTGTAACATAGAGAAATAATTTAGCTACATATACCTCAAAGTATATGGATCGACTCAGAATCGCTAGCTGAGTCGAATTAGCCATGTCTGTCTGTCCGTCCGTCCGTCTGCTTGTTCGTCACCGATTTTTGGGCCTTAAATTTTGAGCTAGGATAATGAAATTTGGTATATAGGATCCTCGTTCGTGCCACCAGAACAAGTGTAAACATTTTTGAAATCCGCCCACTGCCACGCCCCCTTTTTAGGAAAACGTATTTTTTGGCCAGACCGTAAGGAATTTTAAAAAGGTGTCTGGGTAGCATATTTAGACCATCCTAATATCTATATTTCGTTCATACAAAGTTTTTTGGCACGCCCACTTTTTGGGGGCGTTTTTAGTAAAAAAAGTTTTTTGTCCAAATTTTGAAACTTTCGAACAAAATTTTGATGCAAATACTTCCGCAATGGTAATATAAACATTTTGTCTATAGATCATTTTCACCTACGCCAAAATTTTGGGGGCGTTTTCTTACAAAAACCATTTGTATACCCCCTCCCAAGGCATTAGCAATAGAAAACCGTTGTTTTTTGTCGAACCACAAAAGATTTTGATAAACTGTCTGAGCAATATATTGTGACAATGAATCATTAACATTATTAATATAAACATTTCGTCTATATACCATTTTCACCCACGCCCACTTTTTGGGGGCTTTTTTTATATAAAAACCATTTTTATAGACTACCCCATAACATATGCAGGAGAAAACCTTGTATTTTGTAGAACCGTAAAAGTGTTTTGTAAGCAGTCTGAAGAATTTGTTGTCACTATATCATTTTTATACCCTATCCCATAGCGGGGTATATTAGTTTTGATACTTAGTTTGTAACATAGAGAAATAATTTTGCTACATATACCTCCAAGTATATGGATCGACTCAGAATCGCTAGCTGAGTCGAATTAGCCATGTCTGTCTGTCCGTCCGTCCGTCCGTCCGTCCGTCCGTCCGTCTGTCTGTTCGTCAGCGGTTTTTGGGCCTTAAATTTTGAGCTAGGATAATGAAATTTGGTATATAGGATCCTCGTCCGTGCCACCAGAACAAGTGTAAAAATTTTTGAAATCCGCCCACTGCCACGCCCCCTTTTTAGGAAAACTTATTTATTGGCCAAACCGTAAGGAATTTCAAAAAATTGTCTGGGTAGCATATTTAGACCATCCTAATATCTATATTTCGTTCATACAAAGTTTTTTGCCACGCCCACTTTTTGGGGGCGTTTTTAGTAAAAAACGCTTTTTGTCCAAATTTTAAAACTTTCGAAAAAAATTTTGATGCAAATACTTCCGAAATGGCAATATAAACATTTTGTCTATAGATCATTTTCATCTACGCCCATATTTTGGGGGCGTTTTCTTACAAAAACCATTTGTATACCCCATCCCAAGGCATTAGCAATAGAAATACGTTGTTTTTTGTCGAACCACACAAGATTTTGAGATACTGTCTGAGCAATATATTGTGACAATGTCATTTTCTGTATTTCATCGCCATAAGGCCTATATTTTGAGGATATTAATTTAAAGGATGGAATGGGATAGGGTATTCAACGATCCGCATAGCGGATTGTAGCCTCTCATATGTTCTTTATTTTATCCACAACGTGTTTTTAGCCATGTCCACTTTTTGGGGATTTTAGTTTTACAGATAGGATGGGATAGAGTATTCAACGATCCGCACAGTGGATTGTAGCCTTCTCATATGTTTTTATCTTACAATTGAACCTTTGGTAACCCTGATGCTCAGCCGTCTGTGTATACAGAAATAAAAAAAAATTATATACCCTTATACAGGCACTATTCAACCATCAGACGCGTTTAGGATGTGCAGCCTCTATTCAACGTTGTTTAAGTTTTATGAATAAGGTTTTTGCGTTTAGAGGCATTTTAAGGAGTGTATAACTTTATACACTCCTTATAATGAGTTTATGAATAAGGCTGCTGGTGTTCAAATATGTCGAAGCAGCTCATATAGGGATTACGCTACCAGTTCGATTAAACTGGAGCTGTAGGCGCCACCGTTGACTCCATCTAGGGAATTCCTCCGCTGCCGCCTGAGAGTGAGTGCCCTTAGTGATAGGACACTCCTCCCCCCTCTCTCGTTTGCTGCCACCAACGACCTTCCACAGGGGTTAAATACCCCCATCTCCAGTCGAGGTACTAATCACCCTCCAGTCACCAGCGTGGAGGTGAGAGTGGGAGTTGATAGTGAGAGGCTAGAGTGAGAACGCTTGTGTCCTCATGTAATCGCATCACTATCCTTAAGCACCGGCTCCTACACCGCGGCAAGGTAGAAAGTCTTCATAATCGTTTTGTAAATAATATAATTGTAGAAATAAGAGTGTGTTTAAAAATATTATTGTTAATCCTATAACAGAAAAGCGTTTTATCATTAGAAGCCCGGATTCATACAACAATAAGATAGAGCTTAATAAAAAATACAATTTTTTTTCATGATCTTTACCTTTAACTACATATATATAAAGGATTAAAAAAAGTATGTCACTATTGAGTGATTGTGCAAGGTGCGTAAGAAAAGTAATAAGTCTTTAATAAACCAATAAAGTGATATAATTGCAATTCCTTATTCGTTATTGTGTAGCAACTACGAACTCATGTTCACAATGCTAGATGGGAAGGCAGCCCAATCTGTAAAAGGAACTCCCTCATCTTCTTCATGTTTCATATGTGGAACTACAACTTCGGGAATGAATAACTTGACGCAATTCATTAACAAAACTGTAAACAGTGAAGATTTGAGTGTATCCTCTATGTATCCTACAATTTGCAATTTAACACATGCAGGAGGTGCTTGGCCAATATAACATTGACTTCAGAAATCACTGGAGTCAGTGAAGACCTAATTCGACGCTAATAATTTTGAAGTAATAACATCGAATGAAAAAGAAGATTTTTAAAAATATGTAAAGTACGCGTGGCGAACTGCACAACTTTTTGTTGACAACCGTACATAACAACCGTACAAGATTGCCAAAATAAGTATTATAAAGTCTACCGCAGTTTTTATTCGTGAAAATGTACCCAAAGATGTGATGTATCCTCATATCCTCAGATCGAATAATAACAGGCTTAAGCCCACTACCATTCAGCGCAGATTCTTGAAACTTCAATTTAGTATTATAAAATAACTACTATTACCTTATACTTCTGTCGTATATATATCAACCGTTTTATTTATTTTCAAAATCCGTTATAGTTCAGATTTAACAGATTTTTTTACTCTTTCCAATACAAACCAAACCAATATCGAAAAATAGAGCCCATTGTTTCTTTTCGATATGCAGCTAGGTCCAGTAAAAATTTCAAGAAAATCCTTTGAGTGGCCACCTATAGTATTCAAACATACAAACAAACAAACATATACTCTATTTTTTATTTATAAGACGAATTTTTATTTAAATATTTTTATCATATGTACCTATTACAATAGCGGATAAAAGGAGTATAGGCAATATTGTGCGTTTTAATTATTTCTTTGTGTCGATTAGATCTCCCTTATTACTTCTTTAAGTTTTTCTAAAAATATGTTTGCATGCTTTTCTTCAAATATAAGTGCAGGGCGAAAACGTATTGCAATATCACCACATCCACCACATTGAATACCTTTTGTCTTCAGTTTCATTAATATTTTGTCACGCAATTCCGCACTACTACAGTTGATAGCTAAAAATGTTCCACGACCTCTTGTTGAATTAAACAAATGAGGGTATTGTTTTTCAACTTCTATTAGTCCATTTTTCAAAACAGCTCCAGTTTTAGAAACATTATTAAGAAGGGATTAAGATTTCTTCTAGAAGTAAAATTTTAGATGGGTCTCCCATCCATGTATTGAAAACTCTGAAAGGTTCTGATGGTTTAAATTCTTCCTTATGAAAATAACCACCAAGTTGCATTTTTTTGCTAAAAGTAACAATATCTGGAGGTGATTCTAAATTAAAGTGCTCATGACACCACATTTTTTCAGTCGGTCCACAGCCAGTTTGGACTTCATCAATGAGTAAAGCACAACCATGTTGTTTACATAATAATTGCAATCTTTGGACAAATTCGGGTGATGCTTCATTGTCTCCACCTTCACTTTGTATAGGCTCAATAATTACACCAGCTACTGGAATCTTTTTTGTCTTATATTGTTCAATAAGTTCTTCAACTTCAGCTAAACAACGATCATCTTCAAGTTTGTTCTCCCTCTCATTCTCTTCTAATGGATATTTATATACGGGAAATGATGCAATAGGCCAATCAAACGAAGGTATGTCAATTTTAGGGTTGGGCAAAATCCTCATCTTTCAGTCCTTCTCGCGGGCGCCCACCTGAAAATGACTAATCAGCATGCCTGATTAGGGTCAGCCAAGGGTCCCACTTGGATATTGACCGTGCGCTGTAACACGTTGCAACGCACGATCAATCTACAAGCGGGAACCATAAGTTTGAGGTGGGAGAAAACCCTTAAACCCAAATCCAAGGTGGAACAGCAAACGCCGAAGGATGCATGGCTAAAAAGGGAGTTTTAAGCCGCTAGTTTGCGAATTTCGGATACCGGGCTACCTCCGATCTCAAGATAGCCTTCCTGTGGTTAGACGGGTAGACCACGGGCGACCAATAAATCCCGCCTACTCGTGGGAAAAATTGAAGTACCAAAAGTAAAAAACATAGAGAATGATGCCTCTACAAATGCATCAACAACTAGGGATGTTTCAGAACACCCTGTCGAAACCGACACGACACCTGCCAATCGGGAAGGGTCACAAATCAGTGATTTCGAGATGATGAGCCTAGAAGAGAAATTGTCTCATCTGAGCGACTCAGCCTCGGAATCAAGTACTGTATACAGCATCAGTATACTCTCGGATGAATTGCATCCGGAATATACAGAAGCGCCAGGGACCCCAGGCAAAACGGCTCAAACTGATTCCAAGCGTATCAGGTTCACGCCAGCGGAACAGCGTCGTTTCAACAGAGCGCTGAAACAGGGTAGCAGCATAGAGCAAGCCCGCATCTTTGCAAAAACAAAAGATGATGCCAAAGAAACCAAACGCATGAGATCTGAGGACAACACACCACCTCAGTCCGAAGCGAAGCGAGCTCGCACTGGGAAAACAACCTCTGACAGAACCACCTATAGAGATATAGCGAGCTATGTCAGATTGGGTGTCGTACCAGTCGATATCGATCGCAATCCTCTCACGAATGAACAAATGGTTCAGATACAAGAGAGGATTATGGACATCACGATCGAACTGCGCGACGGGGATGCAAAGCCAGCTTTCCGCGGGACAACTTTCAAAGCCGGATGGCTCTTGTTAGTATGTGCGGACATCACCACTTCAGAGTGGATGAAAACAAACTTCCTCAGACTAAAGGAGAAATGCGAGTTGGAAGTAATGCTTGTGGGAGAGGATGACTTTTCGAAAACACATATTGTCAGAGCTTTCTTCCCGCAGAGTACCGGTGTCACAAATGAGAGAATACTGGCAATACTAGACGGTCAAAACAGAGACCTAAATACGAGAACGTGGAGAGTTCTGCAAAGATCGGACGAGAAAGACATCGCCCACATGGTCTTTGCAATATATGAGAGTGCGATGCGTAGGCTTGCGGAGCTAAAGGGGATGGTATCATACAGATTTGGCCAAATCAAGATCATCCTTAAAGGATCCGACAAGTCTGCAATTCAGACCCGAAAAAATAGTGTAAATGACACTGATAAAAAGAAAAAGTCGCCAGAAAAAACAAGCGCCAGCTCGTCGCAACCAGCAGCCAGTATTAGTACTGCCGCCGGAAGCGATACAAAGAAGACTGGTTCACTGCCTACGACTTTATCGCCAAACGCCCCTAGTACGAGCAACGTTAACATCAGCCAGCAACAGTTTAGACCAAAGCTAGCTGCGGAACGGGCGCGTGAACGGCAAAAACACGGACAGCGTAAAAACGGTCCGAGAGATAGACACGAAGGTCTTTCTCAACAGGGTATCGTACGCAGAAGAGGCGATAACAAGCCTTATAGGGTACGAAACCCTGAGCACGGTAGGAAGCGATGACCACCCAACTAAATGTGCTGCAGGCAAACCTGCACCGAGCTATAGGTGCCTCGGACACCTACAACCAAAGATGTGCCGAAGGGAACATCGCTCTAGGTTTAATCCAGGAGCCATGGGCAACAGAGGGTAAGATATTTGGTTTACAAAGTAAAACCAGAGAGCTCATCTTCGCCCGGGGAAATTTTAGACCAAGGGCAGCTCTTTTAGTTGCAAAAGATATAAAATTCTCTCCCATTCCAGGTTTCATTACCAAAGATCTGGTGGCTGTCCTTTTAGAAAGACGCAACGGCCGAGAGCTACAAAAAATTGTATGCGCATCGGCGTACTTTGCTGGAGATGACGAAATACCACCTCGCCCAGTACAGGAACTTGTCCAGTACTGCCAGACCCAGCAACTACATCTTATCTTCGGCTGCGACGCCAACGCGCATAACACAATATGGGGCAGTCGAGATACAAACAAAAGAGGTGAGTCCTTATTAGAATACCTATATAGCAACAATTTAGTTATACTAAATAAGGGTAATAAACCCACGTTTAGAAACGTTTTAAGAGAAGAAGTTTTAGACCTTACCATCTCTTCTCCGTTTGTCCAAAACACCGTCGAAAATTGGCACGTTTCTGGTGAGGCATCTTTATCGGATCACATGCACATAAGTTTCCAATTAAGATGCAACACCGAGGATGCGCCGATTAAATACGACAACAAACTCACAAATTGGAGAACGTATCGAGAAAATCTATCGATTAAATGTGACATACTTCCAGAAAAACCTTCATGTGTAAGTGAAGCGGAAGTCGCACAATGTCAACTAAATGACATTATCATCTCATCTTTTACAAATAGCTGTAAGGTTAAACGCACTGTGGCAAAGAGGTGCACACCATGGTGGAACGATAACCTAGAAAGTTTCCGTAAAAGAGTAAGAAAACTTTTCAATAAAGCCAAACGCACCGGAAAGTGGGACCAATATAAATCTCTACTTACCCAATACAACATAGAGTTGCGAAAATCAAAAAGAGCGTCCTGGCGCAAATACTGTGAGGAACTCGAAGAGCTTCCGGCGGTGGCGCGTCTCCAGAGGGCACTCTCGAAAGATAAAACAAACTGCATGGGATTACTAGTCAAAGCTGACGGTAAAATCACATGCGACCGGGAAGAAACGTTGACCACACTTCTTCAGGTACACTTTCCCGGCTCTACAATCACAACTGAGTTTCATGAACACATGATAGATGACTCACCCCCTATAAACCTGAAAAGGATTAATAGTTTATCCGGCAAACTTTTTACTCCGGATAAGGTCAAATGGGCGATCAACTCATTTAAACCATACAAGGCACCAGGGACAGACGGAATCTTTCCTGCTCTTATACAAAAGGGCTTGGACTTTTTCCTACTCACTATGGTAGCCTTATTTAGGTTTAGTTTCAATTGGGGCTACATACCACAAACCTGGAGGGAGGTAAACGTGGTATTTATCCCCAAACCAGGCAAACCAATAGAACTACCTAAATCATACCGTCCAATAAGCTTAACATCGTTTTTCCTGAAAACAATGGAAAGAATACTTGACGTACACATTAGAGAGTGCTTAAATGAAAGCACTCCTCTGCACCCATGTCAATTCGCCTACCAAAAAGGTAAATCCACGGAAGGAGCACTTCTAAGTTTAACATCACAAATAAAAAGTGCATACGAAAACAAAGAAGTAGCTTTGTGTGCCTTCCTAGACATAGAGGGCGCTTTTGACAACACTGGATATGTCTCCATATCAAATGCTTTGACTCATAGAAGAATAGATCATCCCACCATCAAATGGATCAAAGCGATGCTTGAAAGTCGGAAAATAACTGCTTCATCAGCACAGACCTCAGTATCAGTAACAGCCGTTAAAGGCTGCCCTCAGGGAGGAGTACTCTCACCCCTACTATGGTCTCTGGTTATCGATAACCTACTTCAAGACCTAAGTAATGCAGGTTTCAATATAATTGGATACGCCGATGACCTAGTCATCATAATAAAGGGCAAAGAACCAAACGAAGTTACAACACGTTTGCAAAACGCCCTTAAGATAGTCATAGACTGGTGTAATAAAGAAAGTCTCTCTATAAACCCCAGCAAGGCTATCATCGTCCCTTTTACAAAAAGGAGGAAATTAAATCTTACCCAAATTTCAATAAATGGTACATACATTGAGTATTCCAACGAAGTAAAATATCTTGGAGTGATCCTCGATAAAAAACTAAGCTGGAACTCCCACATCAACAACAAAATTCAAAAAGCAACCAAAGCTTTCTGGGCTTGCCGAAGCATGTATGGTAAAACCTGGGGAATCTCTCCAAAGACCACACACTGGATCTACACGATCATGGTCAGGCCCATTATAACATACGCTTCAATAGTATGGTGGAACAAAGTCACCCAAAAAACAACTATAAATAAATTAAACAAGGTACAACGGCTTGCCTGTCTGGGCATTACCGGAGCTATGCGTACCTGTCCCACGGCGGCTATGGAAGCCATAATAGGACTAACACCTCTCCACATTTACATAAAAAAAGTGGCAATTCGCAGCTCAGCAAGTTTGACACAAGCGGAAGAATTAAACATTAGTGAACATCTAAAACTAATTGAACTTCTATCCGAACTTCCAGAACTTGACATGATCTGTGCGGTTACAGACCGCTTACCAAAGACACTATGCTTCGACAAAAGATTCTCAACGGAGATCACAACCAGAGAAGCATGGTGTAGCAACAACCCTCCAAACTGCCTAAACGGCCTAAAGTGGTATACGGATGGTTCTAAAATGGACTCAGGGGTAGGAGCTGGCATACATGGACCAAATAAAAACATCTCACCCTAGTGTATTCCAAGCTGAGCTCCATGCCATAAAAGAATGCGCAAACCTAATACACAACTCAGGTATTAAAGGCGCAAACATCCATATATTCACGGACAGTCAAGCAGCTATAAAAGCCCTTAGCTCACACATCATTGACTCCAAATCAGTACTACACTGCTTCAACTCCCTCCAAACACTCAGTTCCAGGAACAAGACCAAACTATGGTGGGTCCCCGGACATAAGGGAGTTGAAGGTAACGAAAAAGCTGATGAACTAGCCAGAAAACGTTCCGAAACCCCCTTCATTGGACCTGAACCCTTCTGTGCAATCCCCAAATCAGCCATAAATCTAGTCATAAAAAACTGGGAACAAAACAGATGTGTTTCATACTGGGGAAACATCCCAGGCCTAAGACAGGCCAAAAGAGCTATTCAGCCCTTCAAATCAGATGCCGACAAGATACTAAATCTTCGCAGGCACGATATCAAAAACTTAGTAGGCTACCTAACTGGTCATCACGGTCTGCGATATCACCTAAATAAAATTTTGACGTGTCGCAAGCTTTTGACAAGGTGTGGCACAAAGGCCTTACTTATAAACTAAGTCAAGTTTTGCCAGAACAATTATATAAAATCCTCGTGTCGTATCTTGAGCATAGACTCTTCCGTGTGAAACTTGGAAGCGAATATTCCGAGTTCAAAGAAATAATGGCAGGTGTACCGCAAGGAAGCGTCCTTGGACCAATCCTGTACCTCATATTCACTCGTGATATCCCACAAACAAACGATACAATAGTTGCAACGTTTGCTGACGATACTGCTATACTAGCAGTTGCCACAACAATAGAGGAAACAAATATTAAATTACAAAACGCTCTTAACGAGGTTAATGAATGGACTAAATCCTGGCGGATTGCACTTAATGAGAGCAAATCGATCCATGTAGATTTTTCGTATAAACGGACAAACAATTTGCCTGTATTTCTAAATACGGTTCGAGTCCCGTTTGCAAATGAAGCGAAATATCTCGGTATGACACTCGATGCAAAATTAAAATGGAAGTCGCATGTAAAAAAGAAATGCGAAGAACTTAAGAATAAATACAGAGAACTGTACTGGTTGCTCGGAAAATATTCGAAGCTTAACCTTGATAACAAGCTGCTATTATACAAGCAAGTGCTAAAACCGGTTTGGACATATGGTATACAACTATGGGGTTGTACCAGTGAAACGAATCTAAACATATTACAAACTTTTGAAAACAAAATGTTAAGATCATTCGTCAATGCGCCGTGGTACATAAGGAACGAAGATCTACGCAGAGATCTGGGTATTCCCGCGGTTAAAGATGAAACAAAAAATTTTGCACGAAAACATAAAAAACGTTTATTAGGACACGTTAACACAACAGTCCTCCAAATTCTGGACGAAACAAATATATTGCGGCGTCTTCAAAGAACTAAACCCTTAGATTTGGCCCGATAATAACAAACCGCGCTATAATTGCGGAAAAGCAGGAACTCTCAAAGGAAAGTTACCTGCCAAACATATTATATAATCGTGATAAAAAAATTGCTGGATAAGTCGAATACTTAGTTGCAATAGAAATACCAAATGGGTGGTGGTTTTAGTGAGTAAAAATCTCACACTACTTTGGGCACGTGCTCATCGTGTCTATGAAGATTTCCACCAGCCCACGGAAAAAAAAAAAAAAAAAAAAAAAAAAGCTACATTAGGAAAGTAGAAGCGCTACTAACCGAAAAAGCATCTGACGGCAAGCACAATAGATCTTTTAGGTCGATGTGTATATTACTGCTTAGGCAGGTCAGAATTTAAAAAAAAAAAAAAGAAAAATGTCAATTTTATGAATGTATTTTGAATGGGTAGTTGACAGTGCTCCAAGTGTTCTTCCATGAAAAGCTCCCTTAAAAGATAGTATGCTTAATTTAGGAGCGCCTGGAGACATATTCATCATGCATCACATCATTTCCTCCTCCGTAAATTTAACATTTTCACCTCTTTGATTTTTACTGTACCTGTATTTAACAAAATTATTAATTAGTTATATATGAATATACAAATTAAACGCTGATCGCTGATTTCAATAAGAAATACGTGATTACTACGGGGGTTAATGAATAGAATGAAATCACAAGCTTATTTGCTATTTTAAAATTTGAATATTAATCAATGTTTAAACACAAACTCTAAATTGTATGTATAAAATATAAATTTACATAATTAATAATTAACAAATGAATTACAATTCGAATGTACATCAAACATTTTGTTGGTCTTTTCTTCATTTTCGTTAATAATAATATAAAAACCAGAACTAGTTACAACTGCTTATTGATAAAATATAAGGAGGTACGACTGATTTTTAAGAGGAAAACGAATAATGGAATCCATTAATGTTGTGATAAGAGGCTAAAATATAATCCTGGTGCTATGAATTTAAAAATGTAATTATAGTAATGAAATAAATATTTTTACCAATAGGTATTTGTTTTGGTGCAAATATTCGTATTATTACTTGAGTTAAGAAATTTTGATTTTACCAAAACCTTTATATGGGAGATACTGTTAGAATTATTCTAAGAAGATGAGGAGCTCCTGTTAAATCCAAATTTGAAAAACTTTTCATGATAGTGTTACCCTTGGTTGTTTGTAAGACAATCGCAAGAGGTGTATCAAGAGCCATCAAAATAAACTGAGAGCAAAATAGGGAGGGAGAGACCACAAAAACACACCAGCTATGCTTTGACCGTAAAATCCGTACATTCACTACAGAATGCTTACTCATGCTTACGCTCTCGCTCTTTTTTCTGAATGTTCTTCGCATGTTGCTGTTCATCGCACATTTGTTCTGTCCTCGACAAGCCCAAAGATGTTTCACTTCAAAAACTTAAGTATTGCCACTTTCGAGATTTGAACCACGGACTTCGCGCTTAATAGCCCAATGCATTTTGCCACAATTAAAGCAACGCACAAACTAAACTTAACGAAACATCCAGGACAGGCCAACGAAGTTCTGACTATAAGAAACTGAGTTATGTTCTCTACCTATTGATTTAACCTTAGTTCAATAAACAAAAAAAAATCTTTTATTAGTTTCGATAATCTCGGAATATCAATTCCAGAATTAATTTCTTCGGAAATGGGATAAGCTAATATGATTGCAAGTTCTTGCAAAGCAATTGTATTCATCATATTATTATGTAAATTACTAATGCAAATCTATAAATGTATTTGCCAGCAACAAAAATTGATTCGGATTTATTATTACAGCCAGTAATAAAACAACGTGCAACAATAGCTAACGAAGTCTTTGGGAAAACGGTACAACGACAATATATCTTTGCTCCACTTGCATCAAACTATTTTAAACAAAAAACAAAACAAAAATGTTTGGTAGTTGAGTTTTTTTCTGGGGGACTCATTTCCTAATTTTGAAAACGATTATCATTATAACGGTAGTCCTGGGCGAGATCGTCATCAATCTGTCAAAAGACCGATTTTGACAGTTGTTGTGTTCCATTGGGCAAAAAAATGATTTTTTTGAAGTGAAACTTCTTTTGGGACGGTGTGATTGGATTTTATGAAACATAAAAACATCATGATGACGGTTGTTTTGATCCGGTCCCCCATCCAAGTACCAACCACAACCGACAATTTTCAAACGAAAGTTGCTACATATATGGGTGCGACATTTGGTAACATGTAGGTGACCAAAATGGTTATTTCCGTCTAAATATTGAAATGACAGTTTATTTTGTTGTCAGAAATGTGCTATAGCGAAGGTGTGTGTCTGACGTCTGGAGTTGGTAATTGTTGCTTGTATCCAAACAGTTATGTTTAGTAATAATTGAGATTTATTTTTGGAATTGGAGTGTTGCTAGATATCGGGAACGCCTTTACGGTTTTGGGTGTATATACAAATTGCAGTACTTTGAAAAGGCCATTTTGAACGAGAGAGGCTGCAAGGCATGACGAATTCAAATTTAATGTATGAGTTGTATAACGGTCCTTTTTACTAAGATTGCCTTTTGAATGATTGACGGTTTTATCGACATTTGGGAGTCTTCCCAATTGTTGGAGCGTTGGATTTTGTGCTGGGTTGTTGATAGAATTTGTGGCTTGCGTGTGCTGTGCAGGTGTGGGAAACACAAATATTGTGTTTATATGGAGATATTAAGATTCATGTTGCTTGTTTTATTGGTACATTGTTGAAAAGTAGAATTTAAAAAGGTAACTCGGTAGGAATCGAGTTATATGGACGCCTCGCCACTGCTCTCCATCTCTTTCTAGATCAGTATGTGGAATAATATTTATTAATACAGATTAAGTATAACCAGCGAGTCAGTCTGAATTTTGCCCTGAATGTTATTAATTGTGTTATCTGAGTGAAATTACCTAAGGGAAATTAGTTTAAAAGTGATAATAGTGCGCGAATTTGATCATTAGTATTTGATTTCAAATATGTGTGATTGCATTGTTAAACTTGAATAAATTCATAATACTTACTACTTACTTAAGTAGCGCTACAGTCGAGGTCTTCCTCTACTGCGTCTGACGTCTAGCTGGGAATCGAAGACTCTGCGAGCCGGAGTATTGGTGTCCATTCGTTCTACATGTCCTAGCCATCTTAAACGTCCAATGCGGAGTTTTTTGACTACGGGTATGTCGCTGTACAGCTCGTATAGTTCGTGGTTGATCAACATCTTCGTCTCCATAGCCCGTCAACGCAAATGAAAAAACGAAACCGAAGATTTTTCGAAGAATTTTTCTCTCGAATCGACCAAGGATTTCTTCATCCGCTTTTGATATGGTCCATGCTTCAGCACCGTAGAGCAGGACTGAGATAATCAGGGTCTTATATAGGATCTCCTTAGTAGTTCGAGTGAGGGCTTTACTACTAAATTGCCTTCTTAGCCCGAAGAAACAGCGATTGGCAAGAGTAATTCTTCGTTTGATTTCTGACGATATGTTGTTGTCAGAGTTAATAGCGGAGCCGAGGTAGACAAAGCCCCGTACTACCTCAAAGTTATAGCTGTCAATATGGTGACGTTCTGTCCAATTCGTTGATGTTGTGTGTCCTTTTGTGTTGACAGCATATACTTAGTCTTACCCTCATTTACTGCTAAACCGCTTCCTTCTCTATACTAACAAACGTGGCTATGACATCACGTTGAGTCCTACCAATGATGTCAATATCGTCGGCGTGTGCTAGTAGTTGCACCGATTTTTTGAAAATTGTGCCTCTGGTGTTGGCTCGGGAGTTTTGCACAATCCTCTCAAGAATCATATTGAAAAAGTCACGTGAAAGCGCATCGCCAGTCGTATGCGGCTTTGAAATCGATAAATAGGTGGTGGGTATCCATTTGGAATTCTTGGGTCTCTTCCAGGATCTGCCGAACTGTGAAAATTTTATCTATTGTGGACTTCCTTGGCATAAAACCACACTGATAAGGGTCGATCAGGTTGTTGGTAAACGGTTTCAGGCGTTCACATATTACGGCAGATAGGATCTTGTAGTCGATGTTGAGCAGACTTATGCCTCTATAGTTGGCGCAGTTCGAAGGGTCTCCCTTTTTGTGGATCGGGCAAACGATGCTGAGGTTCCATTCTTCAGGCATGCTATCATCCGACTAGATTTGGCTTATGAGTTGGTGGATGTTATTTACCAAGTCATCTCCACCAGCTTTTTCTTGCTCTTTTTTCTTCTTTCTGAAAAGCCGATGTTCTTCCCTTTTTCTTTGCCTATATAATGGCAGCTCTCGTCTTCACCTGCACCTTAGCCTTGTAAGCCTCGTTCTCGGCGCATATGGGATACGCGTTGCGCGAAGGTCTTGGCGGTCTCTGGCGATTGCAGTCTTTCGACATTAAATATTTTCACAGTATTTCTGGTTGTTTTGTGGCGTGCTGGATATTCGCATCCTTACCTTGGCTACAACAAGGTAGTGGTCCGAGTCGATGTTAGCCCCTCGGAATGTTCGGACATCCAAAATACTGAATGCGTGCCTCTTGTCTATCGCAATGTGATCAATTTGGTTGACTGTTCGTTGATCTGGAGACCGCCATGTCCCCTTATGAATATCGAGGTGAGGAAACCGTGTGCTGGCTATAGTGGAATTTCGTTCCTTAGCGAAGTCAATTAGCCTAAGTCCGTTACCAGACGTGTTGTCGTGTAGGCTATATTTTTCGACAGTACTGCTTAAGATGTCTTCCCTTCCTACCTTTGCGTTAAAATCTCCCAGCGCGATTTTAACATCGTACTTTGGAAGTCGCTCATAGGTTTTGTCGAAGAGCTCGTAGAAGCAATCCTTAGCTATATCTTCCTTTTCCTTCGTGGGAGCATGAGCGCATATAAGGCTTATGTTGGCGAGTTCGGCCTTAATGCGGATTATACAATGCGTTCGCTAATGTCTTGGAAACATAAGACTTCTTGCCTAAGTCTGGCACTTATAACAAATCCGTATCCGAATAGTCGCTGTTTCTGCTCACTATAGTACGGTCCATAGCAGATGTCACAGTTTTTATACCCTATCCCATAGGGGTATATTAGTTTTGATACTTAGTTTGTAACATAGAGAAATAATTTAGCTACATATACCTCAAAGTATATGGATCGACTCAGAATCGCTAGCTGAGTCGATTAAGCCATGTCTGTCTGTCCGTCCGTCCGTCCGTCCGTCCGTCTGTACGTCACCAATTTTTAGGCCTTAAATTTTGAGCTAGGATAATGAAATTTGGTATATAGGATCCTCTTCTCTGCCTACGGAACAAGTGTAAAAATTTTTGAAATCCGCCCACTGCCACGCCCCCTTTTAAGAAAAACTCAGTTTTTGACCAAACCGTAAGGAATTTTAAAAAAGTTTCTGAACAACATATTTAGACAATATTAATATCTATATTTCGTCCATATAAAGTTTTTTGCCACGCCCACTTTTTGGGGGCGTTTTCAATTAAAAACTGTTTTCGGTCAAATTTTAAATTTTTCGAAAAAAATTTTGATGCAGAATCATTAACATCATTAATATGAACATTTCGTCTTTATACCATTTTAACCCACGCCCACTTTTTGGGGGCGTTTTTATATTAAAACCATTTTTATACACTACCCCATAACATATGCAGGAGAAAACCTAGTCTTTTGTAGAACCGCAAAATTGTTTTGTAAGCAGTCTGAAGAACTTGTTGTCACTATATCATTTTTTCTATTTTATCCACATCGTGTTTTTAGCCATGCCCCCTTTTTTGGGGATTTTAGTTTTATGGATAGGATGGGATAGGGTATTCAACGATCCGCACAGCGGATTGTAGCCTTCTCATATGTTTCATCCTCTTTTTGCCCTGCCCATCCCATCGTATTTCCTGGATGGCAGTAATGTCTGCTTTGTAGCAGTTTAGGGCTTCCGCTAGTTGTTCGCCTGCACCTCTCCTGTTCAATGTTCTCACATTCCAGGTGCAGATACGAACGTCGTTGTCCTTTTTATACCCTATCCCATAGGGGTATATTAGTTTTGATACTTAGTTTGTAACATAGAGAAATAATTTTGCTACATATACCTCAAAGTATATGGATCGACTCAGAATCGCTAGCTGAGTCGATTAAGCCATGTCTGTCTGTCCGTCCGTCCGTCCGTCCGTCCGTCCGTCTGTACGTCACCGATTTTTGGGCCTTAAATTTTGAGCTAGGATAATGAAATTTGGTATATAGGATCCTCGTCTCTGCCTACAGAACAAGTGTAAAAATTTTTGAAATCCGCCCACTGCCACGCCCCCTTTTAAGAAAAACTCAGTTTTTGGCCAAACCGTAAGGAATTTTAAAAAAGTTTCTGAACAACATATTTAGACAATATTAATATCTATATTTCGTCCATATAAAGTTTTTTGCCACGCCCACTTTTTGGGGGCGTTGTCGATAAAAAACTGTTTTCGGTCAAATTTAAAATTTTTCGAAAAAAATTTTGATGCAGAATTATTAACATCATTAATATAAACATTTCGTCTATATACCATTTTAACCCACGCCCACTTTTTGGGGGCGTTTTTATATAAAAACCATTTTTATACCCAACCCCATAACATATGCAGGAGAAAACCTTGTCTTTTGTAGAACCGTAAAACTGTTTTGTAAGCAGTCTGAAGAATTTGTTGTCACTATATCATTTTTTCTATTTTATCCACATCGTGTTTTTAGCCATGCCCACTTTTTTAGGGATTTTAGTTTTATGGATAGGATGGGATAGGGTATTCAACGATCCGCACAGCGGATTGTAGCTTTCTCATATGTTTTCGTTTAGCATGGTCGTGAACAATAATATCAGTCCTTTCCGAGGCTATTGGTTGCTTGGTAACATAAGCTTTTTTCGTCGATGGGTAGTTAACCCAAAGCACAACCCCCAACCTGGAGTGCCAGGCCCTTGTTTTGACCCAAGGACAGCGGGTCGGAAAAATACCGATGTCAGTAGCCTATTTTGGGATATGAGCGCTGCCGTTGACCCATTGAGGGCTCCTCCGCCACCAACTCTTTTCCAACACCCTGGCTTAGTATTGGAAATCCCTGTAGACCTGCCCCCTTATTCATTAGATTTCACTAAAACACATCTCAACTGTTGTATAGTTATACAGTGCATAGGCATTTATACAGCATCTATTCAGGGTCGCACAATTTCTTATTCATAACATATTTCCCCATCCATAATAGTTATACAGAGTTTGTGTCAAATAAATTACCAAAAAGTTCGGCAGAGTTACCAAGGGATCATTTTTATGGTTTTTATAACATATTGATGACTTATGTTGACTCAATAACATCGTTTACAATGTTGAGTCTGTAGGTAAAGAAAAATTACCATTTGAACAGATTAAACAGTGAAACACAACAACTGCTAAAATACAAAAAAAAACCCTGGATGTTTTTCTTATATCCTATCCCATAGGGGTATATTAGTTTTGATACTTAGTTTGTAACATAGAGAAATAATTTAGCTACATATACCTCAAAGTATATGGATCGACTCAGAATCGCTAGCTGAGTCGAATTAGCCATGTCTGTCTGTCCGTCCGTCCGTCTGCTTGTTCGTCACCGATTTTTGGGCCTTAAATTTTGAGCTAGGATAATGAAATTTGGTATATAGGATCCTCGTTCGTGCCACCAGAACAAGTGTAAACATTTTTGAAATCCGCCCACTGCCACGCCCCCTTTTTAGGAAAACGTATTTTTTGGCCAAACCGTAAGGGATTTTAAAAAGGTGTCTGAGCAGCATATTTAGAGAATCGTAATATCTATATTTCGTCAGTAGAAAGTTTTTTGCCACGCCCACTTTTTGGGGGCATTTTTTTTTATAAAAAAACCTTTTCTGGTCAAATTTTAACATTTTCAAAAAAAAATTTATGCACAATCATTGGTAGTATTAATATGAAAATTTCGTCTATACACCATTTTAACCCACGCCCACTTTTTGGGGGCGTTTTCTTACAAAAAAAACATTTGTATGCCCTACCCCAAGGCATATGCAATAGAAAACGTTGTTTTTCGTCGAACCATAAAATAATTTGATAGACCTTCTGAAAAATATGTTGTGTCAACGCCATTTTCAATACTTTATGACCATAAAGACCGCATTTTGGGGATATTAATTTAAAGGATGGGATGGGATGGGGTATTAAACGATCCGCACAGCGGATTGTAGCCTTCTCATATGTTTTTATCTTACAATTGAACCTTTGGTAACCCTGATGCTCAGCCGTCTGTGTATACAGAAATAAAAAAAATTATATACCCTTATACAGGCACTATTCAACCATCAGACGCGTTTAGGATGTGCAGCCTCTATTCAACGTTGTTTAAGTTTTATGAATAAGGTTTTTGCGTTTAGAGGCATTTTAAGGAGTGTATAACTTTATACACTCCTTATAATGAGTTTATGAATAAGGCTGCTGGTGTTCAAATATGTCGAAGCAGCTCATATAGGGATTACGCTACCAGTTCGATTAAACTGGAGCTGTAGGCGCCACCGTTGACTCCATCTAGGGAATTCCTCCGCTGCCGCCTGAGAGTGAGTGCCCTTAGTGATAGGACACTCCTCCCCCTCTCTCGTTTGCTGCCACCAACGACCTTCCACAGGGGTTAAATACCCCCATCTCCAGTCGAGGTACTAATCACCCTCCAGTCACCAGCGTGGAGGTGAGAGTGGGAGTTGATAGTGAGAGGCTAGAGTGAGAACGCTTGTGTCCTCATGTAATCGCATCACTATCCTTAAGCACCGGCTCCTACACCGCGGCAAGGTAGAAAGTCTTCATAATCGTTTTGTAAATAATATAATTGTAGAAATAAGAGTGTGTTTAAAAATATTATTGTTAAACCTATAACAGAAAAGCGTTTTATCATTAGAAGCCCGGATTCATACAACAATAAGATAGAGCTTAATAAAAAATACAATTTTTTTTCATGATCTTTACCTTTAACTACATATATATAAAGGATTAAAAAAAGTATGTCACTATTGAGTGATTGTGCAAGGTGCGTAAGAAAAGTAATAAGTCTTTAATAAACCAATAAAGTGATATAATTGCAATTCCTTATTCGTTATTGTGTAGCAACTACGAACTCATGTTCACAATGCTAGATGGGAAGGCAGCCCAATCTGTAAAAGGAACTCCCTCATCTTCTTCATGTTTCATATGTGGAACTACAACTTCGGGAATGAATAACTTGACGCAATTCATTAACAAAACTGTAAACAGTGAAGATTTGAGTGTATCCTCTATGTATCCTACAATTTGCAATTTAACACATGCAGGAGGTGCTTGGCCAATATAACATTGACTTCAGAAATCACTGGAGTCAGTGAAGACCTAATTCGACGCTAATAATTTTGAAGTAATAACATCGAATGAAAAAGAAGATTTTTAAAAATATGTAAAGTACGCGTGGCGAACTGCACAACTTTTTGTTGACAACCGTACATAACAACCGTACAAGATTGCCAAAATAAGTATTATAAAGTCTACCGCAGTTTTTATTCGTGAAAATGTACCCAAAGATGTGATGTATCCTCATATCCTCAGATCGAATAATAACAGGCTTAAGCCCACTACCATTCAGCGCAGATTCTTGAAACTTCAATTTAGTATTATAAAATAACTACTATTACCTTATACTTCTGTCGTATATATATCAACCGTTTTATTTATTTTCAAAATCCGTTATAGTTCAGATTTAACAGATTTTTTTACTCTTTCCAATACAAACCAAACCAATATCGAAAAATAGAGCCCATTGTTTCTTTTCGATATGCAGCTAGGTCCAGTAAAAATTTCAAGAAAATCCTTTGAGTGGCCACCTATAGTATTCAAACATACAAACAAACAAACATATACTCTATTTTTTATTTATAAGACGAATTTTTATTTAAATATTTTTATCATATGTACCTATTACAATAGCGGATAAAAGGAGTATAGGCAATATTGTGCGTTTTAATTATTTCTTTGTGTCGATTAGATCTCCCTTATTACTTCTTTAAGTTTTTCTAAAAATATGTTTGCATGCTTTTCTTCAAATATAAGTGCAGGGCGAAAACGTATTGCAATATCACCACATCCACCACATTGAATACCTTTTGTCTTCAGTTTCATTAATATTTTGTCACGCAATTCCGCACTACTACAGTTGATAGCTAAAAATGTTCCACGACCTCTTGTTGAATTAAACAAATGAGGGTATTGTTTTTCAACTTCTATTAGTCCATTTTTCAAAACAGCTCCAGTTTTAGAAACATTATTAAGAAGGGATTCTTCTTGCATCACTCTTAAGATTTCTTCTAGAAGTAAAATTTTAGATGGGTCTCCCATCCATGTATTGAAAACTCTGAAAGGTTCTGATGGTTTAAATTCTTCCTTATGAAAATAACCACCAAGTTGCATTTTTTTGCTAAAAGTAACAATATCTGGAGGTGATTCTAAATTAAAGTGCTCATGACACCACATTTTTCCAGTCGGTCCACAGCCAGTTTGGACTTCATCAATGAGTAAAGCACAACCATGTTGTTTACATAATAATTGCAATCTTTGGAAAAATTCGGGTGATGCTTCATTGTCTCCACCTTCACTTTGTATAGGCTCAATAATTACACCAGCTACTGGAATCTTTTTTGTCTTATATTGTTCAATAAGTTCTTCAACTTCAGCTAAACAACGATCATCTTCAAGTTTGTTCTCCCTCTCATTCTCTTCTAATGGATATTTATATACGGGAAATGATGCAATAGGCCAATCAAACGAAGGTATGTCAATTTTATGAATGTATTTTGAATGGGTAGTTGACAGTGCTCCAAGTGTTCTTCCATGAAAAGCTCCCTTAAAAGATAGTATGCTTAATTTAGGAGCGCCTGGAGACATATTCATCATGCATGACATCATTTCCTCCTCCGTAAATTTAACATTTTCACCTCTTTGATTTTTACTGTACCTGTATTTAACAAAATTATTAATTAGTTATATATGAATATACAAATTAAACGCTGATCGCTGATTTCAATAATAAATACGTGATTACTACGGGGGTTAATGAATAGAATGAAATCACAAGCTTATTTGCTATTTTAAAATTTGACACAAACTCTAAATTGTATGTATACAATATAAATTTACATAATTAATAATTGACAAATGAATTACAATTCGATTTTCGTTAATAATAATATAAAAACCAGAACTAGTTACAACTGCTTATTGATAAAATATAAGGAGGTACGACTGATTTTTAAGAGGAAAACGAATAATGGAATCCATTAATGTTGTGATCAGAGGCTAAAATATAACGCTCTCGCTCTTTTTTCTGAATGTTCTTCGCATGTTGTTGTTCATCGCACATTTGTTCTGTCCTCGACAAGCCCAAAGATGTTTCACTTCAAAAACTTAAGTATTGCCACTTTCGGGATTTGAACCACGGACTTCGCGCTTCATAGCCCAATGCATTTTGCCACAATTAAAGCAACGCACAAACTAAACTTAACGAAACATCCAGGACAGGCAAACGAAGTTCTGACTATAAGAAACTGAGTTATGTTCTCTACCTATTGATTTAACCTTAGTTCAATAAACAAAAAAAATATTTTATTAGTTTCGATAATCTCCGAATATCAATTCCAGAATTAATTTCTTCGGAAATGGGATAAGCTAATATGATTGCATGTTCTTGCAAAGCAATTGTATTCATCATATTAAACAGTGCCTATATCTAAATAATATGTAAATTACTAATGCAAATCTATAAATGTATTTGCCAGCAACAAAAATTGATTCGGATTTATTATTACAGCCAGTAATAAAACAACGTGCAACAATAGCTAACGAAGTCTTTGGGAAAACGGTACAACGACAATATATCTTTGCTCCACTTGCATCAAACTATTTTAAACAAAAAACAAAACAAAAATGTTTGGTAGTTGAGTTTTTTTCTGGGGGACTCATTTCCTAATTTTGAAAACGATTATCACTATAACGGTAGTCCTGGGCGAGATCGTCATCAATCTATCAAAAGACCGATTTTGACAGTTGTTGTGTTCCATTGGGCAAAAAAAGATTTTTTTTGAAGTGAAACTTCTTTTGGGACGGTGTGAATGGATTTTATGAAACATAAAAACATCATGATGACGGTTGTTTTGATCCGGTCCCCCATCCAAGTACCAACCACAACCGACAATTTTCAAACGAAAGTTGCTACATATATGGGTGCGACATTTGGTAACATGTAGGTGACCAAAATGGTTATTTCCCTCTAAATGTTGAAATGACAGTTTATTTTGTTGTCATAAATGTGCTATAGCGAAGGTGTGTGTCTGACGTCTGGAGTTGGTAATTGTTGCTTGTATCCAAACAGGTATGTTTAGTAATAATTGAGATTTATTTTTGGAATTGGAGTGTTGCTAGATATCGGGAACGCCTTTACGGTTTTGGGTGTAAATACAAATTGCGGTACTTTGAAAAGGCCATTTTGAACGAGAGAGGCTGCAAGGCATGACGAATTCAGATTTAATGTATGAGTTGTATAACGGTCCTTTTTACTAAGATTGCCTTTTGAATGATTGACGGTTTTATCGACATTTGGGAGTCTTCCCAATTGTTGGAGCGTTGGATTTTGTGCTTACAATGAAAAGAAAATATCTTCACACTGATAAGATCTTGCAGAAGGGACTAATGGCGATATTTGTATGATTGTCTTTTTGAAGTGTAACTTCTTTTGGGACGTTGTGAATTTGATTTAATGACACGAAAAAGTATATCGAAAAAGAGTTCAAACAACATATTGGTTGTCGTCTGATCACCGAAACCAAGCAGAAATGAGAACGCTTGGGAAGACCGCGTGTTGTTGGTTATTGTAAGAGAATGCGATGCAGGCGACTGAATTGAGAGTCGGGTTAAGAAATAGTTGAAATTCTTCAACCGAGTTTGTGCGGGAGAACAATTGTGGAAACTATGTTATATTGTTAGTTCAATTCATCTCGAATGAAATGAATACACTATGAATACACAGGTCGAAAACAGAGAGAGAGTGAGAAAGAGAAATTAAGCAGAGAACAGTTTCACTTCTATCGCGTGTGTACTCGATTTTTTTTATCTCAGATCAATTTTGCAGATCTGAATTTTTCTGTCAATACTATCAATACTATTTTCACAGACACGAAATTACAACAATACATACAAAGACAATCTGAGATCATGTGCCACTGGCACCTAACAATATCAAATTTCATATCATTAGCCCTATCAAGGTATTCGTTGGAGCGAGTTATTTTTCTGAAAAGCTGTTCGGAATATTTCTTCGATATTTTGTATCGCATCGTAACGTCGCGGAAGCTAATATGGTTCTAAAACCAGGAAACGAATGAAATAAAATCGTACAGACCTATCTACTTCTTCCAATAATTTCAAAAGTTTTTGAAAGGATATTACTCGGGCGCTTATTGATCAGAAACCCCTTTTACCTAACCATCAATTTGGGTTTAGAAGTAAACATTCGGATGGACCAAGTACATCGAATTACTTATGTAATTGAGAAGGCTTTCGATATAATTGTGAAGGCTCAGGCGTATTTTTTGACTTGTCGAAAGCTTTTGACAAGGTTTGGCATAGAGCAAGCGTCCTTGGACCGCTTTTGTACCTCCTATTTATACGTGATATCCCAACGAGGGGCTCAGTGGCGCGATGGTTGGTGCGATGAACTGCCGCGCAGGAGGTCTGGGTTCGATTCCCAGCCGTAGCAACACCTAAATGATTTTTCACTGGCCCTCCTCTCGTGATGATCTGACAAATCATCCGAGTAGTATCAATTGTCAAGAATAGCTTATCTCAACTTAGCCGTTCGGAGTCGGCATAAAACAGGAGGTCCCGCCATCGTGCAAGAAGTACACACGCACACATGAATGGTTGTGAGAAAGCTAGGCCCTGGGTACTAACGTGCCTGTTGCGCCAAAAAAATTTTTTTTTTGTATCCCAACGATACAGTAGTTGCAACGTTTGCTGATGATACTGCTATACTAGCAACTGGCACAACAATAGAGGAAACAAATATGAAATTACAAAATGCTCTTAACGAGGTTAATGAATGGACAAAATCCTGGCGGATTGCACTTAACGAAAGCAAATCGATTCATGTAGATTTTTTGTATAATGGGACAAATTATTTGTCTGTCGCGTTTCCAAATGAAGCAAAATATCTCGGTATGACACTCGATGCAAAATTAAAATGGAAGTCGTATGTAAAAAAGCAATGTGAAGAACTTAAAAATAAATACAGAAGTATACAACTATGTGGTTGTACCAGTGAAACAAATTTATACATTTTACAAACTTTTGAAAACAAAATGTTAAGATCTTCGTCAATGCGCCTTGGTACATAAAGAACGAAACGAAAGAGATCTGGGTATTCCTGCGGTTAAAGATGAAATGAAAATTTCGCACAAAAACATAAAAAACGTTTATTAGGACACGTTAACACAACGGTCCTCCAAATTCTTGATGAAACGAATTTATTGCGGCGTCTTCAAACAACTAAGCTCTTGGATTTGGCCCGATAATAACAAACTGCACTATAAATTGCAGAAAAAGCATGAACTCTCAAAAGAAAGTAACCTGCCAAACATTTCATTACTCGTGATGAAAAAAATTCCTAGATAAGTCGCATACTTTGCGCACGTGCTCATCGTGTCTATGAAGATTTCAACCAGCCCACAGAGAAAAATAATTAACAAATCATGAAATACAACATACAAACTGATGCAAGACGAGACCTCATGTGATTTGTCGATTAGTGTTTTTACGTGAAGCAAATAAAGTGATATCGCCGACAGCAAAAGCGATTGTATAAAATGAATAAATGTGTTAATGCAAATTTTATTTAGGCAATGGTAATACCTGGTCAAAGACTTCGTGAGTAGTAATGTACCAAACCAAACGGAACTAGAATTCCCATATAGGAAATCGACTTTGCACTTCAAATATTTTTAAAATAGTTCATTTTAAGTTATACTTTTGAAAAGGAAATTTGGTTTCATATTTCTAATTTTTTTAAAGTAATCGGTTTTGATTAGAAAAATGCTTGTTCTCTAATAAGCTCAGCCGCAGGTGCCAGATTGACAGTTCTTAACATTCCCTCAACAGTCACGTGAGTGCAAACACAATACCGAAAACTCAAAAAATGTTAACAAAAATAATAACAATTTTTTTCTCCAAATTGTGTACACAATATATCTTCGAATAATTTATGTACATATATTAAATATTCATGTAGAGAAAAACAAATAGAATTTCAACGAAAAAAAATTGTTTTATGGTATGGTTGATTTCCTTTCAAAAAAATGATTATTTCCTCCTTTTCCAGAGTTTTGTACACAAATTAAAAACAAACCAATTTTGTTTGGGAATTTCTTATACTGAAAACCTGCCCCGGAATTCAATAAAACCGAGTTGAAATAAAAAACTAAATGCAAGCGAATCCGAAATAGATATTGAATTAGCCAATATAACGCTATTTAACTCGGTATGCGCCTTCATGGCGCTAGAGTAGAAAACGATCTCAAGAAATTTTACTTGAAACCCTTGTTCACGCCGGACTTTGAGACCACTTAGGAAATCCAAATGGATATTTCAGATACACACTATCCTGCTGAAAGGTGGAACATAAAACATATTTATAGCATAAATTACCTATAAACGCGTTTTTGTATCAAACAACAATGGAATTAAAAAATTCGTTAACTTAATATTAAAATATATATATCTATGATTAAATTTGCATTTATATGTATATGATATTCACTTACCACATAAAGATGTTCTTAAACGCATTTTCGTTTGAGCATGAGCCACACATCATAGTTGTTACACCAGTAAGGCCTTTTGGAGCAACAGGCATCAGAACTGATTTTAATTTGTCTGGCCAATCCTTTCCTGGAAATACCCCTAGTGCAGGTCGATTCACCAACGCTATAGTAAAGAGGATTCATTAATATTTACACGATCCGTATGTTGTTCAAGTATATTACGAACTTTTAAGGTTGTGATCATTTCGAAATACGTTTAATAGTCGTTGGTGATTGTATCCCAGTGGAACTGACGAGATTTGTGTGTATGTGTCAAGCAAAACATTGTCATCAACATCAACAATGTAATTTCCTACTGACTTGTCATAGTCCGCAAAGAATTGTACAGAACCTGCATTCTGTAATAAGAACAAATAAATAAATAATTGATTTGATATTAAAATAAATATGTTGGATTAGGGGAAGTTTACTTCTGGGTGCTTGAAAGTGAAAGCGAAATAAATATTTGGTCCATTCGGGTACTTTGGTGCAAAGAAAACAAAACTCTCTTATATCGGGAGAAAATTCATGCACGAAAAGTTGAAACATGAAAATAAGTTGACATATTATAAAATTTATGACATATTATAAAATTGCTTCAAAAATTCTCCTTTTAATATTAATAAATATATGTAAAGATTATATATTACAATTCATACACTTTTAATTCCTACGTCTTTAAATTTCAGTACACTAAGATTGGAATCAGCTAAGTTTATTTGTTGTGAGTGACAAATTATTAGATGGGTTGGGTATGCTTTCCCTAATAAGAATCCCCAAACCCGAAATCCCCAATAAATTAATTTCAATATCAAATAAAAAGAAATAGGTAATGTTATAAAATCTGATTGCACTGCCCGAATACACCCTTGTATGGGAACAGTTCCATCCGCGGTACTCGATGCACCCACCGGAATGGTTGCAATTTGGTATCTGTCAACACCACTTCTCGAACAATCAAGAAATCGTTATTAGGTATTTGACTTCGAATAAGTGTGATTGAATTGTTGAACGAGAATAAAGTCATAACCATTTTGTAAATAACAGAATTCTAGAAATAAGAAAGTGTTTAAATAAATTATTGCTGAACATAAAACAGAAACGCGTTTTATGTTCAGCATGCTTCATCCAGCAGTAATAACAAATTAAACAAGATAAGGATTTATTAATGAATACAAAACAAAAGAGAAAAAATGATAAAAAATAATAATAGGTGTCATTTTTTTAAATTTTGATGTAAACGCAAAACAAAAAAACATAACTTAACTTCATTTGTGCATACATAAAACTGTTAACCGTTATCGCAATTCACAGTACTTAAGAGAGCATTGTAAAATTTGCCGATTTCTTAAAGATTTTGTAGAAAAAAGATTTTTTGGAGATTTTTTTAATAAATATTTTGTCTATGGAGATAATGTCTACTTGGATTCATATTTTTATACCCTATCCCATAGGGGGGTATATTAGTTTTGATACTTAGTTTGTAACATAGAGAAATAATTTAGCTACATATACCTCAAAGTATATGGATCGACTCAAAACCCACGCCCCCTTTTTAGGAAAACGTATTTTTTGGCCAAACCGTATAGAATTTTAAAAAAGTGTCTGAGCAGCATATTTAGAGAATCGTAATATCTATATTTCGTCAATATTAAGTTTTTTGCCACGCCCACTTTTTGGGAGCGTTTTTTATAAAAAACGTTTTCTGGTCAAATTTTAAAATTTTCAAAAAAAAATTTGATGTACAATCATTGGTAGTATTAATATGAACATTTCGTCCATAGACCATTTTAACCCACGCCCACCTTTTGGGGGAGTTTTCTTACAAAAAACATTTGTATGCCCTGCCCCAAGGCATATGCAATAGAAAAACGTTGTTCTTCGTCGAACCATAAAAGAATTATATAAACCTTCTGAACAATATGTTGTGACAACGACATTTTCAATACTTTATGCCCATAAAGACCACATTTTGGGGATATTAATTTTAAGGATGGGATGGGATAGGGTATTAAACGATCCGCACTGCGGATTGTAGCCTTCTCATATGTTTTTTTTTTGGATTTTGTTCAGTTGACATATTGTCGGGGGATTTCGTACCGCTCTCTAATTAGATAATCCAATAAAATTCACAACAATGTGGCTAGTCTCTGCTGGCAGAGATTATTCACGTCTGCTGGCAGAGATTATTTCATCCTGCCTGCATAGATTAAATGATTTTCTTTAAAACTGAAAATAAACGAAGATTGAATCGCTAACTTAACACTTTCACTGAGTGTTCAAATTTCTGGAGTAATGTTCATTTTAAACAAATATAAAAACAAAAATTTGATTTCAATAATAACAAAATAAAAGCTTTAATTAATAGCAACATATCAAAATAAAAATAAAAACTAAATAAAACTTAATTTAAAAATTGAAAATTTTTAATTTTTAAAAGAATTACAAATAAAACTAAAAAAGTGCACTAAATGTTTGGGGCATAGTAAAAATCTTTTTATTAAAACTTAAAGCGGCCCTTACACGGTCAATAAATTGACGTCATGCATCGTGTATGTGTGGATTGACGCTACCCCTTACACAGTTCAATCGATTGATGTGAAATTGTTAGTTTTTGTTTTCTCTTCCGCAACCCAAAACGCAGTGAAGTAAATATGTCAATCCAACTCTTATACACATCAATCAGCAGGGCGTTCATCGTGCAAAATAAAACTTGCTTTAATTTTCGTCAATCAGCAATAACTGATTAGTGATTAGTTAGTGATTGTCAATCGATTAACCGTGTAAAGGCCGCAGGCCCAAAAACTGCTGTCTCCGCTAGCAGTTCTGAGTCGATTCGTATACTTTACGATGTGTCTAAATTGTTTCTCTATGTTACAAAATGTGTAAATCTTAACTCATATACCCCTACGGTACAGGGTTTAATAAGCAATTTTTTTTAGACTATCAATGCTTAATACAAGCAGAATCTACTAGTAGAGATTCGCCACAAGTGCAAGTGTTAGTAAAACAAAACAAAACCGATCACCAGATGATATATAATGTTCTTTATCACTAACAAAAACCACTTACGAAATTATATAATAATAAAGACATGCTTAGCTTAATTAAATACTAATTTAGTTAAAACATCACAAACTACAGCTAAATGTTTTTTTAACTGTGGTTCTAATATACAGTTTCGCAAGTTACTATTTAGACTACTTTTTGAAGTGCAATTTAATTACATTGCCATTTTCGTTATCAAGTCTAATCATACGACGAATGGGCTTATGCATATACCATAGTTACCTGTTTGCTTGTCACACAGACGAAAGCAACTAAAAGATCAGGAGCGTCGATTTATTCGGATAATAGTTGGTATAAGAAAAAGATGTCACTGACAAGTCTACGTAAAGACAAAGGTAAAAGTTCCAGCAGTTTTATTTGACTCATATAGGGAGGCATATTTTATAGATCATCCATGGAAGTCGTCTTAATGTAAATCGAATGAACTTTCGTTGAACTGCCTCGATGTTATTCAAATAAATATCATAGTAGGGTGCCCAAATTTGTGAGGCATAATACAAATGAGGATGAACGAGACAATTTTATAATGAAAGAGTGACATAACGTTCATTCAATTTTGTTGACCATCTTTTTTTTATTGTTTAATTCATTAGAACTTTTGTCCAATTATTTGTATAATTTATCTAAATATTTGTATTGAAGAAAGATGTGCAATTGAATCCTAAATTTGTTAGAAAAAGAATTTATTTTTCGTATGCAAAACATTTTTGCTAAACTTGTTAGTCTATTCACATAATTTTTATCAAACGTAACATTACGATGATCGATGATGATGATTTCTGCAATTATGTTCATTTGTCGTTTTTAGCCAGTGAGTGATTTTTGACCGTATGGTGTTTAGTGTAATTCAATGTTATAGTTAAGATACCAAATGCATCGCATAGCATAAGTTGATAAGATTTTATTATTGTTTAATAATTCATTAGCTCGACTAATGGATTGTGTCCAATTAATTGTAATTTATGTTTAGGTCGGTCAGACCCGAATATTGTTTATATGGGTCAGAATCATAAATAAGAATTTTCTCTTAAAATTGTGAGATATAGTTTAAGATATTTTGTATAAATACGAATTGAATTTGAAATAAAATGCAGACTTGATCTTTATCTTGGCTCAATACAAACTAAGGCACTTTTGCCATATTTTATTAGCGTGCTGAGCTTTATGCAGCATTCTAATGCATTCATTTTATATGTACTATTTTCTCCAAATCTTCGTTGACACATAAGGCACCATGATCAACTAGCCCAAGAGGACGGCTGAAGTACAATTGTACGTCATCAGCAAAGAACAATTCATAATTTTAGATAGAAGCTCATCAACGTTCATCGAAAACAATTGAGGGTAAAGTATGGAACCTTGGGGGACGCCGGTAGCATTAGGTAGAATTGGATAACTTGTCACCGACTATATCAGCCTGTTTTCTATTAGTTAAATAGGAAAAAAGTGATTTAGCAGCGCATGACAAAATGTTATATTGCTGCATAAGCTTTTCACATAAATTGACAAGGTTGACAGCGTCGAAAGCCTTTGAAAAAGCAAGCAAGACTAGAAAAGTTACTTCATTCCTATCCAACGCCTGCCTTATATCATCAGTAACACTCAACAATGCTGTGATACAGCTGTGTTTTTCACGAAATCCGGATTGCTTTGAAGTGAGCATGTTGTTTGCAGTTAGATAAGCACTGATTTGTTTTTGAAGAATTCTTTCAAAAGCTTTCGACAAAAAGGCCAAATTTGAGACCGGTCTAAACTCATCACCTTTCGCGTTTTAGGGATAGGTACAACTTTTTCCAATTTCCACTGATTTTGAAACTCGCCCGACATTAAAATTGTACTATAAACAGGAATGCGATGTATGGTAGAACTATTGGTAAAATCATTTTTAGGGACGAGGGGTGAATTTCATCTAGCTCAACAGCATTAGACCTTATAGACAGCACACTTTCAACAATATCAGCACTATCCACAGCTTGAAAACCAAAACCATCTTGGCGATTCAACTGATCCGCAAGCGAATTTTGTACTAAACAGTAGTGGCAATGACAAATTGTATGTTAAGCATATTACCATCGACATTATCGGTACGTTCACCTCTTGACTTACCTTTGCCTATATTGCGTAAATTATTCCATAGTTGACGCCCGCTTAAGGATGTACTTTGTTGGTTGGAGTATACTTGGGATTTTACCTTGCGAATTTCCGCAACCACTTTATTACGAAGTGAACAGTACGTCCTTCTTAACGCATCTAACCGGCAGCGTTTCCAGAGATGGTATGCTTCGTCACGTTGATGCATTAAGGACCTTATATTGCGTGTAAACCAAGACTTATCACTCGTTTTTATGATTTTTGTTTTTAAGGGAACATGAGTGTTAAATATATTTTATTTTTTTAATATTTAGTATTTTCAGTTTAAAACTGAAACTGCTCATTTGACGGTGGCAAAAAAAAATGTTATCCCAATTTGTTCATCTTGTGTGTACTTCAAAACTGTCAAGATCAGTACAGTGAAAATCACGAGATGTAACCGTTTTACTAATGTTTTTAATATTGAAATTCAGTATTAAGAAAATAATGTCGTGTTTCGAAAACGCAGGCGCAGACAGCAGGTCGTACAAAACCGCTTTACTCATATCACTCACGTCTATAAAAGTGTAGCGTCACCGCCAAAAAAGTGGGTTGGAGTGGTAGTACTAACTGGTCGTAAACTAAAAGTAAGCATGATTTTGTTAAGCAAATTGGAAGTCAACAGATTAAATTAAAATCACCACATAGAATTATATTAGAGGAACCCAAAAATATTTCCTCAAGAAGTTTTAACAATGGTGATAAATCGATGTTTCAATTTGGTCCATATATTGCACCGACTAGGAGTGTGTCCTCATTGTCTACAAGTCCAGCAACAGATGAAAGCTTGAGGTAACATTTTATAGTAGCTTTGACATATATTGCTACTCCCCTTTAATACGCTCTTTCCTATTGAAACGAAAAAGACGGTAGCCCTCTAGGCAACAAATCTTGTCATTCAAGTCATCCTTAAACTAAGTTTCGGTAACACAAATTACATCGAAATCGATCCTACAAATAAATCCCCGTTAAGTATAAACTGAAGAGAGTTGTTTATGTTTTTTTAGTTCGATTGCATGTTGAAATAAACACCTGTTCTGCTGGGATAAGCTTTCCCGTATGAACGATCAACGTTCGTTGATCTGGTAAGGAAACCGTGTGCTGGCTATAGTGGCATTTCGTTCCATAGCGAAGTCAATCAAAGTACATTGCTGTTGTCGTGTAGGCTGTGTTTTTTTAAATATTAGTCATAACCAAACATAGGTTTTTTTTTATAAAAATGTTCATCATAACCAAACTTAGGTCCTTACGAAAAGAAAAATTGAACACGCCCACTTTTACGTCGACTTTTTTTGATTTACCTAAAATCGGAGAACGGCCTAACCACTTTTTATTAAATTTTTTAGGGAAAAGAAATTGAATACGGCCATTTGTACCCCACTTTTTTCATATATGTATCTGAAACCGATGAACTAGATATATGACCGATTTGGGTAATTTGTAAAAGTCCACAAGAAACGACAAGTTACAAATGAATGTGCATATCAATAAAAATCAAACGTGGAACATTCCCAAGAACAGTGCGATGGCCAAAGCTTTGAAGAAAAGGAAACTGATCGTTTGGAATGAGTGTGCGCATAAAATGTCTTTGGGGGCATTAGAAAAAACGATGCAGGATTCACGAAACAATCCTGACGGCTTAGTAGTGCGATAATTCTGTTGGCAGATGTTTTCGGCAAACATTGCCGTTAATTCTACGGTCAACGCCCATCAAGTTTATGCATGTTTGAAGTCGTCCATTTTGTCATATTGCGTATTTGTGGCATTAGGGTCCAGTTAAAGCTACCAAAGGCAAAGCAAAGGCCTAATTGGAAATTCTATTTAACTTATTGCGAATTTTTTATTATTAGTTATGCATTTTAAAACAATATTGTTCAAAAATATTTCAATTTTTGATTAATGTTTTCGCAGAAAATCATTTTTTTATTTTTCAATGATCAAGAATCATTTTTCTGAAATAATATTTTTAAGTTTAGCCACATAAAGCCGAATTTTCCAATGATTCCTATAACCACCTACCTCAGAAATATGTCATTCATGTTTATTCCAATAAAGTTGTTCAATGATAGCTATAACTGTATGTCGCCTGTTCCCGTGTCGGAACACCATCAGCATTATTTCATAAAGTATACCAATGGACGAAATTATATCACAGCAAAGCTATCGAAAGATGTTTTTATTTATTTTGATTTTTATTTATATTGATTAGTTACCTGAATATCGATTTATCAATCAGAATGTAACCAAAACCCCTTCAGTTTCCGTGTAATTGAAAATGTAAATACCCTAAACGCATATAAATACAAATGATCATTCAAAAAATACGTTTTAAAATTTGAAGGCAATACAACGTTTGCCGGTTCAGCTAATAAATAATCAAAATAAATCTATATATATATAAAAATGAAACCCGTTTTCCGTTGTCACGACATAACATGAAAACGGCTTGACCGATTTGGCTGATTTTTTTTGATTTTGTAGTTTTCTAATACTCTGTACAAGGTTCTTACGGAAAAAATTATTGAGAAAATCTCTCAGGTCAGCTTTGAGAAAATAAATACTACTAACACTAAAATACTATTACGACCCTAAAACGAAACAGTACCCGGGCGAAGCCGGGCCGGGCAGCTAGTAATAAATAAACAAATAATAAAACGCGTATCAAAAACTTTATATGGACGAAATATAGTTATTAAGATTGTCTAAATATCTTGCCCAGATAATTTTTAAAAATTCTTTACGGTCAAAAACGTAGTTCTAAAATTACTATCGGCGGATTTTAACAAATTTTACACTTGTTCTTCTGGGAGCAACAGAGAGTACTTGTACCAATTTCAACATTCTAGCTCAAAAATTAAGATCCAAAAACTGGTGACGTACGGACGGACAGGCATAGCTAAATTGAGTCAGCTAGCGATTCTTAGTCGATCCATATACTTTAAGGTGATGTAGGCGTAATATCGAATGACTTTCATAGTTTGGTCAAATTATAGAAATCACTTACATTTATTTGGTTAGCGATGTGAAAACTTAAAAGATAAACATTATACAGAACTATGATTATAAGAATTGGTATAAATGTAAATTATAATGGTTTTACGTTTAGTTGCAAAAATTTAAAAATTTGGAGTTGAGATTTTTACAAATTCGTATATTCAATCCAAAAAGTAGTTTTCAAAATTTATTTCTGCCTTTCATGTTTTTGGAATTGGAATTCTAACCAAAAAAATAACGGTAGATATATCCCATATAACTTTGTTGATGGAAGTTAATACCAAAGGTTAAACACGTAACTAGAAGAACATTGTATAGGCAGTTTTTTTTCAAAAGTATACATAGCAGTTCTTTTGATAATGAATTATTTCTAAAAAAAATGACCGCGTTGATATATAGAACAATTTTTTTTTATTTTTTTGCTACAAGTTTTTTATATGTTGATTTTCTCGATAAAGGTTTTTGTTTAAAATCTATAGGTAAAATGGACGTCTTTAGCGGAATACCGAATACTACAAGGTAACACGAAAAGTCAGCTATCCGCCGACATAACGGATTCCGATGGCAAGTGATCGTCGCCGCCGGATATGGCTTACGTTAGTTGCAAGATCGGCACATCGTTCGAGTGTCACGTCGTCAGGGCATGGATAAGTTGTTCTAGATTTTATATTTTCATGACAAAGGTTTTGTTTAAAATCTATAGGTAAAATGGACGTCTTTAGCGGAATACCGAATACTACAAGGTAACACGAAAAGTCAGCTATCCGCCGACATAACGGATTCCGATGGCAAGTGATCGTCGCCGCCGGATATGGCTTACGTTAGTTGCAAGATCGGCACATCGTTCGTGTGTCACGTCGTCAGGGCATGGATAAGTTGTTCTAGATTTTATATTTTCATGATAAAAAAGTTTATTCTTATAAAAGCCTTACATCGACGGTAAACTATTTCCCTTACAAGCGTTATCTCTTTCATTAAAAAGTCAAACAAGGAAAACAATGACAGATTTTATATGACGGAAGAACTAACTTATGTTTTTATTGCTTTAAAACATAAAAATAAATTGTTTAAAGTGAAACACAATTTATATATTTATAAGAATGCTAATAATAAAAATTTAAATTCAAATAGTGCAATTGAAATTCAGTGTTATTGCAAAGTGTGATCATAAATGCGATTGTAAAGTGAACAACAGAAAGTATTCTATTCAATTAAAAACAAGTTGATAAGCTTTCGTATAGTATAGATTATTAAGTCCCACTTTTCTCAAACAGCAACACCTTTTAATATTTTTATTTGATTATTTTTTTCAGTTATGATTATGGACTGAATTGTGTGCAAAAATTATCAAACGAAAAATCCCCAAGAGTGATTTTCCCTTCATACAAGTTTTATAGCTGACATACATTTTCTAGTTGAAACTGACTTTGTCACGAAGTACCCTATTACCTGCATGCTTTCGCAGCATATTTTATTTATTTATTTATTTTATGCTAAATAAAAAGTGGTAGCTTATGTCGAATTGGTTTTGGATGCGGCATAAGGAATTTCTGATATTTTCTCGTTTTGGGGAAAACCGCCTGGGAGTACAGTTTTAAGGTCCAGTTAATGCTATCATTAAAAAGCCTCATTGGGAATTATCTTTTACTTCTGCCGCTTTTTTATAAAATCAATCATTGGCGACTTTTTGTCAAAAGGAAGCTCTTGAATTTTCAAACAACATTATTCAAAAATATTTTAAATTTTAATTCAATTTTCTTATAAAAAATAAATGTTCTTTGTTTTTATTATTTAATAATCCGAATGGTGTGCTATTTCCCCGCCACATGTGAACACTGGTAATGACAAATAATCCACTAGTGTGCTTTCCATCTCTCAAACTAATCAATAGATACAAATGTCAAAAATTAGCCATTTCGTAACTACGAAAATGATTATCACTGAGAAGGTAGTCCAGACCTCATGAGCAATCGCTGAATAACCTCTGTGATTTGTCGATTATTGTTTTACGTAAAGCAAATAAAGTGATATCACCGACAGTAAAAACGACTATTGATCTTACGTGATGCAAGATGTACCGTCGAATTTCGAAGCACCATCATTGGTAATATTAATATGAACATATCGTCTATATACCGTTTTTACACACGCCTACTTTTTGGGGCGTTTTAATATAAAAAAAAAACATTTTTATAAACTATCCCATAACATATACATGAGAAAAACCTTGTCTTTTGTAGAATCATAAAATTGTTTTGTAAATTGTCTGTACAACTTGTTGTGACATTGTCAATTTTTATATCTAACCCCCATCACTTTTTTAGGATATTAATTTTAAGTATTGGATGGGATAGGGTATTCAACGATCCGCACAGCGGATTGTAGCCTTCTCATATGTTTTTTATCTCAGATCGATTTCGCAAATCTGGATTTTTCGGCAGATTTAGCCCTCCCTGCCCTAACTAGATAACTGAAAATTTGACTAGAGTGATTTGATTTATTATTATTTCGGTTGTGAAAAACTATTATTAATCATTAAAACTGTAGCAGTTCTATGTGAGATATAAATTAAATCAAGAACAAACAATCTATGTGACTTGAAACTTGACAGCTACACCGATACTAACTTCACAGACACGAAATTTCAGCCATACAAAGACAAAAAAATCAATCTGAGATCGTGTTCATTTGAAACTAAAAATCATCAAATTGAGTTCCGGAACTGGGCCATTGTAATAGAATTTATGTCGAGTAATAGGGTATTCATGCAACGTTTTTCTCACAGGAATTGGGTGCGTAAACTGAGATGGTAAACGTTGTAAACTTTTGAAATGTTATTTTGACATTAGGGGTATTCCTGCAACGTCGGAAAGTCGTCGTAAACGTTGTAAACGTGATAAAATTACGACGTGATAAATGAACTGTCAAAATTTGTATGGGAAATCTTTTCTAACAATATCGGAATTTTCTCACAGGAATTGGGTGCGTAAACTGAGGTGGTAAACGTTGTAAACTTTTGAAATGCTATTTTGACATATAATCAGTCACTTTCACACATCAAACGTATGCGCTAAACTGAAAATAGGTAATTATCGAGAAGGAAAAGAGAACAATTAGAACAAAATTCTATTTATAAATAAATTACTAAAATGAGATTGAATTCAGTGTGTTACCGCATTATTTAGTGGTGCAGTTTTAGGGTCGTTCATGAAACGTCGTCGTAAAATTATAATCTTTCGCACGTAATAAAATTACGACGTTGCATGAATACCCCTATTTAATCAGTCTCTTTCACACATCAAACGTTGCGCTAAGCTGAAAAAAATTGTCGAGAGCGGAAAGAGAACAATATGAACAAGATATTATCAATTAATAAATTACTAAAATGAGATTGAATTCAGTGGGTCACCGCATTATTCATTGGTGCATTTTAGGGTCGTTCTAAAACATCGTCGTAAAATTACAATCTTTCGCACGTAATAAAATTACGACGTTGCATGAATACCCTTATATGTTCTTTCTACATTCAACAAATTCAATTTGAAATTGGTACGTAAATCGTCGACTGCAGCTTTTGTGCTTGTAGTTTGTGCCAAGTAGATATTGTATTAATATAGGTATGAAGAACACCTAAAACAGTGTTATTAAAACCAATGCTGTACATATATTTACTGTATGTATTGATAACAACTTTAAAGTCTATTGTATTTATCTCTTTAAGAGGCTACTTTATTGTATGTTCACTAATGCACCTGGGTAATTTAACCGAATATACATGTATTATAACAATTATATAGTGTGCGTAGAACATATATTTTAGTTTATATATAATAATCAAAATTGAATAGAAATCATGAAATATTTTTTTTTAATTTGACATACCTGTACGGAGTTTAAACTCTCTATTAGTTTTAACGAATTTGGTCCTGGAATATTTTTAGTACAAACCCTTGGAGCTTTTGGTTCACTAATTGTTGACAGGGGTCGAATTAAAGTACAAACTGCAAGAAATTATTGAATTTATGTAGCTAGAATATTACACTTTTCAATTATTAAGCAAAATTTTAATTGTGTTACCTTTTGGCACATATTTGAAAGGAAAATATCTAATATCACTTATAAAACTCATATTTTCAATTTGTTTAGTGTATGGCGTGAATCAATGCCTATTCAAACCGAACTATGAACAAAATTTGGCTTCCGTCAATATTATTCAATTGTTATACACATACAAACACTAACACGTTTGATAGACGTACCTAATTGAAAACGAGTTTGCGCAGTTATTTTTTATCAACCATGTATAACACATATCATAAGATAATATATAAATTCAAATTGATAACAATAACACCATTTTAGCATCTGCGTTTGTTCAAATATTGGTATATTAATATATACGTATATATACATATACATATATATATATTCAAATTATTGTTTTGTTATTTAGAGTACGTTTCAGGTTTTTGTTCTTGTACCTACGATATTAACAAATTGATTTAAATTATTAGTAGTAGTTATGTAAGTACTAGTTAGTTATTAGTAGTTAGTTAGTTAGTGTGTGTAACTATGGTGTAAGCATAAGAGTCTGTATGATACAAAGTTAAGTGCACGAATTTCACTGCGTGGTATTAAGGTGTGTACGAACCAACAATAACTTTGTGAAACATTTATCCCTCAGAGATTTGTCTCGTCGGCCTAAGCTGAGATTTTTGTATTGAGCGGAACAGCATCTCAGCAGAGGTTAAATTTTTAACTAAAAAAAATATTTCCTTCGCAGCATATAATGTTGATGAATATAATATTCGCAGCATAAATTATGGATGAATTATTTCCATAATACCTCCAAATCTATAAGCTGTACTCTTTAACTGAAAGGGTGAGGAGATAAATACAACAAATTTTAGTATCAGCAAATTAAAACAAACGATTGGTGGGTGCACGACTGGGCTGCATGCAATTTCTCTTTCACTGTGCGGTAGACGTAAGAGCTAATTCCAACCATGCTAGAATTTGACGATTTGCATAGTTTGACCAAAATACAAAAATATATAAATATTGTGGAACTGCGATTATTACAACTTTTGTAATGGAATTTGAAGGAATCGTTGTCCATGTGAATTATAAGGGGTGACCAGTCAAGACTCAAGAGAAATTTTTTTGAAAAGGGGTTTTTTGACAGATAGCGCGTGAGTCATGTCAAGTTTCCATGTGTTTTTTTATTCAGTATTCATTGATATTTCATCATGAATAGACTTACTCCCGAACAACGTTTGCAAATCGTCATCGTTTCATGAATGAGCTCTCGAGGGACATTATTTCTCTAGAGAATCGGCTGCAGTTTCCCTAACGTCTGCTGGTGATGTCATTTTGAGGGATTTATTCCTTTTTGAGGGATTTTCTGTGAATTTTAATATTTCCGAGGGATAAAGGGACATTTTAGCTATTATGGGGATTTTCTTTCATAGTAACAAATTTCATACAATAACGATTTTAAAACACTAGTGAACCGAACCCTAAGGGTTAAGACAATACTTTCTAGTGATACAGCTCTGAAACCAAAGCATATATATTATTTCTAAAATATATTTTAAACTTCTTAAGTGAATTCAACGTACTTTTTCAGTCCAAAGATATCTTAATTCATTTGCAAAATTTCATAAAGCCAGAATATTTAACTATTGATATCGACATAAGTGACAATTCGCTACAATTAGTTAAAAATGATATTTATTTAGGCCTGTCTTGTGATTCACATATATCCACTCTAAATCAAGGCGAACGATTAATTGTTATAAAAAATGCATTCAAATTTTACATATCTGCAGCTTATGATATAAAAAAAGAATGCCACTTCAGAGTGATATATATGATGAGATGGAATGTGTGTATGTATGTATGGATGTATGTCCAAATATCATTTAAAATTCCAAATTATTCACCAAAAAGGGATAAAGTCCATCGAAAAGGGATTTTTTAACGGTTGATCTGGGATATTCCATCATAACCTTCTGGAACACTAGTCTTTTTAAAAAGTGTGAATTCAAAGAGACTTCATTAACTCTCACAGCAACATATCTAAATTTTATGGGGTCCTCATTCCTGTGAGTTCCAAACTCTAGGCCATTCTTGTTTCAACTCGTCATCTGATGTGTTCCTAGAATAATACTTGGCTACCAATTCACGCATATGCTAGATTTTCCGCTCAACTAAGGATTTAGAGACAACGACTTCTCCATTAGCTCATTAGCATGAACATCTATCTGCCTGGCATACAAAATCTCCCATGGGAGGTCGCACTTGATGATCCATTGGTCAAAATTAAAAAAAAAAAACATACATCTAAATGTACGGCTAACTCAAATTCAAAATATATATATTATATTTCATTCAAATTTTCATTAATATCATCACCGTCGTACTTGAGAAATCTGTCTTTTTCTAAACTACCGCTGTCCTTTGGTGGCCGACTGCGGTGTTGAAAATTAAATAAATCAAACGCACAGTTAAGGTAGTATCGATTAATTTTATTTCTAACGAGTAGGTTGATTATCACTTTGATCTCTTAACCATAATTTCATTTTTAATCACCACAGTTTGAACTTCCACAATCGTCCGCTCCAAGTTAGTGTCTTTTGTGAAAGACAGCCAGAAATTATACCTCGTGAAGAGTGCAAACTGCGGCAAGTAAGTTCATGTTGTTTGTTGAACTCTCTGATAGATGTCGTTGCTGCGTAAGTGGGGTAAAGTTCTGTTTCTTTAGTTGTTTTTGATGTTCTTCTAAGGGCGTTCTACAACATTTGGATTTTTGTCGAAAAACTACGTATGACATCTTATACTAGATACATGTAGAAGCTAATTTATTCATGGACAGAGTCGTTTTTGAGATAATTGTGTTTAAAGAAAACCTTTATATGGGAGGTCGTTTTAAGTGTTAGGAGTGCGGTTCCAAAAACCTTTTCGTGAGACATCCAACAACGCTCATAGACGGAATTTTAGTTAAATTGACCAAGTAATTCAGGATTCAGCGCCAATAGATTCCAGACTCCAGACTTGTTCGTCTCAAACAAGTGTATCCTCAGTTTCGCTTTCGTAACAATGTAACCGATCCAGATGGACTACATTTAATTTTCCACGTAGCCCTTTCTGTATACGGTAGACAACGTCGTTTATGCGTTTCACAATTTTATAGGCGATATTCCTTGTTTACGTTGATGATTATATAGCCACACTGAATCTTCTTCCTGAAAAACCGTTCTCTTGCAGACAGCCAGAAGAATCACTGTCTCACTTTGTCTAAAGTCTTATTGATGTCCTCCCGATACTCAACCATGTAGCTCCCATAGTACATCGTTGACCATGGACCGTGGAACGACAAGCTGTGTTACAAAGGACGTTCCGTCGGAGGACCCCCATTTTCTTCTCAAGACACCACCCTGGACGTGAAGAGAATCCCATTGTTGCCCAATACGCCTTAAGAGTTGGACTACAATCCGAAATTTCTTGCCAATGTGGTTTCTTCATGTAAGAATCGGTTCGATGTCAGGGTCTTCCATCTGTGCTTCTCTGATCTTTTCAGTCGTCCAACCGTTGTTGGGCTCGGCTCTTATCCGCTGGGTGGAGAAGAACTCATTCTCCTCTTGGCGGGTGCAGTGCTTGCAGTTTATTCCGCATGGTCGACGAGACAGTGCGTCAGCGTTAGAGTGCAGGGTGCCCTTACTGGTCTGGACAGAACCTTGCTGTCCCTCGTGTACTTGGATAAAACGGCTCCAATTCCAAAATTACTTGCGTCGGTATCCACAATGAAGGTCTTTTCACCGTCGGAACATGCTAGTTCCGGGGCTTCACATAGCTGGTGTTTAAGTCTTTGAAAAGCATTTTTACACTCACTTGACAATTTAAATTGCTTTCCTTTCTCCGTGAGTTGATGTAAGCTCTTAGCAATGCCAGCAAAATCACTTGCAAACCGCCGATAGTAAGTCGCAAGTCCTAGCAAGCTCCTCAGTGGATGTTTCTCCTGGGGGAGCGGCCAATTTTTCATAGCTTTAATCTTTTCGGTATCGGTCCTCACTCCACTAGTCGAGATAATGTGTCCCAAGAATCGAACTTTGGATCTGAAGAGTGCATACTTCTTGGGATTAATCTTCAAATGGGCACTCCGAAGTCTTATGAATACCTCCCGCAAGTTGTTTTGGTGTTCTTCAAATGATTTTGCCACGAAAATTACATCATTCAGGTACACCAGACTGATTTTCCACGTTAATCCTAGCAAAACACACTCCATCAGTCGCTCAAAAGTTGCAGGAGCGTTGCACAAACCAAATTTCATCACGTTGAACTGCCACATGCCATTTCTGTGGTGAAGGTCGTCTTCTCCCTGTCCTTAGAGTGAATCTGCACTTGCCAGTAGCCGCTCTTCAGATTCAGTGTGGAAAACAATTGGGACTCCTTTAGAGTATCGAGTGTGTCATCAATCCTAGGTAGAGCGTAACTGTCCTTCTTGGCAACATCGTTGAGCCGCCGATAGTCAACGCAGAACGGGGTACTGACATCTTTCTTTTTAAGCAGTACCACTGGTAATACCCACGGACTATTGGAGTTTTCTATCAGTCCGGTCCCTCTCCATCGTCGCAACCATTTCTGCAACTTCAGCCTGCTTGGCTAATGGCAGACGCCTTGCAGGCTGATGAATTGGTCTAGCATCTCCAGTGTTGGTTTGGTGCTGCACCAAGTGTGTCCGGCCATATTTTCCATCCTCTGCAGTGAATACATCAACAAATTCTTCAATCAGATTTTTCGCACGAATTTGCTGCTACTGGTTCAGCTTGCATGAGTTGAGAATCGATATGGTCTGGTGTGTGGTCTGGTGTTTAAGACTTTTATTGGAAAAATGTTATTCTTTGTTTCCACCAACATTTTTCCAACGATATAATTTTAAGAATTATCGTTTGCTTCTGGTTCAACGAGTAGCAATCGGTGGCTCCCAGGATCACCCTCCAGCTTAACCCATATAACAGTTTCTGATGACGGTGGTAGGACTAGCAGCCAAGACTCCCGGACGAAGTCTTTTCGGATAATGGAAGCAGTAGCTCCAGTATCGATTGTAGCCGCAAGTTATTTCCTGCCGATGGTCCTAGTTTGGGATACTTGGATTGTGGTCCTGGGGTTCATAACAGCAGGTCGATTGTTGTCACTGTCAGATGCTTTGCCACCTAGTTGATGATCTCTTCACCAGTGTTTGGATAAGACAAATGTGCTAGGCGTTCAAGCTCTGCTGCACAGCTAAACTCGATTCACTTCTAACATGTGGTCATCCCCAAACCGCATCTCAATTGCTTTCACGATAGCGTCGTAGTTGCGTTGATTGTCAACGGAAATGGTTTGCAACAGCTCCGCAGCTGGATCACGCAAAGGCAGTGTAAGTGCGATGGCTTTTTAATCGTCCACACATCCTATGGTCATGGCAGCAGCTTCGAATTGTTTCTTATAAACTGACCATTGCGTCTGACCGTCGCAAGTTGTAGTCTTCAATTCCTTCAATTGTGTGTTTGTGTTTCTTAACAATTTTAAGTTCTTTCTGTTCCATTGCTGCTACATAATTTTCTACTTTCCCAACAGCCATTAATGTTGTTTCGACTTTTTCAAATCGACTATCAATCACCGTGAACTTTGACTGGAGGACATTATCAAACCTTTTACCCTGTTCTTCGAATTGCTTCTCGAGCTGCAGGCGCTGTTTTTCCATTTGCTGTCACTGTTCATCGAGCTGCTTGCTTTGAGCTTCTTACTGCGGGCGCTGTTCCTCTCGTAGTTGTTCCAATTTGTTGTTTTGTTCTTCTACAGAATTCTCCAAATTCAGCCTCCAGAAACTTCATCATTGATGACATGTCGAAGCCTGCACTATCTTGTTGTTCTTCGACATCAACGAAAATCGAATTAGGATCTTCACCATTTTGCTTTATTGCGTCATGAAGACGAATAAATAAATCACTCTTTCCTCCTATAGGGGAAAGCTGCCGGAGACTTAGTTCAGCCTTCCGCTCTGCAACGGTGAGCTGATCTAATGATTTGCGAACCATTATTTTTTATAATCTCAAACTTTATCGTATGCCAAATTATTGTTTATTATTCTCGAATTTTCACAATTCGCTATGGTCACTTCACTATGTGTACTCACTATGTTCACATCACTATGTTCTTGTTCTTTAACCGTCTTCTCACAAAATTCTCGAATAATCCAAATTTACCGTTTTTTTTCACAGTTCACAGTTTTCTAGAAACTTCTCGTCCAGAAAAGGTTTTATCCCACTTCTGAGACGAATGTAGAATGAAGCCGGGCTTCGAATGATAAAACGCTTTTCTGTTTAACAATAATTTATTTAAACACACTCTTATTTCTAGAGTTATATTATTTACAAAACGGTTATGACTTTATTCTCGTTTAACTATTTAATTACACTTATTTGGAATCAAATACCAACGAATAAATTCGCGCACTTTCAAAATTCACTTAGGTAATTCCCTCAACCAACACTATTCAAAATACGTTCAGGCATAGATAAGGGAAGTTAAATAGATACCAAACTTCTACCTCTATCACCGTGAATACCCGCAAGAGTTGGTTGTTTTTGTTGTAATCCGCCACCAATGCACTCCTGTCTGTGAATACATGTATTTCCAATTGAAAGAATTCAGTAAACGAAATATTTTAGGTTTGCACACTTTCATTAACAGCTGTTTAGTAGTGTAGTGGATTTATTTTTGTTTTGACATTTCAATTTCAATCGACATCCACACAATTTTTATTTTTTCGCGATTGTTATTACTTACAATTGGTTGTGTATTTAAAAATTTTAATAAAACAAATATTGGGAAAAGTAAATTAAAAGTAAAGGCTCGCAGTCTTCGATTCCTAGCCAGTCCTACTTAAATGGCTATATTTTTACAATTTAAAAAACACAAAACACAAAAAAATGTAAACAAGCAATCAAAATAATAAACTGACAGCTTCAGAATTTTATCGATTGGTGAATATAAACATATGTTTTTGGATGTATTAATTTAATAATCCTCAACGAGTTTTCGTTGTCGATTCCTACTTCAGAGTGATGACATGTTGGGTAGTTTCATATGCAAGATTCTGAAGATATTATATTTCCAACTCAGAGTTATTATGAGATGGGTAATTTGTTATTATAATAAATGATATAAAAGGTGTTTGAAGTACAGACTTATATTGTGTCTCTGTTGATTAAAAACAATTGAGTTCATATTTTATAGTTACGAATTCGCCTATTTTTATATTTTCGATTTACTAGTTTTTTGCTGATAAATTTATTCCCTTGCGAAAATTCTATATGCCACTTACAAACAGCCGTATTAATAAACGCATATTAAGTGTGAATTTTGTTCAGTCGATGAATTTAACGAGAAATATTATTAATGAAACAAATTGAAGTTAATTGGCGTTGTTAAACATAAATATAACTAAATCACCGAAGTAGGTGAATTGAATTAAGACTTTTTCTGCACAAAGTTCCCCCAATAAATTCTTTAAGAAATTGCAAACTATTTTGCATATATTTTGACAAGAGAATAAAAAAAACATAAATAACTACGGATAACAGCGGAATATTTATTGATTGTAATATATTTATTAAGAAAGAGATTTGTCACTAAACGTCAGCTATTACATGGGCATTTATTATTTATTAATAAGAAATCTGAATCCATGAATTAACTTTTAATCAACATTAAATAATTAGATAGTAATTAGTAATTTTTTTATTAATACGGCTGCAACAGTTGTGTGAAAACCTGTATTCCTGTTTTTTTTAACATATATAAGTAAAGTAGGATTTTGTATGTATATCTAGTACAATAGCCGTGTTTTTTTCTTCTCTTCATTACAAATCTATATAGGCTTAGCACACAATTTACTTGTAAAATACAACAATACCTTAGCCTATATAGATTTCGCTATACCTGGATAATTATCTAGTCTTACACCCTTAGACTGGATAAAAAATGTGATACGCTGCAAAATATGTGGGAAATCAATGTATTATGAAATAATTTGATGTGAAAATATTTTTATCTTTGCTTTGAATATAAAATCAAAACATCACGATAAGTTTAGTAGTGGATAAAGTGAAACAAATTGGATTTTATTTGCAAAAAATTTAAACCCTAAACTGCCATCTGTTGGCTGGCACGTGTTTCAGTATCAGTATCGTTTTTGGTTTAAACCTTTCAAACTATTCAATTTCATCTAGTGGACATCTTTTTTTATATCAATTGAAAGTAAAAATGTCACTGGCAGATGCTGATTGTTTTTGTTGGCTTTTTCGATAACTGGTTTTACTTCACAACTAAAAAAACATGGTTAGTTTGACCAGGTTACTGTATTAGATTTCCTTCTTTGTTACATAATGCAATAAAAATTCAAAAACAAAACGAATAGCAGTATTAATGAATAGTAAGCACACGAAAAATCAGAATTCTTTTTTATTGTTCCCAGTAGATTTTTATGCTTCTAATATTTTTTCAATCATAAATAAATAAATAGATATTCTTTTACGTTTTCTTTAGGTTTTTCGGAAATTTTAAGTTAGTTTATTTTGTCACATTGGATTTACGTTTTCACGATTTTATAAAATTTTTACGGAATGCTGAACGCGGTGCTTATTTCAAAAATTTCTGTTGGATGCGCTCATTGATGGTGACATTGCTAAAGCAACTCAATTCCGTTGTGAATTTCCACTTCTTCCTGGGAAGGTTATGGGTCATGGGTGAGGTCGGTGAGATGGCGGGGGAAAATCGAAAAATTTTGAGCAAAAAATGTGGGGAATAACTTATCTCACGCACACTTGTTTGAAAATGTGATAGTATGTGTAAGATAAGTAATAATTTGTGAATTTAGCTTGTAGGCAAATCCAGAAGTTTGGTATCTCTTTACTTCCCTTATCACTGGTTCAGGTCACAATTTAGACTAACTCGCTGGATGTCGCTTCATCTCTATTTATACTACTTCACATACTGATCTAGAAGGAGATGGAATATTCTCGGAGGTTCCCGAGGTGTCTTGATTGTTTGAGATGTGGTGTTGCCATATACCACTATTCCAGTCATACATTCCAGTGGGCGCATTCAGTACCAAAAACACTAATGTCCGAAAATGTTAACACATACGGGTGTACTCACATTGCATTAGATTTTATAACAATATGTCTTAAGGTACCCCACTTAAGAATTTGTAAAAATATAAACTTCGAATTTTCGTACTAAAACCGAGTACGCAGCTCGCGCTAAATTTTATCTCCCATACAATGGCATGTCTAAAACCACGATGAGAATAAAATAGAGAAAATGTCATGCTGACAACCTATTCTTTAGACTGCTTATAAAACACTTTTTACGGTACTACAAAATACCAGGTTTTCTCCTGCATATGTTATGGTTTTTATATAAAAACGCCCCCAAAAAGCGAAAGAAACCATTGTTATGAAGCAACTAATAGCCTCTGAAAGGACTGATATTATTGTTGACGACCTTGCTAAACGAAAAAAGGACAACGACGTTCGTATCTGCACCTGGAATGTGAGAACATTAAACAGGAGAGGTGCACACGAACAACTAGCGGAAGCCTTAAACTGCTACAAAGCAGACATAACTGCCATCGACGAAATACGATGGGATGCGCCGGGCAAAAAGAGGATGAAAAACTGTGACATCTACTTTGGACCGTGTTATAGTGAGCAGAAACAGCGACTATTCGGATGCGGATTTGTTATAAGTGCCAGACTCAGGCAAGAAGTCTTATGTTTCCAAGACATAAGCGAACGCATTGTAACAACCAGCATCAAGGCCAAATTTGCCAATATAAGCCTTATATACGCTCATGCTCCGACGGAGGAAAAAGATGATGCAACTAAGGACTGCTTCTACGAGCTCCTTGACAAAACCTATGAGCGACCAAAGTAAGATGTTAAAATCGTGCTGGGATATTTTAACGCAAAGGTAGGAAGAGAGGACATCTTTAGCAGTATTGTCGGAAAATATAGCCTATACGACAACATGTCTAGTAACGGACTTAGGCTAATTGACTTCGCTAAGGAACGAAATACCACTATAGCCAGCACACTGTTTCCCCACAACGATATCCATAAGGGGACATGGCGGTCTACAGATAAACGAACAGTCAACCAAATTCATCACATTGCGATAGACAAGAGGCACGCATCCAGTATTTTGGATGTCCGAACATTCCGAGGGGCTAACATCGACTCGGACCACTAACGTGTTGTAGCCAAGGTAAGGATGCGGATATCCACCACACCACAACAAACCAGAAATACTGTGATAAAATTTAATGTAGAAAGACTGCAATCGCCAGAGACCGCCAAGGCCTTCGCGCAACGCGTATCCCTTAACCTCTTGATCCACAAAATACCACCAGCATCTAATGTCGAAGAATAATGGCGACGATGCAAACAAGCCATTAGATCAGCCGCAACTGATGTGCTAGGTTTCTCGCGGCCACCAGCAAGAAACCCCTGGTTTGATGAGGAATGCCGACAGATGCTCGCAGCCAAGAACGAGGCATACAAGGCTAAGCTGCAGGTGAAGACGAGATCTGCCATTGAGCTCTATAGGCAAAGAAGAAGGGAAGAACACCACCTTTTCAGAAAGAAGAAAAAAGAACAAGAACAGAGGTGCCACTCCAGGAACGATGTTTGCAAGTTTTACCAAAGTATAAAACGTCAAAGCCAATTATACAAAGCTCGAACAGAATCCCGTCGATATGAACAAGGAAATATCGTAGCTGAGACACAGTCGATGCTGAGGATATGGAAGAACCACTTCTGCAGACTGTTAAACGGCGATGACGAACAACATCCCGCTGTCAGGCAGAACGAACCAGTTATAATTGGCAACAGCAGCGGGAACTGCAAACCATCAAAGTGAACTGAGGATAGCAATATCTAAACTCAAGCTTAATAAGGCCGCCGGACATGACGGCCTTCCCACTGAGCTTTATAAAGCTGGCGGAGATGACTTGGTAAGTAACATCCACCAACTCATGAGCCAAATCTGGTCGGATGAAAGCATGCCTGTAGAATGGAACCTAAGCATCGTTTGCCCGATCCGCAAAAAAGGAGACCCTCTGAACTGCGCCAACTACTGAGGCATAATTCTGCTCAACATCGATTACAAGATTCTATCTGCCGTAATATGTGAACGTCTGAAACCGTTTACCAACAACCTGATCGGCCCTTATCAGTGTGGTTTTTGGTCAGGAAGAGGAAAGTCCACAATCGATCAAATTTCCATACTTCGGCAGATCCTGGAAAAAACCCAAGAAGTCCAAATCGATGCCCACCACTATTTATCGATTGCAAAGCCGCATACGACAGCATTTATAGAGACGAACTATACATAGCCATGTCTAGTTTTGGTATACCACCCAAAGTCGTCCGTTTGTGTAGGATGACGTTGGAGAATTCTCGCTGCTCCATCAGGGTCGGAAACGACCTCACCGACACATTCGATACCAAAAAAGGATGCGCTGTCATGTGACTTCTTTAATTTGATTCTTGAGAGGAATGTGCTAAACTCCCGAGCCAACACCAGAGGCACAATTTTCCAAAAATCAGTTTTCCAAAAACTATTCGCATACGCCGACGATATTGACATCATTGGTAGGACTCAACGTGGTGCCATAGCCACCTTTGCTAGTATAGAGAAGGAAGGGTTAAACAATGGGTTTAGCAGTAAATGAGGGTAAGACTAAGTATATGCTGTCAACACGAAAGGACACACGACATCGATAATATGGACAGAACGTCACAATTGACTGATATAACTTTGAGGTAGTACGGGACTTTGTCTACCTTTGTTCCGCTATTATTAACAACATCTCGACAGAAATCGAACGAAGAATTACTCTTGCCAACCGCTGTTTCCTTGGGCTAAGAAGGCAATTTAGTAGCAAAGCCTTCACTCGAACTACTAAGGAGATCCTATATAAGACACTGATCATCCCATTCCTGAGACGACTATTCAACCAAGAACTATAAAAGCTGTAGCGACATACCCCTGATGAAAAAACACCGCATTGGACGTTAAAGATGGCTAGAACATATAGAACGAATGGACACAAATACTCCGGCTCTCAGAGTCTTCGATTCCCAGCCAGACGTCGGACGCAGTAGAGGAAGACCTCGCCTTAAGTGGCATGCACAAGTAGAAACTGACCTCAACCAACTTGGAGTGCGCAACTGGAGGCAGGTAGCTAAGGATCGTGATAATTGGAGAGGCATGTTGGTTGAGGCCCAGGTTCATCCCGGACTGTAGCACACAAACTCAACGTTACTGGACATTAACAGCTCTTGACGAAGATACGAAACCGACGCGATTAAGTGAACAACAGAAGAAATAACTGTAAACATATTTTGTATATATAAATCGAAAAGTCATGAAAAACTCTGCACTGGCCCCTCAACGGATTTAGGCGCCTCCAACAAAAAAACAAAACGTCTCTGAACGAGAGCTTCTGATTTAACAGAAGAGTTTCAGCTAAATCACGTGAACAAGGTATATTTATGTTTTCAAAAATTGACTTTTTTACAAAAAAATTGTATGAAATAACAATTTAAAACTGTTCTACGATAATATATCTACCTACAACACATAGCAGAATATAATGTTATTCCTCATATGAAGTAAAACTAACCTGTGAAATTAAAATTCATTGCTCTCCTTATTATACTCCCTTTTACACGATTTCACGCAGCATCGCATGCTTTTTTTTAAATTAATTTATTGTTTATACTCACTACAAAAACACTTTGGAAGAAATAACTTTAGCGAGCACTCACTTTTTTCACTGTTTTTTCCACTCATTAAATTATGCTAAAAATTTTGATGTTTTTTAAATTCGTCGCTCTTAATTATTTTCAAAGTTATTAAACAAAAAAAAATCCAAAAATCCCCCAAACATCTCAACAGTGTTTTTTGTTATAATATTTTTATTAAAGGCAAAAAATAAAAGAAGTGTCGAACTACACACAATTTCTATGGGAATTTATCCCAAAAAGTGAATTTTGTTTGTTTTAAGCATAACTTTTTAACTAAATGTGAGCAACGATTCTTAAAAACATATAAATAATATCGCCTACAAATTAAGAGATGAGATTATGAGTCTTGACAGCGTAACTCTCCCACCCACATTTTGTGACAATAAAATCTGTGGTAGATAATGAAGTGAAAGTTCCTGATGCACTAAACGATTTTTCCGTTATCTTCTTACTGGCCCTGATCCTCGCTATGGCAAAACTGAAGAAATGAATAGGAGAATAATTGGTCTCTGTAGTGATACTATTTATGCAGTCACAAATGGTCGACTAAAGCCAAGAAAGCATATCCAATTAGGTTAGTATATATTAACTTTTATATGTACAATAAAACATCTCTATAATTCAAATATATTACATATTTTGTATACATAACGGGTGATCCAAGTAGAGATACTTTTTTCAATAGCCTTTTTTGACAGATCACGTGTGAGTCGTGTCATGCTGTCATGTTATTTTTGTATTTGTATTGTTTGGCATTTCATAATGGAAAGACTTACGCGTGAACAACGTTTACAAATTGTTCAACTTTATTATGAAAATTCACGTTCTGTGAGGAATGTGTTTCGTGCACTTCGCTCAACTTATGGTCAACATAATCGGCCTACTGAGCGTACTATTCGCAACACCATCACCCATTTTGAGACCCAGCATTCATTATTGGATAATATTCGACCGAATAGACCACGTCCAGCACGCTGTGAAGAAAATATAGCGGCCGTAGCTGAGAGTGTGTAAATTATGCCGGTGCGAACGTAACCGTCAATGGCGACCGTTATCGTGCCATGATAACCGACTATTTGATGCCTGAAATTAAAGCTCGTGATCTCGGCGACATTTGGTTTCAGCAAGACGGCGCCACTTCCCACACATCGCATCAATCAATGGACTTATTGAGAGAACATTTCGGTGAGCACATAATTTCACGTTTTGGGCCGGTCGATTGGCCACCAAGATCGTGTGATATCACACCGTTAGACTTTTTCCTGTGGGGATATGTAAAGTCAAAAGCTTATGCCGACAAACCCGCTTCGATTCAGGCCTTGGAGGAACACATCACGCGTGTCATTCGCCAGTTACCAGTCGAAATGCTCGAACGAGTGATCGAAAATTGGACTCAACGGATGGACCATCTGCGACGTAGGGGCCGTTTTGGGCCGGTCGATTGGCCACCAAGATCGTGTGATATCACACCGTTAGACTTTTTCCTGTGGGGATATGTAAAGTCAAAAGCTTATGCCGACAAACCCGCTTCGATTCAGGCCTTGGAGGAAAACATCACGCGTGTCATTCGCCAGTTACCAGTCGAAATGCTCGAACGAGTGATCGAAAATTGGACTCAACGGATGGACCATCTGCGACGTAGCAACGGCCAATATTTGATAGACATAATCTTCAAAAAATAAATGCCAAAGAATGTTCTTTCAAATGATAATAAACATTCTCCATTAAATTTGAATTTTCTGTGTTTTTTTCTTTAAAAAAGTAGGGAACCTCGAAATGGATCACCCTTTATAAAAAATATATTATTTTACATAGGCCTTGCAATGAAAAGTCTGACAAGCAGTAGGCGCGTGGTTGAGAATTTGGGATTTTAAATAAATTTGGACATTGTGTAGTGTTATTGTTAACTATCATATCACTACGTGGAGGAGCTTGAAACAGAATTAGCATTTTCTAGCGACAATTTACAACCATTGTTTCTTGTTCCTGGTATGTCAACAGAAGAAGGTTTTTGTACAGGTGTGACATTCGACAATTATTATTGCTTCGTAGAGACAAGTGGTGTTAAAGTTAGTATTTCTTGAGAAAGAAAAATTAAACTTGTTCATATATTTCTATTTCAATTTCGTATATTTTAGATTTTGAAGGCAGCCTATTACCCCGAAATAAGGCCACACTCTTGGAACACATAAAAAGAAGCAACTTTATAGCTTGTGTTTGGTAAAACGCCATAAACAACGAAGTAATTCAGTTGGCACCAGCTGAAAATGGTTGGAAGCTCAGCCAGAATTCATTCGAAATTAAATGGTTTGATAGGAAGGAGGCACCGGATACACTGCAGGAAATGTTGGTCAATAATGACGAAGCCCTTGTTGAAAGTGAGGAAGAACTACTTTGAACAGAAGAAGAACTATTTGAACACACATATGTCAGGTATTTTGCTATGAAACCGCGTCGGAATCGTCTTCGAATTAATGATACGCATTAAGAATTAAGATGTCTATAGCTTATATTTTGGTGTGTATTTTGTTTGGTTACAAAGTCGCGTTAATTGAAAAATGATAGTATAAAGATGGGTTGTACCTATTTCGGTAACAATTTTTAAAACGGTATGGGAGAGCGTAATCCACCTTGAAATGGTCTTGGATCTATCTATTGTAATCAGGAGAGTATTATCTTTGTAATGGTGTACTTCAATTTTGGTTATGACAATTATTTCAAAAGTCGATTTTTTTTGGAATTTCGAAAACGTCTGGGAGAGCGTTGACACACTCGAAACGTCTTGGACCTACGTTTCTGCGATCAAATAGAATCGCACTATGCAATAAAATTAACATTAACTGGTTATATGTACCAAATAACTCAATTTTGGAAAACAGTGAGTTTTCAGCACACTATTACTCACTAAAGCCGCGACCATTTACTGCAAGACCCTTGTTTTTAACATAATGCTTACACCAGCTTTCAACTCATCTGGTTATTTTTTGGTTACCTCTCACACCCAAAAATTGCTGTGGGCTCTTAGACTATACACATGCAACTCGTACTACCTACTACAAAGAAAACACTACACAAATACGTTGCATAAGTGTAATCAGGTAAAAAGGATTGATTTTAATCCTTATGCGCACTTTTACCGAAATGAGAACAGAACACATTTTACGACTACTGTCGCATTTACCAATTTTGCGTAAGATACATATATGAAAATTTCCCATAATGCTTTTCTAAAGGCGGGCTGAAGTGATTTTCAGTGTAGTAGTATTTCCCCTCAGCTATTCGGAAATCAATTGCCTTGACCAGGTTACCAAGTTTGCTTTTTAAGGTTTGTTTAATTTTTTTGTTTTTGTCAGTAGTTATTGATGAAAAAGACTTATTTATGGATCTTCAATATAAATGTTTCACTGCAGAATATAAAATTAAACATTTTTGCATTTCTATTTCTTCGTTCTATACCATATTGAACGATTTTAAGTTTTATTGATAACACTTTTTAGGTTCTAAACTGTATAGGTGTGGTCACACTAATTACGTTGGAATACTTGAGGGGAGATTGTTAAAATTTTTTTTAGCCGTAGTTTTAAAGGCGTACTGAAGTTGAATTGTCAAAACATATTCAATTCCATCTATTTTTTTTAAAAAATGGTGTCGACGTGTGCAAAAAATTAAAAAAAAATGAATATTAAATTACACAATGGGAAAACATTATCTTAAGTATTTGGCGTGTGACCAAGAGGAGAAAGAAAACTTTGGTGTAAAATATTTTCAAATACCGGAAAATAGTGAGAGGTAAGCAATATTAAAAATTGAACAGCCACAAATATAAGACCGCTTTATTTTTAAATGTTTTAAAAATATTACCAATACAACAGAAGGTAAACTTTAACCTTAGTTGAAAATTAGGTATAATTTATGAATTTTTGGTTTGTTAGGTAATGAAAATCCTGACCTTTTGCTATTAATGATGATACTAGAGCTGTAGCAAACCGTATTTATTCGTTACTGAGTAACGAGGGTTACATAAATAACCAATTAACGTTTCGTAACTCCCAAACTAATGTCTTTACTCGCATGGAATCGTTACAACTACATTATTGTATCGCATGCTCATTTTTCGCATTTTTACATTCTAATAATTAAGGGTTCAATTAAAGTAACGAGTGTAACAAGTATTATAGACATTTTTCTAACTAAAAATCAAACCTAGAGTAACATATACATACGGGTATTTATTTTGTCGTTACTTTTACAGCTCTAGAAGATACCCAACTAAAGGAGAGTTTAAACTTTATGGTAGAACAAGAAGAACATACATCGACACAGACGTCTTTCACGGAAAGAGAAGAGGTACTTTATTTAAAAAAAAATTAAGTCTCTAAAAAAAGAAAAATATTTGACAGAATCATATTTAGAAAAAAAAAACAAAAATTATGTTGCCTAAAGAATTAGCAACCATTGTGGAAAACCATATAAAAAATTTCGAAAGAAACGAAGACGATGGAGGTACTCTAATGAGTTTAAAAAAAATTGTTTAAGCATCTATTTTATATCGCCAAATATATATTACTTTTTAGAATGTAATTTAAATCTACCATCCAAAAAAACATTAACTCGGTTTACAAAAAAATTGGCCTTATGGACCTGGATTCCATAAGGCTTTATTTAATGCTTTAAAACTTAAATTACAGATTCTACCAGAAGTTGCCCAAAATTGTTTAATATGTCTAGATGAAATTTAAATTTAAAAATTCATCTATATTCATCTATATATAGAAATAGCGGTGAAATGATTGGGTTAGAAGATGATGGGGAGAATAAAACTACATTAGCTGCAAACTATGCCATTGTTGTAATTGTAAGGGGTATCACCCATCGTAACAAGCAGTTGCTAGGGTATCATTTTGTCAATTCCGCTTGCCCAGCCAAAGCATTAAAACAAATTTTATTTAAATGTATTAAGCAATTAATAGAAGTGAATATGAAACCGAGGCTTGTTATCTCAGACCAATGTGGAAATTTCATTGGCTTAAATAGACTTCTTGGTATTCCTTTTGAATAATTAATAATTTTCAAAAGATGAGGGTGAGGCTTGCCGCTCAAACGATAAGTGCAACAGTTTCAGCGGGGATTTATACTTTAGCTAGTTTAGGTACTGTATCTTCTACAGCTATTTATACCCCTGAAATTATAGAAAAAATCGATAAATTATTTGATATCTTTAATTCATCTGAATTCTGAGAATCTAAAAAGTTCAGAAGGCCATTTTTTTGCAAACCAGGATAAAATAATTTTATTACGTGAAATCAATGTTTTTTTTTTGAGAATATAATTTTTTTTTTTTGAAAATTCAAGAAATGTTACTAACAATATTCGTTTTATATAAGGATGGCAGCGAAATATTAATGCATTAATCGGAATGTTAAGTGATGTAAAAGATGACGGTGTTAAATTTCTTTTAACAAGAAATCTTAATCAAGATTGCTTGGAAAACACATTTGCTGTTTTACGCAATAGAGGGGGAAATAATAAGTTGTTGACTCCATTTCAATTCATATTTTTTCCTTTTCTGCTAAGTACATGGAGGATGTTACCCGTGGGAACTGTGAGCCAACTGCAAACTTGCAACTTCAAGAAATTGAAGTGCAGATGGAACCACCAGATAATAAGGGCTATGAAAAATGCTATCAAACATTAACTTATGACGCATTAAAACACCCGAATTAAATATGTGTCGTAATATAATGGTTTATTAAAGAATAATATTGAGCATAGGGTTTTAAAAAAAAAAGAGAAATTAGCCCATTAAGTGGCATTTATAGTAAAGAATTATAACAGTAGAAGAGCTTTTCTTATATATAAGTAATTCATGTAATGCGATTCAAGGTATATAAAGAAAGTTACTTAAAGGGAATGGGCAAGTTACAAAATATTCAAATAAAAGTTATAAAATCTTACATTCTCCGGGCGCCAGAAGATTGGTGTTAGTTAAGCTCAAGTAGGAACAAAAGTTGGACAGGTCTCCTTAGTGTAGTACCCTTCGGTAGGCGAATTTGACATCCTCGTATTTTGTTGTCACGTCCAGGAAAAACTTCATCGATAAGAGCTAGTTTCCACAAAATCCTTGGATGGATCTTGTAATATAACGACATCCCCTGGTTTGAAGTTAGATGTGGGTAGTCTTCCATCGCTTCTCAGAAATCTTAGTCTGGAGCTCCAATTTTGGCGAATGTCAGCACTAGCTCCATTACATGTGTCCGACAATGAAGTAGTAACTGAGGATTCATGCGAACCTGTAAGAAAATGTAAAGGGGTTAGTGACAAGGGACAAGTCTCTAGGATCATCGGAAATATATGTCAATGGTCGGACATTGATGACGCATTCCACTTCAGCTAACAGCGTTCGTAACTCCTCGAAGCTAATGCCCTTCCAATAGTAACCTTTAACACTGCCTTTACACTTTCGACGAGTCTTTCCCAAAAACCACCCCACCATGGTCCTCTTTCGATGATATATTTCCATTTGATTCCTTCACTGCAAGCAAATCCCTGTACTTACTCAGCACCCAAAGCCATGTTTAAGATGTTAAGTTCCTTAGAAGCACGTTTGAATGTCTTGGCATTGTCCGAGTAAATTATCGAAGGTTTTCCCCTTCGTGCGAAAAATCGTCTTAAAGCCAACAAGCAGCTTTCAGCAGTTAAGTCCGTGACTAATTCTAAATGGATAGCGCGGATTGCGCCACATGTTATAAGTAAAATATTTACCTTTTTTTGGGTGATTCCTTTCGAAATATTTTGGATATACAGTCCAGCAAAATCAATCCCTGTCATCTCGAATGGCCGCGAAGTAAACATCCTTTCGCGAGGAATTGGTGCAAATGGCTGTGATCCAGGTTTTCCTAATAGCCGCTTGCAGGTAATACACCGACTGATAACCGCTTTAATCATTTGCCTACCGCTAACTATCCAATAGCGTGGTTTTATTTTGGTAAGAACAGAGTTAACACCGCTGTGCAGCAATCGCTCATGTGCGTCCAATATAATAATAAGGCTGAGATGTGATCGTTTAGGTAGTATTATCGGGTTTGCACAATATCCACCTTCTTCGGTAGCCGGAATTCGACTAGTCATGCGTAATATACCATATACCAAGTGGGATTGAGAGCCAATAAATTAGATGATTTATCAATATATTGACCCTTTTCTATCGAATGGATGTCATCGCTAAAATATAAAGACTGAACAGTTTTGATCCAATATCTTTCAGAATTATTAATTTTCTCCGCAGATAAATATTTCGGACATCCAATTTTTCTTTTAACTACAAAGAATGTTTATGAATCTGAATACATATGCACTCACTCGAAGTAATTTCTTCCAGCTGCTGAAATCGTCCATGTTTAAAATGGGATCCACAGTAGACGCACATTTAGTTCTTACACCCACTTTAAAAGCAGATACCACTGTTGACAAAGGATCATTGTTTTCTGTAGGCCACTTTTCAGAATCACATAGCAACCAGGGAGGACCATGCATCCAAACAAGCGATAATGATACCAGTTTTGATGACACGCCTCTCGTTAACAATTCAGCCGGATTGTCTTTTCAAGTTTTCAAGGACAGTGGTTCCAAGTGAAATCTGCAGTAAGCTTCTTTATCTCGCAAACTCTATTAGCTACGTATGGCTTTCACTTCTTGGCATCACTAGGTATCCAACGGAGTGTAATTTTGGGGTCTGTCCAGAGATAAACTCTATTAAAAAACATCGTCAGATTGGCCTTCAAATAGGAACATAACCTAGCTGCAATGAGCGCAGCAGTAAGCTCTAGTCTCGGTAATGTTAAGTCATTTATACCTTGCGTACCTTTCAATGGTGCTACTCTATTCTTGGCGCATAGAAACTGGACGAATGACTCATCTGGCACATATACGGTTTTTATATATGCAACAGTTCCATAACCATTTGGGCTTGCATCAGCAAAAACGTGTAGCTCTCGATGGTGGACATCTAATTGGCGACTGATATTTCTTGGAATCGATAGTAGTTTAAGTTCAGCAATATCTGAGCATAATGTATTTCAGACTTTCGATAGATTGTTAGGCAGCTCATCGTCCCATCCCAACTTTAGTTTCCAGATTGTTTGAAACAAAATTTTAAAATTTATTACGAAGGGACCAATACGTCCCAGATGATCAAAGAATCGTGAAAGTACCTGGAGTACCAAACGTTTTGTAGCTTTAATTGTCAAACCACCAATAAAGCGATCGACTGGAACGATGTCAACTGCCAACTCATCCGTATGAACGTACCACAACATACCTAGTACCTTCTGATCATATGTAGTTGTACCCGAAAAAGTAGACCTGACAAACGGATTGTTGTAGTTCCATTTACGTTAATTCATCCCAGCGCGTTTAAGGATCGATATGGGTTCATGGAAAAATTCCATGACTTCATCTCTTCCATGCATACTGCATACAACATCGTCCATGTATAAGCTATCCCTCAAGACAGCGCACGTTTCTGGAAAATCCTCGCGTTCATTAGTAAAGTGTGTTTTGAGTGTGGCTCCTAAAATAAAGGGAATTGACGTCACCCCAAATGTCACACCAGTCATTCTATAAATTTGATGGTCCGGAAGATCATATGCCGACTTAATTTCTCTAGAGTACCAGTAGAATCGATGTACATCACGATCCTTAGGATGGAGAGACACTTGGAGAAACACCTTCTCTATATCAGCAACTATTCCAATAGGACCCACTCGAAAATTCAGCAATACATCTGGGAGCAGATTTGGTCCCTGCAACAAGAGATCATTTAAAGAGTGACAATTTGCCGCATGAGCTGAAGCGTCGAAGACTATACGTAATTTGGATGTTGTTTTGTCATCTCTGTACACGGGCCGATGGTGCAGGTAGTACATTTATTGTCCTTCACTTTACCAGCAACCTTTTCAGCGATACCTTAATCTATAAGCTCACGCATCGCTCTGTCATATCTGAACAGTTCCTCAGGTGACCTGGAAAGCTTTCTAGCTAATGATTTGAATCGTATCATGGCACCCTAATTATTGTCATCAAGCAACGCATTTTCACTCCTCCAAGGTAGACATACCTGGTATCGATTCCCTTGTTTCACTATAGACTTACGTGCAAAATCCTGTGTAAAGACATATGCTAGTTTTTCTTCAGGTTTGATGCCAATGGTTTCGAGATCCCAAAAACTGCTGGCATGAAAATCCTTATTATCTATCGCATTTACAGAAAACACTTTCACTTTAACCAAGCCAGCATGAATGCTTTCGGTGCTAATTGGTGCTGGCCCTTGCAGTGTCCAACCAAACACTGTATCGACTGCTGTTAAGCGGTCAGAAATGCGTTTATTATTAGCCGAAATGAACATCCAGTAACTGTCAGCACCAATAAGTATTGAGATTCCATCATCGGGTTGATATTCAAATGGGCGTGCATCTGTCAAAGTTAGATTGAACCATTCGGAAATATTTGCTGACGGAATACTACGGCTTCGATTTCCACTGCTCCCTTGTCATATTGACTTTTCAATGTCAATCGAACGCTCGAACAATTCTTTGCGCGCTGGTGTTTTCCACTTCCAAGCGGTACGATACTTATATTTCTCTTACCCACTGCCGGTAAATTCAATTTTTTGGCTAAACTTTCCTTTACAAACGACATTTGACTGCCTCCGTCTAAAATAATACGAACATAAGAACTATTATTCGAATATGAATTAATTGCAAATACAGAAGCTGTTTGCAGAAATACTTCTCCTGTAAAATTTCCACTAGTAGCACAAACACTAAGAGTTTGCTTCGATGTTCCAGTCACTTTAATTTTGCTGTCAGAATTTGTTGGGCTAGTTGAGTGCTCCACAATGTCACGCCGTGAATAATTTGGATCGCACCTTGATTTAGCATGCCAACCTTGGCATACACCACATTGCAAACGTTTCAAAGAACAGTTTTTAGCCTCTCTTTTTAGCTTCTCTATACTAGCAAACGTGGCTATGACATCACGTTGAGTCCTACCAATAACGTCAATATCGTTGGCGTATGTTTGTATTTGCACCGATTTTTTAAAAATTGTGCCTCTGATGTTGGCTCGGGAGATTTGCACAATCCTTTCAAGAATCAAATTGAAGGGCATCGCCTTGCCTAAATCCTTTTTTGGTATCGTATGTGTCGGTGAAGTCATTTTCGACCCTGATGAGTCAGCGAGAATTCTCCATCGTCATTCTACACAAACGGACGAGTTTGGGCGGTATACCAAAACCAGACATGGCTCTGTATAGTTGGTCTCTATAAATGCTGTCGTATGCGGCTTTGAACTCGATAAACAGGTGGTAGGTATCGATTTGGACTTCTTGGGTTATTTACATGATCTGCCGAAGTGTGAAAATTTGATTGGTTGTGGAACTTTCTGGCTGAAAACCACACTGATAAGGGCCGATTATGTTGTTGGTAAACGGTTTCAGGCGTTCACATATTACGGCAAATAGGATCTTGAAGGCGATGTTGAGGAGACTTAATTCCTTTGTGTTTCGGGAAAACGATGCTGAGGTTCCATTCTTCAGGCATACTTTCATCCGACGAGATTTGGCTTATGAGTTGGTGGATGTTACTTACATAGTCATCTCCGCCAGCTTTATAAAGCTCAGTGGGAAGGCCGTCATTTCCGGCGGCTTTATTAAGCTTTAATGGCTGAAACACAATCACGCTTTGGAGCTTCGCTTTACCAACGTTACGCCCAACTGCTTTGCGCACGCTTTGACATATTTATTTTCTCAGCAGTTTCAACTTCTGCTACAAAAATGGGGGAAATGATTAAAATCTTTGCTAAAAATATCGTATTCCACAACCTTCTCAGAAAATAATCCAGAAAACAACAACAAATATTTTGACAATTCACACTTTTTCCAACCTTAGCTTTGCCCATGGCGCTTTACAGCAACGTTACGTTAAGATTTTACGTTTTTCATATTGAGGTGGAAACTCAACGCCAGGCAAAGCTAAATTCTGATAGGTAACATTGATTTCATATGGTGGAACTAGGTGCGTCAGCCAACGCAACGCACCAAAGCGTGATTGTGTTTCAGCCATAATTTAGTAATTGCTTGCCTCACTTCACTTAGGTCGGGTGGTTGGCAGTTTTGTTTTCGCTATTATTGCCAATATTAAATGGTTCGTTCTTCGACATTATATGCTGGTGGTATGTTTTGAATCGAGTGGTTAAGCGATACGCGTTGCAGTCTTTCGACATTAATTTTTTTCACATTATTTAGACAATCTCAATATCTATATTTCCTCCATATCAAGTTTTTTGCCACTGTTTTGAGTAAAAAATCCTTTTCGATCAAAATTTCGAATATTCGAATATATGAACATTTTTTCGTTAGACTATTTTAATCACTTTTTGGGGGCGTACATATTTGTGTACCCTACCACAAAGCATATACAATAGAAAAGCGCTTTTTTTGTCAACCATAAAATATTTTGATAAACTGACAATATGTTGTGACAACGTCATTGTCTATATTGCATCGCCATAAAGCCCACATTTATATATAAACGATCCACACAGCGGATTGTAGCCTTCTCAAATGTTTTTTTTTTTGTTTCCAAAATTAGTTTTTCTTTTTCTTCCCCACTTTTTAAAAAAGTTGTTGTTACTTTTAAAAAAAATCGAATCTTCTTTTCAAATTCTTGTAAAATGAAAGAAATTGCTTGTTGGCAACTACTTTCAAACACTCGTCTGATAGACCCGGGGTTTCGATTTACATGTGATAAATTCAACTTGCATGGTATTTATATGGGTTAGTTTATCTGTACACGAGAGCTCTTCCTTGCAGGCTGAATGTTTGAAGCATTTTGCAAGTTAGGTCGACAACTCCATGAATGAAAATTTGACATTTGGGTATTGCTTTCTCTTTTACACTTCTACATTTTGCGATTATACAATGCCTATCGTAAAATTTCTTCTATTTGACCTTCCCTTTTTTCGACGGTGGCTTTGTCTTGATTTTATTTCAAATTTCAACCAAAAGGTATTTTTTGTAGCTTTTCACTAGTAAATAGGAGATAAAGTACTGGACCTAGAGCACTGCCTTGAGGTACACCAGCATTAATTTCTCTTGATGTTGAGTACGTTGTTTCTTGTTTAATTCTGAAAAATCGCAGTAGAATATACGACTCCAGTATTTTTCAATACTGCTTCGGCAGTTGCTTTTGTAATTTATGGATAAATCCTTTGTGCCATACTTTGTCGAAAGCTTGTGATATATCAAGAAATACTGTAGAACATACTTTTTTCTCTTAAAAAGCATTTTCAAATTTATCAGTGATTCTTGAGTGTTGAGAGCTTATTTCTGAACCCAAATTGATGGCTCGGTACTAGCGATTTTTCTACAATAATATCTTGCAGGCGTTTTACCAGCATCTTTTCGAATAGCTTGGACAACATTGGTAGTATCGAATTTGGCCTATATGAGGTTACTTGGCTAGGTGGTTTACCTGGTTTTGGAATCATTATAACTTCCTGGTTGGCACATATCTCAATCAAAATACAGCGTTTATGATCTGCGCTAGATGTTTCAGAATTTTTTTGAGAATTGTTTTAAAATTTCCCCTGTTATTAAATCAAACCCTGGAGCCTTTTTGTATGTTTATACCTTCTTTTATTTCTTTGGCAAGTTCTTTAGACGAAACCGGTCGAATTGTTATATCTTCCTGACACGTTTCTTCCATTCTTTGATAGTCATTATCTTCATACGGTTGGAAGACGCCTTTAAGATGCTCAGCAAAAGTATTTACTTTTTCTTGACTGCTTTTTGCCCAGTTTAGTTTCCTTCTCTGGTTTTCAATGGTGGGATGTGAACTGAATTTATGAATGAATTCATTACATGCAAATTTAATCCCCGGGAGAGCAGTGCCATGCCAACTCGTTGGAGAAAGTTTTTCACATACACATACTTACCCAGTACAGCCCACCTTAGATCTGGAAAGGTAATCAACTGGAAATACACTATTATTTTCCCATACTATTGGAAAAATGTTTCTTTCTAAGTGTTTTATACGATATACCTGTTTGTTGTGTGTACAATAGAAGAAGTTTGTACTTCTAGTTTCAATTAATTTTGATCTGGTGAAAAATGTTAAAATCCGAAGTTCAACATCAATTTTGGATAACTAAAAAAGCTGTTCAAAGGAAATTAGGCTCTAAGGAAGATGAACATATAGTATCATCAGACGCCGGTTTGGATTCTAAAATAGTTTTATTTAAATCCATATCGGAAACTTGTCTGAATTTAAACAAGATTATTGACCAATATCAAGAAAGGTTGTGCATATTGTCACAGGAAGAATGCACTTTTGGTAGATTTTTAAAGGAAATTGGGAAGCGAAGCAAGACTACTGGGACAAGTATAACGAATTCCGGAAAAGCAATATATTACTGCGGACAACAACGAATGTCTGTTAGGGTACCATTGGTACGGCTTCAGCATGAGGTAGACGTTTTCCGATGCCGAGCAGTTGGTGATACTCTTAGCACCATGAATTCAATGGAAAAAGAAAGAACAGAATATAGAGCAGCGCTTTCATGGATGAAATCGATTAGCAGTCAATTGGATCCTGATAGTGGCAAAGGCCTCGACAAATTTCGCCGTGCACAGTCTCATGTTAGAATTGGTAAAGAAAGTTTTGATAAGCTTTCATTGGACTGTGTTCAAAAGGTATTGTATTTTGATTTTTTTATATTGGCAATATAAGAAATATTTTATCATTTTTAGATAGATCTTCTGGCAGCAGCTAGGTGCAATATGTTTTCACATGGTTTAGTTGCATACATGACAGCTTTACTTCAGTTTTCTAAGAAATCTGCATCAACGTTTAAAACGGTCGCGTCTTCAATTGTTGTGCATCCACGTTATGATTTTTGTGTTCTTAAAGATCTTTCTCTAAACAATGTTGAAGGTGAACCAACAATTCAAAAAATTCAAACTAATGATAGTGATCAGTCAATGCTTTTTTCGGTACGTATATTTTTTATACTAAAATGACATACGCAGATTTATATGTTTATAGTCTACATGTAGATTATAAAGTAGGGGTATTCATGCAACGTCGGAAAATCATCATAAACGTTGTAAATGTGATAAAATTACGACGTGATAAATGAACTGCCAAAATTTGTATAGGAAATCTTTTACAACAATATCGGAATTTTCTCAACACCGCGTCTCCACGAGCAATATTTAGTAGCTTACTATCTGTCACATTTCATAGAAAGAAATAACGATAGAACGCTATGAAATGTAGGGTGGGCATTTCCATTGCTTACTTTCTCATTAAAAACACAAATGTCAAACAGAAACGACAGCCCATAGAATACTATCCATAGCAAGCAATGGACTGAGCAATAAATAGAAAGAAATTTTTCATAGAATACTATTTGAGGTCTCCACAAGCAATTTTCATAGAATGACACATTGCATGCTATGAAATATTGCTCGTGGAGACCCCGGGCAAAGGAATTGGGATGAAATGCTATTTTGACATTTAATCAATCACTTTCGCACATCAAACGTATGCGCTAAACTCAAAAACAATTTTATCAAGAACGGAAAGAGAACAATAGGAACAAAGTTCTATCAATAAATAAATTACTAAAATGAGATTTGAATTCAGTGCGTTACCGCATTATTTATTGGTGCTTTTTCAGGTTCATGAAACTTCGTCGTAAAATTACAATATTTCGCACGTAATAAAATTACAACGTTGCATGAATACATCTGCTATTTTGTTTATCACGTTTTATCACAATAGGAACAAAATTCTAACAAAAATGAGATAGAATTCATTATTTAGTGGTGCAGTTTTACGGTCGTTCATGAAACGTCGTCGTAAAATTACAATTTTTCACTCGTAATAAAATTACTACGATTCTGGAATACCCTTACTGCTTTATCAATGTTATCAGAGTAGAACAACTGTCGTGGAAATATCACGCTGTCGTGTATTGTTGTTGTGATTGAATTGTTATGTCTTCTTTTTATTTTTTCGTCGGAGATAAATGGACCATTTTATTAATGGCCATATAAAAATTACTCTTAACAACAATTTTCTCGAAAACTTCTTTAATAGCGCCAATACACCGCACATGCATGCATGCGCAATCACGCTTCCTTCACACACTATTCATGCAAACCGCGCAGTAATCATTCGTGTGTTAATCGCTGATTGAGGCAGGTCGTACCTACTCTCCGAGCGATGTTGTGGTAACAGCGCAATTTCGAACATACACATGACATTCTTGCATGCACAAACAAGAAAATATCCCAATGTTTTTAAATCACTTATGCCGCATGCACAAGCACACAGTTAGCACCACACACTCTCAGTTTGCATGCGCATTCACTATATTGCGCATGCGCATCCCTGCATGAGTGTTTTGTTTAGGCTATAAGTGCCTGGCCACACGTTCATTGGAATGAAAGTCATTTTATGTGAGCCAAAAAGATAATGAATGATTGCATCGAGAATCCATTTCAAACTGAATCCTCGGTGTGGGCATGAACGTTTCACTTCCAAACCATTTCATTTTGACAAAAATTCTCATTTGAAATTTGCCTTCGCCGATTGCAGACCTCAAGACGTCTGCCTGGTGTCCGAAACACATTTCTCAAAAGGACACAGTCTTGATAATAATATACCAAATTATATATTATGTTACCACGCTCCGAATCCAGCTGACAAAGCTAGAGGAGGATCGGCTATTATCATAAGAAAAGGGCTTAAAACATTATGAAGAAGCTGAGTTCACTAATGAAAATATGCAAGTAACTACAATAAGTATTGGCATAAAAAAGAAAGAGCTCAAGATATCAGCAATATATTGCCCCCCCAAGGTGCTCTCCAACAGAAGAACAATATGCAGAACTCCTAAAACTGCTAGGACATAACTTTCTTGTTGGTGGTGACTTTAATGCCAAACATACCCAAGGGGGATCTAGGCTTATTTCAACAAAAGGCAAAAGTCTTTATCAAGCATGTCGCAAACACAAATCTGAATTCTTTTCCTCTGATTCGCCTACATACTGGCCATCAGATCCTAACAAAACACCAGACCTTATTGACTTTTTCGTAGCTAAGGGAATTAAACGGAATCATATAAGTGTCGAAGGTAGTAATGACTTATCGTCAGACCATACCCCAGTTATCTTGTCACTAAGCGAAACGGAAATCGAGAAAAAAAGTAATCCAAAGCTTTTGAACAAAAGAACAAACTGGACACAATTCAGAGAAAAACTTGAAAGATTTGTTAACCTAAGATCTCCTATGGAAACAAATGGGCAAATTGACCATGAAGTGGAACAATTCATTGCAGATATTCAACAGGCGGCAGAGGAAAGCACTCCAATTAGTTCGAATAGAAGAAATCCAGAAACTAAATACCCTGTTCAAATAATGGAATTAATAAAAGCAAAAAGAAGATCTCGAAGAAAATGGCAAACTACGAGGTTTCCCGATAATAAGACAGCTTTTAACCGTCTTAACAATGACCTTAAAAAACGATATAGTGAATTCAAAAATGAATCACTTAGCAGTTTCCTACAAAATCTAACGACGGATGCGTCTACCGAATACTCCTTATGGAAAGCATCTAAATACCTGAAAAGACCGCAGTTACAAAACGCACCATTAAAATCACAAGACGGAAAATGGATCGGAAACCCGAAACAGAAGGCTGATCTCTTCGCAGAACACCTTTCGAGGGTTTTTAAGCCGTTCCCATCAAGTGCTCTAACTGAAGAAATACAATTCATTGATAGAAACGACGAATGCGAAATTCCTATTGTCACACTCAATGAAGTAAAAAGCGTATGTCAACATAAATTGCACCGATATGTGCCGCATCACTGGAAAATTGCTGAAGTCATTGTAATACCTAAAATAGGAAAACCTCCAACTGAAGTTTCTTCTTACAGACCAATATCGATTATACCAATTCTGGCAAAAGTTTTCGAAAAATTGCTACTGAAAAGACTTAGCAAAATTGTAGATGAAAGAAGACTCATTCCGAATCACCAGTTTGGATTCAGGAATAAACATTCCACGATTGTGCATCGTATTACGGATGTTATAGAAAAGGCACTGGAGGAAAAACAAGTCTGTTCGGCTCTTTCTAGATGTTGCTCAAGCCTTTGACAAGGTTTGGCATGAGGGACTTGAGTATAAATTGCATAGGGATTTACCAAGACAGTATTATGAAATACTAAAATCATATATTTCAGACCGACTCTTTAGGGTTAGATATGAACAAGAATATTCAGAACTTTAGAAAATCGAAGCAGGTGTTCCGCAAGGAAGTGTCCTAGGGCCAACCCTGTTTGTCTGACCCCTTACCACTGATGGGGGGAAGTCTAATAAAAATGTTTTTTCTTGGTGAGCTTCTTATTGAAACTGAACTAATTTATTTATGAGTATGAACTTATATACTAACAAAGTGCTTATATTACAAATAATATTTACAATGAGTTCGCAAGTCATTTGACATACTAACAAAGTGCTTATATTACAATTATTATTAAATTTGAAAATTTGACACAAAAGTCATCATCATCTAAAATGACTTGTGAAGGTGCGTTTACGCTACTGGCTCGCTGCATTCTTACTGCTGCTTGTGGTAGTTGTCTTCTGTGTTGAATGTGATGTTGTCTCAGGAGGAATAACACAGTAGCTATTATCAGTATTGTAGTAACGATGCCGAAGATGGTATAGTGTTCAATTTTATTGTATTTCACTTCCTTTAACATCTTTTCCTGGCCTTGTTGGTACTTTATTGAATGCTCCAGTCGGATGATATCATTTGATACGTCGGTTTGGATAACAATTGGTTCATTTCATTGGTTCATTGGTTATATACTAGGGACATTCCAGTGGATAACAATGCTTTCATGGCTACCTTTGCCGATGATACAGCAATACTGGTGCCTGAAAATAACGTTCTGAAAGCAACAGAAAAACTGCAGAATGCAGTCAATAAAGTTCAAAATTGGACGGAACAATGGCGTATCAAACTCAATGAGACAAAATCCACTCATATAAACTTCACTAATAAGAAGATTAACAATGTTCCTTTATTCATTAACCACCAAGCTGTACCTTACGCAAATATTGCTAAGTACCTTGGAATGAATTTGGACGCGAAGTTAAAGTGGAAAGAGCACATCAAAAAGAAAAGAGAAGAACTGAACCTAAAATATAGAAAAATGTACTGGTTACTGGGAAGAAACACAGACCTTTCCATCCAGAATAAACTCATGCTATATAAGCAAGTGCTGAAGCCTGTTTGGACGTATGGCATCCAATTATGGGCCTGTACTAAGAAAACAAATACAGAAACCATAAAAAAAATTCCAAAACATAGTCCTTCGTGGAATAGTAAATGCCCCTTGGTATATTAGAAATAGCGATTTACACCGTGATCTACAAATCAACATGGTTACAGAAGAAATTAAAAAACACGCATATCACACAATCAGCGTCTACAAAATCATGAAAACTCCGAGATGGAGAGAGTCCTAAATGTACGAAACAACATAAGGAGATTAAGAAGAACCAAGCCTCATGAGCTTATGGCCTAATTATATGGGAAAATATTACATTTGTAAATCTTCCCCAAAGCGATTAAAAAAAAATAAGAAAATAAAATCTGTCGTCGATCTTTCATAGATTGGTACTGATTTTCCGGTGGTTTTTGTGCGGAACTATCAAGTGTCTTTTTAAGACTTCCACCAACAAAAAAAAAAAAAAGACCTCAATATCGATAGCAGAGACACGAAATTATGAGGGTGTTGTTTCAGATATCACTGTGTTCCTAGTGTAAAAGCTGACTTCATTCCAACGACGCTTTTTTGTGTGTATCCACGGCGTTCTTGGGAATGAAAGTCGTTGGTATGAACATGTGGAAAGGCACTTACGAATTTGCTTAAACTTAACATATACTATTAACATTGTTAACTACTATAAATGCAGTACTTCCAACAAAACTGCGTACCCAGTTTTTTTTTTTGAGAAAATTCATATAACGGATTTATAGATTTAGATTTGGTCAACATGAATGAAAGTGAATATCTGTGTTACTATTATTGTTTGTAACAATTCCACATAATTAACATTAAAATATTTTTGACCAAAAACGGAAAAATCATTACAATTGACATGGACACCGATTCCTTCAAATTCCGGAATAAAAGTTCCTATAATGACAGTTTAATATTTTTTATGTAATTTTGACAATTATAACCAAAATGAATGTTATTGTGTGTGTTTAGTCAAACTACGCAAACCTCAAATTGTAGCATGGTTAGTATTTGATCTTACGACTACTTCACAGTGAAAGATGAAGTTGCGTACAACCCAGTGGTGCACTCACTACTCGTTTTTATTGTAATATTTGAAACGTAAACCTATTTTTACATAATCGCTCCGTTCCTTCGTAAGATATACCTTTTATTAAAAAAATCGTTATATTTTTTAAGCGAAAAACTGTTAAATTATTGTTTCAAAAACACGAGATATTCCCCCCAATCGGGGTATCCGTTCGGAACAATCTCCGAAATGAAGTGAGTTACAATTGGAACTCAATTTGCTTTCGAGGTATCCATTGCGGAACAAAATAAAAATGCATGCAATCGCGTTCGTTTGATTCCGCATCAATTCTTCGTCTGACAACTTCGGAAGAAATTCAACGCATAGCTGTCAAAAATGTCGACTTAACGCATATCGCCGATGTGCGATCACTTGCGTTACATTTCGTCGGAAGTTATGACCGAAATGCCAATCGTAACGGATACCTCGGTAGAAAATTCTCCGATTTATTTATTTATTGTTGTCTATAAGTACAGAACTTTCTTAGACTTAGAAAAAATATATGTGTGTATATAACAATAATAATTATAAAGATACATATCCATATATGTTAAATAAATCAAGTAAAATAATATTCATAATTTCTCTTTGAAATAATTCTCTTGTGCAATCGAGGTGGATTACATCAGCATATTTGTTAAAGTAATGGCAAGCTTTAGTAATAGGTTCATTGCAATCATTATTAGTCGAATGATGTGGGATGAAAAAAAAGTTGTTAATCCTAGGTCTAAGACATCGAGCTGGAGTGTAATTCCTAAACAACGCTAACAAAGCAGGACAATTTATGTGTCCCGTTATTACATCTCTCGCAAGTGATATCAGATAATAAATTATCCTAGCTTCAAGAGTTTTTATATCAATTAAATTACATCGAGTTTGGTATGATGGCAGAGGAAAAGCCGAATTGAGTTGTCGAAGCGAGTATCTTGTGAATCTTTTTTGAAGTATGGAGACCAAACCACGCAGCAGTACTCTAAAACCGAACGAACAAAGCTTACAAAAAGAGATTTTAATGTATAAGGACACTTAAAGTCTTTTGAGTTCCTACACAGAAATCCAAGCATGGAGTTTCCTCTAGAGATAATATAATCTACGTGCAACTAAAATCCAATTTAGAATCAAATATAACTCCTAAGTCTTTATGATTATAACCTCTGTCGAGATCTATACCAGAAATATAATAATTAATAACAATTGGGTAGAATGATCTTGAAAATGATTGTATGCAGCATTTTCTAATATTTAAAGAAACACATCATTTAGATAAGTTAACTAAATCAGTTTGAAGTTGATCACAATCCAGAATGGATTTTATTACTTTATATATCTTTAAGTCATCTGCGAAGATCAGACAAGGGTAGTAAAGAATGCAACGAGGTAAGTCGTTGATAAACGGCAAAAACAATAGAGGGCACAAATAGCTTCCTTGAGGTACCAACCTCTGAGTGATTTGAAATTTGTTCAGACATTGTTGAATAAATTTTAACGATTTGTCAAATAACCCTTCATCCAGTTTAACAATTGAGAATGGAAACCCAAGGACTTTAGCTTACTAAGCAATACTAAGTGGTTTACTCTATCAAACGCTTTTGAAAAGTCAGTATAAATAACATCTACCTGACTTCCCTTTTCAATTGAATCAATACAGAAATCCGTAAAAAGTGTAAGATTAGTAACTGTGGATTTCCCACTAACAAATCCATGTTGAAATGGTGATATATATTCTTTAACAGCTTCATACATTCTTTTCTTTTCGGTATTAACTGAAGTTTCGCAATAGGTCTATAGTTCTCATAGACTGTTTAGAACCTGATTTGTGAATTGGAGTTATGTATGAGCACTTCCAACAGTCAAGAAAAACCCCTTTACTTAGGGACAAATTGAAAATAGATAGAAGAGGCTTTAATAGATTTGATTTACAACTCTTATCGCAGGAATATTATCAGGGGACATGTTAACACTGCTATCTAAATTTTAAACTAACTTCATCCTCTGATAAACAAATATCTCCCATATCAATAATGCCCGCAATATTGCAATTAATCTCTTGATTAAATGAATTGACCTTAAAATTTGATTGAAAAAAACGTGGCGAATAAATCGCATATAGTTTTGAGGTCACTACTCTCGGCACCGTTGTACTTCATACAAGACGGAATTCCAAGGGATTTTCGTTTAGAATTTATGTATTGCCAGAAACACTTCAAATTGGTTTTTATCTTTGATACTAAAGACCATACATACTGTCTATACATGAAATTTTTTAGGTACTCATATTCACGACGTAATCGACATTTTAGCTCTGTAATTTTAGCATTGCATTTTTTAAACGCGATAACCTCTTATTGTTTATTGTACCTATAGTTTACATCTTGATTTGAACCATACAATTTTTTAAATGCGATAAAATCAATACAAATATGTAAGGCATTATGATACACATTGTTTTTATCACTATTTAATAAAGGAGAATCTTCTTCAGACAAACATACATTTAGGTCTTCATGAACAAAAACAAGGTCTAACATTTTTCCAAGCTTGTTGAAGACATTATTCATTTGAAAACAGTTTAAAGCTGACATAGTGTCCAATACTATAATTGCATGTTCGTTAGACACATTAAAAGGAATTAGAACTTTATCATCATCAGAAAAAATCCACTTCACATTACTTAAACTAAAATCTCCTAACACTATAACATAACAATTGGAATCTAATCCGCTTACTATTGTTTGAATGTTTTTAATATGAGAAGCATAGATATCTAAATTTGACCTTAGAGGTATATATGAAGCAAAAAATATATACTTATAGGACTGTAATCGTAAGCTTTAGAATACGCAAAATTGACATGTACACATATTTGTTCGATTAAACCTGTAGAGTCCGGAAGAGATATTAGCCTACTCTTAAAACTAGACTTAACCGCAAGCAGCACTCCACCTCCTCTAGTTAATTCAGTACAGATCAAATTACGATCCCTTCTATACACGACATAATCATCATTAAATAATTCAGCATTGTATATGTCATTAGTCAACCAAGTCTCCGTGAGCGCAATGATGGTATACGAACAATCAACAACAGCTGAATAAAAACTTCCAATTTTAGTTCTCATTCCACCAATATTGTGGTAATAGACTGAGAGAGCATTGGAAACAGCAACAGCAGGAGCAACGCATTGACAATTTAATTAGCAGCAGAATCATCAATAAAAACAGGTTTTGTCGTTGAGATTTCTATTGAGAATTTATCGATGGTTTTAGTGTAATTGGTCGCATTTCGTTTTTTGGAATTTGTAGAAATCCCCTCACACGGGCTCCAGCTAAATCGAAGCATGCATAATTTGTTCCATATAATTCTCAGGGATTGCGGCTTTAAAATTAAGAAAAGAGAATTCTGATTTATCAGAACCTCTCTTTACAAGCATTGTGCATTTAATGAGATTCGGCGAAATTTCCAGTGCATTGACAATAAATGAAGTGAGCGTATTAATCGAATTATTTTTCCCCAAGTGAGATAAATGCATCCATTTCATATTGGGAGTAGAGACTCCTTCAAGCAAAGTAGAAGAGTTATTTCCAACTATACGAAGAGGCCTTCCCTTCCGAAGATCGTTCGTCGGGTCAAGGACAAGAACAGTGGCAGCAGCAATGGTGGGGGCAGTGGCAAGGGTCGTGACAGTTTCGGTGGTTTCACTAGATTCCGAAGAATAGTTTTTGTTTTCTTCGAATTTGTTTTGAGTGTCACTTGATGTAGATATTAAAACAGGTCCCATGGGACACTGGCCCGGTGTAACATTGACTTTTTTTTTTTTATTCGAATTCTTAGAGGCACTTTTCACTGATCCATTTGATGTTTCAATTATCTTAGTAAGACAACACATCTGATCTTTAAGATCTTTAAATTCAGTTGTTAGTTTATCAAATTTATCCAACAATGAGTTCTCAATTTGGCGAGAAACAATACATGAATTACATCGCCACACCATATTAGCTTCGGTGATCAGAACTTTAAAGTTCGTTTCGGATACACCTGCACATTTTTTATGATATTTGTTTTTACAGTAATATTCACATTGAATGTAGTTAGAATCTATAATTTCCGAACAACATGAACCACGTAATTTAGATGGCATTTTAAATCAGCATATGTCAATATAGCACTATTTTAATTCAATGTAAGATGTAAGAGCTCAAGTAAGAAACGTCTGCACTCGATGAAACACTTCGAACAATATTCATGGAAATTTGCCTTCCGAACGGATATCTCGATAGGGGTGATTACCAAAAATGTTTCAACTAATTCCATTCATTACTATTCAAGAAAAATGTAATTTTTTGAAATCCCGTTTTTGGATCTTTTGACAAAAAACTTGGTATGCACTTGTGTTTCTTAGGACCCCACTAAACATTTCACAAAATTTGGTTAGAATTCTATGTTATATTTTCGAGAAATCCTTCTATTTATGAATTACCATTCCACTCATTTTATTGGAAAAACTGAGTATGCAGCATTCTTATACACATCGTTTCCTAGAAAATCAACATTTAAAAAACTTTGCATTAAATGTACCGTTAAGCTTAGTACGCAGCTCGCGCTAAATTTTATCTTTGCTAATCTCCACTTGTTTTCTCCAATCCAAAGATAAATGCTCGCTAAATTCGTACACAGCATATAGATGAGTCAGGGAAATGTCATACATTCGCAGATGTCAGTAATATTATTATTTTCTTTGTAAATAAAGATGTCGTCTTCCTCGAGAAATTCTTCCATCAAATATTCGTCTTCATTTTCTTAAATTTTGTTTTTATTTTTCATTAAAATTTCGCCGATTTAAATGCCTCGCACATTAATTTCGCGAGATAAATAAGTGGAGACCTGTCTTCCGCCGAGTATAACACTTTTCGTATAACACATAATATTGTTATACCCTACCTACATTTTGTGTGTCCCATCTTTATGAAGTTAAGAATTTATTTCGCGAGCTGCGTACTGCACTGATAAATTTGCTCGCTAAATTTTATCTCTGTAGAGATTTTTGTATGGGAGATAAAATTTAGCGCGAGCTGCGTACTAAGCTTTAAGAAAAAATTGAGGATCTAGTCATAATCAGTATAGGGATATAAATTACACAATTATTACACTACATTAAAATTTTCATTTAAAATTAGAGCTGTTATTGAGATAAGTGTATTTAAAGTAATAGTACGTTTCCACCGAACCGAATCTCGTCATTTCGTTAACTTAATTCAATAATGTTCCCACAAAAAAAAAACGCATTCCAACTGTCAAAAAAAAATATTTTTTTATGATGGAATATCCCAGATCAACCGTTAAAAAATCCCTTTTTGATGGATGGATGGAAAATAAAAGAAATGCATTTCAAACAAAACTAACAAGTTTTTCGACCTGTTTGGTTTTCGAAATACAAAGCTATATTTGGGCATAAAAATTCCATCTCATCTTATATATCGCTCTGAAGTGGCATTCTTTTTTTATATCATGAGCTGCAGATATGTGAAATTTTAATGCATTTTCGGCATAAATTTACTTTAGCTGCCTTTCACTTTTTGCACTTTCGATTCGTCTCTGCGCACTGATCATTTATATGTTTTTAAAAATTGTCGCTCACATTTAGTTTAAAAGTTATTCATAAAACAAAATTGCACTTTTTGGGTTATAATTCCATACAAATTGTATGTAGTTTGAAACTTTTTTTTTTATTTCTGCTGTGGTGAACGCAGCATTGCCATGTTGAAAAAAACATAACAAATAAAAATATTTTAACAAAAAAACTGTTGACTAAGGCGCCTGCCTGACGACTTTACATACCCTGAGCGGAGCAACGAAGTTGCGTGAGCGTGGACTGTCCCCAGAAAGAGAGTTGAAACCCTTTGTTCCCGCGAAGCGGGCCACCCAGGGTACTGTTTAACAAAAAAAAACTGTTGACTTAGGCGCCTGCCTGACGACTTTACAAACAAACGAAATTACGTGAGCGTGGACTGTGGAGCGTGGAGATTTAAAATTCTTTGATTTTTATTTTTATTTTTTTACCATTTTGGGGAATATGTAGTGTATATGGCAATGCTGCTTATCACTGAACATTGTATGGACTGTCAAAAGATGGTTGATTTCCATAGGGATTTTTGGAATTTTTATTGTTTAATAACTTTTTAAATAATTGAGAGCGACAAAAATAAAAAATTGCTAAATTTTTAGCTTAATTTAACGAGTGGAATAAAAAAAAAAAGTGGAAAAAGTGATTGGCAGCTAAAGTAAATATGTTCCGCATTTTCAATTACAATTAATCGTTCGCCTTGATTTAGAGTGGATATATGTGAATCACAAGACGGGCCTAAATAAATATCATTTTTATCTAATTGGATTGTCACTTATGTCGATAACAATGGTTAAATATTCTGGCTTTATAAAATTTTGCAAAATCCGGATGTACAACTGCCTGCATCTTTTTTATAATAAATGAATTAAGATATCTTTGGACTGGAAAAGTGCGTTGAAGAAGTTTAAAATATATTTTAAAAATAATAAATATGCTTTGGTTTTAGAACTGTATTAGAGATACAGTTCTTAGAAATTATTTTCTTAACCTAAGAGTTCGGTTCACTAGTGTTTGAAAATTGTTATTATATGAAATTTGTTACTATGAAAGAAAATCCCTTTAATAGTTAAAATGCCCTTTATCCCTCGGACATATTAAAATTTGGAGAAAATCCCTCAAAAAGGGATAAATCCCTCAAAATGACATCACTGGCTACAACTTAAATAATAACCTCCACACTATTGAAAAATTCTTTACCAATAAATAAATTTACATCACAGAATAGCGCTAGTAATAGATTATCATATAATGTACAGAAAGTCAGATCTAAGTCATAAATTAGTGATAAATTTGTGTAGTAGGCGCCAGTATTTAATTATACTGCGAAGATGTGTGTATTTGCGTGAGTGTTTGCACATTTAAATTAAATAACTTTGTTGTGGCAACGGAAATTAGTATTATAGTCAGAGTATATCTACTTACAATGAGTAGGGACACTCTCGACGATTTAATAATTTGAAGTACCGCTATGCCTCACATACACAAGAAATAAACGTCAGTAAGAAAGTCTTTCAATGAAAGAACTTTTTCGAACTGTGACACAGGGTGTGGCCTAAAAAGAGCAAAAATCAATTTTTCACAATTTTGTATTAAACATTTTATAATATTATGTTCACAAGTATGCTACACTTAAATATTTTTGTTTGTTAATAGTTTATTTGTTGTTTTACGATAGACTCATACTCAAACATAAAATTTTATGAAAAATACTTATTTTAAGTTTTACAAAAAAAAAAAAAAACATGCGCAACAGTCTCGTTAGTACCCAATGCCTTGCTTTCTCACAACCATTCATGTGTGTGTGTACTTCTTGCCGACTCCGAACGGCTAAGTTTGAGATAAGCTATTCTTGACAATTGATACTACTCGGATGATTTGTCAGAACTCAATATTTTAATTTTTACAACAAATAAATTCATATTGGTTCATATTCATCTCAAAGTTTTTATGGAAATACATACAAAAGTAAAATAAGAGGAAACTTTAAGTTGGGGACTCAATTTTAACTCACACTTGTCGTTTAAGCGGGATTTTGTCTAAATATAACCTGCGTAATAGTAAAAGGCATCTTCAATACCGAGGTCGACAGTTTTATAATCAGGTTCGGTTTTAAAGGCCGAGAAAGATCCTTTAAAAGAACACATGAATTGAAATGGAGTCAACAACTTATTATTTCCCCCACTGCTGCATAAAACCGTAATGTTGTTTTCCAAACAATCATGATTAAGATTTCTTGTTAAGAGAAATTTAACACCTTTATTTCACTAAATATGCCAAATAATACAATAACATTATTTTATAAATCGCATTTTTTAGTAACAATTATTGAATTTTAAAAACGTTTTGAACTTTTTGGATTCTTGAAATTTAGATGAATTGACGACATCAAATAATTTACCAAATTTTGAATAATTTTGCCTATATAAATAGCTTTTGAAAATACAGTACATAAACCAGCTGAAATATAAATACCTGCTGAAACTGTTGCACTTATCATTTGAGCAACAAGCCTCACCCTAATATTTTCAAAATTATTTGGAAAAATGTGCTCATCTGTCAATTTGGGAGCCATTGTAAATGAATTATTTTTCTCCCTTAAATACAAATTGTCAATAAAACTTAAAATTGTTCAAATGATATATAAAAAAGTAATAGATATGCAAAAATGTTTAGTTTTATATTCTGCAGTGAAACATTTATATTGAAGACCCATAACTAAGCCTTTTTAATCAACAACCAATGACAAAAACAAAAAATAAAACAAACTTTAAAAATCAAACTTGATAACCTGGTCAAGTCAATCGATTCCTGAATAGCTGAGGGGAAATACTACTACACTGACAATCACTCCAGACCGTCTTTAGAAAAGCATTATGGGAAATTTTCATTTGTGTATCTTACGCAAAATTGCCGGATGCGATAGTGGTCGTAAAATGTGTTGTGTTCTCTTTTCGATATAAGTGATTGCGCATAAGGATCAACTCAATCCTTTTTACCTGTTTTCACTTATGTGACGTATTTGTTTTGTTTAACTAGTACAGGTTGCATAGTCTGCTTTCACACGTAGACTCACGACTCACATGAGTGCAAAAGAGAAAGAAAATTCGAAAAGTTGAGAGGAAAAATATTTTGCCCTGTGAGTCGTGGGCAAAAATGTCAGCGACTCTTTTTGACGTTTTCTTTTCTCTTCCTTCTTTTTATCATCATGTTGCTTCATATAATTTCGTTGCTTGGAGAGTCAGTTTCGGCTACTTGCGTAGATTTGTTCGGTTGCTGGTGTTTTTTTTCAAGCAGAATAAAAGAGGAATGTCAAATTTGAGTCAAGAGAAAAAGTCGTCGTGTAAAAGCGCGAGACTCACGAAAGAAAATTAACTAAGAGAACTTCGAAAAAAGTCTTGACTCAACAGTCAACGTGTGAAAGCAGACATATGTTTGGAGATTGTCCCTTCTCACTGTAAGAGTGCTTTTACAAGGAGACTCTTGACTTACGACTCACATGAGTGCAAATTCGAAAAGTTGAGAGGAAAAATATTTTGCACTCACAGGGCAAAATATTTTTCCTCTCAACTTGGGTACATTTTTCAGTGACTCTTTTTGACGTTTTCTTTTCCTTCTTTTTATTATTATATTGCTTCATGTAATGTTGTTGCTTGGAGAGTCGGTTCCGATAAGCCAAGAGAAAAAGTCGCAGTGTAAAAGCGTGAGACTCACAAAAGAAAATTAACAAAGAGAACTGCGAAAAAGTCTTGACTGAAGAGTCTACGTGTAAAAGTACACTAAGTAGATATACTCTGAGTATAGCATGTCGAAAAGTCGAGTTTACTTAGTTATGGGTTTTGATTAATGGTAGAGTAAATAAAGCTGTACATTATAAGGTTACCATGTTTGATTATTAGTAACGCCGATTATACTTTTTACATTTTTTGTTTTCGGTTTTGAAGTAACCTAGATAAATAATTTTGTTTATAAATAAGAGACAGTAATTTTTTATCGGGGAAAATAGTAATTTTGTAGTTCTGAAATGTTTAGCATTTCGGGTGAAATCATGAATTTTGCTGAAATGACGCATTTCGATTCGGTGGAAACGTACTTTCAACCTTTATATGGGAGGTACAGTTAATTTAGTGCTAGAATTCCAAAACCCCTCGGTAGAACCACCAACAATAATCATACCCAACATTTCAGTCAAGTCGGCCGAGTAGTTCAGGCTCCAGTATCAATAACATACTGCAGATCATTGAACTCAGGGTACCTCAAAACATACGAATTTGTAAAAATATCAACTTTGAATTTTCGCGCCATCACAATACATCCCTATGTATACTGGGGAAGTAAAAATTGTCGGAAGGAGGGGTAGGAGAGGATGACTTACTCGTGGCTTCGGATCTCAATTGAGGGTATACCCGAGTATCTTTGGTCGTACTACACTGCGGCAAGGTAGAAAGTCTCATAGGAGACTTTGATTTAAGATAAAATGGGCGTGGTCCTTAAAAACATACGTTGGGGTACGACGAACATTCTTTAAAACATATGAGAAGACTACGATCTGCTGTGCGGATCGTTTAATATCCTATAACCTATAACTACATTGTTCATACAGTTTATCAAAATCGTTTATGTTTCGACAAAAAAACAATGCATTTCTCTTGCATATCCTGTGCGATAGGGTATACAATTTTTTTTTGTAAGAAACGCCTCCAAAAAACGAACAGACAGACAGACGTCGCTAAATCGAATCAGCTGGCGATTCTGAGTCGATCCATATACTTTGAGGTATATCTAGCTAAATTATTTCTCCATGTCACAAACTATGTGTCGAAACTAATATACCCCTATGGAATAAACAAATTAGCCGATTCGATGCAGCCGTTCTCAAGTGATGCGGTAACCAACGAACGAAATTTGAGTTTTATTTGTATGAATAGAGAAAACATATTTGTTGTTTTTTGATACACAATATTTGTAGTTTTCTTTTATAGCGCATAAATAAATAGTGTTGTCGGGTTTCCGACACGTTAACAGATGTCACCTGTTAACGTTGTGAAAACCATGGATTTTCAAGATTGATGACAGAAACACTTAACGACTGCCCTTGCAATTTATTTATCTACATTGTAGATCCAAGCCGCACGCAATGACATGGCGTTCGGAATCATAAGAATGCTTGGAATCCTGGCATTTTGAAGAAACAAAATTAACTGAAAATTGCCTCCCTTAGTTTTCTGTATAACCATGTATAAAACGTGTGTTAATCTATCAAAACATTCAAAAAATCGATATTTAATTAAACTTTCAATACAAGGCGTGATTTTTTTTTTGCTTTCTTTAACAAAATAATTTAGATGCACAGTTGATTCGACCGGAACGTATGCAGTTTGTTCAGTGAGTTTTGTTTAGAAGTGTTTGTTCTTCACAATTTATGAAATTTTCTTAATATTTCTTTCCGTAAAAACTTCTTCAAAGTTTTAAAAAATGAAATCGGTAAAGTCAAGTGGGGTGAGACGTGACAAAGGGAAGCACGCAAAATTTGAATTTTACGCCAATAGTTCTGTGTTGCCAACGGAAAAAAAAGATAAAAATGGAGGCTGTACGAAAGTACAACGCTCAGAACATTGTTAAGCAATATTTTAAAAATAATGAAGATTTGTCAGCTAGACTCTGGGTGCCCTACAGATATTTAGCATTTTGAGCGAACTCTCACTCAACTAAACTAACAACAAGTGGATGCTGATTTTTCGAACAAGAAGGTTTCTGACATTAATATTATCCGCCGAGATTATCAAAGAAGTAGTTTCCTAAATGGAGTTTTCTTTTGTTGGAGAGTTGGATAAGAGCAGAGAAGGTGAGATATACATTCCTCCTCTTCTTCGTCCAACCAGCTTCTACAGAAGTCATTTGAAAGATTTAATCAAAATCTCGAGGTCAAAAATGTATACAAAAACAATGCCTTTCTTTTTGTAAGAGAATGTTGAAAACATAGTATACCAAGTTTTTCCTAACAAATATTTAATTAATTAAATTAGATTATAGGATAAAAAGCATAAGTATTAAGCGAATATTTAACATGACTTAAATTTAGTATTCAAAATTTAGTTGTGATTGCAGGACTCTATTGATTCTTTATTACAATTATCTATTTTCAATTGGAGAAAATGTGTTTAAGTTGTATCGTAAAAAAACTTTATCTGGGGGAGATGGTTTAAGTCGTGTCATACCGTTTCATATATTAGGTTTATAGCATCAAAAGAGTTTATAGATGCCAAGTTATAGGTAGGTTCACTGATTGCAAAGCTCAGAACTACAGCATTTTCTGCGCATTTTCCATCGCAGATTTGCCTTTCTCTACGCTTGTGATCATATTTTTTTATAAAATCTGATTGCAGTGTGAACGCACCCATATGTGTTAACATTTTCGGACATTAGTGTACATTGATACTGAATGTGCCCACTGGAATAAATGACTGGATAGTGGTATCTACGAACACCACTTCTCGTGTTCTCGAACAATCAAGAAACCACTGGAACCTCCGAGAATATGCCATATCTTTCTAAATATTTATTTAAATATATTATTGTTAAACATAAAACAGAAAATTGTTTTATCATTCGAATCCCGGCATCATTCTACAATATGAACTGAAAATATTTAACACCTCACTTTATATTACTTACACTGGATTTTGAAATAAGCAAGATGTGACTGAAATGTTTTAGTTTTTTCGATCTTCGTAGTATACAAATTTTGTTGTATTCCAAATCTAAAAGTGCAAGTTCTGAGAAGTTTATCGGAACTACTGATACTACCTGGATATTGTGTAATTTGAATGATCATTGCATTGAACAGAGCTATTAATTAAGGCATTGATAAATAAATATATTATAATGTACATAACATATTTTAGAATTACATAATTTGAAAATTAAATCTATACTTTATTTTTACATTATTTTTTGCTAAATATCATTTTATTTATATTTTAAGGATGATTTTCAAGACAAAGAATCTGAGCCGACACAAAAACTTGATGACATATTAATCGAATTATCTAAAACTATACAAGAAATAGATAGCTCCACGAGTGGCCTGGAAAACAATTTATCGAAAATCTGGTGTGATGATATTAAGGAGTACACTACAAATATAGAAAGCTTAGAACCACAGAAATACATTTTAGATTCCTACAAGAAAAACCCCAAAGATGAAATTTTCCTGTGCAATGAATTAAATACAAAACAAAACAAATTGTCCGGAATTCCTCAAAAGAAGAGCACAACTAATTGGTTCGATTTGTTTTCAGATTTAGATCCACTTGAAAACCTGCAATCCTTTGATTTAACGATAACTGCAAAATCAGATGTACAACAAACTTAAATCAACATAAAATTCCATCAACTTACATTATTCTGATCTCATGTAATATATTCAATTAAGGTTCATATTCGCAGTTTGTTTTTCGATGAAATACTAGAACAGCGCAGTTATCAACATTTTAAGCTCGTTCATTTCAGACTCATAAAAGACATTATAACACTTTCGAAACAAGGTTTGTCTTCTCGAACATAGGGCTATACATTTCTGTTTATTTTCGTACCTACCTTAGCAGTCTAGACTAGATTTAACCAAAGATTTATTGATAGACCATTAGGTGACACCATAAATTGCAAGATGTGTATAAACAATTAAGGGCTATCCAGAATATGGATCGTATCGTGTATCGCTGTAAAAACTTATCTCTGCGAATTAAAATGTACACATTTTTTATAACAATTTTAATAACAAATCAGAATCCATTTTCCTAAAATTAAAAATATTTTGTTTATTATAAACTTAGATAAATTAAGGTCACAACACATTAGATAGGTAGAGTGATTTGGATTTCAAAATGGTGCCGTCACACCATGCAAGGGAAGTGCTCGAAGCAAGCAAAACTTGCATGATGTAACGACTCGAAAAAAAAATTGTGTTAAAATATACCGCATAGAAAACCGTCGTTTTTTTTGTAGAACCATATGAGATTAAGATAATTTTTCTGAACAAGGTGTAAGTTTTAGGCACGCCACTTTCTGGGGATGGTTAGTTTAAGGATCGATTGGTGTGCTACTTCTTCAAATACAATTGATCACGACACAATTCCTTACCAACCTCCCCACTTTCTATTTTGCATAAATTTTCGGGGAAATAAAAAATCAAACCGAACTAAAAATGGTAAATCCAAACTCGTCCACAAATCACTGCTTACATCATAGCTTACCATGCTATTGGTTTAGAGACAGCATCTGTTGCTTCTTCTGCCTCTCTAGTTTTACGAACAATCTCTATTGTTTGTAACTCTAGGTCCATAACATTTGTTCAATTATGGAACACGGGTTGAGTATTATTGGCCTCCATTTAGATAATCTTCTGCAGAATGTTGAATATGTTTTCTTCATATTCTGTGCAATATGAACAGGTTAGAAAAGCATTTTCTTAGGAATTTGTTGCATCAGGCCTATCGCGAATAAATTTTCCCAGGATTTTTTCCCCTGTCAGTAATGTAAATCAGATTGCTGAATGGGAACAATTTCCCGGGGAAATTTATTCACAAAGGCCTGAATATGTTATTCAAGATTTACAAATCACAATGTCTGTACAAATTATGCTTTTAATGTCTTGGGATGCGGCTACTTTATTCTCAAAAAGTATTTCTCTTATGCTTAGCCTTATTTAGTTTACTGTATTTATTTAAAATCTGTATTTATTAAAAATCTGTATTTATTAAAAATATGTATTTATTACGAAAATAAAGTAATGTATTGGTGAAGAAGAGTTGATTTATTTATTCAATTGGAAAATTTTTACAAGTTAAATGGGCAGGTATGTATATCTTAATATATATTGTCACATTGATATGTAACCAATGGGATATATTACAAACAAATGTATCGGCTATAGCAGAACTCTTCATATACGTAGGTGTTGGCATAGAAGTGTAGATGCACCTGGGGTGCCAGCACGTAACTTGATACAATCGAGGTTTGTTCATCGTCATCCAACTCGTTACAAAGAAATTTCGGTAGCACGTAACTTGTAACGAGTTTCATTGTGACTTGTACTTAAAAAACCATTGTGAATTATGAAGTGAAATGTCAAATGCATTGGTCAGAGGTGTATTGTTTAGTTAAAAGTTGTAATAAATATGATTTTCTTCGATTCAAGTGATGAGGATGAGGATGTTTATAGTGCTAAAATCAAAAGAAGATCGTTGAGAGATAATAGCAATCCATTAGAGTTGAATGAAAATGAGTAAGTATTAAGAAAAAACAGAATTACATCAACAACATTGAAAAACTATTTTTTGTTTAGTTTTGTGCAACAGTTTAGAGTGAATAAAGAATGTTTCCTTATGATATCTACTCAACTCGTTAAAACTTGAAGCTGGAAGTACTTCTGCTTGTTCCACCCATTCTACAACTATGTGCAACATTGAGTCTTCTAGCCAGTGGGAGTTACCAAATCAATGTCGGAACAAATGTTTTACTAGGCATGGCACAGACAACAGTTTCAAAGGTCTTTCGGCGTACCTTAACTATTTTGGAAAACGAATTTTGTCCTCAATGGATAAAATTTGATAGCTCTAAATTTCGAGACAGCAAGGAGTACTATTACCGAAAATTTAAACTACCGGGAATTGTAGGCTGCGTTGATGGTACTCACATTCCAATCTTGAGACCAAAGGAAAATGAACACATTTATTTTAACCGAAAAGGATTCCATAGCTTGATTGCAATGGTGGTAATAATATGGTCAATATAATTTAATACTAAAATTAACATATTAATTTACAGATTTGCAATCACCTAAACGAGTTAATAGTTAATTTGGTTTTTACTTTATACTTCAGATCGCTCCACGTCTAAAAACAAATAATTTGATATGTGTACAAATAACTTTTTTTTTACAATAAATACCTTTTTCCAATCTTTCACATCTTTTTGAGGAGGACCATCTGTATTGAGAGAGTTGGAAAGCCTTTCCCAAAAAAACCACTGTTTTTCCTTCCTTGTGCCGATTTTAAAATCCCCCTGGCAAGATCTTGGTGACCACACATAAAATTTGTTAAAATTTCAATTTGTTTTTTATTAATTGACATGTTTTGCTTATTTTCCATTTTCGCTGCAAAAAAAATACACTGCCGACGACAACTATTTGCTATCGAGTATGATGCTTTGTTTCAATCGTCATTTTCGAGTTTGTGTGCTGCCAACTCGGACGATACAATCGAGCAAAATTGGTCGAACCAATTTAGGTGCTGCCAGTGCTCGATTGTTTCGACCAAACTCGGTTGTATCAAGTTACGTGCTGGCACCCCTGCTCTCATCCAAATCTGAATGGATGAGAACATGTCCAATGACTGGAATATCAGCTCCAGAAAAAAAATGTCTTGCACCAACTACCGGGACATATCCCTCCTAAATGTCGCAAATAAGATCCTATCCACCGTACTTTGTGAACGTCTTAAACCTTTCTGCAACACGGCTATCGAGGCATGCCAGTGTCCAATGGTAAATCTGGATTTTGATCTAAAATTTGATCTTTTTTCATGCCAATGGAACACGATTTCAGATTGATTTAAGTTCGTGTCGGTATACTTCTATGTGACTTCCTACCTTGCCGCGGTGTAGAAGCTCAGTACTTTCAAAAATACTCGGGAACTTCCCCCTGTTGAGATCAGAAGCTAAGAGTAAGTCATCCTCTCCTGGCCCTTTCCATATCCTTTCCATCCAACCTCCATTGGGTCGGATTAAGGTGTCGAACCGTGCAGAGAATCGACCAGACTGAGGACCCAAAACAAAGCCCAGTCGCAAACGGAGTATCCGAATACCTGGCGAGCTTCGGACAATCTAGTCTTACCTGTATATTGCGGATCTCTGCACAGGTGGACCTCCTTTCTCCGCCAATCGTGTGACGATCAATAACTTTCAAAAAAAAAAAAAAAAACGAATACAAAAACCAAAGAGACTGGTTCTCGTTCTAAACAGGATCTCAGAACCTACTATAGGAATAGCTTCTAAAGAACTGGATGGGAAGTTGAACTGAACTGCAAAGCTTTAAGCTCGCAGTCCCTCATCCCAACCAATCATCCAATATGGTGTCTTAAAAACGGTTTGAATTTTAACCCTACTAAGTGTCAGCATATTACATTTTCACGAAAACGTGCTCCATCCAATTTTAGTTATACTCTGTCCGGACACACGCGCTGTTGTGTGAACAGTTTTAAAGACCTAGGTGTTTATTTTGATCCTAAAATGGAGTTCAATAAACACATTAACGTTATCATCAATAAATCAAACTCCATGTTTGCTAAAACCAAAGATTATGAATTCTATACAGATGACGCACTCCATATAAGAAAAATTGTTCTATGGCGGGTCGTGCTGGCACAGCCCATATGCGTTAAATGATGAGCCTGTGAATGCATATTATATGCTGTGGATAATCTCTGCTCGTAGATGATGCTTGGAGCCGCGTGGAGCTAAAGGGTTCGAAACACACCCACAGTCCCTTAAGGACTACTCTAAGGAATACTGCAAAGCCTCGAGCTCGTGGTCCTTGCTCCTTCTAATTCAAAGAGAACCCTGGAAGCAAAGTGCTGCAAAGCTACAAGCTCGCGGCTCACCCCTTCCAGTCGTCAATACAGACAACGCCGCACAGCGGCGAGACACTTGGAAATCATACAAAAGATTCCGGAAGAGAAATCGATTGGTCTGCAACGGGCACAAAGTGATTAATATCAATAATCACTCTAAGCCCGCCAAAACTACATCAAGGTCCAGAACGGTGGACGCAGGTTCCTCCCAAGATGGCCACATGTGGGCCGCCACCTTGTTACTACGATGCCGGCTGGCATCAGGGGTCATATTTAGTTAATTAAGTTAAGGTGAATCCTCCCTCTCCCATCTCCCAAACTCTCCCCTCCCTGTAGCTAAGGTCGCCGTGTAATTCCGCCGTGCGCAGGATCTGTATGGTTGGGTTCCAATTGCTAATGGCAGAACTCCGGATATCAGGCACCCTCCGGTTTTAACTTTCGCCTCATCCACCTAACGCGGAGCTCTGCGTGGACGGACGGTCTTTTTCGCGCTACTCGTGGGTACTCAATCTCAAACTTAAATAAAATGAAAAAACAAAACAACAACCAACCCGAAACTACTAATGAGGAAAACTTCCTCTTTAGTATGTACGGACTGTTGGAATCCGGCAATCAATCGATCAATCTTAGAGAGGTTGAACTTTTAAAGGATGATCGCAGCTCCATCTCAAGCAACTTCGTAAGGGCAAATTTAGACGAACCCTACGCGAAATAGGTACGACTGGCGTCCCCACGGTATCGCATGAATTGCGTAGACTTTCGGTAGAGTTGAGTGAAATAAACTCTTATCCTGATCGTCAATCTATGCCGGGACCTGCTAGGTCCTGCGCAAGGGTCAAGCTAATGTCATCTGGCAACCCGAGGGAGAAATCCCTCGCGGATAAGTATGGGTATAAGTCTGGACACTTCCATCGGTCGCCGCGTTCCAATCCAGTACCGTCGCGGGGTTTAAGCCATTGTCGGCTGGTAACCCAAGGGAGCAATCTCTTGTGGATAAGTAGACGGCGGCAATGCCTACAGCAATGGAAATGGATCAGGACGATTCGAACGCTACCGCAGAATCCGTTAACAAAAAGTGTCTCAACACGATCGTGAGACACATACGGGGGGACGCAGATACAATCTCTCTAGCCTCGTGGCTAAGCGGCAACAGCAGGAGAAACGCGAAACGTGCTATTAGACAAATAACATAGCACCGAAAAATCGTTGCAAGAGCGCTTGCCACCTTAGGACTGCCTCCCCATCGTTCGCGAAACAGTTAACTCTAATAATACCGGAAACCATGTGGTAAGACCGGCCACCCTAGTAGGCGATCCTGTTACTCTGTCGGGTCTACCCACAGATGTTGCAGGTAGTTCAACCGGTGTGTCGGACGACACCAAATGAAAACCGGCCAGAACAACAGACGGCAACAAAATGGTACAACTGGCCTCTCTTAAGACGATCGCAAAGCATCGTTGGGTCTTTCTGTGATCGCTGTGGGAGGTTCAACTGGAGTGGCGGGTGACGCCAACTGGAAATCAAAATGTGACCAATTTTTAACAAACCGACCGAATCCGGCCAATCTGGTGGTATATTCCGATACACCTTAGCGAGAACCCGCAGCTGCCTAGGCAATATCAACCAGATTGGCGGGAGCTAATGATCGGCAAGCGGATGACAGCAAACCGATTACTGGAAGACCACCGCAGGGTGCAGTCAAACGTAGTCAGTTAAATATCAGCGGGTCCCAACAATATGTAGCCCCCAACAAACGAACCCGCTTCATCGCATACAATGCATAATAACCTATTGCTGTGCCTTAGCACTTCCTTGGCAACAGACACAAATAATGTCCCAACCTTCGGTAAAATGGTACACTACAAAGGATTCCCGGTTATGTCGTGCGACAATAACTGGATCCTTCAGTGGCTCAACACCCAGGTTAAGAAGATGACGAACGCTTGGCCGGGAGCCAACCTAACTCTGCTAGAGCAACAAAATCTACCATCTGCTCTTAGGGAGGATTATTCCTGGTCCCGCCATCCCAAAGGAGAGATTGCTGGAAATGCTCAAGCACCAGAACCCTGACTTTCCGTCCGATGACTGGGTGATTACAGAAATGTTTGAACCATCTGTCAAAGGACAAGGCATAGGCTTATCGCTAAACAATCAAACGTTGGCGAAACATAATACTGTTGGTTTCAAGCTTAAGGTGGGCTTCAACTACTTGGATGTGAGAGTCGGTGGCCAACCTGGTCGTCGTTCAAACAATGCTAACTTCAATGAATGTAATCCAACTAAACCTCCATCACAGTAGGTCGGCTAGTGCCAACCTTCTCATCCACCTAGCCAGATTCCGAATCGACATTGCCCTCCTTCAGAATAAAGATTCAACCTCGTTGCTTCTCTGTTCAGCCTACCTACCCTACGAATCAGCAGCACCCAATCCTGCCAACACTATCAAAGACTTAGTCCGGCATAGTGAAACGATAATACGGGACAAAATATTCGGATGCGACTCCAACGCCCACCACACAAGCTGTAGTGATATAAATACCAGAGGTGAGGCTCTTTTTCAATATATTATAAAACATTGCCTCTTTATACATAATCGTGGAAGTGAACCTACTTTCATTATAAAAAAAATAGAAGGGAAGTCTTAGACTTAACGCTTTTCTCTTATTCAAATACTCTAACAATTTCCGATTGAAAAGTGTCAAGCCCACCTAGTTTCTCTGACCATAGAATAATAGAATTTTCCCTAGCTGGAAAAATTGTCAACCCTATCACTCTCCGCAATCCCAGAAATACCAACTGGAATCTGTTCGCTACAAAAATTTCAAAACTTGCCTTCAATAGTGCCGCAACTGACCAGGATGACATTGATACAAACGTGAACGAAATCGTCACGGTTTTTAACAAAAACCTAGAGACAAAGTCATTGGTGGTCTAAGGAACTTGCCAATCGATATAAGGAATCGAGGGAACTCTTTAAGACGGCAAAGAGGACAAATAAAGTTACTGACTCGAAAAAGATATTAGAACAGCCAAAAGGAAAGCCTGAAGAGATTTCTGCAACAGTATTGAAGATAATAACGAATCTGCAAGATTAAGAAAGATACTGTCAAAAGAAACAAGCAGCCCAGGCTTCCTAAAAATCTCAGAAAATAAATGGACAGAATCTAGCGCTGAGACACTAGATCTACTCCTAAATACTCACTTTCCATATTGCAATAAAGCAGGGGATATTGAAAATAATCTTGTCAACAGAGTATCCAACCACCTACCTGGGCAATAAACACTTTTGAGCCCTACAAAACAGGAGGCCCCGATTGTATAACCCCATGATGGTACAAAAAACTGCCAACATTAGTCAACACAATCCGTGAATGCCTAAAGTTAAATTACCTTCCCAAAGCGTGGCGTGAAGTTAATGTGATATTCATACCAAAGCAGGGAAATGCATTCACACAATCTCGAAAGATTACAGACCAATCAGCCTATCCTCATTTCTATTGAAGACACTGGAAAGACTTCTAGACATTCAAATCCGTAGTAACTTGGATCCAGGCTACCTATCCCCAAACCAACATGCCTATTTCAAAAGCAGTTGGTCAGAACCTTGCGGCCTGTGTGTAAATCCAAAGAAAACTGAACTAGTCCTCTTCACTAACAAGAGATCAATGACAGAGTTTGCGACACCGACTCTGGGGGTCCATTCTTCCACTGTCAGGTAGTGCCAAATACCTTGGGGTGATACTCGATAGCAAGTTAAATTGGAACCTTAACATCAACGAAAGGGTAAAGAAAGGTAATATTGCACTATACAGCTGCAGTATAATCTGTGGTAAGAAATGGGGTCCCTCCCCAAAGGTCACGAAATGGCTATACACAGCTGTCGTTAGACCAATTCTCACCTATGGTTGCTTAGTCTGGTGGGACCTAATGTAAAAAAAACGAAACACATGACTGCACTGACAAAGGTTCAAAGAACAGCATGAGTATTCATAACAGGAGCTATGCGCACCAGCCCCACGGCAGGTTTGAAAACAATTCTAAATCTCCCCCCAATCGACCTAAAGCTGATTGACACAGCAGCGAAAAGCACAGCACGCCTCAAAGAAGCGGGCAACCTATGTCAAAACATTTGGCCACAGCACAATACTGAAATTGGTAGAATATGATAATGGGACATCTGACCACATCATCCCATATCACGACTTTGATACTAAATACTCAATCAGAATACGTAGTAGAGGCGAGTGGTCATCTAACAATGTGATATCCAACAAGGAAATAGCTATCTACACTGATGGATCTAAAATGAAAATAGGAGTGGGCTCTGGGGTCTACTCCGATAGAATCGAAGCTATCCTTAAGGGCTGCATCGAACTGATCTACATTCCCAATGTTTGGAGGGAAGTGAAAGTAGTATTCATACCCAAATCTGGAAAAAGTTCTCAAGTCAATCCGAAAGACCTGAGATCGATCAGCTTATCATCATTCTTTCTGAAAACCCTGGAAGGATTGATTGACATTCATCTCCGCAGTAGGTTTGATGTAAATCTGCTATCTGGGTATGGTATATTTCGTCAAAAATAACTTGCAAATTAACATTTGGAGGTGGTTCATTTCGCAGTTTTTCTTTTCGCTATTTTTTTATTTAGCATTTTGTTGTTTCGCATTCTACGTTTAGTTTTTTAAATCATTTTTATTTCAAAATTTTCCATATAGCTTTTTTATTAGGCATTTCTGCGTATCGTTTTTTTCATATTGTTTTTTTTTTTTTGGCAATTTATTGTTAAAATTTTTTTATTTGGCATTCAACTTGCGAGAAATTTTAGGGCATGTAATTTAATAAAGCGAAAAAATTCCAATAGAATTGAATACCAAATAAATAAATTTTAACAATAAATTTCGAAAGCCGATGATAGGGAATGGTCAAACGATCAAAACAACAAAACGGTGAAAAGACCTTTCAGCGAAACATTACATGTCGAAAAAACTCTTTGCCAAATATTAAACCATTTAATAAAAAATGCAAAACAACAAATTGCAAAATGAATTTTACGAAATGATTAAAATGGTTTTTGAAAAAAGCGAAACATAACTGCCAAATGTTTTTTTCGAAATGATTCAAAAACAAAGTGAACATTTTTAATTAATAATCCAAATAAGGATTGCGAAATAAAAAAAATATTTTTCGACTAAAGGCTGAACTATAATATACGGAAGCAATCGGAAGCTAATGTCAAAATTCTAAGTTAAGTTTTCTTCAGTACTCTCAATTACTCAAGTTGCCCATAATAGACTTTTGAGAATGGAATTGCAAACAATAAAAACAAAATTTCGTTGCTTAGGAACTTACAAATTTAAATGTAAACAGCTGTTGAAATGAAATGTAAAATTTGTGTATGAAAGAACAAAAGAAAGAGAAAGAGCGAATCAATTCGCTTTTTCGTAAGTGAGTAAAAGTGAACGAAAACTTAACGAATCGAAGCGAAAAGCTATTATGGTCGTACAATACAAATTGCATGTGTTCGCACAGTTACGGAAGTGGTCGTCCGCAACCAGCTTCTATTATAGTTCAGCCTTTAAGGCCCAACTATAATAGTCGGAATGGTACGTACGGCACCGTACGTAACTAAGCGAATACATACATTTCATACTGTGAACCTATAACGTCGGACTGCTTCGTTTCGTCCAGTTTTCGTTCACTTTTTGTTACGTACGGAAAGTGCGACCAGTTTCGCAGCAGTCGAAAGAAAACTTTGCAACTGACAATAATAATATTTTTAAAATGGGTTTTAAATCTTGAAGGGTTCTCATAATTTGTTTATTTGATTGTTTATTCATTTTTGGTTGGAAAAACAAAAACTTTTTTCACAAAATAACCACAGACAGACAGACAAAATTTGACATTTGCTTCCGTACGGGCAAGACTATTATGCACAGATCAAGTAAGGAAGAGATAGGAAACTTTCCAGGACTTTACGTTTTGCCAACAAGCTAATCCTGGAATTTTCCAGAATTTTGACAGATAAATTCCCCACCACGGCAAAAATAGGTGCACACATGTTTGATTTACACACACTTGTCTACCGTCTGGTCATTTAAACGTCAAAACGTAGACTAACTGCCAAATTTGAAATTTCAAACAAAAAATAACTGCCAAAATTCAAAGTTTTCCCCACTTTTGCCCACACCTCATGGAATGCTGGTAAAGTTGATGTTACATTTGTAAAATTCCCATGAACCGCAAATTTAAATTTCGACGGTTGAAAACAATATAATCATTATATTATACGTCATATAAATAAATTCAGTTTCTAATATTAACTTCAGTTTCTAATATTATTTGTAACAGCATTCTAGAGGTTGCCAAACTAAAATGCACCTTAGCGTTACATTTGAACAACGCTGCTTAGCTCGCTTAAATTAAACACAAAAGACCTAGTTTGCAGGTTATAAAAGGGGAAAATAGCCCTAAGAGAGGTGTGGATATAAACAAATGCACAGGCTTATTCTGTGCACAACTGCAAAAAGTTCTGCAGTGTTAGGAATAGGCGGTTATTTCATTTTAATCTATATATACTGACATTCGTTATTTTACTGACGAAAATTAAAAGCACAATTATTTTATTTTATTAGAATTTATAAGAAAACAAACACATACACATAAAACCATTTCTCAAGTATTGGACTTTTCATTCAGTAGCAAGCTCCCCATTCTTTATATTTATTTTGTAGATGTTCTATACTTATTTTTACAATGAAAGGCGATATATATACATATATACATATTGAGAATAGGAATAAAATAATCAATTCATGTAGTATACATTTTTTTTAAATTCTGAAACTTCCATGCAGAAAATACATATATGTAGCTTGAAATTGATAAAATTTTATTTTAATTCATAAAAATCCTTATCAGTAGGGGGAACATAAAAAGACACAATTGACTATTCTTTTCATGCGAAAACGTATTTGTGTACACAGCAATGTTGCTTAAATGTAAAAATCGAGTGTATACACATACTTAGCGCTTTAAATATACTTAGAGGAATTTTAAACTAAGCAATCAGGAAATAATTTTAAATTTGGCGTCTCAATAATTGAGACTTTTTTTCGGCAAAAAGTTCCGACAATAATTCTATAATCTGTTATATGTATATGCTTCACTTATTTTTTTTACTATGTATTTTGCATATACCTTGTCGCTTTGTGTCCAATTTTCGGTTATTTTCCTTTTGTTACTACCAGTTTTCATTGTTAATAAATACTTACAAATAACTTCAATTCACTTTGACAACGAAAAACAAAAGAAAAACCTAAATAACAACTGATGACATCGGAAATGATTAAACGTCAATCAGCTATTACTTTTTAACTTGTTTTTTTTTACCAATAAGAAATATTAGATAACTTCTGAATAAGAGTATAATGAGTCATTTTCATTAAAATAATGATTTATATATAATTATATACTTTAAATTTCATCCGTCATTTTAAAAGCATACCAGGATTTATTCCCGAAATATGTAAATGAATTTGAATCAAATCAATATTGAATAATATAAATTAATAGTGTTGTATTTCAAATTAACGAATTTTCTAACGTATTTTTTTTTAAATGTTTGTCTAATGCATTGGAATGTAATCCCACCACATATTGATGTAAGCTGACCCTCGGATTTTCCTTTTTTGTACTTGTCAACATCAGCTGTTTTTATTTACCACATACCATTTGATAGACACAAATGGCGATTGTTTACTTTTTTGTGCGGAAAAAAATTTAGTTTCTATTAATTTATTTCTTATTTATTTTATTAAATTCGTGTTACCGTGAACCTGTTCCGAATGCAAGTACCAGAGATTCTCGGGTAATCAAAGTGAAACAGAAATACACCAAGTGTGTCAACTCGTGGATGAACACAATTCACGATTCAGGTTTAAATAAGATTCAGAATCAGAAATTGGTCTCGGCAAAGATCAGATTCGAGTTCGAGTTGTTTCGTAAGGATAATCTCGTTAGTGATTCTTTCCAAACAAAAAGCATTAATATTCAATTTTGTTTCACTCATTACAGGATGACGTTGCTTCTGATGACAGTGATGAAGAACTAGTTTACAAGATCCCACAATATGATGTTCTTTGTTCTTTGTGGAACATTTCGATGACATTGAGTTGTCCGAGAAATCGTGGACCCGATCTCAAGCAAACAAAGATGACTTAGCTAAATAAATCGCGCAATATGACGGGCAATGAAGTTTCGTATCACCCCAAAGAATTGTTTGGAAAAACGATATTGGGCTGTTCTTTATTCTAAAGCAAAACACGCTGCAATCTCATCATTCCTAAAAAACCATTCGTCTTCAACACCAACCTAATAGTGGTTCAACATGAAGTCACAATGCAGGTAATACAATAATAATCAAACTAATTTCAACTACATCTAGACATATATATATATATATAAACGCTATTTATTTCTTGTAGGACGGACAAGAGTGCGGTGGTTCGTACATAAAATTACTGTCTGCAGGTAAACAAACAGAGGATCTCAAAAAGGTATGTCAAAGTGACTTAATAAGAAATGACGACACAATATTATATTAAATTTCTTCACCCAATTCCATAGTTCAATGACAAAATACCATGCACTATGATGTTCGGCCCGGACAAGTTCGGCAATGATATCAAGCTGCATTACAGATAACGCAACAAGGACAAACTTATCATTTGTATCAATTACTTGTGAAGCCAAATTCGTGTATATGGTCTACACGAATTTGGCTTCACAAGTAATTGATACAAATGCGAAACTAGTTAACGAGGGTTCATTGCTTAGCGATTTCACGCCAGCCGTAAATCCACCAAGGAAAATTGACGATTCAGTGGACAAGAAACCAGACGGATAGGATTAGTGTGAGAAGGTAATAATGAAATTTGAGAAATTTCGGCAGTCGTAAAGTGGTAGTAATTTCTTTTATGTACATTCCAGATCAAGATGCAGAGAAACCAAATGACTGGGATGAAGATGCACCACCACAGATTCCCGACCGATCGGCTGCTAAACCCCAAAATGAAAGTAAAGCAAACGAGCAACCAACATTCTAGTCCAAAGGTGAAGAAAGCTGATTTAGAAGTGAAAGGGACAACAGAGCCACCGGCAACGAATAGTGGTGGCAGTGGCAGCAGTGAAGAAGAAGTAGTAGAAAAGGGGGATTAAGGTGTAAATAAAGTGCAGAAGCTTCCGAAAAGCCTGAAGTAAGTTAACGAAACAAAGTCATTTCATATTATTTTGCTAAACAATACATTTTCGTTGTAGGAGCGGACAACCTTACCTGCCACTGAAGGTACTCGAAAGCGAAATCCATCCACGCCAAGATTAGCAAACTTAATTTCCATTAATTTTAACTAAAGCTCTATGTAAAATCAAATCAAAATCTATATTGATATTGATATTTATTTATGAAGCAAACACAAAGAAAAAGAAATAATGCATACAATTTAATTTCATTTTATGCAGCAATTTAGTTTTCTTTGAAGTGTTTTTATAGAGTGCTAAATTATAAATAAAAATCAAAACATCAAATCATGCTAAGGGTTTTTATTTAAGAGCATGTAGCAGGTTAATCCTCTGTTTTCTAAAGTTCAGCGTAAATGATTTGAAAGCTATTTATCGGAAAGATAACAAAGAGTTTACCCATGTAGGGTATTGCTTTGGACTTATTGATTTGATCTATTCGTGGCCTAAGACCACGCTGATGAGGGCCGATCAGGTTGTTGGCGAACGGTTTTAGGTGTTCACATATTACGGCGTATTGCATTTTGTAGGCGATGTTTAGGAGATTTGAGCCGCTTTTGATTTCAGTTTTTCGATATTAATTTTGGTCACATAATATCATATTTGTTGCGGCGTAGATAAGGAATATCCGCATTCACCAAGTTCTTGATACGTGGTGATGGTGCTAATGGTGTTTCTTATTTCCATTCATTGTTCAACATTCAATCTTAACTCCGCTGACAAAGTGGAAGAACAAATTACATACAGTAGTCCAGACAAGCTAAGTCAGACTCATGTCCTAATTCATAGACATATGTTTGATGTGCTACTTACGCTTTACCTCCGTAGTCTCATTGGCCGGTAGTTAAGGATCTAAATTTGTTGACAATTGAAGTTGACAAACGTTTCAATAATAAAAACCTCGATGAGAACTTTCTCACAAAAACATAAATTACAGATTATATTTTAAAGGAAATATTTTGTTTTATTTGAACGTTTTTTAATATTTGTAAATACATATAAAAATATGTTAAAAAAATATAATGGAACAAATTATTGTATGTATTACATTTTTGTGGTCAGAATTTTTGTGGTACTACATAATTAGTAAGTTATAGTAGTATTTACAAATAAGATATGAGAATAATTAAAGTGTTAAGTCTTAATTTTGTTACTTTAAATTAGTTTGGCAAATACAAACAAAAATTTGAATAATGAGTTTTTATCAAAAAGTCTAAATGGTTCATTTGTAGTCTAACTGATCAGCGCCCATGGCACAGCCTTTGCATTTATTGTAACTGTAGATGGTGCATATGACGCGCCTGTTGTGTCCTCAGGAAGGGTTTAAGTTAAACTTGGTGTTGATTTCGTAACTGACGTTCAGGTCAGCATTGTGATCATAGTTTGTCTGTTTTTGGGGATCATCAAACCTCTTTTATACTGTTGTTGAATTGCTTTCAATTTTCAATTTTATTCTGCTTGATTTTTGATCGGTTTTTTGAGTTCCTATGTTAGAATTGGATTGTTGTTACTGCTGTTCGTTGTTTGGTAAAGCTGAATCTATGAAAAAGAGGATTACAATAATCATAGTCGATATAACAGGGAGTTTAACACTTACATGCATGTGATGACAATTTTTTATATTTTCCGAATTTGGTAGTGACAGTCGAACACTATTTGGCTGTGGTTTTGCTCTTCTGCATGTGCTCCAGCTATTTGGGATCTACTTCGTAGGTTGGGTTGTCCGTAAGGCTATACAAAATAATGGGTTATTATCTGCAAACTGTATTCCCCAACTTGATTACTTACCACTGCATCAATCTCTTCAATTGAGGTGCTTTATTTCCGGTTAATCATTTTCCAGTTTGTTTGTTTATAACTGTAAAAGGCTCACTGGTAAGATTCTGTGGTCCAGTCGGTTGTTGCGGTTAATGTTGTTGCGACGGTTGTTGGGGGCGACGCATCGATGTTTTTACTGAGCCATATTTTGTTCAGGCAAACCTTGACTTCATGTGAGTTATACTTAAGGCTGAATTAAAAGAAAATTAATTAAATACGTTGTAAATGTGCCCACTTCTTCTCCAAAAAAAACTTACATCATTTCGACGGCCTGTTTCAGCTTGCATTGTCTGTGCTAATAGAGCATTTAGGATACCCTTTGATGGATTGCCACCAATAGCCATATGTTGCAGTGCAGCCAAGTCGAATGACGAGGAATGTGATGATAAAAGTGATGCTGGTGTCTTTGATGATGATCCACCTTTGTATTCTAAAAGAAAAACGAGATACAATATGTTAGATTGAAGCTCGATCCTTTTCGTCAATATGACTCTCAATATACTTACTGGCACACTGGTCAGTGATAGTAAATAATCTTTGATTACTCTGACTAGCCATTGTCGATGGAGCATTGGCAGGCGTTACCGATACACTTGGTGTAATTGATTGTTTTTTCGTTGAACTTTTAACGTCTCATTTCCTTGCCGACGATAGGTTCTTCGATTGTCTGTGAGGAATAATTATTCAATCGGTTTTCCTTTTTTCCTTCCTTGGTGTTGGAAGCTTTTACGCAATGGCTCTTTTTTAATATCTTGTCTCAGAGTATTGCTGAGTTTTTCCTTGTTGCACCCGCAAACGCCGCCACCAACTATACACAAGACTGACGAAGCATAAGCAGCAATTGTTTTCTTATTGCAAATAGAAAAGTCCTGTACTTCTTGAGCATTAAAAAGGGAATACTTGATATTGTGTCTCGACATAGTTTTCTGCTGTTGTGAATGGTCTGTAATCAATTGCGGAATAGAAGACAAGTTGCGAGTACTAGATGATGCCGTATGACTTGCCACCTAGAAATAGAAACGTACAAGTGTTCGCAAGGAGTAGAGACTCTGTGTGATTATATAACTCACCAGTTGCAGTGATGTTGTTATTCACTGTCAAAGGACAAGGAGCGTGCCATTAACGCAAGTGATTTACCAGTTATTTGAAGTTTCATGGGATATGTGACACACTCAACCTGAAGAGGAAAAGGGTAGAGAAATATAAAAATTGTTTTTTTGTTTTACAGTGAGTGATGTGAGGAGTTTTTAAGATGTATGAATTGCAACACATAGAGCTGTGGGTTTTAATTGATTGACACCTGTCGCGGGTGTTTTTACACTTGTTCTGCTTCTTCAGACAGAGAGTCTATAAACCAAATTTCAATTAGTCTAGCTCAAAATGTAAGCCCCAAAAATGGGTGGTACACAGACGGACACAGACAGACATGGCTAGATCGATTCAGTGATTCTGAGTCGATCGAAAATCATTTAAATCAAATGTACTTACATCTCTGAGAACTTCAAGTAAGAATTTCTCCGACACCTCTTCTCACGATTCCGTATCAACATACATGTTGTATTACTACCCATGATTGGTTCCTTTTGTTCCAACATTTCAGAAAAACATTAGGCTAAAAGATTAAGTGGTCGCTGGGGATTAAAGTAAACACAGTCGACTAGACGCTCGCAGGTCTTCATGAGGAATGATGAAAATTCATCAGGATCAATACCATAACTTCGCCAACCACCAACCCCTAAAACGTCTGCGTTCGCGGTGGTTGTCTAGAATCAGGAATCTTCTCCATCCTTTGCCTGGCTTGTGTTTGGATGTGAGCAAGTCCACAGACGACATTTACAAAATGTGGCCGGGGATTATTGCTTGCGCTGAGCCCAAGAGATCCGCCTCGTAATATTTTTATAGTATTATAGTTTTGTCACGATAATATGCATAATATGCATAAAAATCAATTTGTTTCGTCGGTGAAGATAAAATTCACGAACCGCACAATTTTAATTGTCAAAGAAATTCACCTCGCGTATTTGTTTACATGGGCGGCCATCATGAAATTGTTCTTGTTTTGACAAGATGGCCGCTCACATGTACACACCGATAGGGGTTTGAAGTACGTAACAACGTAAAAGCGACACGTAAGAAATCGGGTGATGAAGGGGAAGACGTACGAAAGTTCCCTATCTCTTCCTTACTTGATCTCTGCTATTATGGGTACTTTTCAAAATGACAGATCGGAAAGAATCGATTCGTTCAGTTTTGACATAAGCTTTCGATTGCTTCCGACTATTATAGTTGGGCCTTAAGGCGAAACAAAGAAATGCCAAATGAATTTTGCCAAACAATGGTGATTCCTGTTATCTGCATCCCAACATGCTTACTGCAAATCTGTAGCTTTCCGAAAGTCAAAAGAGTACGAGCGATCATACGAGTCAGCATTTTCGTACAGATGTCCGCCTGTGTCAATGAAAATATCTAGTGGAGGATTATTATTATATATGTTAGTAATGCTGGTACAAGATTCTGATACTTCAGTACAAACAGAGTCAGAAGACATTTCAGTAGAGGGACTAACAGCCCGATTCTCCCCCTTGTGAGGAATCAAAAGTCACAAGCTTTTGTGACTATTCTTTGTGAGGATTATTGTGACTCGATAACATTTGTCGGATTCTCCGATAATCCTCACAAGAAAAGTCACAACGAAACTCACCACAGCAAAGGTGAATATATATATAAGCAACGTTTCTGCAAATTTTGGCTTGGGTGAGAGGGATTAATAGTTATTTCCTTTACACTTCTGATAACAGCCATGTCAAAGAAATATTGCAGTGAAAGAAACTATTCAAAACTGCAATGAGAAGAACAAAATGTAATACATACTCGAAGTACAAAAGGCAAGGAAGTTGGTTGATTGTTATGAGGCTTCAACCTCTACATGAGATCCCAGCACAATTTTTTTTGGAAATCGAAAAAATCTTTACAAACGTGCTGTTCTGTATAGCTATTGGGTCATTGGTACCTCTCAAGGTTCTTAAAAACCGTCTTCACTGCAATCTTATCAATATTATTAGTTTGTTACAAATGATGTGCTTTTGTAAAATTCTTACTTTTCATTTACGGAGGAAACTTCGTCAATAATATGCGCCATAATCATTTCAACTTCCATTTTTTACACTACATACTCAACAATCAAAATGTCAAATTTCAAATAATATGCTAGTTGTGACCTGCTTTGAAGGAGATCACAATTTCGATTGTTTTTGTGACTCTCACAAGTTGTGCCTGTGGGGGAGAATACGAAAAAGTCACAAAATCAATTTCACCTCTTCTTGTGACTTGTGAGGTATCAGTGATGATGGGGAGAATCGGGCTATAAAGCTAAATACCTGTGACTCAACATAACTGAACATGGAAGCTGGACATTGTAGCAATACCTTGAGAGAAGAAAATAAATCAAAAACGTAGAAATTAAAAAAATAAAATTGACCCGACTTTTAAACGTTCAACTCAAATTAAACAAAAAAAATCACAAAAATGTTTTTCAACGTCTTTCCAAAAGACATTTTTCACGAAGTGACTTCTCTTTTCGAACCGATTGCTTTTTCCATCATCGATCCCGAGATAGGAAACTTTCCAGGACTTTCCGTTTTGCCTACAAGCTAATCCTGGAATTTTCCAGAATTTTGAGAGATAAATTCCCCACCACGCCACGGCCCAAATAGGTACACATATGTTTGATTTACACATACTTGACTACCGCCTGGTAATTTAAACGTCAAAACGTAGACTACCTGCCAAATTTGAAATTTCAAACAAAAAATAACGGCCAGTTCAGTAGGTAATGTGTCATAAAGTCAGTTTCAGTTGAGCTAAAATTCAAATTCTTACGGTTGGCAATATATTATATAATCAAAGTTATATATACTTTCGATTATTGTATATTTTCAATTATTATAATATATAAAAAGTGATCACCATTATTGAAACCAAGATACAAGTTTATTTTCTATATTATTCCCTTATTATGTGGCTAACAAACAAATCAATTTCGGAATTTTTCCATATAATTATAAATAAATTAATCCTTATATACTATAAAGAATGTATTGTTTCATTAAATGCTTAATCTTAATAATAAAAATAATTAAAGTTATTTGACATAAAATTGAATAATTCACCGAAGTAGTTGAATTAACCTGAAATTAAATTGAAATTTGACTGAAAATTGAGACAATTGGGATTCCATTTTTTTTAACTTCTCGCTTTGTTTTTCTTGTTATTTGCAGTTTCCATTTTTATTAAATTCTTACTATACATGCTATGTTTTTATTGCGTAAAGATTTCATGATTTTGATTTTTTTAAAATACTGAAAAACAAAATTGGAATGTGTAATATGATGTAAAGGTTTTACCCACGCCTTCAAAATACCAGCCGACTCCAGGTAAGAAATACCAGAAGTAGATCTACAATCGAGAATAAACTAGCACTGACGCACTTCAAGTTGGTTGAGGTCGATTTCTTCTTGTGCGCGCCGTTTAAAGCTAAGTCTTTCTCTACTGCGTCCTAAGTCTGTTAGGGAATTGAAGACTTTGCAAGCCGGAGTGTTGGTCTCCATTCGCTGTACATGTCCTATTCATCTTAAACGTCCAATTGGGAGTTTGACCGTGTCAATATACATACTACAAACTTCTTGGTTGATTCTTCATTTTCATAACTCGTTATAACAACCGGTAACGACGATTTTACGAAGGATTGTTGCTTCAAAACGACAAAGGATATCTTCATTCTTTTTTTATACCTTCCATGTTTCGGGGCCTAGAGCATGACTGGGATGATCAGAGTCATAATATGTATTTTGTACTTAATTGCCTTCTTAGTCCAAAGAAACAGCGGATGGCAATAGTAATTCTTCGATTTATTTCTGACGAGTTGTCGTAGTTAATTGCGGGGCCGAGGTTCACAAAGTCCGTTAATAACTCAAAGTTGTATCTCTTAATGGTGACCTGTCCAATTTGTCAATTCGTTGACTGTATGTACTTTTTTATCCTCCTTAACCGTGAAACCCATATTTGTTGCTTTATTTTCTATAGCAAACGTGGCTGTGACATCTCGATGCGTCCGGCCAATGGAGTCAATATCGTCGGCGTATGCTAGTAGTTGCACCGATATATGGATTGTGTACATGGTGTTCTCTCTGGAATGATTTAAATGAAGTCATATGAAAATACGTCACCATGTCTAAATTCTTTTTTTGGTACCGAATATATCGATGAATTCGTTGCCGACCCTCAACGAAGTTTTTATTGCTGGTGAGCGAAGACTTGCACATTAATCGCGCTTGATTTTTTCATAAAGTTGCTGATTTTATCTACTAATTTGTCAGAATCATTTACAGAATTGTAGACTATTAAGTTATAAAAAATACAATAATTATATATTATATTTTGAGATAATCAAAATATTTAGTCTTAATTTTGTCACTTAAAATTGGTTTAGAAAATACAACAAAAAATGTTATAGTTAGTTCATTAAAATGAATTTAAAATTAAATTGCATGTTAATTTATAATGTAAAAAATAGCTTATCTGCAGGAACGAACATTTAACATACAATACTGACAATGTAAATTGTTTGTTTTTCTTCTGCTTTTTATCTCTTAATTTATATTGTATTCATTTGTTTACTTATGTAATAATTAATAAACTAAAATGTAATTTTTTTGAATGTCATTTTGATCTTTGTGTTACATATATATATAATGCATACATTTTATGATTTATACAAGTAACAAGAATAAATAACTCTAGTTGCGTTCTTGGTTCTAAAGTTAATTTAGTTTTGCTTTGTTGTTGATCCGGGTTTGAGTTCCGATGTTAGAATTGGATTGTTGATACTGCTGTTCGTTGTTTGGTAAAGCTTTATCTACGAATAAGACGATTACAATAAACATAGTAGATATAAAAGAGAGTTTAACACTTACATGCATTTGACATATTTTGATATACACTGAATTTGGTACTGTTCACACTTGTTCTGCTTCTTCAGATAGAGAGTCTATAAACCAAATTTCAATTAGTCTAGCTCAAAATGTAAGGCCCAAAACTCTCTGGCACACAGACGGACACAGACAGACATGGCTAGATCAATTCAGGTAGTGATTCTGAGTCGATCGAAAATCATTTAAATCATATGTACTTACATCTTTGAGATCATCAAGTAAGAATTTCTCCGACACCTCTTCTCAAGATTCCGTACGAACACACATTCTGTATTACTACCCAAGATTGGATCACTGAGAGAAAAATTTTAATGACATTTTTACATTGCACTGTGAGAGAGGAGTTTGGATTTTCATTAATAATCAAAACAAATTTATCAATAAATTTTGCAAAATTCACGAACCGCAAAATTTTAATTGTCAAAGAAATTCACCTCGTGTTTGCTTACATGGGCCGCCATAATGAAATCGTTCTTCATTTTACAAGATGGCCGCTCACATGTGCCCACCGATAGAGGTTTAAAGTACGTAACAACGTAAACGTGACACGTAAGAAATCGGGTTATGAAGGGGAAGACGTATGAAAGTTCCCTATATCTTCCTTACTTGATCTCTGGTTCATACGCTCTCACATTCTCTTTTGGAATTCAGAACTAGTAGTATGTATTGCCTGCGAGAGCGACGGCATCGTTTTATATAGCCATGTGTTTGTATTATCATATGTCAGAAAAGTTGGAAAAGATTAGTTTGTGTGCGGACTTGAAAAAGTCAAGTTTATAAAATAGTGAGTAGTTGTGAAAAGAGTATATGTTTCAAAAGAAATAAAACTAAATATTAGCAAGAAATAAATATTGGCGAAGGGTGACTAATCACTGAGTCTTCTAGCTTCTTATGTATTTTTATATTATAATAAACTTAGTGGTAGTATATTCATTTATTTAATATATAGAAAACAAATTCCAGATATGCTTTTATTAGATTTCTGGTAGTTTGTTTATTTATCAACAAACAAAATATCGGCATGATAACCATACTGTTTGTGTGTGTGGCGAAGGCCGAAGGTGTTGGTTGTTAATAAGCCGGTTTCCCCTGACGACATGGAAGTCGGACCAGAGTATATCTACTTACAGTGAGAAGGGACACTCTCGACCATTTTATAATTTGAAGTAACGCTATGCCGCACATACACTAGAAATAGACGGCAATAAGAAAGTCTTGCAGTGAAAGAGGATTAGAAGAGGAGTAGAACTTTTTCGAAATGCGACTCAGGGTGTGGCGTAAAAAATGAGAAAAAATCAATTTGTCATTATTTTTATTAAACATTTTATAATATTATGTTCACAAGTGTGCTACACTTAAATATTTTTGTTTGTTGCTTGTATTTTGTTATCCTTATTAAACTGTTTAATTATGTGATAAACTCTAACTCGAATATAAAATTTGATGAGGAATTCCTTATTTTCATTTTTACAACAATTGTAAATAAATTCATTTTTCAAAATATTAAAAATATGCATCTCAAAATTTTTAAGAAAATACATATTGGGAAAACACAATATAAATTTTTGTTTAAGATTCTCTAACGAGTTTAAGAATTCTTCAGAAGGTCGTGTTAAATTCGCACCCTCATATTCTTTAAAATCTGTAAAATAAGAGGAAACTTAAGATGTGGACTCAATTTCAATTCACACTCGTGGTTTAATCGGTACTTTTTCAAAATGTAACCTGCGAGATAGTGAAATGCATTTTCAATACCGAGGTCGACAGTTTTTTAATCAGGTTCGGTTTTGAAAGCGTAAATCACATTGTCCTTATTATCTGTTGGTTCCATCTGCACTTCAATTTCTGGACGTTGCAAGTTTGCAGTTGGCTCACAGTTCCCACTGGTAACATCCTCCATGTACTTTGCAGAAAATGATCTTTTAAAAGAACACATGAATTGAAATGGAGTCAACAACTTATTATTCCCCCCTCTATTGCGTAAAATAGAAAATGTGTTTTCCAAGCAATCTTGATTTAGACTTCTTGTTAAGAGAAATTTAACACCGTCTTCTTTTATATCACTAAACATGCCAATTAATGCATAAATATTTTACTGCCATCCTTTTATAAAACGCATTTTTTAGTAACATTTCTTGAATTTACAAAAAAATATTATATTCTCCAAAAAAACATTAATTTTAAGTAAAAAACTTATGGCCTTCTGACCTTTTTGGATTCTCGGAATTTAGATGAATTGAAGAAATCAAATAATTTAAGGATTTTTTTCTATAATTTCAGCGGTATTAATAGCTGTTGAAGATACATCACCTAAACTAGCTAAAGTATAGATACCAGCAGAAACTGTTGCACTTATCGTTTGAGCGGCAAGCCTCACCCTCATCTTTTGAAAATTATTTGGAAAAATGTGCTCATCTGTCAATTTGTGAGCCATTCTCAATGAATTATTTTTCTCCCTTAAATACAAATTCTCAACATCTCTCCAGTTTGTTTTCTTGTTATCTACAACAATATCATATTTCATGAAATTTCGCCAGAATGATTTTAAAACATATAAAATATTTTAGTATTTTCTACAAAATGATACCCTAGCAACTGCTTGTAACTATGGGTGATACCCCTTACCATTACAACAATGGCATAGTTTGCAGCTTATGCAGTATTATTCTCCCCATCATCTTCTAACCCAATAATTTCACCGCTATTTCTATTCAAATAAAGATGAGTTTTTAAAGAAATTTCATCTCGACATATTAAACAATTTTGTGCAACTTCTGGTAGAATCTGTAATTTAAGTTTTAAAGCATTAAATAAAGTCTTATGGAATCCAGGTCCAGAAGGCCAATTTTTTGTAAACCGTGTTAATGTTTTTTTGGATGGTAGATTTAATTTACGTTCTTAAAAGTAATATGAATTGGGCGATATAAAATAGATGCTTAAACATATTTTTTAAACTCATTAGAGTACCTCCATCGTTTTCGTTTTTTTCGAAATTTTTTATATGGTTTTCCACAATGGTTGCTAATTCTTTAGGCAACATAATTTTTGTTTTTTTTTCTAAATATGATTCTGTCAAATATTTTTCTTTTTTTAGAGACTTAATTTCTTTTTTTTAAATTTGCACACTTCTTTCTTAAATAAAGTACCTCTTCTCTTTCCGTGAAAGACGTCTGTGTCGATGTATGTTCTTTTTGTTCTTCCATAAAGTTTAAACTCTCCTTCAGTTGGGTATCTTCTAGAGCTGTATAAGTAACGACAAAATAAATACCCGTATGTATACGTTACTCTAGATTTGAGTATTAGTTCGAAAAATGTCTATACTCGTAACATTCGTTATTTTAATTGAACCCTTAATTATTAGTATGTAAAAATGCGAAAAATGAGCATGCGATACAATAATGTAGTTGTAACGATTCCATGCGAGTAAAGACATTAGTTTGGGAGTTACGAAACGTTTTATTAATGTAACCCTCGTTACTCAGTAACGAATACATACGGTTTGCTACAGCTCTAGTATCTTCATTAATAGCAAAAGGTTCAGACCTATCTGCTTCGTTTGTCGTTACTTCAGGATTTTCATTACCTATGTTAGGTTAGGTTTACGGGTTGGTGGAGTAGAGGATTCTCTATTCCGCCACACTTAGGTCCATGTGGACCCATTGTGATACCCTTGGTGGGGTTACGTCCTTCCTTATCGTTACTACGGGTTACTCCACTCTATCCAGCCATCCTGATGTTCGTTGGAACCTGTAAAGATAGGGTAATGGAATATCGGAAAGCTCTTGGATGTCTTGGAAGTAGTAGCTTCCAAGTGTTCTGTTCCTCAGGTGACAGAGACTCGGGCAGTGACAGAGGAAATGAGGTGTACCCTCATCGCCGCAGCCTCTACAGATATCGTCATCCTTGAGATTTAATTTCATTGTATGGGTTCTGAGAAAGTTGTGACCAGTGAGAGCCCCTACCAGTTTCTGTCGTACCGCAAAAGTTTATTGTTCCGGTTTCCGTTGTATTCTGGCCAGAGCTTCCGAGATATTTCGGAGGTAGTCAATGACTTCCACCTGGTATTGGCTTTCATTCAGGTTTTGTATTCCACTCTTTCTCTGAGGTTACAGTGTGGTGGTTCGACCGTTTGCAGTGCCTGGTCGAGATGTGTAGCAGATCCATTTCTTGCCAGTTCGTCGGCCATCTCGTTGCCGTCTATGTCCCTGTGACCAGGAACCCAGCAGAGATCAGCATTATGCTGTGAGCACAGAATCTTGAGCTCTTCGCGACAGCGGCGAACTAGCTTTGATTTAATTTCGATAGCAGATACTGCTTTTATAGCCGCTTGGCTGTCAATGAATATGGTGATATCACTGTGTGGTATTTCCATTATTGACAGCAAATGAGCCGCTTCAGCGATTGCTAGCACCTCAGCCTGGAACGCACTACTATGATCAGGAAGCCTGATTGATTTGTGTATTACTAACTCCTCTGAGAAAATGCCAGCACCTGTTCCATAGTCCATCTTTGATCCATCTGTGAAGATGAATATCGATTTGCTTTTTGTGGGTTCATTCTTGTCCCATTCGTCTCTGCTCGGAAACGAGCAGGTGAAGGGTCGATCGAAGTCTAGATAGGGAGATAGATAGTCAGAGTTTACTACGTTTCCTACGTATTTCTTTAGGACATGCGCATGCCCAGCGAGGCTCGGAATCCAGCTGTTCGTTTGGCTGATCCTCGAGGAGCTTTTGGCAGCTGATTCCTGCATGTATAGATCTAAGGGCAGCAGATTCAGAATCACCTCCAATCCAGAGGTTGGGATTGTTCTCATCGCACTGGTTGTCGCTATTCACGCTAGTCTTTGGATTTTTGTCATTTGCTTCAAGTTGGTTGCTCTGCCTGTGGCTTGCCAACAGACTATACTGCCATATGTGAGTATTGGTCGCACGATAGCCGTATACATTCACAGGCTTATTTTGGGGTTAGGTCCCCACTTTCTGCCGAATATTCGGTTACATGCGTAGAAAGCATTTGCTGCTTTCTTAACTCTTTCATTGACATTAAGTTTCCAATTAAGCTTTCTGTCTAGAATTATTCCCAGATATTTCGCACTTTCAGCTATTTTAAGGGGTAGTCGCTCTATAGCTGGTGGTTCGAAATGTGGTATTGTTGACCCTAAGGCCGCATTGCTTTGCCCACGTGTTAAGTGTCCGGAGCGAGTTTTCTAACAGCTCGCTTATGGTTGGTAAGAATTTGCCTGTCGCAAGCAATACTACATCGTCTGCGTACGCAATTACTTTAACCCCCCTGTTTTTGAAGTTCATTAGTATTTCATTAACGACAAGAACCCATAGTAGAGGGGAGATGACTCCTCCTTGTGGTGTGCCCCTTGGGCGTTTACTTTTAGTTCAGTGTCGCCCAGTTTTGCCTTGATATTCCTTTCTTTGAGAAGACTTACAATCACGTTAGTGAGTGCCTGGTCAACGTTGGAATTCTGCAATGCCCTTTCCACTGCGCATGTTTTGACATTGTTAAAAGCTCCTTCAATATCTAGGAATGCTGCGAGTGTGTATTTTTTGTCTTTAAGAGACTTTTCTATAGCACTAACAACGTCATGCAGTGCTGTATAAGCATGTTGGGCTGGGAAGATATCATTGTAATTAAGTTTTTCACGAATGTATATGTTCATTAGTTTTTCAAAAGTCTTCAGAATGAAGGACGTCAGACTTATAGGCCTAAAATCTTTTGCAGTTGTATGGCTAGAATTAAGACGACCTTTACTTCTCGCCAAGCCCTTGGAATGTAGCCACACATTATACTGCTTTTAAACAGTCGTGTGAGGACTGGAATGATTAGGGTTTTTGTCTTTTGCAGCATAATTGGAAATATCCCATCGCTTCCTGGGGATTTGAAGGGAGAGAATGTATCAATTGCCCAGTTTATTTTTCCTTCAGTTATGACTTCTTCTGGAGCTGTGAAGAAAGTCGTTGAAGGGTTAAGTGTCACCTGATTACTTTATCGACTCTGGGTACATCCCGGAAAATGGGTCTTTAGTAGGAGGTTGAGTGTGTCCGTACAGGATTGTGTCCAGTTGCCATCACTATCTTTAAGATACGTTGGAACTGTAGATTCTTTAGTTAGAATTTTCCTGAGTCTGGCTGATTCTGTGGTGTTTTCTATGTCACTGCAGAACATGTGCCAGGCAGTGCGTTTTGCTCTCGTAATTGCACTTTTGAACTTGCGCTGGCTGGATTTATATAGATCCCCGTCAGTTTGTAAGTTTGTTGCTTTGGCTGCGTTAAAGAGCGCTCTAGTCTTTCTCCTGATTTCGAGGAACTGTTTCGTCCACCATGGTTGAGATTTCTTGGGTCCGTAAAGACAAGCTTTTTCGTACGCATTGTTCAGAATCTTATTTAGGGTTTCTGTGGTTGCGTCGATTTCCTCTGGGGTATCTAACGTATTTTGTTGCAGTTTTTGTTTATTCTTCCCGACTTCGTTGAAGAATATTTCCCAGTTTGTTATTCTGGCGTTCCTGCATTTTCTTATTATTTCAACATTAGTTTCAATTAGGAATTCAATAATCCTGTGGTCTGAAAATGATGCTTCTGGGAAACAGTCCATTCTCGCACAGTAAGATTTTGTGAGTTGTTGTAGAGTGTTACCTCTAAGACCTCACGCCTGTTCCTAATTATGAAGGTTGGTTCGTTACCTTTACTGGCCATCAAGAAATTGTTTTCAATAATGAATTCAAAAAGAGACTCACCTCTGATGTTGGTGTCTGTACTGCCCCATTGGGTGTGATGGGCGTTGGCATCGCAACCTAGAATAAGGTCACATCTTTCCCTTTCCACTTTCTTCGTAAGAGAGCGCGTCAGCTCGGACGGTGGACCGTCTGGAGAGTCAAACGGCATGTACACTGCTGCTAGTATCAGCGGACACTTCCCTTTCCTCTCCCATTTTACCACTGTTTGGTCTGTATTGCTGTAGCTAGATAAGAGAAATAGGTTAATCTGTTTTCTAGCAACAATACATGTGCGAATCTTACTGGTATTTGGTATATTGGTGTTATAGACACCCAGGTCCTTTGACTTCAGCCCTTTTATTTCCCCCCGAATAGTCCAGGGTTCCTGGATAAGGGCAACGTCAGTACTGGTCTTTGTCATAATGGAGAGCAAGGTTGGCACTGGCCGCCTTACTGTGATGAAGATTTATCTGCATTATCTTCATGACGGCCAGTTGACTCTCTGCTTTCCAGCTTGTAGTCTGCCGCTACCAACCGAAGCTTACATCGTGTTATACCCACACGGACTTTCAAGCTTTGCTTGCGGAGTAGCGGCTGTGATTTGTGGCTTAGAAGTACGAGGACTTCCATACCACTTTCAGTGTGTTCTCCCGTTTCAAGGAGTTTCCACTCTCTGCTTTCCAGTTCTGGGTTAAGGAACTGCAGGTTGCGTTTTATCCTGTCCACGGGTAGATAAGGTCCTTGTATGTGTATACGACCTTTTGGTCTGGTGAGGTTGAGGATTTCTTTCCTGTCAACGACGCGCAGGTTGGCATTTGACCAAGGTGCGTCTGTGTTAACGATGAAATTCTTAAACCAACTCATGGTGTGATCATTGTCACATTCAATTATCTTGAATCCTTTGACGGAAGTAAGCTGTCCAAAAAGTGGAACCGTGCCGTCTGCCTTCAGGATAGCGTCATTGACGCCATCCAGGATTCGTACTTCTAACAGTTTCCATTGGTCTTCGGTGAGTCTTCGCTTTGGATTTCCAAGGTCGACTACTGCCACACGAAGACTCTCCTTGACCTTGTCAGAGAGTTTCATTTTGTTCGGTTCCCTACCTACTTTCGGGGAGACAGTGTCGTCATGCCGACCTCTTTTGGAAACTTCAGGAGCTCTCACATATGTTGACTTATGTGTGACAGCTCCAGATCGCTTTAGAGTGACCGCATTCGTGGTGAACAGCATTACACCTTTCTTCCTCGATGCGGTCAATCCTGCGCCGTCTCCCCCAGATGCCAGCGCCTTATTTGAACTGTTCCCTGCTCTGCCTCGCAGAACCGTTTTGGAGCAGCTGGGTGTCGGCTCAGCTTTGGACTTGTCCTTGGCTGGGATGACACTCGCTTTCTTGGGGTTTGACCTACTCAAGGCGGACTGTGATGTACATTCCTTCCTTGGTCCGGTCAAACTCCCATCACCAGTTTGGTTCTGCTTCCTGTTTTTAAGGATGCTGCGCCAAGCTGTCTCGGTTGATTTGACAATATCCCGAGCCCTGTTTATCTGAACCGTTTCCCTATCCGTTAAGGAGTCGGGTTCACGGTTCTTAAACCTACCTAGCAGTCGCCGTGCATTCCTGCGTAATTTTAGTGGGTCCTCCACCCTGTCTGACTGCTCTACAGTGTTGTTCACCGGTTTTGTCTTCGTGACAGCAGCGACTTCGGTAAAGTCCGAACGTGTACTGTCTTCCGACTTATTCAGCTTGTCAACAACTGTGCATATACTGTTTAGAGTCGAGTCTGCCTCTCCCGGTGACGTCGTCTTGTCTGCTTCTTTTTCGGGATCCAATGCTACCGACCCGTGCTCAGATAGGCTAAGGCATACAAGAGACACTGGTGGTCGCATGAGATCTTCCTCGCTCTCAACTTCGGGGAGAGCAATCTTTGGTGGGGCGTTAGAAAGTCGAGGGCGTTCTGAAGCCTCCTTTTGTCGTTGTCCTCTAGTAGGGTTTTCTTTTCAAATTTTTTATCGTCATTTTACAATTCAGGACTTTTTTCCTGATTGACGTCGTTGATGATATGGAGAATTTAGATGAGCTGGCGACGGACCGGTTGTCATCGTCGTCAAGAAATAGTTTCCCAAGGTTAATGTCTACCGTTGCTTCGCTTCCCTCAACCGAAACTGTCTTACTAGGCGTTGGATCTTGGAGTAGAAGGCTTTCTTCTTCCTCCGTCATGGTCGTGTCTTTAGAATCGCTTTTTTAAAGTTCGTGGTGCCCGATTCATTAGCACCAGTCCCTGTTTTTGTTGTTCTTTGTTGTTCAATTTTGGACCCACGAGTAAGGGGAAGGACATATCATTCTGTATTCACCCCCTGTGCACAGAAAAGGGGAATTACTTGAAACTAGAGGTCCCCAGGTATTTAGAGTTCACCGTAAGAAGACACATAACGTTGTGCCATACATCCCATCGGCAAGGTGGTTTAACACCGGGAATTACGGGTTTTCTCGAGTGTTTCCCCTCTAGATCCGTTATATTTCGTCTACAGCAGTGGCACCTCGTGCAGTATGTGGTTCTTCACCACGTATAACGGTCTTAGGAACCATGTTCCTCTGGTTTCCTTCCCGAAAACCTTCACCACCATTTTCATTATGTTAAATAAATGTTACCTCATTTTCAACTAAGGTTAAAGTTTGCCTTACCTTCTGTTGTATTGGTAATATTTTTCAAAATGTTTAAATCAGGTGTTGCCGACCATTTTATGTGCAGCTTTGACTTTCCAATAAATACTTTACACCAACGTTTTCTTTCTCCTCTTGCCCACACGCCAATCACTTAGGATAATGTTTTCCCGTTGTGTAATTAAAAATTTTATTTTATTTGAATTTTTTGCACACACCAACACCCTTTTTAAAAAAAAATAGATGGAATTGAATAAGTTTTGACGATTCAACTTCAGTACGCCTTTAAAACTACGGGTAAACAAAATTTTAACAATCTCCCCTCAAGTATGCCTACGTAATTAGTGCGACCACAGCTATACAGTTTAGAACCTAATTGTCAATAAAACTTAAAATCGATCAATATGGTATAGAACGAAGTAATAGAAATGCAAAAATGTTTAATTTTATATTCTGCAGTGAAACATTTATATTGAAGATCAATAAATAAGTCTTTTTCATCAATGACCAATGACAAAAACAAAAAATAAAACAAACTTTAAAAAGCAAACTTGGTAACCTGGTCAAGTCAATTGATTTCTGAATAGCTGAGGGGAAATACTACTACACTGAAATCACTTCAGCCCGCCTTTAGAAAAGCATCACGGGAAATTTTCATATATTTATCTTACGCAAAATTGCTAAATGCGATAGGGGTCGTAAAATGTGTTGTGTTCTCTTTTTGTTATAAGTGATTGCGCATAAGGATTAAAATCAATCCATTTTACCTGTTTACACTTATGCAACGTATTTGTTGTAGTGTTTTGTTTGTTTGTCAATAAAACTTAAAATCGTTTAATATGGTATACAACGAAGTAATAGAAATGCAAAAATGTTCAATTTTATATTCTGCAATGAAACATTTATATTAAAGATAAATAACTAAGTATGTTCACTAAAAACCACAAATAAATCAAACTTTAAAAAAGCAAACTTGGTAACCTGTTCATTCAATTCATACTTGAATGGCTGTGGGGAAATACAACTACACTGACAATCACTCCAGCCCGCCTTTAAAAAGCATTATGGGAAATTTTCATTTATGTTTTTAATACTGTGGAAACATCCCAGGCCTAAGAGAGGCCAAAAGAGCTATTCATCCCTTCAAATCAGATGCCAATAAGATTCTAAATCTTCACAGGGACGATATCAAAAAGTTAGTAGGCTACCTAACTGGTCATCACGGTCTGCGATATCACCTAAATAAAATGCATCTAGTCGACTCACCGGAGTGCAGACTATGTCTAGAAGAAGACGAAACAGCCGAGCATATCATATGTGAATGCCCGGCTCTTTACGGTATGAGAAGGGAATCTTTCTTCAGGGAATTTTTAAGTCCCGAAGAACTGAGGAAATCTTCGGCTGAAAGTATTATCAGCTACATTAGGAAAGTAGAAGCGCTACTAACCTAAAATGTTAAATGTGTTGTGTTCTTATTTTATTATAAGTGATTGCGCATAAGGATTAAAATAAATCCGTTTTACCTGTTTTCACTTATGCGACGGATTTGTGTAGTGTTTTGTTAGTAGTACCTAGTACGAGTTGCATTTGTAGAGAGAGTGTCCCTACTCACTAGATATAGATATACTCTGAGTCGGACGGCGTGGGTGGCCGGTTCCATTCAGATGGTGTCGGTGTGTCGTGTCGTGAGAGGTTCGCGCTTTCCCCTATTCCTAATGTGTCAGTTGGTAATTAAATGGGCAGGTTTCTCTTGACGACAAGTAAGTCGAAAGGCGTGGGTTGCAGAATGCAGACTTCAACTATTCATAAGTTTGCGTGTGTGTGTGCGTGGGAAAGCTTGCCAAATTAAGACGGGTTGTGTGAGGCGTAGTCTTATCACTATTCCTGCTTGTGAGTCAGTAGGCTAGGAAGATGCTTGTGAGGTGACCGCCGGCTGCTCATAAGTTTGTGTGTGTGGTATTTAAAGCTCGCCGGTTCCACCGTCGTTAAAAAAAAAAAACAGTCACGCAGGTGTGTGTGCGAAACCTATCCCAGTTCCCCTGTTCTATGTTTAAGGTGAAGGCGTGGGTAGCTAGTTTCCGCGATTCAGCTGCTGACAGTTCATTTGAGTTGTTTAGTTTTGAAACTATAGTATTTAGCAATTAAGTCTCAAGGATCTATTTCTTTTATTTGCAGGATCGAGGTTGACAGGGAGCGAGTCTGGACGAAAATATCTTTATCGGTCGAAATATGTTTTAATATAGTTAAAAAAAAAAAAATTAAATAAAAGGAGTGAAGGATTTTTATTACTTTTTTTACATCTGTATGTAACGAACCTGGTCCTACGAGGCTATACCAATACGCCCACATAGGAGAGTAGGAAGGTCCCAGCATGTGATCGAAGGAGAAAAAAATCAATAAAAATCAAAGTCCCTTCGATAGGATGGAACTTGACCTCGAAATGCACTATTACCCGTGCATAGCAAGGCCTAGCCCTCGGATGTTCCAGAAAAAAAGGAACCTTCAACCTACCCATAACCGAACCCTCCTACTATCTCTCTCCACCCTTATGACCCAAGGTAATAGGACCCTTAGGCCAGTCCGGGCAGACTAGTAGGAGGGGTGTCCAGACCTCTTGCGGCTCAGGCATGAACGATCTCACGCGCTAGCTCGCCGGCGGGTGGGGAACTTGCCACAAGCTCTGGACTGGGGTTACATTTTGTTTATAAAACTTGCGGAAAGAAAAATTCACCACAACTGTAACCTACAATCCCGAACAATAAAATTATTGCGAGGCCCGAGTTTCGAAAGCTTCACATTCGACCGATAGAATTTCCTTTTACAATGGAACGATGTTGAGAGAAAAAGATGAAGACTCTCTCTATGGACTGACCCACCCCTAACTGAATCTAAATTCAGCATCCATGGCCACCGACACGTCCAATTCACGATGACCCCTAAATTGAGATTATCATAAAATAGCTATCTTACCTTCCCTTGCTACTCGATTCTATTGTCGAGCTCAACACACCCCACTTATATTTAACAAACAACCATTTTTAAATGTTTAACGACGAGAAAACAAAAATAAAATCCCAAAACTTGAAAAACCGGAATCCTGAAATGCATTCGAAAACTAAATAAAAACATTACGCAACACTGAGGTTTGTTTTTTCCATTTATTTACTTCAAAGAAAAAAGAAAAAAAAAGTTGGATGTATTCCTAACTAATTCATTTTCGTTTTGCTTATTAAAACACGGCTTATCTTCTTTACGGCTAGATTTCAATGCCTTCTTTTATTTTCTTAAATGTCAAACTTAATCTATTTTACAACTGTCATTCGTCGTTCAGGCTACAAGTCGTTCAGCCATTTAGACAACAATCATAACCATTTGAACCCAATTTACAGTTTACATTAGTCCAATCTGACTAACAGATCGACCTCGATCTAGTGTCTCCTTTATTACTCACCATATGCTCATTTGAAGATTCAGTTCCAATATGGATCCATGGTTTTAACCTTGCAGCCTCAAGAGTGCCATTATACGGTATTTGTGTCATTTGAGAGTTATCTATGTCGCGGATTATGTAGCGGTCGTTTGGAAGCACTCGATGAACAATATATGGACCACGATACTTTGGAATCAGTTTCTTGTTCTGACCAATCGTTGTATCGACGTTACGAATGACGACATATTCGCCTTCAATATATTTCCGCGGTATGAAACTACGTTTAGCAAACTGTACTTCATTTTTTCGTTGAGACTTCTGAGTTGCAATTGCGGCATTTGCGCGGATACTGTTTAAGTCACGAGGCTCGTCGTCAAGTCTTCGTTCGTCTAAGTATCCAGTCAATTCATCGGTCTCTAGACCACGTTGCCTAACACCGAAAAGAAGCATACTAGGCGATTGTCGAATCGAGTTATGTACTGAGTTGTTAATAGCATATTCAACCTTCGTTAATAGCCGCGACCAATCAGCTTGCTTTACGGGTTCAGTGAGTTTATTTAGCATGCGACCGAGGACACGATTCACCCGTTCAACTTGACCATTTGCCTGCGGAGAAGCTACGGCGGTCTTAATGTGTGAGATATTGTTTATTGACATGTATTCAGCAAAATCAAATGAATCGTCGAGGGCGACTATAATAGGACAAATATTTATCTAGAGCTGCACAAACTTCCTTAGTACTTGTGGTATTTGCCGGGTAAAGCCTAACATACTTCGTAAATGCGTCAATTATCACTAATATGTGCTTATTTTTGTTGAGAATATTAGGAAGCGGTCCGAAGTGATCGATGTGGATGGTATCAAATGGGACAGGTTTCTTTGGGATACTATGCAAAGTTCGCTCATTGATATGGCGTGGTGGATTATGAATAATACACCGAATACAGCTTTGTATGTATTTCTGAACTTACGATGCATAGCTGGAAACCAATAATGAAGCCGAATCTGTTCGTAGCATTTATCAGTAGCTAAATGTCCTAGTTTCTCGTGGATAAGTTGTATAACTTGAATTTCCATCTCGCTTGGAACATATAAAGCGAGATGACCGTGCTCCATCCGTCGGTAGACTAATCCGTTTGACATCTCAAATGGATCCAAGTCTTTTTCTTGAAGTTTATTCCGAATTTTTATTAATATGGGGTCTCGAGATTGAGAGGCATGCAGATAAAAGTCTATATCGTCATTCTGGACAAAGAGTACGGACTGAGCGCCATAGTCCCCGACGGTCGGTGAAACGGGTGGTCGACTTAGCGCATCGACATGATTCATGCTAGACCCTTTTCGGTGGTTTATGGTATAATCGTAGTTCTCCCAATCCAATGCCCATCGGGCAATACGGGGGTTGAGGGTTTTCTTTGATAATGTCTGAGCTAATGCATTGCAATCAGTGACAATACGAATCGGAATACCCTCAACATATACTCGGAATCGACGTAAAGCATATATAATAGCAAGTGGTTCCAGCTCGAAACTATGGTACTTAGTTTCGGCCGGAGAAGTGCGACGAGAGTAGGATAAAAATAGGATGCCATTTACCGTCGTCTTGCTTCTGTAGAAAAACAGCTCCAAAACCATGAGAGCTAGCATCAGTATGCAGTTCTGTCTCCCTAGATGAATTATATATCGCTAGCACTGGAGCGGAGGCAAGTGCATCGCGAAGATGACAAAAAGCTTCTTTACAAGTTTCATCAAATTTAAAAGGAACATTTTTCCTTAGTAAATTTAGCAACGGTCCAGCTATTCGAGAAAACGACGGAACAAATCTCCGGACGTAGGAGAATAATTCTATACAGGAATGTAGTTGACTAGCGTTCTTAGGGGTCGGATACTGACGAATTGTCTCAATGTGGGAATTGTTTGGCCTTATTCCTCGGCTATCGGCTATATATCCTAAATAATTGATTGAACTTTGCATAAATTTACACTTGCTCAATTTGATTTCCAGTTTATATTCAACGAGACGACTAAGCAGTTTACGAAGTACTTGAATATGCTGTTCTGCTGTCGCAGTAGCAATTAAAATGTCGTCAATGTAAACAACAATTTCACGAGAACGAATCATGTAGCTAAAAACCGAGGAAACGAAACGTTGAAAGACGGCTGGTCCATTCCGTAGACCGAAAGGCATTCTCACGTATTCAAATTGACCAAAAGGAATAACAAACGATGTGTACCGAATTGAATCTTTATCCATTGGAATTTGATGGAAACCGTTCTTTAAGTCAAGTAAACAAAAGCATGTTTTCCCTTCGAGGCAATCGTCAGTTAATGGTAACGGAAAATTGTCCCGTACCGTCATTTTGTTTAAGTCACGATAGTCAACACACATTCTCGTCTCTCCACTCTTTTTACGGACCAATACAACGGGCGAGGCATATGGGGAATCACTGGGTTGAATAATATGCTGTGCTAACAAATCATCAACAAATTCATTACGTCTTCTTTTTCTCGGTGTGATAACCGACGAGGGGTATGGTAAAAGGGTAAGTCAGTTGTCAAACGAATTTGCATAGTATGCTGAACAGGGGTCTCAATTGGGTTTTTCGCGAAATTACTCTTCATTTAATAATCGATTGCATTTGTCGTAATATTCGTTACCGAAAGAGTAACCAATTTCAGTATGTTCGGAATTAAATAAATCGCGGTATGTACTCATAGCACACAACAATTCATCGAATGCTCCGGGCGGTGCTACTTCTGGTTCATTGAAGCTACAACTATGTGACACCATGGGTTCCAAATCGGACAATGAATCCACATCAGGACACATAAGTGAATAATTTAACAAATTAAACGAACGGTAATACGACTTAAGGTTAAATTTTAGTGGCTCGGAAGAATTACATACAGTTAGAACAAGTTTTTCGTTACAAGTTGATTTTTTCTTTTTAGCTGAATTCATTGAGGGCTCAGTGGCGCGATGGTTAGTGCGATGAACTGCCGCGCAGAAGGTCTGGGTTCGATTCCCAGCCGTAGCAACAACCTAAATGATTTTTCACTGGCCCTCCTCTCGTGATGATCTGACAAATCGTCCGAGTAGTATCAATTGTCAAGAATAGCTTATCTCAACTTAGCCGTTCGGAGTCGGCATAAAACAGGAGGTCCCGCCATCGTGCAAGAAGTTCACACGCACACATGAATGGTTGTGAGAAAGCTAGGCCCTGGGTACTAACGAGCCTGTTGCGCCAAAAATTTGTATTTGTATTTTTTTTAGCTGAATTCATTAATCGGTGTTGTATAGTTGAAAATCTTAGACCAATTCCAAGTTTATAAAAGTCGCGCCCAATAAGGATTGGGATCGGTAACACATCATCTGAAACAATAAAAATGTCGTTTGAACATGATTGTGATTGAAATCGAATATAACAATTGACTTTACCATAACTATACAACTTCGCGTTTCCTAATCCTTTAAAACTCGTATACGCTAACAGCTTGTTCTGCAATTCTTCTGGCACGATAGATCTACGAATGAAACTTACCGGACTACCGGTGTCAAATAATGCAAATAAAGTTCGATTACTATTACGATTCATATGGTTAACACTAAAGGAGACACTTACTAGTTGAACAGCGGCAAGTCCATCATCGATTTCGTCTTCACTCGGATTTACTGATGGCTGAACGACATGATCACCATCCACGACAGCTGCTACTACACGACGTTTCTTTGGACAGTCGCGATACTGGTGTCCAATTTCCCAGCGGTGTGGTTTCTGGCACTCGATTTCGTTATGGCCAATAATACGGCAATTTGCGCAGCGATTCGGGTCTCTCGGTTGGCGGTTAATTTTTTCATTCGGTTGGCGGCTAGCTTCAATCGACTGACGGGTGTTGTTCTTCGGATTAACAGTGGTGTTTATCGGGACTGCATGGGTTAACGGATTGTTGTATTGTGTTTGTGTACGGCTTTGTGTACTGGGACGGTTGATTGAAGTTCGAGTACGGCGACGCTCATAGTGGTGCGGGCTGCGTAAAAAAGTGGACCCACAAGGTCCTACATCGCTGAGCCCGTCAAGGATGAACTGTACTAGTTCCGATTCGGTGATATCCGCATAGCTAGCGATTCCCTGCATCTTGATGATGTATTGGCGGATAGTTTCACTCCTATGTTTGAGTCGGCTGGCGAGTTCTGCAAACACGTCTTAGCGAGAGCGGCTTTGGTTAAATTCTCCAATTATTTTTTTCTTCAGGGTGTTCCAGTCGCGCGCTTGTATTGTGATAAGGAATTTACGCGCGGTACCTTCCATCATTCGGCGAGCAAAAATGAGTTTGTCCCTTTCGTCTATTTGGCCTGAAGCTAGTATTTCTTCGAAGTCATCGACCCATTTCTGCACTCCGTAATTTATTGTCGTCGCCATTGAATTTCTGGAGTGAGTACTCGATGTCGCTGAATCCAAGGGGGCGACGGTGGTCTCGAATTGTTGATGCGGTGTCGTCTTCTTCTTCTAATGCGCGGAGCTCAGCTCTGAGTTTCGCTATTTCGGTCATCTTCCGCAGTCGACTCAGTTCAGAATCGAGGTTGCCGGTAGTATCTACTGCTTGAGGTTCCGGAAATGGTGCGCAACTAACGTGGGCAGATGTATTCGGTGGATTTGATGACGGTAAACGTTTACTGTCTTTCGATTGAGATTGTTCGTTCGCGGCATCGGGTTCCTTCCTGCTTGCAGTCTCAGTTAATTGGAGCTCCGGTAATGGTTCAGAAGTGGCGGACTCCATTGACAATGCAGGTGTAAAACTCCATAAAATTGGTCAATCACCCTATATCGGTGTTTTTTTTTATCTCAACTACAAAGCTTGCATTCACTTCACTTACCCATTTATTAAAGGTTTACTTCTACCCGGTTTCCAAGGGAGTGGGACGATGTGCACAGCGTTCCTTCCTTGTTGATACTAGATATATGCTTTGAATCACGCATACCAAGCTTACCATAAAAATAATAGAAATAAGAAGGCAAACAAAATTGAAACAAAAAAAAAAACGATTTACAAATGTGGTTTGACCAGTCACTAACTTAACTTTAATTTTTTTCTTCCCTGGGACTACAACGCCATCTATGGCGTTAGAATAAAATCTAGGCAAAATCTAATTCGAGTGGATGGTGTATCGAACGATCTGCTGCTGTTGAAGATGGAGATTGTCTAATCGTTTCACTGGAGTGACGACACAAAAGTTTACGCTTTTAATGTGACGACACAATTTTTTTTTTGTACACGATTTATTTGTGATGAGCAAACGGACGAGAGGGGAGCATGCATATGCATTCGTCGATGGATTGGGGACTTATAGTGCATTCACACCGAACCGAAAACTGAGTTTCTGCAAAAACACCTGAAACCTTCATCGAAAACCGAGTTTTCCCATACATTGTCAGTTCTCAGAACCTAGTAGGATACGACGTAATAGTGCATTCACACCTAAACGAAAACTGAGTTTTCGCAAAAACACCTGAAACCTTCATCGAAAACCGAGTTTTCCCATACATTGTCAGTTCTCAAAACCTAGTAGGTTACGACGTAACCTTCTCATGATCACTTCGCAGACGTCATCTCGTTGGAGGTTGTTGGAAAGAACACAACTTTTCATACATTCTACACGTGTTCCACACGTCCCACAAAACAGCTGATGAACTCGCTGTCAAAACAAATGTTTTTTTTCAGGTCTCAGAAAAATTTTCTTCATATCCAGTATCCATTTTAATTTTGTATACAAAATTGTATAATTAAAATGGATATTGAAAAAAAAAAAACAAAAAAGAAGAAGCATTTGTTTGCGTTTGTTTTCGTAGCGGTGGGCTTGAGAGTCAAAAACTGTTGTCAAAATCTTTTTTCATTTTGAACTTCAAATACTAATATTAGTTTGATTATATTAGAATTCATTTTATTATTCAATTACAATATACATACACAAATGTTGCAGCTGGTACCACAAATCACAATTCAGAGTTCGGTGTGAAAGCATCCAGTGGTTTACGTAAACTATTTGCCAAAAACTCAGTTTATGATTCGGTGTGTAAGCACTATAACCTTCTCATAATCACTTCGCAGACGTCATCTCGTTGCAGGTTGTTGGAAAGAACACACCTTTTCATACATTCTACACGTGTTCCACACGTCTCACAAAACAGCTGATGAACTCGCTGTCAAAACAAATCTTTTTTTTTTCAGAAATTTACACGACTTGCATGGTAGATTGCATGGTAAGAAGACGTTCATCACCGCAGCTCCAATAAGAATACCTGAACAAAGGAAATTCCTAACAAAGGAAAAATCAAAATTCCAAGTGAATATTTTTTTTTTTTTTTTTTAAAGCAAGTGATTATTTAAAAACTACAGTGAAAATTTATACCACAACCAAAAGTGCATGCGCAGCGTAATTACCTTTTATACTGTTGGGGTTAATCCCCCAAGTATTTAAGATGATAAAAACGAAAAATAAAACTCCAAACAACGGACTTAGCACATTTAAAAAAGTGCAACAAGCTAGCCCAAGCAAAATGGAAGCAGCTCAACAGCTCCTGAAACTTAACGTGGCCACGACCCATAAACCACGGGGAAAATCTTTAGTTCCCGTAATTCCATCGCCGCTAACAAAGCCACCGCATGTCCAGTCACCACCGCCATCACAGTTACCTTCACTATCACCGCAATCCATCTCTCCACGGCCAAATGCACCGTTACCAATAACACTGCAACCGATGATCAATTTACCGCCAACGCATATACCACCATCTCGCTCGCACATGGTACCTTCCCCACCAAACGGGAACTACGTAGAAAACGATGACACCACCCTAATGCAGCTAGACGAAGCGGCATTCTTCAACTTAACCCAGGAAAATACAACTAAACCTAGCGTTAATCGCTTCGCAATTTTCAACGACATCAACCTGAGGATCAAAGCTAACCCCAACAAAAATCAAGCAGCAACAATCCCACTTCAACCAACAATCAACGACACCGAGGGAACACCCCCCGCAGCCAGCAGCCATCATCCTCCACCACTCAATAGATCAGCACCCCAAGAAGACCTCCACTCTACAGATGTAACCAACACTAACCAACTAAAAGGTAGGTTTTGCCCTCCAATTTTCATAAATAACTTAGACATCCGCCAACTAGTGGCCGATTTAAGATTAAAAAAAATTAATTTCAAAGTGAAAAATAGGGGAAGTCGTAGTAAAATCTACCTTCAGGACAGCGCGGTCCATCGGGAACTTTTAGCTAAATTAAGAACTTGCCCAGCCATTCAAGCTTACTCTTTTACATTAAAAGAGGATAAAACCGCGAATCTCTTACTTAGAGGACTAACCTCTGTTTACCCAGAAAACGAAATCCTTGATGAGATCAATGTCCAAGCCCCCGGTTTGGTAGAAACTGTAACTAAATTCTCAACAATCCGCTCTAAGCGAGAAAATCTAGATTACAATCTATTTTTAGTGCGTTTAATTCCTGGTGAACTTCCGACGGAAATTACTAAGATAAAATATCTTTTTAACACCCAAATTCGCTGGGAAAAACCCAGGGGCAATAACGGTCCACTGCAATGTAGGCGGTGCCAACAATTTGGCCATTTGGCCAAAAATTGTGCTAGCCCTTACAAATGCGTCAAATGCGACCAAAAACACCAACCTGGAGAATGCCCAGTTACTAAAGAGTTGGGATCTATAGCATCTTGTACAAACTGCGGGAGTGACCACCCCGCGAACTATCGCGGTTGCCTTGCTTACAAGGAATACTCCTCATCCAGGAAAAAATTGCTTAACGAAGCTAAAGTAAAAAAAGATTCTGTAATTAATCGTGACATCCCCATGCTGATCAAAACCCCACCCCCATTGACAGTCTCATTTGCAAGCCACTTTAGGAAATCTGAACCCCTCCCAGCAACTAACATTCGATCGGGCCAACCTGAGTCGGGCACAATTGGTCAATTCTTTGAGATGTCGAAAGCACTTTTCGGAGTTGACGTTCACACTCTTTTACATAGAATTGAAAACTTTATGTCAAATATCAATAACACCACATCTATCCAAGAAAAAAGGATGCAATACCTCGATCTCATGGATCAAATCTTAATCAATAACAAATAATGTCACTCAACCATAGCAGGCGGATTGAACTGCAAAAAATCCTCCTCGCTAACAACTGTCACCTTGCATTCATTCAAGAGACACATCTCGGCGATAGACACCAAATTTCCCTTGACTCATACCGTTGCCTGAGAAACAACATAAACCAAGGAGTTGCGATACTTATCCGACAAAACATAAAATACGAAAACGTCACACTCAACAACGCGAACCCATTTTTCCCCAGTAAATTTATCTCTATCATTGTCACTAAAAACCGCCAACAGAAAAAGATCCTTCTAGGATCCATATATATTCCTGGAAATAGCCCAACCGCTTCATTAACATTGGAAATGGACAAAATTGAAGACCTCTCATCAACCTTTGATGGGGCCATCATAGGAGGAGATCTTAATTCCAAAAGCCCCAACTTGGGTGACGTGAGATACAACTCTAACGGCTTAACCCTAGAATCCTGGATGCGATCTAGAATCCCCTCTCTTTCAAACCTTACCACTACAACCCCAACCTTCCCAAGGGGCGCCTCCTACTTAGACCACTTCCTTATTTCAACTCACCTGACTAATTCAATTGACAGCAACTTTTCAATTTGCACCCTACCAACTTTTTCGGACCACTTCCCACTCCTTTTAAAATTACAGCTGAACGACACAGAAATTCCGCTTACTGAACCCTCGTCAGGAAAAACATATATAAACACCTCATGGCAGTCCTTTAGGGAAGACCTAGATAATAATCTGAACGCCCACTTCACCCCATCTAACACAACTTTATCCAACCCTGAAATAGACCAACTTATTGAAAAATTCACTAACACCTTAATTAACACCCTATACCACCACACAAACACATCGCCCCATAATTTCAAAAAATATAAGAATCTCCCAATGGACATAAAAATCCTCTTTAACACTAAACACCTCTGGCAGAAAAGGCTCAAAAGAATATTTCACAATACATATAACAGAACAAACAACGAGTATAACGAGCTATCGGGTAGGATCTCCCTATTAAAAAAAATTATAAAGGATAAAGTCACTCTTTGGATCAACAAAACCTTAAGAGCTAAAATCTCCAAAATTGTCCCAGGCCCTTGGGCATTCAAGGAAGTCTTCAAGAACATCGAGAGGAAAAAAAACTCCCAGTGCAACAAGGTTGTGGTGAATGACATTTGCCTTTCCTCAGAACATGACATGGTGACCGCCTTCGAATCTCATTTTAAAAACATCTTTCAGGCCAACTCCTCTAACTTGGACCCCAACCTGGTTACATCTGTGGAACATACGATTCGACAAGTGAGAACCAACAAACCTCCAAAAATCTTCTTATTCGATCACTCAAACTCCGCCCTTTCCCCTCTTAACCTCCAAATTTTCACCAACCTCGAAGAAGTGAGCACTCTAATCCACAACCTCAAACCAAAAAGATCATTTGGAATCGACAAAATCTCCAACTTTGCACTGAAAAAAACCTCTCCTTCTGCCAGAAAATTCTTAACAATCAATTTTAATAACTGTATCAACAACGGGTATTTTCCTTCAGCATGGAAAACTGCTCAAATCATCCCCATTCCTAAAAGCAGCTTTAACTCCAACATCAATAATTTTCGCCCAATTTCCCTCCTATCCAATGTGGGGAAGATCTTGGAGAGAATAATAGCCAACAAAATGGACTCTCCCACCAACGTTCCAATTGAACCTATCCCGGACTATCAATTCGGGTTCAAAAAACACCATTCGACGATTCACGCATTACTTAAATTTCATAATGACATTACCACAAATCTAAGAAATAAGAAATGCACTGCCGTATGCTCCCTCGACGTGGAGAAAGCCTTTGATAACGTCTGGAACGACGGTCTGCTCTCCAAAATCACTGGCCTAAATTTCCCTACACCTATCGTCTCCCTAGTTAGTTAGTTTGATTGGCTGTTCGTACGAGACGAAACACAATTAGCGCTGAGGTGCGCCGTTTTGATGCCAAAAACTCGTGCGGTTAAATGTTATGTCTTGTTGTTAGTTGGCGTGTACTAAATCCAACCAGTGGCATTAAGGAAGGCGATCAGTTCTTTGATGTGTTTATCAGAGAGGTCGCGGATATTGTCAAAGAAAGGTTTGCCTAGGGTTCGTTGTCTTGCTCTTGACAGAGCCGGGCATTTGCACAGAAAGTGAGTTAGAGTTTCCTTCTCCCCCACCTCCTTGCAACTGCGACAGTTGGTGTTGTTGGGTATACCCATTCTAACAGCATGGTCACCGATGGGCCAGTGTCCAGTGGTAATTGCTATCACCCTGGAGACTTCCTTACGGGATCTGCTTAAGAGGTCCCGTGTTTTAGTCTTGTTGTAGCGAGGCCACATATCTCTTGAAATGGCGCACCCACTGAGGTTACGCCACCTATGTTCAGCTGTTTTAAGAGAGTGTGTGTTGATATTATTCATGATAGTTTTTAAAGGAGTGAGAATGCCGATTGCACGTGAGCTGGGAAGGGACGAGCCCAACCTGGCAAGGGCATCAGCCTGTTCATTTCCATCTATGTCACTGTGGCCTGGAACCCATATGAGAGTGATACTGTATAGACTCCCAATGGAGGCCAGTTCGTTTTGGCATTGAAGTACTAGTTTTGATGACGTCGATACCGAAATAATCGCCCTAATAGCGGCTTGACTGTCGACAAAAATAGCGATATTTTGCTTGGGAGTACTATCGTGTTTAATCGCGTGACATGCCTCCCTAATAGCCAACAATTCCGCTTGGAATACGCTGGAGGAATCCGGGAGGCGAAACGATTTTTTTATTTTTAGTGTGTCCGAGTAGACACCTGCGCCCACTCCGCAGTCCATTTTGGAGCCGTCGGTGTAAATAAGTGTGTCAAAATCTTTTTCAACCAATGCGTTTTTCCAATCCTCTCTAGTTGGAAAGCCAGCGGTGAAGTGGTTGTGGAAGTTCAGTTTGGGTATCATGTAGTCGGTATGATGGTCAGCTAGACCTGCTGGCAATGAATCTAGGATATTGCTGTGCCCATAGGGCTTATTGAACCAACAGCCAGATTCTTTGAGCCTGACTGCACTACACATTGCAATATCTTTGATATGGATATCTAGAGGGAGAAGGTGGAGAAGAACCGTTAAGGCATCAGTGGGACAAGATCTCATGGCCCCAGTTGTGCCGATACAAGCAGTTCTTTGTACCCTCTTAAGTTTGTCAATGATATACCCTTTACTCACAGAAGGCCACCAGACTAGTGCCCCATAGGTGAGTATCGGCCGAACAACAGCAGTGTACATCCAAAGTGTCATCTTTGGTTGTAGGCCCCATCTTTTGCCGAATGTTTTTCTACAGGCATAGAAAGCTATACATGCTTTCTTGACCCTTTGTTCTATGTTGGTTTTCCAATTAAGCTTAGTATCTAGGATAGTCCCTAGATATTTGGCATTGGATGAGAGTGAGAGCGCTTGTCCATTAAGTCGGGGGAGGTTAAAGGCTGGTATTTTGGTCTTCGTGGTGAAAAGCATCATTTCCGTTTTGCTCGGATTAACACCCAGGCCACAGCTTGTAGCCCACGTGCTCACAGAACCCAGAGCGTACTTCATGATTTCGCTAATCACTGGGAGAAACTTTCCTGACACTAGGACCACCACGTCGTCCGCGTATGCCACTGCCTTAATCCTATCCCGATCAAGTCGGACTAACAGTTTGTTCATAACAATAAGCCACAGCAGAGGAGATATCACACCGCCCTGTGGTGTACCTCTGTCAGCATATCGCGTTAAGCTGCTGTTGCCTAGTGTTGATTGAATGATTCTAGACCTTAGCATGGATATTGTCTAATATTGAATTGTATTCTAATCTAAATCTCAATGTAATCATATCCTTACAACACTTTTGTTGTTATACCTTGTAAAAATCTTGTACATTTATATAAAATTGCTCTACTACAGTCCACTACTGAAATATAATATTAAGGCAGTATTTTCTTAAACTTGAGCATTGAAGGTCGTAATAAATTGCTTGTAATTTGTTAATTAAACAGTTGCGTTTTGATTTCGATTTAACATTTGGTCCTTCGAGCCGGATAGTTTAGAAAATATTCGCTTCATTATAGGTTCAATAGACGTTTTATTATCGGTTCTAATCGCATATAAATCGTTTCGCACATATTAACGTGTATTGATTCTTTATTCTCATCGCGAATAAATTAGTTGAGCGGGAAATTGTCGCTGGGGCAATACATACGTAAATCCACAAGTATATAGAGTTTCCATAAAATTGCAACTCATCGTTGCCAGAAGAGTGAAGCACTAGTTTGCAACTGCACACTCGTATCATCACCTTTTCTATAAAAAAAGGGCACGCTACAGCAACAGCATTCCAGCAACGCATATTGTCGCATCATTCCTATCATCCACATTATTGCGTACTCTTTTAAATAAAGGAGTCAAGCAGTACCAACTCTCGAACAAATTTCCCATTTCTATTGCTACCTCTTTTTCACAAAAGAGTTTGACAGTAGTTGTGAAATGCCAATGGAACCTACCATAGAACAATTAAAAGCATCTCGTTGTTCGAGAAAGGGATATATTACAAGGATTGGAAAAATAATCCAGGAAGATAGCAAACTTAATATCACCGATCTTAATTGCAGACTTGAATTGCTGGAAGGATATTTTTCAAGTTATCTCGTCACCCAGGGGCGGTATCGGCTAAGGTGATAGTTGATAGTTGACAATCAAAATCATCGCTTTACCTCCACGTAAGGTGATTATCAAATTGACAATCGCTTTTTTGCCTTCAATTTCATGCGACAGCTATTTAGGTGTCGCTTTCATACATTTGTGTCATTTTCATAGGTAGAAGCTGCAGGGAAATCTTCTACACCAAATAAATTAAATAATTTAGTGATAAAAGAAAATATTGAATAAATTAAAATAAAAAACTTTAAGTGAAAGTGAAAATTCGTGAAGTGCAATGTTTACTTCATTGGAACTTTTCTACTCAAACATAGAGGAAAATGAAGAAAATAATTACAAAGATTTCCAACTGATAAGAAGAAACCTGAGGAATAAAGCAAATGTCTTGAAACTTCAACAAGTTGGGGCTGATTGGACTGCACCAATGGGTCAAAGTACGGTGGCTGAAAATACTGCTGCAGTCATTAAAAAAATGCAAATTTATTGTATTTTGTTGACATTTTAATATGCTGAATTGACTTACATTTTTCACAATATAAACACCGAATAAAATTGTACCTATCAGCTGCTCGGAATGACAGCGTCGGCAAGGAAGTGACGTTCCAAATCATTTTTTTGTGATCGCTTTACGCAGAGCAAAGAAGAGTTGATAATCAAAAACGACAATCAACAAAGCGACAATCAACTATCACCTTAGCCGATTCCACCCCAGGATGCTATTGACACACTTCTTCCTGGAGATGCAAATGAGGAAGAATACAGGGCAGGTATTGAAGATTTGTATTGCGCCCTTAAATCGAAAATTCTTACTCGCATTTCCAATCTAAAACAAATTTCAGCTAACCCAGTAGTTGTAACTCAATCCTCCTCATACATCGACGATCTGCCGAAAGTCAAGCCTCCTACATTCAGTGGAGAATATACAGAATATAACAACTTTATTCAGCAGTTCAATGCCACTATCGACTCCAAGAATATTCCAAAAATTCGAAAGTTCCAAGTACTAATGGATGAGTGTCTAAAAGGAGAAGCCAAATTGACATTAAAGTCGCTTGATGTCACAGAGGAAAATTATGTTAAAGCCCTGGAATTACTGAAGCAACGATATGACAACATATGCATCGTATTTCAAACCCATATACGAGGGTTATATCACTTACCAATAGTCTCGAAAAATTCTGGAGCTCAACTTCGGCGGTTCGTTGACGCTGTCGATGGACACATTGGAGCGTTACGATCGTTAGGAACAGACGCCGATATCGTCAATGCGCTTCTGGGGTGGAATCGGCCAAGGTGATAGTTGATTGTCGCTTTGTTGATTGTCGTTTTTGATTATCAACTCTTCTTTGCTCTGCGTAAGGCGATCACAAAAAAATGATTTGGAACGTCACTTCCTTGCCGACGCTGTCATTCCGAGCAGCTGATAGGTACAATTTTATTCGGCGTTTATATTGTGAAAAATGTAAGTCAACTCAGCATACTAAAATGTCAACAAAATACAGTAAATTTGCATTTTTTTAATGACTGCAGCAGTATTTTCAGCCACCGTACTTTGACCCATTGGTGCAGTCCAATCAGCCCCAACTTGTTGAAGTTTCAAGACATTTGCTTTATTCCTCAGGTTTCTTCTTATCAGCTGGAAATCTTTGTAATTATTTTCTTCATTTTCCTCTATGTTTGAGTAGAAAAGTTCCAATGAAGTAAACATTGCACTTCACGAATTTTCACTTTCACTTAAAGTTTTTTATTTTAATTTATTCAATATTTTCTTTTATCACTAAATTATTTAATTTATTTGGTGTAGAAGATTTCCCTGCAGCTTCTACCTATGAAAATGACACAAATGTATGAAAGCGACACCTAAATAGCTGTCGCATGAAATTGATAGCAAAAAAGCGATTGTCAATTTGATAATCACCTTACGTGGAGGTAAAGCGATGATTTTGATTGTCAACTATCAACTAGCACCTTAGCCGATACCGCCCCTGATTCACATCGCTTCACTTAAGTTGGACCACGAAACATACGCAAAATGGGAAGACACCGTAGAGCTAAGCAAACTTCCAACCTGGAAACAATGTTCATCGTTTCTCAACAGAAGAAGTCAACATCTCGACATAAGGGAATCTCAGGGTAAGCCACCATCGTCGTCTTCAAAACCACCCACATCTACTGATCAAGGAAGAAATAAAAATCGACAAGTAAACACCTTAACCATTACAGATGTTCGTTGTTCTTTTTGTAATTTCTTACACCATAATATAGCCGACTGCAAAAAATTTATCAAACTCCCGGTATATCAACGATTTCAAACCGTCAAACGACTAGGCCTATGTATTAACTGCTTGCAACTTGGTCATGGAGTTAAGGACTGCTTATCGCCGAAGTGTAGAGTTTGTAGTGATCCACACCATTCAATACTACATCGGTTTCAACCGCAACCTTCAACTTCAAAATCAATTACAAGACAGTCTCAATCCATTATTAAGACTGTGGAAAATAATGCAATGGATCCACAAGAGCCAGTTGATGCGAATATACCAGCAAACCCTGCATCACATTCCATCAATATGCAGAAGTGCTCATCGAGTCACGTGTTTTTGGCTACAGCCGTTGTGAAAGTGAAAGGCGCAGATGGCGAGTACATTCCCACTAGGGTGCTCTTGGACTCAGGCTCCCAACTAAATTTGCTTTCGGAGCGTTTAGCTCAGCGTTTGCGGTTGGAGCGTATTAATTTCAACGGAGAACTTAGTGGAATTGGAAACATTCATTTTTCTGCACGTCAAAGAACATTCGCCTCAGTGAAATCACGGATAAATAAGTTCGAAATAAATCTTGAATTTTGTATTTTGCCATCTATAACGTCGAATCAGCCTGACGTTCGAATAGATGTCAGGGATTGGTGTATACCGCCAACCATCGAACTCGCTGATCCCATCTTTAACAGGCCTCAACGAATCGATATGCTCATTGGAGCCGATATTTTCTTCGATCTTTTAGCCGATGGCCAGATTAAGCTGGGTGAACAACTACCTACACTGCAAAATACAGTACTTGGGTGGACTGTCGTTGGAAAGTTCATCCCTCTTAGCGCCGTCAATCAAATTTGCTTGTATCGAATTTCGACAACAACAACAATTCACAAAAAGCTGCCACGACCTCAGACTATTCATTGAGTGATATGTTCGAGCGATTTTTTGCAGTAGAAGATGTGACTACGGCTATTCCAAATTGGACTGAAGAACAGATAGCATGTGAAGATGCATTTTGCAAAACAATTTTTCAAAGAACAGATGGTAGGCTTGTGGTGCAGTTGCCATTTAAGGACAATACGGATGTGCTAGGTGATTCGAGGAGAGTTGCGGAGAAGAGATTTGTATCCTTAGAAAGACGACTCGATAGGCTACCAGACATTAAACACCAATATTTGGCTTTTATGCGGGAGTATGATTCCCTTGGACACATGGAAGAAGTTCCACGAGAAGAAATTTCTGATATCAAGTACTACATGCCCCATCAATTTGTTTTACGCCCTGATAGCTCTTCGACAAAGCTGAGGGTTGTCTTTGATGCCTCGTGTCGAACTTCATCCAACGTATCTCTGAATGACATCCTGATGGTGGGTCCAACAGTGCAACAAGATTTGTACTCCATTTCGCTTCGTTTTCGTTCGCACAAAGTCTGTCTAACTGCGGATATTCCAAAAATGTACAGGCAAATCTTCGTTCGGCCTATAGATACAAACTTTCAAGGAATTTTGTGGAGAGAAAATTCAAACATGAATATCAAAGTTTACAGATTAATGACAGTAACATATGGAACTTCATCAGCCCCATATCATGCAACGCGATGCTTAGTATACCTAGCGGATAAATACCAAGGACAATTTCCAATCGGAGCTGCTGCCATCAAACAAGATTTCTACATCGATGATTTAATCTCTGGTGCAGATACACTAGAAGAAGCTGAAGAAGTTCGTTTTCAGATAGAATCTATTTTAAGTAGCGCTGGACTTGAACTCAAGAAGTGGTATTCCAATGAGACCAAACTGATGGACAGGATTCCTGCATCTTATCGCGAAAAAACACTACGGATAAATGAGAGCGATGTCATCAAAGCTCTTGGTATAGTTTGGGAACCTTCGAAAGATGAATTTCAGTTCGTTAATCCATTGGAAGGGGTTGAATGTGTCGATACCTTCACAAAAAGAACAGTATTAGCTGATGTAGCCCGGCTGTTTGATCCACTGGGGTTAGTTAACCCGGTCATAGTACTTGGAAAAATATTTCTCCAACGCCTGTGGATTGCAAAGCTGGACTGGGATGAGGAGATTTCTGATAACCTGCAAAGGGAGTGGATTAAGTACCGATCTCAGCTGGGCGAACTTACAAAGGTGCGTATTCCAAGATACATTTTCTCAAAAAATTATAAACGTTGCGAACTGCATGGCTTTTCCGATGCATCACAAAAAGCATATGGATGCTGCCTCTATGTCCGTATTGAAGACTTGTGTGAAAATGTATCTGTACATTTATTAAGTGCGAAATCCAAAGTGGCGCCTGTGTCCACACAAAGTTTACCTAGGCTGGAATTGTGCGCCTCGTTACTTCTCTCGAAATTACTTCATCGTGTGTATTGGCAACAAATGTGTTCCAGGAGGATGGATGATCAGCAAGCCAGTCAAGAACAACTTCTGAGTCCGTCCACAAAATTGTTTGATCGAAATTATTTCCAACAGCATCCAGTTGGAAATAATTTCGATCAAACAATTTTGTGGACGGACTCAGAAGTTGTTCTTGACTGGCTTGCTGATCATCCATCCTCCTGGAACACATTTGTTGCCAATAGGGTGTCTATTATCCAAGAGTTGACAGCTGGAGCGATATGGAGGCATGTCGACGGCAAATCTAACCCGGCGGACATTGTATCTCGAGGAGCACTTGTCGCGAATTTGATTCAGTCCTTCTGGTTTCATGGTCCAGAATTTCTGCAAAGGCATTCAAATCAATGGCAAGCGAATACCAAACGAAACAGAGATAATGTTCCGGACCGGCGAAAGAAAAATTCAATATTTCTCGCGTCAACTAGCAGCAAAGACAGCTCGCAAAACGATTCCAATGATTTAATTGAAAAATGCAAATACATAAACAATTACAAAAAAACTATCAGGGTCTTCGCCTACTGTAATCGATTTATTGAACAACTAAAGGCGAAATATTTACTAAAATATAAAAATGAAAGTTTGCACATAGGTGAATTTTCAGTCAAAGAGTACGAAGCTGCTTTGATCAAAATTGTATTTTGTATTCAGAGAAGTAAGTTTTCCAGTGAATTGGCGAGTTTGCAAAGGAATACGTTTGTCAGTCCTAAAAGTCGAATAAAAAAATTGAATCCATTTCTTCAATCTGATTCGGTGGTGCCTTTTTTGATACGGGTTGGCGGACGACTTGAAAATGCAGAATTGCCGTATGATGTTAAACACCCAATATTATTGCCGAAATCACATCCATTCGTTCGTTGCTACTTAAATGATGTACACTTGAAAAATTTGCATGCAGGAGCTCAGGCGTTGGTGTCATTTTCAAGGAGAAGGTTTTGGATAATAGATGCACGAAATTTGGCGACCAACTTTGTTCATAATTGTCTTCGGTGTTTTCGAATGCGGCTAAAGTTGCGGCAACAAATTATGGGTGACCTCCCAGCCTGCAGAGTACGTAGTACCCGTCCATTTTTGACATCGGGTGTAGACTTTTGTGGTCCATTTCAAACCACCTTGAGGATTCGTGGATGCCGCATAACAAAATCATATATGGCAGTTTTTGTATGCTTTGCAACTAAGGCTGTACATTTAGAAATTGTGTCTGACTTATCATCCAAAGGTTTTTTGGGAGCCTTAAAAAGGTTTATAGCCCGTCGTGGAATTTGTCGTCATCTTTATTGCGATAATGCCACAAATTTCGTGGGAGCTAGAAATGAATTAGCAGAATTGCTAATCTTCGATACATAAGAGTTGCGCAGAGGATAATATCGAGTTTCACCACATCCCACCTCGTTCTCCGCATTTCGGCGGTTTATGGGAGTCAGCGGTTAAGTCGGCGAAAAGTCTGTTGTACAGGCAATGCATTCCATTCACCTTTACTTTTGAGGAGCTTTCAACTGTAGCAGCTGAAATTGAGGCTATTCTTAACTCGAGGCCTCTGACGCCATTAACAGCAGATCCCAGTGATGAAGAAGTGTTGACACCTGGGCACTTTATTATAGGTAGTCCCCTCAATTCATTTTTGGAGTCCGATTTCACTAAGGTGTCGACACTATCTCGCTGGCAACAAATTAGTGCTATCCGTCAACATTTTTGGAAGCGATGGTCTCAGGAATACATCACACAGCTACAGCATCGCTACCGCACCACTGGTTGTTGCCTTGACGTGGCGGTGTGGCTCAGTAGACTTGTGAGAGGATCGGTGTGCATCAATCATTCCGGTCATCATATAGTGAAGCGAAGAGCAACCAAATCCCAATCCCCAGTCCGTCGTAAATGTCGTATCCCTAATTACCCTCCCCTCTCCTGTAGCTAAGGTCACCGTGTGATTCCGCCGTGCGTAAGATCTGAATGGTTGGGAGCTTTAATCCCAACCGCTAACGGTAGAACTCCGGATAACGGGCGCCCTCCGGTTTCAATTAATGCCTTATCCACGTAACGCGGAGCTCTGCGTGGACGGACCGTCTTTCTCGCGCTACTCGTGGGATCTTAACATGAACTATTTAAACATAAAACAAAAAAACATAAAAAAACACAAAAAACAAAAACAGTACGTCCGGAAGGAAACCAATCCAATCGTACTGAGGAGGAAAACTTTCTCTTCAGTGTGAGTGGGCTATTGGAATCCGGCACGGACAAGTCGGGATCTGAGGATGAAGCTGCGATCAGATTGAGGGAGGATGAACTCCTTAAAGACGATCGCAGTTCCATCTCCAGTAAATTCGCAAGCGCGGAATCGGGCGAAACGAACGCGACCAAGAGCGGGATTGCCGTCTCTGTGGCGTCGCGCGGGGTATGTGTGCTTCCGGTGGATTTTGAGGGAGGGGTGTTTTGCTCCAGATCGTCAGACCCTACCGGTATCCAATAGGACCTGCGCATTGACCAAGTCAACGTCATCTGTTAACTCAAGGGATAAATCCCTTGCGGAAAAGATGGCGGAAGTGACAGTCTCTGCAATGGATACAGGCTTACATGCCTCGTGCGGCGCCGCAGAGACGTTATCAGTCACCGCGACTCAATCCAGTGCCGTGGCGGGTGTCAAGTCATCACTGGCTGGCGACCCAAGGAAGCTTCTCCCTGCGGTTAAGTCGGGGGTGGAAACGACGCCGGCCATGGAACTGGATCTGAACGACTCGTTCGTCACCGTGGACTCAGCCAACACCACCGCCGAAACATGTCTCAACACGACAGTGAGACACATAAGAGGGGACGTAGACACGCTATCTTTAGCCTCGGGGCTAAGCGGTAAGAGCAGACGCAACGCGAGACGCGTAATCAGACGTAACAACCGACGACGCGAGCTAGCCAACGTTACTGCCTCTTTAAGTCTGTCCCCCCCATCGATATCGCGCGCGTACGATATGACTATGGTCACAAATACTGGCAACCATGAGGTTAGATCGGCCGCTCTTGAGGGCAATCCGGAAGCATCGTCGGGACTACCCACGGTCGCGGAAGGTGGATCAGCTAGAGTGGCGGGCGATACCAAAAGGAAGCCAACAAACATCAGCAAAGGCAACCATGAGGCAAGATCGGCCGCTCCAGAGGGCGACCCTAAAGCACCGTTGGGAATATCCACGGCCGCTAAAGGAGGATCAGCTGGGGTGGCGGGCGACGCCAAATGGAAACCTGTTAGCGCAAAAATAGCAGCTAACCAAGCGTCGAAACTGACCGTATCAGAAGGAGAGTCCAAGGAACCGATGGGATTACCCAAAGGTACCGAGGCAATATCAGCTGAGATGGCGAGGTTTGACGTGAGGCAAGCTGGCCCTAGCATGCCGACTACTGCGAGACCACCGCAAGGTGCAGTTTAGCGGAGTCGGTTGGACATCAGCGGTTCTCCACAGTACACAGGACCAAAGAAGCGTACAAAATTCGCCGCTAACAAGGGGGTTCCTGCCTATGCGGAACACCTGCGTGTTGCGGTAATTGACGCAGCTAATCCTGACCTACGGCTAAACGAGGAGCAATGGAGACTGGTGCACAACAATCTTTTGCTGTGCCTCAGCACCTCACTGGCAAATGACACCCAAAATGCTCCGACCTTTGGCAAGATGGTCTACTACAAGGGGTTCCGGGTTATGTCGTGCGACAACGACTGGACCCTTCAGTGGCTCAAAAGCCAGATCGCAAAAATGTCCAATATCTGGTCAGGCGCCGATCTTGCGCTTCTAGAGCACAAAGAACTTCCATCCGCTCCCAGGGGTAGGATGTTTATACCGGGCCCAGCCATCCCAAAGGAAAGGCTGTTGGAGATGCTCAAACGGCAAAACCCCGAATTTCCGTCTGATGACTGGGCTATAACAGAAATGTTTGAGCCATCTGTCAAAGGACAAAGCATCCGAATTTCACTAAACTATCAAACGTTGGTGAAATTCCAGACTTCAGGCTTCAAGCTCAAGGTGGGGTTCAACTTAGTGGACGTCAGGGTAGGTGGTCAAAATGCACCCCGACCCAGTACTGCCAAATCTGATGAAGGTGCTACAACTAAACCTGCATCACAGTAGGGCGGCCAGCGCCAACCTACTTCTCCACCTAGCCAAGCACCAAGTCGACATTGCACTCCTTCAGGAACCCTGGATCTCAAACAGGGTAATTTGCGGACTAAAATCCGATGATTATAATATTTATTATAATAAAAGCACCAACGGCAATTGTCGTGGCTGCGTCATGGCTAGGAAAAGTATTAATGTAATTTTTCTACCCCAACTCAGCAACGATGACCTAGCAGCAGTCATGTGGGAAAGGAAAGATTCAAAGCCATTGATTCTCTCCTCTGCTTACATGCCATACAACTCGGATGATCCACCTCCTCCCATTGCTATCAAAGACCTCGTCCGACATAGTAAAGCGAGAGATTGGGACCTACTTATAGGATGCGACGCTAACGCTCATAACACCAGCTGGGGCAGTAGTGATACAAATACTAGAGGTGAGTCCCTATTCCAATATATTATCAAACATAGCTTATTAATTCATAATCGGGGTAATGAATCCACTTTCATCACAAAAAATCGTAGGGAAGTCTTAGACCTAACACTTTCCTCTAACTCTGTCACCCTATCAGTCTCTGACTGGAGGGTATCAAACCAACCTAGCTTTTCAGATCACAGTATTATATACAGTTCTCACTACTTGAAACGCTAGCTAACATCGCTCCGTTTCGCAATCCGAGAAAGACAAACTGGGACACCTTCATCTCCGCAGTCTCCGAGCACACCTTTAGCAGTGTCGCACGAAACCAATCAGATGTTGATAAAAATGTAAACGAACTCGTCTCGGTGTTTAAAATTGCTTTTTCAAAAGCGTGCCCACTAAGCAAAGTTACAAAAAAGAAAAAGAAACAAAGCCACTGGTGGTCTGGGGAACTGGCCAAACAACACAGAGTAACGAGAGAACTCTTCAAAATAGCAAAAGGATCAAACACAGAAGCAGACTGGCACTCTTACAGAACCAGCCTCTGTAAATTCAAAAAAGAGACCAGAACGGCCAAAAGAAAGGCTTGGAAAGAATTCTGCAGTAATATCGAAGATAAAAATGAATCTGCCAGATTGAGGAAGATACTATCGAAAGAAGCAAGCAGCCCAGGTTTTCTCAAAAATTCAGCAAATGAATGGACGGAATCAACCGCTGATACCCTAAACCTTCTTTTAAACACACACTTTCCGAACTGCAAATCGGTAGAGGAAAGTGTCATCGTAAATGTAAGAACAGACCACACAGCGGACAACATGGGTGACAACTCTCTCTCTCTCTCATTAATACGATAGTGTGCAAGGAAAAAATTGCATGGGCCATTAATTCATTCAAGCCCCACAAATCAGCCGGCCCTGACGGTATAACCCCTATCATGCTACAAAAAACTGCTAAGCTAATAATGCCAACACTGCTCACTATCTTCCGTGCATGTTTAAAACTAAACCACATACCACAAGTGTGGCGTGAAGTTAACGTCATATTCATACCGAAGGCAGGTAAATGCAGCCACACCGTAGCGAAGGATTTCAGACCCATAAGCCGTCCTCCTTCCTACTGAAAACGATGGAACGATTACTTGACATCCATATACGCAGCAACCTGAATCCAGGTTACCTATCTGTAAGCCAACATGCCTATACAAAGGGTAAATCGGTGGAATCGGCTCTACACGAAGTGGTTCGCACAGTAGAAAATTCACTGCACTACAAAGATTATACGCTAGCAGCCTTTCTAGATATAGAAGGAGCCTTCAACAACGTCACAACTGAAGCAATTCCTGAGGCACTTAACAAAGCGGAAATAGGTACGGTTTCTAGCAATTGGATCTTAACCATGCTCAATAACCGGATCATTTCGTCAACACTAGGCGATTATACCAAAAGGATCACAACGTCAAGAGGTACCCCCCAGGGAGGCGTACTATCCCCACTCCTCTGGCTATTAGTAGTCAACGAGGTACTCAAGAAGCTAGATATCACTGCAATAAAAACAGTGGCATACGCTGATGACGTAGTCCTCATGGCGTGCGGTAAATTCCCATCGACACTGAGTGAAATTATGCAAGGTAGTCTCAATATACTCAGCAAGTGGGCAAAGTCCTGCGGGCTGGGTGTAAATCCAAACAAAACAGAACTGGTTCTCTTTACTAACAGGAGATCGATCCCAGCATTTCCGGTACCGTCTTTGGAAGATTCGACTCTCTCATTGTCAGCAAGCGCGAAATATCTGGGAGTGATACTCGATAGTAAACTGAACTGGAATCTAAACATTGAAGAAAGAGTAAAGAAAGCAAATATTGCCCTCTATAGCTGCAACAGAATCTGCGGCAAAAAATGGGGCCCATCCCCGAAGGTCACAAAATGGCTATACACAGCCATTGTCAGACCAATCCTAACATACGGCGGCTTGGTCTGGTGGATTGCTATGAAAAAAGCAAAACATATGAACAAGCTTACGAAAGTTCAAAGGACAGCATGCATACTCACGACAGGAGCCATGCGCACTAGCCCCACAGTAGGGTTAGAAACAATACTAAACATAACACCAATTGACTTACAAATCAATGACATAGCAGCAAAAAGCGCAGCAAGACTCAAAGAAACGGGCAATCTACTTACGAAGCCTTTTGGCCATAGCTCAATATTAAGCTCAATGGCATATGAGGATGTAGCATGTGACTACATGATCCCATATCACGACTTTGATACTGATTACTCCATCAGAATACCAAGTAGAGACGAATGGTCTTCAAACAATGTGTTATCTAACACAGAAATAGCAATCTACACCGACGGATCCAAAATGGAAGTCGGAGTGGGCTCTGGTGTCTACTCTGAAAAAATCGGGCTAGCTACATCCTTAAGATTAGCAAACTCGTGTAGTGTATTCCAAGCTGAGATCCTGGCCATACTCGAAGCTGCCGAATCGGCTAGGGTATTGGACATATCACATGAGGATATCTCCATCTACGTGGATAGTCAAGCGGCCATTAAAGCTCTGGCATCCAATATAGTAAAATCACGGGTAGTTGGACGCTGCCGCGAAGAGCTGAAGGCTCTTTGTAACCAGAACAAAGTCCAAATTATCTGGGTGCCAGGACATAATGACATTTTAGGAAATGAGAAAGCAGACGAACTAGCCAGATTAGGATCGTCCAGTTGCATTTCCCTAGCTGATAAAAGGGTCAATCCCCCGCTAGCATCTAAAAAACTTAAATTAACTAAGCACACTCAAAAGAAACCATAACAAGATGGCTAAATACAATAACTAGTACACACACAAAATCTCTCTGGCCAGAATTAAGTGGCAGCAAATCAAACAAGCTATTAGCTTTGAATAGAGCTTCCATTTCCATAGCGGTGAGAGTGATAACAGGTCACAATCTGTTGGGTAAGCACTCTAATAAGATGAAACTGACTGGTGCAAACCAACTTTGCAGGAAATGCAGCGACCCTGACGTCGAGGAAGATGTCTCACACCTGCTATGCCACTGCCCGGCGATCAGTGACAGTCGATTTAAAATTTTAGGCAACTTTTACTTCAATGACCTAAGTGACCTAAGGACTATCCCAATAACGCTGATAGTCCGTTTTTGTTGCAAATCAGGATGGAGCAACTACCTCTTTGAGGCTGAAGGAGCAACACAGACCAGCACTGCATAAGTATCACAAGCGAACTTAACCAGGTATCCTCTTTCTCTTTTTTCAGGACACTTCTTCGAAGGGTATCGCTATGGGCCCACGTAGGCCTATGCGTGTTTGACGACTCGCCCGAGCGTCAACAGCCCACATAACCTAACCTATCCTACAGCATCGCTATAAGTGGAACTCATCATCTGCCGACTTGAATCTTGGAATGTTGGTTTTGGTGTCTGACGATAATTTGCCACCTCAAAAATGGCTTCTTGGGCGTATTGTAGATACTATCAAAGGAAAGGACGGTCATGTTCGTGTTATAGGCATAAAAACTAAGAACGGCACCATATCGAGAGCTATACATAAGGTTGCACCACTCCCATTCGAAGATGTATCTTAAAGAATCTCCGATCTTTCAGAGGTGGCGGCATGTTTAATATTGAATTGTATTCTAATCTAAATCTCAATGTAATCATATCCTTACAACACTTTTGTTGTTATACCTTGTAAAAATCTTGTACATTTATATAAAATTGCTCTACTACAGTCCACTACTGAAATATAATATTAAGGCAGTATTTTCTTAAACTTGAGCCGTGAAGGTCGTAATAAATTGCTTGTAATTTGTTAATTAAACAGTTGCGTTTTGATTGCGATTTAACAGATATAATCCATTGGCTAAAATGCTCCTCTACACCAGTTACGGTTAGGGCTTCTAGTATGCTGTCAGTTTGTACATTATTGAAAGCCCCTTCTATATCAAGGAAAGTGGCTAGGGTGTACTCTTTGTAGTAGAGGGACTTTTCGATGGTCCCAATCACCTCATGCAGAGCGGTTTCAGTCGATCTGCCTTTGAGATAAGCGTGTTGTGATGTGGATAGCGGTGATTCATTAAGAATGCTTCGCACATGGATGTCAAGGATCCGCTCCAGGGTCTTTAGTATAAAGGAAGCAAGGCTGATGGGCCTAAAATCTTTTGCAGATTCATGTCCACGTCTGCCCGCCTTTGGTATAAAAACTACCCTGACACGTCTCCATGAGTGTGGAATAAAGTTTAATAAAATACAACTTCTATAAATTGGCAACAACCACGGTAATACAGTATCCAGTGAGTTTTGTAGCATGATCGGCAAGATGCCATCAAGGCCAGGTGATTTATAGGGTGAGAAGCTATTAATTGCCCAGGATGTCTTTTCTTTGGTTATAATGGATTTGATATTTTCCCAAGTTGTATGGTCAGCGGGCCGAGAGTCAGCAGATGCTGGCGGCAGCTCTTTACAACCCGGGAAGTGTGTGTTAATTAGGATAGACAGAGATTCGGATGAGGTCTCTGCCCAGCTACCATCCGACTTTCTTATTAAGGACGGGTTTGAATGGTCCTTCGCTAAGATTTTGCTCAGTCTGGAAAAGTCTTTAAGGGTGTTGATGGATTCGCAGTATTCCTGCCAGGATTCTTTCTTGGCGCTACGAATAGCCGCTTTGTATATTCTAAGGCAATCTTTATAGGGCTGCCAAAAGTTGTATTTATGGCATATGTTAAAAATGACCCTGGTCATATTCCTAAGTTTACTAAGGTCCTCACTCCACCAGGGAGGTAGTTTTTTCCTACCGTAACTGGCTGGACACGAGACCTTGAAAGCAGTACTCATTGCCTTCTCAAAGGTAACGATAGCTGCATTCAGTTCGTCTGTCGAAGTGAACTTAGATTTTGGTATTGCTTGAAGTCTAGAATTAACTATTTGGTCAAACTTTGGCCAGTTGATTCTTTTGGGATTTCTAAAGGGGATTGGTGCATCAATCCGAATATTGACATCAAAGAGTATCCAGCTGTGATCAGAGAAGGATTTCAGGTTGGATACTCTCCAGTTATTCACCTTTAGGTTGTCGTTGTTTGTAGCTAGTGTCATGTCAATGACATCTTCCCAGTCCCTAAAACTCACCGTGCTCGGGAAAGTGAAGGTTGGGGTACAACCCTTGTTGCAGATTGACAGGTTGTTATGAATTATAAAATCAAAAAGAGACTCACCTCGTTCATTGATCTCTGAGCTACCCCACAGGGTATGCCTGGCATTGGCATCGCAGCCCAGAATCAAGTGGGTCTTCCTTTTTGATAAGGTGGCTGAGAGAAACTCTACCTCCTTCGGCGGAGCATTCTGGTTATGTGCCATATAGGCCGAAGCAGCATACAGACACTCCTGCTTACCAGCTTCAATCCGTATAACAGCAAGGTCGTTGCAGCTGAGGTTGGGACAAAAGAAAGCTTTGATATGTTTTTTAACTAAAATACAGGATCTTGGCTTACCGTTATGTTTGTCGATGTTGTAGAAAAGGTTGTAGTCCTTGTCATTGAGCCCTTTGATAGTGGAACCTCCCACCCAGGGTTCTTGAATTAGGCTGATGTCGATGTCTTCCTCTTTCAGAAAGACTAGGAGGTTTTCACTAGCGCACCTAGAGTGCTGCAGGTTAATCTGCAGAACTCTGAGCATCTCGTGTGGATGTGGCATCTAGTCGCAGGACTTCCAACAAATTGTTGGCGTCATCGACTTCGTCCGGGTCTTCACCTGGACGCGCTGACCTGAATATTTTGAGTTTGGCATTCTTGATGCCAAACCTCAATCTGTTATCGGCCTTCTCTAGGGCTTCTAGAGACTCCTCGTTGATGAGTAGGAGGAAGGGCTTAGTGTGAGGGGTTGGTGTCTCTACCTTAAGGACGGACCAGTCAGTCATGGGAATTTCGGGGTTGTGCAGCTGTAGGACCTGGATCAGTTTGACCCTGTCTAAGTGCATATTGGGTAGCCAAATGCGGGCTCGCGGTCGCCAAGGAATGTCATCGGCTGGAACGAGCTTCAAACTAAAACCCGTCCAGTTGTTCCGAATCTTGGCAACACAGTTTTCGAGGAAATCCCTCGAAAATTTGTCCGCACATTTAACCACCCTAATACCCCTAACCACTTCTTCGGAATCGAAGCAAGGCAGAGGGCCACCCGGATTGTCCAGCAGAAAGTCCATAACCATCTCAGATAGCTTGGCCTTAGTCGGCTGCTCGTCGATAATTGCAACTTGCAGGTCGTCTGTTACGACCCGGGTATTGGAGCGCTTCGGTTTAGGTTTGACTTTGGCCTCCGCATGCTTAGATGAGTTACCGGAGGCTGAATACTTCCCCCGCTTTGAGGCGTTAGTTGGCTCATCATGAGACCTACTGCGCTTCGCGGTTTCAGACTCTAGCCGCTTTTCCTTGAGTTTGTTGTAGTCTTCAACAATCTTGAGGTATATGTGTTTGTCGCTGTCTTTGGTATGTGCAATACCAGCCGCTTCATTCTTAGCTATCTTACTGAGAATGAAGCAGGCTCTACTGTACTGACTTTTGGTGATGTTCGATACACTCGGTTGTTGGCCATCACAAGCGACCTTAGCCGGAATCTTACTTACTTACTTAAGTGGCGCTACAGTCCGGAATGAACCTGGGCCTCAACCAACATGCCTCTCCAATTAGCCCGGTCCTTAGCTAACTGCCTCCAGTTGCGCACTCCAAGTTGGTTGAGGTCGGTTTCCACTTGTGCGCGCCACTTAAGGCGAGGTCTTCCTCTACTGCGTCCGACGTCTGGCTGGGAATCGAAGACTCTGCGAGCCGGAGTATTGGTGTCCATTCGTTCTACATGTCCTAGCCATCTTAAACGTCCAATGCGGAGTTTTTTGACCAGGGGCATGTCGCTGTACAGCTCGTATAGTTCTTGGTTGAATCTTCGTCTCCATAGCCCGTCAACGCAAACGGGACCGAAGATTTTCCGAAGAATTTTCCTCTCGAATCTACCAAGGATTTCTTCATCCGCTTTTGATACGGTCCATGCTTCAGCGCCGTAGAGCAGGACTGGGATGATCAGGGTCTTATATAGGATCTCCTTAGTAGTTCGAGTGAGGGCTTTACTACTAAATTGCCTTCTTAGCCCGAAGAAACAGCGGTTGGCAAGAGTAATTCTTCGTTTAATTTCTGACGAGATGTTGTTGTCAGAGTTAATAGCGGAGCCGAGGTAGACAAAGTCCCGTACTACCTCAAAGTTATATCTGTCAATGGTGACGTTCTGTCCAATTCGTCGATGTTGTGTGTCCTTTCGTGTTGACAGCATATACTTAGTCTTACCCTCATTTACTGCTAAACCCATTTTCGCCGCTTCCTACTCTATACAAGCAAACGTGGCTATGACATCACGTTGAGTCCTACCAATGATGTCAATATCGTCAGCGTATGCTAGTAGTTGCACCGACTTTTGGAAAATTGTGCCTCTGGTGTTGGCTTTGGAGTTTTGCACAATTCTCTCAAGAATCAGATTAAAGAAGTCACATGACAGCGCATCGCCTTGCCTAAATCCTTTTTTGGTATCGAATGTGTCGGTGTGGTCGTTTCCGACCCTGATGGAGCAGCGAGAATTCTCCATCGTCATCCTACACAAACGGACGAGTTTGGGCGGTATACCAAAACTAGACATGGCTCTGTACAGTTCATCTCTATAAATGCTGTCATATGCGGCTTTGAAATCGATGAATAGGTGGTGGGTATCGAGTTCTTGAGTTTTTTCCAGGATCTGCCGAAGTGTGAAAATTTGATCGGTTGTGGACTTTCCTGGTCTAAAACCACACTGATAAGGGCCAATCAGGTTGTTGGTAAACGGTTTCAGGCGTTCACATATTACGGCAGATAGGATCTTGTAGGCGATGTTGAGGAGACTTATGCCTCTGTAGTTGGCGCAGTTCAGAGGGTCTCCTTTTTTGTGGATCGGGCAAACGATGCTGAGGTTCCATTCTTCAGGCATATTTTCATCCGACCAGATTTGGCTTATTAGTTGGTGGATGTTACTTACCAAGTCATCTCCGCCGGCCTTATAGAGCTCAGCGGGAAGGCCGTCATTTCCGGCAGCCTTATTAAGCTTGAGTTTAGATATTGCTATCCTCACTTCACTCAGGTCGGGTGGTTGGCAGTTTTCGCTGTCGTTGCCAATATTGAATGGTTCGTTCTGCCTGACAGCGGAATGTTGTTCGTCATCGCCGTTTAACAGTCTGCAGAAGTGGTTCTTCCATATTCAGCATCGACTGTGTCTCAACTACAATATTTCCTTGTTCATCTCGACAGGATTCTGTTCGAGCCTTGTATCCTTGGCTTTGGCGTTTTACACTTTGGTAAAACTTGCGAACATCGTTCCTGGAGTGGCACCTCTCTATATCCTCGATCGCGCGCTTTTCTTGCTCTTTCTTCTTCCGGCTGAAAAGCCGATGTTCTTCCCTTCTTCTTTGCCTATAGAGCTCAATGGCAGCTCTCGTCTTCACCTGCAGCTTAGCCTTGTAGGCCTCGTTCTTGGCTGCGAGCATCTGTCGGCATTCCTCATCAAACCAGGGGTTTCTTGCTGGTGGGCGCGAGAAACCTAGCACATCAGTTGCGGCTGATCTAATGGCCTGTTGGCATCGTTGCCATTGCTCTTCGACATTCGATGATGGTGGTATGGTGTTAATCGAGAGGTTAAGGGATACGCGTTGTGCGAAGGTCTTGGCGGTCTTTTGCGATTGCAGTCTTCCGACATTAAATTTTTTCACAGTATTTCTGGATTGTTGTGGCGTGGTGGATATCCGCATTCTTACCTTGGCTGCTACAAGGTAGTGATCCGAGTCGATGTTAGCTCCTCGGAATGTTCGGACATCCAAAATACTGGATGCGTGCCTCTTATCTATCGCAATGTGATCAATTTGGGTGACCGTTCGTTGATCTGGAGACCGCCATGTCCCCTTATGGATATCGAGGTGAGGAAACCGTGTGCTGGCTATAGTGGCATTTCGTTCCGTAGCGAAATCAATAAGCCTAAGTCCGTTACCAGACGTGTTGTCGTGTAGGCTTTGTTTTCCGACAATACTTCTAAAGATGTCTTCTCTTCCTACCTTTGCGTTAAAATCTCCCAGCACGATTTTAACATCGTACTTCGGTAGTCGCTCATAGGTTTTGTCGAGGAGCTCGTAGAAGCAATCCTTAGCTATATCATCTTTTTCTTCCGTCGGAGCGTGAGCGCATATAAGGCTTATATTGGCGAATTTGGCCTTGATGCGGATTGTTACTATGCGTTCGCTAATGTCTTGGAAACATAAGACTTCTTGCCTAAGTCTGGCACTTATAACAAATCCGCATCCGAATAGTCGCTGTTTCTGCTCACTATAACACGGTCCGTAGTATATGTCACAGTTTTTCATCCTCTTTTTGCCCGGCCCATCCCATCGTATTTCCTGGATGGCAGTAATGTCTGCTTTGTAGCAGTTTAGGGCTTCCGCTAGTTGTTCGCCTGCACCTCTCCTGTTTAATGTTCTCACATTCCAGGTGCAGATACGAACGTCGTTGTCCTTTTTTCGTTTAGCAGGGTCATCAACAATAAAATCCGTCCTTTCCGAGGCTATTGGTTGCTTCGTAACCATGTTTTTTTTTTGTGGGTGGGTAGTTAGCCCAAAGCACAACCCCCAACCTGGAGGGCCAGTTCCAATTTATTAGATACCCCTAGGACACGGGGCCATCAGTATCCACTACGGGATTGAGCGCTGCCGTTGGCCTTTCGGTTCATCCTTAGCCGGAATCGCTTTGGTATTTAATGGCTTAGACGCTGTCGGTGTACTGACTGCACATGTTCCAGCGTCTAAGTCGGTTGTTTTAAGCAAGACATTAGATGAAGCGAGTGTACTAACTATACACTGCCCATCGCCTGCGTTTTGTTGGGTGTTAATTGGCTGAGACTCCGCGAGTGTACTAACTATACAATGCGCGTCGCCTGAAGAGGTCTCTAGAGATACCACAGACGTCGTGGGAATATTACTTGTATCCTTCACAACGCCTGTAACCGTCTCTTGAGAGGAGGCTAGTAACTCCTCTTCCGAAGAGGTACCGACCTGCTTATCCTCAAGTTTATTTATTTTTTTTGTATTTTTTTATTAATTTGTTTTTTTATTTTTGTTTGGTTCATTTGAAAATTTTGGACCCACGAGTAGAACGGAAAGGAGGTCCACTCCGGCAGAGCCGATATACCGGAGTAAGGCAAAAGATACGACAGACCATGCCTGTGCATCTGAAGAAGCTCGTTAGCGGCTGGTTTAACCCCCAGCCTTGCATTCTTGGGCACGGTTTGCATTAAGTGCGCTTACACCACCACTGAAATCAGGTACCTCTAGTCCTATGGTCAAAAGGCATAAAAACGGGATATTTTACTATTGAGAAGTAGAGTAACATCACCGCAATGCCCTCTGACCTTAGCTGATTGCCGTCTTGACAACGTACAAGAACACTGTAGCAATCATTACCGGCCGGCACCCACTGGGAGGGTTTGGATGAGGATTTTCGTCTCCCTACTTGACAGCTTCTTGACAAACAGAAATTTCAGCATAGAAATTAGAGGTACACGTTCTAACACTTGCCCTTCCACCCGGGGCGTTGCCCAAGGCTCCATCCTTGGCCCCAAACTTTTTAACATTTTCATGCATGACTTCCCCCACACCCTTCGCAGGGACAACACCACCCTATCCCGGGGGCTCTTATATGCCGATGACACCTTAGCCTATGCCTCAGACGACCTCCCAATCCCAGCACTTAACAAGTTAAAAGCACATTTAAACAACATCAACGAATTCTATAAAAAATGGGGAATTAAAATTAATTTTCCAAAGTCAGACTTAATCTGCATCAGGAATGCTAGCGGTAAAGGCAAGGAAGGAGCAGTCCGAGAAAGCAGAAACCTCTCGCTAACAATAGATAACCACCCTATACCGGCAAAAAACCAAATCAAATACCTCGGTGTGCATTTTAACAACCTCTTCAAATTCAATCGTCACGCCAGACTTACCACCGAGAAAACCAGAAAAGTCACAAACATACTTACCCCCCTTCTTAAACACAAAGATATGCAAAAAAAAACAAAACTTCTTTTGTATAAAACCCTAATCCGACCGATCCTAACGTACCTACGCATTCCCAATATGGTTCACGATCTCACCTACCGTGGCCTCCGAAATGGAAATCCTAGAACGCAAAATTCTTCGCCTCTGCATTGGTAGATCCTTTGCCTCTGGGTACAGAAAACTATCCAACAAATTTGTATATAACGAAGCCAACATAATGCCGTTAATCAAACATTCTCTTACGCTTATGCTCAGAACGATTTCCAAACTACACCACTTGGACAATGAACTCATCAAAGAGATAATTTCTGCGCAAACAAATACACATTGGGACAACACGGCTTATGCGTCCCCTATCGGTGTAACAAATGAACAATTCGAAACTATTCCCGATGGATCGCCTGTCCCCTCTTACTATAAAGCAATATTAGGCCACAACAGAGGCTAGAAGGAAAAAAAAATCATAAAATACAGGATAAATTACGACTCCCCCTAATAACACTACCGAACATAACTTGATAAACTATTCTAACGAAATATAAAACATCAAACAAAATGTAAAAAAAAAAAATTTTAAACTTATCATTAATATTTATTGGACAGCAAAACCCACAACTAATTTAAGTTTACAATCCACCACTTGTAATTCCTAAACACTACCCATGCCCACCTAACAACTGCCACAAATTATAAAAAAAAAATGTTAACTAAGCATACCGGGTACGTAACAGAACCAAATAATGTTCCTAACTGAATTTTATTATTCAATTACAATATTTTCACACACAAATGTTGCAGCTAGTATAACAATTCACAGCTGATTGAAATTTCAAACGAAACCTGGTCAGAGTCGGTGTGAAAGCATCCAGTGGTTTACGTAAACTTTTTGCCAAAAACTCAGTTTATGATTCGGTGTGTAAGCACTATTAAGCCGAGTTTTTTTTTGTGTGATGGGGAAGAAGGGGAGCACGTGGATTGGCGATTTTGATGACGCGAGGAGTAGTTTTTTTTTTGTTTAATTGATTTAAACAGTCGCGGTGGATTTCAAACGATTTAATGGGGTGGTTTTATCGAGGTGCCTGAGTATAGGCTCACATGCGCATGCACTTCACGCTTTCGATTATAGCGAGGACATGTGGATTGGTTTTTATAACTTTTGTTATTCCAATTCAAACTTTTTGTATTTATTTTTTTGTTTGTTCACACATGCACGGTTACATGCACTTTTTCCCAACTATGGTAAATTATATCCCGCAATAATTTTCTTTTTGGGGGCTCAGTGGTGCGATGGTTAGTGCGATGAACTGCCGCGCAGAAGGTCTGGGTTCGATTCCCAGCCGTAGCAACACCTAAATGATTTTTCACTGGCCCTCCTCTCGTGATGATCTGACAAACCGTCCGAGTAGTATCAATTGTCAAGAATAGCTTATCTCAACTTAGCCGTTCGGAGTCGGCATAAAACAGGAGGTCCCGCCATCGTGCAAGAAGTACACACGCACACATGAATGGTTGTGAGAAAGCTAGGCCCTGGGTACTAACGAGCCTGTTGCGCCAAAAATTTGTATTTTAATAATTTTCTTTTTGGTTTCTACCACCACGTTCCGAACACGATACCGCTCCATATAACGTGGAGAAAAATAACGTCTTTGTTAATACATGTAACACTAATTATACCACGCGTCCGCACTCTTCCACTGGCTAAAGCAAACTGTCCCTTTTCATAGCCGGAAATCTTTTTCATCTCCCAGCTTACGGAAGTTGAAACGGAGAGTTCTCCCTCCCACTAATGCTTTATTCCTATAACGCAATTTCAAAACCGTCCAGCTCATTTAATTTTATTCACAAAAATCTAAATCTTCTTTTAAAATTTAAGTTTCGATTTTAGACATTCAAAAATTTTAAAATATATAAGTTGTAAATAAAATTTTTGAAGCTGGACTGATTTGAAAAATTGCGCTATAATCCGAGCGAAAATTTTCGCACATCCGCTATACGAAAAAAATAAGTTCCGGTCTATAGAGTATACCCAGCCATCATGCATTTTCTTCAGCAACGTCACAAACCAACAAGTCAGTATCCATATTTGACTTTCTATTTGAAATAGACGTTAAAAATTTGACAAGAACAAAAATAAAAAAATTATTTCAGCGTTCCCCACATGTAAGGGGGAGAAGGCCATTGCTCATTGTAGAATTTGGTGAGGAGGAAAGTGCCATACAATAAAACAATTTATCGCGAACTACGTTGGTTGTTTCGCGTTGGGCTAGAGGCATTCCACAGTCTTTGCTTGTGGTAAACGATGTGTCCAATTGTTGTCGCTTTCTCCTCCGATGCTCCATCGGTGGGGGAAAGAGATCGTCCTCTCTTGGCCATCGATCCCGACTCTTAATGTTGCGACTTTGTTGGAGGGGTGTCTTTTGGGCCACGCCTCTACTGCTCCTCCGCTGCTCCAACGTTGGTTGGAAAGAGAACGTCTACCCTTTTACCAGGGCCCTCATTCCGTAAAGTGATTATCGTTTGACGATAACGTTTCGACGTTAGCCTTGCATCACGTAAGATCAATAATCGTTTTTGCTCTCGGCGATAACACTTTATTTGCTTCACGTAAAACAATAATCGTCAAATCACAGACGATTATTGAGCGAGTGCTCATGAGGTCTCGTATTGCATTTATTTGGATGTTGTAAGGACAACTAAAGCATATTTCATGATTTTTAAAGCTACTAATAGCCTTTTTATATGTTTTCAATTTTTAAAGACCATTTTAACGGTCAAATTCCGGCATTTAAAATTGATTTTGTATTTAAAACATACAAAACCATTTGTAACCCACTGTAATTTGAAGATTATAAAAGTAGAATGTAAGTCACTGTAATTTGATCATATGTTTTGTGTATATGTCAAATTGGAACATTCACCAATGTTTACAAAATGTTTCACTAGCATGCCAATTTGCTTCGCCATAACTGAGCTACTATTAAAAGAAAGTATTTGTATAAGTTTGTTATCATCAATTACTCACATATTGCATTCTTTTTCTCCCACGTCCTTTGGGCTTCGACGACGGCTGCTCCGAACAGAGTTGGTACTTCTTCATCCTTAGTATACTCCTGTGTCGCACTCGTTAGACCTATATTGTTGCCTTCTCAGGGTCTGAAGGTAGTGGACCACTAGCTGATGGGCCCATGGCTGCCCACAACTTCCTACAGATTCTGGGTTAGCGACCATAATTAAAAGAGGTACCGAAAGGATATTAGGGATAAAGCGTGAGGCTTGTTGCGGTGAAATTTACCGTAACAAACCCCACCCTCACCTCCAAGGAAATGGACCTCCTTTTCACAATGTTAGCCATTTCCTCACACAAAGGTAGACTACACTTCATAGGAAGACATTTCCATCATGGCCAACATGCCCGTATAAAACAAAAAAAGGACTCAACCAGTCTTATTATTACTCTTCTTTATTGGGACTTAGATTCGAAACTGTCCTACATACTTCGTCGCGACCTTGGCAGTGTAGTAGCTAGCGGCGTCAGACAACGAGAAGTTCCGTCGCCATACCAACTCATTCGGGAGATATTGTACATCTTGCCGCCTGAGGTTGAAGGCTTCTGCGGTCTTCCTCGTCGCCGCCGATAACTTCTTCGCCACGTCCGCTTTTAGTGCTTCGAGCCTCCTTCCTAACTCCGAAAGCTCTGCTTTCATACCCCCTACATTCCTGATCTCTAATTGTCTACTATCTGAATCCCTACCTATAGTCCCTGGGGTCTCACTATTAGATGCTATGTTACTACTGTTTGTCATTCTGTCTCTGAAATGATCCTTTGAGTCAAAATCTGTGCCGCAAGTCACCATTTCTTTCCCAAAGTTCACATAGTATGGTGCAACCCCTAGTACCTCATGTTGAACGGTGCAAATTACACACGCTTCATTCGCCAACTGCGAATCCCAACATCGTTGACTATCTAAGACATAAGCTCGCAGCGCTGTCTTGATAATTTGATTAATCCTCTCCGCAGGACTCGCCTGCAGATGATAATGCGTGGTAAACCTAACTTGTGACGTGTACGCCTGGCAAAGCGTTTCTTTGCTACGGAACTGAGAGCCGTTGTCACACACAAGCACCTTTGGAACGCCAAATAACAGGAACACGTTACACGTTTTTGCAGTTGCAGTTATTAAATGGAATAATTGAAATTTTAAAGGGAATTTTGAAAAATAGTCTACCACCGTCAAGATATGCATACATCCCTTAGTGGATTTGGGAAGTGGGCCTACCAAATATATGCACACCATTTCCCAATGCCTCGAAACACATACTCTTTCCATCATCAATCAAGCTGGTTTCTCGTTCACCGGTTTTACTTGTTGGCAAGTTTTGCAATTCCTTACATATTTTGTTATTTCTGACCGCATCTTAGGCCAGAAATACCTAGAACTAACCCTGGCAAATGTTTTCCTAACACCCATGTGCCCCGCTAATGGACTATCATGGCACGATTCTAAAATCGGAACCCTTTTTTTCCTTCCTATCACTACCTCCCATTCGTTATTGCAATCATGTACGGTTATGTGGTAAGCTTTCATAAATTTGTAAAGTTGACCACCCTCAACTCTCCACAACGGGTACGCTAATGGGTTTCTTTCCTCTGCAGCAATCATCTTTCTAATCCAAGGGTCTATATCCACTTCTGATATCCCGGCCAACTCCGGAACACTTGAGGATAACATGTCTGGCACGACAAGATCTTTCCCCTTCCTGTGGATTATTTAAAAATCAAATTGCTGCAGTCTCACGGCCATCTCGCCAGTCTACCCAGAAGATCCTTAAGATTGTTCGGCCATACTAGCGAATAATGATCCGTCACGACCGTAAATCAACACCGTCCCGAAGATTGCATCGCATCTTCCGAATCGGAAGCGTGCGGTTGCATATTCATAACGGTTGCATATTCATAACTGAGCAGCTCCTTGATCCGAAAACCTAGCTGTGCGTCTTCTAACGCTTTTGACCTGTCTATTCTACCTAGAGCCCATTCAATTTGTTACGGCAGCCTTTAACACTACCCTATACCTTCAAAGTTAACTCCCCAAAACAAAACAAAAATTAATAAAACGCCAAACAATTTTGTTTATTTGTTAACATATGTTTATTTATTGAAACACCGGTCTTATAGATAACATAAGTTGTATATTTGAAAGAAAATACGACGCGAACGAACATTTGACGATTGCCGTCGGCATTACAACAAATTGCCGACGGCATTACAACATGCACCACGGTCCTTACCTGCGTTCCACATCCACGTCCTCCTGTCCATAATCCTTGGCTTTGCCAGCTACCACCAATTTCCCACGTAATCCTATGATCCCCACCTGTTGCTAACACCATCATCCTTTCATATTAATCTGAAGTAGAAAACAAAAATTATCAATTGGAGATTTTAAAATGATAAAATACTAACATACCTATCCTTCTCCCATGTAGATATAATTCCTTGAAATCTTTCCTAATCTCCAGTGTCTCCTAGCTCCATGCACTCCCCTACTAACAATTAACAACATTAATTAAAACAATAACAAACAAAATATCAATCACAACAAATTAATTTCTTACCTTCGATTTTCGCCCGACCGATGTGTATGTGTTCACGTTCTTTTATTTTTGGCAGTCCCTTTTATGATCCATATTCGTTAACGATATGGACTTTTCTTGCATTCTCCTTTGTTTCATATTCGTCAGTGAGAGCGACTCTATGTTATGTTAGGTTTAGTTATTTGAAACGTCGAATCTACCGTGAACTGATCATGAATTTGCAAATAGGGCGAATTCAAATGATAGTTTCGCGAGTAGAAAAGGAACACATGAGAGGGTAAATTTCATCAATAAAAAAAAGAAAAGAACGATATAAAAAAAAACTGTAGGGGAATCTGTGAAGACAAAGCAGATGACAGAAAGAAAACATAAAATGCATTGATAAGAAAGAAATGTGAGGTAGGTAAATGAGAGAGAGGAATAGATGGCAGAATATGAAGGTATAGAGCAAGTATGTGCAAGAGATTGGGACAGCTGATGAACTATCAATTTCAAGGATAGCTAACGGATTGGCGGTCAGTGCCCTTATTTCATTTTTTTTGGGCAAAAACTACCAAAGAGGCAAGATCGCAAATCAGCTGCTCAAGAATTTTTTTGTTTCACAGTGAGGTGGAAAAATAATTTACACTTGTAAATTGAATTTTGGCAAACAGCGAGGCAATTAGCGAAGCATTCTTTTTTTAGCAAATCTGTGACGATTTACGAAGTCGAAGACATTTAAAAGCAGAGGCTAAACGCAAATTTCATCAGGCTTCTGCTACCATTTGTAGCAGACAAGTGAATTTTTTTTTGTGAGAATTTGTGCACCTGAGGGTTACCGGGTGACCGTCTTAACGGCCGTCGAAACGGCAATACGGAAACAGTAAAGGAGAGCTCTGCAACTGCAACCAAAAGCGAGCCTCCTAAATTATCCCAAGTGTGCCCCAGAGTGTCCTACGAATTCAGTTTGAAACAAAAAAAAAGAAGCAAATACGAAGTGCGTATACGCAAAAGTGAGTGCTTCGCCACCGAACGACGAAAAACCATCCCTCCTGCTTTAAGTCAAACCATCAAGTGCTTCAAAAGTGAAGAATCAAGCAAAACCAGCGACAGAAAAAAAAGTGAAATAGTGAAATAAAAGATCAATCCAAGAGATTGAATCTTATTTGAATTCATTTTATATAATTTTAGTGTTAAGTTTAGATTTTAGATTTTTCATTTTGATTTTGGTTTTTAAATTATTGTATTATGATTAGGGCATAAGAATTCTGTTTTTAGTATTAAGTTGTGCGCGTCTAACCACTATTGTGGACATCAACCACCGTTCATCCTTCTTTGGTGCTGCCGGCAGGACTTCGAGGGACAAACAACGAGGAGAGTAAGCCGGGAGTAATTGTTTTAAGTTTTTTTTATATTACATTTCCGATCCCTTCTGGATTGTTTGATTTTCATTTTTTTGATAACGTAGTTTTAAATTAATATTAGAAGCAGGATTTTTCTTTTTGATTAGATTTTTTTTAAAATAAATTAATGATTTTTATAATTAGTAAATATTGTGGTTGAGATTTTTTGTTAATAATGTGTGCTTAAACCTTTTTCGCTGGTGGTGTGTAGACGGTGGGCGGGCCGTCTTTTGGTGCAATGACATGACGTGAAGCGACCTTGACGAATGACGACAGGACATGACGTGACTTTTGTTTTGACTTTCAGGACTTAGATTGCGACTGTGGAGTTATTAAGGGGCTATTCCTCATAGACTTGGCCAGAGGATAGCCATCGGTTGTGTTACGTGCGCGAGACTCAAAGGGGTGGGAAGGCCATGCTCTGCCAACAACATCTGGCATATTTCGGGATTTTATCGAACCGATATGCTTGAAAGATACTGGGATGAGTTTGATCGTCTTAGGTTAGTGTATAGATTTTTAGTCTTAGTTATAAAAAAAGGTATTTTCTTTTTTTCATTAGAGTTAGTTAGTTTTAGTATCGCGGTTATTTTCCCAGTCTTTTTCAAGTGTATTGGCAAAGGCATTTCAGTATTTCCATTTCCTCTTTCTTCTCATTCTATCTTTTCCTTTTACAGTCTTTATTTTCCGTCCGAGGTCAAAGTTAAGTAGCTTTCTTCATATTTCTTTTTATTTTATTTGAATCTGGCATGAGACAATATGTTTGTTGAGCTGGGATGTTTTGGGGAAGGGGCAAGAACTACCCCCGTCCGACGAGTTAAGTCGAGCAATCGCAAGCGTGCCGAGCCTTCGTCTCCAGCATCGAAGTTGCCCCCGTGGCTTACCTAGACTCACAACAAATTTTTATCAGAATCTTCAAATATACCTTTGATTTAGGATAACTTTGAGGTTCTGTCAAGAGCTCTTCAATTTCCTCTACTTTTCCCTTCACGGCCAGACTATCCTGTTCAAAAGAAAAGATATAATCTGGTCCAACGCCCATCGACCCTCTACGCTCCAGTATACGAGAGGCCCTCAATGGCTTCCTCATCGCCACTACTGTGCCGGTTTGCGGGGACTACCAACCGGCACAGCTCCTTTCTTCTCGTAGAATAATTCATCGGAGGATTATCTATTGATATCCATCTCGACTTCAACGCAAAAAAATTAACGCAGCAAAAAAAAAATAAAAAAAAGAACAACAAAACCAACGAGTAAAATTCAGGCGTAGCGAAAAACTCACAAACCAAATTTAAAGCAGCCAAAACAAAGCACCAATAAAAAGTAAAAAAGGAAAGGTAAATGAGGTATCAGAAAAAATCAGTTATCAAAAAGCCAAACAAGATTTAATCGAAAATACAGAATCAAGCAGAATTACAAAAAAAGCCAAAAACAAGTCAACCAATCGGAAATAAATCAAACACAATTTTAAAAAATAAACCAAAAATGTCCAAATCGAGAAAAAACATATGAGAAGGCTACAATCCGCCGTGCGGATCGTTGCATACCCTATCCCATCCTATCTGTAAAACTAAAATCCCCTTAAAGTGGACATGGCTTAAAACACGATGTGGATTAAATACAGAAATTGACATTGTGACAACAAACTATTCGACTTCCGGATGAGCAGCCAACCAGGCATGTAAGACTTTCAATTCCCTCTCCACAAAGCGAATATCTGAGTGAGTTCTAAAAGTGTCCAAACAAAAATTGACAAATCATCTTTAAAAGAAGAAGATTAAAACAAAAAGATTAAACGCGTAAAAAAAAAATTACTAAACACAAAAAGTGAACTACTAACGCTTCTACTGCGCAGGTCTCTTTAAATTTATTGTAAAATATCTTAAATTTCTCTTAAATCCTCTCTCTGCGCAATCGACCGTTGGCCAACTGATTTGGTACGGACTATAGGAAGATTTCGAAAAATGAGTTCTCGATACATGGTTTATGTGTTGGATGAACACCCAATACAAAGAAGTATTCTTATCGAGAAGGTTTGAACTCATCCTCGAAACTTCCATAAATTTGTACCTTCCACTTACACGGCCATCTTTATGACCTAGTGCTTACAGGCACACTAGGCCAGTACAGGCAGCAAAAGTGTGTCCAGGCCATGACCGCTTGCATGCTAGCATTAGCACGTTCTAGCTCGTCGGTGGGGGGGTTCTTGCTGTCCATAGCACTGGACGGCTCGTTACGCATTTACATGCCAGAGAATTTAAAAAAGGCTAGGCCTGAAAATATTACTGGAAGCCCCTAACTTGAAGTTTACCAGAGACTTCTAAAGCTCAAAACAAAAAGAACTATACAAACTCTGTCGTCAAAAAAAAACTCAAGGAAACTATCTAAAACCAAGAACAAACTTCATTAAATCGTCGCCCTCACGGTATCCTTCAATCATCAGAGGAAGTGACGTCACTGTCATCTTCCTCCTCGTCATCGATGTCATCCCATGATGAGATCTCGAAGTTGTCACATCCACATATGAAAATATTCTAACACTTCATGTTGTGTCCTGAAGAGTCTTCCCAAGTTCATAATAGTGGATCGGAGAAAACGCCTTAAGAGATACCATCAAGAAAAAATAATATGTCGAAATTTTCTCTTAAAAACACCACTCAACCAACAAGTTTATTATACCAACAAGTTTTTAAAAAAATGAAAAAAATTATTATAAAAAAATATATATATAAAAAAAAGGTTTTGTTGCCCTGAATAAATATATTTAATAAAAGGTCTTTTACCACTGTAATTTACTCTACTCTTAGTATAACTCCTAAGGTTATGCAATAAAAAAAAAATAATCTCACAATTTAAAATGTCGCGTCAGACTGTTTTACAAGAACAAAAAACAAAGAATATTTTCAGGTGTTTAATAAATATAAAAGCTTGACATATGGCAAAGCGAATAAAAAAAATTGAGTTAATAATTAATGACTGACACACTCAAACTATTGCTTGTTGCTATTTTAATTAATTAATTAAAAGAAAAAAATAACTATTACTTTTTCAAAAATTATTAAGGAAGTTCGTCAAATATACGGAATCAAATCACTTACCGGTTTAATTGTAGCTGGCAAAATAATTGCTGTTTGAAAGCTCGTCCAGATGAAGTGCACTCCGTCGGGGATTGACCTAGCCAACCAATTGGGTTGGGTTTATGTTTAAAAATTTCTTTTCTGCTTTAATTGATATTACCTGATAGATTTGATTTTGGGAAATTTGAACGAACTTTTACAAATAAAAAAACTATGAAAATGACTTAAACAAATAAAAAAAAATTACTTAGCTTTGAATAAACTTGATTGGTGAGGGTTTTATTGATGTTGGTTGTTGGTGGGGAAGGTGTTGATGTCGATGGATTGGATGGTTGGTCGCTGGTGATCGCTGGTGGTTTAATCGATGTGTAAATGCTTGCGATGGCGATGCAGATGCTAGGAATTGACGTAGAATCACTTCCTCACGCTGGTACAGGGTGTAGGGTGAGGTGTGCTTTTCCTTTCGATGATGTGTTGGGTATCGAGAGCGTGGTGTTTGGTATGCTCGGATGGTGCTATTTCGCTGGATCGAACAGTGGATAATTTTGCTGCTCTTGTGCGTATAATCGTTGTTGGGGGTTGACTAAATTGGTAGCTCATGCAGTAGGGATTTTTTCTTTTTCGTTTGGTTTTCGTGGTTTTCGTGGTTTTCTTTCTCGATTGTTAGACGTTGGCGGTGATGAGATTGAAGCACGATTTTTTTGTCGGCTTTAGGAGGCACTCGGTGGATGTATTGGTGCACTTGTTCTCACTTATGGTGGTATGCTACGACGTGTTACCTGGTGGTTGCGGTTCGTCTTTTCTGCTAAATGCGGTTCTAGCTGGCGAAGGCGTTCTCACTGGTCTCGTGGGCGAGGCTGTCTCGCGATGGGGTGAAAGATATCACGTGCCCTTTGATATTGTTGGTCTTTTTGTTTTTTTTTTTGTTTTGTTTGATAGGGCGTTTCACTTATGGGTCGCTATGCACTTTCACTCTGTTTTATTTTTTGTTTTTAATTTGTTTTTGTTTCGACGCTTAAAATGTTTCTTAATATGTAGGGTGTTCTGTTTTAACGTTTGTATTTTCTATAGTTTATTTGCTGCCACATATGATGCAATTCCACTTTTTAACTCAACCGAATTTAAAAAAAAAACACAAACTGTCCCTGTTAAGCCGGGTGTACGCACCATAAGTCACAATCGAAAAAAAGCCGATTTAGTTGTCGTGAGGTCCTTTTATCATCACCTGGCGTCACGCACACCAAGGCATTTAATTCCATGATGGTCGCCCAAACATTTCCGCGTTACCTCTTAAAAATCGTAATTTTATTTGAAAAGTTAATATTTTGGTCTTAAAATTCAAATTCGAATTTTTCATAAATGGGTGTGACCAAAACATAATTTTTCAAATAAAACTAATCGATTTCGGGCTCCAGGGAAATCGGCCATGCTTGGACGACATCATTCACTGCACATGTATGTATGCGTCGAACACGTGTCAAAAACAAACGTCCATACCTCAGGTTAAAAATACCTATAGTCATAACCATCCAAGCAACGAAGATTCGCACCACTTGCTAGCCTGATGGTTAAAGCCACGACGATCTAGCTGACTTTATGCCTGGGTTCGAACGTTGTGAAATTCCTTTTTTTTTATTTTTATTTCATTTATTTTGTTGTTATTTTTATTGCTTTTTATTTGTTATATATATATTTTTTTTATTACCCATATCAGATGAAATAAAAGTATCTGAGCGCACTCATTGTTGTATTGCTATCGGTAGATTTGAAATTTGAATTTACCAATGAATTCGTTTGCGTTTTTTTTTCAAGACTGTACTCTTCGAACAGAAATCAAAATAACACGTATACGACTGACAAAAATAAGCGTTTCCTACAAATAGCCTGCATATTAAGTTTAATCCGGAAGATTAACCAGTAAGAGAATAAATAAAACTGCATTAGCAGTGAACCACAAAAATATTTTCTTTTATTTTTAACAGAAAAAACAGAAAAAATAAAACCAAATCCAAAACGAAACGTTACAGTGAGAGTGAATATAACCTCCAAATCCAAGACAAAGAAAAACCGACAGCAAAGAGTAAACCTGCAACATCCAACAAGAACGGACCTCCCAACAACATCAGAGAGGACCAGCCCGAATTCAACAATGGAGATCAGATTGAAAACTCGAGAGCAGCAATCAATAAACCAGTTAGGTTTTGTCCTCCGATCATAGTAATAAAGTGATAAACAGTGGACAGAAGAAAAGTGAGATTTATTTAGAAGATAGGGCTATACACCGGAAGTTAATAAATAATTTATTTTTGATTCGCTTACCAGCAACCGACAGATTTAGTGAAACTGAGATACCTTTTCAATACCCAAATATACTGGGAAAAACCAAGAAGGAACTCTGGACCGTTACAGTGCCGAAGATGTCAAAAATACGGACATCTAGCAAAGAACTGTGCTAACGATAACAGATGCGTAAAGTGCGACAAAATTCATGCACCCGGGGCATGCAGCATCTCGAAAGAAACAGGAACGAGAGCATCATGTGTCAACTGTGGGAGCGATCATACTGCAAACTACCGTGGATGCCCAAAATACAAACAATATGCCTTATATAAAAAAAAAACAAGTTATCCAAATGGCGAAAGAAAAAAATGAGACGAAAACATTCGTTGAATACACCAGCTAAAAAAAACCTACTCTTACAGCTACATTTGCAAGCCACTTTAGAGAGTAGGATGAAGCTCCCAAAGTTCAAACATATGCAGCAAAACCTAATGTTCTTAGCCAGTTCTTTGATCTATCCAAAGAATTATTCGGCACAAGCGTCCACAAGCTCCTTGGTAAAATCGGAGAGTTCATGAAGGGTATTAATAACACTACATCTCTATTACAAAAAAGAATGCAGTATTTAGAACTACTAAACAAAATGGCGCAAATTTATAGTCGTTTAAAGTACACTTTAAAATTATTTAATCGCGTACTAACGCGTTTTGGTAATTATAATCGTCAAAAAGTGTACTTTAGCGTTGTCACTCTGAAGCGACCGAAACCTCACTTTAAATATTTAATAAAGAGTTAGCGTTCTGTCACTTTTTAGGTGAGTTTGATTTAGAGGCCTCAGGGGAATGTCCATTAGCAAACACTTATTAGCGCCACGTTAAAAAAGTGTCTATTATTGAAAATATGTTAAAGCAACCTTTTAATTTAAAGTACCTGATAACTAGTGTGGAGTTAAACCCTTAAACATCGATTGACTATAAATTTGCGCCAATCATTTTAACAGAAAATAAATGAATCTAAAAATTACAACATTTAACATTGCGCCCTTGATCGAACACAGCAGGAGCATTGAACTCCATGTTAGCAACATCCTAATAGCATTCTTACAAGAAACTCACCTTAGCCAAAAATACAAAATTTTTCTAGAATCTTATTTCCTACTACTCAACGATACAAGCCAAGGAGTAGCAATATCAGTTAAAAACAACATCAAATACAAAAAACTGTTGAACGCAATGAACACACTCATTTCATACTAACCACATCTATCTTCGTGGGACATGATCGAGTGTAGATAATACATCCCTTTCTTTTGTTGTTTAACTTCTTCTCTATAACATCTGTCTGTCAACGCCCTTTTTTATATTGAAGCATATTTTTGGGTTTTGTACTTTTACTCTTTTAATTACTTTAATAATAATAATACTTTACGAATATAACTTTTCGTGTTTTTCTGCTAACAAGGGTTATGGGCCCAGTATAAAGTAAAGCAAGAAGAATTAATAAATTAAAGTAATTTGGATTAGTCGTTCCGCTACATTAGCGAAGAAGTCGGCAAAATGGTGGATGACAAATTTGCTGTCCCAAAGCTAAATAACACAAATTGGCAGATTTGGAAATTTCGTGTTGAAAGTTTCCTGTCTCGTGAGGATTTATGGAGAGTGGTGGAGGATAATCTGCCAAATGACGATTCGAAGACAGATGCCTGTAAAAGGGAGGATAGAAAAGCAAAAGGTACAATTATTCTTTTTCTTAGTGACAATCAGTTGCCCTTGGTGAAAAATTGCAAGCATGCAAAGGAAATGTGGTGTGTACTCCGCAATCATCACGAAAAAATTTCGAGATCAGTTCGAGTGTCGCTGCTAAAGAAATTGTGCTCCACAAGGCTTCGAGAAGGGGAAAATGTTGAAAAACATTTGTTTGATGTTGAAGAAATATTTGAAAGATTGGCTGCTGCTGGGCATGTGCTGGATAAGGACACGAAAATCTGTATGGTTCTACAGAGTCTCCCAGATTCGTTTGAGACGTTAGTTTCGGCTCTAGATAGTCGCTCTGATGATGATGTAACTTTGGAGTTCATAAAGTCTAAGTTAATAGATGAGTACTATCGTCGACTAGCGCGGGCAGGTGAATCTTTAAATCAAGAAAAGGCAATGAAAAGCGAATCCAAACGTAGTGTTGAAACTAGGACTTGTTTCTATTGCAAAAAGGTCGGGCATCTTCGATCAAGCTGTCGTAAATATTTAGCTTCCAAGAAAGACTATCGTAGAAAGGAACATCAGCATATAGAAGAATCACATGTAGCTTTCATTGCTGGCAGTGATAAATCAGTTCCTTGGTTGATTGATAGTGGTGCGAGTTCGCACATGACAAATGACAAACGTTTTTTCACATCTCTAAATAGATTTCACGGTTCCAGTATCACATTGGCTGATGGAAAGCAGATCTCCTCCTCAGGTGTCGGGGAAGGAATTGTGTATGGCGTTGATGGGAACAAAAGTCGTGTGAAGATCACTCTTCAAGATGTCCTGTTTGTTCCTGATTTAGGGGGCAGTTTAATCTCTGTAAGCAAGATGGCTGAAAAAGGATTCAAGGTTAATTTTGATGGATGTAGCTGTCGGGTTATTAATTCAGCAGGCAAAGTTGTTGTACTTGGTAATCGCTCTGGAAATCTTTATCACCTCAATGTTTCCGAGTTTTCGTCAAAGGCTTCAGAAGATAAGCACCCTACTAACTGTCAGCATCTATGGCATAGACGTTTAGGCCATCGTGATCCAGCTGTGTTAATAAAGATGAAAAATGAGAATTTGGTTTCTGGTTTGGACGTACAAAACTGTGGACTCCAGTTTGTTTGTGAATGCTGTATACAAGGAAAACTATCCCGAAAACCATTTCCTGAAGTAGTTCATCATAAAACAAGAAGGATATTGGACATCGTTTATACAGATTTATGTGGACCTATGAGAACACCAACACCATCTGGAAATAGGTACCTGATGACTATGATTGATGACTTCAGTAGATATACAGTAGTTTATCTATTAAAACACAAATGGGAAGCAGCAGATAAAATAAAAGAATACGTGCGTCAAGTTCAAAATCAATTTGGAAGAAAACCAGTAGTCATTCGATCAGATGGAGGTGGAGAGTACAATAACATCAATTTGCGTGATTTTTATGTTGCTGAAGGTATAAAAGCGCAGTATACAACACCATATTCTCCTCAGCAAAATGGTATTGCTGAGCGAAAAAATAGGTCTCTTGTCGAAATGACTAAATGCATGCTAATAGATGCTGGTTTGGGAAGGCGATACTGGGGTGAAGCTGTGATGACAGCAACATATATTCAAAATCGTTTGCCATCAAAATCTGTTGAAAGAACTCCATTTGAAATTTGGTATAAGAGGAAACCATCTCTCCGACATTTGCGAACATTTGGGTGTGAAGCGTATGTACATATACCTGATGTCAAGCGTGACAAATTGGACTTGAAGGCAAAGAAGTACAATTTTGTTGGATATTCTGACAAACATAAAGGGTATCGTTTTTTGGACAAGGTGACCGACAAGATAACAATCAGCAGAGATGCTCGTTTTCTAGAGGATGTAACGCAGGAAGCTGCTGTAGATGCTCCGGATCCAGAAATAGATTTAATGTCTGAGGAAGTTCAAGTCCATCCCTTAACTGATGATAACGAGGTGTTACCAACGGATCAATTGGATATTTCTGTTGACGATAGTTCGAGTCAAGACGAATTTCATGGTTTTGATGAAACTTTGTTATCTGAAGATCGAGAGGAGGAGACAACGTCAAGACGCTCTAAAAGAGCGACAAAAGGTGTTCAGCCAATTCACCTAAATGATTATGTCGTTGGGAAAGCATCAGAATGGAAGAAAGCAATGGATGATGAGATGTCATCACATGAACACAACGGTACGTGGGATATTGTTCAACTTCCTGAAGGCAGAAAAGCAGTTGGCTCGAAATGGGTGTTTAAAATAAAAAGAAACGAGGATAACGAGATTTATTTATTTATTTCAGCTACAGATATATACATCACAGCTAACAATTACAAATATTAAATAATATAAATAAGAACTTAAATTTCTAACAATACTTTTTTTAATGTGGCTTGATTCATATTGAAATCGATGAGGTTATAGTTTTTATTAAAGTCCTTCAACATTTTATTAATAGGCTCGTTATTACCATAATTTACAGATGTACTTGACGTATAAAAAAAGACAGGATTTCTCGTGAATCTAAGTCGAGTATTAATACTCAGAGTACTTAAACAATATTGGGAATGAATTGATCCGGACAACAATTTAAATAGGAAAACAACATTATTTACTTCTCTTCTTTTTTGAAGCGTAGACATATTTAATAGTTTTAAACGATTGGCATAAGGTGGAAGAACGTAAGTACCATCCCATGGGAGTTGACGTAGGGCAAATAACAGGAAACGCTTTTGGACACTTTCAATTTTGTTGACGGCAACAGCAGGACACCAGACGCAACAGCAATATTCCAGAATAGGTCGAACAAGAGTACAATATAACATTTTTGTAACGTAAGGATCGTTAAATTCTTTTGAGAACCGCATTATAAGACCAAGGCGGCTCCTTGCTTTGGATGTTATAGTGTCGATATGATGATTAAATGACAGCTTGGAGTCAAATAATACGCCTAAGTCGTTAAAAGTATGAACTCTTTCTAAAATTTCATCCACAATGAAATAAGTTGCAGTAATTTCAAATCGCTTACGAGAAAAACTCATAACTTTACATTTTTTTGGCGTTTAGCTGCATACCGTTAATGGAGCACCATTTAAACACATTGTCAATATCTTCTTGTAAAAATAGATAACCATTTGTGTTGTTGTATCCATAGAAAATTTTACAGTCGTCAGCAAACATTAAAATTTTTGAGTAACGGATACATTTACATAGATCATTTATAAATAGATTAAACAAGATCGGTCCAATATGACTTCCTTGAGGAACACCAGAATGTACGTTGACAACTTTAGACACACAATTATTAAAGAATACATTTTGAGTTCGCTCCGTTAAATAAGAAGATATCCATGATAATAACCAGGTTGGAAAACCAAACCCTTTTAATTTACTAAGCAGTGTACGGTGATTGACTCGGTCAAATGCTTTACTTAGGTCTGCGTAAAATACATCCGTTTGCAGGCCATTCACCATATTTTTATTAGTTTGGGAAGTGAACTCAAGAAGATTAGTTGTAGTCGATTTTTTTACACAGAATCCATGTTGCTCTTGGGTAATGATGGGTTGACAATAAAATTGAATATATTTACAAACAATTAATTCAAACATTTTTGGAAGACAAGACAGCTTTGCAATACCTCTATAATTTTCAATTAGATTTTTATTTCCACATTTATGTATTGGAATTAAATATGATGTTTTCCAAATATCGGGGAAAACACCGGTAGACAAGGACAGATTAAATATAAATGTAATAGCTGAGCCAATATATTCTTTACAGGATTTTACGAATACAGATGGAATTTTATCAGGACCGGAAACATAATTATCTTTTAAACAAGTAATGTATTGCATAATTTCATCTTCAGTCAGTCTTAAAAATGGAATATCACAGATGTTATCATTATCACTTAAGTTTCGATTATCACAGTATTCATTTTCCGAGGAACAGAACGTTGTTTGAAAGAATTCGGCAAACATATCACTTATTTTGTTATCACAGCTAGAGTTTGTATCAAAGTATTGCATTGAAGATGGAAACGTTGTACTTTTTCGCTTTAAGTTAACAAATTTCCAAAATGACTTAGGATTTTTTTTGAAATCACCTTTTACCTTATGAAGTTAATCATTATATGATATTTTTAAATTTGTTAAGAAATGTCTTCTATACTCAGCAAAAATGTGAAAATAATAGTAGTTTCCCGTTCGTTTCCACTTTTTAAAAAAACTGTTTTTAAGGTTTTTTATACGACGTAAATTATTATTTATCCAAGGCATTTGAGTTTTGGTGTTAGTTATACGTTTAACAGGAACACAATAAGCAACACAATTATACAAAACGGTATACAGTTCAGTGGTACAAATATTGACATCACGAGATATAAAGTAGTTGGTCCATTCGAATTTTTGAAAGAACTTGGTCATCTTTGTCATGTTTATTTTTGTTTTTTTTTTTTATTTTTATTTTTATTTTATTTTATTTTATTTTTTTTTATTTTTACCAGATATAAAGCCCGAGTCGTCGCACAAGGTTATTCACAAAAGTATGGAGTTGATTATATAGAGGTATTTGCTCCAGTCACAAAATTAACAACTTTTAGAACTTTTTAAGCCGTAGCATCTAAGTATCGAATGATCGTAAAACATTTTGACGTTAAAACAGCGTATCTTCACGGAGTAGTTGAAGAAGATATTTTTATGCGACAACCGCCTGGATATGAAATTCCCGGAAAGGAGCATTTAGTATGTAAGCTGAATAAAAGTATTTATGGACTCAAGCAATCGGCCCGCTGCTGGAACCATACATTAAACGACGTTTTAATTGAATTGAATTTTGAGGTGTCTACTGCTGATCCATGCTTGTATATCAAAAATGTTCGAGGCAAGAAGGTTTTTCTGCTTGCGTATGTTGATGATTTGCTTGTAGGAAGTATCGATGAAGGCGAGATTGATACAGTTTATAATCAACTAAACAGAAAATTTGAAATGAGCAATTTGGGAGAAATTCATTATTTCCTCGGAATGGAAATACAGAGAAGTAATAATGTATTTCATATTCATCTTACAAATTACATTAATAATTTACTTAAACGTTTTGATATGGACAATTCTAAGCCGTCTAAAACACCGATGGATCCTGGCTATTTGAGAGTTGATGATAAGTCCGCTTCATTTACTAATGGTACAGTATATCGAAGTCTAGTCGGAGCTTTGCTATACCTGGCTGTCAACGCAAGACCTGACATATCTGTCAGTACTGCTATTTTGGGAAGGAAATTTCAAAATCCAACTGAAGCTGACTGGAATGCTGCCAAAAGGATTTTGCGTTATCTAAAAGGAACACTTGACTATAAACTTTGTATCGGAGGTGCTAACGATTGGAAGCTGGTTGGTTATTCAGATGCTGATTGGGCCGGAGATAAAATTAGTAGAAAATCAACGTCTGGATATGTGTTTTTGTATGGAAAATCACCGATATCGTGGGCTAGTCGACGTCAAGATTGTGTTACACTTTCTTCATTGGAAGCTGAGTATGTGGCACTTAGTGAGGCGTGTCAGGAGGTTGTATGGCTAAGGCGACTTCTGAGAGATTTTGGTGAGATTCAAAACGGTGCAACTTTGATCAACGAGGACAATCAAAGCTGTATATCATTCGTCAACACGGAACGCATCAGTAAAAGATCGAAGCACATTGATACCAAAGAGCAATTTGTTAAAAACCTTTCTGAAAACAAAGAGGTCATGTTGGTATACTGTCCAACTAATGAGATGGTGGCCGACATTTTTACTAAACCTTTGGGACCAATCAAGCTGAAGAATTTTTGCAATTTGCTGAACTTTGCTGAAGGTGTAAGGAATGTTCATTGAGGAGGAGTGTTGAACGCAATGAACACACTCATTTCATACTAACCACATCTATCTTCGTGGGACATGATCGAGTGTAGATAATACATCCCTTTCTTTTGTTGTTTAACTTCTTCTCTATAACATCTGTCTGTCAACGCCCTTTTTTATATTGAAGCATATTTTTGGGTTTTGTACTTTTACTCTTTTAATTACTTTAATAATAATAATACTTTACGAATATAACTTTTTGTGTTTTTCTGCTAACAAAAACATCGAACTACCCACGTCATCCTTTCCTTGCAAATTCATCTCAATAGAACTTTAAATAAGACGGGAAACCAAAAACATACTACTTTGGTCTCTCTACATTCCAACAAACAGTAGACCACTGGACCTGAGGAGACTTCAATGCCACAAGACCAAACTGGGGAGACTCCAGATTAAACCTTAACGGTAAAACACTAGAGGGGTGGCAAAGAAACCTCCTCCCGTCAATGATCAATATAACTTCAGCAACACCAACATTTCATAGAAACTCGTCCTTTTTAGATCATTTCCTAATATCAACTCACCTGATTAATAGTGTGTAATTACACACTTCAAACTTTACCCACCTTTCAGATCACTTTCCTCTACAGCTACCCATAGAAATAGACAATATCATTCTTACCGACATACAGAACAGGAGCAATAGATCATTTTAAAACACTGACTGGGGAGTCTTTAGAGACGACCTAGACACCAAGATAGGACCAATAACCCCCTCTGATTCGAGATGCCTCACAAACAATGAAATAGATTTAAAAATAGAATCATTTAATACTGCGATACTGGAAACTGCTGAACAGCACTCAGCCAGAACACAAAATAATTTCAAAAAGTATAACGACTTACCCAATGACATTGAAAAACTATACAAAACCAAACATAAATGGCAGAAAGACCTTAAAAGGATCTTTCATAACACCTACAATAGAACAAGCAGAGAGTATAGGGAGTTGTCGGGAAAAATAGCACACCTTAGGCTAATAATAAAAGAAAAAGTAAAACTGGCTAAACAAAAGACTGAGAGAAAGGATAGCAAAAATTACCCAGGACCATGGACATTTAATGAAGCTTTCAGCATATTAGGGAAAAAGAAAAAAATGAATTGTGAAAAGTCACAATTGATGACACAACGATAGTTGACGAGCAAGGGATTGTAACGGCGTTTCAAAACCATTTTGTCAACGTATTTAGAGAAAAGACACCAGATTTTAACCCAACTATAGTAAATAAAGTCCATACTGAACTTAACAGAGCTAGACAAGAACATCCCGAACACATTTTCTTATTCGAAACAAACAACTCAGAATTAGAACCAATAGACATAACAACGTTCACTACACAAGAGGAAATCTCTGACTTAATCTACACGCTAAAACCAAAAAAAAACACATGGAGACGGAATTATTAAAAAAATTGAATCCACGGAAGTGATCCCTATTGAGTATATCCCAGAACATCAGTTCGGATTCAAAAAAGGACACTCAACTGTTCATGCACTACTAAAAGTACACAACGACGTTACACTTAACCTAAGGAAAAAAATGCACAGTAGCCTGTTCTCTCGACGTTGAAAAGGCGTTCGACAACGTGTGGAGAAACGGGTTACTATACAAAATAATACAGCTTAATTTTCCAAAACAGATATTTCACATCCTTGACAGCTTTTTAAATAATAGAATTTTTTCGTTAAAATACAGGGAAGTATTTCTGAACATTGCAGTTCTGAAAGTGGGGTAGCGCAAGGATCAAAGCTAGGACCGAAATTATTTAACATCTATATATATTCCTCATACTAGATTCTCAGACAGTAATATAGTCTCAAGGGACATTTTATTCGCGGGCGACACGTTTGCTTATGCTAGCGACGAATCCCCAATAAATGCACTGAGAAAACTCGAAATCCATCTACAACAGATCAGTAACTTCTATAACACATGGGGTATTAATATTAACACTAACAGAATGCATATGCTTCCGAAATGCCAGTGGCAAAGGCCTAGTATGTACAGTAACGGACAGTCGTAGCCTAGCGTTGAGAATTAATAACTCAATAATACCCGTAAAGAATAAGCTAAAATACTTAGGAGTAAACCTAAATAATCTGTTTAAATTTAACAATCATGCCAGACTTACCATTGAAAAATCCAGAAAAATTTCCAACATCCTAACACCAATCCTCATGAACCAAGATATCCAGGCCTAAACCAAATTACTATTTTATAAAACACTAATAAGACCAATCTTGGCATACGCGTTCCCAGTTTGAATTTCAATATCGCCGACAGTAGCGACAGAAATTAAACGTTTCGAAAGAAAGGCTGTGCTTAAATAAAGATTACAAAACCAGAACAAAAAGAAGAAATCTACAACGAATCTAAAATAACATCAATCATTAAATATCTAACTGTAGCTATGAACAAGACAATAAATATAATGCAAGAACTAGACAACGAGGAGATTAAGGAAATAATTTCTTCTCAAATATACACAAACTGGGTCAATACAATATACCCATCACCAGTAGGAGTACTCTCTGTAGACCTTGACGCAACTCCCGATGGTACACCAATCAAATTCAACTCAAAACACATCATTGGGCAGAATCGCGGATAAATTAGAAATTCCTCTGTCCACCGTTATCAATCACTATAAAATATATATATATATTTGGAAGCAGAATTTTAGCAGAATCCATCAAAAGCAAAGCCGTTGCCGAATTCAAACGAAGAGTTTCCGTTTTAGTTTGTATGAAATGCAGCCTTTCAACTAAAAAGAAATACAATGAGGAAGAAATATTTCACTGGACAAGGAGATTTTCAACAAAACCTTATGAAAAGGCCATGTGAGGATAGTGAACACTTTTGGAATTTTATCAAAACAGACTGTTAACCTGATTTAGTGCCCACGAAACACATTTGTACTGCGAGATTAATTAAAACATTATTTGTATACGAATGTCTTAACCTTTTTTTATTAATCAATAAACAAAACAATAAAATATACGTTCATATTTTAGTTTAAGAGCTCATACCTATTTTTGGGTGTGAATGATATAACAAACATTGGCTATCAATTCATAGGTATTTACTTGATGTTATTAAATGCTACCTTCTTGCAGTTCATAGTGGGACCATTCGTGAGTAATTTCGCCGCAAAGTAACAGTTTTGGTGTTCACTTTTTGTTTAAAATGCCGACAATTAGTTTTTATTTGTGCGCGCCACATTAACCAAAATCTTCCTCTACTGAGACTGGGAATCATAGACTATGCGTTCGGGAGTATTGGTTTCCACTCTATATCCTTGCCATCTTAAACGTCCAATGCCGATAGTCCAAGACGGAGAAAAGGTCTTGGTTGAATTTTCGTCTCGAAAGGCTGTCGATGCAATGGGGGACCAAAGTTTTTCCGAAGAGTGTTCTGCTTGGTGCAGTATTTAAAATAAATTTATTTTAAATATAGTTTTGAGCGGAACACTCTTCGGAAAATCTTCGGTCCCCTTTTGCGGCCACCTCACATCAACAAAATAGATTGTCGAAATTCCAATTCGAAAGGATCACGCCAACATTTGGTAACAAACACTGTGTGCCAAATACCTAAAAGACGAAGTTATTATTTTCAATTAATTTTTCAATACTATTAAATTTTAAGACACTTACACCAAAATAATAGCGAGTCGACATTATGAGCTAATGGATTAATGAATAAAATCTTTGTTAGGCAAAGTAAACAAATGTGTTGAAAAAATGATAATTTGATATTTATTCACTAGTTTACATAGTTTTTGTTGATTTTAAAATTGTATTTCGTTCACGCGTCCGCTGTTCTCAATTGAATGGCAAAGAATGATTTCAATTTGTTGTAGATGGGTAAATGTAATTTCTCGTTCAGGCGGTTAGTCATTGCCAATGTAATGGTGGTGAAAAGGTGGTGAGTTACGGTGGTGAATTACATAAGTGACGACATCCCACCCTCCGTGAATTCTCGAGGAGATTCACCACAAACATGTAAAACGGCTAGCTTCGATGCAGGACGACGAAGTGTTCCTTGCGATGTTTTGACCTCGGCGCTTCTTACTTGTCCATCTTTAGCTAGATATACACTTACAATTTTTCCTCGCTGCCATCTACTTCGAGGCTGACTTGCATCACATATTATGACAAGGTCGTCTACTTTGAGAGGAGGTACGATCTCACGCCACTTACTGCGCCTTGTGAGCATTGGAAGATACTCTTGGATCCATCTCTTCCAAAACCGGTTTTTTAACTGCTACGATATCCTCCATTGCTTTCTGCAGCATACTGTCGATTCATTCAGATTAGGCGTTTGGGTAGAATTGGTACAGCCGACCAGGAAGTGGTTCGGTGTTAGTGGCTCATCTTCTTCTGACGTCAGTGGCAGTTCAGTTAGTGGTCTAGAGTTTATGATGTTTTCCGCTTCAACAAGTAGACTTCGTAATGTTTCTACGCGTGGTGCTTCTTCCCGTAACGTAACCACGAGCACCTTCTTCACCGATTGTACCATACGCTCCCATATGCCTCCTTCACTGGGATTTAACGGACATGAGAACTTCCAATCAATTCCCCTTGCTGACATCTCGTTCTGTATGCGATCAGTGTCAAATAGTTCAGCTTCTCGTGCGAGTTCCCTTTTGGCTCCAATGAAATTCGTCCCATTGTCACTTCGTATACGAATAGGAGTTCCACGTCGATTAACGAAGTTCCGTAGGCACAATATGAAGGCATCAGTGGAGAGATCTCCGGCTAGTTCTAAGTGGATGGCTCTAATTGTTAAGCATGTAAACAATGCTACCCATCGCTTTTCCCTCCTTCGGCCAATGGTGACTTGCAACGGTCCAAAATAATCTAACCCAGTATACGTAAATGGGCGGACGTATGGCGTTAACCGATCTGGGGGGAGCTGTCCCATGAGTGGGGTCGCAGGCTTGGCTTTGGCGAGTATGCATGTCTGGCATTCCCGTTTAACACGTTTGAGCACTGATCGAATATGTGGTATCCAATAGCGTTGGCGTATTTCATTAATAATTAGGGCGTCGTTTTGATGATGATGCGAAAGATGATAGTGGTTTACTACGAGAAGCGTAAACGGGTGGTTTTGTGGCAAAATTATTGGTCTCCTAGCATCTTCTGGCAAACATTGAGCTGCATCAATACGTCCACGTACTCGTAGTAAATCATCCTTGTCCAGGTATGGCGAAAGCTGGTATATAGAACTCTTCTTCGAGACTGAAGTCCCTTTCTCAAGTGCAGTTCTCTCATCAATAAAGGCGTCACGTTGTGTATAACGACAAAGAAATCTTTCGGCTGACCCTATCTCCGCGGCGGTTAGTTCGTCTCTTCGAATTCGTTAACGGTGATTCGATGCAGAAGTACTTTGTTTGATTTTCTGTTGAGCAGCGATCCTTTCACTTGCACGGTTTAGCAACGCACGAATTCTTAAGACCCAGGCTATGATTCGTCTTAACTTGGAGAACGAGAAAAAGTTGGCAATACTAATTAAAGAGGTACTTGCCTGGTCTATAAGAAATATCCTCGGGCGAACTTCTTCATCGAGTGTCTCCGGAACCTGAGATTCAAAGCTACGTGGCCATTGCTGTTCGGGAAGGCGCAGAAACTCAGGTCCATTCAACCATCGGCTATTTGTGATGAACTTGGGCGAATTTGAAGCTCGAGTGGCGTCGTCAGCTACATTTATGTCTGTTGGAACCCAACGCCAATCGGACGGCTCCGATGAATCGAGAATTTCAGCTATTCTATGAGCTACGAATGGCTTGTAGCGTCGCTGCGAAGATCGAATCCACCAAATTGTTGTTCTTGAGTCGCTCCAGTAAATTACCCGAGATACGGCAACGCTGTGATTCGCCCGTATGGATGTCTGAAGACGGCTACCAAGGTCTGCTGCTTGCAACTCTAGACGTGGAATCGAGAGTATCTTTTTTGGTGCACATCTTGTCTTGGCAGCAACGAAAGCCACGTCCACTTCCCCTTGATACTGGATACGAAAGTACCCAACTGCGGCAAATGCACTCTCGCTGGCATCCGTAAAGATATGAAGTTCAAGACTCTCGGCATATGGTAACTTCGGCGAGTAGCAGCGGCACACTTGAAATTGCTTGACGCTATTCAATCCTACCAACCAGAGCTTCCAACGACAGTAAATATCGTGTGGCAATGGATCATCCCAACCGATCCCAGTCTTCCAGGTGTGTTGAAGAAGTATTTTGGAATATATAAGAAAATCTGCCAAAAAACCATATGGATCGAAGACAGCCATCACGATTCCCAGCATTTCCCTTTTACTTGGTGCTCTCGATGATTCCAAGACTTCCTTCGCAATCCGATGAAATTTGAGGCGGAAGCGAAATGTGTCATCGTCTGTGTTCCAGTACATTCCCAAAACCTTCTCTCCGTCGTCTTCGGACTCCAAATTGACTGCTGATTGTAGAGGGCATACCCGATCGTTGAGCTTGGCTTGAACTGCCTTGATGTTGCAAACAAAGTTTCGAAGCGTAAAGCCACCTTCAGCGTGAATCCTCTTGACATCCAAGCTGATTCGCTCCGCATCGTCTTGATTCGAGAAACTGCAAACGAAGTCATCAACGTAGTGGTTGTTTACAACTGCCTCAGCAGCTTCTGGATATATATTCTCGAATGATGTTGCATTCAGGTTTTTAATATATTCCGCTGCACAGGGTGAACACGCGGCACCAAATATCATGGACGAAATGGCATAGACGCGTATTGGCAAATCACTACATCCAGCCCTCCAGAGGAATCGTTGAGAATTTTGATCATCAGCAAGAATCCTCACCTGCGAAAACATCTCCTTGATGTCTGCAACGACTCCAACAATACCTTGGCGAAACTTAAATAAAATGGATAAGAGCGGTTTGGCTCTCTCTGGCCCTTTCATTAACATAGAGTTAAGAGAAATGCCTCGAACTTCAGCGGCGGCATCAAAGACGATACGAAGTTTACTCGGCTTGTGTGGGTTAATGACGCCGAAATGCGGCAAATACCAGTTGCGGCTGCTCTTAACCTCTGCTTCCTTCGGTGATAGCTCTCTGGCTTAACCTTTTTTTAAATAATCAGCCATTTGATTTTTATATCGCTCGGCAAATTCGGGGTCTCTTCTCATTTTGGCTTCGATGTTATGCAAGCGCTTTGTTGCCATATAAAAACTGTCGGGAATGGAGACATTATCATGGCGCCACAGCAAACCAGTTTCAAATTGTTTTCCAACACGCCTAGTAGACTCCTCCATGATTCGCCTCGCTCTTGTATCGTCGACAGACTCCATTACTCTTTCGGTGTTGCTGACACCAAAGTTTTCGATTGTAAAATATGAATCCACCAGCTTATCGAGTTTACCAAGAGTATCAGTTTCTTTAATGTGCCAAACCATTGGTGTTTCGTGATTCACATCATACTTTGGCCCATATGCGACCCATCCTAGCTTTGTGCGGGTTGCTATTGGTTCGTTCTGTAGTCCCTCGATGGCGGAACTGGCAAAGCCCAAGTGACAATTGTCTAACCCGATGAGCAGAACCGGTCTGGCATCTTTGTAGCTACTCACAGGAATGTTTCGCAAATGGTGTGCGGTATCTTTATCAAATGACTGAATGGGCAGACTCAGATTTGGCACAGTTCTGACATTTTTCATTGGAAAGCACTGTGATCCTTTTTCAGCTCCTCGTATTTCCAGGGTGACCTTTCTGGATGGTTCAGTCACCACTTTGTCTCCAAACCATTGCAACGTCAGATTCTGCATTTGTCCCTTGAGTCCAAGTTGCGTTGCTATGCCTTCTTCCAAAATTGACACCGAAGAACCCTCATCAAACATAGCAAATATTGATTTTTGGCCTCTTGGACCGAACAAAACTACCGGTAAAATGCGAAAAAGTTGGCTACTGTGGTTTTGCATTCGACAATTGTGAATTCTTTCCGAATCTTGTGAGCTAACCGCGGTACATTGTTCGTGCAACAGCTTATTATGGAACCGTCGACAACCGTTTTCGTCACATCTCTTTCGACTGCGGCATGCTGCAGCCCCATGACCAATTTTCATACACGAAAAACAGAGGTGCTTACTCTTAACGAGTTTCCAACGGTCTTCTATAACTAAGCTTTTGAATTTATCGCATTCCCATACTTGATGACTGGCCCCGCAACAAATACAAGTTCCTTTTGTGGTGTTCCTAAGTTCTCCAGCATTTCTTTCAATGGTGGTGGTGTGTAACATTCTGCGTGGGTTGGCCGGATGACTTCTGGCGATGATACTTGTACTTGATTGTGGTACCAACTGTACAATTTTTGCCAGACCATTTAACCATGTGGCAAAATCCTTTACAGTAGAATATGGCTTTATAGTTGACGCATGTTTTGCCCACTCGAATCTCCGGGTCATTGGCATCTTCATTATCAGCTCCTCCAGAAGCATAGGATTAGCCAAGTGCTGCTCGCACTTAGCAGACAACAGGAATGCTACCACGTTGTCCACCATCGTGGAAAACGGAACGAGTTGTTCTATGCGGGCTTCGACAATTGTTGGAAAGTTTTGGACTTTCGTAAGTTGGGCCTTTACTAACAGTTCTGGCCTGCCGAAACGGAACGAAAGTGCACTCATTACATTTGAAACGTTGCTAGGATATATCAACAAAGATGATACTGCATCCCTTGCTTCTCCTTGCAGACACTTTTGCAGCCGAATGGTGTTTTCTATGTCGGAGTACCCAAAGTTCTTCGTTGTTTCCTCGAAGTTAGCCAGGAATAAAGGCCAGTCCTCTGGCTTTCCCGAAAAATGCGGCAGGTCATACAGCTTTTTATACGGCTGAGTTACTACCGTTCCAGTGGCTGTTGTGTATGATGACTGCGTACCCAAGGTTGACTGGTTTTCTTCAGCTAGTTGAACATCGGCTTGGTTTAGATCGAGGGCATTGCATCCAGTTTGCCGGTCGATTGTTTCCCTTAATAGCTGAGTCTCCTTTCGATTTACACTCGCATCATTTCGCAGCTGGTCCACGGAGGTTTTCAATGCATTTAATTGATCCAATAGTGCACTGAGAATATTATTTTCTGTTGTTTGTTGTTGTGGCTCCATTTCAGTGTCTAATGTTGATGCTGACGGCGATTTATATCGTAATGGTGGAATTCCCTTTGTCTTTCGTTCACTCGTGCGAGTTGGCGCAGACATATAGCAAAACGGCGAGACGTAATACAAAATGGCGTCCTGCAGCTGCGGCAGGATGGCGTCGTCAAACACGTCGAAACTTGTAGTTCCACTGCAATGGAAATTCGGACAGCAATTTGTATTACGATAAAATTTGTGGTACTTACACGGCTGCTGCAGCTATTTTCAGCTGCAGCAAGATGTATATCAAGGCGATTCCACTCTCCAAGATGGCGTAAAATGGCGATTAAAGTCGGCTTATTTTTATTCCTTTATTTTATGGCAGCGGCACGGATAAATATTTTAATAATTTTAAAAACTTTGTTAGGCAAAGTAAACAAATGTGTTGAAAAAATGATAATTTGATATTTATTCACTAGTTTGCATAGTTTTTGTTGATTTTAAAATTGTATTTCGTTCACGCGTCCGCTGTTCTCAATTGAATGGCAAAGAATGATTTCAATTTGTTGTAGATGGGTAAATGTAATTTCTCGTTCAGGCGGTTAGTCATTGCCAATGTAATGGTGGTGAAAAGGTGGTGAGTTACGGTGGTGAATTACATAAGTGACGACAATCTTTCTTCCTGATTCGTTGGTATAAATACAAAAAATTATAACACGATTGGAAAGCAGATAACAATAAAATAGATTTAACACTCTGACTTCTTTTAATTGTATTCTTTGTTAAATGTTCAACGATTACACCAAACACCACATTCAAACAAATTTGAAAGCTAAATTTTATGACAGGAGCCACTGCACTGCTTGTATGTCAAACAAAAAATTAATGCACGTGTGTTTTGCTTGCTGAACTGCGTGCCGCACTGCAAGCAGAACCACTACACGTGTGTTTCAGGCATAACAATGCTTTTTATACTATCCTGTCAACCCCATCTTCGGTATCTATCTCAATGATCTCTCCAGCCATAAAAGCTTCTTGAAATGTGCGGTTAATTGTCTGTTCACATATATTTTTTGTTTGGCTTGCTGTATATGGAATGTGTGTGTTGTTTTTGTTTATTTCGTCAAATGTGAGAGACCTTTTTGTTTTTGCCTTTTCTATTTTTGCACATTTTGTTTGTTTTCGTGATAGGTTAACTGATAATTATGTTCTTTATTTGTTTATTTTTCTCTCTTCATAGACATATATTTCCTCAATACTCAATACTATAGTTTAAAAGAATACCCAACAAAGAATACCCAACGCATTACCGACTGCACGCACGACATCAATATTATGGCGTTTTCCATTGGGAAATCTTGATTTTGATCTGAAATTTGATTATTTTGAGTGTCAATGGAACACGATTCAGATTTTTTTTTGTCATTGTATTGGTGTCATTTCATGTCTGTGAAGTTAGCGTCGGTGTAGCTGCCAAAATTTAAAACATAACAAACTAGATGAATTTAATAGTTCACGTATAACATTATTTTCTGTGTCTATATCCATTAATAAATCCAAACGCAAAGCACTCTTGTTTTTTACAACCAAAGCAATAAATCAAAATGAAAATCACTCTAGTCAAACTGATTTTGTATTGGTATTGGTAAATCTGCCGAAAAATACAGATTTGCAAAATTGATCTAATAGCGTTTTCGATTGGGATTTTTAGATTTACTCTCAGATTTCAGATTTTACCGGTCCCAATCGAACGTGCCGCTATTCGTATAGAAAAACAGCACCAAATTAAAATTGCATTTTTGCATTAAAATGATGATTTAATCGCACAGTATTTCATAAATTTAGAAAGGCCATTATTTATTAAATTAAATGCCATATCATATTGTCTAATAGTAAAATGTTTGGAAATACGCGTTTGCATTTTCGTCTTAAACACAGTTTTCTTATGGTAAAAGAAAAACACAGTTTTCTTATGGTAAATTTTAATTTATTCACGAATGCCATAAGAAAACTGTGTTTAAGACGAAAATGCAATCGCGTATTTCCAAACATTTTACTATTAAGCAATATAGAAGTTGATATGTCATTTAATTGAATAAATAATGGCCTTTATAAATATATGAAATGCTGTGCGATTAAATAATCATTTAAATACAAAAATGTAATTTTAATTTTGTGTTATTTTTCCATATGAATAGCGCCGCTTTTGCAACTAGTAGAGAAAACAAAGGAATATGTCAATGTATACCAAAATGCTAGCCTTCAGTCGTCAATTAGTCAACTTTTAACAAAACGTTTAACATATTTCACTATATTTCGTACTATGGGGAATTTACATACTATCATTATGATCCAAATAAATGCAGGATTTGCCCATGGGACACTCCATGCAGTATTGTATTACACGCATATGTCATATAAACGTAGGTAAAGTTAAAACAGGTGCTAAGTAAGTATTGATATAATATGTTCAGTTAACTTGAAGCGCTGTTAGTAATTATAATCTTTTACCGACTGCACGCACGACATCAATATTATGGCGTTTTCCATTGGGAAATCTTGATTTTGATCTGAAATTTGATTATTTTGAGTGTCAATGGAACACGATTCAGATTTTTTTTTGTCATTGTATTGGTGTCATTTCATGTCTGTGAAGTTAGCGTCGGTGTAGCTGCCAAAATTTAAAACATAACAAACTAGATGAATTTAATAGTTCACGTATAACATTATTTTCTGTGTCTATATCCATTAATAAATCCAAACGCAAAGCACTCTTGTTTTTTACAACCAAAGCAATAAATCAAAATGAAAATCACTCTAGTCAAACTGATTTTGTATTGGTATTGGTAAATCTGCCGAAAAATACAGATTTGCAAAATTGATCTAATAGCGTTTTCGATTGGGATTTTTAGATTTACTCTCAGATTTCAGATTTTACCGGTCCCAATCGAACGTGCCGCTATTCGTATAGAAAAACAGCACCAAATTAAAATTGCATTTTTGCATTAAAATGATGATTTAATCGCACAGTATTTCATAAATTTAGAAAGGCCATTATTTATTCAATTAAATGCCATATCATATTGTCTAATAGTAAAATGTTTGGAAATACGCGTTTGCATTTTCGTCTTAAACACAGTTTTCTTATGGTAAAAGAAAAACACAGTTTTCTTATGGTAAATTTTAATTTATTCACGAATGCCATAAGAAAACTGTGTTTAAGACGAAAATGCAATCGCGTATTTCCAAACATTTTACTATTAAGCAATATAGAAGTTGATATGTCATTTAATTGAATAAATAATGGCCTTTATAAATATATGAAATGCTGTGCGATTAAATAATCATTTAAATACAAAAATGTAATTTTAATTTTGTGTTATTTTTCCATATGAATAGCGCCGCTTTTGCAACTAGTAGAGAAAACAAAGGAATATGTCAATGTATACCAAAATGCTATCATTATGATCCAAATAAATGCAGGATTTGCCCATGGGACACTCCATGCAGTATTGTATTACACGCATATGTCATATAAACGTAGGTAAAGTTAAAACAGGTGCTAAGTAAGTATTGATATAATATGTTCAGTTAACTTGAAGCGCTGTTAGTAATTATAATCTTGAACTCTCCAGTAACAACAGAACAGATTGTTGATGTCAATGTCAATGTCAATCCGCACTTCATGTGCAGTTGTATTTAGTATTTGAATTTGTACGTAAACATTTTAACAAATGCTGTTATTATAAAATGTCTGCAGTTAAAACATGCGATGTACAAAAAGAAGTATGTAGTTGGGTATTGCTATAATGTTATTTCCAGTAAATGTATCCACAGGTAACAATTATGGAAGGCAGGATTGCAAGACTTAAGAACAGAATTCGTGGCCTTGACGATCTTTTGGACAATCCCGAGCTTAATGGAGAAGATCGCAAAAGCATAACAGAAACCATATCACAAGTAGAAAGCATTTTGAATGAAAATATCGCAGTGCTGAAAACTATCCACAAACATAAAAACCATCACATTATGTACTTGGCGGGTTTTATTTTTTTTTCATTCTTCATGTTTGGCATTTATTGTATGTTTTACAGGAAAATATAATATTTTAGAAACACATTTCCTTATATTTAACGCCGTCCACCGCCGCGACCTCTTCCACCCCTTCCACGTAAACCTCCACGAATTCCCCTTGTGCCCCTACCACGACCGCGGTTGCTTCGACCAGAATCTTTCTTTTTAGCTTTAGACTTTGGTGTATCATCAATTAACAGAGTTTCCAATGGTAGACTGTCAGGAAGTATAAAATATCTAATGTTATTACCGCGTATGCTGAGAGATTCCAATTGTATAGGGTCTCTATTTTTTATGGTCATCTTTACAGTCTTTAGATGAGTATTCATAGCAACATCAACACCAGTTATAGTTCCGTGTATTTGAGTTCCATTTTTTAATTCAACTGTTACAGTCTCATGGCTCAGCTTCATTAAAAATCTGCAATACAAAATATCATTGTAAAACCGCTTACTTGGTTAGGGTGAATGGGTATATTAACCTGACTAATTTCATATCGACTTATTTACGAAATATATAAAATAACTATACCGGATTGTGTCGGAGAATATTTGACAACTTTAAAGCGGGTTTTTTTTATTTCACTAATTGGCAAGCACGACAATGGAGGTATTCAGCACACAATGCGTTTAGCTAATAAAAACATTAATGGACGCGTTCCTTTTTATGTCTACAATTGACTACTGAAGGCTAGCAATTTGGTATACATTGTAATATTCCTTTTTATACCCTATCCCATAGGGGGGTATATTAAGGCCTGCTCAGAATGCATATCTGTAGCTGGTATCTGTAGCTGAGTGAAAGTTAAAAACAAGGCAACCCGTAAGCGCTTTCACAATGTGTAGTGTATCTCCCGTGAATCTGTAGCTTGAAGTTGAATGGGTTTCAACTTCACGCTTCAGATTCACGTTTGACGTTTCACTCAGTTTGACGTTTACCAGCTACAGATATGCATTCTGAGCAGGCCTTTAGTTTTGATACTTACAGCCCGATTCTCCCCCTTGTGAGGAAACAAAAGTCACAAGCTCTTGTGACTATTCTTTGTGAGGATTATTGTGACTCGATAACATTTGTCGGATTCTCCGATAATCCTCACAAGAAAAGTCACAACGAAACTCACCACAGCAAAGGTGAATATGTATAAGCAACGTTTCTACAAATTGTGACTTGGCTGAGAGGTATTGTATATAGTTATTTCGTATACACTTCTGATATATAGTTATTTCGTATACACTTCTGATAACAGTCATGTGCAAGGAAATATAGCACTGAAAGAAACTATTCAAAACAAATTAAATAGAACTGACATGAGAACTTGAGAAGAACAATATGTAATACACACTCGAAGTACAAAAAGGCAAGGAAGTTGGAAGTTAAAAGCCGTCTTCGCTGCAATCGTATCAATATTATTAGTTTGTTACAAATTTTGTGCTCTTGTAAATTTCTTACTTTTCATTTACGGAGGAAACTTTGTCAATAATATGCGCCATATTCATTTCAACTTCCATTTTTTACACTACTAAACAATCAAAATATCAAATCTCAAATAATTTGCTAGTTGTGACCTGCTCTGAAGGAGATCACAATTTCGATTGTTTTTGTGACTCTCACAAGTTGTGACTGTGGGGGAGAATACGAAAAAGTCACAAAATCAATTTCACCTCTTCTTGTGACTTGTGAGGTATCAGTGATGATGGGGAGAATCGGGCTATTAGTTTGTAACATAGAGAAATAATTTTGCTACATATACCTCAAAGTATATGGATCGACTCAGAATCGCTAGCTGAGTCGAATTAGCCATGTCTGTCTGTCCGTCCGTCCGTCCGTCCGTCTGTCTGTTCGTCAGCGGTTTTTGGGCCTTAAATTTTGAGCTAGGATAATGAAATTTGGTATATAGGATCCTCGTCCGTGCCACCAGAACAAGTGTAAAAATTTTTGAAATCCGCCCACTGCCACGCCCCCTTTTTAGGAAAACTTATTTTTTGGCCAAACCGTAAGGAATTTCAAAAAAGTGTCTGAGAAGCATATTTAGACAATCCTAATATCTATATTTCGTTCATACAAAGTTTTTTGCCACGCCCACTTTTTGGGGGCGTTTTTAGTAAAAAAACGCTTTTTGTCCAAATTTTAAAACTTTCGAAAAAAATTTTGATGCAAATACTTCCGAAATGGTAATATAAACATTTTGTCTATAGATCATTTTCACCTACGCCCACATTTTGGGGGCATTTTCTTAAAAAAACCATTTGTATACCCCATCCCAAGGCATTAGCAATAGAAATACGTTGTTTTTTGTCGAACCACACAAGATTTTGAGAAACTGTCTGAGCAATATATTGTGACAATGTCATTTTCTGTATATCATCGCCATAAGGCCTATATTTTGAGGATATTAATTTAAAGGATGGGATGGGATAGGGTATTCAACGATCCGCATAGCGGATTGTAGCCTCTCATATGTTTTCTCTACTAGTCGCAAAAGTGGCGCTATTCGTATGGAAAAATAGCGCCAAATGGAAATGACATTTTTATATTAAAATATTAATCTAATCGCATTCATGCAACGTCGGAAGTTGTCATAAACGATGCGATGTAAACGTGATAAAATTACGACGTGATAAATGAACTGTCAATATTTATATGGGAAATCTTTCGCAACAATATCTAAAGTTTCTCACAAGAATTGGGTTCTGATGGCCGCATAATTTGTGAATATTTAGTTTTGGATTATAGCCTGCTTTGGCTTCGACATAATTTTAATCGGAATTTTTGGTTTTTGTTTGTTCAAATTTAACTCCTGTGAGTTAATACTTTCAAATTTTTTTTTTTTTTTTTTTTTTTTTTTTAAACAACTACTTACTGAATAATAATAATATAATTAAGTTAGTAAATAAATAGTAAATAAATAATAAATAAATAATAAATAAATAATATCTTATGCAACCAACTATGTCAGTAGTTTCAATCAAAATCCCAATCACCTAGTCTAACAGGTGGCCTAGAAATGCGCCCACTATGGGTTGTTACACCATTCTTTTCTGTTCCCTGAAGTAAAGGCTCGTTTTCAACATTTACCGTGGGTGCTGCTGTGTCTGGTATTGAACTTGACTGTTCATCATGAGATACTTCTCTATCAACACTATTATCCTCATCGAACATACCATGATCCAAGAAGTCATAATCATCAACCTTTTTTTCATCTGAATTATTTGTTTTAACTATAAATTTTCTGTTTCTCCTGAATATTTTTCCTGAACTACATTTAATATTGTATGACCTCTCATTCAATTGCTGTACAATCTCTCCATAGACCCAGTCAGTTTCATTTTTTTTAAACATAACTTTATCTCCTATCCGTAATTCGCTCAATAATTTCGTATGCATATCATAATACTGTTTTTGTTTATTCTTTTTTTCTGTTATTTTCCTTTGAATTTGTTCTTCAGCTATAAATGTCCTAACGAGTCTCTTCATATTAACTGGTAGTTTTGTTTTAACCATTCGTCCCAAAAATAATTCTGTAGGGGATAAACCCATACTAGTTATTGGTGTTGTATTGTATTCTAAAATTCTATACCCAATTTCTTTTTCTTTGTCCTCATTAATTGCCTTTTTTATTATCTGTTTAGCAATTCCAACTGCTTTTTCAGCTAACCCATTACTTTGAGGGTAATTGGGGCTTGAAAATTTTAATGTAATATTATTAATACTAGCATATTGTAGAAGTTGTTTCGAATTAAATGGACTGTTATCAGTTCTGATTTCTGTTGGGCTACCAAAATGATTAAATATATTTTCCAAGAAGGTAATAACACTTGTAATCGACTTATCTTTAAGTCTATCAGAACAAATCCAACCAGAATATGCATCAACAAATGCTATATAAAATTTGCCTGCATATTCATAAATATCCATTGAAGTTTTATGCCATGGATATTGCGGATTTTCCTCTTGAATGAGTGGTTCCGAACAATTATTTCTCATATATTTTTCACATACACGACAATCTTTAATCATCGCTTTAATATCACCTGTTATTCCTGGCCAATAAAATAATTTACGAGCCCTAGCGAGAGTTTTTTCAATCCCCAGGTGTGGTTCATGTAGAATTCTAAGTAATGACATTCTCAACAAATGCGGAATGATTAATTTATCATCCAAAAATAATAATCCTTCCTCAAACTTAAGTTGGTCTTTTATCTTATGAAAACGTTTTCCAACCTCGGATAAACGTTTATATTCTGGCCATTCTGTTTGAAGATGATCTACTATTTTAGCTAGTTCAGAATCATTTCTTGTTGCCTCAACATAAATTTCATAATTATTTGCTGATAAGCAAACTTTTCTTTTTACTAAATGAATCACGTATTTCAATTCCTCATTCTCGGAACCCGTTTCCTTTAATGGAGCCCTTGAAAGACAGTCAGCTATGACTACTTTACTCCCAGGTGTGTATTTTATTTGCAGACCAGGGTATCTTAATAGTATTAAGAACATTCTTTGAAGTCTTACAGTAACATCATCTAACTCTTTTTTAATTAATTGTTCGAGAGGCTTATGGTCTGATTGAACCATTACCTCACGACCATAAATGAAATGGTGGAATTTTTCACAAGCAAATACAATGGCCAGTAATTCCTTTTCCATTGTACTCCACTTTTGTTCTGTTATAGTAAGACTTCTGGAAGCAAATGCAATTGGTTGGTCATTTTGCATTAAAACACAACCCAAGCCATTCTTAGATGCATCTGTTTGCATTATTAAAGGAAGTTTGGGATCAAAAATTCTTAGAGAAGTGCCTTTGCACAGGATTTCCTTCAAATCCTCCAGTTCGCGTTGATGTACATCTAACCATTTCCACTCTGTTTCTAATCGTGTTAAGTTTCTTAAATTTGCTGATTTCTTTGTCAAATTTGGAATAAACCTTGCAAGATATTTGAACATACCTAGTATTCTTAAAATGTCTTTCTTATTTGTTGGTGTATTAATATTTTTAATAGCTTCCACATATTTGTTATCTGGTTCTACTCTATTTTCTTGTATTATTTGTCCCATAAATTTGACCCTCTTTTGACACAACTGTAACTTTTCTTTATTAAATTTTATCCCATTTTGTTTTGCTTTTGTCATTACTAACTCTAAAGTTTCATCGTGTTCTTTTTTTGTTCTACCAGAAATGAAAATATCATCGAAATAAACTTCTACATTTGTTATATTTCCAAATATTGCAACCATTTTCTTCATGAACATTTCCGGAGCACTACTTATTCCAAAAGGAACCCTATTCCATCGAAAACGACCAAATGGAGTCATGAAGGTTGTTAATTCTGAACTTTTTTTATCAAGTGATAGTTGCCAAAATCCTTGCTTTAGATCTAACACTGTAAAAAATGATTTATTTGACAGTCTACTTATTATTTCTTCCACTGTTGGAATCAAAAAATGTTCCCTACGAATACATTTATTTAATGGTATTGGATCAAGGCATATCCTTAATGAGCCGTTTGGTTTTTCAACAATTTCTAAATTATTGACCCAATCTGTAGGGTAATCAACAGGTGTAATGATGCCGTGTTCCTGCATATCTTCTAACGTAAGTTTCAATCTCTTATGTAAACTTTCAGGGATACGTTTTTTATACTTAAGTGTTGGGACAGAATTTTCCTTAAGCATAATACTACATTCCCCAGGAATTGTACCAATACCATCAAATACTTCCATATTTTGCTCAATAAACTTTTCGTTTGAATCTATGGATATATTGAATACATTAGTTCTATTTAGCAAATTAAGTTCAACGCATGCATCTCTGCTTAATATAGGCTGAAATTTGTCACCAACGATTTCAAATGAAACAACTTTTTTTAACTGTGTATCACAGTCAACACAAATTAAATCTATTTTTCCAAATGTCTCAATCTTACAATTATTATAAGCAAACAATTGGTTGTTAGACTTTTTAATTTTATCTTGGTTGTTGGTCTGCTCAATGTATTTTATTGGGAGACAACTGATATCAGCTCCAGTATCTAATTTAAATTGTACTTCAGCACCACCCACATTCAATATTTTGAACCAACCCTTAGCATCAGTGTTTATTCTAAATACAAATTTTTTTAAAACTAAATTATTATTCTGACATAATTGGTTACCTTCTTCAGAACTAGATCCATATCTTAGTTCGTTGACACGATTCTGCCTTGGTCCTCTATAGAGCTGCAGCTTGTTTCCTTTTGGCTTTTCCTCCTGTTGACGTGAGCGACAAACTCTTCCGAAATGGCCTGGTTTTCCACACTTGTTACAAGTTACTCCTTCCTTTGCAGCTGGACAATATTTTTTGTGTTGGCCCGTTGAAAATCCACCACAACGATCACATTTTGGTGTGTTCGGGTATCTCAGGAACCTCTTCTTTTGATCTTCCTTTTGCGACGTATCAATTGTGCAAATCTTTTCCACTTGGGACAGCAATTTTTTATTTGCAATAACAGCTTCTGCAATCTTGCACTTATTAATTATATCACTTAATGACAGATTTGCATCCTCCAGCAATTTCAATTGTAGGTTTTTATCAAACAGCCCCAGGATCAGTCGTTCTCTCAGCATACGGTCTGTATAAGATTCCTTACACTTTGTGCAACTGTAATCACAGTACTTCATCTGTGTACGAAGTTCAGTTATGTACTCTGTGAAGGATTGGTTCTCCTTTTGAACAATCATATTAAATTTATGTGACTCCATTAGGACATTTTTCTTTGGAAGACAATATTCTTCGAATTTACTAAGGACCATCTTTAGGGAAATTTTCGGTTTTGCTTGTTCGTCTACTTGTTCAATTTCCACTGCATCCTTGAACTCATCATCACTGTCTGGATCAAACGGTACATCGAAAAGAGTATTGTATATCTCTATCCCCTTCTCTCCAATGAACGTAAGAAATAGAGAAATTTTTGTTTTGTCATTCTCGCTTGATTTTCCAGACGCAACAAGATAAATCTTGAATTTTTGTTTCCAAATTGACCACTCTTTGCCAGCGTCATCAAAATTAAGTTGTTCAGGAGCTTTTATTTCCACTTTAGACATCTTGTTGAATATATTTGTTTTAATATAAAAAAGGTTTCACTTCTGACACCATGTACAAGTTAGTAAAATAATACACACTTTAAGCTTTGCAAATTCAGTTTTATATTTCCACTAATCAACTATACACATCCGATCGTAATATTCAACTGACTACATGTACATGCACTTACATAGAGGAGAAATGACGTCTTACAATTAGGTATCTTAAATGACTGCATTTCGTGCGTAGCAATGAATGTGTTCAGTGAATTTACATTACATACTGAAATCATCTCATATTATAACACCATGGTTCTTTTTGACAATAGGTCTGCGTATGATTGTGTCTTTGGGAGCGCTTGCACTGGGGAACTTATTTGGAATCCCTACGCATAGGCTCATTTTTTACAACAATACTAAGTATTGTTTTTATATCATAAATTTTGTTTTCCGTTTTATCGAAGGTGAGTGTAAATAAAGAGAGACCTCGTTTTATCACACTTCCTTCGTCATCTTTTTGCTTTTTGTTTTGCTTGACAATGTTAACGGCATCCATGACTTTATATCGCCTATTTTTCAGATCGTTAACAATGTCATCCTTTAAGCACGACGCATGCAACCCTCTAGCTACAACGCGTCAATACCAATCACATTAAAAGGCGGTGGGGCCGTTATTTTAGCTGTTTCGCTTTATTGATAAACATTTTATGGTGGTTTATTATTTCAGGAAAGGATACATTTTTCCTTTTTTATACCGGTCTTTTCTTTAAGATCCAGTCAGTTTTGCGACCGAGTTCTTCTTCATCCGTGTGGTATTTTAGATTGCTGTTAATATTTTGTTCAAACAAAAATAATGTTCTTCACTATCAAATTTACCAATTCTCAACACCTATATTAGAATTGGGTCCGTAATACAGTTCTATTCTTACTTCTATGATAATAAGGTACGATTTTCTATCTTTCAATTACAGGTTGAAACAGGTGGTTGGATGTTGTAGAACGAGGGTAGACTCTGATTGGATTTAACTTGCCTAGTGCTCGCAACTCTGACTACACATCAAATGCGCTTCTTTTTACCTCCAAGTGGTAACCATCGGGTAATGCCTGAAACACACGTGCAGTGGTTCTGCATGCAGTGCGGCACGCAGTGCAGCAAGCAAAACACACGTGCATTATTTTTTTGTTTGACATACATGCAGTGCAGTGGCTCCTGTCATTACATTCAGCTTACTGTGGTGGTGTTTGGTGAGATATAATTGCCTCATAGTGCTTCATTATATGAAATAAATCAAAAAATATGCATATGGTAGGAACTTGGGTTTCAGTTGGTTGAAGCATTCATTCCAAATACACATTGAAAAAAGCAATCTCATCTTTGATACTTTACTGGATATACTTTATGCTCTTAGGTCATAATAAGATTGAATATGCATTCGTCCAGTAATTGCTTGCTTCATCAAGCCATTCAAATTGGAAAACATTTTCATGTATGTACATTCGTTTTGTTATGGCATATTTTTGTTTTTTTTTTTATGTGGATTAAACGTCATAATTCAATGATGCCAAATATCTGAATATTACGTTTTTTTTCTTTTGTGTTGTGCTGCCATTGAATTTTTGCAGTGGATTTAGAAATAGAGACAACTTGCAGTACTGCAACGCTTGCAGATTTTACATGTGTTCGCTCCCATTGAAAACTGTGTGTTCTATCTTTTCTGCAAGGAGAATTCTGCACATGTGTTTCAGGCATAATGGTCTCTTTAAACCGGATTTGACTTGCTAAACGATAAGTGCGAGTGTTGATAACAAGACGTAAAACAGCAACACTATAATTACCCTGGTCATGTCCTATGGGTATCTAATAAATTGGAACTGGCCCTCCAGGTTGGGGGTTGTGCTTTGGGTTAACTACCAACCCATGGAAATAAAAAACCATTGTTACGAAGCAACTAATAGCCTCGGAAAGGACTGATATTACTGTTGACGGCCCTGCTTACCGAAAAAAGGACAACGACGCTCGTATCTGCACCTGGAATGCGAGAACATCAAACAGGAGAGGTGCAGGCGAACAACTAGCGGAAGCCCGCAAGAAATACGATGGGATGGACCGGGCAAAAAGAGGATGAAAACCTGTGACATCTACTATGGACCATGGTATAGTGAGGAGAAACATCTACTATTCGGATGCGGATAAGTGCCAGACTTAGGCAAGAAGAAGTTATGATTCCAAGACTTTAGCGTGTGACAAACGGAGTATTTCTTTCGCCATCCTTGCACCCACCTATTTGACGCCCAACAGGGCTTTTTAGCTTTTGGATCAACGCATGAAGCTATTCGCTTGCGAGTCAAAGGGAGTTAAAGGTTGTAACGGGAAGCTGTTCCACCTTACCTTTCCAGCACACATTACAAGCAAACGCATTGTAACTATCCGCATCAAGGCCAAATTCGCTAACATAAGCCTTATATGCGCTCATGCTCCGACGGAGGAAAAGGTGATATAACTAAGGTTTGCTTCTACGAGTTCCTTAACAAAACCTATGAGCGACTACCAAAGTACGAAGTTTAAATTGTGCTGGGAGATTTAGGAAGGTAGGAAGAGAAGACATCTTTAGCAGTATCGTAGGCAAATAAAGCCTACACGACAACACGTCTGGTAACGGACTTAGGCTGATTGAATTCGCTACGGAAGGAAATGCCACTATAGCCAGCACACGGTTTCCTCACCTTGGTATCTATAAGGAGACATGGTGGTCTCCAGATCAACGAATGGTCAACAAAATTGATCACATTGCGATAGACAAGAGACACGCATCCAGTATTTTGGATGTCCGAATATTCCGAGGGGCTTACATTGACTAGGACCACTACCTTGTTGCAGCCAAGGTAAGGATGCGGATATCAACCACGCCACAACAAACCAGAAATACTGTGAAAAAATTTAATATCGAAAGACTGCAATCGTCAGAGACTGCCAAGACCTTCGTGTAACGCATATCCCTCAACTTCTCGATTCACACCATACCACCAGCTTCTAATGCCGAAGAACAATGGCAACAATACCAAGAAGGTTTTCGCGGCCACCAGCAAGAAACCCCTGGTTTGATGAGGAATGCCGACAGATGCTGGCAGCCAAGAACGAGGCCTACAAGGCTAAGCTGCATGTAATGGCGTATTTTATTTGATTTTATTTCGCCTGTGTCGCTTGGCGGGTAATAATCAACTGACTGCAACTGAAGAGCGAGATACAGATGTCCCTACAAATATTGTTTTGGTGTTTGCCAGTACCAATTATTGTTATCTCCCTCTAACACTCCTCCCCCAGTGAATCACTCCGGGATTCACCATCAGTTGTCAAGACAGCAAGTCTTGAAGCTGGATGGTGGAAAAATTCATTTGAGGTTTTTTGGCGAAGCGGATTTGTCAATCCTTAGCGGGAAAAACTTGTGTAATACGTCCTTTACGCCATTGGCTCACAGGCTGATTGGTGTCAAAAAATTGACTTGTAGCGGCCGTACTTTATCATACCACTTGGGGCGTTTTAAGAGCTGAGGTAAATACTCAACTGTCCATTTTTTCACAAGCGGTATTTAAAAGCAATCCTCCATTGCTTTTTAAGACACATATTTGCATACCCCGGAGAAGGCGTTTGCGTTGAGTTAGCACACCCTAACAGGAAATGGTTTGGCGTTAGTGGCTCATCGTATTCCATGGTTAGTGGGATATCGGTGAGCGGGCGTGAATTTATTATATTCTCGGCTTCTATAAGAACGCTTCTTAGAGTATCTACTCTCGGAACATCTTTGGCTAGGATTTTAATAAGCAGTCCTTAAATTATTCGGATGAGGCGCTGCTCTTACGGTCAGACATATAAAGATGACTCCCCATCTCTTTTGCTCATCGTCGGTCAATAGCAACATTAAAAGGCCCGAATAAGTCAACTCAGGTATATGTGAATCGTCGGACATATGGTGTTATGCGGTCGAATGGTAACTGACCCATAAGCAGGGTAACAGGCTTGGCTCTTTCGATTTTGAGCTTTATCGATACGACCTTGAACTCTCAAAAGATCTTTCTCGTTTCTCGTAGGGGGTTTTGCTGGCATGCAGTTACCCGCCTTATTTGCTCGCCGGGGGGCGCAGGATTTTCCCCCCTAGCACGTAACAAAAAAAAATGTTAATGCCGGATGTCGGTGTTATAGGTAAACTGTCCCACGGTGAACCATTTTTGGTTTGCCTTTATTTAATTACTTCAAATTTTGCTTCTAGATATGTATACTTTTAGTGTTCAATATCATTGGGCTTTGAACTTTAAATTTAACTAAAAGTATCGTTGAAATAAAATTTGTTAAACACATTTTTTTTATGTTTTTTAAAAGTCCTCCGATTGGTTAACTGTGTACTAGTATATGTACACAATGAACCACCAGTCAGTTCACAGTGAACCAGAGGTGAAAATCGAGTAAGGACATAAATTAAGGTCTATAAAAGATTAACAGAATGAGAAAAAAAAACTAAATTAAGTAATAACAAAACAGCAACTTTATTTCTAATTCAAAAACACATTTGGAATGCAAGGATAAATAATCTTTAAAGTAAAAACAACTTATTTCAATTCAAAACAGAAACATAAAAAATAACTAATAAACGATTAGAACATTGTTAATGTAAAAAGGTGATATTGCAATGAATGAAATGAATATTGAAGGCTGAAAAGTCGGTATTAAATGAATACAATGAATTTTGTAGCCTGGAAGTGCTACCATGTTCGATGGGATTTGGTAATACCATTTTTATGTCCCATTTAAATACTGAAGCCAGGTCAGGAACATCGGGCAAGGAAAATATGTACTGCTTTTCAGACTTCCTTCTTAAGTAACCTACTTTATATTCGTCACCTTGTACAGTCAAAACCTTAGCAACGTAATAAATAAGATTCATCTTCTTTCCTTCGAATTCCACTAAGATAAATTCGCACCAATGCTCGAAACAGGAGTCAAAGCTTTCTGATAGGCTTCGCCGATGAAAGAACCCACGTCATATATTGTCACAGGCTGACCAGGGTGGCTCATCATCCAGGAATCCATAATTGCGTTGTAAGTACTTTTGAAAGGCTTAAAAACTCCAACATCGAGAGGCTGTGTTTTATGAGATGAGTGTGGTGGCAAAGTGAGAATCGTTACTCCATTTGATTTCGCCAATTACAAGGACTCTAAGGAGAGGTGAGACTCATGGTTATCCATAATCAACAGCGATGGATTTTCTTTTGAAGACAAAGTGTGGTGAATGAAATGTTTCATTACTTCTGGAAATAAATCCGAATTCATCCATCCGCTCTTTGCGGCGAGTCCCAAACTACCTGGAGGTGCACCTGTAAAAAAAAACGTGTACCAGGTATGAAATGATAAAAAAAATTCCTGAATGTTATTGACTTACCTTTAAGCATATCATTTTTAAAGTTTACTCTGGGGAAAACAATCACAGGTGGAAGAGCCTGTCCGCTGGCGCTAATTATGGCACATGTAGTGGATAAAACTCCTCTCTCTGCACTTATTACCTTTGATAGACATTTTATTCCTTTTGGTGCTTATATTTTTGGTGGTTCCTGGACTGTTGTTGTTGATGTTTCGTTTCGCTGATCTTAGAGTCAAGTTAGGGTGCCTTTTACGAAAAGACCTCAGCCACTCAACGCCTGCAATTTTATCCCTGTCCCAGGATTCAGGAATGTTAACTTTATTGAACTTTGCCATCTCGTAAGCTAATTTTCGGCATTCTAAATTTGACAATCCGTAAAACAAATATGCGGAGTCTTCTAGGTACTTAATCAAGCTAGCTTCTTGCTCTTCATTAAATATTAAATTTACGGTGTAGTTAGGAACTAACCTGACACGTTCTCCTTCGTTTAGGCTTTTCATTTTTGCATAATATCGTCTTAAAGTTGGGTACGGGAGACCTTTAATCCTAGCAGCTTCTCTTATGCCTTTCCCTTTCTCTATAAGCTCAATAACAGTCTTCATTTGTTCGCTAGTGTGACATTGGCGATGTTTTTTTGTAAGTGCCATATTTTAACTGCCAAAAAGAAAAAAAAAGTGTATATAGCTAAAGCCAGGTACACAGTGAACCATGGCTCACTGTTCACCACCTTCATCTGGTTCATTGTTGGACGCAATATGTCGTCGAAAATAAACCAAAATAACTAAAAACTTATTGACTAAACTTTTATTATTCACTGTTTAAAACAATTTTAGTTCGTACAGTTCAGAAATAAGTTGAACGCATTTCATAAAACACATCAATTTTCCAACAGGAACAAAAACAAAGCGAACGATTTTATTTTACTTACCTATCAGAACTGTAATAACAAAACACAACCCTATACCAGAGATAAGGGAAGTAAAATGTGGGGAATAACTTATCTCACGCACACTTGTTTGAAAATGTGATAGTATGTGTAAGATAAGTAAAAATGGGTGAATTTAGCTTGTAGGCAAATCCAGAAGTTTGGTATCTCTTTACTTCCCTTATCTCTGCCTATACCGGCGAGCGCACAATTTCAACTGAATGGTACAATGAAAATAAATCGCGTCAGTGTTTTTTTTCTCTTGTTTTAGTTTTTTTTTGTATGCAAAGCGGTTGTGAATATTTGAATGGTTCACTGTGGGACTTGGGTCACCGTCGTATGCGAGATGTCGCCTTTACCCACCCTTTCATGACCATCGTCTCACTGGATGATCCCTTTACTTGCATCTTCTTCTTCTTTAACCCCAAAACATTCTTCCCTTTCTCAACCTCCTCATCCTCAAATAACCCTATATATATAATTAATTTAATTCTTGTTGATTCATATCGCATATCAACTTCTTATCACAATTGTCTCTGCTTATGCTTTATATCCGTATAACACTTTTCTTGCTTTGTGTGGGCTATTAGCCGTCTTTTGTTTATATTTTTACAAGCACTGATCCCCTCTCCCCGAAATTGTAAAAGGAATTATTTTATATAATTTTGTGACTCACCCTTTTTGATCCTGCAACTAAAGTTGTTGTGGCCACAGCATCTGGTTGCTCCCGGTGTAATAAAGCAACACATAAATTTTACTTTTAAAATTTCAAAAATTAATTTTCCCTATGCTTACGCACTATATACGTATAGGACGTATAATCAAAGCGTTTCGTTTGATTTCTTAATTATTTTACAATTATTTTTCTTTACGTTAATTACTTTTAATTAATTTAAACAATTCACTTGATTGGATTTACTTCAATTTCTTTTACGCTTTTCGAGCACCAGTTTTTTTGATTAATTTTCTTTCCGTTACAGGCAAAAATAAAAAAGAACAAAGCTGTGATTACTGCGGTATTCGAACCGGGGTGTTCGCGGTTGCAGCAGTTTCTTGTCCTACCCGCTACCAATTCGGCTACTCCCTACTTAAGGCTCGTTTTCTTGAGATCTTCTTCTGAGGCTTTGCTGCACTGGATTCCGGTTGAATTTGAATTTTTAGCGGCCTAACTAGTATTTTCACTCACTGAACTATTTTTGATATTTTTGTCATACCTCATTTCTTTCGTTTTCTTTTATTTGTCTCTGTGTTTTCTGTTGCCCTTGGTTTGCCACTTATCGGTTTAGATATCTTTAAATGTTCACTTCTTTTTTTTTTTGGAGAAATATCACTTTACACTCGCAACATCGACAGTTAAATTTTCAGCGGCATCGAAACTCTCTTCCTTCAGCTCATCGGCAAATTTCTCTCATTTCCTTAGAGGTCTTTTAGGGGCCAATTTTCATCCTCTACTACTTTCTTTAGGCGGCCATCATTCTTTCTGAACAACGTGTCGAAAGAATTTTGTCCCCCACAAGAGATAACTGTCATATGCTTGTTAAAATTTAGCTGTGTTTACATTTCGCTCTGTGAAAAATTTTGTTTGCCGTAAAGGCATTTTTGTAGATTTTACTTACGTAACAATGACTTCGATTGGTAATCTCATTATGGTACTTCTCTTGTTGCACCATGCGGCACAAAAGATTCTCTCGGCTACAGTCCATCTTCAACTGCGAGAGAGTGTAGACGTCGTCGACTTTCGCAGTGACTTTAAACGTGAGTGATATTACAAAGTAGCAAGTGATTTTATAAGTGGTCCGTGGCCGTGGCTGTAGTGGCAAGCGAGCTGTTCCGGGTTCAATCCCCCGCCGAACAAAAAATTATTAGAGGCTTTTTTTCACAATCGTGAAGTGGAAAATTTTAATGATTGGGAGAACCGACATATGGCTGAGAGAAAGCTAGCGGGGATATCGCAAGATATCCCAGCAGTTACGGGACTTGCAAAGAGGAGGAAAAAAAATGTATATACACCAAATCTTGTGAAACGGCGTACAAAAACTGTTGCAACCACGCTGCCAGCTGAAGTGACGTCAGCGGCAGCGAAAAAACAAAAACAAAAGCAGCTTGCCTCTCCATCAGATGATGCGGAGGAAGTATCATACTTGTCCGAGGAGGGAGAAGGGCGATACACTGATGAAAGTAACAGGTTTGCGGTGCTTTCGTCAGACGATAATGACGATAACGCCGAAGAGGAGGAGCTAAGCGAGGCCCTCGAAACAGTTAAGGAAATAACTGAGTTGCTGAAATCCCAACTGAAACCGATAATTCTTGCGTTAAAGCGAAAACAGGAAGAACGTTGCTAGCGAGAAAAAAAGCCGTCGACGAAATCCAAAAACAACAACAAACGGCAGTGGCAAACACAAGTGGGAAAACTGCCGCAATCTCAAATGCCCAGCAACCACAGCCGCTGCCAAAGAATCAACAACAACAACAACAACAACAACAACAAGATGTACAAAAACCAGTACAGCAACAGCTCCAAAAGCAACAACAAAAACAACAAAAACAGCAACAAGAGCCACGCATGAAACAACGGCAACCGCAAACCCAGCAACAACAGCCACTGAAGCAACAGCAAGCAAAGCAACAACAACAACAGCAGAAACAGAAACAACAGCAGCCACAACAAAAACAACAGCAGCAGAAGCAGCAACAACAACAGGAGTAGCGGCAGCAGCAGCAGGAACACCAGCAGCAGCCACAGCCGCCCCAAAATAAAAGAAAAAGTGCCACCAATCAACACATTCAAACTGGACCTTAAAGAAACCATCGAACTATGTAAGTCAGCCATAGGCAATAATTTTACAATAAAACGATTGAGTCAAGATAGGCATGCTATCCACCGCTTAACAGTGGAGCAATATAAAATTATAAAAGAATTGCTTGCAGGCACCACAACGGAGTTTTTCAGATTTACTCCGAAAGTATAAAAATGCCAGACGGTTGTCTTAAAGGGCATATGTTCCTCAACGGATCCACAGGCGCTGTTAAGTGAGCTTCGCCAAGTATTGACTGACGATCTCGAAGTCGTTGGAGTAAAGCCATTCACCACAGTGAAGGCCAGATGGGAGAACCGGAAACTACCGATGTTCCTTGTACAGCTATCGCCCCAAAGCAAGCTGGAAAAGTTGAGGAGTATCTCAGTCCTCAACTTCCAGGTTGTGCGCTGGGAAAAATTAAAAAGAAGTGACAGCATGCTTCAATGCATGCGTTGCCAAAGGTTCGGCCACGCCTCAGCCAACTGCGAAATGGGGTCACGCTGTGTGAAGTGTGGACAGAACCACAACATAGGAGAGTGTAAGCTAGGATAGGAGCGGGTCGAAGATATGAGCATGCTTAAATGTGCACTTTGCGGAGGCGGCGGGCACTCTGCAAACTAACGGAGCTGTCCAAAGTTTCAGCAAATAAAACTCAACACAAAAGCAAAGCACACGGTAGTGGTCAATCAGCCAACCGTTTGCCCTATGTATGTATGTATGTATTCGTTTATTTAGTATATTTACTATTTACTACAAAATTTAAAAATCATTATTTGTTAATCACTAGGATATTAAGTAACTAAATAACATTGAATAAATTTTAGATTCATTAAACATTAGATTTAATGTAAACTATTAAAAGTGTTTTAAAAGAATGGTAATTTGACTCATTTTTTATCATAATAAAATTGTATGCCTTTGTACATAACCATGTTTTGAGTTCTACTGTCTCTATACAATGGTAATCTAAAATTGTTATTAGATCTAAGGTTATAAGGTTGAACTTCATGTGTTATATTTAAATTTGATGAAAGGTATACTGGAACCATTTTATATTTTATTTTAAATACAAATTTTGCTGCGTTGAATGTTATCCTCTGCTTGATATTGAGCCATTGTAGACATGAAAGCATCCAGCTGATTGGTGTATAAGAACTGCACTTGAGAATTACTCTCATTTCCCTGTTTTGAAGCTTTTGTAGCCTGTTGATTTCAGTCGAGTTGCCCATGTAGAGTATAGTTGAGCAGAATTCAAAATGCGGTTTAATTATAATGTTGTATATGTTATTAGCGCAAGTTACTGATATGTTTTTACGTATCCTTTTCAGAAAGCCCATTTTTTTTGAAATTTTTTTAACAATATAATCAAGGTGGTTATTAAAATTTAGTTCATTGTCTATAATTACGCCAAGGTATTTAATTGATTGCACTTGTTCGATTTGATTATTGTTAATTTGTATATTAGCTTCAAAATCCGCGTTTATAACCATACACTTCGTTTTATTTACATTAATTTTCTGTTTATTCATTACTAGCCACAAGCACATTTTATTTAAGTCATATATTAAATAGTCAGTTATTAAATGTAAATCTTTTCCATACACAAAGAGGAGTGCATCATCTGCAAACAATGAAATTGTGCAATATTTGAGAACTTGACATATATCATTTATGTATATTAGGAATAACAGTGGACCTAGTATTGTTCCTTGTGGCACTCCGAATGAATTAAATGCACTCTTTGATAAGCACTGATTAATTTTAGTTCTTTGAGTTCTATCACTCAGATACGTTTGAAACCAGTTTAGTTCCTTATTCTTAATACCGTATTTCTTTAATTTTGTTAGAAGTAAGGATCTATTAATTGTTTCGAAAGCTCTTCGAAAGTCTAAGAACACCGAGATTATTTTATTTTTTTCATGTCGTTGGTTTTTTAAAGTCATGATCAGCCAGTTAAGAGCTGTCTCACAGGAGTGATCTGAGCGAAAACCCGATTGATTTTGTATTAGTATTTTGTTATCAGATACATATTTAAATAATTGTTTATGTGCAACCTTTTCAATAATTTTTTCTAAGATTGGTAGCATGTTTATGGGTCTAAATTTATCACAGTTTATATTATTAGGTTCTTTTGGTATAGGGAGTATTATGGATTCTTTTAAATTATCTGGGAAAATGCCTTGTTCAAATGAATTATTAATAATTTTTAACAAAATGGGTCCGATCACATCGAAACAGTCTAATATTATTTCAATGTTTAAATGTTCCGAGTCTTTTTTTTTATTCATTGTTTTGCATATTGTGTTAAGTTCACTTAGGGTTATTGGCTTAAACAAAAATGTGGTAGGTAACTCGTTCAAATTACTGGAATCTAAGCTAACTAAAGGTATAGAGTTAGTTATATCGTTAATGCTATTTATAAAATACGAGTTTAGTCTATTTGCTATAACCATGTTATCAGTCTCTTTCTTGTCTTCAAATTGCACTTCACATATTTCTTCTTTTTCCTCCTTTAAAACTAAGGATTTAATAACTCTCCACATATCTTTTTGACTTGAACAGTTCTTAATTTTACTGCACGTATAGGCTTTTTTTTCTAGCTGGAGCTTATATTTATACAAATTTCTTACCCTTCGATATTCAATCCAATCGCGTGGATTGTTAAAAATGGTTGCTGTTTGGTAGTACCGTATTTTCTCCCTTTTTAGATTTTCAAGATCGTTTTTATACCACTCATTTTGAATAGGGAATACACGTTTGTTTATAGTACACTTACAGACACTGTAATTTAAACAATCTTTTAATTTTTTAGTTAATACGTTGACGTTCGAAGTATTCACTGAATCTCCGATTTTATTTTGTAAGATTGACTTAAATTCATTTTTTTATATTTAAACACTTGAATTGATTTTATGTTTTTATTATAGTTTTTTTTGTTCACTGACATTTTCACTAGAATTGATTCGTGATCACTTATTTTTAAATCATTCACAGTATCCGCCCAAATATCCCTTTCGATTGATGTAATAACATAGTCTACCAAAGTCCGCGACGTGTCTGTGATTCTTGTTGGTTTGTTTATGATTTGCTTACAGTTATTGTCTACTAGTAATTCTTTTATTTTCTTTTCATAAGTATACTTTTTTAACAAGTCAATATTAAAATCCCCTAGAATTATAATATTAGGGTATGAGGCAAGAGTAATATCTAACCATTCAGCTAAACATACACAAAATTCACTTTCTGAACTACTCGGTGACCTGTAGAAAACTGCAATCACATCAGTCTTTTCGTTGTAGGTTATTTGTTTTATTTTCATTGCAATATGAATACGATTTACAATCTTGTATTTAAAACTTTCTCTTAAATAAATAGCAACCCCACCCGTGTGGGTACTGGTACTATCTCATCGTACAATTTTGGCAATTTTATCTCAATATCCTTTATATCACTTTTTAAATGAGTTTCTGAGACTGCAATTATGTCACACTTGTTGTCAACTAAAATAGCCTCTATTTGATTCATATTATTTAACAAACTCTGTGTGTTGAAGTACCAACAACTTAATTGCTAGTACTGAATTCTCTATTTTAACACTTTTAGTTTCCGCAAATAGACCGGGTAATCTTTGTCTCGTGCTTCATGATCACAATGTTGTGTATCCAACAAGAAGAAGATCGAATAGTTGAGAACCGCATGTCTGGAGAATGGCCTGGTTGCTGGAATGTATTCAAAAGCCATCATTATCAGCAAACCAGACTCATTACACAAACATCGGAACGCGAAATGCACCCAAAATCACGCTTAAATAAAAAAAAACCGACAACCGACAACCACCAACCGACCACCGACGAAGTTAAAGACGAACTGTCAAATTGTCGAGTTGTCATCACGAGTTGATCGTTGCACACATTAGTTAAAACCATTTAAATAAGTAGGATGCGCTCTTCTAGTGCAATCAAACTAGACATAACCGAACTTTTAATAGTTTTATGTGTTTATGAAGGTATCGGTCTTCTCGCTCTAACAACAAGGGACAAGGTAAAATTGTTCAGAATCAAGAGAGCAAATTTTACATTAATGTAAAATTTTAACTTAAAAATACTGTATCGGTCAACGACCCAAATTTAAAACAGCTGTTCAATGTAAGCCAGAAGATTTCTTCGTAGGCAACCGAACAAAGTTGAATCACTCTGCGATCATCTTTGGAAGACAAATCATCAATTAAAATCTGTTTTATAACGTTTTCTAAGTCGATAGTTTTATTTCAAATTACAGAATTTTTCATTTTTTCAAAGGAACTCAGTTCACCAATACTGAATTTTCCTCTTGTTTGTGGAACAACTTTCCCAAACCAACTTAAGATTTCCTATTCGCCTCAATACGGAACATGGTCCTTCGAGCTTTTTTTAAGTAAAGTAGAATCAGTGAAAAGTGAATAAGTGTTACATATAGATAAAAGACTATTAAAGTGTACTGTGGGTAGATGTTAAATTGGATCAATAATCCAACAAATTAACAATCCGATCATCGACGGACTGTCAATCGGCCACAGTATCCAACGATTCAAAATCATCCGTAACGAACGGATTTGAAGTGAAGTGGTGCAACGGATTCCAAAGCGGGAAAGTGCAGCTATAACACGGACTCAGCCAAATCCACTTTCAACGGTGAAGTACAGCCATCCAACGGATTCAACAAACGGCAACTGCATAGCGATTTGAAGGAAGACAACGGACACAAAGCGGTACACCTAAAACTGCAACACTGAACAAAGGTAGGAATTCAACTTATTCTCCTTTCTTTTTTTTATAAAATTAAAATAAATCAAGAATTTTATATAAGCTAAAAACAAGTGAAGTGTTTAATATAATGTCGAACTCAAAATTAGCAAAAAGCATTGAGTGCCAAGATGCAATTCTTAATGAAATCACTCGAGATTTCGAAGAATTTAAATCCGATTCCGTGCCGCGTAAGTCAAGGGGGTTCTTAACCGCGTGTTTAGCAGAAATCGAAGACATGTATAAACGGGCAAAGAAAACACATGCTACGATCATTGATAGTGCTGCTGATCCACTGAAAGAAAAATACATGGGAGATGAGACATTTTCAAAAATAAAACGAATTTATCTCACTTTTTATGGACAGCTACATGATGAAATAGATACGCTCTTTGCCAAGAACAATTCATCGAATTTAGACGCATCTCAATTAAATACTTCGAGGGCGTCGTCTGATATTCGTCTTCAGAGAATACAGATCACACCATTCTCAGGAAAGTTCGAAGATTGGTGTGAATTTTTTAATCTTTTTGAGAGTCTTATAAAAAACAACCCGGATTTATCAGATATCCAAAAAATGCAATATTTAAAAACATAAGTTCGCGACCAAGCGGCTGGTCTAATACAACACCTCAATATCGAGGAAAAAAGTTTCGCTTCTGCTTGGACTATTCTCACTGATAGATACCAAAATAAACGTAAGTTGGTTAATACGCAGTTGAGAATACTCATTGAGCAAAAGAAACTAAATTTCGAATCCGCTACAGGATTAAAATCGCTACATGATACTACCATCGAGTGTATCCATGCGTTAGCAAACCTCGACGTAGCAGTTGAAAAGTGGGATCCGATACTTATATATCTCACGTTTCATAAGCTACCACTTCAAACTCAACGCGATTGGGAAGAAAGGCTCGGCACTTCCAAGGTTTTGCCAGATTGGAAAGCATTTAGTGCATTTATCGAGGGACGATTTAGTTGTTTGGAGAGTATTTCAGAATTGAGTGGATACCAAAAACAACCTGTTCCACAAAATTCTTTTAGGAAGGACACTGCCGCGGCGTGCCAAGTGGATTCTCAAAAAGAATCCAAGAAATTTCTTTGTCGGTTGTGCAAGGCCTCACATGGGATGCGGCACTGCAAACAATTTATTAAGATGGACGTCAAAACGCGATCCGACGTCATCAAACGATTTTTTGTATGCGGCAACTGCTTAGGTTATGACCATCATGCATCAGGTTGCAACAGCACCAACAGGTGTCAGAAATGTAGCCACAAGCACCACACATTGCTTCACATTGATGCACAGAATGGTCACAGTTCTACGAACGCATCTCATCAAAAACCCCAAGCTCATCATCAATCCAATCCCCAATTTCAATCCCAAAACCATACACATTATAATGCCCAACACCATTTGGTCCAAAACACAAACAATTTCCTTCCATTTGACGATAACCAACCGTCAACATCACACCAAGTTAATACGCATTTCAACCAAATGCGTTCCAAGGCCTTATTAGCTACAGCTTTGGTGAAAGTTTTTTCTTCCAATGGTTCTCAGTGCACTCTTAGGGCCTTGATAGATCCTGGTTCTGAGGCCACCTTCATCACTGAAAACGCCACGCAGCTCCTCAATCTGAAAAGGAATAAAATATCAGCCAATGTTACAGGTTTAGGACAAACGTCAACGGGGATCGCTAGTTACCAAGTCGACCTCACAATGTTTTCATTCACAAATTCTTCATTCTCGCTGGACATCAAGGCATTTGTATTTCCGCAGCTAACGTCAATGTTGCCAACTCATCCGTTACAAGGAAACAAGTGGCTTCATCTGTCGGAACTCCAGTTAGCGGATCCTGCGTATCATGTTCCAGGGAAGATTGACCTCTTGGTTGGGGCTGATGTGTATTGGTCCATCATTCTGGATGGCGTAGTGAAGGGTAAGGAGGGGGCTCCAGTCGCACAACAGACCGAATTAGGGTGGATACTCACCGGAATGACTCAAACCATTCCCAACACCAAATGTTTTACTGTCCAAAACCATTTTAATTCCTTGGATGCACAGCTTAAGCGTTTCTGGGAAATTGAAGAGGATCTTGATGACAGGAAGTTAACACAGGAAGAACAGAAATGTCAACAACATTTCCTGGAAACAACATTCCGTATACAGGATGGCAAATACCAAGTGCGGTTGCCGTTCAAGGATGGAATTCGACCAATCCTAGGGAATTCAAAGAAAGCAGCCATGGCAAGATTTTTCCAAATCGAACGACGATTGGCAACAAATCATGTTTTGAAAATGGCATATTCGACCTGCATAAATGAATATGCGGAAATAGGGCATATGAAGGAAGTAAGTGGAGACATCGAAACATTTGCCGGTAATCACTACTATCTTCCCCACCATGCGGTCTTTAAGGAATCAAGCACTACCACGAAACTGCGCGTAGTGTTCGATGCTTCATGCAAGACATCCAATGGGGTGTCATTAAACGACCGTTTAATGGTAGGACCGAGACTGCAATCAGATATTATCGATCTAATTGCAAAATGGAGGAAGTTCAAGGTGGCATTTGTAGCGGACATCAGCATGATGTACCGGCAGATATGGATGGCAGAAGAAGACACTCCTTATCAGCTCATCTTATGGAGATCCACAAATAAGGAGCCGATAAAGACATACTGCCTGAACACCGTTACTTTTGGTACCGCTTCAGCACCATATTTAGCGGTGCGAACATTGCATCAACTAGCTGCAGACGTGGAACAGGATCAACCTCACGTATCCAAAGTACTCACTGAAGGATTTTATGTTGACGACCTAATTTATGGGTCGCACAACGAAAGGGATGCTGTATTGCTACAGAAAGACGTCATTACAACGCTCAAATCCGCTGGATTCCCTTTACGAAAATGGGCGAGTAACTCCACAAGAATTTTAGAAAATGTTCCTGAAAATGATAGGGAAATTAATCTTCCGCTCAACTTCAACTCACCAGATGCCATCAAAACTCTTGGAATTCAATGGCATCCAGCGAAGGATACCTTTACTTTTAACATTAATTTACCTGAGATCCAAAAATTCACAAACGATCCGTTTTGGCAGACATAGCGCGTCTGTTTGATCCGCTGGGATGGATCGCACCTTGCGTTATCAAGGCTAAGTTGATACTGCAACAACTATGGATCAAGGAACTTTCTTGGGACTCACCAATTTCCCAAGACACTGAAACGATGTGGACGGAGCTGCGGAAAGAACTGGGCACACTAAAGAACATCGAAATTCCCCGCTGGATTCACTACACAGACTCGTCCCAAGTACAAATTCACGGATTCAGCGACGCTTCTGAGAAGGCGTATGCGGCCGTTATTTACGCTCGCATAGTAAGTCATGGTATCGAACATATTCACTTACTTGCAGCTAAAACAAGAGTCGCACCAACAGCGATGAAGGTTGTATCGCTACCGCGCTTGGAGCTCTGCGCAGCATTGCTTCTAGCGAAACTCCTGCATCGGATGTCAAGGGCAATGCAATTTGAAGCTCCAGAAATATTTGCATGGTCCGACTCCATGATAACACTAGCTTGGATAAAGGGAAATCCAACAACCCGAACAACATTCGTGGCTAATCGCATAAGCGAAATACAAACGCTCACAAACACAAACATTTGGCGACATGTGGGAACAAAAGACAACCCAGCAGATATGGGCTCACGAGGATTGTCACCGGGGGAACTTCTGAAAAGTGAGATGTGGTGGCATGGGCCATCATTCTTAAAAAAAACTTTTCTTTGTGTAATCTTCCAGTAACACATTTTGCTGAAACTAATCTGGAGGCAAAAAAGGAGCCTAAGAGATATGAGACACCATCATTTTACAAGGATAATTTGACAAAAATCCACACAAATTTTGTTCAAATAGTGAGTCAGTGTGCAATAATAAAAGGTAATTATTGGGGCCACTTCTCAAACCTTAAGCGCCTTATACGATTCACTGCCATTTGGCGACGTTACTTCGACTATCTCAAACACATAGGGAGGCGAAGAACATTCATAACCCATCCAATTACAACAGATGAGTTGAATTCAGCGCAAAATCAGCTCATCCGATTAGCCCAAAAGGAAACATATACTAATCAGATAAGAGAAATTAGGGAGAACAAAGGTTTATCTAGGGGTAGTCAAATACTAAGTTTAAATCCTTTTCTAGACTCCGACGAAATTTTAAGGGTAGGGGGTCGTCTCACGAACTCTACAATGCCCTATACCCAAAAATATCCAATTATTTTAAAGGACACACACCACTTTACGAAATTGGTGGTAAGTGATATGCATCAACGCACTCTTCATGGCGGCCAACAGCTGATGATGGCTGAAATTCGAATGAAATATTGGATCACCAATCTAAGACGTATCGTGAAATCAACCATCCACAATTGCGTCAGATGTCATCGCTTTAACGCAAAAATGCAACAGCAACTTATGGGAAACCTTCCATTAGAAAGGGTGATAATTTCAAGGCCATTTACAAATACTGGCGTGGATTATGCGGGACCTGTGGAGATAAAGCTGTGGAAAGGAAGATGCAACAAAATATCGAAAGGATATATCGCGGTTTTTCTTTGCCTTTCAACAAAGGCAATTCACATTGAATTGGTCAGCGATCTGACGTCAGCAGCCTTTCGGAGATTTATTGCCAGACGCGGAATATGTACGAACATGTTCAGTGACTGTGGTACAAACTTCAAGGGAGCAAACACGGAACTGAACAAAGAAAGTCGTTTCATTTCAGCTGAGTGGTCAGCCGAAGTTTCAGATTGTCTCTCCTCACACAACGCTAAATGGCATTTCAACCCACCATCATCACCACATTTTGGGGGGCTATGGGAGGCTGGTGTGAAGTCAATAAAACACCACCTGAAAAGAACCATCGGGGTGTCCAGACTCACATTTGAGGAATACAATACACTTCTCACTCAAATTGAAGCATGTCTCAATTCGAGACCATTATGTCCGATGACTTCCGATCCCAATGACCTAGAAGTACTAACGCCTGGACATTTTCTCATCGGAGCTCCGCTTGTCACACACCCAGATAGAAACCTAATGGAAAAGAAGATAACCAATCTCGACAGATGGAAGTACATTCAACGTTTGACACAGGAATTTTGGAAACAATGGAGTACCACCTACATACATCACCTCCAACAACGTCCAAAATGGCTTAAACAGCAGCCAAACATCAACGTTGGAGACATAGTCCTGGTCAAGGAGGACAATCTTCCCCCATCATCATGGTTACTGGCACGCGTACTCGAACTGCATCCCGGTGCAGATGGTCTAACGCGCGTGGTGACTATAAAAACAGAGAAAAATGTTCTTAAGCGACCGATCGCTAAATTGTCCCCCTTGCCGATTTCGAACCCATCGAACGACGCGTAAAAAAAATAAACCCAAAGACATTAACCCTCTCAAAATAATTTAATAAACAATCAAAAAAATATAAAGACTATCAGTGTTTTACTAAAACTTACCCACAAAAATCACCAACAGTGTACATGTACACCAACGAAACATCAACATAATATGGTTTAAAGTGCACAGATCAAAAACAGATATTTATGAGATTTTATTTTTTTCATTATTTCATTTTTTGTTAATAAACACTAATTGAATTATTTATCTTTTCCGGAATTCAATTTCATACAACACGAATGAGATATTGATCACATCCAAACAACACAAATCTGGGACCAACAATTTGCTGTTCAACAACAACATAAACATGGGACTAACAAATTACATCACAACAACAATCAACACACCGATAACCTCAAAAAAAACAACACCAGAGGAGACACATGGGACACATTGGTCAATCATGTCCAAGGCGGGGGAGCATGTTGTGTATCCAACAAGAAGAAGATCGAATAGTTGAGAACCGCATGTCTGGAGAATGGCCTGGTTGCTGGAATGTATTCAAAAGCCATCATTATCAGCAAACCAGACTCATTACACAAACATCGGAACGCGAAATGCACCCAAAATCACGCTTAAATAAAAAAAACCGACAACCGACAACCACCAACCGACCACCGACGAAGTTAAAGACGAACTGTCAAATTGTCGAGTTGTCATCACGAGTTGATCGTTGCACATATTAGTTAAAACCATTTAAATAAGTAGGATGCGCTCTTCTAGTGCAATCAAACTAGACATAACCGAACTTTTAATAGTTTTATGTGTTTATGAAGGTATCGGTCTTCTCGCTCTAACAACAAGGGACAAGGTAAAATTGTTCAGAATCAAGAGAGCAAATAAATTTTGTGTGTATGTATTTTCGATAACATGTTACAAACATTAATGTAAAATTTTAACTTAAAAATACTGTATCGGTCAACGACCCAAATTTAAAACAGCTGTTCAATGTAAGCCAGAAGATTTCTTCGTAGGCAACCGAACAAAGTTGAATCACTCTGCGATCATCTTTGGAAGACAAATCATCAATTAAAATCTATTTTATAACGTTTTCTAAGTCGAGAGTTTTATTTCAAATTACAGAATTTTTCATTTTTTCAAAGGAACTCAGTTCACCAATACTGAATTTTCCTCTTGTTTGTGGAACAACTTTCCCAAACCAACATAAGATTTCCTATTCGCCTCAATACGGAACACACAATCTGCATCCATGCCAAGTGATTCATTTATCTTGGTACAATTAATGCATTTAGGATTCACATTCACACATTCTTTAACATTATGTTCCTCTCCACATTTTATACAAGCCTTTTTACTTTTACAATTGTTCGATTTATGATTGAACCCTTGACAGTTAAAACACCGTGTTAAGTTGTAAAATTCTCTAACAAAACAGTTCACCCAACCAACTTTAATTTTACCCATGTTAAGTATTTTATGGAAACTGTCACTGTTTACTTCAATTACAACATTTAAGTTTCTCCACTTGTTTTTATTTTTAAAAATATTTAGCACTTTTATTTCACTATTTAAAAGTGTTGGGTTTTGCTTTAGAATTTTAATTAATATTTCATCAGGATTTTCGTCATTTTCCACATTCATTATACAAATTTTTGGTTTGACCATATCCGGGAATTCCACTTGATAATCTTTGCTCATTTTGGTTTCAATTACACTTTTCAGTTTTTCGGTTGATTCTTTATCCGCACATTTTATTGCAACACCGCCCTTGTTTTTGTTTATCACCGCGTTGATATTTAATTCAGTCGGATCAATATTTAATTTTATTTCTTTTCGTGTTTCGTTTGATTCTTGTTCTTTTTTAGGATAAAGAATGACAGATGGTTGGTTACTTTTTAAAATCTCCGAAAACAATTTATTATTCTTTTTTTTCTTTCCTATATTTTCACTTTGATTATTCTTTTTTATTTCCGCTTTAATTTCATTTACCGATTTAGATAATATATCCACACTTGTTTTGATGCACTGATTAATGTCATTTGATTTATCATTTTTATTTGAATTATTTTCACTTTTGAGATCTTCAACAGAAGCTGATATAGATTTTATCCTCTCTTTTACTTGAATGTCAATATTATTTTTAACATTTTTTATATTTTCACTTGCTTTGTTTGCATCCAAGCATATATTTGCACTTTGACTTCTAAATGCTTCAGTATATATGCTCAATTTCTTTATTACTTCCACACTCTTCACACATGTCTCTTGAGCGGTTTTCATAGCATCTGGTCTAGTCATGTAACGAGACTCAATTGATTCAAGCAACATTTTTATTTCACTCTCATCTCTCTTTAGACATTCTTCAAAGTCTTGTTTGTACTCTTTTAGATAACTGCTGTTTTTTTTAACTGACTCTTGCATTTCTTTAAGAACTAAATCTACATCGTGTATGTATTGAATACAGTTTGCACACATAAACTTAATCATTGGGTTCATTAGGCATGCACTAGAGTAAGCGTCTATACCACTACATTTTTGAGCACTATGATACATTTTACCACAAACACCCGCGCATCTCATGCCCGACTCTCCGCGAACCGTTGCCTTGCATTTGAAGCAAATGCTATCATCCATGTTAATATAAATTTAGTTTTTAACAAATTGAGTGTAGTTTAATAGAAAATCAGACGCACTTGTCCACTTGATAATGAACAAACACTGTGCTCATTAACTTTTAATTGATTCACTGGCTTTATTAAACTTGTTTATACTAAATACTCGGGAACACTCGTTATATACGTCTACACTGCGATACGGCTTTTACCAACGTAAGTCAACCCCCAAATTTGCTACGCCCAAATGGCGTCAGGAAAGGGAAAATCGGTACAGCATCCACCAAAGGAAGCCCAACAGACCCGTGCCTCAGGCTCCTGCAGTAGATGTGGATTTGTTGACTGCGTTGCGGGCCATTCAGACCAGCTAACCGGTCTTCAAAACCAGTTACGGGAGCAGGCATCAAGGGTAGACTGTATCTTCTCCCTGTTGCCGAGCTTAATGCAAAATAGATCGTAATGGGCGCGCTGTCAGAGAGACCCTTAAAGATCCTGGCTGTGAATGTAAATTCACTGATTAGGATTGAACGTAGATCTAATCTGTTCCAATTGCTAAAAGACCAAAGTCCCGATGTGCTTTATCGCTAGCGAAACTAAGCTAAACCAGAAGCATAAATTGACTAATAGTAATGACAATATCGTAAGAAGAGACCGGCCCAACTCCACTCAAGGAGGCGGGGTCGCTATCCTTATACGAAAAGGCATTCGTTATAAAGTCATATATAGTGGTGAAGTGCGCCGATTCCGGTTGCTGGAAGCCTGCGTCATATGCATTCCTCTCCAACAAGGGAAGCGACTATATGTGATAGCGGCCTACGCACCGGAAGCATCTCAGCCTACACTTTTCACAACAGAGCTCGGAAAACTTTTCGAATCTCTGAGACTGAACTTAAGACTGACTGTTACTGACAAAGAAGGTCAACACCCGTACAGACGATCGAGTACGACAGTGAACACTGCAGACTCGCCGCCGTAATACAGCTTCCGAACGAGCTTGTGGCGTTGGAGGAGTATGTGCCTGTGCATTCTTACAACTACGGTAAGATGCGCTGGCCACGCTTTACCAACGCCTTATCAAGAGAACTACGTTCGAGGGACATACTACCACCAAACAACCAAAATCTGACAAACAACGAAATTGACGACTACTTACAACAAATGGACGAATCGATCCAAAGGACAATGAACAGAACGATTCCAAAATACAAAGAACGTGACATAACGTCTTCGTACAGAAACGCGACCATTGACGCACTGCACAAACAAAAAGGCGGACTTCTGACAAGACTAAAAACTTGTACAGACGACTGACAAACCCACGTGACCCGGAGATTAGAACACTGAAGGCGTCGATCAAAAACATCAACCAATTGACCAAGGAGAACTATCGGTTGTCCATTAATTTGTTTTGGATTAACAGAATTCGGGCTGTAAATTCCAGCGACCCGAGTGTGTTTCCACAAATTAATAAAATCTTTAGGAGGAAAGGTCATAACGAGCTTCCGTTATTAAGCTCCAACGAACAACTGACAATACAAACATACTTTTGACAGCAGAAATCGATCCAGGGGAAGCCGTCTTCAACGACGATTTCTATATAATTGAAGATCCTCAGGAGAAAGTGGAGGCAGTGGGGGCTGTTTTTCAGGAAGTGTATAAGGTGAATGATAGCATTCGCCAAAACCGCGTCCTGGAAAACAATGCCCTGCTCCATCACTTCTACCTCAGAAATGACATAACGCAATGGCGATCTGAGAACCGCGGTTTCACGCGGTTCGATGACGAAAACTTGGCAAACGCCATAGTCGCCGAGCGAATTGGGTCTAGTCCCCTGTTTATTTCGAAGGTTGAACTCCAGACCATCTTCGATTCCATAAAGAAAAAGAAGCCAGCGGGAGTCGATGGTATATCCAACATTGTACTTCGGCACTTACCCCCTGAAGCTGTGGACATTTACGCAACGCTGTTCAACAACGCGCTGAATAATGTATATTATCCAGTGCGTTGGAAGACGGCGGTGGTCCATCCTCTCCCGAAAAAGGGAAAGGTCAACTCCAATCCGGCAAATTTCCGGTCGATAAGTCTCCTTTCGAGTCTCCTTTCAGTAAGGTATTCGAAAAGATTCTCAATCGGGCTCTGTTCAAGTGGTCTGAGGACAACAATATTATACCAGATAAACAGTTTGGTTTTAAGGCCGGACATGACTGTATTCATGCCGCCTCCAAACTTGTCTCTGATATACAATGGAACAAAGCCAAAAAACAGTGCACGGGTGCATGTCTGGTTAATTTGGAGAAGGCTTTCGACACCGTATGGTTAGAGGGCCCCTATCTAAAGCTGACCAGACTTGGCATAAGTAAACCACTGCTATATATGCTTCATGACATGTTGACTGGTAGAACGTTTGTTGTCAAAAGTGGCAATGTAACTTCATTAAAAATTGTCTGCAACAGGGAGCGGTGAACTCGCCGATTCTCTTCAGCATTTACACCAGCGATATGATAGGTAGTCTTGCTCAGGCAATTGCGTATGCGGACGATCTTATCGCGTACAGAACAGCACCTACTGTCGAGGTCATCCGAACTCTTTTGCAGCGGGACTTCGATAAGATCCAGCGATATTGTGATGACTGGAAGTTGAAATCAACTTTCAGAAATCGGAAACTATCCTGTTTAGGACACCGTTGTCCAAGGCCTCTAGGGATACAAGAAAGAACTGGTGCAAGCTGGTGATCTTTTGACCAAACGGACGTCCACTGGCGAGTAAAAGGGTAGTAAAGTACCTTGGCATCTGGCTGGATCAGTATCTATATTTCGGAAGACATGTAGATGCTGCTCTGGCGAGAGCTAGGGGAGCATTTGCCCTGACAAGATTGTTTTATAGCAGCCGTCTTGACATCAGGGTGAAGGTGATTTGCTACATGTCTCTTGTCAGACCGATGATTGCCTATGGGTGCCCGGTGTGGTTCAACGTTGCCCCATCTCAAATGGAAAAGATACGGGTGTTTGAGAAGCTGCCTTGGTCTTCACAGAACACCAGTATCTGACTACACAAAATATTATTCCAACCAGGTCCTATACAACGGGGCCAACATAACAGGATAGACAATTTTCTGGTGAAACTCATTCGGTTTCACGCGGCAAGAGCGATGACCTCGAGCAATAGTCTCATCTTTGGGGCCTTCTATCCCAAAGATAAATATTTTGAGAGTGCGCGTTTAAGCGGCTTTATTCCGCCTGAAGCTTTCCTATGTTTGGATAGGCGAGGGCTGATACAGGACAGATCGGCGGTTCCGCTAATCTTCCACGTCTTCCGACGAACTGTGGAAACGCGGCTACTGTACGACCGAGACGTAGTCGCTCAGGGCGGAGGAGAGCGCCTGCGGTCCAGCAGGAGTGTGTCCGATTGGGACCGTCGGAGTAGGTTGCAACTGGAGAACCTGCTGTGGTGGCTGCAAGACTAGTTATAGATAGTTGACTTTTATTGTGAAGCATGGCCGACTTAAGTAATTCTAAGTTTTTAAGGTTAGTTAGTAAAAACAGTCGTGGTGGCGAAAAAAAAAATACAAAATACAAGATGCTTGCTGTGGCTGTTCTAGTTTTTAAGTTATTTTTAGGAAGTTTTAATTAGTTTCTAAGTAGTTTCAGTTAGTTCATAAGTAGTTTTAATTAGTAAGTAAGTAAAAATAAAAAAAATAATCGAAACCAATTTTTTTTAATGTTTCTTGGTAAACAAAAGATAAATATAAAATAAAATAATTAAATTAGGTTTTAGGCCGAAAGGCATTAGTTTTTAAGTTGTTAGTATTTACTTTAGGGTGCCCGCATAGGACCAGTAAGTTAGTTAAGTTAGTAGATAAGTAGGCTAGTTTTTCATTAATTTTGGTCTAGCATGTAAGTTAGTTCTAAGTTGAAGTAAAATAAAAATTAATTTTAAAAAAAATCTCTCGGCTACTGTTAGGAAACAGTGTTTTGTACTCGGCAGAGAATCCTTTCCTAGGCATAGGAATTTACTGGCGGCACGCAAGACATATGCCATGTTTCGTCTGAGCTTGAAATAAGACGAAAAACGATTAAAGTTTATCAAAGAACTACCTTGTGGAGGTTGTAGAAGCAAACATGGCTTAACTTCTTCGTCCTCTATACCATCTGGAGACGGCAGAATTGTTTCGACTAGCCAGTATTCTTTTGGTTGTTGAAGAAAATTTGGACCGAAGAGCCACATACCATTTGTTTTAAGCTTTGGAGAACCATTTACACTAGTGGCTACATCTGCGCTGTTCTTATCTGTTGGGGTCCAACGCCATTGTGATGGATGTGATGTCGATAATATTTCTTAGATACCATGTCCCACAAAGGCTTTGAATATCTGTTCGGCTAAACTAATCCAATATAAAAGCGTTCTCGAATCTGCCCAGAAAGTAGTTCGTGAAATGTTGACGTCATGATTACGAATCGTTTTCCGATGCTACGTGTTATTTGCTGTATAATTTGACGTGCTCTTTCGTTATCCTACTCTAGAATTGTAGGCGATGTATTTATGCCAAAATTGTCAGACGCGAATTACTCCTTTACCAAATTGTTCAAGTCGTCGTAAGGCTGTTTTTCACGAATATGTAGTACTACTGGTGCTGATAATATTGTAGTTATTGGGGCCAAAGACTGTAGGTAACGTGTCATGTAGACTGCTGTGATGAAATCGTTGACAACCTTAACCACCGCATATTTTTTTACTGCGACAGGTTGCATGTTGATGAATGTTTCACCCACTCATAATTATCCAGCGGTAATTTCGACACTAACTCATCCAAAATTGAAGAGTTAGTCAGACTATGATCGCTATATTCGATGGCTGGAAACTTTTGAATTTTGCTTAGTTGATGTCTCACAAGAATATCAGGGCGGCGTCGAAAACGATAATTCAACTCGTCGATTGCATCGGGAACGTCTTCTGTGTTTATCAGCAGAGTATTAATATTATGAGTATATTCGATATCTTTTCGGATTCCATTGTTGTTTGCACAGAATTATTTTCACTATCACTCGAACTTTCTGAAGAGTCTCTATTTTGCAAATTATATCCACCTCTTTTCTCAGTTGACATTTATCAACCGTTAATTTCACTGTCAATAGACATACCGTAATAAAGAAAACATGTATTGGCATATTTAGCTAAGAAAAAAATTGTCCAAAATAAAACACACATATATGTATGTAGGATTTTATAATATTTTATTTGAATTACTTAGATTTGCGTTAATTATAAGAATGAATTAGATTAAGGAGAACAACTTTAAATAACACCTTGCTATTATATATGCGTGTGCGCTAGTTGGTGGGTAATAAAGCAGTGTCTCTCTCGCTGACCGACCGTCAGCTTGATACGTCTCAAAACTCAATCGATGCTATCGATGCTACTGGTGCTGCCAAATTGGATCTACAACTCGAGCATCCTACAGTTCAATGTCTCTATGAACTTAGTTTCGAAAAGTATCTTCAAGGGTTTTAGACATCTCTGGTAAGTTCATCTTTGTGTTCATCTCTGGTAGGCATCTTCTAAGGTTTGGGCATCTCAGGTAAGTGTATCTTTTTGTGTTCATCTCTGGCAGGTATCTTCTAGGGTTCGGACATCTCAGGTAAGTTTATTTTTTGTGTTCATCTCTGATAGGTATTTTGTATCATCTAGGTTATTGTGGGACATCTCGGATTTGTGTCGTCTATTTTGTTGTGGGTCATCTCGTGATTTTGTATTTCCATGACATCTGTGATAAGTAACATCTAGGATAGATATGTATGATCAAACTGATATTTTTGTACAAATTGTTGAGGTTTAGATATCTTCATCGTCTGAACTACTATCAAATCCTGACCAAGGATTTATATTATCAGCACTCGTTGTAGTTTTTCGTGGACCCTGTGTTTCTCATACTTTTTCGACTTCGTAGCGATTATTTATTTATTATTTACTCAACATCTTTGTTGCGTTACTAAACTTAGAGCGCTTAATTGCCACCAGGTATCCTACTTGATACTGCATGGGTGGCTTCCTCTTCTTGTTGAATGTCCTTTGATTCTCGTTCTGCACGGCGGTAATCTGCTTCCTTGCTTCTTCTCTTAGTTGCTATCATTCTTCGTCGAATATCTCAATGAATTCTGCTGCTACTACTTCGGCGATTCTTATGTCTTCTTAAGTGCGCATCTTTATATCCGAACATCACTTCAAAAGGACTTTTTCCAATACTGCGACTGAGGTGCTGTTAAGAAAAGTCTGTACCTTATTAGATTATCTCCTTGGTAAGTCACTTCGTAAAGAATAACATTTTCTAAAATGAAAGTAGGAGTATTCACCTTTTCCAAAATTTTAAGAAAAGTTTCAATTCGTTCATCCCTATTTTGGGCCTCAATGACAGTATCAACAAGATCACTAGCACTTCTAGTTCGTAACTACAGTATTTTTGCTGAGTTGGTGTAGTCTTCTTGCTATAAAAGAACACAGGATGAAATAAAGAATCATCGCATGACTTTTTCATATGAATTCCTCCAAATCCAAACTTTGATGCATCAGTGTGATGCTCAGTTTGTGCTTTCAGATTATATATCATCAGAGTTGGCTTCTTCGACATAGCTTCTTTAATATTTTCTTACGCTTTCTTTTGCAAGCTTCCAAATTCAAATTTACGGTCCTTTCTCAAAAGGTCACTTAATGGTTTCGCTAAGGTCCCAAAGTTGGGAATGAGCTTTCTGAAGTAACCCGCCAATCCTAGAAAGCTTTGAACATCTTTAGTGGATTGAGGCTCTGGGAAATGTTTTACAGCCTTAATTTTAAGGTCTGATGGTCGTAGTTGATTTTTTTCTATTATAATCTCCAAATATTTGATTTTGATACACATAAATTGACACTTGCTCCAGTTGAAACGAAAACCATGTTTAGCCGCTAAGTCGAAAACTTTTTCAAATGTATCAAGCCTTCGTCATAGGTCTTAGATAAGACTATGATGTCATCCATGTAGACAAGAATAATCGTTTCAGATATTAAGGGTTGAAGAACTTTGTAAATATACTTTTGGAAAACGATCGGGGATGTGCATAACCCGAATGGCATTTTCATGAACTCGAACTGACCACTTGGTGTTACGAAAGAGGTGTTTTTTCTACTTACTTCAAAAATCCATTCTCAAGATCGAAGGTGCTGAATATGTGCTTTCCACAAAACTGATCTAACTGGTCTTCAATGAGTGCTTGTTTAGCTTTCTAAAATCGATGTATAACCTCTTGCTGCCATCTTTTTTATTAACTAAAACAATTGGGCTAGTAAACTCCGAAGTGCTTGGTCGGACTATCCCCTTTTCCAGCCACTCAATGATCTGAGATTTCACTATACTCTTTTCTTCACCATCTCTTCCAATTTAACTGCATATTTCTGATTTGCTACGGTTAGGTCTACATCTGAACTACACTGAACTTGAAAACAATCTAGAAACGGTCTACTTCTTTTTATTTGAAGGTTCGTTGCCGTAATAACCAGCTCCGTATCTTTAAGCACATTTCGACCGAACTACCTATGTAAACGTATTTATAAAAACCTTCTGACGAAACATCGGAGACATTTCCAACGTTGTGTTCTACTTTGGTACACTGTGTAACCTTATGCCCGAAATCTTTGCATTTAAAACATCTTGGTCCCTCTGTTTTTCTTCTACAATCATGTGCTCTGTGTCCTTTTGACCCACAATTATAGCACCTCAAACTTGAAGCTGGGGCCCGCGAACTAATCGAATTTTTATTTTCCGATGTCCTATCAGACTTCAAAAGAAACGGTTGAGTGCGTTCAAGTATTCTTTGTGTCGAACACGATGGCTGATTACGCTCGGCAAATTTTCTGTAAATGTCAAGTTTATCTTTAAATTCTCTAAGGTTAGTTGCCCCATATAGCATTACGTTGTTAGCGTTGAAGTCTCGAATTCCGTCGATGACATATTGAATTACAGAAATTTTGTCAATTTGTTCCCTAGCTCTTTCATTTTTAAAAAGTACTGAAAAACATTTTCATTTTTTTCTTGGTTCCGACTCGAAAGCTTTTGGTGTATTTCCGCACTGGAGAATCTTTTTGAAAATTCTGCTAACAAAAACTCTCGCAGCTTTGCCATGTCGTTAAATCGTGTTTTGGGCGAATTGCTAACTCCGCAAATCCTTCTAACATTCTTTTAGCAAAAAGAATAGAGAATAGAAAAGAGAATAGAGAGGTCCAATTCCAGGAACGATGTTCGCAAATTTTACCAAAGTGTAAAACGTCAAAGCCAAGGATACAAGGCCCGAACAGAAGCCTGTCGAGATGAACAGGAAATATCGTAGTTGAGACACAGTCGGTGCTGAAGATATGAAAGAACCACTTCTGCAGACTGTTAAACGGCGATGACGAACAACATTCCGCTGCCAGGCAGAACGAACCATTTAATATTGGCGACGACAGCGAAAACTACCAACAAGCCGACCTATGTGAAGTGAGGATAGCAATATCTATAGGCAATATAGCCTGAGACCGTTTACCAACAACTTGATCGGCCCTTATCAGTGTGGTTTTAAGGAAGGAGACTTATCGACCGGAAATTTGCCGGACTGGAATTGTCCTTTCCCTTTTTCGGGAGAGGATGAACCACCGCCGTATTCCAACGCACTGGATAATATGCATTATTTAGCGCGTTGTTGAACATCGTGGGGTAAATGTCCACAGCTTCAGGGGGTAAGTGTCGAAGTACAATGTTGGATATACCATCGACTCCTGCTGACTTCTTTTTCTTTATGGAATCGAAGATGATCTGGAGTTCCACCTTCGAAATTAACAGGGGACTAGACCCACTTCGCTCGGCGACTATAGCGTTTGCCAAGTTTTCGTCATCGAACCGCGTAAAACCGCGGTTCTCATATCGCCATTGCGGTATGTCATTTCGGAGGTAGAGGTGATGGTTGTAAGAATGCTCTGGCACATACTCCTCCAACGTCACAAGTTCGTCCGGAAGCTGTATTACGACGGCGAGTCCTCAGTGGTCTTTGTCGTACTCGATCGTTTGTAAACAGTTTCGCGGGTGTCGACCTACTTTGTTAGTAACAGTCAGTCTTGTGTCTCGCAGTAAAATATCCAGAAAAGCACCGATTTTGTATTTGATTTCCCCAATCTTCGTGTTTGGCATTTAAATCTGCAGCCAAGAGATAAAAGTTCTCCACTGAGTTCAGTCTCAGAGATTCGAAAAGTTTTCCGAGCTCTGTTGTGAAATGTGTAGGCTGAGGTGCTTCCGTTGCGTAGGCCGTATAAAGATAGCGACCCCGCCTCCTTGAGTGGTAGTTTCCGATTCTCCCGTCTGGCCTTCACTTTCGGAGTAAATGTGAAAAACTCCGTTGTGTTGTCTACTAGAAATTGCTTTACAATTTTGTACTGTTTCAGCTGCTTCTGCTCCTGTTGTTGTTGTTTCTGCTGCTCCTGCTGTTGTTGTTGCTGTTGTTTTGCTTGCTGTGGCTTTTGTTGCTGTGTTTGTGGTTGCCTCATCATTTGATGTGGCTGTATTTGCTGCATTTGTTGTTGCATTTCAGGGACTTGCTTTCCTTGCTTTGCAAATTCTTGTTGTTGTTTTGTGGACTGCGGCTGTGGTAGCTTGGCTTTTGGTTTTGCCGCAATTTTACCACTTACCTGTGCCGCTGCTGTTTGTGGTTATTGTTGTTGTTGCTTTTGTGTTTCTTTTAATTTTAATTTCTCGTTGCGGGATTTGGTTTCCCTGTTGCGACGTTCCTCTTGTTTTTTCTTGAGGGCTAGCACAAGCTGTTTCAGTTGGGATTTTAGCAACTCGATGGCCTCGCTTAGCTCCTCCTCTTCGGCGTTTTCGTCATTATCGTCTGATGAAAGTACCGCAAACCTGTTGCTTTCATCTGTGTATCGCCATTCTCCCTCCTCGGACATGTATGATACTTCCTCGCGATATCCCTGCTAACTTTCTCTCTGCCATATATCGGTTTTCCCAATCAATAAAATTTTCAACTTCACGATTGTGAAATAAAGCTTCCAATAATTTTTTGTTCTGCGGGAGTTTGAACCCGCAACAGCTCGCTTGCGCGTTGGTCGCCACTACAAGCACGGACCAATTACAAAATCACTTGCTAACACTGCGAAAGTCGACCACGTCCACACTCTTTCCAGTGATAAGGGAAGTAAAGAGATACCTTCTGGATTGGCCTACAAACTGAACTCACAAAAAAAACATAACTCAAACATGTGTGCGTGAGTTATGGTATTCACAGACTTTTCCTAAAAACTTCAGACATAAAAAGGGGAAATTAGTTGAGTCATCACAAAGTTGTGGTCAGTGATAAGGGAAGTAAAGAGATACCAAACTTCTAGCTCTCTCACCCTGAATCCCCGCAAAAGTTGGTTGTTTTTGTTGTAATCCACCACCAATGCACGATGTCTGTGAATACATGTATTTCCGACTGAAAGAATTCAGCAGACGAATAAATTTGGGTTTGGACATTTTCATTAACAGCTGTTTAGTAGTGTGGTGGATTTATTTTTGTTTTGACATTTCAATTGGGATAATATTTTTTCGCAATTGTGGAAATTTTAAAATCACACAGAAAAATGGTGGTAGCGGTGGAGGCGAAAAAAAACAAAAAGAAACAAAACATAAAGATTGAATCGAATAGTTAGTCTTATAGTTAATACTTTTTCCAGTCATAAAACAGTGACACTTTTAGAAATAATTTTAGATGGATTCACAAAATAAACAAAAGTAAAAATGTTTGTTTACATTCAAATAGAAAGTGACAGATTCAGAATTTGGTGAATATAAACAAATGGTTATGAACGTATTCAGTAAAGTAAATATTTTTTTTCAAATAAAATAAATTCAATGTATTCAACTCTTCGGTTAGAACGTAAAACAAACTATTTATATATTTGATTATCTATAATTATCAAAATGAGTTCCAAGAGTATTTATTAATTTTATTATCGCCTACGGGTATTTGTAGGCCATTAATACATGTTGCGTAATTTACAAATTCTTTGTTGTTGTGTATCTTAACACTTCTTAAAATGCCTCTAAACGCAAAAACCTTATAAAACTTATACAATGAATATAGATGATGCATATGTTTTAGGGAATTCTAATGAATAAGGGTGTAATTGTATAAAGGTGTTTTGTACCAAATTAATTATAATTTATTTTTTATTTTTTAACATAAAATCTACTAATTCACGGAAGTTAATGAATTAACTAGGAATTAAATTGAAATTTGGCGAAAAGATTTTCGGTTGTTCAACAGATTGGATAACTTGTGAATTAGAGGATTATAAGAATTTTTTTTAATACCGAGGATTACTCTCTCTTCAAGTGGTTAATCTCGCGCAAACAACGTAATTGTATTGGTTAAGAGTTAATAAAGTGTAATTGTCTTTCTGTATTGAATTGGAAGTGAACATTTTTAAAATATTTAGAATCCCCCTGCGTGGGAAACACGACTGTAAGCTATTTCGATTGGGACATAAGTTTTCATTTCCATTGGAAATAAAATTGATTTTATTTTGATCTAGATCACTTTGGAAAATCTCGATTTCCTACCTACTTACACCACTTACTTGCTTCCTTATGTCAGTTTGAAATATTCATTTCGATAAGTAAATTATTTTTCTGAATTATAGAGATGAATTAGTCGGTGCAAATTACATTTGTTTATAGCTCTGATAAAATATGTTAAAAAATAAACGCATTTAAAAGTTGTATAATGTAGTTTACGTGTAATTTGTTTAAATCAGTTTCAACGGTTTAATTTGTATTTATTAAGAAAACATGTTTTTTTCTTACAATAATTAAAATAATAAAATAATTGTAAAAATATCGAATATAAACACTGGAGAATACTGATTTCTCTTTTATTATTTTTGGTTGCAATTTATTCAAGAATTTCCTCTAATTTTTCCGAATGTAAAAAAATTTAATATTGGTTAAAGGTTTTAACGATTCTCTACAGATGCGAAGTGTTTGCTGAACGAGTTTCTGAGTTCATAATATTTTTGTCGGATGCACTCACTTGCGCATGCGCAGTTCGAAAACCGTACCTCTGTGGTGGAAAACCGTAACATTGTGGTGGAAAACCATAACTTTGTGATGACACAACAAATTTCCCCTATTTTGGCTGAAGTTTTTAGCAAAGGTCGGTGAAGAGCAGGTGGAAAACTGGAGAAAATTGGTGAATACCATAACTCACGCACACATGTTTGAGTTATGGTTTTTTGGTGAGTTCAAGCTTGTAGGCAAATCCAGAAGTTTGGTATCTCTTTAACTTCCCTTATCTCTGATTTTAATCATTCGCTCTTCAACCACCGCGCCAACCACACCACCATTGTAAAACCACAATTCTAAAACCACAAAAACGACAAACAAATTAAAATAAAAAAAAAGAAAAAAAACAGAAGAGTAAAAAGCCTTTTGGATGGTTGGGTGTTGTAGAACGAGGGTAGACTCTGATTGGCGTTAACTTGGCAATGCCCAGTGTTGCAACTCTGACTACACATCAAATGTGCTTATCTTTACCTCCAAGTGGTAACCATCGGGTACTGGTCTCATCCAACCGGGTTTGACTTGCTAAACGATAAGTGCGAGTGTTGATAACACGACGAAAAACAGCAACACTATAAACACCCTGGTGAGAATGGCACGGATGAATACCCGGCCTGCTGTCCCAGGCGAACCTAGATGAGCTGCTCTGACATATTCGGACAACAGGTTGTCTAGGAATTTCAAGGGTTAGTCAGGCCCCTTGAACAGAGATGGTGGCGGATGAAACGAAAGGCCAACGGCAGCGCTCAATCCCGTAGTGGATACTGATGGCCCCGTGTCCTAGGGGTATCTAATAAATTGGAACTGGCCCTCCAGGTTGGGGATTGTGCTTTGGGTTAACTACCCACCCACAGAAAAAAAAACATGGTTACGAAGCAACCAATAGCCTCGGAAAGGACTGATTTTACTGTTGACGACCCTGCTAAACGAAAAAAGGACAACGACGTTCGTATCTGCACCTGGAATGTGAGAACATTAAACAGGAGAGGTGCAGGCGAACAACTAGCGGAAGCCCTAAACTTCTACAAAGCAGACATTATTGCCATCCAGGAAATACGATGGGATGGGCCGGGCAAAAAGAGGATGAAAAACTGTGACATATACTACGGACCGTGTTATAGTGAGCAGAAACAGCGACTATTCGGATGCGGATTTGTTATAAGTGCCAGACTTAGGCAAGAAGTCTTATGTTTCCAAGACATTAGCGAACGCATAGTAACAATCCGCATCAAGGCCAAATTCGCCAACATAAGCCTTATATGCGCTCACGCTCCGACGGAAGAAAAAGATGATATAGCTAAGGATTGCTTCTACGAGCTCCTCGACAAAACCTATGATCGACTACCGAAGTACGATGTTAAAATCGTGCTGGGAGATTTTAACGCAAAGGTAGGAAGAGAAGACATCTTTAGAAGTATTGTCGGAAAACATAGCCTACACGACAACTTGTCTGGTAACGGACTTAGGCTAATTGATTTCGCTACGGAACGAAATGCCACTATAGCCAGCACACGGTTTCCTCACCTCGATATCCATAAGGGGACATGGCGGTCTCCAGATCAACGAACGGTCAACCAAATTGATCACATTGCGATAGATAAGAGGCACGCATCCAGTATTTTGGATGTCCGAACATTCCGAGGAGCTAACATCGACTCGGATCACTACCTTGTAGCAGCCAAGGTAAGAATGCGGATATCCACCACGCCACAACAATCCAGAAATACTGTGAAAAAATTTAATGTCGTAAGACTGCAATCGCAAGAGACCGCCAAGACTTTCGCACAACGCGTATCCCTTAACCTCTCGATTAACACCATACCACCAGCATCGAATGTCGAAGAGCAATGGCAACGATGCCAACAGGCCGTTAGATCAGCCGCAACTGATGTGCTAGGTTTATCGCGCCCACCAGCAAGAAACCCCTGGTTTGATGAGGAATGCCGACAGATGCTCGCAGCCAAGAACGAGGCCTACAAGGCTAAGCTGCAGGTGAAGACGAGAGCTGCCATTGAGCTCTATAGGCAAAGAAGAAGGGAAGAACATCGGCTTTTCAGCAAGAAGAAAAAAGAGCAAGAAAAGCGCGCGATCGAAGATATAGAGAGGTGCCACTCCAGGAACGATGTTCGCAAGTTTTACCAAAGTGTAAAACGTCAAAGCCAAGGATACAAGGCTCGAACAGAATCCTGTCGAGATGAACAAGGAAATATTGTAGTTGAGACACAGTCGATGCTGAGGATATGGAAGAACCACTTCTGCAGACTGTTAAACGGCGATGACGAACAACATTCCGCTGTCAGGCAGAACGAACCATTCAATATTGGCAACGACAGCGAAGGCTGCCAACCACCCGACCTGAGTGAAGTGAGGATAGCAATATCTAAACTCAAGCTTAATAAGGCTGCCGGAAATGACGGCCTTCCCGCTGAGCTCTATAAGGCCGGCGGAGATGACTTGGTAAGTAACATCCACCAACTCATAAGCCAAATCTGGTCGGATGAAAATATGCCTGAAGAATGGAACCTCAGCATCGTTTGCCCGATCCACAAAAAAGGAGACCCTCTGAACTGCGCCAACTACAGAGGCATAAGTCTCCTCAACATCGCCTACAAGATCCTATCTGCCGTAATATGTGAACGCCTGAAACCGTTTACCAACAACCTGATTGGCCCTTATCAGTGTGGTTTTAGGCCAAGAAAGTCCACAACCGATCAAATTTTCACACTTCGGCAGATCCTGGGAAAAACTCAAGAAGTCCAAATCGATACCCACCACCTATTCATCGATTTCAAAGCCGCATATGACAGCATTTATAGAGACGAACTGTATAGAGCCATGTCTAGTTTTGGTATACCGCCCAAACTCGTCCGTTTGTGTAGGATGACGATAGAGAATTCTCGCTGCTCCATCAGGGTCGGAAACGACCTCACCGACACATTCGATACCAAAAAAGGATTTAGGCAAGGCGATGCGCTGTCATGTGACTTCTTTAATCTGATTCTTGAGAGAATTGTGCAAAACTCCAAAGCCAACACCAGAGGCACAATTTTCCAAAAGTCGGTGCAACTACTAGCATACGCTGACGATATTGACATCATTGGTAGGACTCAACGTGATGTCATAGCCACGTTTGCTAGTATAGAGAAGGAAGCGGCGAAAATGGGTTTAGCAGTAAATGAGGGTAAGACTAAGTATATGCTGTCATCACGAAAGGACTCACAACATCGACGAATTGGACAGAACGTCATCATTGACAGATATAACTTTGAGATAGTACGGGACTTTGTCTACCTCGGCTCCGCTATTAGCTCTGACAACAACATCTCGTCAGAAATTAAACGATGAATTACTCTTGCCAACCGCTGTTTCTTCGGGCTAAGAAGGCAATTTAGTAGTAAAGCCCTCACTCGAACTACTAAGGAAACCCTATATACGACCCTGATCATCCCAGTCCTGCTCTACGGCGCTGAAGCATGGACCGTATCAAAAGCGGATGAAGAAATCCTTGGTAGATTCGAGAGGAAAATTCTTCGAAAAATCTTCGGTCCCGTTTGCGTTGACGGGCTATGGAGACGAAGATTCAACCAAGAACTATACGAGCTGTACAGCGACATGCCCCTGGTCAAAAAACTCCGCATTGGACGTTTAAGATGGCTAGGACATGTAGAACGAATGGACACCAATACTCCGGCTCGCAGAGTCTTCGATTCCCAGCCAGACGTCGGACGCAGTAGAGGAAGACCTCGCCTTAAGTGGCGCGCACAAGTGGAAACCGACCTCAACCAACTTGGAGTGCGCAACTGGAGGCAGTTAGCTAAGGACCGGGCTAATTGGAGAGGCATGTTGGTTGAGGCCCAGGTCCATTCCGGACTGTAGCGCCACTTAAATATAAAATATAATATAAAAAGCCTTTTAATTAAACAACGGACATAAAAACAACACTTAACATTTCGGTCCTTCGAGCCGGATAATCGAACAACCAACAAATATCGAAAAATACAACAAATATCAGCAATCGCAGAGGACGAAAAATACAACAAATATCAGCAATCGCAGAGGACGAAAAGCACCACCACCTTTACCCAAGCGCAAACGGCAGCCAGATACACACACAAAACCACAGCAGAATCCAGAAGCAAACATCAGAAGCAGATAGCAGCAACAGCATCAATACAGCAATAAAAAAGAAAAATAATAATTAAACATTTAAATAAAAAGATATGTACATATATTTCCATTTACACTATGGGACTATAAATTTTTTCCGCGGTAGTTTTTTATTTTTTATCTAAATTCGAAAGGTACAATTGTGTACATACATATTTTGTGTGTTTTATTTTTTTTTCTTCGCGATTGTTTATCCGTCGCGTCTGTAGATCTGTGTATTTGTGCTCTCTCGCAGTTTCAATTAGGTTTCTCTTAAAGGTAAACGCATTCGAATAGGAATTTTTATCCGATAATCTCTGTGGGACAGTGTCTTTCGTAAAATTCTTTTCCTTTGTCGCCAACGGGTTATTAATTTTATGATCCCGTTCTAGAGCAGAAAAATATTGTACCGTTTGGGAGTACAACTGTGTTTTGGCAATACAATAGGACCAATTTTTTTTTGTGCGCTGCTGCATGATTGAGCTACCGCTATAACGTAGCGTGGTTCTTCAACGGTTTCTAGTGGAATCTCAACCCCATTTTTGTGCGATATTATGCGTTTTTCAACGCAGGAATCTAGCGTGGTTTTCGCTCGCTCTCTCCCTTTTTCATTGGAATTTTTGTGCACGACTGCAAGCTTGAGCTACCGGTATAACGTAGCGTGGTTCTTCAACGGTTTCTAGTGGAATCTCAACCCTTTTTCTGTGCGATATTATGCGTTTTTCAACGCAGGAATCTAGCGTGGTTTTCGCTCGCTCTCTCCCTTTTTCATTGGAATTTTTGTACACGACTGCAAGCTTGAGCTACCGGTATAACGTAGCGTGGTTCTTCAACGGTTTCTAGTGGAATCTCAACCCCTTTTTTTGTGCGATATTATGCGTTTTTCAACGCAGGAATCTAGCGTGGTTTTCGCTCGCTCTCTCCTTTTTTCATTGGAATTTCAATTTGTGCGCGACTGCACCGGTGAGCTACCGCTATAACGTAGCGTGGTTCTTCATCGGTTCTATTGGAATTTCAGACGTTCTGCTAACTGTCCGCTAGTGTGTTTTCACTCCTATTTTTTCAATTTCTTCAAGCAACCGCATGCTTGATCTACCGCTATAACGTAGGGTAGTCCTTCATCGGTTCTATTGGAATTTCAGCCATTTTGTGCGCGATTTTTGCGTTTTTCTAACGCTGTCCGCCAGTGTGGTTTTTACTCGTACTCTTTATTTTCGATTTTTATAACGCTGCAACCTGGCGTGGTTTGTTCACTTCCCTTATCTCTGGTTGTGGTTTTCCTCCACAAAGTTACGGTTTTCGAACTGCGCATGCGCAAGTGAGTTCAGTAAACACTTCGCATCTGTAGCAAATTGTTAAAACATTTAACCAATATTAATTTTTTTTACATTCGGAAAAAATAGAGGAAAACTTTGAATAAATTGCAACCAAAATAATAAAAGAGAAATCAGTACTCTCCGGTGTTTATATTCGATATTTTAAAAAAAAATTTATTGTTTTAGTTATTGTAAGAAAAAACATGTTTTCTAAATAAATTCAAATTAAACCATTGAAACTGATTTCAACAAATTACACGTAAACTACATTATCAAACTTTAAAATGCGTTTATTTTTTAACATATGTTATCAGAGCCATAAATAAACATAATTTGCACCCAATCACCTTGGAACTCTCCACTTTAGGTCGTCCCTAAGAAACTGGGTTCAGACGGACAAAAGAAATGGCGAGTCGAAGTTAATTTTCGCAAATTCAACGAGGTGTCGGTAAAAAATATTTTTCATCTGCCGAGAATAGAGGATATTCTTGACCGGTACTTTACTACTATTGATTTGGCCAATGGGTACCACCAAGTGCTTATTGACAAAAGGGATAGAGAAAAGACCGCGTTCAGTACGAGTATGGGACATTATGAATTTAATCGTATGTCATTTGGTCTTTCGGGAGCACCCGCAACGTTTCAAAGAATAATGAACCATATTCTGACGGGTCTACATGGTATTGACTGTTTTGTTTACCTAGATGACTTTGTTATTTACGCTAAGAATTTAGAAGAAAATTAGTTAATGTTTTTGGTAAACTGCGAGAGAACCGTTTAAAACTGAACACATACAAGTGTAAGTTCCTTTCCTTGGGACACATCTGTAAAATTAGTTGTGTATCAAGTTTCCATTCACCAAAAAACATGAAACAGGTGTAGTCTTTCTTGGGGTTCGTTAGATACTACCGCAAATTCATACCTAATTTTGGCAGCCATAGCCGCGCCAATAAACCACCTACCACCTTTTACGAAAATGAGTCGAGTTTAAATGGGCGGACGAATGCCAACGTGCGTTCGAACGTTACACAAAAGGGCAGTAACATTTAGCATTTGTTTACCCGAGAAAGTCTGGGGTTTTCACTCAGAATTTAGGTACTCTTCCTAACTTTTCCCTTTTAATTTTGGCTCTTCATTAACTTTTCTGAGGGTCGGGGGCACAGTCTAGTTGTTCTGCCTGTGCCCTCTTGAGTTTCCCGACATGTTTTTACTACTATCTTCGGAATGTCCGAACCGAGCGCATCAGAGACTTTTTCCATATTTTCTGTTGTTTTCACAGCAAAAACTTTATTCCTAGGGCACAGGTCTTCGCTGTGTCCATAGGAGGCACAAGCTTCACAGTAGAGTGTGCGCTTTCTCTGCCTGCAATCTGCATATGTGTGAGTTTTCTTCCCGCAGAAACCACATTTTACGGTGAACTCTTGCCTGGACCGATCTTTAACAGATTGGCGGCCGTGCTGATTTGTTGTATTGGCCATCTGGGACAATGAATTTTGTAGTTCCATATGGTCGTTGTGGTTCATTTGTTGATTGCCATAGGGTAAATACTCAGTTATGTAAGGGATATGCGGTAAATGATACGAGTTGTGAGGTACCTATGCTCTGTGAATGCGGTAGTTGTTTGATGTTTGGTGAAAAAGCTTGTTGTAATGTGGCGGGAGGATAAGCGCAAGGTACGTTGAAATTAAATAAATTTCGAACTGTGTTCGTGATGCTGTATCCCCCGATCTGCTTCGACCCTATTAGAAGTGAAGTCTGCTGTGCTAGATCGGCCAACTTGCCTATGTCTTGCTCCGCTGTTGTCAACATAAACTGACGTAATGCGGGATCTTATAATCTTTTTTGATCTTTTGATTCTAATCAGACTCCGTCAAAGCCAGCAATTCACATCGAAACTCAATGACATCAAATAGTATCTACTCAGCATTTCCCGGTTTTTTACCTCTTGTGCCAATTACAAATGTTGAGCAGTATTGCTGCGTAGGCTTGAACAAAGTGCAGCAATAAAGTGTCGACATAGTGCAATGGCTCAAGTCGGTTCAACCAAAGATTATGAATTCTATACAGACGACGCACTCCATATAAGAAAAATTGTTCTATGGCGGGTCGTGCTGGCACAGCCCGCCATGTTTTTGTTCTTGTTTTTCATGTGTTTTCATGCATACCGCCCGCCCGTACCACGAAGCTACTGAGCAAGTTTCTGTTTTTTGTTCTCAATGCGTCATCTGTATAGAATTCATAATCTTTGTTTCAACCCAGGGGCGGTATCGGCTAAGGTGATAGTTGACAATCAAAATCATCGCTTTACCTCCACGTAAGGTGATTATCAAATTGACAATCGCTTTTTTGCTATCAATTTCATGCGACAGCTATTTAGGTGTAGCTTTCATACATTTGTGTCATTTTCATAGGTAGAAGCTGCAGGGAAATCTTCTACACCAAATAAATTAAATAATTTAGTGATAAAAGAAAATATTGAATAAATTAAAATAAAAAACTTTAAGTGAAAGTGAAAATTCGTGAAGTGCAATGTTTACTTCATTGGAACTTTTCTACTCAAACATAGAGGAAAATGAAGAAAATAATTACAAAGATTTCCAACTGATAAGAAGAAACCTGAGGAATAAAGCAAATGTCTTGAAACTTCAACAAGGGCTGATTGGACTGCACCAATGGGTCAAAGTACGGTGGCTGAAAATACTGCTGCAGTCATTAAAAAAATGCAAATTTATTGTATTTTGTTGACATTTTAGTAGATATGCTGAGTTGACTTACATTTTTCACAATATAAACACCGAATAAAATTGTACCTATCAGCTGCTCGGAATGACAGCGTCGGCAAGGAAGTGACGTTCCAAATCATTTTTTTGTGATCGCTTTACGCAGAGCAAAGAAGAGTTGATAATCAAAAACGACAATCAACAAAGCGACAATCAACTATCACCTTAGCCGATTCCACCCCAGGTTATGCTAAGTGATAATAGGGCATAACACAATGAAGCGTAGACTGTTCTGAAAGTTCAAAACATAAGGGTGACACACAGACAGAAATAGTTAAATCGACTCAGCTATCGATTCTGCTGACTTCGTACACTTTTTCAAAATTATTTTTTACTTGTTCTATAAGTCTAACGAGTATTCATCATCCTTACTCAATGTAGCTGCTTGCCGTTTATAGAGAGAATCACTTTCTTGTGTGCCGTAATGTCACAAACTCACAACCGATGAAAATCTCGAATTTCCGCGCTCGACCATGTTCATGAAAATGACACTGTACTGTATCTATTGCTAGCGAGGCTACTGAGTAAACATTTTTTCGGGTTTGAACAATAAAATACCAACACTTTCCGGACTGTTAAGTTCACCTACTTCGGCGAATTAGTTAATTTTATGTTTATTAACGTCGATTAACTTCAAATTTTGTTTATTAATAAGATTTCTCACTTAATCTATTGATTATCTATTGGGTGATTTGTGATTGTGTTCGTTGGAAAATTTTCAACCAATTTTCATGTATCACAATGGTCGCATAGATATATGATCGGAACGATTACTATGATTCGTACAAAATCGGAGAACTATTCTTTGGGAACGGATACGATGATAGGGCCGAATATAATAATATTTAATCGATATAATGTCGATTGTTAATCTAATCGATGTTCGGCATATCTACATTCTTTAAAAAAAATATTTATGAAATGAATGAAATTAATAAAATTCAATAATTTATTCATATTATATTTGTGACTTTCAAGTGTACATTTGTATAGCTTTTGGAATTAATGTTAGGCTTATTGGACGAACGTCATACACTTCATTGTCAATTGAGTAAGACTTCCAACATTCCTTAAAGTTGTCATCGGGAATTAATTTAATTTCTCGACAATCAATTGTTTTTGATTTATTGTTTGGCTCAAATAAATATTTTTTTATAAATTTAAAACCAGGTGTTACGTTTTCTTCTTGTTCTAGCACCAATTTGGTCAATTGAGACTTGTCGTCCACATATATCCGAACATTACTTGAATCAATTTTATCGTTATATTGTTGTTTACAATCGTTATTAATTGAAACCAAATCCTTTTTAGGTGAATAAGAATTCTTCATAAACATATTTGTCAACCATGATCTTTTTAAATTACTCTTTACCACTGTGTCAACGCAATTAGTGCATCCACTACAGGGTGAAGAATAGCAGACGTTTGCTTTACATCTCCAAGTTAGGTTGTTGTTAAATGCATTCATTATCACTGCAAAACATGTCTTTGCCTTACCAAAATACCAATACTTTTCTTGCAATGCTTGGATATCAAGACCGATTCCCCATTTAAGATATCCCATTGCAAAAATAGCTCTAGATTCCGAATTTGTTTCATTAATTTGTTCAATTTTAATAACACTTTTATCTGTTGAATAGCCGCGGACTATACTCATTGTGGCATTAGTTAATGAATTAACTTCTTCTATCTTTGAAGCAAATGACACATTTAGATACTTTTTGGCTATTTCGTTTGTTATTCCCAAAGGTAGTAAGCCAATTGGACATCTGTCAGAGTTTCTTCGCATCATCCCGGTTAGAACTTCTGATACTGTTCCATCTCCACCAGCAATGACGACAGCATTTGGAAGATTTTTTAATTGCTCCATATACGTTTTGGCGTATCCCTCTGAATCAGTTCGTTTTATGTCTACGATAAAACCAGCAAGATGTAAAATAGGTTCACAATACTTCCTAAACTAGAAAATGATTTGTTAAAATGTATGTTAATAATTTGCTTGAAAACAAAGTTACCGTTTTTTCCGATTTCTTTTTGTTGGCGGCTGGATTTAGAATGACAATAACACGTTTTGGGTACTGACCAATCTGATCTCCATAAATGGCTGCTTCTTTGCTACGCGATTTCATTATTTCGGTTATTCTGAAACAAGAAACTATAATATATACAGTAAGTTTTAAAAGCGTATAGAAAGGTTAAATTAAATATATGTGGTTTAAGTTACGTAATGGACTGTTAAACGGATATCTTAAATTTTTTTTATCGCGAATCCCGTTTGGCTCTTTAGTCCAGCTTGTTAGTTACCATTCATGATTGTTTGTAAACCTTTTGCACAGTGGCAGGATCTACGATTGTATGCTGATAGATTGAAAAGAACATGAGAAGTCACAATCCTCTAGTTTGTAGTTTTTTGTTAGTTTTTATTTAATGAATTTACCTATATCATCGATTTCGTGACATCTGTCTTGATTGGTTAAACCGTAAGAAATTTCAAAAGTGTCTTAATAAGATATTCTCGACCCTATCCCATAGGGGTATATTGGTTTAGACATGAAGTTTGTAACAGAGAAATATTTCAGATATACATATTGTCGATGTACCAACCCCAGACTGTCTATACGTCCGTCAGGCCATAAATATTGAGCTAGAATAATACATACCAAATTTAACTATTTATAATTAAATGCCCAAAAGGGTGACACACAGACAGAAATAGTTAAATCGACTCAGCTATCGATTCTGCTGAGTTCATACACTTTTTCAAAATTATTTTTTTTCACTTGTTCTATTCGTTCATTCAACATATTCATCATCCTTGTTCAATAAAGGTGATTGACTTGTGCCTTGTGGAGAGAATCACTTTGTTGGTTTCCGTACAAACGCACAACCGAACATCTCGAAATTCTTCGCTCACCCATGTTCATGAAAATGGCACTGTATTGTATCTATTGCTTGCGAACAGTAGCTTCGCATTTTCGCTAATTTTTTCGAGTTTGAACAATAAAATACCAACAGTGGCAACATTTATTTAAGCTTTACTTTCCGGATTGCTTTAAACGCTCACGCAACTTCGTCGCTCCGTTAAGATCATGTCAAAATGTCAACAAAAAGTGCCTTATTAGATAATAGTTCCTTATTTCTGTAAAATTTCAGGTTAATTCAACTATTTGGTGAATTAGTTTTTATGTTTAAAGTCGATTAACTTCAAATTTTGTGTATAAATAAGATTTCTCGGCATAAAATTACTTTAGCGCAAACACACTCAGTAAAATTTGTTAACACTACAGAATTTGTTTGGAAATTTAATCAACAAATTGCATTTTTCTTTTGATAAATGATCAGCACGCAAAGACAAATCGTTTTGAATAAAAAAAGTGAGTTTGTGCTAAGTAAAATTTGTTCCAAAGATAATTCACACTTTATTTGCGTTTATGAATACGGCCATAAATATATATATACATTGGGTGATTTGTGATTGTTCGTTGGAAAATTTATAGAATGCGGCGTCGAATGTATCCAACCAATTTCATTTATCACAATGTTCGCAAAATATATGCAGCTTTTTGGGACAATATGTATATGTCCAGTACTATCCATGTTTTTAGTTTAAATTTAAAAATCACATACACAAGTGAGAAACACTGAAAGACTGAGTGTTTTTTTTTTTTCGAAGCTTAAATCACATATATACATAATATGGACATACTAACGCACAATTTTGTAAGTTATTTTAGTTATTTCTTACCGGTGAGTTTCCCAACCGTAATGAACTCCATAGCTCCCTGCAGCAAGAAAAAATACCGTCTTTTTCCAATTGTTTTTTAAAACAGTAAAGAAATTCATGGTCATATAAGATAAACAAAACACGGATCAATTTGAGATGCAAATTTTCAACTTTAATCTTCAACTAAATACCTAATAATAAAAACAAAAGTAAGCACTTAACTAAGATTAACTTCTGAAGGAATTCTTATACATGAATAGTTTTAGTTCCAAGCAACTATTTCCAAAATTGTAATGGATCACAGAATGTATTCACAGAAGCATCAACAGGTTCTGGAATGAACTCATTAAGCGCTCTCCATTCATGCATTTTTAGGGCTGCGGCTCAGGGATGAAAAATGGCTTTTCAGCATTGTATTGAAAGTTAAAAAAAAATTGTATTGAAATTGTACTGGTTGATTTCCATCATCGGTCGGTGTTTTGATAAGCTATCTTTTTTATACAATTATAGGTACAGTGTACAGATTTGGTGAAAATATGTTTTTTTTTAAAGAAAAAAACTTTAATTTTTCACGTTTCACAGCTGGAAATAATAACAGAGGCATAATTGTAATTTTTACAAGAATTACGAAATAATAAAAATCATTAAAAGCAGGCATATAATTTCTCTTAAAAGGAAAAAACCTCTATCTCACTTAGTTTTGTTTTTCAATTTGCACATAATGGCCGTATCCGTCACTACTTATGATCATTTTTTCCTTTTATCGCCATTCTTTTTTCAGCTTTTAGTCATATGATCATTTAACGGAAAAAACAAGCGGAGGCTTGTAATATTTCTGTTTTGAGTGTACTCTTCATAGCTTGCCAGGATCAGTATTGTTTAAATTTTTAAAATCGTTGCCTACAACAGTCATCAAGATTTCGTTTTTTCTATTTCGTCATTTACAAAAAATAGAGTTTAAGTTTTTACAGTCAAGGCGTTCCAGAATGGATTGCGATTGGATGAAAAAAAATATAAAGATGACTACAAAATTTATTCGCTTAAAATTAAGTCGTTAAAATTCGAAAAATACGTTTAAGGCCCAGTTTTTCAGTGCGAGTTCATCCTAGTCTCGGGAGCTTACTCGAGTTAACTTGAGAAAGCAGTTTTTCAGGCGATTTAAATCTCAGCAAGTTTGCTTAGTCAACTACGGAATTAGATGATCAGATGGTTTTGACAGATGATAAAATACCAGGCAAACATTTTTTTCAATTCCATTTTTGAGAAACTAAATGCAGATCGAAGAGACTTGAAATTGTATTAAATATTGAGTTTAATTATTTTAAGAAGATAAAGACTTGCAAGTTCATTTGTTTGGGGAAAAGGAAACCAAACAGCTAATAAAGTGATAACTGAGCAAAATCGATAAATCATGAGTGCTACCAAATTAAATCATCACACACGGAGTCAAATTTAATTCTGTACTGAAAAACTGCTTCATGAGTTAACTCTATCTTAAATTTATTCCGCAGTTATTAAACTCTGTGTTAACTCAGCACTGAAAAACCGGCCCAAAGATGGCTAGGACATGTAGAACTGTAACTCCACTAAACAAACGAACGAAAAATAGTTTCAACTATAAAAATATAGCTGTTTGGGGGATTTCCTGTGGTACTTAAACCCATTTGCCAGTGTAAGTTATTAATTGACTTGATGAAGCTTTCCGAAAGAGCTTGTGCCGTGTATAAGGGTATTCCAACCCATTGTCTTAAAGATGCAGATCGCTTGCCGGAACCTGATCAACATGAGAGTGACTTAAAATTCGAAAGTGTTTTGATTAAAAACCGTTGCTATACTTATTTTTATTTGAAATAAATAACCTAAAAATAATTTTGATCATGTAAATTAACGTTTTTTTTTTTGCTTATAGAAATTATGACATCAAGTTAGTAAAACCAATTAACAACCTAAAAACAAAAATCCATTTTTATCAGAATAATTGTAATTTTAAAACCACAAAATGTCTTTAAATTTAATTATCTCCTTATTATCTATTTTGTTAGTTAATGACTAACTAAGACCTTCAATATCCCTAAAAATAAGAAGACAGGAAGACATGTATTTTTGGTACGAAACTTTCATAAGAAATATTTAAAAAAGTACCATCAAACAGCTGATAAACTGTATTCAGGAAAAAAAAAAATGGCGCGAATATAGAAAAAAATGATTGTGAATTGAAAATTGGCACATACTTTCAGTGGTATTTATATAAATTCGAACAGATTTTTGGTAGCAAAGCAAAATATGTGATGTTTTCGTTTTTTAAAACATATTTTGATGATAAATAGCTGCAGCACAAATTGTATCGGATTTTATAAAAGTGTATTTGTGTACTGAAGCTATGGCGATTGTATCGAAAACAGTACAATTGTATCGACTTTTGCAACCCTGCTGCGGCTGTGTTTGGAAATGATTGACATTTGTTATACCTACTGAGGCAATGTACTGTGGAGTGAGAGTGATGGAAAGCATACCAGTGTTTACATGTGTGGGAAAATAGCACATCGTTCAAATTTTAATAAAAAATCAAAGAATATTTGTTTCATATCAGAAAATGTATACCAGGTTTTCATTGGGGTTTAAAAAAAGGATGGGTACAAAAATAATATGACTAAATTTGTCATGTCACCACCATTATTTTCCGCTGTATTGGAAGAAATATTCAAAAAGCTGAACTGGGACGATCGATATGGAATAAATGTTTGGGGAAAACGTTTGAACAATTTAAGATTCGCTGACGACATAGTTCAAATTTCATCTAGTTCCGGACAAATACAAGATATGCTCATAGAATTGACAGACGAATGCAAGAAATTTGGACTTCACATAAACCAATCAAAAACGAAAATAATGGCCAACCATATAAAGACTAATATAATATTAGATAACCAAAATACAGAATATGTCGAAGACTGTATTTATTCAGGTCAAGTTAAGTCATTCATAAACCAAGAAAAAAAAAGAAGTAAATAGACGCATCACCAACAGTTGGAGACAATTTTGGAGTATGAAACAAATATTCGAATCAAATTTAAGTGATGACACACGGAAATACGTATTTGACTCAACTATTTTACCTGTAATGACGTATGGACTACAAACTATTACATTGACCTCAAATTTACTCGAAAAGTTACGGATATGCCAAACCAAGATGGAAAGAAAATTACTCAACCTGAGCAGTATTCAGAGAGTGAGGAACACAGAAATAAGGCGACGAACCGGTATAATAGACGTGGTTGAACGAGCAAAAACACCTAAATGGACATATATCTAGAATACAGGACCAAAGATGGACAAAAATTATAACCAAATGGACATCACCAGAGATCCGAAGATCAGTCGGGCGACAAAAGAAAAGATGGACAGACGATTTACTTAATCATATAAGAAACTGGTACAACGACGCAAAAGACAGGGAGCTATGGGCAGTATTGGGGGAGGCTTTCGCCAGATCATAAACTGTAGACACATTTTCGTTTAAGCTTAGTACGCTGCTCGAGCGAAACTAAATTTTAGCTGTTCTCCATTATTTCTCTCCAAACACTAGCTAAAATCCTCGCTAAATTTTGACACAGAGTGCTTTGTGGATAAGTGTTACAACAAACAGCTGTTCTTTGAAAAATAAGTTTATTTCAACAACTCAATAGCACAACAGAAAAAACAATACGAAGTGTCAAAATTTAGCTTGAGAAAATGTCCCGAACTATTAATGGGAGCGCTAAATTGTGACAGATACATCCAGTACAGTCTGAAATGAAAGTTTGATTTTTTAGCTGAAGCAGCGTACCGCTCGGCTAAATGGATTCGCTTAAATTTAGCTCAGCTAATTTTTGGAGAGAATTTTGAATGGGAGCTAAAATTAAGCTCGAGCAGCGTACTAAGCTTTACCGATTATTTATTCACACTTTGCTCAACTTCTTACTATTACACATAGATTAAAAACCCAATGCTCTAATTTTGTATATTTATTAAATAATTATAATTTGATGTATATGATTTAAAAAAAACATTGTATCGTAGCGTAAGCAAAGAAGATTTTTTTAAAAATAAAAATAATAATAACATTTGTTTCGGTATATGTATTTTGTATACGATATATGTACAGCAATTATGTTTTAATGTCAGTAATAAATAATTAAGTTTTTTTTGTATGATAACTCTAAAGTCTATTCGGTTTTTTTTTACAAGAACATATATATTCGTTCCAATTCTTTTGGGAAATTATTAAAAATGGTATTTAAATTATATTAATTTACAACTTCGTAAGTTTACAACGTTAACGATGACTGGCAAGAGTACGATAACCAAGCAGCCAACAATTGATAACGGTTCTTTGTAGAACAATTTGTAGGGCAATTTTATAAAAAAAGTATTACATTTTGTATGTGCAGATGTAAGGAATTGGAAATGCAAGTTTTGCGATAATCCTTCTTCGGCACCGCTGGAACTCAACGTTAACCAGGAACAACAACCGAGCCAAAATACGGCATCGGGACATTTTTTTTTGAGTTTATTTATTTATTTATTTAAAACTTTAAACTTTAAAACCTTTGGTAACCTGCGAAGCCACATGGCTTATCTGCAGGAGATTATTCGTTAGTTTTTTTGTTTTTAATATAAACCCAATCATCAAAATGAATTTTTTTTGGTTTATTGATTTAAAACTGAACTATTATGAAAGAAAATTAATAAATTTATGAAAAAGATTGATATTGAATTGCATTTAAATAAGATTCTACTTAAGTGTTTCCTAAATATATACTATTAGAAACAAAATCATGATCTGTAGACAGGCCAGTGCACACAGGGACCCTCTGAGCTTGTTACGAAGATCATTTATATGAGCATCCCATAGGAAATGGTTATCGATAGTGATGCCTAGATATTTGTTTGTATCGACAACCTCAATGTCTTCGGAATCAGATGTAATGGGACATCCAAAAGTCTTTAGTACGACTGGTGGCGCTGGGTGCTGTGGACTTCGGATATGCATAAGTTTTGTTTTTGATGCATTGATTACCATCCCATTGTCATGGCACCACTTGCCTACTTCCCAAAACTCATCCTGCATCAACCTTGCTGCTTCTTCCACAGATTGATGGCAGACAACGACCGCTGTGTCATCTGCATAGGTAAACGGGAAGCTCCTCTTCAAACATCTTAGCATTTCATTTGTATACAGAATGAACAGAAGTGGACCAAGCTTTGATCCTTGTGGGACCCCATACTGCACCTTTTGTTCACTGCTACAACAATCCTTGATTTTTACGCGAAAGGTCAGTGCTTCTTGGTAATCAGTTAACCAGTATGTTAATTTTCCCCTAATTCCGGCTTTTTGAACAGCTTCCAGTGTATCAAAAGCTTTGCTAAAGCAAGAAATAGAACTAACTAACTCGTGATGTCGCTTATTTAAGCTGGTATAAACCAAGTTTGCAAAGTCTCCAAGTAGTTGGTTAGTGCTTCTACCTTTTTGAAAGCCATATTACTTTTTGCAATTCATGCTTTCGGATGAAATCCTGAATTCGATCTGTAACTATTTGCTCCATAATCTTCTCGATGCTTGGCAAGATCGCAATTGGACAGTAGTTCGTTAACTGGATTTTACTTCCTCCTTTGTATATTGGACGAACAACTGATTCTTTAAGTTGTATGGGTACTGTTGACTTATCGAAGCTAAGATATATCAGCTTTGTTAAAATGGGAGCAAAAATATCTATATTCGATTTCAGATCTATCGTTCTGATACCATCTGCTCCAGGAGCCTTTTGAACATTTAGGCGATGTAATAAGCTTTCTATCTCCGAGCATTCAATATCTCCAAAATATATACAGCCGTATTTATTAGATTTTCTTAGGCGGGGTCTCAGAGGTTGCCTAGTTAGGCATGTCTAAATATTTAAGTTGCCTCTAGGCAACGTTGCTTAAATTCTTATCTATAATCAATTTTCCATTGCTGCCTAACTAGGCGAAGGTTATGTCAAAAGAAGTAGTAGAATTTACATATCTAGTATAAAAAATTAAGATTCTTGTACTTTGTTTCCATCAGATTTTCTTTCTTTTTTGGGTTTGACAGCATATGTTATTTGTAAACAAATATCTTAAAGGAAAAACATGGAGCTCTCAAACAAAAGAAAAATATCCGAAAAATGGGATTCTACAGATAAGGAAATAATATATATGTCTTAAAAATACTGTGATAACTACAAAGGGGTGGCTTTTTATTTGCAGATACTTCTTCAACATCTAATAGAGGAACAAATTTCAATAGTTGAAGACAAGAGAGTTTTGTATATATATTTTTGGCTAGTTGGCACGTATGAATTTATAAAATTCTCTACACTTAAATCATTCACAAATGAAATGTAGCATAAGTCCATTCTTATTAAATTATTTTCACTTTATTGCAAATCACCACACAAAATCTCAAAATAAATTTCCAGATTGAAATTCTCATAAACGTCAAAATGAAAATGAAATGAAAATTCCTTAGGCAGGCTCTAGACAGGGTTCGATCGCGCTTAAGTTAGGCGGCCTTTAGGCAACGTTACCTAAATGTGAAAATCGATTATAAATACCGATTTTGCACAAAAATGCTTTTATAAATACAGCAGATAGAGTCTCGAAGTATAGCACTATTATGTTTTGATGTTGTTAGGCTGCAGTGATGAATGAGGGAGACTGCCTGCTGCGAAAAAAAAGGTCTTCAAATTCATCTGCTAACGCTGCTGTGTTCATACTCCATGAAAAGTTTTTTCGAATAGTGTCATCCAAATTCGTCTTCTTTCGTCCTAAAATTTCGTTTATTAACGCCCACGTTTTCTTCGGATCGCATCTTGTTTGCTCAAATTTTTCTTTGTAGAAATGATCCTTGGTTCTAGAAATTTGTTTGTTCACCCGGTTGCGCAGCTTTTTGTATTCAGTCTCATATGTCACATTGCTACGGTTGCTCTTCCATCTGCGATATAGTACATCACGTTCCTAGCATAACTTAACGATGTCCCTTGTGATCCACGCAGCACTTTTTCTGTCATTGTTTTCCTTACAAAGAAATTTTAAGTTTGAGTAAATTTCATTCATTTTGTTCATTAATGCGTTAAAAAGTGTTTCGGGCTCTTTTTCTTCAATTATTGGGGCCCAATTCTCAGTCAAAGCGCACAAATGCATCAACCATCCAGATGTAGCTCAGTGCATTTCAGTCGTAGTTTTATACAATCCACTACCAGTTCGGTGAAAGCGCATAAGAAATTACAATTATTACATCAGGAAGAGGAAATATAGCACAGGCAGTGTAGCAGTAAAATGTATCGAAAGAGAAAGAACCAAAAGAAAAAAACATATGAGAGGCTACAATCCGCTATGCGGATCGTTGAATACCCTATCCCATCCCATCCTCTAAATTGATATCCTCAAAATATAGGCCTTATGGCGATGAAATACAGAAAATGACATTGTCACAATATATTGCTCAGACAGTTTCTCAAAATCTTGTGTGGTTCGACAAAAAACAACGTATTTCTATTGCTAATGCCTTGGGTTGGGGTATACAAATGGTTTTTTTAAGAAAACGCCCCCAAAATGTGGACGTAGGTGAAAATGATCTATTGACAAAATGTTTATATTACCATTGCGGAAGTATTTGCATCAAAATTTTGTTCGAAAGTTTTAAAATTTGGACAAAAAGGGTTTTTTACTAAAAACGCCCCCAAAAAGTGGGCGTGGCAAAAAACTTTGTATGAACGAAATATAGATATTAGGATTGTCTAAATATGCTACTCAGACACTTTTTTGAAATTCCTTACGGTTTGGCCAAAAAATAAGTTTTCCCAAAAAGGGGGCGTGGCAGTGGGCGGATTTCAAAAATTTTTACACTTGTTCTGGTGGCACGGACGAGGACCCTATATACCAAATTTCATTATCCTAGCTCAAAATTTAAGGCCCAAAAACCGCAGACGAACAGACAGACGGACGGACGGACAGACAGACATGGCTAATTCGACTCAGCTATCGATTCTGAGTCGATCCATATACTTTGAGGTATATGTAGCAAAATTATTTCTCTATGTTACAAACTAAGTATCAAAACTAATATACCCCCCCTATATAAAGATTCCCCTTCACTGGAATAAAGAGAGGCTGGCTGCCGGGTGCACAAATTATTGTACATAGATGAGTAAAAAAGTAGTTAGTCGTTAGTGAACCGTCGGTATGTTAAGTCGTTCTTGTCCTAAGTCTAAATAAAGTTTTATATATATATTATTACGATTTGTTGTGTTTCATTTAAAAACATCCTGTTACAAATTCAGAAGTGGGATAATACTCACAAAATAAAGTGAAAAAGAAAAAATAATAATAACACAAAAGAAAGATCCCTCGCGAGTGCGCATTGCATTGTACCCACAAAGTGATATATATATATATATGTGGTAGTCACTTTGCTACAACCATCGCTATAGAGCGTTAGAGAGAAAGAGAGAAGTAAATAGTTCTATTGTAAAGCCTTACAAAAGAACAAAGTAAGCGGTCATGCGACACAGTCGTTAGCAAGTCGTCGTCGTCAGTTGTAGTCAGTTGAATCAGTTGCCCCTTAATATTTTACTTAATGAATTAAACCTTTTTATTTTATATTATTAATAAATTGAATTATCAACGGATTTTCAAATCGTTTTATTTAGTTCGGACTTCCTACATTTGGGGGCTCAACCATTCGTGCGTGATTCACATCTCTTACGTTTTACTGCAAAGTATGTGGACTACCCTTACTGTCGAACAATTAAAATCCGAGCTTTTAAAATTAGGTCTTGATACCGGTGGCCTAAAGGCGCAATTAATGGAAAGAATTGAAAACCATTATAAAAGTCAAGAAATATTTGATTCTGCAGAGGAAAACCGTTCTACTGCTCAGACTAGTGATAACGGGAAGAACATGAGTCGTCCGGAAATATCGGTTAAAGACATTGAAAATTTTATAACAGAATTTAGTGGTGAAGGTATAACAAAAGTTAAGTGGTGGTTCGAAGAATTTGAAGAAATTGCCAACCTCATGCAATGGACTGACGTGGAAAAATTAGTTTACGCGCGAAAACGCTTAACGGGTTCCGCTAATATATTTATTAAATCAAACAAATGCAGTACATACTCGGTATTAAAAAAGTTGTTGTTTGACGAATTTGAAGAGAAGCTGTGCGCGGCGGATATTTACTTCAAATTACAGAACAGGATGAAAAGACAAAATGAAAGCTACCGTGAATATCTACTTAATATGAAAGAAATCGCTCAAGATGTAGTTGATGAAAGGTCATTGATTAAGTTGATAATAAATGGCATTCCGGATAGAGAAGAAAACAAAATTGTTTTATATAGTGCTACATGTTTAAGTGATTTAAAACAAAAACTTGCAATATACGAAGAAATTAAAGAAAAAGTTAAAAGAAAAGTCAGTGATTACAACAAGCAGAGCAAGCGAGAAGACAATTTCGGGAAGAAGAAACAATTCGAAAGAAAAGAACATTGCTATAACTGCGGGAGTGTTGAACATAAAAAATCGAACTGCAATATGGGTACCAAGTGCTTTGCATGCAATGAGTACGGGCATCATAGCAAAGAGTATAAAAATAAACCCACAACAAGCAAGAAAGGGATAAACGTAGTGTACAGATCAAAAATGTGCAAACACATCCAAATAAATCAGTTATCATGTAATGCATTAATCGATACAGGCAGCGACTACACTTTAGTTACCAAGAACTTGTTTGACAAATTGCCGAACGTAAGTTTGACGAAGACAGCACTACAATTCAACGGTTTCGGTTTTGGTAAATCGTCATCACTCGGTTCATTTAAAGCGTGTTTCAAGATAGACAACTGTGTGTTGTACAGTACCTGCCACGTAGTCCAAAACAATGTTATTCCCTTTCAATGCATTGTCGGTAGCGATGTAATCGAGTTGGCCGAAGTTGTAATTAAAGAAGACGGTATACATTTTAAAGACACTTTATGTGATAGTTCTTCGGAAAACAATATACTATTTATTAATCCGTCTGATAACGATATTGACGTACCTCCATCATATAAACAAAAGGTGTCAAAAATGATTAATAATTATAATCCGGTCAAAGATGTAAAGTGTGCCATTTCAATGTCAATCATATTGAAGGACGAAACACCGATTTACAGCTCTCCGCGCAGACTTCCTTTCAGCGAGCAAAAAATTGTTAAAGACCAAGTACAACAGTGGCTAAAAGATGGTGTAGTGCAAATTTCAAATTCGCCGTTCGCAAGTCGGGTAGTAGTTGTTAAAAAGAAGGACGGATCACCTCGTGTATGCATAGACTACCGAAAAATTAACGAACGAATGATACGCGATCGATTTCCTATGCCGGTTATAGAAGAAATTTTGGACAATTTACAAGGTGCATATGTTTTTTCTACGCTCGATTTACGAAACGGATTTTTTCACGTATCAGTCGATAAAGACAGTCGCAAATATACATCCTTTGTGACCAAGGAAGGACAGTTTGAGTTCTGTCGAACTCCATTTGGATTAGCTAATTCGCCGAGTGTTTTTACGCGATTTATCCAAAACGTTTTCCGCGAATTGATTAATAAAAATATAATTCTCTGTTATATGGATGACATTATAATACCGTCGGCGGATGAAGAGGACAATCTGCAGAGACTTGAGATTGTGCTAAAAGTTGCTGAAAAAAATGGTTTATTAGTTAAGTGGAGTAAGTGTCATTTCTTGCAACGCAGAGTCGAATTCCTGGGACATGTCATTGAAGCAGGAACTGTTCGGCCATCTGAACGAAAAGTAGCAGCGGTAAAACATTTTCCTGACCTGAAGAGTATCCTGGACATACAATCATTCCTAGGGTTGACGGGGTACTTCCGTAAATTCGTCAAGGACTATGCGATCATTACCAAACCATTGACAGATCTGTTGAAAAAGGGCGCAACTTTTCAATTCCAACGAGAAGAGCGAGCTGCGATGGAAAAATTGAAGGCAGCGCTAATAAACGGTCCGGTGTTGAATATATACCAACATGGTGCACGTACAGAAATCCATACAGACGCAAGCAAAGTGGGGTGTTCTGCGGTGATGCTTCAAGAATTCTCAGGTGCTCTACATCCAGTTTATTATATGAGCCACAAGAATAGTCCAGCTGAGCAAAAACTACATAGTTATGTCTTGGAAGTATTTGCTGTGTACCTAGCCTTGAGAAAACTGCGAACATACCTGCTTGGATTTAAGTTTAAAGTCATCACGGATTGCGCAGCTTTTCAACAGACAGTCAAAAAGGAGGACTTGCCTGCAGCTGTTTCGAGGTGGGTCATGAGTATGCAAGACTTCGACTTTGATGTAGAACATCGAAAGGGCACCTCCATGAGACATGTGGACGCAATAAGCAGATATCCAGCTGTCTATTACATCGGTAATGAGTTGCTTATAAGAATAAGAAAAGCACAAGCTAATGATGACTACATATCCGCGGTTAAAGAGGTACTCAAGAAGAAACCATTTGAAAACTTCGTCGTTAAAAGTGAGGTACTGTTAAAAAACGTGGATGACGAGGATCGGATAGTGGTTCCTAAAGCGATGGAAACAGAGATCATCAAGTCGAAGCATGAAGATGGTCACTTTGGTGTGCAAAAAACCATGCATCTAGTATCTCAAGATTTCTTTATTCAACATCTGAAGGTGAAGGTGGAAAAATGTGTAAACAACTGTGTCAGGTGCATTCTAGGAAGCAGGAAAAATACCAAAAAGGAAGGGCTTCTACAGCCAATTTGCAAAGATGATCAGCCACTGCAAACGTTTCACGTGGATCATATGGGACCAATGGACCCAACTGCGAAACAATACAAATACATATTTGCGGTGGTAGACGGATTTTCGAAATATGTCTGGGTATTTCCAACGAAAACATTGAGTGCTAATGAGGTTATTCGGTGCTTAAAGGATCTGGAATCATTCGTGGGCAACCCAAGGAGAATCATATGTGACAGAGGATCGGCGTTTACATCAGACGACTTTGGAAGCTATTGTGAAGAAAGAAACATCGAAAGAAGCCTTACAACAACGGGCGTCCCTCGTGGAAACGGCCAAATCGAGAGGATCAACAGAATCATCGTCGAATCTCTGAAAAAGTTGTCGTCAAACTTTCCAGAGAAATGGTTTAAGTACACTCGTCGGGTTCAAATGGCTATAAACAACAGTCTTCAGCGAGCAGTCGGTCGAACACCATTCGAAGTTCTTTTTGGGGTTAAGATGAGGCAGAAAGATGACATTGAAGTATGCAATTTAATAAGCGAAGAATTGGTAGCAGCGTTTGAAGACAGTCGTGAGGATCTTCGAGCAGATGTAAGACAACAAATCGAAAAAATTCAAGCCGAAAATAGAAAATGTTTTAACAAAAATCGCAGAGTGGCTAGAAAGTATGATGTTGGGGACTGGGTTGCAATAAAGAGAACTCAGTTTTCAACGAAAAAGTTGTCATCAGAATTCCTAGGTCCGTATGAAATTGTTCGTGTATGTAGATCTGATAGATATACTGTCAGAAAGATTTCACCAAGTGCAGAAGGACCTCAGCAGACTTCTACAGCAGCAGAATTTATGAAGCCGTGGGCATCAACATCAATAAACGAAACAATTTCATCGTCATCCGAGGCGGATGACTAGCAGGATGCCCGAGTGTGGTAGTCACTTTGCTACAACCATCGCTATAGAGCGTTAGAGAGAAAGAGAGAAGTAAATAGTTCTATTGTAAAGCCTTACAAAAGAACAAAGTAAGCGGTCATGCGACACAGTCGTTAGCAAGTCGTCGTCGTCAGTTGTAGTCAGTTGAATCAGTTGCCCCTTAATATTTTACTTAATGAATTAAACCTTTTTATTTTATATTATTAATAAATTGAATTATCAACGGATTTTCAAATCGTTTTATTTAGTTCGGACTTCCTACATATATATATATATATGTCTGGCTTTCGGGAGTGAGTAATACACAACGCCACAACGAGGAAAAAACGATCGTTGGCGTGTGTATACTACTGTGTACAAACGAAAAAATAAATAGAAACAAAAGAAAAGTGGAAAAACAAAGGAACGGAAAACATATACATGATGGCAGATATTGATTTTTTCAATAAATATACTGTCCCGCAGTTGAAATCATGGTTGAGTGCGTTGGGGTTGAAAACAAATGGAAACAAAGCGGAGTTGATATTGAGGCTCATGGAAGTTCCAGTGCAGCTGCGAGGTGACTCTGAATCACTCACCAACACAAATGAAGACGGCGGAGAGAACAATGATGGAACAGAAAACGACAGCGACGCTGACAACGACGATGATGATTATGATGATGTACAAAAGAAGACGACAAATGAAGCTGAAACAAACGAGAGTGAGAATGAGAAGAAAAAGAGAGTGTATGACAAACGAATGGCGAAAGAAATTGAGCAATTGAAGAGACAAATGGAGCTGAAGGAACGCGATAATGAAGTGCTAAGGAGGGAGAACGAGTTGTTAAAGCAGAGGAGCGAAAATAAACAGACGAAAGATTTGGGTCACATTAAAGAACTCGTTAGCAGTTTTGGAGGCACTGGCGATTCGTTCGAGCATTTTGAAATGCAACTTAAAAATGTTCGCATCGCATACAAGCTGAGTGATAGTGATATGAGGGTGCTTGTGTCTCTTAGACTAAAGGAGAAAGCGCTCAAATGGTTTCATTCGAGGAGTGATGTCACAACAGTGGCAGTTAACAAGCTAATGCTGGAGATGGGACAGATTTTCGATGATCGTTCATCAAAATTACAAATCAAAAGAGTGTTTGAGATGAGGAAGTGGATGCAGGGTGAGACGTTCCAAGAATACTTCCAGGAAAAGTTAATCCTTGGTAGTCGGCTACAGATGGAGGAAGATGAAATGGTCGAACACATCATTGAGGGGATACCGAACGACAGATTAGCATCGAGTGCGAGGTTGCAATGCTTCACAAAGAAGACGCAGCTGTTGGAGGCTTTCAAGTCTATAAGGTGCCCAGCCAAGCCGAAAATAATGTCGACAGCAGCATCAACATCACGACAGGCGTCAACGAGTGTCACTGAGAAACAAATCCGTTGCTTCAATTGCAACTCACTCGGGCATATGGCGAACGAGTGCAGGAAGGAGAAGAGGAAGCCAGGTTTGTGTCACGTGTGTTCTGAGATGGGGCACTTGGCTGCTCAATGTCCAAAGAGGAAGAAGACGCCAGCAATCGGGTACATTGATTCCGATTCCGAGGAGGAGTATGTAAGAAATTTAACTTTTGTTTTTTTTGATAGTAAAATTAATATAAACTTATCATTAGACTCACTATTAGACACCGGCAGCCCAGTCAGCATTATTAAAATAAGTTATGTAAATGTATTCAAAGACAAAAATGAATTCCATTTCAATAAGTTTTCAAGTTTTACTTCCTACTGTGGAATAAATAAAAGCCCACTGTCCATAATTGGACAAATTAATGTGAATGTTCTATTTAATAATGAAAGTATAGAAATTGAATTGTTAATAGTATCGGATGACACGATGCAATATCCTGTTATTCTAGGACGGGATTTTCTAAAGAAAGCGAAATTAAAACTGCAAAAGATAGTAGAAAGAAGCGATGAAGTGACAGATGAAATGTTTAAGAAAGAATGTGAAAGGTTTGCAAAAATTGAAATGACTAAAAATGAATCAAATGTAAAGAATAATTTCAATATTGAATTAGTTAGTTTAATTGAAGAAGAAATTATTTTAAATAATAATGAACTGTCATATGACACAAAAGAGGAATTCCTTAGGATCATTCAGAAATACTATTTGTACTGTTCTCGCCCCGAAGTGCCTGAGGTTAAGTATGAAATGACACTTAGATTGAATGATGAAAAGCCTTTCCATTATCCTCCAAGGAGAATGTCCTATTATGAAAAAGAACAGGTACAAGTTATTTTGGATGACCTTACTGAACAAGGAGTGATAAGGGAAAGTAGGTCGGAATTTTCGTCACCAGTAGTGTTAGTGAAGAAAAAGACAGGAGACATAAGGCTGTGTGTGGATTACCGCAGTTTAAATAAAGTTACAAAGAGAGACAATTATCCCATCCCACTTATGGATGATTTGCTAGATAGGTTAGTCGATAAAAAGATTTTCACTTTGATGGACTTAAAGAGTGCGTTTCATCATATCCAGGTAAGCGAGGAGTCAATAAAATATACTGCTTTTGTGACTCCAATGGGGCAGTATGAATATCTGAAGATGCCATTTGGATTGAGAAACGCACCCTGTGAATTCCAAAGATATATAAATAGAGTGTTTGAAGATTTGATCAGAAAAGGAAAAGTTACCATTTACATAGATGACATAATGATAGCCACAGAAACGGAAGAGGAGCATTTAGAAGTGATAAAAGAAGTTTTCGAAAGATTGGTGAAAAATAGATTACAATTAAGATTAGAAAAGTGTCAGTTTATGGTATCATAGATACGGTATCTAGGATATTATATAACAAATGAGGGTATCAGACCAGATGAAAAAGGAGTGGAATCCATAAAGAACTTTCCAATTCCACAGAATGTAAAAGCAGTTCATAGCTTTTTGGGGTTATGCTCATATTTTAGAAGATTTATTAAAGATTTTTCGTTAATAGCGCAGCCACTATATATTCTGCTTCGGAAAGATGCTGTTTTCAAGTTTGGTAAAGAAGAACTTGATCGCTTTGAAGAATTAAAGAAAAAAATGAGTGAGTCCCCAGTGTTAGCATTATTTAATCCAAAGGATGAAACTGAGTTGCATTGCGATGCAAGCTCGTTAGGGTTTGGTGCAATATTATTGCAAAAGAAAGGAGATGGAAAGTTCCATCCTATATTTTACTTTTCCAAACGAACTACAGAGGACGAGTCGAAGTACCATAGTTTCGAACTCGAAATTTTGGCGATCATCTTGAGGAGATTCAGGGTTTATCTTCATGGGTATAGATTCAAGATAGCTACAGATTGTAATTCTTTGACTCTGACACTTAACAAAAAAAAGGTGAATCCCAGAATTGCAAGATGGGCTCTTGAATTGCAAAATTTCGATTACACATTAGAACATCGGAATGGTTCAAAAATGCAACATGTTGATGCATTAAGCCGGATTCAGAATATTTTGGTCCTTGAAGAGAATAATTTGAACAAAACCTGTCAATCCAACAAAATAATGATGAAACTGTAAAAAAGATCAGACGAGGGCTTGAAAAAAGAGAGAACAAATTGTATGAGATGAGAAATGGTTTAGTGTATAGAAAGATAGGAAAAGAAATTCTGTTCTATGTACCAGAAGCTATGGAAACAAATGTGATGAGGTTGTACCATGACGAAATGGGTCACGTTGGTCGAGATAAGGTCTTGAGTAGTATACTCACAACTTATTGGTTCCCTAAAATGGGTCAGAAGATCAAAGATCATATAGCAAATTGTCTGAAATGCATAACGTTTTCGCCCAAATTTGGAAAACACGAAGGGTTGCTTCACAGCATACCAAAAGGAAACGTTCCTTTCGAAACGATTCATATTGACCATTTTGGTCCGGTATCACTTAAGAGTGGAAAAAAGAAATATGTATTCCTTGTAATTGATGCGTTTACCAAATTCGTGCGATTGTATGCAGTAAAGACAACGAATACAAGAGAGGCTGTTGCGTGTCTGAAGGGTTATTTTAATTCCTACAGTCGTCCTAGGGTCATTGTCTCTGATCGTGGCAGTGCGTTCACATCTGAGGAGTTTAGACAATTCTTAAACGAAAATAACGTTACGCATATAAAAATTGCAACAGGTTCTCCCCAAGCAAACGGGCAGGTGGAGAGGGTGAATAGAAGTCTTGCTCCGATGATTGCAAAATTGACTAGTGCAGGTACAGTGTTGTCATTGGATGGGGTATTACCAACCATTGAGTTCTCAATGAATAATACATTTCACAAAAGTATAGGAACAGCTCCTAGTAAATTATTATTTGGTGTTATGCAAAAGGGAATAGTTATTGATTTCTTAAAGGAGGGTTTAGATAGTAAAAATGAATTAGAAAATGAGAGAGATTTAAATAAAATGAGAGAAAGTGCCAGACAAGTGATAGAAAAAGGACAGAAATATAATGAGAGGATAAAGAATAAAAATAGGGTTCATAAAGAATATAAGGAGGGAGATTATGTTGTAGTGAAAAATTTTATATCAAATCCTGGTGCATGTAAGAAGATCGCTCCTAAGTTCAAGGGTCCATACAAGGTGACAAAAGTGTTGTCGAATGATAGGTACCTGTTGAAGGATGTTGAGGGTTTTCAACTAACCCAGATTCCGTATGAAGGTGTTTGGGAAGCGGCTAATATCAAACCATGGATAGATTATAGTATTAAAACCAGGCGTAAATCGGGGCGATTACAATGTCAGGATCGCCGAGTTGTAGCAGTAAAATGTAACGAAAGAGAAAGAACCAAAAGAAAAAAAGATTCCCCTTCACTGGAATAAAGAGAGGCTGGCTGCCGGGTGCACAAATTATTGTACATAGATGAGTAAAAAAGTAGTTAGTCGTTAGTGAACCGTCGGTATGTTAAGTCGTTCTTGTCCTAAGTCTAAATAAAGTTTTATATATATATTATTACGATTTGTTGTGTTTCACTTAAAAACATCCTGTTACAGCAGCAAGAAATTCTTCAGCAAAAGCAGGCATTATTCGAACAGTTTAGTAATGACGAACTTGAGGAACAAGTAACCAATGTGCCGACTATTAAATATCTTCCGCTAAAAAATGTTGCACAGACGATAGCGACAACAAGTACCAGCCATTTCCAAAATATTCCATCGCATGGGGTAGATACGAAACAGCCGTTTTTAAATATATCTAATGCAAGAGCTCCACAAAATCTCCCCTCTAATGAGACAATGATTATGCATCAAACCATGCAGCCAACGGCAAGCCAAATTGCTACGCGTCATGCTATAAAAAGAGGTTTGCCTTATTTTACAGGATTAGCCGGAGATTGGAGTTTTTATTAGCAGTTCTCACCAGACAACTTTGGCATGCGGGTTCTCTGACGTAGATAATCTGGATCGATTACGGCATTGTGTGAGTGGGCATTGTCTGAGTGATGGCCAGTTGAATATGCCGTCATGTGTACCACAGATCATCGATAGTCTCAGATTTATGTTCGGAAGACCTGAATTGATAATGGAGTATCACATTGAAAAGATTCGCAAAACACCATCACCGAAAATGGAAGAGCTAAATACAGTAGTTGGTGAGTTAGTGGATAAATTGCCTCGGGTTATAAAGATGAATTGGGCAGCGCACAGACGTGTGGCACAAAGTCCCAATAGTCTGAGCACTTGCTACCGTTTGAAGGAAAAAATGAGGTTATGAATATTCATTATCAGGACAACGAAAGCCAACCATCTACCTCGAGAGCTATTGTTATTAACGACAAAATCTGCATAATTTGTAAAAAATATTGAAAGACTGTTGTATGCTGTAGCAAGTTCCTTGAAATGAAATTGTACGATCGCTGGGAGGCAGTTAGGAACAACAAAATTTGTCACCAAGGTCTTAGTAAACATACATTTAAATGTTCATCGCCGGTTATCTGCAAGAAAAATAATTGCGAGAAAAACACGAGCACTTTAGGGGACTGGCTGAATGACGTTGATGGATGAATGGAAATTATCATTCATAACTCCGATTCATAAATCCGGACATAAACATAAGGTAGAAAATTATCGTGGTATATCCAAATTATCTGCTATACCAAAACTGTTTGAATTCTTAGTTAAAGAAAAATTATATTTTCATTTAAATGAACATATCTCCCCATTTCAACATGGGTTCATGCGTGGTAAATCTACAACAACGAATCTTGTTTTGTTTACCAAATATATTTTTAATTCTTTCGAAGCTGGTTTACAAGTAGATACAATCTATACTGATTTTACTAAAGCATTATTTTGATACTGTTTGCCAACAAATTTTAATTCAAAAAATAAATTCTTTTGGAATTCATTCCCAACTTTTAAAATGGATCTGAAGTTATTTGAGGAATAGAAAGCAGATTGTTAAAATATCAAATGTCATGTCCAGAACCATCTCTGCGACTTCAGGAGTTCCTCAAGGTAGCCATTTGGGCCCACTGTTTTTTATCTTGTTTATTAAAGAAATTCCATCTTTACTTCGTTATACTAAATGTCTTATGTTTGCTGATGACTTCAAAATGTATACTCGTATAACCAATAAAAATGATTGTCTTAATGGTCAAATCCCTCGAATTGAATATAAAAAAAATGCCATATTTTCACGGCTTCGCATATGTCGACACCTATTCTTCACAACTACTTAATTCGTGAAAACGACTTAAGTAGACAATGTGAAGTAAGAGATCTAGGAGTTATATTTGATACTAGATTAACATTTTCCACTCACATTGAATACATTGTAGCAAGAGCAAATTCAATGCTTGGGTTTCTAAGAAGAAGTTGCAAAGATTTTTCAAATCCCTACACTATAAAATCAGTTTACATGTCCCTAGTTCGTCCTATTTTAGAGTATGCTTCCATTATTTGGGAACTAAACTATGAAAATGCTAAAACTCGTATTAAAAAGGTTCAAAAATCGTTTACTAAATTTTTAGTAAAACAATTGCATTGGAACCTAAATGTATTGCCGTCTTATAATACTAGATGTGCGCTTATCGGTTTAGTTACTCTTCTAAAGCGACGTAATGTTCATTGTGTAATGTTTGTATATGATGTTTTCTCATATCGTGTTAAATGTTCTGAACTTTTTGAATTATTTTTTATATATGCACCAGAAAGACATATTCGAGTAAGAAATTTGCTATATACACCTAGGCACATTTATAATTATGGTGCAAATGAACCAATTACCCGATGTGTTAAGATGTTCAACTTATTTTATTCTAATAATTGTGATTTAAGTCTTAATAGAGTGGAATTTAAAAAAATGCTGTTATATAATATAAGATGAAAAATAATTATTAGAATACATAAATATTATCATGTATTTGTAAACTGTAAGAGTGTTAAAACTCGGAAGATGAAATAAATAAATAAATAACAAAGTAAGTCTACGAGGCATGTGGGAGGCGTAATCAACAGAGGATCGGTTGCAAAGCCACCCCCTGAAAGAGTGCCACTCAGTTGACTCTATAGCGAAACTAAAAGCAATCCAACTTTTTCATGAGGTGCTGGGAGTGTCGAGGCACCCGTGCTGACGGCTGTATGGCCAGTAAGTGGCTAATAGTAACTGATCGCAAACGGTCTCTCTCGGGGGACCTCTCCCGAATTTTGACTCCGCCGAGGTCGTGAAGGTACTTCCTTAGCGAGTGCGTAGCTAAGGTAACCGGCGCCTGGAATGGCTTGAAGCGCACCCTTATCCAAGCTAAGGACATCCCAAGCCCGCAATTGGTTACACAATATGAAGATAGAGAGACGAAGGTTCCTTCAATGTCTTAAACTCCACAACCCGGTGGTTCCAATGGATGACTGGTCAGTCATCAAGGAAGACGAACCCCACAAAAACACGATGTCTCTCCTGCTATTGTTATATAGCGACTGCCTGGTGGCTCTCGAGAAAGCAGATTTCAAAGTTAGGTTTGGTATAAGGCATGCCAAGCTTTAGATATTCCCCTCATCTGGTCCTGAAGATGATGTGGAGATTGTCAAACCGACAAACTGTTGGAGGACCTAATGATCGGGGAAAAACCCATCAAAGGAAAATGTTGAAAGTCATTCAGATTAACCTGAGGCAACCAAGGTGTGCCTTCGGTAATCTGATGGTTTCCCTAAGGGAGGAAAACTTAAACATCGGCATTATCTAGGAGCCGTGGGTGAGAGACTAGTCCATAAAGGACTCCAATACAACCTGTTTTACAAACAGCAGGATACTGGTAAGTCTAGAACATGCATACTCGCTAAGAAACATATTGAAGCTTTTAATGTCCCAACCTTAGCTCAGACGACCTAAGATTGGTCAAACTAGAAAGTTAGACCAAATCCACTTACGTGAGGTGCAGAAACTCATAGCCACAACAACCAAAGCGGATAATATGCTGATGGGCTGCGACGCCAACGCAAGGCATACGCTATGGGTTCAGAAGACAATGAAAGAGGTGAGTCACTTTTTGATTTTCTTTAAGGGCACGACCCCAACATTCGTCTTTTTGAGCACGGAAACACACAGGGGATGGAGAGAAAACAAATAATGATAGCTTTAGGATTGATAACTGGAGAGTTTCCAATCTGAAGTCACTCTTAGACTACAGATGGATCCTCTATGACTTGTGTCTCGAGGCCGAGACCAGTCAACCATTTAGAAACATCAAGAGAGTTGATGGACCAAGTTTGGCCAAGTCCTTCGTACAAAACTAAAAACCACTCAACTGGAGGCAAAAGTGCAGACTTTTGAGAATGCGATGAAAATTGCATACAAAGTCTCGTGTCCAGTTAAGCGAAGCAAAAAATCACTTCCCCCGTGGTGGAATGAAGATTTCTAAAATCTCAGACTTATGACCTGATCGATCTTCAATATTTACCACAAACACAATTTCTGGCAGCCTTATAAGGACTGTTTAAAGCTGTATAATAAAGCCTTAAAAACATCCAAAAAGGAGGCCTGGATGGATTATTGCCATTCTATTGAAACCCTCAAGGACTCCGCTAAGCAAAATTGTGTCTAAGGAACACTCCAGCCGTTCTTTGCACTCCAGCCGTTGCCTTCTATGCTTGTAGCAAATCCTTTGGAAAGAAGTGGGGACTTTAACTAAAGATGACCTTGTGGATGTACACAGCAGTAGAACGTCGAATTCTCACATAGGCTACAACCTTACAAAACTAAAAAGGCTGCAAAGAACAGTCAGTATTGTTAGAAACTGCATTCGCTACATCAGCAGATATTAATGAACGCAACCATCCACATCACTTCAGGAAACACGCCCATCAGGTAAACGTATCTTCTTCCTATTTCATCCAAAATCCGAATGTCTCTTTCAAGTTATTTTGTATTCTCCTTTTCTTCATCTCTAAAAAAGTTTTAAAACGTGTTGCCACATTTTTCTTGTTTGTTTTGGAAATCCGAATTTTTAGGTTGCCATCAATAAGTATAGGCACCACGGGCGCGGTAAGGTCAGCGGCATCGGATGCCCTTACTGTGCTATTCATCTCTTGCCTCTCGACCTACGCATTAAAGATACCGCTTTATGCAGCTCAGTAAGACTCAAGGAGTCAGGATGCTTGTCAGCAACCATAAAAGCGCTGCATGAGAAGTTGCAATGGTACCAACTTCGTTGGTATTAAGAAAGAACTTCTGAATGTTGTCGACCTTTTCGATGTGGATGCGGTCCAAAGGGAGTTATCTGGTTTCGGAATAGAGTGGATTTTCAACAGTCCAGCGGACCCGAGTGCTGGTGGCGTATGGGAAAGGTTGGTGCAGAGCGTCAAACGATCGCTTAATGCAACGTTGGTTAGCAAAGTGCCCAAAGAAGATACATTGCGAAGTGTACTACTAGAAGCAGCCAACATTGTTAATAGTCGACCATTGACACATGTTCCTGTAGATCCTCTTGATCAAGAACCATTGACGCCAAATCACTTCCTCTTGGGTGAAATTAACTCTACGCAGATTCCGGGTCCTATAAACGAAAGACTTCTATGCCTAAGAAAGCAGTGGATCATAGCCCAGCAGTTGAAAAACCATTTTTATAAAAGATGGATAGCAGAATATCTACCAGTGCTGACACGGAGATGCAAGTGTTTCGAGAAGGTGCCGCCGTTAAAGAAAGGTGACTTGGTGATCGTTTGCGACTCTGATTTACCAAGGAGCAGATGGCAAAGGGGTAAGGTAATCAACGTTTATGAAGGCAGAGATGGACAAGTTAGGTCCGCTGATATACAAACGTCAACCGGTCAACTCAGACGTCCTGCAAACAAACTGGCCGTTTTGGATATTGCTGTGAATCTGGGGAATTCACGGGTGGGGGAATGTCAGCAACCATAAAAGCGCTGCATGAGAAGTTGCAACGAAACGCACCCATTTATTATTTTGCTTTGAACTGTTTCTTTACATTCTTTTCCTTTTAATCATAAGTACTTGTAGACGCGACCAAGATATATAAAACCCATTATCATCCCCGTCATTGAATTAAATAAATAATTAAAAAGAAGTCAGGAGTTTTAATATCGGAAGCAGCAAATACTTCAGTCGCCATCGCCGCCATTTTCAACAATGCTGGAGTGCAAGCCGTATAGCTACGTTAATATCCTGGACTCGTTACCAAACGGCGTGTTCATGTTTCCAACAGACTACATAACTCCTATAATAAGCCTCATGAAAGGCTTTCATGTAACAGAGCTCAGTGGAAGAGATACGAAGTAGTAAGAGATTACGACACGGTCGTCTTGACCGACAGATCTGAGATAAACTGTGGTGTGGGGTCCTGAGTCTACTCGGAATCACTTAAAATATCAGTATCATACCGCCTACCGGACTTTGCAGGCGTATTCCAGGTGGAACTACTGGCTACCCGAGAGGCTTGTACGCTACTGGGGCTTGACACTACGGAAAAGCAAAATATTGCTATTCTCATAGATAGCCAAGCGGCCATAAAGGCCATCAACTCGGCTACTATAACCTCCAAACTGGTACAGGAATGCCGGAACGAACTTGCGCACCTTTCCGAATGCTTCAGGGTCATACTTCTCCGGGTTTCAGTGCACAATGACATTGAAGGAAACGAGCGTGCAGACGGCTCACTTGCGGCAAGGGTCCATACCCCGCTAGGTGCGGTTAAGGGACAAATAGACTCACACTTCTTGAAAAAGGTCGACTCTAAATGGAGAAGGTTAACAAATTGCGTCATATCGAGGACCATATGTCCCTCCTACGACAAAAACAGTACAAACGATCTACTAAATATAACCCGCCCAAATATCGCAAGAATTACGGCGATTGTCACGGGGCACTGGCCAATTGGAGACCATGCGGCCAAACTAGGGATCCCATACAACCCATAGCCGCAGTTGTGGCAACACAAATGAGAGAGAAACCCTCTCCCGGCAAACACCGCAATTACCAAACGCAAAATAAAAGGTATTATAATTTTGTTTTTACTTTTTATTTCGAATGAAACATTAAATATTTTAAATGAACAAAATTAGTTATTATTCATTGGGCACGCACGAAGGAGCCGCTGGTTTTCTCTCTGCAATGTGAACAATCTTAAATGATAAGCGACACAATTATATACGGCCCTAGCGAGGTATCCGTCGGAGCGGAAAATTCTCCGATTTTGTACGATTCCGATGATTTTTGCTTCGAGGTATACTTCCGAAAAGCTGTTCGGAAGATTTCTCCGACATTTCGTAACGCATCCCAGCGAATTGCGTTGAAGTGCGTTCAGGTGCATTTTTTGTTCAATTTTTGACAGCTATGTGCAATTTTTTTTCCGATTTCCTCCGACACAAATTCTTCGCGGAATTTGTTTACGAAGTGAAGTGGAGTGACAACAAAATGTATGTAATTATACAAAACTATTTATTTAAGTAATTTTCATATTAATCCTTTGAATTTGTGTTTCCAGGGCGAGCTTAAAGGAAAAAACCACCCCTCAACAGTACGAGCTTTTGGTCAACATGTTGCAGCAAAAACCCGACATTGCGCAAAATTATACAAAGAGATCCACAGAAGATGTGGCTGAATTTTGGGACGATGTGACGGACCAACTTAACCAACTAGGTCCACGACAAAGAGATGCTGGTGGTTGGAAAAAGGTATCTATATGACCTTATCATTGCCTCAAAATTCAATTTGACATATATGTGTGTACACTTCTTTTAAGGTTTGGAGTGACTACAAGTCATATATCAAAAAAAAATTGACTGCAAATAAAAAAGAATATTCGGGCACAGGTGGTGGTCCATATAGACAAAAATCGTTTACCCCTTTGGAGGATGCTGTGATCGCTTTAGGAAAAATTAACAGCTCAGTTGGAAACAATCAATTAAATTTAAAACTTCAACTTATTTTTCATTTGTTGTGTTGATTTTTTTATATTTTGACAACTCGGTAATGTCAGTTTGAATAAGTTAGAGATGTGGTTTTCGAAATATATATCGATATTTACCGATTCGATACATTTTGAAAAGGAATATTGGTATGTCTTTTTTTTTTTCTAGTAAACGCCAGCGTACAATTTATTTGCACATTTGCATTCTTCCTAGTTAGAATCTATTTAATTCACCTCCCCATATAGATATATGATGATTTAGAGCTCCTTTTGTGTTTATACATAGAAAATATCGGAATTCATATCGACTTATCGATATAATGATTTATTTTGCACATCTCTATTAAAATCCTAAATCTGTCGCATGTCAAAACATAGCGCCGATGCGCGTCGTCGCATTTGTGTAGTATTTCTTTCCGATGACACATACCTCGAATGGAATTTGAATCTCCGACGAAGTATGCGTTGCGGAAAATGTTCCGCTCCGACGGATACCTCGCTAGGGCAGATAGTTTTAAATTCACTTTATTCATTAATTAAACTTAAATAACTTATTAATTACTATTAATATGCATACTATAATGGTATCAAAAGAAAAACGTATTAATTGTTTGAGAGCGCGAAATAGACTGTGTCGTCGGTCAAGTATATAGTACTTATGTTAGGAGTAGATTATTTTAATTTGAGTTAGGATATTAGTAATAGATTATTATGAATAGGGCTACCGCCTGAACATACATTATAACATAAGCACAACCTGCACCGAGTTAATCATCGCCATCAACATGTTCGGTAACGATTCATCCATCGACGTTAACGTCCTCAGCATCGACCTTCCACTGCCAGCGACAAGATCATCATCGTCATTGTCACGACGTCCTCAGCACTGACTATATTACTGCATCGTCGCATCTTTAGTCACCGCCAAGTAGAAGCTTATAACTTTGTGGCGATATCAACAGCTCCATCTGTGGTTCATATTAAGAGTGCTGTGGCGATAGCAACAACGCCACCTATATCCGAAGAGTTGTACAAGTCAATCTTTTTATATTTTTGTTTTCCTTATTTTGAGAACACTGTTTTCTAGAATGTTCTATGGTGTACATGAGTTTGGAATAGAATAGAGAATAAATTAGCTAAAGTAAAAAGTGGATATTTTATTGTAAACCCACAATTGGTGACCCCTTACTTAAGACATTTAGCAGCTTATAGCACGCATTTGACAACAAAACAAAATTCAACAATTCACAGCCACAGATTCAAAAAGCCAAAAAAAAAAAATCCTACTACGCCATTTTTACCATGCCGAACAGCGATTACGAGGATGCCAGTAATGACACGCCCAACGAAGATCAGCCACAAACATCGGCGGCGGGCATCAGTAATTTTGCGGCACGTGTCCAAGTACCACAATTACAGGGATACTCAATACAAAATATTGAATCTTGGTTTACGCGACTAGAGGCATTTTTCAGAATCCATGGTTTTGGTAAAATGAATCAAGAACAACGCGACCAAGTCAAATTCAATATAGCGGTAATGTACATGGACGAACGCCTTCACGAACAGGCATTTGAAGTAGTGCGCAATCCTCCAAAACAGGGCAAATATGAAACACTACAGCGTACAATTATCAGCAAATTTTCGGCCTCCCCAATGGTCAGGCTCGAGCAGCTCACATCTGGAATCCAACTAGGTGACAACAAACCAAGTCATATGCTCACACAACTACAGAGAACTGATGTAACCAGAGACCAACATCTTATCAAAGATTTTTGGATCCAACGACTTCCCGTCTCGGCACGAGCAGTCATTGCTGGTGTAGCAAAAGGTAACCCGGATACCACGTTGGAGCAGCTTGCCTCCATTGCCGACGAAATCATCGACGCCGTACGCATAAATTCAGTCGATGCTGTTAATTCATTCAAAAGTCCATCAGCAGGTCATAACAATAATAATTAGGTAGACGCAGTCAACTCATACAGTAACAATACACTACACGATCGTGTCACAAAGCTAGAGAAAACACTCACTCGTATCGAAGCCAAGTTGGAACAGATGGGAGACAACCGCTCACAATCTCACTCCCGCGCTCATATTCCAAGAAGCAAGTCAAGGAATTCACAACGAAGTCAAAGTCGTGAAGAAAACATCTGTTGGTTTCACAAGCGATACGGCTCACAAGCAAGGAAGTGTGACACACCATGTAGTTTCAACGTTGTCAACCAAAAAACTAATTTTGCCGGCAGCATCAACACAAAATGCTGCCGACTTATCTGCAATTCCATTTCAAGATACATCCATATTTACAACACCTAATAATTCTACTAAATTACAGCTCAATAACACATCAAGCAAATCCAATCCGGGCAGTCGTCTCTTCATCCAGGACCGTCGTTCTAAACAACGATTTTTAATCGACACAGGCGCTGACATATCCATCATAAGTGCGAGAGCAAATCAACATCTTCATCGTAGCAGTACAACAACAAAATTATACGCAGTGAATAATTCAACAATCGACACGTTTGGACAGATCCGACTTACACTTGATCTTGGACTTCGACGCCCTTACGAATGGATTTTTATTGCTGCAGATACTGCACACAACATCATTGGTGCAGATTTTCTCCATCACTTCAATCTTTTGGTAGATATGAAAAATGCTTCTATTATCGACACCAACACCAAGCTAAAGACGCACGCTATATGCACTATCACCACTTCACTTCTATCACCGAAAATGTTCAACACACACGACCAGTTTTCCCAAATACTCAACGAATTCAAAGACATCGCCCAAATCAATCCAACGAAAAACACCCCGACAACTACCAGTGTTACACACTGCATCGAAACACAAGGCCAACCGGTTTTTGCAAAGTCTCGTCGGTTGACACCGGAAAAATTTCGTGCAGCAAGGGATGAATTTGAGTATTTAATGAAAATCGGTGTGTGTCGCCCATCAAAGAGCCCATATGCTTCGCCACTTCATGTCGTTCGCAAAGCAAATAACACCTGGAGACCTTGTGGCGACTACCGTGCGCTTAACGCCCAAACAGTTCCGGACAGATATCCCTTGCCACATCTACAAGACCTATCAAATGGATTGTATGGTAAGCAAATATTTTCTAAAATCGATTTAGCTCGTGGTTATCATCAAATTGCAATGGAAGAGAGAGACATCCCGAAAACTGCTGTTACGACACCATTCGGCCTATTCGAATTCTTACGAATGCCATTTGGGCTTCGAAATGCAGCTCAAACCTTTCAAAGGTATATGGACCAAGCTCTTCGTGGTCTTGATTTCGTCTTTTGCTACATCGACGACATCTGTATTGCTTCGAAGACAAAACAAGATCATGAACAACACATCCGCTTGGTATTTCAAAGACTCCGACAATACCAACTCACAATAAATCCATCAAAATGCATTTTCGGCCAATCGCAGATCGATTTTTTGGGACATCTCATCACTCCAGATGGTCTTCTACCAAGGCCTGACAAAATCGAAACCATCAATTCGTTTCCTCTTCCAAAGCTGGCATGCGAACTCAAACGTTTTCTCGCTATGCTCAATTTTTATCGTCGTTTCGTTCCACACGCAATTGAACATCAACAACCACTCATTGCGCTAATAAATGGAAACAAAAAGAATGATCGAACAGCAATCATATGGAATGACGCAACTATCAGTTTTTTCCACAAATGCAAAGACGATCTTATCAATGCTACTGCGCTTGCCCATCCAGTTCCTGATGCAAATATAATCCTGTGTACAGATGCAAGCGATACCGCAATGGGTGCAGTAATACATCAAATCGTCGAGAACTCTCATCAACCATTGGCGTTTTTCTCAAGAAAATTCAGCGATGCTCAGCGCAAGTACAGCACATACGATCGTGAACTTCTTGCAATATATTCATCAATCAAACACTTCAGATATTTGCTGGAAGGAAGGGACTTCATCATCGCTACAGATCACAAGCCTCTCACTTTCGCATTTACCAGCAAAACCAACAATGCTTCTCCTAGACAAATCCGCCACCTCGACTTAATATCACAATTTTCAACGCAAATTGTTCATCTACCTGGAGCTGACAACATAACAGCAGACACACTCTCACGAATCAACGCTCTTCATATCGACTCAGACGCATCGATCAACTATGAAGAAATCTCAAAACAACAAAAGTCTTGTGATGAGTTACAAAAATTGCTCAAATCAAGCTCAACAACATCACTTCAACTCAAAGCGATCCAACTTCCTCAATGCAATTCAACTATCATCTGCGACGTTTCCGGCTCAATGGCACGCCCATTCGTACCTCCAGATTGCCGGCCACAAGTGATAGCTAAGTTCCACAACATCTCACATGGTGGAAAGAAGGCGACATCACGTATTGTCAAACAACGTTTCGTGTGGAGTAATATGGACAATGATATAGGATTGTTTGTTGAACATTGCGTACCATGTCAGCGCGCAAAGGTGAGTAGGCACATGTCTTCACCACTAACAAGATATTCTTTACCATCACAGAGATTCGAACATATTAATATCGACCTGATTGGCCCACTACCATCATCGAACGGTTTTAAATATTGCCTAACCATAATAGATCGTTTCACCAGATGGCCTGAAGCAATTCCCATCATCGATATGAATGCCGATACTGTTGCGTTTGCTTTAATAGAAGGATGGATTAAACATTTTGGCATACCACTGCGCATCACGACCGATCAGGGTAGACAGTTTGAATCCCATCTCTTCAACGAGCTGTCTACCACACTTGGCATTACACATCTTCGTACAACCGCATACCATCCACAAGCGAATGGCATAACGAAAGATTCCACCGAACGCTAAAGACGGCAATCATGTGCATCAATAAAATGAACTGGTCTCGACAGTTGCCTATAATTCTACTCGGGCTACGTTCTACATTTAAGCCTGATATAAACACTACACCTGCGGAACTCGTCTATGGCACAACGCTAAAACTGCCAGGCGAGATGTTTATCTCATCGAAGCATACACCGCAAACAGAATTTGCCCGAGAGCTAATTGACGCCATGCACAATCTTCAACCAAAAAATACTGCACATCATACAAAAAACAACATTTTCATTCACCCCAAATTGGACAACGCAACGCACGTATTTATTCGGAATGATACGGTTCGACCATCACTAACACCACCCTACGATGGTCCCTTCAAGGTCGAAGAAAGAACACCAAAGACATTTAAGATTTGGAACAACAACAAATTGGTTAACGTGTCTATCGATCGTATCAAACCAGCACATATTGCAAATGATGACTTTATCTCTACAGCCGATGATTCGACGGCACATAGGACTTCCCAGCAGGACACATCAAGTCAAGAAAGTCATAACGACCATCAAGTTCGCGAAAATCGAGGTCCGGCTACCAGAGAGAAATCAACAGACGGTGCAAAAATAACAAATCGCACAGGACGCCTTATTTGCCTTCCAACGCGTTTCACCACTTGAAGTCTGGCAAGGGAGTACTGTGGCGATATCAACAGCTCCATCTGTGGTTCATATTAAGAGTGCTGTGGCGATAGCAACAACGCCACCTATATCCGAAGAGTTGTACAAGTCAACCTTTTTATATTTTTGTTTTCCTTATTTTGAGAACACTGTTTTCTAGAATGTTCTATGGTGTACATGAGTTTGGAATAGAATAGAGAATAAATTAGCTAAAGTAAAAAGTGGATATATTATTGTAAACCCACAACTTTATTATATTTCTCTACCTCTGCGTGCCTGAATCAAAAAGCTCAATAACACCTTAAATATAAAATGCAATCCAATTTGGGTGATAATTTATATAACTGCAAATCATGCACGAACATTGACAATGATGAAATAATACAGTGCGATACCTGTAGTGATTGGCACCATTTCGATTGCGTAGGCGTAAACGCCGAAGTGGAGAACCAGGAATGGAATTGCACTAAGTGCAAAACTTCAAAAACGGTTAGCAACGAATTCAATGCATCGACAACCAACCCTCCCGTAGCTTAACAAGGTACTGCTCCACAAGATGGTCACGTGAATCATCCTAGCGTCACTAAATCACGTAAATCTTCGACTTTAAAAGCACGTGCACTTGTACTGGAACAACTAGAAGAGGAAAGACGTATGAAAGAGCAGAGCGATAAGGAATACACAGCAGCATGACATAACACGTGTAAGTGTTCGCAATCGAGTTTCGACTCCAGTGTCGCGCAATTCAAAAGACTTTTCATCTGCATTTCACACTTTCCATCCGTCTGCTTAACAACCAACCAATGGACCACTGTCCCTCCGAAATACTGTAAATCTTCCGAATCCGTCTGCCTCGTTTAGTAACGTTCAATACAAATTCTTCTGTCGCGTGTAACACTACAACGCATACTGCAAGTGCATCTGCTCATTCGTATAGCATCCCAATGCATACAACTAATACTTCGGCTTCAGCTTGTTTTCCAACACATTCATCAAATCCCTCTACCACCGCTGGAAATGTATAAGCATCCAACTATTTTATGCCTGCGATGTCTGGTGAGCAGTTGGTTCCCAGCAAGCAGCAAATGGCGGCACGCCAAGTGATGGTAAAAAGCAAGTCTCTTTTAGCGCCCAGAGGATTGGCCACTCTTTATCAGTTGGTTCAACAGCACAACATTTGTGTGTGGGTACACAAACTTGGACAATCTTCGTCATCTGCAGAGCTGCCTAAAAGGCGACGCACTTGAGAGTGTCAAGTAAAGGCTGTTTATTCCGGAACAAGTACCAGTTGTCATAAGTACCCTTACTAGACTATATGGGCGCTCGGATGTTATCATTTACAGTCTAATAGAGAAGATGCGCAGTGAGCCACCACCACGCGAAGATAAGTTGCGGTCTATCATACAACTTGGTATTGAAAACATATGTGGAGTGATGGAGGCAACTGGGTCGCATAAACATTTAGCCGATCCAAGTCTACTCAGAGAAGTCGTCGAGAAACTACCACCAGCTCTTGTAGTGGGAAGTTGTAAAACGGTGTACGATTTGTAGAACCTGCCTACGATCACATGGGCGAAATCGATGTTACGTTAATAGAGCATGTGGTGTTAATGGCTGCACCTATAAACATCATAAAATGCTTCACAATTTCGCAAATGATCATCATGTCGACACCTCTGTAAGCCAGCAACTAAATTGTTTTCATAAAACAAATAAAACAAGCATTCTATTTAAAATAGTTCCTGTCATTTTATACAATCAAAATAAAAAAATATTAACGTACGCATTCCTGGACGATGGATCTTCGATATCGCTTATAGATGAAGATCTCGAGACCGAATTAGGTGCTGAAGGAGAATTTCAGCCACTGTGTTTGAAGTTGACGTCCAACACCCATCGAACAGAAAATGCATCGCAGAACTGATGGCAAAGGATCTACAACAATGCTTCGCTACCTTCCACATATGTGATTGCCAGAAAGCTGAAGACAAAGATTTAAATACACTCTTTAAAGAATTCATCTCGATAGATTCCACTGGGTCTAATACTCTTAAAGCCATACGCTCATGTGAAGATGAAAAAGCGGTATCAATTTTAGAAAGCACCATCTCCAGGGAATGAAAAAACTTTGTCGTTCCATTGCTATGGAAGTACGAAAACAGACAAATGCCCGATAGTCGTATGATGGCTAAGCGACGATTGGTATGCCTTGAAAAGAAAATGCTAAAGGACATGGAACTTTTTAAAAAGTTATATACCCAAATCGAAGAATACGTTGAGAAACAATAAGCCAGAAAATTAACAGAAAAAGAGCTGCAAGATGATACTTACCCAGTCTGGTACCTTCCAGTTTTTCCAGTCATAAATCTAAATAAACCGGGTAAGATAAGAATAAACTCAATGCTCTTCTCTGGTTCAGATATAGTCCCCTCTCTTTTTTCAGTCCTTTTTCGATTTAGATTGCAATCTGCGCCGACATAAAGGAAATGTTTCACCAAGTTTTTATAAAAAGGTGCGACCAACATGCGCAACGTTTCCTGTGGCGAATCAAGTTCACTAAGAAAATTGAAGAGTACATCATGCAGGTTATGACGTTTGGGTCGACATGCTCGCCCGTTTGTGCCCAGTTCGTGAAGAATAGAAACGCAAATAACACAATATCCGCGGGCAGCGCAGGCTATCATCGAAAGACATTATGTCGATGACTACCTTGATAGTGTAGACTCCGAAGAAGAAGCAATGCAGTTGGTAAAAGACGTCATATTTATCCACAGCGAGGCGGGGTTTAATATTCGAAACTTCATGTCTAACTCGTTCAAGGTACTTGAAAGTATCAAGGAAAAGGCCGCCAAGTACGACGATATTGTAAACAGCCGGCAAGTCGTATCCGGCCACGAAAAAATTCTTGGCATGTGGTGGTCAACATGCTCTGATTCATTTTCTTTCGAACTAAAAGCTCATAACCTAAAACTTAACTTGGTACTTAAAGATGTCTGGCCTACTAAAAGGGAAATGCTTAGAGTTCTGATGTCAATATACGATCCGCTGGGATTAATAGCTAACTTTCTTATACTGCTAAAAATTCTATTGCAAGAAGTCTGGAGCTCTGCAATACAATGGGATCAGAAGATTCTTCCTAATCATTATGAGAAGTGGTGCATCCATAAAAAGAATCGTCATTGAACGGCCATATCTCACTCATCTGTCTTTTAGTGGAAACCCTAGCGAAGTGGCATACTCTGCAGTAGGATATTTTTGAGTAGCTCAAGAGGAGGCAGTCGAATGCACCTTAGTTGCCGCTAAAACAAAAGTTGCACCATTAAAATTGATATCCATACCAAGACTAGAACTCGAAGCAGCGGTCCTAGGTACTAGACTAGCGCGGCTGATAACTGAAGGTCACTCGATTGAGATATTATTATTATTATTAGAAGCTTTTATTATAGCCATACATACTTATTCTACATACAATTACATTTACATTTTTACAATCTTGTGTTTACATATATATGTTAAATAATTGTTGCTATCTTATGTTTTACAATTAATTCTTCTAAGATTTGAATGTTCCGTTAATAATTGTCTTTTATATTTAATATTTTCTAGTCGTTGTTTCGGTTGGCATAAGCCTCCCCCATTGTTGTCCATAGATTCCTGTTCTTTGCGTCGTTGTACCAGTTGCGATTGAATTTAAGTAGGTCATCATTCCATCTTATCTTTGGTCGTCCTACTGGTCTATTATCATCCGGTATCCATTTTGTTGTTATTTTCGTTCATCTTTGGTCCTGTATTCTTGATATGTGTCCTGCCCAGCTCCATTTTAATTGTTTTATTTTTGTGATTACGTCTGTTATATTTGTGCGTCTCCTTATTTCATCATTTCTGACTCGTTCTATTTGTCTAATATTTAATAAGTGTCTTTCAATTTTCGTCTGGCAAATTCGAATCTTCTCGGTTATGTTTGTTGTCATTGCTAATGTCTGTAGTCCATATGTCATAACAGGTAGGTTCGTCGAGTCGAATATATATCTTCTCGTGTCTGCTCCTATATTACAATCCAGTATTTGTTTAGTACTCCAGTATTGTTTCCAGCTATTTGTGATTCGTCTGTTGATCTCTTTTTCCTCCTGATTTGAAAATGATTTTATTTGTCCTAGATATAAGTAGTCTTCAACATATTCAATGGCATTATTAGATAATATTATGGGATATTTTATATGATTAGTCATAGCTTTAGTTTTTGTCATATTTATACTTAGTCCATGAATTTTACATGTTACTGAAAGTTGGTTAAGCATTGTCTGCATGTTGTCAGATTTATTTGATATAAGAACGATATCGTCAGCGAATCTTAAATTGTTCAAACGTTGTCCATGTATTTTTACTCCATACTTATTGGTCCAATTCATTTGCAAAAATATATCTTCTAATACAGCTGCGAATAGTGGAGGCGATATTGGATCTCTTAGTCTAACTCCTCTGTTAATTTTGAATTCTCGTCCCGTTTTGTCAGTTTTAATTCTTGCTGTATTGTTGGAATAAATATTTTTAAATGTTGTTATGAAAGTGGGGTCAATGTTCTGGTTCTCCAACGCCGTCCAAATACTTTTGTGTTCTACCATGTCAAAAGCCTTACTGAAGTCAATAAATAGAAAATAGAGAGGTTTCTTGTATTCGTTGAATTTTTCGATCAATTGGTTGATAGTCTGTAAATGGTCAGTAGTTGAATATCCTTTTCGAAAGCCAGCTTGCTCCCTTGGTTGTTTATCATTTAATTTATGTTTCATTTTCATATATATTGTCTTCGAGAAGAGTTTATATAAAGTCGAGATTATGCTTATCGGTCTGTAGGTATTTACATCATCTTTTTTTCCTTTTTTGTGGATTAGTATGATTGTACTTTGCTTCCACTGTGATGGTATTTTCTGTTTTGAAATTATGGAGTTGAATAACTTTGTCAGAATAGGCGTAAGGGCTTTTTGTCCGTATTTTATCATCTCTGCATCTATGCCGTCGTTGCCAGGGCTTTTATCTGTTTTTAAATTGTCTATAGAGGAGTTTATTTCAGTTTGATCAAAATAGTTTGAGGTAGTTATGTTGCTCTCTGTAATTTGTTGGTCTGAAATGTGTTCTATCGATTTGAATAAAGACTCGAAGAAGATCTTTGCTGCTTCGTTAATGTCTTTGTTTTTGTTTGTTATTGAGATAACAGAAAAGTATTTCTGGTCGGACTCTCGAACTGTTCTTAGTTGGATCAACTCTGATCATCGCAAGTATAAGCAGTTTGTCGCCTTCCGAATAGGAGATATTCTAGATGAAACCGAAGCGAAAAGTTGGAGATGGCTACCTAGTAAGGAAAACGTGGCTGACGAGGCCACAAAGTGGAACTGTAATAGCGACTTTGATTCGAAAGGCCGTTGGTATCGCGGTCCCCAGTTTCTGTACGAACGAAAACAGCAATGGCCAGGAACAACGAACGAAGCATTTTTCAAAGAAATAGCCACACAACAGAATCAACACTGTGCAAATCAAGTCCCCTTTATAAACTGTCCCCATACCTAGATGAAATTGGGCTATTGCGGATAAAAGGCCGAATAGATGCTGCACCAGGAGTTCCGATATGTACAAAACGTCCAATTATTCTACCAAGGCAGCACGAAATAACCAATCTGATTGTACTCGATTGTCACCAAAATAATGAGACAGTCGTTAACGAACTCCGTCAAAGGTTCTACATACCGAAGCTTCGGATTTTATTAAGAAGTTTAGCAAAAGTATGCCAACTGTGCAAAAACCGCCGATGTGTTCTCCAGCCGCCCTTGATGGGTGATCTTCCATCTGCGAGACTCCAACCTTTTACAAGACCCTTTTCATTCATCGGAATTGATTATTTTGGACCACTTTACGTAACAGTTGGAAGACATTCAGAAAAGCGTTGGGGATTAGCACTTGCATTACTGTCAGAGCCGTACACATAGAAATTGCATTTAATCTATCCACAGACTCATGTATAATGGCAATCAAACGCTTTGTCGCACGAAGGGGTTGGCCACTGGAAATCTTCAGTGACAATGGCACTAATTTTCCAGGTGCAAGTGTAGAATTGAATGAAGCAGTAGGTAAGATTGAGGTAGAAAAATTGGCTTCGACATTTATTAGACCAAATTTAAGGTGGAATTTTAATCCACCTTCTTCTCCCCATATGGGTGGAAGCTGGGAGAGGTTGGTTCGTTCCGTAAAAGTTGCATTAAATCACATATCTACTACAAGAAACCCATCTGATGAGCTTTTATTTACAATGATGTCTGAGGTAGAGAAAATAATAAATACACGGCCCCTTACTTATGTTCCGTTGAACGGTGATGAAGAAGAAGCGTTGACACCCAACCACTTTTTGCTGGGATCCTCAAATGGTGACAAGCTAATAGGAGAAATCACCGATGACGCAGTTATATTACGAAAAAATTGGCTCACCAGCGAGCAGTTTGCCAATCGATTCTGGCGACGTTGCGTGAACGAATATTTACCAGATCTTACCAGACGAACGAAATGGTTTTCCACAGCAAAACCCATAAAAGAAGGGGACCTGGTTATCATTGTCGACCCAGCTAGTCCACGAAACACCTGGCCATGGGCCTAGTGCTAAAAACCATCCTTGGCAAAGATGCTTAGCTCGGAGTGCAGTTATAAAAACTCAAAATGGTATTTATAGAAGACCAACAGCTAAGTTAGCCGTCCTAGAAGTTGGCCGGTTTGGCGAGGATGGTAAGCTTGTCCTAGGAACCAGCTTACCAGGGGGGAGTGTTACCAAACCTGGCAGCACATAATCTAAGTTGCCAGGTAGATTGAATGACAAATAAAGGTCAACTGCCAAACTATCTAAAAAAACAAATGGCGAGCTAACTGTCATTTTATGAGAAATGAGACCAGCATAGCCGCCAAATTGTTACTCGTGTACTTGAAAGGAAAACAACTAATTTGTAAATATAAATATATTAATTAAAATATGAATTAATTTGAATTGTAAAATTATTATTATAAGGAATAAAAGTTTTTCTCAATACAAAGGAAAGCTTATTCATCAACTTATTCAATACGGGACATAGCCGGAACAATAACAAAAAGCAAACAAATAGAACAAGGAACAACATTGTAGTATCTGGCAACACTGTGTTAGTTTGTTTAGCTGTCAGTTGTCATTGAGTAAAAGAATAAGGAGTCATTCTATGGCGAGCATTGGACAGAGTAAGTCGGACTTTTCACAGATCTCACATTGGCGACGAGGACAGGCGAACGCGTGCGAAAAAGACATATAAAATCATTTAAATTTTAGAAAAAAAAAGAAATCGTTTAAACAAAGGTAGAAATGAATTATGGTAAGTAAAAAAAAATCGAAAAGAAAATAATCAAAATGAGGATGCAAAGCATAGACACGCAAATGTATGTTTCACTGATCGACAAGGATTCAATTTAAGTTGTGATTTTTTTTTTGTGTTGAATATTACAAATTAAAATAAATATAATGTTCATTTTGGGTTGAATGCGTCGCAACAGTGCATAATTTAGAATAAAAATATAGAAGAAAAGCTATTTGAAAGGTAAAGACAATAAATTTTGTACGGTCGGCAAGGTGAAACATATTATTTCGTGCTTGTGTTCATGTGCAGAATCAATTGCATTGGCGCTGCGAACGACGCCAATTTCGGAGCAGTGTGAGAATACAGAGAGACAAGTGTGAGCGAATTTTCAAGAAAGTGACAATGTTGCGCTGTGCTGTGGATCCGTTAGGCACCAAGCATAACACACACACACAGTCAAGCACAAATGAAAAAAAAAAGGTTGTGCGAGCAACTTGAGTGCGACTTAAATGTTTGCAAGAAAGAGAAAAAGGTATCCTGAGCAACTTCAATGATTGCTATGTGCAGCTTTAACGTTTGAAAATGAAAGGAAAAATTTGACATTGTGAGCAACTTCAATGATTGCCATGGAATATTAGCAAATGAAAAAAATAATGTTGAGACGTAGAAAATTTGGGTTGGCGTGTGCGCCTTAAATGAGTGCAAGAGTAATGTAAACTATGAAAAGAAATTATGTAGAGCGCCTTTAATGAGGGCTATGAGAAATTGAATGTTTACATCATACATTTTTCACAAGACTGCTTGTTGAGAGCAAAGAAATGTTAAGAAAAAAGTAAGATGAACAAAGTACTGAAAGTCAAATCACAAGAATAAAAAAAAAAAATAAAAAAAATTGTGTGAATTTGAATGTTGTAGCTGTCGACTTGATTGCATGGACAAAGTACATTTATGAACCTCACACTGATATGTATTCCTAATACCGTTCCGAATTGGTGTATTTAAGTGTCACTATGAAAATAGTACGTGAATATTTGGTACTTGTGTCTTATGGGTATGTATCTATTATTTTAGATTTGGCTAAACTCGTTGGCGTTGCGCCATTTGATTTCACGGCAAGCACCGATGGAGGTGGACTTGAATGGCAGGCTTGGGTACGAGCATTTGATTGGTATGTGCAAGCGAATAATATTACAGACGATCACGTTAAGTTTGTCAAATTGATGCATTTGGCTGGACCAAAAGTGCAAGAATTATGTACCACACTGTCAGTGCCTGAAAGTGTGCACCAAGTAAATCGAGGACCGCTGCGTGTAGGATTCGTACCACATTTGACAGAGTACGAAATGGCGTTGGCCAAGTTGAACGAACATTTCCAACCAAAGAAGAACTTAACATACGAACGGCATGTTTTCCGACAAATCAAACAAGAACCGGACGAAGAGGTTGCTTTCTTCACAATGAGATTGCGAAAGCAAGCGGACCGGTGCGATTTTGGTGACAAATTTGAAGAGCAAGTGAAAGACCAAATCATTGAAAAGTGTTCGTCCGAGAAATTGCGCCTTAAGTTGTTGTCATTGGGCGATGCTAATTTAGATGGTATCATGAACGAAGCCAAAGTGTTTGAGGCAGTGCAAGAACAAAGCGAAGCACTCAATGGCAAGCGAACTGAACAAATCAAACCGGAAGACATTAACAAGATTGACATGCGACCAAAGCCAAACCAAGGCCAGTTCAACAAGAGTGAATGTCATCGTTGTGGCTATACGGGGCATCACCAATTCGATGAAAAGTGCCCGGCCAAAGGCAAGACGTGCAATAAATGCGGTGGCAGTAACCATTTCGGCCGGAAATGCCGTAGCAAGAAGAAGTTACGACCGAGCAAGCCTTACCAAGCAAAGTCTGAATACAATGCTAGCAATGAAACAAAGCGTGATGAACCAGCGGAAAAGAAAACCAAGACTGAAGGTACCGAAACAGTTAAGATGGTAGACTCATATCAGTCGAATTTGAAGGATAATTACATTTTCTGTATCGGTGAATGTTATGGAAACCAAATAAAATGCAAAATCGGCGGAGTATCAGTTTATGTTGTCATCGACTCTGGTTCAAAGTATAACATTGTCGACAGCAAAGCTTGGGTATTTCTAAAAGCAAACAAAGTTGTGGTGTTGAATCAGTCCAAAGGCCCCAGTCACGATTTAAAAGCATACGGGGGCTATCGTTTGACGATGATTGGTTCATTCACAGCCAAAATCGAAACCGCATACAAAGAGCAAACAGCCGAATTTTGTGTTTTAGAAAACTATGGAAAGATCTTGATTGGCTATGAAACTGGTGTTCCTTTGGGAGTAATGAAAATTGGCGAGAACGTAAATCAAGTTGAAAAAACCGAAGAATTGAGCAAAATCAAAGGATTTGTCGTTGATATTTCGATAAACAAAGAAGTAAAACCGGTGGCACAGCCGTATTGACGCATGCCGGTGCCATTGGAAGAGAAAGTTGACATGAAGATTGATGAATTATTGTCTCAAGGAATCATTGAAAAGGTCAATGAGCAGTCACCGTGGATTTCACCAATGGTCCCAGTACCAAAAGGAGAAGACGAAGTGCGTATTTGCTTGGATATGAAACGGGCCAACGAAGCCGTGATTCGTGAAAATTATCCATTACCGACGATGGAATATTTTCTGCCGCATATTGGTAAAGGAAAAGTGTTCGCAAAACTGGATGTAAAGGATGCTTTCCACCAGGTCTAAAAACATTTTATTATGCATAAGAAACGATTACATGATTTTGCAGCATTGATTGCCAATATAACGTAGTAGCATCAAATTTATTAAGTGATCTCAGTCAAACTACCCATTTTTGAATTGTGATTTAAAAGAGTTACATAGTTAATACTCTTATAAGCGTTTTGTTATCCATGAATTTATTTAAAGTATCAATCTAAATTTTGGATTAAGGCTGATGTAAACAAAAGTTATAAAAAAAAAATATATAAATTTAATTTTGAACATTATTTTGAATAAATGGCTGTTAAACAACTAAAGAATCTCGTAATCGCTCATGTGTGTTCTGCTATTGAGATAGAAATTAAATGGATTTTTATCATTTCAAATAGGTGGACATTTCTGAAGAATCTCGACAAATCACAACTTTCATTACACGGAAAGGTTTGCCCCTGTGCCCCTGGGGCAACCCTTCGGTTGCGAAGGGTGTTTGAATTACATAGATGACATCATTATCTATGCGGAATCAATGCAGCAGCCCAATGAAAGAGTTCGAAAAGTACTAGCAGTACTCAAACAGTACAACGTCAAACTCAATAAAGACAAGTGTATTTTTGGTGCTGAAAAACTTGAATTTTTGGGACATCACGTGTCGGCAACTGGAATTACACCGAAGTTTGATAAAGTTGAAGCAATACGGAATTTCAGCCGTCCAACATGCGTTGAAGAGATGCGTAGTTTTCTGGGACTGGTAAATTTCGTTGGAAAATTCATTCCAGACTTAGCAACGATAACCGACCCGCTTCGAAAGTTGACAAAAAAAAACACAGCATTTGAATGGGGAGAAGACCAAGAGCGTGCATTTAGAAAATTGAAAGACTGCTTATCGAGTGAATTAGGAGTTGGCTTTTATGATGTGAAAGACCGTACGCAAGTGTATGCAGACGCCAGCCCTGTTGGTTTGGGCGCAGTGTTGATACAAATAAATGACAATGGACCACGTGTTATCGCATACGCAAATAAAAGTTTGTCGGACACGGAAAAGCGATATTGCCAAACGGAAAAAGAAGCATTGGCATTAGTCTGGTCAGTGGAGCGTTTCCATTTTTATTTATTCGGCCGTTGGTTTGACCTAATCACAGACCATAAGCCATTAGAAGTGATATTCTCACCGAAGAGTAAACCGTGCGCTAGAATCGAACGCTGGGTATTACGTTTGCAGTCATATAAATTCAAGGTTATTTACAGACCCGGAAAGAATAACATCGCAGATCCGCTGTCACGTTTGATATCAACAAAGAAACCTCAACCATGTTTTGATATCGGTACAGAACGGTACGTCAACCACATAGCAGCGACAGCAGCACCAATTGCTATTAAACTGTTGGAAATTGAACAAATCTCGCTCAGTGATGAAACAATTGCTGCTGTGAAAATTGGACTTGCCAACAATAAATGGGAAGGAAAAGCCATTCCATTGAAACTATTTGAAACGGAACTGTGTTTTGCAGGCCCCATTCTGTTGAGAGGGAATCGCATAGTAATGCCTGAGAAATTGCGTGCACGCACGTTAGAATTGGCACACGAAGGACACCCGGGCATGACAAAAATGAAAAGGCGTTTGCGAAGTAAGGTTTGGTGGCCGAAAGTGAACACAGAGGTCGAAGCATACGTCAAAAAGTGTCACGGGTGTACGATGGTATCAGCACCGCCAGCTCCTGAGCCATTGATCAGGAAAACATTACCGAGCGAGCCATGGCAGCACATAGCAATGGATTATTTGGGTCCACTACCATCGGGTGACTATTTGCTGGTAGCAGTTGATTATTTTAGTCGTTACAAGGAAGTTGAGATCATGCGGAAAATTGATTCATACGAAACCATAAGACGGCTGCGCACCATATTTGCACGATTTGGGTATCCGATTTCAATCACTGCCGACAATGGTTCGCAGTTAGTTATCCAGAAGTTTAAAGATTTTTGCAATGAAGCCAACATCCATTTGAATTCGACGACACCATACTGGCCACAACAGAACGGAGAGGTTGAACGGCAAAATGAGTCTATGCTGAAAGGATTGGTTATTAGCCACAATCAAAAGACCGATTGGAAAATGGATCTTCAAACACATTTACATATGTATCGGTCCACTCCACATGCGAAGACATTGAAAACACCGTCCGGATTAATGTTTGGGCGAACAATCCGAGATAAATTACCAAACATTTACCAACCATTGGAGCAAGATGAAGAGCTTCGTGATAGAGCACCCGGACAACTGGATGACAGGGAAGCAGCTAAGCGCACCACAGCAGAGGTTACCGTTAATAAGGAGCCGCGTCCAAAACGAAGCTCCGTGAAGCCGTTGCGTTACAGCGATTAGATTAGATTAGATTTAATTAAATTATTCTTTTGAAATCTTATTTTATTCTAAAAAGAAAGAAGTAATGTAGTATCTGGCAACACTGTGTTAGTTTGTTTAGCTGTCAGTTGTCATTGAGTAAAAGAATAAAGAGTCATTCTATGGCGAGCATTGGACAGAGTAAGTCGGACTTTTCACAGATCTCACAAACATCTAACGAATATTAGATATATGTTAAAGACATTGTTTCGAACACAAATCTTTGTGATTAAAGGAACAATATTGCAAGCAAATGTAGAGCAACATTGTATAGTGTATAGACACACTGTAGAAGTAAGAGTTTTTTATACCTTTGCATACAATACGTGTTCAGTCTTTTTATAATAGTGAAAGAGGAGAGATGTAGTAAAATAAAAGTGTTTTTTTTCTATTGTTTTCCACTTAAAGTGAATTCGTTTAAATTATATGGTTTGTATATTAATTGGAGTTTAAACATAATGATGGTTTGTATTTAATCTGAGCTAAACAGACATAAAACATAAAATAACAAACGGTGAGTTAGTCTAGATTTGTTTATGAAATGTATGTGATAGTGTAGTTACATTTTTACTTATGTGTGTATGAAATGATTGGAATTAAATCAGATGTCATAGTCCAAGAAGTACCCTGTACAAACGAGGAATGAATGTATTCCATCTATATCCAGCATAAGTTACTCAATACATATTCAGTAAATCGTCTTACTCATATAGCAACCGTCAATTTTGTGCCGTGGAGAGATTATAAAGATTATTATAAATAAATGTGTCCAAGAATTATCTGCTGTTACAAGCGGGATCATCAGTTGTCCATTGTCGTTTAAGTGTTTTTAAGTTGTTCATTTTATTTTCTTATCTTAGTGTGATTCTTTTTGATTTTTTCATTGGTCGTAATCTCTGCTACGGCAAATTATTAAACAAGTTCCCCTGTCGGGTTTTAAAATCTCCGCGGAAACCTGCCTTATGGCGTTTTCCATTGGGAAATCTAGATTTTGATCTGAAATTTGATCTTTTGAGTGTCAATGGAACACGATTCAGATTTATTTTTATTTTGTCATTGTATTGGTGTGATTTTGTGTCTGTGAAGTTAGCGTCGGTGTAGCTGCCAAATTTTAAAACATAACAAAAATTTGAAAATACAGAAATTATCTTCATCACTTTCCGAATACGAAGTCGAACTAGGTGAATTTAATAGTTCACATATCCATTAATAAATCCAAACGCAAAGCACTCTTGTTTTTCACAACTAAAGTAATACATCAAAATGGAAATCACTCTAGTCAAACTGACAGCTATCATTTGTATTGGTATTGGTAAATCTGCCGAAAAATACAGATATGCAAAATTGATCTAAGATAAAAAACATATGAAAAGGCTACAATCCGCTGTGCGGATTGTTGAATACCCTATCCCATCCTTCAAATTAATATCCTCAAAATATAGGCTTTATGGCGATGAAATACAGAAAATGGCATTGACACTATATATTGCTCAGACAGTTTATCAAAATCTTTTGTGGTTCGACAAAAAACAACGTATTTCTATTGCTAATGCCTTGGGATGGGGTATACAAATGGTTTTTGTAAGAAAACGCCCCCAAAATGTGGGCGTAGGTGAAAATGATCTATGGACAAAATGTTTATATTACCATTGCGGTAGTATTTGCATCAACAATTTTTTCGAAAGTGTTAAAATTTCGACAAAAAGCGTTTTTTACTAAAAACGCCCACAAAAAGTGGGCGTGGCAAAAAACTTTGTATTGACGAAATATAGATTTTAGGATTGTTTAAATATGCTGCTCAGACACTTTTTTGAAATTCCTTACGGTTTTGCTTAAATCTTCGTTTTTCTAAAAGGTGGCAGTGGGCGGATTTCAAAAATGTTTACACTTGTTCTGCTGGGAGCAACAAAGACCAAGCGTACCAAATTTCATCATTCTAGCTCAAATTTAAGGCCCAAAAACTGGTGACATACGGACGGACGGACAGACATGGCTTAATCGACTCAGCTATCGATTCTGAGTCGATCCATATACTTTGAGGTATATGTAGCTAAATTATTTCTCTATGTTGCAAACTATGTATCAAATCTAATATACCCCTATGGGATAGGGTATAATTCATTATATGTAAATGTCATTGTTGCCGCTTATATGTACATAGTTTTTTAGTCTCTCTTAAGCACTCTATCGTGACGGTCACCACCAATATTTAAAATGTTAGTTTAACAAATAAATGCATATACGCATATCTAAAGGAAAACATTTTTCATTTTCAATTTATAATATACAGTCCACTTTAACAGTCATGTTTAATACCTGTTCCCTTTTTATACCCTATCCCATAGGGGTATATTAGTTTTGATACATAGTTTGTAAACTACACAACTACTCCAGCATCAACTACCAAAATCAGCATTGCTGTAGACTTACAAAACGCCTTATATGAAGTTCCGACGATAAATTATTCCAAGATCTAAAGTCCCAGCTACGTATCGAAGAACTCTATTTAGTCGTATGATGTGTTCTCCGGTTGGATTTTCAAGCGTCCTTGACAAAACTCCGACACCTGGTATCAAGTGTTTCTTTTAATTCTCCATAGAGAAAATCAGTATATTCGTCGAACTGTTGCAGATGCATTTTCTCGCTCGCTGCGATCCTTAGTATCGAATAAGAAGTTCCTAATCTAGCAACTAGACTAAAGAATGATTGAAACCCTTGATGACTAGTCTTCCTTTAAGCTTATCCAAAATACCATCTAGATTCTTATTTAAACGGAACACCCATTTGCATAGAATCGCATTTGCACCTACTGGATGCTCAGTCCCCAAGAATGATTCTTTTTTAGAGAAACCATGTTTATGGCCTTTTTCCACTCACTACTATTATGACGCAATGCATCTTTATAAGTTGCAGGAACCACTGCGATACTTGCAAAGTGCATTTCCAAAGCGTAGTCCTCCAGATGTTTAGGTCTTCTGATCGTCAATCTATCACTCATATTCAGTATCTGAATCATTTCCAGTTTCATATTCTTCATCGTTCATTTTCTTCTTCTTCTTCAGTGTGTTCATCTCCAATATTTTCCTCGATGTGATCGTCCTCAGGCTTTTCTTCGATGTGATCGTTTTCAGAATTTTCTTCGATGTGATCCGTATTTCTTAAGGGTATTTTAACTTCCTCATCTCAAAGATTTTTTTTGGAATTGAACATCTCTTGACAGCATAATTGTGTGTTCTTCTTTGATTTAAGTACGGTAACGTTTGTCGCCATCATATCCCACTAAGAATACTTTCACTGTTTTTTTATCATTTTTCTTTTCTTCTTTGCTGGAATATGAATAAAATAAGGCAATAATCATCAGATGCTTAGGTTTCATTCAAAACCATAGGTCATATGGACTAACACCTTCTTTGGATGATTTTCCTGTTCTATTAAGAATATAAATTGCCGAATTCACTAGCTCTACCCACATTAAATCAGGAAATTCTGCTTCACGGTTTGCATACTTAAAAGTCCTAGCCATCTCGATGGCTGTCGAGTTATCCCGTTCACTGCCGCCGTTCTGCTGTGGTGTATACGGCACTGTCAGTCTCTGAATAATTCCGTTCTCTGCTAGGATTTGTCTCACATCTGCACAGTCAAAATCTTTTCGATATCTGAAAGAAAAACCGCTCGAAATAAAACAACCGATCTGCGTAATAGTTTTATTCAGACTAAAAGAAAAAAAAGAAATATGTGAGGGGAATAATCAAGAAGAAAAGGAAAGATATATAATGCAATTGTTATGTAACAATGTAAGTGCAAGCACAAATATTTTGTGTTGCCAACTAAAATTATGTTTCCTTTAACACTCCTTCTCAACACAATATATTTCAAATATATAAAAAGAAAAATGAACAAAAACAAAAGGAAATAAAGAGGAAAATGAAAAATATAACTTTCAGTACAATCCCATTTCTTTTGTGAATTTAGTGTGCTTTACTCTTGGCAAATTTTTTGTAAGGATGTCTGATATCATTTCGTTAGTATTAACATGGTTCAAGCTAATTTCATTATTTTTATATAAGTCACGAATGTGATGTTACTTAATATCAATATGTTTGCTTCTGGAATGGTAAATAGGATTTTTGGTAAGCTCTTGGGCGCTCTGGTTATCGCTGTTCAGAACCATTGGTGCGGTGATGTGAAAACCCATTTCATTCAGCAATTTTGTAATATACACTGCTTCTCTTGCTGCTGTTGAAAGCGCCACATACTCTGCTTCCGTGCTGCTGAGTGCTACAAGGGTTTGTTTTTTCGACTCCCATGAAAACACGCTTCCTGCTGCAACGAATGAATAATCCTGTGTATGATTTTCTGTCACCGGCGTCTCCACCCCAATCAGCATCAACATAGCATGCAATGGGCTGCCCTGTCTTGTAGTAATGAAGCTTCAGATCCATTGATCCCAGGTACCGCAAAATACGCTTCGCAGCTGCTTCATGCTCCAAGTGAGGATCAGTGTTTTGTTGAGATAGTTTACAGACCGAATGCAGGATATCCGGCCGAGTTGAAATCGCTAAATACATAAGAGCACCGATAATCGACTGGTACTCCGTTTGATTTACTTTTCTGCACATGTCATTAGAGCAACTGACTAGAAACCCTGCATCCAATGGCGTTGACACAGGATTGCAATTCTCCATGCCATATTGCTTGAGGATGTTAGTGATGTACTGCCGCTGACAGACAGTAATAGGACCTGTTTCGCCTTCCCGGTCTATTTCCATCCCTAGGAAATTCTTAAGGCGACCTCCATCTACCACGTCGAATTCGTTCGCAATTCTGACTTTAATCTTGATGAGTTCATCTAACTTGGAACTGCCTGAAATGAGATCGTCTACATATACAGCGATTACATGAAAATTACCTCCTTCTCTTTGCGTATAGACACACGGCTCGCTGATACACGGTGTAAACCCCATCTTCTTCAAAACAGAATCAAGCTGCTCATTCCATGCACGTCAGCTTTGCTTCAACCCATAAAGCGCTTTATTTAACCTCAAAACGCGATTTGGAAATTGTTGGTTGACGAAGTATCCCGGCTGCTTCATGTACACAGTATCGTGGAGCTCACTGTTAAGGTACGCCGATGAAAAGTCCATCTGATGAAGTTGCAGTTTATTTTCGCATGCTAAGGCAAGCAGCATACGAATAGTGGCGTATCTCACCACAGGTGAAAAGGTTCCATTGAAATTGACACCAAATTGCTGACTTCAGCCTTTCGCGACCAAACGCGACTTGAACCGTTGAATACTGCCGTCCGCATCCCGTTTGATGTTGAATACCCACTTACAACCGATTGCCTTTTGTCCGGGTGGTAGGCTACGCGCGTCGCGGTAGCGGTGGTATAAAACCGGGATACCGTTCCTGTCCTGTACCAACCCTAACGAATCGATATAAATAAATGCCTCTGGTGGAATAAAGCCAGACACGAGCGTACTCTCCATGTACGTTTCATTGGGGTAATAAGCCCCGAAGATCAGGCTGTTGTCGCTATCAATCGCCCTTGCAGCGTGCCTCCGAGTCACCTTAATAAGGAAATTGTGGATTCTGTTCAGCTGGGCCCTATTGTAAAGAACCTCGTTGCGATAATATTTTATGTACTCGGAGTCCGGCGTTCCGTACAATCCTAAGTAGGATCGGAGACAACGCCTCTCAAACAGCCGTATCCTTTCCATGTAGGATGGTGAAATATTGAACCACACAGGACAACCGTAGGCGATGATCGGCCTTATGAGGGCCATGTAGCAAATGACTTTCACCCTTGAATCAAGTTGACTGCTTTGAAACAATCTTCTTGTCAGAGCATAAGCCCCCCTAGCCCTAGCCAGACAAGCATCCACATTTTTATTAAAATACAGAAACTTGTCAAGCCAGATGCCAAGGTATTTGACTTCAGTTCTCAGCGCCAACGGCCGTCCATGCTGTCCAATGATGCACAATTTTTTCCAGTTTTTTCTGGTGTCGTAAGATGCCCTCTGCACTGGGGTCCTGAACAGAATTGTTTCGGTTTTTTGGAAATTGATCTTCAATTTCCAATCGTCGCAATATCCCTTAATGTGATCGAAGTCACGTTGCAAGAGTATGTTGATGACTTCGATTTTCGGACCTGATCTGTACGCCACTAGATCATCTGCATACGCTTTAGCGTGACTAAGGGAACCTACAAGATCACTTGTATAAATGTTAAACAATATCGGGGAGTTCACCGCCCCCTGTTGTAAACCGTTTTTAATTTCAAAGACTTTACTCGAAGTTACGTTGCTACATTTGACAACGAACTTCTTTCCCATAAGCATTTCATAAATCATATATAGCATGGGTTTACGCATGCCAAGTCTGGTTAGCTTGTAGAAAAGCCCTTCTAACCATACGGTGTCGAAGGCCTTCTCAAAGTCAACCAGACAGGCCCCTGTGCATTGTCCTTTGGATTTATTCCATTGGATGTCGGAGACTAGTTTCGACGCGGCATGAATAGTGTCATGCCTCGCTCGAAAACCAAACTGATTTTCCGGGATAATTTTGTTTTCCTCGACCCACTTAAGCAGAGCTCTATTGACTATCTTTTCGAATACCTTGCTTACATTTGGCAGAAGGCTTATTGACCGAAGATTTGCAGGGTTTGTTCTGTCCTTGTCCTTTTTGGGGATAGGATGTACCACCGCCGTTTTCCAGTGCACCGGATAATGTGCATTATTCAGTGCATTGTTAAACAGCGTGGTGAAAATATCGACTAACGCACTCATTGTTTTTTGGCACTTGTTCACATTAATTCCGTATACTAAATCGTTATTTGCCATTTCTTTAAGGCTGTTAAAGTTCAAATGTCCGTAGCGATTGTGCCACATGATTGCATCACTAATCGAGCACTTTGCATTCAAACACATGTTTTCATTTTTAAACGTAAATAAACCACCCCGTTTTGCCGCTTTGATGATCACTCCACCACTTCGGTTTTTTATAATTGCATAATCCTTTTCGAAGAACACTGAAAGTCCGTTGTCTACTACTCGGCTTACTGAGATAAAGTTACTCTGCAATGCAGGCACGTGCAAAACGGTTTTTAGCCTTACAGCAACACCACGATATTCAATTCGAACTTCTCCTCGTCCATCTGCCACTACGTAGTTCTCACCGGCTAACGAAATTTTTTCTTTTCTCGCTTCGTATGTGTAGAAAAAACTTCGCTCGCAACACAAATGAGACGTCGCACCACTATCAACGCACCAAGCGTCTCTATCCAACTCATGTGTGGAAGAAGCAGCAAGAATGGAAAACGATTGCTCGGCAATGTGTTCCGCTAGTTTCGTTTTCTTTGGGTCTCTACATTTTGCAGCAAAATGACCTCGTCGACCGCAATTGTAACATTTTGCGTTATTCGCTTATGGCTGTCCGAACCACAGTTTTTGCTGTCGCGGCCGCTATAGCTAATTTTTCTCGTGGAAGAATATTTGTGGGTGTTTGCGCGAGCTATAAATGCTTGATTGCCGTCACCGCCTTGTCATTTTTTTTCTATCGTCTCGCTCCTTCTTCAAATAACTTAACCTTGAGCGCTTCTAATGATGGTAATGCGTCACGTGTTTCTATTGCCACGACGAAATTATCGAATGACTCTCGGAGACTGGAGAGCAAAATTATAACTGCCATCTCTTTTTGCACTTCAATTTCGATTTCACTAAGTTTCTCGAGAAATTCACTAAATTTATTCACATGCTCCGCCATGTTAGCATTCTCAGATAGCTTAAGAGCCAGGAGCTTCTTAAATAAAGTAATTTTTCGAGCTGGCCCTTTCGGCTGATAAATTTCTTTTAATTTATTCCAGGCCATAGACGACATTTCGCAGTTCTTTACGTGTGTTGATTGCGATGGCTTAATGCAGAGCATTATGCTTGCCAACGCCTTCTCGTCCTTTGCGTAGAACGCTGCTAACTCCGCTGCCGTTGCGCCCTCCGTTTTAACAAGCTTTTCGCAGACTATCGACCACAACCCGGAGTGAACAAGGACACTTCTCATTAACACCGACCACGTCGCGTAATTTTGATCGTCCAGTTTTTCTATGCTGTATAAGCCAGTAGCAGCACTCATCTTTGCGAAAGATTATTTTCGTTTTTAAACTAAAAAAAAAAACCGAACCGATAGCGTATTACTTAAGCCTTCTTTTTATTTAAATTCTTATTAGGCGGCCTGGGCCCATAACCTTTTCGATATCTGAAAGAAAAACCGATCGAAATAAAACAACCGATCTGCGTAATAGTTTTATTCAGACTAAAAGAAAAAAAGGAAATATGTGAGGGAATAATCAAGAAGAAAAGGAAAGTTATATAATGCAATTGTTATGTAACAATGTAAGTGCAAGCACAAATATGTTGTGTTGCCAACTAAAATTATGTTTCCTTTAACAAAATCTCCACCATTATCTTTAAGCATCTCTTCAATCGAATGTTTACTCACATTTTCTAAAACTTGTTTTAAGACAAACTTGACATTAGATTTTTTCTCATCAGGTCTTGTTGCATTTCTATTGGTGCCAAAGGGAATAAGATGTGCCTTACCCATAATTCACTATTCACAAATGTCTTTTGTCAGCTTAACTTCTACACCTAACTCCTTTTAAGGCATATTCTTTACATGTCTTTTGTCTTGGTGCCCCATCCTTCATGGTATAGTTGCAATTTCGAAAAATTTGTTTTCGCAATGTTTTCAGGTTACATGGGCTTAATGGCTGCCCTATATAAGGATCTATTAACATCTCGATCTCCTCACAACACAGCCTTTCCATTGACCTTGAGCAAGCAATTCGTTGCTGTTGATTTGAACTCGCTTTTCATGTTTCTATCCTGTGCGGCTAAAACAGAAAACCCAATTTCTCGATATCTTTGGTACAAGCCAAACATCCTCTAATGATATTTTTAAAATATCTGTATGTGTATGGGATAAAACTTCTACAGATCCTCTGCCAATAGCGGCCAGAATCTCCTTTCGAGCAGAGTCTGTAAAGACATCAGCACAATTCTTCATATGTTTCGTCGCTCCTATTTTCTTAGGCGGTCTCCCATCAGCAATCCATTTTTACAACCTGCTGCCCAATATCCTTCTAATTTGCAATAATGGCAAGTACTTCCATTTTTAAACTTTTGTTGACTCTTTGACGTATGCTTTTAAATCTTAGCCGAAGAAAGCGTAATTTGGTATTTTGTATAGTTGGTAAACTTTTTATAATTTAAGCAGCCTATTGTAATTTTACCACGAAACACACAACAGTATCATTAATTCCCGGCCGTTGACTTACATTCACAATTCACAATGAGAACGATGAAGCTATCACCCCGAATCATTTTTTGCTCGGTAAGTCAAACGGATCGAAGCTATGGGCAGTATTCAATGATGACAAGGAAGTCTTACGAAGAGACTGGCTGATATCCCAGAGATTTGCATAACAATTTTGGGACCGATGAGTAGGAGAATATACCAGTAAATAATGTTGTATTTATCTTGTACCCGAACGTTTCCCGAAATTGTTGGCCAAAGTGGCAAGTAATCGAAACCAAGCTGTCTTCAGACGGACAGGTGAGGACTGCGACCTGGACCCTCATTTCGTAAAGTGATTATCGTTTGACGATAACATTTCGACGGTAGATCTCGCATCACGTAAGATCAATAGTCGATTTTTCCTTAGGCCATATCACTTTTGTTGGTTCACTTAAAACAACAATCGTCAAATCACAGAGGATTATTGAGCGATTGCTCATGAGGTCTCGACTACCGTCTGAGTAATAATCGTTTTCAAAGTTTCGGAATGACCCCCTGCATTGATTACCCGCCGGCAATTTACAGAACAGTAACAGACATACGATAACCGCAGAATGTACGAGTGTACTCGATTTGAGTGGGGCTTAGATTTGCGAGTATTAAAATTAACTTTCCTAATATATATACTCTCGAGAGTATTTTGCTAACGAGTAGGTCGACAACTGCGATGAAAGTAAAATTGATTTTGGGTATGTTTTCTCTTTTACACTATTGTCTCTTCCGATTATCGTATATCTGTCACTTTTTTGTTAATTACCATTTACCACCTGGGTATGACATTTGAATTGTAATAATAGGTAATTTCATGCTGGCAGTTATAACCCAGCGCCAATGAAAGTTGCACGTACACTCACAAAGCTGACATCATTACCGAAACAATCATTTTTATACTAGCAAACAAAACCCCTGGGCATTTGCAAAAATATAACATTCTAACATTCAGCTCGCGAGTAAGAGCTCTCGTTTACAGATGGAATTACACATGATATAACTATTTGGAAGGTATAATTTTCATACTCGTCTATCTAAACCCCGGTTGAAAGTTGCACAAACATTTAGAAACCAACACCATCACAACAAATTAGAAATTCGAAATGGTTCCTTTTCCTTAACGAAAATGCATTTTATACGGAGATATGTTTTATCTATGCAATGGAATAATATCTGGAAAACGGTTGGAATACTTTCATCGTGTAATGATCGTCTTATGTTATTCCATTGCGCAGTTTGATTAATTGCGATTTAAGTATAAATAAGAAGGACCGAACAAGTGTTTGTTAGTTAGAATTTATTGTTAAGAGCGGTTATTTTCTACTTTATCTTTTTGCGTTAAATCAATTATGGCTAACAGGGACTCGGCGACGAATCAACTCTTGGAATTTCAAAAAAGTGTCGATAGAGTAAGTACATTATAACATTTTTAGTAGTGTATAGGTACATTTTGCGGCATCGATGTTCAATATCAATTGCGTTCAAAATAAATGATGAATGTATCTGCGCAAGTTTTCTAGACTCTTGAAAAAAAATTGTAAATGCAATAAATAAATTAAAAGCTTTGAAAGGTTTTTAGGTCATCCTAAAGCTGTCTGCTTTTACAATTGCTGTTAAAACAGGTTAATTTTGGAGTTATTTATTGTAGGTGCGTACATATATATACATGCATGTAGATAAAGATACATTATCTGAACGGAGTTCAGCGATTTGCGTTATGTTGTTTTATTATTGTGCATAGTACCAAGTGCTTACATCTATAAATATTTTTTTAACGATAAGCTAAATCAATGTTTAATGATCATTTATAACGATAGCCTTATCTAATAACGACCTTTGGCTGAATGGAGAGCTAATGTACCATATTTTTCGAGTTGATACTACAATATTTCAGCTGGTTACACAAAATAAATAAAATCTTCTTTATTTATGTTATGATTAATATGACTACCACATTTAAAAATCAAATTTTTGAAATTATCAATGTTACTTACCTCGGGTTTGGATTTCATCATGTCAAAAATATTGCTGAATAATGACTATGTAAACATCTAGTTGTTGGTGCAGTGTTGTGATTAGAACGTTATAGGCATTACTTCGCGATGAATCTGTTGTTAATATCTGGAGAGTAACAAACCTATGTTATTTTGCTGGCCAACAGCTTAGTAGACACAAATCTAAGAGTATACAATTATTATGAGAAGCTTTTCAAATTTTCGGGCCGTATGGTCCGTTAATGCTAGATATAAATATATATACAAACACAAAGTCATGCTTTTCAATAAATTATCAATGAATAATTATTATTATCGTTGCCTGTAGTGAAAAAATTGCGCAAATATGTTGCGTATATTCAACCAAATATTTCGTTTTTTATCGACGTAAAATGGTCTATATAGAAGGATGATGATCTTTTTACTTAACATGTTCATATTTAATTCACCGCTATTGATTTGAACATGATTTTGCATTACACACTAGCGGCGTAGTGTCGTGATATTAAATGTACTGCTAGACTTCCCTTACAAAACTAGTTGAAAATGTCGTTTTCTATATATCATCGCCTTAAAACCCCACATACTGGGGATATTATAAGGTTGGGATGGGATAGGCTATTAAATGATCCGCACCTCGGATTGTACCTATGTAGGCTTCTCATATGTTTTTAACTTTCTCTTACAAAAAAGTGGTTTTTGGAATTCCGTCCGTCGGTCCGTCTGTCCGTAATGGTCTTCCCAGCCTAAACGGCTTGACCGATTTTCTTCAAATTTGATTAAACTTTATATACATATACTATAAGCATATTAGTTCCAACAGAACTGCATACCCAGTTTTTTTTTCGAGAAAATCCATATAACGGCTATTGTCTTTTGGGCCATATAAAGAAAATTGTTAATTTCTCGCAAACTACTATGTCGAATTGTATGAAATTTAATATTTATATTACTATTATAGTTCTTAACAATTCCACATAATTAGTTGTAGCCCAACTAACACTAAACGGAATTTTCAGTTTTGCCCAATAACGAAAAATAATTATTATTCACATAGACTCCTTCAAATTTCGGAATAAACGTTCGTATAATCACATTTCGACATTATTTATATCATTTTAAGCATTAATAATCAAAATGCGTACTATTTAATCTAACGCCTAACTCGCTGTGAAAGAGAAAGTTGCGTACGCCCAGTCGTGCACCCACCACTCGTTTAGTAACAACATGATTTTAATTTCAACTTGACCGTAGATTCCAAGTTGAAATTAAAGTTTCGAATCATGATTAGAAAATGCTGGTTTACATAGTAATTTAGAGGTAATAAAATAATAAAAAGCACAAACATATGAGTTAATTTGTAATTTTTATCAAATAGATAACGAGCGGATTTTTTTGGAAAAACCGATTCTATTCCAAATTGGCTCTAACGAATTTGATTCAAGTTAACACGATTAATTATTAAAAGTTTCATATCTGTACATATTATATTCCGCAAGAAAATTGAATGACGGATTTTGGTATTTTGGTCAAATTCGAAATGGAAATAAGCCCTGTGGCTGTTAATGCATTTGCTTGTGGGGCCTATTTCCATTGCATCCATCCTCGCATGAAACCCAAATCCAACAGTTCGCCCAAGCTAGGAGATACAATGCTGAATACTTTTATTATTTGTCTATCGCATTCTTAACTTAATCTATTTATATAATTTTGACCAAACTGGTGAGATCATAATTTATACGCTTTTTTTCGCCGAATTATTTTAGAATGCTTCAAATACTGCTACAACCGGATTTGGAACCCCGATCGATGTAAAGGATGCGTCAATGTCTGTTGGTCCAAGGGGACCTTTGCTTTTACAAGACACACTTTTCTTGGATGAAATTTCGCATTTCGATAGAGAACGAATTCCTGAACGTGTGGTTCATGCGAAAGGAGCTGGAGCATTTGGATATTTTGAGGTTACGCACGATATAACAAAATACTGTGGCGCAAAAGTGTTTGAAGATATAAAGAAACGCACACCAATAGCAGTCCGATTTTCAACAGTTGGAGGAGAAAGTGGTTCAGCTGATACCGTACGTGATCCCAGGGGATTTGCTGTTAAATTTTATACAGACGATGGTATTTGGGATCTTGTTGGAAATAATACACCTGTATTTTTCATTAGAGATCCAATATTGTTTCCAAGTTTTATTCATACACAGAAACGAAATCCACGAACACACTTAAAAGATCCAGATATGTTTTGGGATTTTATTTCCTTAAGACCGGAAACGACTCATCAAGTAAGTAAAGAATCATTACTAACTTCAGGTTAGAAAATTTGTTTGTTTTTCATTAATTGTAATTAGTAGTATTTCATTCATAATCTGCTTTGGAATTTTAAAAGAGACTTTCTAATAAGTTTATTGATGCAATACATATTATAATGCAATTTTAATTCAAGATATTAATATTGTGATATTCTTGTATTTTTTCTGTTTTCAAAAGTATATTGTACTAGTGGTACCAGAAATCTAAATTTTTGTGTATGTATATTAGAAGTCAAATTAATTCAAATGTTTTGTTTTATAAAATAATCTGTGGTGCATCTACCCGCACAACTCTCGCCCCGAAATTACCATTCGAAGTGAGCACAGATCCTTTTGTTTTTAGCATGTATCCCCCTTGTTTATTCCACCCAGTACAGTGGAATTCTCTTAATTCTTACTGAATATATATCACGGAATGAGTAATTGCATGCTCTTGTATGCAGTATACTTTTCTTGTGTGGTATCAGTGTATCAACTACGCTTTATAATGAACCATTTCCTTCTTATATTGCCTTTTTCTCTAACATGTATGTATTCGTTTTTATTAAATGATCATATTCGTGACGAATGCATATCTGTAGCTTCAGCTTGTATCTTGCATCGCTGTCAAAAGAGAGATACATTTCGTGCATGAAGTTACCCTCTATTTAACTTCAAGCTACAGATTCACAAAGATTCACATTGTGTAAGCGCTTACGGGTTGCCTTGTTTTTAGCTTTTTACTCAGGGGGACATTCCGTAACTTTGAAAACGATTATCACTCAGTCGGTAGTCGAGACCTCATGAGCAATCGCTCAATAATCGTCTGTGATTTAACGATTATTGTGTTAATTGATGCAATTAAAGTTATATCGCCGACAGCAAAAACGACTATTGATCTTTCGTGATGCAAGATGTATCGTCAAATGGTAATCACTTTACGGAATGAGAGCCCAGCTACGAGCATCAGCTACAGATACGCATTCTGGCGGCCCTTAAGTTATGTGTATTATGAATATATATATTTATCTGATATACTTTGTAATTATAAAAAACTTTTTAACTCATTTTAGGTAGCAATTTTGTTTTCGGATAGAGGCATCCCGGATGGTTATCGTCATATGAATGGATATGGTTCACATACTTATAAATTAGTCAACAAAGCAGGAGAATCATTTTACTGCAAATTTCATTATAAAACCAATCAAGGGATTAAAAATTTGAATACTAAGCGTGCTGAAGAATTATCCGCAACAGATCCTGATTATAGCATTCGCGATTTGTACAACGCAATTGCTGCTGGTAAATATCCAAGTTGGACAATGTACATTCAAGTAATGACGTTTGAACAAGCTAAGAACTACAAATATAACCCGTTCGATTTAACCAAAGTGTGGTCACATACAGAATACCCATTAATTCCAGTTGGCCAAATGGTACTCAATAGAAACCCTACAAATTACTTTGCTGAAGTTGAGCAAATAGCATTTAGCCCAGCACACTTGGTTCCAGGAATTGAACCATCTCCAGATAAAATGCTTCAAGGGAGATTATTTTCCTATTCTGATACTCACCGCCATAGGCTGGGTCCAAATTATTTACAACTTCCCGTCAACTGTCCATATCGCGTTGCTGTGAAAAATTTCCAACGTGACGGACCAATGTGCTTTACAGATAATCAAGGAGGTGCTCCTAATTACTTCCCAAATTCATTCTCTGGTCCTCAGGAATGTCCACGTGCAAAGCTTTTACGCGGAAATCAATATGTATCTGGTGACGTTGAACGTATTAGTAGTGGAGATCTTGAAGACAACTTTTCACAAGTTACTGATTTCTGGAACCATGTTCTTTCAGCTGATGAAAAGAAAAGGTTGGTAACGAATATTGCTGGGAATTTGAATGGTGCAAGTTCATTTATTCAAACAAGAGCTGTTAAGAACTTCAGTGAAGTGCATCCAGATTTTGGAACACAACTTAATACTGCATTACAATTATTAAGCTCGGCTAAAATGTAAGATGACACAATTAAAATATTTATAAAATATAAATTTATGTATATAACGGGTAATGGATTTCATTTATATTGATAATCAAGTTATTGGGCGGGGTAAAATAAATATTCTGCAATATTATGTTTTGTTTTATTTATGTATACAATATATCCAGTAGGCATCAAGCTGCAGAGAATATTTTTTTTTAAATATTCGCATATAAAATTAGAATATTTTGTTCTCCAAAACGAATTTAACGCAAAGGGAAGAAGAGAAGACATCTTTAGAAGTATTGTCGGAAAACATAGCCTACACGACAACACGTCTGGTAACGGACTTAGGCTAATTGATTTCGCTACGGAACGAAATGCCACTATAGCCAGCACATGGATTCCTCACCTCGATATCCATAAGGGGGCATGGCGGTCTCCAGATCAACGGTTATAAGAGGCACGCATCCAGTATTTTGGATGTCCGAACATTTCGTGGAGATAACATCGACTCGGATCACTACCTTGTAGCAGCCAAGGTAAGAATGCGGATATCCACCACGCCACAACAATCCAGAAATACTGTGAAAAAATGTAATGTCGGAAGACTGCAATCGCAAGAGACCGCCAAGACCTACGCACAACGCGTATCCCTTAACCTCTCGATTAACATCATACCACCAGCATCGAATGTCGAAGAGCAATAGCAACGATGCCAACAGGCCATTAGATCAGCCGCAACTGATGTGCTAGGTTTCTTGCGCCCACCAGCAAGAAACCCCTGGTTTGATGAGGAATGCCGACAGATGCTCGCAGCCAAGACGAAGACGAGAGCTGCCATTGAGCTCTATTGGCAAAGAAGAAGGGAAGAACATCGGCTTTTCAGCAAGAAGAAAAAATAGCAAGAAAAGCGCGCGATCGAGGATATAGAGGTGCCACTCCAGGAACGATGTTCGCAAGTTTTACCAAAGTGTAAAACAGAATCCTGTCGAGATGAACAAGGAAATATTCGGCCCTATCGAGATATCCGTCGGAGCGGAAAATTCTCCGATTTCGTACGATTCGGAGGATTTTTACTTCGAGGTATTCCTCAGAAAAGCTGTTCGGAATATTTCTCCGACATTTTGTAACGCACCCCGGCGAATTGCGTTGAGGTGCATTTTTCATGCGATTTTTGACAGCTAAGTGCCATTCTTTCTCCGATTTCCTCCGACACAAATTCTCCGCGGAATTTATTTACGAATTGTAGTGAAGTGAACCCGTCGCATTTGGGAAGATATTTTTCCGATGACACATACCTCGAATGGAATTTTAACCTCCGACGAAGTATGCGTTGCGGAAAATTATCCGCTCCGACGGATACCTCGATAGGGCTGATTGTAGTTGAGAAACAGTCGATGCTGAGGATATGGAAGAACCACTTCTGCAGACTGTTAAACGGCGATGACGAACAACATTCCGCTGTCAGGCAGAACGAACCATTCAATATTGGCAACGACAGCGAAAACTGCCAACCACCCGACCTGAGTGAAGTGAGGATAGCAATATCTAAACTCAAGCTTAATAAGGCTGCCGGAAATGACGGGCTTCCCGCTGAGCTTTATAAGGCCGGCGGAGATGACTTGGTAAGTAACATCCACCAACTCATAAACCAAATCTGGTCGGATGAAAATATGCCTGAAGAATGGAACCTCAGCATTGTTTGCCCGATCCACAAAAAAGGAGACCCTCTGAACTGCGCCAACTACAGAGGCATAAGTCTCCTCAACATCGCCTACAAGATCCTATCTGCCGTAATATGTGAACGCCTGAAACCGTTTACCAACAACCTGAATGGCCCTTATCAGTGTAGTTTTAGGCCAGCAAAGTCCACAACCGATCATATTTTCACACTTCGGCAGATCCTGGAAAAAACTCAAGAAGTCCAAATCGATACCCACCACCTATTCATCGATTTCAAAGCCGCATATGACAGCATTTATAGAGACGAACTGTACAGAGCCATGTCTAGTTTTGGTATACCGCCCAAACTCGTCCGTTTGTGTAGGATGACGATAGAGAATTCTCGCTGCTGCATCAGGGTCGGAAACGACCTCACCGACACATTCGATACCAAAAAAGGATTTGGGCAAGGCGATGCGCTGTCATGTGACTTCTTTAATCTGATTCTTGAGAGGATTGTGCAAAACTCCAAAGCCAACACCAGAGGCACAATTTTCCAAAAGTCGGTGCAACTACTAGCATACGCTGACGATATTGACATCATTGGTAGGACTCAACGTGATGTCATAGCCACGTTTGCTAGTATAGAGTAGGAAGCGGCGAAAATGGGTTTAGCAGTAAATGAGGGTAAGACTAAATATATGCTGTCATCACATCTCGTCAGAAATCGAACGAAGAATTACTCTTGCCAACCGTTGTTTCTTCGGGTTAAGAAGGCAATTTAGTAGTAAAGCCCTCACTCGAACTACTAAGGAGATCCTATATAAGACCCTGATCATCCCAGTCCTGCTCTACGGCGCTGAAGCATGGACCGTATCATAAGCGGATGAAGAAATCCTTGGTAGATTCGAGAGGAAAATTCTTCAAAAAATCTTCGGTCCCGTTTGCGTTGACGGGCTATGGAGACGAAGATTCAACCAAGAACTATACGGGCTGTACAGCGACATGCCCCTGGTCAAAAAACTCCGCATTGGACGTTTAAGATGGCTAGGACATGTAGAACGAATGGACACCAATACTCCGGCTCGCAGAGTCTTCGATTCCCAGCCAGACGTCGGACGCAGTAGAGGACGACCTCGCCTTAAGAGGCGCGCACAAGTGGAAACCGACCTCAACCAACTTGGAGTGCGCAACTGGAGGCAGTTAGCTAAGACCGGGCTAATTGGAGAGGCATGTTGGTTGAGGCCCAGGTTCATTCCGGACTGTAGCGCCACTTAAGTAAGTAAGTAAAACGAATTTGTTAGGTAACAAAAAATTCCATGAAGTGCCAAACCCACCGAGCAACCGAAACCGAAACTTCGTTTTATTTTTTTCATTTTTCTGTGAAAAAAAATCGTTTTGATATTAAGTGATTTCTACAAATTTCGGCAAACAGAAATTACAACGAAAGAAAAAAAGTTGCCAGTTTCGGTACGAAGAAATGCAAAACTGAAAAATGAAAACGTAAAATTTCGGTACGAAAAACAAATAAAATCATTTTATATAAAAATAAAAAGATTTTGAGAAATAAAAACAAATGAGATAATATGGTTATTGATATCTTTTATTTATGAAGTGTCTTTAACTGAAAAACACAGAAAATTGGAAGTAATTAGCAGTTTTTAAAAATAAGGAAAAACAAAGTTTCGGTTGTTCGGAGATTATGGATGCTGTTCCGACATAATGATTACGGTCGTGATGATGTTGCACCAGGAGATCTACTAGCGGATAGATCTTCGGAAGGATAAATGGATTGCGGGATGCATAAGAAGACGCTGCCTTTTTGAGCTCTCGAGCTCATATGGATGCGATGACTCTGACCGAAGAAAAGCACCTCGACTGAAACCGTGGTGACAGCTCGTAGAATATAGCAAAACTGAGCTTGGCTTTACTTGTGTGAACCATGATGCTTTTTTCAGGAGCTTCGATGTCTTCTTGAATTTTAGGTGACTTTCTCGTTGTTACGGGCCACTCCGTAAACGGACTACTTAGGTAGGCGGGACCAGTGAACCATCTAACATTGTGGTTCCCCATCGATGAATGACTCCACCTAGTGCCATCATCTGCAACGTTGTCAGCAGTCTTAACGTAGAACCATTGACGACGAGAAGATGAGTCCAAAATTTCTCCCACTCGCACCGCAACAAAGGAGTTGATCCATGACAGGACAGTCTTAGAATCGGAGAGAAGGAGCATTATCAATAGATAACTTTCGCCTTAGCCATGACCAGTGAGACCTCGACTAAGTCACTACGCTCAAATCGCAGATAGGCTACAGCAGCAAACGCTTTTTCTGATGCATCTACAAACACAACGAGGCTCACCTTCGATACGTTCGGAGCCCATGACATATATCGACGCTGAATCTTGAGATTTTCGATGTTCTTCAGTTCTTTGACAAATTCCACCCACTGAGTTCTTAAAAGGATAGATACTGGTTCGTCCCAATCAAATCCTTCCCGCCAAACTTCCTGCAGGACGATTCGACCACGGATAATATACAGAGAGATGAGCCCTAGCGGATCGGAAACTCTCAAAATCGTTCTAAAGATTTCACTCTTGGAAATAATGAAATCCGGTCGTAACATTGTGTTCTCGTCTCATTTTAGTAGATAGGAAACTTTCGTACGTCTTCCCCTTTATCACCCGATTTCTTACGTGTCGTTTTGAAACATAAATAAACTGTGCTGCAAACAAGAAATGTGTGTAACTGGTTGGACCGTGGTCAGCGATCAGGCTCCACACCAGGTTATATATAAAATTGGAAAATGGGTTTAAGAGAGGTGTGAAAAAAATAAGTGCACAGGCACATCTACAAAAACGTTCTTCAGTGGTAAGAATAGATGTTTTTTTCATTTTAATCTTTCTATACTAAAATTCGTTTTTTTACTGATGAAAATTAAGATATATATGTATATATATATATATATATATATCGTCTTTCATTGTAAAAGTAAGTATAGAACAAAAACAAAATATAAATTGTGCTTTTAATATATATCTATTATCTATCTATATATATAAAAATGGATCTTGGTTTGTTCGGATGCTTAAAACTCGAAAACGACTGAACCAAATTGGATACTTCCTTCTGCGGATTCGTTCGTAATTGCTCCGCAAAGGTTTAGGTAAAAAGAAAAATTGAAAAATTCTCAACAGGTGGCGCTGTAGGCGGTCATTCCATTTGATAGCACAGTAATAATAAATAAATAAATAATTTATATGGCAAAACAACGTTTGACGGGCCCGCTTGTATATAATAAATAAATATATATATGTGTATATATATATCGAACAAAATATAAAGCTACTGAACAAAATGTCCCATTGTTAATAAATAAAGCTTAAAATTGATAAAATTACATTTTTATTCATAAAAAAACCATATCAGTAGAGGGAGGATAAAAAGAAGAAAAACAGAAAAAGGATAAAAATCGATTATATACACCGACTTAGCGTTTAAAATATACTTATAGATATTTTAAATTAAGCAATCAGGAATTCGTTTTAAATTTGGCCTCTTCTTTGGCAATAATAGCGTATCTGCATCCCCTCGTTTGTGTCTCACTGTCGTGTTGAGACATGTTTCGGCGGTGGTGTTGGCTGAGTCCACGGTAACGAACGAGTCGTTCAGATCCAGTTCCATGGCCGGTGTCGTTGCCACCCCCGACTTAACCGCAAGGAATAGCTTCCTTGGGTCGCCAGCCAGTGATGACTTGACGAGTAACTTGACACCCGCTACGGCACTGGATTGAGTCGCGGTGACCGATAACGTCTCCGCGCTTGCGAATTTACTTGAGATGGAGCTGCGATCGTCTTTAAGGAGTTCATCCTCCCTCAATCTGATCGCAGCTTCATCCTCAGATCCCGACTTATCCGTGCCGGATTCCAATAGCCCGCTCATACTGAAGAGAAAGTTTTCCTCCTCAGTACGATTGGATTGGTTTCCTTCTGCACGTACTGTTTTTTGTGTTTTTTTTTATGTTTTTTTTGTTTTGTGTTTAATTTATTCATGTTAGATCCCACGAGTAGCGCGAGAAAGACGGTCCGTCCACGCAGAGCTCCGCGTTACGTGGATAAGGCATTAATTGAAACCGGAGGGCGCCCGTTATCCGGAGTTCTACCGTTAGCGGTTGGGATTAGAGCTCCCAACCATACACATCCTACGCACGGCGGAATCACACGGTGACCTTAGCTACAGGAGAGGGAGAGGGGTAATTAGGGATACGACATTTACGACGGACTGGGGATTGGGATTTGGTTGCTCTTCGCTTCACTATGTGATGACCGGAATGATTGATGCATACCGATCCTCTCACAAGTCTACTGAGCCACACCGCCACGTCAAGGCAACAACCAGTGGTGCCCTGCGATCAGTGGCAGTCGTTTTAAAATACTAGGCAGCCTTTACTTCGATGACCTAAGTGACCTAACGACTATCCCAATAGCGCTGATAGTCCGTTTTTGTAGCAGATCAGGATGGAGCAACTACCTCTTTGAGGCTGAAGGAGCAATACAGACCAGCACCGCATAAGTATCACTAGCGAACTTAACCAGGTATCCTCTTTCTCTATTTCAGGATACTTTCTTCGAAGGGTATCGCTATGGATTTGGTTGCTCTTCGCTTCACTTTGTGATGACCGGAATGATTGATGCATACCGATCCTCTCACAAGTCTACTGAGCCACACCGCCACGTCAAGGCAACAACCAGTGGTGCCCTGCGATCAGTGGCAGTCGTTTTAAAATACTAGGCAGCCTTTACTTCGATGACCTAAGTGACCTAACGACTATCCCAATAGCGCTGATAGTCCGTTTTTGTAGCAGATCAGGATGGAGCAACTACCTCTTTGAGGCTGAAGGAGCAATACAGACCAGCACCGCATAAGTATCACTAGCGAACTTAACCAGGTATCCTCTTTCTCTATTTCAGGATACTTTCTTCGAAGGGTATCGCTATGGGCCCACGTAGTCCTATGCGAGTTTGACGACTCACCCGAGCGTCAACAGCCCATCTAACCTAACCTAATCCTGGCAATAATTCTATAAGCAGTTTTATTTATCTGCTTCATTTAATTTTTTCTATTTTACACATACCTTGTCGCATTGTGTCCAATTTTCGGTTATTTTCCTTTTGTTATTACCAGTTTTCATTATTAATAAATACATACTGACAAATAACTTCAATTCACTTTTAAAAGGGAATAACAAAAGAAAAACATAAATAACAACTGATGACATTGGAAATTTGGTGATTGAAATTGATCTAGTAATAGATATGTCATTAAACGTCAATCATCTATTACATTGGGTTTTATTTTTTAACAACAAGAAATATTAGATAACTTGTGAATAAGTTATAATAATAATTCTGTTGTATTTCAAATTAACGAATTTTCCAACATATTTTTTTAAATGTTTGTCATCCGCATTGTAATGTAATCCCACCACATATTGATGTAAGCCGTCCCTTGGATTTTCCTTTTTTGTACCTGTCAACATCAGCTGTTTTCATTTACACCAAACCATTTGATAGACACAAGTGGAACAAGATCTCTGGTTGAAACTCAATGCCAGGGAAAGCTACATTGTGATAGGTAACATTGATTTCATATGTTTGAATTTGAACTAGGTGCGTGAGCCAATGCAGTGCACCAAAGCGTGATTGTATTTCACCGGCTTTTCAGAAAGAAGAAAAAACTGTTTTCTTGGTCTTTTGTCTTCATTCTGAAAATTCGGTGCGATATCGAATAAAGAAAAGTGCAACTGCAGGAATGATGTTTGCAAGTTTATTGTATAACAATATCTATCAATATATATCCACAACATCGCCTACAAGATCCTATCTGCCGCAGCCGTTTATCACCGCCTTCATCGGCTTTATCAGTGTGTCTTTAAAACAGGAAAGTCTACAACTGGTCAAATCTTCACATCTAGGCAAATCCCGGAAAAAAATTCAAGTTTAAATCGATACCCAAATATATAGACACTATAAGGAGCCATGTCTAATATTGGTGTATGGAAGATGACGATGGAGAATACTATCTGCTCGCATCAGTGTTGGCAACGCCCTCATTAAATCATTGAAATACTGGACACAAACGATGTGGTAACGTTCACATTTGCTAGTATAGATAATAAAACAAGAAGAATAGGTTAACAGTAAGACCAAGAATATCATGTCAATACGAAAGAACACTCAACATTGATGAATTGTACAGAACGTCACAATTAACAGGTGAAACTTGGACAATTGAGACCGTAATCATTACAAGCTCTACAGCGACGAAGTTGTACAACGAAATAGTGTTATGCCCTATTATATAGGTCACTTAGCATAACCTGGGTTGAACCGACTTGATCCATTGCACCATGTCGAAACAGTATTGCTGCACATTGTTCAAGCCTACGCAGCAATACTGCTTAACATTTGTAATTGGCACAACCGTGAATTGCTGAGTAGATACTATTTGATGTCATTGATGGGAATTTCGATGGGAATTGCGGGTTTTGACGGTGAGTCTGATAAGAACCAAGAAACGCGTCGGGTGTTTTAATTATCAAGAACGGAAACGGCAACTGTAGTGGCTCACAGAACTAATTGGATAGGCATGCCCAGGTTTGTAACGTAGTTACATATATGTACTCTGCATTCCATGTATTGAATAAAAAAATAGTTTGTTGTATTTATAACTTTATTTTGATAACTTATATATGTATATCCTTATATGGTATTAGGTATATTATTATTGTTATATGGACTTAGTATTAAAATGCTTTGATTGAATTATTTTATATGTCATTTAATACATTTTTAATAATAATAACAAAATAATATGCGATCTAAGTAAACTACTACTACCTATTTATGAACTTAGCCGGTATTCATAAAAGACATTCGAAATGAAAGTTCGATAATACTTTGAGAAACAGTTTTTTCGCAGCAAAAATATACTTCCCTTAATGGAAAGCTAAAGAGTCGTCCTATTATAACAAATCTTTCCACTTCCCCTGAATTGTTATTTTTTAAATCTATTAAAATACTATGTTCTTTGACAAGAACGTTCTTAGTCGAACTAAAGCCAATATCTTCTAACGTTTTACAATTTAAATTGTTATTCAAAATTTCATGGACTTGAAAAATATATTCTTTTATAGCAACCAGTTGAATATCGGTATAAATTGCTTTGAACGGATGTAAAATCACGCCATCTACACAATTCAAATGTAGAAAGTAGCGTATACCATTTGACCAACCAGTGGTCAAATTTAAGGGAATCATATTTTTTACTTCCTCCAATAGGGGATCATCAAATTTACGGGTATTATCGCACTGTCCAAATTGGTTTTTATTAGTTAAAACATGCCAATCGATTGCACCTTCGGTTTCACCTTTTTTTCTTAAACCGTCATCACTTTGCGCGGAGGTAGGTGAATCACATTTTGGGTAATTGTTGTCAATATTTTCAGACGAAATAAATTTTTGGTTTCTAAACCTAAATTTGTGTCGTAGTTGTAAATCGCCTTTGTTATTGTTAACCAATGGACGCTTATTTGAGTTAACCCAAAGCTGTGAAATAGATTCTATACCACATAAAAATAGATAGTCGACAGTATCAGCTATTTCCTCTAAGTAAGAATGGCAATGTATATTAGGGTTTGTGGGATGTGTACTATTGAAGACTACAACCAATATTAGATAGTTTCGAATAAATAATGCTAAGTATATTTCCTTATTTTGAGCATCCAATTGTTCAATTTTCTCCCATATATACATTTCTTTAACATTTTGGGCTAAAACAAAATCCGCTATGCCTCTTACGCGGATAAAGCACTCAATTTTTGTCCTTAGGGAAAGTGATAAATTCGATGATAACAAGAATTGCTTATAATATAGTGCAGTTCCACAAACAATAAGATCTCGGGGAATCTCCTCAGACTCATCCCATTTTTTATAGTCCATAGATTCCAATTCGCTTAATACATCACTAATTCTTAGCTGCACTTCTTTTGGTAAAGCTAGACAAGGAGACGAGTTTAAAAAAGGTGTAATAAGGTGATTACATGTGCTATTGTCTATACGAATTTGTAAAATTTCACACACATGTTTTAATTGTTCTTTATTAAAAGAATTATTTTGTGATATGCTGAGATTTATATAATTTATAAAGTCATTTCCATTCGACTTAGCGGCGCTTCTACTTTGGTAACATGCAGAGAATGCGCTTATAATTAATTTACTTTTTGAATATCCATATAAAATGTAGTATTTCGTACCATCAACAACTATTTTACTTTCTACTGCTTTTGATCTAAGGTCATTATTTATAACAGCATCTAATGTAAGAAAACTTCCCTTTGCTTTGTAAAGAAAATTGTTGGGTGTGTAAGGATAGTAAAACATGCATTCAGTATTATCTGCTTTAAAATAGTCTCGACTAATTATTAATGTTAAAAAATTGGAATTTTGTTGTTTTTGCAAAACATTTTGGAATGAATGAGTGTATGCAGAAGTAAATTCGTCGAAGTTACTTAATTCTTGAAAGATAATGTCGCCATCATTTTTATTCTGCTTACACGAACCCATGAATACAAGTTTTACTTTTGTTGCTTTCACGTACTGCAGAAGTAGGTTGTCAATATTTCCAGTCCGAACTTCAATGTTTTCTAAACACTTGAACCAATCCCCTTCTTTAATATATGGATACTCTACCTTAATGGTATTATCAATAATATTTGCAACCATTAAACATTCCGGATTATCAGGAAAAGGTTTAACTTCAAACCCCAACATTGATTCAACGATTGACGATCGTCGGCCAAACCTGTAGCGATCAAAAGAACTTACTGTCAAAACAAGTTCTTTAAAATATTCGTCCTTTTTTGAAGATAGTTTAAAAGCAGTTTGGGATTTCACTTGTTCTTCATCATCCGATTGATTGCCAATCCATTCATCTATTTTATTAGAGTACTTCCCATAAAATAAACTTCCATTTTCTGATACAACACGTTTCCAATTCGCCTTATCGCTGCATTCGCTACTAGAATTCGACTGAGATGACGCCGACATATTCTGTATTTTGCAGATTTTTAAATCACTTCTTTGCATCTTTTGAATGTTTATGTACGAAATTACTTTACAAGCTGTTGAATATAAACGTAAATATAATAGAGCACGGGTACAAAGATTGGAGCAAACTTCATAATTTTCCAAAAAATAATATGGCTGCCATTTCCAATAAAATGTAGTTTTCCATTGGTAACAGTGATACTAGCAGTAGAGAAGAGATAGGAACCTTTCCAAGACTTTACGTTTTGCCAACAAGCTTATCCTGGAATCTTCTAGGTTTTTGACAGATAAATTGATCACCACAGTCAAGGCCCTCTAAAAGAACTTTTTCTTAAATTCCCGTTCGGTAATCTTACCTTATTATTGAATTGTGTGACAGTAAGCCAAGCAGTTACTACAAACACTGATTCTATCCACAATGTTGTATCGCTCAGATGGACTCAATTTTCCAAATTGTTGGCATTTACTAAGCGAATGTTGCCCTTTACCACGAACCTTGCAGATATATTTGTCCTTCGACTTCTTTTGCAGGTAAAACGCGTTCTTAGTTGTAGAATTCTGTTGACTGGAACCTACACTAAATCCTTTTGCAGGTTTAAGTTTTTCCTGGTCGATTATTTCCAAAGTTCGGAACCTCGTTTCCAGGAATTCAGAAAACTTTTTAAGTGTTGGTAAGTCCTTCCTTGCCCTAAGTCTTTCTTCCCATAGCTGCTGTGTTGAAAATGTTAATTTATGCAACATATGAGAAGAGTACAATCCCCTGTGCGGATCGTTTAATACCCTATCCCATCCCATCCTTAAAATTAATATCTCCAAAAAGTGGGCTTTATTAGCCTATAATATAGAAAATGACATTGTCACAACACATTGTTCAAACAGTTTATCAGAATCTTTTGTTGTTTGACAAAACACATCGTTTTCCTCCTGCATATGCTATGGTAGGATATACAAACGGTTTTTGTAAGAAAACGCCCTCAAACAGTGGGCGTGGGCTAAAATGATCTATGGACGAAATGTTTATATTAATATTACTAACTATTCTGCATCAACATTTTTTTCGAAAATTTTAAAATTTGACCGTAAAACGTTTTTTTATTAAAAACGCCCCCAAAAAGTGGGCGTGCAAAAAACTTTATATGAACGAAATATAGATATTACGATTCTCTAACTACGTTTTTCAGACACTTTTTTAAAATTCCTTATAGTTTAGCCAACAAACACGTTTTTCTAAAAAGGGGGCGTGGCAGCGGGCGGATTTCAAATTTTTTTACACTTGTTCTGCTGGGAGCAACAAAGAGCACGTGTACCAAATTTCATCCTTCTAGCTCAAAATTTAAGGCCCAAAAACTGGTGACGTACGGACGGACGGACGGATGGACGGACAGACATGGCTAAATGGACTCAGCTATCGATTCTGAGTCGATCCATATACTTTGAGGTATATGTAGCTAAATTATTTCTCTATGTTACAAACTATGTATCAAAACTAATATACCCCTATGGGATAGGGTATAAACATTAAGTAAATTATAATCAGATCCCACTGCTTAACGGGAACATCGAGATTCTCCAGTGAATGCTTACACTCTGTGGACGTATCGAGTCTACTTTTTAGTCCAATTGTATTCTCAGTCTGATCAACAAACATTTTTAAATGGGTGTTTACTAATAAGCGTTTGTTTTCTTACCGAGAACACAACATCGACCATGCAGTTTTATAGTTGCCCTCGTCGATTTCTAAGTGATGTAGTAAACGATCAGCTTCTCCAGATAAACCTGATTTCAAATAGTGAAGTTTTTAGATTTCTGTTAACCCGGAGTTATTGTGAATCACAGGTTCAAACTTGCTTTTGTACTGCCTACATTTTTCGTACTGTCCTGAAAACACAGGAAAAGACATTTCTGAATATTCACGAATATTCTCGACTAATCCCTCACATGACAAACGATCATTTTCATCTTCAAGCACTACAAAAAGCTTATCGCTTATGCTCTTGCATTGCTGAAACGAATCTTCCATAATAGACAAGCGACTGTTCACAATATTCTTTGTTCGCTTACTTTTAGCAGACGCAGTAAAACTCTTCAAATCAAGCTTCAGAATTGAAAGGGTATTTTTTAAAAGTTTGAGTGCCTTCGTGGTACTCATTTTTCGCAATTTGGCAAATAATAAATGGCAAAATGTATAAAAATGGGCTAAATTGGCTCACTCACTCACCTTTATTTTTCTGCAGGAACTCCATCAGAATTTCAAACAATTGCACGGTGCAAGAAAATGATTTGCATTACACTTGATTAATTACACGGCGCAGGAAACCGATTTACACAAAAAACTCACATGGAATTGTATTAAACGATTGTGTTTGTTTTCACTGTAAGTATTGTTTTAATTGTTTCTTAAGGCCGTGTGCCAATTGCGTTAAAATATTAGCCAGTGGATAATGTTTGACATTAGTGTGGTGAATAGAGACTTCAAAATTTTAACCTGCTCAACAGCTCGTTAAAATTTATCCAACGGCTAATTTTTGACATTTGATATGCCTACTGAGGAGTGAGAGGGACGGAAAGCACACCAGTGTTCACATGTGTTTGAAAATAGCACATCATTCAGATTTTAATAAGAAGGCAAAGAATATGTATTTCATATCAGAAAATGTAAACAAAGTTGTACCATCAATTAAAATTGGGTTTTTGAAAATGGATGGTTACTAAAATGGTATGACTACATTTGTTTCGGTATATTTTATATGCGAAATATGTGTAAATTGAACGAAGTAAAATGGATATCCCTAATAATGAACACAAATTGTACAACAATAATTTTTTAATGTCAATAATAAATAATTAAGGTTTATTGTTTGATATATCTAAAGTCTATTCAGTATTTTTTAATAAAAGAAAATATATAGAAAGGAATTTTGTTCCAATTCTTTTGGGAAATTATTAAAAATAATATTTAAATAATATCCCATTTAATCTAATTGCCAAAGCAACAAGCCAAATTTTGTTTATGTGAAAAATTAGCCAGAGGATAAAATTAAACCCTTTTTAACGCAATTGATACACGGCCTAAATATATTTTAATTGACTTGTAATTGTCTTTTTTTTCAGATACACACACTGTCACTGGTAATTGGGAACCCGGCTCGAAAGACCAAATGTTAGGTACGTATGAGTGTTGTTTTAGAATATAATTCCTTTGTCTTGGCGTCACAAACCCTTTGTTCGCATCTTTACTGCAAAGTTATATTATTCCGTAATTTAAGAAGCAAAGGTATTTTCCACAACGTTATAACAGCGAGTTTATTTGCGAATGAATCGAAACTTAAAAACAATCATTTTATTTTACATTAGAAACATGTCAACATACAAGTCAAAACAAACTAACAAAACTTTCTAGATTATTTAAGGTGGATATACATTTCATTTTATAGCAAAAACTTAATTTTTTTCACATTGAATGTTTAGTCTGCTTGAGTCAAGACTTTTTTCGAAGTTCTCTTTGTTAATTTTCTTTCGTGAGTCTCGCGCTTTTACACGACGACTTTTTCTCTTGACTCAAATTTGACATTCCTCTTTTATTCTGCTTGAAAAAAAAAACACCAGCAACCGAACAAATCTACGCAAGTAGCCGAAACTGACTCTCCAAGCAACGAAATTATATGAAGCAACATGATGATAAAAAGAAGGAAGAGAAAAGAAAACGTCAAAAAGAGTCGCTGAAAATTTTGCCCACGACTCACAGGGCAAAATATTTTTCCTCTCAACTTTTCGAATTTTCTTTCTCTTTTGCACTCATGTGAGTCGTGAGTCGTGAGTCTACGTGTGAAAGCAGACTTATACATTAGGGGTATTCATGCAACGTCGGAAAGTCGTCGTAAACGTTGTACGTGATAAAATTACGACGTGATAAATGAACTGTCAAAATTTGTATGGGAAATCTTTTCCAACAATATCGGAAATTCCTCACAGGAATTGGGTGCGTAAACTGAGATGGTAAACGTTGTAAACTTTTGAAATGCTAATTTGACATTCAATCAGTCACTTTCACACATCAAACGTATGCGCTAAACTGAAGAAAATTATCGAGAAAGGAAAGAGAACAATAGGAACAAAATTCTATCAATAAATAAATTAGTAAAATGAGATTGAATTCAGTGGGTTACCGCATTATTTATTGGTGCAGTTTAAGGGTCGTTCATGAAACGTCGTCGTAAAATTATAATCTTTCGCACGTAATAAAATTACGACGTTGCATGAATGCCCTTCTTATTATATATTAGAGAGCAGCATGAATGCACTCAAATATTTCGGCACTCAGTATACTCATGAATTATACAAGTTAGTATATTTACCGTTGCGTGCGATAAAAAAAGATTTTTTATTTATTTTGGGACAACTGTGCAATTTATTGATTCGAATAAGACTCAACTAAATTATAAAAATGTACTCCTATTTATACCTTAGCTAATACTATAGCAAATCATCGTAGACATTGCGTCAGCAGAAAGAATCCATTTCCGATGAACTGGCTGTTGCACCTGTCGTTGACTCAACTGTGGGGGTGCATTCGGTGAACTCGATATGTCGTTGGCTTGAACTTGGGAAGGTGCTGAGTTGGTGAATTATGGATGGCGTTCATGTACAACATACAATGAATAGTGAGTACATCATATTTTGAGTGATGAGTGTATGAATGTTTTGATTGGTGTACGATTGGTTTTAATGAATGAGTTTTCAAGAGAGGTAATAGTGCTTACACACCGAATCATAAACTGAGTTTTTGGCAAAAAGTTTACGTAAACCACTGGATGCTTTCACACCGAACTCTGACCAGGTTTCATTTGACATTTCAATCAGCTGTGAATTGTGATTTGTGATACTAGCTGAAACATTTGTGTATGAAAATATTGTAATTGAATAATTAAATCAATTCTAATATAATCAAACTAATATTAGCATTTGAAGTTCAAAATGAAAAAAATCTAAAGATTTTGACAACAGTTTTTGACTCTCAAGCCCGCCGCTACGAAAAAAACGCAAACAAATGCTTCTTCTCTTTGTTTTTTTTCTTTTCAATATCAGCTGATGAACTCGCTGTCAAAACAAATGTTTATTTTTTCAGGTCTCAGAAAAAATTTTCTTAATATCCATTATCCATTTTAATTTTGTATAATTAAAATGGATAATGGATATTAAGAAAATAAACATTTGTTTTGACAGCGAGTTAATCAGCTGTTTTGTGGGACGTATGGAACACGTGTAGAATGTATGAAAAGGTGTGTTCTTTCCAACAACCTTCAACGAGATGACGTGTGCGAAGTGATTATGAGAAGGTTACGTCGTAACCTACTAGGTTGTGAGAACTGACAATGTACGGAAAACTCGGTTTTCCATTAAGGTTTCAGCTGTTTTTGCGAAAACTCAGTTTTCAGTTCGGTGTGAATGCACTATAAAGCAAACAACAATTTTGTGTACTCAGTGCGTTCGTTTGTTGCAATAGCAAAATAATTTATTTGCATTTTATTAAAGTGAATTTGACGCCGTGAAAACAGCGTTTTGATTTAAAGAATGTTTGTTATAAGAGGAAAAAATGTTGCCTTAAAATAGTATTATATAAAAAAATGTATTCCCAAAGTTCCTTCGAGCATTTAAGTATTTATGTATGTATAAGTTATAAAATTTATCATATCTGTAGCAATACATTACTAGACATTACTTCATTGTATACTATAATACGCTAAATCTTTAATATACCCTTAGCTCCATGAATATATAAAGGAACGCGTTCTTCGTTGCATTCCAATTCATTTCACTCATATTTACATTCATTCAATTCGTTTGAATGGTATGAATGTCTTACCCATACCAACATTCACATTCATTCAATTCTTTATGGAGAATGGCGTAAGCCAACTCATTCGTTTTCGCCGTGAATCACTCAAAAGCCATTTTGAATGCATTCATGTAGGCTTCTATTATATATCCGCAACAGCGGATTTCCAGAATACGACGGCTGTTTGTAAAAGTTTGGATAAGCTATTTACAAACTGAACGATTCATCAGTTTTGACAATATTCAAAATTTTATGTAACCTCTTAATAAGATGCGTTTTATGTATTTTAATAATTGCAATTAGGATAATTTAGTTTTAGTTAGGATAAGTGGAATTATGATAATAAAGCTTTAGTAAGGATAAGTGGAATTATGATAATTAAGTTTTAGTAAGGATAAGTCGAATTATGATAATTAAGTTTTAGTTACGATAAGTGCAATTAGGATAATTAAGTTTTAGTTAGGATAAGAAGAATGTTAATAATTTTAAGAAATGTATACATAAGATAAATAGGTAAAATAATAATTACTTAAAGTTACCCTTAAGATATAATATATTTTTCTCATTATGATGATTTTTAATACACAAATACACCTTTTTATTTATTACAAGAAACAATTTATAACACAAATAAACAAACAGTAAGCAAACAAACAAACACATTTTCTTTATTTCAACAAAACTTTATTTGAAATGTTCTTCACATCAGGGATTTATGGAGGACGAATTTGTCGATCTAAACAAATCGGACAGATTGTGCGACAACCACTTCGACGATGTCATGTTTGCGTCAAGCAAGCGATGTCGTTTAGTTGCAAATGCTATGCCACAGAGAGTATTGCTTGACGATAGCTTATTTGCCACGCCTAGACGATCTCGTTTGATTCAAACGATACTTTCTTTAGAGGTACCTTAGATGAATCTGTGAAGCAAAATAGATCTTTTTGCACCACAATAACTACAACAGACGTGTTTTCAACTGATGTTACAGACGATCTTCAAGATACTGTTTGCGAGGTCAACGACAGCAGCACACAGATATCTGAGCTCCTCCGAAATAGTACCCCAAAATAAAAAAGAACGTTGAGAAAACGATTAGCAATTGTTGAGACAATTTTTTTAAAAAATGAAGGAAAGGTGTCGGGAAGTAGAAAGTATAATTAATGAAAAATATCTGGAAATTTTGTACCTAAAATAAAACAATCTAGAGAATTGTACTCAAAGTCGTTCCGCAGATGTTCAAACTATTGCCGCGAATATGAAGAGCAATGAAAATAGATGTAGTAAGGGAAATAGGTATTCGGATAGTTTGAAAGTGATTTCACTTTTCATTCAATTTACTTCTCCAGTAGTTTACCGGTTACTGCGAACACCCCTTAATCTTCCAATCCCTAAAACGTTACGTGCTTTTATAAATCTTCTTGGCCAAAACACCTGGGGGGTCATTCCGTAACTTTGAAAACGATTATCACTCAGACGGTAGTCGAGACCTCATGAGCAATCGCTAAATAATCGTCTGCGTTTTACAATTATTACTTAAAGTGAAGCAAATAAAGTGATATCGCCGACAGCAAAAACGATTATTGATCTTACGTGATGCAAGATGTACCGTCGAAATGTTGTCGTCAAACGATAATAACTTTACGGATTGAGGGCCCTGGTAATATTGATTTCAATGTGAAGGCATAAGAATTGAAAATAAATCAAGCTGTTGAGCTGTTCCTTAAGGCCCACTTCAAATACTGCAGAAAAACTGACACGGTAATAGGAATGGAAGACTTCGGTGCCGATGAAAATCGATCCCAATGACCCGCTCACAACGTGTTGGTGTTAATGGCACAGGCCATTGGTATTAGATGCAAACATCCTCTAGCTCATTATTTCGTTCGTAGTACATGTACACCATCCCTTCTCAAAAAAGTTATATTTAAAGCAATTCGTGCTTTCCGAAATAGTGGACTATTTCCAGTCCACTTCGTCTGCGATCAAGGATCAAAATTTCTTGGCTTAACAAGATTCTTAGAAATACGCGAAGCTAAGCCATAATTTTTCTTTTTTGATTCTCCGCATTCTGCCTGATTAAAAAGGACGTACAATTTAATAACTCCACTGAAGTAAAAAGGCTTCCTGGAAAGATGTTGTACCTACACTTGTACGACATAGATTCCAAAAATGCCTTCCGAGTAGTTCCTAAATTAACGGAGGCACACGTAAGGCCAAATAACTTTAGGCGGATGAAAGTTAAATATGCCACGCAGGTACTGAGTCATACCGTTTAATCTGGTCTTTTCACGATCGCCAGCTCAGGTCATGGATCAACAACGATTATTAGCATAGGAGAATTTTTGGATTTCTCTGCAAGTTATTTGACTCATTCAATTCGTCATTTAAAAAAGCATTCGATCTAAACGATGAACAGTTTTTTCGACAACCCACCAGGAATTTAAGGTCAATTAAAGTGCTCGATACTAGAGGCAAAGACATAACAAATCAGTTTAGCTTTATTAAGGGCTGGCTCCTTTATATATCAGCGCTGAAGTCTTTGGGACATACTTGCAGTCATGCCATTTTCAATTTCTTCTGACTAGGCACCTTAACCAGGACTTCTTTTTCACCATCGCAGACGACAGTGAAAATCCACAGACTGCTAAACTTTACGCCGCCTGTCTGTCAGAATTTGATCTGTTTCGGTACTATCACCCTGGGTGCACCGCGTTCCTTCCTTGGAATAGGAAAGAACTCAAACACATTTTTTTTAACACAAAGGGTTTACACGGAAAATTAACCACAATTCTACTTAACTTAAATAATTCCCTATCTATCTATGGGCGAATGGACGAACTTCTTCGATGGTTTCCTCGATATCCAGGTGTTTGAGAGGTTACATTCTATTGCGGATGAATATTTGTTCACTGATGAACACTGATGGTTATATTTTTTTTTGCGACTGTCCTCGTGGGTAACACTTGCGGCTGCTTGTAGAGCTACACTGAATGCTGATGGTGAATTAAACTGGAGTTCTCAACTAAGCCAACATCGAGATGTTTATGGAGACACGCAGCAACCGGGCAGCTATCAATATCGGTAAGGAACACACTTCAGCTTATGGGTGTATTTCGAACTCCGGCTTATGGATGTAGCTTTAACGCGGAGCGCTGCTTGAGTGCGGTCCCACAGTTAACAATTTGGGGTTTGTGTACCTCACTAATGTAGTTCTCTTTTTTCTCGTTCGTTGCGGTTGGGGAGTCACCAGCGAACATGGTGGGGTGTGGTAGCGTATTTTCTTTTTATATTCGGAACTTGGAGATTTCTTATTTAATTTTCTTACCAACCGTATTACTATTCCGCCAACACGTCCGTACACTCAGAAATGCTAAGCCCAACTGCCTTAATACAGAAATTGCATTGTGAAAAAACCACTATACCAGGACATACCAGCAGTCGCCTCACCACACAGATAGCCTTTCATTCACTCCTGTTAGGAGTATAGGCAAATCATTGTAAATTAGCTAGCTCTAAAAATTTTATTCAGAAGATTATGATTCTGTCTTTATCTTTTAATTAAGATTTCCTCTATTTAATGAAACATTTACATCAATAATCTGAAGAAAACTTCTTAAGTTAGATGACCACAAAAAATCGCCCGCGATGCACCTCGTCTTTGATTGTAGGGATGAACCCACCACTCTCTATTTTATGATTCGTGTATTTCACAAATTTCAATCAAATTAAATAAAACTAACACAACTAACAACACACCAAACTAACCAGAAAAGCGAAGTCATTTTGTTTGTTACATTGTGCTTCGGTTGGTGTGTGTTGAAAAAAACATGTTTTCTTGTCTGTACATCAAGAAACGTACGTTTTGGCTGCTCCGGTGTGTGCTCAGCCTAATGCACATTCGGCTTCAGCAGACATCTTTGCATTACTGGCTTCTGCTTGTAGCTGCTCCAATTGAGATCTCATCTCCTCAAATTGTCTCTGGAATTCTTTAGTCCTAGTTCATTACCACGATTTTCATCGTCAGAATCCATATTCGTGATAAAATCTGTGTGTACGAAGATTTCGATTTGTTCCTCCTTTCGCTCGTTCTCGGCATGCGCAATTCGGCAATAAAGCACTGAAAAAATATATTTTTTTAAAACTTCCCAACTGGCCGAAGGCTATGAAAATATGCTTAATCAAAATAAGATTTTTTTCTCACAAAAGGATTAGTTCAAGATACAAAAATAACCTTCCGATGTTTTTTTGGCTGTAATTTAAAAAAAAATGAAAAACTTTGATTCTTCTTGTGGATTATTTTTATTTGGTCTTTTAATTTTTTTTTACATCAAGTCGAGAATATGATGTCATGTAAATGACCGCCGCCACAGTTGATTGTCATTTGAGCCCTTTTTATTGCATTTTCCATCACTTTGGCCAAAACTTCCGGGGATAGGTCCTCACATTCTTGACGGATATTGTCTTTAAGAGCTGCAAGAGTCTGAGGCTTGTTGACATAAACCCACGATTTCAAAAAGCCCCACAAAAAGAAGTCTAGAGCGGTCAAATCAGGCGATCTTGCTGGCCAGTGCAAATCGCCAAAACGGGAGACTAGGCGCCCGGGAAATGCATCCTTCACACGTGCAGTGTGTGCCGTTGCACCGTTCTGTTGGAACCACATGTTTTCCAATCCCAATTCATCAAGTTGCGGCAAAAAGAACTCGTTGATCATTGCTCTGTAGCGCTCACCATTCACAGTAACCGTTTGGCCCGCGACGTCTTCGAAGAAATAAGGTCCGATGACTCCTCAAGCGAAAACAGCACACCATACAGTGACTTTGAGCGGGTGTAATGGCTCTTCGTGGGTTACACGCGAATTTTCAGTGCCCCAGAAGCGTAAATTTTGCTTATTTACGTACCCGCTAGATGGAAATGGGCCTCATCACTCATGATTATTTTTGATGAAAAATCATCTTCCTCTTGGTGGTGATTAAGGATGGCTTGAGCGTATGTTAGACCCGATTGGCGGTCAGCAGCTAACAGCTGATGCACCGTCTGGACTTTGTACGGAAACATCTTCAAATTATGTACCAAAATTCGGTCGACTGATACCCATTTGCGTGGCACGTCGCCTGGTTGATGTCGACGGCGCTTCCATGACATCTTCGGCTACAGCAGCAATATTCTCTGCAGAACGGCTACTTCGGGGTCTGCCACGCCTGGCAGCATCTCGTGTTGTGCCAGTCTCTTCGAGGAAAGCGTCTAAACGTCGCAGTGTTTCACCACTAGGCGTTGGACGGCTAGGAAATCTGCGACGAAATTCACGTTGTGCCAAAGTCAGCGACCGATTATTGCTAAAATAAATAGTCACCAATATTCCGCGTTCTGGAGCAGTGTAGCGTAACATTGTTTATTAACGTGTATTTCGCATGTGTTTACTGCACAAATGTCAAAACAGAACTGACATTAGGGGCCAATCGCAAAATTTATAGCATTTTCTGATAGGAGGATTACTTTTGCGCCACCTTGTATATATATATATATTATTTGTGACGGATAATACAATACATAGGTTTCATTTTTTAAAAATACTTATCAAAATATCATATCTACCTCAGTCTCGGCTTCTGTCTGGCAGAAATTTCACAACAATAAAAAAATGTAAACAGTGAGCACTTTCAAAGATGACGAAACAGGGTACGTTCAAGGAGTTATTTTCTCATGGGGCGTTGCTCAGCGACAAAGTGGGTGTGGCAGCGGGCGGATTTTTCAATTTGTACACTTGTTTGAACAGCACGAGTGACGTCATGCAACCGACCCAAACAACCACCAAAATTATAAAATAGTGATAAGTCACTTAGCAGCGGTCTAGCGACGCTAGCGATAATGACTTAGCAACAGAGGAGAAGCATCAACATCTTTTGCTAACAACAAGCTTGGCTTGGCTTGGGTATCAGTACTTCTTGGAATGCTTATCGCTCTCTCCGTGAAGTATGATAAGAGCAGCAGAAAAACAGTACGGGTGCGTTTAGATAATTTTGTAGTTTTAAGTTAGTCTGTAAGATGATCCCAATGAATACACATAAAAAAAAATAAAGAAAAGAATTGTTTTTTTCTGAAACGAATACGGACAAATCGTAACTGGCGCAGTCGGTATGATGTGAATCAGAATTTATAAGTGAACATTTAGTAGCTTTAATAAATTCCTGGTTCTAAAGCACACACGTCGAAGGATAATCGAAGTGGCAGTTTCAACTCTTGGTGCCTACATTCAACGTTGGATTTCACCTGATTAGTGAAAAATATATAAACAATAAAATATAAACTGAAATAAAAAGTGCAAGTGCAAAAGAACATAAAAATATAAAGTACATATAATAAGCAAAATATCAAATAGGTTATCATAATAGCATTAAGTGGAAAATTTATATATGTATATATAAAAAAACATAGTTATAATGCTAGCCAGTAGTGCATTAATCTGTTAGTCAGTTTTTCCAAATTCAAATTGAATAATTTGTAAAAGGTAAGTCCATTCTTAAGTTTTTAACTTTCTCTTACAAAGAGAAAGATATTGTTGTCGTGAAAATTTTCGATCTCGAGATTTTGATTGATTCTAACATTACGATGATAGCGGAGCCTAAAAAAGTGGTTTTTGGAATTCCGTCCATCGGTCCGTCGGTCCGTCTGTCCGTAATGGTCTCCCCAGCCTAAACGGCTTGGCCGATTTTCTTCAAACTTCGTATCCAAGCTTGTTTTGGTCATAATTCTAGGCCATTTTTTTTGTTTTCTTTTAGCCATGTTATTAACGGTACCTGCCATATAAAAATTACACATAACCTCAATTTTCTCGAAAACGGCTCTTACGATTTTGATTAAACTTTATACATACTATAAGCATATTAGTTCCAACAAAACTGCATACCCAGTTTTTTCGAGAAAATCCATATAACGGATTTTGTCATTCAGGCCATATAAAGACAATTGTTAATTTCTCGCAAACTACTATATCAAATTGAATGAAATTTAATATATATAATACTTTAATAGTTTTAAACAATTCCACATAATTAGTTTTAGCCCAACTATCACTTAACGGAATTTTCAGTTTTGGCCAATAACGAAATTTATTATTTTTCACATAGACACCGATTCCTTCAAATTTCGGAGTAAACGTTCGTAAAGTCAAATTTCGACATTTTATATAATTCTAAGCATTAATATTTGATCTAACGCCGAACTCGCTGTGAAAGAGAAAGTTGCGTACGACCCAGTCGTGCACCCACCACTCGTTTTTTTTGGGTTATGCCTCCAGTTTCAAAGAATAAAAAAGTGCAGAAAAGGAGAGTCAGTTATCTTTTTACGACCAGCTACAAAAGAAATAAAAACAACAAGGTTGATTTAAACGTTATCCATCATCGCGATTTTGTTGACTTGGTAAACTTAGGTTTTAGTCCGAAATCAACAATAACAAATACGATTGAACTACCTACCACCGCGAATCAAACAAACAAGCATTGAAATACGGTTGTTGATAATAAACTAGCAATGAATTCAGTGACGGCATTAGATGTGTTTAATTCACTTAGAATTCCAGATGCTGTTAAAGACATGATACGAACCCCGAACACTCGCCGCGTCGCGAGAGTCGTATTTGATCTTCCGTTATTATGCGAAGATCTAGTGTGGAAAGTCTTTGACCGGCACTATCACTCGCGCTAGTAAAAGCCTAACCAGTCTAAATGTTTATCTCTCTAAACCGCTGACTCTCATTCGGGATTAACCCTCCTATTAACTTCCTCCACCCTTATGACCCAAGGTAACAGGGACCTTAGGCCAATCCGGGCAGGGCAGAATAATAGGAGGGGTGTCCAGCCATCTTGTGGCACAGGCATGCTCCTCCGCTCGCTAGCTCACCGGCGGCGTGGCATCTTACCACAAGACCTGGACTGGGGTTACATATATCTGTAAAATTGCGAACACAAAGGTGTTACTATATCGCAACCGTAACCAACAAAAATAAAAATAAAGAACTTGCGAGGCCCAGGTTTCGTCTACTTCTGCATTTGCCACTTCTTGCCTCCATAGCGGAAATCAATAAGGGGAGAGAGGATGATGTTACTTCTCTCTGAGCTGGCCCACCCCATGCTAAAAGAAAGATCTAGCGTCCATGGCCACCGCTTCGCTCCACCTGCGATGGCCCCCCAACCTGATAGAAGGACAAAGCAAACTCCTAAAAAAAAAGATTGCCTACCCCTGACTACGTTTTATACCCGTTTACCTGTTGTTCCATCCCCAACTCATCCTCTGATATGGTTCTTACACGATTTCCATACTTACGCGTAACTGTACGGATTGAAAGAAACTCCCAACTAATACACCCATAGTTTTTCACAGATCCGAGAAATAAGAAAACTAATGAACTTTCGTAATCGTTATAAACGAAATCTTAGTTTTATTAAATAAAATAATAACAAAAAATCAGACGCCAACTCTTTAATATCTTAACTATACTAATCTAATCGCAAAAGAAGGTAAGAATCATTGTTTATGAACTAAATTTTGTTTTTTTTTTTCAGGTAATTGTTCGTAAATAATTTGAAACTTTAATGTCGGTAAGTATAATCTTAATCCAAAAATATTCTTTAAATAATAGGTATGGTAGGTATTCTCTTTTCATTTATTTTAATATTATTTTAATTTTTCATTATCTTTTCTTTACTTTACAGGTTTATTTTGGTTTATTAATTATTTTGTTTCGGTGTATTTTCCTTTAGGATCGATTTCTCTATTTATTACTTTTTTTTCTTCTTGCTTACAAAATTTTTATATATTTATTTTTTTTTCTCTCGCTAAAATTTTTTCTTTCAGTGTACTTTTCTTTGCTACTTTTAACTATTTTTTTTTTCTTTTTTTTTAAAGATTTATCCTCTTATTTGGTCGATCACAAAAACGGGTACACGAAGGCGAAGGGACAAGGGTATGGGACGAAGCGCTTGATTGTTAGATGGTATTTACGCGTGGCAATTTCAATAATAATTTCTCTTTTTTTTTATATGAAATTTTTTTTTTTGAGCTGCGAAATTTTACCGTGCGCTTGCGCCGCTTCTGTGGGTGCACAAGGTCACTTAAGCGTTTGGTTCGTTTTTTTTCACTTTTCCATTTTCACTGGGCTTAGGTTTTTTTTTTTTGTTGTTGGTGTAGGTTTTGTTAATTTTTTTGTTTTTCGTCTTTTAGTTTTTTTTTTCACGTGGCATTATAGACTTTGTGTCCACTAATCTGGCGACGACCGCGCTTTCACTTGCGGGGTTAGGCACTTTTTTGTAGAATTTTTTTACGTATAAATTTTTTGTTTGACTCGCGAGCGGGACTTGTTGCCGAGAGGGAAAGCCGATGCCGGGGTACGCTGCATGCTGATGCGTGCGAACGTGGCGTGTTTTTTGGAGAGCGTGGGGGTTAGGATGGGCACTTTTCGTTGCCTTTCGCGATATTAATTTTTAGTTTTTTTGTTTATTTGTTTAGATTTTAGGAACCTTGTATTGTGATCTTTGTCACTTAGGAAAACAAAAAAGAACGCGGTAACATTTATATGGCTTCGCTCTCTCCAGCCACGTCCGATTTGCGTCACCTACTCGTTAAAACAGACCGAGCAACCACCGGAAAACCTCCTATCACCCAAGCTAGCCGGAAATGTCTCCCTCACACCAATAGGCACAGCCCATGTCAGAACTTTATAATCCCGTAGCTCGCAGGATTTTGACCACAAAACTCGCCTTTTGGTCTTAAAATTCAAGTTGAGAGCTAAAGAGCTAAATTCTTGAATAAAAGTTTGCGAGCTAAAGGGAATATAAAATTCTGCCATAAACTGAGCGAAAATGATGGCCGGTTCCGACGTTTCCGCTTGCTGTTTACGCTCACCACCATAACCTTGCAGCGAAAATCTAGTTCACAATGATTCCTTTGCTATTTAGCGATTCGATAGTTTTTGCCAAACTTAGTATGAGCTTAATAGATTTCTTTTTCCTCTGAGGTTTCCCACAAAATTTGAGATTTTCATAAGTCTGACGAATGAAAAGATTAAGACAGCAGAAACCTCATGAATGATGTAATTATAGTTGCCGACCGACCCACCCTGAGAATAACCATGAGTCTCATGTTCAGACTGAGTACTTGGGCGTATACGTGACATTTTCTAAATTTTCCCTGGAGAAGAGCTATGAAGGGTAGATTTTTTTTTTCCTGAGGGTGTTCAGCGGCGAATGTCCTTGGAGTGAGTTATACCTAAGCTGCGACCAGCGGTATCAACTAAGTCATATAGATTATTTCCGATTAGACGGCTAATTCGGGCCTTCTGAAACTTTGGACAAAGCTTCGCATTGATGCCTTTTGAAGCATCACTTTGCATAAAATTGCGCCTAAAGACCTCATCTCCTACTTTGTACTTAACTGGCTTACTACGCGTGTTATACACCTCCGCGTACGAGTTGTGCGCTTTTTCCAGGGAACTTTTAATGTGTGAATGCAACACACTCATCCTAGCTGCTTTAGGTAAAATCTCCAAGTCCGCGTTATTTAAACCTCCTAACTCTCTCAACAGTTTGTAGTCGCTAGCGTGTTCAATCATCCGCTGACCGAATACGGCTTCGTAAGGGGACATTGCAATAGCCGAGTGAACGCCCGTTCTCAGCGCACAGGCTATTTGAGGGATATGCTTATCCCAGTTGGACTGATCGCTATCAATATACGACCGTATGGCCGACCGGATAGAACGATTAACTCTCTCGCTAGCATTTGCCTGAGGCGAGTACGCCGCCGTTTTGACATGATTAATGCCAAACATATTCATACATGTCGCGAATTCTTTGCTCAAAAACTGCTTCCCGTTATCGGATAAGATAGTTTCAGGTACGCCGAACAAAAGAAATATATTTTTTTGGAGAAATGATATCGCCAATTCAGGGATAGCTTTCCTGATAGGTTCAATAAATACGAACTTCGTCAGTTGGTCCAGGGCCACTATAATATGGGTGTTTCCTAGTTTTGACCTGGGATATGGACCTAGGAAATCAATGTAAATATGTTGGAATGGTCGTTCCACAACGAAAGCATTTCCCATCGGAGCTCTTAAAATGGCGTTCTGTGCTTTGGTTGTTTTGCAAATCTCACAATTTTGAACGAAATATTTTACTTGGGTAGACATGTTCGGCCAATAAAATTGCTGTCGTAAACGGTATAAGGTTTTCGCGATACCTCCGTGCGAGGCCTTGGGTGGGGAATGAGCCAGAAAAATAAGGTTTTCGGTTAACGCTGCTGGAACCCATAACTTCCAGGTCCAATCGTCTTCTTCTGGATTACCTGTACTATGATTGACCTTCTTATAAACGAAATTGTCCGAATTACGAAGGTCAGGTAGTTGGTTTTTATTCTGCGCAACTGATTCTATGATTTGACGATATTCTTTCGACTGAAAAGCCGGATCCGCCAAATCGATATGAAGCACATCATTCAATTCCTTTGCGATTGAGCCATCGGATTGTAGGGCCTCCACCTCGTACACGCGCGACAACGCATCAGATACGACGTTTAAGCTACATTGCCTATGCTCAATCCCAAAGGTGTATCCTTGCAGTTCCAAGCTCCACCGCGCTAACCGTCCCTTTAAATCTTTCAGACTCATTAACCACTTAAGACTCGCGTGATCGGTTATGACTCTAAACCTATACCCCTCGACGTACGGCCTCAATTTTTGTATGCCCATAACAGCTGCCAAGCACTCTCGCTCCGTAACGGAGTAGTTACGTTGCGCATCATTCAGTTTATGTGAGTAATAGAAAATAGGACGTTCCACACCAGCTTCATCCTCTTGACACAACACTGCACCTACACCTGTGGCTGAGGCATCGCACATTATGATAAATTTCTTGTTGAAATCAGGATTGATGAGAACTGGCGCCGTGGTCAAATTGTGTTTAATTGTATTGAACGATTCTATTGCATTCTCACTTAAACTGAACTTCACGCCTTTTTTTAAGGTATCAGATAGAAAAGACGCAAGGGAAGAAAAATTGGGAACAAATCGTCGGTACCACCCGGCCATGCCCAAGAAACGTCTGACTTGACGAGCGTTCTGCGGTACCGGAAATTCCTTAATTGCTGCCACCTTCCCTGGATCTACCTAAGTACGCCATTCCCCACAATATAGCCGAGATATTTCACTTCTCGGTAACAAAATTTGGATTTCTCCACGTTTATCGTTAGTCCTGCTGCTCGTAATTGTGTTGCTACTAGGGTCAGAAGTTTGATGTGTTCTTCGAAATTCCCTGAGAAGACCAGCAAGTCATCAAGGTATACAAATATTTGATGTCGTAGTTGGTGTGGTATCACCTGGTCCATAAGCCTGCACAGACGTTGAGGCGCGTTACAGAGGCCAAAAGGCATTACCTTAAATTGATAGAGAGGCCTACCGGGGACTGTAAACGCAGTCTTTTCTCGTGACCTTTGCTCCAGCGGTATTTGCCAAAAGGCGTCTTTCAGATCCACACTCGAGATGAAATGCGTATCTGAAAGGCGACCTAGCAACCCTTCAATATGCGGCAGAGGGTATGCGTCCTTTTTAGTGACCGAATTAAGTTTTCGCACGTCTAAGCATAGTCGGTGCCTCTCAGCTTTTCTTACCAGAACAACTGGGGAGCTCCATGAACTCGAACTTTCTTCGATCACGTCCAAAGCGATCATACGATCCAACTGCGCATAAAGAAGACTTTGCACCGCCGGAGAAACGGGATAATGCCGCTGTTTTATCGGCTCTGCGTCCCCTGTATCAATTTTATGTTCCTCCAGGTTGGTTTTTCCCAAGCCAGAGGTAGCAAAGGAAGGGAACAGGCGTATGCCTTCATCCAATATCCTGTGATTTTCGCTAGTCAACTCATGGGGTAAGGAAAGAACACTATTACTCGATACTGCAACACCCGAGTCATCACGACTAATGGAGAGATTCCACAAATCCGAAGTTTTTATAGACATTTCGGCTATGATTTTAGCGGCTATGTGGAACTGCTTCCAGAAATCGACTCCCAGATAAAGATCTTTTGTCAACGTTGGTACTATATACAGTGTCAGGTCTTCTTCGTTTGTTTTGTATTTTATTTTACATTTTATTACCCCTACTATGTCCTGTTGTTTGCCATCTGCAGTGGTAACTGCAGAAACGAAACGCTTGTAGGGAATTTTATTTTTTTGCAGAAACTCTACCCCACCTGAACCAAGGCAACTTATGCAAGCCCCACTATCTAGGAGGCCTAACCAATCTTTCCCAAAAATCGTAACGGACGCATAAGGACGAGGGTCCGCATCCACACATTGTAAAGAAGTTGCCGCAATAGCAAGATGCATTTGCCTTCTTTCCTTAAAACGTGCTCGGAGCTTTTCTACCGGTTTGGATACGTAGGGGCTTTTAAAAATTCGCTCTCTCGCTTCGTTATATTCTTGTATGCGTTGGTGCAACGATTTCTTTGGGCGACTGGTTACGTTTTCGGGGGTCTCTTGGGTGGTGTCAGCTAGGATTGGGGGATTTAAGGGCCGTTGTAATATGGTGATAGGGTGGCAAGAGTCGGTAAGGGTTTTTAATTCGCCGGATGTGCATTTCTCGAACAATCCCCCCCGGCTGAAGGACTGCTATTCAGAGAGTTTCCCGTTCCCGAGCAATTCGGACACTCTGGAACGGTCGTGTTCGCGCGGCCACATTTGTAGCAAAACAGTGAACGCAGTTCACTCTCACACTCGAAGAACGTATGTCCAGGCTCTCTACAATTCCAGCACCTCAAGGAGATTGTATTTTCGCGGTGAAGTGTCTATATCTTCGACCTCTTTGGATGGGAGGTATTTGGTCGATCACAAAAACGGGTTCACGAAGGGGGAGGGACAAGGGTATGGGACGAAGCGCTTGATTGTTAGAAGGTTTTTACGCGTGGCAATTTCGATAATAATTTCTCTTTTTTTTATATGAATTTTTTTTTTTTTTTGAGCTGCGAAATTTTACCGTGCGCTTGCGCCGCTTCTGTGGGTGCACTAGGGGGAAAGGTTTTGGTTCGTTTTTTTTCACTTTTCCCTTTTCACTGGGCTTAGGTTGTTAGCAATTAAGCAATTTTTTTTTCTTTTGCACACACGGGAGGGGTAAGGTTTTGGTTCGTTTTTTTTTCACTTTTCCCTTTTCACTGGGCTTAGGTTGTTTTTTTTGTTGTTGGTGTAGGTTTTGTTAATTTTTTTGTTTTTCGTCTTTTAGTTTTTTTTTCACGTGGCACTATGGACTTTGTGTCCACTAATCTGGCGACGACCGCGCTTTCACTTGCGGGGTTAGGCACTTTTTTGTAGAATTTTTTTACGTATGAATTTTTTGTTTGACTCGCGAGCGGGACTTGTTGCCGAGAGGGAAAGCCGATGCCCGGGTACGCTGCATGCAGATGCGTGCGAACGTGGCGTGGTTTTTGGAGAGCGTGGGGGTTAGGGCACTTTTCGTTGCCTTTCGCGATATTAATTTTTAGTTTTTTTGTTTAATTGTTTAGATTTTAAGAACCTTGTATTGTGATCTTTGTCACTTAGGAAAACAAAAGTAAAACGCGGTAACTTTTATATGGCTTCGCTCTCTCCAGCCACGTCCGATTCGCGTCACCTACTCGTTAAAACAGACCGAGCAACCACCGGAAAACCTCCTATCACCCAAGCTAGCCGGAAATCTAAAGATTTTGACAACAGTTTTTGACCCTCAAGCCCGCCGCTTGTTTTGTTTTATTTGTTTTATTTATGTGTTCTTTCCAACAACCTGCAACGTGATGACGTCTGCGAAGTGGTTATGAGAAGGTTACGTCGTAACCTACTAGGTTTTGAGAACTGACAATGTATGGGAAAACTCGGTTTTCGATGAAGGTTTCAGGTGTTTTTGCGAAAACTCAGTTTATGATTCGGTGTGTAAGCACTATTACTCACAGCCAATAGTTAGAAATCCGCAACACACAAACCATCCAGTTCCTAGAAATTTTGCACCAGCCAACCCATACCATAGGGGCATTGGCCATTTAGACCCAACCAAAATAACATTCACGCCAATAGTTCTCAAATTTCAAACAATAGGCCATATTATGGATTTAGAACAAATACATCTCCTGAACCTATGGATGTAACTAGTGGCCATACAAACACTAACATACATTCAGGTGGTAATTTACAACAGTTGCATAATCGAATCAATATAGTGACACTGAGCAGTTTACTTCAGACTTAATGATTTGCTCAATCAAGGTATCATTCGACCCAGTTTTTCTCCTTGGTCTTCCCCTATTTGGATTGTTCCGAAAAAAGAGACGCAAGTGGAAAAGAAAATTGGAGACTGGTGATTGATTACCGAAAATTGAATGATAAAACCATTGACGACCGGTACCCGATACCTAATATAACCGATATTTTAGATAAATTAGGAAGAAGCATGTACTTCAGTACTCTCGATCTGGCTTCTGGATTTCACCAGGTAGAAATCAAAGCTGAGGATATCCCAAAGACAGCGTTTTCTGTTGAAAATGAACACTTTGAGTTCTTACGAATGCCGTTTGGGTTCAAAAATGCTCCATCAACTTTCCAAAGAGTTATGGACAATGTGCTGAGGGATATTCAAGTTAAGATGTGTTTAGTCTATATGGATGACATCATAGTGTACTCCACTTCACTTCAAGAACACATCGAAAATCTATGTGCTGTTTTCCAAAAACTAAAAGAAGCTAATTTAAAAATACAGATTGATAAATCGGAGTTCCTACGAAAAGGAAGTATCTTTTCTTGGACATGTAATTACATCGGATGGTATTAAACCAAACCCTGAAAAGATAAGTGCAGTTCAGAAGTTTTCAATCCCAAAAATACCGAGACAAATAAAGTCCTTTCTTGGCCTTCTTGGCTATTATAGGAAATCTATCAAAGATTTCGCTAGTCTAACAAAACCTTTGACGGAATGCCTACGGAGGGGAAATAAGATTGTTTTGGATTCTAAGTATATAAACTGCTTTGAACATTTTAAATCTATTTTATGTAACGATCCGATTCATTGTTACCCAGATTTCCAAAAGCCTTTTAATGTTACTACTGACGCTAGTAATGTTGCTATAGGTGCAGTTCTTTCTCAAGGTTCATTGGGCTCAGATAAACCGATTTGTTACGCAAGTCGGACTTTATCAAAAAGCGAACAGAATTATAGCACTATGGAGAAAGAGCTATTAGCCGTTGTCTGGGCAACCAAGTATTTTCGGCCGTACATTTATGGTAGAAAATTTATAATCGTCACTGACCATAAGCCTTTAATCTGGGTTTTCTCTTTAAAAGAACCCAACTCCAAACTAGTTTGTTGGGGATTAAATTTGGAAGAGTTTGATTATACGATAGTTTACAAAAAGGGAAAGTTGAATTCGAATGCCGATGCACTTTCACGTATAGAGCTTAATGCAAATGAGACAAACGGAGATAACTAAGACATCATATCTATGCAAAATAACATACATATTTCTGAAGTATCCACAAATTCCTCAAGTTCTACTATTCATTCAGGAGCGGAATACATGAATGATGGCGTCCCAATATCCGAACGCCCAATAAATGAATTCTCAAACCAAATCATCATAAGGCGAAATCCCTCCAAAACAGAGGTATCCGTTAAAATGCAAATTCTTTTCAAAAGAAAAAAAAGAGTTATAGTAGAACATGCTAATCCCAAAGACGAAAGTATAATAATTGCAATTCTTAAAGACTATTTAAATACAAAAAGACTAACGGCTATTCTAACAGATGATGATACCTTTCGCATTATTCAGTCAGTGTATTCAAAATTCGTTCATCGCTCACGTATTAGATTAGTCCGATCAAACATGTTTCTCCAAGATATAACCGAAAGGGACGAACAAATAAAATTAATAAGGGATTACCATGAAAACTCACATCATCGTGGTATAACTGAAAGTCTAAGGCATCTAAAAAGGGATTTGTATTTTCCTAACATGAAACAAATCATAACAAAAATCATTAACAATTGCGATACTTGTCGTAAATATAAATATGACAGGAATAGAGAACCATTAAAATTTGAGATAACAGAAACTCCGTTAAAACCGCTTGAAATTGTTCATATAGATATTTACTCCGTCAACAAAGAAAACTTCCTTACTATAATTGACAAATTTAGTAAGTTTGCTAGAGTATATTTGTTGAATGCAAGAACAAGTGTTAATCTAATTAGATCCCCACGAGATTACTTTTCTCATCATGGTGTTCCTAAAATGGTTATTTCTGACAATGGCAGAGAATTTATCTCAATATTGTTTAAAGAATTTCTAGACTTGTATACAATTCGTTTTCATACTATATATGCAAAAACTTCGAATGGAAACTCTCCTGTAGAGAGGTTTCATTCTACACTTACAGAACTCATTCGAATACTAAAAACAAAAAGGAAGTATGCACATACTGGCGAAATCGTCGATGAAGCAGTCCTTACGTATAATAACTCGACAACAAAGTTAACACCATTCGAGCTTCTTACAGGACATATACATTCATTCAGACAGAACATGAGTACCTTCGAAATCATAAGGAGAATTATGAGAACCTTGCGAAAATTGTTCATGAAAGAAGTCTTAACTTAAAATTAAATTACATAAATAAATGCAATCAATCCCGTAAGGATCTTCCTAGTTATAGTCCGGATGAAGTTATTTTCGAAATGGATGACAGAAGAAACAAATTAGCACCTCGGTTCAATGATCATGTTGTTAAAAGAAATAATAAAATTACTGTTGAAACGAATAAACGAAAAGTGCATAAACAAAAAATTCGAAAGAAATGTAAAATAAAAAATTGAAGTACCTAACCTAATCGTTTTGAACTTGATAACAGTTGGACTTGGAACTTTTTTGTTTATTATTGATTTTCTGCATACAGCACTTTTAAACTAAAGGAATGGGCAAATAAAAAGCAAACTATAAGTTATGGATGCTCCTATATAGGTAAACAGATTAATTTAAATTAAGTCTTTATTTCCTTTATTTATTTAATTTCAAAGTTAATTTTTATACCCTATCCCATAGGGGTATATTAGTTTTGATACATAGTTTGTAACATAGAGAAATAATTTTGCTACATATACCTCAAAGTATATGGATCGACTCAGAATCGCTAGCTGAATAGAATTAGCCATGTATGTCTGCCCGTCCGTCCGTCCGTCTGTCTGTTCGTCACCGATTTTTGGGCCTTAAATTTTGAGCTAGGATAATGAAATTTGGTATATAGGATCCTTGTCCGAGTCACCAGAACAAGTGTAAAAATTTTTAAAATCCGCTTACTGCCACGCCCCCTTTTAGAAAAACGTAGTTTTAAGCCAAACCGTAAGGAATTTCAAAAAATGTGTGTTAGCAACATATTTAGACAATCCTAATATCTATATTTCGTCCATACAAATTTTTTTGCCACGCCTACTTTTTGGGGGCGTTTTTAGTAAAAAACGCTTTTTGTCCAAATTTTAAAAAATTCGAAAAAACTTTTGATGCAACATCTTCCGTAATGATAAAATAAAGATTTTGTCTAAATATCATTTTCACCTACACCCACTATTTGGGGGCGTTTTCTTACAAAAACCATTTGTATGCCCTACCCCAAGGCATATGCAATAGAAATACGTTGTTTTTTGTCGAACCACAAAAGATTTTGATAAACCGTCTGAGAAATATATTGTGACAATGTCATTTTCTGCATTTCATCGCCATAAAGCCTATATTTTGAGGATAATAATTTTAAGGATGGGATGGGATAGGGTATTCAACGATCCGCATAGCGGATTGTAGCCTATCATATGTTTGTATTACAGAATTGTATAATTTTGTTAAAATATTGTAAATATTATTGGCAGCTACCTAACTAAAAAATAAAATGCACTTTGCCAATATTTTATTTTACCTGTACTAAACTCCAAGTCTGCAGTATATACTTCGGCGGGAAGAGTTACGTCATGCAACCGACCCAAATAACCACCAAACTAATAACATAGTGATAAGTCACTTAGCAACGGTCTAGCGACGCTAGCGATAATGACTTAGCAACAGAGGCGAAGCATCAACATCTTTTGCTAACAACAAGCTTGGCTTGGCTTGGGTATCGGTACTTCTTGGAATGCTTATCGCTCTCTCCGTGAATTATGATAAGAGCAGCAGAAAAACAGTACGGGTGCGTTTGGATAATTTTGTAGTTTTAAGTTAGTCTGTAAGATGATCCCAATGAATACACATCAAAAAAAAAAAGAATTGTTTTTTTTCTGAAACGAATACGGACAAATCGTAACTCACGCACAAGGATCGCATATACCAAATTTCATTATCTTAGCTCAAAATTTAAGCCATAAAAACCGGTGACCTACAGACGGACGGACGGGCGGACAGACAGACAGAAATGGTTTGATCGACTCAGCTAGAGATTCTAAGTCGATCCATATACATTGAGATAATATATGTAGCTAAATTATTTCACTATGTTACAAACTATGTGTCAAAACTAATATACCACTATGGGATAGGGTATAATGAGCGCATTCAGAAAAACAAATGGTTTTTGTAAGAAAACGCCCCCAAAAAGTGTTCGTGGGTTACAATAATCTAAGGTCAAAATGGTTATATTATCATCAAAACCAATGATCCTGCGTCGAACTTTTTTCGAATATTTTAAAATTTCACCGAAAAAGATTTTTTATTGAAAACGTCCCAAAAAGTTGATGTGGCAAAAAACTTTATGTAAACGAAATATAGATATTGCGATTGTCTAAATATGTTGTTCAGACGTTTTTTTTTTCAAAATTCCTTACGGTTTGGGGAAAAACTACGTTTATCTAAAAGGGGGCGTGGCAAACGTGGATCGTTTACACTTGTTCTGCTGTGAGAAATAAAGAGCACGTGTACCAAACTTCTTTATTCTAGCCAAAATGTAAGTCCTAAAAACCGGTGACGGACGGACAGACTTTGCTAATTCGACTCAGTTAGCGATTCTGAGTCGATCCATTTACTTTAAGGTATATTTAGCTAAATTATTTCTCTATTTTACAAACTATGTATTACCCCTATGGGATAAGGTATAAAATGATTAGCAAATGGTAAGAAAGTTCAGCGCTACTTATTGTTTATTTACTTTTGTTAATAATGAACAATTTGGTAAAATCGATTTATAAATATCCTAAATTGAATTCAATTTAGTATATTTTAATATAATCAGAAAAAAAAACATTCATTGCAATCATTTGTAATCATTTGATACGTATATATACATGTGTATATCATTCTTAGGTATACATATATCTTTAGCATATAATCCACTCTTGATTGCACAGATACAGTTTATTGCAACACTACGCAAACATTATGTATATTACATATATATATATATATATATATATATATATATATATATATATATTATGTATAGATATATACATATTTATTTACTTTTTAAGCATTTTATAGAATATATAAGTAAAAGAATCTGTATATATTCACATAAACAAATACATATATATATATATATAATTTATACATAAACATAATTTATACATACAAATATTTATATGCAATATATCTTTGTATACACTGTTTAAAAAGGAAAACAATACCTTATATGTGTACATAGATTCATTATATACGTCAGTTGATAGTAAATATGTTGCATAATAGAATTTTAAGATCAACTCTTAAGACTGAATCACTTGAGAGGTATCGATTTGGTTAGTATCAAATATTTATCCCTTCAACCAAGATCAAAATCGTTTAGATGTGAATATATACATTATTGATTTTTTATTTTGAATATAATATATTTTGTTTTACACGGAATGTTACTCTACAGAAATTGATCAATAATGGCTGATGAGGAAGATCCATGGGGTTTTGATGAAGGTGATAGCGAGCAAGTTGCTACTGCTCCAGAAGCCGCACCGGCAGGTGCAGCTCCGACCGATTCCGGTGAGAAAAAGGCAGATGCTGAAACGGTAAAGGCCGAGGAAGAACAAGCTCCACCTCCTCCCCCTCCAGAAGATGATGGTTATAGAAAACCAGTACAATTGTATAAACATTGGGTCAGGTAACTAAACAAAACGAAAAAGGTTATATCAATTTTTCTTCTAACTGAATATTCCATAAGGCCAAAATTCCTTCAGTATAAGTACATGTACAACTACAGAACCAATTATTACAATGATGTAATTGATTACCTCGACAAGAAACAAGTGGGAGTTGACAGGGATATTCCCAGGCCTCAAACTTGGGCTGAAAGGGTACTTCGGACAAACAGTATCAGGTATAATTTTTTTGAAATACCATGTACAAAATGAAATAACATTATTGTTTTTTATTTGTACTAGTGGTAGGTCTTCAGGACGATATTCGCCATCAGACAAGAAGGATAAACATTTGATTCAAACGTTAGCAGCATCTATTAGAACTTACAATTATCATACTAAGGCTTACATAAATCAGAAATACTCGCATGTATTATAAATAAACATAATCTGTAGTAATAAACAGACATGCAATTTAGAAGCAACGATGTCAATGTCATTGATATCTAATGTTACGAAATGTCAGTGAATATTGTTTCAATTTTGCCTATTATATGGTTTCTAATAAAGTAAAATGATTATTATTTAGTATGAATATAACAAACTTAAAAAACGCTTTTATTTTCTACATCAACATCTTATAAATAAGTATTTCAATCTCAAGATTACTTAATCTATAAATACCTTCATACGTATGTACATATGTGGACTTATGCCAGGTGTTTGTAAATATCTAATACTGTATTTATTACAATGCTATATAAAAGGAGTGGTATTTAAATATACATACGCATAAATTATACACGGAGGTCCTAGAAGAGTAGGAGTAATGGAGTAATCAAATCCTTCAAGTTATATGTTACATTCATTTTAATTACATTTAAACAGTAATTCATTTAAATGTAAATTCTCAATGGGTAGATGCGTTTATGTACAAATAAAATAAACACTTCTATATACCCACCCAATATGTTGCTTGTAATAGAATGTACATACTAACGATATATTTTTCCCTCTGAATTACTGATCTAACAAAGTAAAACTTAAACAATATATTTATTCATAGTAAACGCACTAAACAAATGATTGAGTTATAAATACTTTTTTTTGTATAACAGAAATGGGTACATTCGATCATGTAGAAAACTTAAGCTTTTAGTATTTTGTTGAAACTGGGTAGCTTTAGTTCATTAAAGAATTCGATTATTTTTAGAAGAAATAATAGTGAGTGCAATTTTAAGTATGTACATAAAAATAGAATAAGTACCTACATAATAATCATAACACAAATAAATATTTAATATCATATTACCTGTGAAATAATATCCCAACTTAATACCTCGAAAGAACCAAAAGAGTTAGTTATATTATTTAAAATAATGGTGTCGTTCTTTAAAAATATGTGCACTTTGCATATTTGAATAATTTAGTATGATTTCGTTACTTTGCATCACTTACATTAACTCTAATTTTAGTGTCTTCAAATTTGTGGTTAAATATAACATCTGACAAATGAATGACGTCATCTTACATGTAGCTTACTTTGGAAATAATACAATTTCTACGTATTATTTTAATCATTAATCATGAGGAAAAAAAAAATGATTTGCAACAAAATTTTGAAAATTCAGAATTACGATTTGGTTTTGTGGTTCTATTTTCGAAATATTGTGTTGAATAAATATAAGTCATAATTAATTAGTTCTGCGTATACGTAGTTCGTATCACATAGAAAATTGATTGCATAAATATTTGGTTAATTAGTATCTTAATTATTCATGGGGGCAAATATATATATATATGTACATATTTTATACCGAAGAATGTCGAAATACTAATTACTAAAACCTTTATTTGACGTGCATTATATACATTCGCTTAAAAACCTTTAAACGATTATATAGTTCTGGAGTTTATAAAAATAATTTTGCAGTAATCCCACTGGGTTGCCTAGATGCTTATTCATAAAACATTTTCGCATCCACATTACTTACACCAATACAAAGGCCTCTGAAAGGGGAACATATAATGGTATGGTCAGAATCCGCTGTGCCGTTTTGTGCACTATCTAAATTATTTCCCTACCTATGTTACAAACTACCCCCCTTATAGTTATACAGTGCATTATTATTTATGCAGCCTTGATTCAGGGTCGCACAAATTCTAATTTATAAAATACTTCTCCACCCATAATAATTATACAGGCTTTACGTCGAATAAATTACCAAAAATTGGTAGGAAAATTGATCACATTATCCGTTGTACAGCTCGACAGATAATAATAATTTATAATTATAATAATTTATAATTACAGATGATAATTTTTATGGTTGCGAAACTTTGTTTAAAAAAATCTTTAAAATTGAATCTCTGGTGATGGTCAGACTTCAGTGACAAAATTATATACCCATTACACAGGTACTATTCAACCATCAGACTTAGAATTCCACATGCATTTATACCATAATCAATTTGTTAACTGCCAAGTCAGCATAGTTGCATCGGCAAATGTTCCCACTAGAATTATGCTCCAATATGTTTCTGGGAAATATGTCTGGGTTGATATTGGGTTGTTGTGCTATTGTTGTCGAGTCAGCAACTGTGCGGAAGTCGTTTTCGGTGGCTTTACAATTTAATTGGTGTTAACTTTAACTACTCGGAAAGGAAATAAGTGCTCACCTCATCGGGCACTATTTTGTGTGCACTTTGCCGTTTTGTGCACTAATCTATGAGTGCACATTCTTGAACTTTTGATGTTCAGTTTAGCTATGTCTACTTCTTAAGGAGTGTTAAGAAAATAAGCCGATTTTTTTTAAATGTTTATAGTAATAGGGGTACATTGGTTTGTAACATAGGCCCATATTGCAGGTATCATTCATCGATCGACAATCTACATTGATCGATAGTAGACTTCGTTATTTTTTTCATTCTATTTTCAAACAATTCAACACAAATTTTATTTGATATGAGTTTAAAACTTTGTTATTTGGTGTTATAATAATTTAACCATCATCAGCTGTCAAAGCTGTTTGCATTCACAATAATCAAGATCTCTGTCGACTATCTTAGACAATACCAAAACCAAAATCAATCGACACGATCGTCATTTATAGTGCGTCGATAACCGATCGAAATTAGCAATATGTGCTATAGAGAAATAATTTCAATAGTCATATTGCATTTATTTAAAGGATGGGGTGATAAAGGGTATTTAAGGATTCGCATAGCGAATTGCAGCCTTATGATATGTTTATGTTTAACGATGAGGTGGGACAGCGTGAACATACTGAAGTAAGTGCCTTATAAACGTTCGCAGTTAAATCGATGTCTGTCTGTTTATGAATGTCATTATTTTTGCACAATCGACGAATGCTTAATCCGCAAATTACACCATTGAAGATAGATGGTTCTTGGGGAAGAGCAATATAGATTCTATGTTAACGATTTAAGCTTATCAGCTGATTCCTGCTAGGCTTCCTACTGTGGTTATGCATTATGGATGCCTATCCTTTTAAATCCTTTATTATACCCTATCCCATAAGGTATATTAGTTTTGATACATAATTTGTAACATATAGAAATAATTTAGCTCCATCCGTCTTTACGTCAACAGTTTATGGGCCTTACATTTTGAGCTAAAATGATGAAATTATGTACACGTGCTCTTTGTTTCTCCCAGCAGTTTTTGGCCAAACCGTAAAGAATTGAAAAAAGTATCTGAGCAACACATTTAGAGAATCGGAATATCTATATTTCGTCAAAATAAAGTTTTTTGCCACGCCAACTTTATGGGGCGTTTTCAGTAAAAAAAAGAAAGTTTTTCGGTACAATTTTAAAATATTTGAAAAAAACAACTTTGGATGCATAACCTTTGGTTATGATAAAATAAACATTTGGTCCTTAGATCATTTTAACCCACGCCCACTTTTTACGGGCGTTTTCTTACAAAACCCATTTGTATACCCTACCCCATAGCATAATATGCAATAGAAAAACGTTGTTATTTGTCGAACCATAAAATATTTTGATAAACTATCTGAACAATATGTTGTGACAACGTCATTTTCCTAATTTCATCTTCATCTTCTTTTGGGGATATTAATTTCAAGGATGGGATGGGATAGGGTATTAAACGAACCGCATAGGGGATTGTAGCCTTCTCATATGTTTTTATTTCAGCTTCAACTTCAGCTACAGATATTTACACATCACAGCTGGCGATTACAAATATTTAATTATTATTACAATTATAATAAATACAATAAGGGTATTCATGTAACGTCGTAATTTTACTACGTCAGTTTAGCGCAAACGTTTGATGTGTGAAAGTGACTGATTAAATGTCAAAATAGCATTTCAAAAGTTTACAACGTTTACCATCTCAGTTTACGCATCCAATACCTGTGAGAAAATTCCGATATTGTTGCAAAAGATTCCCCATACAAATTTTGACAGTTCATTTATCACGTCGTAATTTTATCACGTTTACAACGTTTACGACGACTTTTCGACGTTGCATGAATACCCCTAATAATAACTTATGTTTCTAACAATACTTCTTTTAGTGTGGTAAGATTCATATTTAACTCGATATAATTGTAGTTTTTATTAAAGTCCATCGACCTTTTATTAATCACTTACTTATATAAAAGGCAAATCACATTCGATGTATATGTGTATCTGCAACAAAATTTTCGAATTTATCGAATGGATTTGAGTGGAGTTTTCTCCTATAGATTTTTCTGCGGAGTTTTTTCTATACCACAATTAAGTTTCTTTTAACGAAAAACTTTAAAAAAAAAACTAATAAGTATTAAAATTAATTTTTTCTTATCTCTTACCGATCAGAACTAAATTTAATTTACATATCATTGTAGAACATTGATTAACAAATCCATTGGTTGATATATTATCTTTTTACGTTCTCTTAGAGAAAACTTAAAACAATAAAACATATATTATATTAATTGTACTTCGCATACCATCAGTGGAGACCATTGCCAATGACAGTGCCCAAGCGGCGATTTTATTCCTGTTCATTCTGTAGTTATTTATGTATATATTATATATATGTACGAGTGTATTCATTGATGTGATATGATTTAGCGAACGTTTGTTCCAGAATTTGTAGCAATCGGTTTATATGGCAATAATAATGATTTTCCATTATTGACCAAAACTGAAAATTGCGTTTAGGGATATATGGGCCAAAACTAATTATATAGGATTGTTGCAAAAAGTAATAGTAGAATATAAATTAAATCAAGTTGCCAAAAAATCCTGGATACGAAGTATGAAGAAAATCGGTCAAGCCATTTAGGCTGGAGAGACAATTACGGACAGACAGACTATTTTGAGTGTTAGAATCAATCAAAATCTCGATGTCGAAAATGTTTACGAAAACAATAAATTTCTCTTTGCAAAAGGAATTTAATAAATTTTCAATGCCAAATGCATCAGATATAAGTTACACATTATTTAAACTGCTAAGAGCGGGCGAAGCAAGGCGAGCATGGATCAGCTAGCATTACCATAATTTACAGATGTACTTAACTTATAAACATATGCAGGATACTCATTCCGTAACTTTCAAAATGATAATCATTGACGATAGTAAAGGAGACTTTCTGGGTACCTACCGTGTGATTTATATACATGTGCATAACCACAATATAAAAATTACACTCTACGTACCTAGCAAGTCTCATACACTATTAACGATAATCATTTTAAAAGTTACGGAAAGAGTATCCAGGATTTCTCGTAAATCGTCGAGTATTAATTCTCAGCATACTTAAACAATATTGAGAATGTATTGATCCGTACAACAATTAAAACAGGAATAGAACCTTCTACTTCTCTTCTTTTTTGAGGCGTAGACATATTTAATAACATCAATCGACTCACATACGGTGGAAGAAGATAGGTAGGGTTTCATGGAAGTTGACATAGGGCAAATAACAGGAAACGCTTTTGGGCACTTTTAATTTTGTTTACAGCAAAAGCATACGTAGGGCACCAGAGTCAAATAATACTCCTATGTCTTTAAAAGTATGAAGTACAGGCACTATTCAACCATCAGACGTGTTAAGGATGCAGCCTATATTCAACGTTGTTTACGTTTTATGAATAAAGTTTTTGCGTTTAAATGCATTTTATAATGAGTTTATGAATAGGGCTGAACGTCAATATCTTCTTATAAAAATAGATAACCATTTGTGTTGTTATATCCATAAAATATTTTGCAGTCCTCAGCAAACATTAAAATTTTAGAGTAACTATATTTTCTCCATACAAAGGTTTTGCCATAAATACTTTTTGGAGGCATTTTCACTAAAAAACAATATTCTAGTTTTAAAATATTTGAAAACACGTTTGTTGCAAAATCATTGGTAATATTAACATGAATATTTCGTCTATAGACCAATTTAGCACACGCGTACTTTTTGGGAGCGTTTTCTTAACAAAACTATTTGTATACCCCATAGCATATGCAATAGATAAACGTCGTTTTATGTCGAACCATAAAAGATTTTGATCAACTGTGTGAATACAGTGACAATGTTATTTTCTAATTTCATCCCCATAACGTTTTTAGCCACTCCCACTTTTCGGGGACATACGTTTTAAAGATAGGATGGGATGGTATAGGCTATTCAACGATCTGCACAGCGGATTGTAGCCTTCTCATAAGTTTACTATAAAAAAATATTACAATGATTGTAGACATCACAATATCTTAAATAGTAATTTTTTAGCGTATTCCTATCCCAATGAATGTATAATGTAAATAAACAATAAACTTATACTTAACTATTAAAGAATCTAAATGTGAAATATATAAATATTTGTTTCAGAAAATTCAAGAATGGCAGGCAGACCAAGAAGAACCCGCATATATGGAGCCAACTACAATATTGGAGAGAGTTACTATAAACCAACATTAGACAATCTAAATCGAAAACAATTCGGAAGGCAAGTACACAAAATATATTTTGATATTTGGGTTGGGTATATTTTTCCCCAAGACAAAATCCTCAGCAACAAATCAAGATCAAATAATACTCTTGAATTCTACGTTCTCAAGTACCGGAATGGGCTGCAAAATTTGCATCATGAGGATAATGAGATCGAATTCTTAATGTTTTTCTTAAGAATTAAGGGACATAATATAATTGTTTGCCTCATGTTTTGATCATGAGAGAATTCGACACGCGTAATGTGGGTATTACAGTCATTTATGGCTCGTTTGAACTTTATTTGGTTTTCCTCAGTAATATTTAATGATCGAAAGCTTAACTCTTTTAACCTAACCGCCTCTTTACCTTTGCCTTTGGTTTGGTTTAACTTTACCCGGTTAGGGATAAAGGGCTCATCATTAGCATCCACGTAACTATCGAGGAATCATAGTGATTAGTACGAAAGGACGATTTCAGTCTGACAGTACAGGGATACAATTCTTGAGATGAAGTCAGTCAGCGCATCAAAATCTGGTTCTGCTGGGAGCAACAAGGAGTACGTGTATCAAATTTTATCATTCTAGCACAAAATTTAAGGCCCAAAAACTGGTGAGGTCCGGACGGACGGACTATCCCTTTCATCAATATTCACTGATTTGTATAACTTCTCACTTAGAAATGGTGCTAATCCACTTCTCACACCAATGTTATGTCTTGCAATCGTACTGAATGCCGTGCGGCAAGCGAGACACAAGAGCAGAATTTTTGTTTGACATACATGCAGTGCAGTGGCACTTGTCATAACATTCAGCTTACTGTGGTAGTATTTGTTGATATTTATTTGAAAATTTAACACAAATAATTTGGACATGTTAACGTTTTGTGGTTCGTTAGAAGGAAATTCGTAAGTAATTTCGCAGCAAAGTAAATGTTTCGGTTGGATTAAGAAAAAGTCTTTCTTTTGATTTGTTTTGGAGTTTATTTAGTTTAAGGTAATAAACGTCATAATACAATGTTTATCAAATTTTCTGTATTTTACTGCCATAAAGCCCACACTTTGAGGATATTAATTTTATAGATGTGATGGGAAAGGGTATTAAACGATTCGCACAGCAGATTGTAGCCTTCTTGTATGTTTTTTCTTATGTGTTGTGGTGTCCTTGACTTTTGCAGTAGATTAAGAAATAGAGACAACTTGCAGAACTCAAACGAACATTTCTATATCGTATCCCATAATATATGTCATACGCGTTTATTATTGTCTATCAACTGTTCAGCTTAATTCTTAATTGTAAATTTAATTTATGAAATGTTATATTAACTAATAGCCTATTACTTATTTATAATATATTGTATTTTGTAGTACATTTTGATTAACTGTGGAAGTTTAAGCTATATAAATTGTTTATTTCCGCGTTTTGTTAATGTAGAAGTAATTATACATATTAATAAAATATTTTTTTATTTGCATAAGCAGCACTAAAGACGATGCCGTAAGCTTTGGAATTGAAAGCCAAAAGCGAGATGTTAGCAGTGAACTACCAAAATCCATTTTTAAGAGATCACTAACTGAAGAGCCGACGTTTTTCGATTATCATGGAAGAGTTGCAACAAATGCTCCTTTAATAGATGATGATCTGGATGAAGATGTAAAAAACACTATTATACATATAATATGTATAAATTCTATCTCTATTTTTTCACTTTAAGGTGCAAGCCACATTAAGAAAAATTCGCGAAGTGAAGAAAGCAAATTCATATTTTCAAGATGATAGTAACAATTTGCTTGATGATCATACTAAAAAGAGGAGTTTAGAAGTTGGACGTGTATTAAAGGTATGATTTTTATACCCTATGCCATAGGGGTATATTAGTTTTGATATATGGTTAGTAACATAGAGAAATAATTTAGCGGGATATACCTCAAAGTAAATGAATCAAGTCAGAATCGCTAGCTGAGACGATTTAGCCATGTCCGTCCGTCCGTAAATCACCAGTTTTCGGGCCTTGAATTTTGAGCTGGAATGATGGAATTTCCCAGCAGAACAAGTGTCAACATTTTTAAAATCCGCAATCGTAGTTCTTGGCCAAACCGTAAGGAATTTTGAAAAAGTGTCTGACAAACATATTTAGACAAATTCAATATCTTGCCACCGTTTTTTGGTTGCGTTTTCAGTAAAAAAAAAACGTTTTGAGGTAAAATTTTAAAATATTCGGAAACAATTTCGATGCAAAATCATTGGTTATGAATATGATAATATAAACATTTCGTGTATTGATTATTTTCTATAAAAACCATTTGTATACTCTACCCCATAGTATATGCAATAAAAAACGTTGTTTGTGAACAAAAAGTGGTGACAGCCCACTTTTTGGGTGCATTGATTTTAAGGCCATGTGCCAATTGCGTTAAAATGAGGGTTAAACTTTATCCACTGGCTAATTTTTGACATTTCTGCTGGGATAAACAAAATTTAGATTTTTTGCTATGTCAGTTGGATTAAATGGGATATTATTTTAATATTATTTTCAATAATTTCCCAAAAGAATTAGAACCAAATTCCTTTCTATATAATTTCTTGTAATAAAAAAAAATATCGAATAGACTTCAGAGATATCATATAAAAAAACTTAATTATTTATTTTTGACATTAGAACAAAATTGTTGTGCAATTTGTGTTCATGATAAGGATATATGCTTGCCATCACTCTCACTCCTCCGTAGGTTTACCACATGTCGAAAATTAGCCACTGGATACATTTTAGCGAGCTGTTTAGCAGGTTAAAATTTTGAAGTCTCTATTCATGCGTGCGCTTGCGTTGGTGGAGCGTAGGTAATAACCGATGAATAGCGGGTCGTGAATGAAGATCTGTTAAATATTCAATGCAAATTGTCGTAAGGGCATAACACCTATGACAAGTTGTATTGGATATTTTTATACTGAATCTTCACTTCACTTCTCAGCTTAGTTTAGTAATGCCCATTTAAAGCGTGTCAAATTCCTCTATGACCAAAAGTTGGTGCAAAAAAATCCAAAAATGTCCCCGAGGTTGTAAAAACTTTTGGTCATTTGTAAAAAATAAAAAAAATTCGGCCCCATCATCAGTTCCGACGCTCATTCACAATGACATTCCAGCTGTCAGCTCTTTAGACAAAGCCAATCTGCTTGCTGCGCATTTCGCAGCCAATCCTACATTGCCAGATTGTGTTCAGTCTCCTCCTGTACTTGAGAACGTAAATCATTCCATGGGACAAATTCACTTTCGTACTCGTACAGTTGCAAGAGTTTTATCTGATCTTGACATTCACAAATCCGCTGGTCCAGATGGTATATCCCCCATTATTCTGAAGAGGTGTTCTTCTACGCTAGTAAAACCACTGCGTAAGCTTTTCTATCTATCCTACTCTACTGGTGATTTGATGACATATCTCACCGAAAAGTGGAACCAATCAATCCACCATGGTGTCGAAAGCAAGATTGTTGCGCTTGATATTTCAAAGGCATTTGACAGGGTTTGGCACCAAGCCCTTTTGTCGAAAATGCGTGCATTTGGAATCGACGAAAAACTTCTTCTATGGATTAGATTATCTTTCGAAACGTTCAATTCAAGTTGTTTTGGTTGGTTTCAAGTCTGCGACTCACCAAATAAATGCTGGTGTCCCTCAAGGCTCAGTTTTGTCTCCGACTCTCTTTCTCATTTTTATAAATGATCTCCTGTCCGCAACTTCTAATCCAATTCATTCCTTCGCTTATGACAGTACTCTCAGCTTCTCATACTCGTTTTCAGGCTCACGTCCCTCATCTTCGAACGTGGACTCCAAACGACAAAATATGTTAAGCTCATTGAATTCCGACATTGACAGCATCATCAAATGGGGTAAATCCAACAGAGTAGAATTCAATGCTTCCAAAACACAATGCTGTCTTCTGTCGTTAAAGCGAAACCAAAATCTAGAGCCATTATCCATGAATGGCACTTACATCGAAGAAACCGAAAAACTTTCCATGCTAGGTATGTGTGTTAGTAACGACTTACGTTGGAACGACCACATATTTCAAATCGCTAAAAACGCAGCGAAATGTATAGGTTTCCTTAATCGATGTAAGAAATATTTCAGCCCTTCTGATCTGGCCACAATATATAAAGCGTTTAAACTTTAAACGCCCTAAACTTGAGTTCAACGCCCACGTCTGGTCGGGTGCACCAAAAAAAACATTGCACCTCCTAGATAGGATTGAAACGCGTGCGAAAAAACTTATAGGAGACATTAGAATAGCGAACTCTTTAGTTTCGCTAGAACATCGTCGAAATATCTTCTGCCTAACACTGTTTTATCGCTATCTTAACAACAAATGCTCAAATGAAATAGCCAGCTGCATTCCCCCCATTCAACAATTCAGCCGCAATACTCGTTACGCTATGAATGCAAATCAGTTTACCCTTAAGCCTATCTTCGGACGAACGCTGAATTATAGGGATTCGTACATAAACCGAACAACACGAATGTGGAATGCTCTACCAAACCCTGTTTTCCCTTTCCATTATTACCTAAAGGCATTTAAAATCAATGTGCATCGGTACCTCCTTTCTTCTTATCCCGAATTTCCTTAACGCCCGCACTGTGCTAAAACATATAAAGGGTATTCATAACCCCTTGAGTGCGCGCAAATTATAAAAAAAAATCACCACACTAGTGTCAAAAATTATCCACTGGCTAACATTCTAACGCAATTGGCACACGGCCTAAGTATGGGATGGGATAGGGTATGCAACGATTCGCTCAGCGGATTGTAGTATTCTCACATGTTGTTTTGCCTATGTATATACAGTATTTATTTAATAATATATACAATATTAAATTTAAGGATCGAATAAAATCCTTCACAATGATAAATATTAGGCTTTTTTCAAAAGTATTAGGCTTTTAATATTTTCCTAAATTAACATTTTTGTACGCAATTCGATGCATACTAAAATGATTCACTGTGAAACAGATTGGCGTTAAATAAACGTCACGAAATGTATTCAAAAATTGTAGGCACCATAACACAAATTTAATAAAAATACAAGACTAAGTCGTTTATAAGCACATTGGGCAGTATTGACTAACCTATTATCTTGGTACCTACTCATATTAACCACTTTTAAGGGCTTTTTTTTAAATAAAAACCGATTCTTGTATCCTATCACATAGCATTTGTCTTAGACATGAAAATTGGTTTACAAGCTCTTTGTTAAAAATAAAAGTCAAAGTACTTTTTTGGTTCAAAAACTTAACCAACAAGAAAATATTTATTGAAAAAGGATAAAAAAGTGTCCAAAGACTGAATGTTAAGAATATATTACATGTCTTTTTTAAAAGTACGTTGTAGATACAATAATTAAATGAGAGGTTCGACACGACTCCAACATACTTTCCCAGGAATATAAAAGAACAATGATAAATATTTCAAAGAACAAAGAAATATTTAACAATATAACTTTTTATTATTTATTAAAATATAAAAATATAAAGTATTGATAGTATATTGATAGTATATTTCTTTTTCAGTCCTTCTATGATTCCGAAGACAGTGAAAACATTGGAATGAGCAAATTGCAAATGAAACCCACCTTTTCTAAATCCGAAAATGTACAGTCTACTTCATCAGCATCGTTAAGAGCAAATGCTACCAAGGAAAGATTGGCTAATATTGAGTCAGAAATGTCAGAAAGATTTGAAAAACAAATTCAAAGAGAAAAAAGATCCGAAAATCTTAAGAAACTTTTAAGTGAAACTGATATTGAGACCACCAAATCTATTAAAAAAGTTACATTTTGAAAATGAAAACAATTTACGTTAATGCCAAAGTGTTTAAAAATCGAATGCAGCAATATATATATATATAAATGTTATAACTCGTTTGTTTATTTTATAACGTATCATAATAAATATGTATCTGTACTAACTTCATACTAGATACTTATCTAACTAGATCAGACCAATATAAGGGTCCCTATAATTACAAAATTGTTTTATTTATTCCGGTGTGTTTTGTTCTGATACCTTTTTATACCCTATCACATAGGAATATAATACAAGGTGGCGCAAAAGTTGTCACCCGTCGCAAAAGTTGTCACCCGATGATTCTTGGCCGTCATTTTTTTAAGAGTTTTGCAAAAAAATCGAAACAATTATTATAGTTATTTTTTTTGCGGAAGAATTCAAATATTTGCAACCAAAAAACATCGGGTGACAGCTTTTGCGACGGGTGACAACTTTTGCGCCACCTTGTAGTTTTGATACAATGTTTGTAACATAGGGAAATAATTTAGACGGGTTATACCGTTTAGTATATGGATCGACTAAGAATCGCTAACGAGAAGAATGAATTTATGGAAAACAATTAGATTAATTCTTAAAAGACCAATTTTAAAGTTGTCAATTTTGCGCTACGATAATGAACTTCATATATAAACTCTTTCTACATGCTTATAAAACAAGTGTAAAGATTTTGAAATCTGACCCACTGCAAATGTCCGGGCGGCAACTTTTCAAAAAAATTGTCTGAAAAAGTTATATGAACAATGTGATTGTCTTTTAATATTATAAAGCTTTCAGCGACGCCCACTTTTTGGGATCGTTTTCATAAAAATAAAAACAAGATTTTTTGTAAAAAAATAAATAAGGTGTCTGAAAAAGGATATCTGAACAATGTAATTATCTATATGTCATCCATTTAAAGTTTTAAAATAAGGCTACAATCCTCTGTGCTAATCGTTTAATACAATGTTCTATCCCACACTTAAAATAAATTTCCTAACATAGAAAATGGCATTGTCACCACATCTTATTCAGACAGTCTATCTAAATATTTTATACTTACATACTTATGTAAGTCGAGAACCTGTGCCTAAATGCCTGTCCAATTGGCCGGTACTTTGCTAACTGGCTCTAGTTGCGCAATCCAAGTTGGTTTCGGTCGCTTCCTACTGGTGCGCTCGAAGTCTTCCCCTACTGAATCCGAACTCTGGCTAGGAATCGAAGACTTTGCGAGCCGGAGTATTGGTGTCTATTCGTTCTACATGTAAAAGCCATCTTAAACTTCCAATGCGGAGTTTTTTGACTAGGAGCATATTGCTGTACAGCTCATATAGTTATTGGTTGAATCTTCGTCTTCGTAGTTGCACCGATTTTCGGAAGATTGTGCCTCTGGTGTTGGGTATGTATTTTTTTACAAACCTCTTAAGAATCAAATGAAAGAATTCACATGACAGCGCATCGCCTTGCCTTAATCCTTTTTTGGTATCGAATGTGTCGGTGAGGTCGCTTCCGACCCTGATGGAGCAGCGGCAATTCACCATCCTCATCCTACACTGACGGACGAGTTTGGGATGTATACCAAAACTAGACATGGCTCTGTATAGTTCGTGTCTATAACTCGATAAATAGGTGGTGGGTGAATGGTTCGTTCTGCCTGACAGCGGAATGTTGTTCGTCAGTTTAACAGTCTGCAGAAGTGGTTATACCATATCCTCAGACTGTGTCTCAACTACGATATTTCTTTGTTCATCTCTACAGGATTCTTTAAGAGCCTTATATTATTGGCTTTGACGTTTTACACATTGGTAAAACTTGCGAACATAGTTCCTGGAGTTACACCTCCCTATATCCTCGATCGCACGATTTTCTTGCTCTGTTTTCTTCTCCCTGAAAATCCTGTGTTCTAACCCTCTTCTCTGCATACAGAGCTCAACAGCAGCTCTCGCTTTAACATGCAGCTTCGCCTTAATATTTTATGGTCGACAAAAAACGTCGTTTCTATGGTTATGGGATCCCAACTAACAATTATTCTTCTATAAGGTACAAACATTTAATTCCCGCAAGCAATTATTTCTATAGGCCTTATATAGTACTTGTGCGTAACAGAAATTATGAAGGCGTAACTTCTGTAAGGTTGTTTTTAAGCTTCCGGAGATGTGTGTACATGTAACATAAGTTAAGATGTTTCGGTAGAACTTCGCATGAAGTTAATCCGAAGCATAGCATGTATAGAGCTTACGAATGAAGGCTTAAAAAAGCTAAGGTTAAAAGATCGGGAAAGATAAGGTGTAAGGATTGGAAAAAAGGTGAAAAGATCGGGAACCTACCGGAGAATGAGTCAACACGATTCAAGTACTGCGTTGTATTTACTCGTCTTTCATGTTCGTGAGTAAAATGAGAGTTTTTATAATAACGGGTGATTTTTTAGCTGGTTTGGTTTTGGCAACACTGGTTTTGACAGCTGACGTTTGTTTAGTACCTTGTGTCACTGTCAAACAGCTTCAGTTTGGTTTGCAATTTAACCATGGATCGTCTTACAAATGAACAACGCTTGCAAATTATTGAATTTTACTATCAAAATTCGTGCTCGGTTCGAAATGTTCATCGCGCGCTGCTTCCATTTTATGATCGGCATTCTCGACCTTCTGAGCAGTCAATTCGGAAGATTGTGACCAAATTTCGCACCAAATTTACTTAGTTGGACATTAAACCACCAACACGTTTACGTACTGTGCGTAGTGAAGAAAATATTGCGGCCGTATCAGCTAGTGTGACAGAAGACCGCGAAATGTCGATTCGGCGCCGTTCCCAGCAGTTAGGCCTTTGTTACAGAACTACGTGGAAAATTTTGCGGAAGGATTTGGGCGTAAAGCCTTTTAAGATACAGCTGGTGCAAGCCAGCCGACCTACCACAACGCCGAATTTTTGGTGAATGGGCTCTTGGAAAGCTGGCCGAGGATCCGCTTTTTTATCGAAAAATTGTGTTCAGCGATGAGGCTCATTTTTGGTTGAATGGGTACGTAAATAAGCAAAATTGCCGCATTTGGAGTGAAGATCAGCCAGAAGCATTGCAACAGCTACCAATGCATCCCGAAAAAGCCACTGTTTGGTGCGGTTTATGGGCCGGCGGCATTATTGGGCCATATTTCTTCAAAGATGATGCGAATCGCAGCGTTACTGTCAATGGTGAACGCTACCGAGCGATGATAACAAACTTTTTTTTGCCCGAAATGGAAGTTCTTGACTTGCATGATATGTGGTTTCAACAAGACGGTGCCACATGCCACACAGCACGCGAAACAATGGCGCAATTGCGAGGCGAGTTTGGTGAACAGTTAATTTCACGTTTCGGGCCGGTCAATTGGCCGCCTAGATCGTGCAATTTGACACCATTAGATTATTTTTTTGTGGGGGTATGTCAAGGCTAATGTCTATAGGGACAAGCCCGCTTCGATTGACGCACTGGAAGCCAACATCCATGCATTCATTCGTGAGATACCGGCCGACATGTGTGAAAGAGTATGCCAAAATTGGACTCAGCGGATGGGCTACCTGAGACGCAGCCGCGGTCAACATTTGCATGAAATTATCTTTAAACATTAAATTGCAAGGTTCAAACTATCGATTCAAATAAATATTTCATTCATTTTTTCGAATTTTATGTGTTTTTTTTTTAAAAAAGTTCTAAGCCTCTTAAAAAATCACCCGTTATTACTTGCATTGAATTTCATACTTTCACAGTTACGAATTGAGTTTTAATAATTATAAGAGATTGAAATTGAAATTAATGAAAGTAAATAATATAAGAAAATGTGAGTCTTGGTGATATTGGTAGCTCCCCCGGTTGCTGCGGGTACGATACTGCGTGCCTCCTTAAGTCATCTCGATGTTGCTTAGTTGAGAACTCCAGCTTAACACTACCAGAAGGAAGTGTAGCTCTACCAGTAGCCGCAAGTGTTACACTCATCGACAGTCGCAAAAAAAAGAGGGAGATTAAATAATCCCCGTGCATTAGTGAACAAATATTCATCCGCAAGCGAATCGAAGCTTGCAACCACCTGGTTATCAAGGAAATATTTTTGGTAGTTCGTCCATTGCCCCATAGATGGAGAGGCAATAATTTAGTTAAGTAGAAATTGTGGTTAATTATCCGTGTAAACCGTTTATGTTCAAAAGAATTTGAAATTTTCCTATTTAGCCATACGTTGCGAATTTTTTGTGTTTTTTTTTTAAAAAAAGTTCTAAGCCTCTTAAAAAATCACCCGTTATTACTTCCATTGAATTTCATATTTTCACAGTAACGAATTGAGTTTTAATAATTATAAGAGATTGAAATTGAAATTAATGAAAGTAAATAATATAAGAAAATAATAAAAAATAATGTCATTTTTCAACTTCGATAAGGCTTGCAAATATTTTCGGAATGACTTTTTGCGAAGCCTATCATTTGCTTCTGTATGGCCTTTTATAAGCAAACAAAGTTATTTCTTTAAGGCTTTTTAGAAGTATTTAAAGAACACTTATAGTGTGCTTTATCGAAGCGAAATTGTTAGTTGGGATATGCAATATGCTATGTTTGATGTAAGCTAAACATTTACCCCTTATTAATAAACGCTCATTAGCTAATCAGTGACTAACTTTTAACATTTGCGCAAGACAACATTTCTTATGGGAAAAACTGTCAAGTTAGCCATTGATTAGTTAAGCAGCGTTTATTAATAGGGGGAATGAATAGCCGTGTTTTTTCTCTTCATTCCAAATCTATATAAGCTTACCACACAATTTACGTGTAAAATACAACAACACCTTGGCCTATATAGATTTCGCGAGACCTGGATAATTATCCAGCCTTACACCCTTAGCCTGGAAAAAAATGCTAAAAATGGATGCCGGTACCACATTCGGTAATCATACACTGTAAAATAGGTGGGAAATCAATATTTTATGATATAATTTGATGTGAAAATATTTTTATCTTTGCTTTGAATATAACATCAAAACACTACAATAAGTGATGTAGTGGATAAAGTGAAAAAAATTGGATTTTATTTGCAAAAAAAATAAATGACACAGCAAAAATTGAAACCCTAAACTGCCATATGTTGGCCTGGCCGTTTTTCAGTATCAGTGGTGCCAGATCACTTTTTTTTTATCTGAAGCTGTCAAAAGACCGATTTACCAATACCAATACAAATGAAAGCTGTCAGTTTGACTAGAGTGATTTTCATTTTGATTTTGATTTGGTTGTGAAAAACAAGAGTGTTTTGCGTTTGGATTTATTAATGGATATAGACACAGAAAATAAAGTTATACGTGAACAATTAAATTCATCTAGTTCGACTTCGTCTTCGGAAAGTGATGAAGATGATTTCTGTATTTTTTGTTGTTTTAAATTTTGGCAGCTACACCTACGCTAACTTCACAGCACGAAATGACACCAATACAATGACAAAAACAAATAAATCTGAATCATGTTCCATTGACACTCAAAAATATCAAATTTCAGATCAAAATCTAGATTTCCCAATGGAAAACGCCATAAGTTGAACATTAAAATTATATAAATCTAAGCAACACCTAAAGAATAAAATGTTGGTAAAACTGCACACATACCCAGTCCATTATATTCCAATATAAGTATTGCTATCTTTCTAATATCTTTTATGTGCATCATAAAGATTAATAATAATCATATCGAATTGATACTAAGCCTTTTAAATACAATACGTTAAAGTGTCAAAAGACGAAGACAATACACTAAACGAACCCAAAAAGTAGGCATTTCAAGATAGGAAATATAGATGTCAGATTGTCTTAACATGTTATTCTGACACTTTTTTTTAAATTCTTAACCATTTGTCCAGAAACAACGTTTTTCTTTTCTTTTTTTCGTGGGCTGGTGGAAATCTTTGTAGACACGATGAGCACGTGCCCAAAGTAGTGTGAGATTTTTCTCACTAAAACCACCACCCATTTTGTATTTCTATTGCAACTAAGTATTCGACTTATCTAGCAATTTTTTTTATTACGAATATATAATATGTTTGGCAGGTAACTTTCCTTTGAGAGTTCCTGCTTTTTCCGCAATTTATAGCGCGCTTTGTTATTATCGGGCCAAATCTTAGGGTTTAGTTCTTTGAAGACGCCGCAATATATTTGTTTCGTCAAGAATTTGGAGGACTGTTGTGTTAACGTGTCCTAATAAACGTTTTTTATGTTTTCGTGCAAAATTTTTTGTTTCATCTTTAACCACGGGTATACCCAGATCACTGCGTAGATTTTCGTTCCTAACGTACCACGGCGCATTGACGAATGATCTTAACATTTTGTTTTCAAAAGTTTGTAAAATGTTTACATTCGTTTCACTGGTACAACCCCATAGTTGTATACCATATGTCCTAACCGGTTTTAGCACTTGCTTGTATAATAGCAGCTTGTTATCAAGGTTAAGCTTCGAATATTTTCTGAGCAACCAGTACAGTTCTCTGTATTTATTCTTAAGTTCTTCGCATTTCTTTTTTACATGCGACTTCCATTTTAATTTTGCATCGAGTATCATACCGAGATATTTCGCTTCATTTGCAAACGTGTAGGAAACCACTGTACATTATTGGGTTACTCCGAAGTTTTTTTTTGTGCTGAAATTCGCCCGAGTTACTGTGATCTTACCTTGTACTGGTTTGTGTATTTAATAACAGGGTGACACAGTTTGGTTTAAATTGAGCGAAATATTTGAATGTAGGACTTTCGCGGGCGATTTTTTGTAGTCATCTAGCTCCAGAAGTTTTATTCAGATTATTGATGTTAAGGTTTCATAAAATAGAGAAAAGCTAAATTAATCAATAAATGCCAGAATCATAATTTTCTGAATAAAATTCTTGGAGCTGGCTAACTTACAACGATTTTCTTATACTCTTAACAGGAGTGAGTGAAAGGCTATCTGTGTGGTGAGACGGCTGGTGGTATAGGGTTTTTTTCCGCGAAACAATTTCTGAATTAGGGACATGAGGGCAGTTGGGCTTAGCATGTCCGAGTGTACGGACGTGGTGGCGGTATAATAATACGGTTGTTAGCAAAAATAAGAATTTCTTCATATTAAACGTGTCGTCGGATTATTTTTCGGTTCCTATAAAGTACTTGCAAATCGCAAAAGGAAAAAAAATAAAGAAATATCCGAGTTCCGAGTTAACAGAGAAAATAAGGCTAACCCACCCCACCACGTTCGCTCGTGACTCCCTTAACGCAACGAACAAAAAAAATAGCACTCCAGCAGTGAGGTACACCCACCCGAATTGAATTGTGGGACCACGGCGGTAATTGGTACCGCACCAGCAGCGAAGCAGTGCTCAGCGTTGAAGCTACATCCCCAAACCGCTTATGAAATAAGCTGATGTGTGAGTCTTGGTGATATTGGTAGCTCCCCCGGTTGCTGCGGGTACGATACTGCGTGCCTCCTTAAGTCATCTCGATGTTGCTTAGTTGAGAACTCCAGCTTAACTCACCACCAGAAGGAAGTGTAGCTCTACCAGTAGCCGCAAGTGTTACACTCATCGACAATCGCAAAAAAAAAATGAAGGAGATTAAATAATCCCCGTGCATCAGTGAACAAATATTCATCCGCAAGCGAATCGAAGCTTGCAACCACCTGGTTATCAAGGAAATATTTTTGTAGTTCGTCCATTGCCCCATAGATGGAGAGGAAATAATTTAGTTAAGTAGAAATTGTGGTTAATTATCCGTGTAAACCGTTTATGTTCAAAAGAATTTGAAATTTTCCTATTAAGCCATACGTTGCGAATGCTTCAGAAAAACGTGAAAGCACATGACCAAGGAAGGAACGCGGTGCACCCCGGCTCCCACACTTTGGATCTCGGTGAAGGTACATATAAACCCAAGGATTTAATGGGGTAAGTGATTCTCAAATTCTTTATTGAACAAATGGTAGTTGGACCACATGATTAGGAATTTGTATTGCTATTTAGATATATTAGTAGACCACAGAATATACAGAAAACGCATGAAAAAAAAACATTTAAACACATAAATATATAAAAATAATCTTACAAAGTTAAAAAAAAAATAGAATTTGAAAATAAAGAATACGATTAGAAATACAAACCATTAAAAAGTGAAACTTAATCAAAAGATTAAAGAATCAAATAAGGGTTACGAATTAAGACAATTAAATGAAGTAATTGTAACAAATAGAGATAACTAGTTTACATGACCGAAATCTAGTCCTTAGTTAACCTAGACGTAAGGTAAATCAAAAAAAAAAAACAATCTAAGAGATACCCTTTTCATATGATAGAGGCTATCATATAATTATTTACTGAAGATATATTTAGATACATTAATTTGATTTCAAAGCATTGATAGATTGTCCTACCTTAGAAATTCCTAACCTTTTTTTTTTCAGTAAAATTAATGAACGAATTCCAAACTACAGGATTTTAATTTTGTTTTTGTGTTGCTGGATTCGTTGGATGGGAAGTTATGAAGTTCGATTCATCAGAAATTGAAGATCAATCGTGATGCTGGTTTAGGTAGTTTTTATTCGAGGATGTGTTAGCCGGAAGATTCGAAAGATGAGTTAAGTCAACAGGGTAAGGGAGGTAACCACCCCTGTTCCCTTTAACGTAGGGGCCTCCGTAAATAGAGCGTGTCGGGGGCCATGGATGCTAAACATTGGTTTGGCTAGGGGAGGGCTAGCTTGAAGAGAAGACTTCCATAAATATTTCTCTTCGTTTTTTTCTTTCCGTTTACAATACTGGTATCTGAAAATGTATATGCGTCAGTATGCAAAAATTGTTAGAAACTCGGGCCTCGCAAGGTTTTTTTTTGTTTTATTTGGTTGCAGTCGTGGAGTAATCGCGGTCTACGAATTTGAAGTTCCCAGGCATGGAAAAAAAATGTAACCCCAGTCCGGGGCTTGTGGCAAGAACCACACCATCCGACGAGCTAGGGCGGGAAGCGTGCATGCCTGAGCCGCAAGAGGCCTGGACACCCCTCCTGCTAGATTGCCCGGACTGGCCCAAGGGTCCTGTGACCTTGGGTCATAAGGGTGAGTAGATATAGTAGGAGGGTTCCTGGATTGGTGAAGAATCCTTACTTCCGAACATCCGTGGATTTGGTCGGTATCGGTACGGGTGATAGTGCCGAAACAGATCGAATTCTGACATATGGCGTAAAGTTCAACTGTCGGAGGGTTTTCACTTCGTCCTTTATGATTAACTACATCGATACTTGATGTTTAACATAGGGCGGTCCGGAAGGTTCGTTACAGGTGGCGCCCAACGTGGGGCCCGAAGTTTCGTCCTTCAATTATTTGCATTCAGATTAAAAGACAATTTTCAGTTAAGTAACTTTTTTTTTCATTTTTTTTTATTGATCCTTACTTATCCGGTTGGAAGTTGAGTTCTACTCACCAACGTAAGCTGTAGGTAAAGGATATCCATAAAATCATTATCATTTTTGTTAGTTAATATTGAACTTCTTCAATGTTGATAGGTTCATTGTACTGTGTCTTACTCCCTAGTTTCATGTCCAATGATTGGGTGAAATTGTTCCTTAATTAGGTGTTGCATGGAATTAGAACTTGGAGATGGTACAGAGAGGTGGCAATAGTATACTCGTTAAGTCCGTTAAGTGAAGTGTATTCATAACGCTCCTTAATTCGTAGCTTCGAGGAACTTAAGCTATCATCGAATGGAACCAACATAACAGGAAAAATCATACTTAACTTGGGAAGCCGTAGATACTTTCGTGTTTGTAAATGGATCTTGTTTTAATTATTTTCCTTGTTTTCGTGCATATTCTTTTAGGTTGACACATCCTCACATTATTTTATGACATTTTCTTCGAAAAAAAAATCCTAATTTTTGATTATTGTATCTACTCACTGAAGTACATACTACTACATTTTTTTAATATACACCTATATACCCACTTTTAAATATTATATTTTCCAAAAGTTGTAAAAACTTTCCGGAAATATGTCTAATCCTGGTTCCAGTAGACCGACCAAGGTTTTGAGTAACTATTCCCTACGAACGGGATCAAAACCAAATAGGAAAGATACAACCATTCCAAAGCAACCTCCAGTTGTTTCAGGCGGTGACATTAGGGATATTCCGGTAGATACAGGGACCATTGAGCCTCCGATTAGCGACCCGCGACATTCGCCTTCTCCACTTGATTCCTCTATTCATTGTCCACCAGTAGAATCTGCAACCGCCAATGACAGCGAACATTTCGAACAGTACGTTCAGGATGTTGTAACGGCTACTGTTGGGATAAATCGTACGGATGAACTTCGGTTCATCCGAGAAGAGTTCGAAAAGTGTCGGTTAGCTCTACAACAAGATGTTACATCCTTGGTGAGAGCAGCTCTGGCAGCTCCTACGCCAACGCGTGCTCCCGTAGAAGATCAAGGCGGTCCTTTAAACAGACCCTCAGTGGATCCTCCTCATCCCAGTTACGAAATCAATAGGCGAACTGAATTCGCACCCAGGTGTTCAAACCCGCTACAAAATAATCCCCCAAGGGATCAACCGATATACCCGGTCAACATGCCACAAAGTAGCAATGTAGACAATTTGTTGCGACAGTTCAGCAGTCTAAACTTGGATGAGCATTCGCATCCCAATAGTCCTTTGCAGCATAGTTCAGCAGCTAGTTCTTCTCTTCCTCTTAAAAAATCACCCGTTATTACTTGCATTGAATTTCATACTTTCACAGTAACGAATTGAGTTTTAATAATTATAAGAGATTGAAATTGAAATTAATGAAAGTAAATAATATAAGAAAATGTGAGTCTTGGTGATATTGGTAGCTCCCCCGGTTGCTGCGGGTACGATACTGCGTGCCTCCTTAAGTCATCTCGATGTTGCTTAGTTGAGAACTCCAGCTTAACACTACCAGAAGGAAGTGTAGCTCTACCAGTAGCCGCAAGTGTTACACTCATCGACAGTCGCAAAAAAAAGAGGGAGATTAAATAATCCCCGTGCATTAGTGAACAAATATTCATCCGCAAGCGAATCGAAGCTTGCAACCACCTGGTTATCAAGGAAATATTTTTGGTAGTTCGTCCATTGCCCCATAGATGGAGAGGAAATAATTTAGTTAAGTAGAAATTGTGGTTAATTATCCGTGTAAACCGTTTATGTTCAAAAGAATTTGAAATTTTCCTATTTAGCCATACGTTGCGAATTTTTTGTGTTTTTTTTTTAAAAAAAGTTCTAAGCCTCTTAAAAAATCACCCGTTATTACTTCCATTGAATTTCATATTTTCACAGTAACGAATTGAGTTTTAATAATTATAAGAGATTGAAATTGAAATTAATGAAAGTAAATAATATAAGAAAATAATAAAAAATAATGTCATTTTTCAACTTCGATAAGGCTTGCAAATATTTTCGGAATGACTTTTTGCGAAGCCTATCATTTGCTTCTGTATGGCCTTTTATAAGCAAACAAAGTTATTTCTTTAAGGCTTTTTAGAAGTATTTAAAGAACACTTATAGTGTGCTTTATCGAAGCGAAATTGTTAGTTGGGATATGCAATATGCTATGTTTGATGTAAGCTAAACATTTACCCCTTATTAATAAACGCTCATTAGCTAATCAGTGACTAACTTTTAACATTTGCGCAAGACAACATTTCTTATGGGAAAAACTGTCAAGTTAGCCATTGATTAGTTAAGCAGCGTTTATTAATAGGGGGAATGAATAGCCGTGTTTTTTCTCTTCATTCCAAATCTATATAAGCTTACCACACAATTTACGTGTAAAATACAACAACACCTTGGCCTATATAGATTTCGCGAGACCTGGATAATTATCCAGCCTTACACCCTTAGCCTGGAAAAAAATGCTAAAAATGGATGCCGGTACCACATTCGGTAATCATACACTGTAAAATAGGTGGGAAATCAATATTTTATGATATAATTTGATGTGAAAATATTTTTATCTTTGCTTTGAATATAACATCAAAACACTACAATAAGTGATGTAGTGGATAAAGTGAAAAAAATTGGATTTTATTTGCAAAAAAAATAAATGACACAGCAAAAATTGAAACCCTAAACTGCCATATGTTGGCCTGGCCGTTTTTCAGTATCAGTGGTGCCAGATCACTTTTTTTTTATCTGAAGCTGTCAAAAGACCGATTTACCAATACCAATACAAATGAAAGCTGTCAGTTTGACTAGAGTGATTTTCATTTTGATTTTGATTTGGTTGTGAAAAACAAGAGTGTTTTGCGTTTGGATTTATTAATGGATATAGACACAGAAAATAAAGTTATACGTGAACAATTAAATTCATCTAGTTCGACTTCGTCTTCGGAAAGTGATGAAGATGATTTCTGTATTTTTTGTTGTTTTAAATTTTGGCAGCTACACCTACGCTAACTTCACAGCACGAAATGACACCAATACAATGACAAAAACAAATAAATCTGAATCATGTTCCATTGACACTCAAAAATATCAAATTTCAGATCAAAATCTAGATTTCCCAATGGAAAACGCCATAAGTTGAACATTAAAATTATATAAATCTAAGCAACACCTAAAGAATAAAATGTTGGTAAAACTGCACACATACCCAGTCCATTATATTCCAATATAAGTATTGCTATCTTTCTAATATCTTTTATGTGCATCATAAAGATTAATAATAATCATATCGAATTGATACTAAGCCTTTTAAATACAATACGTTAAAGTGTCAAAAGACGAAGACAATACACTAAACGAACCCAAAAAGTAGGCATTTCAAGATAGGAAATATAGATGTCAGATTGTCTTAACATGTTATTCTGACACTTTTTTTTAAATTCTTAACCATTTGTCCAGAAACAACGTTTTTCTTTTCTTTTTTTCGTGGGCTGGTGGAAATCTTTGTAGACACGATGAGCACGTGCCCAAAGTAGTGTGAGATTTTTCTCACTAAAACCACCACCCATTTTGTATTTCTATTGCAACTAAGTATTCGACTTATCTAGCAATTTTTTTTATTACGAATATATAATATGTTTGGCAGGTAACTTTCCTTTGAGAGTTCCTGCTTTTTCCGCAATTTATAGCGCGCTTTGTTATTATCGGGCCAAATCTTAGGGTTTAGTTCTTTGAAGACGCCGCAATATATTTGTTTCGTCAAGAATTTGGAGGACTGTTGTGTTAACGTGTCCTAATAAACGTTTTTTATGTTTTCGTGCAAAATTTTTTGTTTCATCTTTAACCACGGGTATACCCAGATCACTGCGTAGATTTTCGTTCCTAACGTACCACGGCGCATTGACGAATGATCTTAACATTTTGTTTTCAAAAGTTTGTAAAATGTTTACATTCGTTTCACTGGTACAACCCCATAGTTGTATACCATATGTCCTAACCGGTTTTAGCACTTGCTTGTATAATAGCAGCTTGTTATCAAGGTTAAGCTTCGAATATTTTCTGAGCAACCAGTACAGTTCTCTGTATTTATTCTTAAGTTCTTCGCATTTCTTTTTTACATGCGACTTCCATTTTAATTTTGCATCGAGTATCATACCGAGATATTTCGCTTCATTTGCAAACGTGTAGGAAACCACTGTACATTATTGGGTTACTCCGAAGTTTTTTTTTGTGCTGAAATTCGCCCGAGTTACTGTGATCTTACCTTGTACTGGTTTGTGTATTTAATAACAGGGTGACACAGTTTGGTTTAAATTGAGCGAAATATTTGAATGTAGGACTTTCGCGGGCGATTTTTTGTAGTCATCTAGCTCCAGAAGTTTTATTCAGATTATTGATGTTAAGGTTTCATAAAATAGAGAAAAGCTAAATTAATCAATAAATGCCAGAATCATAATTTTCTGAATAAAATTCTTGGAGCTGGCTAACTTACAACGATTTTCTTATACTCTTAACAGGAGTGAGTGAAAGGCTATCTGTGTGGTGAGACGGCTGGTGGTATAGGGTTTTTTTCCGCGAAACAATTTCTGAATTAGGGACATGAGGGCAGTTGGGCTTAGCATGTCCGAGTGTACGGACGTGGTGGCGGTATAATAATACGGTTGTTAGCAAAAATAAGAATTTCTTCATATTAAACGTGTCGTCGGATTATTTTTCGGTTCCTATAAAGTACTTGCAAATCGCAAAAGGAAAAAAAATAAAGAAATATCCGAGTTCCGAGTTAACAGAGAAAATAAGGCTAACCCACCCCACCACGTTCGCTCGTGACTCCCTTAACGCAACGAACAAAAAAAATAGCACTCCAGCAGTGAGGTACACCCACCCGAATTGAATTGTGGGACCACGGCGGTAATTGGTACCGCACCAGCAGCGAAGCAGTGCTCAGCGTTGAAGCTACATCCCCAAACCGCTTATGAAATAAGCTGATGTGTGAGTCTTGGTGATATTGGTAGCTCCCCCGGTTGCTGCGGGTACGATACTGCGTGCCTCCTTAAGTCATCTCGATGTTGCTTAGTTGAGAACTCCAGCTTAACTCACCACCAGAAGGAAGTGTAGCTCTACCAGTAGCCGCAAGTGTTACACTCATCGACAGTCGCAAAAAAAAATGAAGGAGATTAAATAATCCCCGTGCATCAGTGAACAAATATTCATCCGCAAGCGAATCGAAGCTTGCAACCACCTGGTTATCAAGGAAATATTTTTGTAGTTCGTCCATTGCCCCATAGATGGAGAGGAAATAATTTAGTTAAGTAGAAATTGTGGTTAATTATCCGTGTAAACCGTTTATGTTCAAAAGAATTTGAAATTTTCCTATTAAGCCATACGTTGCGAATGCTTCAGAAAAACGTGAAAGCACATGACCAAGGAAGGAACGCGGTGCACCCCGGCTCCCACACTTTGGATCTCGGTGAAGGTACATATAAACCCAAGGATTTAATGGGGTAAGTGATTCTCAAATTCTTTATTGAACAAATGGTAGTTGGACCACATGATTAGGAATTTGTATTGCTATTTAGATATATTAGTAGACCACAGAATATACAGAAAACGCATGAAAAAAAAACATTTAAACACATAAATATATAAAAATAATCTTACAAAGTTAAAAAAAAAATAGAATTTGAAAATAAAGAATACGATTAGAAATACAAACCATTAAAAAGTGAAACTTAATCAAAAGATTAAAGAATCAAATAAGGGTTACGAATTAAGACAATTAAATGAAGTAATTGTAACAAATAGAGATAACTAGTTTACATGACCGAAATCTAGTCCTTAGTTAACCTAGACGTAAGGTAAATCAAAAAAAAAAAACAATCTAAGAGATACCCTTTTCATATGATAGAGGCTATCATATAATTATTTACTGAAGATATATTTAGATACATTAATTTGATTTCAAAGCATTGATAGATTGTCCTACCTTAGAAATTCCTAACCTTTTTTTTTTCAGTAAAATTAATGAACGAATTCCAAACTACAGGATTTTAATTTTGTTTTTGTGTTGCTGGATTCGTTGGATGGGAAGTTATGAAGTTCGATTCATCAGAAATTGAAGATCAATCGTGATGCTGGTTTAGGTAGTTTTTATTCGAGGATGTGTTAGCCGGAAGATTCGAAAGATGAGTTAAGTCAACAGGGTAAGGGAGGTAACCACCCCTGTTCCCTTTAACGTAGGGGCCTCCGTAAATAGAGCGTGTCGGGGGCCATGGATGCTAAACATTGGTTTGGCTAGGGGAGGGCTAGCTTGAAGAGAAGACTTCCATAAATATTTCTCTTCGTTTTTTTCTTTCCGTTTACAATACTGGTATCTGAAAATGTATATGCGTCAGTATGCAAAAATTGTTAGAAACTCGGGCCTCGCAAGGTTTTTTTTTGTTTTATTTGGTTGCAGTCGTGGAGTAATCGCGGTCTACGAATTTGAAGTTCCCAGGCATGGAAAAAAAATGTAACCCCAGTCCGGGGCTTGTGGCAAGAACCACACCATCCGACGAGCTAGGGCGGGAAGCGTGCATGCCTGAGCCGCAAGAGGCCTGGACACCCCTCCTGCTAGATTGCCCGGACTGGCCCAAGGGTCCTGTGACCTTGGGTCATAAGGGTGAGTAGATATAGTAGGAGGGTTCCTGGATTGGTGAAGAATCCTTACTTCCGAACATCCGTGGATTTGGTCGGTATCGGTACGGGTGATAGTGCCGAAACAGATCGAATTCTGACATATGGCGTAAAGTTCAACTGTCGGAGGGTTTTCACTTCGTCCTTTATGATTAACTACATCGATACTTGATGTTTAACATAGGGCGGTCCGGAAGGTTCGTTACAGGTGGCGCCCAACGTGGGGCCCGAAGTTTCGTCCTTCAATTATTTGCATTCAGATTAAAAGACAATTTTCAGTTAAGTAACTTTTTTTTTCATTTTTTTTTATTGATCCTTACTTATCCGGTTGGAAGTTGAGTTCTACTCACCAACGTAAGCTGTAGGTAAAGGATATCCATAAAATCATTATCATTTTTGTTAGTTAATATTGAACTTCTTCAATGTTGATAGGTTCATTGTACTGTGTCTTACTCCCTAGTTTCATGTCCAATGATTGGGTGAAATTGTTCCTTAATTAGGTGTTGCATGGAATTAGAACTTGGAGATGGTACAGAGAGGTGGCAATAGTATACTCGTTAAGTCCGTTAAGTGAAGTGTATTCATAACGCTCCTTAATTCGTAGCTTCGAGGAACTTAAGCTATCATCGAATGGAACCAACATAACAGGAAAAATCATACTTAACTTGGGAAGCCGTAGATACTTTCGTGTTTGTAAATGGATCTTGTTTTAATTATTTTCCTTGTTTTCGTGCATATTCTTTTAGGTTGACACATCCTCACATTATTTTATGACATTTTCTTCGAAAAAAAAATCCTAATTTTTGATTATTGTATCTACTCACTGAAGTACATACTACTACATTTTTTTAATATACACCTATATACCCACTTTTAAATATTATATTTTCCAAAAGTTGTAAAAACTTTCCGGAAATATGTCTAATCCTGGTTCCAGTAGACCGACCAAGGTTTTGAGTAACTATTCCCTACGAACGGGATCAAAACCAAATAGGAAAGATACAACCATTCCAAAGCAACCTCCAGTTGTTTCAGGCGGTGACATTAGGGATATTCCGGTAGATACAGGGACCATTGAGCCTCCGATTAGCGACCCGCGACATTCGCCTTCTCCACTTGATTCCTCTATTCATTGTCCACCAGTAGAATCTGCAACCGCCAATGACAGCGAACATTTCGAACAGTACGTTCAGGATGTTGTAACGGCTACTGTTGGGATAAATCGTACGGATGAACTTCGGTTCATCCGAGAAGAGTTCGAAAAGTGTCGGTTAGCTCTACAACAAGATGTTACATCCTTGGTGAGAGCAGCTCTGGCAGCTCCTACGCCAACGCGTGCTCCCGTAGAAGATCAAGGCGGTCCTTTAAACAGACCCTCAGTGGATCCTCCTCATCCCAGTTACGAAATCAATAGGCGAACTGAATTCGCACCCAGGTGTTCAAACCCGCTACAAAATAATCCCCCAAGGGATCAACCGATATACCCGGTCAACATGCCACAAAGTAGCAATGTAGACAATTTGTTGCGACAGTTCAGCAGTCTAAACTTGGATGAGCATTCGCATCCCAATAGTCCTTTGCAGCATAATTCAGCAGCTAGTTCTTCTCTTCGATTTCCAAATTATCATAAGTGGGGAATCAAATTTGATAATCATAAAATGACCATCGATGACTTCCTCTTTCGGCTCGGTAAATTGAAAGAATCCTATGGAGTGACATGGGGTGACATAGTGAACAACTTTCACCACTTTGTCTGTGGTCCAGTCGAAACATGGTTCTGGATGTTTCTCAAAACGAACCCTGAAGTAAATTGGTCAACCCTTCGGTTGGCTTTAATTGAGCAATACCGAAGTTTAGAGTCGGACTTCGAACTCTCTCGAAAAATGTCTGATCGTAGACAGGGACTATATGAGCCATTTGACACTTTTTATGAAAACCTTCTGCAGCTTAATTCAAGGCTGGTTGCTGCGGGTACGATACTGCGTGCCTCCTTAAGTCATCTCGATGTTGCTTAGTTGAGAACTCCAGCTTAACTCACCACCAGAAGGAAGTGTAGCTCTACCAGTAGCCGCAAGTGTTACACTCATCGACAGTCGCAAAAAAAAAATGAAGGAGATTAAATAATCCCCGTGCATCAGTGAACAAATATTCATCCGCAAGCGAATCGAAGCTTGCAACCACCTGGTTATCAAGGAAATATTTTTGTAGTTCGTCCATTGCCCCATAGATGGAGAGGAAATAATTTAGTTAAGTAGAAATTGTGGTTAATTATCCGTGTAAACCGTTTATGTTCAAAAGAATTTGAAATTTTCCTATTAAGCCATACGTTGCGAATGCTTCAGAAAAACGTGAAAGCACATGACCAAGGAAGGAACGCGGTGCACCCCGGCTCCCACACTTTGGATCTCGGTGAAGGTACATATAAACCCAAGGATTTAATGGGGTAAGTGATTCTCAAATTCTTTATTGAACAAATGGTAGTTGGACCACATGATTAGGAATTTGTATTGCTATTTAGATATATTAGTAGACCACAGAATATACAGAAAACGCATGAAAAAAAAACATTTAAACACATAAATATATAAAAATAATCTTACAAAGTTAAAAAAAAAATAGAATTTGAAAATAAAGAATACGATTAGAAATACAAACCATTAAAAAGTGAAACTTAATCAAAAGATTAAAGAATCAAATAAGGGTTACGAATTAAGACAATTAAATGAAGTAATTGTAACAAATAGAGATAACTAGTTTACATGACCGAAATCTAGTCCTTAGTTAACCTAGACGTAAGGTAAATCAAAAAAAAAACAATCTAAGAGATACCCTTTTCATATGATAGAGGCTATCATATAATTATTTACTGAAGATATATTTAGATACATTAATTTGATTTCAAAGCATTGATAGATTGTCCTACCTTAGAAATTCCTAACCTTTTTTTTTTCAGTAAAATTAATGAACGAATTCCAAACTACAGGATTTTAATTTTGTTTTTGTGTTGCTGGATTCGTTGGATGGGAAGTTATGAAGTTCGATTCATCAGAAATTGAAGATCAATCGTGATGCTGGTTTAGGTAGTTTTTATTCGAGGATGTGTTAGCCGGAAGATTCGAAAGATGAGTTAAGTCAACAGGGTAAGGGAGGTAACCACCCCTGTTCCCTTTAACGTAGGGGCCTCCGTAAATAGAGCGTGTCGGGGGCCATGGATGCTAAACATTGGTTTGGCTAGGGGAGGGCTAGCTTGAAGAGAAGACTTCCATAAATATTTCTCTTCGTTTTTTTCTTTCCGTTTACAATACTGGTATCTGAAAATGTATATGCGTCAGTATGCAAAAATTGTTAGAAACTCGGGCCTCGCAAGGTTTTTTTTTGTTTTATTTGGTTGCAGTCGTGGAGTAATCGCGGTCTACGAATTTGAAGTTCCCAGGCATGGAAAAAAAATGTAACCCCAGTCCGGGGCTTGTGGCAAGAACCACACCATCCGACGAGCTAGGGCGGGAAGCGTGCATGCCTGAGCCGCAAGAGGCCTGGACACCCCTCCTGCTAGATTGCCCGGACTGGCCCAAGGGTCCTGTGACCTTGGGTCATAAGGGTGAGTAGATATAGTAGGAGGGTTCCTGGATTGGTGAAGAATCCTTACTTCCGAACATCCGTGGATTTGGTCGGTATCGGTACGGGTGATAGTGCCGAAACAGATCGAATTCTGACATATGGCGTAAAGTTCAACTGTCGGAGGGTTTTCACTTCGTCCTTTATGATTAACTACATCGATACTTGATGTTTAACATAGGGCGGTCCGGAAGGTTCGTTACAGGTGGCGCCCAACGTGGGGCCCGAAGTTTCGTCCTTCAATTATTTGCATTCAGATTAAAAGACAATTTTCAGTTAAGTAACTTTTTTTTTCATTTTTTTTTATTGATCCTTACTTATCCGGTTGGAAGTTGAGTTCTACTCACCAACGTAAGCTGTAGGTAAAGGATATCCATAAAATCATTATCATTTTTGTTAGTTAATATTGAACTTCTTCAATGTTGATAGGTTCATTGTACTGTGTCTTACTCCCTAGTTTCATGTCCAATGATTGGGTGAAATTGTTCCTTAATTAGGTGTTGCATGGAATTAGAACTTGGAGATGGTACAGAGAGGTGGCAATAGTATACTCGTTAAGTCCGTTAAGTGAAGTGTATTCATAACGCTCCTTAATTCGTAGCTTCGAGGAACTTAAGCTATCATCGAATGGAACCAACATAACAGGAAAAATCATACTTAACTTGGGAAGCCGTAGATACTTTCGTGTTTGTAAATGGATCTTGTTTTAATTATTTTCCTTGTTTTCGTGCATATTCTTTTAGGTTGACACATCCTCACATTATTTTATGACATTTTCTTCGAAAAAAAAATCCTAATTTTTGATTATTGTATCTACTCACTGAAGTACATACTACTACATTTTTTTAATATACACCTATATACCCACTTTTAAATATTATATTTTCCAAAAGTTGTAAAAACTTTCCGGAAATATGTCTAATCCTGGTTCCAGTAGACCGACCAAGGTTTTGAGTAACTATTCCCTACGAACGGGATCAAAACCAAATAGGAAAGATACAACCATTCCAAAGCAACCTCCAGTTGTTTCAGGCGGTGACATTAGGGATATTCCGGTAGATACAGGGACCATTGAGCCTCCGATTAGCGACCCGCGACATTCGCCTTCTCCACTTGATTCCTCTATTCATTGTCCACCAGTAGAATCTGCAACCGCCAATGACAGCGAACATTTCGAACAGTACGTTCAGGATGTTGTAACGGCTACTGTTGGGATAAATCGTACGGATGAACTTCGGTTCATCCGAGAAGAGTTCGAAAAGTGTCGGTTAGCTCTACAACAAGATGTTACATCCTTGGTGAGAGCAGCTCTGGCAGCTCCTACGCCAACGCGTGCTCCCGTAGAAGATCAAGGCGGTCCTTTAAACAGACCCTCAGTGGATCCTCCTCATCCCAGTTACGAAATCAATAGGCGAACTGAATTCGCACCCAGGTGTTCAAACCCGCTACAAAATAATCCCCCAAGGGATCAACCGATATACCCGGTCAACATGCCACAAAGTAGCAATGTAGACAATTTGTTGCGACAGTTCAGCAGTCTAAACTTGGATGAGCATTCGCATCCCAATAGTCCTTTGCAGCATAATTCAGCAGCTAGTTCTTCTCTTCGATTTCCAAATTATCATAAGTGGGGAATCAAATTTGATAATCATAAAATGACCATCGATGACTTCCTCTTTCGGCTCGGTAAATTGAAAGAATCCTATGGAGTGACATGGGGTGACATAGTGAACAACTTTCACCACTTTGTCTGTGGTCCAGTCGAAACATGGTTCTGGATGTTTCTCAAAACGAACCCTGAAGTAAATTGGTCAACCCTTCGGTTGGCTTTAATTGAGCAATACCGAAGTTTAGAGTCGGACTTCGAACTCTCTCGAAAAATGTCTGATCGTAGACAGGGACTATATGAGCCATTTGACACTTTTTATGAAAACCTTCTGCAGCTTAATTCAAGGCTAAGATTGCAAAAAATCGAATCGAGAGCTTGTAGAGGTAATTAAGCAAAACGTTAACAGGAAAATAGGTGAGCACCTTATAACGTTCAATACTCACAGTATTCCAGAAATGGTACATGTTTGTCGCACGATTGAAAAATTCTTGGCTGATCATGACTCCCAGCGCTCCCGAGGACAACAACATTTTCCTCCTCGTCGCAATGTCAGTGAATTGGCAGATAAAGATGACAGTCCATCGTGTTCCAACGCGCAAGTCGAAGCAGTCGGTTTTCGACCACGAAACGCAGCCTCTATCAAGTGGAACTGCAAGAGACCTGGCCACACATATATAGAGTGTGAAGTCGAGCAAAGGGAACTATTTTGCTACAAATGCGGGCGCGAAAGAACTACGACTCCACGTTGTCCAAATTGCTCGGGAAACTCGCCGATGAGCGATCCTCCAACCGGGGAGAACTGCTCGAGAAGACCCCATCCGGCCAATCAATAAGCGATATCCCTCCTTCTACATCTGTCACCATTTTAAATCGTCCAGATGTGCCCAGTAGCTTTAAAGATTCAAATACTGTATCCGATACAAAGTCACCAACACGAACACCATCTCCTATAGGGAAATCTTTTCACGAGCGATTAACGGCCTACCAAGCAAAAGAACGAATTTTTCGAACCACTCCTTCTCCTAAAATTATTAAAGTTAGGAAACGGTTCGCAGATAAAAGGAAGCGTTATAGGGCGATTGCAGCAACAACCTTGAAATCTTCAGATGACGATCCACGGCCTTACGTCAACGTGAAGTTTTTTGAGCGAGATTGGTTTGGGCTCCTTGACAGTGGAGCTTGAATCAGTTGCTTAGGTGCGTCTGGAGCAGAATTCGTCCAAAAAAATAGCATTTGCTTTAAACCTTTTTCTTCCGTGGTTACGACGGCCGATGGGTCCGCACAAAATATCATTGGTATTGTTAATGCTAATGTACTTTCAAAAATCAAACACACGATATCACTCGTTATATTGTGCCATCATTGACCAAAGATTTATACCTCGGTGTGGATTTTTGGCACAAATTTCAAATAGCTCCGAATATTATATCGGAAATTTCGGCAAAAACGTTCAATATAGATGGTATTTCAATTGTAAACGACTTATCGGCAAGTGATAATGTCCTTTCATCAGCTCACGAGTTGTCAGATGATGATTCCAAAGAGCTTGACAAAGTTGTCAGTCGGTTCCCGTCCTATGCCACTAGTGGCTTAGGAAAAACGCGGCTGGAAGAACACATCATCGATACTGGGGACGCGGAACCAATTAAACAACGTCATTACCCCGTTTCTCCGGCGGTACAAACTCTGCTTTATGCGCAGTTGGATCGCATGCTTGCTTTGAACGTGATCGAGGTTAGTTCAAGTTCATGGAGCTCCCCAGTTGTCCTAGTAAGGAAAGCTGAGAAGAATCGCATGTGCTTAGACGTTCGGAAACTAAATCAGGACACAAAGCGAGATGCGTACCCACTGCCGCATATTGAAGGATTGCTAGGTCGCCTTTCAGATACATATTTCATATCGAGTGTGGATCTGAAAGACGCCTTTTGGCAAATACCGCTGGAGCAAAGGTCAAGGGAGAAGACGGCGTTTACCGTCCCCGGTAGACCCTTGTATCAATTCAAGGTTATGCCCTTCGCCTTTTGCAATGCGCCTCAGCGTCTTTGCAGGCTTATGGACAAGGTCATACCCCATGAATTGAGACAACAAATTTTTGTCTACTTGGATGATTTATTGATCTTCTCCAAAACGGTTGAGGAACATTTAAAATTATTGACTATTGTTGCAGATAAACTTAAGGCGGCTGGCTTAACGATTAATGTCGAAAAGTCCAAGTTTTGCTACAAGGAGGTGAAATATCTTGGATTTATCGTAGGAAATGGCATATTGAAGGTTGACCCCGCGAAGGTTAAAGCAATTAAAAAATTTCCCATACCTAGAAATGCTAGGCAAGTTCGGAGATTTTTAGGTATGTCAGGTTGGTACCGTAGGTTTGTGGAAAACTTTTCATCGCTGGCATCAAATATATCGGATACACTAAAGAAAGGCGTAAAATTCAATTTCGGCGATAAGGCGATAGAGTCCTTTAATGCCATAAAAGATATGTTGACTTCCGCACCAGTGTTGGTAAACCCTGACTTTAACAAACGGTTTGTGATCCTTTGTGATGCGTCATCTACGGGCATAGGTGCTGTTCTTTGTCAGGAAGACGAAAACGGAGTAGAACGCCCAATATATTTTTATTCACACAAACTAAACAATGCTCAAAAAAATTACTCGGTAACTGAACGCGAATGTTTAGCAGCGGTAATGGGGGTCGCTAAATTCAGACCATATATTGAAGGATATACCTTCAAAGTAATCACAGACCATGCGAGCCTTAAGTGGCTAATGGGTCTTAAGGATCTTAAGGGGAGGTTAGCCCGATGGAGCCTGGAATTACAAGGCTACTCATTTGAGATCGAGCATCGGAAAGGTAGTTTAAATGTGGTACCAGATGCCCTTTCAAGAGTGTTTGAAGTAGAGGAGTTGAAGTCTGAAGAATTCAATTCTAAGCAATGTGCCGAGGTTCTCCATCTAGATCTGAAGGATTCCGCTTTCCAATCGGAAGAATACCGACAGATTATCGAAAACATTGGTAAGAATAAAGACCAGCTACCAGACCTTCTTGTGTCAGATGACTTCGTGTATAAAAAAATAGCCCGTAGCACAGGAAATCCACTTCATGATGATTTATCGTGGAAATTATGGGTTCCATCAACGCTGACTGACAACCTGATCTATTCGGCCCATTGTCCGGCAAGCGCTTCACATGGGGGCCTTGCTAAAACATTGTATAGATTGCGTCAACAGTTTTATTGGCCGAATGCGAAGTATGCAAAACTACAAAAGCACCAAATGTCATATTAGACCTTTCCAGCACATATATATTGACTTCTTAGGTCCGTATCCACTTCTAAGTTAGGAAATACGCAGATTGTTGTGGCGTTAGACCAACTTACAAAATTTGTGTTTCTGAAACCACTTAGAAGAGCAACTGCCGAGACTGCTATTAAATTTCTTCGTGAAGACATTTTCCTACTCTTTGGAGTTCCAGAAACCATTTTCTCCGACAATGGAAAACAGTTCCTAAGTAAGGAGTTTAGTAGCATGGTAAAGTCCTTTGGAATTAACCACCTTAAAACAGCATTGTATGCCCCACAGGCAAATGCTAGCGAACGAGTGAATAGGTCAATCTTGTCAGCTATTCGTTCCTATCTCAACACAGACCAGACCAGTTTTCGTGGGCTGGTGGAAATCTTTGTAGACACGATGAGCACGTGCCCAAGGTAGTGTGAGATTTTTCTCACTAAAACCACCACCCATTTTGTATTTCTATTGCAACTAAGTATTCGACTTATCTAGCAATTTTTTTTATTACGAATATATAATATGTTTGGCAGGTAACTTTCCTTTGAGAGTTCCTGCTTTTTCCGCAATTTATAGCGCGCTTTGTTATTATCGGGCCAAATCTTAGGGTTTAGTTCTTTGAAGACGCCGCAATATATTTGTTTCGTCAAGAATTTGGAGGACTGTTGTGTTAACGTGTCCTAATAAACGTTTTTTATGTTTTCGTGCAAAATTTTTTGTTTCATCTTTAACCACGGGTATACCCAGATCACTGCGTAGATTTTCGTTCCTAACGTACCACGGCGCATTGACGAATGATCTTAACATTTTGTTTTCAAAAGTTTGTAAAATGTTTACATTCGTTTCACTGGTACAACCCCATAGTTGTATACCATATGTCCTAACCGGTTTTAGCACTTGCTTGTATAATAGCAGCTTGTTATCAAGGTTAAGCTTCGAATATTTTCTGAGCAACCAGTACAGTTCTCTGTATTTATTCTTAAGTTCTTCGCATTTCTTTTTTACATGCGACTTCCATTTTAATTTTGCATCGAGTATCATACCGAGATATTTCGCTTCATTTGCAAACGTGTAGGAAACCACTGTACATTATTGGGTTACTCCGAAGTTTTTTTTTGTGCTGAAATTCGCCCGAGTTACTGTGATCTTACCTTGTACTGGTTTGTGTATTTAATAACAGGGTGACACAGTTTGGTTTAAATTGAGCGAAATATTTGAATGTAGGACTTTCGCGGGCGATTTTTTGTAGTCATCTAGCTCCAGAAGTTTTATTCAGATTATTGATGTTAAGGTTTCATAAAATAGAGAAAAGCTAAATTAATCAATAAATGCCAGAATCATAATTTTCTGAATAAAATTCTTGGAGCTGGCTAACTTACAACGATTTTCTTATACTCTTAACAGGAGTGAGTGAAAGGCTATCTGTGTGGTGAGACGGCTGGTGGTATAGGGTTTTTTTCCGCGAAACAATTTCTGAATTAGGGACATGAGGGCAGTTGGGCTTAGCATGTCCGAGTGTACGGACGTGGTGGCGGTATAATAATACGGTTGTTAGCAAAAATAAGAATTTCTTCATATTAAACGTGTCGTCGGATTATTTTTCGGTTCCTATAAAGTACTTGCAAATCGCAAAAGGAAAAAAAATAAAGAAATATCCGAGTTCCGAGTTAACAGAGAAAATAAGGCTAACCCACCCCACCACGTTCGCTCGTGACTCCCTTAACGCAACGAACAAAAAAAAATAGCACTCCAGCAGTGAGGTACACCCACCCGAATTGAATTGTGGGACCACGGCGGTAATTGGTACCGCACCAGCAGCGAAGCAGTGCTCAGCGTTGAAGCTACATCCCCAAACCGCTTATGAAATAAGCTGATGTGTGAGTCTTGGTGATATTGGTAGCTCCCCCGGTTGCTGCGGGTACGATACTGCGTGCCTCCTTAAGTCATCTCGATGTTGCTTAGTTGAGAACTCCAGCTTAACTCACCACCAGAAGGAAGTGTAGCTCTACCAGTAGCCGCAAGTGTTACACTCATCGACAGTCGCAAAAAAAAATGAAGGAGATTAAATAATCCCCGTGCATCAGTGAACAAATATTCATCCGCAAGCGAATCGAAGCTTGCAACCACCTGGTTATCAAGGAAATATTTTTGGTAGTTCGTCCATTGCCCCATAGATGGAGAGGAAATAATTTAGTTAAGTAGAAATTGTGGTTAATTATCCGTGTAAACCGTTTATGTTCAAAAGAATTTGAAATTTTCCTATTAAGCCATACGTTGCGAATGCTTCAGAAAAACGTGAAAGCACATGACCAAGGAAGGAACGCGGTGCACCCCGGCTCCCACACTTTGGATCTCGGTGAAGGTACATATAAACCCAAGGATTTAATGGGGTAAGTGATTCTCAAATTCTTTATTGAACAAATGGTAGTTGGACCACATGATTAGGAATTTGTATTGCTATTTAGATATATTAGTAGACCACAGAATATACAGAAAACGCATGAAAAAAAAACATTTAAACACATAAATATATAAAAATAATCTTACAAAGTTAAAAAAAAAATAGAATTTGAAAATAAAGAATACGATTAGAAATACAAACCATTAAAAAGTGAAACTTAATCAAAAGATTAAAGAATCAAATAAGGGTTACGAATTAAGACAATTAAATGAAGTAATTGTAACAAATAGAGATAACTAGTTTACATGACCGAAATCTAGTCCTTAGTTAACCTAGACGTAAGGTAAATAAAAAAAAAAACAATCTAAGAGATACCCTTTTCATATGATAGAGGCTATCATATAATTATTTACTGAAGATATATTTAGATACATTAATTTGATTTCAAAGCATTGATAGATTGTCCTACCTTAGAAATTCCTAACCTTTTTTTTTCAGTAAAATTAATGAACGAATTCCAAACTACAGGATTTTAATTTTGTTTTTGTGTTGCTGGATTCGTTGGATGGGAAGTTATGAAGTTCGATTCATCAGAAATTGAAGATCAATCGTGATGCTGGTTTAGGTAGTTTTTATTCGAGGATGTGTTAGCCGGAAGATTCGAAAGATGAGTTAAGTCAACAGGGTAAGGGAGGTAACCACCCCTGTTCCCTTTAACGTAGGGGCCTCCGTAAATAGAGCGTGTCGGGGGCCATGGATGCTAAACATTGGTTTGGCTAGGGGAGGGCTAGCTTGAAGAGAAGACTTCCATAAATATTTCTCTTCGTTTTTTTCTTTCCGTTTACAATACTGGTATCTGAAAATGTATATGCGTCAGAATGCAAAAATTGTTAGAAACTCGGGCCTCGCAAGGTTTTTTTTTGTTTTATTTGGTTGCAGTCGTGGAGTAATCGCGGTCTACGAATTTGAAGTTCCCAGGCATGGAAAAAAAATGTAACCCCAGTCCGGGGCTTGTGGCAAGAACCACACCATCCGACGAGCTAGGGCGGGAAGCGTGCATGCCTGAGCCGCAAGAGGCCTGGACACCCCTCCTGCTAGATTGCCCGGACTGGCCCAAGGGTCCTGTGACCTTGGGTCATAAGGGTGAGTAGATATAGTAGGAGGGTTCCTGGATTGGTGAAGAATCCTTACTTCCGAACATCCGTGGATTTGGTCGGTATCGGTACGGGTGATAGTGCCGAAACAGATCGAATTCTGACAGATGGCGTAAAGTTCAACTGTCGGAGGGTTTTCACTTCGTCCTTTATGATTAACTACATCGATACTTGATGTTTAACATAGGGCGGTCCGGAAGGTTCGTTACAGGTGGCGCCCAACGTGGGGCCCGAAGTTTCGTCCTTCAATTATTTGCATTCAGATTAAAAGACAATTTTCAGTTAAGTAACTTTTTTTTTCATTTTTTTTTATTGATCCTTACTTATCCGGTTGGAAGTTGAGTTCTACTCACCAACGTAAGCTGTAGGTAAAGGATATCCATAAAATCATTATCATTTTTGTTAGTTAATATTGAACTTCTTCAATGTTGATAGGTTCATTGTACTGTGTCTTACTCCCTAGTTTCATGTCCAATGATTGGGTGAAATTGTTCCTTAATTAGGTGTTGCATGGAATTAGAACTTGGAGATGGTACAGAGAGGTGGCAATAGTATACTCGTTAAGTCCGTTAAGTGAAGTGTATTCATAACGCTCCTTAATTCGTAGCTTCGAGGAACTTAAGCTATCATCGAATGGAACCAACATAACAGGAAAAATCATACTTAACTTGGGAAGCCGTAGATACTTTCGTGTTTGTAAATGGATCTTGTTTTAATTATTTTCCTTGTTTTTCGTGCATATTCTTTTAGGTTGACACATCCTCACATTATTTTATGACATTTTCTTCGAAAAAAAAATCCTAATTTTTGATTATTGTATCTACTCACTGAAGTACATACTACTACATTTTTTTTATTATACACCTATATACCCACTTTTAAATATTTCCGGAAATATGTCTAATCCTGGTTCCAGTAGACCGACCAAGGTTTTGAGTAACTATTCCCTACGAACGGGATCAAAACCAAATAGGAAAGATACAACCATTCCAAAGCAACCTCCAGTTGTTTCAGGCGGTGACATTAGGGATATTCCGGTAGATACAGGGACCATTGAGCCTCCGATTAGCGACCCGCGACATTCGCCTTCTCCACTTGATTCCTCTATTCATTGTCCACCAGTAGAATCTGCAACCGCCAATGACAGCGAACATTTCGAACAGTACGTTCAGGATGTTGTAACGGCTACTGTTGGGATAAATCGTACGGATGAACTTCGGTTCATCCGAGAAGAGTTCGAAAAGTGTCGGTTAGCTCTACAACAAGATGTTACATCCTTGGTGAGAGCAGCTCTGGCAGCTCCTACGCCAACGCGTGCTCCCGTAGAAGATCAAGGCGGTCCTTTAAACAGACCCTCAGTGGATCCTCCTCATCCCAGTTACGAAATCAATAGGCGAACTGAATTCGCACCCAGGTGTTCAAACCCGCTACAAAATAATCCCCCAAGGGATCAACCGATATACCCGGTCAACATGCCACAAAGTAGCAATGTAGACAATTTGTTGCGACAGTTCAGCAGTCTAAACTTGGATGAGCATTCGCATCCCAATAGTCCTTTGCAGCATAATTCAGCAGCTAGTTCTTCTCTTCGATTTCCAAATTATCATAAGTGGGGAATCAAATTTGATAATCATAAAATGACCATCGATGACTTCCTCTTTCGGCTCGGTAAATTGAAAGAATCCTATGGAGTGACATGGGGTGACATAGTGAACAACTTTCACCACTTTGTCTGTGGTCCAGTCGAAACATGGTTCTGGATGTTTCTCAAAACGAACCCTGAAGTAAATTGGTCAACCCTTCGGTTGGCTTTAATTGAGCAATACCGAAGTTTAGAGTCGGACTTCGAACTCTCTCGAAAAATGTCTGATCGTAGACAGGGACTATATGAGCCATTTGACACTTTTTATGAAAACCTTCTGCAGCTTAATTCAAGGCTAAGATTGCCAAAAATCGAATCGAGAGCTTGTAGAGGTAATTAAGCAAAACGTTAACAGGAAAATAGGTGAGCACCTTATAACGTTCAATACTCACAGTATTCCAGAAATGGTACATGTTTGTCGCACGATTGAAAAATTCTTGGCTGATCATGACTCCCAGCGCTCCCGAGGACAACAACATTTTCCTCCTCGTCGCAATGTCAGTGAATTGGCAGATAAAGATGACAGTCCATCGTGTTCCAACGCGCAAGTCGAAGCAGTCGGTTTTCGACCACGAAACGCAGCCTCTATCAAGTGGAACTGCAAGAGACCTGGCCACACATATATAGAGTGTGAAGTCGAGCAAAGGGAACTATTTTGCTACAAATGCGGGCGCGAAAGAACTACGACTCCACGTTGTCCAAATTGCTCGGGAAACTCGCCGATGAGCGATCCTCCAACCGGGGAGAACTGCTCGAGAAGACCCCATCCGGCCAATCAATAAGCGTTATCCCTCCTTCTACATCTGTCACCATTTTAAATCGTCCAGATGTGCCCAGTAGCTTTAAAGATTCAAATACTGTATCCGATACAAAGTCACCAACACGAACACCATCTCCTATAGGGAAATCTTTTCACGAGCGATTAACGGCCTACCAAGCAAAAGAACGAATTTTTCGAACCACTCCTTCTCCTAAAATTATTAAAGTTAGGAAACGGTTCGCAGATAAAAGGAAGCGTTATAGGGCGATTGCAGCAACAACCTTGAAATCTTCAGATGACGATCCACGGCCTTACGTCAACGTGAAGTTTTTTGAGCGAGATTGGTTTGGGCTCCTTGACAGTGGAGCTTGAATCAGTTGCTTAGGTGCGTCTGGAGCAGAATTCGTCCAAAAAAATAGCATTTGCTTTAAACCTTTTTCTTCCGTGGTTACGACGGCCGATGGGTCCGCACAAAATATCATTGGTATTGTTAATGCTAATGTACTTTCAAAAATCAAACACACGATATCACTCGTTATATTGTGCCATCATTGACCAAAGATTTATACCTCGGTGTGGATTTTTGGCACAAATTTCAAATAGCTCCGAATATTATATCGGAAATTTCGGCAAAAACGTTCAATATAGATGGTATTTCAATTGTAAACGACTTATCGGCAAGTGATAATGTCCTTTCATCAGCTCACGAGTTGTCAGATGATGATTCCAAAGAGCTTGACAAAGTTGTCAGTCGGTTCCCGTCCTATGCCACTAGTGGCTTAGGAAAAACGCGGCTGGAAGAACACATCATCGATACTGGGGACGCGGAACCAATTAAACAACGTCATTACCCCGTTTCTCCGGCGGTACAAACTCTGCTTTATGCGCAGTTGGATCGCATGCTTGCTTTGAACGTGATCGAGGTTAGTTCAAGTTCATGGAGCTCCCCAGTTGTCCTAGTAAGGAAAGCTGAGAAGAATCGCATGTGCTTAGACGTTCGGAAACTAAATCAGGACACAAAGCGAGATGCGTACCCACTGCCGCATATTGAAGGATTGCTAGGTCGCCTTTCAGATACATATTTCATATCGAGTGTGGATCTGAAAGACGCCTTTTGGCAAATACCGCTGCAGCAAAGGTCAAGGGAGAAGACGGCGTTTACCGTCCCCGGTAGACCCTTGTATCAATTCAAGGTTATGCCCTTCGCCTTTTGCAATGCGCCTCAGCGTCTTTGCAGGCTTATGGACAAGGTCATACCCCATGAATTGAGACAACAAATTTTTGTCTACTTGGATGATTTATTGATCTTCTACAAAACGGTTGGGGAACATTTAAAATTATTGACTATTGTTGCAGATAAACTTAAGGCGGCTGGCTTAACGATTAATGTCGAAAAGTCCAAGTTTTGCTACAAGGAGGTGAAATATCTTGGATTTATCGTAGGAAATGGCATATTGAAGGTTGACCCCGCGAAGGTTAAAGCAATTAAAGAATTTCCCATACCTAGAAATGCTAGGCAAGTTCGGAGATTTTTAGGTATGTCAGGTTGGTACCGTAGGTTTTTGGAAAACTTTTCATCGCTGGCATCAAATATATCGGATACACTAAAGAAAGGCGTAAAATTCAATTTCGGCGATAAGGCGATAGAGTCCTTTAATGCCATAAAAGATATGTTGACTTCCGCACCAGTGTTGGTAAACCCTGACTTTAACAAACGGTTTGTGATCCTTTGTGATGCGTCATCTACGGGCATAGGTGCTGTTCTTTGTCAGGAAGACGAAAACGGAGTAGAACGCCCAATATATTTTTATTCACACAAACTAAACAATGCTCAAAAAAATTACTCGGTAACTGAACGCGAATGTTTAGCAGCGGTAATGGGGGTCGCTAAATTCAGACCATATATTGAAGGATATACCTTCAAAGTAATCACAGACCATGCGAGCCTTAAGTGGCTAATGGGTCTTAAGGATCTTAAGGGGAGGTTAGCCCGATGGAGCCTGGAATTACAAGGCTACTCATTTGAGATCGAGCATCGGAAAGGTAGTTTAAATGTGGTACCAGATGCCCTTTCAAGAGTGTTTGAAGTAGAGGAGTTGAAGTCTGAAGAATTCAATTCTAAGCAATGTGCCGAGGTTCTCCATCTAGATCTGAAGGATTCCGCTTTCCAACCGGAAGAATACCGACAGATTATCGAAAACATTGGTAAGAATAAAGATCAGCTACCAGACCTTCTTGTGTCAGATGACTTCGTGTATAAAAAAATAGCCCGTAGCACAGGAAATCCACTTCATGATGATTTATCGTGGAAATTATGGGTTCCATCAACGCTGACTGACAACCTGATCTATTCGGCCCATTGTCCGGCAAGCGCTTCACATGGGGGCCTTGCTAAAACATTGTATAGATTGCGTCAACAGTTTTATTGGCCGAATGCGAAGTATGCAAAACTACAAAAGCACCAAATGTCATATTAGACCTTTCCAGCACATATATATTGACTTCTTAGGTCCGTATCCACGTTCTAAGTTAGGAAATACGCAGATTGTTGTGGCGTTAGACCAACTTACAAAATTTGTGTTTCTGAAACCACTTAGAAGAGCAACTGCCGAGACTGCTATTAAATTTCTTCGTGAAGACATTTTCCTACTCTTTGGAGTTCCAGAAACCATTTTCTCCGACAATGGAAAACAGTTCCTAAGTAAGGAGTTTAGTAGCATGGTAAAGTCCTTTGGAATTAACCACCTTAAAACAGCATTGTATGCCCCACAGGCAAATGCTAGCGAACGAGTGAATAGGTCAATCTTGTCAGCTATTCGTTCCTATCTCAACACAGACCAGTCGAATTGGGATTTATACTTACCTCACATCGGGTGTGCATTAAGAACTGCAGTACATTCCGCGATAAAAATGTCTCCTTATGAAGCAGTATTTGGTCAGAGAATGGTGGAGCATGGTAGCGACTACCATATTTTAAGGGAATTAGAAGGGCTTAATAGCTCCGAAATATATCTTATTCCTAAGGCTTCGAAAATGAATATATTACACTCATATATTAAGAAATCGCTAGAAAAAGCACATCAAGTATACGCCAGAGTGTACAACACTCGTAGTGCAAAAGTAAGATTTCAAGTAGGTGACGTAGTCTTCAGGCGAAATTTTGTGCTTAGTGATGCAGTAAAAGGCATAAATGCTAAATTATGTCCCAAGTTTATTAAAGCCAAAGTTAAAAAAGTCATTGGATGTAACCTTTATGAACTGGTGGATACCAAGGGAAAGAATCTTGGTGTTACGCACTCTAAAGATATGCGGCGTTAAGTGGAGTAATAATTCACTATAAGTATAGTATGTATACGCCCGGGTAACTCTGCTAGTACATAATGAGACTTATTATCTCAGCGTGGGTCGAGGTTTTGGTTTCTTTCTTGATATTTTTAAACGCCAAAGGCTAATAAAAGTATCAAGTTTTGTAGGAAACCACTGTACATTATTGGGTTACTCCGAAGTTTTTTTTTGTGCTGAAATTCGCACGAGTTACTGTAATCTTACCTTGTACTGGTTTGTGTATTTAATAACAGGGTGACACAGTTTGGTTTAAATTGAGCGAAATATTTGAATGTAGGACTTTCGCGGGCGATTTTTTGTAGTCATCTAGCTCCAGAAGTTTTATTCAGATTATTGATGTTAAGGTTTCATAAAATAGAGAAAAGCTAAATTAATCAATAAATACCAGAATCATAATTTTCTGAATAAAATTCTTGGAGCTGGCTAACTTACAACGATTTTCTTTCTTAGCAGGAGTGAGTGAAAGGCTATCTGTGTGGTGAGACGGCTGGTGGTATAGGGTTTTTTTCCGCGAAACAATTTCTGAATTAGGGACATGAGGGCAGTTGGGCTTAGCATGTCCGAGTGTACGGACGTGGTGGCGGTATAATAATACGGTTGTTAGCAAAAATAAGAATTTCTTCATATTAAACGTGTCGTCGGATTATTTTTCGGTTCCTATAAAGTACTTGCAAATCGCAAAAGGAAAAAAAATAAAGAAATATCCGAGTTCCGAGTTAACAGAGAAAATAAGGCTAACCCACCCCACCACGTTCGCTCGTGACTCCCTTAACGCAACGAACAAAAAAAAATAGCACTCCAGCAGTGAGGTACACCCACCCGAATTGAATTGTGGGACCACGGCGGTAATTGGTACCGCACCAGCAGCGAAGCAGTGCTCAGCGTTGAAGCTACATCCACAAACCGCTTATGAAATAAGCTGATGTGTGAGTCTTGGCGATATTGGTAGCTCCCCCGGTTGCTGCGGGTACGATACTGCGTGCCTCCTTAAGTCACCTCGATGTTGCTTAGTTGAGAACTCCAGCTTAACTCACCACCAGAAGGAAGTGTAGCTCTACCAGTAGCCACAAGTGTTACACTCATCGACAGTCGCAAAAAAAAAGAAGGAGATTAAATAATCCCCGTGCATCAGTGAACAAATATTCATCCGCAAGCGAATCGAAGCTTGCAACCACCTGGTTATCAAGAAAATATTTTTGGTAGTTCGTCCATTGCCCCATAGATGGAGAGGAAATAATTTAGTTAAGTAGAAATTGTGGTTAATTATCCGTGTAAACCGTTTATGTTCAAAAGAATTTGAAATTTTCCTATTTAGCCATACGTTGCGAATGCTTCAGAAAAACGTGAAAGCACATGACCAAGGAAGGAACGCGGTGCACCCCGGCTCCCACACTTTGGATCTCGGTGAAGGTACATATAAACCCAAGGATTTAATGGGGTAAGTGATTCTCAAATTCTTTATTGAACAAATGGTAGTTGGACCACATGATTAGGAATTTGTATTGCTATTTAGATATATTAGTAGACCACAGAATATACAGAAAACGCATGAAAAAAAAAACATTTAAACACATAAATAAAAAAAATAATCTTACAAAGTTAAAAAAAAAATAGAATTTGAAAATAAAGAATACGATTAGAAATACAAACCATTAAAAAGTGAAACTTAATCAAAAGATTAAAGAATCAAATAAGGGTTACGAATTAAGACAATTAAATGAAGTAATTGTAACAAATAGAGATAACTAGTTTACATGACCGAAATCTAGTCCTTAGTTAACCTAGACGTAAGGTAAATCAAAAAAAAAAAACAATCTAAGAGATACCCTTTTCATATGATAGAGGCTATCATATAATTATTTACTGAAGATATATTTAGATACATTAATTTGATTTCAAAGCATTGATAGATTGTCCTACCTTAGAAATTCCTAACCTTTTTTTTCAATAAAATTAATGAACGAATTCCAAACTACAGGATTTTAATTTTGTTTTTGTGTTGCTGGATTCGTTGGATGGGAAGTTATGAAGTTCGATTCATCAGAAATTGAAGATCAATCGTGATGCTGGTTTAGGTAGTTTTTATTCGAGGATGTGTTAGCCGGAAGATTCGAAAGATGAGTTAAGTCAACAGGGTAAGGGAGGTAACCACCCCTGTTCCCTTTAACGTAGGGGCCTCCGTAAATAGAGCGTGTCGGGGGCCATGGATGCTAAACATTGGTTTGGCTAGGGGAGGGCTAGCATGAAGGGAAGACTTCCATAAATATTTCTCTTCGTTTTTTTCTTTCCGTTTACAATACTGGTATCTGAAAATGTATAGGCGTCAGAATGCAAAAATTGTTAGAAACTCGGGCCTCGCAAGGTTTTTTTTTGTTTTATTTGGTTGCAGTCGTGGAGTAATCGCGGTCTACGAATTTGAAGTTCCCAGGCATGGAAAAAAAATGTAACCCCAGTCCGGGGCTTGCGGCAAGAACCACACCATCCGACGAGCTAGCGCGGGAAGCGTGCATGCCTGAGCCGCAAGAGGCCTGGACACCCCTCCTGCTAGATTGCCCGGACTGGCCCAAGGGTCCTGTGACCTTGGGTCATAAGGGTGAGTAGATATAGTAGGAGGGTTCCTGGATTGGTGAAGAATCCTTACTTCCGAACATCCGTGGATTTGGTCGGTATCGGTAAGGGTGATAGTGCCGAAACAGATCGAATTCTGACAGATGGCGTAAAGTTCAACTGTCGGAGGGTTTTCACTTCGTCCTTTATGATTAACTACATCGATACTTGATGTTTAACATAGGGCGGTCCGGAAGGTTCGTTACAAACGGGACTTGAACCGTATTTAGAAATACAGGCAAATTGTTTGTCCGTTTATACGAAAAATCTACATGGATCGATTTGCTCTCATTAAGTGCAATCCGCCAGGAATTAGTCCATTCATTAGCCTCGTTAAGAGCGTTTTGTAATTTGATATTTGTTTCCTCTATTGTTGTCCCAACTGCTAGTATAGCATTATCATCAGGAAATGTTGCAAATATTGTATCGTTTGTTTGTGGGATATCACGAGTGAATAGGAGGTACAAGATTGGTCCAAGGACGCTTCCTTGCGGTACAGCTGCCATTATTTCTTTGAACTCGGAAGATTCACTTCCAAGTTTCACACGGAAGAGTCTATGCTCACGATACGACACGAGGATTTTATATAATTGTTTTGGCAGAACTTGACTTAGTTTATACGTAAGGCCTTTGTGCCACACCTTGTCAAAAGCTTGCTTGATGGTCAGGTAAAAGACGTTTCTGTTCAATTATAGGGTGTAAGCGACCGAGTAATATCCGTTCAAAAACTTTTGAAATTATTGGAAGAAGTGAAATAGGCCTGTAAGATTTTATCTTATTCGGTGATTTTCCTGGTTTTAGAACCATAATCACATCCGCGACTTTCCACTGTCTTGGTATGTATTCTAATCTGATTGCTGCATTTATAATAAAAAGAAGCTTAGTTAATGCTTTCCGAGGCAACATTTTAAGAAGTTCTTCTGTAATCAGGTCATAACCCGGAGCTTTTTTAGGCTTTAGTTTCTGTATTTCCCGTTTAAGTTCGGCAATATTTGCATATCTTACTATATTATTATCGGTTGTACTCTCGAATATATTAATGTTTTCATTTTGCGCCGGACCATCAAATGGCTTAAATGTTTCCTCAAGATCTGAGGCAAAAACGTCAGCTTTTTCCTTATCGCTTTTAACCCAAACGTCTTGAGTTTCCCTAATTGGCGGCACAGCGATTTTTTGCCGTTTTATGACTCTAATTGCTTTCCAGAGCGAATAATTCGATTCCTTTCCAGTGGTTTTTAATTAATCTAGGTTAATCTAGGTGGTTTTTTCATTTATAATCAGTGACTCGCTCGTTGTTAAAATGACTGGAGAATGATCAGAGGAAAGATCAAAGCATGCTGTGGGAAACCTCAGAGGAAAAAAAATCTATTAAGCTCATCCTACGATTAGCAAAAACTATCGAATCGCTAAATGGCAAATTAATTATTGTGAACTAAATTTTCGCTGCAAGGTTATGGTGCTGGGCGTAAACAGCAAGCGGAAACGTCGGAACCGGCCATCATTTTCGCTCAGTTTATGGCAGAATTTTATACTCCCTTTAGTTCGCAAACTGTTATTCAAAAATTAATTATTTGTTTCCTAAAAGGTCCGAAAAATTTTAAGACCAAAAGGCGAGTTTTGTGGTCAAAATCCTGCGAGCTACGGGATTATAAAGTTCTGACATGGGCTGTGCCTATTGGTGTGAGGGAGACATTTCCGGCTAGCTTGGGTGATAGGAGGTTTTCCGGTGGTTGCTCGGTCTGTTTTAACGAGTAGGTGACGCGAATCGGACGTGGCTGGAGAGAGCGAAGATATATAAAAGTTACCGCGTTTTTTTGCCACGCGTAAAAACCATCTATCAATCAAGCGCTTCGTCCCATACCCTTGTCCCTTCCCCTTCGTGAACCTGTTTTTGTGATCGACCAAATAACCCCCATCCAAAGAGGTCGACGATATAGACACTTCACCGCGAAAAAAAAACCCCCGGAACACCACCAGATCAACCATTAGAAATCCACCGCCTCAACAGCAGAAAAATATTAATCAGCAGATACCCCAACCAACTAGGCTCTGTTCTCCTAGGTGACCCTAGAGGGAGCACTATGTGCTACGAAACCCTTTCTCTCTATTGTCGTGTAAATTAAATAAAAAGAGTTGATAACTGAATAAAATCTTTTGGAATAGTTTGGTCAATTCCTTGTTATTGTACGCGCTGCGTTTAAATTAATTTATTCCCTAGTGTAGCGTCCATCATTCAACAAACGAGGCGGAATGCGGTGCACCCCAGTCCATCACCTTGGGTAATTAACCCTCTAATAAGGGTAAGTTTTTTTTAATTTGTATGTGGAAATATTTAAACCCAGTGCATTATATGTAGAAATTGACCTGTATAAAAAAAAGATATCAGTGAGAAAAAGTAACATTCATTGGAACAAAATTTTGAATAAAATCAACAACGATAAATTTTGTGAACAAATCAAAAGTACACTGAAAGAATTTTTCTGGTTCAATAAAAAAAAAAAGATTAAATAAAAAAGAGGATAAATCTGTAAAAAAATAAACAAAAATTGTTTAAAGTAGTAAAGAAAAGTACACTGAAAGAAAAATTTTAGCGAGAGAAAAAAAAATAAATATATAAAAATTTTGTAAGCAAGAAGACAAAAAAAGTAACAAATAGAGAAATAAAACCTAAAGGAAAATACACCGAAACAAAATAATTAATAAGCCAAAATAAAGTAAAGAAAAGATAAAGAAAAATTAAAATAATAATAAAATAAATGAAAAGAGAATACCTACCATACCTATTATTTAAAGAATATTTTTGGATTAAAATTATACTTACCGACATTAAAATTTAAAATTATTTACGAACAATTACCCGGAAAAAAGAAACAAAATTTAGTTCATAAACAATGATTCTTACCTTCTTTTGCGATTAGATTAGTATAGTTAAGATATTAATGAGTTGGCGTCTGATTTTTTGTTATTATTTTATTTAATAAAACTAAGATTTCGTTTATAACGATTACGAAAGTTCATTTGTTTTCTTATTTCTGGGATCTGTGGAAAACTATGCGTGTATTAGTTGGGAGTTTCTTTCAATCCGTACAGTTGCGCGTAAGTATGGAAATCGTGTAAGAAGCATTTCAGAGGATGAGTTGGGGATGGAACAACAGGTAAACGGGTATAAAACGTAGTCAGGGGTAGGCAATCTTTTTTTTAGGAGTTTGCTTTATCCTTCTTTCAGGCTAGGGGCCATCGCAGGTGGAGCGAAGCGGTGGCCATGGTCGCTAGATCTTTCTTTTAGCATGGGGTGGGCCAGCTCAGAGAGAAGTAACATCATCCTCTCTCCCCTTATTGATTTCCGCTATGGAGGCAGGAAGTGGCAAATGCGGAAGTAGACGAAACTCGGGCCTCGCAAGTTTTTTTTATTTTTATTGGTTACGGTTGCGATATAGTAACACCTTTGTGTTCGCAATTTTACAGGCATGTAAAAATATATGTAACCCCAGTCCAGGTCTTGTGGTAAGATCGCACGCCGCCGGTGAGCTAGCGAGCGGAGGAGCATGCCTGTGCCACAAGATGGCTGGACACCCCTCCTATTATTCTGCCCGGATCGGCCTAAGGTCCCTGTTACCTTGGGTCATAAGGGTGGAGGAAGTTAATAGGAGGGTTAATCCCGAATGAGAGTCAGCGGTTTAGAGAGATAAACATTAGAGAGGATAAACATTTAGAGTGGTTAGGCTTTTGCTAGCGCGAGTGATAGTGCCGGTCGAAGACTTTCCACACTAGATCTTCGCATAATAACGGAAGATCACATACGACTCTCGCGACTCAGAAAGGATTGTCTGCTTTTGACTTGAATAGAGCTAACTTGCATTGTTTCGATTTCTTATTTTAACGTTTTTCTGAGAATTGGGCACTTGCCGGATTTTGAAAATGTTTGAACTTATTCTAGTTCATCGAACAGAGAGTTTAATACCAAATTTCATCATTCAAGATGAAAACGTTAGGCCTAAAAATCGTCGACACACAGACGGATCTGAGTCGGTCCATACATATACTTTAAGGCATATCTATCAAAATTATTTCTCTATCTGTTCGGGCGTTGAACAAAGGAAAAAATGGAAAATGTTAATGTTCTTTGTCTAAGTTGTACTGTTTTATTTAATGCAGTAAACTACCAAATCCGTAAATTAAAAGACCCGCTCTTCTCAACGTTATAAAAATGTGTCATTTATTTCATCTATCATTCTGACAACAATAATCCTTATATAAAGTGGTACCCCAATGTAAACAATTGGCGTTGTTGCTTTTAGTACTCTGTACAGTGGTCAACAAGTGAATTTGCTTTGCTGACCTCACGGGTGGGTATTGATGGTTATCATGAACATTCTCCCCCAACGATGAACTATGTTCTTAGCTACACTCCTTTCGTCTTCAAGTTCAGCTATCTTCCCATCATACCGGTGATCTGCTCTACTCTGGTCGTAAACAATGCATGCATTTTGTTGTACATGAAAATAAACAAGAGATTATTGTATATGATAATAATGTACGGACAGTGGCAAGAGAAACAGTTGGACAGTTCTACAATAGTACACCTAACATTGATTGCTCCAGCAGTCAACCTCACACATAATACCGTTTTTGTGCTATCACAAGTTTTGCTTGCAGTGTGTGTTGTTGTGCATGTTAAAAATTGCAGCAATGTTCATCGCTGCGACTCGAATGTTGGGTGCCCACGCTGATAAGCTACTCTCTTGTTGTAATTATTGTAAGTGCTAGGTGGTGTTGTTGTGGTTGTGAATTGTGATACCGATGCATGGCGAGGTAGTATACCTTTATATTGCAGTTGTTGTTGGTGGCTTGTGCAATCATAACGTAGGTACTCGGTCGGTTCATTTGATTTCGGTGGTGCGGGAAATAATTCATGTGAAATTTAATTAATTTTTAATGTGTTTTAGTGGTTGACAATTGTTGAAGTCCAGTATATTCAGGTGAGTTGTATAACATTTGAATTAGAATTCAATTAATTTTATTCTTCGCGTCCCTCCATGTGTGTGTGTGTGAGTGTGTGTGGGTTTTTAGGTTAATGATGAATGGATCAATGGAATACATATTTTTTTTATTTTTTTTTTTTTTATTTTTGGTGCTTAGAAAAATTGTGTGCATGAGTGTGTGGTGTTGTGAGAATGATTTAAATATTGTTTCTTATTCTTTTGTGAATGGGTAAATGAATAATTGCGAGTGAGTGGACTGTATTTTATGTGTGTGTTGATTGGGCTGAATGAAATATTGGAAGTGGAATAGGGTTGAGTGATTTGCAAGGTAAATTTGAGTGTGTTTGGGTTGTGTTTTGTATGATTACAGTGGTGTGTAGGTTTTTCGTCCGTGGACTTCAAATGTTTTCAGTGTTGTGTTTTATTATTTTCATAATTGTCTTGTTTTAGTTTTGTTCTTGGGTTTCGATGTTTGTTGGTAGCGGGCAAAGTTTTGTTATTGGTCGCTTGAAAATTCCTTGTTGGGTTTTTAATTTTACGACGCGTGTGATATTGTCTGTTCCGGGGTACGTTTCTTGTATGCGGCCTAAATTCCATTTCGCGGGGGGAAGTCGTTCGTCCTTCACAAGAACTAGGTCTCCGACCTTCAGCTGAGTTTGTGGTCTCAACCATTTTGGGCGTTGTTGCAGCCGGGCTAAATATTCACCTTGCCATTGTTTCCAGAACGTTTGAAGATGGGCCTGAACTGCCTTCCATCTGTCTATGTATCCTTGATTGCCTATGGACGTGTCTGGCTCAGGTACGGTAAATAAGGTCGTTCCTATAAGGAAGTGTGCAGGCGTAAGTGATTCGAAGTCATCGGGGTTCTCAGTCAACGGGCACAGAGGCCTCGAATTTAAACACGCTTCGGTCTGTGTCAAAAACGTGGTGAGTTCCTCAAAGGTGAGTGTGCCATTACCGACGATCCGTTTTAAGTGGTACTTAACACTCTTCACCCCTGCTTCCCATAATCCTCCAAAATGGGGAGAAGCGGGGGGAATGAAGTTCCACTTTGTTCCTTCTGCTGCTGTTATGTCTGCAATCTCCTTCCAGTCTTGGTTCGCGCCTTTCATTAGACGACGTAGTTCTGCATCGGCTCCCACGAAGTTGGTTCCGCAGTCGCTATATATTTCCCCGCAGACACCTCGTCGTGCTGAAAACCTCCTGAATGCTGCTATGAATGCTTGGGTCGTTAGATCACTTACCGCTTCTAAGTGGATAGCTTTGGTGGCCAAGCAAACAAAAACCGCTATATACCCTTTTTGACATTTTGATCCTCGACCTTTCCATGCTCGGATGTTGATAGGTCCTGCATAATCAATCCCTGTGTGTGAAAAGGTTCTTGATACCGTTACTCGGGGTGCGGGTAATTCTCCCATAAACTGTTGTGCTGTTTTAGTTCGGAACCTGTAGCATGTCGTGCAACTGTTAATGTGTTTCTTTACAGCTCTTTTGATTTGGAATGTCCAATATTTACGTCGTATATGCACCATCATTAGCTGGATTCGTCCGTGCAATGACCTTTCATGAGCATCACGAATGATAAGGTTTGCGAAGTGGTGTCTGGGTTCTAAAATTATGGGGTGCTGCTGGTTGTACGGAATGTTAGCATGGCTTAACCTTCCGCCTACACGAAGAATTCCATCTCCGTCTACGAATGGGTTTAAAGATCCCATGCCCTTGGACTTTGTACCTGCGGCAAACATCTCCTGCTGGGCAGAGAGCGCAACTAATTTTGTGGCGTTGTCCAGTTCGCTGGGTGAGAGACATCCGAAGTGACGGTGAGATGGATTAGTCCTTGCGTTGCTGACAAAGCGCTTGCACCTGGCTACTACTCGGATAAGTCGAGTCAAATTCGACGATCGCTGAAGCAGTTGGGTGAGTACATTTTCTACCAGTGACGAACAATGAACTTGAACCTTTCTTTTGCCTTCCTCTGTAGAAAGACTTGTTGGCTGCGCTGGCAAATCGAAGATCCATGTTGATCGCAGAAATTCGGGGCCGTTCCACCACAGTGTCTCACTAACTAACTTCGATGGTAGCATACCTCTGGATGCTAGATCTGCAGAATTGAGTTGTGTTGGGACATGTTTCCAGATAAGAGCGTCCGTCAGTCGTTGGATCTCCCCTACGCGATTTCTGATGAATATTTCCCAACGCGAAGCCGGTGCCTGAATCCATGCCAGTGTGATGGTAGAATCCGTCCATGCATGCATCGTGCTATCTTTTAGCTGGAGAGTGCTCGAAACGTAGTGTAGCAGTTTAGCTAGCGTAACTGCTCCGCAGAGTTCCAGTCGTGGAAGACTTATCGGTTGTACAGGTGCGACCTTTGACTTGGACATTAAGAGATGCATATGCACTCTACCCTGGCCGTCTTCTGCCCGAAGATAGACCGTTGCACCGTATGCTTTCTCTGACGCGTCGCTGAAGCCGTGTAATTCCAAACGACCTCTAGTGCCGACTGTTTGAACCCACCTTGGAATCCGAATATTGTTAATGGCTGGCAAATCGTCATACAGGCTGATCCATACATCAAGCACCTTTTTCTCGATTGGCTCGTCCCAAGAGAATTTCCGAATCCATAGAAGCTGCATGACGAGTTTTGCTTTTAAGATACACGGTGATATCCAGCCCATGGGGTCAAACAGCCGAGCAATCGTTGACAACACGAAACGTTTTGTTGGCTGGGGTCTATCTAGGGGCGTGAATCGAAAACAAAAGTTATCAGTGTTTGGCAGCCAATGAATTCCCAAGGTTTTTATTCGGTCTGAACCTTCCGATGGCACTGCAACCGATGTCTCTCGATCCTGGACTGGAATTTCCTTGAGGAGCTCTTCCGCATTTGACGTCCATTTGCCTAAGTTGAAACCTGCCCTTTCTAAGACCCCCTTAACCTCCTTTCTTTTGCTTTGAGCTTCTTCAATGGTGTCGGCACCGGAAAACAGGTCGTCGACGTACATTTCCGTACGGATCATCTTTGCAGCTCTTGGATATTGTGTTTCTGCCGCTTTTGCTGTTTCCATTAGTGTCCGAATAGCTAAGTATGGAGCCGAAGCCGTTCCGAACGTCACCGTTTTGAGCCTGAAAATCTTCAATTTATCCGATGGATGTTTGCGCCAAAATATGAGTTGGTAGTTCGAGTCCAACTCCGTAACCCATATTTGCCGATACATTTTTTCGATGTCCGCTGAAAAAGAAAACCGGTATAGCCTCCAATGAAGCGTAACATCAGTGACATTGTGTTGCAAAGAAGGGCCAGTCATAAGGTGATCATTTAAGGAAGATCCGTCGGATGTCCTATATGAAGCATCAAACACCACCCTCAGTTTTGTTCTAGAACTGGTTTCCTTTAAGACGGCATGATGTGGAAGAAAATAGTGACTTATGCTGGATACGTCTTCTTCATCGACTTCACTCATGTGACCTTGGAGCAGATAATCTTCGATGCATGAAGTGTATTGGTCCTGCAGTTGTTGATCCGCTTCGAGACGCCTCTCCAAGAACCTGAAACGTTGAAGAGCCCCTTCACGTGACCTACCTACTACCGGGTGAAGATTTTCCTTGAAGGGCAGTGCTACTTGGTAGCGTCCATCTGCCATACGCCTAACATTTTTGATTAAATGTTCTTCACAAGCGGTGTCTTCGGTTGTTTCACAAGGCTCGAACGGAGTTTCTTCAAGTTCCCAGAATCTTTTCAGCTGTGCATCGACGTCTGATGTTTGGAAAAAGGTCCTGACGGATTGAGGTTCGATTGATGATCTGCCGAACAGAATCCATCCCAACCTAGTCTTCTGAGCAACGGGAATGTCTTTATCCTGGTGACGTACCAACTCTGGCAACATTATGTCAGCCAATATATCGCTACCCAACAGAAGATCGATCTTAGCTGGCTTGTGAAACGATGGGTCTGCTAGTTGTAAGCCGGTGAGGTGTTTCCAATCGCCAATGGAAAGGATTCGGGCCGGGAGATGGCCAGACAGTGACTGAAATATTAAGGCCTGTGTGGTTGTTTCGAAAGCTGTATAGTACGAACCAATCGTAATATTTACAACCTTTTTGCAAGTGCCACTGCTGACTAACCCTAACCCGGACACCTCGACATCAGTTGATTTCGGTTTCAGGTGAAGCAACTGAACTGCAGACTCCGTGATGAACGAAGCCTCGGATCCTGAATCCAGTAATGCTCGGAGTGGTAAACTGTATCCCGATGTTGTCTTCACCTTAACAATGGCTGTCGCTAGCAAAACTTGTGTGTTGGTGTTTTGGATTGTGATGATTCACTACGCCGGAACTGGTTGAGGGTTGTTCTTCGTTGGGTGGATGAAAGATTGGAGCTTCGCTGTTAAATGTGGAGGTAATATATGTTTGTGTCTGATTTGGTGGTTGAAAGTTTTGAGTATGTGTACTGTTTGGGTATGATTGTGAAAATTGATTTGTGTTGTTTGTATGAGAAGAGAGATGGTGAAAACTGTTTGGGTTATTGCGAGTATTAGAGGAGGGGTTGTTATGGGGGTTAAAATGCGGATTTTGATTCTGTATGTTAGGACTATTGTGTAAGAGTGAATGGTGTGGCTGTTGACAGTAATAGCACCTGCGTGTACTTGGGCATTGCTGAGATGAATGGCTGTATGCTAAGAAATTGGTACATAAGCCTAACTTGCTTACACTTTGATGTTTATCAGAAATGCTCATTTTTAAAAACTTAACACATTTTCTAATAGCATGCTGACCCTTGCTACAAAGTTTGCAACTTCGAGATGTTAGGTTGAACGTGGAAAGAGTTTCGCTGTGATACCTTCTTAGACGGATCGGATGGTCGAGCCTGCTGATAAGTAACTGCCTCCAAAGTACGGAACCTCATTTCAAGAAATTGAGTGAATTCCACAAAAGTTGGTAGCTGCTTGCTGTCTTCCTTAGAACCTAATTTTTCTTCCCAAAGCTGTTGCGTTTTTGAAGGAAGTTTTTGCAGCAGGACGTAAACCAGCGTGTCCAGGCTGTGAACCACTTCTGTAGACGTGTCCAATAGTTCCTTGATGGATTCAGCTCGTTCCTGTGTTACCGTTGCCAAATTAAATAGACTCTTAAGTTGAGTATTGACCAAAAACCGTGGATGGTCATACCTATCTTTGAGAATAGCCCATGCTTTATTATAATTGCCGTTAGCAATACCCAAATGCGCTAAAAGTTTTTCGGCTTCGTCTGATACACTTGTTTTGAGATAGTGCATCTTTTGAATCTCCGACAACGACGCATTGTGATGGACAAGCGACACAAACAAATCGTGAAAACAACGCCAAGACTCGTACCTACCGGAGAAAACTGGAACTGGAATGTTCTTCAGCCTTAAATCCGCATTTTGGCATGATTTTGTGTTGCTGGAGTCATTATCGGTGACATTTACGTTGTCCTTCACTTTGACCTTGTCGATTGCGTCCAATAAATCACCCCTGTACTCAAAGTACAATTCCCGAATTTGCTCGTAAGTAGTCTCAATTTCGTTACCCTTTTCGTCTTCCTTAATTTCATTAATACACTTTTCGTAGGTTTCAGAAGCCGACTCCATGGATTTTTCTAAATGAGTCAAGCGGCCTGCCAAATAATTTGCCGTTCGTGTAGAGGAGCCCCTTTTAGTGAAATTTAAGACGTCCTTTTCGAGCTGGGATAGCACTCGACTTAGCCTTGTAGGTTGCATTTTGATTGAAACACTTTAGTATAAAATGCCACACACAGTACGAATATTTTAACTTTTTTCAAAAGTGTAAACTGACACACAAAGTAAAATTAAATGCACTTACTTTGAAATGTTGAATTTCCAGATCGCTGTAGAGTCCACCAGATTGTTGTTGCAGTCCAAGTCCACTCAAGAAAAATTGATGAAAATCGACAGAACTCCAAAGGCAGCAAAATCCAGCGATGGCACAGCACACAATTAATTTTTGTTTTGTTTTTAATTTTAAAATTTCCGCAAAATCAAATTAAACGATTGACTTTAATCATTAATTGTTGAGCAACACAAGAAACAACAAAAAAAATTATCCGGCTCGAAGGACCAAATGTTCGGGCGTTGAACAAAGGAAAAAATGGTAAATGTTAATGTTCTTTGTCTAAGTTGTACTGTTTTATTTAATGCAGTAAACTACCAAATCCGTAAATTAAAAGACCCGCTCTTCTCAACGTTATAAAAATGTGTCATTTATTTCATCTATCATTCTGACAACAATAATCCTTATATAAAGTGGTACCCCAATGTAAACAATTGGCGTTGTTGCTTTTAGTACTCTGTACAGTGGTCAACAAGTGAATTTGCTTTGCTGACCTCACGGGTGGGTATTGATGGTTATCATGAACACTATCTTACAAAATTAATGTCAGAACTAAAATACCCCTTGGGGTTATTATATAAACATCTTTTGTTCACTATATGCAAATGTAAACATTAGACACTTGTGTTGGAGTGAATACCTGCACATCGAACTAATAATTAAGATATGCATGTATACAATCGCACCGAAAACATACAATAAACAATAAATACCTGTCGAGTTTTTCAATCGGGTGATTTTACAACATAATTTTAATTCCAAGGCATCTTTTTGGTGCAGTTTCTAAGCTGAACTCAACATAGAACATGATCTCTCGAGGCTTTAAAAAAGAAACTGCGGATTTTAGCATATGTATAGGTATACCCTATCCCAATACTTATATTTTGTCTATACAAAGTTGTTTGCCAAGCCCACTTCATGGGGGATTTTTACTCTAGCTCAAAATGTAAGGTTAGTTACGCTATAAAACTATACACCAAACGGGAATATTCTGCGAATATGACACAGTTACTACCCGAATTTAGTATGAACATCACCCATTGAGTAATTCTCTACTATATCCAACAACCAATCAAAATTTCCTATGACAGAAGTTAATCCAACACTTAAGCTCTCACTGTGAAAATGGGCATAAGAGTCATAAAGTTATACCGTATTCATGCGCAATAATTCGGTACATGGTAAAAATAATGGAAACTATAAAAATAAGTAATTTCAAATGCTGATAAGAGAACTATTTTAAGAAAATTATCGAGCTCCCAAACTAATCCACCTAAAGTGGTTGTCATACGCCTTCAACTGTTGTTGAAGATAAACGAAAATGAATTTGCATGTGCTATTCAGGTTTCGCGAAATTTATATAGGCTAAAGTGCATTTTCGACAACCTTTTTCGATAGCAATTGAGAAAAATAGGTTTGGAAGCACATTTTCGATCCAGACTAAGGGTGTAAGACTGGATAATTATTCAGGTTTCGCGAAATCTATATTGGCTCAGGTGCTGTTGAATTTTACACGTAAATTGTGTGGTAAGCCTATATAGATTTGTAATGGAGAGAGAAAAAACACGGCTAGTGTTGACTGAGTGAATTACCTAACCCGGGATTTAGATTTACAAGTAATAAATTCATTGCTTCTCTAATGGTGTTAGTTTTGTGAGTGTATGTGTAACTTTCAAGTGGTGATGGGTTTAGCGGGCCAACCTGGAAGTTCGGCTGCCATTTTGGAACTTCCCCAAATTTGGAAGGTATCGTCGTCAGCTCATCCCATCTCCACCGGGTATTATGGGCCTAAGCAAACATGATTCAACAAACAAAATAAAAACACAATCGCTTCAACATAGTGCAGAGCGTTCTTTACTAAACATGAAAACATATATAATTTTTAAATAAATGAATAAATTAACAGAAAAAAAAACAATAGAAAACTATTAAAATAAATTTAAAAAATAACAAATAATTCAAAAAAAGGACTATATTAAAAAAAATTGAATAAATAAAAAATTAAATAAATAACAAAGAGAGATTAAATATAAATTATTAAACAAAGAAAATTCAGACAAAAGTAATAAATAAAAACATAAAATACATAAACTATTAAATTAATGTAAGCAATAATAAACACGTCCGATTCAGTTTAAGGTACAACGTTTAATGACTCTCATCTCTGTTACATACTACTCAATGCTTATATCTATAACACATACTGATACACACTTAAGAATAACACACGCTTAAGAACGAAGAGTGGTGTACTCTCTTTATTAATAACATATGCGTACACCTACTTAATACTACTACAACTCGGCCATCCTGACAACGAAGATCACATGATCTTTATCATATTGTACACCTGGTACCTTTAAACATAGCACACAATCGTTCTCTAACCGATAAACTTTTATTTGGTCCTATCCTTAAATGTAAACTATCACAATTATCAACTTCATATTCTATCATTAACAAACTTTTTTCAAAACTATCGTTATCACTTTTTCCATAATCATCATTAAATTCTTCAAACTTAGAAATTAGTTTAAATTTTCCAGACCAATATTCCATCAATTGCGTACTCCAAAAACTCATCTGCTGTCATTTGTATGCCTTCCGCTAAAGTTGTTTTGTGGTTGAAGTAATCGTTGAACGTCTCGGTCACCTTCCACATGCTTGCTTCAAACCGACGGCGTTGTGTCACCACACTTTCCTTCGACCCAAACACATTCTTCATCTGGCTCTCTTTGAGAGCCAGATGAAGAAGGCTACAGTCGAAGTTGGCTTCGACAGTCGAAGTTGGCTTCGACTGTAGCCACTGCTTCGCCCTGTCTCGTAACTTCGTTAAAATAAGTGTACGCATCTCGTTTTCGTTCAATTCGTACACGTTTACCATGCTCCTCAACTGAGCCAGCCACACATTTAGGTTTGCACCGCGATCATACTCGGGCAGCATTTCCTTGCAGACCGCAAACTCCGACTCACTTTTTACTCCAGTCGACTCAATTTTCTCCTCACTTGCCTTCATATTCTTTGCACTCGTTTGTTTAACACTCATTTGCGCCCTCCTTTTCAGCATGTCATTTTCTTTCTGTAGCACTTCTTTCTCCTTCTTCAACAAATGATTTTCCCGTTTAAATATTGCTAGTTCTCTGCTCACATCGACACACACATCCATACGTCCGACTTCTCCTTCTGCCACAGCTGCACATCGTTCGACGTCCACGACGTCTGGTTCACGCTGGCCTACGTTCTCGTCATCCCCCTGCTCGCTCACACTATGACTATCCGATTGTTCTACATTCGCAACACAGGGAAATTCTCCTCTTTCCTCCACCGGTACTTCATTCAACCGAACCACGAGGTTGCTTTTTGTACCGGCTGTCGGTAAATTCAACCGCCGCAACCAATCCCGCAACTGTGACTCCGTAACATCGCCGTATTCAACCGAACTCATTTTACATATATTTTTTTTTTTTTTGCGCACACGTTCCTTTGTTCTATCATTTGCCGTACAAGTTTCTTAATGTTTTACACTCTTTTTTTTTTTTTTCAAACACGTCGATCACTTTTCTTTGTTCCATCTTTTGCCGTATAAGTTTCTTAATGTCTTACACTCGTTTTCCGTATTCAACCGAATTCATTTTACATATATTGTTTTGCGCACACGTTCCTTTGTTCTATATTTTGCCGTACAAGTTCCTTAATGTTTTCCACTCGTTTTTTTTCACACATGTCGATCACTTTTCCCCATTTTATGGCCGTAAAAAAAAAGAATTAAAAATTTTTTTCCCTTTTCGGGCGAATCCCATCCCACTTCTGAATTTGTAAGCAATAATAAACACGTCCGATTCAGTTTAAGGTACAACGTTTAATGACTCTCATCTCTGTTACATACTACTCAATGCTTATATCTATAACACATACTGATACACACTTAAGAATAACACACGCTTAAGAACGAAGAGTGGTGTACTCTCTTTATTAATAACATATGCGTACACCTACTTAATACTACTACATTAATTACAACAAAAATTTAAATAAATACTAAAATAGACAAAATAAATTGATTACAAAAAAAACGAATAAATAACATAGAATATATAAAAAAAAATAGTTAACACTAGATAAATAAATTAATAACAAAATTTAACAAAAATATTATGCAGACAATAATAAAAAAAAGGCAAACTAAATTTTGCGCCACCTTACTCCTTTTTGCCTCCGCGAATTAAACCTTATATATTTATCCTACATATACGGAGCTCTATATAGACGTTGAGCGATTATCTCGCTTACACCAATGAGACAAAACAAAATATTAACGCAAAACTTATACCCGGACAATTGATTATGACTAAATATAAAAAAAAAAACTTGGAGAAACGCTTGCACACTAAAATATTTTAACAAAAAAAATATATGTAACCAAAAAAAATTCTAATAACTAGATATATATAAAAAAAATCTCCTACGACTTCTTGTTCTTCTCGTTATAATGTTCTTGTTTTGTGTCATTAAATGTGTGTCATATATTTTTATGTGTGAATGTGGGTGCAAACTGTGTACGTGGATTTTCGAATTGTATTGCTGTAGGGTTAATTTTAATAATTATTATTAATTTTATTATTTTTTGTTTGTGGGTTCTAATTTTTTTTTATAGAAAACCCCACTTTTTGCTATGAAGAGTACTTCTTTATGTACTTTATTTTTTAATTACCTTGTATGAAAGAACAAATAAAAAGTGTGCGTAGAGAGCTACGACAGAAGTGAAACTTCGTACTACTGTTGAGGATAGGATAGGATCAGTGGCTCTAATATCAGTGTAAATCGGAGGTTATCATTTAAAACAATCCAATAATATCAATATACGATTTTTATCAATATACGAAAGATTTTTTTTTCAAGACCTTGTTAAAACCCTTTTTATCCCTTTATCTTAACTAATCAACTTCGTTTGCACTTGGATTTATGTTCACTCTTGCAATGGCACTGGTTATCAATTTCACTTTTTTTATTTCTATTTTATAATTATACACACTCTCTTAGTATCGTTATGTTTTTATAATTTGAGTTTCACTTTGAACAATTTATATTTTCAAAGCAAATTATCCAAAAATTAGCCCTCCCGCCATATAAAATATCACATTGTTTTCCTCCAAGCGATTTTGACGTTTTAAAAAAGGAGACAACGCACTTGGGAGGGAGAAAGTCTTATGAAAAACTCTATACCACATTGTCCTAATAGGTGAAAGTAACATAATATAATCGCAAAATGCACAAGTGTTAAAGAGCAATACCCAAATGTCAAATTTACATTTATGGAGTTGTCGATCTGCAAGGAAGAACCCTCGTGTACAAACACATTAACACATATAAAAACAATGAAAGTTGAATTTATTACATGCAAATCTAAGCCCCGGGTAAGTAAATATTGAAAATGATAATAGTGCGGGAATTTAATCGTTGGTATTTGACTCCAAATAAATGTAATAAATGAATTGTTGAAGAAGACTAAAGCCATAACCCTTTTGTAAATAATATTATTCTAGAAATAAGAGCGTGTTTACATAAATTATTATTAATGAACTGTGAAGAAACGGTTAATTTGAATTATTCGATTATTCTGTTCAGACCTTAAAGAAACTATTGTTAGACCAGGAGGAAACTCTTAGCGTTAATTCTGGTGACGAAACATTTCCATAAATAACTCTATGGCCGGAAGATCCTTCTTCGAACGGTTGCTTCAATTTAAGAATCTAGAATGTCAAGTTGCTAGATCGAAGAGCAACGATTTTGACATTCAGCATCGTAAGGGCAATGCGGAATGAACTACAAGCACTGCACCCGCCAAGAGGAGAAGGAGCTCATCACCACACAGCGAAGAAAAGCCGAGCCTAACAACGGTTGGACGACTGAAAAGATAAGAGAAACACAGATGGAAGACGATGAGATTGAACTGATTCTTACCTGGAGGGAACACATGGGAAAACCAAACTGGCAAGAAATTTCGGATCATAGTTGAACTCTTAAGGCGTATTGGGCATAATGGGACTCCCTCCACGTCCAGGATGGTGTCTTGAGAAGAAAATGGGAGCCCTCCGACGGAATGTCCTTTGTAACACAGCTTGTCGTCCCACGCTCTATGATCAAAGATGTCCTACAGGAGCTACTTGGTGGAGTATCGGGAGGACATTTGGAAATCAATAAGACTTTAGACAAAGTGAGGGAGCGATTCTACTGACTGTCTGGAAGAGAAGACATCGACAAGTGGTGCCGAAAATGTATTATATGGGCCGCCTGTAAAGGACCAAAACGAAAGACGCATGGAACCATGCATCAGTACAACGTTGGGGCACCGTTCGAAAGAATAGCAATAGATATTGCTGGCCCGTTTCAAGAAAATAACAGCGGAAACTGTTAAATATTAGTTGTTATGGACTACTTCAGCAAATGGCCAGAGGCATTCGCTATACCTAACCAGGAAGCGAAAACCGTAATGGAGCAGATCGTATACAACAGGGTATGCAACGGGGCACCGTTGGAATTACATTCTGTTCAAGGTAGAAATTTTGAGTCCAGAGTATTCCAGGATGTTTGCCAGCGGTTAGGTATTAAGAAGACCAGAACGACACCGCTGCATCCACAGTCAGACGGAATGGTGGAACGATTTATTCGTTCGAACAAGTCGAACAAGTTTAGGAGGAGGGAAATGTTATAAAATCTATTGCAATGTGGACACACCCGTATGCGTTAACATATTCAGACATTAGTGTGTATTGGGACTGAATGCGCCCACTGGAATGAATGACTGGAACATTGGTATCTGGCAGCACCACTTCTCGAATAATCAAGAAACCACAGGAACCTCCGAAAATATTCCATCTCTTTCTAGATCAGTATGTGAAGTATTATAAATAGAGATGAAGCAACATCCAACGAGTTAGTTTAAATTGTGACCTGAACGTGATTTAAATAGTGCTAACTGAGTGAATTACCTAATTGAATATTGAAAGTGATAATAGTGCGTGAATTTGAGTTTTTATTTGATTTCACTAGTGTAATTGAATTGTTAAATAAGAATAAAGTCATAACCGTTTTGTAAATAATATAATATTAGAAATAAAAGTGTGTTTAATTAAATTATTATTGAACATAAAACAGAAAAGCGTTTTATCATTCGAAGCCCAGCTTCATTCTACAATATATTGGACTGTCGGCTAATGTTTTTATTTTATCTTCTGGTGTGGTTTGCAGAGCCGGAGATGATTTTCTCACTGTCACACCACCTGATTGCGCAATCTTCATAGAGGGACTGCTTTTCATAGCCGGTATATTGTTTGAAGACACGCTCTACTCTTATTTTTTATTATATTAATAACTAGCTGACCCATGCTCACCTGTCTTCGTCCGCCTTTAGCAGTTTAAATAAAAGTGTAACTTATATCTGATCCATTAAGCATTGAACATTTATTTTTATCATCTCGGATCAATAAAAAAAGGCAATCAATTAATTGAACAAACCGACTGGGAGATATACACAAAATCGAAAAAAAGGTAGAAACTATCAAAAATAATGACAAAAAAGGCATGGATAAGTCTGATGTTATTCAAATGTGAAAAAATGAGATTAATTTTACAGAAGATGGAGAACAATACATCGAACCATACCTACAAAGGCAAATACAATAATTTTGAAAAATTTGAGGGCTTTTAAACGGCGCATGAGTTTGATGCGCATGTTTGGGTTACTTTCCTTTGATCTGTCATTCTGTAATGCGCGCATTATTAAACGAAGCCTTTTTCTCATTGTTCAGTTTTACGTGTTATTTGACAGCTCTCTTTTATTTTATCTTTGGTGCTTAAGGCTGAACTATAATAGTCGGAAGCAATCGGAAGCTAATGTCAAAATTCTACGTTAAATTTTCTTCAGTACTCTCAATTACTCAAGTTGCCCATGATAGACTTTTGTGAATGGAAGCGATTGCAAACAATAAAAACAAAATTTCGTTGCTTATGAACTTACAAATTTAAATGTACACAGCTGTTGAAGTGAAATGTCAAATTTTTGTATGAAAGAACAAAAGGAAGAGAAAGAGCGAATGAATTCGCTTTTTCGTAAGTGAGCAAAGTCAAAAAAAACTGAACGAATCGAAGCGAAAACCTATTATGGACGTACAATACAAATTGCAATTCCGTAACTGTGCGAACTTAGGGAAGTGGTCGTCCGCAATCATTTTCTATTATAGTTCAGCATATAGTGTAGAAACAATTAAATACTAGATTGAGAAGAAATATTGTTCAATCTTTTAGATATATATACACCAAAGCATAGGCGCGTAAAAATCATCGGCACCAATTCCCCTTTTTTATTTATAGTCTCCACGGAGCTCTTTGGAATACTGAGTCCGCAGTATGTGCAATTTTCTTTTTATTCCATCAATATTTGGTTCTAAAACCTTTTCTGATTCCGACCTTGAGATTTTGATTGATTTTAACATTATAATGATAGAGGAAACCAAAAAAATTCTTTGTTGGAATTCCATTATATAAGATGTTAACATAAATTGTTAGTTTCATGGAAACTTTTTGGTCAAATTGATTGAAATGTAATATCTGTGTTACTATTATTATTAGTAACAATTCCACATAATTAGTTTTAGTCCAAAAAGTTCCTAACGTACCTATTTCCCCTCCATTAACGTAAAATCATTATAATGAAAGTTTATATAATCACAGTTCGTCAATTTTAGTAGAATTCTAACATCAAAATTAATGTGAGTATTTCTATAACTTGGCAATACTATGAAAATCGTCGAATCCTCTTACGCTTACTTCACAGTAAACGGCAAATTTGCGTACGACCCAGTCGTCCACCCTCTACGTTTTAACTCTATCTATATTCGCTGGTTAATTACTTCGTCCATTTAAATTCAAATGTTGTGCAAAGATATTATTTTGTTATTTTTCCATTATCCCTTTCTTTTACATTCATTTGAATCTTTCTAAACATGCGCCGTATAATAGCCGCCTTCATAAACAAAAACATTCAAATTAAGAAGTCAAACTATTACAAGGCTCAGTTTCTCAATGCTAAAAACAATTCTAGAAAAACCTGGAATGTCTTGAATGAAGTTATAGGCAGAAAAAAACGGTCAATTGATGAAGTTATCGTTAACAGCTTTGGCACTAATAAAAAACTAAAAATAATATTAAAACATATGAGAGGGATACAAGCCGCTTTGCTCATCGTTGAATACCCTATTGTTCAGACAGTTTATAGAACAATTTTATGGTTCTAGAAAAGACAAAATTTTTCTCCTGCATATGTTGTGGGGTAGTGTATAAAAATGGTTTTTGTAAAAAAAAACGCCCCAAAAAGTGGGCGTGGAATAAAATGTTCAGTGATTCTGCATCAAATTTTTTTCGAAAATTTAAAAATTTCACCGAAAACGTTTTTTATTAAAACCTCCGCCAAAAAGTGGGCGTGGGTTAAAATGGTCTATTAACGAAATCTTTATATTAATTATACCAATGATTGTGCATCAAAACTTTGTTCGAAAATTTTAAAATTTGACCACAAAACGTTTTTTTATTAAAAACGCCCCCAAAAAGTGGACGTGGCAAAAATTTTTATATGAACAAAATAAAGATATTAAAATTGTTTAAATTTGCTTTTCAGAAATATTTTCAAAATTCCTTATGGTTTCGCCAAAAACTACATTTTTCTAAAAGGGGCGTGGCAGTGGGTGGATTTTAACAGTTTTTACACTTGTTCTGTAGGCACGGACGAGGATCCTTTATACCAAATATCAATATCCTAGCTCAAAATTTAAGGCCTAAAAATCGTTGACGTACAGACGGGCGGACGGACATGGCTTAATCGACTCAGCTAGTGATTCTGAGTCGATCCATATACTTTGAGGTATATGTAGCTTAATTATTTCTCTATGTTACAAACTATGTATTTGCAACAAAATTACATCGTTCACACGGAATGTTGTACCGGAATACCAACATTGTTTCATGTCAGGAAGATCTACATCTAATTATCTGGCTCTCCTTTGCAATCTGGTATTCAAACGGATGTTTTATTTACCAATTTTTCTAAAGCTTTTGACAAAGTATGTCACGTTAGTCTTGTACATAAACTATCAGCTTTCGGTTTCCATTCTAATATATTTTATTGGTAAATGTTGTGCTTATTTAAGTAATCGTTTCCAACTAGTAAAAATCGGTGATTGTTTCACTGTGCCCATAAGTGTAACTTCTGGTGTTCCCCAAGGCAGTCACCTTGGTCCATTGTTATTCCTCCTTTTCATAAATGATTTACCCAATGTTTCAAAATACTCTAAATGTCTTCTGTTTGCTGATGACCTAAAATTATTTCGGCCTATTAACTCTGAGATTGATTGTGGCTTACTGCAAGTAGATGTGGCTGCGGTTGCTGAATGGTGCGACCTTAATAAACTACCTCACAATATTGATAAATGCTAATGTATTACTCTTAAATCTTATCACTTCTTTATCACTTGACAGAGTTTACTCCAAGAAAGACTTGGGTATTATACTCGACTCTCGTCTAACTTTCAAGGACCACATCGACTATGCTTGGTTTTGTCAAACGAAATTCCAAAGACTTTTCTGATACGTATACCATAAAGTCACTATATGTATCTCTAGTCAGACTTCACCTGGCAAACTGCAGTATAATATGGAATCCGTATTACGACACTTATTCCAAACGAATTGAAAAGGTACAGAGACACTTAACCAGGTTCGTCATTTATAAACTAAACTGGCGCATACATAAACTAAACTGGCGTCGAAAAAAATTTTCTGTAATGTTTATAAGAGATTTAATTCATAATAAAATTCAATATCGATTTCCCTTTGCGTTCACGTTTTCTTCGAAGCTATTTTCATTTTCACGAAGATTGTCATTTAACAAAATTCTCTCGTAACGAGTCTATTGCTCGTTGCATCAAAGAAACTAATGCGGTTATAATGTTTATAGATTTATTTTCGAATTTTAGCAGAAATAGTTTTAAAAACAAACTTCTTCTTATCTTGAGGTAAAATTAGATGTAATATTTTATTTTAATATACTCCTTAATTTAATTAAATTGCCATAAGAGCACCAACTAAACCAACATCCATATTTAACGTCGACCACCCAAACGAAGACTATCCAACAAGAAGAAGAGGAGATGAATTCCAAATAGTCAGGAGCATAAAGTACCTCGGAATTATCATAGATGACGACGACTACAACTGAAGAGTGAGGTTTTTGGGAAGTCGTATCTTAAAAGATACACTCATGTAGAAATCCAAAAACTATTTGCTATTTGCTTGCAGAATCCCGACTGAGATATGGAATATTGGCGTGGAGAAATATGTTTCGATTCTTGTTGTTGTTATCGGGTTCCCGACCCATGAAGTCTCTGCCTGAGACAATGCAGCCTTCCATCCCCGACGATCCCGTGCTCGCTGCTTCCAGTTGTCTAGACCAAGCGCTCTGGCATCCGCAATGGATTGGTCTTTGAAACGGAGGTTCGGTCTTCCTTGCCTTCTCGAATCTGGGGGTTGGAATTCGAAGATCCTCTTAGCTGGAGCATTATTGTCCATTCGCTCGATGTGGCCGAGCCAATGTAGTCGACGTGTTTTGGCTTTTTGGACTACATCCACATCTTGGTACAGCTCATAGAGTTCGCGGTTTTATCTTCTCCTCCTTTCCCCCTTCTCGTGCACAGGACCAAAAATCCGCCGAAGTATTTTTCTTTCGAAGGAGCCCACTATCGTCCAGCACTCGGCACCATAAAGCAGAACTGGCAGGATAAGGGTTTTGTAGACCACACATTTCGTCCTTCGAGTTAGAAGTTTTGAACCCAGTTGTTTCGCCAAACCGAAGTAGCAACGGTTTCCTAGGGTAATTCTTCGAGGGATCTCCACTAGGGTGTCATTCGTGGAGTTTATGTTAACTCCGAGGTAGGTGAACGCGGCAATTTCGAGGTAGTTACGAAATTGCTGCTATCAATAGTGACGTTTTGTCCTAGGCGGTGGACAGATGCTTGTTTATTTGTTGATAGCATGTACTTAGACTTATCCTCATTTACTTTAAGGCCAACGGATTTCGCCTGTTCTTCAATCTCCGTGTACGCTTTTATCACGGCATGTTGGGAGCGACCGATGATGTCAATATTGTCCGCATAGCCCAGCAGCTGGACGGTCCTGTTGAAAATAGTGCCTTCCGTGTTAACACCTGGCCTGCGCACTATCTGTTCCAGTACGAGATTGAAGAAGTCAGAGGGATATGCCTCGATAGTTCTTGCAAGACATGGAATCGCCTTTTTTGTAGATGGACATATGGAGCTGATAGTCCAGTTATCGCGCATGTTTTCTTCCACCCATACTTGGTTGATGATTCGCATGCTCCCTACCAAAACATCGCCACCGTATTTAATAAGCTCCGCTGGTAAGCCATCAGAACCTGCGGCCTTGTTGTTCTTAAGCATTTTATATAGCTAGGCCAACTTCTTTTTCACCTTTTTCACCGCATTCATCATCATACCACGGCTACCTCCTTGATGAAGTCGCGATACTGGCACCACTGATTGTTGGCGTCTGTGGTAGGTGAGTGCATAGAGGAGAGTTTCATACTCAGGCGCTCACTGTAGCTCTGGCTACTGCAGGTGTGCCAAGGCGTCCAACGTTGAATTTCTTTTCCTGGGCAGTTCGCAGCTTCTTCTCGTTGGATAGTCGAGCTCTGAATTCAACCGCGACAAGAAAATTGTCAGAGTCGACGTTTGCCCCTCGGAATGTATGCGCGTCGAATAGCACATGGTTGATTTGGTTGGCGGTTCGACCGTCTGGAGAGTGTCGGGAAGTTACCCCAACGGTTCAACCCCCAACCTGGAGGGCCAGGCCCTTGGTTGGCCGGAGATACCGTTGTCAGTAGCCCATTTTGGGATATGATTTAGTAAGCCAAAAAAGAAAAGCTAGTAAAATATGGCACCAAACTCGTGCCCCGCAAGATAAAACATATCTCAATCGGTTGATTAACTTGCTATCAAATTCAATTAAAAATGTTAAAAACCATTCAGCAGAAACTTATTTGCAAAGCCTAACCGCTTTAAAGGAATCGAATTATTCGCTCTGGAAAGCAATTAGAGTCATAAAACGGCCAAATTAGGGTAACTCCGCCAATTAGGGTAACTCAAGACGTTTGGGCAAAAAGCGATAAGGAAAAAGCTGGCGTTATAAAAATTAAACATTTAAGCCACTTGATGCTCTGGCGCAAAATAAAACCATTAATATATTCGAAAGTACAACCGATAATAATATAGTAAGATATGCAAGTATTGCAAGTATTGCCGAGCTTACACAGGAAATACAGAAACTAAAGCCAAAAAAAGCTCCGGGTTATGACGTGATTATGGGAGAACTTCTTAAAATGTTGCTCCGGAAAGCATTAACTAAGCTTCTTTTTATTATAAATGCGGTAATTAGATTAGAGTTCATACCAAGTCAATAGAAAGTCGCGGAAGTGATAATGGTTCTAAAACCAGGAAAATCAGCGAATGAAATAAAATCTTACGGACAAATTCCACTTCTTCCAATCATTTAAAATGTTTTTGAACGGATATTACTCGGGCGCTTACACCACATCATTGATCAGAAACACCTTTTACCTGACCAAGGATTGGGATAGAGGCCTTCAATACAAATTAAGACAAGTTCTGCCTGAAAAAATTACATAAAATCCTCGTGTCGTATCTTGAACATAGACTCTTCAGTGTGAAACTATTAAACGAATATTCAGAGTTCAAAGAAATAATGGCACTAGTACCCCAAGGAAGCGTCCTTGGAGCAATCATGTACCTTCTTTTTACACGTGATATCCCACAAACAAACGATACAATAGTTGCAACGTTTGCTGACGATACTGCTATGCTAGCAGTTGACACAACAATAGGACTAATAAACGGACTAAATCCTGGCGGATTGCAATTAATGAGAGCAAATTTATCCATGTAGATTTTCGTATAAACGGACGAACAATTTGCCTCTATTTCTAAATACGGTTCGTTCGAAATGCGTTGGATCTACTAACGCATTTATGGATAAAATAAACGCTACTGAAGGCGCTTTCTGGTATTGCACTGCGTGCCGTAAGTTATCCTTATCAAGTCTTGCTTTTAAGGTGTCGGCTTTGAAAGCTGACATTGTTAAGCTGTCGAAAGGCTTTAAGGACTTGTTAGACAATTTTAATCATGCAGTATCCACAGTGTCTGCATTTTCAGACCCATGTCTGACCGTTGACGCTTCCACGTCTACAGAGCCTTTGCAAACATTTGACCATAACACTTCCAAAGAAGAAGCTCGGTCCGCACCGTCCGTACAATCTGTCGCGTCCCATGCAGGCAGTGATAAAGTTGTCACCATTAAAGGAAAGCGTAAGCGTGACACCAACTCATCAACGGCTCATCCGACAGCTAAACGCTCTAATCTCAGAAGTCAGGGTCAAATCAAAAATAATTTGGTTCCAAATCTGTCAGTTGGGTCGCCTCCAACCAATACTTCTCCTACTGCCCCATCATCTTGTGTAGTTCCAACAGTGACTGCATCTGCTTCATCGATTGAATCGATACCAAAACCTAAATCGGTCTTTATATCACGCCTGAAACCAAGCACTTCCTCCGAAGACGTGATTAGTCACTTATTTTAAAAAAAAATCTAGTCCCTACAGGTACTTCTATTAAATGTACAAAAATTAGTAAACAGGATAGTTTCGTTTCATCGTTTAAAATAGTAGTACCTCCAAATGTATTTGATAAAGTATGCGACACTGACTCATGTCCTTTAAACACTATTGTCAATGAGTTTAGGCCACGTAGAGCTAAACGCGGAGTTAACTCAGCATCAAAAAACTCTATGTAAGAGGGCTCCGAACAAAAACTAAAACATTTTTTCTTAATTCCCAAGCCTTTTCTCATGATATATTCTCCTTGACAGAAACGTGTCTTAACGCCAGTATACTTGACTCGGAACTCTTTAATCATGAGTTCTCAGTATATAGGAGTGACCGCCATATAAATGACCTAAAAGCGCTTGTTCTTACTGCAGTTCGCAGTCATCTTACATCTGAGAAAATAGAATTTCCATTCCCTCTTAACATTGTAATAATCTGTGGTAAGATAACAATTGGAAATAAATATCTTTATGTTGCAAATGCGTACATTCCTTCATATCGTCTATGCATTCTGTATTCTGAGCTATCGAAGGCTTTAGAATACATCTTTGACTTATCTTTTTGTGACAGTACTATTTTGTTGCTGGACGATTTCAACTTACCACACATTGAATGGGTGCCTTACTGCCTTCAGAGGGAGAACCTCATTTTATACCATCAGAAGTTTCTGCACAGCAAGAGCTATTATTACTTGGTAACATTTTATCATTTGACTTACAGCAAATTAGCTGTATAAAAAATCATAGTACCAGCATTACTAACATAGATAAAAATCATCCTCCACTAGATATTTTCATTGACATAGGCGGACATCTGTACGAAAACGCTGACTCGTACGATCGTTCGTACTCTTTTGACTTTCGGAAAGCAAACTTTCAAAGGCTATCCGAAGAAATTATTATTTCTAATATGAAGATTGACGGCTTCTCCAATTTAGAAGAAGCTGTTAAAAATTTCTATTTTATAATAAAAGATTGCATGGATAAGACTATCCCAGTCAGGCATTCTAAAAATGCCCAAGTCCAGCACCCGTGGTACACGAAAGTGCTTAAATCTCTTCGAAACCGGGACTGGAATAATTTTGTTAAAAGCCAGAATCAATACGACTATGATAAGTACCTGAATTACTTTAATAAAACATCGAGCTCTCTAATTGTGTCAAACTTATTCGCAGAGAGCTTCAGTAAATCATTTATTGATACCCCTCCAGTCTTAGACGAGGATTATTTCAGTTATCTCAATGACTGTCCTCAAGTTAGTTTCAGCAATGTTACATTTGACGAATAGACACTACTTAAATATATATCTTCATTATACAATGATTATTCTGCAGGGCCCGATGGAATCCCACCATAAAGCAATGCAAAGATGCTCTTTTGCCATACCTTAAGTATATGTTTGAAAGCTCCCTTGCCACAGGAGAAGGTAATCAATCTTGTGCGATCCGATCTTGAAGGATCAAATAGAAGTGGTCTGATGGCTGCTATAATATATAGACGATGTTCTTCCTTTTGGATGTTTGTTTACAAATATCATGCTGTCAAACCCGAAGAAAAACATATGAGAAGGCTACAATCCACTGTGCGGATCGTTGAATACCCTATCCCATCCTATCCATAAAACTAAAATCCCCCAAAAAAGTGGGCATGGCTAAAAACACGATGTGGATAAAATAGAAAAAATAATATAGTGACAACAAATTCTTCAGACTGCTTACAAAACACTTTTACGGTTCTACAAAAGACAAGGTTATCCTCTGCATATGTTATGGGGTAGTATATAAAAATAGTTTTTATATAAAAAAGCCCCCACAAAGTGGGCGTGGGTTAAAATGATATGCAGACGAAATGGCTTACTCGACAGACATGGCTTACTCGACTCAGCTAGCGATTCCGAGTCGATCCATATACTTTGAGGTGTATCTAGCAAATTTTTTTCTCTATGATACAAACTATGTATCCAAACTAATATTCCCCTATTAGTGTCACACTACTTTGGACACGTGCTCATCGTGTCTATGAAGATTTCCACCAGCCCACGGCAAAAAAAAATCAATTAAACCAAGAAACTGTTATAAATGAAATTCGCAAACGTTTCTACATTATCCGTTTACTGATAAGTGTGAGAAGTATAAGGAAATCTTGTCAACACCATAAAAATCGCGATGCTAAGCCAATTCCTATAGAGAGGAATTGGAACTGCCGGCAGTCAGGTTTCCTTCTTTCGTACGTCCATTCAGCTTTATCGGGGTTGATTGCTTTAGTCCCATGAAGGTCAAACTTGGTAGACGAGTGAAAAAGCGCTGGGGTGTTCTCATAACCTGCCTCACAATGAGAGCCATTCACATCGAAATTGCGTCGTTATTATCAACTAATTCCTGCATCTTGTGCTTAAGGAGATTTATCACTCGAAGAGGAAGGTCGATTGTCATATATAGCGATAATGAACGTATTGTAAGGGTGCAAGTCGAGAGTTACGGGAAGCTTATCAACAAGTTAACCAGCATGCCATAGCGCAACATTTTATTAACTCGTCAACGCAATGGATATTTCTTACTCCAGCATCGCCGCACATGGGTGGAAACTGGGAACGCCTTGTTCGTTCCATAAAGACGATTCTTTCCTAGATGATGATCAGCAGAAACCCTTTGTTGGAAGTTGAAGCTACAGTGAATTCACGTCTCTTAACTAACATTCCTATTGAAGCGGACGAAGATAAGGCGTTGACACCAAATCATTTTTTACTGGGGAGATTACACAGATGACGGAGTTTTACTTAGGAAAAGTTAGACCACGTCTCAACAATTTGCGGACATCTTTTGGAAACGCTCTATACAGGGGTATCTGCCAACGCTCACAAGACGAACAAAGTGGTTCCAGCCAGTGCGACCTATACAAAAGGGAGACAGAGTCATCATTATTGACCAGAATCTTCCTCAAAACTTTTGGACACTGCCAGGTCTTTTGAACGACCTGGCAGTATCCTTAGAATGTCGATGCCGAAGCAAGTAATTTTGGTATTTTATCGCAAGTACACGAGGGGCAGGAAAGAGCGGTGGCCTACTTGAGCAAGGTTTTGTCCAGACCTTAACGAAACTATTGTGTAACCAGGAGGAAACCCTTAGCGTTAATTCTGGTGATGAAGCATTTCAAAAAGTTCCTTATTCCATAAGACCGTGCTGCTTTAAAGTGGTTGCTCAATTAAAGAATCCAGAGGGTCAGGTTGCTAGATGGATTGAGCGACTGCTGTTTCGTAAGCTTTTTTACGGTTTTCAACAACTAATGAAATTTCTGCAAAACTGTCTTCAACGAAATAAAACACGACTAGTTTCAATGATCAAAATTCAACAATAATTTATTTCAAATATTTAACGCCCTTTTATATTACTCTTTTTGAGTGAGTTTACATAGATTTAAAATTTGGCAGTTATGTTGAGTGACTTGGGTTACAGGGTGACCCAACATTCCGGCCCCTGTTGAAGGAACTGCAGGATTGCAGCTAATTCAACACTCAAAGGGAAGTATCGCCAATCTTTGCACCGCTCGCTTCGTTATGCCTGCCTTAGTTTTAACCTCGACCACTCGTATTTTGCCGTCGTCGCCCTTTATCGTGGATATTACACGTCCCATTCGCCACTGGTTTGATGGAATGTTGTCGTCTGCAATCAACACCAAAGTCCCTGACTTGATTTCTTTGACGGCTGCTGCTCTCCACTTTGCTTTGCTTTGAAGTTCTAGCAAATAATCTCGTCGCCATCGCTCCCAAAAATGTTGCCTTAGAAGTGATACCCGCTTCCAGCGCTCTATTGATGACATGGTTTTTGGTTGATCGAGTACCGGCTCCGGTATGGCTCGTTGTGCGTCTCCAATTAGGAAATGGCCAGGCGTAAGGACCTCACAATCATTGGGATCGGATGACATCGGCGAAATAGGTCTAGAATTTAAAATAGATTCAATATCAATGACAATGGTATTAAATTCTTCAACATTCAACAATGTTGGAGACATCACACGACGAAAATGGTATTTAAACGATTTGACCGCAGCTTCCCACAGCCCCCCAAAATGCGGTGATCTAGGTGGGATATGTTTAAATTCGATCCCCTCCCCCGCACACCAACTACCTATGTCTTTCTCCGCTTGCTGGTTAAAAAGCATGTGCTTCAAAGACGCAAGTTCTCTCCTAGCACCTACAAAGTTCGTTGCGTTATCACAGTAAATGCGCCGGGGCAGTCCTTTTCTTGCCACAAATCGTTTTAATGCCATGATAAACGCTTTGGTCGTCAACTCGCTTACTGCCTCAAGATGAACTGCTTTACATCCAAAGCACACAAAAACTGCAACATAATACTTCTTTGGCGAACGTCCTCTTACTCCTTCTGTAACCCCATAGGGTCCACAAAAATCGACGCCTGTAGTTAGAAATGGCCTACTTAAACTAACTCGATTTTTCGGAAGATTTCCCATTATTTCCACCTGAAGCTGAGGTCGAAATTTAAAGCATCGTAGACAACTTTTTATTACCCTGCGCACCAATGTTCTGCAGTTTATGATCCAAAACCGATGCCTTACCAACGCCACTAATGCTTGTGGGCCTGCATGCATGTTTTTAATGTGCAAATGCATTACATAGTTCCACACAAACTGGTTATCGTTGGGTAAAAGTATTGGATGTTTCATATCATACGGAAGCGTTGCATTTTTCAACCTTCCCCCAACTCTCAACAACTCCACTCCTGATTGTGCTCCTATGTACGGAGCTAGCGCCTTCACCTTGCTATGAGTTGGTAACTCCTTGTTGCGCTTCAACAACTGTGCTTCCTCTTGGAACGATGAGTTTTGGATATGCCACATTATTTTCAACAACGCCTCTTCCAGCTCGTCTACCGATAGAATCTCTTCTTTAGGCATACCCGTTTTACGACACTTCTTTATAAATCTACAAACATATGCCACAATACGAATTGTTTTTTGGACGCTGCGAAATTTGGTATATATTCCTCGAAACTCATCTGTGATTCTTGTTGCCATCAACGTTGTTCGCACACTTTTTTTTCCTGGAACTGCTGATATATTAAGAGTTGGTTTCGTTATTGGCCACTCCCTTTCGTCCTTATACAGGAATGTCGGCCCTGTAAACCAGATCGAGTTCATCAACTCTGCTACTGTCGCACCTCTCGACACGATATCCGCCGGATTCGCCTTGGTTCCCACGTGTCTCCAAGTAGCTTGGTGGGATCCTTGTTGAATCCTGGATACGCGATTTGCCACAAAAGTTTCCCACGTCGATGGGTGTTTTGCTAGCCAGTGCAAGACAATTTCCGAGTCTGTCCACAGATTGACCAACTCGATTTCTTGCGGAAAGTTGTTTAGCACCTTTTCTAAAAGTTGTACCAATAATTCCGCAGCACAGAGTTCTAGCCGAGGGATTGGTTGGACTTTCTTCGGAGCCACCCGTGATTTGGCACAGTATAGGTTCACCAATACCTGTCCTCTTGTGACAGAGCGCACATAGATGCAACACCCATAGGCTCTACCCGATGCATCTGCAAATCCATGGATCTGCACCTTGGAATCGGACTCCTCACATGGTAACACACTTCTCGCAACCCGTATCCTCTGCAGCTCTTCTAGTTCGTCCTTGAACTTTGCCCATTGAGTGTGTAATTCCTGTGATAACGATTCATCCCACTTCACCTTGGATATCCATAGATCTTGCATAAAGATTTTCGCCCTCACGATTATTGGATTTATTAATCCTAATGGGTCAAATAATTGAGCCATCTCTGACAGCACTATCCGCATCGTGATACGATTGGATGACGCTAACTTTGGAGTCAAATAGCAAAGCTGGTCTGCCGTAGGATCCCAACTAATCCCTAACGCTTTAATGATGTCTGCATCATTTATTCGCAATGGTTTCTCCTTATCGTCATCTGGAATGGATGCCAAGAATGATGGCTCGTTGGAAAACCACTTACGAATCTCAAATTTTCCCTTTTCTAGTACCGCTTTTACTTCATCGTAAATGCTCTCAATCTCTTCACGCGTATTACCACCAGTAATTAAGTCGTCGACGTAGAAGTCTTTTCTAACTTTTCCTGCTCCAATTGGGTAATCGTTTTGACACTCCGCTGCCAGCTGCGTGAGGCATCTTGTGGCTAAATACGGAGCCGACGTTGTGCCGTATGTGACAGTCAACAGCCTGTAGATATCCAACTCGCTCTTAGGGTCATCTCTCCATAAGATGCATTGAAAATATGTATCCCGATCATCCACGTTAACCTGTCTGTACATTTTTGATATATCCGCTGTGAGTGCATATTTGTAAGCTCTAAACCTCAATATAATTGAAAACAGATCATCCTGCACAACTGGGCCTTTCAACAAAATTTCATTCAACGAGAGATTACCTGATGATCTCGCACTACAATCAAAGACAACTCTTAATTTTGTTGTGGTCGAATCCGGCTTGATTACACACTGATGTGGAGCAATATATTTAACCAGACTGCGATGGCATCGTGGCACTTTTGTCATATGTCTCATATCGACATATTCCCGAATGAATCTGCCATATTCTTCCGCCAACTCTGCATTCCGGCTAAACCTTCTCTCCAATCCGTAGAAACGTTGCTCCGCACTCCGAAATGAATCACCCAACAACTCTTTCCTAGATTTGAATGGTAGCCGAACAACAAATCTCCCATCGGCACTCCTCCTCATCGTCGATTCAAAATGGGATTCGCAGCTCCTTTCCTCTTCCGTTAATATTGGATTCTCTGGTTGCAATGTTTCGATCGCCCAGAACCTTTCAACTAATGATTTTAGCTCTGGATCACCTCTGTCCAATTCCGTAGCTGTTGCTATATGACAACGCGCTTTGGTCAACTTCGTCGTCCTGATCTTTCCCGACACGATCCACCCAAAGACAGTTTTTTGTAAAATAGGCCTGTCTACACCTAACTTGATTTGCCCCACCATCAACAAACTATAAAACAAATCTGCCCCTAACAACAGGTCTACTGACGAAGGCAAGTAGAAGTTTGGATCTGCGAGTGAGAGATTTGCAGGAATGTTCCACTCTCCACACTCGACTTTTTGCTCCGGCTGGATGCTGGTTATTTTTGGCAAAATTAAGGCATCCGTTGATGTACTAAACGCCGACGACCTCGAGTTTATTGAAATTGTAGTGCTGTGCTTGACCTGCATTGGCAATGAACCGACTCCGGCTATTGTTGAGTTGACACGTATTTTTCGAAGACGTAGCTGCTGCACCACTGCTTCCGTAACAAAATTAAGTTGAGAAGCAGAATCTAACAACGCCCTAAACTCATGTCTTTCTCCACTGCAATCTAGAAGCTCCACTACTGCTGTTGCCAATATAACCTGACCTGATTCATTAACTCGAGCAACTGCCGAATGCAGGGCTGCGTTACCCGTGATGCTTTCTGCTTCTGCTTGTTGTGCACCTGAATCGACCCGATCCGCCGTATTTACTTCGTATCGATGTAGAAGCATATGATGGGGCCAACCACATACTGAGCACTTTGCCTTTGTGCACTTGCGAACAGAGTGTCCACCACCTAAGCAATTAATACAAAGTACCCTCTTTTTTACCTCCAGAAATCTATCCGCGACGCTAATATTCTTGAACGCAGAACACATATCAATTGTGTGTCCAATTTTCGTGCAAAAATTGCAATTACCGCCGTTTGCTACGACTAGCGTGGTTTTATGTTTGCCGTCATTTTTCGACCGATTCCTACCCGAATGTTGTTGCTGGGATAAATGGTTGGTTGATGTCGATGGTTGATGACACAACTTAGTTTCCCTTACTTCCAAATTCTGACATCTACGCGAAAGAACTTCCTCGCAATTCTTCCACAATAATCTTTTAGAATAATCAATCGACTCTTCCCATTTCAGCAATGAATCTGCATCGAGCTTTTCGCTCACCACATGCAATAGAAACGCATTTGCGATGTCCTCCATTGAAACGATTGATTGCATTGCACTAAAATGGTTTGAAACTGAATCAACTAATGTTCTAAGCTGGGACGCGACACCTCGAGACATCTTTGGAAACATAAATATCGACTTAATATGTTCCTCTACCATTAATGTTTTGTTATCAAACCGATCCTTTAGTCTGTTAAATGCCTTCGTGTAATTTGCCTCAGTAATTTCAAATTCTTTTACTGCGGCAAGAGCCGTTCCTGTCAGACTATCCAACAAGTAGTTAAATCGTTCCACGTTATCCAGTGAAAGATTATTATGAACTAATTTTTTATATATTCCTATAAAATTGGGATATTCAGAATATTTTCCTGCGAATTTAGGTATCTTCTGACACTGCAAATTGGCCTTTGTCAGAGACGGAACAGCCAATGATGCATTTAAAGTATCGACTGAAACATTTGCCTTTACTTTATTAATTAGCGACATTATACTCGACTTGGTTTCAATGTACACATCTTCAATCTCATTGCGAGTTTTAAAATTAACGTCCTCATCTGTGCTAAGCCTTTCGATTTGTATTTGGGTACTCAAAATCTGCTTGAAATAGGATTCAAGAATACCTAATCTACACTCTAATTCAGTCAACGATAAATGTTCACCTTTGCTGTGAATCAATTCTTTGATTCGAGTTACACTTCGCTTTGTGTTCGAGCGCAAAGCTTTTAATTCGCCAACTGATGGCCCCGCCATCTCCTTTGGTTTTGCATCATCCACCATATCGTAACGATTGTTATTTATTTAATATTTGTGTTAAAATTCTACTATTCGACTATTGATATATGATAAGCAATAATATCGAAGTAGTTGTCACAAATTTGAATCTGTCTTGAAATCTTGCCTTTTTCGTTTTAATATTTCAATTTATCTTTGAATGATTTGAATTCCAATTAATCGAATCGGTAAAGCTTTCAAATTTGTGTCAACTAATCGCAAAGGCACATACCGTATTTCCACTTGAATATACTTAACCAATGTGTAGTTCTCTTAAATTTGGTGCTCTTCAAATGTTCGTTCCCCAACTGCAAGCGTCCGTTAAACAGCTGTCCAAGTGCTCACCATCACCGTAGATGATTTCCAATGTTCCGTATGTGTATACCAGCAAACCGTCGAAGATCATTCACCTCACCAACAACAACAACCACGCACTTTTTCAATTGTCTTGCGAAGACGAAAGTTCTTTCACTTTGTATTGTGCTTTTTCCTTTTCACTCGGTATGAGAAGGTCAATTACACTATTGAATGCACTCTCGCGACCAACCGCTAATCACTCAACGAAATATGTATGTCAGTCCAAGGGACTTTTAATTATTGGGACTTAAGAATGTTTAATTGTTAATTAATTCCCGGGTTTCGGCACCAAAATGTTTCGTAAGCTTTTTTACGGTTTTCAACAACTAATGAAATTTCTGCAAAACTGTCTTCAACGAAATAAAACACGACTAGTTTCAATGATCAAAATTCAACAATAATTTATTTCAAATATTTAACGCCCTTTTATATTACTCTTTTTGAGTGAGTTTACAAAGATTTAAAATTTGGCAGTTATGTTGAGTGACTTGGGTTACAGGGTGACCCAACAACTGCAAAGCTACGATTTTGACATTCAGCATCGTAAGGGCACCCTGCACTATAACGCTGACGCACTGTCTCGTGTACCATAGCGGAATGAACTGCACTACTACCTTTACAAAACATGTTTTCCTATACACAACACAATACTCAAATACAAAAGGTTTCCCTTGAAATATTCTTTAGCGTTACAATTTGGGATACCAAATTTCCTGCCTGCACAGATACATATCAAAACTCCCTTTAAAAAATCTCTCTCTTGTAGCATTTTAGCGTGAAAAATTGCGCTACCAAATTCCCTGCAATCTATATAAGAGTGTTTGACTATCTTAGTCGTAAGCAAAGCCCAGTAAAATAAGCGGCTGCGTTAGCGCAAACAAATGCGGTAAAAAATGAGAAGGAGTGTAATGCATAAGATACTATGTTTCTCTTTCTAGGGAAATTGCAGTAACAATGCGTGTGCTTACTCTTGTGTCGTTATTTGATTGATATAGATACAGACTCAAGGTTTCTCTAAGTGGCTGGGGTTTGCAGATGACTGGAAGTTTTTTTGTAGCGTGAATTCTGTAGCTAATTGCCATAACCTACAGATTGATATATACGCAATTAAAATGATTGTATTAATTTGCAACTGAATTTAGGTAAGGTTTCGTCATTTTTTCATGACATGGTTACTCCGTAGGTGGGCACTTAATAAAAAGAGTTGAGGAAGCTTAAGACTTGGGCGTTACGTTGGATCGTTGTCGTTAAGTGGCGCTACAGTCCGGAATGAACCTGGGCCTCAACCAACATGCCTCTCCAATTAGCCCGGTCCTTAGCTAACTGCCTCCAGTTGCGCACTCCAAGTTGGTTGAGGTCGGTTTCCACTTGTGCGCGCCACTTAAAGCGAGGTCTTCCTCTACTGCGTCCGACGTCTGGCTGGGAATCGAAGACTCTGCGAGCCGGAGTATTGGTGTCCATTCGTTCTACATGTCCTAGCCATCTTAAACGTCCAATGCGGAGTTTTTTGACCAGGGGCATGTCGCTGTACAGCTCGTATAGTTCTTGGTTGAATCTTCGTCTCCATAGCCCGTCAACGCAAACGGGACCGAAGATTTTTCGAAGAATTTTCCTCTCGAATCTACCAAGGATTTCTTCATCCGCTTTTGATACGGTCCATGCTTCAGCGCCGTAGAGCAGGACTGGGATGATCAGGGTCTTATATAGGATCTCCTTAGTAGTTCGAGTGAGGGCTTTACTACTAAATTGCCTTCTTAACCCGAAGAAACAGCGGTTGGCAAGAGTAATTCTTCGTTTAATTTCTGACGAGATGTTGTTGTCAGAGTTAATAGCGGAGCCGAGGTAGACAAAGTCCCGTACTACCTCAAAGTTATACCTGTCAATGGTGACGTTCCGTCCAATTCGTCGATGTTGTGAGTCCTTTCGTGATGACAGCATATACTTAGTCTTACCCTCATTTACTGCTAAACCCATTTTCGCCGCTTCCTACTCTATACTAGCAAACGTGGCTATGACATCACGTTGAGTCCTACCAATGATGTCAATATCGTCAGCGTATGCTAGTAGTTGCACCGACTTTTGGAAAATTATGCCTCTGGTGTTGGCTTTGGAGTTTTGCACAATCCTCTCAAGAATCAGATTAAAGAAGTCACATGACAGCGCATCGCCTTGCCTAAATCCTTTTTTGGTATCGAATGTGTCGGTGAGGTCGTTTCCGACCCAAACGGACGAGTTTGGGCGGTATACCAAAACTAGACATGGCTCATTACAGTTCGTCTCTATAAATGCTGTCATATGCGGCTTTGAAATCGATGAATAGGTGGTGGGTATCGATTTGGACTTCTTGGACTGCCGAAGTGTGAAAATATGATCGGTTGTGGACTTTGCTGGCCTAAAACTACACTAATAAGGGCCAATCAGGTTGTTGGTAAACGGTTTCAGGCGTTCACATATTACGGCAGATAGGATCTTGTAGGCGATGTTGAGGAGACTTATGCCTCTGTAGTTGGCGCAGTTCAGAGGGTCTCCTTTTTTGTGGATCGGGCAAACGATGCTGAGGTTCCATTCTTCAGGCATATTTTCATCCGACCAGATTTGGTTTATGAGTTGGTGGATGTTACTTACCAAGTCATCTCCGCCGGCCTTATAAAGCTCAGCGGGAAGCCCGTCATTTCCGGCAGCCTTATTAAGCTTGAGTTTAGATATTGCTATCCTCACTTCACTCAGGTCGGGTGGTTGGCAGTTTTCGCTGTCGTTGCCAATATTGAATGGTTCGTTCTGCCTGACAGCGGAATGTTGTTCGTCATCGCCGTTTAACAGTCTGCAGAAGTGGTTCTTCCATATCCTCAGCATCGACCGTGTCTCAACTACAATATTTCCTTGTTCATCTCGACAGGATTCTGTTCGAGCCTTGTATCCTTGGCTTTGACGTTTTACACTTTGGTAAAACTTGCGAACGTCGTTCCTGGAGTGGTCCTCGATCGCGCGCTTTTCTTGCTCTTTTTTCTTCTTGCTGAAAAGCCGATGTTCTTCCCTTCTTCTTTGCCTATAGAGCTCAATGGCAGCTCTCGTCTTCACCTGCAGCTTAGCCTTGTAGGCCTCGTTCTTGGCTGTGAGCATCTGTCGGCATTCCTCATCAAACCAGGGGTTTCTTGCTGGTGGGCGCGAGAAACCTAGCACATCAGTTGTGTCTGATCTAATGGCCTGTTGGCATCGTTGCCATTGCTCTTCGACATTCGATGCTGGTGGTATGGTGTTAATCGAGAGGTTAAGGGATACGCGTTGTGCGAAGGTCTTGGCGGTCTCTTGCGATTACGGTCTTCCGACATTAAATTTTTTCACAGTATTTCTGGATTTTTGTGGCGTGGTGGATATCCGCATTCTTACCTTGGCTGCTACAAGGTAGTGATCCGAGTCGATGTTAGCTCCTCGGAATGTTCGGACATCCAAAATACTGGATGCGTGCCTCTTATCTATCGCAATGTGTTCAATTTGGTTGACCGTTCGTTGATCTGGAGACCGCCATGTCCCCTTATGGATATCGAGGTGAGGAAACCGTGTGCTGGCTATAGTGGCATTTCGTTCCGTAGCGAAATCAATTAGCCTAAGTCCGTTACCAGACGTGTTGTCGTGTAGGCTTTGTTTTCCGACAATACTTCTAAAGATGACTCCTCTTCCTACCTTTGCGTTTAAATCTCCCAGCACGATTTTAACATCGTACTTCGGTAGTCGCTCATAACTTTTGTCGAGGAGCACGTAGAAGCAATACTTAGCTATATCATATTTTTCTTCCGTCGGAGCGTGAGCGCATATAAGGCTTATGTTGGCGAATTTGGCCTTGATGCGGATTGTTACTATGCGTTCGCTAATGTCTTGGAAACATAAGACTTCTTGCCTAAGTCTGGCACTTATAACAAATCCGCATCCGAATAGTCGCTGTTTCTGCTCACTATAACACGGTCCGTAGTATATGTCACAGTTTTTCATCCTCTTTTTGCCCGGCCCATCCCATCGTATTTCCTGGATAGCAGTAATGTCTGCTTTGTAGCAGTTTAGGGCTTCCGCTAGTTGTTCGCCTGCACCTCTCCTGTTTAATGTTCTCACATTCCAGGTGCAGATACGAACGTCGTTGTCCTTTTTTCGTTTAGCAGGGTCGTCAACAATAAAATCCGTCCTTTCCGAGGCTATTGGTTGCTTCGTAACCATGTTTTTTTCTGTGGGTGGGTAGTTAACCCAAAGCACAACCCCCAACCTGGAGGGCCAGTTCCAATTTATTAGATACCCCTAGGACACGGCGCCATCAGTATCCACTACGGGATTGAGCGCTGCCGTTGGCCTTTCGGTTCATCCGCCACCATCTCTGTTCAAGGGGCCTGACTAACCCTTGAAATTCCTAGACAACCTGTTGTCCGAATATGTCAGAGCAGCTCATCTAGGTTCGCCTGGGACAGCAGGCCGGGTATTCTTCCGTGCCATTCTCACCAGGGTGTTTATAGTGTTGCTGTTTTTCGTCGTGTTATCAACACTCGCACTTATCGTTTAGCAAGTCAAATCCGGTTGGATGACCCCAGTACCCGATGGTTACCACTTGGAGGTAAAGATAAGCACATTTGATGTGTAGTCAGAGTTGCAACACTGGGCATTGCCAAGTTAACGCCAATCAGAGTCTACCCTCGTTCTACAGCACCCAACCATACGTTGGATCCGTTATGTTAAATTTCAATAAACACATAGACCAGAGCAGAGATCAGGTAAAGAAGAGAAAGGAAACTTTTTAGGACTTAACGTTTTGCCCACAAGCAAATAAATTGATCACCACGGTCCAACCAGATACTCACATTCATTGTTTCACACACACTTGTTTGCAGCCCAGCTAATTTATGTGTCAAAACGACACATAACCATAAGAAATCGGTTGATAAAGGGGAAGACGTACGAAAGTTCCATATCTCTTCCTTACTTCTTCTTCTTACAGCTAAAGATCCATATTTAATCTCTGGTGTACATGTGAGCAGCCATCTCTTAAAAACAAGAACAAGAAATACGCGAGGTGAATTATTCTTTGCGGTTCGCGAATTTTGCAATTGGCAAAATCTATTTACAAATTCGTTTTAATTGTTAATTACGGGATCAAGTTTAAAAATTGTAACTTATTCTGCATAATGAAGCATTTATAATGCATTTTGCCATTGAATATCCAGACTCCTTTCTCGCAATGTAATGCAAAAATCTCAAAAAAATGTTCCTCTCAGTGACGCTGATTTTCATAACTATCGACGAATTGAATGGATTTTTGTGCGGTAGTAGTTCGTTGTTAATACAATTGGTGACAAAACTTTAATCAAAATAAATAATAAAATACACTCGCTTAGCTGGGCAACGAGTCTGATCGTAAAGGTTTCTCCTCATTATTGGAGTATCTGTCGTCTGTCGCCATGGACTTCCTCAATTCGAATACAAGAAAATGGCAAAAAACTTGTATCATTATCATTATGGCTATTGATGATGTTCCATCAAAGTATAGCCTAAATTCTTTATTACCACAGACATTGCACATCTAAAACAGGCCGTCGAAATGAGGTAAGTTTTTTGAAGAAGATGTGGGCACATTTGCAACGAATTTACTTAATTTTCTTTTGCAAGTATAACTCACATTACGTCAAGGTTTGGCTAAACAAAATATGGCTGTAAAAGAATAGCTGAATGTATCGCTGTTCGAGTCGAAGTTCGTCAGGACAAACATCGATCCGTCACCCCAACAACCGTCTCAATAATATAAACCGCAACAACCGACTGGACCACAGAGACTAACTAGCAAGCCTTTTTCAGTTATAAACAAACAAATTAAAAAATTATTAACCGGAAATAAACCACCCCAATTGAAGAGATTGATGCAGTGGTAAGTAATCAAGTTGGGGAATACAGTTGGCAGATAATAAGCCATTGTTTTGTTTAGGCTTGCGGACAACCCAGCCTATGAAGTACATCCCAAATGCTACTACAATTGCTAGTTTTCTTTTACATTAATACCAAAAAGAACAAGCGCTTCATATGCGTCAACTACAGTTACAATAAATGCAAAGACTGTGACACTAGCCCATGTGCTGATCAGTTTGACGACAATGAACCAATCGGACTTTTTTATTAAAACTCAGTATTACAATTTTTGTTTGTATTTTCCAAACTAATTTTAACTTGCAAAATAAAGACTTAACATTTAAACTATTCTCTTCTCATGCTCTCATGTCAATAACTTCTAAGAATAAAAATGTACCATTATTTTTTTATATAAACCGAAAATTCGATAATTATATCTATATTATATTTATTAATATCTTTATATATATATATATATACATATATATACATATATATATATATACATATTGAAATGTACCATACTTGAGAAATGTTTTTATGTGTATGTGTTTGTTTTCTTATAAAGTGTGGACCTCGAATTCATATAAAATGTAAAATAAAATAGTTGTGTTTTTAGTTTTCGTCAGTAAAAAAAACTATGTAAGCATAGAGAGATTAAAATGAAATAACCGTCTATTCTTATCACTGAAAAAGGTTTTTGTAGATGTGCACAGAATAAGCTTGTGCACTTGTTTTTTTCTCAGCTTTCTTAAAGCAATTTTCCTCTTTTATAACCTGCAAACTAGGTTTTTGGGTTTAATGTTTATGAGCTCTAAGCAACGTTGTTCAAATGTAAAAATAAATTATACATTTTACACTCAAACGATAAGGTGCATTTTAGTTTGGCAACCTCTAATATGCTTTAATAAATAATGAATGTCTTTAAAAATATATTAGAAACTGAATTTATATACACGACGATAAATGAAAAAATTATTTTCAACCGTCGAAATTCAAATTTTAGGTTCATGGGAAATTTACAAATGTAACATCCACTTTACCAGCCTTCCATGTGGTGTGGGCAAAAGTGGGTAAATTTTTGAATTTGGCCGTTATATATTGTTTGAAATTTCAAATTTGGCAGTTAGTCTACATTTTGACGTTTGAATGACCGGGCTGCAGACAAGTGTATGTGAATCAAAAATGTGTGCACCTATTTGGCTGTGGTGGGGAATTTATCTGTCAAAATCCTGGAAAATTCCAGGATTAGCTACTTGTTGGTTAAACGTAAAGTCCTAGAAAGTTTCATATCTCTTCTTTACCTGATCACTGGAAAAAAATCTCAGTTCATTTTCAACAAACTGTAAACAAAATGTTTATGTTTTGCATTACTTATCATATATTGTAACAAGAAGTTACTTTAGGTCGTGTGCCAATTGCTTTAAAATATTAGCCAGTGGGTAATTTTTGACTTTAGTGTGCTGCATAAGACTTCAAAACCTGCTCAACAGCTCTCTAAAATTTAGCCAGTGGCTAATTTTGGACATTTGGTATACCTACTAATATTGAATTTGGATCTGGTCATCCTAAAGTGGCTTTGGAAAGTATCGACCGGATAATCCGAAATCTTCTTCATAATACTTTTTCGTAAGAGAAATTGCATTGTTGTTTAATACAAAAAAGCTTTATTGAATATTTGATTTTTTAGCCCGCACGTTATTTTGACTAATGAAAATTAACTTTTCATTTATAAGTTTATTATATATGATTAAAAAAATCAAAAATTAGACTCAAACATTTTTTTTCTTTTGTTGCCTATATGTAATTGTTTGACGTTTATGAACGACATTCACATAAAAATTGTACTTAAAGACTTGCTCAGAATGCATATCTGTAGCTTGTATCTTGCATCGCTGTCAAAAGAGAGATACATTTCTTGCATGAAGTTGGCTGGTTGTCGCGAACTGTAATAGTGAGCTGACGTGAAATTGTAAGAAACTGCGTAAATTCATCTAAATCAACTAAATCTAACAAATAAAGTGCTAAAAGTAAGTGTTGGAAGTGATTGAACCAAAGATGAGTTACATAAATACGGCTCGTCTTGGTGCAAAGCCACCGGACACAAAAAACGTGCGAAGTGCAATCAATAAGGGGGAGTTTATTCCTCCATCAAAGCGTCTTTCTGACGAAGAGAAACAAAAAATTAAACATACAATTGGCGACTGTTTTATCTTCAATGCGAATCAGAATCACCAGGTAAGCGTGAGCACCGACGATTCCGCTTCTAGTCATACAGCTGTCGACAATAGTGGTGCAGAAATTGGTACCAAAAAGGATGACGTCATTACATCCATGGAAGTTAACGAGGGTTTAGATGTACCTTCGCCAAGTGTAAATTACAACGACGCGAGTAAGGTGATGCCAAACTCGACTTATAACTTCAGGGTGCTACCAAACAACGGAAATAAATTACCATAATCTATTTGGCAATATGATAATAATCAGGTCCCTAATTCGGATATGGATGATAATCTTAAGAGCAGATCTGGAGGAACAAATATCAGGGAAATCTAACATTAAATCACCCCAGATTCAACAAAATCAACAGACCTTCAGAACACAAGAGGATTGGTGTCATCCAATTTTTGCCAAGGGGGTAAGATCCAAGACAATTTTTGACGCTCTTAGTGGCAATAATTGTAACTTTAATCTAAATAATATTAAATTTGAAAATAAGCGCTTCTCCGCTAAAAAATGTTTGTAAAGGATTTAAGTTTACATTCGTATTTAATGAAAATATTGAGTGATGTGAATATAGATGCCTTTTCATTCGTTGAAGGTGCTGGTTAAACCCTTCACCACCAAATGGTCAAGGGATAATAACATTGACTTAGGTATTTACATTTGTACGACTGATAGCAGGGATACCGTCCGAATACTCAAAAATATAAAAATTTTACTTAGACATCGCGTCAAGTGGGAGACGACGAAGAGGAACGGTCCGGTTCAATGCTTTAAATGTCAGCGTTTCGGACACGTCAGCGCTTACTGTGCTTTCACACCAAGGTGTTTTAAGTGCTCCGATTTTCACGAAAGAGGATCTTGAACACTTGACAAAAACAGCAAGAACCTTAACGTAGCCTGCGTTAATTGTGGGCAGACAAGTCATCCCGCAAATTTTTCTGGTTGTCCAAGAAGAATGGACTATATCAAAAGTCAAAAAAATATATTGGTACAAGCCATGACTGATCTCTACACTTTACTCTCTGACTTTGACAGCTTTATAATTGGAGGAGACTTTAACTCAAGGCACTCTTACTGGGGAGACTCGAACAAAAATTACAATGGCAATCACCTTTTTTCATGGTTCAATAATAACTCCTACCTTTACATGGACATAATTGCGCCAAATGGTCCAACTAGACCCATCTCATCCTCTCATATCGTCTTTTATATAGTATCCGATAAACTTAATTACGCCACAACATATCAGACCAAATTATGGCTGCATTACTATGGAGCCATTTTCTGATCATTTTTTCACTTATCTCATGATTGAACTTCATAACTCTTCCCCGTTATTTGCGCCCCTGAACACAAAAACATCTTTTAAGAGGACTAACTGGGGAATAGTCAACCGAGAGATAGATAACAACCTCAAAGATCTAAATTTACCATCGAATCGGAATCTCTCGAATGAGGAGATTGACTCCTTCGCAACCTCCATGTCGCTCATTTTCCAAGATAAACACCATTCCCAACAAGTTACCTTCAAAATCTTTTACAAAAACTTAAAGGAAAACACTATTAAACTGTTTAAAATTCGGAAATATTGGAAAGCACGTCTCAAAAGAATATACCACAGGGAAGGCAATAGAATAAATACAGCATACACCACCCTATCCTCACAAATTACCTGTCTCAGCAAGATAATTAACGAACAAGTAAACTCACAAATGAACTCTGAATTTCGCAACAGACTACGAAGACTTAAACCTTCCCCTTTAGTATTTAAAGAAATAGACCGAATAACTGGCCGAAAACGAATCACAGATCAAGCCTTGGAGCATTCTCCACTTGAGAGGATCACTTCATTATTCCACTGAAGATAAGTTAAATGCTTTCCACAAATTTTACTCAGACCTATATTCCAGTAAAGTTCCTAGCTACGATACCATCCATTCACTAGAGGTCAACACCCGTACTAGGGCATTCCTTTCATGGAGCAATGGTTCAACCCTGGCAACATTCTCCAACTCTAACAGATCATCGGCTGCTTCCTCTTTGAATGCAGAGTTCGCCTCCACCGACTTTGTGAAATCAATCATTTCAAATCTTAACAATAAAAAATCTTCTGGACCTGACAATATCTCCAATTAGTTACTCAAAAAATGTATCCCTTCAATTTCACCCATTCTAACTATCTTATTTAATAACTGCATAATTAATAGTTACTTCCCTTCAGCTTGGAAGACCGAAAAACTCATACCGTTAAAAAAAAAGTATCTCTAATGACATCCAGAATTATAGGCCAATTTCGCTACTCTCTAACATTGGAAAAATCCTAGAGAGAATACTCCACAGCAATATCGAAGACTATATCACTGACAATCAAATCATACCACACAACCAGTTTGGCTTCAAAAAACTGCACTCCACTGAACATGCTCTCCTAAGCTTACAAAATGTAGTAATTGAGAACCTTCGCCACAAAACCTGTACGGTCGCGTGCTGCCTCGACCTCAAAAAGCATTCGACCTTGTATGGCATGATGGGCTTTTATCCAAGCTCATCGACCTAAATTTTCCAGTACACTTCACAAAAATTATTTCTAGCTTCCTATCCGATCGCAATCTTAGAATTCATTTATACAAACAGATTTCATCCCCGGTTGTAGTATCCTCAGGAGTCCCTCAAGGCTCTATCCTTGGACCTCTGCTTTTCAACATCTTCCTACACGATTTCCCCATTGAAGTCGGTAGCTCGAAGTCGATCCTATACGCGTATGACACCATCATATACGATTCCCATGAAAGACCACATAATGCCCTATACGGCATAAACAGTCATCTAAACAAAATACTTCCTTATTATAAGAACTGGGGCAAATCACTGAACGCCTCCAAATGTGACCTCATTTGTTTTAGAAATGCTTCCACGAAAGGACATCATCTAGCCGTCAGGGAAAGTAAACAATTGCTCCTCAACATCGAAGGCAAAACAATATTAGGCAAAGTAGAGGTCAAATACCTGGGGTTGACCCTGCATGAACGATGGAGAATGAACATACAAGCAAGGTCGCATCTGCAAAATTAAAGTCACTACTAAACTCTTCCCATGTTGAGCAAAGAACTAAGCTGTTTATGTATAAAACCCTCATAAGACCTATGATTGCTTATGGTTTTTCTATTTGGTATCAAATATCCCCAACGGTGGCCCGGGAACTGCAAGCTTTTCAGCGCTCAATCATCAGAAAATGTATTTCTAAATATAGAAGACGGTCAGAAAAGTATTACAGCAACAAAACTCTTTATGACCAATCAAAAATCAAGCCACTATTAAACTACCTCACAGATCTAGCTAAACACAGACTTCCAAAATTAGATTACCATCCAAACCCTATCTTACAGAACATATTCATCAACAACATAAACCTATCCATAACAGATAGGCACTATATTTCCCCAATCAGCATCTTAAAGGTGACGTTGAGCACTTATCGTACTTTTATAAAAAAAAAAAAAACCTACTCAACTACAGAGGCTAAAAACTGTGTAAAGTGTAAACTAATATCCTCCGCAATTAAACATTTTATATAAATAATTTAAATATCAATTAAATAAGTTAGTTATTACTGAACCTAGATGAGCTGCTCTGACATATTCGGACAACAGGTTGTCTAGGAATTTCAAGGGTTAGTCAGGTCCCTTGAACAGAGATGGTGGCGGATGAACCGAAAGGCCAACGGCAGCGCTCAATCCCGTAGTGGATACTGATGGCCCCGTGTCCTAGGGGTATCAAATAAATTAGAACTGGCCCTCCAGGTTGGGGGTTGTGCTTTGGGTTAACTACCCACCCACAGAAAAAAAAACATGGTTACGAAGCAACCAATAGCCTCGGAAAGGACGGATTTTATTGTTGACGACCCTGCTAAACGAAAAAAGGACAACGACGTTCGTATCTGCACCTGGAATGTGAGAACATTAAACAGGAGAGGTGCAGGCGAACAACTAGCGGAAGCCCTAAACTGCTACAAAGCATACATTACTGCCATCCAGGAAATACGATGGGATGGGCCGGGCAAAAAGAGGATGAAAAACTGTGACATATACTACGGACCGTGTTATAGTGAGCAGAAACAGCGACTATTCGGATGCGGATTTGTTATAAGTGCCAGACTTAGGCAAGAAGTCTTATGTTTTCAAGACATTAGCGAACGCATAGTAACAATCCGCATCAAGGCCGAATTCGCCAATATAAGCCTTATATGCGCTCACCCTCCGACGGAAAAAAAAGATGATATAGCTAAGGACTGCTTCTACGAGCTCCTCGACAAAACTTATGAGCGACTACCGAAGTACGATGTTAAAATCGTGCTGGGAGATTTTAACGCAAAGGTAGGAAGAGAAGACATCTTTAGAAGTATTTTCGGAAAACAAAGCCTACACGACAACACGTCTGGTAACGGACTTAGGCTAATCCCTTAACCTCTCGATTAACACCATACCACCAGCATCGAATGTCGAAGAGCAGTGGCAACGATGCCAACAGGCCATTAGATCAGACACAACTGATGTGCTAGGTTTCTCGCGCCCACCAGCAAGAAACTTCTGGTTTGATGAGGAATGCCGACAGATGCTCGCAGCCAAGAACGAGGCCTACAAGGCTAAGCTGCAGGTGAAGACGAGAGTTGCCCTTGAGCTCTATAGGCAAAGAAGAAGGGAAGAACATCGGCTTTTCAGCAAGAAGAAAAAAGAGCAAGAAAAGCGCGCGATCGAGGATATAGAGAGGTGCAACTTCAGGTACGATGTTCGCAAGTTTTACCAAAGTGTAAAAGGTCAAAGCCAAGGATACAAGGCTCGAACAGAATCCTGTCGAGATGAACAAGGAAATATTGTAGTTGAGACACAATCGATGCTGAGGATATGGAAGAACCACTTCTGCAGACTGTTAAACGGCGATGACGAATAACATTCCGCTGTCAGGCAGAACGAACCATTCAATATTGGCAACGACAGCGAAAACTGACAACCACCCGACCTAAGTGAAGTGAGGATAGCAATATCTTAACTCAAGCTTAATAAGGCTGCCGGAAATGACGGCCTTCCCGCTGAGCTTTATAAGGCCGGCGGAGATGACTTGGTTAGTAACATCCACCAACTCATAAGCCAAATCTGGTCGGATGAAAATATGCCTGAAGAATGGAACCTCAGCATCGTTTGCCCGATCCACAAAAAAGGAGACCCTCTGAACTGCGCCAACTACAGAGGCATAAGTCTCCTCAACATCGCCTACAAGATCCTATCTGCCGTAATATGTGAACGCCTGAAACCGTTTACCAACAACCTGATTGGGCCGTATCAGTGTGGTTTTAGGCCAGGTTAGTCCACAACCGCCCAAACTCGTCCGTTTGTGTAGGATGACGATAGAGAATTCTCGCTGCTCCATCAGGGTCGGAAACGACCTCACCGACACATTCGATACCAAAAAAGGATTTAAGCAAGGCCATGCGCTGTCATGTGACTTCTTTAATCTGATTCTTGAGAGAATTGTGCAAAACTCCAAAGCCAACACCAGAGGCACAATTTTCCAAAGGTCGGTGCAACTACTAGCATACGCTGACGATATTGACATCATTGGTAGGACTCAACGTGATGTCATAGCCACGTTTGCTAGTATAGAGAAGGAAGCGGCGAAAATGGGTTAAGCAGTAAATGAGGGTGAGATAAGTATATGCTGTCATCACGAAAGGACTCACAACATCGACGAATTGGACAGAACGTCACCATTGACAGATATAACATTGAGGTAGTACGGGACTTTGTCTACCTCGGCTCCGCTATTAACTCTGACAACAACATCTCGTCAGAAATTAAACGAAGAATTACTCTTGCCAACCGCTGTTTCTTCGGGCTAAGAAGGCAATTTAGTAGTAAAGCCCTCACTCGAACTACTAAGGAGATCCTATATAAGACCCTGATCACCCCAGTCCTGCTCTACGGCGCTGAAGCATGGACCGTATCAAAAGCGGATGAAGAAATCCTTGGTAGATTCGAGAGGAAAATTCTTCGAAAAATCTTCGGTCCCGTTTGCGTTGACGGGCTATGGAGACGAAGATTCAACCAAGAACTATACGAGCTGTACAGCGACATGCCCCTGGTCAAAAAACTCCGCATTGGACGTTTAAGATGGCTAGGACATGTAGAACGAATCTCCCAGCCCGACGTCGGACGCAGTAGAGGAAGACCTCGCCTTAAGTGGCGCGCACAAGTGGAAACCGACCTCAGCCAACTTGGAGTGCGCAACTGGAGGCAGTTAGCTAAGGACCGGGGTAATTGGAGAGGCATGTTGGTTGAGGGCCAGGTTCATTCCGGACTGTAGCGCCACTTAAGTAAGTAAGTATTACTGTACATCCATTAGTATACTTAATGTCAACCACAACAACCATTAATATTATTTGTAAATATCATTCATAGATCATAAACTATAACCAAAAGTGCGATTGAAATACACACTTTTATTCTTCACTTTCTACCACTTACCCACATAAATTCAATTAGTCATGCGAAACCTTAAAACCAAAAAATGTATTTTCTTTAGAAAAATATAATTACTTTAACTACAGCTGTTAATTATTGTATAAGATCAGAAAATGTAATCGGAACTTTAGATGACTTGCGATTGAATTTACGAACCGAGCGTATATTTTGACGTTTATTTCAAGCGAATTTACTCACATTCAATCAACTGAAGTCACCAAGTTCGGACGCAAGCCGCCTAAAGTTGCCTAAATGTAAGTAAATTGTCAATAACAATTTTGTAAACTCTCAATTGGTATATTTACAGTAAATAAACCCATTATTATATTTTACGTATTTGTGGATGTTTATTCTCGCAACAATAAATCCCGGATTGGTGACAGCTTTATTCAATTTCGTGGAAATTCGTATTGCCGCCTAGTAAAAAGGAATTCTTAGTCCAAGCCAGCGACAATTTGTGGAGTCATCGCCCCCAGCAGGAAAACACTGCTCTATCTCGTTGCCAGCGAGATAGAAGTCAGGTATCTAGATTCATTAGTTACATCGAATTGAATTGCTTCTTCGTAAAAAGTTGCAGCCACCGACGATTTCATTTCTTAAATGAAGTTATTTGCCGAGGATTGAAGCATTTTTTCAACGTTTGCCGAGACATCACCTCCAGCGGGAGAAGTCAGTCGTGGCAGCCATTTTTACCAAATGTTAAACCATTTACGCTTAAACGCGCATTGTGACCAGGAGTTCGTCAAAACATCAGGAACCAAGGGAATCTTCAGAATCAGAAGAAATTTCATACGAGGAGGCTGAGCGAACAATAATGGCAGCGAAAGAAGATGAAGTATCTTTAATGCGGGAGCAGATGGAGGACTTACGTACACAACTAGAGGTAATTAATGCAGCTGTCGCAACGGAGAAACAGGAACGCCAACGTCTCGAAGCGCTTCTTAACGAACGCCAACAAGAGGAAGGCGCGTCCATACCTGTTACGTCCACGTCTCAAACCGCAACCTCTAGTGTAGTCACCGTTGCCAATTCCGAAACATCCAGACATGTAACCGTAACATCATCCACTGCGTCTACTATTTCTTCTTCTAATTTTTATGGGTCAAGATCGACACAAATGTCCTACTCACCATACTCCTGGCCACCAGCGCCCGTTTCGTTGTCTCAGCCTGGTAGGATCTTTCCATTAAGTGCTGTCGATTATATGCGATGTGGATCTGCTAATGGGAGTTCAATTCCAACATTCTTGCCATCCCTTGGTCTACAAGGAGTTGATCACCAACGATACGTACACCAGCAAACGGCTTCATCCACTTTGCCTACGCCAAATTTAACCCAGCCTTCGTCATTGCCTCAACCTCAACTCGCGTTTCTGCAAGCACAAACAGCACCATTACCATCTCGGCTGAACCAACAAGCATCACAATCGATTGGCTTTGGAAGTCATCGAAAGTTACACGATTTACCAGAATTCCATGGTAAACCAGAAGAGTGACCGATGTTCTGTATGGCCTTTCTTGAATCTACGGGTATGTTGAACTACAGCAGGGTAGAAAATATGTTCCGCCTCCAAAAGAGCATAAAAGGAGATGCAAGGGACGTCGTCGAGTCCTTGCTCATTCATCCGGACAACGTGGATCAAGTAATGTCTCAATTGGAATTTCGTTTTGGACGTCCAGAATGCCTTGTCCAGAGTCAATTGACTAAGATACGTGAAATTATGCAAATTCCAGAGCATAAATTAGATATGGTAATACCGTTTGCTACGAAGGTGCAGAATTTGACAGTGTTCTTGGAGGCAAGTGGCATGCGTCATCTCTTGGCTAATCCAACTTTGTTAGATGAACTAGTAGGAAAGCTACCAATGAGCAAGAGGTTGGAGTGGGCCCAAGTCAGCGTGAACATTTTACCGCATGCTACAATAAATGACTTCAACGAATGGTTAATTAATGGTTAATTCGCATGGCCCGACTTATTTGTATCATCACGACGACCTCATTGTCTTCCACCACTCAGGGCAAAGATGAATCCAAGCCAAAATCTGGAAGTATACTGCATGCGATCGAAAGTTCACCATCAACCAACGTGAACCAAAGGTGCCGATATTGTAAGGAACCACCCCATCCTGTAGTTCAATGTGACGTTTTCAAGAAGTTGGACAATCCAGAAAAGTGGCAGTTCAAAAGCGGAATAGACTGTTTCGGTTGTCTAAAGTTTGGTCACAATTTGAGAGTTTGCAGGACCCGAAAAACATGCGGAGTCGATGACTGCGTGAAGATGCACCACCAATCGCTTCATCAAACGGAAGTGCAACCAGAAAGTGAAAATAACGTTGTACAAAATTCCTTGTTGAATTGCAACAATGATGGCGAGCGAACGATTCTTTTTAGGGTGCTACCCGTAAGACTGTTCAATGGCGACTCGGTTGTACGAACGTATGCACTGCTAGATGATCATGAGCTCTGACTTGGCTAAGCGGCTTCAATTAAATGGACGACCTAAGGACCTCAGCTTGCGGTGGTTTGGACGAGAAACCATTACAGAGAAGTCGTCTGTCATTGATGTTTTAATAAGTGCAGACCAGACTGATGCTGAAAGGTTTGAGATGTGCAAAGTACAGACAGTAGCGGACTTGTGTCTACCGACCCAGACCTTTGCGGCTAAAGATGTGAAACTTCTTGCCGATATGGGAATCCCTTTAACAGGGTATACCAACGCGAGTCCTGAAATCCTAATAGGGTGTTACGTCTACCTGTGTCCTGTACACAACGCATTTGTCGAAATATATATATAAAAAAAAAAACATATCTTTCTCACATCAACATTAAATTTGTCTTGACTCAACGAACATTTTTAAATTTTTGGTGTCAATGTCAAGCTGACAGCTGAAATCCTCCCTGGAAACAGAATTTCCCCTGTAGGAAATTTGAAAGCAGGAGTTACCAGCAAAGAGTATGTTGGATAGGTAGCCAAATTTGTGAGTGGTACTCGAGAGAACTGAGTAAGTCAGCAATTTGGTAAAGACGATAGAAGAGGACAAATGTTATCTTTTAAACGGGCCTGCGAAGTGCGAAGGCGTGAATAGAGAATGAGGCAGGTCGGGATATAAAAAAAAAGGGATCTTTTGGCATTAGTGTTTTAAAGGCGATAGTGTTCGGACCGGCACGGAAAGTGGCCAATACCATATTGGTTTATATATTAAGTTTTTTTTTGTTGTTTAACGTCAGTGTTTGAGGGGGTAAGTTTTGTTAGAAAAAAAATCACAAACATATATCTAATATTTTGTTGGGGGTAGATATTATAAAGCGGCGATCACAAAAAGGTTTGTGATCGCCACACAAAAAATTGCCGGTGCCAATAAGGAACAAATTTGTGCGTGTGTTTGTAATGTGCTGGTGGATCTGTGTTTAAAGTGCCTCTTCAACGAAAGATCCTATTAAAATATAATATATATATATATATATATATTATCATTTTTTTGTTTGCCTTCGATTGTGACCTCGTGTCCTCGAGGAGTTAGGTGCACACATCTATATGTGTAATAATATTGAATAAAGTGCACGTCACATGTATCATAACTAATACCTAAAGTGACAAATTACAAAAAAAAAACATATAATTACAAGAGAGAATATTTTAAAACCCACGAAAACCATTCCACCAACAAAAGCACATACAACGCAAACATATACCACTAACACAGCCAAGATACACTGCAAAAAAAGGGGGGAAAGTGCATAGAAGAAAGTGCATAAGTTTTGCGTCGCGTTTGTTTCTTTTTTTGTGTTAGTGTAAAAAAATTCGAACTTCGAAAACCACTACATAGAGCTCTCTGTAGGAAGGAAAACTTAGGGTAAATTTCGGGGAGGCAGTCGATGGGTAAGTCCTCAGTTCGTCGACAACAGGGTGTCGCAAAATTTATTGTATAATAAGATTTTTTTTTTGTTAATTTATTTAATTATTAATTTCGTTTGTTTTTCATTATATTCTCTGTTAGCTGTTATTTATCTATTTATTTATTTATTTATTTAATTATTTATTTATTTATTTATTTCTTTATTTATTTTTTTTATTTATTATTTACATTATATGTAATTTTTTTTATTATTTATATGTCGTATTATTTATTTATGATTTATATTCCGTGTTATTTATTTATTATCTCTTTGTGCTTAGTTTTAATTTGCCATTTATTTATTAATTTGTTTATATATTTTTTTTTGTAATTTAGTATAATTTTGTTTTAATTTTATATAAATTTATATTTATTTTGTTTACAATAATCTTTCATAATTTTCTATTAATGTTATTTACTGTTTATATTATTTGTTATTTATTTAATTTATTATCTATATTTTTTTTGTTAATTAATTTATTAGTAATTTTGTTACACATAAATATTTTTTTTTGTTTGTTAGTAATAAAGAACGTTTCGCACAATAATGAAGCGACCGTCTTTTTGTTTTGTATGTTTATTCATGTGTGATTTAGCCATCATGGCGTGGTAAATTACCTATTTGGGGTGTTTGAGGTGCTGAATCTGGCGGAGATGAGATGATCCGGCGATGATAATATTCAAGTTTGGGGAAGTTCAAACATGGCCGTCGAACTTCCAGGTTGGGAGGGAAAAATTGGCCCGCTGAATTTCACCATCAGCGCCTGAGGTGTGGTGACCGTCCGTCCGCGTTTGTGGAGGTAAGCCAAGGTGGTTTGTGTTTTGTCTTGGTTTTGGCACGTTTTATGTGGTGTAGTAGGTATTGTTGTGTGTGATGACAAGAGCCCTCCCATCCGGCGAGCTGAGTCGAGCATCGCAAGCGTGCCGTGTCTTCGCACTTGACAGCTGTCATCCCATTCCCATTCTGTCCCATCCTTAAGTCCCATCCACATCATCATCTCCTTTCCACTTTCCGCTCCCAACGCCCTCTATATCCCTCTGTGCTACCTATTACAAATGGCGCCCAACGTTGTGTTGTCAAATGATCGTACTAGTAATTGTCCAAATTGTTCTTTTTGTCACCATCAATGAACTCGTAAGTCTTCAATTGGAAAGTCTGTTGACACTCCATATTGAATTGCGACGAGTTTCGTTGATGATGACAACGACAACAATTGAAACTTCTCTTAGTCCATGTATTTCCTACCTTTTTAACTCTTTTAATGTGACATTTTACTTTCCTGTCCTCAAATTTCAATTTTCATTTTCATTTGTATTGTCAAAGTCACGGTTACAGTGTCCATGTTTGATGTTAGAGTCATAGCATGCTGCTCTGTTCCGTCCTTAGTTTCTTCTTTAGTAAATGTGCTGATTGGATCGTTCCAAGTCTTCCAGCAAAATCCCCCAGGCTAGACTGGAATTGCGGGAACGTGAAATGAAGCAAACCTTGTGTGTCTAAGTCTGTATATGTTAAGTATTCGCCACACCAAGGGGTCATCAAAATGTCCGTCCGCTGTCACTTTTCTGAAATATCGTCGTCGGATCAATAAACATCGTAACCGCCGAGGAAAGCTGCCAAGAACACCCCATGATTGAATACAATAATACACAACAAATAAAACAAAAATATTATATAGCTTTTAAAATTTATAGCATTCATTTATTATAGTATTATTTATTTTGCGTTGATACAAAACACCCTGCCTTTACACACTGCAAAAAAAAAAAAAAAAAATCAAAAATATATATATATTACATGATCAAATTTATACTCAACCCTATAATTATTACAAAATTTATTTAATATTACAGCATCTTAAATAATAATAACTGTCCTTGTTAAATTCGTTCCATTTCGTCTTTGCCGGTTCCAACCTCTAATCCGTTGTAGCCCTTATTTAAGTCACAATGCCGATAGAATCTGAAACGATCAAAATGAATCGGAAACAACAAGCGAGTAACACCGCTGAAGAAAGTAGAATTCAAACTCGGTCTGTGACAACCCATGTAGATTCTAAAAACACGGGGGCTGTACATAGAGTACAGCATAGTCCACAGAAGAATCGCATTCCACCATCATCAGCCTTAAATAGCCTATACCAATTTCCACCTCCATCTTCTGCACAGAGTCAAAGTAGTTCAATGACTTCCATAAGCCCTCCGGCCTTTAGTAGCCTTACCCAAGTAGGAGTAGCCGATACCCAAAATCTTAGCGTCCAATCGATCGTTAACCAAATTGAAGACCAAAACTCAGGTGCCCAAGGTAATATCCAGTCACAAGGCAATCCATTACTGTCGTCCGACATAACTTCTACGATAAACCTTGCTGTAGCTAGCGCTTTTTCATCTTACAGGGACTCGCTTAGGGAAGAAATTTCGGAGAGCCTGAAACGAGAAATGAAAAATAGTTTTCTTGATTTCATGAAGGAGATCAATAGTGTGATTCGTCCGAATGGCCAACCACAGGTGAACGTTCCTCTACGGGAGCCTGAAACAATCTCGGTACAGGGACAAATGGTGCCACCTTTGGGAAGCTATCGATCTCAGTTGGATCCAACATCTAGGCCGTTTGCTCCGATGGATCCAAGAGATAGTACCGGAGTATACCAACAACCGCACATTCCACCGCGGCATACTAGTCAGCCCTCAGGCATGTACCACAGTCCTCCGCTGTATACCAATCAACCGAATTCGCAGCCAAGAGTTCGAGGTCCGATAAAAATTGATAAGTGGGGAATTCAATTTGAAGGGAAACCGGACTCACTTACAGTGGAGGACTTCATTTTTCGGTTGGAGACGCTCCAACGCCAGTATGAGTGTCCGTGGTCTGAGATCTTACGCGATTTTCACATACTGCTCTCAGGTACCGCCTATGAATGGTATTGGCAATTCCAACGATCCAATTATCGCCCGGATTGGCCAATGCTCAGAGACGCTCTGATACGACAGTTTCGCAACTCAAAGTCGGACTTTGAGCTAATGCGGGACATAATGGATCGTAGGCAAGGTACTTGGGAGACATGCGATCAGTACTTCGCAGTAATAGATAAGCTCAGATCACAAATGACCGTCCAAACACCGGAGTTCGAGCTGGTCAAAATTATAAAAAGGAATTTGCAAACTAGTATTGGAAAGCTGGTATATCCCATGCCTATCTTCACGCTGGACCAACTGAGATTCGCGTGCAAAGATGCGGAGAATGCGTTCCCAGGCAAGGAAGTACCAAGACATCCAAAACCTGTACCGAGATACGCGCACGAAGTGCAGTATCACGATGACTATATGTGTCCTCAGGAGCAAATTGCTGCAATGCACTTCAGCAATGTTCGTCCAGGGAGGAAATATGTAGAACCAAGAGTCTTAAGATGTTGGAATTGTAGGTTAGAAGGCCACACATTCATGGAATGTGAGGCCGAAAGAAAACTTTTCTGCTATAGGTGTGGGAACGAGGGGGTCATTTCAACGAAGTGTAAGAAATGTAACCCGGAAAACATTGTGAGGAACGTGATGACCACGGGGGCGTCGCGTTCGACTCAAATCCCCGAATAAAGTTAGGAGTGGACGTTTCGATCCAAACCAATGTGGATAACCTTATACAACAGGAAAACAAACAGATTGCAATTCTAAAAAGGTGTTCTAAAAACGATAATGTAACAAGTAAATGTCTGTATAAAATAAGGCCATTACATGTTAGGATTAAGGAGTATAATAGGGTAAGAAATAGAATATTTAATAATAGTAAGGCAGTAATATCAGATAAAATAAGAAAAACTAGAGAAAGATTTAGGTTAAGAAAAGATATTCGAAAAAATATAGCTGCTACTGTTCTGAATACAGATGCTGACCCCAGGCCATATGCCAAAGTTGAGATAGGGGTGAAGCAAGTATTCGGCCTACTGGATAGTGGAGCCAGCATCAGTATATTAGGAAAAGATTGTTTGACTTTTATAAAATCACTGAATGTACCGATTTCCAATATTACAGCGGATGTGAAAACTGCGGATGGAAATCATCAGAAGATCATAGGTAGAGTACTGGTACCTGTAATTTATAAACAGCTCTCGAAGATTATTGCGTTCTATCTGGTTCCGAGTCTGGATCAAGAAGTCTACCTAGGCATAGACTTCTGGAAAGCGTTCCAAATTGCGCCGAAAATAATCAGTTCGATTACGATTCCAGAAAGTGAAATTGATTCAGATACGCACCAGTTAAATCCAAATCAGCAGTGTCGGTTAGAAGCTGTAAAGTCTAAATTCTTGTGTTACACCCAGCATGGTCTCGGAGTAACATCCTTGGAGGAGCATGTCATCGACACCGGGGAATCGGAACCTGTAAAGCAACGTCACTACCCTGTTTCTCCAGCAATCCAGTGTCTGTTATATGAGGAGATTGACCGAATGATAAGTCTCGGCGTTATCGAGGAGAGTGAGAGTCCTTGGTGTTCGCCCGTAGTGCTTATACGGAAGCCAGGCAAAAATCGACTTTGCCTGGATTCTCGTAAAGTAAACGAGCTAACCAAAAAGGACGCTTATCCTCTCCCCCATATCGACGGGCTTCTGAGTCGGTTACAAGACACCTACTTCATAAGTAGCGTCGACTTGAAAGATGCCTTCTGGCAGATACCGCTGGAGAAGCAGAGTAGAGAAAAAACTGCTTTTACGGTTCCGGGAAGACCCTTGTACCAATTCAAGGTCATGCCCTTTGGGTTGTGTAATGCTGCCCAAAGGATGTGTAGATTGATGGACAAGGTAATTCCTTCCCGGTTGAAAGATAGAGTTTTTGTCTATCTCGATGACTTGCTCATCATAGCTCCAGATTTCGAGACACACCTAGCGCTACTGGAGGAAGTCGCTCTCTGCTTGCGGAATGCTAACCTCACCATCAACTTAAACAAATCGAAGTTTTGCTTTAAAGAATTAAAGTATCTCGGTTTCATAGTTGGTGGTGGGATGCTCAAAACCGATCCGGCAAAAATAGAAGCAATTGTCAACTTCCCTATACCAAAAACCCCAAAGCAGGTGCGTAGGTTGCTAGGTCTTGCTGGGTGGTACAGAAGGTTTATCAAGGATTTTTCAAGTCTTACTGCACCTCTGACTGATACCTTGAAAAAGAAGATGGTCAAGTTTCATATGACTGATGAGGCTGTGAACGCACTAAATGGTTTGAAAAAATCACTCACTACAGCGCCAGTACTTACCCATCCAGACTTTACACGCAGGTTTTACATCCAATGTGATGCGTCAGATTCAGGAATAGGAGCAGTCTTGTTTCAGATAACCGAGGCAAAAGATGAGACACCTATCGCCTACTTTTCCCAAAAATTGAATTCCTGTCAAAGGAATTATAGCGTGACTGAAAAAGAGTGTTTGGCTGCAGTGATGGCCGTCCAAAAGTTCCGTCCATATGTGGAAGGCATGACATTCACGATCATCACCGATCATTCCAGCTTACGGTGGCTGATGGGACTTAAGGATCTGAGCGGACGACTTGCCCGATGGAGCCTGAAGCTGCAGGCCTACACCTTTGAGATCGAACACAGAAAGGGATCATTAAATGTTGTACCAGATATTTTGTCTCGTGCCTATATCGACAGTTTGGATGTTGGAGACATAGCTCCACTGATTGATTTAGATTCAGATGAATTTAAGTCAGATGAATACATGGAGCTGATAAAAACTATCCAAGATCATCCAGATGAATTGCCAGACCTGAAAATAGAGGAAAACTTTGTGTATAAGCGGTCGCTGCCACCTTGCGAAGACGAGTCCACGGTTGAACATACCTGGAGATTATGGATTCCGTCTGGACTCACAGAGGAGTTGATCTCACGCGCCCATGATCCTCCAAAGGCGTCGCATGGTGGTATTGCCAAGACTTTACACAAGGTTCGCCAATTTTTCTACTGGCCAGACATGACCATCCAAATTCGTCGATATGTGTCCAATTGTGTTATCTGTAAACAGTGTAAACCGTCAAACAGAGTCCAGCGTCCTCCGATGTCCTCAAATTTTTGTAGCGATCGTCCATTCCAGAAACTTTATATTGATTTCTTGGGACCATATCCCAGGTCAAAGTCTGGAAATGCGTATGTATTTGTAGTCCTTGACCATATGTCCAAGTATGTTTTGCTGAAGCCATTAAAAAATGCGAATTCCTCCTATGTTGTCCAATACTTGTATGAGATGTTCAATATGTTCGGTGTACCTCAGATTATCCATTCTGATAATGGGAAGCAATTTTTGTCCAAAGACTTCCAAAATCTGTTGAGCAAGTGCGGTATTCAACATTTTAGAACTGCAAATTATTCGCCACAATCAAATGCGTCGGAAAGAGTCAATCGAACACTATTAGCAGCGATTAGGGCGTACCTTAAGGAAGATCAACGCGACTGGGATCTTCACCTAAGTGATATAGCCTGTGCGTTGAGAAGCTCAGTCCATAGCACCATCGGTGTGTCACCATATTTTGCCCTATATGGAATCAATATGATGACACATGGTAGTTGCTATGAACTAGCGAGACGACTAAACGCTATCGAAGATGGTGAGCTATTGACTCTCTCCAGACAAACGCGATTGCAGTGCCTACGAGATAAAATAAAAGAAAACATTAAAAGAGCGACCGAAAAGAGTGCAAAAAAATATAATATAAGAACACGAAACGTACAATTTCTACCCGGACAAGAAGTCTACCGACGAAACTTCGTGCTTAGCAATACTTCAAAGTACCTGGCAGCAAAACTTTGTCCAAAATACGTCAAGTGCCGAATTATAAAAGCAATCGGCAAGAACATGTATGAGGTGGAAAATCTTGCCGGTAGGAAAATAGGAGTTTTTCACGCTAAGGACATCAAACAATAGTACAAACTTATGACGATCCCAATATTTCATTCATTGTAGTCACATCTGTAGGTTTCGTTTCGTTACGTTATTTCTGTTTTTGCTTGGTTATTTATTATTTATTTATTTATTTACTTAGTGTAGTATTTATTTATTTACTTAGTATAGTATTTATTTATTTACTTAGTATATTATTTATTTATTTATTTATTATTTATTTACTTAATAATTGTTATTTATTTATTTGTTCAATTTTTAGTTCGCCCAGGTTATCGTTAAAATATATGTTATTTATTAATATTAGTTCTAAAACACTGTGCTATGCGTGTAATTATTTAATCTATTTAAAGTCTGTTTATGATCTGTATACCTATTTATTTATTTTCTGCGAAAATCTTGCGTCAATGTTGCGATGTATCTCTATTTACCTTATGTGCAATAATCTAAGGTATGTTTACGTCTTTTGACAAGATTACAAATGGTATTACTATTTCACCTGTATGTATTGATCTTTATAATATCTTCTTCTACACTTGCATTTATTTGCTTTGGCCAAATATTATCTTTATGTATTATTATTTACGAAACGAAACATTGACCGGAGTCCACCGGTAAATAATACTTAAATATGTTTTCAATTTCAAACCAATGCATTTGTTTTTTTTTTGTGCGGTGTGTTACTTTTACATCATATGCCCGGCTCACAGCGTGGGTACTTCACCACGTACTTTTACAGGTGTCCGGTTCTCTGTCCTCGTCATTCGTACAACTCCGTCATGTCCAGAGTTTTGTTACGTCTACCTGTGTCCTGTACACAACGCATTTGTCGAAATATATATATAAAAAAAAAAAACATATCTTTCTCACATCAACATTAAATTTGTCTTGACTCAACGAACATTTTTAAATTTTTGGTGTCAATGTCAAGCTGACAGCTGAAATCCTCCCTGGAAACAGAATTTCCCCTGTAGGAAATTTGAAAGCAGGAGTTACCAGCAAAGAGTATGTTGGATAGGTAGCCAAATTTGTGAGTGGTACTCGAGAGAACTGAGTAAGTCAGCAATTTGGTATAGACGATAGAAGAGGACAAATGTTATCTTTTAAACGGGCCTGCGAAGTGCGAAGGCGTGAATAGAGAATGAGGCAGGTCGGGATATAAAAAAAAGGGATCTTTTGGCATTAGTGTTTTAAAGGCGATAGTGTTCGGACCGGCACGGAAAGTGGCCAATACCATATTGGTTTATATATTAAGTTTTTTTTTGTTGTTTAACGTCAGTGTTTGAGGGGGTAAGTTTTGTTAGAAAAAAAAACATAACAAACATATATCTAATATTTTGTTGGGGGTAGATATTATAAAGCGGCGATCACAAAAAGGTTTGTGATCGCCACACAAAAAATTGCCGGTGCCAATAAGGAACAAATTTGTGCGTGTGTTTGTAATGTGCTGGTGGATCTGTGTTTAAAGTGCCTCTTCAACGAAAGATCCTATTAAAATATAATATATATATATATATATATATATTATCATTTTTTTGTTTGCCTTCGATTGTGACCTCGTGTCCTCGAGGAGTTAGGTGCACACATCTATATGTGTAATAATATTGAATAAAGTGCACGTCACATGTATCATAACTAATACCTAAAGTGACAAATTACAAAAAAAAAAAACATATAATTACAAGAGAGAATATTTTAAAACCCACGAAAACCATTCCACCAACAAAAGCACATACAACGCAAACATATACCACTAACACAGCCAAGATACACTGCAAAAAAAAGGGGGGAAAGTGCATAGAAGAAAGTGCATAGAATCAAGTGCATAGAATCAAGTGCATAGAATCAAGTGCATAGAATCAAGTGCACCAAGGGAAGTGGGCAGAGGCGATCGTGGTAGTTTTAAGTTATTTTTTTTATATATATATTATATTGTGTGCGAACGTTCACCTAAATATTAGTTTTTTTTTTGTTGTTTTATAATTTCTTTAAATTCCGTTTTCTTTGTAATAAGTTTTGCGTCGCGTTTGTTTCTTTTTTTGTGTTAGTGTAAAAAAATTCGAACTTCGAAAACCACTACATAGAGCTCTCTGTAGGAAGGAAAACTTAGGGTAAATTTCGGGGAGGCAGTCGATGGGTAAGTCCTCAGTTCGTCGACAACAGGGTGTCGCAAAATTTATTGTATAATAAGATTTTTTTTTTGTTAATTTATTTAATTATTAATTTCGTTTGTTTTTCATTATATTCTCTGTTAGCTGTTATTTATCTATTTATTTATTTATTTATTTAATTATTTATTTATTTATTTATTTCTTTATTTATTTTTTTTATTTATTATTTACATTATATGTAATTTTTTTTATTATTTATATGTCGTATTATTTATTTATGATTTATATTCCGTGTTATTTATTTATTATCTCTTTGTGCTTAGTTTTAATTTGCCATTTATTTATTAATTTGTTTATATATTTTTTTTTGTAATTTAGTATAATTTTGTTTTAATTTTATATAAATTTATATTTATTTTGTTTACAATAATCTTTCATAATTTTCTATTAATGTTATTTACTGTTTATATTATTTGTTATTTATTTAATTTATTATCTATATTTTTTTTTGTTAATTAATTTATTAGTAATTTTGTTACACATAAATATTTTTTTTTTGTTTGTTAGTAATAAAGAACGTTTCGCACAATAATGAAGCGACCGTCTTTTTGTTTTGTATGTTTATTCATGTGTGATTTAGCCATCATGGCGTGGTAAATTACCTATTTGGGGTGTTTGAGGTGCTGAATCTGGCGGAGATGAGATGATCCGGCGATGATAATATTCAAGTTTGGGGAAGTTCAAACATGGCCGTCGAACTTCCAGGTTGGGAGGGAAAAATTGGCCCGCTGAATTTCACCATCAGCGCCTGAGGTGTGGTGACCGTCCGTCCGCGTTTGTGGAGGTAAGCCAAGGTGGTTTGTGTTTTGTCTTGGTTTTGGCACGTTTTATGTGGTGTAGTAGGTATTGTTGTGTGTGATGACAAGAGCCCTCCCATCCGGCGAGCTGAGTCGAGCATCGCAAGCGTGCCGTGTCTTCGCACTTGACAGCTGTCATCCCATTCCCATTCTGTCCCATCCTTAAGTCCCATCCACATCATCATCTCCTTTCCACTTTCCGCTCCCAACGCCCTCTATATCCCTCTGTGCTACCTATTACAAGGGCTCGACAACTGCCATCTTGGAGTGCCAATAGAAACCGTGCGGGTTTTAGAAGATGGTCCAATTAAAACGAAAACAAAGCTCGGATGGGTACCCTATGAGAAATCAACCTTTGAACTAGGTAAGATGAAACGAAAGGAATTTTACTTTGTAGATGCCAATCAGCAGAACAGGATCATCGATTGAACGTCATCATCGATGAATATTTTCGCATCGATAACTTTGGAGTTCAAAACCGGCGCAAAGGCTGGTTTCCGACGCAGACAAGAGGGCGCTAAGGATTTTAACGACTACGACTGTACGTTTGGAAAACCGATATAGAACAGGATTGCTATGAAAGGAGGAGAATCCCAGATTATCAAGAAGTTACCAACTAGCTAAAAGACGACTCATCTGCCTTGAAGCGAAAATGAGAAAAGAACCTGAGTTTGCAATAGCTTACAAGAAAAATATAACAAATTACATTGAGAAGGGTTACGCAAGGAAACTGACTTCTGTAGAAGCCATGGTAGACGCACCGAGAACGTGGTATCTACCACACTTCGGGGTGAAAAACCCGAATAAACCTGGAAAGATTCGTTTAGTTTCGATGCCGCCGCTGAGGTAAATGGTGTCTCATTGAATTCATTTCTTTTGAAAGGGCCCGACGACTACAGGCCTTTGGTAGCAGTACTACTAAACTTCCGGTTGCGGTCAATAGCAGTAATAGGAGACATCAGAGAGATGTTTCATCCAGTGCTGATCCAGCCTGAAGATCAACACTCGCAGCGCTTTCTTTGGTGTGAAAACGAGGACCAACAAATCGATGTGTACGTGATGGAAGCCATGACCTTCGGAGCCAGCTGTTCGCCTTGTATAGCCAACTTCATTAACAACCACAATGCCTCAAGATTTTCTACAGAAGAACCGAAGGCTGTTGAAGCCATAATCGATCATCACTACGTGGATGATTACGTCCACAGCTTTGACAACGTTGATGAAGAATTCATCGTGCTGGCGGGTTCGAGCTACGTAACCTGACGTCGAATTCTGAAGAAGTTACCCGAAACGTTTGTAACCATACAAATGAACATCAAAAAAAAACAATCGACATGAACATCGATGCAGCGTCCTCGACTGAAAAGGTCCTCGGCATGTGTTGGTAAACAACATGGAAGATGTGTTCGTGTTTCGATCTAAATTTCCTCGTATAAGTCAAGCCATAATGGAGCAAGATAGATGTCCGAAAAAACGAGAGTTCCTTAGTATCACCATGTCCACATTCGATCCTTTTGGAATGATCGCCAACTTTCTCTATTTGAAGTTGTTGTTGCGGTCGATCTGGAGCTTTGGAATTGAGTGGGATGATCCAATTCCAAACGAGCTGTTTGAAAGATGGAGGCAGTGGAAGGCAGAGTTGCCGATGTTGGCGCAGTTGCGAATTCCAAGATGTCACAGTAGCTTCCTAACATGTGCTGACCGCATCGACCTACACACGTTTGTCGATGCCAGCGAAGATGCATTTAGCGCGGTCACATATATTCGAGCCGAATACAAGGGACAAGCTTACGGCTCGTTTGTCTGCGGTAAGACTAGAGGAAGTCCAAAAAAGCTGGTGTCTATACCGCGATTAGAGCTGTCAGCCGCCATTCTTGGTGTAAGGCTCTGTAACTCAATGGTCGATTCTCACAAAATACAGTTTGCAAGTTGCGTGTTTTGGAGCGATTCAAAAACGGTGCTCCACTGGCTGCGCACTAAGTTCGATGTGCGCAACAAGTGGATAAATGGCCCTTCTTTTCTCAAGTTTTCTGTAGAAGAATGGCCAAAAACCCCGGAAGACCTCGCCATATATGAGTGCCAAGATGAATTACGGCCGTGATATGTGCTACATGCGGACCGTTTCAAGAACCCCTTCTTCGACCCTACGAGATTCTCAACATATTTAAAGCTGCAAAGGTTAATGGCATGGTTGTTACGTTTTGTCGCCGGCTGTAGAAAGAACGACACTCCACGTGGCGAACTAAATATATTTGAACTACAGGAAGCAGAACGTGTAATATGCCGCCAAATACATAGGGATGCGTATAGCGTTGACATCGATATGTTATCTCAAAATGCACGCGTTAGTAAAGACAGCAGGATATACAGGCTTCCACCGTACCTAGATAACAATGGGTTGTTACGCGTTCTCGGTCGGATTGACGCTGCATCGACAGTACCATTCGAAAGCAAACGTCCTATCATATTGCCAACGAGTCATAAAGTAACCGACCTGATTATTGAACGCTTCCATCGTCGCTGTGCTCACCAGTACGATGATACTGTGGTGAATGAAATTCGACAGAAGTTCTGGGTGCACGGATTACGCAATGCAGTCAAGAGAGTCAGAAATAGATGCCAATTATGCCAAATTAGAAACGCGAAGCCAGTGCAACCAATGATGGGCCAACTGCCAGAGGATCCCCTCATTCCTAACGTCAGACCCTTTACGTATACGGGCCTGGACTATTTTGGCCCCATCAACGTCGCCATTGGACGTCGAAGGGAGAAGAGGTGGATAGCTCTTTTCACCTGTCTTACAGTTCGTGCCGTACACCTCGAGATAGCGACCGACTTATCGACGGATGCTTGCATTCTTTGCATAAGGAATTTTGTGAACAGGCGGGGAATTCCGCTTCGTATCAGAAGCGACAATGGAACGAACTTCGTTGGGACCAACAACGAGTTGATGACTAGCAACATTTTTGATAAAGAAGCCCTCAAGTGGAGTTGTCTTCTAAAGGAATTGAATGGGTGTTTAATTGCCCTTGGAACCCGCATGCAGGAGGATGTTGGGAGCGACTCGTGCAGTCCATCAAAAGAGTTCTATCACGCATTCTCTCAGAAACAACACCGAAAATCGATACGCTACAGAGCATGTCAATAGAAGCTGAGAACATCGTCAACAGTCGGCACTTGACCCACTTACCCGTGATGAATGAGGATGAAGAACCTCTTACGCCAAATCACTTCATCATTGGAGGCCCGAACACGACGCAGACGCCAGGTCCGATTGATGCTAGAGCATTATGCCTCAGGAAGCAATGGAAAGTGAGTCAACAGCTGAAGGATCGATTCTGGCGGAGGTGGATAAGCGAGTATCTACCCGTTTTAACAAGAAGATGTAAATGGTTCGACATGGTTCCACCGTTGAAGATTGGAGATCTGGTCCTGGTATGCGATGTTGATGCACCTAGAAGCCCGTGGATCAGAGGAAGAATATCGAAAGTGTTTCCAGGACAAGTTCGTTGTGCTGAGATCAAGACGTCTACAGGACTCCTGCGAAGACCTGCTGTGAAATTGGCAAAACTTGAAGTAGGTGAGATTTCCGAATAAAATTCGGGCACCTCACGGGGGGTAGAATGTTAATTATTGGTTAAGATCAAAAAATGTAATCGGAACTTTAGATGACTTACGATTGAATTTACGAACAGAGCGTATATTTTGACGTTTATTTCAAGCGAATTTTCTCACATTCAATCAACTGAAGTCACCAAGTTCGGACGCAAGCCGCCTAAAGTTGCCGAAATGTAAGTAAATTGTCAATAACAATTTTGTAAACTCTTAATTGGTATATTTACAGTGAATAAACCCATTATTATATTTTGCGTATTTGTGGATGTTTATTCTCGCAACAATAAATCCCGGATTGGTGACAACAGCTATCTTCCTCTCTTGCGACTTGGCAGGACTGGCTAGGTATGACTGTTTTCTCCTCTGTTATCCCCTCCCCCTCTCGTTAAATAAATTTAAGCAACCAAATTCCTTCGGCATGCCAACAATTGAGCAACATGCTCTAAAGTCATTTAACTTAAAGTTTTTAAATTAATATTGTCAAACCTAAAATAGAATAAGTGAATCAGTTTGTGTTAGCCAGACCAATACAAAGTCGGCAATAAAGATCTCTATAACAAATGTAAAAATATATAAATGTAAAACAACTCAAGTCTCATTAAAAATACATACACATACACATTCTTGCATGAAGTTGCCCTCTATTCAACTTCAAGCTACAGATTCACGAAGATAAACAATGTGTAAGCGCTTACGGGTTGTCTTGATTTTAACTTTTCACTTAGCTACAGATACCGGCTACAGATATGCATTTTGAGCAGGCCTTTAAGCACTTAGGGGTTGCCTTGTTTTTTATGGCTGAAACACAATCATGCTTTGGTGCGTTGCGTTGGCTGGCGCACCTAGTTCAACCATATGAAATCATTGTTACCTATCCCAATTTAGCTTTGCCTGGCGTTGAGTTTCCACCTCAAAATGAAAAACGTAAAATCTTAACGTAACGTTGCTGTAAAGCGCCAGGCAAAGCAAAGGTTGGAAAAAGTGTGAATTGCCAAAATATTTGTTGTTGTTTTCTGGATTATTTTCTAAGAAGGTTGTGGAATACGATATTTTTAGCAAAGATTTTAATCATTTCCCCCATTTTTGTAGCAGAAGTTGAAACTGCTGAGAAAATAAATATGTCAAAGCGTGCGCAAAGCAGTCGGGCGTAACGTTGGTAAAGCGAAGCTCCAAAGCGTGATTGTGTTTTAGCCATTACTTTTCACTAGGCTACAGATATCTACAGCTGAGTGAAAAGTTAAAAACCCGTATGCGCTTACACAATGTGTATCTTCGTGAATCTGTAGCTTGAAGTTGAATAGAGGGCAACTTCATGCAAGAAATGTATCTCCCTTTTGACAGCGATGCAAGACACCAGCTACAGATATGCATTCTGAGCAGGACTTTAAGTGTGCATTCATGTTGACTGCAAAGTTATTGCGTTAAGGAACGCATTGAAAAAGAAAGATGATTGGACTTGCGAAGTGTCAGTTTTTATATCACAAGTTACATGGAATTGGGTTTCTTAACTTGCATCATATTGGTGTTTGAACCATTTTATTGCATATTGAACTCCTCCTGCATTATACTCGTCACCGTATTCGAAGAACTTTAACTTGCCAAAATCGGCGTATTCGGAGAACTTTAACATACAGGCATAATAATCGGTGTATCCTCGGCAAATGCGAATTGGGTGCTCTGATTAAAGACACGAAGAAGCTTATTCTGATATATAATGAAGAGAGTCGCACACAGAAACAGCCTGCTTTGTAAATAATATTTATTATTCACCAATTACTCGTTGTTAACGTTTACCAATCCATTCTACCAAATTCAACCTCAATACGACCAATGTTCCAATCCGGAATTTAATTTTATATGACTGAAATGCCATGTCCGTAGCCAATAATCCTCTACTGTTTCATTTTTTCCCAAACGTCGATAGTTATTCAACTTTTAATGAATTTGATGCGCCGTCTGATCCTGAAATCGTCATTGTGAGCGATTATAATGTACACAATTCTACGTGGCTTCAACTTTCTGGACAGACAACACCCGAAGGAAGGTATGTTGAGATCTTTGCCTAACCCAGCTTGTAAACGGGCCGAAACGCAGACCGGAAATTAACAGTCAAGCCGTCAACACCCTGGACTTCTTTCTTCCCACTCACCCTGATAAATACGCCATCAATGTATAATCGCCTCTAGGTTCGTCCGACCACTGTATTATATCATAAAATTGCTCGTACGTACTCCAACCACACAGTTAAAGAACAAATTCCCAATGAGACGAAAAAGCCAATTGGAAAGCATTAAACGGTTTTATTTAGGAATTTTAACTGGTATGATATTAAATATTCTCCTTTGTATGAGATCCTTTATTCCAAACAGAATAAAGAGCATCAAACCAAAGCCAAAAGGGTGCTATGATTGAGCTGCAAAGAAGCTATCAGGTTAAAGGAAATTTGTTTCCTTCAGTCATACAAGACCAACCCAACAGAGGAAAACCGAACAAAATTCAAACAAGCCAGAAAGGGCTGTAATTCCCATTAAAAACGTGCAAAATTCCTCTACGGCCAAAAGTTCAGGCAAAAAATTATACAATGTCCTTCATCATCAGTTCCGACGCTCATTTACAATGACATTCCAGCTGTCAGCTCTTAAGACAAAGCCAATCAGCTTGCTGCTGCTGCGCAATTCACAGCCAGTTCTACATTGCTTGGCTGTGCCCAGTCTCCTTCTGTACTTGAGAACGTAGATCATTCTATGGAACAAATTCACTTTCGTACTCGTACAGTTGGTACAGTTGTAAGTTTTATATGACCTTGACATTCACAAATCCGCTGGTCTAGATGGTATTTCCCCCATTATTCTGAAGAGGTGTTTTTTTACCTTAGCAAAACAACTGCGTACGTTTTTCTATCTATCCTACTCATTAGGACTCTTTCCGAGTAGATGCAAAAAGGCATTTGTCCAGCCTGTACCAAAAAAACTCCAACTACCGACCAATTGCACTTACTTTCCAAGGTTATAAAAACGCTTATGAAATTTCTTGAAACACGAAAACTTCTCAATGACCGGCAGCAACAGATCTACTGGTGATTTGATGACATATCTCACCGAAAAGTGGAACCAATCAATCCACTATGAAAGCAAGATTGTTGCGCTTGATATTTCAAAGGCATTTGATAGGGTTTGACATCAAGCCCTTTTGTTAAAAATGCGTGGAATCGATGAAAACTTTAAGTTGTTGTTTGGACGGTTTCAAATCCGACTCTCTTTTTCATTTTTATAAGTGATCTCCTGTCCCCAACTTCTAATCCAATTCATTCCTTCGCTGATGATAGTACTCTCAGCTTCTCATATTCGTTTTCAGGTTCACGTCCCTCATCTTCGAACGTGGGCTCTAAACGAATATATTAAGCTCATTGAATTCCGACCTTGAAAGCATCATCAAATGGGGTTAATCCAACAGAGTAGAATTCAATGCTTCCTAAACAGAATGCTGTCTTCTGTCGTTAATGCTAAACCAAAATCTAGAGGTCACATTTTCCATAAATGGCACTTGCGTCGAAGAAACCGAAAAACTTTCCATACTAGGTATGTGTGTAAGTTACGACTTACGTTGGAACGACCATATATTTCAAGTCGCTTAAAACGCATCGATATGTCTAGGTTTCCTTAATCGATGTAAGAAATATTTTACCCTTCTGTTCCGGCCACAATATATGAAGTGTTTATACGCCATGATCTTGAGTTCAACGCCCTCGTCTGGTCGAATGCACCAAAAACAACATTGCACTTCCTAGATAGGATTTAAACGCATGCGAGAAAACTTAAAGGAGACATAAGAATAGCGAACTCTTTTGTTTCGGTCGAAGATCGTCGAAATATCTCCTTGCATGTTACTATCGCTATTTTAACAACGAATTCTCAAATGAAATAGCCACCTGCATTCCTCCCGTTCAACAATTCAGCCGCAATACTCGTGGCGCTATGAATGCAAATCAGTTTAGCCTCAAGCCTATCTTCGGACGAACCCTGAAATATGGAGATTCGTACATAAACCGAACAACACGAACGTGGAATACTCTATCAAAATCTGTTTTTCCTTTCCATTATAACTTACAGGCATTTAAAACCAATGTGCATCGGTATCTCCTTTCTCCTTATCCCGATTTTTCATAATGCACGCACTGTGCTTGAACATATACATAAAGGGTGTTCATAACCCCCTGAGTGCGCTCAAATTATAAAAAAAATTCTATTGCTTCTAATATCTTCACAAGGTTAAATGTTTTGAAAGTTTTACTGGAGCCCGTGAATAGGACAGGGCATAATGGCTTTTATTTATACTTTCAATGACACAACTTGCAGCTTAATAAAACTGCAATATTTGCGAAGTTAAACCTTACTAACTTATTCAGGCCTATCGCGAATAAATTTTCACTTGTCAGCAATGTATATCAGAAAGGCCTGATTAAGTAGCGTTACAGACGGAATGAAGATGGGCGTTGGTTGAGTTGGGTTTCTTCTTGTGCGCGAAACATACTGTGTCCGACATCTGGCTTGGAATCGGAGCCGGAGTATTGATGCCCATTCGCTGAACATGTCCTAGCCATAGTCGCTGTAAGCTCGTATAGTTATTGATTGAATCTTCGTCTACATAGTGCGTCAACGCAACCAAATAATTTTTAGCTCAAAACGACCAAGGAATTCTTCACCAGCTTTTAATACGGTCTATGCAACATCGCCATAGAGCAGGACTGAGATGATCAGGGTCTAATATAGATCTCTTTAGTAGTTCGAGTAAGGGCTTCCTTAGTCGAAGAAACAAGGTATAATCAAAGACTATGAATTCTATACAGATGACGCATTGAGAACAAAAAAACAGAAACTTTTGCTCAGTAGCTTCATGGTACGGGCGGGCGGTGTGCATGAAAACACATGAAAAACAAGAACAAAAACATATGGCGGGCTGTGCCAGCACTACCCGCCATGGAACAATTTTTCTTATATGGAGTGCGTCATCTGTACAGAATTCATAATCTTTGGTATAATAAACAATTTTTCTTTCTCTTTTTGTCCTAAACAACGAATTCACAGGATGGTAGATTATTACTTTATTATTACTTTCAAATATTGTTTTTGTTTATGGTCAAAGTAAAACCCATAGCATAAAAGACCATGCCTTCCTCTTCTTGGATAATTTAAACAATGACATGATACTCAACTTCGACCATTAGAGGCTGATTGTAATCTTTCGATTAACTATTTCTTAAGTTAAATAAACGTTCTTTTGACACTCACTGGCTTCTTCTTTTGTTTTGGTTGAACTTATTATGAAATCAGCAATCTCCGGTCTTATCATTGCATATATTCCATACACACTTGGGTGACAGTTTAACAATGTTAAATGTATCCGTATGCTGACCTGGATATTCGCGAAGATGCGCTGTTTCTCCGAAGTCATATTAAACACCATGTAAATTTTGTTAGTAAACAGTGATATGCTTAGACCTTCTTATACAATTTTAGTACTTTTTCATACTACGCGATTTTGAGTTTTTTTTGCAAGACTAGTTATCGTAAAAATACGAAAAACGGAGAAGGAAAGGAAATTTAACGCATATTAGCCATTTCCTTGACGTAGAAAGCTACATTCGCAGTAGCTATGTTTTCACAGAACATTTAAGAACTACTTCTCGTAAATGACAAAAATGATGTAAAGGTCATTTATCCTAATGCTTACTGATATAAAAGTCTTGACACCTAAAAAAGCCGATTCAAATAAAATGTAAGTTCCTTTAATAATTTACAAAATATAATATTTTTTTATTTTATCTTAAATTTATAGCACCTTCTTATTACCTTAATTAAATTACAACAAAATTAAAACTTCATTAGAATAGTTTTTACTCCCAAAAGTTTGCGAACATTTTCGTTGTATTGAATAAGTACAACTTTTGAGTGGCATATGTTAATTTTTTCACCAGCACATAACAGTTGTAAGCATGTGGCTTTTTCTAAGAACTCGCCCATTTTTAATTCTCTTGTAAAAGACCTGCTCACTGTGGCGGGAGATATGGACGGAAAAATCTGAAATAACAAAAATATAATTATATAAATGACGCTATTTACATTAAAATATGTACGGGCATAGTTTCCAGCTAAACGTGATTTTCGACAGTAAATTTGGCACAAAAGGGTTTAATATGGACATAAAAAAATCATTAGGTTTTAGCGGCAACATCTGGCCGCAATTTGGGTCAAATGTTATCCACTGCCTATTTTATGACATATCTGAAGGGGTAAACAAGTGTGCCAATTAGATTAAAGGGAATTTTTTTCAATAATTTCCCATCAGAATTGAAAAATCTTTTTTTTACTTACTTAACTTATTATCAGAACAAATATACCCCTATGCCACCTGGTATACAAATTTAAATAAAAACATATGAGAAGGCTACAATCCGCTGTGCGGATCGTTGAATACCCTATCCCATTCCATCCTTAAATTAAACATCCCCAAAAAGTGGGTGTGGCATTGTCACAATATATTGCTCAGACAGTTTATTAAAACCGTTTATGGTTCTGCAAAAAACAACGTATTTCTTCTGCATATGCTACGGGGTAGCGCATACTAATGGTTTTTATAAGAAAATTCCCTGCCGTTTGACCAAATAGAACGTTTTTCTTAAAAGTGGGCGTGGCAGTGGGCAGATTTTGAAAATTTGTACACTTGTTCTGTAGGCACGAAAAAGGATCCTATATACCAACCTTCATTATCTAAGCTCAGAATCAACAGACATGGTTCAATCTACTCAGGTAGTGATTCTGAGTCGATCCATATAGTTTGAGGTATATCTACCTATATTATTTCTCTATATTACAATATATGTATCAAAACTAATATACCCCTATGGGATAGGGTATCACGTATAAGTATATGGGAAGGTAACAATTCACAGTGCGAATCTGTTAATAGTTTTTGAAATATTTCTAATATAATATACCTAATACCACTACTTTTGGTAAAAGAAAAGGATATAGCTATTCTCGAATTTTCGCCTTTAAACATAATTTTTTGTAACTTTTCAATTTTTTTTCTTGGTAAGAACTTGGTTATTAGCCTGGTTCTAGTAACCCTAGACACTTTCCCAGTGGATACTCAACCCGAAGTAAGAGTTGCACCAATTCCGTCAGCCTACCGGAAACGGTTGCGCAACCAGAAGAAAGTATAGTAAATACGTCGCCTCGTACAACCAACCAATCCGAGCATTTCGAGCAATACGTTCGAGATGTTGTTTCTGATACGGTTGGAATTAATTGTACCGACAAACCGATTTATTCTAGAAGAGCTCGACAGAACTCGAGTTGCAATGCAGCAGGAATGATATTGTCAACAATTTTCATCACTTTGTTGCAGGACAAGTTTCAAACGTGGTTCTAGATGTACTTAAAAGTAACCAATCAGTAAATTGGGCCACGCTTCGTCTTGCCCTCATAGAGCAATATCGCTGTCTACAGACAGATTTTGAGCTCTCGCGAAAGATGGCTAATAGGAGGCTTTCGATGACTTCTTCGAAGACTTGTTGAAGTTAAATTCTCAATTGCGTGCTCCAAAATCAAACCGCGAAATTATCGAAATAATTAAACAGAATTTGAAACGCTAAGTTGGGCAGCAGCACCTAATTTCATTCAACCACACAGTAGTATCCCCGAAATGGTGCACGTATGTCGTACAATAGAGAAGTTCATAAGTGATCATGATGCTTCAAGACAACGTTTTCAACAAGCACCCCCACCTCGTCGTTGCGTGAACGAACTAGAATACTCTGTCGAAGAAGCACCCTGTTCTTTCAATACTCAAGTAGAAGCAGTAACTTATCGGGGAGAATTGTTCAAAAACTCCAGTAACATGTAACCACTCACCTTTGCCTGTCACCATTTTAAAACGACTAATTTATCCTCCTATTGACACTAATTTCTGTGATAAGACATCGGTCAAAACTAGTCAACCTATTAAATCCTTGCATCAGCGAATACATTAATACAATAGCGCGAAATAACGTATTTTTGGTAGCAATCCATTGCCAAAAAGAGATACAAAAGCTTAGAGTTCGCTTCGAATAGAAAAAGAAAGTGTATCGTGCTATTGCCGCTACAACTTTACAGTGTGAAGAGGACTATCCCCGTCCATACGCGTCTGTAAGTATTTTGGGGGACGATTGGCTAGGTCTCTGAGATAGTGGGGTTACTTAAATGTGAAATTTTGATAAGGATAGAAAAAAGAGATATCACCTTGTTTGTTGTGCCGTCACTGACAAAATACCTCTACCTTGGTGTGAACTTCTTGCAGATGTTTCAAATAGCTCCTAACGTCATCTCTGACATTTCTAGGAAATTTTTCGACTTTTGCGTTACACAAGATATGACGGGATATACCGGCAAAAAGTGATGTTCTTTCGTGAGCCCATGAGTTATCTAGGGCATATCTTTTGCAAAGCGTATGATCGGTAACGGAGACCCTGAACCCATAAAACCATTGTACCAAATTAACAAAATATAAGAGGCAGGACTAACAATTAACATCAAGAAATCTGCTATAGCGAGTTGAAATATCTCGGCTACATTGTGGGTAATGGCATACTCAAAGTAGACCCTAGTAAAGTAGTAGCTATAAAGGATTTTCCGGGCCCTCAAAATTCTAGTCAAGTTAGACGATTTTTAGGAGTTGCAGGTTGGTACCGGAGATTCGTCCCGAGTTTCTCCTCTCTCGCTTTTTACCCCTCAGATACTTTGAAAAAAGAAGTCACATTTAGTTTCAGTGGCCAAGCATTAAGTTTCTATAACACCACCAAGGAGAAGCTCACGACGACTCTATCATTAGCTGTGTTCCGTATTTCAGTTTAGTAGGATATCTTAGATGAAGCTCTTTTCTCATTGGTCAAAAGACCATTTTATTAACGTGAGATTCGAGGGGAAATAACTGACAAAACAAAACAAAACTGACAGAACGATTTAGCTTCGGCATGCCATAACTACCAGGCCACGGTACCAACATGATTTTCTGTTATTGGCCAAAAATGATATATCTTTAACCAGAAGAAAAAATCTAGTATGCAAATATTTGCGAAACAAAGAAACGTATGGAAGAAACATAAAAGGGGGAAGTTATAGAGCCACAACAAATGCCGATAGACGTGCAATCATCCGAACTGCTTCCAATTCCCATGACCCTGAGTCAAAAATAAAGACAAATGACTCGTGTAACTTGTAATTTTGTTACGGTAGAATAGGTTATTAAAACATTTTAAGAAAAAGAAGGTTAAAAAAACCACCGCTTAACGCTTCTAGAAAAGAAATGCGTCTCCGTAAAAAACGAGTGGTGGGTGCACGACTGGGTCGTACGCAACTTTCTCTTTCACAGCAAGTTGGGCGTTAGATCTAATCATAAGCATGTTGATTATTGATCCTAAAATGATATAAATAATGTCGAAATGTATTTATACGAATTTTTACTCCAAAATTTGAAGGAATCGATGTCAAAGTGAAAAAAAATGATTTTCCGTTTTTGGCCAAAACTGAAAATTCCGTTTAGTAATAGTTGGGCTAAATAGTGGAATTGCTTCAAGCTGTAATAGTAGTATATGTATTAAATTTCATTCAATTTGACACAATAGTTTGCGAGATATTAACAATTTTCTTTATATGGCCTAAATGACAAAATCCGTTATATGGATTTTCTCGAAAAAACTGGGTATGCAGTTTTGTTGGAACTAATATGGTTGTAGTATATATAAAGTTTAATCAAAATCGTTAGAGCCGTTTTCGAAAAAATTGAGGTTATGTGTAATTTTTATATGGCAGGTACCAGTTTTAACATGGCTAAAAGCAAACAAAAAAATGGCCTAGAATTATGACCAAAACAAGCTTGTATACGAGGTTTGAAGAAAATCGGTCAAGCCGTTTAGGCTGGGGAGACCGTCACGGACAGACGGACCGACGGACGGAATTCCAAAAACCACTTTTTTAGGCTCCGCTATCATCGTAATGTTAGAATCAATCAAAATCTCGAGGTCGAAAATTTTCACAAAAACAATATCTTTCTCTTTGTAAGAGAAAGTTAAAAAACATATTAGAAGGCTACAATCCGCTGTGTGGATCGTTTAATACCCTATCCTATCCTTAAAATTAATATCCCCAAAATGTAGGTTTTAGGAAAACGCCCCTAAAAAGTGGGCGTGGGTTAAAACCAAAGAACGAAATGTTAATTTTATCACAACCAATGGTTCTGCATCAAAAGTTTTTTTCAAATATTTTAAAATTGTACCGAAAAGGTTTTTTTTTACTGAAAACGCCCCCAAAAAGTGGGCGTAGCAAAAATTCTCTAGATGATTCTCTAAATACAGTGCTCTTCACTTGATTAGACGCACCGATTTTTTTTACATAAACTTAATTTGTTTGTAAGTATGTGTAGCAATAATCAAATAATTACATTTATTAGAAACATCATTAATTTCTCGATACAAAAACATAAACAAAAATCAGGTGAAAAACAAAAAGTGCAGTTTTTTGTTGTTCACCTGATTAGACGCACACGTTAAATTAGCTAATTGGTCGTGATTTGTTACGTGGGATGGTCTTTATCTGTTAAGTGGAATTGAGTGCTAGAAAGTTTAAGCAGTGAAGAGTGATTTTAATCCAAAATGGGTAAAAAAGTGTTAACAGCGGAAGAAAAAGGCAAAATTGAAGCGTTAAATTCCGAAGGCTTCTCCATGAGAAGTATTGCCAAAAAAAATAGGAAGAAGCGACCATGTGGTAAGAAATTATTTAAAAAACAGTGCCACATACGGTAAAAATTACAAAAGAGGGGCAAAAACAGCTTTAACACCTCATGATAAAAGAACATTTTTTAGAACCGCTTCAAATTCAGCTCATTCCACAAGAAAAATAAAAGAAAAAGCCGGGATAACTGCCAGCACATCAACTGTTCGGCGAGCTATTTTAAGTGCTGAACACCTTAAATTAATAAAACTAAAAAAAAAAACCCCACTAAACGCCGTAAGAAAACAACAGCGGTTGGATTTCGCACGCGTTCACATGACGTGGGATGCCAAACATGGAAGTGCGGGAAATTGGCAAAATGTGTTTTTTTCTGATGAAAAAAAATTTAACTTGGATGGCCCTGATAGTTATAACTACTACTTCCATGATCTCCGAAAAGAAGAACAGTTTTTAGCACGTTACCATTCGAGGCAAGGAGGAGTAATGGTTTGGGGCGCCATTTCGTACTATGGGGCGTTCGATTTGGTTTTCGTTTCGAACAGAATGACGGGAGTTTCATATTAAGCTCTGTTGCAGTCAGCCTTTCCTGGTATAAAAGAACTGTTCGGGCTTCTACATTGGATTTTTCAAGAGGACAATGCCCCAATTCACAACGCTCGTGTCGTTAAAGGCTTTCTTGACGACGAAAATGTGGAATAATTGCCGTGGCCACCTTATTCCCCTGACCTCAATATTATTGAAAATGTTTGGGGATGGCTTACGTGTAAAATTTACGAAGAAGGTAAGCAGTACGAGACCTGTGAAGAATTTATTGACGTAATAAAACAAGCCTGGGAGACGATTTCCCTGGATTTTTTAAAAAATTTGTACGATTCACTAAGAAATAGAATTTTTGAAGTTATTTGAAAACATGGTGGTTGTACAAAGTACTAAAAATATAAAAAATAAACTGAAAAAAAAAACAAGAATAAAAGAGAAAAAAGTAAATTAAAAAGTTAATGTTTCATTTTTACGGTCATTTTACAGGTGCGTCTAATCAGGTGAACAACAAAAAGCTGCACTTTTTCTTAGAGCATATGCAAGAACGAGAAAAAATAACAGTTAACTTCCTCTCACCTACGATTTGTTTGTGTTTGTGTATTCAGAACTTAATGATCTTTCTAATAAATGTAATTTTTTGATTATTGCTACATACACTTACAAACAAATTAAGTTTATGTAAAAACAAAACGGGGCGTCTAATCAAGTGAAGAGCACTGTATGTTGCTCAGATACTATTTTTTTAAATTCCTTACGGTTTGGGCAAAAACTACATTTTTCTAAAAAGGGGGCGTGGCAGTGGGCGGATTTAAAAAATGTTTACACTTGTTATGCTGGAAGCAACTCAAAATTTAAGGCCAAAAAGCTGATGACGTAAGGACGGACAGACATGGTTAAAATCGACTCAGCTAGCAATTCTGAGTCGATCCATATACTTTAAGGTATATCTATGTAAATTAGTTCTCTATGTTACAAACTATGTATCAAAACGAATATACCCCTATGGGATAGGGTATGCAAAAAGCGCCAGAATTTTAGAGACAAAAAACACTCAATAGTTTTTTGGCCATTACGGTATTGAAAAATTGTAGTCGGAACAAATAAAATAAATCATTCGTTTTATTATAATTTAGTAAAGGGATTTGCGCTCGGAATATTGGAGGAAGTAATAATAAAAAGTAAATAGCTTTTGTCTATATTATCCGACCAACATTTATTGAGGATGCTTTTGATGTCCTTGGTTGCAACAAACGAAAAATTTGCCAGGGTACGACGTGTGATAAGTGGCATGTCAAAATTATTCTCACGACAAACAATTTTCTAATCAATGGATTCGGACGCATATACACTAGTGATGGGGGCATTCGATTGAAAGAATTTAATTAGTGTATTAACAATTTGCAATTTTAAAGAGAAAAGTTCTAAAATGTTTAGTACTGTTCTGAACATACGACATTTGTCAGAATAATATATAACATGTGTAATAAAGGAGGAAATCCGCCTAGCCCATGTTGGTTTTTGTAGATGAAAATACTAAATTAGTTTAAAATATCACATCTGAAAATAAAAATTATTCTAAACAAAGCTCACCTTATTCAATAACGTATCCTTGGATTTTACCTTCAGCAGGCTACATAAATCATTTAATAAAACCCATTTTTCCATCCCTTCATCTTTTAGTAAATAAAGAGGAGGTAATGGCATATTTGCCTCTTCAAATTCGAAAAGCTCTCCTTCTGCATCAGCAGCGTCAACAAATATTTCATATTCGCAGACATCATTCTTTAGAGACTGGTTTTGGCTTATCAGCGTTCCGTTAGAATTGCTTAAAAAGTTCCTTGTCTTGTCTTGCATAAAGTTGAAGGTATCAAATCCGATTTCTGAATCATCTGTTTAAAAATGTGTATACATACAAATATATATATTACTTCGTAAATTATTCATTTTTAAATTAAATATATGTGATTTATAAAAATATTGTACAAATAATTTTAATACAAGTAGAGCTTAACTGGCTAAACGTTAGATCAATCAATTTCCATAACGAAGAAAAACAAAACATTTATTCATTACCCTAGCTCAAAATTTAATACCTAAAAATCGGCGACTGACGGACGGACAGACAGAAAAGGCTAGATCGACTCAGCTATTCTCAGTCGATCCATATACTTGACGATATGTCGGTCTAAATTATTTCTCTTAAAAACTTAATGTCAATACTTATATACCCATACAGCAGTATAAATTAAATTCAAAAGATGAGTGATCATAGTATGACATTTATGCCGGTTTTCATAGTGCGAGCTGAAGTGAGGGTTTAGCTAAGAATGTAAACTTCACTAAGAAAACTTCGTTTTCACACTCAATATTTATGGGTTATTTATTAAGCCATGGATTGAGTGTCATAGTGAACCATTTATAAGATTCAGATTCATTATTGAGACTTTCATAAAACGAATTTGACATGTGGTATCTACTTATAGAGTGAGTAGGATATATTGAGAATATAAGCTTAAAATGTAAGGCTATAATGTATAACTCTCTCTTTTTTAGTAACGTTTGTTTCGAAATGCCGACATGGATTTACTGTTTCTTTTTTGATTCTCTTAGCTATTGCTCAAGTATAGATATATTGCTATCTCTTACGACTTTGGTCGTGATAATAATACATGTAATACAGGCTATTACATGTATTATTATCAGACTTAGGCAAGAAGTCTTATGTTTCCAAGACATTAGCGAACGCATAGTAACAATCCGCATCAATGCCAAATTCGCCAACATAAGCCTCATATGCGCTCACGCTCCGACGGAAGAAAAAGATGATACAACTAAGGATTGCTTCTACGAGCTCCTCGACAAAACCTATGAGCGACTACCGAAGTACGATGTTAAAATCGTGCTGGGAGATTTTAACGCAAAGGTAGGAAGAGAAGACATCTTTAGAAGTATTGTCGGAAAACATAGCCTACACGACAACACGTCTGGTAACGGACTTAGGCTAATTGATTTCGCTACGGAACGAAATGCCACTATAGCCAGCACACGGTTTCCTCACCTCGATATCCATAAGGGGACATGGCGGTCTCCAGATCAACGAACGGTCAACCAAATTGATCACATTGCGATAGATAAGAGGCACGCATCCAGTATTTTGGATGTCCGAACATTCCGAGGAGCTAACATCGACTCGGATCACTACCTTGTAGCAGCCAAGGTAAGAATGCGGATATCCACCACGCCACAACAATCCAGAAATACTGTGAAAAAATTTAATGTCGGAAGACTGCAATCGCAAGAGACCGCCAAGACCTTCGCACAACGCGTATCCCTTAACCTCTCGATTAACACCATACCACCAGCATCGAATGTCGAAGAGCAATGGCAACGATGCCAACAGGCCATTAGATCAGCCGCAACTGAAGTGCTAGGTTTCTCGCGCCCACCAGCAAGAAACCCCTGGTTTGATGAGGAATGCCGACAGATGCTCGCAGCCAAGAACGAGGACTACAAGGCTAAGCTGCAGGTGAAGACGAGAGCTGCCATTGAGCTCTATAGGCAAAGAAGAAGGGAAGAACATCGGCTTTTCAGCAAGAAGAAAAAAGAGCAAGAAAAGCGCGCGATCGAGGATATAGAGAGGTGCCACTCCAGGAACGATGTTCGCAAGTTTTACCAAAGTGTAAAACGTCAAAGCCAAGGATACAAGGCTCGAACAGAATCCTGTCGAGATGAACAAGGAAATATTGTAGTTGAGACACAGTCGATGCTGAGAATATGGAAGAACCACTTCTGCAGACTGTTAAACGGCGATGACGAACAACATTCCGCTGTCAGGCAGAACGAACCATTCAATATTGGCAACGACAGCGAAGACTGCCAACCACCCGACCTGAGTGAAGTGAGGATAGCAATATCTAAACTCAAGCTTAATAAGGCTGCCGGAAATGACGGCCTTCCCGCTGAGCTCTATAAGGCCGGCGGAGATGACTTGGTAAGTAACATCCACCAACTCATAAGCCAAATCTGGTCGGATGAAAATATGCCTGAAGAATGGAACCTCAGCATCGTTTGCCCGATCCACAAAAAAGGAGACCCTCTGAACTGCGCCAACTACAGAGGCATAAGTCTCCTCAACATCGCCTACAAGATCCTATCTGCCGTAATATGTGAACGCCTGAAACCGTTTACCAACAACCTGATTGGCCCTTATCAGTGTGGTTTTAGGCCAGGAAAGTCCACAACCGATCAAATTTTCACACTTCGGCAGATCCTGGAAAAAACTCAAGAAGTCCAAATCGATACCCACCACCTATTCATCGATTTCAAAGCCGCATATGACAGCATTTATAGAGACGAACTGTATAGAGCCATGTCTAGTTTTGGTATACCGCCCAAACTCGTCCGTTTGTGTAGGATGACGATGGAGAATTCTCGCTGCTCCATCAGGGTCGGAAACGACCTCACCGACACATTCGATACCAAAAAAGGATTTAGGCAAGGCGATGCGCTGTCATGTGACTTCTTTAATCTGATTCTTGAGAGAATTGTGCAAAACTCCAAAGCCAACACCAGAGGCACAATTTTCCAAAAGTCGGTGCAACTATTAGCATACGCTGACGATATTGACATCATTGGCAGGACTCAACGTGATGTCATAGCCACGTTTGCTAGTATAGAGAAGGAAGCGGCGAAAATGGGTTTAGCAGTAAATGAGGGTAAGACTAAGTATATGCTGTCATCACGAAAGGACTCACAACATCGACGAATTGGACAGAACGTCACCATTGACAGATATAACTTTGAGGTAGTACGGGACTTTGTCTACCTCGGCTCCGCTATTAGCTCTGACAACAACATCTCGTCAGAAATTAAACGAAGAATTACTCTTGCCAACCGCTGTTTCTTCGGGCTAAGAAGGCAATTTAGTAGTAAAGCCCTCACTCGAACTACTAAGGAAACCCTATATAAGACCCTGATCATCCCAGTCCTGCTCTACGGCGCTGAAGCATGGACTGTATCAAAAGCGGATGAAGAAATCCTTGGTAGATTCGAGAGGAAAATTCTTCGAAAAATCTTCGGTCCCGTTTGCGTTGACGGGCTATGGAGACGAAGATTCAACCAAGAACTATACGAGCTGTACAGCGACATGCCCCTGGTCAAAAAACTCCGCATTGGACGTTTAAGATGGCTAGGACATGTAGAACGAATGGACACCAATACTCCGGCTCGCAGAGTCTTCGATTCCCAGCCAGACGTCGGACGCAGTAGAGGAAGACCTCGCCTTAAGTGGCGCGCACAAGTGGAAACCGACCTCAACCAACTTGGAGTGCGCAACTGGAGGCAGTTAGCTCAGGACCGGGCTAATTGGAGAGGCATGTTGGTTGAGGCCCAGGTTCATTCCGGACTGTAGCGCCACTTAAGTAAGTAAGTAAGTAATACAGGCTATATACAAAACTACTACGAAAATATGTACATACTACGCTTAACCAGAAGAGTGGGGATGGATGGCCGACATGTTTTGCTTTTTCCTCTTACTCAATTTCCATTAGTACTTGTTGGAAGAGTTTTTCTTAATCGAGAGATTATTTTTCCTTTTTTTTTACTTTTTATTCGATTCCGATTTATGTTTTCTTTAGTTATTTTCTTTTTTTCACAATTTTTTACATCTAATGCGGTATTGGATACAATTAATACGATCAGTTTGTGTTACGTATATATGTTACACATTTGGCAGATATTTTCATGTATTTATATTTCGATTTGCAGAGCATTAGAAACAAGCCAATTACATGGCTAAAGGAGCGTGCTATACTAACACCAAAATATGATGTAGCAAACGAAATCAATGCTGGCATCTTGCTTTAGTTCAATGCTTTAGAAATGACATAAAACTCTATAGATACAGTAGTAGATATGGAAGAAGTTGTGCGGTACCCGGTGGAATTCCTGCATACTCTCAACCCCCTGGCATTCCTTCACATAAACTAATATTGAAGGTAGGTGCACCTCTTACCCTCTTATTTCATCTGATTACCCCTTTTGTTTTAAAAGACTACAGTTTCCATTGAAGGTTTGTTTCGCTATGACAATAAACAAGGCCCAGGGTCAGTCCTTAAAGAGGGCTGGGGCTGATTTACACGCTGATTGTTTCTCTCATGGCCAACTACATGTGGCATGTTCCAGAGTTAGCTCACCACGCGATCTGTGCATTCTACAGCCCGTTGAAAGCACAGCAAACATTGTATATAAAGAGGTGCTAAAGAGATAAGAAAACTACTAAGATAGCTTCAATAGTGTTTACAACGTAGCCTGATATGTTGAGTAAAAAAAATATTATAAGTCAGAATATTTTCGAATTCCTTTGATACCGAATTTTAATTTCTTAATTTTGTACATAAACTGTAAAAGCACACGAGCGAAGCCGGGCGGGTCAGCTAGTAGTATATATAAAGTTTAATCAAACTCGTTAGAGCCGTTTTCGAGAAAATTGAGGTTATGTGCAATTTTTATATGGCAAGTGCCGTTAATAACATAGCTAAAAGCAAAAAAAATGGCCTAGAATTATGACCAAAATAAACTTGGATACGAAATTTGAAGAAAATCGGTCAAGACGTTTAGGCTGGGGAGACTATTGCGGACAGACGGACGGAATTCCAAAAACCACTTTTTTGGGTTCCGCTATCATCGTAATGTTAGAATCAATCAAAATCTCGAGGTCGAAAATTTTCAAGAAAACAATATCTTTCTCTTTGTAAGAGAAAGTTAAAAATGCAATTCAATATGTCATTATTTGGAATGCCGCTGTGAAAAAATAGCAACCAAAAAGATTCCCACATATTTTTTTGGTATTTGTATTAATTAATTCAAAATAGTGTTTTTCCACATGGTTTTGAAAATTTTGATGTTGGAAAAGTGGTCTATTTTGCGTTTTTTTACTAGAAACGAGTGATGGGTGCACGACTGGGTCGTACGCAACATTCTCCTTCACAGCGAGTTGGGCGTTAGATCAAATCATAAGCATTTTGATTATTAATGCTAAAAATGATATAAATAATGTCGAAATGTGATTATACGAACGATTACTTCGTAATTTGAAGGAATCGGTGTCTATGTGAATAATAATGATTTTCCGTAATTGGTCAAAACTGAAAATTCCGTTTAGTGATAGTTGAGCTAAAACTAATAGTAGTAACTGTAATAGTAGTATATATATTAAATTTCATTCAATTTGACATAGTAATTTGCGAGAAATTAACAATTTTCTTTTTATGACCTAAATGACAAAATCCGTTATATGGATTATCTCAAAAAAAAAACTGGGTATGTAGTTTTGTTGGAACTAATATGCTTATCTCTAATACTATAAAAAGAAGTGCCAAAAGTTTGAAATCACTGTTTCTCAAAAACTGTTAAATGCAGAAAATTGAAATTTTGCACAACATCCCCTTAGTAACTGTAGATGCGATGCGGATTTTGAGAAATTCCAATTTTAAATTGGAGAAAGGGGGGAAAAGCGTTTTTTCTCTTTTTTAAAAGTGTTCACACAGCCATAACTCAATAATGGGTTATCGGATTTAAAAACAAACGGAATTGTTCTTAGGCAACTTCTCAACTATTCGCTTAAGCTATCAACCATTCTTTTGCGTTGTTCTAAAGCTAAGCTATGCTCATTTCCATTTATAAAACCATCACCAAAAATTGTTATTTTATGTCTCGCTATTAGTTAAAATGAAATTTTAAATGACGTCATTTAACAAATATGTAGGTATACATAATATTTCATGCGCACAAGCAGTGTGCTATGTACAGCAGCTTCGAATGAATAATATTTTCATGTCATCATTTTCATGTAGTAGTAGTTAGTAGAGCCACTATTTTTATTTCTGTTGCAAGCTTTGCGTTACAAACACGTATGCTGCAGTTATTTCGATTTTGTGAATAAAACTTTCAAAAACTTTTTTATGGATGTGTTAGAGAACGCATATTAATTGATGATGTCGAGGTGCTTCACCATGTAGTGGGAATGCGAGGCAATGGTGATTGCCTCTTTTCTTTAATATCGTACGGAATATTTGGAACAGAGGTGAGGGCACTAGAGATGCGTCAACAAGTTGTTGAGTATTTGTCAACAAACTGGGATAGGTTTTCAATTATTTCAGCAATGCCGAACGGAAACAATTATTTGATGAATGCGCAGTATGTGGCGGACAAGGGGTTATCAGGGACATTCGGTTCAACATTCTTGCGCAGTTTGGAGAGGCCCTAGAAGGTCATGTTAGACCTCTTTTTTCTGGGCAGCTATTTGGAGGGCATTTCAACGTTTTAATACCTGTCAAAGAGCTTGAAGAAATCGACACGTTAAAGCGTAAACCCCTTCTTTATCCTAGATACATAGAATCAAAGCGAAAAAAGTATAATGATGCCAGACGCAGGACACAAACTAGAGAAGCTTTGGTGAGATTTCGCACAAAAAATGTTGTAGGCGAAGTCAAAAACTGGAAACAAAAATGACTGCCTTTAATAATGACGAATTTGTTGACTACGCCTGTGATAAGGTTGTAGATTTAGGGAAATTTGCAGATGGTGCAAAGCTAAAAAGTTAAAAGATGAAAGTGTTGGTATGTGCTGTCAATTTTTATTCGCATCGTATTATGGAACGAGAAGGCCAATTTAATCATCTCCTCTATTTTCGTGACCTTTTCAATCAGTTCGTGGTTGATATGTATGCCAAAATAGAATCGGAGAGACTTAACTTCATTAGACAGAACCAAGCAAAGTTATGAGTAGAGAACTACATACTGCTACGGGATGCTATACAAAAAACTGATGCTCAAGTGACTAATCTTGGTAAGATGGTTGTATTGCCATCGAGCTTCACTGGAGGGCCTCGATATATGCATGAACGTACTCAAGATGCCATGACGTATGTGCGGCATTATGGAAAACCCGACCTTTTTATCACGTTTACGTGCAATCCCAAGTGGGTTGAAATAACTGAAAATTTATATAATTCTCAAAAATCTAATCATCGTCATGACTTGATAGCGCGTGTTTTCCATTTAAACGTAAAAAAATAATGCATCTTCTTACAAAATCTGCTAATTTGGAACTGCAAGGTGCAAAATGTATTCTGTAGAATGGCAGAAGAGTGGTCTGCCACATGTTCACATCTTACTCTGGTTACAGGATAAACTTAAGGCAAATCAGATCGATGACATAGTAAGTGCTCAAATCCCAGATCCCCATAAAGATCCTGCACTATACAGTATAGTCAAAAGTAACATGATACACGGGTGGTTATTTTAATGCCAAATATCACCATGCATGTTAAAAGGCTCTTGCTGCAACCGATTTCCCCGACCATTAATAAAAAATACCCCAACAATGGTTACCCCCAATATAGAAGGCGCTCATCCGAAGATGGTGGATTTACAATCAATATTAATGGTGTTGACCTCGATAACCGATGGGTCGTTCCTTACAACCCAGTCCTCACCCAGAACTATGCAAGATCGATAAATTCGACAAACAGGTTTTGTACTGCGAAGTACCATTTTATTTTGTATGGAGAAACAATACATTTTGTAGGAGGAAGCAGGGAGTAGCAGTGCCCGGTCCCTGGAGTAAAAAAGGACCATGTACTCGGTAGGGTTTATACAGTGCATCCCAACAACGCTGAGTGTTATAACCTCGGTCTTCTACTTCATGAAGTTCGAGGGCCTACATCCTTCTCAGACTTAAAGACGGTAGCTGCACACGTACATCCTACATTCCACTCAGCTTGCAGGGCTCTGGGTCAATTGGAAGACGATAGACATTGGGATCAGGCACTGGAAGAAGCTTCTGCCTCGGATTTACCTCATAGCTTAAGAAATTTGTTTGCAGTTATGCTGGTTTTTTGCCAGTTGTTAGATCCACTACGTCCCTGGGAAAAACACAAAGACAGTTTGGCTGAAGATCTAAAAAATAAATTGGGAAAATAATGTATGGAGTTGCATGGACAATCGAATATGGATGAGGTCTACAACAAATTCTTAATTTCGCTCGAAAATGTAGTAGTTGGGCTGTCCGGCCAACCTCTTAAATATTATGAATTGCCACAACCCATAGTATCAGATAAAACTCCGGTCAGTCGTGATTACTTAAGAGAAACGTCATATGACGTCGACAACCTCTCCAAGATAATTTCTGGGAACCAGAAGCTTCTCAATTGTGACCCAAAAAAACCGTATGATGAAATCATAGAAAGCTTAGAATATGGTAAGATTTTTTTTCTTCGACGCTCCAGGTGGGACAGGAAAAACTTTTCTCAATAAACTGCTGCTTGCTAAGGTAAGAGGAGGGGCGAAATATTGTCATTGCTGTTGCTTCTTCTGGAATAGCAGCAACACTGTTGGAGGGTGGTAAGACTTCAGCATTCAAGCTACCTCTCAATTCAAAATCAGTTCAAAGTCCTCTTTGCAATACATCTAAGCAACGTAGCATGGCTCAGGTGCTTCGAGAATGCAAGCTCATAGTCTGGGATGAGTGCACTATGTCACACAAAGGAGCAATCGAAGCACTTGATGGGATCTACGAAGTCATAGAATGCTCATGGGTGGAGTCACTGTACTGCTTTCTGGTGAATTCAATCAGACACGTTGCCAGTAGTTCCAAGGGGAACACGCGCCGAAGAAATAAAGGCTTGCCTGAAATCATCCTACTTATGGCCAAAAACGAAGCAGTTGTGTCTCAAAAAGAATATGAGAGTACATTTAAAAAATGACAAGGGTGGCGAAATATAAAAGAAGTAGAGTGTAAAATAACGATTCCTCATAGTTTGTGCCAAATCGTTACGGACGTCAGCACGCTTACTGAAAGTATACACTAGTCGGCATAAGTATTTTGACGAAACCTTTTAGTGACTATTGAGACTAACTTTGCTTGGTATCGTTAAAACAACGGTGCAAAAATGATGCGCGAAACAAAGAATCTATTTTTAGCCCTATGCATGCCAAGTTTTGTATTTTTTACCTTTGCATTCTCTTTCTGCTGATAAGAACGCATGCAGACAAAGAATTTTTACGTGGCATAAGTATTTTGACGGAAACTTTGTGTAAATATTTTAACAGTTTTGAGCACGTGATAACCAAAAAACTTGTGTAGTTAACTTTAATTTACATTAAACGTTGATAACAAAATAAAAATTTATTAAAATTTATTAAAAACCATGGGTAAAACGGCTGAGTTGAGTTTGGTTGTCAGATCTTCAATGGTAGCGAAGTTTAACGCTGGAACGGCAGTAAAAGACATAGCAAGTGAGTTTAATGTGTCGCGTCAAACTGTGCACTATCATATCAATAAGTTTAAAAAGCATAATGACATCACAAACCTAATGAGATCAGGTGCTAAGCGCAAAACAACGCCCACTGAAGACCGAACCCTTCTACGGGAATTTAAAAGAAATATATTCCTGAAGCCTCAAACTGCTGCAAATCAATGGAATTTGACGGCAACGAATCCAATCAGTGAGCGCACTGTCCGACGACGTTTAATGGAAGGATATTTTAAAACATTTAAAGCTAAGGACGTGCCGTACATATCAAAGGTAAACAAGCTTAAAAGACTGTCTTTCGCAAAGGAACATCTGCACAAGCCAAAGGAGTACTGGAGAAGCGTTCTATGGACAGATGAGTATAACTCATCAGAAAACAAATTTTACGTTAGATTGCCAAAGGTAGAAAGGCAAAAAAGACGCCCCGTTTGTCAAAAAGTGAGCCATGGTGGAGGCTCTGTCATGTTCTGGGGATGTGTTGCGTATAATGGCCTGGGTGAATTGGTTCCTATCACCGGCTCGATGAACCAAGGTCAATATTTAAGAACCCTAAATTATAATGCCTTTCCTTCCGGAGGTAGGCTTATTGGTGAATCATTTATCCTGCAACAGGACAATGCCCCATGCCACAAAGCCCGGATGATAACTAAATTTTTGAAGGATGTTGGTGTTGCCACTTTGGACTGGCCACCTCAAAGTCCAGATTTAAATATAATAGAAAACGTCTGGTCTCTTTTGAAACGCAAAAGAACAGTTTCTTTAAATAAAACCAGAGAGGAGACGATTTCTGAGGTCACTTCCCTTTGGGAAGAGATATCTCCAGAGATTCTTCAAAATTTAGTAGATTCAGTACCGAGACGCCTTCAAAAAGTCATTGAAGCCAAAGGAGGTCATATATTTTACTAAATTCTTCTTTATTTATTTACTTTTGTTAAGTTTAAAATGTTTTTAGAGTTATATACTTGTCAAAATACTTATGCCAACACACGAAATTACATTAATTAATTATATCTTTTTTGACTTCTATGAAAAAATATTTGTTTGCATATTTTTAAGTGTGTATTAGTTATATATAAAAATGAAAAAATAAACATGAATTCTTGTCAAGCCATTTAGAAGTTAAACTCAAAAATGCACGATTTTTATTTCGTCAAAATACTTATTCCGACTAGTGTATATTTCGATTTGCAGAGCATTAGAAACAAGCCAATTACATGGCTAAAGGAGCGTGCTATACTAACACCAAAATATGATGTAGCAAACGAAATCAATGCTGGCATCTTGCTTTAGTTCAATGCTTTAGAAATGACATAAAACTCTATAGATACAGTAGTAGATATAGAAGAAGTTGTGCGGTACCCGGTGGAATTCCTGCATACTCTCAACCCCCTGGCATTCCTTCACATAAACTAATATTGAAGGTAGGTGCACCTCTTACCCTCTTATTTCATCTGATTACCCCTTTTGTTTTAAAAGACTACAGTTTCCATTGAAGGTTTGTTTCGCTATGACAATAAACAAGGCCCAGGGTCAGTCCTTAAAGAGGGCTGGGGCTGATTTACACGCTGATTGTTTCTCTCATGGCCAACTACATGTGGCATGTTCCAGAGTTAGCTCACCACGCGATCTGTGCATTCTACAGCCCGTTGAAAGCACAGCAAACATTGTATATAAAGAGGTGCTAAAGAGATAAGAAAACTACTAAGATAGCTTCAATAGTGTTTACAACGTAGCCTGATATGTTGAGTAAAAAAAATATTATAAGTCAGAATATTTTCGAATTCCTTTGATACCGAATTTTAATTTCTTAATTTTGTACATAAACTGTAAAAGCACACGAGCGAAGCCGGGCGGGTCAGCTAGTAGTATATATAAAGTTTAATCAAACTCGTTAGAGCCGTTTTCGAGAAAATTGAGGTTATGTGCAATTTTTATATGGCAAGTGCCGTTAATAACATAGCTAAAAGCAAAAAAAATGGCCTAGAATTATGACCAAAATAAACTTGGATACGAAATTTGAAGAAAATCGGTCAAGACGTTTAGGCTGGGGAGACTATTGCGGACAGACGGACGGAATTCCAAAAACCACTTTTTTGGGTTCCGCTATCATCGTAATGTTAGAATCAATCAAAATCTCGAGGTCGAAAATTTTCAAGAAAACAATATCTTTCTCTTTGTAAGAGAAAGTTAAAAATGATAGATATTTACCTAGGTAATTGTAATTGTCGTTGGAAGATGGAAAAGATACGGCCGTTTGAGAGGTGGTGTCTCCGATCCTGCTTAGGATTGTACCAAACGCCGAGTACATAAAATATTATCGCAACAATTTACGATGGGGCTCAGCTAAATAGAATTGCCAATTTCATTATTAAGGTGATTCGAAGGCACGTCTTAAGGGCGATGACTAGCGGCACAGCCTGATCTCGGGACATATTACCCCAATGATGCATACATGTATATGTATCTCCCAAGAGGCATTTTGTTTACATTGACTCGTTAGGATTAGTGCAAGAATGGAATGGTATCCCGGTATTATACCACCGCCACTGTGGAGCCCGAGACAAGCGGCTTATCCGACAAATTCGATACAGAAAGGCAGCACACCGAATTTGGTGGCTGATTAATGAGGAAAGTGACCTAGCGCTTTCCCAAGTCTTTTGCGGACTAGTAGTCTGCTCCTTAGTTTTAAATTAGTATAGATTAAGTTATTTAAGGGGTCTTAGGGAGGGACTTGGCCTGTCATCATGGAACACCGCCGAGAGTCGCCCGATCCTTAAACATCGGACGAATCTATGCAGCATGATGGACTTCCATGATACCTGGCCGGACCCCCAAAGACCAATTGGGATGGCGACCATTCGGGGGATATGGCAACGAGTGCTTGCTACCCTGATTATATTTTAGTTAAGTTTAAGTAGTTTAGGTTATTGTTTAACTGAGTTAAGTTTTATATAAAAAACAAAAATAAAAGACACGAATCAAAGCTTTTTGTATTTTCTTAGAAAAACATATAACAAATACAGGTAAAGTATTATTAATATGTTAATGCCAACACTGTTAAAGATAAGCATAGAGTGCCCATTTACGTCAAGTAAGTTAGATTAAGATGAATTGTTGATATTTGAAGATATAAATAAAAATGAGTTTAAAAATGAAAACTTCAAATAAGAATTTAAAATTAATGAACACGAATCTCTTATAGTTGATATTCCAATGGACTGCGCTATTAAAAATTACAATAAAACATATGAGAAGTCTACAATCCGCTGTGCGAATTGTTGAATACCCTATCCCATGCCACCCTTAAATTAAAAATCCCCAAAAAGTAGGCGTGGCACAAGTTATGGAGATGAAATATAGAAAATGACATTGTTACCACATATTGTTCAGAAAGTATATTTTAATTTTATGGTTTGACAGAAAAAAAGGCGACTTTTAATAAAGTCTACACTTGTTCTGCTTCGTCGGACAGAGAGTCTATATACCAAATTTATCACTATAGCTCATAATGTAAGGCCCTAAAATCAGTGACACAAAGATGGACAGACAGACATGAGTGAATCGACTAAGCTAGCGATTCTGAGTTGATCCATATACTTTAAGGTATATTATTAGAAATTATTTATATGTTACAAACTTAATGTCGATACTAATTTACCCCTATCGGTTAATACATTGTCCTTGGAATAAAAATTTTACTATACGGAATTGCTCAAAAATAACATAACAAGTTAAAGTAACAACAACAGTGTGAATGAGATGGCTGAGTGATTTAGTTATTAATTAAAAAAAAGAGTAGGGAACATTTTTATCTCTAAGATAACCAGTTCCGTTGGTTACATCAACATTTATATTATATGAAGCAAACCAAAATAAAGTTGCACCAGAATAGTAAACTATGCACGTAATCATCCTTAGCAAAGTTGTTGTGCATGAGCCCACGAAGGTTTCTGAGTTGGTACGGCCAATTTTCGACAGATGGCACCACTGTCATTCAATTTCATATTGCAGTCACAGTTCATGCTGATTTGAATGAAACGAAAACATTAGAACTTATGAAAATTGTCTGGCTCAAATTAAAAAGACAATGTTTTTCGTTTTTCGAATAGTTTTGTGCATTTCATTGTGCGTTAAATTAATTTAGATAAATAATTCAATCGAATTGTTTTATTCATTCTCTACTGTGAACTCATGTAGATCATCGAATGTGTATGTGAAGGATCTGACTGCTGATTGAAGTTCCGAACTCATTTGTGGTGCATTTTTTTCGTATATCATCGTGAGTGGAATTTAAATCGATTACAACAATTCGCGAATGCCATCAACTTCACCATTCAGAATGGAATACCCGGCGAAACGACAACATAGAAGTCTATAGATACTGTGGAGAATCAAGACGAAGTTGTCAACTATCCAACTGAGTTCCAGGCATGCCACCGCACGTTCTAACATTAAAAATTGGCGTAACCATCATTCATTTTCGAAAAATAAATCCACAACGATTTTGCAATGGAACCAGACTCTCAATCAAGAAAATGATGAACAATGCTATCGAGGCAACAGTTTTGACTGGAAAATTAAAAGGAAGACGTACTGTTTCCGTGTATACCAATGATCCCGATAGATATGCCATTCGAATTCAAACGTTTGCAGTTCCCGGTGCGACTCGCTTTCGCAATGACTATCAACAAAGCACAAGGACAATCGTCGCAAGTGTGTGGACTAAATTTGGAGAATCCATGCTTCTCATATGGGCTGCTCAATGTGCCCTGCTCACGCGTCGAAAACTTTCTTTTTTATTCGTTTACGCACCAGATGGAAAACAAGAATTATTGTATATCCCACAGCACTTCAATAAATATCGAATTGAAACAAAAATCTACAATGTCACTTTTTTTTTCAAAATGACAAAAATTAATAAAATGACTTGAAATGAATTGAATATTTGTGCAATGTCTTTCCTTCAAATTTTTTTAGTTGGTTGCATTGCAACGCGCGCAGGGTACAGCTAGAAAATAATAAGAAGTAGTATTTAACACAAGGTATGTATATAAATGTGAATGTGGTTATTGGTGTGGTATATTATCGTTGTATGTATGTATGTTTGCCCTTTATTCAAATCCGTTTAAACCTAATTGTAATGAAATTTTGCACTTCGCAAAATAAATTTTCAATGCCAAGTGGATCAGATATAAGTTACACATTTATTTAAACTGCTAAGGGCGGGCGAAGCAAGAAGAGCATGAATCAGCTAATAATTTTATAAAAATAATTATGCCTGGGAGATAAAGTAAAGACCGGGCGACAAGTAAGCCGAAGTTAGCCAGAAAAGATTGATGCAGTGAGGCAGTGTATTGCTGAATGTCCATATAACTATCATCGACGCCGTGCTTAAAAGGTTTTCATTTATACCCGAATAAAATTCAATTGGCACAAAATTTGGAGTGCTCGAGTTTTACAGCTCGTAATAAACGAACGCAATTTTTATTTAATAAACTGAATAGCTGCTAGTGGGGCACTGAAAACCCTCGATTAATTCACCAAAGACCACTAGTAGAGTAACTGTATGGTGCGCATTTGGGCCAGCCAGCGGCGTCATTGGGCAATATTTATTTTAGGATGCCATAGGGAATGCTGTAACAGTTACTGCTGACCGCTATAGAGGCATCTTGGAAAACTCACTGTGCTCGAATGAGATCGTTAAGGCAAACAGATTTTTTCTCGGCTGAATAATGGCAAAGTGTTGATATCGACTGACCCCCACGATCCCCTGATTTGATGCCTCATAATATCACTTCATGAAAAGCAAATATCATTCATACAGAAGACAACCAAGAGTGTACTTCTCATTATAAAAAGGAAAGAACAGCAATAGGTGCAATGCATTTATAACATACATTTTTCATAGTTGACTTCATAAACGAGGGTAGAAAGCTAACGTGTGATTTTTTAAAAGTTAAGTTTTTCAGGTTTGCAGTACTGGTTAGTAATGGCGTCCAAACGTCATCTGTCAAAGTGAAAAGTTTTCAGTATACTCTGCCATTTAATCATGGAATCATTTGTGGCCTTAGAACAGTTGTCTTATCAAAAAATTGTGTTCAGCGATGACGCTTAAAAAATCACACGTTATATTAAGTTATATTCACATCAAGTAACCATCCGATACTAGAGTCATCTAACCAGTTTTCACTCGTCAAACCTTAAAGGGCAAATATTGAACACAGAATGAACAACCAATGTGACCGAGTTATGAAAGTACTTCAGAAAACGAATGACAATAATTTGTAGACTGTTGCCAAACGAGAAACTGTAACATATATAATCATAGGTTATAGGGAGCTCAATGCTGTCACAGTAAAGGAACCCTACCCGAGGCCAATAATCGATGCTTGCTGGATTTAAATATTTTTCAGTGCTAGATTTTAGGTCCGGCTATCATCAGATAGTGATAGACGGGGATAGCAGAAAATTAAATACGTTAATAACAAACAAAGGTCGAAATTATGACAAACGAAAGTCACAATTATGACAAACGAAGTACAATTATATACCTTTGGGTTGGTATATACACCGTCAGTGCTCCAGTCCGTTATGAATACATTAATTAGTCAGATGGAAGCAGGAGGAATTCTATGCTATCTCGATGATATCGTAATACCTAGCCATACTATTTACGAAGGGATAAGTCGCAAACAACATTTTTAATAATTATACTTAAAGATGGTCTTACCCTAAGAATCGATTAATGCATTCTCCTTTGGGTCATAAAGTTAACTAAAATAAGGTGACAGCCATCAAGAACTTTGGCAGGATTATTCCGAAAAGTTGTTAAAGGTATTTCGTTAATCTCTAAACGGTTGAGCAGTTTGTTTTAAAAAAAAAATGTTTAGAATGGGGGAAGGCGCACAAGAAACAATTTTTCCGAAATTGAAGAAAGCGTAAAATACAGAACCGACTTTAACGATTTTGGACTACCACAAAGTTCACGAGGTTCACACTGTGGCGAGTTTGGTTGGATTGCAACTTTGCAACGTTCTGACGGTAATAAATTATAACCGGTATGTTATTTCAATCGACATTGCAACACAGCAGAACAGAAACAGATACTTGCATCGTTGTTTCATCGTTTCAGTTTTTACCTCATGGAAAAAAATATTGCGTGTGGTAAACGATTATTCATCTATACCTAACAACACTGAAGAATAGCACAAGTTTTCAGAAAATGTCGCAAAGATGTCGTTTGTGATTCAAGGCTTTGAGTCCATATATCGAGCCGAAGCCCGTATGCTTCACATCGATGTCCACAGTCGCAACCGCGATGAAGTCGATATTTAACCACATACTATTGCTGATATGGTACTCGGAACCGAAATATCTTCAAACGATTGGCAAGATGAAAAATTAAAGTAAAGTAAATAACAAGTACAAAAAATAACAAAAAATAGATGGTACCTAAAGCAGTACGATTGGGAGTGGTTAAGTGATCATGATGACGAGGGACATTTCGCTGTTGACAAAACATTATACGCACTCAGAAAATTTTACTGGTTCCCGAACAAGCGGCGAGCTATATTATGCCTTATGTAAATGCTGTTATTAACGAAGACCAGCGGCATAGACGATATACGAATACAGATCCGTGAATCTGAGTATTTTATACTTTTCCGTGTCCTACACTTTGGCCACCTAGGACCATTCAAAAAAAATCCTCGTGACAATACCCATATTTCTTTTAATACCCTTGTGAAATTAACTTCGTTCTTTGGAATCTCCTAAAAAAATGATTACCGACCGTGGCACCGCTTTTACTGCCAAGACTTTCAGGGATATTTGAGCTGATCATGACATTCACCATTCGAATTTTTAATATTCAGGTGCTAACGGGTTAACCAGTCAATAGTTTCTTTTGATTTAAAGCGTCTTCAATTGCCGATTGGTCATGTTTTTTCTATGACCATCAATAAGGCACAATAACGGTCCTTGAATCTTTTTGGATATGTTGCTTTTTACTTAAATTACATTTTACAATGATTACCAATAGCGAATTAAATATTCTGGGTCACCAATTATTGAGGATGTGTAATAAAAAGGAGCCGAACAATTTCGCATTGCTTGTAATTTTTTGATAGAGATTTTTTACATTGCAGGTATCTACTGTCAACGATGATGGGATTTCAAACGATGTTCCGTTGCCGCCTGTACCGTTAACATCAGAAGTCGCAGTCGGCCAGCGACGCAAACGTCGATGTGAGGTGTTAAGACCCATGTCATCGTCTACGCCATCAGCAATATCGAATTCTTCGGGCACCGCACACTTAGCCATTTTGAATTCTGCTGTTTTCGCCTTGTATGCATCCAACAGAAGTTCCACCTTCAACGACTATTTGACGGCCCAGTTGCGAGCCCATCCGGATCACCAAGCGGATCGCTTACGCAATTCCCTGAACTCTACACTCTTGGATTTTTTGTGCGATATTGAATCGCAATCATCGGTCAATTTTGTCAATGGGAATGGACAAAACATAAATGTGAATGATGTGGAGCAGATCTACGTGTAAAGTGATAATGAATGAAACAGAACGACACCAAAACGTCCAGCACAAACAATTAACTCGGAGATCCCCGAAGTCGAAGTAGTTAAATCGCAAAATGAAATGAAAAATCTCTTCATTTCTTTAACCTTCCATCTTTGACCTACAATCATATCATTATAATAATAAATTAATATAAAAAAATATAAAGAGTGAACGTTTATTTCAAGAATAAATTAAATGTGGCCGTATTGCCAGGCCTTTGTCCACACACTACGCACCCGTTTCACTTTTTTCGAAGTAGCTTCTTTGTCGTCATTTTCCAGCATATATAATGTCAACACAGCATTCGAAATTTTACATTTAATTTAGCACTTTAAAATATTTGAGACGAGGTACGCAAAAATCGCCAACACAATAACCGAAGTGATGGATCGATGTTATTTTCGCAAACCTGCATATGATAGAGAATATGTGATGTGCAAATTGTGTCGCATATCGTATGAACACCTCGCATAAAGGCCTCAACATTTGCGTTCCCATTTGCGGACATATCATATGCCAGCACCTTGTTCGCAAATGCATTTGCAATTTTTGGGACAAAAGATACATATCGTGTGAACACGCCTATATGCGAGTTTGCGAGCACTGCCGTACGTATTTAATTTGCGGCACATTTGCAAATTTTTCTTTACGTCAGCACTCGCATATATATGCGACTTTCGCATACCGTCTGCTCGTAGCTTGAGACACGAGTTTGGGTTGCCAATATCATGCACAAGTAGTAATTTCCGCTGCAAATTTTTCTACTCAAATGGTAATCAGTAGACAAAGTTAAAGCATAGCCTGTTATGGCAGTTAAGTTTCACGATACAATTATATAAAGAAAATTGACATTTCTTCGCATTCAAACAAGACAAAGATAAAATAAAATGAGATTAAAAGCAACACTGAAATGGTGAACGGATCTCAGTAGCAAATTTAAAAAAAGCTTTAAATGAAAATGACAAACAAAACAAAACGTTCTAAAGGGTACTTTTAGTAAGCGTAAAAAATACAAACATTATCATGTTAACTTATAATATATGTATATGCAATTTAAAACCAATTTTTTTTTAAATTATTTTTTTTGATATATAAACTCATATTAAAATAAGTGACGTTTAATTGAACATAATAATTGTTTCCCTTACCAAACACTTTCCAAGGACCAGGAAACCTCCAAGTTTTTCTACATTGTTCTCTAACATCTAATAAATGCATTGATATTAAGTCGTTCATTTCAATATCTGTAGCCAACATCAACGGAGTTTGCCCTGTTTTTATACATATTATGTTAGTAGAACATATATTTTAATTTAAAACAACGCACCTGAATATGTTTCCAATAATGGATCAGCTCCATACGATAATAACATGCGTACAATTTCAATATGTCCATTTTCGCTTGCTTCGTGTAAGGGTCTGATTCCTGAGTGAGCACCTTCTGAATGATTCGCTCCATATTGTAGTAAAACTCTAGCAATTTCTAAGCTTCCATTTACACATGCATCATGCAAAGGCGTATAACCTGCATTGTCTTTATGATCAGGGTTCAGACCCATTTTTTCCAAGCAGTATACTATTACATCTATATATCCTAACCTAGCTGCTTTGTGTAAGGCACTTTGACCAACACCTTTGTTTAAAACCCATTTTTGTATTTCTCTCGAAACATCATTTTCATTTTTAAACTTAAGATTAGCTTCTTTCATATAGTTTTCCGCTTTTGTTTTTAAATGCGTATAGTTAAAAAGCGTATGAGTGTTACGCTTTTTTCTTTTGCGTAAGTAATCAAAACCAGAGCTATACTTTCGTCTATACGGTCTTCCGCTTCGTTTTCGTTTACATTTAGTTGATATAATCGATTTATCGTTAACTGTTGTTTGTTCTTTTGAACTATCATTAAGCCGACTCTTTGATTCATGTAGAATTTTCTCCTCATAGTCAATTTTATTTCCGAAAAATGTCTCATTTATGGAATTAAGTTTTTGAAAACATTTACTATCATAGTCATTATTTATTTCAGGAGGCGCTGATGCAGGACGATCGCTATCGCCAAATATCTCGCGAATAACTTGTTTATTAAGTTGCATTTTATATTCCCGTCTAGTTCTGGATGTCAAAACTTGTGTTTCAAATACGTTATGATGCTCTCGATTTGTAAGCTTATTATTATCACATGAACTTAACGTTCCACAACTAAGATCTGCGTTTTTACGCTGTTTAATCGCTAATTTGGATTTAAGTTTATGGTCATTTTTATAGATTTTGTGGTTGCCTTTAGATTTTACTACTCGAGAATGAAGTACATCAATAATTGATCTAGGAACATTCTCAGCTACGCAATCATTATGTATTGACTCATTTTTCAATGAGTTCCTTTGTAGTTCCAAATCTGGTAGCGATGCAGACATCCTTTGTACGTATGGATTTCTTATAGTAATGAGATTAGGCGGCACTTTCAATGCTCTTTTATATCTATATACTTCTAAAAATATTTTATCAGGGTCATTTAACAGCTCCCGGTCAGAATTCTTTTGACGATGAAATCGTTTTTTTTTCTGTATAGTACTTATGTTGGTTTTGATTCTAGCATTAACATTGTTTTCTAACTGTAGTCTCTGATGTTGTAAACGAGTTGTTATTGTGTCAAATTTAAATTCGGCATTTTGTAGAACATCATTAACAGCTTGCTGAGTTTTAATTTTACCCTGTTTTGCCGAATGTTTTTTTGATGGAATAAAATCATGTTCATCGGCTTCTTTTATGTTAACACTATTATTGCATATTGCACTGTATCGCGTTGAGTAGTTTTCTCTTTTTAACCGTACAACAGAAATTTTCGTAAGATCAATTGCTTTAACATTTTTTTTAATTTGTTGTAGATCCTCCTTTTTAATAGAATCAATATTTGTTTCATTACAGATTTTTGTTGATTGGTTACATGTTTTAGCCGTTTCAATGTTATTAATTGTCGTATTTTCTACTTTTAAGTCTCCTTCATTTGTACACATAAATGATTTATTTTTTTCACAATTTTCAATGGGTTCGAATTTAATAGAATCTTCAATTTTCAAAACACTATTTTTATCCGAATCGCTATTATTTTCAGTCAAGCCAAACTTTTCTTGAAAATTTAACATATTATTTAAGTTATTGTCGATTGTTTTGTCATTTAATTGTTTAAAATCGATGATATGCTCACTTGATTGTCCAAAAGAATTTGATGCATGATCTTTAAGATCAGATCTTGAACTTTGTGGTAATAGTGAATGAGCATTTTGAATTTCACGCAATTTACATTCCTTTTTCTCAATTTTAATGCCCTTTAAATTATTAATTAGTTGATCTACGAAACTATTACATGTATTCTGCCATTCACTCAGGTCTACCTCATTCATTGGTACCAACGACTGGATACTATAATTACAATGACAATTTTCTTTGTTCGAAACCGGTTTTTCATTATAGACATCTTTCTCTTCTTGAAAAATAAACCCCTTGAGTTCAGCTTTCGTGCGTATCCTAGCTGCAATAATTGATGAAACATCTGGTTTAGATTCGGTATGACTTCTCGTAGGTTCACTTAATATTAGATTAGGTTTAGCGACATTTTCACTTTTAGTTATAATTGTATTTTGTTTATTCTTATTTGGGGACAATTCTTTAATATTTAAAATTGGTTTCTCTATTGAAATTGATTCGAGTACTACTTCAGAATTGTTTACCCCTTTCAAATCAGTGGTTGGATCAGCCAATGAACACGTTTTAGAAGTTGAATTACAAAGACTGTCAAGGCATATCTTTTTTTTTAAGAGTTTATTGTCATCTTCACTATTTAATGGAATTGATCTTTTCAATGTTACCTCTAATTTTATATCAGTTCTTTGATCATTATCTTGACTTTTACATGACTTCAAAATATGTGGATTTATATCATTTTGTAAGCCACTAGCAATATTAACTTCAATTTTTGATACAGTTTTTTCTAACGTACCAGTACCCAATCGATGAGCTCCTTCTATTTTTAAATTTTGTTCACTTGGATATAAGTATTGAGAATGGCTGACCATATTTAAGGGCGTGCCTCGATTTGAGGCTTTAGAAATCATTTCGGTAGATTCATTAGTTAGGATATCTGCATTAGGGATTGGAGGTAGACTTTCGGAAAAATTTGGCATAAAATTAAACTTTGGAGGATATCCATTTTCTGTAACAAACGTTTTATTACTATTATTATTACTTTCTGTGGAATCTGCATTCGTTCTTATTGTTTTTACAGACAAATCTAATGGTGAGACAATATTTGCTGGGCCACTAAATATATTTCGACTCTCGGGGGATTTAATTATCTTGCTTTCATTCGGTTCTTGTGTTATCAAATACGTGTTGTCTACATTGCGACGTGAGGATTTGGTAAATAGTTTTCTTGATAAAACTGTATGAGAAACATCTCTCGGCAGATGATTGTAGCTTAAAGTTCTTTTAATAATTTGCATGTTTAAATCATTTTCAGATATTGAACTGCGTTGCGCATGAACATGGTTTATCAATTCACGATAATTTGGCTTCCTTGTTTCTCGAATAAGTGTTTTTGCATGAGGGTGTGGTGGGACTATATTCGTGTAATTTTGTTTGTCGTAAATATCACGGGGTGGAATATGTTGATACTGCTTGCATGGAGTATTATGAAATGCAATATTATGTTTATTATTTCTAGATGTGCCGTACGTACCGCTAAGTTCTGCGAATTCGCATAGATGGTCTTCCATTTCAATTGAATCTGTACTATTATAATGGTCTATAGAGAATGATATTGGGTCATTTGTAGTTCTCATAAAACTACTTCTTTTATTTGCGGCATTTGCATATGGAATACTAACATTAATATTACCACCCCTATGATAACTTTCCATTTTTGAGTTAATGGGTAAGTGATGGCCTATATCGATTGGTTCAATTGAAGTTTCAAGACGTACTAATGGGATATTTGATTCATTTACAAACTGTATTCCAATAAGCTGCTCTTCTTTGTTAATTATACGTTTTTCACCCATTTTTAGAGCGTGATTGTTCGTACTGTTGTATTGAAAACTAATGTTTGGAGGCTCACGGTGATTGTTATATTTGTGTTGACTATGAAATGTACTATCATGTATATTTCGTTGTCTTGCATCTCCCTGTTCTGCATTTGCAAATTTATCAACTGTAAAAAAAGGAGGTGCAACGTATAAATTGTTACAAGTAGTCGATGGCACAGCTCCCGAAACAACTAGAGACGAACTTGCTTCTGGCGCAGTGTTTATTAGTACCTTATCCTTTTGGGCATTTGATTTATATGCGCAGTTTTTATTAATTTCTTTGTATAATAAGGAATTGTCCACTTCGGTTGATATATTTAATTGAACGTGATTAATATTGGATTTGTTTTCGATTTGTTGGTTAACGAATGAAGTATCTTCCGTAATACATTGATGGCTATTATTTAATAAGGGATAGTAAGATACATTCGGAATATTGTTTGAAGGCTCCCAATTTCTCATATTATCTGCTTTACTTAAGGATTCTCTCCATAGCATATCCGCACACATAGATTTAGTTGTTGACTGATTTCGACCGATAAAAACATTATTTATTGCACTTATTTTTCCTTCTGACTTTACTTTATAATATGGATATGTCTCAATATTCGTCGGTTCATATTTTTCGTTATTTGTTCTGGTTTCATAGTTTTCTATATAAATGTTTATATTTTGTTTTGTACACATGCCTTTACATTCTGGCAATGCACTAAATTTTCCATTTTTGTCCTGCGCCATCATGCACAGACATGCATTGTTATTTCTATACATTTCGCAGTAACCAATTTTACTCTCACTTTTAAGAGCAACGTTGTTCATTAGTCCGCTGCTGTATCTAAGCTGTTGTCCACCTTTTTCCATCTTAGTACTGAAACAATGGAATTTATTATATAGTTTTCTATTACCAAAACACATCATAAAATGTGGTACACTTATTAAATAATTTAAACAAAAACTCTAATGGCTATGACTTAAAAAAGCCAACATTAATCCATCAGCGAGAGTGTATGCGGTTGAACTTGTCGGAAAATATTTCCTACACGACAACACGTTTGGTAAAGGACTTGGGCTGATTGACTTTGATACGGAACGAAATGCCGCTATAACCAGCACACAGTTGCCTCACCTCGATATCCATAAGGGGACATGGCGGTCACCAGATCAACGAACAGTCAACCGAATTGATCATTTCATTGTCAGGCAGAACGAACCATTTAATATTGGCTACGACAGCGAAAACAGCCAACCACCCGACCTAAGTGAAGTGAGGATAGCAATACCTTAACTCAAGCTTAATAAGGTCGGAAGTCGGCGGAGATGACTTGGTAAGTAATATTCACCAACTCATAAGCCAAATCTGTTCGGATGAAAGTATGCCTGAAAAATTGAACCCTCTGAAATGTACCAACTACAGAGGCATAAGTCTTCTCAATATCTGCAAAAAGATCCTATCTGCCGTAATATGTGAACGCCGTTCACCAACAACCTGATCGGCCCTTATGAAAGTGGTTTTAGGCCAGAAAAGGCCACAACCGATCAAATTTTCACACTTGAAAAAAACCTATTCACCTATTTATCGATTTCAAAGCCGCATACGACACCATTTTTAGAGACGAACTATACAGAGCCATATCTAGTTTTGGTATACCGTCCGTTTGTTTTGGATGACGACGGAGAATTCACCGACACATTCGATACCAAAAAAGGATTTAGGCAAGGCGATGCGCTGTCATGTGACTTCTTCAATTTGATTTTTTTTTATAATTGGCGCGCGCTAAAGGGATTATTAATATGGTGTTTAACCACAGTGCGGGCATTAAGGAAATAGAGGAGTAGAGAAGAGGAGATACCGATGTGCGTTGGTTTTTAATTCCTGTAAATTGTAATGGAGGGGAAAAACTGAGTTTGGTAAAGCATTCCACATTCGTGTTGTTCGGTTAAGGAATGAATCTCTATATTTCATAGTACGTCCGAAGATAGGCTTTAGGGTGAACTGATTAGCATTCGTGGTACGGCGAGTATTAAGGTTGAATTGTTGAAGGGGCGGAATGCAGCTGGCTATTTCGTTAGAGCATTTGTTGTTGTAATAGCGGTAAAAGAGTGTAAGGCAGGAGACATTCCTACGATGTTCGAGCGAAACTATGGAGTTCGCTATGGTTGGATCTCCTATCAATTTTATCGCACGCTTTTGTATCCTATCTAGTAGGTGCAATGATGTTTTGGCTGCACTTGACCATATGTGGGCGTTGAACTCAAGTTTGGGGCGTATATACGCTTTATATATTGAGGCCAGATCAGAAGGTGTGAAGTATTTCTTACGTCGATTGAGGAAACCTAGACATTTTGCTGCATTTTTGGCGATTTCGAATATGTGGTCATTCCAACGAAGGTCGTTACTAACACACATACCGAGCATGGAAAGTTTTTTGGATTCTTGAGATAATTGTGCAAAACTCCCGAGAATTACTCTTGCCAACCGCTGCGCTGTTTCTTAGTGCTAAGAAGGCAATTTAGTAGTAAAGCCCTAACTCGAACTACTAAGGAGATCCTATATAAGACCCTGATCATTCCAGTCCTATGAATTTTGCAATCAGCCAAACTCGCACCCAAACCAAATCCTTCAGTGTGCCCAAGCAGGCGGGTTGCAGGGGCAGAATCCCCCATCATACATATGCAATACTCCATCCTTCTTATTTATCAATCCGCTATGTTGATTTGTATGGGGATTTTTGGAATTTTTATTATTTAATAACTTTGAAAATAATTTCGAGCGACGATTTTGAAAAAAAAAAAAACAAAAAAACTGTGCAGTGAAGTGAAAGTTATATTTGTAGGTACCTATATATTTCTCTCCAAAAAACGTATAAGGCTACACTGATTTTATCTTAAACAAGCTGGCCCGTCAAACGTTGTTTTGCCATTATCAAATGGAATGACCGCCTACAGCGCCACCTGTTGAGAATTTTTCAATTTTTCTTTTTTCCTAAACCTTCGCGGAGCAATTACGAACAAATCCGCAGAAGGAAGTATCCAATTTGGTCCAGTCGTTTTCGAGTTTTAAGCATCCGAACAAACCAAGATCCATTTTTATATATATAGATTAAGTTTGACAACACTAACAAGAGTAATTACAATAATTACAATAACTAGTCTACGACTAATAGGCTCATGCATATTATAGTTGCTTTTATAATTAGGTTTACGTATATAATCTACGAATATTATAGGAACCTTCTCGGGTGTTAAAACCATTGGCACCTTGCACCTTAAAGATCAAGAGCATCGATTTGTCCTGATAATAATTGGTGTATGAAATCCATGTCACTGTTAAGTCTAGCTGAGCTAAAGACAACAATGCAATAATTTTTAATTCGAAACCTTTACGGAGTCAAGCGGTGTAGATCATCCCATGGAAGGCGGTGTAGGGTAGAGTCGCCTGTTTCCGAACATCCTCAGTTCTCGAAAACTTTTAGCAAAAGTCGTTATATTATCGTTAATTGACCGTTTCTGTTTTTTGTCACAGCATACTTGTACGTATACATATCCTTTTTTAATTACATTCAAACTAATGTATCTTATGTCAACAAAAACTATAAGTTTGCTTATGGGTTTTAATGAGTGTGGTTGATCTGTTTTTCTTAAAAAAAAATTTTCAGTGTACGTTTGGGAAAAGTCGTTTTTAGACCAAAATTTATCGGGTTAGTACTTTTTACTGTGTTGGATTGTTCGAGAAAAACCCCTGCGGGGTTTATTTCCATTTCGAAGAGGAAATAAACCCTGTGGGGGCTATTTCTCTTTTTTTAGGAATGAAGACCCATGAGGCTTATTTCCGCGTTTGTTATTGCAATTCTTTCAAACAGTAATAGTAATTTTTTTTAGCACTATCAGATCTGTGTCGTAGCGAGCTTAATACAAGCAGCATCTACGAGCAGAGATTTGCCACAGCATATAATATGCATCCACAGCCTCATCATTTAGTGCATTTGTTAGTGGGACATAACAGAACATAGAAGTTATTAAGTTTGACAACACTAACAAAATCAGTAAACGATGAAATTACAATTTAGCTATATACAATTTTGCATACACTTATTATGACTCTAGCATACAATTTCGCAGAGTATTTTTTTAACTACATTTACTAACATGTAGTTCTACTACATCATTATTTTTATTATATACCCTACTCATACGACTAATGGCCTCATGCATACCATAGTTCTGTTTATGATTAGGTATATGTAATATATTTAATCTACGCAGGTTGTAGGAACCTCCCCGGGTATTAAAACCAATGGCACTTAAAAGATCAGGAGCATCAATTTGTCCCGATAATAATTGGTGTAAGAAAACCATGTCATTGTTAAGTCTACGTTGAGACAAAGGCAATAGTTGCAACAGTTTAATTCGACACCTATACGGAGGCAAATTGTGTAGATCATCCCATGGAAGTCCTCTCAAAGCAAATCTTATGAATTTACGTTGGACTGATTCAATTCTATTCGAATGAACTACATAGAAGGGTGTCCAAACTTGTGAGGCATACTCCAAGTGAGGGCGAACTAGACAATTATAGAGTGAAAGAGTGACATATGGGTCAGTAAACTCTTTTGACCACCTTTTAATAAATCTTAACATGGAGTTGGATTTATTGACGATAACGTTAATGTGTTTGTTAAACTCCATTTTGGGATCAAAATAAACTGTCTACACGACAGAGAGTGTGCCCGGACATAGTATATTTAAAATTACATGGAGCGCGTTTTCGTGAAAATGACATATGCTGGCACTTTGTAGGGTTCAGATTCAAACCGTTTTTAAGACACCATATGGTAAAACTATTTAAATCGGTTTGTAGTGAAAGCGAATCGTTTAAATCTCCTACACATTTGAAAATTTTCATATCATCAGCATATATCAATATTTTGCTATCTCGAATACAGGCTTTTACATCGTTAATTGCAAGTATAAATGAAATTGGTCCCAAATGACTTCCTTGAGGTACTCCAGATTGAGCAACAAAAGGGTTGGACTTGGAACCTCTAAATTTTACTTGGTATGTTCTCAATGAGAGATATGATTTAACCCAATTTATGAAACCTGGAGGGAATCCATACGCCTTAAGTTTAAAAATTATGGTGTGATGTGATAACTGGTCAAATGCTTTGGAGAAGTCAGTGTATATACAATCGACTTTTTTTTTTATTTTCTAAACTATTGGAACAATGATGCATAAAAGTTAATAGATTTGTTACAGTGGATCGATGTTTAACAAAGCCATGCTGTTCTTCACAGATAATGTTTCGACACAGGAATACTAATTTATCACAAATAATATGTTCAAATAACTTAGGAATGCAAGATAGTTTACGAGATAGGTCTATAATTAGAGATATCTCCTCGCTCGCCTTTTTTAAAAACAGGTGTTATAAATGCACTTTTCCATTGGGTTGGGAATACTCCTGTGGCAAGGGAGCTTTCAAACATATACTTAAGGTATGGCAAAAGAGCATCTTTGCATTGCATTACGACTATTGGTGGGATTCCATCGGGCCCTGCAGAATAATCATTGTTTAATGAAGATATATATTTAAGTAGTGTCTCATCGTCAAATGTAACATTGCTGAAAATAACTTGAGGACAGTCATTGAGATAACTGAAATAATCCTCGTCTAAGACTGGAGGGGTAGAATATATATATACATATATTAAATATCATTAAGTTTGACCTAATAATTTGCGAGAAATTGACTATTTTCCTTATACCATGGCAGAAATCCTAAAATCAGTTATATGGATTTTCTCGAAAATGGGTACACAGTTTTGTTGGAACTTATATGCTAATAGTATATATTAAGTTTAATCAAAATCGTTTTTTTTTTTTATAGAAAATTGAGGATATGTTATTTTTTTTATGTTATTTTTATATGACTGGTACCGTTTATATAAGGGCTAGAAGTTAAAAAAAATGGTCAGAATTATGACCAAAATACCCTGGATACGAAGTTTGAAAAAAATCGGTCAAGCCGTTTAGGCTGGAGAGATAAGTTCCCCTATCATCGTAATATTAGATCAATTAAAATCTCGAGGTCGAAAATTTTCACGAAAACAATACATTTCTCTTTGTAAGAGAGATATTGGCATGACATTTCCTTAAGGGGAACTGTCCCACTAAATGCGGACATCTGGCAATCGTAAGCGGAATTGTTTTCCAAAACACTAAAGCTAAACCTTTCGTCTCCCTGAGCATAGTAGTTTTTTCCAGGCGGAGATATATTTGCTATAGCACTAGATGATATCACCATCTACAACAAGCGTTGCGTTGTCGTGAAGAGCTAAAAATTTTTGGCATCCTTTGTTGCATTACAGGACAGAAAACACTGGATATGGCCAAAAACAGGTGGCCCGAGTATGTCAAATCCAGAACCCACAAACTTCTTCGAAAAAATAAGAAATCTGTTTCGACACAGGTGGGGATACCTGGACAAAACTTATTTAAAAGCCGTAAGCTGAAAATGCATCTTATAGATGATAACCTCTCCAGAAGCTGCAGGTCTCAGTGAACTACGAAAAATAATTTTAGGAAAAATATTCCATAACCTCACGGATCTATCCGAAATCACTCTCTCTAATTTTTTCAGGGTTCTAACATCTGGATAGCTGGAAACGTACTCATAATGGACAGTAACAGGACAAATGAAAGAGCCACTCACGCACGTGGACCCCCAATGTACAACAAAATTGCTCTATATTGACCTGAGCGTGATAAGGGAAGACGTAGGGTAGAGTCGCCTATTCTCGAACAGTTTACAGACTTTGAATAATGAATAGTCTGTAAAAAATGCTTAGAATTGTCCCAGAAATAGAGTTTTGATTTTATTTTAAAGAAACATTCAAATATTCTTAAACCTCATATAGTTGATTTCATTACTGATTACAATTTATTAACAAATCAAAAAAAAAATGAAAACCAACCAATTTCCCCTATTTTCGAACACTTGTTTCCTAAAGCCGAATGACAGGTTTCCTCATTTCAAACATTGTAATCATACCTATAAGTTTGTCTAAAATATTAATTTTAAATAGGTAGGTAGGTAGATGCAGTGCAATAACAAACGCGGAAATAAGCCTCATGGGTCTTCATTCCTAAAAAAGAGAAATAGCCCCCACAGGGTTTATTTCCTCTTCGAAATGGAAATAAACCCCGCAGGGGTTTTTCTCGGACAATCCAACACAGTAAAAAGTACTAACCCGATAAATTTTGGTCTAAAAACGACTTTTCCCAAACGTACACTGAAAATTTTTTTTAAGAAAAACAGATCAACCACACTCATTGAAACCCATAAGCAAACTTATAGTTTTTGTTGACATAAGATACATTAGTTTGAATGTAATTAAAAAAGGATATGTATACGTACAAGTATGCTGTGACAAAAAACAGAAACGGTCAATTAAAGATAATATAACGACTTTTGCTAAAAGTTTTCGAGAACTGAAGATGTTCGGAAACAGGCGACTCTACCCTACACCGCCTTCCATGGGATGATCTACACCGCTTGAATCCGTAAAGGTTTCGAATTAAAAATTATTGCATTGTTGTCTTTAGCTCAGCTAGACTTAACAGTGACATGGATTTCATACACCAATTATTATCAGGACAAATCGATGCTCTTGATCTTTAAGGTGCCAATGGTTTTAACACCCGAGAAGGTTCCTATAATATTCGTAGATTATATACGTAAACCTAATTATAAAAGCAACTATAATATGCATGAGCCTATTAGTCGTAGACTAGTTATTGTAATTATTGTAATTACTCTTGTTAGTGTTGTCAAACTTAATCTATATATATAAAAATGGATCTTGGTTTGTTCGGATGCTTAAAACTCGAAAACGACTGGACCAAATTGGATACTTCCTTCTGCGGATTTTTTCGTAATTGCTCCGCGAAGGTTTAGGAAAAAAGAAAAATTGAAAAATGCTCAACAGGTGGCGCTGTAGGCGGTCATTCCATTTGATAATGGCAAAACAACGTTTGACGGGCCAGCTTGTTTAAGATAAAATCAGTGTAGCCTTATACGTTTTTTGGAGAGAAATGTGTAGGTACCTACTACAAATAAAACTTTCAATTCACTTCACATTTTTTTTGTTTTTTTTTTCAAAATCGTCGCTCGAAATTATTTTCAAAGTTGTTAAATAATAAAAATTCCAAAAATCCCCATACAAATCAACATAGCGGATTGATAAATAAGAAGGATGGAGTATTGCATATGTATGATGGGGGATTCTGCCCCTGCAACCGCCTGCTTGGGCACACTGAAGGATTTGGTTTGGGTGCGAGTTTGGCTGAATGCAAAATTCATAGGTATATCTCAACAGTGTTTTGTTGTACATTTTTATTTGGTATGTATTTTTTTCAACCACAGCAAACAATAAAAAAGTGTCAAACTACACACAATTTCTATGGGAATTTAACCCAAAAAGTGAATTTTGTTATAAGCATAAAGGGCCGATCAGAATGCGTATCTGTAGCTGAGTGAAAAGTTAAAAACAAGGCAACCCATAAGCGCTTACACAATGTGTATCTTCGTGAATCTGTAGCTTGAAGTAGAATAGAGGGCAACTTAATGCAAGAAATGTATCTCTCTTTTGACAGCGATGCAAGATACCAGCTACAAATATGGATTCTGAGCAGGCCTTTACTCAGCACGCAGAGACGAATCGGTTCATAAAAAGTGCAAAAAGTGAAGCGCTAAAGTAAATTTATGCCAAAACACATAACATTGCTGATGGTGATGACAAAACCAATTTAACTGATATGATAACATTTGGAAAAGAAAACAGACATATAAAAAATCAACATTAGAACCACAATATTTAACAAAAGATCGATAATAGCCTAACAAAATGAATTTATTATTTCGATCAATTTATTGAGTATATCGTATATGTATCATATTTTGACAAAGGTCATGAACATCAGTAAACATTGTGTAGGTACCAATTTGATTATATGTCGAATAGCACTTTCCTTGAGTACGTGTATCAGCCACAGTAAAAAAAACAAATATTCAACAGAATTATAAACAACTTGGGGATACCAATGCATTTTAAAATAATATATATAAATATGAATAGTATAATACGTATGAAGATAAAAACAGATCTGGCGTGAAGACTAATATTAGTAAAATGTACAACACAAATTAACTCACATCAACTAAATGTTTCTCAACACTCAAAATTGGGATTGGAGCAAGAGCAATGTTGAAATTTTACTTTAATTAGTATAAATATATATATAATACATTATTACATTCACGTGTGTGGGTGTGTTAAAAATGGTTCATGTCCATACATAATATAAAAAAAATTAAACAAAGTAAAAGGCACCTCTCATTCCAGCATTCTAGTTAGTTCAGACAAGTGCACTTGAAATGTTTTTTTTTTAAGGATTTATTACGTATTGCACGTTAAACAGAAAACCCAAGTTAAATATTTTTTACGCCACATAACAAAGTTGTTATGTCAAGATTCTTTAATATATATTTAACTCCCGTAAAGTATCCACTTTCTTCAAATGAGACCCAACTTCACATTCAATCAGAGTGTGAAAGAGATAAATATTTAATAAGAATAAGGGTCACGTTCAGGAATTTAGTGGCAACAAAAGTGCTTACTCGACACATATTTGTCAATGTTTACATGGGGAAAATAATGGCACTTAAAGGGCCGACCAGAATGCGTATCTGTAGCTGGCATCTGTAGCTGACCCGGGGTTTAGATAGTCTGCTTTCACACGTAGACTCACGACTCACGACTCACATGAGTGCAAAAGAGAAAGAAAATTCGAAAGTTGAGAGGAAAGAATTTGCCCTGTGAGTCGTGGGCAAAATTTTCAGCGGTTCTTTTTGACGTTTTCTTTTCTCTTCCTTCTTTTTATCATCATGTTGCTTCATATAATTTCGTTGCTTGGAGAGTCAGTTTCGGCTACTTGCGTAGATTTGTTCGGTTGCTGGTGTTTTTTTTCAAGCAGAATAAAAGAGGAATGTCAAATTTGAGTCAAGAGAAAAAGTCGTCGTGTAAAAGCGCGAGGCTCAGGGAAGAAAATTAACAAAGAGAACTTCGAAAAAAGTCTTGACTCACCAGTCAACGTGTGGGAGCAGACATATGCATGTGATTAATTCATTCACCCTTATTCCACATGGCGTTTTTATTAAACGACAAATGGCGTTTTTTGAGTCGATTCATTTAAGTGTCGTTTAATAGCGTTTTCGATTGGGATACAAAAAGCACTCTTTTTTTACTCTAGAGTACTTTGTTACTCTAGATCTATTTTTTCGTTTTCGATTGGGATACAAAAAGCACTCTTTTTTTACTCTAGAGTACTTTTGGAGAATCTGGATTCAAAGTCAGATTTACACCAGCATGCACCAACACAAAAACATTTAACATCTGACTTATGTCAGTTTGAAGTTTGCATTTCGCAGTTAGATTTGTGTTTTGATTTTGTGATTTGAAATAACATAAGTTTATTAAGAGAAAAATGGAATCAACATTGAACAAATTATTGGAATATTCTTCCTCATCATCATCGTCGTCTTCCTCATCATTATCAACATCAACATCATATACATCAAGCGACAGTTTTTTTGGATTCATTTTCCGCTGATGATTATTTTGAAGTGGAAAAATTGGCATTCGGTGACAAAATTCATTGATGATGTTGTCGCAAACTATGCGGACGAAGAAGTGGGTAATATTAAAGTTACTGTAGAAATGAAATATTAATAAGTTCTGTTCATAGTTTCGTCGACATTTTAGAGTTTCCCGACAAACTGCAACAAAAATAGCAGAGCAGTTTGCAAACTCGAAACATTTTATGGAAAAACGAAATTGCGGTGGGAAAAAGTCTGTGAGCGCTCAGGCCCAATGTTTGTCGTTCTTGTGGTTTGTAATTCTGTAGCGATCTTTTTTATTTAAAGGTTTGCCGGAAACAAAAACACTTATCGAGAAGTATCCAATCTGTTTAATTTTTCACTGTCGAGTGCATATAAATACCAAACGAAGTTTTTGGAATTCCTTTTCGACATTTCAACTCAACACATTAAGATGCCATCAACAAGTGCCGAAAAGGAACAAAACTGTGCAGAATTTGCAAAGGTTAAATCCACTTTTACGATAACATAAATCCCAAATAAAAAATATACCTACAGATTGCAGGATTCGACAACGTTTTAGGGTGCATTGATCGCAGCTACATAAATATTCGGAAGCCAGCGAATAAAATAAGATCGACTTATATAAACCGTCACGGACTGCTCTCAATAACACTTCAAGGCATATGCGATGCAGACAAGAAGTTCGTTGATGTGTTTGTTGGAGCCACAAGCAAAATACACGATTCTCGTGTTTTTTCAATGTCGCATATATCGAAGGATATTTCGAGAATATGCGAGAACAAGTACCACCTTCTGGGAGAAGCTGCATACCCTCTAAGGGAATACTTAATTACTCCATATCGGGACTATGGTGACCTTAGCACTCAGCAAAAAAAGTTCAACAAAAAACATTGCCAAACCAGAGTCAAAATAGAAAATTGTTATGGTTTGCTTAAGCAAAGATTTAGGCAGCTAACCCGGTTAGATTTTTTTACAGTTTCGAGAATGTCAAAGTTTGTTCTTGGGTGTTGTGTGATGCATAACTTTTGCATTGAAGAAGGCGATTTGTGGCTGGATCAAAGCAACAATGCTGATTCAACGGAAGATCGACGAGAAGATAGAAATACTCTAGGAGAAGAAGAAAACGTTGTGGAAACAATCTTGCTTCATAGAGGACAAATTAAGCGGAATATGATAGCAGCAACAATATAAACAAACTGTATTGTACTTCCATATTTTTTCTTATATCTTTATTTTTTTAAAAGTTCTATTATTAAATGTTGATTTTCAATATAACGCTGTTGTTTTGCTTCCTCTTTTTCCCTTAAGCGTAGTTCCTTTTTTTCTCGCGCATTTCTTTTTCTTCATCTCTTTTCTTGTCCCTTTCTCTTTTCATTTTTAATTTTTCTTCATATTTTGCCTCGCGTCGTTCAAAATGTTCGGCTCTTTGTTTCTTGTATTGCTGAAACATGGTAACTTGAACACTTTTTTTTTTGTTGCCGTTTAGGTGGTTTGTTGGAAACTGGATGAAGCTCTTCATCAGTTTCGCATTCAAACGAAAATGCCGTTGATCCTGTAGTTGAAATCGGAGGTGACGGTGACTCAGAAAATAGCGGTAGTGTTGATTCCTCACCGTCCGATTTGTGAAGCGAAAGAAAAACCCGTTTTTGAGTATGTTCCAAAAAAAAACTTGGGATTATATAAAATATTTATTATTATAAGAATAGTAATACAAAAGAAATATATGTATACCTAAAAATTAAAGTTTTTAACTCTCTTCGCTTCACAGCTTCACCTCAGCAGTATTCAGGAATAAATTATATCTTAGGTAAAAAAGGGATAAAAGATACTTTGACATTTAGTGATATGCATCACTGTGGATGGTAATTTTTATCGTGGATGGTCATCGCATATCGTTGGCTATGTTCAGTCGGTAACATTTCTCCCCCCCGGTGAGGCGGGTGCATCTGCTGCTGCTTCACCATCTGCCTTGCCGACATCCAGAACTGCCAACTTCACTACCGGCCTATCATAAAATCCTGTAGATGTTCTTACCGTAGCTCTCCTTGTTTGACCGTCCTTCGCCATGACTGTGCTTACAACAACTCCCTTCGGCCAGCTACTCCTTGGCAAATTCTCATCAACGATTATGACTACATCACCTTTCTCCACGTTCTTCACTGGCTGGAACCATTTCGTTCTCCTCGTAAGAGTAGGCAAATACTCCCGTATCCAACGCCGCCAAAACATGTTGGATAACTGCTGGGCAACTCTCCAGCTCTTTCGAAGAAGATCTTTGTCGTTAAAGTCACCTGGTGGTTTGCTGCCGCAAGATGACCCAAGCAAGAAGTGATTGGGTGTTAACGCTTCTGCATCTTCTGAATCCACGGAGACATAAGTTAGAGGACGTGAATTTACGATTCCCTCGACCTCTATTAGCACCGCACGTAATGACTCTTCTTCCAGTCGCTGGCCTCCAGTGATCTCCTTCAATACTCTTTTTACCGATCCAATAAGCCTTTCCCAGCAGCCTCCCATGTGTGGAGCAGCAGGTGTGTTGAACAACCATCTGGTTTCAGAGCTGGTGAACGTATTTTGAATAACTTCCTTATTCATCTGATGATAGGCATCTCGAAGCTCCTTCTCTGCTCCTTTGAAGTTGGTCCCATTATCAGAGTATATCTCCCTTGGCGTTCCTCTTCGCGACATAAAATTCCGAACGCACATAATGCATGAGTCTGCTGAAAGAGTATTCGCTACCTCTATGTGAATTGCTCTGATGGTTAAGCAGGTAAATAGGACTCCCCAGCGTTTCTCAGTTCTTCTTCCAGACACAATCAATATCGGACCAAAATAATCGACCCCGGTGTATGAGAATGGTCTCACATACGCTGCCATTCTTGCCTCAGGAAGTGGAGCCATCTCAGGATATCTTGGTACTGCGTTATTGTTTCTACATACTTGGCATCTACGGCGAACTGTCCTGATGAGTGTTCTCAAACTTGGTATCCAAAATTTCTGGCGCACCTCGTTGACTACTGTTTCTTGACACCGATGATGGAAGCGGTTGTGATACTTGGCTACCAGCAACAAGGTGATGTGATGGTCTTTTGGCATGATCACTGGGCGTTTTGTGACTTCGTCAACGCACCAGGCACTATCGATTCTTCCTTTTAGTCTCAACAATCCGTCTCCATCCAAGTATGGTGATAACTTGAAAAGTGTACTCGACTTCGGCAGCATAATCTCATTTTTCAGCATAGCCAGCTCGTCCCCAAATTTGTCCTTCTGGGCCATACGTAGGAGGAACATTTCTGCCTGCCTCAGCTCATCCGATGACAAAACGTCTTTACTCAATCCGATAATACTGCATCTGCCTCTTGCGTTGTTTGCGAATCGAAACACGCGCGCCATGGAACGAACTAAACGTCACCAAGTTGAAAATCTATAGACGTCTATAACTGGTTCATCATGGACCTCATCTGTCAGCAGTAGAAACTGTGGCCTTAGCTCCTCTTCTTGAACGTCGATTTTTCCAGACTGCACTGGCCATCTCTCCTCTTCATCACAGAGGAACTCGGGACCCTTGAACCATCGACTCTCCTGATGAAATGTTGGTGTTTTTGTCCACTTTGTAGCTAAGTCCGCGACGTTCATCTTAGTTGGAATCCACTTCCATTCATTCTGCTGAGTATGCTCTAAGATTTCTCCCACTCGGAACATGACAAATGGCTTAAATCGTTTAGCATCTGCTTGCAGCCAACATAAAACATTCCTGGAGTCGGTCCAAAGAAATCTTCGCTCGATGTTTATTGCGTGACTCTTGACAATCGTACTAGCCAATCGCGATCCTATCAAAGCCGCCTGTAGCTCCAGCCTCGGTATTGATAATGGCTTAAGAGGAGCTACTTTACATTTGGCTCCGACTATAGTACAGTCAACTGATTCTCCATCCTTATATCGTAGGTATGCCACAGCCGCCATAGCGTTTTCGCTGGCGTCGACAAACACATGAAGCTGAACCGACGCATGGCTGTTGAAACTCTTCGGTAAGTAGCATCTAGGAATACAGACATTTTCCACTTTCGGCAACAATGCACGCCATACTTCCCATTCGTCCCGTATGTTGTGTGGAATCACCTCGTCCCAATCGATGGCCGACTTCCATACCTCTTGGAGCAATACCTTCAACTTGACGAGATAAAACGATAGAAAACCCAAGGGGTCATAGACCGACATCAGCACTCTCAAAAGCTCACGCTTCGTGGGCATTCGCCGTCCCTTTAAAACGTCCTCATGACCTTTCGTGAACTTTAATGAAAATGTAAAGCTGTCATCCACTGTATTCCACCAGAGTCCCAGTACCTTTGTCGTGCACTTTATTTCGTCTGGATGTTCTTGAAATGTTTTAGCCATGCGTTCAGACTGGTTGAGAGCTTGCAGAACTTGTTTGGAATTCGAAATCCAATTACGAATGTTGAATCCTCCCTTAGAATGTATGAATTTAACATTCTTGGCCAACTGGATGGCCTCCTCCACTGTGTCCACACTATCGAGCAGATCATCTACGTAATGGTGCTCAATGATGGACTCCGATGCTCGGGGAAATGTGTTGGCGAACTCCCTTGCATTAACATTCTTCACATGTTGTGCGATGCACGGTGAGCACGTTGCTCCGAAGGTTAAAACCTGCATTACGTAGACATCTGGACTACGATCAGATATGCCATCCCGCCACAAGAATCTCTGCGAATGTTGATCACCTTTGTGGACACCGACCTGATGAAACATCTCCTCGATGTCACCTGCTATAGCTACTCGACGCGTTCGAAATCCATATAGAACCTCCGTTAAAACTTTCAGCTCATCTGGTCCTTTCAATAGCATGCTGTTCAGAGAAACTCCATGCGTAGTGGCTGCTGCATCCCACACTAATCGGACTTTCCCGGGCTTGTTCTGGTTTCGAACAATGAATGTTGGTAGGTACCAACACCTCGGATGGTAAGCATCCACCTCCTGCTGATTTAGCTTTCTGGCATAGCCCTTAGACAACAAATCGTTGATCATCGTACTTACTATCTCCAGTAAAGAACTATCAGCTTCCATTTTCTTTTCTAGGCACTTGAGCCTCTTCAGAGCCATGGAATAACTTTCTGGCAAGACTATATCGTCGTACTTCCACAAAAGACCGGAACTGAACGAATCTCCTTGCCTCATCACTGTTGAGCTAAGAATACCTTTAGCACGAATATCTTCTTTTGAGTCGATGTATTTGCCGGTTCCGAGATCCTCCAGAATGAAATGCTGTCGAACCATCTCGTGCAGATCCTTATTACAGCCACAAGCTTCGTATGCATGATACACTCCATTCGCTTTACCATCTCTGACGTTAGAACCGCTGACACACCATCCCAGCCTTGTCTTTATTGCCACAGGATCGTTCCAGCTTCCTACCTTCACTTGTTGTGAAAGTATCAACCTTTGATTATTTATTCCAATAAGTATTCCACACTGCGCATCCTTGTAAGACTGCAGCGGTATGCCACATAAATGCGAATACTTATCTCCCATCTTCTCCTTGTCTACAGATTGCACGGGTAGAGCCAACTTCTTAATTGTCCTTACATCTCTAAGCCAGTATTTGCCATTCGCAGGCACTCCCGAGATTTCCAACGGCACAACCTTAGACTCTTCTTCCAAGCGTGTTGTATCTGACGTCCACTTAAGACACAGTGGTTTATTCACCCCGTCCAGTCCCAAACTATCAGCAATACTCTCCTCCACAAGCGTCAGCGACGAACCATTGTCCAAGAAGGCGAATGTGTTCAACGACCTTCCATTTCCATAAAGCACAACAGGAACTATGTTGAAAAGCGTATCCGTGGTATTGACCTGCTGGTGGGCATGATAGCTTCCGCTGGCAACTGGTAGTGGTTGTTGAGGTGCTTGGATAAAATGCAAAAGGAAATGATGATCATTTACACATCCGTCCACTCCGCATGCTCGTCCACTACGACATTTAAACCTCTTCGAATGTCCCAAACACCTTTCACATAAACCTTTGCTTCTTGTCAACTCCCATTTCTGATGAATATTCAGCTGCTTAAAACGATCACAATCAACAAGCCTATGATTCCGATCGCAGAGATAGCATCCTATTTCTTTTCGTGTTGACTGGGGTTTACTCCTTGATGCCTGATCCTCCGAGTGAGCATGTAAATGTGCTTGACGTCTATCAGGTTTCCCGTCTACAGCAGCAAATGCAGTCACGGTGCTAGCTGCCTCTGCGATCTTGTATAACCAATCGCTAAACTGTGTTATGTTTTGTTCTTTAGCACCATTATCTAAAGCCCAGTTCAATCTTACTGGGGCAGGTAGCTTGTCGACCAATTCCTGCAGCAAAGTGGGATCGTTTAGATGGCTGGTCAGCCCCGATGCCTGCATTGTACACTTCAGACTGCGTACCGATAGAGCGTACTGAACAAGGGTTTCTAAACGATCGACCTTAGGAGCTGGTTCCGCGCGTAGTTTCTTCAACATCGTCTGCACAATGTATGTCGGTCGCCCATACAACATTTTAAGCTCCGAAATTACCTCTTGGACGGAAGACGGTAGCATTAGACGAGAACCAACGGCTCGCAACGCACTACCTTTTATTGCCCTCTGCAGACGACACAAATTCTCGTCATCGGAGAAACCGCACAGCTTAGTGGTGTGCTCATAGCTGCTTATGAAAAGCGGCCACTCCTCAGGACTACCTGAGAACAATGGAAGTTCCTTTGACAGTACTTGTCGTGCCGATATCTGACGTTGTTCTAGTGGAGCAGGTTCTACAACCGGCATGGGTGTTGCTTCATAAGTCAGTTTCTTGCATTGTTCGGCCACAGGATCGTTAACGTCGTCTGTTGTCTGTGGCTTCACGTTGTTTGCCCATTCGACTACTTGATTCACCGCTGAATTCGCATCATTCACGTAATCGTCCTCATCCTCCTCCATTGCCAAGATCTCAAACTTCTTCCGAAGATACTCTTGCGCGTTGTCCTTCTCCTTTTTCAAAAATTGTAAGTCTAACTTCTTCTGTTCTTCCAAGCGAGACATTTCCAATTTCAGCAGACGCCGACTTTTGGTAGTGGACGCAATTGATACTCTACCAACGCTCCCCCTCTCCGACTGCCTAGATGATGGCCTTGCAATTTCATCACCGCCTAATAATGCACCAGCTGGACTCGGATTGCGAACTGTAGCATTTAGTTCTGTGCAGACATTGCACTCCCAACTCTTATTTGCCACCGTCCCATCAACACCAGCACAGCTGTAGTGCAACCACTTTTGGCACGTATCGCATTGCACCATATCTTCTGCCTCATTCTTTCTTTTACAAGAAGTACAATCTGCTGCATCCGACATCGTAAAATGGAGTATGAGTACGTACTACGTATCCTTCTAGATTCTTCTATGCGTAGTTTTTTTTCCTTTTAATTTTTAGAAATGTTGATTCCTCACCGTCCGATTTGTGAAGCGAAAGAAAAACCCGTTTTTGAGTATGTTCCAAAAAAAAACTTGGGATTATATAAAATATTTATTATTATAAGAATAGTAATACAAAAGAAATATATGTATACCTAAAAATTAAAGTTTTTAACTCTCTTCGCTTCACAGCTTCACCTCAGCAGTATTCAGGAATAAATTATATCTTAGGTAAAAAAGGGATAAAAGATACTTTGACATTTAGTGATATGCATCACTGTGGATGGTAATTTTTATCGTGGATGGTCATCGCATATCGTTGGCTATGTTCAGTCGGTAACAGGTAGTGTAGCTGGCGGGGAGGAAGTATTGGCAGGCATTCGACATAAGGCATCCTGTTTAGAGAAAACTTGACCCTGCGATAACCCCGTGTCAATGCAGATGGAATCATCCTTTGCAATGATATCCAATACATCCGCATCGTAAATTGTCTCTTCTCGGACAGCCCCACTACATTTGTACATTAGACATAATTAGAAATTTTAATGTTTTTGGATAATCATGTTCTAAAATCCATAAGCTTTGTTTTGACACCAACTCGCCAATGGTTGGATTTTTAAAAGAGCCGCAATTAGTAAAAGAAAATTTCAAATGATGGTTTACAATGACAGCTATAGCTGCGGCATAAAGATAAACAATAAGCTGTCAAATGGCACACTAACACATACACAAAACCAGAGTAAACTCTTTGATGTTCAAATGGGACGGGTAAAATCTGAAATCTGAGACTAAATCTAAAAATCCCAATCGAAAACGCTATAAGTGTCGGTATTCTATTCTCTGAACGCCTCCTCTCTCATTTTTTTTACATTCCACATCAGTTCCACAGCAACAGCTGATGAATGGACAGATAGGCAATTTGTTTTGCAATTTGGAATTTGAAATTAGCATTCATTTATTATTTATATTACCCACATTCGTAAGTTTATTTCCTGTGCTTTTACTTTATTTTGATTATTACTAAATTCCTAAATGCAAATATGAGCACCATTGTGATTTTTCTATCGTGGATTAGTGAAGTGAAAATCAACAAAAGAGATTTCATGAAAATAAGCAGAAGTATAAGATCAAAATCTAAAAAAAATGTCTAGCAAATGATATGTATACTTTTTGCCATTCTTTTTTTTCTCTTATCAGTGGTCCAAAACCGTTTAACACTCCAGCAACGTCTTTCCCTCTAGTTTTAAATATATCTAATTGTGGGACATCCCTTTTAAAATGTATTGCTAGATGAGGCTACTTTTCCATCAATTCTAACAGGCGTTTCATCTGTTGTGGATTCTTTATTTTCACCCGTGAAGACAAATAATTAACTTATAACTATACTTAAAAGTTGAAAATATAAACAAAACTCACATTTTAAAGTGATTTTTCATTTCAACGACGAGAAATGATGTTTAAGTTGTCGTTTTGTGAGGCTAAAACGCCTAGTAGAATACGAAGTCGAACAAGAAATTCACCCTTATTCCACATGGCGTTTTTATTAAACGACAAATGGCGTTTTTTGAGTCGATTCATTTTAGTGTCGTTTAAGTGTCGGTATTCTATTCTCTGAACGCCTCCTCTCTCATTTTTTTTACATTCCACATGAGTTCCACAGCAACAGCTAGCTGATGAATGACAGATAGGCATTTGTTTTGCAATTTGTAATTTGAAATTAGCATTCATTTATTATTTGTATTACCTAAATTCGTAAGTTTATTTCCTATGCTTTTACTTTATTTTGATGATTACTAAATTCCTATATGCAAATATGAGCACCATTGTGATTTTTCTGTCGTGGATTAGTGAAGTGGAAATCAACAAAAGAGATTTCATGAAAATAAGCAGAAGTATAAGATCAAAATATAAAAAAATGTCTAGAAAATGATATGTATACTTTTTGTCATTCTTTTTTTTTCTCTTATCGGTCGTCCAAAACCGTTTAACACTCCAGCAACGTCTTTCCCTCTAGTTTTATATATATCTAATTGTGAGACATCCCTTTTAAAATGTATTGCTAGATGAGGCTAATTTTCCATCAACTCTACCAGGCGTTTCATTTGTTGTGGAGTCGGTATTTTCACCCTTGAAGACAAATAAATAACCAAATAACTTATAACTATACTAAAAAGTTGAAAATATAAACAAAACTCACATTTTGAAGCGATTTTTACTACTTGGCGTTTACAAATTTCTCAACGACAAGAAATGACGTTTAAGTTGTCGTTTTGTGAGACTAAAACGCCTAGTAGAATACGAAGTCGAACAAGAAATTAAGTTCCACATGAGCTAAAACGACATCTAGCGTTTAATGACGTAAAACGACTCATAAAACGCCTGCTGTAATGCCGAGTAGAACATTGTCGTTTTGTGACTTGTCGTTAAACGACTGTTGGAATAAGGGTGATTAAGTTCCACATGAGCTAAAACGACATCTAGCGTTTAATCACCCTTATTCCAACAGTCGTTTAACGACAAGTCACAAAACGACAATGTTCAACTCGGAATTACAGCAGGCGTTTTATGAGTCGTTTTACGTCCTTAAACGCTAGATGTCATTTTGGTTCATGTGGAATGTAATTTTTTGTTCGACTTCGTATTCTATTAGGCGTTTAAGTCTCACAAAACGACAACTTAAACGTCATTTTTTGTCGTTGAGAAATTTGTAAACGCCAAGTAGTAAAAATCGCTTTAAAATGTGATTTTTGTTTATATTTTTAACTATTTAGTATAGGTATAAGTTATTTAGTTATTTATTTGTCTTCAAGGGTGAAAATAACGAATCCGCAACAGATGAAACGCCTGTTAGAGTTGATGGAAAAGTACCCTCATCTGGCAATACATTTTAAAAGAGATGTCCCACAATGAAATATATTCACACTTATCATGAATTTCGCCCGAACAGCATTCCGCATGAAAAATTTCCCTTTTTTCTTTTCGCCTATCATAAATTTCGCGTGAAAAAGAATCCTATGTTCGAAAAAAATTCCCTTATTGCAAACACAAATTCCGGGCGAAATTAAATCTCAAACAGAGCTAAAATGTTCACTTGCTTTTTGGAAGTGAAGAGAAGGGAACACACAATTAAAATGTAAGTTACACTTTTAATTATGGCGAAAAGGAAATTTATTATTGTTCTTTTTATTTTTCCTTTTCGGTTACAGAAAAGGTGTTTATTTGAAGATGCCGATATAATGTTGACGTGCGTGTCATCAATACAGCCTATCCTTCCCTACTCCTTTCTGGTACCCACCTTATGCAAAAAAACGTAAGCAAGCGGCGTTCCACTATTGTTGGAAAAGCAAATTTTTTTTTTGCTGGGACCGAAACGTTGACAAGTACATCCAGCAAGTACTTAAAAGCTGATATGTTAAGCCTATAGTATTATTGATATCTGGTAAAATATAAATGTATTAATTTATTTTAACAAAGGCTAACATTTTAGATAACATACAAAGGCTCACGCATTTCCTAAGGATTAAAATTATCTCTTAAATGCCTTCGAATCAATTTCAATTGGTTAATTTCTTCTTCATTTGATAAAATCCTCATGGCTATACTGTGCATTTTAAATTAAATACAAAATTATAAAAACTGTTTACTTACTACTTAAGTGGCGCTACAGTCCGGAATGAACCTGGGCTTCAACCAACATGCCTCTCCAATTAGCCCGGTCCTTAGCTATCTGCCTCCAGTTGCGCACTCCAAGTTGGTTGAGGTCGGTTTCCACTTGTGCGCGCCACTTAAGGCGAGGTCTTCCTCTACTGCGTCCGACGTCTGGCTGGGAATCGAAGACTCTGCGAGCCGGAGTATTGGTGTCCATTCGTTCTACATGTCCTAGCCATCTTAAACGTCCAATGCGGAGTTTTTTGACCAGGGGCATGTCGCTGTACAGCTCGTATAGTTCTTGGTTGAATCTTCGTCTCCATAGCCCGTCAACGCAAACGGGACCGAAGATTTTTCGAAGAATTTTCCTCTCGAATCTACCAAGGATTTCTTCATCCGCTTTTGATACGGTCCATGCTTCAGCGCCGTAGAGCAGGACTGGGATGATCAGGGTGTTATATAGGGTTTCCTTAGTAGTTCGAGTGAGGGCTTTACTACTAAATTGCCTTCTTAGCCCGAAGAAACAGCGGTTGACAAGAGTAATTCTTCGTTTAATTTCTGACGAGATGTTGTTGTCAGAGCTAATAGCGGAGCCGAGGTAGACAAAGTCCCGTACTACCTCAAAGTTATATCTGTCAATGGTGACGTTCTGTCCAATTCGTCGATGTTGTGAGTCCTTTCGTGATGACAGCATATACTTAGTCTTACCCTCATTTACTGCTAAACCCATTTTCGCCGCTTCCTTCTCTATACTAGCAAACGTGGCTATGACATCACGTTGAGTCCTACCAATGATGTCAATATCGTCAGCGTATGCTAGTAGTTGCACCGACTTTTGGAAAATTGTGCCTCTGGTGTTGGCTTTGGAGTTTTGCACAATTCTCTCAAGAATCAGATTAAAGAAGTCACATGACAGCGCATCGCCTTGCCTAAATCCTTTTTTGGTATCGAATGTGTCGGTGAGGTCGTTTCCGACCCTGATGGAGCAGCGAGAATTCTCTATCGTCATCCTACACAAACGGACGAGTTTGGGCGGTATACCAAAACTAGACATGGCTCTATACAGTTCGTCTCTATAAATGCTGTCATATGCGGCTTTGAAATCGATGAATAGGTGGTGGGTATCGATTTGGACTTCTTGAGTTTTTTCCAGGATCTGCCGAAGTGTGAAAATTTGATCGGTTGTGGACTTTCCTGGCCTAAAACCACACTTATAAGGGCCAATCAGGTTGTTGGTAAACGGTTTCAGGCGTTCACATATTACGGCAGATAGGATCTTGTAGGCGATGTTGAGGAGACTTATGCCTCTGTAGTTGGCGCAGTTCAGAGGGTCTCCTTTTTTGTGGATCGGGCAAACGATGCTGAGGTTCCATTCTTCAGGCATATTTTCATCTGACCAGATTTGGCTTATGAGTTGGTGGATGTTTACTGTTTACTCTATTTAAATATGCCAATTTTGTTTATTTTTCAACTGTTATTTCCCACTTCTTGTGAAGATCAAAATTGTTCGAAATGTCACAGCTGATTCGAAGTGAAATTTCGTTCGGGTAAAATGCTGTTCAGGCGAAATTCATGATAAGTGTGATTTAAAACTGAATGGTTACACGTTGATGTAGTATTAAACGGTTTTGGACCACCGATAAGAGAAAAAAAAGAATGACAGAAAGTATATACATATCATTCGCTGCTTATATTCTTATGAAATCTCTTTTGTTGATTTCCACTTCACTAATCCACGATAGAAAAATCACAATGTTGTTCATATTTGCATTTAGTAAATTAGTGATAATCAAAATAAAGTAAAAGCAAATCAACTTACGACTGTAGTATATATAATAAATGAATGTTCATTTGAAATTTCAGGCCGTGTGCCAATTGCAAAACAAATTCCCTATCTATCATTCATCAGCTATTGCTGTGGAACTCATGTGGAATGTAAAAAAAATGAGAGCGGAGGCGTTCAGAGAATAGAATACCGACACTTAAACGACACTAAAATGAATCGACTCAAAAAACGCCATTTGTCGTTTAATAAAAACGCCATGTGGAATAAGGGTGAATGACGTAAATCGACTCATAAAACGCCTGCTGTAATGCCGAGTAGAACATTCACCCTTATTCCAACAGTCGTTTAACGACAAGTCACAAAACGACAATGTTCTACTCGGCATTACAGCAGGCGTTTTATGAGTCGATTTACGTCATTAAACGCTAGATGTCGCTTTAGCTCATGTGGAACTTAATTTCTTGTTCGACTTCGTATTCTACTAGGCGTTTTAGTCTCACAAAACGACAACTTAAACGTCATTTCTTGTCGTTGAGAAATTTGTAAACGCCAAGTAGTAAAAATCGCTTTAAAATGTGAGTTTTGTTTATATTTTCAACTTTTTAGTATAGTTATAAGTTATTTAGTTATTTATTTGTCTTCAAGGGTGAAAATAAAGAATCCACAACAGATGAAACGCCTGGTAGAGTTGATGGAAAAGTTGCCTCATCTAGCAATACATTTTAAAAGGGATGTCCCACAATTAGATATATTTAAAACTAGAAAGAAAGACGTTGCTGGAGTGTTAAACGGTTTTGGACCACTGATAAGAGAAAAAAAGAATGGCAAAAAGTATACATATCATTTACTAGAGACATTTTTTTTTAGATTTTGATCTTATACTTCTGCTTATTTTCATGAAATCTCTTTTGTTGATTTCCACTTCACTAATCCACGATAGAAAAATCACAATGGTGCGCATATTTGCATTTAGGAATCTAGTAATCATCAAAATAAAGTAAAAGCACAGGAAATAAACTTACGAATGTAGTATATGTAATAAATTAATATTCATTTGAAATTTCAAATTGCAAAACAAATTTCCTACTGTCTGTCATTCATCAGCTATTGCTGTGGAACTCATGTGGAATGTAAAAAAAATGAGAGCGGAGGCGTTTAGAGAATAGAATACCGACACTTAAACGACACTAAAATGAATCGACTCAAAAAACGCCATGTGTCGTTTAATAAAAACGCCATGTGGAATAAGGGTGATTAAACGCTAGATGTCGTTTTAGCTCATGTGGAACTTAATTTCTTGTTCGACTTCGTATTCTACTAGGCGTTTTAGTCTCACAAAACGACAACTTAAATGTCATTTCTTGTCGTTGAGAAATTTGTAAACGCCAATTAGTAAAAATCGCTTTAAAATGTGAGTTTTGTTTATATTTTCAACTTTTTAGTATAGTTATAAGTTATTTGGTTATTTATTTGTCTTCAAGGGTGAAAATACCGACTCCACAACAAATGAAACGCCTGGTAGAGTTGATGGAAAATTAGCCTCATCTAGCAATACATTTTAAAAGGGATGTCTCACAATTAGATATATTTAAAACTAGAGGGAAAGACGTTGCTGGAGTGTTAAACGGTTTTGGACGACCGATAAGAGAAAAAAAAAGAATGACAAAAAGTATATCATTTGCTAGACATTTTTTTATATTTTGATCTTATACTTCTGCTTATTTTCATGAAATCTCTTTTGTTGATTTCCACTTCACTAATCCACGACAGAAAAATCACAATGGTGCTCATATTTGCATTTAGGAATTTAGTAATCATCAAAATAAAGTAAAAGCACAGGAAATAAACTTACGAATTTAGGTAATACAAATAATAAATGAATGCTAATTTCAAATTACAAATTGCAAAACAAATGCCTATCTGTCATTCATCAGCTAGCTGTTGCTGTGGAACTCATGTGGAATGTAAAAAAAATGAGAGAGGAGGCGTTCAGAGAATAGAATACCGACACTTAAACGACACTAAAATGAATCGACTCAAAAAACGCCATTTGTCGTTTAATAAAAACGCCATGTGGAATAAGGGTGAATAAAAACGCCATGTGGAATAAGGGTGATTAAGTTCCACATGAGCTAAAACGACATCTAGCGTTTAATGACGTAAATCGACTCATAAAACGCCTGCTGTAATGCCGAGTAGAACATTGTCGTTTTGTGACTTGTCGTTAAACGACTGTTGGAATAAGGGTGAATCTTCGATTAACGGCAAAGAAAATTATCTCGAATTGTTATTTTATTATGCGCGCGATAATCGATACACATGAGTAATTCACCGCTCTTTTTCTTCGTGAGTACAACTGCGGAGGCATAGGGGGACTTATTATGACGAATTATATCATTATCTAACAATTCCTTAACTTTTTCCCGAACTTTCTTCCGCTCAAAAACCGATAATGGTCTCGGTGAACAATGGAATGGCGTATCATCGGTGAGCCAAATTTTAATTTTATAATCATGTGGTCTACACTGAACGTATATGGAATTTATATAAGCCATATCAATAACTGCTTTAATAACATCAACACGACGTCTATCCTATCGTGGACAAATATCGACTACAGCCATTAGAGATTCGATTTCAATAGCAAATATTTCAGGAATGTGTACCTTCGGAACATCATCAGTCAGCGGAATTAGAACTTCGGTTTCATCTAAGTTGGTACTTCTCGATGAATCTAACATGTTACCCGAATTCACATCGACAATGCCAAAATCCACATCCATACTGCGGACAGGGATCCTTGGGCTACTACGGTTGCTAACTACGTTATTTGAATCAATAAAACCGGACGCACGTTGCCTTGAATGTTCAGAAAATAAATATTTATTCGTTATTAAATTCAGTTTTTTTTCGCACTAGCTTTAATTATTTCAATTTTGTGTAATTGGATATTGAACATTTTTAGAAAATCGCGTCAAAATATAAGAGGCAGTGTCATCATATTATCTGGGAGAACCAAAACAGATATATATTTAGTTTCATCTTGAGATTTAATTTGTCATTTAATATTACCATACGAATATAATTTAGACCGGCCTATTCATATGTAATTGGTTGGTTTCAAAACATCGGATACACTGGCTTGGATTGGGATGGTAGATCGTCGAATGAAACTGCGGTTGATTTGGTATGTGCCGTCGTTTTTTTCCTGGTATCGGTCTAAATTGGTTAACAAGTCGGCAAACGTTTCGACATCATTGATCATCGTGATGTTTGCACTGTCACCATCAAACCCATCGATAATAAGTGTAATGAGCTCGGCTTCGGGGATGGAAATTTTGGCTGCGAGTGCTGTCATCGAAATCACATACTCCATACACGATTCATCGGGCTTGATGCGGCGGTTTTCCAGCTGCCTGTAGATATCTAGGTACGTGACTTGACGCCCAAACGTGGCGATGAGTGCTTCTTTTAATTGAAAATAGTCAACAACACCCAACGTAGCAAGGAATTCTTTGGCGGTTTCCTTGAGCAGTCGACGTACACCTAGGCACATCTCATCCGACGTGAATCCTCTCGTTGCAGTATATTGCTCGAACTCAGCAAACCATTTCCTGATGTCGTAGTGGTTCCTCCAGGTGGTCGAAGTTGACTGTGCCTCCCCGGTTGTTCGGGCTGTCCATCGATAGCGATGCTCTAACCTCCACCTCACGAATTTGTTGTTGGAGTATTATTACATCGCGTCGCATAAGTAGAATATTTAACTGCGACTCCAGTTGACGTGCCTCCTCGTTGACTTCGGACGGGGGTGGATTTTGTGTGATATTTCCAGCATTGGTTTGGTCGTCCAGGACTTCGGATGCAATCGTTTCACCTGGTGCTTTACTTTGCTGATCCCCCTCGGCGGTCGGCCGATATTCCGCTGGTAGCTCGTCAAAAATGGCCACAACTGGGCAATGGTGGCACTCGGTTGGAACTCAAATCCCGCTTTCGTGAGTGTATCCACTAAAATTTGTCGTGTAACGCGCGACGTCTGCTCACGTTCACCATCAACTAAAGAATGTCCACCAAACTGAAAAAATGGCTGCTTCCGTAGTGAAGTTGTTGCGCTGCTGTCACTGTTAAAACTACCTACTAACTGCAGAGGGCGCACTAACTAATAGTGAGATTACAAAGAAATTATTTTATTACAAACCAAAATTACATTACTTTCAATAATTTCCCAAAAGAACTTGTTAATGCGGATTGGCGTTCCAAATAAAAAATACTTTTTAGAGCTTTTATCAATTATTTTAAATGTAATATATATTGCTTAAAAATTGGTATGCTTCTTGTTCTACCGTAGAATCGCTAATTGCGTCACTTTTTAAATTTAAAAAAAACTGCCAGATACTTCAGATTACTCTTGTCAGCTGCCTGGGTTTGTTCGTTAGGTTTTTGCGAAGTCGTTCGCTTGTTATTTTCAATTCTGTCAGCGACATTCCCCCCTCGATGAGACAGCTATCTTAGATACTTTCTTCATCCTGTTCTGATGGCTCCTTGATACGTAGAACCGCTAAATTGTTTGTTTATTGATGTGTGCACAAAAACTTGGATCTTAATTCCTCCTTGGGTTCAGCGTCAAACGTCATTGGATCCCCTGGCCACTGATCCTCTTGGTCCTACAAAAACGAGGGCCCTTGGAACCATCTCTCCGTACAGCTAAAAGTTGGCATCTTCTTCCACTTGGTTGCGTCGTCAGCTACATTTTCTTTACTTGGGACCCATCTCCACTCAGCAAGCTTAGAGCATTCAAGCACTTCACTGATCCGGTACATGACGAACTGGTTATATTTTGTCGGGTCCACCTTCAGCCATGAGAGAACGATTCGTGAATCCGTACAAAAAACTCTTCTTTGGATTTTGAGAGAATGACTCTGCCAGTCTCACACCAATTGTAGCAGCTTGAAGCTCCATATGAGGGATAAACGCGCATTCACTTGAGTGACCTACACTGATCCGAAAAAATGCAACAGCCGCCATAACATTCTCGCTGGCATCTACGAAAATGTGCATTTCAACGCAGACATCATTAGCCGAAACCAGCCCCGAGTAGCACCTGGGAATCCTCACATCTTCCAGCTGTGGAAGAACGCGTAACCACTCGCTCCATTCGTAATGTAAACGTGAGGGTATGGCTTCATCCCAGTCTACAGCAGATCTCCAAACTTCTTGCAAGATGACTTTTAAAATTACCAAGTAGTGTGCAAGGAAGCCTAATGGATCGAAAACAGACATTAGTACTTTCAATAACTCACGCTTAATTGGTATTCTTTCTCCTTCCAGTATTTGCTGATGGATCTTTATGAAGCGCAACGAAAACGTAAATACGTCAGAGTCTAACTTCCACCACAAACCTAGAACTTGGTGGTACCAGCCTCAATATTGTTGCCAGGTGAAATTAGCTCCTCGCGTTCAGGTTCTTCGCCCAATGCACTCAATTCCCTAATAGCGTTCGACAGCCAACCTCGAAAGTGGAATCCTCCTTTGGAATGGATTTGCCCAACATCCCTTGCTAATTGTATAGCTTCTTCTTCATTGGACCATAAGATCGTCAACGTAGTGATTCCGTGTAATTGCAACCAAAGCTCTTGTAAATTCGCTTGAAAAACGATTGGCATTAATATTTCGAATATACTGTGCGACACTGGGCGAACATGTTGATCCGAAGGTAAGGACTTGCATCGCGTAGACATCCGGAGAACGGCTGGAACCTGCTTCTCTTCATAAAAATCATTGACTATGCTGATCTTCACTTCGTACTCGTACTTGGTGGAACATTTCACTTATGTCACCACAGAATGCCACTTGTCTTGCCCTAAACGAATATAATACAAATGGTAAAGCCACAAGTTGATCTGGTCCTTTTAGCAGCAGTGTGTTTAATGATATGCCGTTTGTTTTTGCAGCTCCATCCCAAACTAAAGGAATTATCTCCGGTTTGTTTGGATTTCTAGCAATGAAGATCGGCAGGTACCATGTTCTTGGGAAAATCTTTTGCAACTCGTTCTGGTCTAACTTTCTGGTATATCCTTTCTCCAGCAAATTGTTGATCTGTTGGTCCAACTTCATCCTTAGTTCGGGATCTTTGAGATGCCATTGGTCTTTTTAATGCCATTGCCATAGTCTTAGCCATAGTCTTTTTAATGCCATTGGATAACTATTTGGAACTGTAAAATCATCGTACTTCCATAAAAGTCCACTTTCATAACGATTGCCTATTCGCCTTGTGGTTTGCTCCAAGATTTGCAGCGCCCTTTTTTCTTCCGATGACTCTACGAGATCCATAGCAGTACCCAGATTTTCTAACGCAAATAAATCACTAACTTCATCGTGGATAGTTTGTTCACATTCACACACAACAATTTAGATTGAACATTAAAGTAGGTTGGTAAAGATAAACCTCTCAGGTGCTTGAACTTTTCCTATGGTATGCTAGGATCAAATGATTGTCTTGGCAAAGTTAGCTTCTCAGCCATGCGAATGTTCTGCAGCATGTACCGCTTTAAAGTGTTTGCTGATTCTTCACGTGGCGATACCACTATAGATACCACCTGCGACTTCTCTTCCACTCGAACAACGTCTGCAGTCCATTTCAACCAAAGTGGTCGATCGATACCTTTTAGTTCCAATGCGTCTGCTATATCTTGTTTCATCAGGGTCAATGACGTACCGCTATCCATAAATGCGTACGTGTCAACTGCTTTTCCATTCCAAGGCCCTCTAAAAGAACTTTGAGAGGGCCTTGTCCATTCGTATGGATTGTCACTGGAGCTATACGGAACAGAACGTCGTCATCCTGCCACTGGTGTGACGACGAAATCTCACAGATTTGATTACAAAAAATCATATCTGGTAGCACTATATTCGATTCATTGTTCTTATCAGAAACTTATCGATAAAATATATTTTTTGTTATCGAAATTGTCATTAGTACCTTGTCGAAATGTCAGTTGATTCTATTATTTTGACATTTTGATAAAACCAACATTTTATTTGCTAACGAAAATTTTTCAACTTAAATATGAACGCAGAGATTGACATTTTCATAAGCAACTATACATTAATCGATTCCGATATTTTCCAGCAGTGGATAGAAGGATATTCCTGTAAAAATAAATAATAGTTGCAATTACTTGGTTTTCGTCAATGCAATATGTTTTCTCTCAATTTTAGCATCTGAAGCATCATACTATTTAAAACAGAAGTGTTTTGGACAATTTATGGGTGCACATATAGATTTAATCGTTTCTGATATATTGGATCAATATCGTACTTATTCTTTAATCGAACGTTTGTTGCATGCACCCGTTAAACTGTCGGAACAATCGTCGTTTCAACTGGAACCACAAATACGATCGTTTATTATTGAGAAGTGAGTACCTACTTCACTTCCAAAATCAGGAAAAGAGCTAAGAAATATATTTGCAGGTATTATTCTATAGATGACCTAGTTGCAAGGGAAATTTTGGGAAAGAAGTTATCCTCCCGATATAGAAAGGACTTGGATGAAGTTTCAGAGAAAACATTCGTCAAGTTGAAGTCTTGCAGGTAAGAAAATGTATGCATTTTCTTTTAAATAAGTAGAAACACATTTTTCTGAAACAGATATATACAAATTTTAGTAAATCCTTACAAGCTGGTTTTGTGCTCTTAAATTATTTTAAAATGAATTTAACTTAAGCAATAAGATGTGAATGAGAGATGCTGCACATTCGCTCTACATTTCCTATCCATGTTAAATGCTCAACGCGCTTTTTGACCAGGCGCTGTACAGGTCGTATAGCTTTTGAACGATAGCTTTAACTGTACCATAAATCTTCGTCTCCATAGGCCGTCAACGCAAATGGGACCGAAGACTTTTCGAAAAATTTTTCGCTTCAAACGACAAAGATTTCTTTATACGCTTTTAATACGGTTTATGTTTCAGTGCCGTAGAACTCGACTGCGATGATCAGGGTCCTAAATAGGATCTACTAAGTAGTCATTATGAGTCCTTTTCTACAAAATTGCCTTCTGAGCCTGAATAAACAGCGGTTGGCAGGAGTAAATCCTCGTTCTATTTCTAACCATAAGTTGTTAGAGGTAATAGCGGAGCTACCTTATATTTGTATCTGGCAATGGTGACGTCCATTCCAATTCGGCAATGTTGTTTGTCCTTTCGTGTTAAAAGCATATACTTAGTCTTACCCTCATTTACTGCTAAACCAATTTTTACTTATCTTTACTAGCAAAGGTGGCTGTGACATAGCGTCGACGTATGCTAGTAATTGTACCGATTTATGGAAGATTGTCCTTTCCGAGGCTCTTGGTTGCTTCGAAACAATTGCTTTTCTACCTGAGTGATTAGTAAATCAAGAAAATCGAGCTGGAAGTCCAGCTCTAATTTTTTAAATACCCCTAGGCCACTGGGTCATTAGTATCCACTACGGGATTGAGCGCTGCCTTTGGCTTTTCGGCTTTTACGCTACCGTGTCTGTTCAAGGGGCCTGACTAACGCTTGAGATTCCTAAATGACCTGTTTTCCGAATGTATCGAAGCAGCTTATTAAGTTCTCCACTTTATACACCCTAACTGCGACTGTATACTCCACCGTTCATTCCATCTTGAGATATTTTCCGCTGACGTATTGGAAAACGACTATGTGCCTTAGGCCGCGGTCACGACTCACGCTAGTTTTGTGATCCTTAATAATACGATAACATTTTGCGAGTATTACAAAAAATCGGTGTTTGCTGTTTTGCAGTCGGATACAAAAGAAATATAAAAGACTAAAGGTTGTGGCATTTCAAATTTTGACAATTACAAAACTTGTTTTAGTGTTTCCAATATTCCCCTTCTTTTTAAGTCAATGATAATCTTGTGTTCAGGCTTGTGAACGCTTAAGTCTCAGTGCGCGGCGTACATCTTGTAGCGTGTTTACAGAAACGTTGGTGTTTAAATTTGAAGGATGTGATGATCAGTATGTGTCTTTATTTTGCTAACATGAATGGTCTCACATGTCATGTACGATGTTACTGATGCATTAAACAGTTAAAATTGCTGCATTAAATCTGAGCCTAGCAAATTTAGATGTGGATACTGTTATGTCTGTTTGTTTTTTTCCTTTGCTGATTTCCATCACTACATTGAATTCGCCAATAACATGAATATTCGATTCGCTGAAGCATTTGTGTTAGGATGTTCGCAAAGGCGGGTTTCCGATTTCCATCCATTCGATGGCGTTTTTTTTTATTAATTTTCTTTTTAGCACGGAGTTCTAGTGAGTTGTAAAATTGCAATCGCGAACAAAATGCATATTGCCAAATTGCCAGCAAGGTCTTCTTGGTAAATCAGGTCGTTTTGGTTTGCTCTTCGTGTACTTGCTCAACTAAATGGTCGATTGTTTACGGAAATTGTAACCCCGTTACTGAACATTTGAAGTTGTCCACAGTGCATCAGAATGCGTATCTGTAGCTGAGTGAAAAGTTAAAAACAGGGCAACCCGTAAGCGCTTACATAACGTGTATCTTCGTGAATCTGAAGCTTGAAGTTTAATAGAGGGTATCTCTCTTTTGACAGCGATGCAAGATACCGGCTACAGATATGCATTCTGAGCAGGTCTTAAAACTGAACTGAGATTCTTTCCTACCAAAAAGTTTTTTTTTAGCGTGGTATTATTATCGTTGAAGGAGTGGTTGTTTCGGCAGTATGTGACCCAAGTGCTTACCTTCCTTAACAAAAAGCGTACTTTTGCTGCATCGACGACCTGCTCTGCATCCACTTGAAATATGTCTTCAAAACTGGTTAACCACTGTGCAAACTTACGGTTCTCGCCTGGGTCATACACAAATTCTCTTATGTTCTTGGAAAGCACATCCATTAGATATTCTGGGTCATTTGTCGAAGCCGTAGGTGCTGGTAACTGTGTTAAATTTCCAGAGTGCGCTGATTGATAAGTTGCGTTAATCAATCTATTCAATAAATCCAGATTTATTTCTGCAGACTTCTGTTGCCGTACTAGAAGCTGCGCGACAACCTGCTCCAGAGTCGCAATAACCCCAAAGTTTAAAAAGTGGTTTCCTCGTCGCCAAAATGTTGTGATCCTTTACGATGTTTTTTTTCCGTGGGATGGTGGATATCTTCATAGACAAGATGAGCACGTGTCCATTTTTACTCACTAAAACCACCACCAATTTTGTATTTCTATTGCAACTAAGTATTCGACTTATCTAGCAATTTATATATATATATATATATATATATATATATATATATTATGTATATAATTTGTTTGGCAGGTAACTTTCCTTTGAGAGTTCCTGCTTTTTCCGCAATTTATAGCGCGGTTTGTAATTATAGGGCCAAATCTAAGGGTTTAGTTCTTTGAAGAAGCCGCAATATATTTGTTTCGTCAAGCTTCGAATATTTTTCGAGCAACCAGTACAGTTCTCTGTATTTATTCTTAAGTTCTTCGCATTTATTTTTTACATGCGACTTCCATTTTAATTTTGCATCGAGTGTCATACCGAGATATTTCGCTTCATTTGCAAACGGAACTCGAACCGTATTTAGAAATACAGGCAAATTGTTTGTCCGTTTATACGAAAAATCTACATGGATCGATTTGCTCTCATTAAGTGCAATCCGGCAGTATTTAGTCCATACATTAACCTCGTTAAGAGCGATTTGTAATTTGATATTTGTTTCCTCTATTGTTGTGCCAACTGCTAGTATAGCAGTATCGGCAACAAACGTTACAACTATTGTATCGTTTGTTTGTGGGATATCACGAGTGAATAGGAGGTACAGGATTGGTCCAAGGACGCTTTCTTGCGGTACACCTGCCATTATTTCTTTGAACTCGGAATATTTGTTTCCAAGTTTCACAAGGAAGAGTCTATGCTCAAGATACGAAACGAGGGTTTTATATATTTGTTCTGGCTGAACTTGAGTTAGTTTATATTTAAGGCCTTTGGCCTTAAGGCAAAAAAGTCTGCATTTTCCTTATCGCTTTTTGCCCAACTATCTTTAGTTTCCCCTCACTGGCGGCACAGCGATTTATGGCCGTTTTATGATTCTAATTGCTTTCCAGAGCGAATAATTCGATTCCTTTCCAGCGTTTAGGCTTTGCAGATAAGTTTCTACTACATGGTTTTTAATCGTATTTGATAGCAAGTTACTCAAGCGATTAAGATGTGTTTTATTTTGTTGTCTTACTAAATCTTGTATTTCTCGGGGTACTTAATTTTACTATAGCTCACTATTTTGTTTTGTTGAGGAGTATTATTCCATGCTGCTTGTTGCATGGTATCGATAAAGGAGTCAACCGCGACTTCGAGTTCCAATGGGTTTCTAAGCGATACACCCAGTCGGATATTATTTTCAATAACGTTTTTAAAAACTTCTCAGTTGGTTTTCCCATTTGTTAATCTGGGGTGGTTTTTCATTTATAATGAGTGACTCGCTCGTTGTTAAAATGACCGAAGAATGATCAGAGGAACGATCAAAGCATTCTTCGACTTCGATTGGACGGCAGACCTTTTACAATGAAAAAATCGATCAAATCCTGTATTTTTCTAACATCAATTGGCCAGTGAGTTGGTTTTCCCGTAAAATGAAATTCGGTATCGTACTTTCTACCTACATCATAAAGCATCCTACCTTTCTGTGATATGCATCTAGATCCCCAGAATGTATGTTTTGCATTAAAGTCTCCTCCGATGACAAAACGTTGTCCAAGGGAATTAAGAAGGTTTTCAAAGTAAATTTTCTCAACATTGCATCGTGGTGGGCAGTAAATAGACGATATCTTCAGAAAGGAATGACTTGTATAGAGCTAACTTGCATTGTTTAGATTTCTAATTTAAAATTAATCGAATGTTCGATACACTCTTTTATATATAGTGAGGCTCCACCTCCAGCCTTATTCGATGGTGATGATGATAGTCGAGGTAATCTTTAAGTTCGAATTACTCTTTGCGTGAGTTTCGGATATTAAACAGATGTCTTTATCTTTTTCCTGCATAAATAATTCAAGTTCTGCAAGTTTTTGCCAAAGGCCATTGGCATTCCACGTAAGAATTTTAAGTAATCTATTCATGTTAAAGATGGGGTACTTCTATTGCAAATACTATTTTCATTTTTGGGTCAGGTGAGATATTTTTTTGGGCGTTATTGGATACTGTAGCTTGAGCATACGTTTGTACATTTGGTTTTGGATGTACAAGATTTATTTAGAAAAAAAACTCTAGTTTTTCAGTATTTTCTTTTTATTATAAAAATTTATGAGTCTGGTTGCCAGAGAAATAAGACTTTAAGAATACCAAAGCATTCAAGGACCTATCGGACAGCCTGTTTCTTGCTTTGGTGACAAAGCTTCCAGCGATTGAAAACACTCTCTCGATTTCTGTAGATGTTGGTTTCACTGTTAAGAGGGATTTGTATAGCAGATCCAAATTTGGTGTACGTTTTTTCGTGGCCTCGTATATCTGTAAGAAAAATTAACAGAAAAAAGACAAGGAATGAAAAGGTATAATATCCATTTCCATACAGATAGCAAAAACAAAATAGAACATAATTTTTGAATAATATTTATAGTTAAATAAATAGTATGTAAAATAATATGTTATGTGTACCTGGAATTCCTTTTTTTAGTTTAATGCATCTTGTATCGGAAGATGCTGGAACAAGTCTGGCGGCGTTGTTGATAGCTTCATTCAACTGCATTTCGAAAGATGTACGATTATCAAACGATTCTTGCAACGTGAGAGTTTCTTCTTCACTTGATTCAATTTTGCTAGAAAACAAGCACATAAATATGTTTTCTGCATATCTTCAGTAGAACTGAAATAATAGCATCGCATGTAAGAATTGTTGGGTCTTTTTTGATCAGTGCTTCCACCGCTAATTTAACAGGATTCAATAGTTGTACCAAATTCTGCAACTCTTCTTCATTTTTTTCATTCAAGTTCCAGTTGTAGTTAAAATCGACGAGAGCTTTCTCAATACTATTTTTTACCAACAAGAATCTTGCTACCGTAGTGACTAAACTATTCCAGCGAGTTTTTACATCTAACAGCAACTGCATTTCTTGTCCTTTTTGTTGTTTAATTAATTGTTGAAGTAGAGTATTTTTTACTGGACTTTTTCGAAATGGAATAAATCGTTTAGCAAATGGAATATCTGGAAGAATGGCAGCTTCAAGGTCGTCTTCATCGTCAATAATATGAAATGAACGCTCATAGTCTTCAGTGTCGAAATCGTTGCTACGCGTCTGATTCATTTTCATTTTGAATTGTATTTTTGCAGGCTTGTGCTAAAAGCACGGCGTGATTTAGTTAGTTAGTTGAATCTTTATTTGGCATTAATGCCATTTATATCAAATTTTAACGATTATATATTCTTTTTACATTATCTTTATAAACGTTTGCAAATTTCTATAATGTACTTTTTTAAAGTTTTATGCTATATTAATTTTTATATAAGCTAAAAGTTTTCTCTTAAAAATGTTTATGTCAGATGTATTTTTGATGTCATTTGGCAAATTATTGAATGCTTGAAAGCCTATGTAGTCAAGTGTTCGCTGTCCTCTTACGGTTCTCACTCTCTGCAGCACGAAGTCACCTTCATTCCTCAGGTTATAGGAAGATCCATCATTTATTGTAGTATTCTCTTGCATGTAATTAGGACAATTATCAGTTTTTATTTTATGTATTTGTAGCATTGCGGTCAAGAAAAGTCTTTGGTTAATATTTAACCAATTTAACGCGTTTAACATAAAGTTTATGTTTGTGTATCGATCACATTTTAGCACTATTCGCATTGCGACGAGTACAAAACAATACACTACCACAGTACTCAAAATGAGGTTTTATTATTACGTTGTATACTTTGACTGCACTGCACATAGAAATGTTCTGTCTAATTTTCCTTAGGACGCCGATTTTTTTTGATATTTTTTTACATATGTAGTCAATATGTTCGTTAAGTGATAATTTATTATCTATTACAAGACCGAGATATTTGAATTGCTTCGTTTCACATTCACATATATTTGTATTTTCAACGGTTATATTAAGGGGTGTTTGAGTGGGGACATTACTTATTAACATGCACTTTGTTTTTTGTGTATTTAATATTAGTTGGTTCATTTTGAGCCATTTATTTATTGCACTTAAATCCATATTTATATAATTTTCACATGTATTGATGTTAGTACCACTTATATAGAGAAGAAGATCGTCAGCGAAAAGGACAAGTTTTGAATATTGCACGGTTTTTGGAACGTCATTTACATATATAAGGAACAATAATACACTTAGAATAGTACCTTGTGGTAATCCAATATTCACATTTACAGACGACGATACATTAGTATTTATTTTAGTACGTTGACTTCTATTCGTTAGAAATGATTTGAACCACTTTAGCTCTGTTGCTTTAACGCCATATTTATAAAGTTTTTTAAGCAAGATATAATGACTTACTGTTTCAAAGGCTCGTTTAAGGTCTAAGAAAACAGCGATGACAATTTTTTTATTTTCGATTTCGTGTTTCCAATCACTTAACACATAATTCAAACAAGTTTCACAAGAATGTTTCGATCTAAATCCAGATTGATATTTATTTAATATATTATGATTTTCGATGTGTTCCAGGAGTTGTATTTGCACAATTTTCTCTATAATTTTTTCATGTACTGGCATCATGTTTATTGGACGATACTCATTACAATATTTTGCGTCATTGAATTTTTTAATAGGAACTATTAATGACTCTTTCCAGGAGTTAGGAAAAATACCTGCAGTTAACGAAGGACGAAGGGCGAGGACTGGACCAATTATATCTATATATACGTTTCTGACCGACTTTCTCTCCCAAACTTCTTCATTACAGAAGCCCCATCAGATGTTGTAGCTACAATGTGGTTTTCGATATTCAAATTGAATTCGTTAAGTTGCATTACATTTACCAGGAATAAACACCAGTCCTAAGGCAAATACCCTTCCATCAGTAGAGTGTAGGTTGATGTTCAGATAACGCCTATTTCTTAAGCTGGTCCATTCATCAAACGTTATACTGAGCCGTTCTTCAATATTTATTAAACAGTTGTATTTTTATGTCAGTTTTATTTTATCGTTCAACTCTATAATGAGTTCCATAACCTTGCCTTCGCTTTTCGGTAAATCTAGTTTTTTTTTTGTTTAAAAGATTCGCGAATGAATTCACTGCGTGTGATAGCACGGATTGATATGCCGTCTTGAACAGCCAAACGAGCTATAACTTCGGAAATATAACGAGTAGGCTGGAAAAAACCACTGACATTTTGCTGCTCAATTTTAGGTCGTTTTGCTTGCCACGCATTTTTGGTAACCGTAGAAACATTGTCAGTGTCTATAATAGAAGCGCATGGTCGTGGATTATTTTTTTCGGCTTCTAACTGTGATATTCTTAGCTTATGTACTTTTTCTAAGTGTTTCACTTAACCACTTGTCGGCGAGCCTTTGCAAGACAACATTTTTGGACAAAGTGAACACTGAGCCAACTGATTATTTTTTGTTTCTTTTTTTAAGTAATTCCAGACTTTGGAAGTTTGCTTATCCATGATGCACTACAAAGTAACAATAACCAAAACATAATGTAACGAATTTTCAATGCATTATAAAAAAAGCTATATTTTATAACTTACAAGAATCTCATTAGATTTGCAATTTAAATGTACGAGAATAGCAATAGCAATCAATGAAGTATTAAAAATGTACTTACCAGATCTAATGAACGTCAACACAAAAACAAGAACTAAAACATTTAACAAACTTTGAACATGAACAACATAGATTCACTGGTGACGAAACTTTGTATGGCATTTAAACGCCTTGGCTACTAAGATTTTTATATATGTATATATTTTAAATATCGTTTTCACAAAGAAAATTATTAATTTTGAATGTAACCGGGTACCCGGGTATTATGAAAAATTATTCCCGGGAATGAAAACGCTTTCATAACCGGGAATTTCCGTCCCGGGAAACCGGGACCGAAAACCCTAGTTGCATCTTAGGAAACTCCTCATATCTTTGTTTTGCAGCCTCTGAAGCCTTTGTATTTGCTCTTGGTTGCAGCATGAAAAAATTATTGCCGAACAAAACGATGGTGTTATAGACGATTGTAGCTGTCATATCATCCATTTGTTTTCTGATACTTTTAAAAAATCCAATTTTTTTGCCTATTTTCTTGCAAATGTAGTCGACATGTTCATGTTCGACATGTTCATGTTCATTGTTTTATGTGGTAGTTGATTTTATTTCTACAATCATCTGCGTCCTTTCCTTCAGCATAAATAAGCGTGTCGTCGGCGTATAAAAGAACCTTGCATATCATTGATGTATATTATAAAGAGAAGTGCTCCTAAAATTGAACCTTGTGGCACTCCTTGTTCAACCTCAATGAACTCCGATACTTTACTGTTTACTTTAGTTCATTGTACTCTTTTGGTTAAATATGATCTAAACCATTTAAGCTCAGTATTCTGTATCCCATACTTGTGCAATTTCCTCAAAAGAATTTCTATATCTATAGTTTCAAAAGCACGTTTGAAATCTATGAAAAGTGCTATTGTTTTCTTTTTACTTCCACCATTCTTCATTCATTTATTAAATGGTAAACCGCTGATTCACAGGAATAATTTCTTCTGTATCCAGATTGATATATTGACAGGATGTTATTACTTTCAAGATATTCCACCATTTGTTTTTTTACCACAGACTCAATAATTTTTTCGATCGTTCTTAATGTATTTATGGGTCGAAATTCTTCAATATTATTCGTATTCGTAACTTTTTTCCACTGGTGTAACCATCGTATCCTTCCATGAGTTTGGGAACTCGCCTGTTGTTAATGATTTATTTATTGTAAGTACGGCTTGTCCTGAAATGTCCCAATTATCTAATATTGCTTACGGGCTTATTTTTTCAAAGTCTGCTTTGTTTATTAACGTATTGAACATCTTCAATTGATTCAATGATATTTTTTACACTCTTTACAAAATAGTCGTTAAATTTGTTTGCTATTTCGGCCTCATTGTTGCGTGCTGGTTCACGAGTCGTTGCTGGCATGCTGGTTCCGGCTTTCTGCTCGTCGGAGGGCGTAGGCCCTTGACTCGTACACGTCACAAATATCATGCCAGTCTTGTGGCCTCCTTACTCGCCTCGAAGGATATGGCATCTTCAATTCCTTGTTCCTTCCATTTCACTTCCCTTTCCAAACCTCCTTCTCATCCTCACGAAACCGTTTAATTAAAACTCATATTGTTACTTTTCGCTATTAACAATTTCCGTGTATATTTCTTCTTCCCATTAAGACACTTTATGATAACTTTGTTTTACTTTGTTCGCAAATCCTTTAAATATATATATATATATATATATATATATATATATACAGTGCCGCTCACTTGAATAGCACCCCCCTTTGCTGTGAGTTTTAAGCTTAATATCTTCAAAAATAATTATGGTAATGACTTGTTTTTTTTTCTAATGAAAGTTTATTAAATTCTGTAAATAAAACAGAAGGAATGGAATTCATATTTACAGTGGTAATTTTTTTATAGATTTTGAAGCGATATGACTCAAAATGTACACATCACATTTTGGCTCACTTGAATAGCACCCCCTCATAAAAAAATTATTTAAAAATGTTTTCACACTGTTGGACCTAAAAATTTATTAGGAACACAATGAAGAATTAAATTTTGATTGAATTAAAAAAAAAAATTAGTAACGGGTGCTTCCGCCTTTGTTATAAATTACCTCATACATCCTGTTAGGTAGGGAATCATACAATTTCTTGATGTAATCCAGCGAAATGGAGGCCCAGCTACTTCTAATTGCTGCTATTAGCTCCTCCTTATTGGAGTATTGCTTCCCTGATTCGTACACCTTCCGAGCAAGCCATCCCCAAACATTTTCGATGATGTTGAGGTCTGGCGAGTATGGGGGCCAATCCAACAATAAAATGTTTTGACGCCCAAGAAATTGTTTTACCACTCTGGCATTGTGAATTGGTGCGTTATCCTGCTGCAATTTCCACGACAAGTCACCAAATAATCCATTAATGGAAGGGATAACGTTCTCTAGAACTCCAATGTAGGACTAAGCGTTCATACGAGGAGTTAGGAACTGCAACTCCAAAGTGCCATAGTACGTTATGGCTCCCCAAATCATAACACCGCCAACTCGACTGTGCAAACGATCCAATTGATGTTCCTCCTTCCGCAAATCATGAAAGTAATAATTAAAACCGTCAGGACCCTCTAAATTCAATTTTTTTTCGTCGGAGAAAACAACACGGTACCATTCCTTGCTCCATGTCATGTTAGCACGGCAGAAACTAAGGCGTTGCTCTTTGCGATATGGGTTAAGCGGTGGTTTTTTCTTTAATTTCAATCGCTATAAGTGCTAAGCCTTCGAAATAATCCGCTTTACTGTGGACACGCTTGCTTTAACACCACTTTTTTCTCTTATTTTGGCTGCAGAGTCGTGCGAATTTGACGCGAGCCGCAGAATCGCTCTTTTTCCAGCTGGGGTAACGGCACTAACTGTTCGTCCTTTCATGTTTTTGCCATAGTTGGACTCGTTCCGTAAAAATGTGGATATCACTTTGCGGCTTCGTTGAGTTTTTTTTTTGGCTATTTGGTGAATAGACAGGCCACACTCACTGTAAGCCTTGATTTTAGCTTTCTCGTCCTCTGTCAGTGATTTGCGATGCAATAGTTGCAACGTTTGCTGACGATACTGCTATACTGGCAGTTGCCACAACATTCCTCTATCTATTCCTCAAATTACAAAACGCTCTTAACGAGGTTAATGAATGGATTAAATCCTGGCGGATTGCACTTAATGAGAGCAAATCGATCCATGTAGATTTTTCGTATAAACGGACAAACAATTTGCCTGTATTTCTAAACACGGTTCGAGTCCCGTTTGCAAATGAAGCGAAATATCTCGGTATGACACTCGATGCAAAATTAAAATGGAAGTCGTAAAAAAGAAATGCGAATAACTTAAAAATAAATACAGAGAACTTTACTGGTTGCTCGGAAAATATTCGAAGCTTAACCTTGACAACAAGCTGCTATTATACAAGCAAGTGCTAAAACCGATTTGGACATATGCCCCCTTATTCATTAGATTTCACTTAAACAAATCTCATAGGTTGTATATTTATACAGGGCATAAGTATTTGTACAGCCTCTATTCAGGGTCGCACAATTTGTTATTCATAACATATTTCCCCATCAATTAAAGCTATACAGGGATTGTGTCATCCATTATAGTTATACAGGGATTGTGTCAAATAAATTACCAAAAAGCTGGGCAGAGTTAACAATGGATCATTTTTATGGTTGCGAAACTCATGGTGACAATTTTATTTTCTTCATTTTTATAACATATTGATGACTTATGTTGACTCAATAATATCGTTTACAATGTTGAGACTGTAGGTAAAGAAGAATTGCCATTTGAACAAATTTAACAGTTAAACACAACTGCTAAAATACAAAAATACCCTGGATGATTTTTTTCAACTTACAATTGAAATTTTGGTAACCCTGATGCTCAGCCATCTGTGTATACAGAAATAAAAAATATTATATATCCTTATACAGGCACTATTCAAAACGCTCTAATCTCAGAAGTCAGGATGCGGAGTTAACTCAGCATCAAAAAACTCTACCGCCTGTCCCTCTACTACCAGAATGTAAGAGGGCTCCGAACAAAAACTAAAACATTTTTTCTTAATTCCCAGGCCTTTTCTCATGATATATACTCCTTGACAGAAACGTGGCTTAACGCCAGCATACTTGAGGAGTGACCGCCTACAAATGACCTAAAAGCGCTTGGTGGAGGTGTTCTTACTGCAGTTCGCAGTCATCTTACCTCTGAGAAAATAGAATTTCCATTCCCTCTTAATATTGAAATAATCTGTGTTAAGATAACAATTGGAAATAAAAATTTTTATGCAAATGCGTACATTCCTTCATATCGTCTATGCATTCTGTATTCTGAGCTATCGAAGGCTTTAGAATACATCTTTGACTTTTCTTGTACCAACAACCTGATCGGCCCTTATCAGTGTGGTTTTAGGCCAGGAAAGTTCACAACCGATCAAATTTTCACATTCGACAGATCCTGGAAAAAAAACCCATGAAGTCGAAATCGATACCCACCACCTTTTTCTTGATTTCAAAGCCGCATACGACAGCATTTATAGAGACGAACTATACAGAGCCATTTCTAGTTTTGGTATACCGCCCAAACTCGTCCGTTTATGTAGTATGACGATGAAGAATACCAAAAAAGGATTTAGTCAAGGCGATGCGCTGTCATGTGACTTCTTCAATTTCATTCTTGAGAGGATTGTGCAAAACTACCGAGCCAACACCAGATGCACAATTTTCCAAAAGGCGGTGCAACTACCGGCATACGCCGAGGATATTGATATCATTGGTATGACTTAACGTGATGCCATAGCCACGTTTGCTAGTATAGAGAATGAAGTGGCAAAAATGGTAAATAAGGTAATACTAAGTATATGCTGTCAACACGAAAGGACACTCAACATTGACGAATTGGACAGAACGTCACCATTGACAGATATAACTTTGAGGTAGTACGGGACTTTGTCTACCTCGGCTCCGCTATTAACTCTGACAACAACATCTCGTCAGAAATCAAACGAAGGATTACTCTTGCCAACCGCTGTTTCTTCGGGCTAAGAAGGCAATTTAGTAGTAAAGCCCTCAATCGAACTACTAGGAGATCTTATATAAGACCCTGATCATCCCAGTCGTGCTCTACGGCGCTGAAGCATGGACCGTATCAAAAGCGGATGAAGAAATCCTTGGTCGATTCGAGAGAAAAATTCTTCGAAAAATCTTTGGTCCCGTTTGCGTTGACGGGCTATGGAGACGAAGATTGAAACAAGAACCAAGAAAACCCCGCATTGGACGTTTCAGATGGCTAGGACATTCCCAGACTGACGTCGGGGGCATAGACCTCGCCTTAGGTGGCGCGCACAAGTAGAAATCGACCTCAACCAACTTGGAGGCAGTTAGCTAAGGACCGGGTTGTTTGGAAAGGCATGTTGGTTGCCCAAAATGGCGTCCAACGTGTTTTAGCTGTAAAGCCAGGTGTCTGGGACAATAAAGGCATCATCAGCAATAGTGATGATTTAGTTGACAAAATATATTATTGAGCCATTAATTTTTTTTTATTTTACTTTCGTATTTTTTTTTCATACCCTTATATATTGATACATAGTTTGTAACATAGAGAAATAATTTAGCTACATATATCTCAAAGTATATGGATCGACTCAGAATCGATAGCTGAGTCGATTTAGCCATGGCTGTCCGTCCGTCCGTACGTCACCAGTTTTTGGCACTTACATTTTGAGCTAGAGTGGTACACGTGCTCTTTGTTGCTCCCAGCAGAACAAGTGAACATTTTTTTAAGTCCGCCCACTGCCACGCCCCTTTTTTCAAAAAAAAAACGTTGTTTTTGGCCAAACCGTAAGGAATTTCAAAAAAGTGTCTGAGAAGCGTATTTAGAGGGGCGTTTTTAATAAAAAACGTTTTTTTTTCGGTAAAATTTTAAAATTTTCGAAAAAAAATGTTGATGCAGAATCATTAGTAATATTAATATGAACATTTCGTCTATAGACCTTTTTAACCTACGCACAGTTTTTGGGGGCGGTTTTATATAAAAACCATTTTTATACACTACCCCATAACATATGCAGGAGAAAAACCTTGTCTTTTGTTAGCATGTCCACATTTTGGTGACATTCGTTTTACAGATGGGATGGGATAGGGTATTAAACGATCCGCACAGCGGATTGTAGCCTTATCATATGTTTTTGATTTTTTTACTTGGTATTATCGAAACATAAGCCCCGAACCAGTAAAGCACTTGGCATCGCGTTGCTATGGTAAGGTAATACTAAGCAATATAACATGTGTTGGAATATGTTCGAGTCTGATGGGAACTTGTAAAGCAGGTTCACATACAGCCCGAACATATACCAACTCATTTGAAAAAAAGGAAACATTTTTAAATGTTATATATACATACTAAACTGAATAAGAAACTCAATGATGGATAAAGTCCGTCATTTTGGTAATGAGTAATAATAATAGAAGAGTGTCCATTGCCGAAGACTTAGAAACTATTAGAGCTCATTCGGCAGCTGAGTTTGAAAAGTTCCATCAACAATTCAATAGAATAATAACCGTGTTGGCAACAACGTTCCATATAACAATAATGGTTTGACTAATCAGGTGAATATCCCACAAAATCAATCTTTTGATAGTCTTCCACCTATACCGAGGCCAAGAAATTCGTTTTCAACATCCATATCCAACGCACAAGTTCCATCTTGTACTAGTGGTTCGGAAAAATGTAGGCTTGATAGATGAAACATCAAATACGATGGGACAGATAGTGTGTCTGATTTTTTGTTGAAGGTCAGCCGTATGCTAGTTTCTTCAGGGTACAGTGAGGAGCAAATGGTACAAAATTTGCATATGCTGCTCAGTGGTAGAGCAAATTATTGGTATTGGGCGTTTCTGCAGAAAAACTCAAATGCAGACTTCACGTCCATGAAGAATGCAATGAGAAAAGAGTTCAGCCGGTATATTTGCTAGAAAGCAAGAGTTATAGCTCTAAATGACCGACTCAATGAACCCTTCGATGCTAGAAAATTGATCGATGTTATTAGAAATAATAGCAAAGATAAATTAAGTGATTAGGTTAGTAGCAGATATTAAAACTTTGGAGCAAAGCAGGAGAAGCTGAACGATTCCTAGCCAAACGACATTTCTCCTAGATATCTGTACACGAGCTCAGTGTAGAAGCAGACCAAACATCTCCTGAGCAAAATGGTGAAGACATCGAAGCTTTGGCATATAACAGACGTGTTCCTTCGTCTCTTGTCTGTTGGAATTGTGTCCAGTCTGGCCACATATGTCCGTAACCTTTTTTGTTTCTTGTGCGGAAATAAAGGTGTTACCCCTTAGTGTGGAAAGCACCAGGAAAACTTCCAAAGGAACGAAAAGAAGAACGGGGAGAGTCGTTCCGTAAAGAACAACCCCGGCCCGTCGAACCAATAAATGTTTTGTTTTGCGTGCTTAAAAGAAAAGAAGGCATGTCATTAGAAAACCATCAAATTATAAAATATAAAATGAAATCGCTTCATGAAGGGAAGCAAAATTATGAAAAAGTTCGTTCTCGTATTATGGGAACTTGTTGTAAATCCGCGAGTATTCAGATTCAAAAATGCAGGCGTCGCGTCGGTTTCGGGATCGTCAAAAATTTCGCAGAATGATTGTGGAGTCCATTATCACTTCGGACACCGATTGGAGGATGTACACTAATGTTCAGTTAGGTAAAGAAGAAGTCTACGGATTGTTAGACAGTGGTGTATTGGATGTTGGGAGTTAGTAGAAAGGATAGGTGCAGTAGTGAAACCATATAAGAACCAACAATTTGTTGTGAGTGTCATAGCGAGTAGACGTATTTTCCAGTGTTTATGCAATTTTTTTTTTTGTTTTTATTTTATTTTGTTTATAGATTAATCTATTTAGTATTGAATTCGGTCAGTGCATTGTGTCGAATTAGTGTTTAACATTATTAATTAAAATATTTAATAGCAGTATATATTTAACAAAAATTTAATATTTCATGTGAAAAAATTAAAATTGTCATATTCTCTTGGTAAGCGGTATTTTCGTTGTATCATATCTTATGTTGTTCTCTTCCTAGTTCCACAGTTATTTGCGTGTTAAATTTTGTTTTAAAATTTTGACTTCTCCCATAGTCTCCCTATCACCAATAATAAATAATAGAAATTAACAGCAACCGTATTAGCCCAAGTTGTAAGGCGTTCAGCAACATTTGCGAGAACGTTCTTGAAAGTCGTGGGTTCAAATCACGGCAAGATCTTTTTTTTTATTTATTTTTTTTTATTTTATTTTTTTTCTCTGTTCTCAATTTCCTCACGTAAAGCGTTGCCTTTCGACAACAAATATTATTGTATCTTTTTTCAATTGATAAATTCAAATTGAATTTTTGCAATAAAAATGGATTGTGGGGCTCAAAAATGCGTTGAAACAAAAGATTCCAATAACGCTATTTTTGCCTGTTATGGACATGTGGAAAAATGTTTCATGCGAAATGCGTTGGATCTACTAACGCATTTATATAAAATAAACGCAACTGAAGGCGCTTTCTGGTATTGCACTGCGTACCGTAAGTTATCCATATCAAGTTTTGCTTTTAAGATGTCGGCTTTGAAAGCTGACATTGTTAAGCTGTCGAAAGGCTTTAAGGACTTGTAAAACAATTTTAATCATGCAGTATCCACAGTGTCTGCATTTTCTGACCCATGTCTGTCCGTCGACGCTTCCACGTCTACAGAGCCTTTGCAAACATTTGACCATAACACTTCCAAAGAAGAAGCTCATATCATTAACCATCCTGAAACACCGTCCGTACAATCTGTCGCGTCCCATGCAGCCAGCGATTAAGTTGTCACCCTTAAAGGAAAGCGTAAGCGTGACACCAACTCATCAACGGCTCATCCGACAGCAAAACGCTCTAATCTCAGAAGTCAGGATCATAACAAAAATAATTTGGTTCCAAATCTGTCAGTTGGATCGCCTCCAACCAATACTTCTCCTACTGCCCCATCATCTAGTGTAGTTCCAACAGTGACTGCATCTGCTTCTTCAATTGAATCGATACCAAAACCTAAATCGATCTTTATATCACGCCTGACACCAAGCACTTCCTCCGAAGACGTGATTAGTCACTTATTTTCAAAAAATCTAGTCCCTACAGGTACTTCTATTAAATGTACAAAAATTAGTAAACAGGATAGTTTCGTTTCATCGTTTAAAATAGTAGTACCTCCTAATGTATTTGATAAAGTATGCGACACTGACTCATGGCCTTTAAACACTATGGTCAACGAGTTTAAGCCATGTACAGCCAAACGCGGAGTTAACTCAGCATCAAAAAACTCTACCGACTATCCCTCTACTACCAGAATGTAAGAGGGCTCCTAACAAAAACTTAAACATTTTTTCTTAATTCCCAAGCCTTTTCTCATGATATATTCTCCTTGACAGAAACGTGGCTTTACGCCAGTATACTTGACTCGGAACTGTTTAATCATGAGTTCTCAGTATATAGGAGTGACCGCCTACAAATGACCTAAAAGCGCTTGGTGGAGGTGTTCTTACTGCAGTTCGCAATCATCTTACCTCTGAGAATATAGAATTTCCATTCCCTCTTAATATTGAAATAATCTGTGTTAAGATAACAAATGGAAATAAATATCTTTATGCAAATGCGTACATTCCTTCATATAGTCTATGCATTCTGTATTCTGAGCTATCGAAGGCTTTAGAATACATCTTTGACTTATCTTGTTGTGACAGTACTATTTCAACTTACCACACATTGAATGGGTGCCCTCAGAGGGAGAACCTCATTTTATACCATCAGAAGTTTCTGCACAGCAAGAGCTATTATTACTTGATTACATTTTATCATTTGACTTAAAGCAAATAAGCTGTATAAAAATTCATAATAATTGAATTCTCGATTAAGTTTTTTCTTCTGACTCTGTTAGTATTGCAGTATTAGAATCTAGTACCAGCATTACTAACATAGACAAAAATCATCCTCCATTAGATATTTTCATTGACATAGGCGGACAACTGTACGAAAACGCTGACTCGTACGATCGTTCGTATTCTTTTCGAAAAGCAAACTTTCAAAGGCTATCCAAAGAAATTATTATTTCGAATATGAAGATTAACGGCTTCTCCAATTTAGAAGAAGCTGTTAAACATTACTATTTTATAATAAAAGATTGCATGGATAAGACTATCCCAGTCAAGCATTCTAAAAATGCCCAATTCCAGCACCCGTGGTACACGAAAGAGCTTAAATCATTTCGAAACAGAAACCGGGCCTGGAATAATTTTGTTAAAAGCCAGAATCATTGCGACAATAATAAGTACCTGAATTACTTTAATGAATTCTCAATATGGAGAACGCTCTTAAGTTTTCAGCGTGTGGACTCTTGATTTTAAATTTTCCTGTACGCCTCTCGTGGCGCAATCAAAGACGAGGTGAATTTTTATTAAAGGTTTTCTTAATTTTTATTAAAAAAAATAATATCAGCCAAGGGGCAAAAAAATACAGTACCCAGTACCCACAGGTATGCTGTCCTAAGACTGCAGTATCTGTTGAAGCTCAGAGATAACGCGCAAGAAGTGTGGTGGGTTTTCAATTGGCAGGAGAAAACAACTGACCGAATCGATGACCGCATCAAACTCCTGACTGAACAAGAGTGAAAATTAAACGATTTACGATTAAGATTTTTGTTTATTTAGTCATACTATATACAAATTGACTTAGAACTAGACTTATAATTAAATAATGTAATGTCGGCTCAACAACAGGGGCCCGACGGATTTCATTTGTTTAGTTAAAATTGTTTTCTTAAACAGTATAATTGTGTACTTAATCTTTTAAATGTTTTTTTTTTTTTAAATTATTAATTTTTAAAAAAGTTGGTATTTATTTATTCTTATTATTTTCTTTTCAAAACTAATATTACGGAGGATTAACCTCTGTAATGTCCGCTGGTGGCCTTCTTATAGAATGGAGTATCTTCGCACAATGTCAACTAAATGACATTATCATCTCATCTTTCACAAATAGCTGTAAGGTTAAACGCACTGTGGCAAAGAGGTGCACACCATGGTGGAACGATAACCTAGAAAGTTTCCGTAAAAGAATAAGAAAACTTTTCAATAAAGCCAAGCGCACCGGAAAGTGGGACCAATATAAATCTCTACTTACCCAATACAACATAGAGTTGCGAAAATCAAAAAGAGCGTCCTGGCGCAAATACTGTGAGGAACTCGAAGAGCTTCCGGCGGTGGCGCGTCTCCAGAGGGCACTCTCGAAAGATAAAACAAACTGCATGGGATTACTAGTCAAAGCTGACGGTAAAATCACATGCGACCGGGAAGAAACGTTGACCACACTTCTTCAGGTACACTTTCCCGGCTCTACAATCACAACTGAGTTTCATGAACACATGATAGATGACTCACCCCCTATAAACCTGAAAAGGATTAATAGTTTATCCGGCAAACTTTTCACTCCGGATAAGGTCAAATGGGCGATCAACTCATTTAAACCGTACAAGGCACCAGGGACAGACGGAATCTTTCCTGCTCTTATACAAAAGGGCTTGGACTTTTTCCTACCCACTATGGTAGCCTTATTTAGGTTTAGTTTCAATTGGGGCTACATACCACAAACCTGGAGGGAGGTAAACGTGGTATTTATTCCCAAACCAGGCAAACCAATAGAACTACCTAAATCATACCGTCCAATAAGCTTAACATCGTTTTTCCTGAAAACAATGGAAAGAATACTTGACGTACACATTAGAGAGTGCTTAAATGAAAGCACTCCTCTGCACCCATGTCAATTCGCCTACCAAAAAGGTAAATCCACGGAAGGAGCACTTCTAAGTTTAACATCACAAATAAAAAGTGCATACGAAAACAAAGAAGTAGCTTTATGTGCCTTCCTAGACATAGAGGGCGCTTTTGACAACACTGGATATGACTCCATATCAAATGCTTTGACTCATAGAAGAATAGATCATCCCACCATCAAATGGATCAAAGCGATCCTTGAAAGTCGGAAAATAACTGCTTCATCAGCACAGACCTCAGTATCAGTAACAGCCGTTAAAGGCTGCCCTCAGGGAGGAGTACTCTCACCCCTACTATGGTCTCTGGTTATCGATAACCTACTTCAAGACCTAAGTAATGCAGGTTTCAATATAATTGGATACGCCGATGACCTAGTCATCATAATAAAGGGCAAAGAACCAAACGAAGTTACAACACGTTTGCAAAACGCCCTTAAGATAGTCATAGACTGGTGTAATAAAGAAAGTCTCTCAATAAACCCCAGCAAGGCTATCATCGTCCCTTTTACAAAAAGGAGGAAATTAAATCTTACCCAAATTTCAATTAATGGTACATACATTGAGTATTCCAACGAAGTAAAATATCTTGGAGTGATCCTCGATAAAACACTAAGCTGGAACTCCCACATCAACAACAAAATTCAAAAAGCAACCAAAGCTTTCTGGGCCTGCCGAAGCATGTATGGCAAAACCTGGGGAATCTCTCCAAAGACCACACACTGGATCTACACGATCATGGTCAGGCCCATTATAACATACGCTTCAATAGTATGGTGGAACAAAGTCACCCAAAAAACAACTATAAATAAATTAAACAAGGTACAACGGCTTGCCTGTCTGGGCATTACCGGAGCTATGCGTACCTGTCCCACGGCGGCTATGGAAGCCATAATAGGACTAACACCTCTCCACATTTATATAAAAAAAGTGGCAATTCGCAGCTCAGCAAGTTTGACACAAGCGGAAGAATTAAACATTAGTGAACATCTAAAACTAATTGAACTTCTTTCCGAACTTCCAGAACTTGACATGATCTGTGCGGTTACAGACCGCTTACCAAAGACACTATGCTTCGACAAAAGATTCTCAACGGAGATCACAACCAGAGAAGCATGGTGTAGCAACAACCCTCCAAACTGCCTAAACGGCCTAAAGTGGTATACGGATGGTTCTAAAATGGACTCAGGGGTAGGAGCTGGCATACATGGACCAAATAAAAACATCTCAATACCTATGGGAAAAAACCCTAGTGTATTCCAAGCTGAGCTCCATGCCATAAAAGAATGCGCAAACCTAATACACAACTCAGGTATTAAAGGCGCAAACATCCATATATTCACGGACAGTCAAGCAGCTATAAAAGCCCTTAGCTCACACATCATTGACTCCAAATCAGTACTACACTGCTTCAACTCCCTCCAAACACTCAGTTCCAGGAACAAAACCAAACTATGGTGGGTCCCCGGACATAAGGGAGTTGAAGGTAACGAAAAAGCTGATGAACTAGCCAGAAAAGGTTCCGAAACCCCCTTCATTGGACCTGAACCCTTCTGTGCAATCCCCAAATCAGCCATAAATCTAGTTATAAAAAACTGGGAACAAAACAGATGTGTTTCATACTGGGGAAACATCCCAGGCCTAAGACAGGCCAAAAGAGCTATTCAGCCCTTCAAATCAGATGCCGACAAGATACTAAATCTTCGCAGGCACGATATCAAAAACTTAGTAGGCTACCTAACTGGTCATCACGGTCTTCGATATCACCTAAACAAAATGCGTCTAGTCGACTCACCGGAGTGCAGACTATGTCTAGAAGAAGACGAAACAGCCGAGCATATCATATGTGAATGCCCGGCCCTTTACGGTATGAGAAGAGAATCTTTCTTCAGGGAATTCTTAAGTCCCGAAGAATTGAGGAAATCTTCGGCTGAAAGTATTATCAGCTACATTAGGAAAGTAGAAGCGCTACTAACCTAAAAAGCATCTGACGACAAGCACAATAGATCTTTTAGGTCGATGTGTATATTACTGCTTAGGCAGGTCAGAATTTAAAAAAAAAAAAAAAAAAAAATCTTCATTGTGGAATATATTCTCGAATCGGCTATCGGTGATGGAACGTGCGTTGAGGTATCGGTGGCTGGGCTCAATCTCTTGCTGAAGTAAATCCTGTATATCTACATTTGGATGGTCTGTAAGGTTTTGAATGATTCTTTCAGAGAGTTTCATCATAAACTGATCGATTGGGAGAATAGCTGCTTCATTATAAATCATTCCAGTTGGGTAGTATTTTAGAGTTGTGGGATTTCGATGAAGCCCTGTACAAATACGAAGTACCTTCCTTTCAAACATCTGGATTTTTCCCATCGTTGTTGGGGATATTGTAAGCCATATAGGACAAGCATATGTTACAACAGGTCTTATGAGCTGCTTGTATATAAGCAGCTTGGTCTTTTGGCTTAATCCATTCCTTTTCCTTAGGAGTGGGTGCACAAGATGTAGTGCAAAGTTCGCTCGCTTCAGAATGGTGTTTCCGTGAGGGTTGAACCTGAATCTCTCACTAAAGTTTATTCCCAGGTATTTAGTGGACTTCTTCGTAGTTACAACACTGTTGTCCGGAAGGGTTATTTTTATGTTACTGCATCTTGTTGCAAAAGTTCTACGTCCTCTGGTCATAGTTACTGGATTCCTGAAGCATATGAGTTCCGTTTTGCTGCTGTTTATCTTAAGTCGCCACTTAAGGTAATATTCCCAAAGGCTTCTTATATGACATTCAACTCTGCGAGCTGCTATCTCTGGTGAAAGTGAGCAAGCGTATGTAATGGAATCATCAGCGTAAAGTAGTGTCTTACACCTGGCTGCATTTAGAGGCTGGTCTGCAGTGTAAATGTTGAAGAGAATAGGCCCAAGCCTCGATCCTTGCGGTACTCCAGCATTGATTCGTCTGATGGTGGACTTCACATTGTGAATCTGTACATAAAAGGTTCTGTTAGTTAAGAAATTATAAATTAATCTTACTATATGATTGGGAAAGTCAAGCAAAATCAGTTTGAATATTAATCCTTTTATCCATACGCTGTCGAAGGCCTTTTCTATGTCCAAGAGGCAAGCTACTGTCGTTTCCTTTTTGTTTAGGCCTTGTGTGACGTCATTGTGTAGTTTCAATAGGGGATGAATTGTTGAATGTTTGCTTCTAAATCCAAACTGGAAACTTGGGAGTATGCCTCTTTCCGTATTCAGGATGTTAATCTTTTTTAAGATGAGTGATTCTAGCGTCTTACTTAAACAGCACAGCAATGCAATGGGTCGATATCCTTCCACACACGAACGGTTTCCCTTCTTTGGAACAGGAACAACTTTTCCAATTTTCCAAGTTACTGGAAAGTAGCTGTTGTTAATGCAATTATTTAAGATAATCGTCAGAAGTAGAAATGCAAGATTAGATAACTTTTTTAGTAAAAAGTTAGAAATCTGATCATCACCAGACGATTTTTTCGAGTTGCCGTCGTGTATGATTTCAGTGACTTCCTCCAAACTGGTGAATATATCTTCAATTGTAGGGTCGTCTGCTGGATTTTCCCTATTAAATGAAGTGATGCTGTTGCTAGCGCTAGTTGCTTCATTTACCACTGCTTCGACTTCATCCAGGAATTCCGGTAAATGTTCCGGAGCTCATTCCATGGGTGATAGTTTCCGGCAAGGTATTCGATTTTCCTACCAAGAAATTAATTTTCTTGAAAGCATCAGGGCCAGGTTTTATATCCTCCAGTCTCTTTTTGAATTGTTCATCTCTGAAGTGCTTCACTGCACGTTGAAACATAATAGAGGTACACTCGAGTTGCGAATGTACTCGTCTATACTCCTCGTTATTGGTGTTCCAAGTCCTGTGAAATATCCTTTGAAGTCTTTTTCTTAGTCGTTGCCGGTGAGCGTAGATTGCTTGGATGTGTTGTGGTAGATTGTCATAATTATCTTTGCTGGTGCGGGGTTTCTTCTGGCGTTCTAAAGCTCCATTCACTATAGTCTGGAGATGGTTAATGACGTCATCTATATCACTGTTTGCTAGGTTGTCTTCTCGTGTTGGCTTCAAATGCCGCTTCAATTTCCGTTTTAAATCGTAACCAGTTCATTCTGTTGTAGTTGATATGCCTATCCGGTCGTGGACGTTCTTGAAGTATTCTTTGGTTCAGCCGAATCCTGAGCTCTACTGCAAGATGATCAGAATCACTGTCAAGCGCAGTGCAAGAGTAATTTTGAAAATCAGGCAGAATGCTAACTAGATTCGATGACGCTAAAAAGAAATCCAGAGTTGACGGGGTCCGAGGAAAAGTTTTCCGTGGTTGCGATATAACAGTCAACGAATGAAGGTGTCCATTAGTGTTCAGCCAATCTACAATTGCTAATCCCTGGGGTGAGGTCATATCGTCATCCCAGAGCTGGTGTCTAGCATTAAAATCTCCCCCAATCAGGCAATATGTATATTGACAACACACATTGTTGATTTTAGATAGGTCATGTTTGATGTTCTCGTTTCTAGCGTTGCAGTGATTATATATGGAGACTACCAACAGTGATTCTTGACCGGCGACTTTAACGACAACGGCAGATGTCTCCATTGTTCTTAGCCCAGAAATCCGAAGTAGCTCGCATTTAAAAGTTGATTTAAGAGCAATGGCCGTTCCATTGTTACTAGACGTTTTGTCTTCCCTGAATATTTGATATCCGTCAAGTTTGTATGGGTTCCTTGTTGTAAGTTTTGTTTCCTGTAATAAAAGAATGTCAGGTTTATTAGTTTTAATAAATAAGCTTAATGCACATCTCCTGGCTACAGAGTAAATAGAATTTACATTGTAGGTTATTACATTAAGCTTATTTATTGAGAACATAATTCACAAATAAGTTTACCAAGAACGACTGTCTTCTCCTTATCGTTTAACGAACCGTAGTTAGTCGAGTGAAAATTAAATGATTTTGGCCCGGTATTTATACCCCTGCGGTGGTACATTTGTCAAAATATCATTTACATATACATACATAATATCAATTAGTTCTAAACTAAACATACTACTTTTAGTACATTTTAGTACAATCAGTACATTATAGAAAAAAATAAAAGTACAGTACAAATGAAAATTATTAATTCGTTATTTTAAATAACGAGTAGCGAGTTATAATTATTAATCGTTATTTTAATTATGAACTTTGAATTTAAATGAAAATTGGTAGTTTAATAGTTAAAGGAAAGTTAACGAAAAGAAAAATATATATTGAGTTGTTACAGTCTGCCCCTCTGGCGCTGAGGTCGGGTCGACGATGCGGCAGGAATGGTGTTCTTCGGTGGTCGTCCTCGTCGTCTCAGAGTTCGAACTGGTTCTTCTTCTTTGTCTTCCTTCTTGCGAGTGTATTTTGTAAGTGAGGAAACATGGAAGCTTCCCAATGGAATGGTTAAGTCGTCTTTGGAGGCGACTTGATAAGTTGATGTTCCAACTTTGGTGATTAGGACATAGGCTCCATCTCTTTTTGGTACAAATTTTGATGTGACATGTTTCGATGCTTTGCTGAGCACATGTGTGGTGACTAGTACTAAATCACCGATTTCAAACTTTGGTTGTGCTCGTCGTTTCTTGTCTGCATACAATTTATTGTGGTCTTGAGATTTCTCAACAGTGAAAACATTAGTATTGTATTCAAAGGATGCAATGAATGAATTGAGTTGATCATCTTGGAGTTGTGTTTCACGAGTGTCATTAGGTTTTCTCACAGGAATGTCAACTTCAAATGCGGAGAGTTCGCATCTGGATTCAGTGTTTTCTGAATCACTGCATGGTGGTCGCAATAACATATCAGCGACTGTATTGGTTTTTCTCGATGTGAAAGTTATAGGGTTGTAACTGTAATGCCCATCTTGCGAGTCTACCAGTAGGTGATTTTAGACTCATTAACCATTTCAACGGTTGATGATCAGTAATGAGGGTTATTTCACCGCCTTCGATGTATCCACGAAATTTGTTTACTGCCCATACTATGGCCAATGCTTCGCGTTCAGTAGTGGAGTAATTTCGTTCATCGGGGCTTAAAATTCTTGAGGCATATTCTATTGGATGTTCATCGGCTTTCTCCCCCTGGACTAAAACAGCGCCGATTGCATAATTGCTTGCATCTGTTTTCAGGCGAAATGATTTTCTTGCAATTGGATCATGATTACCAGTGTTTATCGTATGAATTGCAAATGGGGTTGGCTCGGATAAGACTTCGAAGGCACATTCTTCATTTGTTAGCAATTCATGTAAACAATCTCTTTCAACGGAACTTAGGTCAATTCCTTCGTCTTCACGGAGCTCGACGTCTATTGAAAGGATTTCTGTGAAAAATGGATCCAATTCATCTTTATGTTCTTGTATTTGAACTAAGGGTGGGAAGAGATCCTCTTTGTTTTTCTTCCGCTCAGGTGTCACTTCATCACGTCTAAGTGAATCATAAAATATATATTGGATTGAGTGGGGTGAATATTCATTATTCTTCCTTTTTAGAGGCATATTAGGTCCAAGATATTCAAATTATTTTGGTGTTGCAGCAAGTGGAGAAATTACTTTTTGGTTATCAAACAATGACAGGAAAGCAGATTTTTGATTCAAAAGCTCTTTTTCGAATCCGTCGGGGGTGTTTCCGTGACTTTTGCTTTTGGTGGATCTTCTTTCTGGTGTTATTTGGGATTGGTGAACATGGAATGAGCCGGGAACATCTTCATTCTTTTTAGCGATTTTTGTATGCTGCGTATCATAAAAATCAAAGACTTTTTCTGTTTGGTCCGCAAAGTACCAGATCCTTTGGCCTAAGTCCAAAACAATGCCATTCTGTTCCAGAAAGTCGATACCAATCAACGTTCTATTGTCGGTCGCACGTGGTAAAACCAGAAACTGTATTGGTCGTAATCGATTTCCAATTATAATATTGGTGTCTCCAATATAAACGTCTTGAGACTTTGAATCTCCATCAGCGAGTGTGACGTCTGCTTTCACCTGTTGAAATCTTGTTCCATTTTTAAGCAGGTGTATGAACAATTCCCTGCCAGCAACACTAGTGCGGGCTGCTGTATCCAAATAAGCCATTCCCGTTTCTCCATGTGAGGCAATTGGAATAGTTGGTAGATCTGTGCTCATAGTGGTCCGAATTGAATTAAAAGAAACTGTTGCAGGTCCTTTCGGCAGTTCTTTGCATGTTGGACAGTTGGAGCGAACAAATCCAGGGGCTTTGCATTTGTAGCAATGGATTTTTGGCTGAATAGGAGCAGGTTGTCCTTTCATTTTGTCATCACGTTCCTTTTTCCGGCAGTCTTCGATGGTATGGCCTTTGTGTGAACAATAGTTGCACCGTTTCTTTACAAAATTTTCCACCTTAGGAGCATGTTGGGCTGACCTTTCAGCTATGGAAAGTTCTACCGCTCTTGCCTTGGTGAGCAAATCTCTAAAAGTTGTAATGCCATCTCGTGGAACTCCGTCTCGAATGTGAAGACCTAGCAAACCGTAGATTATGTCTATCATCATTCTTTCATTTGGAACTGGTTCAATTAGTTGAGCAAACAGTGCTCGTTTTGTGGAGATAAAATCATCCGTAGATTCCTTCGGCTTCTGCTTTTGCTCGAATATTTCCATATAAATCCTATATGCTGGCTTAGCTGGAGCATAGGCATTTCGTAGCAGTGTAAGTACATCTTTCCATGTTGTAGCTTCTCGCTGTACACCTTGCCACCAGGCTATAGCAGTATCTTGCAAAAGAAGCGGAAATCCTTTTATTGCATCTTCATGAGATATTCGCTCAATATCTTTATAAATGTTTATCGTAGCGATAAAACTCTCGACTACAACTGGATCTCTTTCTCCTTTGAAACGTTCTGTGCAGTGGCTAAAGCTACCTTTGCTTACAGATTGCGTTGTCATAGCGGCAATAAGTTCTCTCAGCTGTTCAGCGGATAGTTGAGCCATGTTGTCTGTTGATGCGTTTGCCTTTGTAGCACTTCGCTGGGAAATGCGTTCGCTTTTCCTTATATTCTCCGTCTTTTTCAAATTAAATCAAGCCACTAGTTGGGTGCCAATGTAACGTGGTGTAACGTGATGTCGTGGCAATTGGTTCGTCGGTAGAGCAGTTTTCAGCGTGTGGACTCTTGATTTTAAATTTTCCTGTACGCCTCTCGTGGCGCAATCAAAGACGAGGTGAATTTTTATTAAAGGTTTTATTAATTTTTACTAAAAAAAATAATATCAGCCAAGGGGCAACAATCAGCCAAGGGGCAAAATCAAGATTTACTAATAAAAAAATACAGTACCCACAGGTATGCTGTCCTAAGACTGCAGTATCTGTTGAAGCACAGAGATAACGCGCAAGAAGTGTGGTGGGTTTTCAATTGGCAGGAGAAAACAACTGACCGAATCGATGACCGCATCAAACTCCTGACTGAACAAGAGTGAAAATTAAATGATTTTGGCCCGGTATTTATACCCCTGCGGTGGTATTTGTCAAAATATCATTTACATATACATACATAATATCAATTAGTTCTAAACTAAACATACTACTTTTAGTACATTTTAGTACAATCAGTACATTATAGAAAAAAATAAAAGTACAGTATAAATGAAAATTATTAATTCGTTATTTTAAATAACGAGTAGCGAGTTATAATTATTAATCGTTATTTTAATTATGAACTTTGAATTTAAATGAAAATTGGTAGTTTAATAGTTAAAGGAAAGTTAACGAAAAGAAAAATATGTATTGAGTTGTTACAAAATGGAGTTTAATAAACACATTACCGTTATCGTCAATAAATCCAACTCTATGTTAAGATTTATAAAAAGGTGGGCAAAAGAGTTTAATGACCCATATGTCACTCTTTCACTCTATAATTGTCTAGTTCGCCCTCACTTGGAGTATGCCTCGCAAGTTTGGACACCCTTTTTTGTAGTTCATTCGAATAGAATTGAATTAGTCCAACGTAAATTCATAAGATTTGCTTTGAGAGGACTTCAATGGGATGATCTACACAATTTGCCTCCGTATAGGTGTCGAATTAAACTGCTGAAACTATTGTCTTTGTCTCAACGTAGACTTAACAATGACATGGTTTTCTTACACCAATTATTATCAGGACAAATTGATGCTCTGATCTTTTAAGTGCCATTGGTTTTAATACCCGGGGAGGTTCCTACAACATGCGTAGATTAAATATATTACATATACCTAATCATAATCGTAGATGCTGCTTGTATTAAGCTCGCTACATCACAGATCTAAAAAAAATGTGCGTACAGCTGATGGCAAGCCACACGCAATTGTGGGCTATTGCGTGGTTCAAAGCACGCTTAAGGGAGTAACTCATCCTATTTGTTTCTACCTGATTCCCAACTTAACCCAACAGATGTACCTGGGAATGGATTTTTGGAAATTATTCCATTTAGTCCCACAATTATGCGAAATTCGAGCCGATGTCTTTTGGTGGATAAATCAGTCTGATCATCGACTGATTACTTACTTACTTACTTACCGGAATGAACCTGGGCCTCAACCAACATGCCTCTCCAATTAGCCCGTTCCTTAGCTTACTGCCTCCAGTTGCGCACTCCAAGTTGGTTGAGGTCGGTTTCCACTTGTGCGCGCCACTTAAGGCGAGGTCTTCCTCTACTGCGTCCGACGTCTGGCTGGGAATCGAAGACTCTGCGAGCCGGAGTATTAGTGTCCATTCGTTCTACATGTCCTAGCCATCTTAAACGTCCAATGCGGAGTTTTTTGACCAGGGGCATGTCGCTGTACAGCTCGTATAGTTCTTGGTTGAATCTTCGTCTCCATAGCCCGTCAACGCAAACGGGACCGAAGATTTTTCGAAGAATTTTCCTCTCGAATCTACCAAGGATTTCTTCATCCGCTTTTAATACGGTCCATGCTTCATTGCCGTAGAGCAGGACTGGGATGATCAGGGTCTTATATAGGGTTTCCTTAGTAGTTCGAGTGTGGGCTTTACTACTAAATTGCCTTCTTAGCCCGAAGAAACAGCGGTTGGCAAGAGTAATTCTTCGTTTAATTTCTGACGAGATGTTGTTGTCAGAGCTAATAGCGGAGCCGAGGTAGACAAAGTCCCGTACTACCTCAAAGTTATATCTGTCAATGGTGACGTTCTGTCCAATTCGTCGATGTTGTGAGTCCTTTCGTGATGACAGCATATACTTAGTCTTACCCTCATTTACTGCTAAACCCATTTTCGCCGCTTCCTTCTCTATACTAGCAAACGTGGCTATGACATCACGTTGAGTCCTACCAATGATGTCAATATCGTCAGCGTATGCTAGTAGTTGCACCGACTTTTGGAAAATTGTGCCTCTGGTGTTGGCTTTGGAGTTTTGCACAATTCTCTCAAGAATCAGATTAAAGAAGTCACATGACAGCGCATCGCCTTGCCTAAATCCTTTTTTGGTATCGAATGTGTCGGTGAGGTCGTTTCCGACCCTGATGGAGCAGCGAGAATTCTCTATCGTCATCCTACACAACCGGACGAGTTTGGGCGGTATACCAAAACTAGACATGGCTCTATACAGTTCGTCTCTATAAATGCTGTCATATGCGGCGTTGAAATCGATGACTAGGTGGTGGGTATCGATTTGGACTTCTTGAGTTTTTTCCAGGATCTGATCATCGACTGATTACATAGATCTAAATGCGGAGCAAAATCTTATCCTTCAGGCCACAAAAAAACTTTTCCTGAATTCTATAGAGCTGGGTCTGGGAAAAACGAATTTCGAAACACATTCCACTGATGTTGGCAACGCATTGCCAATCAAATCTTGGCACTACCCATTGTCTCCAATGTCTCTACGTCAAGAGGAAGTCTTCAAAGAACTCGATCGCATGATAGAACTTGAAGTGATCAAAGAAAGGAATTCTCATTGGTGTTAGTTAGGAAGACCGGTAAAGTCAGACTATGCCTAGACTTCAGAAAAGTAAACGCAGTGACTGTTAAAGATGCTTATCCGCTGCCTCATATTAACGGATTATTAAGTAGGTTGAAGGACACATTCTTCATCACGGGACTTGACCCAAAAGATGCATTTTGGCAAATTCCGTTAGATGAAGAGTCCAAAAGTAAAACGCCATTTGCTGTACCTGACCGGCGATACTGTATCAGTTTACAGTTAAGCCCTTTGGGTTATGCAACGTCGCACAGAGGATGTGTCGTCTCATGGACCGCGTGATTCCTTCACGGTTAAGAGAGCATTTCTTCGTTTATCTTGATACAGAGAAGGGCAAGAAGTATTCCATCGGAACTTCGCCCAAGGCGAGTTCTGCAGCGGGCAAAACGCTAAAATTATGCCCAAGTTCCTCAAGTCCAGAGTGAGCAATGTTGTAGGAAACTGCATGTACCAATTAGAGCCCCGAACGGTAAACCGATTGGCATATATCATGCCAAAGATATTCGGCAGTCATCTAAAAAAAAGGGAAAACAATTCACAAAGAATGACGAATTAAAGGAGAAAAAATGAATGAAACAATGTACAAGATCACTGCCTGCTTTGGCTTTAATATAAATTTAGGCGAAATTTTAGGCTTTTGAAGTTAAACCAGCAAACAATAAAGTTCTTTTGTAATAAGTTGTAATAAGCAGTGCGTTTAATTCTTCAACATATGGTTAAATTTAATTTTTGTGAAATTTCGCTAGTAAATGTCGTCCGTCTTTTTTGCAACTCTAGCTACTTCGCAGCCGTCAACTCGCGTCTACAATTAATGCGAATAGCAGGAGTTTTCTTATCTAACCTACAATCTACCAAATGATATCCGGCACATTTTACAAACCGCAGCTTTTTCTTTTCCTTGGCGGTTGCACTGAGGAACTAATTTAGAATCCTTTGATTTTTTCAACAATATTAATTATTACTTCAGGCAGACATAGTTTTTTTTTTTAATTTGCTTCACCCTCTTTTAGCTATTTGTCTCGCTTAGCAATGTTAACGGCATCTTTAACTTTATATTGTCTGTTTTTCAGATCGTTAATGTCATCCTTTAAGCACGATGCATGTAACCCTCTAGCTAGAACGCGTAAAGGCCTTTCAGAGTTTTTCGCAAATGAATGCCATTCTATTTTATCAGTATTTAGTTTGCGAGATTATAGACGGTAACATTCAGCATGTATTTTTTTTAAGTAAAGTTACTTGGTAGCCTGATAATGGTAAAGATTTTATCAAGGTATGTAACTTGTTATAGTCGTCAATACTGATCATATTAATTAACGGTGAGTGCCGTTGTTTTAGCTGTTCCCTTTATTAATATTATCTCTATCGTGATTTATTACTTTGGGTGAGGATACAGCTTTCCTTTTTTTCACCGGTCTTTTCTTTAGAACCCAGTCGGTTTCATGACAGATTTCTTCTTCATCCGTATGGAATTCTTAATTAAAGGGACAGTTTGCACTCGGTTTTGGTTCATAAGGTAATTTTAATGAACTCTTTAGGATCATGTTTTTATCTTTATGAAGGAAAATTTCTTTACGAATCTCTTCGCCGAACAATTTGACTTTGTTTAGCCTTGTTCGAAGAACGTCGTTTTCGTCCTTAAGCTTTTAATTTTCATTCAGTTTTGTTTTTCGGGAGCCGACACTTCTGGCGTTGTCGAGCTCTTGGAGACGCATGTATTTTTTTGAGGTCCAGTGGTAGGTGACCTCGTTACCCTTGAACTCTTCCCGAAAGGTTTACAAAATGGAAACAATAGGCTCAGCAGAATCCGTAGAGCCGCACTCCGAAGAGGGTGGATTTTCAAGTGATACTACATTGCAACATGGGGTATAAAATCTTTTCGTTGTATTCATTGAATTTTCGTTTTTTATACCCTATTCCATTAGGGTATGTTTTGATACATAGTTCGTAAGATATTTAGATATACCTCAAAGTAAACGGATCGGCTCAGAATCGCTAGCTGAGTCGATTTAGTCATGTCTGTCTGTCCGTCCGTCTGTAGGTCACCGGTTTTTGGGCCTTAAATTATAAGCTAGGATAATGGAATTTGGAATATGTGGCCCTTGTACGTGTTGTTCGAACAAGTGAAAAAAATTTCAAAATCCGCCCATTATCTATTATTTGGGCTTTGCTTGAAAAATTATTAATTTAAATGGAGCTGTCGCTGTCTTAAGAAGGCTGCTTCGTACTTTTCAAAAAAACTTATTTTTACTCAAACGGTTAAGAATTTTGAAAAAGTGTCTGAATAGGATATTTGGACAATATCAATATCTATATTTCGTCCATATAAAATTTCTTTTTGACACGCCCACTTTTTGGGGTTATTAGTAAAAAACCTTTTTCGGTCACACTTCAAATATTCAAAGACGACAGGCATCCCGAAAATGGTGTTGCTTTTTGCAAACGTAACCATGCAACATAGAGATAAATTTATTGTTCTTTAAATTTATACTTTTGTGCCTTATTGACAATCATAACAAAAGCTAGACGAAAAATATGAGAAGGCTACAATCCGCTGTGAGGATCGTTGAATGCTCTATCCCATCCCATCCTTAAAATGAAGGATGGTCTTTTTTATGGCAATGAAATATAGAAAATTACATATTCACAACATATTAGTGGTATTCAATATTCATGCAACGTCGGAAAGTCGCGGTAAACGTTGTCAACGTGATAAAATTACGACGTGATAAATGAACTGTCAAAATTTGTATGGGAAATCTTTTCCAACAATATCGGAATTTTCTCACAGCAATTGGGCGCGTAAACTGAGATGTTAAACGTTGAAAACTTTTGAAATGCTATTTTCACATTTAATCAGTCACTTGCACAGATCAAACGTATGCGCTAAACTGAAAAAAATTATCGAGTACGGAAAGAGAACAATAGGAATAAAATTCATTCAATAAATAAATTACTAAAATGAGATTGAATTCAGTGGGTTACCGCATTATTTAGTCGTGCAGTTTTAGGTTCGTTCATGAAACGTCGTCGTAAAATTACCATCTTTCATACGTAATAAAATTACGACGTTGCATGAATACCCTTATTGTCCATACAGTTTATCCAAAACGTTTATGTTTCGAAAAAAAAAAAAAACAATGTTTTTCTCCTACATATCCTATGGTAGGGTATACAAAAGTGGGCGTGGATTAAAATGGCCTATGTTTATGTTTATATTATCATAACCAACGATTCTGCATCAAAATTTTGTTTCGAATATTTTAAAATTTTACCGAAAATTTTTTTTTTTTTTACTGAAAGAAACTTAAGAAACTGGCATGGCAAACAACTTTGTATGGGCGAAATATAGATATTAGGATTGTCTAAATATCTTGTTCACAAATTTTTTTAAATTTTTTACCGTTCGACCAAAAATAACGTTTTTCTTAAAAGTGGGCGTGGCAGTGGGCGGATTTTAAAAATCTTTTACACTTGTTCCAAATTGCATTATCCCAGCTCAAAATTTAAGGCCTGAAAATCGGTGACCTACAGACGGACGGACGGACAGACAGACCGACATGACTTAATCAACTCAGCTAGCGATTCTGAGTCGATCAGTGTGTATTATAAAGATCTGTTATCCTATATCTATTATTTGGGCTTTGCTTGAAAAATTATTAATTTAAATGGAGCTGTCGCTGTCTTAAGAAGGCTGCTTCTTACTTACCGTAAGTGATTTCAAAATATTACTAAAACTTTAGGATAGTGAAAACAAGTTGAATATACCAGTATATTGCGAAATAATCTACCATTGCCTGCTTGCCTTACATTCTTCAAGAGGTCAGCCAAATGCCCCGGTTTATTTATTCACACAATTGTTCAATAAGTTATCAAATGCATTCGTTTAGTTTCTTTTTTGTTAATGTTATTCGATCGTCTTTATTTTTGTGTGTAAATATAAAAGTGATTACGATAATAATTTACGGTATTAAGAACTGTTGGTTTTACTACTTCTCCATTTGTAGGTTTGGATTATCTGTGAGGTTTTCCTCCTGTTTTCCAGTTATGTTATTAAAAGGTCCGTTCGGGTCCTCATGTGCAAGAGTAAATTTGAATAAACTTTGATAAGAAACTTTTAGTTTCGTTCATTTTTTCTCAATTTTCTGCACGCAGAATTTTGGCTGACGAGGAAATGAAAACTGTCAAAGGATGACAGCAAAGGAGTTTGACAGAAAACAACAAAATAATTTTTCCTGATATACGCGAAAATGTTTATGTTTTGTAAATTTTTTCTGGTTTTTAAGCTCCTAAAAATAATCTTCAAAGATTTATAGGCAAAACATTTAAGTAGAGGGATGTTTTTTGTTTCTCGTCTCTTTAAACATAGTTCAAGATTTGACGTTTTTTGTAGCTGTTGCTGCAAAAACTATACTGCCGGTCTTTTAGAAGTTTTCGTGTTTCAAGATATTTCATAAGTTGCAATTTATGAGCGTAGTTGGAGAGAGAAGAAGACTCGCATTTTTTTAGATATAGGCTGGACAAATGCAGTTTGTCCAGATAGATAGAAAAGCTTACGCAGTGATTTTGCTAGCGTAGAAGAACACCTACCTACCTAATGAGGGATATAACGGGTGATCCAAGTAGAGATACTTTTTTCAATAGCCTTTTTTGACAGATCACGTGTGAGCCGTGTCATGCTGTCATGTTATTTTTGTTTAGTATTGTTTGGCATTTCATTATGGAAAGACTTACGCGTGAACAACGTTTACAAATTGTTCAACTTTATTATGAAAATGCACGTTCTGTGAGGAATGTGTTTCGTGCACTTCGCTCAACTTATGGTCAACATAATCGGCCTACTGAGCGTACTATTCGCAACACCATCACCCATTTTGAGTCCCAGCATTCATTATTGGATAATATTCGACTGAATAGACCACGTCCAGCACGCTGTGAAGAAAATATAGCGGCCGTAGCTGAGAGTGTACACGAAGACCGTGGAGAGTCGATTCGGCGCCGTTCGCAGTAACTCGGACCATGATAACCAACTATTTGATGCCTGAAATTGAAGCTGGTGATCTCGGCGACATTTGGTTTCAGCAAGACGGCGCCACTTCCCACACATCGCATCAATCAATGGACTTATTGAGAGAACATTTCGGTGAGCACATAATTTCACGTTTTGGGCCGGTTGATTGGCCAACAAGATCGTGTGATATCACACCGTTAGACTTTTTCCTGTAGGGATATGTAAAGTCAAAAGCTTATGCCGACAAACCCGCTTCGATTCAGGCCTTGGACGAAAACATCACGCGTGTCATTCGCCAGTTACCAGTCGAAATGCTCGAACGAGTGATCGAAAATTGGACTCAACGGATGGACCATCTGCGACGTAGCAACGGCCAACATTTGATAGACATAATCTTCAAAAAATAAATGCCAAGGAATGTTCTTTCAAATGATAATAAACATTCTCCATTAAATTTGAATTTTCTGTGTTTTTTTCTTTAAAAAAGTAGGGAACCTCGAAATGGATCACCCTTTACCATTTGGATCACTGAATTTATGAATGTCAAGATCAAATAAAACTCTTGCAACTGTACGAGTACGAAAGTGAATTTGTCCCATAAAATTATCTACGTTTTCAAGTACAGGGGGAGACTGGCCATAATCTGGCAAAGTAGAACTGGCTGCGTAATGCGCAGCAAACTGGTACATATGTCATTGTAAATGAGCGTCTGAACTGATGATGAGGCTGAATTGTTTATATTAAGTTTTTACTACCTCTAGAGCAATTTGATACATTTTACATGGGCATTGCAGTCAATTATGGCTTGTTTGAATTTTGTTCGGCTTTCCTCTGTTCGGTTGGTCTTGTAGAACGGAAAGTTTGTCTCTCTCAACCTGACAGCTTTGCATTTCAAGTAATCCCATTGCCTTTGGTCTGATATTATTTATTTTGTTGGGAATAAAATATCTCATATCTCATAGAATGATGTTTGTTATCATATCAGCAGCAGCACCTAGTTCACTGTCGAGGAAATATAGTAACCAGTTTAAATTGTTTAATGCTTCCCAATTGCCTTTCTCGTATTGCCATACAATCTTTTTGAGAATTTTTCTAGGTTTGACGAACCTAGATGTGATAATACATTGATGTTTTATATATTAGGGTGAGAGGTAAAATAAAAAAAATATATAAAAAATATATAAGAAACAAGTCCATATAATTTGTCCAAACAAGTGTTTATAATTGTTGATATAACCTTCATGTCTGTATAATCTTTCCTGTCTTTATACCTTTTTTTTCGTTCTCTAAAGGAATGTGTTAAGTGTTAACAGCATTATCTGTGATATTTTTAGGTGAACCTACTCTAGTAAAATGTTTAGTAATAAAGTCTATTTTATGAAGGACGTTTTTATTTTCAAGTTTGTACACATACAGTAACTAGTTACTGTGAACTTGCATTCTTCTTGTATCGGTTTGTTCTCATCTTACTGTATGCAGTACACAGCTTCAAACCCTTTAAATCCGCTTAACCTGATGGCATTGTACCAGCCGAGCTATAGCACTCTGTGTGTCAACTCCTACAAGACTTAACCCTGCAGTCGTCGCGCGGATAAATATTGTAATCCACCAATGCAAAATTTAGAATTTTTTTTATTTGTTTGTATTATGATGTTATAATTTATGTTTTTTTTCTTTAAGTAATATGTAATTGCGTTTTACAGTAAAAAAAAGGTTAAAATGGATTTCATATGTAATCCGCGCGACGACAGGTGTGACTTTTTGGTGCGCGACGACTGCAGAGTTAACTGGTCCTGTTCACTAGGAAATATAAAATTGCTCACATTGACTCCCGATCACTGGACGGAATCGAACTAGTCTTCTCAGACTTGGGACTTATTTTGGACAGGAAGTTTAACTGGAAGCTGAACATAACAGAAAGAGTAAAGCAAGCGACAGTCGCACTTTATTCCTTCAAGAAAACCAAAGGCATGAAAGGAAATGCAACCTCGTATCATGCATTGGCTTTATATTTCGGTTAAAAAAGGCAGCTTCATCTTGGAGCTTACTACTTTAAAAATCTAAGCAATTTGACAAAAAACGGAAGTGAAAAGTCTCTCCCGTTTCATAAATAGCTCAGAATGGTTATAGATCTAAGTGTGCTGTTGTACTCGTACTGGCAGCCATTTTAACCTACCCTAACTTTGCTCTTATATTTCGTTTTCTTTAAGACATCGCAATTTTGTTATCCGTATAGTTACTGAGTAAGTTTAGGACCCATCTAGCGATTCTGAATCGATCCATATACTTTGAGGTATAACTAGCAAAATTATTTCGCTATGTTGCAAATTATGTATCAAAACTAATATACCCCTATGGGGTAGGGTAAACAAAAAACGCATATTATATCGCCACATGAATGCAAGAACCAGCTAACTTGATTTTCGTAGTTTTGAGAAAACTGCAAAAAACTTATTCACCTGTTGGTCAGGCTCCCTTTTTTACTTGAAAATACTGATAAAACAACACTATATTTTTTTCTGCGGTACTGGCTTTATTCAAGTGTTGAAATTTGAAGTCCCTTAACTTTTTTATAAAGTTGATTTTGAGAAAAAAATAGTTTTATAAAAAAACAGACAGTTAACCACTTTTTGCACAAACTATTTTCAACGGGTAAAATTTTAAAAGTTCATTTATCTATTTAATCGTATTGATTTAATTTTGTTTGTTTGCTTTATTATTTTCGTAAATAGTAGAAGACATTTTAATTTTGATGTTCATTTGAAGTATTTTGAACCAGAACCTAAATTAAAAAAAAATTAACAGAAAATCAAATTTTGTCAAATAGAAATTATTTTGATTTATTCGAATTCAAAATTGACAGAACCATCTTCATTTTCAAATTTATTGCTCTCATTGGTCTTCTTCATCTTTACCATTCGGTAAATTGTTATAAAAATCAAAATAGTCTAGACTCATTGCTGGAGGCTTCATTAAAAAAGGAGACATCAAGTCTTTGTATTTAGCACTTGTAATAGGGTGGCCTTCGGGGTAATAAGTGTGGAGCTTTATGTTCGCAACCAATTGACTTCTTGAGGCCCTTTTCGAACAATCAACAGTTCTGAAAGTTTCAGTACTGAACGACTCCTTACATTCATATCTATATGGGCATTCTTTTTTGAACTTAAACCAACACATTTTCTGCATAAGCACAGTTTCTTTGGATGTGTCGGCTTTCCTAATAGTGAGGTATTCGTCAACAAATCTTTTCCAATCAATTATTTTTTCAGGGCATATATCGTGGACGATATAGGGCTTATGTCCGTTTTTTCTTGACCCGCGAGCTATGGTTTTCCAGTCCCCAGGCCAAAAAGCCTTTCCAACACGCTTTGATTCTGTCCCGATCGCTGAGTGCATTGAATCACATTCCATTTCACTGTGCCCCGACACCATAAATTTTAAGTCTATTGTTTTTAAATTGTTGATTGCTTGCACTGCGTACATACACATAGCGAACACAAATTGGTTCAAATTTTGCCCACCACATCGATCGCTAAAGCACCTTACTTCCTCAACTTCTTCTGGGAGACTTTTGAAATACTGAAAGAGGAGACTTGCCACCTCGCAGCTTCCCCTACCACCTTGTCCTTCATGCCAGATATAGCAGTCTCCTTGCTTTTACGTTACGTCATAGATTGTAAAATTGTAGGTTGCTAATCTACGCTTATAAAAAAGTGCGTTGTTTGTCGGGTCACAAGGGCAAAGCAGAACCTGCTGCAAATCAAAGTTGCAGCTGACAATATTGTTTCCACTTTTTGCTGCTTCATCTTTGTCTTTTTTCTTATCATTTCGCGCTTCCTCTTTTTTTTTTATATGGGCCTCATGCTCATTAATATCTATTTCAGTCTTATTAGAGTTGTTCTCAAATGCAACACACAGTCTACATTGATCTTTTTTTGGACTGTGAAATCCTAGATTGAAGTTGTCCTTAAAAATCTTTCTATACATTGAGAGTTTTGCGGATGGCACGTTTTCTACTTCACAATGTTGCTGGTACATCCTGTACATTGTAGCAAGATTTAAAGAAGAGTCCAAATACTTTCGAGCAGTCCCTTCTCGGCAGTAATGAGACGGAACGCAAGGAAATCTCTTGATATGCTCCTCCATTCCTTCAATTAATACCGGATCGAGACTAGCACTTCTTCCTTTTCCTCTTCCATCGGACGGTGCTAAATTTTCATTCGACCTCTTTTGCATAGCGTATTCAATTAACCCTTTTTTTATGCCTAATGTATTTAGAAACATTGTTTTGCATACCTTAATTTTGTTTTTATTTACAGGAAGAAAGTACTTCACTGAAAATTGTCTTTTGGAAGTGTTCACAGTGGTTGTTGTTTTCTTTGTTAGTTGTTCAGTGTTTGAGTTGATAAAATCCCTCTGACGAGAGTAATCTCCCAATTCGTAGTAGGCTTTGAAAACAGAATTCCGATCTTGTTCGGAAATTGCTGACGAGCACTTGAACCTGCAACTAACATTGCAAGCCGGCTTCATGGAAGCAGCAGGTATAGTCCTGCCGTTAGTAGAAACGTAATCTTTTCCTTCGAGTCTTCTTTGTTTCCGTATATTTCTTTGCCATTGGCCACTCTGCCTTTTCTTCCTCCGCGGCTTGGATGTTACTTGAGGGAACTCCTGCATGCCTGTTAACACGTTATCATCGTCCATGTCAGAAGATGAACTACTGTCCCTAGAATTTGGGCGATATTCAGATTCATCTGGTGAAAAATCATCCTCATCTGTATTAAGCTCAACCTCTTGTTCAGCAACATATTGAACTACTAAACCATCACCAGCAACATCCGAATGAACCATCATTGTTTCAAAGACGCTGTCCTGCTCATCTCTTTCATCAAGCGCGTTTGAAGTATTCGGCTCTGTAAAACAGGGCTTTATTCTTAGCGCAACTCTAATACAATTCACTTGTACTTACTACCTTTATCTTGATTCTTTTGTAATGCAAGTTTAACAAGCTTCTTTCCCCTTGAGATCATTTCAATTAACTTAACACTTACAAATTGAAAAATAAAATTATCACAACAGTACTAAACCAAACGCAAGTAAAACCGAACATTTAATGGATCAAACAGTAAAATAGAAAAAGAATTAAAAAGTAGGCCAAGTAACGGAAAATGCAGCGAACACTTGATTTAGGCATTCATGTTGGAGTTCAAATATATGAGTTAACTGCTTATTGCACACCAGATCGATACATAAAATCATGCAAAAAACAGCTATCTGAAGATATCTACTTCTTGCACTGAATTTTCATTGGCTGTTCTAGTGGTCTGTTTTTTTCACAACCCAATAGATGGCAGCAGGCCCGGAAAACGAAATAGCTGCTTATTGCAGTTTAATAAAATCGATTCAACGAAGCAGAAAACCCAGATATCTCAAAAATGAAAAAAATCGAGTTAGCTGGTTTTTGCACTCAGGTGACGATATGAATTCGTTCGATTTTGAAACATATCCTAACACAAATAAAACATCGAATTCTATTATCTTCCTATTTCTTTACATATTCCTGAAACAATGTTGATTCATAAACATCATTTAATATTATTCTATATCATATAATATTATAATAATAAATAATATATTTTCTTTATTTAAGGCGGCAGTTTGATAACGTTAAACGCATTTTTAAATCTGTAGAAGAATTGCCAGGAAATATAACCAACAACATTAAACAACAGTTCTTGCTTTCTGATGAATTATCCAAGTAAGTATGTACATATAATATAGGTATCATTAAAAAAATATTATAGTAATCAGTTTATGGTAAACACAGGCAACCAGTATAGTCTTTTGCTTAAAATCGACGCGAGCTAAATTGTTTATGGGTGCATCTGTTTGAGCACAGTTTCATTAGGACAACTGAGGGTTCAAAAAAGTATACTATTGTGTGTTGGTTGTAAATGTCAGCAAATATAATGGAGTGATAAATATAGTTTAGTAAACCATTCCCAATTGACTTTGTTCTATATTTCTCTATATTTCATAATACGTCCGAAGAAAGCTTTGAGGGTAAATTGATTAATATTCATGGCACGCATAGTATTACATTGTATGGATAAAATTTTGTCAAAAAACATTGTAAACATAAACATACTTGTTGAATGTTTGGATATTATTTTTATTTTATAGTTTTATTTGTTACCAAACTTAAAGCTAATTATATGAAATGTGCTTAATAGAAAAGAAAGTAAAACAAATATAATGATCATTCTGTAACTTGAAGAGTTAGTGTAGAATGACATAGATACATAAAAAAAAACATAGTTTGCATCTGATGTGGGGTGACAATCAGTAGATACTAATAAATTATGTTAGGATTTTGTTAGAATATTTAAATAATTTCAAATGACAATCGTATGACAATGAAAGGAAAGGAAGTATTTAAAACATAAAATTAACAAATTTATACATTAGATACAACCTGGAATTAATTTGAGTGTGCTGATGATTTAGATATTTTAGATATTTTTTACAAGAATGATTCAATATTATCATTATCAATTGTAAATAACCAGTCTTTAACTTTCTTTAGGAAGGAATGAAAATTAACAATAGTCCAGATAGAAAGTGGAAGCTTTTTGAAAATTGAAAGGGCTGTTACGGTGTAGAATTTAGAGAAGTGGTTTCTGTTGGCGAAATGAACGTTTACATAATTCAAGTTATTAACACGAAGATTATAAATTTGAGAATTTCTGCTGGGAATATTTCCACTTCGCTTAAAGAATTCTTTTAATCCTTTGAAAATGTAAAGGTGTCGTATTGGTAAGATGCGCAAGGCTCTAAAAATAGACCATGTGTGCGTTAGTCGATTTTTATTACAAATAATTCGAATTATATGTTTCTGTGATATTAACAATCGTCCGAAAGAATTGTAATACGCACCACCCCAACTAGTGATACCGTACTGAAACTTAGATTGAGCAAGACCGTAGTAAATTGTGATCAAAAGTTTTCTGGAACAGAATGGTTTGATAAGGTACAATTTACGTGTCACTAACAGCATATGGGATTTTATGGTTTGAATATGATCTTTCCAATTCAAGTTGTTGTCAGTCAATACTCCAAGGTATTTATAATTTTCCACTGATTCAATTTTAAAGCAGTTCTTGGAACACCTAAAGCTATCTATAGAATTACTTTTTGCGCAACTGTGAACAAGTAAGCAAAACTTTTTACAGTTATGTGCATGGAAACATAGATTGGAATTATATAAAGTGTTACCTGATATCTTAAACGATATGAGTTTTGTTTTCTCACTCACGATTAATTTATGTTCTGTGAACCAAAGACGCAAGGTCTCTAGATCTTCTGAGTTCTTTACAACACAGTCAACATTTGAAAATGATTGAAAAGTAAATGCAATATCGTCCGCGAAGGCAGTGGGAGATCCGTTTAAGTTCAAGTCAAGTAAGGAGTTTATATCAATTAAAAAGAACAAAGGACCAACAACCGATCTCTGCGGAACGCCATTTTTAAAAAAAACGTGATTTGCTAAATTTATATATTTACTCTTTGTGCTCTGAATTTTAGATAAGATTTGAACCAATCTTGTATATGACCCCTAAAACCGGCGTTATATAATTTTTTTTAATAATAAGTCGTGATCAACCACGTCAAAAGCTTTTGTCATGTCAACAAAGAGTGCCATTGAAGATTTATTGCTGTTCATGCTATCATATAACTGACTGCATACTATAAAAATAGCATTTTCTGTTGACATTCCACTTCTGAATCCAAATTGATTACAGCTAAGAAAATTGTGTTTATCTAGAAACAACACAATTCGTCATTTAATCAATTTTTCGAAAATCATAGAAATGGTTGGCAGCAAGGAAATTGGTCTGTAATTAGAAATATTCTTTCTGCTACCATTCTTGAAAAGAGGTATAAACTCCGCACATTTAAGATGCCTGGGAAAACAACCACTTTGCACACTAAAGTTGAACAAGCAACTTAATACGTCAGCTAAATATAAGCCAATTTTTTCCAAAAGCATGCTCGATATTCCATCACTTGTGGACGAATTTTTATTCTTTAAAGATAATACAGCTTTGTAGATCTCAAATGACTCAAAGGAATGAAAGAAAAAGCTATTTGCGTATTTGTAGAATACATGGATTTGGAGCAATTGCAGTCAGTAGAAGTCTCAACAGTTGGCTTTTCGGTGAAATACTCATTAAATTTGTTTGCAATGGTGTCTTGATCATTAAAACTAATCCCATCGATTTCCAGACTTTCTATTTCTATGAATTGTTTTCTTTTACCAAGTATATCATCAACCACTTTCCATTCTTCTCTTACATTTCCACTAGCATTTTGAAACGCATTAGTGTAAAACTTATTTCGCGTATCTTCAACCTTTTTATGGACGATGTTGCATAAATATTCATAATACAGTTTAAGTTTTATGTTTTGTGGATGCTTTTTTCATTTGACCGCAATTTTGTTTTTCTTGTTGATTGGATACAAGAGATTATGAGTCATCCATGGTTTTAGATGTTTTTTTCTGCCCGATCTTTGCGGAATATTTAAAGTACCTGTACATGTTTTTGTAAAATTCCTAGATATAAATCGAAAGCAGTTGATGGATTACTTTCTAAATAGATCGCATCCCAAAATTCATATTTTAAACATTCGTTTAATAAACTAAATTCTGTCTTATATTTTTCTTTTACAGGAGGGTTAGAACATTTTAAAGAGTCAGAATCAGAACGGATATCGAGTGCAACCATAGAATGATCAGTTAGTTTAAGATCATAAACATTACCATTTAAAATAATTTTATTAGTTTTTTTTGTAGACGAATTATATGTGGTCTATGCAAGTTTTAGTTGAATCAGTTACGCGGGTAGGTACGTTAATATAACTCTTCAAACCAAATGACGCCATTAGAAACATATATCTCTCTGTATCTTTATCAAGTACATTTCAAATGTCTATATTTATGTCACCCACTATGATTAATATTGTGATGTATATCTTTCGTACTTTTTAGCTGCGCCATCTGTTTGTAGGCCTTTTATTAAAAAAAAAAACATTTATGTTTAAATAAATAAAAGAAAATTTGAAGAAATTCGAAAAAAAATTGATAAAAATAATTCGATAATATTATTGTACTCATTTTAACCAACGCGCAAACAAATTTCGAACTAAATACTGAGGCGATTTCGTATGTAGAACCACTTAAACCACACATTGGATGGGATAGGGTATTAATCGATTCGCAGAGCGGATTGTTGGCATCTCAAATGTTTTATATATGACAAGAGCCATCTCTATCCAGACATAGCATGAAAAATAACCCAGAACTTTTAATGATCGATGAATACGATTTATAGTATTTTTTTAATATTTTTTTTCTCAATATAACATAACATTTTAATTAACATGTATACATATATATTATATTTTTTTTTATTTTTAGGAAATATGCTTCGATAGTATTTTTAGCATGCTTGCGCTTTGAGACCTCTAAGAAGAAATTGAACTATTTAAGCTTCTCTGATTTATTTCATTGCTCCCAAGCAGTGATGGAATACTGGACATATACATATCAACATTCTGGACCAGAATATTATGACACTGAAATGGATAAAGAGTTTTTATTGGATCTACGAGAGCTGCGATGTCTGTTAGAAAAAGAAAAGGAAATTAAACAGTAAGTTTTAATACACACGTTGCCGTACGATTAACAAAAAAGTTGACATTTACAAAAATCATGCTTTTTTTATTTTAAATCAGAATAAAACTGAAATTTTAAGATTCCGCTTAATTTCCTTTTATAAAATTAAAATAATGCCGAACATCATTAAAGAAGTGAAGGAGAATTTTAAAGAGAAGGTAACAAAATGAGCATAACCAATTTCACCGTAATCAACGTATGTTGATTGCGTGACGTGCAGTTATTTTGGGCACTTAATGTAAGCGCATTGAGCAAACTTTTTATTTTATTCTATCGTTAAATGGCCTAAAAACATACATCTAAAAATATATTTTTTTAAATTTTTCATTTATTTTATTTTGTTTGTTGATTTAGTTACGCCTACTATCCATTTCGAATCTTTATATAAAGGGTTTTTTTTTAAGGGATTGAACTTTGAATGGAATAAAACAAAGATGATTTTTTTAAATTGTCATGAAATTTACTTTATTCGAAAGATAATCTTCTGGCATTATAATTTGAATATGATTTCTGGCATATGACCGCTAGGGCTGGCTTGGACGTAGTCTAATCTGGAGGTCCAATTTTCGATAACTTTTTCAAACATTTGTGGCCGTATATCGGTTGTCCTCCAAGTCATCAATCGTTTCGGGCTTATCGGCGTAGACTACCGACTTCACTTAGAATAGTCGAGCGACGTTAAATCGCACGATTTTGGAGGTAATTCACAGGGCCAAAACCCGAAATTATCCGCTCACCGAACGTTTCTTCCATAAATTAATTGTGTCACGAGCTGTGTGACATGTTGCGCCGTCTTGTTGAAACCACAGCTCCTGCACATCATGGTGATGAATGAGTCAGTAATCGTGGCTCTATAGCGGTCACCATTGACTGCAACGTTCTGGCCAGCATCTTTTTTAAAGAAGTACGGACCAATTATTCGACCAACCCATAAAACACACCAAACAGTCGATTTTTGTGGATGTGCCGGTTTCTCAACATACACTTGAGGATTATCATCACTCCAAATACGGCAGTTTTGTTTATTACGAGGACAACGTTTGCCGCGTTATTGCTGATATACGGTCACAAATGTTGGAAAAAGTCATTGAAAATTGTACCTCCAGATTAGACTACGTCCGAGGAGCCAGCCGTAGCGGTCATATGCCAGAAATCATATTTGAATTTTAATGCCAGAAGATTATCTTTCAAAAAAAGTAAATTTCATGTCAATTAAAAAAAATGTCTTTGTTTTATTCCATTTCAATGAAATAAATACATTGTATTGAATGCATATATCCGATTGTGACGATTAACCGGAGTGACGGTTAGTCGGGAGACGGATAATCGAATTTCCACCGCCAAATTTCAAAAAATTGGATGACATGCTGCCCCTTCAACCTCCTGCTTGGGTTTACTCTTGGATTTGGGTTGCGTGCGAGGTTGGATGTATGTAAACGAAATTGATCAGCATGAGAAATCACTTACCACAAGCCATTAATGAAGTGTACGCATTCATTTGTGCCATTTGTAGCTATTTTTGGGTAAAATAAAAAAAAACTTTAACAATAACAAAAAAGAAAAAAAAATGGTTTTCTCAAAAATTTTAATAAGCTATTTTAAATGGAAACCTGAGCCATGGTTTTAGAAAAAAAAAGGCTTTTCTCCTGAAAATTCATATTGTAGCCTTCTCATATGTTTTTTTTACTAAAAACTCCCCCAAAAGGTGGGCGTGGCAAAAAAAAATTGTATTGAGGAAATATAGATCTCTTTTAGAGATATTTAAATTTTTCAAAATTCTTAACAAGTGGGCGTAGCAGTGGGCGGATTTTGAAAATATTTGCACTTGTTCGAACAGCACGTACAAATATCACATATACCAAATTTCATTGTCTTTGCCCCAAATTTAAGGCTTAAAAACTGGTGACCTGCAGACGGACAGACAGACAGACAAAAAAAACATACAAATATTTGGCGCAACAGTCTCGTTAGTACCCAGGGCCGAGCTTTCTCACGTTTGTACTTATTGCACGATGGCGGGACCTCCTGTTTTATGCCGAAGACTAACGGCTAAGTTGAGATAAGCTATTCTTAACAATTGATACTACTCCGTTGATTTGTCAGATCATCACGAGAGGATGGCCATTGAATCATTCTCAAAATTTCCTACCGTTTGGCTAAAAACAACATTTTCTGAAAAGTGGGCATGGCAGTGGGCGGATTTAAAAAAAAAATACACTGGGGTCGGGTATACAAATGTTTTTTTTTTGTAGGAAAACACCCCAAAAAAGTGGACGTGGGGGTCTAAGGACGAAATGTTCATATAAATTTTATTATAATTTTTGCTTAAACGTATTTACGAATATTTGAAAATTTGAACGAAAATGTTTTTTTTTTTTTTTTGCTTAAACCGCCCCAAAAAATGGGCTTTTTATAAAAAAAACTTTATATGAACAAAATATAGATATTGAGATTGTCTTAATATCTCGTTCAGGCACTTTTTTCAAAATTCTTAACCGTTTGACCAAAAAAAAAACGTTTTTCTACAAAGTGGGCGTGGTAGTTGCGGATTTTGAAAATTGGTACACTTATTTGAATAGAACATACAAGGATCACATATGCCAAAATTTCATTATCTTAGCTCACAATTTAAGCCCTAAAAACCGGTGACTACAGACGTATACTCCATATACTTCGAGATATATCTACCTAAATTATTTCTCTATGTATCAAAACTATTTTACCCCTAAGAGATGGGGTATACAAATGGTTTCCTCACAAAATTTTAATATTAATTACATAACATCTTAGAATAAGCCATTTTAAACATCATTAGTGCGCTTAATAGAAACCTGTGCCATCGGTGTTTTATGGTTTCAGAAAAAAACATATATGAAGGCTACAATCCGTTGTGCGGATTGTTTAATACCCTATCCCATCCCATCCTTAAAATAATATCCCCAAAATGTGGGCTTTATGGCAATGAAATGTAGAAAATTACATTGTCACCACAATTATCAGACAAACGGAGTAGGGTATCCAAATGGTTTTTGTAAATAAACCGCCCCAATAAGTGGGCGTGGGTTAAATGATCAGTGGACGAAATATAGATATTAAGATTGTCTAAATATCTCGTTCACAAACTTTTTCAAAATTCCTTACCGTTTGACCTAAAAGAAAGTTCTTCTTTAAAGTGGGCGTGGCAGTGGACGGATTTTAAAAATGTTTACACTTGTTCAGGATCACTTGCACTTGTACACACGAGGATCCTATATACCAAATTTCATTATCCTAACTCAAGATTTAAGGCCTAAAAATCGGTGACGTTCAGACGGTCTGTCCGTATCTAGTTAAATTGATTCTCTATGTATCAAAACTAATATACCTATGGGATAGGGTATAAACATATGAAAATGCTACAATCCGCTGTGCCGATCGTTGAATACCCTATCCCATCCTGTTGCCAAAACTGGCAGCACTGAAGTTAAAACACCCCACATGTAGATGGCAGCATCACTTTACCAGGAAAGAAAGCGGCCATATTATGTGCACAAGAAAGTTCTTTTTTGCCAAACTTAGCACAGAAAAGAAGTACGAAAAAGTAACCTACAAAAAAGATAGTAAATTAAAATTTAAAATTGATCTAAAAGCTAACAAAAAAAACTAAATGTAAGATTTGAGTAATAAAAATATTTGTATAAGTCATGAAATAAACTATTTTCAGGAAATTAAAGTCCTCAACATTATTCAGAGCATATTTTTTGATATAAGAGGGCTTTAGTGACGGAGTTTCAAAAAACTTTCAACACATCCCTTCCCATCTTTAAAACGAATAGTCGCGAAAAGTGGACGTGACTTAATACTTTATGGGGATGAAATATAGAAAATGACATTGTCGGAACAAATTGTTCAGACAGACAATGATCTACGAACGACATGTTCATTGTATTATTCTCAAATTATATTCATCGAAAGTTTTTTCGAGTTTTCCTAAAATTGTATCGAAAAAAGTTTTTTTTAAAGAAAAGGCCCCCAAAAAGTGGGCGTGGAAAAAAACTGTATATAGACGAAATATAGATATTGAGACTTTCTAAATATGTTACTCAGAAATTTTTTCAAAATTATTTACCGTTTGGCCAAAAACAACGTTTTACTGAAAAAGGGTCGTGACAGTGGGTACATTTCGTTGGCCAAAGATATACCAAATTTCATACTCTAGCTCAAAATATGTTATAAACACACAAAGGGAGACACTTTGAAATGCGCCAACTACAGAGGCGTAAGTCTTCTCAGCATCGCCTACAAGATCCTATCTGCAGTAATATGTGAACGCCTGAAACCGTTTACCAACAACCTGATTGGCCCTTATTTGGTGTGGTTTTAGGCCAGGAAAGTCCACAACCGATCACATATGGCAGATCCTGGAGAGTCCAAATCGATACCCACCACCTATTTATCGATTTCAAAGCCACATACGACAGCATTTATAAAGACGAACTATACAGAGCCATGTCTAGTTTTGGTATACCGCCCAAACTTGTCCGTTTGTGTAGGGTGACGATAGAGAATTCTCGCTGCTTCATAAGGTTAGGAAACAACCTCACCGACACATTCGATACCAAAAAAGGATATAGGCAAGGCGATGCGCTGTCATGTTACTTTTTCAATTTGATTCTTCAGAGGATTGTGCAAAACTACCGAGCCAACACCAGAGGCATAATTTTGCAAAAATCGGTGAAACTACTAGCATGCGCGGACGATATTGACATCATTGGTAGGACTCAACGTGATGTCGTAGCCACGTTAGCTAGTATAGAGAAGGAAAGGTTAAGCAGTAAATGAGGGTAAGACTAAGTATATACTGTCAACACGAAAGGACACACAACATCGACAAATTGGACAGAACGTCACAATTGACAGATATAACTTTGAGGTAGTACGGGACTTTGTCTACCTCGGCTCCGCTATTAACTCTGACAATATCTCGTCAGAAATTATTAAGCTGTTTCTTCGGACTAAGAATGCAGTTTAGTAGTAAAGCCCTCACTCGAACTACTAAGGAGATCCTAAATAAGTCCCTGATCATCCCAGTCCTGCTCTATGGCGCTGAAGCATGAACCGTATCAAAAGCGGATGAAGAAATCCTTGGTCGAGTTGAGAGAAAAATTCTTCGAAAAATCTTCGGTCCCGTTTGCGTTGACGGGCTATGGAGACGAAGATTCAACCAATAACAATACGAGCTGTACAGCGACATACCACTGGTCAAAAAACTCCGTATTGGACGTTATAGATGGTTAGGGCATTTAGAACGAATGGACACCAATACTCCGGCTCGCAGTCTTCGATTTCCAGACAGACTTCGGACGCAGTAGAGGAAGACCTCGTCTTAAGTGGAGCGCACAAGTAGAAACCGACCTCAACCAACTTGGAGTGCGCAACTGGAGGCAGATAGCTAAGGACCAGGCTAATTGGAGAGGCATGTTGGTTGAGGCCCGGCTTCATTCCGAACCTTAGCTTCTACCCATTTGCAGAGTGACTGCTGACTGGTCTGATCATAGCATTCTTCGACTTCCGTCGGATTTTTAGTAAGCCCTTTTGCGATAAAGAAGCCGACGAAGTCAGGGATTTTATTTTTGTCAGGCAATACGTTGGCCGTCGAAAAAGTTCCACCCGACGCTCCATACTGTTTTTGTAGAGAGTCTGTATACCGGTGAATTTCATACTGAACGTGAAAGTGTGTTTCGCATTAATGGGATATTAGTTTAAAGATAGCATGAAATGATATAGGGTAGTAGACGATTCGCACAGCGGATTGTAGCCATCTCATATGTTTATACCCTAGCCCATAGTTGTATATTAGTTTTGACATAAAGTTTGTAACATAGAGAAGTAATTTTGATAGATATACCTTAAAGTATATGGATCGATTAAGAATCGATAGATGAGTTGGAACTTTGAAATCCGCCCACTGCCGCGCCCACATTTCAGGCTAAATGGTTAAGAATTTTATAAAAGTGTTTGAATAACATATATAGACAATCTCAATGTCTATATTTTGTCGATATAAGGTTTTTAGCTACGCCCAGTTTTGGGGGCGTTTTCTGTTGAAAACGGATTTTCTTGAAATATTAATAAAATGGAAAAAACATTCATAAAGTTAATATGAACATTTCGTCTATTCATTATTTTACCAACTCCCACTTTTTGGGGGCGCTTTCCTACAAAAACTATTTGTATACACTTTACCACAGCATATTCAACTTTGTTTTTTGTCGAACCATACAAGATTTTGCACAATATATTGTGACAATGCCATTTTATATATATTATTTTATCCCCATTAAGATTTTAGCCACACACATTTTGGGATAGGATATTAAACGACCCGCGCAGCGGATTCATATGTTTTTTATATAATTTTCTACTACATTATAATATCAATATAGGTATAATGAGTTATAATAATTAATAATACATACATTTTTTATTGATTTCTTTTCAGTTTGGTTTGCTTGCGACTAAAACCGATATTGTTGGAAAAGGCATTTCATGAACTGGACTCCAATTTCAGGTTCGGTTTTTATTTTTTCTGTTGTAACCATTTACGTCTTAACTTATACAGGATGTTTTATTTGTCAGTATTCTAAAATGTAAAGGTAGGTAGGTAGTACAAAATTATGTTGCTCATGCGAAAAAAAAACAATATTAGTGACAAAGACAAAAATGTAAACAAAGAGCCAAAGAGGCATTTAATGCAAAGATGATAAAGCCATATTGTTATACACTCCCATGTACATGAATAGGGACAAAATGTTGTTTTTTTTAGGTATTCCAATAAAAGAGTAAATTTTGAATAATATTTTTGAATATTTAGAATTCAATTCTTTATTAAAGAAAAAAATTATACTTCTAACTCCTTCCGTAATTTTTATAAAAATAATTTTCTTTAGGTTAAGAAATGTTCATTTTTCTTGCTGCACATAAATAGGGACAGCAACTGAAAGTAAGGATAATTTTAGAACATAGATTAACTTCAATTTTTAAACCTTAATTAATAATGTGTATGATCTCCTTTGTTGGAAATGATTTCATAAACGCGGTTGGGAAGGGAATCATAAAGATATTTTAGGTAGCTCAATGAAATGTCGCACCAGGCGGCATGAATGGATTCTTTTAATGTGTAAATGTCTGAAAATTGTCTACCAGACTCGTAAACTTTCCGCGACAAACATCCCCACACATTCTTAATTATTATCTTGGCTATGAATCCACTCTTTTACCACGCGTACAGTATGAATTGGGGCGTTATCATGTTGACACGGGTCCAAACAGGTTGTTGTAGTAAGGGAAAGACTTCTCCAGTACGCTCTTATAATGATTGGGCCTTCGCACACGATAATGCTTCAACCGGTTGAACGTCATGTTTGTAGGTTGGACGGGTGAGGAAAGAGCAAAGTTTGAGAGTCGCTGTAGAGCAATTTTTCAACCAAAATTAACTGGTTAGAGAGGTGTAATCTATCAACATATGCATGTGATTCTGACAGTTTTGGTATTAAAAAAAAAGACGGCGGCTAGTTCGGTGTCAATTGAATTAAATAAAAAAATCAAGAAACAAGAATTTCAACAAAAAAAAATATACAAACCAAACAAATCGGTATCACTCAATTTTTGAAGGTTTGTTTTGTACATTATCGCGGAAAATAAAATGATACAAAAGTGAAAACAAACCATGGAAGTACATATGCATATAAAGTTTGTTATATTACACAAAATTCAACCGGTTAAACATATTCCCGTGTATTTGGAAAGTTACCATAATGACTACGGTTGAAGCATACTCGTGTGCGCAGGCCCATTCGCATTAATTCTTGATGATAGCACCCCACAGTGACGTGACGTGACAAATTTGTTTTTTTTTTTGCGTATGTCATGAAAATAGTTAATGTAACCATACGGGCCAACTTAATCAAATCACTTTTTGTCCGAAAAATCGATGCGATGACACTCGTTATTCCATGTCATAAAATTTCGAGCAAAAAGCTGGCGAGCCTCCTTACGAGCCGAGGTAAGTGGGGGCTTTTGCTTCAATTTCAAACTTATCAGTAGGGATGAAACGATACCTTCAAGGTATCGAGTACTTGTACTCGATACTAGTATCGAAAGTACTCGGGTATCGGATGAAAAGTATCGATACCTACTTGAATCGAATGAAAATTCCAGATTAAAACACAATCATTAATTTTTCAAGTTTTTATTTTTCAGAAGAATAAAATACATTTTGTGGAATATTTCCTAAAAACATCAGTTTTTCTAGATGTTTTCCACTTAATCGGTTTCTGGTTTTGCTGATTGTTGCCCCCGCCTTGGAAAACAATCTTTCACAAGGTACTGACGAAGCAACAACCACCAAAAACATCTTTGCATGTTTATATAAAGAAGGGAAAAATGCTTATATATCTTCCCACTCTTCGAGTGGATTGGATTTCAAGTTAGAAGAAACAAGAGAAGACAAATATGATGAAACGAAATCAATTTTAACAGACGTTTTTTTTTTCTTTTCTGATTAATTACGAGTGCCTTGTGATGCTTTCAAAAATCGAAATCTTTATTTATTTATTTCATTTCATCATTTAAGAACAAAATTCTCTTATAGACTAATAGATAACAATATTTTATTTAAGTTACATTATTATAGACAACAGAAAGATAAATATATATATACAAACATCAAGTAGATCTTAGTACATTTAAAACATAATTTTTGAACGTGTCTCTATTACAAATTCTAAAAAAGTCTAACCTAGTACAAACTGAATTTGCTTCCCTGATGCAACGAGAAACCGGTTCATTACGACCATAATTAGATCGATGAAATTGCTCGTAAAAAAGAACATAATCTCTAGAATTGTAACAAGGAACACGAATCGATATAAGTGAGAGAAGTTGTGCACATTTGATATGATGACTTAGTATATCTCTAATGAACATTATCGCAAAATATGTACGTCGAATTTCCAAATTCTGCATACCAAATAAGTGGAGTTTGTGATACATAAACCTTGAAATGTTTTTTTGAATTTTTTCGATTCTTATACACGAGTTATTGTAGTAAGGGTTCCAAACCGTGCAGCAGTATTCAAGCGCTGAGCGAATGAGAGAGATGAAAAGAGTTTTTATAGTGTATGGATCTGTAAACTCCTTACTGTTTCTTTTAATAAATCCTAACATTTGGTTGGATTTGTTTATAATGTAGTCTATATGAGGAAGAAAGGAAAGTTTGGTATCGAGAATAACACCTAGATCTTTTTTTTGCACTACACGATCTAAAGAAGTACTACCAATTCGATAGTCATAGTAGATCGGAGAAATCTTACGAAAACAAGACATGACTTGGCATTTTGAAATATTAAGATGTAAGAAGTTTAAACTACACCATTGTGCCAGTTTGTTCAAATCATCATTTAGTGAAGTACAATCCTCGAAGCATTTTATACTACGGTATAATTTAAGGTCATCTGCAAAGAGAAGACATTGGGATTTTAAGAAGATTTTTGGAATATCGTTAATAAAAAACAAGAACAATAATGGGCCTAAATGGCTACCCTGAGGGACACCGGATGGTACCAATATTTGATTTGACTGATGATTGTCAATCTTAACAACTTGAACTCTGGATGTTAAATATGATTTAAGCCAATCAAGAATTTTAGAATGAAATCCCAATTCCAAGAGCTTGTGTAAAAGAATATGATGGTTAACGCGGTCAAATGCTTTGGCGAAATCTGTGAAGATTATGTCGGTTTGACGATTTGATTCAAATTTGTTTATGATAAAGTTTGTCATTAGTGAAAGATTTGTGGATGTAGACCTTCCAGAAATAAATCCGTGTTGGGAATCTGATACAAAACCTTTTAGTTGAAAAGTAAGTTTATCACAAACTATTTTTTCAAATAACTTAGGTAGAGCAGATATTTTGCAGATTGGTCTATAATTCGTTATTTCCTGTTTCGATCCAGATTTGTAAATTGGTGTTATATAAGACAGTTTCCAACAATCTAAAAATTCACCATTCGAAAGCGATAGGTTGAAAATTGTCGTCAATGGAATAGCTAAAGATGAGGCACATCTAAACAATAGGATTTGTGGGATCCCATCAGGTCCTGCCGTTTTGTTTTTATCTAAACCTAATAAAGCTGATTCTACTTCAGAAGGCGATATAACCATAGACCCTATATTAATGATAGTAGAAACTTTTGGTAAATTAACGAAAGTTGGAGTGGTTGTGGAGTAAACAGACTGAAAGTAAACAGCAAAGAGGTTACAAATTTCCTGAACATCACTCGTTGATTGGTTCAGGTACTTCATGCAGCTAGGATACCCGTTGCTTTTACGTTTTAAGTTAATAAATTTCCAAAAAGCGTCACTGTTATATTTAATGTTTGATTCTATAGAGAATAGATAAGCACGATATAAGAACTTATTAAGTGTATCAAATTCTTTTTGAATAGTTAGATGGTTTGACCGGAAATTTACATCGTCGCGGTTTGCTTTAAATAACTTAAAAGATTTATTTTTTCTATTTTTAAGATTTTTCAGTCTCTTGTTAAACCATGCAGGATTACACCTAGACTTGACTTTTTTATTTGGAACAAATTGACGTACAGCTTCATAGATAAAAGATACTAAATTATCATTAGCAATATTTAAATCAGTTTTGGATAAATGCGATTCCCATGGAATAGATATAAAATATTCATTCATTGCATCAAAGTTAGCCTTGTTGTAGTTAGGTACAAAGATATTATTACTAAGAACGTTTTTCATGTAGGTAAAAAAACATAAGGTTCCCTCTAGTGCAATATGATGGACCGAGTTATTAACAATTGGAGTACCAGATTTTTCAACATAAATATTAAATTCTTTATCTACAAAGATTAGGTCAAGAATTCGGCCTAAGCTGTTAGAAAAATCATTGATTTGTATCAAGTCAAACTGACTAAAAAAGTCAATTAAATTACTCTCAATTTCAGAAGTAATATCGAATGGAACTAAATACTTATCATCTGAGTCTAATAACCACTTAATATTACCTAGATTAAAGTCACCAATACAAATAATATGTTGCGATGGACTTAAATTTTCAAGAATAGATTTACAATTGTTTAGAAATATATTATAACAATCACAAGTACTCCTTGGAGGTATATAATTAATATTAATGAATAATTCAATATTTTTGTTTATAGTTAATGATACAATCAATTGATCAATATCATAATGATTTGTAGGTATACTATTTGAGTTTAATTGTACTTCCTTACATGACAGTGACGAACGAATGGCGATCAGAACACCACCCCCTCTGTCCATACCAGTAGTTAAGTTTGACCTGTCTTTTCTAAATACAGTATAGTCTGAGTTAAATAATTCGGATGTTAATTGATTTTCGGTTAACCAGGTTTCAGTTAATAAAATAATATCATATGAACAACATGAGAAAGTAAGATACAGAGATTCTAACTTAGTTCTTATACCTCCTACATTTTGATAGTAAAACGATAAATTACTTGATGAAGCAGCAACGTTGATTTCATTTGAAGCTGAAGAAAGGTTGTTTGTAGGTCCATGAGTGGCGTTTGGTTGGTAGCTTCTTACGTCAAATTCACGGACTGGCCTGCAGAATCGTTTTTTGTATGGTTAATGAACTTTTTAACTTTAACGAACATAGGCCATATAGAAGAGTCGCTCATGAGTTTGTCGTAACAATCAGATGGGACACTCAGTTTAAAATTCACATGGGAAACGTCGTTTAATGATAACCCTTTTTTAATTAGTTTAAAACATTTAAAATAGTTTTTAGGAATATTAGACTGAACAGATATATGATTTATTAAGTCATCCGGTTGGGTGTCTACATTAAATTTCGAAATGTGTAACCAAACAGATGAAGTCAATGTATTTAAATCACTTATTCCACTACCCATTATGTAATCATTTCGATGTTTGTTGATTATTTTATTTCTCTTCGTATTTTGGCTTTCTTTATTTGAGTTGATGTTGACATCGTTTATATAGGAAAAGCCAGTTAGCGGTGGAGAAGGGCGGGAGTTAAGTTCAATGGAATTGCTAAAAACAGTATTATCAGTTTCTCCAGCAGCAGCATCAGACGCAACATCAGAAGCAGCAGCAGGGAAAATTGAATTTCCAACAACAGTATTGTCAACGAGACCTTCATCGACAACATCGTTCACAACAGCAACAACATCAGCAGCAACAGCAACGCGAGGTGCATCACCATCATCAGTGGTAGTCGTAGCGGCAATGAATCCCATATCAGCAACCTCATTAACACCAAGAACGTCCAACTTAATATTTTGGTTTTCTTTTTCATCGTTCTTACTATCATCACTGATTTTATGTTTGGTAATAAACGCAGGAGATGAGACGTGAGCGACTTTTGTGGAAAAAACCGGTTTGTTAGAGCTGTTTACATTTGCACTCTTGTTCTTGTTCATACTAGTGGACAGTAGACGAGAGTTCTGAGTCAGAGCAGGTGATTGGGGCATGGAGGAGAGAGATAGTTTTCTTTTATGCAAAGCGGGTGGAAGGGGACACTTTTTGTTTTGGCGGTTTTCTGCAGAAAGTTCAATGTCCTTTTCTTTAGTTTTACTTCTTGTTGACACACCTACTTCACTATGCAGATTGATTATGTTTTTGCACAAATAGGGAAATTCATTTTTGAGGCAATTTAGATTTACGAGTACACCATGAACTAAATTGTCAATATTAATAATATAGTTATTTAGCACATTAGTGAGACATTTATCACATTTGATAAAGAAATTTTTTTTAGATTTAATGATGTTAAAATCAGTTTTTTTGATTTTTGCGCAATTTAAATGCAATATGGAGTTGCAGACACCACACGAAAAATAATCGATAGGTTCCACTTTATTGCATATAGCACAGATAGGCATACTGAGAAAATAGAAAAAAGCGACTATGCAACACAACGATTACTATGCAACTGGCATAGTAATTCTGGCGTTTCGTCGATATCTGAGTCACTACTAGAAATGGACATATCTGCTTTAACAAGTTCGTTTAGCTTTTGGACGGCTCTTCCACAAGCACTGGGGTCTCGAAAATGTATGTTTTTGAACCTAGGGTCCAACAACGTTGCTAATGCTACGTTTTCATTATATTCGATATACCGAAATCTGCGATGCAATTCTGTGTATACGATTTTATGCACACAGTTCACACTATCATAATTTGAAGAGAATGTTCTTAATTCTTTTTCCAAACAGTTCAGCATTGGAATTATTTGAGAGACAGTAGTATACTTTTCACCCGAGGATTCTTTAGTTACATATTCAAAAGGCTTTAGTAACTTCACTTATTGCTTGGATATTTCGATTTCTGTACTATTCAGCATTTCAGGGCTGGAGCAATCATCAAGAAGAAGGACAGAACAAATTTTGGAAAGTTCCAAAAATCTTTCTATCATATAATAGCATGTATTCCATCGTGTGCACACATCCAATAAAAGTTTTTTCGTGGAACCTTCAGAAACTCCAGAAATAATTTGAAGCTTACGAAGTTTATCGGAGTTCCTAACGCTATTTTTTACCCATTTCACGATGGTTCTTATCTAACAAAAAAACAGAATTTCGTATTAAAATATTGGGGAAAAAACTCGAGAAACAAAAATACCTTCGTTATTATAGGTTTGATTGAATCATTCTTTATTCCAGCTTCGACGATCAGGTTTATTGTATGTGGGAAACATGGTAGATGTTTTTTCCCGGAAGCTAAATTCCTTATAGCTGCGACCATGTTTGTTCCATTGTCTGTTACAAAACATCTTATTTTTTCGATCGGGATTTTCCATTCACTTAAGATGTCTTCTAAGATTTTTTTGATGTAATCGGCTGTGTGACTTTCACTTAGCTCTCTTGTAGCTATGTTACAATTTACAAGCGAAATTCCCTCAAAGAAATGCAATGTTACGCCTAAGAAACTTTTTTCTTGCATAGTCTCTGTCCAAATGTCCAATGTTACACAAAAATCACTAGCTTTTTCAATTTTTGTCTTATATTGTAATACCGTCACTTCATATTTTTCAGCAAGCCTTTTTTTTAAATATGTGCTAGAAGGAACTTTATTCAAATGTGCAGCTTCCTTATAAGTCTCAAAAATCCCTCTCCTTCGACAACGTTGAAGGGACGCATATCTTTGCATATGAAAAATAAAATACCCAATGTTAGTTTTTCACACTTTGATCCTCCATCTAAATAAGAAACAAAAAAGTTATAAAGTTGTACTTGTTCAAATTTTGCATCTGTTACCCCTATGACAGATAATTCTATTGAATGAAGACGGCGTTGTATTCTTCGTCTTGACACTTTTGTTTTTTTCCAGAAGATTCGGCGTATACTTCTGCTGCTTCTTCTGTTGCAATCGCTGCAGATGACGGTGAAGCCGGCGAATCTACATCTTGGGACATTTGATTTGCAGAATAATCAGGATCTGAATGTTCTTTCTGTAGTCGCCTTAATATAATATAAATTTATAAATACAAAATGCAAAAAAAAACTGATTAATTAACTTACTTTGATAATACGTGTTGTTTTGTTAAAATTATATGGTGGCTCCTCAAATGTTTGTGCAAATTGGAAGTATTTCCGCAGTATTTTACTTCTTTAAAGCATCTTTTGCAAGTCGCGTCAACTTTATTTTTTTTCGTAAAATATAACCATATTTCTGAAGTTGGCGGGCTCATTTTTAATAATTTATTAATAAACGATTGAACAAAAGCGACCAAACTCCCCACTGACAAACGATTTAAGACTTTAGAATTTACGACTTTAGTGTGTGTGTAAGAGTGTGCGTAAAGAGAGATAAAATGCGTGGTGTTTGTGTTTAAGTAATGCAAGAATTCGTATGTGTGTGAGGAAACTGTGTGATTTCTGTTTTGTGCTAAGAGGAATACAAAATTGCATGAACATTGAGTATGTGTGTGAAACTAGGTTGCGTGTTAAGTCAAAGTGCAATATTTCATTCGATGCAAGTACTTTTATACGATACCTACTTGGTATCGCAACCAAAGGTATCGAATACCAAAATACTTGGTATCGAATCAAATGTATCGAGTATGTACTTGTATTTACTTGTATCGATTCATCCCTACTTATCAGATGTTCAGCAGTAATACTCGTCAAACCACGTCAACACTCGCAGTGATTCCCAAATTTAATCGGATTTGTGATGCAGTGCAGTGATAATTAAAGGCTTCTCTGATAATCCGTCTGTCTTCAGTAGATGTAGTCGCTTTTTTGGTCCGCCCTTTCATGTTATTTCAATAGTTTGATTTATTTTTAAGAAAGTTACAAATGGCCGACTTGTTTTTTTCAATTTTTTCGGCAATAGCCCTATAAGTAAGATCACACTCTTTATATGCAAGTATTTTGCCTCTCTCTTCTGCTGTCAAAACTTTACCTCAACCGATTTGGTTTACAAACGTTTAAATTTTACTGGAGATAACAAAAAAAAATACTTTTAGCTTTGGTGATATAATCGACACTATGCAATTGCCGTTGTCCCTATTCAAGTGCTGCAAGAAAAAAACTACTTTTTTGCATGGTCAAAGTAAGATATCACATCACGGTAAAAATGTTGAATTTCTTTTTTTGTATAAAAGTCGTCTTTGTAAAGGGTGATCCATTTCGCGGTTCCCTACTTTTTTAAAGAAAAAACACAGAAAATTCAAATTTAATGGAGAATGTTTATTATCATTTGAAAGAACATTCTTTGGCATTTATTTTATGAAGATTATGTCTATCAAATGTTGGCCGTTGCTACGTCGCAGATGGTCCATCCGTTGAGTCCAATTTTCGATCACTCGTTCGAGCATTTCGACTGGTAACTGGCGAATGACACGCGTGATGTTTTCCTCCAAGGCCTGAATCGAAGCGGGTTTGTCGGCATAAGCTTTTGACTTTACATATCCCCACAGGAAAAAGTCTAACGGTGTGATATCACACGATCTTGGTAGCCAATCGACCGGCCCAAAACGTGAAATTATGTGCTCACCGAAATGTTCTCTCAATAAGTCCATTGATTGATGCGATGTGTGGGAAGTGGCGCCGTCTTGCTGAAACCAAATTTCGCCGAGATCACGAGCTTCAATTTCAGGCATCAAATAGTCGGTTATCATGGTCCGAGTTGCTGCGAACAGCGCCGAATCGACTCTCCACGGTCTTCGTGTACACTCTCAGCTACGGCCGCTATATTTTCTTCACAGCGTGCTGGACGTGGTCTATTCGGTCGAATATTATCCAATAATGAATGCTGGGTCTCAAAATGGGTGATGGTGTTGCGAATAGTACGCTCAGTAGGCCGATTATGTTGACCATAAGTTGAGCGAAGTGCACGAAACACATTCCTCACAGAACGTGAATTTTCATAATAAAGTTGAACAATTAGTAAACGTTGTTCACGCGTAAGTCTTTCCATTATGAAATGCCAAACAATACTAAACAAAAATAACATGACAGCATGACACGACTCACACGTGATCTGTCAAAAAAGGCTATTGAAAAAAGTATCTCTACATGGATCACCCGTTATTACCATGTACTAAATAAAAACAGAAAGCAAATTCCATAATTACTAATGAGAAAGAAAGTCCCTATTTAAGTTAATGGGAATGTATAACCTAATAGAATGCAAACATCCCAGTTGCCCCTTAAAATAAAAGGTCCGACTCCATATATAGAAAAAGAGGTAAGTATTTGACAATAAACGGTGAACAAATTACTTCAAAATAATCAATTTGATAATCTGAGGTATTTAAATAAATAACCGCTTTGTTTTGAGTTGAACTCAGAAATATTTTAACAAAAAGATATCTTGGATTTGAATTTATGTTAAAAAGGCGCGATTGATAAACTTGACACATATTTTGTTACAATTTTACTGAGATTCTTTCTGTACGATTGTTAACATGCAAGTAATTGTACTTTCTTCGCACTAGTTTCCATGAAGCCTTGCCCTCAAACGCTACTGCCATTTAAACATACAGTGTTTCATTTTATGTAGTTTATTAGTTCATCTTGAACTTGAACTCATAGGCGAAATAGTGGTTAAAAATGCAAAAAAGCGCCATAATAAATTTCTTTTTTCAGGTAACCCTTTTTTTTAATTAAGCGAACTTAATGTAAGGGTGGTCAAATGGTAGGCATTGTGATTATATGAAATCATGAGTTTTCACCTAGCTGATGCATACCAACTTCAACTCTCAGCGTTCACGTGGCGACCGCTGAGTACTTAGTACCTTGACCATAGATCGGGTCTCAACTAGTAATGAGAATAATCGAATAATTTTAATAATTGATTCATTAGTACTCGAGTGATTGCCATAATCGGATGATCATTCGAGATATATGCCATTTATAAATTTACAAATACAATTACAATGCACGGCAAATCAAAATGTTAGCACATACCCCTGTAGTCCTGTAGTTAACTGTCACTCCAATACACTTACTTACTTACTTAAGTGGCGCTACAGTCCGGGATGAACCTGGGCCTCAACCAACATGCCTCTCCAATTAGCCCGGTCCTTAGCTAACTGCCTCCAGTTGGGCACTCCAAGTTGGTTGAGGTCGGTTTCTACTTGTGCGCGCCACTTAAGGCGAGGTCTTCCTCTAATGCGTCCGACGTCTGGCTGGGAATCGAAGACTCTTCGAGCCGGAGTATTGGTATCCATTCTTTCTACATGCCCTAGCCATCTTAAACGTCCAATGCGGAGTTTTTTGACTAGGGGTATGTCGCTGTACAGCTCGTATAGTTCGTGGTTGAATCTTCGTCTCCATAGCCCGTCAACGCAAACGGGATCAAAGAATTTTCCTCTCGAATCGACCAAGGATTTCTTCATCCGCTTTTGATACGGTCCATGCTTCAGCGCCGTAGAGCAGGACTGGGATGATCAGGGTCTTATATAGGATCTCCTTAGTAGTTTGAGTGAGGGCTTTACTACTAAATTGCCTTCTTAGCCCGAAGAAACAGCGATTGGCAAGAGTAATTCTTCGTTTGATTTCTGACGAGATGTTGTTGTCAGAGTTAATAGCGGAGCCGAGGTAGACAAAGTCCCGTACTACCTCAAAGTTATATCTGTCAATGGTGACGTTCTGTCCAATTCGTCGATGTTGTGTGTCCTTTCGTGTTGACAGCATATACTTAGTCTTACCCTCATTTGCTAAACCCATTTTTGCCGCTTCCTTCTCTATACTAGCAAACGTGGCTATGACCTCACGTTGAGTCCTACCAATGATGTCAATATCGTCCTCGTATGCTAGTAGTTGCACCGATTTTTGGAGAATTGTTCCTCTGGTGTTGGCTCGGGAGTTTTGCACAATCCTCTCAAGAATCAAATTGAAAAAGTCACATGACAGTGCATCGCCTTGCCTAAATCCTTTGTTGGTATCGAATGTGTCGGTGAGGTCGTTTCCGACCCTGATGGTGCAGCGAGAATTCTCCATCGTCATCCTACACAAACGGACGGTGGCCACGAGAAACCTAGCACATCAGTTGCGGCTGATCCAATGGCTTGTTGGCATCGTTGCCATTGTTCTTCGACATTAGATGCTGGTGGTATGTTGTGAGTCATTGTGCCATTTATAAATTTACAAATACAATTACAATGCACGGCAAATCAAAATGTTAGCACATACCCCTGTAGTCCTGTAGTTAACTGTCACTCCAATACACTTACTTACTTACTTAAGTGGCGCTACAGTCCGGGATGAACCTGGGCCTCAACCAACATGCCTCTCCAATTAGCCCGGTCCTTAGCTAACTGCCTCCAGTTGGGCACTCCAAGTTGGTTGAGGTCGGTTTCTACTTGTGCGCGCCACTTAAGGCGAGGTCTTCCTCTAATGCGTCCGACGTCTGGCTGGGAATCGAAGACTCTTCGAGCCGGAGTATTGGTATCCATTCTTTCTACATGCCCTAGCCATCTTAAACGTCCAATGCGGAGTTTTTTGACTAGGGGTATGTCGCTGTACAGCTCGTATAGTTCGTGGTTGAATCTTCGTCTCCATAGCCCGTCAACGCAAACGGGATCAAAGAATTTTCCTCTCGAATCGACCAAGGATTTCTTCATCCGCTTTTGATACGGTCCATGCTTCAGCGCCGTAGAGCAGGACTGGGATGATCAGGGTCTTATATAGGATCTCCTTAGTAGTTTGAGTGAGGGCTTTACTACTAAATTGCCTTCTTAGCCCGAAGAAACAGCGATTGGCAAGAGTAATTCTTCGTTTGATTTCTGACGAGATGTTGTTGTCAGAGTTAATAGCGGAGCCGAGGTAGACAAAGTCCCGTACTACCTCAAAGTTATATCTGTCAATGGTGACGTTCTGTCCAATTCGTCGATGTTGTGTGTCCTTTCGTGTTGACAGCATATACTTAGTCTTACCCTCATTTGCTAAACCCATTTTTGCCGCTTCCTTCTCTATACTAGCAAACGTGGCTATGACCTCACGTTGAGTCCTACCAATGATGTCAATATCGTCCTCGTATGCTAGTAGTTGCACCGATTTTTGGAGAATTGTTCCTCTGGTGTTGGCTCGGGAGTTTTGCACAATCCTCTCAAGAATCAAATTGAAAAAGTCACATGACAGTGCATCGCCTTGCCTAAATCCTTTGTTGGTATCGAATGTGTCGGTGAGGTCGTTTCCGACCCTGATGGTGCAGCGAGAATTCTCCATCGTCATCCTACACAAACGGACGGTGGCCACGAGAAACCTAGCACATCAGTTGCGGCTGATCCAATGGCTTGTTGGCATCGTTGCCATTGTTCTTCGACATTAGATGCTGGTGGTATGTTGTGAGTCGAGAGGTTAAGGGATACGTGTTGCGCGGTCTTGGCGGTCTCTGGCGATTGCAGTCTATCGACATTAAATTTTTTCACAGTATTTCTGTTTTTTTGTGGCGTGGTGGATATCCGCATCCTTACCTTGGCTACAACAAGGTAGTGGTCCGAGTCGATGTTAGCCCCTCGGAATGTTCGGACTCCAATATACTCGTATAGTTTTCGATTCAAATTCAACCCCAACAATATAGGTACACGAGAATAGAGAATTAGCTGATATACAATTACAAATATAGAGTTTTCGAAAAGCCCTCACGATTCATTCGATACAAATCATTCGAGATTTGCATATGAGATACGAATTATGAATAAAACCAACTAAGAAACTGAAAGGGCAAATCACTCGAGATTTTCTGAGTGATAGAAGTAAGTAATAAAATAAAATACGAAAATAATGCATTGCGCTCTTCGCTAGTGCAACGTGTGAGAAAATTGAAGCGAAAACATTCGAACGATTTTAGGTGAAGAATCGAGACATTTCGAGATATTCTCACAATCGATTATAATCGATTCTTTCATGCGAATGCGCCCATCACTAGTCTCAACCCCTGTGTTAAGTCATGGCAAGAGCAGATGAGAACGGAGGGCGGCGGGGGAAGACGCTCCAATTTCCAGGCAGCAGCGGTAGAACTCCCAAGATGGAGTCAACGGCTATGTCTACAGTCCCAGTTACAACAGGTCATTTAGCAATCTCAAGCATAAGGGTCGAGTTATAGCTATCATTGAACAAATTTATTGGAACACAAAACATGATGGAATTACAATTTTTCTTATGTAGCTTCTTATAAAAAATTTGGAAAATTCCGTTCCATTTCGGTGAAATGACAAACATTACTTCAGTAAAATAAGTCATGGTCCTGGAAAAACTGAAAGCTATTTTTTGCGAAAGTTTAAATTCGAATTTAAAAAAAAAATTGTATAAACTTTTTAAATTCATAAGCTTTGTTTTGACACCGATTCCCATTGATTGAATTTGTAAAAAAGCCGCAAGAAGTAAAGAACATTTCCAATGAGGGTTTCAATGATAGCTATAATCGCAGCCTAAGTCAGGCCCCTTGAACAGAGATGTTGGCGGATGAGCCGAAAGACCCGTGTCCTAGAGGCATTGAATAAATTTAAACGGACCCTCCAGGATGGGGGTTATGCCTTGGATTAACTACCCACTAACGAAAAGCGGCAAGAGCCTCGGAAAGGACTGATCTTTTTGACGAACCATGCAAAATGAAAAAGGACAACGACGTTCATATCTCACCTGAAATGTGAGATCATTGAACAGGAAAGATTCAGGCGTACAACTAGTGGAAGTTCTAAGCCTCGATTCGGGCGACTACATTGTTGCAGCCAAGGTAAGATTGCGGATATTCACCACACCACAACAAATCAAATCCCTTAACCTCTCGATTAACGTCATACCACCAGCATCTAATGTCGAAGAACAATGGCAACGATGCCAACATGCCATTGGATTAGCCGCAACTAATGTGCTAGGTTTCTCGCGCCCACCAGCAAGAAACCCTTGGGTTGATGAGGAATGCTGACAGATGATGGCAGCCAAGAACGAGGCCTACATGGCTAAGCTGCTATTGAGCAAAATATATAGGCAAAAAAGGGGGGAATCACACCGGCTTTTCAGAAAGAAGTAAAAACATAACACCCTATCCCATTCTTTCCTTAAATTATACATCCCCAAATCATGGGAGTGACATTTTCACAAGTCTGCTCAGACAGTTTATCAAAATAATTTATGGTTCGGCGAAATAACGTTTTTCTATTGCAAATGCTATGTTTTAAAGTGTACAAATGGTTTTTGTTAAAAATGCCCCAAAATGTGGGCGTGAGTCAAATTGATTTATGGACGAAATGTATCTTACGTTATTTTCAAAGTATTAATTTTACTTAACTTTTGCCGAAAACCGTTTTATTTATAAAACGTCCACAAAAAGTGGGAGTTGCTAAAAATTTAATATGGGTGAAATATAGACAATGACATAGTCTGAATGTCTTGCTCAGGCACTTTTTTAAAATTTCTAATGATTTGATCAGAATAGACGTCTATAAAAAAAGTGGAGTGGCAGTGGACGGATTTTGAAAATGTTTACACTTATTCTGCGTAGTATTCCATACCAATTTCAACACTATAGCTCAAAATGTAAGGCTAAATCGACTCAACTAGCGATTGTGAGACGATCCATGTTCTTTGAGTTATATCTATCGAAATTATTTCTCTTTGTTACAAACTAATATAGGCCTATGGGATAGGTTATAAAAAGGGTAGTGGTTTAGTGACGTTTAGCATGCGCCGACGGTCCTCGTAGTTTCTATGAATATTTCCACCAGCACACGGAAAAAACATATGAAATGTCTACAATCCGCTGTCCAAATCGTTTAATAATCATCTCATCCTAAAAATTTAAATATAATGGCGCAAATTTATAGTCAATCGATGTTTAAGGGTTTAACTCCACACTAGTTATCAGGTACTTTTAATTAAAAGGTTGCTTTAACATATTTTCAATAATAGACACTTTTTTAACGTGGCGCTAATTAGTGTATGCTAATGGACATTCCCCTGAGGCCTCTAAATCAAACTCACCTAAAAAGTGACAGAACGCTAACTCTGCATTAAATATTTAAAGTGAGGCTTCGGTTGCTTTAACTTTAATGCAGAGTGATAACGCTAAAGTAGACTTTTTGACGACTATAATTATCAAAACGTGTTAGTACGTGATAAAATAATTTTAAAGTGTACTTTAAGCGACTATAAATTTTCGCCAATAAATATATGCCTTGAGATAGGGAATACAAATAGTTTTTATATAGTATCCCATAGGGGTATATTAGTTTTGATACATAGTTTCTAACATAGAGAAATAATTTAGCTAGGTCCGTACGTCACCAGTTTTTAGGCCCTTAGAATGATGATATTTAGTACGCATTCCCTTTGTTGCTCCCAGAACAACATGTGTGAAAACGTAGTTTTTGGCCGATCCGTTAAAAATTTTTAAAAAGTGTCTGAACAAGATATTTAGACAATCTCAATATCTATACTTTGTCCATATACAGTTTATTCCACCGCTCACATTTTGGGGGGGTTTTCAGAAAATTGGTAATATTAATATGAAAATTTCGTCCATAGTTGTGGAGACATGGCGTTTTCCAGATCCAGAAACAGCCAATCAAATTGATCATATTGCGATAGACGACAGGGTCGCATCCAGTAATTTGGAAGTCCGATTATTCCGATGAGTCAAGCGTCAAAGTAGTCCAAATCGAATCACCGAAACATTTGATATAAAATAGGATTTAGGTAAGGCGACGCACTGTCATGTTAGGTTAAGTAAGGTTGTAGTGGCTGCATGCGATGCGCGTGCACACTTAAACCATAAAGGTCCATTGTGGTACCACGTGGATTAATCGACTTCCCTAACTATGTAGCTTAGGAGGTTTCTGACACTGAAACTATCCAGCTCACCTAGATTATCGAAGAGGTAGTCTCCCAGATTTTTTTCTGACAGAGCTGGACAAGAGCACAGATGGTGAGTAATACTTTCTTTCTCTTCCTCGCCCAAGCAGCTTCTACAGAAATCTTTGCTGAAAAGGCCTAGTCTTTTTGCGTGTAGCTCTATAGAACAGTGTCCTGTGAGGACACAGTTTATGGTGCTGAAGTTTGAGCTGTTCAACATTGTCAAGTCATCCTCACTTCACAAACCACCCGACCTAAGGGAAGTGAGGATAGAAATATCTAAACTCAAGCTTAACAAGGCGGCCGAAAATGACGGCCTTCCCTCCGAGCTTTTTTTTTTTAAGCAGACGGAGCGCGTCTGGTTAAAGCTAGGATAGAGTTACTTGGATATTTGAGACGTTGTGCTCATCTGCCTTGCAATTCCCTGGTATGTCTCTGTGGCCCGGCACCCAAAAGAAGTGAATGGTAAAATGCTCCGCCAGACAACGCTCCTTTGATGGCCACGATTTCCGCCTGGAAAATGCTACAATGATAGGGAAGGCGAAAGAATATGCTTAGGGTAAGCTCCACCCACTCCAGATTCTGTTTTAGACCCATCCGTGTCGATGTGAATTCAATTATTGGTTTCGATCGAGTCCGACTCCCATTCAAGGCGACTGGGAATGGTTGGCCTGAAGTTATGCTCAAAACTAAGTTGGGTGGTGTGGTCGGTGTTTTCTATAATGTTAAGCTGATTCAGATTTTCAGAATCATTGTGATTGAGTGTCCACTGTGACGAGGCTCTCAGTCTTACAGCTGCACAAGCTGCGGTCTGTTTGCGGTAGACCGAATCACTCTATTTGATATTTGAGTACCGAATCACTCTCCGTCGCGGCTACACACGCACTCTGTCGTTCTCCACCCAACCCCCGAAAACACAATAAATACCAACAAAATAAACAAAACAATACAGAAAAAAATTAATAGTCCATTTTTCTACCCCAATTAAAATTAAAATTACCCCCCATCATTAAATCAAACCAAATCCAAAATCAAAATCTCTCCCACGCGCTTAACAATTACATCAGTGAAGTGCTGTGCAGTGCAGTGGTCAAACGAAATAAAAAAAATAAATAAAAATATAACAACAAAACAATAAAAAAAATAGTGCAGTGTGTGGTAGTTCATCGCGTTCCTCTCCACCTCGTTTGCTATTTGCCCGTGTATCACCAATGCAAGTGCCGTACGAATTTTCTTTTCATGCGTGCGCTCGCATTGGAGGAGCATAGGCAATAACCGATGTATAGCGGGTTGTGAGTGAAGTTTTTTGTTGGGCGTATAATTTAACTTGTCATACGGGCACAACGCCTGTGACAAGTTGTTTTAGACAATCAACGTGAACCTTCACTTCTCAGCTAAGCTTAGTCTGTCGTCGGTACTGTGTTTTTTTTAATGTATGTGTTTTAATGAAAAGGAAATTTAGAGTGGACGTTTGCAATGTTCGTGGGTTGAAGTCAGATCTTTTTTCTGCATACGTCCACATTTGTAAATATAAACGAGCTGTTTTGGCACTATGTGAAACACAGGTGGGGGTGAAAACTGACTTATCAAAATTAACCCTACTTGGATATAATTTAGTGACATTATTCTTTTTTCACCGCGGTCTCGCCATATACAAGGTCGCGCAAAAGTAATCCTCCTATCAGAAAATACATCGGAAGGTTATTTTTGCGCCACCTTGTATAATATGATGTTGAAACAATAGTGATTTTTAACAACTGAAAGCTGACTCAAATATATTAATGGTCCTTTCTGAGAAGTGTAAACAATTATGCAATGCTTAAAATGTATCTAAACCTTATTCATAATTTTTTTTTTAAAAATGCTTAACAGAGAATGTTAGGTACAAGGTGGCGCAAAAGTAATCCTCCTATCAGAAAATACATCGGAAGGTTATTTTTGCGCCACCTTGTATTTACGTAGTGACGTGCCTACCAAATTTAACCTCAATACGGCCAATGTTCCAATCCGGAATTTAATTTTATATGACTGAAATTCCATGTCCGTAGGCATTTAAACCACTACTGTTTCATTTATACTTCTATAACCTCCCAAACCTTGACAGTAATTCAACTCTTAACGAATTTGATGCACTGTCTGACTCCATCTCTAGAATTGTATCCCTGCATCCTTACACTGAAATCATCATTGCGGACGATTTCAATGTACACAATTCTTCGTGGCTTCAACATTCTGGACAGCCAACACCCGAAAGAAGGTATGTTGAGATCTTTGCTGAGGTAAACAACCTAACCCAGCTTGTAAATGTGCCGACACGCATATCGGATATTAACAGTCAAGCTGCCAACACCCTGGACGTGTTTCTTACCTCTCACCCTGATAAATACACCATCAATGTATTATCGCCTCTAGGTTCGTCAGACCACTGTATCATATCAACAAATTTCTCGTACTCCAACCGCACAGTTAAAGAGCAAATTCCCAAAAAAAAAAAAACTGCATGGCAATACGAAAAAAGCCAATTGGGAAGCATTAAACAGTTTTTAGGAATTTTAACTGGTCATTATGTTTCCTCGATAGTGACGTGGATGCTGCTGCTGATATGATATCAAACATCATTCTCTTTGGTATGAGATCTTTTATTCCCAACAGAATTAAGAGTATCCGACCAAAGGCAAAAGGGTGGTATGACTTGAGCTGCAAAGAAGCTATCAGGTTGAGAGAGACAAACTTGCGGTTCTACAAGATCAACCCAACAGAGGAAATCCGAGCAAAGTTCAAACAAGCCAGAAATGACTGTAATGCCCATTTAAAGCGTGTCAAATTCCCCTATGACCAAAAGTTGAGGCAAAAAATTCTACAATGTCCCAGAGGTAGTAAAAACTTTTGGTCTGTTAAAAATATAAAAAAAAATCGGCCTCATCATCAATTCCGACGCTCATTCACAATGACATACCAGCTGTCAGCTCTTTAGACAAAGCCAATCTGCATGCTGCGCATTTCGTAGCCAATTCTCCATTACCAGATTGTGTTCAGTCTCCTCCTGTACTTGAGAACGTAGATCATTCTATGGGACAAATTCACTTTCGTACTCGTACAGTTGCAAGAGTTTTATTTGATCCTGTACATACACAAATCCGCTGGTCCAGATGGTATATCCCCCATCATTCTGAAGAGGTGTTCTTCTACGCTAGCAAAACCACTACTCATCAGGTAAACAGCATTTGTCCAGCCTGTTCCAAAAAAATGCGAATATTCCTCTCTCTCCAACTACCGACCAATTGCACGTCCCTTCTTTCCAAGGTCATGTAAACGCTGATAAATCGTCAGCTTATGAAATATCTCGAAACACGAAAACTTCTCAATGACCGGCAATGTGGTTTTCGCATCAACAGGTCTACTGGTGATTTGATGACATATCTCACCGAAAAGTCGAACCAACCAATCCACCATGGTGGCGACAGCAAGATTGTTGCGCTTGATATTTCAAAACTTTTGAAACGTTCAATTCAAGTTGTTTTGTATGGTTTCAAGTCTGCAACTCACCAAATAAATGCTGGTGTCCCTCAAGGCTCAGTTTTGTCTCCGACTCTCGTTCTCATTTTTATACCCTATCCCATATGGGTATATTAGTTTTGATACATAGTTTGTAACATAGAGAAATAACTTTGCTACATATACCTCAAAGTATATGGATCTACTCAGAATCGTTAGCTCGGTCGAATCAGCCATGTCTGTTTGTCCGTCCGTCCGTCTGTCTATTCGTCACCGATTTTTGGGCCTTAAATTATGAGCTAGATAATGAAATTCGGTATATAGGATCCTTGACCGTGCCACCAGAACAAGTGTAAAAAAAATTGAAATCCGCCCACTGCCACGCCCCCTCTTTAGGAAAACGTATTTTTTGGCCAAACCGTAAAGAACTTAAAAAAATATCTGAGCAGCATATTTAGAAAATCGTTATATCTATATTTCGGCAATATAATTTTTTTTGCCACGCCCACTTTTTGGGGGCGTTTTTTTTTATAAAAAACGTTTTCTGGTTAAATTTTAAAATTTTCGAAAAAAGTTTTGATGCACAATCATTGGTAGTATTAATATGAACATTTCGTCAATAGAATATTTTAACCCACGCCCACTTTTTAGTGGCGTTTTCTTACAAAAACCATTTGTATGCCCTACCCCAAGGCATATGCAATAGAAAAACGTTATTTTTTGTCGAACCATAAAATAATTTGATAAACCTACTGAACAATATGTTGTGACAACGTCATTTTCAATACTTTATGGTCCTCGAACGTGGACGTGGACTCTTAACGCCAAAAGATGTTAAGCTCACTAAATTCCGACCTTTACAGCATTATCAAATGGGGTAAATCCAACAGAGTGGAATTCAATGCTTCCAAAACACAATGCTGCCATTATCCATGAACGACCACATATTAGAAGTCGCTAAAAACGCAGCGAAATATCTAGGTTTCTCAAATCGATGTAACAAATATTTCACCCCCTCTGATCTGGCCACAATATATAAAGCTTTTATACGCCCAAAACTTGAATTCAACGCCCACGTCTCCTTAGTTTCGCTCGAACACCGTCGAAATATCTCCTGCCTTACCTTGTTTTATCGCTATTTTAACAACCAATGTTCAAATGAAATAGCCAGCTGCATTCCTCCCATTCAATGAATGCAAATCAGTTTACCCTCAAGCCTATCTTCGGACGTACGCTGAAATACAGAGATTCGTACATAAACTGTTTTTCCTTTCCATTATAACTTACAGACATTTAAAACCAATGTGCATCGATATCTCCTTTCTTCTTATCCCCAATTTCCTTAACGCCCGCACTGTGTTAAAACATATAAAGGGTATTCATAACCCCTTGAGTGCGCGCAAATTATAAAAAAAAAGATAAAAAAAAATAGATAGGGACAAGAGATTTAGGCATCAAGGGCTGCTGTTGTTCTAAAAGCTCCGCTAATGCATATGCAAGCTGATCTTTGAACTTTACCTGGTAGGTTGGAGGTTGGAGGCTGTTTCTAAAGGCGTCCACCAGACTAAGACACCATACAGGAGTATGGGCCTAATGGTAGACAACTAAATCTAGAAAGAGATATTTGGTTGAATACCCCATTTCTTTCTGATTGCCTTTTTACAAGAGTATAAGGCTACGGTGGCTTTCTTAACGCGTTCTTGGATGTTGGCATTCCAGTTTATTTTCTTATCCAAAACAAGGTTTATTTTCTTATCCAAAACAAGACCCACAACAAGATTCTGCGAACTTGAGACCGACGCCATTAAGTTTGGGAGGGTCAATGTGCTTACTTGCTTACTTATCGGGCTCCCGACAATTGAAGAGTCTCTACCTGAGACACTGTCGCCTTCCATCCTCTACGATCCCTGGCTCACTGCTTCCAGTTGTCTAGACCAAGCACTCTGGCATCCGTGATGGCTTGGTCTTTGAAATGAAGATTCGGTCTTCCTTGCCTTCTCGAACCTGCGGGCTAGGATTCGAAGATCCTCTTAGCTGGAGCATTATTGTCCATTCGATCGATGTGGCCGAGCCAATGTAGTCGACGTGTTTTGGCTTTTTGGACTACATCCACATCTTGGTACAGCTCATAGAGTTCGTAGTTGTATATTCTCCTCCATTCGCCCTCCTCGCGCATAGGACCAAAAATCCGCCGAAGTATCTTTCTTTCGAAGGAGCCTAGCTCTCCCTTCTTGCTTATCGTCTAGCACTAGGCGAAATAAAGCTGAACTGGCAAGATATGGGTTTTGTAGAGCACACATTTCGTCCTTCGAGTTAGGAGTTAGCAGTTTTGGACCCAGTTGTTTCGCCAAACCAAAGTAGAAACGGTTTCCTACGGTAATTCTTCGCCGGATCTCAAATTGGGTGTAATTCGTGGAGTCTATGTTTACTCCGAGGTAGGTGAACTCCTTAACTACCTCGAAATTGATGCTATCAATAGTGACGTTTTGTCCTAGGCGATGGTCAGATGCTTGATTGTTAGTTGATAGCATTTACTTAGTCTTATACTCATTTACTTCAAGGCCAACGGATTTCGCCTTTCGCGTAACGCGACACAGCTGAATCAGTTTTGCCGATTCAGAATTCGGCCATCGCCATATAGAGCTCCTGACGATGTATGCTATCATACGCGGCTATGAAGTAGATGAATAACTGGTGAGTTTCGACTTGAAATTCATTGGTCTTTTCTAAGATTTGCCTCAGTGTGAACGATCTGCCGGACCGGAAGCCACATTGGTTCGTGCCGTACGTTGGATAGGATCTTGTATACGACGTTAAGCAGAGACATAGGATCGCCTTTTTTGTAGATGGGGCATATTGAGCTGATAGTCCTGTAATCGGGCATTTTTTCTTCCACCCATACTTGGCTCCCTACCAAAACATCACCACCGTATTTAAAAAGTTCCGCTGGTAAGCCATCTTTCTTGTGTGCATCTTCTGTCACCAATTTACTTTACACGCATTCATCATCATACCACCGGCTCTTTCTCGGGTGTGACTGGTACCCAACAGTGGTTTCGGCTACTTCCTTGATTATGTCGCGATACTGGCACCACTGACTGTTGGCGTCTGCGGTAGGTGAGTGCAAAGAGGAGAGTTTCATACTCATCAGGTGCTCGCTGTAGGCTCTGGCTACTCCAGGTGTGCTAAGGCGTCCAACGTCGAATTCCTTCGTCTAGGCAGTTCGCAGCTTCTTCTCGTTGGACAGTCGAGCTCTGAATTAAGCCGCGACAAGAAAATGGTCAGAGTCCACATTTGCGCCTCGGAATGTGTGCACGTCGAGGATGTTGGATGGTCGATTTGGTTGGCGGTTCGACCGTCTGGAGAGCGCCAGGTTGCTGTGTGGATCCTTAGCCTTGCGAACCTAGTGCTACTTATCACCGTATAACGGGCAGCTGCAAAATCTATTAGTCTGTAGTCGGTTCGTGAATTCTGTGCTTACCAACTTAACCGCCAAAGATGTTTTCCTTTCCGACGTTAGTATTGACATCCCCGAGTACAACTTTTACATCATACTCCAGACAGGCTCCGTAGGCTTCATCCAGGAGGTCATAAAACTCCATCTTGATGGGATATTCAGCCTCGTCTGTAGGGGCGTGTGCACATATTAGGCTTATGCTTTGGAACGTAGCTTTGATGCGTATCACAGAAAGGTGATCACTTATCGGCTTAAAGTCAATGACTTTTGTCCTAAGCCGATATCCCACCACAAATCCGCATCCTAATACATGCAATCTTTTGTCTAAATGTCGCAACTTTTTCTCTTGATTATACCCGATCCTATCCATCGTATCTCCTGGATTGCGGTTATATCTGCCTTGTACCGCATGAGGACAGATTCCAGTTTTTGAGTAGTATCCGGGGTGTAGAGTGTTCGTACATTCCATTACATACTCTCATATCATAGTCCATTGACATTCCGGGTATTTTTGCCATATGAGGAGTTTCTTTATCCGAGGCTGGTTGTGTCTCTCTCATAAATAATGGTTTTTCCATGGTTTTTCGGGAAGTTACCCCGACGGCACAACCCCCAACATGGAGGGCCAGCCCCTTGTTTTGACCCAAGGACAGCGGGACGGAAATACCGATGTCAGTAACCCATTTATGGATATGAGTGCTGCCGTTGACCCATTGAGGGCTCCTCCGCCACCAACTCTTTTCCAACACCCTGGCTCAGTATTTAAAATTCCTATAGACCTGGTGTTCAAATATGCCGAAGCAGCTCATATAGGGATTACAATTACCAGTTCGATCTAACCGTTGATTCCATCTAGAGAATTCCTCCGCTTCCGCTGAGATTGAGTACCTTAGTGAGAGGATACTCCTCACCCTCTATCGTTTGCTGCCACCAACGACCTTCCACAGGGGTTAAATACCCCATCTCCAGTCGAGGTACTAGGCACACACCAGTCACCAGCGTGGAGGGAAGAGTAAGACTTGATAGTGAGAGGCTAGAGTCAGAACGCTTGTGTTCTCATGTAATCACATTACGACCATTAAACACCTGTAGGGTCAATGTGCGGGACTTTATATTTCCTGCTGAAAGGAACCAATTCGGTTTTTCGAGGGTTTGCGCCGAGTCCACATTTAGCGGCTAAATTAGAGAGTACCGAGAGGAAATTTTGTAATATATCTCTGAGGGTGTTAAGGTATTTCCCTTATACAGCTATTGCCACTCATCCGCGTAGGCAATCACTTTGCATCCCTCTTTTTCTAGATTTACTAGTAGCTTTGTTGACGACTAGATTCCAGAGAAGACGAGACAGGACGCCCCCTTGTGGGGTACCACAGTTAACTGATCTGCGTGCGGATGAGATGCCAAGATTTGTTTTAATAATTCTGCCTATGAGTAGCTGATTTATTAGCACTCCCCGTGAGGCATAAACATTTAAATCCAAGAGTGCATTAGGAATTGCTTCTGCTTTGATATGTTAGAAGGTCCTTCCATATTAAGAAAGGCAACCATAGTATACTCCTTTATTCTTAGTGAGTTTTTAATGATACGTACCAGTGAGTGAAGCGCTCTTTCAATCGACTTAGCCTTGCAGTATGCATGTTGGGAGTTGGAGAGTGCAGTCGGTTCTATATTAATACGGAGGTGTAGAATAATTAATCTTTCCAAGGTTTTAAGCAGAAAAGAAGATAGACTGTTCAGAGGAGATCCTTCGGATTTATATGAGAGCTCTTTCCTGCTTTGGGAATGAATATAACATCTACTTCCGTCCATGTCTTGAAGATATGTGCTATCCGTGGACAGCTGGTCATGATGGTTAGTAGCCATGGTAGCAGGATCTCAAGGTTGTATTGGAGCTCCGCAGGTATGATACCATCTGGTCTAGGGGATTTAAATGGTTTGAAGCTCTTAATGGCCCAAAGAAGTGTTTCCTTGGTAACAACTCTGGTTCGGTATCCACGGGGTAAGAGGAGCTACCAGAAAGTGTGTCCAGAAGTAGGTCAATGGTTTCCATGCTGGAGGTTGTCCATTGACCATCTGGTTTGAGTAGTTATCTAGATATAGATGGATTGGTGGAGAGGATTTTGCGGAGTCTAGAAGCCTCTGAGGTTTCTTCTATGTAAGTGTCTCTTTGTAGCTCTTAGCTTTGTTAAAAAGTTACCTGCATTTCTTTTTCTAAGGTAAGAGGTTGGAGTTCCACCATGGAGGCTTTGCCTTCCCACGAGGACTTCTTATAGGACATGCTGACGATCTTGCATCGCTCAATGTTTGAGAAAGGGTTTCCACCAGGCTGTTTAATTCTGTCTTGTTTGTTGGTTAACATTTCTCTAAAAAGTGAACAGTTGTTTTTTTTTGGGTTCCTTTAAACCTTTGGGTCTGGGGGAGTATCATCCAAGGTAAATTGGTTGTATCTGTGGTCTGAAAAGGAGTGCTCGCTACAGACTCTCCCACTGTCATGTTACTTCTGTAACATCATTCTGAAGAGAATTGTCCAAAGCTCCCGAACAAACACCCGAGACACGATCTTCCATTAATCGGTCCAACTGATAGCATACGCCGATGATATAAATCATCATTGATGATGATCATGATATAAATCATCATTGATGATGATCATGATATAAATCAGCATCGACATCATTGGGACTTTGCCTACCTCGACTCCGCTATTAACTCAGACAACATCTCGTCAGAAATAAAATACCGAATTACTTAATATCTATTTTTTGTCTATATAAAGTTTTTTGCCACGCCCACTACCCCATAGCATATTCCAGAGGTAAATGTTGTTTTCTTGTTGAACCATAAAAGATTTATAGCGTTTTCGATTGGGATACAAAGAGCACTCTTATTTTATCTAGAGCCCTTTTTTTGCTCCATATAATTATACCCTATCCCATAGGGGTATATTAGTTTTGATACATCCTATATCCTTGATTATATAAAAATTATTATTATGACAATATTTATCTTTGTTCATTATATCAATTTCCAGGTCGTATTGGCGATCGATTATTACAATTGCATGCAATTTGAACAGAAATAGGGAGCTTAGGGGACTATTTGTCGATCTATGTGAAAAGCTGGTAGATCCATGGAAGCAAAATAACTGGAGTCGTGATCAGGTGAAACAGTTTTTAGCAGCATGTACTCAAAGCATTTGGGATTTGGAAATTTCAAGGTATGCAAATATATAGAAAATAGATTACAAAAATGTATTATCCAATTGAAATTAGAGTGCTACAAGTGATTTTTATTTCAGGAAAATTATCCGGTATTATAGGTTTATTTAAATTAATATTCACTTTTCTGCTGACGAATAATTAGTCTTTACAGATAAAAGTCAACAAAAAACCTTAGATATAAAAATTTTGTTTGCTTTTAGCTGGGTGAACATCGATAGTGGGGGACTGAAATCCACTAAATACACCCGGGAAGGCATGATTTAGTTTATCCTTCCAATTATCCTACCTAGTCGTCAGACTAATTACCTGTTTATTTTTAACACTTATTATACAGTTATTAAATTATTAAACTGCATATTTTCAATTTCCTTAGTTTATCGTCCCTATATAGGTTTCTTGTCATACTTTTTATTTGTTCTGCCTAGTTAGTTTAAAAGGTTTTACTTACTTACTTAGCGCTACAGTCCATAATAAATAGGGGCCTCAACCAACATGCCTCTCCAATGAGCACGGTCTTATTGCCGCGAGTTGCGCACTTCAACTTGGATGAGGTCGGTTTCTAATTTTGCGCGCCACGTAAGGCGAGGTCTTCCACTACTGCGTTCAACGAAGGCTAGGTATAGAAGACTGCTAGCCGGAGTATTGGTGTCCATTCGTTCTACATGTCCTAGCCATCTTAAACGTCTGATGCGGAGTTTTTTGACCAGGGGTATATCGCTGTACAGCTCGTATAGTTCGTGGTTGAATCTTCGTCTCCATAGCCCGTCAACGCAAACGGGACCGACGATTTTTCGAAGAATTGTTCTATCGAATCGACCAAGGATATCTTCATCCGCTTTTGATACGGTCCATGCTTCAGCGCCGTAGAGCACTACTGGGATGATCAGGTTCATATAGGATCTCCTTAGTAGTTCGAGTGAGGGCTTTACTACTAAATTGCCTTTTAAGCCCGAAGAAACAGCGGTTGGCAAGAGTAATTCTTCGTTTGATTTCTGACGAGATGTTGTTGTCAGAGTTAATAGCGGAGCCGAGGTAGACAAGGTCCCGTACTACCTCTAAGTTATATCTGTCAATTGTGACGTTCTGTCCAATTCGTCGATGTTGTGAGTCCTTTCGTGTTGACAGCATATAATTATATCATCATACTACAGAAACAGATAAGTTTGGGCGGTATAGCAAAACTAGGCATGGCTCTGTATAGTTCGTATTTATAAATGCTGTCGTATGCGGCTCTGAAATCGATAAATAGGTGGTGGGTATCGATTTGGACTTCTTGGGTTTTTCCAGGATCTGGCGAAGTGTGAAAATTTGATCGGTTGTGGACTTTCCTGGCCTACCCGCTAGAAAGCTGGTACCCGCTAGAAAGCTAGCACATCAGTTGCGGATAATATAATGGCTTGTTGGCATCGTTGCCATTGTTCTTCAACATTAGACGCTGGTGGTATGGTTCGAATCGAGAGGTTAAGGGATACGCGTTGCGCTAAGGCCTTGGCGGTCTCTTGTGATTGCAATCTTTCGACATTTAATTTTTTCACAGTATTTCTAGTTTATTGTGGCGTGGTGGATATTCGCATTCTTACCTTGGCTGGATGCTGGATGCGAGGTGTGGCTACGAGGTGAGGAAACCGTGTGCTAGCTATAGTGGCATTTCGTTTCGTAAAAGTCAATAAGACTAAGTCCGTTACCAGACGTGTTGTCGTGTAGGCTATCTTTTCAGACAAAGATGTCTTCTCTTCCTACCTTTGCGTTAAACATCTTACTTCGGTAGACGCTCATAGGTTTTGTCAAGTAGCTCGTAGAAGCAATCCTTAGTTATATCATCTTTCTCCTCCGTCGGAGCGGGAGCGTATATAAGGCTTATGTTGACGAATTTGGCCTTGATGCGGATTGTTACAATGCGTTCGCTAATGTCTTGGAAACATAAGACTGCCTAAGTCTGGCACTTTTAACAAATCCGCATCCGAATAATCGCTGTTTCTGCTCCGTATTACACGGTCCATAGTAGATGTCACAGTTTTTAATCCTGTTTTTGCCCGGCCCATCCCATTGTATTTCAGCAGTTTACGGCTTCCGCTAGTTGTTCCTCGTTTACCCTCGTCTACGTAAATGTTTTCACATTCCAGGTGCAGATACGAACGTCGTTGTCCTTTTTTCATTTAGCGGGGTCGTCAACAATAAGATCAGTCCTTTACAAGGCTATAAGTTGCTTCGTAACATACGGTTTTTTCCCTGGAGGGCCAATTCCAATTTATTAGATACCACTAGGACACGGGGCCATCAGTATCCATCACCATCTCTGTTCAAAGGCCCGACTTACCCTTGAGATTCCTAGATAACCTGTTGTCTGAATATGTCGAAGCAGCTCATCTAGGTTCGACTGGGACGGCAGACCGGGTATTCATTCCGTGCCATTCTGACTAGGGTGATTTTAGTATTGCTGTTTTACGTCTTGTTATCAACACTCGCACTTATCGTTTAGCAAGTCAAATCCAATAAAAAAGCACATTTGATGTGTAGTCAGAGTTACAACCACTGGGCATTTGCCAAGTTAAAGCCAATCAAAATCTACCCTCGTCATATCTTTTTGGTACTTGTAAAGAAAAGAGGCTCTAATCATAAAACTTACTGAAAGCATTCACAAAGAGCTTATATACCATGTTATACATATGTTACAAACTATGATTCAAAACTAATATGCTCCTACTTATTAAATTATTTCATTAAGCTTAGTTCATGCTGAAATTAACCTAAAATATTTTATTTATTAGAAAAGGGGTTAGGAAGTAGTGGTAGATGAGTTGGACATATGGGAGTTTCATAGAGTAAGTTTGCTTCAATGAAAATCAAAAGAGTTATGCTCCTTAGCCATGCGCAGTATTCTAGTCATTGGCTAGTTATAGCCGTAGTTGGTTCGGTGGAGGTTGAGTCGGAAAAGGGGAACATATTTTAGATTTCGGGAGTTGTCGTTGAGGGATATAATTTATAGCAGAGCGGGGCAATCAATGTTTCCAGCTAGAATGCGATGTTTAAATAGAATGTCGGCTATTTCAAGGCGTTTTTGAAGTAATTCATTATTTATTAATTTCAGGGGAGACCGTGTTGGAATCTGCTTTGTACACTCTCAATACTGAGGGAATGGGTATTGTGTTAAGGCGACCATACTTGGCTAGCATATTAAAGGATATGTCGAACAATTGTGAAAAAGAGAAATTTTCTGCCATATGGTTTGGAGAATACCTTAGATCAGCGTTTTACAAACTCAAGTGCGTAATTGGCTCTGCAGATGATATTATAAATATAAAAGCGAAAATTTAGTTCTCTGTCAAAGATAACAACCAATGCAATTTTAGTACAATCTTTCAGAAGTACAGAGTGTATGCCGTCGGGATCGGGAGAATATCCCGCTTTAGTTTATTCACCTTTGCTTCTACGAGAGACACGGATACTTCAATTGATTTTAATGAAGTTTGTGGACCACTTCTCATGTAGGAAAAGTAATCAAAACCCACTTTAAGCCTTTGATTGTAAAACGATTGGCTGAATTAGTTAGCAAATAAATTTGCAATTATGTTGGGATCGGTTGAGGAAGTATTAGCAGGTTTACACTAGATGGGGAGAATTTGTGTGAATGAAATGAACAATCGTTTGGGGTTGGAGATTATTCTATTTTGCAGGTGGTCTAAAAATTGGTGATGAAGAGATTCCCAAAGTTCGCTAATGGGGTAGATGCACAGGAGTAATTGAAAATCAGAGTCCGAACGAGATTTAAGATAAACTCGCAAGAGTTTGTTTCTTGTTTAGGTTAGCTTTTCTTGACTATTGATAGTACTCGGATGATTTTTTAGATCAAAAGAGAGGAGTGCCAGTGTTGCTACGACTGGGAATCAATCCCAGACCTTCTTCGCGGCCGTTCATCGCACAGAGGCGAAAAATGCAGTTCTAATTTAATAAAAAAAAAAGATAAAGCTACTGAACAGGGCGACGGTTGACATTACAATTTTTACATTTTAATTTACATTTTAAGCAAAAAGTTAACAAAGAATGTGTAAATATATATATATATTTTTTTTATTGATTTATTTTAGGGATCAAGAAACACGATTGCTTTGGGATCGGTACATGCAAGTTATCAGCACATGTTTAGAAAATATGTACCACTCATAACTATATCGCTAATTTTCTTAAAAATGGTGTAACATTTTCTAATGGTTTCATAAATACATGTAATTTAAGAATATGAATAAATAAATAAATATTAAAAAAAAATAAATAAATAAATGAATTGTTTATGTAACAATATTACAATTTATGATTTAACTAATGTTATGTTTTAAATCTGCAAGGGATGTGTCATAAAATAAAGTGACTTCAAAAACCGTGCTTTACGAATTCTTTTAACAACTTATCATACCTATTTTCTTGACATCATTAATGACAACATTAATGTGATATAAACAGCTCTTTTCTATTAATTAGAAATAAGACCGTTCGGGCTTTGGGATTCAGGCCGCTTAGCATTTCAAAAGAAAACCATGGAGTCAAAGCCTGAACTGAATACAAAATTCAAGAAAATATCAACCACTATTGTCTTTTGATATTGGTATTAGCAGAGAGAATTAAGAACAAAGAGGTCTAAAGAAGAACAAAATTACCCAACGCTTTTCCTGTTGTTTCAGGTAAAAAATAAAAACGCATAACCAACATAACGCATAACAAAATCAGCACAAACGCCAATATTGAAACCGGTCTTATGATTGAATTGTTCAAAATTCGAAATCTGGGATACACCTACGTGAATGTCAACTCCGTACACCAACATCTCCAAAGAGAATGTCCACACATACTGGTTCTAGCAAAAATTCATAGTCCCCTGACTAGCATTGCATCCACGTCTCCGATTTAGGGTTGTATATGTGTATATACTAGATCATACCTAGCATGCCAGGAGAGGAATCGATGGAACCTGGTAACTTATATGGCTTAAACTTGTCTTCCAGGGAATCTCAAATTTATTTACTGCATTCATGACTTTCTGATTGACGAATAAAAACCCCATCATCCAACTGCTGATGTTATCATCATTGGCGATTTCAACGTGCAAAACTTAAATTGGATACGGTACTCTAAAGTTGCAGATGACGCACAAAGACAGACAGACAGACCTACCAAATAACTAACTGCTTGACTTTTTCGGTTCTCTTTCTTGAGAAGACATTGGAGCAATTCGTCCTTCACTCTATAAAAAAAGCGGGAGCTTTTGCGAGTTGAAGCAGCAAAAAAAAGTGTTTAGACAATGGCGATAAGAGCGAGGCGATAAGAGCCAACCAAACAATTGAAGCCACAAAGAATGGCTATAACGAAAGAGCAACTAACAAACCTCTGGCAAGTCCCGGGCTCACGGACATGTTGGTCAATGGCAAAAGTAGTCAGTAATCATTTTTGCCACTCTTCCTTCCCTCCCGAAAATTATCAATTAGTGGTAACAACAAAGATAGAGCACGTAGTTTGGAGGAAGAAATTAAGCCTTTAACAGCAACAAGATACCAAAAAAGTGCGTCCCCTAGGAAGAGATAACGACTGATCATTATAAAATAAATTTTTGGCGCAACAGGCTGGTAAGTACCCAGGGCCGAGCTTTCTCACAACCATTAACGTGTGCGTGTGTACTTCTTGCACGATGGCGTGACCTCCTGTTTTATGCCGAATCCGAACGTCTAAGTTGAGATAAGCTATGCGACACATGGGAACATGTGATAATTGATACTTTTCTTGTTGTTTAATAGGTAAAATACGCAGTTTCAGGAAAATAAAGATCCAGATTTAAGAAATATAATGATCATCATCGCACATTTAACAGATCGGTTCAACTTCAGTTCAATGACATGGACTTGCAGTTACAAGGCGATAGCTTTTATTTAAAAGGGCTTTTCTTGAAAAATTAAAATTTGTGAAGAAAAATATTAGTTGCGCGAATTCTCCCAGCTTCCAAACTTATCACAAACTTGATGAGGATATTCAGACATACGTTCAGCATTTAAATGCCATGAATGATGACTTCAAAGATAGATTTGAAGATATTCTCACAATGGAAATACCACCATGGATCATAAATCCATTTGATGAAAAGCAAGTGTCGAATGTGGTATTACAATAGGAGCTGAAGGTCAAACTTAAACAAGGCTAGCAAACATTTTGACTGCAAGAAATATCCGAAAAATATCCTGGGCTGTGGGAAATTGCAAGGAAACTTTTCATAGCGTTTCCCTCGTCATACCTTGTGTTGCGTAGACCTTCTGTGACATGTTGGTCAATGGCAAAAGTAGTCAGTAATCATTTTTGCCACTCTTCCTTCCCTCCCGAAAATTATCAATTAGTGGTAACAACAAAGATAGAGCACGTAGTTTGGAGGAAGAAATTAAGCCTTTAACAGCAACAAGATACCAAAAAAGTGCGTCCCCTAGGAAGAGATAACGACTGATCATTATAAAATAAATTTTTGGCGCAACAGGCTGGTAAGTACCCAGGGCCGAGCTTTCTCACAACCATTAACGTGTGCGTGTGTACTTCTTGCACGATGGCGTGACCTCCTGTTTTATGCCGAATCCGAACGTCTAAGTTGAGATAAGCTATGCGACACATGGGAACATGTGATAATTGATACTTTTCTTGTTGTTTAATAGGTAAAATACGCAGTTTCAGGAAAATAAAGATCCAGATTTAAGAAATATAATGATCATCATCGCACATTTAACAGATCGGTTCAACTTCAGTTCAATGACATGGACTTGCAGTTACAAGGCGATAGCTTTTATTTAAAAGGGCTTTTCTTGAAAAATTAAAATTTGTGAAGAAAAATATTAGTTGCGCGAATTCTCCCAGCTTCCAAACTTATCACAAACTTGATGAGGATATTCAGACATACGTTCAGCATTTAAATGCCATGAATGATGACTTCAAAGATAGATTTGAAGATATTCTCACAATGGAAATACCACCATGGATCATAAATCCATTTGATGAAAAGCAAGTGTCGAATGTGGTATTACAATAGGAGCTGAAGGTCAAATTTAAACAAGGCTAGCAAACATTTTGACTGCAAGAAATATCCGAAAAATATCCTGGGCTGTGGGAAATTGCAAGGAAACTTTTCATAGCGTTTCCCTCGTCATACCTTGTGTTGCGTAGACCTTCTGTGCCTTTTTGGGTCAGTGCTGGCATGCTTGTTCCACTCTTAGCTCGTCGGTGGGTGTGGGACTTGACCCTTGGCCTAGCACAACAAAAAAAATCATGCCAGTCTTCTCGTCTTAGGTGGTATGACGAATGCGAGACATTTTCTCCTAACCCTCCCTACCATGGTTACCATACTCGCCTCAGTAACCCCTTTCACTTGCCACACTTTACTTGCTCCGTTTTGCCGCCATTATCGCCCTTCCCTATCCAGCCATTCTCATCCCTTTTCTACCCCCTTAATCAAACCACATTTTTATGTTATTAGTCTCAATAATTCTTAACATTATATTTGTTGTCATTTTTGGAATTTAAAATTTGCCAAAATGGCTTAACATTCACCATGAATTATAGCTAATCTTTAAATTTTTTTGTATCTATATACACCTACTTAAATATGTGTGGGCTTTTATGCCGTCTTTTGCAAAGTTATTAATTTTAAACAATGGTCCCCCTACCCCGAAATTTAATGCGAGAATAAAGGTGTTTATTTTGGAAAAGAATTTGTTCAAATGGACTCACCCTTTGTTTCAGCAACTGGCGATGGTGTGCACAGCATCCAGGTTGCGTTTTGGTGTTCTTCGTTGCTGATGTAATTACAACCTATATTCACTTTTTTAAATTTTCTTTAGCTAACCCTTTTGCTCACTTTCTTGTATATATATACTAAATTTTAAACATTAGCTATTTCAAATTTTAACAAATTACAAAAAAAAATTATTAAGCTTTACTTTACTGAACTTAGCTTTGCTTAATTCGAACAACAACAGACAATAAAAATAATAAATTTAATAAAAAAAATACAAACAAAATGATTTTTTTGGCTTTGAACCGGGGATGGTTGAGCGCCACCAGCAATGGCAGACCCGCTACCCACTAAGCTGCGACCTCTTTGCAAATTCGCTAAGAAAAATGGTGGATTTTTGATACGTAGTATTCAAATTGTTACACCGAAATTTAATTTCTTTTGAATCGCTTGTCACAAATTATCATTGGTATTTCCTATTAAATAAACACATATCGATTACTCGCTAGTATTATAGTGCGTGCATTTATATTACCTATTAATATCCTTCTCGTAGTTTGATTTAAAATTTTTGTTTCAATTTTATATTTAAACTTGTTATCCAAATGGGGTTGATCGTTCTGCCACTTACAATGTATTCTGTGATCAAGGATTATATGTTAATTAACTTTCAAAGGAACTAACTATACTTTATTATATTACCTTGATTTTTCGTATTCAATTAATTAAATTAATGGTTTGACTCTAGACAACCTTCTTTTGAATAAACTTTTAAAATGACGGAACGGGCCGACAGTTAACTGCCGCGGCTTTGATTTTCTCTTTGAAAACTAGCAAGCCGTTTCATCCAGCAAAGTGCGAGCTGCTCTTAACAGTATAAATTCAGTATTGCCACACCATACTTTTTCGACCAATTTTTTTTAATTGTCAATCTAGGCATTTAGACCATTTTGTTGCATTCTATTACACTTGTTGAAAAAAGTTATTAACAAACAACATATGAGAAGAGCAACAATCCGCTGTGCATTTCGTTGCATACCCTATCCCATCCCAACCTTAAAATGAATATCCTTAAAAATTGGGTGTGACTAAAAACTGAATGGGAAGGAAATAAAGAAAATTAAATTGTCACCACATCTTGTTCAGATAGTTTATAAATATTTGTTCGTTTGACAAACAACTACGTTTCTCTATGGGTATACAAATATTTTTTGTCAGAAAACGATCCAAAAAGTGGGCGTGGGTATAAATGACCTATGGTAATTTTCACATTAACATTACCAATGATTCTGCATCAAACGTTTTTTCGAATATTTGAAAATTTTACCGAAATGTTTTACTTAGTGGGCGGGAAAAAATGTTATGGACGAAAAGTAGATATTGAGATTGTTTAAATATCTTTTAAAAACACTTTTTCAAAATTCTTAACTGTTTGACCAAAAATAACGTTTTTCTAAAAAGTGGGCGTGGCAGTTGGCAGATTTTGAAAATTTGTACACTTGTTGGAACAGCACGTACAAGGAACGCATATCCCAAATCACATTTTCTTAGCTCAAAAGTTAGGCCCTTAAAACCGGTGACCTACAGTAAGACGGACGGACCTACTGACAGACATGGCTAAATCGACTCAGCTAGCGATTCTGAGTAGATCCATTTACTTTAAGGTATATCTAGCTAAATTATTTCTCTATGTTACAAACTATGTATCAAAACTAATGTACCTACCCCTAATAATGTACCAAATATTAATAATTTGCTGTCAATCCATCAAGTATCAACATCTTTCCCATTAAATTTATGTTTATACCCTGACACATCAAGCACGATACTCGATCGATATGATTCATTTTTCAAACCAAAAAATATCGAGCCGGTTGTTGACGTTTATTTGTTTTCGAATGAAGTTACAATCCGGTATTTCGAAGTAGTATATCGCCAGCGAAACATAACTCCGATTGAAACAATTTGTACGGTGTCACTATTTCTAACCAATTACCTTCATGAATGTCCATTTTCAAAGCTTTTATCACATCGTCCGTAGCAGATTTATCTTCATAATTTTATGTCTACTGGTGTTGCTTCTGTAATAATCCAATTAACATATTATTCCATTTTTGCATCAAATGTAGCATTCGAATAATTATCAACTACCAATCGTAACAATGGATCGGCGATGTTGTTTTTTCCTGCTTTGTAGATTACCTTACATTTGTAGGACTGACGTCTATGTACCCAACTTTCAATTCTGGCACATGCTCTAGATCTGGGTCCAAAAATTATTTCTAATGGTTTGTGATCAGTTATTAGATTGAATTCCCGTCCAAACAAATAAAAGTGAAATCTTCCAACTGACCATACAAAAGCCAGCGCTTCTTTTTCAGTTTGAACGTATCTATTCTCGACTTTTGGTTCTGATATTTTACTGGCATAAGAAATAACTCTAGGTCCAGGGTGATTTACTTACTTAAGTGGCGCTACAGTCCGGGATGAACCTGGGCCTCAACCAACTTGCCTCTCCAATTAGCCCTTACCAAACTGCCTCCAGTTGCGCACTCCAAGTTGGTTGAGGTCGGTTTCTACTTGTACGCGCCACTTAAGGCGAGGTCTTCCTCTACTGCGTCCGACGTCTGGCTGGGAATCGAAGACTCTGCGAGCCGGAGTATTGGTGTCCATTCTTTCTACATGTCCTAGCCATCTTAAACGTCCAATGTGGAGTTTTTTTGACTAGGGGTATGTCGCTGTACAGCTCGTATAGTTCGTGGTTGAATCTTCGTCTCCATAGCCCGTCAACGCAAACGGGATCGAAGAATTTCCGAAGAATTTTTCTCTCGAATCGACCAAGGATTTCTTCATCCGCTTTTGATACGGTCCATGCTTCAGCGGCGTAGAGCAGGACTGGGATGATCAGGGTCTTATTTAGGATCTCCTTAGTAGTTCGAGTGAGGGCTTTACTACTAAATTGCCTTCTTAGTCCGAAGAAACAGCGATTGGCAAGAGTAATTCTTCGTTTGATTTCTGACGAGATGTTGTTGTCAGAGTTAATAGCGGAGCCGAGGTAGACAAAGTCCTGTACTACCTCAAAGTTATATCTGTCAATGGTGACGTTCTGTCCAATTCGTCGATGTTGTGTGTCCTTTCGTGTTGACAGCATATACTTAGTCTTACCCTCATTTACTGCTAAACCCATTTTTGCCGCTTCCTTCTCTATACTAGCAAACGCGGCTATGACATCTCGTTGAGTCCTACCAATGATGTCAATACCGTCGGCGTATGCTAGTAGTTTCACCGATTTTTTGGAGAATTGTGCCTCTGGTGTTGGCTCGGGAGTTTTGCACAATCCTCTCAAGAATCAAATTGAAAAAGTCACATGACAGCGCATCGCCTTGCCTAAATCCTTTTTTGGTATCGAATGTGTCGGTGAGGTCGTTTCCGACCCTGATGGTGCAGCGAGAATTCTCCATCGTCATCCTACACAAACAGACGAGTTTGGGCGGTATACCAAAACTATACATGGCTCTGTAAAGTTCGTCTCTATAAATGCTGTCGTATGCGTCTTTGAAATCGATAAATATGTGGTGGGTATCGATTTGGACTTTTTGGGGTTTTTCCAGGATCTGCCGAAGTGTGAAGATGTGATCGATTGTGGACTTTCCTGGCCTAAAACCACACCGATAAGGGCCGATCAGGTTGTTGGTAAACGGTTTCAGGCGTTCACATATAACGGCAGATAGGATCTTGTAGGCGATGTTGAGTAGACTTATGCCTCTGTAGTTGGCGCAGTTCAGAGGGTCTCCTTTTTTGTGGACCGCGCAAAACATGCTGAGGTTTCATTCTTCAGGCATGCTTTCAACCGACCATATTTGGCTTATGAGTTGGTGGATGTTGCTTACCAAATCATCTCCGCCAGCTTTATAAAGCTCAGCGGGAAGGCCGTCATTTCCGGCGGCCGGAAAATTGTGTAGATCATCCCATGGAAGTCCTCTCAAGGCAAATCTTATGAATTTACGTTGGACTGATTCAATTCTATTCGAATGAGCTACATAGAAGGGTGTCCAAACTTGTGAGGCATACTCCAAGTGAGGGCGAACTAGACAATTATAGAGTGAAAGAGTGACATATGGGTCAGTAAACTCTTTTGACCACCTTTTTATAAATCCTAACATGGAGTTTATTAAACTCCATTTTGGGATCAAAATAAACACCAAGATCTTTAAAACTGTCTACACGACAGAGAGTGTGCCCGGACAGAGTATATTTAAAATTACATGGAGCGCGTTTTCGTGAAAATGACATATGCTGGCACTTTGTAGGGTTCAGATTCAAACCGTTTTTAAGACACCATATGGTAAAACTATTTAAATCGATTTGTAGTGAAAGCGAATCGTTTAAATCTCCTACACATTTGAAAATTTTCATATCATCAGCATATATCAATATTTTGCTATCTCGAATACAGGCTTCGTTATTGTTAATTGTAAGTATAAATAAAATTGGTCCCAAATGACTTCCTTGAGGTACTCCAGATTGAGCAACAAAAGGGTTGGACTTGGAACCTCTAAATTTTACTTGGTATGTTCTCAATGAGAGATATGATTTAACCCAATTTATGAAACCTGGAGGGAATCCATACGCCTTAAGTTTAAAAATTATGGTGTGATGTGATAACTGGTCAAATGCTTTGGAGAAGTCAGTGTATATACAATCGACTTCTTTTTTATTTTCTAAACTATTGGAACAATGATGCATAAAAGTTAATAGATTTGTTACAGTGGATCGATGTTTAACAAAGCCATGCTGTTCTTCACAGATAATGTTTCGACACAGGAATACTAATTTATCACAAATAATGTGTTCAAATAACTTAGGAATGATAGATAGAGATAGGTCTATAACTAGAGATATCTCCTCGCTCGCCTTTTTAAAAATAGGTGTTATAAATGCACTTTTCCATTGGGTTGGGAATACTCCTGTGGCAAGGGAGCTTTCAAACATATACTTAAGGTATGGCAAAAGAGCATCTTTGCATTGCTTTACGACTATTGGTGGGATTCCATCGGGCCCTGTAGAATAATCATTGTTTAATGAAGATATATATTTAAGTAGTGTCTCATCGTCAAATGTAACATTGCTGAAACTAACTTGAGGACAGTCATTGAGATAACTGAAATAATCCTCGTCTAAGACTGGAGGGGTATCAATAAATGATTTACTGAAGCTCTCTGCGAATAAGTTTGACACAATTAGAGAGCTCGATGTTTTTGAATTATTGGAAGAGAAGTTGGCTGGGTATCCATCCGTATTTCTCTTCGAATTGACAAATCCCCAAAAGCGTTTTGGGTCACTTTTAAGAGCGTTCTCCATATTGACTATATAGCCATTATATAAACTACTAGACATCGCAGCGAATTCATTAAAGTAATTCAGGTACTTATCATAGTCGTATTGATTCTGGCTTTTAACAAAATTATTCCAGTCCCGGTTTCGAAGAGATTTAAGCACTTTCGTGTACCACGGGTGCTGGGCTTGGGCATTTTTAGAATGCCTGACTGGGATAGTTTTATCCATGCAATCTTTTATTATAAAATAGAAATTTTTAACAGCTTCTTCTAAATTGGAGAAGCCGTCAATCTTTATATTAGCAATAATAATTTCTTCGGATAGCCTTTGAATGTTTGCTTTCCGAAAGTCAAAAGAGTACGAACGATCGTACGAGTCAGCGTTTTCGTACAGATGTCCGCCTATGTCAATGAAAATATCTAGTGGAAGATGATTTTTATCTATGTTAGTAATGCTGGTACTAGATTCTAATACTGCAGTACTAACAGAGTGAGAAGAAAAAACTAAATCGAGAATTCGATTATTATGATTTTTTATACAGCTTATTTGCTGTAAGTCAAATGATAAAATGTTATCAAGTAATAATGGCGCAAATTTATAGTCGTTTAAAGTACACTTTAAAATTATTTAATGGCGTACTAACGCGTTTTGGTAATTATAATCGTCAAAAAGTGTACTTTAGCGTTGTCACTCTGCATTAAAGTTAAAGCGACCGAAACCTCACTTTAAATATTTAATAAAGAGTTAGCGTTCTGTCACTTTTTAGGTGAGTTTGATTTAGAGGTCTCAGAGGAATGCCCATTAGCATACACTAATTAGCGCCACGTTAAAAAAGTGTCTATTATTGAAAATATGTTAGAGCAACCTTTTAATTTAAAGTACCTGATAACTAGTGTGGAGTTAAACCCTTAAACATCGATTGACTATAAATTTGCGCCATTAGATCTTGCTGTGCAGAAACTTCTGATGGTATAAAATGAGGTTCTCCCTCTGAAGGCACCCATTCAATGTGTGGTAAGTTGAAATCGCCCAGCAACAAAATATTACTGTCACAACAAGATAAGTCAAAGATGTATTCTAAAGCCTTCGATAGCTCAGAATACAGAATGCATAGACGATATGAAGGAATGTACGCATTTGCAACATAAAGATATTTATTTCCGATTGTTATCTTAACACAGATTATTTCAATGTTAAGAGGGAATGGAAATACTATGTTCTCAGAGGTAAGATGACTGCGAACTGCAGTAAGAACACCTCCACCAAGCGCTTTTAGGTCATTTATATGGCGGTCACTCCTATATACTGAGAACTCATGATTAAAGAGTTCCGAGTCAAGTATACTGGCGTTAAGCCACGTTTCTGTCAAGGAGAATATATCATGAGAAAAGGCCTGGGAATTAAGAAAAAATGTTTTAGTTTTTGTTCGGAGCCCTCTTACATTTTGGTAGTAGAGGGACAGTCGGTAGAGTTTTTTGATGCTGGGTTAAATCCGCGTTTAGCTCTACGTGGCCTAAACTTATTGACAATAGTGTTTAAAGGCCATGAGTCAGTGTCGCATACTTTATCAAATACATTTGGAGGTACTACTATTTTAAACGATGAAACAAAACTATCCTGTTTACTAATTTTTGTACATTTAATAGAAGTACCTGTAGGGACTAGATTTTTTGAAAATAAGTGACTAATCACGTCTTCGGAGGAAGTGCTTGGTTTCAGGCGTGATATAAAGATCGATTTAGGTTTAGGTATCGATTCAATTGATGAAGCAGATGCAGTCACTGTTGGAACTACACTAGATGATGGGGCAGTAGGAGAAGTATTGGTTGTAGGCGACCCAACTGACAGATTTGGAACCAAATTATTTTTGATTTGATCCTGACTTCTGAGATTAGAGCGTTTAGCTGTCGGATGAGCCGTTGATGAGTTGGTGTCACGCTTACGCTTTCCTTTAATGGTGACAACTTTATCATTGGCTGCATGGGACGAGACAGATTGTACGGACCGAGCTTCTTCTTTGGAAGTGTTATGGTCAAATGTTTGCAAAGGCTCTGTAGACGTGGAAGCGTCGACGGTCAGACATGGGTCTGAAAATGCAGACACTGTGGATACTGCATGATTAAAATTGTCTAACAAGTCCTTAAAGCCTTTCGACAGCTTAACAATGTCAGCTTTCAAAGCCGACATCTTAAAAGCAAGACTTGATATGGATAACTTACGGCACGCAGTGCAGTACCAGAAAGCGCCTTCAGTTGCGTTTATTTTATCCATAAATGCGTTAGTAGATCCAACGCATTTCGCATGAAACATTTTTCCACATGGTCCATAACAGGCAAAAATAGCGTTATTGGAATTTTTTGTTTCAACGCATTTTTGAGCCCCACAATCCATTTTTATTGCAAAAATTCAATTTGAATTTATCAATTGAAAAAAAGATACAATAATATTTATGGTCGAAAAGCAACGCTTTACGTGAGGAAATTGAGAACAGAGAAAAAAAATAAATCCCACGACTTTCAAGAATGTTCTCGTCAATGTTGCTGAACGTCTTACCACTTGGGCTAATACGGTTGCTGTTAATTTGTATTATTTGTTTCTGGTTTCTCTTCCTACCTTTGCGTATAAAATCTCCCAGCACGATTTTAACATCGTACTTTGGTAGTCGCTCATAGGTTTTGTCGAGGAGCTCGTAGAACCAATCTTAGTTATATCATATTTTTCCTCCGTCGGAGCATGAGCGCATATAAGGCTTATGTTGGCGAATTTGACCTTGATGCGGATTGTTACAATGCGTACGCTACTGTCTTGAAAACAAGACTTCTTGCCGAAGTCTGGCACCGATAACAAATCCGCATCCAAATAGTCGCTGTTTCTGCTCACTATAACACGGTCCATAGTAGATTTCACAGTTTTTCATCCTGTTTTTGCCCGGCCCATCCCATCGTATTTCAGCAGTTTACGGCTTCCGCTAGTTGTTCCTCGTTTACCCTCGTCTACGTAAATGTTCTCACATTCCAGGTGCAGATACGAACGTCGTTGTCCTTTTTTCGTTTAGCATGGTCGTCAACAATAATATCAGTCCTTTCCGAGGCTATTGGTTGCTTCGTAACATAATCTTTTTTCCGTGGATGGGTAGTTAACCCAAAGCACAACCCCCAACCAAAGCCAGGTCCTTGTTTTGACCCTAGGACAGCGGGTCAGAAAAAATACCGATGTCAGTAGCCCATTTTGGGATATGAGCGCTGCCGTTGACCCACTGAGGGCTCCTCCGCCACCAACTCTTTTCCAATACCCTGGCTCAGTATTGAAAATCCCTATAGACTTGGTGATCAAATATGTCGAAGCAGCTCATATAGGGATTTCACTACCAGTTCGATCAAACTGGAGCTGTAGGCGCCACCGTTGACTCCATCTAGGGAATTCCTCCGCTGCCGCCTGAGAGTGAGTGCCTTAGTGAGAGGACACCCCCCCCCCCCTTTCTCGTTTGCTGCCACCAACGACCTTCCACAGGGGTTTAATACCCCATCTCCAGTCGAGGTACTAGGCACCCACCAGTCACCAGCGTGGAGGTGAGAGTAGGAGTTGATAGTGAGAGGCTAGAGTGAGAACGCTTGTGTCCTCATATAATCGCATCACTATCCTTAAGCACCGGCATATACCTTTATTAAATGATTGATTATATTTTACAGAAATCTGACTCTAACAAAATAGAATTAATTGAGCTCACAAATAAAAATATACAAGTGGAGCAATAAAGACGGTTGGCTGTTATCGATAGGGATATGGACTATCGCAACATGGAGCTGGAATCCCGCAAAATCGATTTGGAATCCCATAAAATAGAATTAGAACCCTGCAAAATCGAGCTGCAAATCCGAAAAATAGAGCTTGCTAAGATTCTTAATTAAATAGTTTTAACTATTTTGTATTTAGTATGTATTTGTTATGTTTGTAATTACATTTGGATGTCCAATTACTTTTGTTTTTAGTTATTAAGATATTATTAAGAATGTCCATTAATAATTTCAATTAGTATGTAATTAGTTATAAGTATGTGAATTATGTATGAATATGAATTAAGTTGAGTTATTTATTTTACAAAAAAATTACAAAATAAATTATATAACATGGCATTGCCGTCTGCCTGATTGATAATATATTTATGTACATAAACAAATAAAAAACATAAATTATAATTAACGATAATGTGTGTGTGTTTTTGTTAATTTTATCAGTTTCAAGGTAAACATAGCACAGGCCGTATAGCGTGAGTAGAGTATACCACAAAGAGTATGCGGAATCCTCTCCCTACCAGTGAAGAGCAAGGATATGACAAAGCCAGAAACCACAAACTCTTTTGAAGAAAAGTTAAATTTGATTCAACAATAGTTGGCATACTTCCTAAGCACAGCTATAAGAAAATAAGGGTATGTGAACACATTAAACCGCTCACAGTTAATACTGATTCAGTTAGCAAGTGTATTTTGTTAAAACTTGTGAGTACAATGAGGGCTCAGTGGCGCGATGGTTAGTGCGATGAACTGCCGCGCAGAAGGTCTGGGTTCGATTCCCAGCCGTAGCAACACCTAAATGATTTTTCACTGGCCCTCCTCTCGCGATGAACTGACAAATCATCCGAGTAGTATCAATTGTCAAGAATAGCTTATCTCAAGTTAGCCGTTCGGAGTCGGCATAAAACAGGAGGTCCCGCCATCGTGCAAGAAGTACACACGCACACATGAATGGTTGTGAGAAAGCTAGGCCCTGGGTACTAACGAGCCTGTTGCGCCAAAAATTTGTATTTTTTTTTTTTTGAGTACAATCGGTAAACGAGTTAGGAAATGCACCATCATTTGGACCCATTGCCTTAGTTGTGTATATTGATTGTATCTTTTATGCGTTGTCTTGTATTTTACTAAGTTAAATTAATCACAAAAGAAGACACGCGATGCAACTCACTTTAGCAACATGAATGTTCCTGATAACGAGCTGAAGATTATGACCCGACATGAAACGACGCAGAATCAAGTTCAACACTTGTTTACTCATAGATAAAGTTATATTTGACTATTGCCTTTATCAATTCGATATCGGGTAAATTTGGAATTGGAATATCGACAAGAGCCTGCATTTGCATTATAGTGATGTATTATGCCAATTTATTTTATGGTATTAAACTGGATATATAAAAGCTTTTAAAATAGCTTTTAGTTTGAGAGAAGAAAAGTATGTCTCATATTATATAAATACCACAAGAGTTATCATAAATTAAGCATTTATTTCAAATAAGTTTTTTGTGAAAGAAAAATTACAAAAATGTTAAATAGAATTCATAAGTTCTATTCAATACCTGAATATGTGAACATAATAATATTTCCAGCATTCATAAATAGAGAGACAGTCTTACCGCCAACGGAACGGAATCTATGTGAAGTGCGTGGATATAAATGCTCTGCGGAAAATTGCAGGTCCATGAGTCAAATGATGAATATCAGGTGATGATACATTGTTAAAATCGTTACTAGTATCCAAAAAAATTATAAACAATTTATTTGTTATATTATTATTATACGTGACTAGTTGTACCGAGTGCATTGTTGTATTCAATGAACAAGTTATGTAAGACGGCTAGAGCTACAACTGTAAGTTTCACGTTCTTTAACAAGCCTCTCACTCCAGTTTGCAAAATCCTAAATCTAGACATCCAGACACCAAAAGTTCGCTCAATAGAATTGCGAGTGGCGATATGGGCTATATTGTAATTTTCTTCAGGCGACTTTGCTGGATTAAGAACTGGAGTAAATAACCAATTTGTGCATGCATATCCACCATCTCCTAGAAGTCGTCCACGGAATTCTCCCCTCTCTAGGTGTTCCTTTATTCTGTTTTCTCTATATATACGGGATTCGTGTTTACTTCCACGCCAGTGAAAAACTATGTTTTTTATTTTCAGGTTGGCGTCACAAACTGCCTTATACAAAATAAAAATAAAAACTCAAATATTTAGAATTTTCAATACATTTTCTTACCAACACATTGATGGAATAGTATCCTTTCCGGTTTACTTAATACTGTCCATATCCCTGTTTCTGTATTCGGATATGGGTGCATTCGATTGCATCGATTACTTGTGGAAATCCACGTATTGCTTTAAATTGCTGTATGACATCCATTTGCTCGGAAGCTGTTTGGGGCATTTTAACATATTGCCTTGCTTTCAAAGCAAATGCTTTGGCTACAAGAGAAGAAATTTTACACATTGTAGGCTGGCTTAACCCATGTATATCGGCATATCTTGAATCTTTTAATTTATTCAATTACATTACTGTACTTATGTTTGCTTAAAGTTCATATTGTTAGCTCATTGCGGCCCCAGTATCTTATAAAAGCCATAACTTGAAGATCAACAGGAATGTGTCCTCCTCTCCTGTCCCCTCTTAGGTCGTCTTGTACTTAAGTTATGAGTTTCCGCATATTTATCCTTGAGAATCTATATTTCTTCCTTAAATCCATTTTGGGCAGCTCATCTATTGGTTTAATTCGCTTTTTATACCCTATCCCATAGGGGTATATTAGTTTTGATACATAGTTTGTAACATAGAGAAATAATTTAGCTACATATACCTCAAAGTATATGGATCGACTCAGAATCGATAGCTGAGTCGATTTAGCCATGTCTGTCCGTCCGTCCGTCCGTCCGTACGTCACCAGTTTTTGGGCCTTAAATTTTGAGCTAGAAGGATGAAATTTGGTACACGTGCTCTTTGTTGCTCCCAGCAGAACAAGTGTAAAAAATTTTGAAATCCGCCCACTGCCACGCCCCCTTTTTAGAAAAACGTATTTTTTGGACAAACCATAAGGAATTTTGAAAAACTTTCTGAACAACATATTTAGACAATCTGAATATCTGTATTTCGTTCATATAAAGTTTTTTGCCACGCCCTCTTTTTGGGGGCGTTTTTAATAAAAAACGTTTTTCGGTCAAATTTTAAAATTTTCGAAAAAACTTTTGATGCAGAATCATTAGTAGTATAAATATGAACATTTCGTCCATAGACTATTTCAACCCACGCCCACTTTTTGGGGGCGTTTTTATATAAAAACCATTTTTATACACTACCCCATAACATATGCAGGAGAAAACCTTGTCTTTTGTAGAACCGTCAAAGTTTTTTGTAAACAGTCTGAACAATTTGTTGTCACCATGTCATTTTCTTTATTTTATCCACATCGTGTTTTTAGCCATGTCCACTTTTTGGGGATTTTAGTTTTACAGATAGGATGGGATAGGGTATTCAACGATCCGCAGTGTGGATTGTAGCCTTCTCATATGTTTTATATATTTCTTCTTCTAGATATTGTAGGTTGCATATCTAACACAATATCATACATATCCAATATATCCATTGTATATAAAAAATCACTTAACTGCGAATCCATTCTTTACTTTACTAATAATAGTAAAATTCCAATTGACATCAACATTCCGTCAAATTTGAATTTAATTTCAGGATAATTCACCTACTTCGGTGAGTTAGTTTATTTTATGTTAATTAACGTCAATTAACTTCAATTTTGTTTTATTGATAAGATTTTTCATTTAATCAATTGATTAATTTAAAATAATTCACACTTTATTTACGTTTCTGTAGGTTTCTTTATAAATAAATAAATAATCCACCTTGAGAAATCGGAGTTAAAGCGATATGCAATAAAGTGTAGTGTTGTATAGAGTCTCATCTCCCTGTCCATCTTCTACTCCAGCTTGATAAGGGTAAGTAGGTACAGTTTGTTATATTTAAATTTATATATGGAGTATTTTTATGTTTTTTTTATTACTATTGAGTTCCGCTCGTAGCGGGTCTCATTATTTACATGGGGTAGGTTGGCACGTGAGTTTCGCGTTTAATGTGTCCGTAATGTGAGTGAGGCTGCGTTCATGGCTCCGCTACTAGCGATCAATTACATGTGTACATATGGAAGTGTATATGGCATGGCGTGGCGATTTAGCGAAAATGTGAATTTAGCCATCGCTAGCGACTGTCAGCGACGAAAATCGACAGTTCTTTGAAGACTCCGCAATAAATTTGTTTCGTTAAGAATTTGGAGGACCGTTGTGTTAACGTGTATTAATAATCGTTTTTTATGTTTGCGTGCAAAATTTTTCGTTTCATCTTTAACCGCGGGAATACCCACATCTCTGCGTAGATCCTCTTTCCTTATGTACCACGGCGCATTGACGAATGATCTAAACATTTTGTGTCCAAAAGTTTGTAAAATGCTTAAATTCGTTTCACTGGTACAGCCCCATAATTGTATACCATCCCCCTTATTCATTAGATTTCACTAAAACACATCTCAAAGGTTGTATAGTTATACAGTGCATAAGTATTTATACAGCCTCTATTCAGGGTCGAACTATTTCTTATTCATAACATATTTCCCCATCCATAATAGTTATACAGGGTTTGTGTCAAATAAATTACCAAACAAGCTCGGTAGAGTTACCAAGGAATCATTTTTTAGGGTTGCGAAACTTATGGTGATATTTTTATACATATTGATGACTTATGTTGACTGAATAACATCGTTTACAGTGTTGAGTCTGTTGGTAAAGAAAAATTACCCTTTGAACAAATTAAACAGTGAAACACAACTGCTAAAATACAAAAATACCCTGGATGATATTTTTCATCTTACAATTGAACCTTTGGTAACCCTGATGCTCATCGCACTAACCATCGCGCCACTGAGCCCCTCATTTCGACTAAATGTCGTAAATGTAACCCGGAAAACGGTGTGAGGAACGCGACGACCATGGGGGCGTCACGTTCAACTCAATTCCCCGATTAAGAGTTGGCATTGACGTCGCAATCCAAACCGATAATTGCAATGAACATAAAGATAAAATAATTTCAATTTTAAAAAGATGTCCAACAGAAGGTTCTGATACAAGTAAAAGTTTATTTAGAATTAAGCCATTGCATGTTAAGCGGCATATACACACGTCAAAATCTCATCAAGCATGTGAAAGTGTATTTGTAAATTTGCTTTGATGCAGCATATACACACATCAAGCATGAGGCTTCAAGCATTCAGTTTTACCTTACATTTTGTTGTGAAAACACGTGCGGTTTCTTGTGTTCAGTTTTTTTTAGCAAATATGAGTGACACGGATGATTGCTGCCTTGCTGTGGGATTGGCTCTAGCGTTGAAAAAGAGAAATAAAAAGTTTCGGAAAAAACGAACGTGGATGAAAGAATGGCTGAAAAAACGAAAGCAGTTTACGCATGAAAATCTTCTTAATGAGCTGAAAATAAGTTCGTCGAATGATTTTAAAAATTTCGTCCGCATGAACGAAGAGACATATAACCAACTTTTGGAAATGATCACACCCAAAATTATAAAAAAAAGATACCCAAATGCGAGAAGCTATACCTGTCAGTCAACGTCTTTACTTACTCTTCGTTTTCTGGCTACAGGTAATACGTTTGCGGACTTAAAATTCATCAGTGCTATTTCTGAACATTCTATTGGTCGTATTGTTATGGAAACTTGCGAAGCGATTGTCGAGGTTCTAGATGATCAACTTAAAGTAAGTAAAACAATACTTTTCAATCCATATTATGTATTTAAATTATAGGTACTTCATAAAAAAAATTATTATGTATATATTTAAATTATAGGTACTTCATAAAAAAAATTAAATTGAAAATTAAAAGTTAAATTACTACATAGTTATACACGAAAATCAAAATATAAAAAAATTTTATTTAAACGTAGAAAAATAGCGGGAAACTTCAGTGCCGCTATTTTGGGGAGAAAACGCCTCTGTCTGCTCTGATGAGGAATTCCATGCATCGATGGATACTGACGAGCTTCGTGGCATTGGTCTTGCAAAATTTGGCAATACGATTGTGCTCGATATAGGAGTGCTTGCTCTACTGTTCACACTTAAGGTCATTGCATTCCTGTGCAATGTGCCCATTTGCCCTTCAAACAGTATCTCATTAACAAATCTTTCTGCGAAGGTTCTTTGGATTTCATCCATTTTTTTTAATTTCAACGCCCATGTCTGCGCAACTCCATGGAATTCATCCCTCGGTTCTATTAGTCGCTTAGCTGCTAGAGCTATCAGTTCATCACTTGAATCTGTCTTTCTTCGTTTTCTTGGTGTTTAAATTTCCTAAAAAAGATTAAAATTATTTTTTTGTTAGAAATTTGTCTTTGAATCACATAGATAATTTCAATTCAATTAAGTAATTTGAAATACATATTTTTTATTTTAACAGATGCCTACAACAAAAGAAGAGGGGAAAAATATTGCGGACGAGTTTGCTTTTCGTTGGAATTTCCCGAACTGTCTGGGAGCAATAGACGGAAAACATATTGCTATCAGAAAGCCTCCCGACTCGGGCTCGTTTTATTTTAATTATAAAAAAATGTTTAGCATTGTGCTTATGGCAGTCGTCAACGCGAATTACGAGTTCATTATGGTAGATGTAGGCGTGAACGGCAGAATATCCGATGGAGGTGTTTTGGGACACACAAAATTTGGAAAAGCGTTTTCTGACAACGCCTTAAATTTGCCAGATCCTTGTCTGCTGCCCACAAGCAACAAAAAGCTACCATACGTTTTCGTTGGCGATGATGCATTTCAACTCTCTGACCATCTAATGAAACCGTATTCACAGACGGGGCTTACAAAACAACAACGAATTTTCAACTACCGATTGAGCCGCTCCCGTCGAATAGTAGAGAATGCTTTCGGCATTTTGGTTTCAAGATTCGGAGTACTTCAAAGAACAATCGGACTTGCACCGGAAAAAGTTCAAACTATTGTACTTGCGTGTTGTTATCTTCACAATTGCTTGCGAGCAAAAGCTCCAAAGCAGTATTTTCCAACGGGCTCTGTAGATCAAGAGCTGTTGTGTAACGGTACTATAGTTCAAGGAGCGTGGAGAAGTGAATGCAGCTTAACTGATTTAGAAAAAACTACCAGTCGAAATTCTACGAGTGCCTCAAAAGTTATAAGAGACGAATATTGCGACTACTTTAACAATGAAGGTCAGGTTTCTTGGCAAAATAAATTTGTAAATGGTCAAGTATCTAATATTTATGAATTTGGAAAAAACATGCTTTGAATAAAATTTAAAAAAAAAGAGCTCACCTGTGTTTCATTGTCATCAAGTATGCTGCTTCTGGATGCGCAGGAACTCTCATTATCGCGCAGGAAATCCATTGCGTCGAAATAAAATAATGTCGGGTCATTTTCGTTGCCGATTCCTGACCCGCTTCTTTCAAGTGCCGAAATTCTCCTTAATTCCCTTCGATAGTTTGTTCGCAGAGTATTAATTTTTTGAGTGACCTCTTTTTTGGTTGCCTATGGGTGCTTTTCCTTATATTTTGTAAGGAGCGTTTCATACTGCACATTTTTTAAATTGCGGTTGCTGTATTCCTTCGATTTTATGTTCCATAACGGTGGGAGAGAACGATAAACCTCTAGAAACTCCAAAATAAAACTTTTTTCTTCCATATTTACATAAATTAACACCGCACTGTTAAAAAAAAAACCGCGAAACTGACGTCTTTACGCTGGCGTCGTAAAAATGAGAATGAATGCTTGATCAAGCATTCAATCACGAATATACACTACGTCAAGCATTGACGCCTGATTGAAGAAAAATCAAAACGTTTTTATTTTGCTTCAAGCAGCACACAACGTATAGGTGTTTCGTTTTCACTCATACACTCTCGCATGCTTGACGAGATTTTGACGTGTGTATATGCCGCTTTAGAATTAAGGAATATAATAGAGTAAGAGATAGAATATTTAATAATAGTAGAAGTATAGTGTCCAATAGAATAAGTAAAACTAGAGAAAGGTATAGATTAAAAAAAGAAATTAGAAAAAGTATATCTGCCACTGTTTTAGATATTATTGCTGACCCAAGGCCATATGCCAAAATTCAGATAGGTGGCAAACAAATTCTTGGCCTACTAGATAGTGGTGCCAGCATTAGTATCTTAGGAAATGATTGTTTAAAATTTGTAGAGTCACTAAATTTACCCATGGCTAACATCAAAGCGGACGTCAAAACTGCGGATGGTAACCATTAGAAAATCGTAGGCAGAGTACTGGTTCCTGTAGTTTATAAAGATATATCTAAGGTCATCGTCTTCTACTTAGTTCCGAGTCTGGATCAGGAAGTGTATCTAGGTGTAGACTTCTGGAAGGCTTTCCAAATAGCACCTAAGGTAATAAGTTCTGTTACTTTTTCAGAAAATATAAATGATTCAGATACTCACCAACTGAGCTCGAAACAAGAGTTCAGGTTAGAAGCGGTCAAATCGAAATTCCTTTGTTACACCCAGCATGGTCTCGGAAAAACATCTTTGGAGGAGCATGTTATCGACACCGGGGAATCGGAACCTGTAAAGCAGCGTCACTACCCTGTTTCTCCAGCTATCCAGTCCCTGCTATATGAGGAGATAAACCGAATGATAAGCCTCGACGTTATCGAGGAGAGTGAGAGTCCTTGGTGTTCGCCCATTTTCCTTATACGGAAGCCAGGCAAAAATCGACTTTGCCTGGATTCTCGTAAGGTGAACGAGCTAACTAAAAAGGACGCTTATCCTCTCCCCCATATCGAAGGGCTTCTCAGTCGGTTACAGGATACTTACTTCATAAGTAGCGTTGACCTGAAGGATGCTTTCTGGCAAATACCGCTGGAGAAGCGGAGTAGAGAGAAAACTGCTTTTACGGTTCCGGGAAGACCCTTGTACCAATTCAAGGTCATGCCTTTTGGGTTGTATAATGCTGCCCAAAGGATGTGTAGATTGATGGACAAGGTAATTCCTTCCCGGTTGAAAGATAGAGTTTTTGTCTATCTCGATGACTTGCTCATAATATCTCCAGATTTCGAGACCCACGTAGCACTGCTTGAAGAAGTCGCTCTCTGCTTGCGGAATGCCAACCTCACCATCAACTTGAACAAGTCGAAGTTCTGCTTCAAAGAGTTGAAGTATCTTGGTTTCATTGTTGGTGGTGAGATGCTCAAGACGGATCCGGCGAAAGAAGAAGCGATTGTCGACTTCCCGATACCAAAAACCCCAAAGCAGGTGCGTAGGTTGTTAGGTCTTGCTGGGTGGTACAGAAGGTTCATTAGGGACTTTTCGAGTCTCACTGCACCTCTAACCGATACTCTGAAAAAGAAGACGGTGAAATTCAACATGACTGAAGAGGCTGTAAAAGCACTTAACGACTTAAAAACATCACTAACCACAGCACCAGTACTCACCCATCCCGATTTTAGCAGCAGATTTTACATCCAATGTGATGCGTCCGACTTAGCTATAGGGGCAGTCTTATTTCAAATAACTGATGCAAAAGAAGAAACACCGATTGAGTACTTCTCTCGGAAATTAAATTCCTGTCAACGCAACTATAGCAAGAGTGTTTGGCTGCAGTTATGGCCGTACAAAAGTTCCGCCCGTATGTGGAATGCATGGCATTTACCATCATCACCGACCATTCCAGTTTACGATGGCTAATGGGGCTTAAAGATTTAAGCGGTCGACTGGCGAGATGTAGCCTTAAGCTGCAAGCCTACACTTTCGACATTGAACATCGGAAAGGGTCTTGAAATGTTGTGCCTGAATTTAAGTCAGATGAGTTGATTAACACCATCCAAGGTCATCCGGATGAGCTACCAGATCTGAAAATAGAGGAAAACTTTGTGTATAAGCGGTCGCTGCCACCAAGCGAGGACGAGTCCACGGTTGAACATACCTGGAGGTTATGGATTCCGTCGGGGCTCACAGAGGAGTTGATCTCTCGCGCTCATGATCCTCCAAAGGCCTCGCATGGTGGTATTGCTAAGGCTTTGCATAGTGTTACGTGCATAAGTAATGTATGGGTTTTTCGGTTACCTCCTTTTTCTCACAAAACCCTTTGTTCGTGTTTTTACCGTAGTTTTTTTCAACTCCGTAATTTCAATATTCCGTATTTTTCAATAAAAACAGTATTTGTCGATCCACGTTATAATAAGTTTAATCGAGAATTGAAGTGTTGACACATTTGTGTTTTACATTAATCATTGACATCTTGTAATGTCATAATTTGTTGTTGAATAATGGCGTTTTCCATTGGGAAATCTTGATTTTGATCTGAAATTTGATCTTTTTGAGTGTCAATGGAACACGATTCAGATTTGTTTTTTTTTGTCATTGTATTCGTGTCATTTCGTGTCTGTGAAGTTAGCGTCGGTGTAGCTGCCAACATTAAAAACATAACAAACATTTGAAAATACAGAAATTATCTTCATTTAATTCATTCAATCAATTTAATAGTTCACGTATAACTTTCTTTTCTGTGTCTGTATCCATTACATCACACCCGAAGTAAAAAATCAAACAAAAATGCACATAAACAAACACCCTACGTGAACAACAGTGAAGTGAGTAGCCTAAGCATGTGTAGCACTGAGTGCAGCACACTGCTAATAATTTGCCCTTTTGCCTTTGCCATGCGTAAGCCGCTCTCTTTTCCGCTGTACCGCAACAGCAATCATCTTGTCGTATCGATATGCTTATCAGTTGGCTTGCTAGGCGTGCGTTGTCTCGTGTCGTGTTGTAATCGAGTTTTTATTGTTTTTACAATTCGCGAAAAAAAAGTTCGGATCTCTCGCGTGTGTGTGATGTGCAATCTAATGCAAATTGCTAATTAAATTAGTGGTGAATTATTCCTGGTATCGTGTAGGTAAGTTTTTTTGTTTTGTTTTTATTAGTTACTGGCAATATATATATTTTTTTATTGTAGTGTGTAAGGGCAGGGTGTTTTGTATCAACGCAAAATAAATAATACTATAATAAATAAATACTATAAATTTTAAAAGCTATATAATATTTTTGTTTTATTTGTTGTGTATTTTTGTATTCAATAATGGGGTGTTTTTGGCAGCTTTCTTCGGCGGTTACGATGTTTAGCGTGGGGGCTTTTGCTGGAAGACTTGGAACGATCCAATCAGCACATTAAGTAGAGAAGGAAAATAAAGACGGAACAGAGCAACATGCTATGACTCTAGACATCAAACATGGACACTGTAACCCTGACTTTGACAATACAAATGAAAATTGAAATTTGAGGACAGGAAAGTATAATGTCACACTAAAAGAGGTAGAAAGGTAGGAAATACATGGACTAAGAGAAGTTTCAATTGTTGTCGTTGTCATCATCAATGTCACTTGCGCAATTCAATTGGAGTGTCAACAGACTTTCAATGACTTATGAGTTCATTGATGGTGACAACAAGCACAATTTGGACAATTAATAGTACGAACATTTGACAAAACAACGTTGGGCGCCATTTGTAATAGGTAGAACAGATGGATATAGAGGGCGTTGGGAGCAGAAAGTGGAAAGGAGATGATGATGTAGATGGGACTTAATGATGGGAGAGAATGGGAATGGGATGACAGCTGTCAAGTGCGAAGACACGGCACTCTTGCGATGCTCGACTCAGCTTGCCGGATGGGAGGGCTCTTGTCATCGCACACAACAATACCTACTACACCACATAAAACGTGCCAAAACCAAGACAAAAACACAAACCACCTTGGCTTACCTCCACAAACGCGGACGGACGGTCACCACACCTCGGGCGCTGATGGTGAAATTCAGCGTGCCAATTTTTCCCTCCCAACCTGGAAGTTCGACGGCCATGTTTGAACTTACCCAAACTTGAGTAGTATAATCGCCGGATCATCTCATCTCCGCCAGACTCAGCACCTCAAACACCCCAAAAAGGTAATTTACCACGCCATGCTGGCTAAATCACACACGAATAAACATACAAAACAAAAAGACGGTCGCTTCATTATTGTTCGAAACGTTCTTTATTACTAACAAAAAAAAGAAATATGTGTAACAAAATTACTAATAAATTAATTAACAACAACAAAAATATGGATAATAAATTAAATAAATAATAAATAATATAAACAGTAAATAACATGAATAGAAAATTATAAAAGATTATTATAAACAAAATAATTATAAAATTATATCACAATAAAACAAAATTAAACTAAATTACAAAAAAAAATTAAATATTTTACTTATTAAGAGGTATTTATAGAATTGGTTATACGCAACCTTTTCAATAATTTTTTCTAAAGTCGGAACCATATTAATTGGTCTAACTTATTTTCTTGCACCGTTTTCTGTAGGATTCTTTTAAAATTTTCCGGAAAAATATCAGATTTGAATGATTCGTTTATTATTTTCAGTATCATAGGCCCAATAACATCGAAGCAAGCCATAATAGCGGTGTTAGATTTTGAATTAATTTGTTTGCATATAATCCGAAGTTCGTTTGGGGTAATGTCTGAAACCTTAAAAATTGCTTGAATTTTTCTTAAGCCACTGTTGTTCGAAGTATGTACTCTAATAGAATAACTAATATCATTTATGCTTTCTATGAGATACGAATTAAATTTATTTGCTATAGTTAAATTATCACATTCTGTTTTATTCTGAAATTGCACTTCCTTTATTTTTTTTTAACACTAATGACTTTATAACATCCCACATTTGTTTTTGAATGGTACACATATTGATTTTATTGCAAGTATATAACTTTTTTGCTAATTGTAAATTGTTTATATATATATATCTATATATATATATATATATATATATATATATATATTTCGAACTCTTTTATATTTTACCCAGTCCATGTTTGTATTAGATAAACTAGCCTTTTGTTGAAAACAGATTTTTTTGCCGTTTAAGTACGCTTAACTCGTTTGTGAACCATTTTTTATTACACTGTCAATTCAAACACAGAATCATTTAATGCGTTTTGGAATGCTATTGAAATATCAGTTGAATTATACACACTTAGGTTCGTGAAATTCACTAGTTTATTCTTTAGTATTTCGCGAAATTTATTTTTTTTCGGTATTTAAATTTATTAATATACATAATATAGTTTTTAGTTTTATTTGAGCTCACTGGTATTTCTACTAATAGCCCGATTCTCCCCATCATCACTGATACCTCACAAGTCACAAGAAGAGGTGAAATTGATTTTGTGACTTTTTCGTATTCTCCCCCACAGGCACAACTTGTGAGAGTCACAAAAACAATCGAAATTGTGATCTCCTTCAAAGCAGGTCACAACTAGCATATTATTTGAAATTTGACATTTTGATTGTTGAGTATGTAGTGTAAAAAATGGAAGTTGAAATGATTATGGCGCATATTATTGACGAAGTTTCCTCCGTAAATGAAAAGTAAGAATTTTACAAAAGCACATCATTTGTAACAAACTAATAATATTGATAAGATTGCAGTGAAGACGGTTTTTAAGAACCTTGAGAGGTACCAATGACCCAATAGCTATACAGAACAGCACGTTTGTAAAGATTTTTTCGATTTCCAAAAAAAATTGTGCTGGGATCTCATGTAGAGGTTGAAGCCTCATAACAATCAACCAACTTCCTTGCCTTTTGTACTTCGAGTATGTATTACATTTTGTTCTTCTCATTGCAGTTTTGAATAGTTTCTTTCACTGCAATATTTCTTTGACATGGCTGTTATCAGAAGTGTAAAGGAAATAACTATTAATCCCTCTCACCCAAGCCAAAATTTGCAGAAACGTTGCTTATATATATTCACCTTTGCTGTGGTGAGTTTCGTTGTGACTTTTCTTGTGAGGATTATCGGAGAATCCGACAAATGTTATCGAGTCACAATAATCCTCACAAAGAATAGTCACAAGAGCTTGTGACTTTTGATTCCTCACAAGGGGGAGAATCGGGCTGTAAGATTGACTCATGATCACTCACATTGAGTTCAGAAATAGTGTCTGCCCGTATACTTCTTTCCGCTGTAGTAACAACGAAGTCAATAAGTGTTCTTGATGAGTTCGTTATCCTAGTCGGCTTACATATTAATTGCTTACAGTTGTTGTTTGCAAATATTCTGTTCATTTGGTCCGAATATGTAAATGTTAAAATCACCAATTTACTAAAGCTTCTTGTTAAAGCGAAAAGTGGCAGCACTGTCGGTGCACAATAAAACACTTCCCAATGTTCACGCAGTGCGGAACATGTGGAAACGGGGCATTTTGTGTCTGTGCACGCCATCACCATTTTAATCAGAGATAAGGGAAGTTAAAGAGATACCAAACTTCTACCTCTCTCACCCTGAATCTCGCAAGAGTTGGTTGTGTTTGTTGTAATCCACCACCAATGCACTCCTGTCTGTGAATACATGTATTTCCGACTGAAAGAATTCAGCAGACGAAAAATTTTGGGTTTGGACATTCTCATTAACAGCTGTTTAGTAGTGTGGTGGATATATTTTTGTTTTGACATTTCAATTGGCATAATATTTTTTCGCAATTGTGGTAATTTTAAAATCACACAGAAAAATGGTGGTAGCGGTGGAGGCGAAAAAAAAACAAAAAGAAACAAAACAGAAATATTGAATCGAATAGTTAGTCTTACAGTTAATACTTTTTCCAGTCATAACGCAGTGACACTTTTAGAAATAATTTTAGATGGATTCACAAAATAAACAAAAATAAAAATGTTTGTTTACATTCAAATAGAAAGTGACAGATTCAGAATTACAATTACAATACAATTTTTTGGCGCAACAGGCTCGTTAGTACCCAGGGCCTAGCTTTCTCACAACCATTCATGTGTGCGTGTGTACTTCTTGCACGATGGCGGGACCTCCTGTTTTATGCCGACTCCGAACGGCTTAGTTGAGATAAGCTATTCTTGACAATTGATACTACTCGGATGATTTGTCAGATCATCACGAGAGAAGGGCCAGTGAAAAATCATTTAGGTGTTGCTACGGCTGGGAATCGAACCCAGACCTCCTGCGCGGCAGTTCATCGCACTAACCATCGCGCCACTGAGCCCTCTGATTCAGAATTAGGTGAATAAAAACAAATGGTTATGAACGTATTCAGTAAAGTAAATATTTTTTTTCAAATAAAATAAATTGAGTGCATTCAACTCTTGGGTTAGAACGTAAAACAAACTATTTATATATTTTATTATCTATAATTACCAAAATGAGTATTTAATTATTTTATAATCGCCTACGGGTATTTGTAGACCATTAATACATGTTGCGTAATTTAATACAAGGTGTTTTGTACCAAATTAATTATAATTTATTTTTTATTTTTTAACATAAAATCTACTAATTCACGGAAGTAGGTGAATTAACTAGGAATTAAATTGAAATTTGGCGAAAAGATGATGTCAATTGGAATTTTAGTTTTGTTTTTTTGTTAAGTAGAGTATTGATAGGTAAACAAGTATAAATGAGACTTTTGAGGCACACAGTTCCAGCAATTAATTCTATGAGAGGTTTTATTTATTTACTATCTTAATTTTTGGAAACTATTTTGCACATACATTCCCACTTTGTGTCCAATTTTGGGTTGTTCAACAGATTGGATAATAAGAATTATAACATTATTTTTTAAAACCGAGGTTTACTCTCTCGCTCTCTCTCTCTTCAAGTGGTTAATCTCGCGCAAACAACGTAATTGTATTGATTAAGAGTTAATAAAGTGTAATTGTCTTTCTGCATTGAATTGGAAGTGGACATTTTTAAAATTTTTACATTTTTACTTACACCACTTACTTGCTTCCTTATATCAGTTTGAAATTTTCATTTCGATAAGTGAATTATTTTTCTGAATTATAGAGATGAATTAGTGGGTGCAAATTAAGTTTGTTTATAGCTCTGATAAAATATGTTAAAAAAAAAAACGCATTTAAAAGTTGTATTATGTAGTTTACGTGTAATTTGTTTAAATCAGTTTCAACGGTTTAATTTGTATATATTTAGAAAACATGTTTTTTTCTTACAATAATTAAAATAAATAAAAAATATCGAATATAAACACCGGAGAATACTGATTTCTCTTTTATTATTTTTGGTTGCATTTTATTCAAGAATTGCCTCTAATTTTTCGGAATGTAAAAAAAATTAATATTGGTTAAAGGTTTTAACGATTCTCAACAGATGCGAAGTGTTTGCTTAACGAGTTTCTGAGTTCATAATATTTTTGTCGGATGCACTCACTTGCGCATGCGCAGTTCGAAAACCGTAACTTTGTGGTGGAAAACCGTAACTTTGTGCTGGAAAACCATAACTTTGTGATGACACAACAAATTTCCCCTATTTTGGCTGAAGTTTTTAGGAAAGGTCGGTGAAGAGCAGGTGGAAAACTGGAGAAAATTGGTGAATACCATAACTCACGCACACATGTTTGAGTTATGGTTTTTTGGTGAGTTCAAGCTTGTAGGCAAATCCAGAAATTTGGTATCTCTTTAACTTCCCTTATCTCTGCAATATAGTTAATACAATGGCTCGAAGACAAACCAGTGACATTTGGTTGCATTTTGTGCAAATACCAGACAAAATGGGAAGTTGCAATATATGCAAATCGAGCCTATCTTACAAGACATCAATAACAAATTTAAAACGTCATCTAACAGTGAAACATCCGACGATTTCAATGAGATCTGAGGAAAGTCCTTCATGTAGTGCGCGTGTGTTAGTTTCATCGCATAAAAGTGACAACGAAAATGGTGATTTGACTGAAACCACTGGTCCAGATACAGAACCACAAGGTACAAGTTCATCTCCATCACTGCATTTATCTAGATCCAGACAGCAGAGCATAAAGTCCTTTATCCCTAAAAAAATGTCATTGACACAAAAGCAACGCTATGATCAGGCTTTAATGGGTTTGTTCCTCTACGATTATCAGCCTTTCTCAATGGTCAAGGACAGAGGTTTTAAGGCATTTGTAAAAGCAACTATACCAAATTACGAATTACCCGATGGAAAGTATTTATCTAACGCACTTTTAAATAACATGTACGATGGGTGTCGTAATGATGTAGCAGCAAAATTACAATTGGTTAAAAGTGTTTGCATAACAACAGATCATTGGACCTCTGTTAAAAACCAAAGCTACCTTGGAGTTACTGCTCATTTTATTGATGATGACTTCAACATGAAGCATATGGTTTTGGAGTGCATTAAATATGAAGGAGCACATAGTTCAATCGCTATTGCAAATGCTTTAAACAAAGTCCTTGTTTCATGGGGAATAGCTAATAAAGTATTAATCATCATAACGGATAACGCCAGCAACATGACCAAGGCTGTAAAAACCGACATGGGAAAAAGGCATTATGGATGCTTTGCGCACACATTGAATTTATGCGTCCAAGATTGTTTATTTACCAAGGACATTGGAGAAGGTGTTGAGGGCGATTCCGAAGAAAATTTAACTGAATCTGTAGATGATAGAGATGAGGTATGTCTGACTCTGAAAAAAATTAAGAGGATGGTGAACCACATTAAAAGAAGTCCTCAAGTTAATGAAAAACTTCAGCAAACTCAAGTCATGCTAGGCATACAACAACCATTGTCAGTCAACAATGATGTCAAGACTCGCTGGAATTCCACGTTTTACATGATTGAACGATTTATTTTGCTGAAAGAAGCCCTCAGAATAACCTTCGCCAGTTTGAGTGTCCCCCAAATTCAAATGTTAACTGAGCAAGAGTGGTGCATTGCCGAGGAGATTCGCAATTTGTTGCGTCCTCTTGAAAGAGCTACAAGGGAAATGTCTGGAGAGGATTATTTTACAGCGAGTAAAATTATACCGATATCATCCGGCCTAATAAAAGTTACCCAAAAAAACATCATGGAAGGAAAGGCACAAAATATAAAAATCATGGCTGATACATTGTTGGAAAATTTAAAAAAACGGTACTTAAATGTCGAATTAAGTACGACAATAGCTTCAAACACCTTTTTAGATCGTCGATTTAAGCAGCTTGCCTTTGAGAACAAAACCGTTCTGACCACAATTCAAAAAGACGTAACAAATTGGGTTGCTGCAAACGTGAATACAACAGCATTGAACGAAACATCAACCAAAGGACTATCTGATGGTGTTTGAGAATGAATTACAAGGTTCATTCATTTAAAATAATGTATTTTCCTTTTTTTTGAATTGTTAAATTTATTAGTATTTAATTAACTACCAATCATTAAGTGTGTACCCTATGGTTTGATAAGATTGCACTTTGCAATCGGTTTTGTCACCACATACATATATATACGTATAAGGTATAAGCAGAACCGTTTGTGAATGCTTGCATTTGCAGTTTTGCACATTGCACATGGCACTTGCTCTTGCAGTGGAGAGAAACCGGTTTATTTTGGTAATTTGGGCAGTTTGCTGCTGCACTTGCAAAGTTCGCTCTTCTTTGACTAGCAACCACAAACGGCGAAACATCTTTTTATCGGTATCTCGTCTTCGAACCATTGGGTACACACAAATTCGTTTGCTTTTTTTGTACATATAAAGTATAAAGTAATAAATAGTTTATAACGTTTTCGAATTCGAACTTTATTCTTTCGTGTACGATCAAAATTGGTCCTTCTATCACCGGATATAAATTCGTTTGATGATTTCGCGTATGTATGATTTGAGTGGTTGCTAGAAGTGTTCCTTGCTTGCAGAATTGGATTGGTAACATAAAATACACGTGTTAAAGGTAAACTCGTATCGAAAAATATTTAATTGATTGCTGTTGGTCGTCTATGGATATATATCTGTATATCTTTTGCGGGAAGTTGGATATCATTATTGTTGAGGAGGTTTGCTGGATTTGTGATTTGAGGGTTTTGTTGTTTCGGTACTCTGGTTAATACCCATCACTCGGATTTCTGTGTAGGATTATGGAGGCACTTAGGCAATCTCGGGGTCATTTGAAAGGCGCTATTATCGCGCTCATAATTTCATCGCGGATATGGGTGATATTGATGCAATTGATATCGAATTATTAGAAGTACGTTTAGATCGATTGGAAGAGATTTTTGTTCTAACCAAAAGGAGTATTTCTCATTTCATGAAGTCGAAGGCTATGGCGATCCTGAGGCTGATTTTGAAACCACGGAAAATAAATATCTCGCTACAAAAAGTTCTCTCAAGAAAGCAATTCGAAAAAAGCTTCCCGCGCCCGCACCGTCGGTTAATGCAAACGTTAGTGAAGGTATAATTAAGCGACAAGAAGCTTTACTTGAATCGCTGCTTAGTACTTCTAAGTCGTCCAGTGTGGATAAAAAATTGCCTGCTGAAATCGAATTACCGCCTTTTAAAATTACACCATTTTCGGGTGACTATCGGGAATGGCCGGGCTTTCGTGACATGTTTCTTGGTAGTATTGATTGCAAAAAACATTTACCCGGTGCACAAAAGTTAAGATATTTAAAATCGTTTTTGCGTGATGATGCAGCAAAATTACTCAATCATATCGAGATCGCGGATAGTAATTATATGCAAGCATGGGAGAAGCTCGAAAATCGTTACAATAAGCCGCTTTATATTATAAACGCATATATAGAAAGTTTTCTGAAGTTGCCAATGGTTACAAGTGCGGACAGCGTACGTTTGAGGTGTTTAACAGACTTAAATCAGAAGGCAGGGACCCGTGGTTGATTTATCTCTTGCTTAATAAAACCGATTTAGAAACGCGTAAAGCTTGGTCTCTTGAAAATAAAAATTCGGAAGGTTCTACGATCCAAGATTTAATTGGATTTTTGGAAGGAAGATGCTCTGCTTTAGAAGCAAGTGAACCGAAAACTCGTATGAACAAAACACCGTCGCGTTCTAGTGCTTCGCAAAATGTAAAAAGTTTAGCCGTCTCAAATTCGTCGTGCCCCAAGTGTAAAGGGAATCATTTGCTTCCACAATGCTCACAATTTCTATCTATGCCGATTCTGTCACGTCGTAATTTCGTTAGGGATCAACGGCTCTATTACAATTGCTTAGGCAATAACCACTCTTCAGCGAAATGCCGCGTTAAAGCTCGCTGCTCAACTTGCCAAACTCGACATCATTCTTTGGTACATTTAGACCAATCCCAACCGCCGACTAATGAAGTTAATGCTGAATCTTTGAGTGGAGAGGATTCTTCACCCATGGAATCTTTATCGGTGGTGAGCAATCACCTTAAAAATGAAACTCATTCATCTGGTATTCTACCTACAGTTTTGGTGAAAATCATTGATATCTCTGGAAAGTCACAGCTTTGCCGTGTGCTGCTTGACACCGGGTCGCAGGTCTCGCTCATAACAGAAAGGATGGTTAAACGATTGGGTATTTGTCGCCATAATGCTCGTCTTTCTATTAGTGGAATTTCATCGCAATCAGCTGGTGTAACAAATGGTGTTGTAAAACTGAATTTACTTTCTCGTTTCAATTCAGCTCAAGTGGAAGTGGATGCTTACATTTTGAATAAAATTACTTCGCAAACACCACAAATTTCTTTTGATTATAAGAATCAACGTCATTTGAAAAATTTGGATATGGCCGATCCTGAATTTAATAGGTCTGGGCCTATTGATCTTTTGTTAGGATCCGATAAGGCATGGAATATTCTTAGTGAAGGACGTCGCATCGATGAAAAGGGAAATTTAGTTGCCCAAAACACTATCTTTGGTTGGGTAGTAATTGGAAATATGGCCGAAAACAAAATCATTTCGTTGCATGTTGGGGTTAAAGATGACCTCGATATGCTGCTTAAATCCTTCTGGGAAATCGAAGAAGTTTCTCCCAATTTATCAATTGTGGAACAGGAAGATTTCGCAGATTTGCATTTTTCTCAAACCTTTTCGAGAGCACATATCTTTTAGAATTACCGTTTCGTCAGAGTGAGATCAGATTTGGTAACACACTCTCGGGTGCCTTGTCGCGGTTATCAGCCATGGAACGGCGTTTCGCTCGCAATGAAAGTCTTCGGGTCGAGTACTGCCAGTTCATGAAAACCTATCAAGAATTGGGTCATATGCAACGTATTCCAGAAGAAGAGATCGAACCTACGTCTGGAAAGGTATTTTATTTACCACATCATGCGGTTGTTACAAACAAAATTCGTGTAGTTTTTGACGGATCACAAAAAGATTCAAACGGAGTCAGCTTAAATGAAATGTTAAACATAGGGCCCCCTCTTCAGCGTAATCTGGTAAATGTGTGCATACGATTTCGCTTGCACAAATATGTTTTTTGCGCAGACATTGTTAAGATGTTTCGTCAAATTTGGATTGATGACAAACCGCGACTTTCTGCGCATAGTTTGGAGAGAACATCCCGAGGAACCAATTGAACATTTTCGCTTATGCACAGTGACGTATGGTACGTCACCAGCTCCGTTTTTAACTATGAGGGTTTTAAGGCAACTGGCTGCAGACTATCGAGATAGGTTTCCGTTGGCTTCGTAAAATTAAAGGAGGAATTAGTCGAGCTGCTGTCTTGTGGAGGTTTACAGTTAAGTAAATGGAGTTCGAACTGCTGGCCCATTTTGGATGGTATTGACTGCAATGACATCGTTTCACTTGATTTAAATGGCGAAAATGGTTGTACTAAAGTCCTTGGCTTAGTCTGGAATCCCTACCGTGACACATTCACTTTTAAGATTTGTTTAGAGAAAGAAACGTCGCAGTGTACTAAAAGGAAGCTTTTATCAGAAGTTGCTAAGATATTTGATCCATTAGGTTTCCTGTCTCCTTCTACTATTTTGCTGAAAATTCTGTTTCAAGAGTTGTGGTTACATCCTTCAAAAATTGGATGGGATGATCCTTTGCCAAAGGATGTAGCTGATAAATGGACCCTCTACCGAGAAGATTTACCTCAGTTCGAAAAGGTGCAGATTTTGAGAAGATGCACTTTGAATTCAAGATGTTTTGACCTCATTGGATTCTCCGATGCATCAGAAAAGGCCTACTCCGCGGTCGTTTACGCACGCAGCGTCTCAGACAACGGCCAGATTGAAATTCAACTTGTTGCTGCCAAAACTCGTGTCGCTCCGGTCAAGCAGTTGTCTATACCACGTCTCGAATTGTGTGGTGCTCTTTTGCTAGGTCGCCTAATTCGGCTTATTCAGTCATCATTGGACAAAAATTCTCCCAATATCTTCGCATTTTGTGACTCACAAATCGTCTTAGCATGGCTCGACTCTCCCCCTCGAATATGGGGAACATTTGTAGCTAATCGAACTTCCCAAATTCTCGATATATTACCCCGTTCTGTTTGGAATTATGTTCGTTCAGAGGAAAACCCTGCAGATTGCGCGTCAAGAGGAATCAGCCCTAGTAAATTAATGCAGCTAGACATTTGGTGGAAGGGGCCTGATTGGATTTCGATGGACTTAACTTGTTGGCCGAATTTTGCTATCAATAATCTCAAAGAATTACCTGAGGAGAGAAAAAGGAACGTGGCTGTAAATATATCGCTTCCAGTAGAACACTTCATGAACGATTTAGGTAACAAAATATCATCATGGCCTAGGTTAATTCGCATTGTCGCGTATGTCATTCGTTTCGTAGAAAAATGTTTATTTCGTCGTTGGAACTTCTTAATTCTAAACAATTATGTATTCGATTTGTTCAGGAGCAGTTCAAGGAAGACATCAATGTTCTCAAAGCTAAAAGGTGTGTTTCAACTCGTTCGAAATTGTCCTCTTTATCACCATTCATCGATGAGGTTGGTTTGCTTCGAGTTGGTGGACGAATCGCCAATGCTGACAATGTCCCATATAACCTTAAACATCCCATTATTATGCCAAGGAATCACCCAATTACTCTTCTAGTTCTTCGCGCAGCACATATAAAGTTCTTGCATGCAGGAGTAACGCAGTTGTTTGCCTTGGTACGACAGGAATTTTGGGTCCTTGGAAGCAGAAACATAATAAGAAAAATAGTTTTTGAATGCAAGGAATGTTTTCGTTTGCGCAAGGGTACTTCATCTCAACTAATGGGAAATTTATCATCTTCCCGACTCAATCCGTCATTTGCTTTCGAACACACTGGATTTGATTACGCCGGTCCGATCACACTTCGATTATCCAAGGGAAGAAAACCAACGCTGGTGAAAGGGTATATCGCCTTGTTTGTCTGCATGGCTACGAAGGCGCTTCATTTGGAAGTAGTCAGTGACCTCTCTACGGACGCGTTCTTGGCTGCCTTACGTAGATTCATCGCCCGACGAGGAAAATGCTGTGTTCTTCATTCGGATAATGGGACGAATTTCCAAGGAGCTTCGCGTTTACTCTCCGAATGGTATCAGTTGGTGCGCTCTAAAGAGCACAATGAAAAGATATCTTCGGTATTAGCTACTGACAACATCAAATGGGAGTTCATCCCACCTCATAGTCCTCATTTCGGTGGGCTCTGGGAAGCAGGGGTAAAATGTGTTAAGCAACATCTCGGTCGTGTGATAGGCAGTAATATTCTTACTTTTGAAGAAATGTCGACTTTACTTTCTCAAAATGAGGCTTTACTAAATTCTAGGCCACTTTGTACTATTTCGGATACAGATTTAAACCCATTAACTCCCTCTCATTTCCTTATAGGAAGACCTTACACAGCACTAGCGGAGCCGAGTTACCTGGATGTTCCAATAAACCGTCTGGGACGATGGGAGCTGGTGCAAAACATGACCCAAGGGTTTTGGCGAAGATGGCACACAGACTATCTAACAACGCTTCAGCAACGCCCTAAGTGGAAGCAGGTTACCAAAAACCTAGAAGTGGGTGATCTTGTTGTGGTTAAGGAGCCTAATTTGCCTCCCTCGAAGTGGTCACTAGGACGTATTGAAGTCATTCATCCCGGTCCAGATGGGCATGTGCGAGTGGTCTCCGTTCGATCCAACAATTCTGTCTACAAAAGGCCTATTACAAGACTTGCTGTTTTACCACGTTCCTGAAAGTTCTTCAGGGGAGGCGGCGTGTTTGAGAATGAATTACAAGGTTCATTCATTTAAAATAATGTATTTTCCTTTTTTTTTGAATTGTTAAATTTATTAGTATTTAATTAACTACCAATCATTAAGTGTGTACCCTATGGTTTGATAAGATTGCACTTTGCAATCGGTTTTGTCACCACATACATATATATACGTATAAGGTATAAGCAGAACCGTTTGTGAATGCTTGCATTTGCAGTTTTGCACATTGCACATGGCACTTGCTCTTGCAGTGGAGAGAAACCGGTTTATTTTGGTAATTTGGGCAGTTTGCTGCTGCACTTGCAAGGTTCGCTCTTCTTTGACTAGCAACCACCAACGGCGAAACATCTTTTTATCGGTATCTCGTCTTCGAACCATTGGGTACACACAAATTCGTTTGCTTTTTTTGTACATATAAAGTATAAAGTAATAAATAGTTTATAACGTTTTCGAATTCGAACTTTATTCTTTCGTGTACGATCAGATGTTCTGGAAAATGAATCAGATTCGGAATCAGAATACTGGGCAGATTTTGAAAGCAAAGCCAGTAAATTACAGCCTGTTACAAATGCTACAACATCTGCGATTGTAGAAGTGCAACGATACCTTAGCGAAAAGCTACTTGACAGAAAAGAGGACCCTCTAATCTGGTGGAAAACAAATAAAGAGGTTTATCCAAACTTAAGTCGACTTGTGCAAATAAGGTGTTGTATGGTTGCAACAAGTGTACCGTGTGAAAGACTTTTTTCAAAAGCAGGAATGGTCGTAACAGAACGTCGTGCAAATTTGTCCCCATCAAAATATTATTCTTAAACCAGAATATGTAAATTATTATGGTGTACGTGCTGAAGTACAACATATATCGACAAAATCAATCGGTCCTTTTCAGGACCACTAATATTTCTATGAGATCATAAATGATTTTAAATTATTAATTTGTTAAAATACTTTTTGGTATTGATGTTAACATACTTTTTCAATTTACTATTAGCTTTTACTAGCAGGCTGATTGTTCGAAACTCTTTGCTTACGAGTAGGACGACAGGCGACAACTCTGATCTGATGAGTGTGAATTAGACTTTGGGTATGTTTTCCGGGCAGTTAAAACCCACAGCCACTTAAAAGTTACACATATACTCACATAACTAACACCATTAAAATAATAAATTTAAAGTAATAAGTTTTATATCCCTTAATCTAAGCCCCGGGTAAGCGAGGAAATTCACAACGAGGCTTTGTCCAATACACAAAGCATTTAATTAATAATAATTACAAAAATGAGTATTTATTTATTTTATAATCGCCTACGGGTATTTGTAGACCATTAATACATGTTGCGTAATTTAATACAAAAGATTCTGAGGATAATATATTGTATAAAGGTGTTTTGTACCAAATTAATTATAATTTATTTTTTATTTTTTAACATAAAATCTACTAATTCACGGAAGTAGGTGAATTAACTAGGAATTAAATTGAAATTTGGCGAAAAGATGATGTCAATTGGAATTTTAGTTTTGTTTTTTTGTTAAGTAGAGTATAGATAGGTAAACAAGTATAAATGAGACTTTTGAGGCACACAGTTCCAGCAATTAATTCTATGAGAAGTTTTAAGGCCTGCTCAGAATGCATATCTGTAGCTGGTATCTGTAGCTGAGTGAAAGTAAAAAACAAGGCAACCCGTAAGCGCTTTCACAATGTGTATCTCCCGTGAATCTGTAGCTTGAAGTTGAATGGGGCCCTCAGAATAACCTTCGCCAGTTTGAGTGTCCCCCAAATTCAAATGTTAACTGAGCAAGAGTGGTGCATTGCCGAGGAGATTCGCAATTTGTTGCGTCCTCTTGAAAGAGCTACAAGGAAAATGTCTGGAGAGGATTATTTTACAGCGAGTAAAATTATACCGATATCACCCGGCCTAATAAAAGTTACCCAAAAAAACATCATGGAAGGAAAGGCACAAAATATAAAAATCATGGCTGATACATTGTTGGAAAATTTAAAAACACGGTACTTAAATGTCGAATTAAGTACGACAATAGCTTCAAACACCTTTTTAGATCCTCGATTTAAGCAGCTTGCCTTTGAGAACAAAACCGTTCTGACCACAATTCAAAAAGACGTAACGATACCTTAGCGAAAAGCTACTTGACAGAAAAGAGGACCCTCTAATCGGTGGAAAACAAATAAAGAGGTTTATCCAAACTTAAGTCGACTTGTGCAAATAAGGTGTTGTATGGTTGCAACAAGTGTACCGTGTGAAAGACTTTTTTCAAAAGCAGGAATGGTCGTAACAGAACGTCGTGCAAATTTGTCCCCATCAAAATATTATTCTTAAACCAGAATATGTAAATTATTATGGTGTACGTGCTGAAGTACAACATATATCGACAAAATCAATCGGTCCTTTTCAGGACCACTAATATTTCTATGAGATCATAAATGATTTTAAATTATTAATTTGTTAAAATACTTTTTGGTATTGATGTTAACATACTTTTTCAATTTACTATTAGCTTTTACTAGCAGGCTGATTGTTTGAAACGACAGGCGACAGGCGACAACTCTGATCTGATGAGTGTGAATTTGACTTTGGGTATGTTTTCCGGGCAGTTAAAACCCACAGCCACTTAAAAGTTACACATATACTCACAAAACTAACACCATTAAAATAATAAGTTTAAAGTAATAAGTTTTATATCCCTTAATCTAAGCCCCGGGTAAGCGAGGAAATTCACAACGAGGCTTTGTCCAATACACAAAGCATTTAATCAAGAGTTGCGACGCGATAAACATTGCGATGGTTTGATTTTGAAATATTGAGACTGTGTAACTATGTTTTTCAGGCACTTTTTTCACACGTCCTCGCCAAACAGGTCATGACTCATGGTAAATCCCAGCCTACTCAAAATTAGTGCGTATGCACAGCTTTCAAATCAGAAAGAGCATCGAAGTCGATTTTTACCGAGCTGCTCTCTAAACAGTGATCAAATCGCTGGTACTTATAGCTGCTCTTTTCATATGTTGCTCTCTGCTCTTACTGCTCATCGAAAATCGCTCTTAAGAACATCCCTAGTTTGCAGTCACAACAGCGGTCTCAAGTTGTTCACGAAGCTGCTGCAATTGATCTTCCATCGTTGCCATGTTGACTTCTGACTCACGTATCGTTCGATTTTCTTCCTCTAACGGACTGCTATCGTCGGACGTGTCCGTAGAATCTTCGGACTCTTGGCGAAGTTTTGAACATTGCCTCGTCCGCCGCTTTCCGATGGGCATTGGCTATGAGATTCGATGGGCAGTGTTCGCTGGCAAAAATAATTCCGCTGACTGCGGGCAATCTATATTCGTCCGCTGGCTGCGGGTTGGGCTGGCAATAAATTCTTCCGCTGACTACGGGAAAGCTAGATTCGTCCGCTGGCTGCGGGTTGTGCTGGCAATAAAGAATAAAGATGTCGTCGACACCGCCGAACCAATGAAAATAAAACGAGCAATCGTATTCTTAGCTGGCTGCTGTTTATTCTCTTTAAAGTACATATATATTAGGAAAATCTTACAAATTCAAATTACTTACTTATTGGTGTGTCCTGGCAAATGACGTGGCGGCTGACGAAATGAACTAGAAAAAGGCCAGAAAGCGGCAAAAGGTGCGTGGTTTGGCGCGTTGTCAATCTCACAGTCTCAACTAAGAATTGTCAAAATGGGATGCTTCACCGTCAAGTCATTTGCCGGGAGTGGTGCCAATAGTGCATTTCTTTTTAGTTAAATTTACGACAGTTCTCGTCTACAGCTTTTTGCAGATAATGTTCTTTTATATGTTTCGTGTAACAATATAAATGAATGTATAGTGGAAATTAATCAGGATTTAAATCAATTGGACGAGTGGTTCCAAATGAACGAATTAAGTTTAAATATGAAAAAAACGAAATGCATGTTTATAAATGGAAAACCTGACAATAATGTAGTAATTAATAGTGAGGTAGTTGAAAATGTTAATGAAATTAAGTATCTAGGAATTGTAATTGACGAAAATTGAAATTTTAATAGTCACATTGAATATACGTCAAAAAAAGAAAAAGAGTGTCAACAATAAGTGCAATAAATGTATATAATGCCATAATTAAGCCACACTTTGAATATTGTTCAACTTAGCGAATAATACAATGCTAGAGAGATTGCAAAAATTCCAAAACAAAGCAATGCGTAGTATTTTAAGGTGCCATTGGCTATTTCCAATTGTAAATATGTTAAATGTATTGAAATGGTTATGTATAAAGCAAAGAACAATTATGAATGTTTTTGTGTTCAAAATGAAAAATGATTTCTTACCCAATTATATATATAAAAAATCTTATATGTCAGTAATGTACACACATACAACGTGCGTAATAGGAATGATTTACGTCTTCCTTTTTTTAGAACGCAGAGCCCAGAATAATGTTTTCCACAAAGGATTTTCAACGTTTGACGAATTGCCAAATGAACTAAAACTAGAGGATCATTTAAGTAGATTTAAACAAAATATTATAAGTTATGTAAAAATGAAGTACGATTAGAAATGTTGTCTTATATTATATTTATTTTGTCGTTATATTATATTTTTGTTATATAATGAATTACTATGTGGAAGTAAAGAATAGCCAAATATCGCTAAATAAACGAATTGAAATTGAAAAATTAAAAAAAAAATTGGACAATTGGTACGCTTTGATGGGTTTCTGCACTGACGCATTAAATGTCCAGTTTTGTTGCAGTTCCAGCAATGCATTTGGGCTCGAGAATTGTTATTCTGTAAATATCCATTTTCTCACAGGAGCATTCAATGGTCGCAAATTCTCTGACTCGATGAGCTCCTTGGGATGCTTGATAAACAGCCTCTATTGTCAGGGCATAAGCTGCGACTTCGGCAAGTGTGCGTTTCCCAGCCATTGGTACTGCTAGTTGCAGCTTGGTGTCAGCTATAGCACGAGTGAAAGCGTCCTTTGCCATCTGGTTGATGATCTCTTCACCAGTGTTTGGATAAGACAAATATGCTAGGCGGTCAACATCTGCTTGCAGTTGTTGAAGTGTTTCGCCTCTCTTCTGGACTCTTCTGCACAGCTGTACTCGATACACTTCTAACTTGTGGTCATCACCAAACCGCACCTCAAAAATACAACAAATATCAGCAATCGCAGAAGACGAAAAATACAACAAATATCAGCAATCGCAGAGGACGAAAAGCACCACCACCTTTACCCAAGCGTAAACGGCAGCCAGATACACACACAAAACCACAGCAGAATCCAGAAGCAAACATCAGAAGCAGATAGCAGCAACAGCAACAATACAGCAATAAAAAAGAAAAATATTATTATTATTATTATAATTTATTAAACTAAACATAAATGTACAGTGTAATTTATAAACAGCACTAGCTACCAGGGCTTAAGGCTGAAGGCAAAATGTTTGTTTATACCCTATCCCATAGGGGGGTATATTAGTTTTGATACTTAGTTTGTAACATAGAGAAATAATTTTGCTACATATACCTCAAAGTATATGGATCGACTCAGAATCGCTAGCTGAGTCGAATTAGCCATGTCTGTCTGTCCGTCCGTCCGTCCGTCCGTCCGTCCGTCTGTCTGTTCGTCACCGATTTTTGGGCCTTAAATTTTGAGCTAGGATAATGAAATTTGGTATATAGGATCCTCGTCCGTGCCACCAGAACAAGTGTAAAAATTTTTGAAATCCGCCCACTGCCACGCCCCCTTTTTAGAAAAACCTTTTTTTTTGGCCAAACCGTAAGGAATTTCAAAAAAGTGTCTGAGCAACATATTTAGACAATCCTAATATCTATATTTCGTTCATACAAAGTTTTTTGCCACGCCCACTTTTTGGGGGCGTTTTTAGTAAAAAACGCTTTTTGTCCAAATTTTAAAACTTTCGAAAAAATGTTTGATGCAAATACTTCCGCAATGGTAATATAAACATTTTGTCCATAGATCATTTTCACCTACGCCCACATTTTGGGGGCGTTTTCTTACGAAAACCATTTGTATACCCCATCCCAAGGCATTAGCAATAGAAATACGTTTTTTTGTCGAACCACAAAAGATTTTGAGAAACTGTCTGAGCAATAATTGTGACAATGTCATTTTCTGTATTTCATCGCCATAAAGCCTATATTTTGAGGATATTAATTTTAAGGATGGGATGGGATAGGGTATTCAACGATCCGCACAGCGGATTGTAGCCTCTCATATGTTTTTTTTTAAATTCTTATATACTATTTTCAAGATTTAATTTCTTAAGGAGAATGTAAACGTTTTTTATATTTTGTTCTGAAGGAACTAATAAAAGATTGTAAAAGTCTTCGCTATGTAATTTGTTGCAAATTGTTTTTATCTGTAGACAATCTACTGTTAGGTGTTTTATAGTTAGTCTTTCGTTGGATTGACAAAATTGGCATATCGGAGATGTGGTCCTGTTGAGTAGATAGGAATGAGTAAGCTGGGTGTGTCCAAGTCGTAGTCTAAGAAAGCTTTTATTCATTGCTGATGTTGTGGTTGTAGGATAGATGGGATAAACAATTGGGTTTGGATTGATGTTGGAGTAGTGGTGCATGTATAGTCTCCAGTTTTCTACCTTTTTTTGTGCCCAATAAGAATTGACAAGTTTGAAATAATCGATTTTTTCGGGTTGGTATTTTGAGATAACGAGATTAGGGTCAGTGGTAGCAACTTTTGCATACTGATCTGCTATCTCATTACCCCGAATACCAGCATGACCTGGAACCCACACTAGTTTCAGGGTCGTTTTTCCTTTTATTAGGGTGTCACGAATTTTACTAATGATCGGTGAGCGGTTTTTTATGTTTAGAATAGCAGTTAGCGTTGAGAGGCTATCTGTGCAGATAATAGTTTTGGTTTTTGAACTAATTGCCATTTGCGCAGCTTTTAGTACCGCCATCGCTTCTGTTGAAAGTATGGAAAAATAAGATGGGAGCTTTTCAGTAGATATAAGGGTGTCATTTGCGTTTACTATTGCAAAGCCTGTGCCTTCATTATTTTTAGAGCCGTCGGTAAAAACGATTTTCCAGTTGTTAATAACGTAGGTGTTTATCAGTTCCAGGAAATGTTGAACGTATATTTCGTTTGGTGTGTTATCTTTTTTAAATTTGGAGAGGCTGGTATTTATTGCATCAGGAGGTAAAAGCCAGGAAGGATATGTTTCAACTACAGTGTTTTTCACTGTCGGTTCGAGGCCAATGTTTTTAGCGAATTTTAATGCGTTGTAAAGTGCTGATGGAATCTTTGGAGTTTTCCTTCTTTTTAAAATTTTTACAGCATCAGCGTAAATCGGGGATCTACCAGATTGGCAGATTTTTGGCACGAGTCTGGATGTTAGGAGATCTATCCTATCATCGATGAGTGGAAAACCACCTTCTGTGAGCATATTTTTTATTGGGCTAGTTCTGAATGCTTTAAGACTGTTCCTGATTGCGGCGTGATATGAGGTTTGTATCATTTTGAGATAAGATTTGGCGCACTTTCCGTAAATTACCAGACCGTAGTCTATTTTTGCCAATATAATTGCTTTGGTGATGTTGATTAGGGTGTTGATATGGATGAAACTATTTTTCGAACTTAAATATTTAATAATATTAAGCCTGGTAGCTAATTTCTTTTTTAAAACAATACAATGTTCCTTAAAATTAAACTTATTACCAAATATGATGCCAAGAATACTTAAATTATTGACTGTTCTCTCTTGCAAAAACCACGTATCGACTCTTTCTATTGACTTCGAAAAGGCTTTCGAGCGTATTGGTATCCATATTGTACTAAATAAACTTAAAAAATTGAATATCGGACCAAAAATGTATAAATTTATAAAGTCATTTCTCTTACACAGAAAATTCAGAGCCAGGGTAAATAACTCCTATTCAAATATTTATAGCTTGGATAATGGTATCCCCCAAGGGTCCCCCCTCTCTGTCGTTATTTTTATCATTGCCTACGATGATATAAGCGATATTATTTTAAAATTTAATAACATTAGCCATACCCTGTATGCTGACGATTTATACATACTATCTAAGTGCAACGACTCTCTTCGCACAGTTAACACATTTAAAGAAATCATTCTACGCATCAATAACTGGTGCATTGAATCTGGTGCTTTGATATCGATACATAAAAGCAAACATCTGCATATTTGCAGAAAAATAAAATGTTCAAACCTCATCATTGTATCTGATAACGTTCAAATACCAAAAGAAAAATAATAATTAAACATTTTAATAAAAAGGTATGTACATATATTTCCATTTACACTATGGGACTATAAATTTTTTCCGCGGTAGTTTTTTATTTTTTATCTAAAGTCGAAAGGTACAATTGTGTACATACATATTTTGTGTGTTTTATTTTTTTTTTTCTTCGCGATTGTTTATCCAGTCGCGTCTGTAGATCTGTGTATTTGTGCTCTCTCGCAGTTTCAATTAGGTTTCTCTTAATAGTAAACGCATTCGAATAGGAATTTTTATCCGATAATCTCTGTGGGACAGTGTCTTTCGTAAAATTCTTTTCCTTCGTCGCCAACGGGTTATTAATTTTATGATCCCGTTCTAGAGCAGAAAAATATTGTACCGTTTGGGAGTACAACTGTGTTTTGCCAATTCAATAGGACCAAATTTTTTTTTGTCCGCTGCTGCATGATTGAGCTACCGCTGTAACGTAGCGTGGTTCTTCAACGGTTTCTAGTGGAATCTCAACCCCTTTTTTTGTGCGATATTATGCGTTTTTCAACGCAGGAATCTAGCGTGGTTTTCGCTCGCCTCTCCCTTTTTCATTGGAATTTTTGTGCACGACTGCAGGCTTGAGCTACCGGTATAACGTAGCGTGGTTCTTCAACGGTTTCTAGTGGAATCTCAACCCTTTTTCTGTGCGTTTTTATGCGTTTTTCAACGCAGGAATCTAGCGTGGTTTTCGCTCGCTCTCTCCCTTTTTCATTTGAATTTTTGTGCACGACTGCAAGCTTGAGCTACCGGTATAACGTAGCGTGGTTCTTCAACGGTTTCTAGTGGAATCTCAACCCTTTTTCTGTGCGATATTATGCGTTTTTCAACGCAGGAATGTAGCGTGGTTTTCGCTCGCTCTCTCCCTTTCTCATTGGAATTTTTGTACACGACTGCAAGCTTGAGCTACCGGTACAACGTAGCGTGGTTCTTCAACGGTTTCTAGTGGAATATCAACCCCTTTTTTGTGCGATATTATGCGTTTTTCAACGCAGGAATATAGCGTGGTTTTCGCTCGCTCTCTCCTTTTTTCATTGGAATTTCAATTTGTGCGCGACTGCACGTTTGAGCTACCGCTATAACGTAGCGTGGTTCTTCATCGGTTCTATTGGAATTTCAGCCGTTCTGCTAACGTTGTCCGCTAGTGTGTTTTCACTCCTATTTTTTTAATTTCTTCAAGCAACCGCATGCTTGATCTACCGCTATAACGTAGGGTAGTCCTTCATCGGTTCTATTGGAATTTCAGCCATTTTTTGCGCGATTTTTGCGTTTTTCTAACGCTGTCCGCCAGTGTGGTTTTTACTCGTACTCTTTATTTTCAATTTTTAGAACGCTGCAACCTGGCGTGGTTTGTTCACTCGTTACTTTTTTATCGCTTCAAACGACGTTTTGGTTGAGTTTCATTTCAAAAAGAAATCCATTGTACCACTTGCGCGCCAAAACTAAAGCTGATGCGCATCACATTGTAAGTAAATTCGCTCTTACAAATGCAAATTTCGATGTAGCGTGGGAGGCTTTGCGTGAAAATTACTTCCTCGTTAATAACCAGCTTAAAACGCCCTTCAATCTTCCATTTGTGACTGTCGAATCAGGTCGTGCTTTAAAAAAGTGGCAAAGCGACATAACCGACGCTATAACTGCTCTCTCAAAAGAAAACGGGGCAGTAGACAAGTGGGATCCCATCCTAGTCTTCTTGTGCTCATCTCGTTTGCCTGACACCACTATTGCATTGTGGTAACAAAGCCTGTCAAATGCTACTGACATTCCATTTTGGTCAGACATGAATAAGTTTCTGACAAATCGCTACAGAGCATTAGAAACCATTTATGATATCAAACCGAAATCGATACCGAGATCAAATCTCCCTAAGCCAAACGTATCATCGAAATCCTTTCATGCTCAACAAGTGAAAGAAATTACGTGCATGCTTTGCAACGGTAAACAATATCAACAGAAATGTCCAGAATTTTTGAATTTAGACATTTCTAATTGCATTGCAACGGCCAGACGACTGAATTATTGCTTTCATTGTCTAGGCTATAATCATCTTCTTGCACAATGCAAAAGTCAAAACACTTGTGGTAGATGTAACAAGAAACATAACACACTTTTACATCTAGAACAAGAACTCTCTAATCAAGCTTCAACATCCGTTGGACACTCTCCGTCTTCCCCTCCATTACAGTCCACTATTTCATCGAATCACTCGCAAACTAGTTTTTTTACCACTACACAACGTACAGTTCTTCTAGCGACAGCCATGGTAGGCATCCGAAACAATAACGACATATTTTACATTAGATCGCTTATTGATCCGAGGTATCATTTCTGTCCGAGAACGTATAACGACGACTCAACTTGTCAACTCGACTTAACCCCTATGTCGCATACAAAACGAAGTGTATTGCCATAGCTAAGCTCTATGATCCAGCTGGTTGGTTGGCTCCTATCATAATAACAGCAAAAATTATTATGCAACAGATTTGGAAGGATGGGATAGGTTGGGATGAGAAGCTGAAAGTTGCCACTGAATAAGCTTGGAATATTTTCTTATCAATTTCCAAGATGTTCAGATCATCCATATTCCTCGTTGGATAGAGTTTGTTCCATGTGCACCTATTCAGATTCATGGATTCTGTGACTCCTCCGAAAAGGCATACGCTTGTACCATATACATTCGTGTGAAACATAGTCACAGATCCTTCTCGTCACACTTGCTTTGGGCAAACACAAAGGTAGCATCGGTTAAACCTCTCACTTCCGAGATTAGAATCGCTGGGAGCTTTCCTTTTGTCACATATGATGCGTTCAACTTTAGATAATTGTGTAAAGGATCCTCAATACATATTCCTATGGACGGATTCGACCATAGTGCTCGCATGGTTAGAAAAACCACCTTGCACTTGGAAAACTTTTGTTGCTAACCGAACCGCAGAAATAATGAGAAATGTCGAGGGTACAACATGGCGTCATGTGATCTCCTCAGAAAATCCTGCTGACTTAACAACCCGCGGGTTAACTCCCACAGTCTTGAAGGACAACTCACTATGGTGTCATGGGCCTAGATGGCTTCAACACCCTGAAGCTCACTTTCCTCGGTCTCTACCTGACCTTGGTAGCGAAACCGTACTTGAATCCAAACCATTATGTTCGCTGATTACACATACGGATATAACATTTGAAGAGTTATTGCGACGTTTTTCTTCGTGGCATAAAGCTTTGCGTGTTATAAGCTATGTTTTTCGGTTTAATAACTTGGTACGACCCCAAACAAGATATTGTATCGGTCAAAAGTCTCTTTCTCATAAAGAAATAGTGTTCACCAAATATCGTCTTACCATGCTTACCCAAAAACATATTTATTCTACTGAGTATGAAGATCTTTTGAAGAATCGTCGTATATCAAGCAAAAGTACGATTCTTACTCTCAATCCGTTTCTTGATTCGAAGCATATAATTCGAAGCAATGGACGTTTGACTTCCTCAACTCTTTCTTACAACGAACGGTATCCAATTATTATGCCCTATGGTGCTTATCTAACTGAGCTTTATATCAAATTCGTACATCAGCTTTCAATACTTGGAGAGATCCAGCTTATGATCCGAATTATTCGTTCCGAATTTTGGATACCAAAACTAAAAAATTAAGTTAGAAAATGTATAGGATTATGCAAATCTGTACTATCTACAAGCACAAGAAGCTTTCCCAAATCATGGGGGTCCTCCCAAAGGAAAGGACGACTTTTACGCCTCCCTCACAGGAATCGATTTCGCAGGTCCTTTCTCTTTGAAAACCTTTCATGGACGAGGATGTCTAGTCGAGAAAGGTTATGTATGTTTCTGTACAAAAGCCATTCACTTAGAGGTTGTTAGTGATTTATCAACTAATGCATTTCTAGCTTCTTTAACTCGCTTTGCGGCCAGTAACGGTACAAACTTTGTTGGGGCACAAAAATAACTTATGAACACATTTTAGATTTGTATGATGGCAAATTCATTGGCAAGGGACAGGGGTTGTTTTTTGAACATTTTTAAAATTGCTTGGAAATTGTGTAAAGGTGCTAAATGAGAACAGAACAATTTATAAACAAAAGAAAAATATTCAGAGTTGTTGTTGTTTGTGAAAAAAATAACATAATAATCTTTACTACACGAAAACTAGTCAACTTCGTTTGCACTCGGATTTATGTTCACGCCGTGCAATGGCACTGGTTATCAATTTAACTCTTTTTATTTCTATTTTATAATGATACACACTCTCTTAGTATCGTTATGTATTTATAATTTGAGTTTCACTTTGAACAACATATATTTTCATATTTCAAAGCAAATTATACAAAAATTAGTACTCCCGCCATATAAAATATCACATTGTTTTCCTCCAATTGATTTTGACGTTTTAAAAAAAGAGACAATGCACTTGGGAGGGAGATAGTCTCATGAACAACTCTATTGTAAACAGATCATTGGTCTCAAGGTAAGTACATACAACAAAGAACCTATGGAGGATTTAGTTCTTGAGTCAGGCAAAGTCGACTGTTCTACACAAACTGCAGTTACCAAGGTTGACTGCAGTACACAAGTTGATGGACTCAAAATTGAATGTAGTACACAAACTGATGAAATCCTTCCGACATATTCTCAGTGAGTGAGAACATGATATAATGTTGGTATCATTGCTATAATATTTATATACATCTTTTCTAGATTACAAGAAGAAATAATAAAATAAAATAAAAAAGCGCAATGCTGGAAGCAAAAACAAACAATTTATTCGTCGGATATTTACAAATGGTCAATTAAAAAAATTAGAATGTCCTCATAAGCGTCCCAAATGGTCATCAGAAGATATTGCTAATGCAATCGCAATACATGCAGCAGGTCCCCGAGCCTACCGATTGCTTTTAAGGAAACAGTATCCACTTCCTGCTGTTATTACTTTAAAAAAGTGCTGCTCAAAAATAGAGGTTTATCCAGGAATCATTCATCCAGTGCTGGATCTAATGAAAAATGTGGACATGAAACAAATTGACAAAATTTGCGTTCTTTCATTTGACGAGATGAAACTGAAAGAAAAAATAGTTTATGACAAGCGCAAGGATGAAACGCTTAAAGCTGCGAAATACGTACAAGTAGCAATGATACGTGGATTGTTTGGAAATAGGAAGCAATTTTTTACGATTTTGACCAACGAATGACCAAAGATATACTATTTACTATAATCGATGCTCTAAACGTGTGCAGTTTTCAAGTGTGTGCAATAGTTTGTGATCTCGGAGGGACGAATCAAGGTTTACTACGTGAACTCCAAGTCACGATAACAAATACGTTTTTCCCGAATACAACCGATCCATCAAAGCACATTTATGTATTTGCTGATGTGCCTCATCTTGTAAAATTAATTCGAAACAATTTTATTGATCATGGCGGTTTTATTTTGAACGGACAACTTATCTCTAAAGGAATCATTGAAGAACTGATTTCGAAAACTAAAGATAAGTCTGATTTAAGTATTGCTTATAAAATATCTCTAACCAATTTGAACGTTAAAGGTGCAGAGCGTCATAAAGTAAAGCTGGCAACTAAACTGCTTTCCCACACCATCTCTAAAGCTATTTCGCGCGCTGGAAGTTTGGGTGACCTTAGTTCCGAAGGTTGGCTGGAGTGTTCTGAATTTTTCAAACAGGTATTAAACACTATTTTCTCTTAAAATCTAGTCTTAATTCATGTATATCACATTTCAGGTAAATGATTGGTTTGATTGTCTTAATGTGAGAGTTCCATACCAGGACAGTCGCGAAAGAGTTGTGGCAGGCAGGGTTGAGGTGTCTTATACCCATGTGACAAAGTGGCACGCTGGCGATGCTCGGCATAAGCTCGTCTGGAATGGTGGGGTCGTTGTCACCTACCTACACATAAAATAATTATCGTGCCTACAGAATGAGAAACGCGAACCGAATTTTTATACACAAATGTAAGATATCGTTGACGGAAAAGACGATCCTTATGGTCTTTTACTAACAGGACTTTCCCTCCCTGTGATACACTTACGTTAGTGCACCTTGGTTACTTTGCCTGCACTGTTCGTCAAGTAACCCCCTTAATTGATTACACCTCACATCACCTTATTGGATTACCTGCCTCACTTCACGCCAAAATTAAACGATTTAACCTCGCATAATAGTTTTATACCAATTTATTAACTTTTTTCAAAATTACGTCGAATAAAATCATTGTTCTATGTTTAGGTTAATTTTCACCATTCATGCATCCAAAAAAATTACTTCAATTTATAAATTCGAAAAAAATATTAACAATTAAATATATATATAGGAAAAAGTTATATATGTATAAATAAAGATTCAATTAGGCAACTCAACATTAGGAAATTGCAAATCATAACTCCTATCATATATTTATAGGTAGAATAAAACGTAAAATATAAGCTTACCCAAAAAAATTATCGCTGACCAAATGTGCACACTGGATCGCTGGTGTTGTCGCTTGTTGTTGTATTTTTTTTTTTACACTGTTAAAAACTCGCAAGTTCCTTGTATTATGTATTATGTATACATATATAATCACATTTTTTGTAGCAAACTACGTTCGATTATTCTATGTGCATAGAAAAATAACCTCGTCCTCGGTGAATTTGGTTGATCGATGCATTTAAACATACGTACTTCCACGCTGGGGTCAATCGTTTGCTGATTTGCACGTTTAATCGGCGCCTCGTGCCATGAGATATCGATGTTTCGGTGAGAGTGATGAACCTCGGTCAATGTTATTGAAGGTCAATGGAAATTTCAATAAGTTTGGTTGTCAGACACCTCTAAATACGACAATCGCTTATTTAGAGAGATGTCTGCAGGTGAAGAATTGCATAGGCCTATGGATGACCAATTTATGGATATGCATTACTTATAAACACAAATATATATATATATATATACTAAAAGGCTAACCTCAATTAATATAAAAGAATTCTTCGGAAAAGAATTTGTCATAATAGACCTCACAATCACTCTCACTATTGAGTGTAGGTTAATGCACAGTCGATATAAACATTTGCAGAATCCTCTTAATAAGGTTTGTGCTTTTTGTGAAGGATCGTAAAGATGAACAAACACAAATTAGCAAGTGCCTACGGGAATCGCTGATTTACACATATATAGGCATTATATATACTGCGAAGGCTTACCTCGATTAAATTGAGTGATATTATTAACACATACGCGATTTATCACGTAATTCAATAATAATTTATTATTACACCGCACTCACGCGTTGTTCTCTATTTCGAGAAATCTTAACTGCCAAAATTCGGTTAAAGAAAATTACATTAAGTGTCCAACACACCTTAACGCTTTGTCCAACACACTTTAGTTTGCGACCGTTCTGTAGGGCTCTCTAATAAAGAAGAACTAGAGCAGTCAGAAACGAGTGGTGGGTGCACGACTGGGTCGTACGCAACTTTCTCTTTCACAGCAAGTTGGGCGTTAGATCTAATCATAAGCATTTTGATTATTGATGCTAAAATGATATAAATAATGTCGAAATGTATTTATACGAATTTTAACTCCAAAATTTGAAGGAATCGATGTCAATGTGAAAAATAATGATTTTCCGTTTTTGGCCAAAACTGAAAATTCCGTTTAGTAATAGTTGGGCTAAAACTAATTATGTGGAATTGCTTCAAGCTGTAATAGTAGTATATGTATTAAATTTCATTCAATTTGACACAATAGTTTGCGAGATATTAACAATTTTCTTTATATGGCCTAAATGACAAAATCCGTTATATGGATTTTCTCGAAAAAACTGGGTATGCAGTTTTGTTGGAACTAATATGGTTATAGTATATATAAAGTTTAATCAAAATCGTTAGAGCCGTTTTCGAGAAAATTGAGGTTATGTGTAATTTTTATATGGCAGGTACCAGTTTTAACATGGCTAAAAGCAAACAAAAAAAATGGCCTAGAATTATGACCAAAACAAGCTTGGATACGAAGTTTGAAGAAAATCGGTCAAGCCGTTTAGGCTGGGGAGACCGTCACGGACAGACGGACCGACGGACCGACGGACCGACGGACGGAATTCCAAAAACCACTTTTTTAGGCTCCGCTATCATCGTAATGTTAGAATCAATCAAAATCTCGAGGTCGAAAATTTTCACGAAAACAATATCTTTCTCTTTGTAAGAGAAAGTTAAAAAGAGTCAGCTGTACATAACTGAGCAACAGAGTTACACACATGGAACACCACAACTATTGAGGGAAGTGGTGTTTGCTCTCTAAGCAGATCGTTACTTTTTGAAAATTCTTAATTCGTGGTGAATTACGAAAAAAAAATTACTAACGCATAAAAATGACTATATTTTTGTGTGTATTTATGGATGATAGAAGTCACAAGGTATCGCTACACAATCGATTAATTGGTTTGGCTTTGTCATAATCAACGAATCGAGAAAAAGATCACCTTGATGTATACGACTGCAATTTCGAAATCGACCCACGTTCAACTTTTTAAGATTTTAAATCTTTCGCGTGATATACTCCGATCTTTTTCCCACTGAAATCTTCAACCTCATAAAGAGACTTTCCTACTGAATTCAGAATTCGACATTTTACAAACTTCGGGCATAGTTTTGCACTGAATAGCTTTGAGGAATCACTTAACACGAAGTTTCTTCGAAAAACTTCATCTCCTGGTTTAAATTTTCTAACTACACAGCGAAGATTGTAATATTTTTCGTTACGTTCATAGGCCTTCTCAAGATTATTCATGACCTTCTCCCTTATTAAAGAGAGTTTGTAACTTACTTACTTAAGTGGCGCTACAGTCCGGAATGAACCTGGGCCTCAACCAACATGCCTCTCCAATTAGCCCGGTCCTTAGCTAACTGCCTCCAGTTGCGCACTCCAAGTTGGTTGAGGTCGGTTTCCACTTGTGCGCGCCACTTAAGGCGAGGTCTTCCTCTACTGCGTCCGACGTCTGGCTGGGAATCGAAGACTCTGCGAGCCGGAGTATTGGTGTCCATTCGTTCCACATGTCCCAGCCATCTTAAACGTCCAATGCGGAGTTTTTTGACCAGGGGAATGTCGCTGTACAGCTCGTATAGTTCTTGGTTGAATCTTCGTCTCCATAGCCCGTCAACGCAAACGGGACCGAAGATTTTTCGAAGAATTTTCCTCTCGAATCTACCAAGGATTTCTTCATCCGCCTTTGATACGGTCCATGCTTCAGCGCCGTAGAGCAGGACTGGGATGATTTTTTTTTTTTTTTTTTGTGGGGGTTCGCTGGAAGGAAAAATCATCGAAAGACATTGCAGAGGTTTTATCGCGAGGGAACCTTCTGCAATAGTGAGGGACTTTAACCCGATCTAAAAAACCTCCCGAAGACTGACTTTTGTATGTCTTCAAGGAATCGCACCTAGTCGTTAGACTAATCAGCAATTTATTTTTCACATGTATTATATTTTATAAAAATATAAAATTTAAAAGAAATTCCGACGTTGGTCGGATTTCTATGAGTTTTGTTTGAAATTGTACCTAAGTTTCAGTATTTCTTGTTTTTTTTTTTTTTTTTAATTATATATATCTTTAGCTACATAGATCAAGGGGTTTAACCCGTCTTAATCTCCTGACTATATTGTCGGTTCTTAAAAGCTGTGCTATTTCTAAATTAACATGGCTGAGAAGCCTATCTCTGTGTCTTAGAGCTACTTTTTTAGCTTCATCTTCAACCATTTCAATATATAGATCTCTATGCAGATCGGTGTTACGTATGTACCACGGTGCGTTAACTATGCTCCGTAGTACTTTGTTTTGGAAGGTTTGTATTATTAGTAAGTTTGTCTTGCATGTGCATGCCCACAGCTGGAGCCCATAGGTCCATACTGGTTTAAGAATTTGCTTATATAGCAATAATTTATTGTAGTTGGATAAGGGTGAGTATCTCCTAATAAGCCAATACATTTTACTATAGCGGATGTTTAACTCATCTCTTTTTTTCTTTACGTGGGCTTTCCAGTGCAGTTTGGCGTCTAGAGTCACCCCTTAATATATAGCAGTATTTGAATATTCCACTACATTACTATTTATGTATACTGGAATGTGTGGTACAGTTTTTAACGTAAAATTTATATGAACTGACTTCAGGTCATTTAATCTGATCTGCCAATTTTTAGTCCATTCTGAGATATTGTTTACTGCCTTTTGAAGCTTTTTTGTAGCTATTTCGACAGTTTCTCCTACAGAAAGTATAGCAGTATCGTCTGCAAAGGTAGCTAGAGTGATTTCGTCACTTTCTGGTAGATCACTAGTGAATACGAGATATAGTACTGGACCTAAAACACTGCCTTGAGGTACACCAGCCTTTATTTCTCTTAATGTTGAGTATGTTGTTTCTTGTTTAATTCTGAAAAATCGCTGTAGAATATACGACTCCAGTATTTTTGAATACTGCTTCGGCAGTTGCTTTTGTAATTTATGGATCAATCCTTTGTGCCATACTTTGTCGAAAGCTTGTGATTTATCAAGAAATACTGTAGAGCATACTTTTTTCTCTTCAAAAGCATTTTCAATTTTATCAGTGATTCTATGCACTTGGTCAATTGTTGAGTGTTTATTCCTGAACCCAAATTGATGGCTCGGTACTAGCGATTTGTCTACAATAATATTTTGCAGGCGTTTTACCAGCATCTTTTCGAATAGCTTGGACAACATTGGTAGTATCGATATTGGCCTATATGAGGTTACTTCGCTAGGTGGTTTACCTGGTTTTGGAATCATTATAACCTCCGCGACCTTCCATATGCTTGGTACATATCTTAATCTAAATACAGCGTTTATGATCTGCGCTAGATGTTTCAGTATTTTTTTTGAGAATTGTTTTAAAATTTCCCCCGTTATTAAATCAAACCCTGGGGCCTTTTTTATATTTATACCTTCTTTTATTTCTTTGGCAAGTTCTTTAGACGTAACCGGTCGAATTGGTACATCTTCCTGGCACGTTTCTTCCATTCCTTGATAGTCTTTATCTTCGTATGGTTGGAAGACGCCTTCAAGATGCTCAGCAAAAGTATTTGCTTTTTCTTGACTGCTTTTTGCCCAGTTTCCTTCTCTGGTTTTCACTGGTGGGATGTGAGCTGTTGGCCTGTTCATTTTCTTTGTTGCCTTCCAGAGCGAGTAGTCAGTACTAGCATCATTTGTTAGGCCTGTAAGGTATTTTTTTAGTGACTCATTTCTGAATTCAATTATTGATTTTCTGAGTTTACTATTTAACCTGTTTAGTTTGTTTTTGTCAATTGGCGCCCTTGTTTGTTGCCAACGTTTTCTAGCTTTTCTCTTTTCTGCAATAATTTCACATATTACAGGAGGGTATGAATTTTGTTTTATTTTGTTTTTTATTTTTGGAGTTGCAGCCCATGCAGCTTTTTGTATGTTGAGTGTAAATAATTGCACTGCTTTTTCTATTTGCTCTTCTGTTTCAATAGCTATCATTTGGGTATTTTCTTCCAACTTCTCTCTGAAGTAGCTCCAGTCAGTTAGCTTATTAACTAGTGTTGGACTTTGATCTTTCATTATTATTTTATCGCCAAGTGTGAAAAGTATTGAAGAGTGATCTGACTGTAGGTCTGGCCCTTCTTCCACATTTATATTATTTGAGGAGATATTTTTTGTTATAAAGAAGTCGACAAGATCTGGGGTTTTATTCCTATCTGTTGGCCAGTAGGTAGGTTTTCCCGCCGAATGATATTTACTGCCACATTCTTTAATTGTTTCAAGTAAAGCTCTTCCTCTAGTATTCGTTAGTCTAGATCCCCAATACTTATTTTTGGCATTAAAATCTCCTCCCGCAATGAATCTATTGTGAAATATATCTAGAAGACTTTTAAAGTCATTTTTCTGTATTCTATAGCTAGGGGAACAGTATACTGATGCAACTGATATCTGCCCACTGTTCGTTTTTATTCTTATGGAGATCCCTTGAATCGCACGTGACTGGAATTTGGTTTCTATATGGTGTTCAATCTCGTTTTTTATTAAGACTGCAGCCCCTCCTTTTGCACAATTGTGAGGATGTGGGGTGTGATATAGTTTATATCCTTGCAGTTTAAAGTCTGTAGATAATTTAAAATGAGTCTCTGAGATGAGGCATATATCGATTTGGTTAATATCGAGTATTATTTGAATCTCTTCCTTGCGATTCTCGATACCATTAGCATTCCATTCAAGGATTTTTATTTTATCCATCATGTTTGTCTTTTTGGTACAGCTCTTTTGTTGCTGCTCTGTCTCTCAAGAATAGATATTCTTTCTAATATTGTTTTATTACATTTCTCCATGGAATCCATTCTATTAAGGATTTGTCTCATTAGGGTTTCCATTGGTTTTATATTATTTTTTTCTGTTTTGTCAGCTGGTTTTCCTGCGGTTTTTGATGCTACTTGAGCATATGTTATTTTTGCACCCGCAGTTGGTTTTAAATTTGTGTCTTTTAAGACTTTTAACTCTTGGGTATCGATTTTTGTTTGGTGCTTTGTTGTAAGTCCTTTTTGACTTTAGGTGCGTCCATATTTAGTCTGTTGTGAGGCTTCTTTTGCCTCTTGTCTTTAGCAAGTTGGATTTCTGTTGCAACTGTACATCCTGGACTGGGATGATCAGGGTCTTATATAGGATCTCCTTAGTAGTTCGAGTGAGGGCTTTACTACTAAATTGCCTTCTAAGCCCGAAGAAACAGCGGTTGGCAAGAGTAATTCTTCGTTTAATTTCTGACGAGATGTTGTTGTCAGAGTTAATAGCGGAGCCGAGGTAGACAAAGTCCCGTACTACCTCAAAGTTATATCTGTCAATGGTGACGTTCTGTCCAATTCGTCGATGTTGTGTGTCCTTTCGTGTTGACAGCATATACTTAGTCTTACCCTCATTTACTGCTAAACCCATTTTCGCCGCTTCCTTCTCTATACTAGCAAACGTGGCTATGACATCACGTTGAGTCCTACCAATGATGTCAATATCGTCAGCGTATGCTAGCAGTTGCACCGACTTTTGGAAAATTGTGCCTCTGGTGTTGGCTTTGGAGTTTTGCACAATTTTCTCAAGAATCAGATTAAAGAAGTCACATGACAGCGCATCGCCTTGCCTAAATCCTTTTTTGGTATCGAATGTGTCGGTGAGGTCGTTTCCGACCCTGAAAAACCACACTGATAAGGGCCAATCAGGTTGTTGGTAAACGGTTTCAGGCGTTCACATATTACGGCAGATAGGATCTTGTAGGCGATGTTGAGGATCTCCTTTTTTGTGGATCGGGCAAACGATTCTGAGGTTCCATTCTTCAGGCATATTTTCATCCGACCAGATTTGGCTTATGAGTTGGTGGATGTTACTTACCAAGTCATCTCCTCCGGCCTTATAGAGCTCAGCGGGAAGGCCGTCATTTCCGGCAGCCTTATTAAGCTTGAGTTTAGATATTGCTATCCTCACTTCACTCAGGTCGGGTGGTTGGCAGTTTTCGCTGTCGTTGCCAATATTGAATGGTTCGTTCTGCCTGACAGCGGAATGTTGTTCGTCATCGCCGTTTAACAGTCTGCAGAAGTGGTTCTTCCATATCCTCAGCATCGACTGTGTCTCAACTACAATATTTCCTTGTTCATCTCGACAGGATTCTGTTCGAGCCTTGTATCCTTGGCTTTGACGTTTTACACTTTGGTAAAACTTGCGAACATTGTTCCTGGAGTGGCACCTCTCTATATCCTCGATCGCGCTCTTTTTTCTTCTTGCTGAAAAGCCGATGTTCTTCCCTCCTTCTTTGCCTATAGAGCTCAATGGCAGCTCTCGTCTTCACCTGCAGCTTAGCCTTGTAGGCCTCGTTCTTGGCTGCGAGCATCTGTCGGCATTCCTCATCAAACCAGGGGTTTCTTGCTGGTGGGCGCGAGAAACCTAGCACATCAGTTGCGGCTGATCTAATGGCCTGTTGGCATCGTTGCCATTGCTCTTCGACATTCGATGCTGGTGGTATGGTGTTAATCGAGAGGTTAAGGGATACGCGTTGTGCGAAGGTCTTGGCGGTCTCTTGCGATTGCAGTCTTCCGACATTAAATTTTTTTCACAGTATTTCTGGATTGTTGTGGCGTGGTGGATATCCGCATACTTACCTTGGCTGCTACAAGGTAGTGATCCGAGTCGATGTTAGCTCCTCGGAATGTTCGGACATCCAAAATACTGGATGCGTGCCTCTTATCTATCGCAATGTGATCAATTTGGTTGACCGTTCGTTGATCTGGAGACCGCCATGTCCCCTTATGGATATCGAGGTGAGGAAACCGTGTGCTGGCTATAGTGGCATTTCGTTCCGTAGCGAAATCAATTAGCCTAAGTCCGTTACCAGACGTGTTGTCGTGTAGGCTATGTTTTCCGACAATACTTCTAAAGATGTCTTCTCTTCCTACCTTTGCGTTAAAATCTCCCAGCACGATTTTAACATCGTACTTCGGTAGTCGCTCATTGGTTTTGTCGAGGAGCTCGTAGAAGCAATCCTTAGCTATATCATCTTTTTCTTCCGTCGGAGCGTGAGCGCATATAAGGCTTATGTTGGCGAATTTGGCCTTGATGCGGATTGTTACTATGCGTTCGCTAATGTCTTGGAAACATAAGACTTCTTGCCTAAGTCTGGCACTTATAACAAATCCGCATCCGAATAGTCGCTGTTTCTGCTCACTATAACACGGTCCGTAGTATATGTCACAGTTTTTCATCCTCTTTTTGCCCGGCCCATCCCAAAGAGAGTTTGTTGGCGGAAGGTGAATAATCAATGTCATTGTCATTCAAGGCTTTCAAATCCTTTATTACTTTATATGCGTTTGCGTGTGCAACTATGTTAAATCCATATAACGTATAAAAAGGAGACATTCCAGTTGATTGGTGAACCGAAGTGTTTAACGCATGCTGAATTTCGGGTAAGTATACGTCCCAGTGTCTATGGTCATCTGCTATATATGTTCGTATCGCAGCAAGTATGGATCGATTTATTCTCTCCGATGCATTCGCTTGCGGAGAATAAAACGCATTTCTTATATGAATTGTACCATAATAAGTTAGAAATTTTCGCAATTCTTTAGCAATAAATTGTTTCCCATTGTCTGAATGAACGAACTCTGGTACTCCAAATTTTAGAAAAATTTCATGATGTAAGAAATCAATAACAGCTTGGGATGTAGCTTTGCGCATTGATTTCAAAAATACGGCTTTATTTAATACTACAAAAATATATTGATTACCTCTTTTGGTTCTCAAGGACCCATAAAATCAATAAAGATTTTTTGAAACGGTCTATCTATTGAGTGTGACTTTCCCATTGGTGGCCTAAGTATTTGGTTTGCAGCTTTGTGTTTCTTGCAATCTTCACATCGGTTAACAAAATTTTTGACTTGTACGGTCATATTTGGCCAGTAGTACATTTGACGTACTCTTTCTAACATTTTTTTAATCCCGCCATGTGCATAATTAGGAGGAATGTGAGCTTTCTCAATTACTGCTTCAGTGAGAGCCGAAGGGATCCATAGCTTCCACTGAAACTCATAATTTATGGCATATTCCTCGTAAGGTAACATCCTTTTGAATACTAAGTCCTTTTGAACTTTAAGGTCAGGTAAGTTAATTTGATTCTTAATGATCGTATCGATGAGGTCTTGGTATTCACTTGATTTGAATTCAGGAGAATTCATATCGACTAAGTCAGGTGAAATTGATAATGATAAACTGTCCATATATGCCCGAGAAAGTGCATCTGAGACCACATTCAGTGTACCCTTGCATTGTTCTATGTTGAAGGAATAAGCTTGTAACTTAAGTGACCAACGCGCTAGCCTTCCACTTAGGTCTTTTAGGCCCATAAGCCATTTGAGGCTAGCGTGGTCTGTAATGACTGTAAACTGAGTACCCTCAATGTAAGGTCTAAACTTGTGGATAGCAGTTACCGCAGCCAGGCACTCCTGTTCAGTAACACTGTAGTTATTCTGACACTTATTAAGTTTTTGGGAGAAATAAGCTATCGGTTTTTTGCTACCTTCCTCATCATGCTGGAATAATACTCCCCCAATTCCATTTGAACAAGCATCACATTGGCTGAAGAATGGTTTTGAGTAATCCGGATTGCTTAGTAGTGGCGCGGTGATTAAAGCAGATTTTAAAGCTTCAAATGACGTAAGAGATTCTTTTGTCATTGCACATTTCGTTTTCTTTTGGAGAGTGTTCGTTAGTGGAGCTGCTATGGAAGCGAAATTTCGTATAAATCTTCTATACCACCCGCATAACCCTAAGAATCGACGGACTTGCTTCTGAGATGAAGGGATTGGAAAATCTTGAATTGCGACGATTTTGTTTGGATCAGGTTTTATATTACCTTGTCCAACTATATAGCCCAAGTATCTAAGCTCTTTAAAGCAAAAATGAGATTAAGCAACATTGATAGTAAGATTAGCATTTTTTAAACAATTGGCAACCTTACTGAGGATCTCAAGATGCTGGTCAAATTCCGCCGAAATGATCAAAAGATCATCAAGGTAAACAAAAATACGTTCCCTAAGTGCACTGGGGATCACTTTATCCATAAGCCGACACATCCTTTGGGCTGCATTACACAGTCCAAAAGGCATGCGAGCAAATTGATAAAGTGGTCGACCTGGCACAGTGAACGCAGTTTTTTCTTTTGACTTCTCCTCTAGCGGGATTTGCCAGAATGCATCCTTGAGGTCGACACTGCTGATATAGTGAGTTTCACTGAGCCGGCTTAACAAACCCTCAATGTGAGAAAGAGGATACGCGTCCCTCTTTGTAAGTGAGTTCAACTTGCGTTAGTCCAAACATAGTCTGCTTTTCCCGTTTCTGCGGACCAAAACTATCGGAGAACTCAGGAACTCTCACTTTCCTCTATGACTCCCAAAGAGATCATTCGATCCAATTCCTCGTACACTAATCTTTGAATCGGTGGTGAGACCGGGTAGTGTCGCTGTTTTACCGGCTCTGCGTCACCTGTGTCAATTTTATGATGCTCAACTGATGTTTTACCTAAACATAATTCTGAATAGGCAGGAAACTTATTAATTACTTGTTGAAGCTTAATTCTCTGCTCTGGTGTAATTTCGTGCATAGGGGGATTGTGTTTTAGTTCGTCCTCCTCTTCTACCATTTCTACATTTTCTGCAACAGCGGAAATCTCGTTAACTATGTGAGGAGCAATGGAAAACTTAACCCAAAAATCGATACCTAAGTAAAATGTTTGCAGTAAACTAGGTACGAGATAAAAATCCATCATTTCCGATAATTCTTTATACTCCACCCTTATGTTAACGCGACCAACGATGTTATGGCTTTTTCCACCAGCTGTTTGCACAGAAGCATTGTATTCGAGAATAGGAATGCCTAATTTGCTTACTATCTCAAGACAGTTTTTTCCTAGACATGATACTGAAGCACCACTGTCGAGTAAACCTTTCATTTCAGTATCTTTAATTTTAATTGTAGCATATGGTCTTTGATCATACTGTTTATCTAATGATGTCTCACTTATAAGTTTCTTATAAGCTCGACGTGTTTTAGCTCTTTTACGTGCTTTTAAAATTCTAAGTGGTACTTGTTTTGCTTTTAATTGAGATAATTTCAAAATTCTAGTTTTTACCTCATTGTAATCATTTAATCTTTGTTCATATGTTTTTTTATAAAGTGGTATGTTTAAAAGATCAGTGTTCACTACAGATGTATCTGTGAACTGAACTATTAAACTATCACTTAAATCGGTTGTTGCATAACACTCATCTTCCAGACAAGTGTTAGTGGAAGCATCTGATTTTATTGTTCCGGACCTGTTTGCGTCGAACGACACCTTCCGGGATTGGAATCGTTCGTCTTCTCGTTTTCCTTACTATTATTGCAATTTGGACAACTTAAGACAGTAACGTTATCTGTACCACATCGATAGCAGAAAAGATTACGCACTGCGGCTTGGCAATGAATGAAAATATGGCCACGCATCTTGCAATTAAAACACACGACAAATAATGTCGTGTGTGAAGACTTCTTTGATATTCTTCTATCTTTCATTCGAGATGATTGATGAAACGCCGAAATGTTATTTGGTGCATTGCAACACTCAACTTTATCATTCTCTTCCAACGAGAAGTCTAACTCGTGGACATTTCGAACATTGAACCGCGGTTGTGTACCATATCTAGTTTGTAGCATCTTTTCAGTGCGTCTACACTCATCTCGAAATTGCTCCAAAGATTCGATTTTCATTGGATATATAAAATTCATAAGTCTCGAATTTATATTACCACGTAAAATTTTAATTAATTCAATTTCATTAATTGGATCTCTTAACTGACGTCTTAGATGGTCAATTGTTTTAAAATAATCGTCAAATGTTTCGTTAGGCATTTGACGGCGATCCATAACATGCTTTAAAATTTCAAAGTCACTTTCAAAAGATCTAAATTGCTTTATAATAGCACTTTTAAGAAGATTCCAATCACCTCTAGTATTCAATCTTAAAAACTCCCAATACCAGTCTTGTGCAGATCCGGCGAGTAATTGGTGAAAATTCTTAAGGATCTCCGTCCATGGACAATTATAATTATTTTTCAAGACCTCCACACGAAAGATAAAATCTTCGATACAAATGCTTTTAGCTGAGTCTTCAAAACGAATACCCCATCTATCTAATTCACATTTACGATGATTTTGTCTATAATTGTTGCGAGTATTAGATCTATTTGCAAACGAATGTTGTGGCTCTTCACTTACAAACATATGTCTATTTCTAACGCGAGTGCTAGTAGAAATTGGATTGAACATTTTGTGTGTTTTGCTGTCGAGGGTTGTAGTTTCCAATTGGAATTTGTTCCGTTTGATTCTTAAATATGCCCTTGACACAACTATCAACATTCTCTTTAATTATGTTTGGAAGTTCTCTGAATAACGCATTCTGCAACTCATCTAAACTAGACCGCACTACACCTTGTATGTGAGAATGAAGTGGGCTATTAGACAATACACCTGTGCGATGGTTACTCTCTATATTCAAAGGAAAGTTTTCTGATAAGGGATCATTGGAACGATTGTTCTGTGAAACAGCAGGTTCTAGTTGAGCAGCTGATTCACTTCGCAATGTTGACATAATTGGTTTTGAAGCAGTGCATGTTGTTGCCGTCACGACATGGCTAACGGCACTAGTTGTAAAAGCTACATGCAAGGGAGTATGAACAACTGTTGGTGTAAATGTTGTTAGTGGTAAGTAAGCCGCATTATCAGTTGCTTTACTTCTACCAGAAGATAAGTTGTGGGGAGAATGTAAGTTATTGATATTTGATTGTAAAAATCTGCTCTGTGCGGGTGAGTGACGAACGGGATCGTTTCTCTAATATGTTAGACTCTTTTTTGCTTCATTTCGACTAACAGCTGATCTGGTATTGTAATCACTCTGCACAGCAGACTTGGTTTGTTTACTTTTGGGAATAGTCCCAGTAGTGAAACTATTGTTGAAACTCATTTTGATTAAATTATAAGGGTGATTCAAATAAGATTATTCATGATGAAAATTCTTTTTTCTGATTTTTTTTTTTTTGATAACCTACCAAAATGATAAAAGATCAATTTGATAAACGATTTTTGTTTTCTCTAAGAAACAATTCATATAAACTTTTGGCGATCGATGAGACAGTACTTTAAATCAATGAAGGTGATGGCTAGGTGTGAGTAGGTATGTGCGTATTTATTCGTGTTCGCGTTTCAGCAGCAACATAACAACGCATCTTTTTATCGCAATTTGCTTCCTAATCAAGTGATTGAATTGCTGCAAAGACTGATAAATGAACTTCGTCGTTATAATGTAGGTAGATGCTGTAATTTGGTAACTCGTCGATACAGAAACGTATTCTAGTTCTAGTGCAGCTAGGTATAAGCAAACATAGTAGCTATATCTGGTGATAGGACTCCTAGAAACCAGACGTTAAAGATCTGACAAGTCGTTGAAAAAGTTTTATTTTTAATTTTATGATGAAACATAAGGTGAAATAAGTAAAATCTTTTGCGTTTATAAATGTTAACAACCGTCGACTGTCGTCAACATAGAAATGAATGATTTATGTTTCGTTTAGGGCTATTTTTGTCGAGGCCCTACGTTGTTGAGCGCCAATTTTGTGGCAGGCAGGGTTGAGGTGTCTTATACCCATGTGACAAAGTGGCACGCTGGCGATGCTCGGCATAAGCTCGTCGGGAATGGTGGGGTCGTTGTCACCTACCTACACATAAAATAATTATCGTGCCTACAGAATGAGAAACGCGAACCGAATTTTTATACACAAATGTCAGATATCGTTGACGGAAAAGACGATCCTTATGGTCTTTTACTAACAGGACTTTCCCTCCCTGTGATACACTGACGTTAGTGCACCTTGGTTACTTTGCCTGCACTGTTCGTCAAGTGACCCCCTTAATTGATTACACCTCACATCACCTTATTGGATTACCTGCCTCACTTCACGCCAAAATTAAACGATTTAACCTCGCATAATAGTTTTATACCAATTTATTCACTTTTTTCAAAATTACGTCGAATAAAATCATTCTTCTATGTTTAGGTTAATTTTCACCATTCATGCATCCAAAAAAATTACTTCAATTTATAAATTCGAAAAAATATTAACAATTAAATATATATATAGGAAAAAGTTATATATGTATAAATAAAGGTTCAATTAGGCAACTCAACATTAGGAAATTGCAAATCATAACTCCTATCATATATTTATAGGTAGAATAAAACGTAAAATATAAGCTTACCCAAAAAAAATTATCGCTGACCAAATGTGCACACTGGATCGCTGGTGTTGTCGCTTGTTGTTGTATTTTTTTTTTACACTGTTAAAAACTCGCAAGTTCCTTGTTATAATTATGTATACATATATAATCACATTTTTTGTAGCAAATTATGTTCGATTATACTATTAGAAAATTAAAGATGATTTTGGACGCTATGTCTATGTGCATAGAAAAATAACCTCTTCCTCGGTGAATTTGGTTGATCGATGCATTTAAACATACGTACTTCCACGCTGGGGTCAATCGTTTGCTGATTTGCACGTTTAATCGGCGCCTCGTGCTGTGAGATATCGATGTTTCGGTGAGAGTGATGAACCTCGGTCAATGTTATTGAAGGTCAATGGAAATTTCAATAAGTTTGGTTGTCAGACTCCTCTATATACGACAATCGCTTATTTAGAGAGATATCTGCAGGTGAAGAATTGCATAGGCCTATGGATGACCAATTTATGGATATGCATTACATATAAACACAAATATATATATATATATATATACTAAAAGGCTTACCTCAATTAATATAAAAGAATTCTTCGGAAAAGAATTTGTCATAATAGACCTCACAATCACTCTCACTATTGAGTGTAGGTTAATGCACAGTCGATATAAACATTTGCAGAATCCTCTTAATAAGGTTTGTGCTTTTTGTGAAGAATCGTAAAGATGAACAAACACAAATTAGCAAGTGCCTACGGGAATCGCTGATTCACACATACATAGGCATTATATATACTGCGAAGGCTTACCTCGGTTAAATTGAGTGATATTATTAACACATACGCGATTTATCACGTAATTCAATAATAATTTATTATTACACCGCACTCACGCGTTGTTCTCTATTTCGAGAAATCTTTACTGCCAAAATTCGGTTAAAGAAAATTACATTAAGTGTCCAACACACTTTAACGCTTTGTCCAACACACTTTAGTTTGCGACCGTTCTGTAGGGCTCTCTAATAAAGAAGAACTAGAGCAGTCAGAAAAAAGAGTCAGGAAGTGCAGCAGATGAAACTGAGCACAGCTGTACATAACTGAGCAACAGAGTTACACACATGGAATCCACAACTATTAAGGGAAGTGGTGTTTGCTCTCTAAGCAGATCGTTACTTTTTGAAAATTCTTAATTCGTGGTGAATTACGAAAAAAATTACTAACGCATATAAATGACTATATTTTTGTGTGTATTTATGGATGATAGAAGTCACAAGGTATCGCTACAGAGTTCAAGGTGTTGGGCTTTTCAGAATCTCTCCAATTCGATAATTTTGATAAAATGACGGAAGTAATACTGAATATGAGAGTCAAAGGAAAAAACCTTGATGCCCTTCCAAAAAGGTACTGATGTGGAACTATTATCTCATATTTAATTCTTTTAGGCATTATCGTGACAAATAATTCTCTAAAACTATTATACAATGATCTAAAGTCTAAATACAACATTTCGTATTTGTTGACATACAGACAGAACCAAGATGTTTTAGAGATTTTTTTTTGGAACCATTAGATCCTTTATGATCATCCAAATCGCCTGGAGTTCATGTATCGGCTCCGTTCGTACCTACATTCTTGGACGAAATGAAGGAAGTCTATCACTGAATGGTTCATTTTAATATTTACCAAAGCAATATCTTTACAATATAACACGATTGTATTCTTCTTTTCTATAGGTAATTGTTGAACATGCCCATATATGGTGTAAAGCAATATTATAATTGTGTTGCCGAAAACATGACCATATATGAGCATGATGCAAAAGTCTCATTGATTCGCTAATGACAGAAAGGGACAACAGTATATATATTTAAGTTAACGGGATCCTTCCAGAAATATTCTGTACTGTATGTATGCTCTGATGAGAGTCGATTTTTAGTTAGTTGCTTTTAGACGACGAGTTTGTGCGCATCGAAAAGAAATAAAATTAAAGGTTTCTTATTAAATTGAACACCACGTGTTTTTTTAATTAACATCCGGAAGTATTGTTGTTTCAATTATAATAAAACAATAGGTTATTGGCCCAGTCACAACCAATTTAAAAAAAAAAAAAAATTGTGCTTTGGTCTTCGGACAATAAAACTTTAATAAGTAACGTTTAACAACCGTGTCTTAAATATCTTTTAAATAAAAAGTGAAACAAACAATACATCAAAAATAACGTTGTGAAGATAAGCTGAAATGAATAATAATTAAATAATAAAAAGCAAGATTCAATTTCACAAGAACCAATCATAACCTGCACGCAAAATTTATATATATGCATGTGTGTGTGTGTGGTTGCAGAAAACTTGCCAGCTTGAGAAGGAAATAGACAAATAGCGTAAAAAAAAAAAAAAGAGGGAAAAAGAATAAAATGGAAAATAAGAAACGCAATATTAGGCCTTTCGACGGAGAGAAATATTCGATCTGGAAGTTTCGTGTTAGGGCTCTGTTAGAAGAAAATGATTTGTTAGAAGTTATAGATAATGAAGCTACCGAAGCGACAGTGGTATGGAAAAAGAAGGAAAGAAATGCAAAAAGCATTATAATTGAATATTTAAATGATTCCTTTCTGGTTTTCGCTAACTCTGAGAAAAGTGCCAAGCAAATTTTTAATGATTTAGATGCTGTGTATGAGCGTAAGAGCTTAGCATCACAACTTTCTTTACGAAAGCAACTGCTGGCACTGAAGCTGAAGGGTGACACTTCACTAGTTAATCATTTTACTTTATTCGATGACTTAGTTACAGATCTAGTAGCATCAGGAGCAAAGTTAGACGAAATGGACAAGGTATCTCACCTTCTTCTATCTCTTCCTTCATGTTATGACGGAGTAATAACAGCAATAGAGACTTTGTCGGAAAGTAACCTGACATTGGCATTTGTGAAAACCCGTCTTCTTGACCATGAAATTAAGCTGAAAAGTGTCAGTAGGGATACAAGTGCCAAAGTGTTGCAGGCTGTGCGTCATAATGATCAGAAGGAAAATAAAGTGAAAATTAATTACAAGAACAACAAGAAGGTTTTCAAAAATAAATTTAAATCAAAAGCAAAATGCTTTCATTGTGGTAAACAGGGCATTATAAGAAAGATTGTTTTATTTTCAAAAGAAGCATAGCTAATCAAAGTGCAGAATGCAGGAAAAGAAAAACAGGTTCAAATAGCGACAACTCAGTCAGATCAGGGTTTTGCATTCATGATGAGGAAAGTGATAAATAGAGAACAGGAAAGCGAGGCATTGTTTATCTTAGATTCAGGAGCTTCCGATCACATTATAAATGATGCCGTATTGTTTTCTGATTTCGTCAATTTGGAAAGTCCTGTAAAAATTGCCATTGCGAAACGTGGCGAATGTATTCATGCCACTGCCAAAGGAATCGTTCAACTCAGTTGCTCTGGTAATGATATCACACTGGAGGATGTGCTATTCAGCAAGGATATTCCACACAATCTTTTATCAGTGAAGAAGATGCAGGACGCCGGGATGACCATACAATTTGATTCAGGAGGTGTGAAAGTCACTAAAAATGGTCGGTTGGTATTTAATGGAGCATGTGAGTATAACGTTCCAATTATTAAATTCGAAATAAATCATAGAGCATATGTATCAAAGGTTTCCAATAGTGCAGAGTATCGCTTGTGGCACGAAAGATTAGGACATATTAGTGTTGGAAAATTTTTAGAAATTAAACGCAAACAATTGTTTGATGATATTAATCTGTTAAATAATGTAGAGCTGAACAATGAATTGTGCGAGGCTTGCATAAACGGAAAACAATCCCGACTTAAATTTGAAAAGTTCAAAAATAAAGACTATATCAAAAGACCTTTGTTTGTAGTCCACTCTGATGTTTGTGGACCGATAACTCCTTCTACAATTGATAGCAAAAACTATTATATAGTTTTTATCGATCAATATACACATTACTGTGTAACCTACTTAGTAACTTACAAGTCCGATGTATTTTCTGTTTTTAGGGATTTTGTTGGTAAAGCTGAAGCTCACTTCAATGTAAAAGTAGTAAATCTCTATATAGACAATGGAAGAGAATATTTATCTAATGAGATGCGTGAGTTTTGTATAGAAAAAGGCATCAGCTATCATTTGACGGTACCTCACACTCCACAACAAAATGGTGTATCTGAGCGAATGATCAGAACAATAACTGAGAAGGCTCGGTCAATGATTAATGGGGCTAAATTGAATAAAAGTTTTTGGGGTGAGGCTGTTTTAACAGCAACCTATTTAATAAATAGATGCCCAAGTAGATCATTGCTAAATGTGAAGAAAACACCTTACGAAATGTGGCATAATAAGAAGCCTGTTTTAAAATATCTTAAGATATTTGGTTCAACAGTATATGTTCTAAATAAAGTTCGAAAACGAAAGTTTGATGAAAAATCGACTAAATGTATACTCGTTGGGTATGAATCAAATGGGTACAAGTTGTGGAATATGGAATCGAGAAAATTTTTGATAGCTAGAGATGTTGTGGTGGATGAAATGAACATGTTAAATTCTAGGACTGTGGATGACTGTGCAAAACAGTCAGAAGAATCTGAGTTCCAAGCTGATGGTATGGAACAGGTTGAAGATCCTTATTTGCAAAATGAAAATGAAGGGCAAGATGTTGATTTTCTGGATTCAATTGCTGAAAATAAGGAATCTGTTTTTCCATTGAAAGATATGGAGGTTATTGAGTCTATAAATGAAAAATCTGATAATTCAGATATACAGCCTAGTGAAAATTCCACAAATCTCGAGAATGCCGATCCAGTTATGAATACTGGTGATAAATTGCATCATTCAGAAGATAATATAGAGAGTGTTGATATCAGACGAAGTGAGAGATTAAAAGATCGACCCAAATTATCTTATAGATTATTAGAAAAGTGTTTAATGAATGCTCATACCCACTTTAATAGTATTCCAAGCACCTACGAAGAAGTCAAGGATCGAAATGATAGAGTTTATTGGCAGAAAGCAATTCAAGATGAATTAGATTCTCATTTCGCAAACGAAACATGGTCTTTGGTACAACGGCCAGATAATAAGAACATAGTCGATTGCAAATGGGTGTTTACAGTAAAACAAGATGAATTTGGTAATCTGGTAAAATATAAGGCAAGATTGGTAGCGCGTGGTTTCACGCAAGAATACTTGACTGACTATGACGAAACATTTGCACCAGTTGCCCGAATCTCCAGTTTCCGATTTATTCTAGCTCTTTCAAACCAATACAATTTAAGAATTCATCATATGGATGTAAAAACAGCGTTTTTAAATGGAGTTCTAAAAGAGGAAATTTACATGATGGTTCCCCAAGGATTGAAACATGACAAAAATACAGTCTGCAAACTTAACAAGGCAATTTATGGTCTCAAACAAGCAGCTAGATGCTGGTTTGAAGTGTTTGAAGATGTATTAAAAGAAAGTGGCTTTGTAAATCTTGGAGTTGATCGTTGTATTTATATCATAGATAAAGGTGATATTTCTAAAAACATATATGTATTGTTGTATGTCGATGATGTAGTCATAGCTACTGAAAATATCGATACAATGTCTAAGTTCAAATCATATTTGATGAACAGATTTAAAATGACCGATTTAATGGAGATTCGATACTTTATTGGAATAAGAATAGACAGAAATGAAGATAAATTATATTTAAGTCAATCAGCATACATCAAAAATGTTTTAAGAAAATTTAATATGGAGGATTGTAAACCAGTTAGTACACCACTTCCAAGCAAACTCAACTATGAAGCTTTACAATCAGAGGAATCGTGCGATGCACCATGTAGAAATCTAATTGGATGTCTTATGTACATTATGTTATGTACAAGACCGGACTTGAGTACATCAATAAGTATTCTTAGCCGGTATACCAATAATAATAATAGGGAACTGTGGCAATGCCTAAAAAGAGTTCTGAGGTACCTAAAGGGTACTGCTGATTTAAAATTAACTTTTACAAGAAAGGCTTATTGTGAAAATATTATTATTGGATATGTAGATTCTGATTGGGCAGGAAGTGAAACAGATAGAAGAAGTACAACTGGCTATCTTTTCAAAATGTTTGAGTCATCTTTAATTTGCTGGAGTTCTATGAAAGTATATGGCACTGTTTGAAAGTGTAAGAGAAGCATTATGGTTGAAGTCATTAATGAAAGGAATTAAGTTTGAGTTATATGAACCAATAATCATTTTAGAAGATAACCAGGGTTGCATTAGCATAGCCAACAACCCTACTTGCCACAAGCGAACTAAGCATATAGATATCAAGTATCACTTTACTAGAGAACAAATTGAAAAGAAACTAATAACTGTTAAGTATATTTCCACAGAAATGCAGTTAGCTGATATCCTGACAAAACCACTACCAGCAGCAAGGTTTCTACATTTGAGGCAACTGTTGGGACTTTCTGAAGCGATTTAATCATCTTTATACATCATCATATCTAACATCAAATATTTACATATAATTAAGACATTGAATTTAAATTGAAAAATCTATTTTATTTTATTTTCTTATTAATTAATTTTGATCTATTTTGAAACTTGAACTTGAATTAATTATAACTTTGAAATTTGAGTTTAACATTTTTTATATACCTACTTATGAACTAAATATTAACATACATTGGTCTGGTTAGGTTTTTCCTGGTTTTCCTAACTCTGCGCAGCAAATGCTGGACCATGATAATTGTATATTCCCAGGATGCACAAACTCGTTAAGTAAGAATCACTGTTATTTTGAATTATATTTAATCCATGAGACTTTTGAGGAGGTGTGTTGAACATGCCCATATATGGTGTAAAGCAATATTATAATTGTGTTGCCGAAAACATGACCATATATGAGCATGATGCAAAAGTCTCATTGATTCGCTAATGACAGAAAGGGACAACAGTATATATATTTAAGTTAACGGGATCCTTCCAGAAATATTCTGTACTGTATGTATGCTCTGATGAGAGTCGATTTTTAGTTAGTTGCTTTTAGACGACGAGTTTGTGCGCATCGAAAAGAAATAAAATTAAAGGTTTCTTATTAAATTGAACACCACGTGTTTTTTTAATTAACATCCGGAAGTATTGTTGTTTCAATTATAATAAAACAATAGTAATACATTAGTAGATAATACACCAGATTTAGAAGGCGCTTTTAATTTGAGTAGCAGTCTACTCAGAACACAAAATCCTGATGTAATTATTACTGGTGAACCGGATGAACTTGAATCACTGCAGTATGACGGTCTCGAGCATTTAGCTGGCTTTATTAGCCACCGGATCAAAAACCCAGATTAAGCAGTCCCAAATAGTCAGCAAGAATCTGCTTTCACATGGACAAATCAGCTTACTGAAGGATTTCTTCAAAAACCAACGGACGAAATGATGATGGATATGGAATGGAAATGTTGAATATTTTTAAAATATTCAACAATGAAGAAATCGTTTACTGCCGGTATTATTTAAAACAATTATTATTTTTATCAAAAGTTATAGCGTCAGAAAAAAAAGTTAAACAAATTTTCTTTCGTTCGCGAATGTATTTTAGAATTGAATATCTTAATAATATACATATTAGAAGAAAATTGAACAAAAAGGAAAAGAAAAATGGCAAAAACTATATTATAAATAATAAATTTACTGTATTAGTTTTAAGTGTGTGTACGTCGAAAGACATAGTTTATGTTTTAAATCAAGCTAGTTTTAAGTATTTTTGTTAGCATGTAAGAATTCTGTATTATAAAAAAAAGACTGCATAAAGAATGAAAAAAAAAAAAAATAAATTGCAAAAAAGTATTCAAGAAGTGAAAATCGTCTTTTACTCATGTACTGAACACCTTCGTATCATTGAATTTGTTTCTAGATATCTCCATACTCCATTCAAACTTAGTGGTAATAATTACGAACAGCCCAAGATATAAAGAAAACAAGGAGTGTTTATATGGAATGTACATTCTTTGACCGAAAGTACAACCAATTTAATTCATATTGAATCAAATATCATACACTAGTCGGCATAAGTATTTTGACGAAACCTTTTTGTGACTATTGAGACTAACTTTGCTTGGTATCGTTAAAACAACGGTGCAAAAATGATGCGCGAAACAAAGAATCTATTTTTAGCTCTATGCATGCTAAGTTTTGTATTGTTTACCTTTTGCATTCTCTTTCTGCTGATAAGAACGCATGCAGACAAAGAATTTTTACGTGGCATAAGTATTTTGACGGAAACTTTGTGTAAATATTTTAACAGTTTTGAGCACGTGATAACCAAAAAACTTGTGTAGTTAACTTTAATTTACATTAAACGTTGATAACAAAATAAAAATTTATTAAAATTTATTAAAAACCATGGGTAAAACGGCTGAGTTGAGTTTGGTTGTCAGATCTTCAATGGTAGCGAAGTTTAACGCTGGAACGGCAGTAAAAGACATAGCAAGTGAGTTTAATGTGTCGCGTCAAACTGTGCACTATCAAATCAATAAGTTTAAAAAGCATAATGACATCACAAATCTAATGAGATCAGGTGCTAAGCGCAAAACAACGCCCACTGAAGACCGAACCCTTCTACGGGAATTTAAAAGAAATATATTCCTGAAGCCTCAAACTGCTGCAAATCAATGGAATTTGACGGCAACGAATCCAATCCGACGACGTTTAATGGAAGGAGATTTTAAAACATTTAAAGCTAAGGACGTGCCGTACATATCAAAGGTAAACAAGCTTAAAAGACTGTCTTTCGCAAAGGAACATCTGCACAAGCCAAAGGAGTACTGGAGAAGCGTTCTATGGACAGATGAAAGCTCCTTTGAGTATAACTCATCAAAAAACAAATTTTACGTTAGATTGCCAAAGGTAGAAAGGCAAAAAAGACGCCCCGTTTGTCAAAAAGTGAGCCATGGTGGAGGCTCTGTCATGTTCTGGGGATGTGTTGCGTATAATGGCCTGGGTGAATTGGTTCCTATCACCGGCTCGATGAACCAAGGTCAATATTTAAGAACCCTAAATGATAATGCCTTTCCTTCCGGAGGTAGGCTTATTGGTGAATCATTTATCCTGCAACAGGACAATGCCCCATGCCACAAAGCCCGGATGATAACTAAATTTTTGAAGGATGTTGGTGTTGCCACTTTGGACTGGCCACCTCAAAGTCCAGATTTAAATATAAAAGAAAACGTCTGGTCTCTTTTGAAACGCAAAAGAACAGTTTCTTTAAATAAAACCAGAGAGGAGACGATTTCTGAGGTCACTTCCCTTTGGGAAGAGATATCTCCAGAGATTCTTCAAAATTTAGTAGATTCAGTACCGAGACGCCTTCAAAAAGTTATTGAAGCCAAAGGAGGTTATGTATTTTACTAAATTCTTCTTTATTTATTTACTTTTGTTAAGTTTAAAATGTTTTTACTTAGAGTTATATATGTACTTGTCAAAATACTTATGCCAACACACGAAATTACAAATTAATTTATATCTTTTTTGACTTCTATGAAAAAATATTTGTTTGCCTATTTTTAAGTTTGTATTAGTTATATATAAAAATGAAAAAATAAACATGAATTCTTGTCAAGCCATTTAGAAGTTAAACTCAAAAATGCACGATTTTTATTTCGTCAAAATACTTATGCCGACTAGTGTATATTTAAACCAATTTTTCGATACACAAGATTTTTCCATTTTCTATCTCTAATTTACTTACACTACACAGTCACATTATTAGATTTTTAATCCAACTAGTATTTCGGAAGTTGGTTTCCAATTTGAACGTGCCATACTCTAACCGAAAGTACATCAAATGAAATAATAGTCACAGCAGTCCGCCATCTTGGATTTTTTCTCTGTTTACTTTTGTTGACATATGCGCAATATATTACCTTTAGTGGTAATTTTCACTTGATCAATGGTCACTGCTGGAATTTAATAAAATAAATAAAACTCGGTACTTCTTCTTCGCTTCCAAAATACAACTGACTCTTTAATCACAATATGCTTAGGACTAAGTAACAAAAACAGTAACGGTTTAGCAACATGCGTTACTTTGACAAATACAGTATGAACATAGACAATATATTTAGGAATAAATAACAAAGAGAGTATATTAGTTGGCAACATGCATTACCTTAACAGATATATAACTACTACAATTTCGGCCATTCTGACATTATAGATCACCTGATCTTTATATAGCTTCACAATTGTTTATTTATTTATTTTGTTTTTTTTTTTTTTTTAAACCAAGGTTTAATGTTTCCGATCGCCCACACTCCTTGGTAAGGTAATCGGGTCTGTTGAAAACCTTCTACGTCTTTGAGTAAAAATCGATCATTTCTTAATACTTTTGTAACCTGATAAGGTCCGCGAAACTTTGGTATCAACTTTTTTGATGCACCCGGGTGCGAATCAAAATTCTTAATCATAACATAGTCTCCCGTTTTATAAACAATTGGTTTACATCGTTTTTTGTCCACATATCGTTTGTTATATGCCTGAGAATTTTCTTGTTCTACTATTGCTTTCTGTCTTATCTTCTCAAGATCCCGTTTTACTTCTAACGCTCCTGACTCTATCAATTTTTCTTTAAGATCGTCTGACAACTTTCCTTTCTGATCTACACCAAACAGCATTATACTTGGGTGTTGTTTTATTGACCGATTCACTGTATTGTTCAACGTATGCTCTACCGTTTCCAATACATGATCCCAAAAAATCCCTTCCTCCGGTTTGACTTGCTTTGCTAGCATTGGTCCTAAACTTCTATTCACTCTTTCTACCTGTCCATTTGCCTGAGGCGATCCCGTTGCAATCTTTATGTGTTGAACCCCTCTGTCCGACAGAAACTCTTTGAAATCACCTGAAGTAAAACAACTTCCCCTATCTGAAACTATACACCTCGGTTTACTACACGCCCTAAAATAATCTTCTAACGCTTTTATAACCTCTTTGGTGTTTGTCGTTTTGGTTGCGTACAATCTCACAAACTTTGTGAAGGCATCTATCACCACTAAAACATATTTTTTGACCGACCTAGAATTGTCTACGGGTCCATAATGGTCTACGTGTACCACTTCGAACGGTATTTTACCTTTAGAAATATTGTGCAAAAAACCTTCTTCTTTACCCTGTTTTGCTGAATATACAATGCACTTTAAACAATTTTTTATGTGCAATCCTATTTTTTCTCTCAGTTTTGGAAACCAGTAATTTTTTGACACTAGTTCAATGACTTTATCTGTACCTACATGACCTACCTCATCGTGATATTTATACAACACATGGTCTTCCATTTCTTCTGGCACTAAAAACACAACCGTACCATCATTTTTCTTTTTATACACTACTCCGTTTCTCATCTCATATGACATGTGTTCTGACTTTTCTAACATCTCTTTAATTTTAACAATTTTGCTATCTTTATTCTGACATATAATCAAATTTTCTTCGAACGTATTTGTTTCTATCGTTAAAACATTCGTTGACCTACTTAACGCGTCTACATGTTGCATTCGCACACCTGCACGATGTTCTAACGCAAAGTCATAGTTCTGTAACTCTAATGCCCACCTGGCAATTCTTGGGTTAAGTTCTTTTTTATTTAACGTCATGGTCAACGAATTACAATCGAAAATTACATCTTGTTTTCTTTGTAGTAATATCGCACCAAACCCTATAGCGCTTGCATCACAATGTAGCTCTGTCTCATCTTTTGGGCTGTAAAGTGCTAATACCGGAACCTCTACTAACTTCCTTTTAAGCAGCTCAAAAGATTCCAATTGTGCCTGTCCAAACTTAAATTCTTTATCTTTTTTAGTTAAGTCGTGTAACGGTTTAGCGATCGTCGAAAAATCCTTAACAAATCTCCGGAAATATGAGCACAATCCCAAAAAACTTTGAACTGCATGAGCTTTCTGTGGGACTGGAAAATTTTTGATTGCCTCAATGCCCCTATCATCAGCTTGTATCCCTTGTCCCGTAATTGTAAAACCCAAATATCTTACTTTCTGTTGCAAAAACTTACATTTATCTATCCTTATTTCCAATCTGTTTGCGACCATCCTCTTAAAAACTTCCTTGAGTATTCTAAAATGATCTTCATAACTATTTGTGGCTATCATTATATCGTCTAAATAAACTATAACTTCATCATTCCTAATCATGTCTGCAAAAATCTTATTAACATGTCTCTGAAAAGTTGACGGCGCGTTTTTTAGGCCAAATGGCATTCTCAAAAACTCATATTGCCCCAACGGTGTTATAAACGATGTATATTTTACCGAATCTTCATGCATGTATACATGAAAAAATCCATTTTTTAAATCTAGCTTTGTAAAAATCATCTTATTTGCCAATCGGTCTAATAAATCATCGATTATTGGTATTGGATAACTATCTTTAGCTGTGACTTTGTTTAAATTTCGAAAATCTATACACATCCTAAGATCCCCTGTCTTTTTCCTCACTAACACTATCGGTGAAACATATTCAGACTCACTTTCTCTTATATAACCTTTGTCCAAATATTCGTCGAGCAACAAACTAAGTTCGTTCTTCTCGGCATACGACAAACGCCGTGGACGACAACGAAATGGTTTCACATCATTTAATATCAAATTCATTTTTGTTTTAACTACCGGTTCAGCGGGGCGTTCAGTTAACAAATAACCTTGTCGATACAAATCTTTTAACTGTTTTCTATAAATATAATTAACTGTTTCATCAATTTCCAGACTTAATTCTCTACTATCATTTTCTTCAAATTCTATTGACATTAATTGTCTTTCAAACTTTGTTATATCTTTTTCATTACAATTTTTTTCATTTTCAAAATCTGAAACTAGTTTAAATTTTCCTTTCGTTAGAAAATCTCTTCCCAAGATTGCCTCATATCCCGTGGTTTCGTCATCTATTACCATTAAATTTACTTTAATTCCAACTTCTTTGTAAATTACGACACATGACAACATTCCGTATATCTTCAGTTTACTTTTATTAATACCAAAATATTTATGTTTTAGAAAATTACAAGTTTTAAATTTAATATTCATGGGCACCCGTGATTTCTTCACCATACTTATAGGGCTTCCTGAGTCTATGAGGCAATCTAGAGAAATTTGTTTGTTATTATTAGACATTTTAAAGTATAAGTTTCTTACATATTCGTTGGATTCCTCATCATTTGTCACCTGATGTACCGCCGACTTCCGCTCAGGACAGGCAGCTACCACATGTCCCAGCACTCCACAAGCATAGCACGCCCCATAATCTCGTTTCGGCTTCCGGCAGTCGCTCGCCATGTGTCCTACCGAATTGCAGTTATAACACCTTATCTGCATTCGTTGACTAACCGCACTTGTCGATCCAGTTGAAGTTGATGGTCTGCTGCTGCTCGCCACCATTGCAACACTAGTTGGTTGCTTTTGCGTCACTTTATTAAAAGCTCGAAACAATCCTGCCTTCGTTTCAAAGTTTTGCACGTGTGCGTACAACCGCATGTTGTCGTCTGTGAAACCCTCAATCACGTATTCCACTTACTCGTCTTCCTCCATCTCCAATCCTATTGCCAATCTTGTTTTTTCTTTGAAGTACTCGCCGAAAGTCTCCGCTATCTTCCATTTTCTGCTTTCGAATCTTTTTCGTACTGTCATCCGATTTTCCTTCATACTAAACACTTCTTTAAGGGCTGTACACAAATCTTCTACTGTTTTCCGAAGAAAATTAGGCTGCGCATGTAGCCACTCCTGCGCCTTTCCCTTCATCTTGGCTACCATTAAGATTCGCAACATCTTTTCTTCCACCGCATACAGCTCTCTGACATTTTCTAACTGCGTCAACCACACATCCACACATGTACTTCCGTCAAATTCGGGTAACATGTCTTTAAATTCATTAAACTGTTGTCCTCTCTCATTGTCAGCCACCTTCGTTCCCGTTATCGTTCCAGTTTTCGATCTGTAGTTTTCCTCCTCCTCCTTTTGTAGCATCATCTTTTTTAACATCTCATTTTCTCTTGACAGCAATTCCTTTTCTTTTTTAATTATTTCGATTTCTCGCCTTAGCAATTCATTTTCTTTTTCTATCTGTCTAAACGTTGTTTTTTCTGTATCAGTTTTTTCATCTTTTTCTTTTCCAATCCCGTTGGCCTCGCTATCGTTGGTCTCGCTAACAGAATCGTCATCGTCACCCACCTGTTGTGTTTCAGCTTCACACACATTTTCTTCCACCGGAGCCTCTCCACGCTGGTCTGTTGGTATGTTGTTCAGTCGGATAACCATTGCAGCTTTTGATCCGCCGCTTGGCATACCCAGTCGCTGTAGCCACTCACGCAGTTGAGCAGCCGTGTACTCCGACGCCACTATGCTTTCCATCGAAATTGCACAAGAAAGAGAGGCGAAAAGAAAGGGGAAAAAAAATTTCGCGCGTGTGTCACTGGCCACTGCTACCGTTTTTTCAAGCACAACGACTAACCTCGCGCAAACACTAGAATCTTCTTGAATATTTGTTAAAAATGAATTTATTTTCACTTGAGTCTTTATCCCACTTCTGAATTTTAGTGGTAATTTTCACTTGATTAATGGTCACTGCTGGAATTTAATAAAATAAATAAAACTCGGTACTTCTTCTTCGCTTCCAAAATACAACTGACTCTTTAATCACAATATGCTTAGGACTAAGTAACAAAAACAGTAACGGTTTAGCAACATGCGTTACTTTGACAAATACAGTATGAACATAGACAATATATTTAGGAATAAATAACAAAGAGAGTATATTAGTTGGCAACATGCATTACCTTAACAGATATATAACTACTACATACCTTCTCTCCATATACCATGGTGCACGCCATCACCATTTTAATCATTCGCTTTTCAACCACCGCGCCAACCACACCACCATTGTAAAACCACCATTGAAAACCACAATTCTAAAACCACAAAAACGACAAACAAATTACTTACATACTTACTTAAGTGGCGCTACAGTCCGGAATGAACCTGGGCCTCAACCAACATGCCTCTCCAATTAGCCCGGTTCTTAGCCAACTGCCTCCAGTTGCGCACTCCAAGTTGGTTGAGGTCGGTTTCCACTTGTGCGCGCCACTTTAGGCGAGGTCTTTCTCTACTGCGTCCGACGTCTGGCTAAGAATCGAAGACTCTGCGAGCCGGAGTATTGGTGTCCATTCGTTCTACATGTCCTAGCCAGGGGCATGTCGCTGTACAGCTCGTATAGTTCTTGGTTGAATCTTCGTCTCCATAGCCCGTCAACGCAAACGGGACCGAAGATTTTTCGAAGAATTTTCCTCTCGAATCTACCAAGGATTTCTTCATCCGCTTTTGATACGGTCCATGCTTCAGCGCCGTAGAGCAGGACTGGGATGATCAGGGTCTTATATAGGATCTCCTTAGTAGTTCGAGTGAGGGCTTTACTACTAAATTGCCTTCTTAGTCCGACAAACAAATTAAAATAAAATAAAAAGAAAAAAAAAACAGAAGAGTAAAAAACCTTTTAATTAAACAACGGACATAAAAACAACACTAACACTTCTATTTGATTAAAGCGATTCACTATTCCTTGGGCGTACCAACAATTTAATTGCTAGTATTGAATTTTTTCTTTAAAAACTTTAATTTTTTTGAAATACTGGGCATGATTTATCATTTGCTTCATGTTCGTAGTTCATTTCAAGGTTTTCGTTTATCTTCGAACAATTTATGCAATTTATTGTAAAATTACTGCAATCTTTTGTATTATGTTCCCCACTACACTTTATACAAGCTATTTTGTTTTTACAAAAGGGGGCTCAGTGGCGCGATGGTTAGTGCGATGAACTGCCGCGCAGGAGGTCTGGGTTCGATTCCCAGCCGTAGCAACACCTAAATGATTTTTCACTGGCCCTCCTCTCGTGATGATCTGACAAATCATCCGGGTAGTATCAATTGTCAAGAATAGCTTATCTCAACTTAGCCGTTCGGAGTCGGCATAAAACAGGAGGTCCCGCCATCGTGCAAGAAGTACACACGCACACATGAATGGTTGTGAGAAAGCTAGGCCCTGGGTACTAACGAGCCTGTTGCGCCAAAAATTTGTATTTTTTTTTATTTTGTTTTTACAAGCACTTGCCTTATGGTTATAACACCTTGACAGTTATAACATCTTGTAAGATTATAAAACTCACGTACAAAACATTTCACCCAACCAACATTCAATTTACACATTTTTAGAATTTGATGGAAGCTACCACTATCAATTTCAATAGCGACATTTTTATTTCCTCACCTATTTTTATTATTAAACACTTTTACAAGTTGCATATCACTTTTTTTTTATTTCCGGGTTTTGGTTTTTTATTTTTTTTGTATTATTTCGTTTTCTTCTTCATCATTTTCAATATTCATGATACACATTTTGGGTTTTATTAAATATGGCGATTCAATATTATAATTTTTATTCATCTTTTCCTCAATCGAGTTTTTTAATTTTTCACTGGAGTCTTTATTCGCACATTTAATTGCCACACCGCCATTGTTCTTGTTTACCACACTGTTGATCTCGATGTTTGTTGGATCTATGTTTAGTTTTATAGCGTTTTCGATTGGGATTTTTAGATTTACTCTCAGATTTCAGATTTTACCCGTCCCAATCGAACATTAAAGAGGTTACTCTGGTTTTGTATGTGTGGAAGTGTGCCATTTGACAGCTTATTGTTTATCTTTAGGTCGCAATTATAGCTATTAGCTATCAATGAAAACCATCATATGAAATTTTCTTTTACTCATTGCGGTTTTTTTATAAATTCAACCATTGGCGAGTTGGTGTCAAAACAAAGCTTATGAATTTTAGAACATGATTATCCAAAAATATTTTAGTTTCTAATTATAGTTTTCGCAGAAATAACAAAAAACACAAATCAAACTGCGAAATGCAAACTTCAAACTGACATAAGTCAGATGTTAAATGTTTTTGTGTTGGTGCATGTTGGTATAAATCTGACTTGGAATCCAGATTCTTCAAAAGTACTCTAGAGTAAAAAAGAGTGCTTTTTGTATCCCAATCGAAAACGAAAAAATTGCTCTAGAGTAATAAAAGTGCTCTAGAGTATAAAAAGAGTGCTTTTTGTATCCCAATCGAAAACGCTATAAGTTCTTTCCTTGTTTTGTCTGAATCTTGTTTTTTTTTCGGATAGACAAGGATCGTCGGTTGACTTTTCCTCACAACATCGGAAAAGAGACTCTCGCTCTGACTCTTTCCCACCTTCTCCACATTTTTATTTATATTTTTCTTCATATCATTCTTTATCTCACTCACCGATTTCGCTATATATTGTACACTTTCTTTTATGTTCTTGTCTTTATCACTATCATTAGCTTTTGTTTTCATTTCCTTTATTTCACTCACGCTCTTCTCGCATATCTCTTGCACTGTTTTCATAGCATCCAGCCTTTTGGAATAACGGTCCTCGATCACTTCAAGTAGAGTTTTTATTTCATTTTCGTTTCTCTTGAGACACTCTTCAAATTCTTGTTTACATTCTTTAGAGTAGCTGCTATTTTTTTTACTGATACTTGCATTTCTTTTATCACTAGATCTATGTCGTGTATGTATTGCAAACCGTCTTCGCACATAAACTTCATCATCGGATTTAAGAGACATGCACAAGAGTAATAGTCGATACTACTACATTTGACAACCGAGTGAACTTCTTTCCCATAGATCATCTTCAGTTGTTGGCTCTACCGTTGGGGATCCGAACATAACTTCACTAGGAAACCTTAATGCTCGGCCAAATAAGACATCACATGGGCAGTGTCCAGTAGTGCTATGCACTGCGCTTCAGTACGCCATCAGGAACAAGGGAATGAAACGATTCCAGTTTCGTTTACTGTCGTCTACCACCTTGGAAGGGTATTCTTTCAAGGCTCAATTAAATCGTTACTGTGGATGAAGCGGTGTCATTCTGGTTTTCTTGATACCTAACCAATGGAAAACATCCTGGAATACACTGGACTCAAAGTCTCTACCTTGATCAGATTTTAGTTCCAATGGTGGCCCGAATATGCATACCCAGTTGTCCACGATCTGTCCCACTACGGTTTTCTGGTCAGGTATAGCAAAGTAGGCCATTTTCTAAAGTAGTCTATAACAACTTATGTGTAACGGTTTACATCGGGCACCCATAGGCAATCATCGTTCTGATAATTGACATGTAGCAAATGACCTTCACCCTGCTGTCAAGACGACTGCTATAAAACAATCCTCTTGTCAGGGCAAACGCTCCAATAGCTCTCGCCAGAGCAGCATCCAAATGTCTTCCGAAATATAGATACATATATCTACGAAGGATAGATTAGATATAGAGCCGAGGTAGACAAAGTCCCGTACTACCTCAAAGTTATATCTGTCAATGGTGACGTTCTGTCCAATTCGTCGATGTTGTGTGTCCTTTCGTATTGACAGCATATACTTAGTCTTACCCCCATTTACTGTTAAACCCATTTTTGCAGCTTGCTTCTCTATACTAGCAAAGGTGGCTTTGAAATCACGTTGAGTCCTACCAATGATGTCAATATCGTCGGCGTATGCTAGTAGTTGCACCGATTTTAGGAAAATTTTGCCTCTGGTGTTCTCTTGGGAGTTTTGCACAATCTCTAAAGAATCAAATTGAAGAAGTCACATGACAGCGCATCGCCTTGCCTAATCCTTTTTTGGTATCAAACGTGTCGGTGAGGTCGTTTCCGACCCTGATGGAGCAACGAGAATTCTCTATCGTCTTCCTACACAAACGGACGAGTTTGGGCGGTATACCAAAACTAGACATGGCTCTGTATAGTTCGTCTCTATAAATGCTGTCGTATGCGGCTTTGAAATCGAAAAATAGGTGGTGGGTATCGATTTGGACTTCTTGGGTTGGATCTGCCGAATTGTCAAAATTTGATCGATTGTGGACTTTCCTGGCCTAAAACCACACTGATAAGGGCCAATCAGGTTGTTGGTAAACGGTTTTAGGCGTTCACATATTACAGCAGATAGGATCTTGTAGGCGTTGTTGAGCAGACTTATGCCTCTGTAGTTGGCGCAGCTCAGAGGGTCTCCTTTTTTGTGGATCGGGCAAACGATGCTGAGGTTCCATTCTTCAGGCATGCTTTCAACCGACCAGATTTGGCTTATGAGTTGGTGGATGTTACTTACCAAATCATCTCCGCCACCTTTATAAAGCTCAGCTGGAAGGCCGTCATTTCCGGCGGCCTTATTAAGCTTGAGTTTAGATATTGCTATCCTCACTTCACTGATCTAATGGCTTGTTGGCATCGTTGCCATTGTTCTTCGACATTAGATGCTGGTAGTGTGTTGTGATTCGAGGGGTTAAGGGATACGCGTTGCGCGAAGGTCATGGCGGTCTCTGGCGATTGCAGTCTTTCGACATTAAATTTTTTCACAGTATTTCTGTTTTTTGTTTTTTTTGTGGCGTGGTGGATATCCGCATCCTTACCTTGGCTACAACAAGGTAGTGGTCCGAGTCGATGTAAGCCCCTCGGAATGTTCGGACATCCAAAATACTGAATGCGTGCTTCTTGTCTATCGCAATGTGATCAATTTGGTTGACTGTTCGTTGATCTGGAGACCGCCATGTCCCCTTATGGATATCGTGGTGAGGAAACCGTGTGCTGGCTATAGTGGCATTTCGTTCCGTAGCGAAGTCAATTAGCCTAAGTCCGTTACTAGACGTGTTGTCGTGTAGGCTATATTTTCCGACAGTACTGCTAAAGATGTCTTATCTTCCTACCTTTGTGTTAAAATCTCCCAGCACGATTTTAACATCGTACTTTGGCAGTCGCTCATAGGTTTTGTCGAGGAGCTCGTAGAAGCAATACTTAGTTATATCATCTTTTTCCCCCGTCGGATCATGAGCGCATATAAGGCTTATGTTGGCAAATTTGGATGCGGATTGTTACAATGCGTCCGCTAATGTCTTGAAAACATAAGACTTCTTGCCTAGGTCTAGCACTTATAACAAATCCGCATCCAAATAGTCGCTGTTTCTGCTCACTATAACACGGTCCATATAGTTGTTCGCCTGCACCTCTCCTGTTTAATGTTCCCACATTCCAGGTGCAGATACGAACGTCGTTTTCCTTTTTTTCGGTTAGCATGGTCGTCAACAATAAAATCAGTCCTTTTCGAGGCTACTGGTTGCTTCGTAACATAATCTTTTTTCCGTGGATGGGTAGTTAACCCAAAGCACAACCCTCAACCTGGAAGGCCACTGGCATTGGAGCAGGCAATTTTAAGAGTAATGCCCTCTTCGCGCATACAAAGTCATCCGTTGACTGTGTTGGTTTTAGCTTCTGTTTGAAAACATCCATGTAAATGCGGAACGCTGGCATTGCAGGAGCATATGCATTACGTAGCAATGTGAGGATTTCATTCCATGCCGTGACATCTTTTTTAACGCCTTGCCACCAATTAACAGCATTTCCAGTTAAAAGCAGTGGAAAACCTTTAATAGCGTCTTCTTCATTGATGCGTTCGACATCTTTATAGACTTTGATAGTCTCAATAAATGCTTGAACAGCTTTTTCATCGCGCTCACCATTAAATCTAAGTGTACAGTGGCTAAAACTATATTTAACCGTCGGTGGCTGAATTGCTGCAAGCAGTAGCATAACCTATTTATCGGAGAACTGTGCCATCGTATCGACAGATAGACGTGATTTGTCTCTCAATGACGCTATGCGTTCACTTCTTTGTACTTCGTTGTCCGTTTTGTCTTTTTGTTTGTGGGAGAAGTCGGCCCCACGTTGGGCGCCAATTGTAACGGGCGACGAATTTGGGCATCTTTAATATCAGACGCTTCGATCGGTGCCTGTTAGGGACGAGCGTTGTAGTGAAAGGTGGTGGTATTCCTGTCTGGTAATGACGGCTGGTGGTGATGCAGTCTATACTCACGCCCTTTCGATGAGTTCGCGACTTCTCATTAACTACGAGACAAAGCTGTGCAAACGTCCGTAAGTTTGTGTAGCTGTCTGTATGTATGTATACCTGTCCCGCTCCCGACCCTTTTGGTTCGCTCTCAACAACGTGAATGCAGCTAGGCAGTAAACGTAAGGATGAGATAGAAACAAAGGTATAATCTACGAGTGGAATGCCAAGGAAAAAGAAAGAAACGGCGTGTTGTATTTTGAGAAAAATAAACAGCTTTATTCAATTTCTAAGTTTCAAAAAAAATAACTAAAAAGTTAGACCACGATTGGCAAATTTAAAGAAAAAATATATTTTGTGTGTGATATTTTGAAAAGTGACGGTAGTGTGTACCTTCGACTAGTCAACCTATCAATCACAAACACAAGGGGTGCAATAGTATGCGTTTATTAGCGAAAGCGAATCACGTGTGATAATTTTCAGTGACGGTAGGAGAACCTTCGACTACGAATTATCAAACACATCTCAAATTCTTTGAAATTTAGAGGGCCTTTTATATTAAACTGAAGCATAGCTTCCAAAATGTTTTTTATACAATTCACATTTTGTTTTTTTATAATTAATTCTATTCACATTGTTTGTTAAAAAAGTATTTCAAAAGAATAAATATATGTGGGTGTTACATTTTTCCAATATTTCACAAACTATTGCTTCACTCTTCGCCTTACCTCATTTAACATTCTTAGCTGCCATAAATGCGATTGAATGAGAGCATGAACATGGGTTCAAAGCGGGAATGTGCAGCTAAGGACATTTAATTTTGGGCTAAAAATCGGGACGTCTGGCTGTGTAGTGTGTAGTTGTAGGTACAATATCTGTCAAAAAGTAAATTTGGGTACGTGGCATTGTGTGTGAGCAAGATCAAATTATGAAACTCATCGGTGAGTCCGGAACGCAATATTATTCATTTTAAGATATCAAACGAAAGTTACGATATATGTGGATGCAACATTTGATAACATGTTCTTAAAAGCATTCTATTCTCGATGAGTTTTGTGGGTGATTGGCTAAATTCGTTATTTTCCTCTGAATGTTGAAATGACAGATGCTGTCATAATTGTGTTTTGGCGTGGGGTAGCTTTTGGGAAGTTGTGTATCTGACATCTGGAGTCCGTAATTGAAGCTTCAATCCAAACAGATATATCTGATTGAGTTTTCGATGTGTATGTGATTTATGATAACGAAGATGTATTTTTGGGATTTAAGTGCTGCCTCAAAGAATGACGGTGTTTAACATATGACGACATTTTTAAAATAAGATCCTATCAGCACTTCTCTGACCTTTGTGGTTGTAAATAAAAATGACACTTTGAAAGAACAGTATATCGCACCGATACTTACAAAACAAAATTATATTATAACTGACTGCTCCAGTGCCAAAAGAAATGGTTCCGTATTATAACTACAAATGAAATACTGAGACAATCGTTTCGGTTTAACTCAATGGTCTATTTTGATGTACTGTCACAATCGTTGATTTACTGGAAATGACAAATCTTTCTTCATAAGCAAACCTTCCTGGTACAGTTACATTCTGAAACTGAAATTGATCTGGTCAATAACCTCAGTCTTGCAGCTATTTCATGCAAACAAAATGTTCTCCGCTTCCCACCAACAACATCAGCTGTTGGAAATGCATACAATGTATATGTAGTGAGTACCACATTTTGCTTCCAAGTTGCGACAATAACAAATGGACCAAATAAGGGTTTCCGTTCATCAAAACCCATTAGAAAGCTTGGGAGATCGTACTCCGTCTTAACATTTACGACGTATCCGCAGCTTAGTACCTTACATCAACGACATCTTACAGCTCAAACGCAGGATTGCCTCGTGGCGCAAACATCATAATCTGTCACCGCACTAGGGGATCTTGCCGACAAATTACATGAAGTTTTCCAACAGCTGTCTGACATCGCAAAACAAGTAGTCGCTCTTTCTTCAACTGTTGCTGACTTCCAAACTTCAAATCGAGTACTGCGACCAAAAAGCCTAAACCACCAGGGAGATCAAGGAGTAGATCCCCAACCAGGCAAGTACCACCAAGTTCGGCCAAAACACGCGTAGATGTCAACAAGGGTGCCAAGTTTTGGAAAACTCCGCCGAGGACCGTTGATGGCAGTACACGACTCTCAGTTAACTTCTTGCCGCCTTTTTGTCACGGACACAGTCGACACAGGATCGGAAGTATCTGTCTATCCACGACGCCAAGCAAGCAACGCTTACGCCACTAACTTACCAGCTATATGCACCTAACGGTTATCTGATAAATACCTATGGCGTAGTTGCCCTTCATCCCAGGCTAGGCCTGCACAGAGAATTTCCCTGGCGTTTTATCGTGGCAGACGTAACACGTTCTATTATCGGGGCCAACTTTTTAGGTCATTTTATCTTACTTGTCGATTTAAGACAAATACGTGTCATCGATGAAACTACCGGCTTATCTACAGTTGGATGACTCTCTAAAGCGCAAGAGGCTTGACGTAGAATCACCGTACTCATTGTAACGTACCCCTAACGCTCGTCTCGCATAGAGTGACCTCTTGTGAGTAGATGTTGAACTAGGAGGGGCTAGTCCCAACCAGCACTATTACCCGTGCTGGTGAAGGTCTGACCACGCTCACTTCTTATCGTCTCTCCCTTGTCGCGAGACTCACGCTAGGGGTTGAACCTCCTATCAACTTCCTCCACCCTTATGACCCAAGGTAACAGGACCATTAGGCCAGTCCGGGCAGATTGATAGGAGGGGTGTCAGCCATCTTGCGGCCAGGCAAGATCCTCCGCTCGCTAGCTCGTCGGCGGGAGTGGATTCTTACCACAAGACCTGGACGGGGGTTACATATAATTTTTACATGCCTGTACCGAAAAAAAATATAAAGAAAAAAACGAGGTGTTATAATTTCGTGCCACAGTAACCACAACGAAATATCGAAAAAAAATTGCGAGGCCCGAGTTCCGTCTAATTCACGGTCCACAATTACGTGCCTCCATAGTGGAAGAGAGGCGGAGAGGTTTAGATGGAGATCCTCTCCGAGCTGACCCACCCCTAGCTAAAACAGATTTAGCTCCTTGGTCACCGTATCGCTTGACTCACGATGACCCCTTTTTTTGTATAGTTTCTAAGCGGGAAGTTATTTTTTTATAGTTCCATTGCGGGAGGGCTAATTTTTTATATTTTAACTGTGGGAGGGTTTTTTTTATTTTTTTACGGGTAAACTACAAGACGACACTTTATGGATGTACTTAGTGGCGAAGGACACTTCTTGTAAATCTTTTATTTAATTTTCGCGGATTATTCGAAATTATTTCTTCTTATTTTCCTCTATCACTTTGTTCCTCGTTTATAGTAATTCGAGTGCAAATTACTATCCGTGCGATTTTTTTTTGTGTTCGACTTGGACTCTTACCCGCGTGTCCGACTCGCTTCACGTTTTGAATAAAACAGGCCGATCTTTTGTTCTTAATGGACCGGAACCCCTTTTTTTGTTCTCTCTTTTTTATTTTGTAACTGAGCGAATTAGACCGTTTCCGCCCATGCATTGGTCATTTACAATGATTGTTGTATCGATAGATAAATAGATATTATTATTTAGTTATCGCGTGGGTCTACTTTTTCAGGGTTTCCCACATCATCACTTCTGCTGCAATATCATGCAATCACTTAACCTGGTCACGCGATCAGACTAAAACAATATTCGACTGAACATCACATAAAAACCACGAACGCACCACCCGTTTCGAGTAGAGTTAGATGAGAGTGCGATGCGTAGGCTTGCGGAGCTAAAGGGGATGGTCTCATATAGATTTGGACGAATCAAGATCATCCTTAAGAGATCCGACAAGTCTGCAATTCAGACCCGAAAAAATAGTGCCACTGACACTGATAAAAAGAAAAAGTCGTCAAAAAAAACAAGCGCCAGCACGTCGCAACCAGCAGCCAGTATTAGTACTGCCGCCGGAAGCGATATAAAGAAGACTGCCTACGACAGTATCGCCAAACGCCCCTAGTACGAGCAACGTTAACATCAGCCAGCAACAGTTTAGACCAAAGCTAGCTGCGGAACGGGCGCGTGAACGTCAAAAACGTGGATTATTTTTATTTGGTCTTTTAATTGTTCATTGTTTATTAACGTATATTTCGCATGTGTTTACTACACAAATGTCAAAACAGAACTGACATTAGGGGCCAATCGCAAAATTTATAGCATTTTCTGATAGGAGGATTACTTTTGCGCCACCTTGTAGAAGAGGCGATAACAAGCCTTATAGGGTACGAAACCCTGAGCACGGTAGGAAACGATGACCACCCTACTAAATGTGCTGCAGGCAAACCTGCACCGAGCTATAGGTGCCTCGGACACCTACAACCAAAGATGTGCCGAAGGGAACATCGCTCTAGGTTTAATCCAGGATCCATGGGCCACAGAGGGTAAGATATTTGGTTTACAAAGTAAAACCAGAGAGCTCATCTTCGCCCGGGGAAATTTTAGACCAAGGGCAGCTCTTTTAGTTGTAAAAAAGATATAAAATTCTCTCCCATTCCGGGTTTCATTACCAAAGATCTGGTGGCCATCCTTTTAGAAAGACGCAACGGCCGAGAGCTACAAAAAATTGTATGCGCATCGGCGTACTTTGCTGGAGATGACGAAATACCACCTCGCCCAGTACAGGAACTTGTCCAGTACTGCCAGACCCAGCAACTACATCTTATCTTCGGCTGCGACGCCAACGCGCATAACACAATATGGGTCAGTCGAGATATAAACAAAAGAGGTGAGTCCTTATTAGAATAACTATATAGCAACAATTTAGTTATACTAAATAAGGGAAATAAACCCACGTTCAGAAACGTTTTAAGAGAAGAAGTTTTAGACCTTACCATCTCTTCTCCGTTTGTACAAAACACCGTCGAAAATTGGCACGTTTCTGGTGAGGCATCTTTATCGGATCACATGCACATAAGTTTCCAATTAAGATGCAACACCGAGGATGCGCCGATAAAATACGACAACAAACTCACAAATTGGAGAATGTATCGAGAAAATCTATCGATTATATGTGACATACTTCCAGAACTAATGACATTATCATCTCATATTTTACAAATAGCTGTAAGGCTAAACGCACTGTGGCAAAGAGGTGCACACCATGGTGGAACGATAACCTAGAAAGTTTCCGTAAAAGAGTAAGAAAACCTTTCAATAAAGCCAAACGCACCGGTAAGTGGAACAAATATAAATCTCTACTTACCCAATACAACATAGAGTTGCGAAAATCAAAAAGAGCGTCCTGGCGCAAATACTGTGAGGAACTCGAAGAGCTTCCGGCGCGTGGCGCGTCTCCATAAAACAAACTGCATGGGATTACTAGTCAAATCTGACGGAAAAATCACATGCGACCGGGAAGAAACGTTGACCACACTTCTTCAGGTACACTTTCCCGGCTCTACAATCACAAGTGAGTTTCATGAACACATGATAGATGACTCACCCCCTATAAACCTGAAAAGGATTAATAGTTTATCCGGCAAACTTTTCACTCCGGATAAGGTCAAATGGGCGATCAACTCATTTAAAACATACAAGGCACCAGGGACAGACGGAATCTTTCCTGCTCTTATACAAAAGTCTTGGACTTTTTCCTTCCCACTATGGTAGCCTTATTTATGTTTAGTTTCAATTGGGGCTACATACCACAAACCTGGAAGGAGGTAAACGTGGTATTTATCCCCAAACCAGGCAAACCAATAGAACTACCTAAATCATACCGTCCAATAAGCTTAACATCTTTTTTCCTGAAAACAACGGAAAGAATACTTGACGTACACATTAGAGAGTGCTTAAATGAAAGCACTCCTCTGCACCCATGTCAATTCGCCTACCAAAAAGGTAAATCCACGGAAGGAGCACTTCTAAGTTTAACATCACAAATAAAAAGTGCATACGAAAACAAAGAAGTAGCTTTATGTGCCTTCCTAGACATAGAGGGTGCTCTTGACAACACTGGATATGACTCCATATCAAATGCTTTGACTCATAGAAGAACAGATCATCCCACCATCAAATGGATCAAAGCGATGCTTGAAAGTCGGAAAATAACTGCTTCATCAGCACAGACCTCAGTATCAGTAACAGCCGTTAAAGGCTGCCCTCACGGAGGAGTACTCTCACCCCTACTATAGTCTCTGGTTATCCATAACCTACTTCAAGACCTAAGTATTGCAGGTTTCAATATAATTGGATACGCCGATGACCTAGTCATCATAATAAAGGGCAAAGAACCAAACGAAGTTACAACACGTTTGCAAAAAGCCCTTAAGATAGTCATAGACTGGTGTAACAAAGAAAGTCTATCTATAAACCCCAGCAAGGCTATCATCGTCCCTTTTACAAAAAGGAGGAAATTAAATCTTACCCAAATTTCAATTAATGGTACATAAATTGAGTATTCCAACGAAGTAAAATATCTTGGAGTGATCCTCGATAAAAAACTAAGCTGGAACTCCCACATCAACAACAAAATTCAAAAAGCAACCAAAGCTTTCTGGGCTTGCCGAAGCATGTATGGTAAAACCTGGGGAATCTCTCCAAAGACCACACACTGGATCTACACGATCATGGTCAGGCCCATTATAACATACGCTTCAATAGTATGGTGGAACAAAGTCACCCAGAACTTACTTACTTACTTAAGTGGCGCTACAGTCCGGAATGAACCTGGGCCTCAACCAACATGCCTCTCCAATTAGCCTGGTCCTTAGCTAAATGGGTTTAGCGGTAAATGAGGGTAAGACTAAGTATATGCTGTCATCACGAAAGGACTCACAACATCGACGAATTGGACAGAACGTCACCATTGACAGATATAACTTTGAGGTAGTACGGGACTTTGTCTACCTCGGCTCCGCTATTAACTCTGACAACAACATCTCGTCAGAAATTAAACGAAGAATTACTCTTGCCAACCGCTGTTTCTTCGGGCTAAGAAGGCAATTTAGTAGTAAAGCCCTCACTCGAACTACTAAGGAAACCCTATATAAGACCCTGATCATCCCAGTCCTGCTCTACGGCGCTGAAGCATGGACCGTATCAAAAGCGGATGAAGAAATCCTTGGTAGATTCGAGAGGAAAATTCTTCGAAAAATCTTCGGTCCCGTTTGCGTTGACGGGCTATGGAGACGAAGATTCAACCAAGAACTATACGAGCTGTACAGCGACATGCCCCTGGTCAAAAAACTCCGCATTGGACGTTTAAGATGGCTAGGACATGTAGAACGAATGGACACCAATACTCCGGCTCGCAGAGTCTTCGATTCCCAGCCAGACGTCGGACGCAGTAGAGGAAGACCTCGCCTTAAGTGGCGCGCACAAGTGGAAACCGACCTCAACCAACTTGGAGTGCGCAACTGGAGGCAGTTAGCTAAGGACCGGGCTAATTGGAGAGGCATGTTGGTTGAGGCCCAGGTTCATTCCGGACTGTAGCGCCACTTAAGTAAGTAAGTAAGTTAGCTAACTGCCTCCAGTCGCGCACTCCAAGTTGGTTGAGGTCGGTTTCCACTTGTGCGCGCCACTTAAGGCGAGGTCTTCCTCTACTGCGTCCGACGTCTGGCTGGGAATCGAAGACTCTGCGAGCCGGAGTATTGGTGTCCATTCGTTCTACATGTCCTAGCCATCTTAAACGTCCAATGCGGAGTTTTTTGACCAGGGGCATGTCGCTGTACAGCTCGTATAGTTCTTGGTTGAATCTTCGTCTCCATAGCCCGTCAACGCAAACGGGACCGAAGATTTTTCGAAGAATTTTCCTCTCGAATCTACCAAGGATTTCTTCATCCGCTTTTGATACGGTCCATGCTTCAGCGCCGTAGAGCAGGACTGGGATGATCAGGGTCTTATATAGGGTCTCCTTAGTAGTTCGAGTGAGGGCTTTACTACTAAATTGCCTTCTTAGCCCGAAGAAACAGCGGTTGGCAAGAGTAATTCTTCGTTTAATTTCTGACGAGATGTTGTTGTCAGAGCTAATAGCGGAGCCGAGGTAGACAAAGTCCCGTACTACCTCAAAATTATATTTGTCAATGGTGACGTTTGGTCCAATTCGTCGATGTTGTGTGTCCTTTCGTGTTGACAGCATATACTTAGTCTTACCCTCATTTACTGCTAAACCCATTTTCGCCGCTTCCTTCTCTATACTAGCAAACGTGGCTATGACATCACGTTGAGTCCTACCAATGATGTCAATATCGTCAGCGTATGCCAGTAGTTGCACCGACTTTTGGAAAATTGTGCCTCTGGTGTTGGCTTTGGAGTTTTGCACAAATCTCTCAAGAATCAGATTAAAGAAGTCACATGACAGCGCATCGCCTTGCCTAAATCCTTTTTTGGTATCGAATGTGTCGGTGAGGTCGTTTCCGACCCTGATGGACCAGCGGGTTTGGGCGGTATACCAAAACTAGACATGGCTCTGTACAGTTCGTCTCTATAAATGCTGTCATATGCGGCTTTGAAATCGATGAATAGGTGGTGGGTATCGATTTGGACTTCTTGAGTTTTTTCCAGGATCTGCCGAAGTGTGAAAATTTGATCGGTTGTGGACTTTCCTGGCCTAAAACCACACTGATAAGGGCCAATCAGGTTGTTGGTAAACGGTTTCAGGCGTTCACATATTACGGCAGATAGGATCTTTTAGGCGATGTTGAGGAGACTTATGCCTCTGTAGTTGGCGCAGTTCAGAGGGTCTCCTTTTTTGTGGATCGGGCAAACGATGCTGAGGTTCCATTCTTCAGGCATATTTTCATCCGACCAGATTTGGCTTATGAGTTGGTGGATGTTACTTACCAAGTCATCTCCGCCGGCCTTATAGAGCTCAGCGGGAAGGCCGTCATTTCCGGCAGCCTTATTAAGCTTGAGTTTAGATATTGCTATCCTCACTTCACTCACCCAGAAAACAACTATAAATAAATTAAACAAGGTACAACGGCTTGCCTGTCTGGGCATTACCGGAGCTATGCGTACCTGTCCCACAGTGGCTATAGAAGCCTTAATAGGACTAACGCCCCTCCACATTTATATAAAAAAAAGTGGCAACTCGCAGCTCAGCAAGTTTGACACAAGCGGAAGAATTAAACATTAGTGAACATCTAAAACTAATTGAACTTCTATCCGAACTTCCAGAACTTGACATGATCTGTGCGGTTACAGACCGCTTACCAAAGACACTATGCTTCGACAAAAGATTCTCAACGGAGATCACAACCAGAGAAGCATGGTGTAGCAACAACCCTCCAAACTGCCTAAACGGCCTAAAGTGGTATACGGATGGTTCTAAAATGGACTCAGGGGTAGGAGCTGGCATACATGGACCAAATAAAAACATCTCAATACCTATGGGAAAAAGCCCTAGTGTATTCCAAGCTGAGCTCCATGCCATAAAAGAATGCGCAAACCTAATACACAACTCAGGTATTAAAGGCGCAAACATCCATATATTCACGGACAGTCAAGCAGCTATAAAAGCCCTTAGCTCACACATCATTGACTCCAAATCAGTACTACACTGCTTCAACTCCCTCCAAACACTCAGTTCCAGGAACAAAACCAAACTATGGTGGGTAACCGGACATAAGGGAGTTGAAGGTAACGAAAGAGCTGATGAACTAGCCAGAAATGGTTCGGAAACCCTCTTCATTGGAACTGAACCTTTCTGTGCAATCCCCAAATCAGACATAAATCTATTCATAAAAAACTGGGAAGAAAACAGATGTGTTTCATACTGGGGAAACATCCCAGGCCTAAGACAGGCCAAAAGAGCTATTCAGCCATTCAAATCAGATGCCAACAAGATACTAAATCTTCGCAGGCACGATATCAAAAACTTAGTAGGCTACCTAACTGGTCATCACGGTCTGCGAAATCACCTAAACGAAATGCGTCTAGTCGAATCACCGGAGTGCAGACTATGTCTAGAAGAAGACGAAACAGCCGAGCATATCATATGTGAATGCCCGGCACTTTACGGTATGAGAAGGGAATCTTTCTTCAGGGAATTTTTAAGTCCCGAAGAACTGAGGAAATCTTCTGCTGAAAGTATTATCAGCTACATTAGGAAAGTAGAAGCGCAACTAACCTAAAAAGCATCTGACGGCTAGCACAATAGATCTTTTAGGTCAATGTGTATATTACTGCTTAGGCAGGTCAGAATTTAAAAAAAAAAAGAGTTAGATAAATTGCACTTGACCGATTAAAGATTCCTAAGATGGAGTTTGAAAAAATGCTTAAGTTAGGTATTGCCCGTAGCTCGGAAAGCGTTACATCTCGCACCCAAAAAATCTGGTGATTGGCGTCCCTGCGGCGACTATAGGCAATTAAACGACCGCACAATACCTGACTCATACCCCATACACTATCTAGACGATTTTGCAGCTAGCTTACATGGGACAAACATTTTTCCAACGATCGATTTAGTTCGTGTGTTTAACTAGATACCAGTAGCCACTGAAGACATACCTAAAACGGCAATCATCACCCCATTGGACTCTTTGAGTTTCCACAGATGACGTTTGGTCTGCGCAATGCAGCCCAAACTTTTCAAAGATTTATGGATGAGGTAACGAGGGACCTACCATTCGTTTTTACTTACATTGATGATATCTTAGTTGCGTCGTATAGCCAAACGGAACACCTCAAGCATCTTAACACCTTTAAGACGCCGGTCGGTCTAGTCATCAATGTTGCAAAGTCTCTCTTCGGGAAGCCAGAGGTTCCTTTCTAAGGACATCAGGTATCACCAACTGGAATTTCTCCACTGTCTGATAGAGTTTCCGCAATATCAAATTTCCCACGACCTCAAACGGTTAAGAAACATCGTTGATTTCTCTGTACAGAAAATGTATTAACCCTTTGTTGCCCAGAGGTTTTATCATGAAACCACCAAATCAATAATTTTTTCAAGCTCTCCTCATGGGAAACCACTATATCACGTTTGTTCCTATTTATTCGTAGAGCAACGGGATTTTTTTCATATGCAACATGTTTGCATTTTGCGATGAGTGGGGGTCATTGTGAGTTTGTAATCAGCTGTGAAAGGAGCTTGAAGTGAGTTCTAAGTAAAATTGTTAGTTTTGTGCTTTGAAGTAAAATGAGTGGTAAGTTTGATACTAATCGAGTTTATTTGGATATTCTGTAGTGTTTTTTTTTTTTTGACTTTTATGTGTTCAAAAGCAGTTTCCATGGATGTAGTCCATTATATATGGGTGGTTACTCTATGAAACCACCGGGACTTAACTGATAGTTTTTTTTTAATACTTTCTTTGAAAAAGGTAAAAGGATCAAAAGTAACATGGACATCCGATTTAGAAAAATCCTTTGAAGATTGTAAGCAAGCTCTTGGTTCCGCATCTCTTCTAGCTCACCCTAACATCAACGCTGACTGGGCAATATTCAAGGATGCATCGGAAACAGCTATCGGGACAGTGCTGTAACAACGTTAACAGCGTCATGTTAACGTTGTTACAGCACTGGCAACCCCTAGCTTTCTTGAGTCGCAAACTTTCTCCTTCCACCATGAAACAGTCCACATACCAACAAGAATTGCATGCAATTTAAACCCCTAATCCATGCATTTAAACAACGGCCAGAACGCGCTTCGCCATGGCAATTTAGGAGGTTGGACTTCATAGGTCAGTTTACAACTGACATCAGACACGTCGCTAGCGCCGATAACATTGTTACAGATACTCTTTCGCGGATAGACGAGATAGCTTGGCGGTCTCCACGGAAACATTGGCAAAAGCACATGCTAATGATGAGCAACTTCGTGATATTCGAAATAATCCAGATTCGTCACTGCAACTTCGTCGTGCTGCATCACATGCCAGGCAAACAAAATTACGCCCCACAATACCTCGCCGATAGGGAATTTTAATCCACCGTCACAACGATTCGAGCACATCCATATAGATTTGATTACTCTTTCATCTTCAAAAGTATTTAACCAATGTCTTACAATCATTGACATATTTACACGATTTCCAGAGGCTGTCGCTTTGGAAAATGGAACCGCAGAAACAGTCGCTTGAGCACTGTTTTTTTCATGGATATCTCGTTTTGGCGTACCACTTCGAATCACACCTCGGTCGTGTAGAATCTTGGTACGATGCTCTACCAGCAGTTCTTCTTGGACTTCGCGCAGCGTGGAAAGATAGTGACGCAACCCCAGCTGAGCTAGTATACGGTGAACCAATACGACTTCCGGGTGAGTTCCTGCATCCAACAGCTAATGACAACCCAACTCGTGAATTAGTTCGCATTTTGCGCAATCATTTCCGCAAATTAACACCTAAACAAATGTCTCGTCATGACCAGCGTAGAACTTTTGTTTTTAAGAACCTCACCGATGCGACTCATGTTTTTGTCCGTCACGACCACATTCGACAGTCATTTGAAACCACACGATAGTCCCTACCCAGTCATAGAAAAGCACAATAAATATTTCATCGTTTTATTTAAAGGTAAAAATACTTCCATCGCCGTTGATCGCCTAAAGCCCGCATTTTTGCTACAAGATTACCTAGAGGACAACGAGTTGCATCACCACAAAGCTAAGCCAGCAAGTCAACGGCCATCGACTAGCTGAACAGCAACAAACAGACTGCGTAATCGCGTACACTTTGCCCTAAGCTAAAATTGTGCTAAATTTTTTCATAAAAATTTCGAGTTTATTTTTAATTTTGCTTATTAATTTTGTTTTTCTTCACAGAAGGGGAAATATGTAGTGAGTACCACATTTTGCTACCAAGTGGCTACAACAACAACAAACTGACGGTTTCTCTCATCATTCAATCATCCACACTAAAATACGGTTCTTCTAACTAGGCGACCAACGACAAATATACGGTTTCTTCATCAGGCGACAAGCAGCGAAAAAGGCGACAACAAAAAGCCGTTCATCAAAACCCATTACAAAACGAGATAGCTGTTTTCCTACAGTCAACAGTCAACATTTAAAGTCAGTCGTTTGATAGATAATTGAAAATAAATAATTAATTTATAACGTAGTTGATTTCGCCTCTTTTTTTCGCCCAATCACTACATATACATGCACGCTCATCGCTGCACATGCTCTGAGTGACAATTTTTGCTATTGCATGTTTTTCCTTCATGTTTTTGAAATGTTTGTTGCGGTTGCAACAGACAAATTGGATGAGGGAGGCTGCAAGATTAAGATGAATTATTGGTATGTGAACTGACTGTTTCAAATGGGATGACGTATTCAGATTTGATGATGTATCCATTTGTATAACAGTACTTTAGGCTAAGCTTTTGTGTTTGTGTTTCTCGAGGATAGCTTTGACGTTTTTGTCGAAATTTGGAGCATACCCGAAAGGTGGAGCGTGTTGCTTTGGTTGGATATTATGAGTTCTTTACAATGAAGAAAGCACATATGTATACTGGAGTTCTTCCAGAAAAGACTAATGGCAATATTTGCGTGATAGTCTTTTAAAATTTCTAAAATTTGAAGTGAAACTTTTTTTGGGATAATGTGAAGTGGATTTTATGAAACGAAAAAGTGTAACGGAAAAGATAAATATATGTCCTTGTCTGATCACCGCAATCCATCAGCGTCGGGCACGCTTAGTACTCAGATGGGGGACCTCATGGGAACACCAAGTTACTTACTTACTTACTTAAGTGCCGCTACAGTCCGGAATGAACCTGGGCCTCAACCAACATGCCTCTCCAATTAGCCTGGTCCTTAGCTAACTGCCTCCAGTTGCGCACTCCAAGTTGGTTGAGGTCGGTTTCCACTTGTGCGCGCCACTTAAGGCGAGGTCTTCCTCAACTGCGTCCGACGTCTGGCTGGGAATCGAAGACTCTGTGAGCCGGAGTATTGGTGTCCATTCGTTCTACATGTCCTAGCCATCTTAAACGTCCAATGCGGAGTTTTTTGACCAGGGGCATGTCGCTGTACAGCTCGTATAGTTCTTGGTTGAATCTTCGTCTCCCAAGCCCGTCAACGCAAACGGGACCGAAGATTTTTCGAAGAATTTTCCTCTCGAATCTACCAAGGATTTCTTCATCCGCTTTTGATACGGTCCATGCTTCAGGCCGTAGAGCAGGACTGGGATGATCAGGGTCTTATATAGGATCTCTTTAGTAGTTCGAGTGAGGGCTTTACTACTAAATTGCCTTCTTAGCCCGAAGAAACAGCGGTTGGCAAGATTAATTCTTCGTTTAATTTCTGACGAGATGTTGTTGTCAGAGCTAATAGCGGAGCCGAGGAAGACAAAGTCCCGTACTACCTCAAAGTTATATCTGTCAATGGTGACGTTCTGTCCAATTCGTCGATGTTGTGAGTCCTTTCGTGATGACAGCATATACTTAGTCTTACCCTCATTTACTGCTAAACCCATTTTCGCCGCTTCCTTCTCTATACTAGCAAACGTGGCTATGACATCACGTTGAGTCCTACCAATGATGTCAATATCGTCAGCGGATGCTAGTAGTTGCACCGACTTTTGGAAAATTGTGCCTCTGGTGTTGGCTTTGGAGTTTTGCACAATCCTCTCAAGAATCAGATTAAAGAAGTCCCATGACAGCGCATCGCCTTGCCTAAATCCTTTTTTGGTATCGAATGTGTCGGTGAGGTCGTTTCCGACCCTGATGGAGCAGCGAGAATTCTCTATCGTCATCCTACACAAACGGACGAGTTTGGGCGGTTTACCAAAACTAGACATGGCTCTGTACAGTTCGTCTCTATAAATGCTGTCATATGCGGCTTTGAAATCGATGAATAGGTGCTGGGTATCGATTTGGACTTCTTGAGTTTTTTTCAGGATCTGCCGAAGTGTGAAAATTTGATCGGTTGTGGACTTTCCTGGCCTAAAACCACACTGATAAGGGCCAATCAGGTTGTTGGTAAACGGTTTCAGGCGTTCACATATTACGGCAGATAGGATCTTTTAGGCGATGTTGAGGAGACTTATGCCTCTGTAGTTGGCGCAGTTCAGAGGGTCTCCTTTTTTGTGGATCGGGCAAACGATGCTGAGGTTCCATTCTTCAGGCATATTTTCATCCGACCAGATTTGGCTTATGAGTTGGTGGATGTTACTTACCAAGTCATCTCCGCCGGCCTTATAGAGCTCAGCGGGAAGGCCGTCATTTCCGGCAGCCTTATTAAGCTTGAGTTTAGATATTGCTATCCTCACTTCACTCACCCAGAAAACAACTATAAATAAATTAAACAAGGTACAACGGCTTGCCTGTCTGGGCATTACCGGAGCTATGCGTACCTGTCCCACAGTGGCTATAGAAGCCTTAATAGGACTAACGCCCCTCCACATTTATATAAAAAAAAGTGGCAACTCGCAGCTCAGCAAGTTTGACACAAGCGGAAGAATTAAACATTAGTGAACATCTAAAACTAATTGAACTTCTATCCGAACTTCCAGAACTTGACATGATCTGTGCGGTTACAGACCGCTTACCAAAGACACTATGCTTCGACAAAAGATTCTCAACGGAGATCACAACCAGAGAAGCATGGTGTAGCAACAACCCTCCAAACTGCCTAAACGGCCTAAAGTGGTATACGGATGGTTCTAAAATGGACTCAGGGGTAGGAGCTGGCATACATGGACCAAATAAAAACATCTCAATACCTATGGGAAAAAGCCCTAGTGTATTCCAAGCTGAGCTCCATGCCATAAAAGAATGCGCAAACCTAATACACAACTCAGGTATTAAAGGCGCAAACATCCATATATTCACGGACAGTCAAGCAGCTATAAAAGCCCTTAGCTCACACATCATTGACTCCAAATCAGTACTACACTGCTTCAACTCCCTCCAAACACTCAGTTCCAGGAACAAAACCAAACTATGGTGGGTAACCGGACATAAGGGAGTTGAAGGTAACGAAAGAGCTGATGAACTAGCCAGAAATGGTTCGGAAACCCTCTTCATTGGAACTGAACCTTTCTGTGCAATCCCCAAATCAGACATAAATCTATTCATAAAAAACTGGGAAGAAAACAGATGTGTTTCATACTGGGGAAACATCCCAGGCCTAAGACAGGCCAAAAGAGCTATTCAGCCATTCAAATCAGATGCCAACAAGATACTAAATCTTCGCAGGCACGATATCAAAAACTTAGTAGGCTACCTAACTGGTCATCACGGTCTGCGAAATCACCTAAACGAAATGCGTCTAGTCGAATCACCGGAGTGCAGACTATGTCTAGAAGAAGACGAAACAGCCGAGCATATCATATGTGAATGCCCGGCACTTTACGGTATGAGAAGGGAATCTTTCTTCAGGGAATTTTTAAGTCCCGAAGAACTGAGGAAATCTTCTGCTGAAAGTATTATCAGCTACATTAGGAAAGTAGAAGCGCAACTAACCTAAAAAGCATCTGACGGCTAGCACAATAGATCTTTTAGGTCAATGTGTATATTACTGCTTAGGCAGGTCAGAATTTAAAAAAAAAAAGAGTTAGATAAATTGCACTTGACCGATTAAAGATTCCTAAGATGGAGTTTGAAAAAATGCTTAAGTTAGGTATTGCCCGTAGCTCGGAAAGCGTTACATCTCGCACCCAAAAAATCTGGTGATTGGCGTCCCTGCGGCGACTATAGGCAATTAAACGACCGCACAATACCTGACTCATACCCCATACACTATCTAGACGATTTTGCAGCTAGCTTACATGGGACAAACATTTTTCCAACGATCGATTTAGTTCGTGTGTTTAACTAGATACCAGTAGCCACTGAAGACATACCTAAAACGGCAATCATCACCCCATTGGACTCTTTGAGTTTCCACAGATGACGTTTGGTCTGCGCAATGCAGCCCAAACTTTTCAAAGATTTATGGATGAGGTAACGAGGGACCTACCATTCGTTTTTACTTACATTGATGATATCTTAGTTGCGTCGTATAGCCAAACGGAACACCTCAAGCATCTTAACACCTTTAAGACGCCGGTCGGTCTAGTCATCAATGTTGCAAAGTCTCTCTTCGGGAAGCCAGAGGTTCCTTTCTAAGGACATCAGGTATCACCAACTGGAATTTCTCCACTGTCTGATAGAGTTTCCGCAATATCAAATTTCCCACGACCTCAAACGGTTAAGAAACATCGTTGATTTCTCTGTACAGAAAATGTATTAACCCTTTGTTGCCCAGAGGTTTTATCATGAAACCACCAAATCAATAATTTTTTCAAGCTCTCCTCATGGGAAACCACTATATCACGTTTGTTCCTATTTATTCGTAGAGCAACGGGATTTTTTTCATATGCAACATGTTTGCATTTTGCGATGAGTGGGGGTCATTGTGAGTTTGTAATCAGCTGTGAAAGGAGCTTGAAGTGAGTTCTAAGTAAAATTGTTAGTTTTGTGCTTTGAAGTAAAATGAGTGGTAAGTTTGATACTAATCGAGTTTATTTGGATATTCTGTAGTGTTTTTTTTTTTTTGACTTTTATGTGTTCAAAAGCAGTTTCCATGGATGTAGTCCATTATATATGGGTGGTTACTCTATGAAACCACCGGGACTTAACTGATAGTTTTTTTTTAATACTTTCTTTGAAAAAGGTAAAAGGATCAAAAGTAACATGGACATCCGATTTAGAAAAATCCTTTGAAGATTGTAAGCAAGCTCTTGGTTCCGCATCTCTTCTAGCTCACCCTAACATCAACGCTGACTGGGCAATATTCAAGGATGCATCGGAAACAGCTATCGGGACAGTGCTGTAACAACGTTAACAGCGTCATGTTAACGTTGTTACAGCACTGGCAACCCCTAGCTTTCTTGAGTCGCAAACTTTCTCCTTCCACCATGAAACAGTCCACATACCAACAAGAATTGCATGCAATTTAAACCCCTAATCCATGCATTTAAACAACGGCCAGAACGCGCTTCGCCATGGCAATTTAGGAGGTTGGACTTCATAGGTCAGTTTACAACTGACATCAGACACGTCGCTAGCGCCGATAACATTGTTACAGATACTCTTTCGCGGATAGACGAGATAGCTTGGCGGTCTCCACGGAAACATTGGCAAAAGCACATGCTAATGATGAGCAACTTCGTGATATTCGAAATAATCCAGATTCGTCACTGCAACTTCGTCGTGCTGCATCACATGCCAGGCAAACAAAATTACGCCCCACAATACCTCGCCGATAGGGAATTTTAATCCACCGTCACAACGATTCGAGCACATCCATATAGATTTGATTACTCTTTCATCTTCAAAAGTATTTAACCAATGTCTTACAATCATTGACATATTTACACGATTTCCAGAGGCTGTCGCTTTGGAAAATGGAACCGCAGAAACAGTCGCTTGAGCACTGTTTTTTTCATGGATATCTCGTTTTGGCGTACCACTTCGAATCACACCTCGGTCGTGTAGAATCTTGGTACGATGCTCTACCAGCAGTTCTTCTTGGACTTCGCGCAGCGTGGAAAGATAGTGACGCAACCCCAGCTGAGCTAGTATACGGTGAACCAATACGACTTCCGGGTGAGTTCCTGCATCCAACAGCTAATGACAACCCAACTCGTGAATTAGTTCGCATTTTGCGCAATCATTTCCGCAAATTAACACCTAAACAAATGTCTCGTCATGACCAGCGTAGAACTTTTGTTTTTAAGAACCTCACCGATGCGACTCATGTTTTTGTCCGTCACGACCACATTCGACAGTCATTTGAAACCACACGATAGTCCCTACCCAGTCATAGAAAAGCACAATAAATATTTCATCGTTTTATTTAAAGGTAAAAATACTTCCATCGCCGTTGATCGCCTAAAGCCCGCATTTTTGCTACAAGATTACCTAGAGGACAACGAGTTGCATCACCACAAAGCTAAGCCAGCAAGTCAACGGCCATCGACTAGCTGAACAGCAACAAACAGACTGCGTAATCGCGTACACTTTGCCCTAAGCTAAAATTGTGCTAAATTTTTTCATAAAAATTTCGAGTTTATTTTTAATTTTGCTTATTAATTTTGTTTTTCTTCACAGAAGGGGAAATATGTAGTGAGTACCACATTTTGCTACCAAGTGGCTACAACAACAACAAACTGACGGTTTCTCTCATCATTCAATCATCCACACTAAAATACGGTTCTTCTAACTAGGCGACCAACGACAAATATACGGTTTCTTCATCAGGCGACAAGCAGCGAAAAAGGCGACAACAAAAAGCCGTTCATCAAAACCCATTACAAAACGAGATAGCTGTTTTCCTACAGTCAACAGTCAACATTTAAAGTCAGTCGTTTGATAGATAATTGAAAATAAATAATTAATTTATAACGTAGTTGATTTCGCCTCTTTTTTTCGCCCAATCACTACATATACATGCACGCTCATCGCTGCACATGCTCTGAGTGACAATTTTTGCTATTGCATGTTTTTCCTTCATGTTTTTGAAATGTTTGTTGCGGTTGCAACAGACAAATTGGATGAGGGAGGCTGCAAGATTAAGATGAATTATTGGTATGTGAACTGACTGTTTCAAATGGGATGACGTATTCAGATTTGATGATGTATCCATTTGTATAACAGTACTTTAGGCTAAGCTTTTGTGTTTGTGTTTCTCGAGGATAGCTTTGACGTTTTTGTCGAAATTTGGAGCATACCCGAAAGGTGGAGCGTGTTGCTTTGGTTGGATATTATGAGTTCTTTACAATGAAGAAAGCACATATGTATACTGGAGTTCTTCCAGAAAAGACTAATGGCAATATTTGCGTGATAGTCTTTTAAAATTTCTAAAATTTGAAGTGAAACTTTTTTTGGGATAATGTGAAGTGGATTTTATGAAACGAAAAAGTGTAACGGAAAAGATAAATATATGTCCTTGTCTGATCACCGCAATCCATCAGCGTCGGGCACGCTTAGTACTCAGATGGGGGACCTCATGGGAACACCAAGTTACTTACTTACTTACTTAAGTGCCGCTACAGTCCGGAATGAACCTGGGCCTCAACCAACATGCCTCTCCAATTAGCCTGGTCCTTAGCTAACTGCCTCCAGTTGCGCACTCCAAGTTGGTTGAGGTCGGTTTCCACTTGTGCGCGCCACTTAAGGCGAGGTCTTCCTCAACTGCGTCCGACGTCTGGCTGGGAATCGAAGACTCTGTGAGCCGGAGTATTGGTGTCCATTCGTTCTACATGTCCTAGCCATCTTAAACGTCCAATGCGGAGTTTTTTGACCAGGGGCATGTCGCTGTACAGCTCGTATAGTTCTTGGTTGAATCTTCGTCTCCCAAGCCCGTCAACGCAAACGGGACCGAAGATTTTTCGAAGAATTTTCCTCTCGAATCTACCAAGGATTTCTTCATCCGCTTTTGATACGGTCCATGCTTCAGGCCGTAGAGCAGGACTGGGATGATCAGGGTCTTATATAGGATCTCTTTAGTAGTTCGAGTGAGGGCTTTACTACTAAATTGCCTTCTTAGCCCGAAGAAACAGCGGTTGGCAAGATTAATTCTTCGTTTAATTTCTGACGAGATGTTGTTGTCAGAGCTAATAGCGGAGCCGAGGTAGACAAAGTCCCGTACTACCTCAAAGTTATATCTGTCAATGGTGACGTTCTGTCCAATTCGTCGATGTTGTGAGTCCTTTCGTGATGACAGCATATACTTAGTCTTACCCTCATTTACTGCTAAACCCATTTTCGCCGCTTCCTTCTCTATACTAGCAAACGTGGCTATGACATCACGTTGAGTCCTACCAATGATGTCAATATCGTCAGCGGATGCTAGTAGTTGCACCGACTTTTGGAAAATTGTGCCTCTGGTGTTGGCTTTGGAGTTTTGCACAATCCTCTCAAGAATCAGATTAAAGAAGTCCCATGACAGCGCATCGCCTTGCCTAAATCCTTTTTTGGTATCGAATGTGTCGGTGAGGTCGTTTCCGACCCTGATGGAGCAGCGAGAATTCTCTATCGTCATCCTACACAAACGGACGAGTTTGGGCGGTTTACCAAAACTAGACATGGCTCTGTACAGTTCGTCTCTATAAATGCTGTCATATGCGGCTTTGAAATCGATGAATAGGTGCTGGGTATCGATTTGGACTTCTTGAGTTTTTTTCAGGATCTGCCGAAGTGTGAAAATTTGATCGGTTGTGGACTTTCCTGGCCTAAAACCACACTGATAAGGGCCAATCAGGTTGTTGGTAAACGGTTTCAGGCGTTCACATATTACGGCAGATAGGATCTTGTAGGCGATGTTGAGGAGACTTATGCCTCTGTAGTTGGCGCAGTTCAGAGGGTCTCCTTTTGTTGGGAACACCAAGTAGTGTTGGTTAATTTGTTAGAGAACGGTCCTCTGTCCTCTGACTGGCATAAAACCGGTTTTGTAGGCGAGGGGACTATAAGAAATAGTTCAAATTCTTCAACCGAGTTTGTACGGTATAACAAGATTTAAAGTAAACACAATTTTCACCATTCTAGCTCCGAACAAATTGTATATCAGTCGGTTCATACGCGTTTTATGAGTCAAACAGTTAATATCAATGTAGTTTCATATAGCTAATTGTCAATTTTGATAGAAATCCTAAAACAATGAAAAGGGGTTCATGTATACAATTTCTTTATTTATAATCCCGCTTTTTATTATCCTGATTTTTAATAATTGCGCTTTTTATAAACCCCTTTTTTAGAACCCCTTTTTTTATAATCGTGTTTGTTATTATTCCGCTTTTGCAATCAGTTGTTTTATTTTAAAAAAATAGCGCTGGATAATAACAAAACTTTTAAAAAATGAAAAAAGACTGATTTTCAATAGCTTTTTATTTAAACATTCGTAAACAAATATAGAGCAAAAACACAAGTGTACAGTAGAGATACAAAATTAAGCGATGCATTTTCCTTTATTCTTCATTTTTTCAATGTATTACAATAGTAAGTTAGGTATAAAGGTGGATAATACTCAAATTTAAAGATTTTTAAACTATTTTTTTGGGGATTTTTGAAAAACGGGATTATAAAAAGGGGGATTCCGATACGCTTCCTTATGAATATTGAAAGTATCTGAACACAATATTTAGACAATTTTAATATCTTTATTTCGTTCATATAGATTTTTTGCCACGCCCACTTATTGGGGGTTTAGAACACCGTTTCTGTTAAAATTTTAAAGATGTGTGAAAAACGTACGATGCAAAAACGTCGTATTAATATGAACTTTTCGTTCTTAGATCATTTTAATCAATGCCCCCTTTTTGGGGCGGTTTCATATAAAAATTATTTGTATATCCTCCCTACCTACCCTCATAGCATATGCAATAGAAAAACGTAATTTTTTTCGAACCATAAAAGATATTAATAAACTGGCTAAACAATATGCTTTGACAATGCCATTTTCTATATTTCATCTCCATAAAGCTCACATTTTAGAGATATTAATTTTAAGGATGGGATGGGATAGGGTATTAAACGATCCGTATAGCGGATTGTAGCCTTCTAATATGTTTTTTTTTTACTTTTGGAAATCAGTTTTGTATACAGCAGTTATTTTCTCTATAATATTCGAATCACGCCTCGCATAAAGATTGGCAAGGAAGGTTTCAAATTAAATCCCATGTTATTAAAAAAAAATAGTTTTGCTTACTTCTTTACATTTTTTTTTATTAGTAATAAACGACTTTTTTTTTTAAATTATATCTCCCTTTACCATTAACAGCGATATTCTACAGTGGCATATTTTAATTTATACATATACAATAATACAAAAATAATACAAAAATAAAATTTTTAAGGTACCATAACGTTAACTAAACCCGGACATATTTCACCTTGAATACTACCATATTCAACTCTTTCACCGTCTACCGTAATTATGCCCTCAGTTCCATTTGGCTCAATCCGAAATGCTGAGACTGGTATTACTTGTATATAGTCATTCGATTTTGTAGGTATATGAGTACCTGAGCTCATATTTAAGAGAAAACTTAATAATTGTGATCTACTTACTCCAGAGCGTATAACAACTAGCCATATAATTCCATCATTAAGTTTCGCAGAGGGCGCAAAAAAACAATCTATCCCTAAATGTGATTGATATGCAGCATGTACCATAATATATTCACCTTCTTCCGTTGTCCACGAATCAGGAACAGGAGTCATCAACGAAGGAGAACATGGACTTGGTCCAAATATTTGTGAAATATTTTCATTAACACGTTCCTTGTCACTTTCAGTTTCATGTCCATCGATACTTTGATACAAACTTTCTGTTATTGAAAAATAAGTACTTTTTCTTGATTTAGCTGAGTACCAGCTATCAACTCTTTGCCTAAAATCATCTTGATCTCCAGAAGTCTCCAAAGATATAACATCGCCAAATTCCTTTAGGTCTGCACTCTCAGTGTAGTCGATTTTTTCTGAACTTGCAAGACATGTATCAATACTTGTGCTATGCTTAATAGCATTTGTTGATCTAACTGATTTATACTCTACACTATGATCGTCATCGCTATTTTTTGGAAGGTAAGACAACTTTCCGCGATAAGTACGTAAGCTAATCAGCCGATGTACTGACCATAAAGTAAATCGTTGATATCCTAAAGATCTCAATCGCTCACTTTCAATATCAATGTCCGATATCAAACCCCATCCAATTGACAGGAAAGAAAACATTATCTGCAAGTAAAGAAAGATAGATACAATAAGAATAATATATTATAATGTTTTATAAGAATTTAGTTTTGTAATGGTTTAAGGTAAAATGTTTGGGATTTGAATTTTTGTGGGGTTTCTTCAAAAAAAAAATATTTTTGGAAAAAAGTAGCAAAAAGAAAAATAAAACCCTTGTTGTTTGAAACTCTTTTTGAATTCTTTAAACATTTAGCAAAACCCGTAATTTTTAAAAGATACAATTTTATACCCATCCCATGGGAGTTTATTAGTTTTGACATTAAGGCCGTTCATGCAACGTCGTAATCTTATTGCGTGCGAAAGATTGTTATTTTACGACGACGTTTCATGAACGACCTAAAACTGACCTTGATAGGTCGTTTCGCCGTTTAGTTGTTTTGATTGTTTGGCAATTGCCTATCGACTTTGGAAATTTATTGTTAGGATTTTTATACCCTACCCTACCCTATCAGGGTATTTTAGTTTCGATAAATAGTTTGTAACCTAGAGAAATAATTTAGCTAGATATACCTCAAAGTATATGGATCGAATCAGAATAGCTAGATGAGTCTAATGAGCCATGTATGTCTGTCCGTCCGTCTGTAGGTCACCGGTTTTTAGGCCTTAATTTTTGAGCTAGGATGATGAAATTCGGTATATGGGATCCTTGTACGTGCTGTTCGAACAAGTGTAAACATTTTAAAAATCCGCCCACTGCCACGCTCACTTTTTAGAAAAACCTTATTTTTAGTCAAACGGTTAAGAGTTTTGAAAGTGTCTTAAAAGCCAAACTAACAATTATTGTTCTATAAGGCACAAAAATTTAATTTCCACAAGCAATTATTTCTATAGGCCTTTTATAGTACTTGTGCGTGGAAGTTGAGCATTCTGGCAGTTGATTGTTTGAGTAGAAGCTTGTTTAAGACATCATGCAGGAAAATTCAAAAGCATAACCGAAATTATGATGGCATAACTTCTGTAAGTTCTTTTTTAAGCTCCCGGAGATGTGTGTACATGAACATTAAGATGTTTCGGTTGAACTTCCGAATCCGAAGCATAGCATGTACAGAGCTTACGAATGAAGGCTTAAAAAAGCTAAGGTTAAGAGATCGGGAAAAAGATGTAAAGATCAGAAAAAAGGTGAAAAGATCGGGAACTTACCGGCGCATGAGTCAACACGATTCCAGTACTTCGTTGTACTTACTCGTCTTTCATGTTCCAAAGTACAGCCTAGTAGAAACGTGTTAGAATAAAAAAAAAAAACAAAAAAATTGCAAATTGAATGCATTTTTGAATTTAATGAATTTTTGTCTAGCATCTAAGTTAGTTTTAAGATCAAGAGAAAATAAAAATGAATTAAGAAGCGTGTCTGAATACCGTGTTTTTCCAAACGACTTCCTACAAGTAATATTGCTGGAAGGGAAATAGCTTCGATAATGCTTTATCGAAGCAAAATTGTTAGTTTAGACAATCTCAGTATATATATTTTATATATATATATATAATTTATTTTAATTTTGCATAAAAAAATTTAAAAGCGACTCTCATTTATTAGGAAAAATCTCTTTTATAAGAAATTTTTTTTCCGAATAAATGAGTTTTCCCAATTAAAGAATTCCGAATTAAAGGGCTTTTACTGTACGTTGTTTTTTGTCGAACAAAATAAGGTTTTGATAAACTGTCTGAACAATATGTTGTAAAAATGTCATTTTCTGCATTTCATCGCCATAAATCCCACATTTTGGGGATATTAATTTTAAGGATGAATTGGGATAGGATATTCAACGATCCGCACAGCGGATTATAGCCTTCTCATATGGTTTTATTTGGCATTCAATTATTTTGCTTTAAAATTTCGGCATGTATTTCAATGAAGCGAAAATATTGCAAAAGAATTAAATTCCAAATAAAAACATATGAGAAGGCTAGAACCGCTGTGCGGATCGTTGAAAGTTGAATACCCTATCGCATCCCATCTGTAAAACTAATATCCCCAAAAAGTTGACATGGCTTTAAACACGATGGGGATTATATAGGTATATAGAAAATGACATTGTCACAACAAATTATTCGGACAGTTTTTTTTTAATTATGTTTTTTATTAAGTTTTTTTTTTGTTGGAGTATAATTTGTTAAGTTTTTGTTACGTTTTTAGTGGAGTCTTTTTATAATAAAATAATATTCATGACATTTCTTGTATTTTGTTTTAATTTTTCTATAATGTATTGCCACATTGGCAATTAACGAATATTTTTAAAAGAATATATCATTTTCAAGAATTGCGGACCTATTTAAATAATTCACGCGATATATAAATATACACATACTAGCTGACCCGGCAGACTTCGTCCTGATCGCAAAAGTATGATAAAACGGTATGTCAGGAAAACAGTCGAGCTAGAAATTACTGATGATGGCTTTGATCAGCACCCATGACGTCGAGAATATGAAATTCGGGGTCCGCTGTAATTTATTTTGAGGGAATACGAAGCCAGCAAAGAAACACACATGCAAATCGTTGGTTGAAACAACTCTCGAATGACGTGTACGTCTACCAATATTTGAACGTCTTGCACGTGGCATTTCAAATGTGTAATAAGTACCTATGTGTGTGTGCTCATATATGCGCATTATTTAGTTGTTTTATGTATAAACAAAGAACTGAGGAAAAAGAACTATACAAAGTGACAGTGACACATATATAAATGGCCTGAAATCCGATGTTGTTGTTTTTTTTATATGGACAAAATCACATGTTGACATGAAAAGTCATAACTCACGAACGCATCGACCGATTACGTGCAAACTTTAGATAAACCATCTTCACGACCAAACAAACCCTAAAAATGTTATCGAATTCGGTTTGACCCTTCGCGAATTATAAAGTCACAACACACTTGTAACAATTTTTTATATATATAGAGACATATATACATATGTAAACATATATATATATATATATATATATATATATATATAATATATATATATATAATATATAAATATAATATATAAATATAATATATAAATATAATATATAAATATAATATATAAATATAATATATAAATATAATATATAAATATAATATATAAATATAATATATAAATATAATATATAAATATAATATATAAATATAATATATAAATATAATATATAAATATAATATATAAATATAATATATAAATATAATATATAAATATAATATATAAATATAATATATAAATATAATATATAAATATAATATATAAATATAATATATAAATATAATATATAAATATATATACATATATATAATATATATGCTGCCATGTGAGTGCGACTTCTTTAATTTGATTCTGGAGAGGATTCTGCAAAACTCTCGATCCAACACCAGAGGTACAATCTTCCATAAATCGGTGGAACTAATAGCATACGCCGACGGTATTGACATCATTGAAAGGACTTAACGTGATGTCATAGCCACGTTTGCTAGTATAGAGAAGGAAGCGTAAATGAGTTTAGCAATAAATGGAGTAAAACTAAGTGTATGCTGTCAACACCAAAGGACGAACCACATCGACGAATTGGACAGAACGTCACCATTGACAGATATAACTTTGAGGTAGTACGGGACATTGTCTACCTCGGCTCCGCTATTAACTCGGACAACAACATCCCGTCAATAATTAAACGAATAATTATTTTTATCAACCGCTGTGTCTTCGGGCTGAAGACAATTCAGTAGTAATTCCCTCACTCGAAATACTAATGAGATCCTGTATCATCCCAGTTCTACTCTACGGCGCTAAAGCATAGACCGTATCAGAAGTGGATGAAGAAATTCTTGGTCGATTTGAGAGGAAATTTCTTCGGTAGCGTTTGCGTTAACGGGCTATGGGAACGAAGATTCAAGCAAGAACTATACGAGCTGTACAGCGACATGCCCCTAGACAAAAAACTTCAAATTGGACGTTTGAATGGACACCAATACTCCGGCTCGCTGAGTCTTCGATTCACAGCCAGACGTCGGACGCAGTAGAGGAAGACCTTGCCTTAAGTGGCGCGCACAAGTAGAAACCGAACTCAACCAACTTGGAGTGCGTAACTGGAGGCAGTTAGCTAAGGAGGTTGAGCCCATGTTCATTCCGGACTGTAGCGCCACTTAATAAAGTAAGTAAACACCATTAAAACGCACAATTGGAAACAAATAAAATAATACAGAAAAGTATACGTTTTTCTAGCGCTACTTTCAAATTGCAAACATTATGTGCTGTCTTTGTCTTCCTTCGTGTTCATCGTTGTCAGCATCTTCTGTTGGATTCGTAGGCTGTGTTCCTTCTTAGCTCGTTGGTGGGTATAAGACTTGACTCTTGGTCTAAGCACAACAATAAAAAATCATGCCATTCTTCTCGTCTGGCTGTTGGGACGAGAAAATTGTTCAAAACCCTCCCTACCTTGCATAAATCGTGTAATCCTTGTAAAAATCGACCGTTCCGTTTCAATTAAGTAAATTTCAGAAATAAATTTTAGTAAAAGCGAAAATACAAATATTAAAAACATTTTATGGAAAATTTTGAAAAAATTGAATTTAAGTTTAATCAAAGTGAATTGAGTATAGAAATATATCAGAAAACCAAAATACCTTCTACCCCAGTAGATACTACACCCAAAAAGAGCTTAACGCTCAATCCCCTTAAATATATTGAGAAACTCAATACGTTTGATGGTCGCACTGAAGATCTATATACATTCCTTACAAATGTAGACCGAATAATACCAACTCTTAACGAGTATAATAATCAAAGCCAACTGATGTGTAAAAACATCTTAAAATCCAAATTAATTGAAAAGGCAAAAAGATGCGTTGAGATTCATTATCATTTACAAAATTGGTCGGAAATCAAACAGATGCTAATTAATAATTTTGGAGGCTTCAAAAACAGCTTCCAGTTGTACGAAGATCAACGATAGATCAGTTTCGGAGGTAACGTCTTAAGTTTCTATAACGACATCCAAAAAACTCTGTGTGACTTGAACCAAAAATCGATTCAAGGAAATAAAGTACATGAAATATTTTTAAAGAAAAATTGCCGGTACACATGCGGACAATTCTTTTTGCCCTAAAACCAAAGAGTTTGCAGGAGTAAAGCTTCCTCAAAGCTCACAGAATCAGGATTTGTTAACTCAAATCCTTTTGAAGAAAGACCAGCCAAGGCAAAACTTCATTACTAGGAACTTTCAACCAAAAATGTTCGTCCCACAGAATCATCAAAATAATGTTAGACGCCAATTCTAAGGATCTGACCAATTTAGGAACAACTTTAACAACAATTTTAGACCAAATAATTTCCGCCCACCATTCAATCATTTCCAAAACAGAGCCCCTTTCCAAAATAATTACAACCCAAATAGAAACTTTAATCAAAATAACTCTAGAACACAGCCTATGGACATCGATCCAGGCAGTAGCCAATTAAGACGAAACCCAATACCGGTTAGACAATTTAATTACAACAGAAGAAATAATTATAACAATCCTGCGGGATATAATGAGAGCGAAATAAATTTGTTGTATAATTTATTATTGTATAACAATACTGGAAGAAATTTAGAAATAAATAATGAAACTCACGACAGTCAACATTTTCGGGCACAAGCCTCGGAAATAAATCCGGACTTCCCTATCTTAGAATAGAGGAAAACGGAAAAGTAATACGTATGCTCATTGATACTGGAGCAACAAATAGTATAATTAATAAAGTAGACACTCCACCAGAATACATACAAACCAGAAAACAACCGTTACAAATTAACACGGAAATGTTCTGTTTCAAGGATCTAGATCAAGGGATAATCAAACACTCGAGTTCACCATATAATGCTCAGATTTGGGTCGTACCCAAGAAAACGGACAAGATGGGAAATAAAGAGTGGCGTATAGTAATTGACTATCGCAAATTGAACAAGGTTACCAAAGAGGATAAATTTCCAATTCCTCTAATTGAAGATATACTTGACAAGATGGGTCGAGCCAATTATTTTTCTACTTTGGATCTAAAAAAAGGTTTCTACCGAATTGAAATCGATCCAGAAGACCGTGAGAAGACCGCCTTCTCCACACTTTCAGGACATTATGAATAGATCAGAATGCCATTCGGTCTCAAAAATGCTCCTGATACATTTCAACGCATGATGAATGAAGTCCTAGGTGACTACATTGGCAAAATATGCTATGTTTACCTTGACGATATCATCATCTTTTCCACATCACTACAAGAAGACATTCAACATTTGAAACTAATCTTCGAGAGACTTAGACTAGTCAATCTTAAAGTTTCTTTGAATAAAGGTGATTTTTTAAAAAAAAGAATCCGAATTTCTCGGACATATAACTACACCAGAAGGTATCAAACTCAATCCGTCTAAAATTCAAACAATAAACGATTTCCCAATTCCCACCTCAGTAAAAGAAATACAATCCTTCCTTGGTTTAACTGAATATTATTGAAAATTCATCCAGGACTACGCTAAAATTATCAAACCTATGACTTTATACCTAAAGAAAGATTCAAAGATATATTTAAAGAACGAAAAATACGTTGACGCGTTCCACAAATTAAAAGTAGCTACGACAGATACGTTAAATAACAAACACACAGATTTAAGCAAATAATTCATATTAACAACCGATCCAAGCAACTTTGCAATAGGTGTAGTATTGTCACAATCTCACGGACCACTTTCATTTACATCCAGGACACTAAATAAACATGAGTGCAACTACAGCACCATAGAGAAAGAACTTCTCGCAATCGTTTGGGCAACCAAACAATTTCGTCATTACCTATACGGTAGACGTTTTAAAATCTTAACAGATACAAAAGAGCCTAATTCTAAACTACAACGATGGAAAATAAAGCTCGAAGAATACGATTTTAATATAGAGTATTTGCAAGGCAAGCAAAATAAAGTAGTAAAGTCAAGAGTAAAGATTCAACCTGAAATTAACGCTTTAGAAGAAGATTTATTTAGTACACAACACAGTGTCGAATCAGATAGTACAGACTTAAGTACAATAACAGAAAACATGTTTAAACGTCAGATAACCATTAAAACAACCAATGAAGATTATGAAGATTCTCAAGAAATATCCTTCCCATACATAGGTAAAAGACGAATAACATTTACGAGAAAGAATTTTACGATTAACGACTTTGGTCTAATAATATCAGAATGTGATACAAATTGCACAAAGCAATATTCATAAATAACGACGATTAACCTTTAAAAACATATACAGATGATGACGAATTATTCTTTAAATTCCAAAACTATTGGAAACAACACCATAATAAACAGAAATTATATAGAAGCATATCTAACTTAATAAATTTACATCCTCCAGAAACTTAGGAGACAATTTAATAAAATTCACAAAAAATTTAATCACATTGGTATTGAAAAAACATACCTTGAAATCATTAGAATTACGTGACACTATTAGTAAAGTATTGAACAATTGTGAAATCTGTAATCTCAAAATAAAAAGAAATCCGACAAAACTACCGTATGACAAAACGCCTACGCCTTCAGGCCCTCACGAACACTACCATATGGACATTTGGCCCATACCAAGAAATGGTAGCTACCTTACGTGTATTGACAATTTAGAAACAAAAAATTAAAATAAAATTACAATCAAACCTACAGAAATTACACAAGGACCAGTTTAGAAAGAAAAAGAAAAGATTTAAAAACGATGAAATGAAAATTCGCATCGATACTAGTTCTATGGCAGTTAACACTGACCTATAACCAAGAAATACAACTGTATGAGATCACACAGGAGTTCGTAATTATAAAAAGCGAATCAATCAATTTAATTGGGGATTATAAAACAATTATTCATATTATAAACATAACAAAATACGAAGAAGCAATAATCAAACTCAAAGAACAATATAGATTAATCCTAAATAAACAATATAGACAGATCAGAGAAGTAACTAAATTAGAGACCAAAGTGAAAACTTTAATACCTCACAAAATAGTTAAAAGAGGATTGATTAACCTAATAGGGACTGACATGAAATGTTTATATGGAACTATGGACGGAGACGATCACGAAGACATAGAAAATAGACCAAAAGCAAACGAAGAAAATAGTAGGAATATAGTAGAAAACAACAACCAACAAATTAAAATCAATGATCAATTTAATGAACAGTTTTAAAGATTAATAGATACAATGAACATGGGTACAATAGTAATTAACCAATGAAAATATCAGAAAAGCGACGTAAGCAACCTCAGAATCGAGTTAGAATTCTATAACCAAATTAATGAAGTAAAGTTTGCAGTAGAAAAAATAGAAAACATAATCCTTACCAGTAGAACAGGAATTCCAACAACAAAACATACTGACTTTCGAAGAAATTTATGAGAACGAAATAACATTTGAAAAACTTCAGCATTTAAAAATGAAATTGGCAGTCTATAAATCCTGATATCTCAATCCTTCAATTCACTGAAGAACGTTACAACAAATAGTTTATCCAGAATTTTCCTATAAATAATAAAACTTTAAGTCTTACTATTTTAGAAAAGAATAAAATAATTTACTATCCAAACGATGAAGTTGAAAAGTTAATTTTGTTTTTTTTTTCCGTGGGCTGGTGGACATCTTCATAGACACGATGAGCCCGTGCCCAAAGAAGTGTGAGAGTTTTACTCACTAAAACCACCACCCATTTTGTATGTCTATTGCAACTAAGTATTCGACTTATCTAGCAATTTTTTTTATCACGAGTATATAATATGTTTGGCAGGTAACTTTCCTTTGAGAGTTCCTGCTTTTTCCGCAATTTATAGCGCGGTTTGTTATTATCGGGCCAAATCTAAGGGTTTAGTTCTTAGAAGACGCCGCAATATATTTGTTTCGTCAAGAATTTGGAGGACTGTTGTGTTAACGTGTCCTAATAAACGTTTTTTATGTTTTCGTGCAAAATGTTTTGTTTCATCTTTAACCGCGGGAATACCCAGATCTCTGCGTAGATCTTCGTTCCTTACGTACCACGGCGCATTGACGAATGATCTTAACATTTTTTTTTTTCAAAAGTTTGTAAAATATTTAGATTCGTTTCACTGGTACAACCCCATAGTTGTATACCATATGTCCAAACCGGTTTTAGCACTTGCTTGTATAATAGCAGCTTGTTATCAAGGTAGAGCTTCGAATATTTTCCGAGCAACAATAACAGTTCTCTGTATTTATTCTTAAGTTCTTCGCATTTCTTTTTTACATGCGACTTCCATTTTAATTTTGCATCGAGTGTCATATCGAGATATTTCGCTTAATTTGCAAACGGGACTCGAACCGTATTTAGAAATACCGCAAATTGTTTGTCCGTTTATACGAAAAATCTACATGGATCGATTTGCTCTCATTAAGTGCAATCCGCCAGGATTTAGTCCATTCATTAATCTCGTTAAGAGCGTTTTGTAATTTGATATTTGTTTCCTCTAATGTTGTGCCAACTGCAGTATAGTCAGCAAACGTTGCAATTATCGTATCGTTTGTTTGTGGGATATCACGAGTGAATAGGAGGTACAGGATTGGTCCAAGGACGCTTTCTTGCGGTACACCTGCCATTATTTCTTTGAACTCGGAATATTCGCTTCCAAGTTTCACACGTCTATGCTCAAGATACGACACGAGGATTTTATATAATTGTTCTGGCAGAACTTGACTTAGTTTATACGTAAGGCCTTTGTGCCACACCTTGTCAAAAGCTTGCAACACGTCAAGAAATACGGCTGAACAAATTTTCTTTTCTTCGAAAGCTTTCTCAATTACATCTGTAATTCGATGTACTTGGTCCACTGTTGAATGTTTACTTCTAAACCCAAATTGATGGTCAGGTAAAAGACGTTTCTGTTTAATTATGGGGTGTAAGCGACCGAGTAATTTCCGTTCAAAAACTTTTGAAATTATTGGAAGAAGTGAAATAGGCCTGTAGGATTTTATTTCATTTGGTGATTTTTTGGTTTTAGAACCATAATCACTTCCGCGACTTTCCACTGGCTTGGTATGTATTCTAATCTAATTGCTGCATTTATAATAAAAAGAAGCTTAGTTTATGCTTTCCGAGGCAACATTTTAAGAAGTTCTCTAGAGTTGTTGTAAAACAGATTCGTCGTAATACAGTCGACTCCATAATAGAATTAAAAACCAAATACAAATTGTACCTATTTTAATGAATAAATTAAAACTATTTTATGAAAATAAAATAAAATATATACTTGTTACCGTTCAAATATACAGTCCTGACACAGGACGGAGATAGCGGATAGCGGAGGCATGTTAATAGCGTGACTTTGAGCACACTTTAGGTACGGAATCCTAATTAAGTAGATATTCTTAAACCAATAACACGACTTTCTTGACCGACTATACATTTTACGCCAAACCTGGATTACGACAAATCTGGAGTAGTTCTAGTTCGGAACACGATGAATGCGGAACAAATTGTCCTAGTGGGCGCCTTTTGGAAAAGGTCCCGTAGGATGTAAAAGTCCACGATCAAGAATTTGAAAATTTTTATCATCACTGAACAATAAAATATTCGTAAAATTTCCCAAGTCGTATGACGATTGATTATACAAATTTTCGAAAACTGATGAGATCGTTGCTCTTTCCGCTGTAACCTATGACACGAAGCATTGTCGTCGTTGATGTGATCAGCGAAATCCTCCCTGATGGCGGTATCTTTAACTGCAATAATTGTCAGATCTCCCTCAGTAGGCTTCTCAGCCTGCACTACAGTACACACAATCATATTGTGCAAAATAATTGGGCTTAAACAGCTTGTAGATGGCTGACTAAGAAATGTCAATTTTCGGTAATTTTTGTCTACCTAGTATCTTCTCGTTCTGACGTTGTCTGCGCTTAAACGCACCGCTAGGTTTCTTCTTTTAACCATTATTTAAGTTCTCTTATTTTTGTAAAATTTATTATGTCATAATCAACAAGAAACGTTATTGTTATATAACGTCACGTCGTTGGGGAATCCCCGGACTCATCGGTAAACATTTTATATCGATCGACAGATGGCGCTAAATCTATACTATAATGCCCCGCAAGTTGCAAACAGAGATATTCGAGACTTGTTGGGAATTCCCCTTTTTTTTTAATAAGTTGCCACTATTAAAGTCGCGTTCCTGGAATGTGTTTTTTTTTTTATATTCCGAAAGTGGGAGAAATTTTCACTACTTCAATTTATAGTAAGCCAGAGTCCGGCGAAAATCTTCATCCAAACCATCCCAGTGGGTGCCGGCCGGTAATGATTGCTACAATGTTCTTGTACGTTGTCAAGACGGCAATCAGCTAAGGTCAGAGGGCATTGCGGTGATGTTACTCTACTTCTCAATAGTAAAATATCCCGTTTTTATGCCTTTTGACCATAGGACTAAAGGTACCTGATTTCAGTGGTGGTGTGAGCGCACTTAATGCAAACCGTGCCCAAGAATGCAATGCTGGGGGTTAAACCAGCCGCTAACGAGCTCCTTCAGATGCACAGGCATGGTCTGTCGTATCTTTTGCTTTTCTCCGGTATATCGGCTCTGCCGGAGTGGACCTCCTTTCCGTTCTACTCATGGGTCCAAAATTTCAATGAACCAAACAAAAATAAAAAAACAAATACATAAAACAATACAAAAAAAAAAATAAATAAACTCGATGATAAGCAGGTCGGTACCTCTTCGGAAGAGGAGTTACTAGCCTCCTCTCAAGAGATGGCTACAGGCGTTGTGAAGGATACAAGTAGTATTCCCACGCCGCCTGTGGTATCTCTAGAGACCTCTTCAGGCGACGCGCATTGTATAGTTAGTACACTCGCGGAGTCTCAGCCAATTAACACCCAACAAAACGCAGACGATGGGCAGTGTATAGTTAGTACACTCGCTTCATCTAATGTCTTGCAAACAATAACCGACTTAGACGTTGGAACATGTGCAGTCAGCACATCGGCATCGTCTAAGTTATTAAACACCAAAACCATTCCGGCTAAGGTCGCTTGTGATGGCCAACAACCAAGTGTATCGAACATCACCAAAAGTTAGTACAGTAGAGCCTGCTTCATTCTCGGTAAGATAGCTAAGAATGAAGCGGCTGGTATTGTACATAGCAAAGACAGCGACAAACACATGTACCTTAAGATTGTTGAAGACTACAACAAACTCAAGGGAAAGCGGCTAGAGTCTGAAACCGCGAAGCGCCTTAGGTCTCATGATGAGCCAACTAATGCCTCAAAGCGGGGGAAGTTTTCAGCTTCCAGCAACTCATCTAAGCATGCGGAGGCCAAAGTCAAACCGAAGCGCTCCAATACCCGGGTCGTAAGAGACGACCTGCAAGTTGCAATTATCGACGAGCAGCCGACTAATTGTAGCAAGGTGGCGGACGCTTGGGGTGAGATTTAGGCCCAGCTTTCTGAGATGGTTATGGACTTTCTGCTGGATAATCCGGTTGGCCCTCTGCCATGCTTCGATTCCGAAGAAGTGGTAAGGGGTATTAGGGTGGTTAAATGTGCGGACAAATTTTCGAGGTATTTCCTCGAAAACTGTGTTGCCAAGATTCGGAACAACTGGACGGGTTTTAGTTTGAAGCTCGTTCCAGCCGATGACATTCCTTGGCGACCGCGAGCCCGCATTTGGCTACCCAATATGCACTTAGACAGGGTCAAACTGATCCAGGTCCTACAGCTGCATAACCCCGGAATTCCCATGACTGACTGGTCCGTCCTTAAGGTAGAGACACCAACCCCACACACTAAGCCCTTCCTCCTACTAATCAACGAGGAGTCTCTAGAAGCCCTAAAGAAGGCCGACAACAGATTGAGGTTTGGCATCAGACATGCCAAACTCAAAATATTCAGGTCAGCGCGTCCAGGTGAAAACCCGGACGAAGTCGATGACGCCAACAAATTGTTGGAAGTCCTGCGACTAGATGCCACATCCACACGAGATGCTCAGAGTTCTGCAGATTAACCTGAAGCACTCTAGGTGCGCTAGTGAAAACCTCCTAGTCTTTCTGAAAGAGGAAGACATCGACATCAGCCTAATTCAAGAACCCTGGGTGGGAGGTTCCACTATCAAAGGGCTCAATGACAAGGACTACAACCTATTCTACAACATCGACAAACATAACGGTAAGACTAGATCCTGTATTTTAGTTAAAAAACACATCAAAGCCTTCTTTTGTCCCAACCTTAGCTGCAACGACCTAGCTGTTATACGGATTGAAACTGGTAAGCAGGAGTGTCTGTATGCTGCTTCGGCCTATATGGCACATAACCAGAATGCTCCGCCGAAGGAGGTAGAGTTTCTCACAGCCACTTTATCAAAAAAGAAGACCCACTTGATTCTGGGCTGCGATGCCAATGCCAGGCATACCCTGTGGGGCAGCTCAGAGACCAATGAACGAGATGAGTCTCTTTTTGATTTTATAATTCATAACAACCTGTCAATTTGCAACAAGGGTTGTACCCCAACCTTCATATTCCCGAGCACGGTGAGTTTTAGGGGCTGGGAAGAAGTCATTGACATCACACTAGCCTCAAACAACGACAACCTAAAGGTGCATAACTGAGAGTATCCAACCTGAAATCCTTCTCTGATCACAGCTGGATACTCTTTGATGTCAATATTCGGATTGATGCACCAATCTCCTTTAGAAATCCCAAAAGAATCAACTGGCCAAAGTTTGACCAAATAGTTAACTCTAGACTTCAAGTAATACCAAAATCTAAGTTCACTTCGTCAGACGAACTGAACGCAGCTATCGTTACCTTTGAGAAGGCAATGAGTACTGCTTTCAAGGTCTCGTGTCCAGCCAGTTTCGGTAAGAAAAAACTACCTCCCTGGTGGAGTGAGGATCTTAGTAAACTTAGGAATATGACCAGGGTCATCTTTAACATCTGCCATAAATACAATTTTTGGCAGCCCTATAAAGATTGCCTCAGAATGTAGAAAGCGGCTATTCGTAGCGCCAAAAAAGAATCTTGGCAGGAATACTGCGAATCCATTAATACCCTTAAAGACTCTTCCAGACTGAGCAAAATCTTAGCAAAGGACCATTCAAACCCGTCCTTAATAAGAAAGTCGGATGGTAGCTGGGCAGAGACCTCAACCGAATCTCTGTCTATCCTCATTAACACACACTTCCCGGGTTGTAAAGATGTGCCGCCAGCATCTGCTGACTCTCGGCCCGCTGACCATGGAACTTGGGAAAATATCAAATCCATCATAACCAAAGAAAAGACATACTGGGCAATAAATAGCTTCTCACCCTATAAATCACCTGGCCTTGATGGCATCTTGCCGATCATGCTACAAAACTTACAGGACACTGTATTACCGTGGTTGTTGCCAATTTATAGAAGTTGTATTTTATTAAACTTTATTCCACACTCATGGAGACGTGTCAGGGTAGTTTTTATACCAAAGGCAGGCAGACGTGGACATGAATCTGCAAAAGATTTTAGGCCCATCAGCCTTGCTTCCTTTATACTAAAGACCCTGTAGCGGATCCTTGACATCCATGTGCGAAGCAATCTTAATGAATCACCGCTATCAACATCACAATACGCATATCTCAAAGGCAGATCGACCGAAACCGCTCTGCATGAGGTGATTGGGACCATCGAAAAGTCCCTCTACTACAAAGATTACACCCTAGCCACCTTCCTTGATATAGAAGGGGCTTTCAATAATGTACAAACATACTAGAAGCCTTAACCGTAACTGGTGTAGAGGAGCATTTTAGCCAATGGATTATATCCATGCTAAGGTCTAGAATCATTCAATCAACACTAGGGAACAGCAGCTTAACGGGATATGCTGACAGAGGTACACCACAGGGTGGTGTGATATCTCCTCTGCTGTGGCTTATTATTATGAACAAACTGTTAGTCCGATTTGATCGGGATAGGATTAAGGCAGTGGCATACGCGGACGACGTGGTGATCCTAGTATCAGGAAAGTTTCTCGCAGTGATTAGCGAAATCATGGAGTACGCTCTGGGTTCTGTGAGCACGTGGGCTACAAGCTGTGGCCTTGGTGTTAATCCGAGCAAAACGGAAATGATGCTCTTCACTACGAAGACCAAAGTACCAGCCTTTAATCTCCCCCGACTTAATGGACAAGCGCTCTCACTCTCATCCTATCCTAGATACTTAGCTTAATTGGAAAACCAACATAGAACAAAGGGTCAAGAAAGCATGTATAGCTTTCTATGCCTGTAGAAAAACATTTGGCAAAAAATGGGGCCTACAACCAAAGATGACACTTTGGATGTACACTGCTGTTGTTCGACCGATACTCACCTATGGGGCACTAGTCTGGTGGCCTTCTGTGAGTAAAGGGTATATCATTGACAAACTTAAGAGGGTACAAAGAACTGCTTGTATCGGCACAACTGGGGCCATGAGATCTTGTCCCACTGATGCCTTAACGGTTCTTCTCCACCTTCTCCCTTTAGATATCCATATCAAAGACATTGCAATGTGCAGTGCAGTCAGGCTCAGAGAATCTGGCTGCTGGTTCAATAAGCCCTATGGGCACAGCAATATCCTAGATTCAATGCCAGCAGGTCTAGCTGACCATCATACCGACTACATGATACCCAAACTGACCTTCCACAAACACTTCACCGCTGGCTTTCCAACTAGAGAGGATTGGAAAAACGCAGTGGTTGAAAAAGATTTTGACACACTTATATACACCGACGGCTCCAAAATGGACTGCGGAGTGGGCGAAGGTGTCTACTCGGACACACTAATAATAAAAAAATCGTTTCGACTCCCTGATTCCTCCAGCGTATTCCAGGCGGAATTGTTGGCTGTTAGGGAGGCTTGTCACGCGATTAGACACGATAGTACTCCCAAGCAAAATATCGCTATTTTTGTCGACAGTCAAGCCGCTATTAAGGCGATTATCTCGGTATCGACGTCATCAAAACTAGTACTTCAATGCCAGAACGAACTGGCCTCCATTGGGAGTCGGTACAATATCACTCTCATATGGGTTCCAGGCCACAGTGACATAGATGGAAATGAACAGGCTGATGCCCTAGCCAGGTTGGGCTCGTCCCTTCCCAGCTCACGTGCAATCGGCATTCTCACTCCTTTAAAAACTATCATGAATAATATCAACAAACACTCTCTTAAAACAGCTGAACATAGGTGGCGAAACCTCAGTGGGTGCGCCATTTCATGAGATATGTGGCCTCGCAACAACAAGACAAAAACACGCGACCTCTTAAGCAGATCCCGTAAGGAAGTCTCCAGGGTGATAGCAATTACCACTGGACACTGGCCCATCGGTGACCATGCTGTTAGAATGGGTATACCCCACAACACCAACTGTCGCAGTTGCAAGGAGGTGGGGGAAAAGGAAACTTTAACTCACTTTCTGTGCAAATGCCCGGCTCTGTCAAGAGCAAGACAACGAACTCTAGGCAAACCTTTCTTTGACAATATCTGCGACCTCTCTGATAAACACATCAAAGAACTGATCGCCTTCCTTAATGTCACTGGTTAGATTTAGTACACGCCAACTAACAACAAGATATAACATTTAACCGCATGAGTATTTGGCATCAAAACGGCGCACTCCAGCGCCCCCTAAGCTTGGGGGTAAAACAGAACTGCCAAAATACAAAAATACCCTGGAATATTTTTTTTAACTTGCAATTCAACCCTTGATAACCCTGATGATCATCCGTATGTATGTATATACCAACAATAAAAAAAAAAAAACATATGAGAAGGTTACCATACCCTGTGCGGATCGTTTAATACCCTATCAATTCCGATCCTTTAAATTAATATCACCAAATTGTGTTCAGACAGTTTATCACAATATTTTATAGTTCGACAAAAAAACAGCGTCGTTTGACAAAAAACAACGCAGGAAAAAATCCTGCATATATGGTATACAAATTGTTTTTGTAGGGTAACGCCCCAAAAAGTGTGCGTGGGTTAAAATTATATACAGACGAAAAATCAAACTTATTTTTAAATATTTACAAATTTTACCGAAAAACTTTTTTTTACTGAAAACGCCCACAAAAAGTGGACGTGGCAAAAAAAAATTTATTTAGACGACATATACACTAGTCGGCATAAGTATTTTGACGAAACCTTTTTGTGACTATTGAGACTAACTTTGCTTGGTATCGTTAAAACAACAATGCAAAAATGATGCGCGAAACAAAGAATCTATTTTTAGCTCTATGCATGCCAAGCTTTGTATTGTTTACCTTTTGCATTCTCTTTCTGTTGATAAGAACGCATGCAGAAAAAGAATTTTTACGTGGCATAAGTATTTTGACGGAAACTTTGTGTAAATATTTTAACAGTTTTGAGCACGTGATAACCAAAAAACTTGTGTAAATAACTTTAATTTACATTAAACGTTGATAACAAAATAAAAATTTATTAAAATTTATTAAAAACCATGGGTAAAACGGCTGAGTTGAGTTTGGTTGTCAGATCTTCAATGGTAGCGAAGTTTAACGCTGGAACGGCAGTAAAAGACATAGCAAGTGAGTTTAATGTGTCGCGTCAAACTGTGCACTATCAAATCAATAAGTTTAAAAAGCATAAAGACATCACAAACCTAATGAGATCAGGTGCTAAGCGCAAAACAACGCCCACTGAAGACCGAACCCTTCTACGGGAATTTAAAATAAATATATTCCTGAAGCCTCAAACTGCTGCAAATCAATGGAATTTGACGGCAACGAATCCCATCAGTGAGCGCACTGTCCGACGACGTTTAATGGAAGGAGATTTTAAAACATTTAAAGCTAAGGACGTGCCGTACATATCGAAGGTAAACAAGCTTAAAAGACTGTCTTTCGCAAAGGAACATCTGCACAAGCCAAAGGAGTACTGGAGAAGCGTTCTATGGACAGATGAAAGCTCCTTTGAGTATAACTCATCAAAAAACAAATTTTACGTTAGATTGCCAAAGGTAGAAAGGCAAAAAAGACGCCCCGTTTGTCAAAAAGTGAGCCATGGTGGAGGCTCTGTCATGTTCTGGGGATGTGTTGCGTATAATGGCCTGGGTGAATTGGTTCCTATCACCGGCTCGAAGAACCCTAAATGATAGTGCCTTTCCTTCCGGAGGTAGGCTTATTGGTGAATCATTTATCCTGCAACAGGACAATGCCCCATGCCACAAAGCCCGGATGATAACTAAATTTTTGAAGGATGTTGGTGTTGCCACTTTGGTCTGGCCACCTCAAAGTCCAGATTTAAATATAATAGAAAACGTCTGGTCTCTTTTGAAACGCAAAAGAACAGTTTCTTTAAATAAAACCAGAGAGGAGACGATTTCTGAGGTCACTTCCCTTTGGGATTCAGTACCGAGACGCCTTCAAAAAGTTATTGAAGCCAAAGGAGGTTATATAGTTTACTAAATTCTTCTTTATTTATTTACTTTTGTTAAGTTTAAAATGTTTTTTCTTAGAGTTATATACTTCTCAAAATACGTATGCCAACACACGAAATTACAAATTAATTTATATCTTTTTTGACTTCTATGAAAAAATATTTGTTTGCCTATTTTTAAGTTTGTATTAGTTATATATAAAAATGAAAAAATAAACATGAATTCTTGTCAAGCCATTTAGAAGTTAAACTCAAAAATGCACGATTTTTATTTCGTCAAAATACTTATGCCGACTAGTGTAGATATTGAGATTTTCTACATTTTTTTCAAAATTCCTCATGGTTTCCTCAAAATTCCAAAAACTACGTTTTTAAGCCGAATGGCAGTGGGCGGATAACAAACATTTTTTACACTTTGTTGCTGGGAGCAACAAAGATAAATCGACTCAGCTAGCGAATCTGAGTCGATCCATATACTTATATAGGCACTATTCAACCATTAGACGCGTTTAGGTAATTCAGCCTTTTTTTAACGTTGTATAAGTTTTATGAATAAGGTTTTTGCGTTTATAGCCATTTTAAGGAGTGCACTTTATATACTTCTTATAATGAGTTTATGAATAAAAGTGATAATGTTCATAATTAATCAAACAAAATTTTGTTCTAATTCAATCTTTTTAGTTAAAAATTGTTTATATTTTAATTGCTCTTAAAAAAAGGATTACCTGTGTGCGTGTTTCAACGCGAACTAAATCCATTAGCGATGTTTTTCCACGAACTGCCGACAACGCAGCACTCAAAATCGGGTTGGGATCGTACGGCTCACTAGAATATTATTTTTGAAATAATTAAAACATTAATTCTAATGTAAATCACTTTAAAATGTTCAAAGAATTTAATGCAAATTTTTTCAGATAAAATTCGTCTTTCAATGAAGGTCTTGTCAATATTCACTACTAATTATTTTGTTTAGAGAATCCATATAAGATATAAATTTTAAACTTAAAGTTTGTTTAATAAGTAATTAATATTGCGTATATTCCAACGGTTTGTGAGTAGGTTATAAAAAATAAATATATTTTACAATAAAATTATTAAATCAAACAAAATCTATATCTCTATCTGCACAAAACCCTTTTTCCAATATGTCAGTGGAAGAATTCCCATTATGGAATCAACGGTGTCGTGTACAGTCCAATTAGGATGTACAAAGTGACAAACCTTAAGAAACTGCTTCATACCTGCATATTCGGACAACAGGTAATTTAAGAATCTCCCCTTTACCAATGTTTTGGGCCAGGAAAGTCCACAACTGGCCAAGTCTTGATCTTCACACTTCGGCAGATTACATAACATAGTGCTGAATGAAACAACAAATATTTTTAAAAAGGGAAGGCAAGCTACAGTAGCTCTCCAACTCTCGTAGTGGTCAGACGGCTAGTTTGTGCGGAAGATTAATTCAAAGTGATATAAGTGACTAAGTGGCAAGTTAGCCAAATAAATTGTAAATAAACGTAGAGCAGTGGTGCTCAGCACATCGCTCAGCAGTTTTTTTTATAATTATTAAAGATAAAGAAAATAAACACAAAAAGAGTGTTTTAATTCAAATCGCCAGCGATGGAAAACGGTACGGAGAAGAAAACCCCGCAAGCGGGCAAAAATTCGCCGTCAAAAAAAAAGGCCAAAGCTAACGATGACTGCCCAGAAGGTAGCATCGCCAACTAAAGCAACAACACCAACAACACCAACAACAACAACCAACATCATCATCATCATCGTCGTCATCTGCTAATGCAGATGGCAAAACAAAGCTGGTACACGGAACTGTACCAGCGATCAGGAAAGCTGCTGCACCAACAACATCAGTAGCAGCAACAAGAGCAACGACAGCCGTCGAAAATAGTGAGATGCGGAGTAGGCTAAGCCCGACGCCCAATCTCAGCACAAAGAGGCGCATGGCAACGGCAATTTCGCCGCAGCCAAAAAATGTGGAAGAAGAGGCATTCATTGACCTGGATGAATTCGAGTTTGAGGATGGGGAACCCCGCTACGTAGGTGAGGGAAACCCATTCAAAGAATTAGCGGAGGTCGACGAATATCAGCCGGCTTTGGAGGATGAGGAAGCGAAGTTGAGCCTCCTCATACAAGAATTACTCGCCAAGCCAGAAAAAATTCGAGAGGCAAAGAAACAAGAAGCCCTTAAAGAAAAGAAAAAGCGAAAACAGCAGAGACAACAACAAGAGCTGAAAGCGCAGCAAATGCTTCAACAAAATAAGAAACTGCAACCAATGGAGCAACGGGTTGCTAAACTACAACAGCAGCAGCAACAACAACAAAAGCAGCAGAAGAAGCAACAACAACAACATCAGCAGCAACGACAGCATCTGTTTATGTAGGTTAGTTGTTAAGGATTTTACTTTAAAACATATATCGTCCCAAAAACATAGAATTGTATTATATAACATGGAGGACTATAGAAAAGTACACAAAGCCCTAGAGGAGGTTTGGGCAGAATACTTCACGTATACGCCAAAAACCGAAAAATTAAAAACGATCATGAAGGGAATCGATCCCGTGGTTGATGCAGAGGAGCTTCTTAACGAGCTCAAGAGTTTTGAGAGCGACGACCTAAAGTTCATAGGTGTAAAGCCGTTTACCGCGGTCAATGGTAGGGGTGGTTCGGGTCCAATTAACCCCCAACAGTAAAATCGATAGTCTACGCAGAATTAATCGCGTATACTATCTGCTGTCCGTTGAGAAAAATTAAAAAGGACAGATCGCATACTGCAATGTGTGCGCTGCCAGAGGTTCGGGCACGCCGCTTCTAACTGCAACATGCAGATTAGATGCGTTAAGTTCGATAAGGACCACAATATAAACGGATGTCCTCAAGGTGTCGATAGGGTAGAAGACATGAGCAAGCTCACATGTGTTCTTTGCGGGAATGCGGGTCACCCTGTAAATTACAAGGAATGTCCTTATTCCAACAGAAGAAGGAAGAGTATGCTAGCTCGGAAACAGGCTGTAGAAGAAGAAAGGCGACTTAAAAGTCGTTCTTTCACAAATTGGGTTGCACCCAACGTGTCCTTTGCCCAAATGGCAGCTGGACCGGGTAAACTCCAGACACTAAACACGCCTAAGGTTGCTGAAAAAGCACATGAAGCTGATATGGATCTGAAGAAGTTCTTGCCGTCGTTGAATAGCAAGATCGGTCAGTTCCAGAAACAACTGAACGAGCAAGCAGCCCGAATAGATTATATCTATTCGATGTTTGCCGAGTCTAGCGCGCCATGAACATGATGGGTACGTTCGATGAGGTAAACTTTAAGATCCTAGCTTTGAATGTTAATTCATTACTCAGGGTCGAGAGAAGAACCGTCCTTTCAAATCTGTTGATCCTCCCAAGGGGGTGGGGTCGCTGTATTATTACGCAAAGGCTTACGCCATAACATCATATATAGCGGGGAAGTACGTAGGTTCCAGGTGCTGGAAGCATGCATCGTATGTATTCCTCTCCATAGTCGGAGCAGAATGTATGTGGTGTCGCTTTATGCACCTAAAGCAACTCAACAAACTCAATTTATAGCAGAGCTCGAGGCACTTCTTCGTTTCCTACAGCTTCAATCGGCTGAAAATTATTACTTTTTGGCCGGTGATCTTAACGCTAAGCACGCGGCTTGGGGAAAACAATCGGGAACACTAGAGGTCGACTGCTTCAAAATTGGAGGGAGCAAAATATGATTGAGTACAAACTTAGTTTGTACGCGACGGATATCTCGTCTTTCCCGAGAGAAAACTCTTTTCTGGACTTAGCACTTATGGACAATAGACTTGAACTGACAAATAACGAACACGCGGAGAACTGTGTGCGAGCATTCGATTGATGCCGTATTCAGGATCCCAAAAGAGCAAACTCAACTGGACGAACTGGCCGCCCTCCACCAGAGTTGTAAAGCGAGAATTACGTTTGAGCGAAATTAATCCACCGACAAACAGAAACCTTACAAACGACGATATTGACCAAAATTTATTAAAAATGAATGAGGTCATCACAAGGTCAATGATCGAGCTATCCCTAAGGTAACTAGTTCTGGCGACCAGACGGAGAAGTATCGAAAGCCAACAATCGATGCACTCCACAAACACAAAAGCAGACTGGTCTCGAGGCTTAAATAGCTGCGTAGACAATTTACTGACAGACAAGACCCGGAGATTCGGACATTGAAGTCACTGATCAAAAACCTTAAACAGTTAATCTCGGAGAATTACAGAAAATCTCTAAGTTTGTACTGGTGCAAGAAAATTAAGGCAATCAAAACCAGTAGCCAGTACTTGGCTAATTGAGCATGGCGCTTGAAGTGTCAATGAGGACTTAGAGAAAATTGAACATTGGTCTCATTCGAATGGTCTTATCTTGAACCCTAAAGTCAAAATGCTTGGTAGTCTCAAGAAAAAAGCTTAATATTTCATATTTTTCTCCGATAGTTTTGAGCGATGCTCCTATCGAATACGTCGAAACTGCAAAAAATCTCGGGTTGACATTTAATCGCTATCTGACTTGGGATAACCATATAAATTCACTCGCCGGAAAAGTATATGGTGTACTGCGAACACTGTGGGTAACAAAGTCTTTTACCCCAGTAAGCACACGTTTACTTGTAGCTAAGACACTGATAATTCCGATATTGATGTACGGATGCGAAATTTTTTGCAACTGCAGCTCTGCAAGCAAAAGAAAACTGAATGTCGCTTTCAATAGCGTTATATCTATGGGTTGAAAAGGTTTGACAGACTATCTGGTTTTAACACTCGTCCGCTTGGTATGTCACTTGAAAGATATCTTCAACTTCGCACTTTAACGTTGCTTTCGGATATTTTGCTAACCCACCAACCACATTACTGTTTTGTAGGTTCTCTCAGACACGCTAGATGATCTAGTGGCGTACAGATCAGGTCTGAAAATCGAGGTCATCAACACACTTTTGCAACGTGACTTCGATCACATTAAGGGATATTGCGATGATTATAAATTGAGGATCAATTTCCAAAAAACCGAAACAATTCTGTTCAGTACCCCATTGCAGAGGGCTTCTTACGATACCAGAAAAAACTGGAAAAAAATGTGTATCATTGGACTGCATGGACGGCCGTTGGCGGTGAGAAGTGAAGACAAATACCTTGGCATCTGGCTTGACAAGTTTCTGTATTTTAATAAAAAATGGGTATGCTTGTTTGGCCAGGGCTAGGGGGGCCTATGCTCTGACAAGAAGATTGTTTCATAGCAGTCAACTTGATTCAAGGGTGAAAGTCATTTGCTACATGGCCCTCATAAGGCCGATCATCGCTTACTATTATCCCGTGAGGTTCAATGTATTACCATCCTTGTCTCCGATCCTGCTTAGTACCGAACGCCAGACTCCGAGTACATAAAATATTATCGCAACGAGGTTCTATACAATGGGGCTCAGTTGAATAGAGTTGCCAATTTTCTAATTAAGGTGATTCGACGGCACGCTGCAAGGGCGATGAGTAGCGACAACAGCCTGATCCCCGGGCTTATCACCCCAATGAAATATATATGGAGAGTACGCTCGTGTCTGGCTTTATTCCATCTGAGGCATTCATTTATATCGATTTGTTAGGGTTAGTACAAGACAGGAATGGTATCCCGGTTTAATACCACCGCTATTGTGACGCGTGGGACAAGCGGCTAATCGGCGACGGGTACCTCGACAATGCTCCGGAGCTCCTCCGCTTTAGCACGGCGCGGCGGTTCGGATCGCGATATACAACGAGTGCTTGCCACCGCGATTATAATTAAGTTAGGTTTAAGTAGTTAAGGCAAAAAAAACTGTCACTTCTCAAAGTTTTTTTTAACTTTTCTTTGAAAACTAAAATTAAATATCTTATGATTAAAAAATAAAACACCGACAAATTTAAGCCGAAAAGCGAATTAAAGATATTAGATATAAGCTTAGAGCGCCCGATTTGAGCCGAAGTTAGATTAAGTAAACATGTTATTGATAAGTTAGATTTAAGCATTTTTGTCTAGTATTGAGTTTATATTTTAAGATAATAAAAAATGAATTCAAAAGTAAACTTAAAAGGGAAGGCAAGCTATTGGGAATTTAATGAGTTGACATTTAATTGTAAAGTTCAATTTAAATTTTTCCCCAATTTCTACAAATTGTATCTTACTTACTTACTTACTTAAGTGGCGCTACAGTCCGGGATGAACATGAGCCTCGACCAATATGCCTCTCCAATTAGCCCGGTCCTTAGCTAACTGCCCCCAGTTGCACACTCCAAGTTGATTGATGTTGGGTTCTACTTGTGCGCGCCACTTAATGCGAGGTATAGGTTGTGGTTGAATCTTCGTCTCCATAGCCCGTCAACGCAAACGGGACCGAAGATTTTTTTTCTCGAATCGACCAAGGATTTCTTCATCCGCTATTGATACGGTCCATGCTTCAGCGCCGTAGAGCACTGGGATGATCAGGGTCCTATATAGGATCTGCTTAATAGTTTGAGTGAGGGCTTTACTAATAAATTGCCTTCTTAGCCCGAAGAAACAGCGGTTGGGTTGGCAAGAGTAATTCTTCGTTTGATTTTTGACGAGATGTTGTTGTCAGAGTTAATAGCGGAGCCAAGGTAGACAAAGTCCCGTACTACCTCAAAGTTATATCTGTCAATGGTGACGTTCTGCCCAATTCATCGATGTTGTGTGTCCTTTCGTGTTGAAAGCTTATACTTAGTCTTACCCTCATTTACTGCTAAACCCATTTTTGCCGCTTCCTTCTCTATCCTAGCAAACTCGGCTATGACATCACGTTGAGTCCTACCAATGATGTCAATATCGTCGGCGTATGCTAGTACATAGTTAAACCGATTTTAGGAAAATTTTGCCTCTGGTGTTGGCTCGGGAGTTTTGCACAATCTCTAAAGAATCAAATTGAAGAAGTCACATGACAGCGCATCGCGTTGCCTAATCCTTTTTTGGTATCAAATGTGTCGGTGAGGTCGTTTCCGACCCTGATGGAGCAACGAGAATTCTCCATCGTCATCCTACACAAACGGACAAGTTTGGGCAGTATATCAAAACTAGACATGCCTCTGTATAGTTCGTCTCTATAAATGCTGTCGTATGCGGCGATAAACAGGTAGTGGGTATCGATTTGGACTTCTTGGGTATTTTCCAGGGTCTGCCGAAGTGTGAAAATTTGATCGGTTGCGGACTTTCTTGGCCTAAAACCACACTGATAAGGGTTGATCAGCTTTTTGGTAAACGGTTTCAAGAGTTCACATTATAAGGCACTTAGTTTAGAGGGTCTCTTTTTTTTTGGATCGGACAAACGATGCTGAGGTTCCATTCTTCAGGCATACTTTCATCAACCAGGTTTGGCTTATGAGTTGGTGGATGTTACTTACCAAGTCATCTGCGCCATGACTTATACATTGCTATTCTCACTTCAATTAGTTCGGGTGGTTGGCAGTTTTAGCTGTCGTTGCCAATATTGAATGGTTCGTTCTGCCTGACAGCGGAATGTTGTTCGTCATCGCCGTTTAACAGTCTGCAGAAGTGGTTCTTCCATATTCGCAGCATCGACTGTGTCTCAACTGCGATATTTCCTTGTTCATCTTGACAGGAGTCTGTTCGAGCGTTGTATCCTTGGTTTTGACGTTTTACACTTTGGTAAATCTTGCGAACATCGTTCCTGCACCTCTCTATATCCTCGATCACGCGCGTTTCTTGCTCTTTTTTTTCTTATTTCTGAAAAGCCTGTGTTCTCCCTCCTTCTGCTATAGAGCTCAATGGCAGCTCTCGTCTTCACTTGCAGCTTAGCCTTGTAGGCCTCGTTCTTGCGGCTGATCTAAAGGCTTGTTGGCATCCTAGCCATTGTTCTTTAACATTAGATGCTGGTGGTATAGTGTGCATCGAGAGGTTAAGGAGGTTAAGTCTCTTGCGATTGCAGTCTTTCGACATTAAATTTTTTTCACAGTATTTCTGTTTTTTTGGTGGATATCCGCATCCTTACCTTGGCTGCAACAAGGTAATCCAAAATACTGGATGCGTGTCTCTTGTCTATCGCAATGTGATCAATTTGGTTGACTGTTCGCTGATCTAGAGACCGCCATGTCCCCTTACGGATATCGAGATGAGGAAACCGCGTGCTGGCTATAGTGGCATTTCGTTCCGTAGCGAAGTCAATTAGCCTAAGTCCGTTACCAAACGTATTGTCGTGTAGGCTATATTTTCCAACAATACTGCTAAAGATGTCTTCTTTTCCTACCTTTGCATTAAAATCTCCCAAGCACGATTTTAACATCGTACTCATAGGTTTTGTCAAGGAGCTCGTAGAAGCAATACTTACTTATATCATCTCTTTTCTCCGTCGGAGCGTGAGCGCATATAAGGCTTATGTTGGCGAATTTGGCCTTGAGGCGGATTATTATAATGCGTTCGTTAATGTCTTGGAAGCATAAGACTTTTTGCCTAGGTCTGGCACTTATAACAAATCCGCAACCGAATAGTCGCTGTTTCTGCTCACTATAAAACGGTCCATAGTAGATGTCACAGTTTTTCATTCTCTTTTTGCCTCGATATGCATTAATGTTTTTTTCTTGAGAAAGCTCTTATAGCTCTAAGATTGAGAGCTTTGCACTGGATGGTACGGCATACAAATTTTCTTCTGCCAGTTTGGGAACTCCGTATCGCATATTCTCCTAAGATCGGCTAGGTCATTATGTTTATGTTCTCCTCCAATCTTTTGTGTAATGACTTACGCAAGTTCTTCATTTTAACAGTTAAGCATTTCACGAAAGCATCTTCTAGTTCAATCTAGTGTTGATTTTGTGATTGATGCCACGGCATTTGATGTATACGTCTGTATATCATGTCTGTGTATATTTCGCTGCGGAGGTTATTACCCTAAGTCCGTTGCGAAACTGTAGACTTGCTCTTTCTTATAAATGATGTAAACTGTGTTTTCTTTGAATTGAGTTGAACTATATTTCCCTTTCTCCATTGTATAGAGCAGATTTGTTCGCATATCTGGTAGTGTGCAGCAATAGCGGTAATAGCCGTGTCGTGTGAGTTAGTCGCTATTAGTCTTCTATTATCTGCAAAACTAGCCTGTGCATTTGAGGAAGCCCGTATGCTGTCAATCAAAACTCGATCAAAAGTATTGGAAATAACCAGCGTTGATTTTTTATCATAGATTGCCATAGATGAGTTACAAGCAAGTCTCCAGTTTAGCGTTTTTTTCAGACCCTATTTTTCCGATTATATATTAAACCATTCCTTTCTAGGTAATCGACAATCTCGTTTTTAAATGTTTGAAAGTAGGAATAGTAAAGCAATGAGTCATTTAAGGCATGCATTTTGTTTCTTTTTTGGAGTTGAATCATAGATTAAAACCACTTAAAATAATGGAATATCATCAATAGAAATCTAGATTCTAGATTACATACAGATCACACATTGATATTACATACAAATTTATCTCTTTAAATAGAACAACGTCTGGCGGGTTCCGCTGATATATTATAAAAATGACTAGAATGTAATATAAATGGGCCTCCGAACACGAGATGAGTTTAACTCTAGTATAAGACCGGTTTCATACCATACTGCAAGCGCACACGGGATGAATATGCCGGCAGAATAAATTGTATACATGATCCCCTTTTCATTGTGTAATTCTATGAAAATTGACATTGGCCTTGAATACTTTTGACAATTCGTAAGCTCTTAGGTTTGTGTGAGAGTATATGCAACTACATTGATGTTGACTGCTCGGCTCACAAAACGCGTATGAGAGCCGAATGACATACAATTTTTTCAGACCTAAAATGTGTTTGTATTGGTTTTCAACCTTGTTGTACCGGACAAACTCGGTTGAAGAATTTCAACTATTTTCTCTCCGTATACTCCGTTAAATTTAATTAAAAACGTTAGGAATTTGTTTTTACCAAAACCGTTATATGGTGGGTAGCATTATTTTTAGCTATATAATGCGAATTAAAAAATACCACCGGGTATTTTTCCAAGAACTTCATATATAAAATGTGAAGTCATTAAGCATAGACTCAAGGACGGACAGAATTGGCAGACACATTTTTTCGCGCTTCTTCATCATAGAAATGGCTTGTTTATAATCTCGAGTTTCATGAAACCAATGTTTGCTCTTTTAGGAGCAAGTAAAAATACCATGATCCAAAGTTTTAAAATCATTCATACAACATTGAGATGGAAAAAATGATAATGCTATATTGTAGCCACTTTAAAATAGACTAAAATATAGAATTAATTTAGAAAAACAATTTTAAGTAAATAGATTTATCAAATTCATTCATAGATCAGCTTTAAAATTGAATAAAAATCGTTTGAGGCGTTTTCGAGAAAATAAAATCTTTTATAAATACTGAGCAAAACCAGTCGTTATTTTATTTATATTTATACCCTATCCCATAGGGGTATATTAGTGTTGATATACCTCAAAGTATATGGATCGACTCAGACTTACTAGCTGAGTCGATTAAGCCATGCCTGTCTGTCTGTCCGTCCGCCCGACCGTCTGTATGTCACCGATTTTTAGGCAACATATTTACATTTACAATATCTATTTTTCTTCTTTATAAAGTTTTTTTGCCACGCCCACTTTTTTGATGCGTTTTTAGTAAAATAAGGTTTTTCGATACATTTTTAAAATATTTGAATATGCTCTACGGGTTCCGATTTCTTGGTGTCGATGACGTGCTCCTCCAGTGATGTTACTCCGAGCCCGTGCTAGATGTTAAAAATAAGTGTTGATCGGACTGCTTCTAACTGTGCCTGCTGATTCGAATTTTTGGAATAGTAATAGGATTATCATAGGTCCTATTTGGAATGCCTTAATAGGTATACTTCTTGATCTTAAATCGTTGGAATTATACCACACCATACCATTACCTGAGAGCTAAATATGAAAATCGCGGAAGACCTCATATTACGGATTACCAAATTACCTCTAACTTACAAAATTACAAAAGGCCTAGATTTTGGGTCAAACTGAAATGGATGGCTTCACAAGTGGAGGAATGTTTACCTGCGGTTAACTAGTGGAACGAATTACACTATTTATGTCCTTAATAAATCTAGAAAACTGTTTTCATATCAGATTTCAGGCTCTCCGCGATCTATGTCGAGTCTTTGTCCTTGTAGGCGCTAGCTACATTAAAATATGCGGATTTCAAAAATGTTTACACTTGTTCTGCTGGAAGCAACAAAGAGCACGTGTACCAAATTTCATCCTTCTAGCTCAAAATTAACGGCCCAAAAACTAGTGACGTAGTCATAACATATTGTTCAAACAGTTTATCAAAATATTTTATTATTCGACAAAAACAACGTTTTTCTTCTGCATATGCTATGGGGTAGGATAACGCCCCCAAAAAGTGGGCGTGGAAAATAACTTTATATGGACGAAATATAGACATTAAGATTCTCTAAATACGCTTTTCAGACCCTTTTTCAAAATTCTTAACCGTTTGACTAAAAAAAGGGTTTTTTTTTAAGTGGGCGTGGCCATGGGCGGATTTTAAAAATGTTTACACTTGATCAAACAGCATGTACTAGCTAAAAATGTAGAAGACATTATTAATCAAATTCCTCAAGAGAGTTCTCAGTGTAACTATAAGTCAAGCAGAAATTTTTCTTTAAAATTTAAACTCAAACGCGGTAAAGACATCGTAAACGTATTGAAGTCGATGGGCACAAAGAAAGATTTCAATTTAATGAGTGCAAACATGCTCTTGGATGCAATCGAAATTATAGGTCCAATTTTGTGAGAAATTTTTAATAATTCTATGAAATGCGGTTATTTTGCAAAGAACTGAGGGAATCTATGATTAGACCCATAACAAAGATAACTAAAACTAATTTATGCGAAGAATTTAGACCAGTTAAAAGCCATTTGAAAAGTCATTTGAAAAAATAATAGAGGCCCAACTCCGAGACTACATGGAACAAAATAATTACATTATGGAACAACAATCAGGATTCAGAAAGGGATATTCATGTAAGACTGCTTTAACTGGATGATTAAAAATTGGAAACAGGAAATAGACAAAAAAGAGTAATGGTAGCTGTTTTTCTCGACTTTAATTCTATTAAAAAAACTGATTAAATATGGAATTCAAAATAATGAGTTAAAATGGTTTAAAACATAATTTAGTCATCGCACACAACGAACAATGGTCAACAACGAAATATCGGAAGCAACTGAAATAAATATTGTAGTGCCTCAAGGTTCTGTATTGGGGGTATTCCTCATATATATAAACAATATAAACTCGGTCGTAAAACATAGTAAATTGCGTATGTTCGCAGATGATGCACTGCTATTTATTAGTGGCAATTCAATTACTGATTGTACTAATAAAATAATAAAAACTCAAATCGTTAAACAACTGGCTCAAAATTAGTAAATTAAAACTTAATTTAAAAAGACAAAATATATGAGCATAAATTCTAGTGACGCTCTTAATGTGAATGTGGATGGCGAAAACATAAAATTAATAAAGGAATTTAAATATCTTGGTGTCGTGAGTAGTGAAAAACTTAATTTAAAAGCAAATATTGACTATGTATGTAAAAAAGTTTAAAAAAAGATATATATTTTTTAGTAGAATTCGGAATAAAATCTCTACAAAAACAGCTGTAAACTTGTATAAAAATACCAAAATACCGTATATTTTAAAGGACTAAAACTATTTAATGCACTTCCTAATCAGTTAAAATCTATATCAAATTTAAACAATTTCAAAAAAGAATAAATATATATTACTATAAAATTTGACAATCAATTTAATTATATATCAAACAAAATTTTATTAAAATGGCTTATAATATTATTATTACACTCTCTTCCCAAAAGCCAATCTCAAAATAAAATTAATAACTATTAATTCATTATTATAATATAATTAAATAAATTAAATAAATAAATAAATAGTATATAAGGTCAGTCCCACGCGCGGTTTGGACGGGGAAGAGGGCGTGGGCATAATAATAATAGAAAATGTAAGGCCTAAGAACCTGTGACCTACAGACGGACGGACGGAACGACGGACAGACAGACATGGCTTAATCGACTCAGCTAGCGATTCTGAGTCGATCCATATACTTTGAGGTATATGTAGCTAAATTATCTATCTTACAAACAATTTATCAAAACTAATATACCCCTATGAGATAGGTGTATCAATAAAAAGGAATGGATGCAGGAAAATGAAATGAGCGAACTGTTAAAGTGATTAGACGTATTAGTTTGTGGTGGAAAAAGTTTATTGAAATTTTAATAGTTATAGTGGTAGTAATAAAATCTTTTTAAGCGCCATATAAGCCAAATTTATTTTGTGAAACGGCAAGCATAAAAAAAGAATCGGGATATTAATTATTATTATCAAAAATTATTATAAATGCAAAAAGACAATTAGCGGAGAGTCGGGAATATGCTGTATGGGTGGAATTGACCGTTACGCTAGCAATGTGTTTGATACATGCCCAATAATTAGATTCGTGTGTGATGATTGTATGATCTATATATCAAACGTCGACATGGTATTAAAAAACATGCAAACAGAGGTAAACAAAAACAATAAATACATAGAAGAATACAAACAAGAGTTCAGTGATGCACTAAAACGAAATGGAGAAGAAATTAAAAATCTATTACAGGCAATCGAAACAACATATACATATGGCTACACTCAAACCAATGAAAATCTGTCAGAAAACATGCGAAAAAAGTGTAGTACAGATTGATAAAATTAATGCTTTTAGAGAAACTTGCAAAGAACAAATCGAAAACGTGTGTAATGACGTGAAAAAGATAAACAAAAACAGCCAGGAGTGACAGCGAAATAAAAAATGATATAGTGAGAGAAATAAAAAACAATGAAAAGAAAACAGTGCCAAAAATGAACTATGCAGATCAACTAAAACAAACAGTGTACATTAAACCGAAAATTAAACAAGACAACTCAAAAACAAAAAAAGTAGATCGAATTTCTAATAGAAATGAAGGAGCGATTGTAATAAACTGATGGCGAAGAATCAGTGCAAAAAAATAGAGAGTGATGTGAGACAAAACCTCGGTGAAAAATATGACGTTAAAATAATATCGAAGAAAATACCTCTAATAATAATAACGGATATGAGTGAAATGTGGAAAAGTGAGGAGCTGGAAATGACAATTAAGAAACTAAACAATATAAACGGTACGGTAAAATGTGTAAAAGTGTTCAAAAACAAAAATGGAGATGTGTTTAATGGCCTACCCCAGGTGGTAGTTACACTGGTAAATCCACCCTCTTCGGAGGTAGGTCCCATGGATTCTGGGGGGGAGGGCATTTATTGCCTAGTAGCGACCCTTTCGGAAGATGTAAAAGGGTCGAAAGAACACAACCATCTAAAAAGGTAGATAACAATGAAAACCTTAAGGCTAAGGGTTTAAGCAAATCTATGAGGCACTTCTGAGAGAAATAAATAATCTGAGCAGGAGTTGCAATTGTTGAAAGAACAAATCAACGGCCAAAAAAAGAATATGCTCAGACTGTCGAGTTCTCAACCGATGAAGAAGAACTTAAAAAAGAGACGGAAGGGCATCGTCACATGGGGAATAAAAATAAAAAGCCTAAGATGAGTACATCCCCAAAAATCCCATCCCAAATGGAAAGCTGTCAAAATATTGAGATTGAAAGGAAACCAAAATAAAAAAATAATCAAACCTCCACCAATCATTGCGCTTCAAATAAACAACTATGAAAGCCTAACCAAATTATTGAAGGGAAATAAAATAAAAGCAAGCCAACCCTTATTAATAATAATGATATTAAAATTAATGTGGTTGAAAAGGCAACGTTCAGAAACTTCACCAAAATACTAAATCAAAAAAAGTGCAATGGTACTCTTATGAAAGTAAGCAATCTAGGCCTATAAGGGTAGTAGTAAACAAATTACACTACTCATGCTCGCCTGAAAGCATTAAAAAAGACTTAAAAGAGAAAAGGTTCAAAATAATAGAACTGGTCAATATGCTTAAATTTAAAAGCAAAGTTCCACTTCCAAACTTTATGCTCAGTTTTGAGCATGATGAAGACATTAACAAATTCTACGGAAAAAAAGACATACTTGGAATGAAAGTTGAAATCCACACATTAAGGAAATCTAAACTCGTTCCACAATGCAAAAATTGCCAAAAGTATGGTCACACACAAAAATACTGCAGCGCAAATTCAAAATGCGTAAAATGCGCGGGAAGTCACCATACTAAAGACTGTATGAAAAAAAAGATGAACTGCCACTATATACAAATTGCAACGAAAATCATCCAGCTAGCTATAGAGGATGTACAGTTGCAACAGAAATCCAACTTGCTTACTGGACTTACAACAAAGCACCCAAAAAAATCAATGCCCAAGAGTTAATATTCTTAAAAGACACAAAATTAAAACCAACTGCGGGTGCAAAAATAACATATGCACAACTAGCATCAAAAACCGCAGAAAAACCAGCTGACAAAACAGAAAAAAATAATATAAAACCAATGGAAACCCTAATGAGACGACAAATCCTTAATAGAATGGATTCCATGGAGAAATGTTATAAAACAATATTAGAAAGAAAATCTATTCTTGAGAGACAGAGCAGCAACAAAAGAGCTGTACCAAAAAGACAAACATGATGGATAAAATAAAAATCCTTGAATGGAATGCTAATGGTGAATCGCAAGGAAGAGATTCAAATAATCGATATATGCCTCATCTCAGAGACTCATTTAAAATTATCTACAGACTTTAAACTGCAAGGATATAAGCTATATCTCACCCCACATCCTCACAATTGTGCAAAAGGAGGGGCTGCAGTCATAATAAAGAACGAGATTGAACACCATATGGAAACCAAATTCCAGTCATGTGCGATTCAAGGGATCTCCATAAGAATAAAAACGAACAGTGGGCAGTTATCAGTTGCATCAGTATACTGTTCCCCTAGCTATAGAATACAGAAAAATGACTTTAAAAGTCTTCTAGATATATTTCACAATAGAGTTGTTCAGGACAACGTCAGTGTCAATGAAAAACTGACAGCATCTGTAGGAAAACAAACACATTTGCCATTTGTATGATGTCAAATATGATGGCAAGGGACAGGGGTTGCTTTTTGAACATTTTTAAAATTGCTTGAAAATTGTGTAAAAGTGCTAAATGAGAACAGAACAATTTATAGACAAAATAAAAATATTCAGAGTTGTTGTTGTTTGTGAAAACAAGAACATAATAATCTTTACTACACGAAAACTAATCAACTTCGTTTGCACTCGGATTTATGTTCACGCTTTGTAATGGCACTGGTTATCAATTTCACTCTTTTTATTTCTATTTTATAATTATACACACTCTCTTAGTATCGTTATGTATTTATAATTTGATTTTCACTTTGAACAACTTATATTTTCTTATTTCAAAGCAAATTATCCAAAAATTAGTACTCCCGCCATAAAAAATATCACATTGTTTTCCTCCAAGCGATTTTGACGTTTTAAAAAAAGAGACAACGCACTTGGGAGGGAGATAGTCTCATGAACAACTCTATAGATTTCTTGCAGGAGGAGATTTTAATGCCAAAAATAAGTATTTGGGTTCTATACTAACGAATACTAGAGGAAGAGCTTTACTTGAAACAATTAGAGAATGTGGCAGTAAATATAATTCGGCGGGAAAACCTACCTACTGGCCAACAGAAAGGAATAAAAAACCAGATCTTGTCGACTTATTTATAACAAGAAATATCTCCTCAAATAATATAAATGTGGAAGAAGGGCCAGACCTACAGTCAGATCACTCTTCAATACTTTTCACACGTGGCGATAAAATAATAATGAAATACCCAAATGATAACTATTCAAACAGAAGAGCAAATAGAGGAAGCAGTGCAACTATTTACACTCAAAAATAAAAAAAACAAAATAAAACAAAACGCATAACCACCTGCAATATGTGAAATTATTGCAGAAAAGAGAAAAGCTAGAAAACGTTGGCAACATACAAGGGCAACAATTGACAAAAACAAACTAAACAGGCTAAATAGTAAAATCAGAAAATCAATAATTGAATTCAGAAATGAGTTACTAAAAAAATACCTTACAGGCCTAACAAATGATGCAGGTACTGACTACTCGCTCTGGAAGGCAACAAAGAAAATGAACAGGCCAACAGCTCACATCCCACCAGTGAAAACCAGAGAAGGAAACTGGTCAAAAAGCAGTCAAAAAAAAAGTAAATACTTTTGCTGAGCATCTTCCAACCATATGAAGACAAAGACTATCAAGGAATGGAAGAAACGTGCCAGGAAGATGTACCAATTTGACCGGTTACGTCTAAAGAACTTGCCAAAGAAATAAAAGAAGGTATAAACATAAAAACGGCCCCAGGGTTTGATTTAATAACGGGGGGAATTTTAAAACATTTCCCAAAAAAAAATACTGAAACATCTAGCGCAGATTTTCAACGCTGTATTTATATTAAGATATGTGCCAAGCATATGGAAGGTCGCAGAGGTTATAATGATTCCAAAACCAGGTTAACCACCTAGCGAAGTAACCTCATATAGGCCAATATCGATACTACCAATGTTGTCCAAGCTATACGAAAATATCAATTTGGGTTCAGGAATAAACACTCAACAATTGACCAAGTGCATAGAATCACTGATAAAATTGAAAATGCTTTTGAAGAGAAAAAGGATGGTCTACAGTATTTCTTGATATATCACATTGATCCATAAATTACAAAAGCAACTGCCGAAGCAGTATTCAAAAATACTGGAATTGTATATTCTACAGCGATTTTTCAGAATTAAACAAGAAACAACGTACTCAACATTAAGAGCGATTAATGCTGATGTACCTCAAGGCAGTGTTCTAGGTCCAGTACTATACCTACTATTTACATCAACCAAGTATGGGTGGAAGAAAACATGCCCGATAACTGGACTATCAGCTCCATATGCCCCATCTACAAAAAAGGCGATCCTATGTCTTGCAAGAACTATCGAGGCATATCACTGCTTAATGTCGCATACAAGATCCTATCCAACGTACTGTGTGAAAGTCTAAAACCGTTCTCCAACACACTAATCTGCACGTACCAGTGTGGCTTCCGGCCCGGCAGTTCGACTATACACCAAATTTTCACACTGAGGCAAATCCTGGAAAAGACCAACGAATTTCAAATCGAAACTTACCATCTATTCATCGACTTCAAACCCGCGTATGATAGCATACATCGTCAGGAGCTCTATATGGCGATGGCCGAATTCGGAATCCCAGCAAAACTGATTCAGTTGTGTCGCGTGACGCTGGAAAACACGCGATGCAACGTGCAGTTTGGAAATAGCTCCTTTGAACTATTCCAAACATGCACCGGATTTCGGCAAGGAGACACGCTATCATCTGACTTCTTCAATCTCTTACTGGAGCAGATAGTGCGCAGGGCAGGTGTTAACACGGAAGGCACTATTTTCAACAGCTCTGTCCAGCTGCTGGGCTATGCGGACGATATTGACACCATCGGTCGCTACCAACATGCCGTGATAAAAGCGTTCACGAAGAACAGGTGGAATCCGTTGGCCCTGAAGTAAATGAGACCAAGATTAAGTGCATGCTATCAACAAACAAACATGCATCTGTCCACCGCCTAGGACAAAACGTCACTATCGAGGTAGTTAAGGAGTTCACCTACCTCTTAGTTAACATAAACTCCACGAATGACACCCTAGTGGAGATCCGTCGGAGAATTACCCTAGGAAACCGTTGCTACTTCGGTTTGCCGAAACAACTGGGTTCAAAACGCCTAACTCGAAGGACCAAATGTGTGCTCTACAAAACCCTTATCCTGCCAGTTCTGTTTATGGTGCCAAATGCTAGACGACAAGCAAGAAGGGAGAGAAAGAAAAATACTTCGGCGGATTTTTGGTCCTGTGCACGAGGAGGGCGTATGGAGGAGAAGATACAACCACGAACTCTATGAGCTGTACCAAGATGTGAATGTAGTTCAAAAAGCCAAAACACGTCGACTACATTGGCTCGGCCACATCGAGCGAATAGCCAACAATGCTTTAGCTAAGAGGATCTTCGAATCCCAGCCCCCAGGTTCGAGAAGGCAAGGAAGACCGAACCTCCGTTTCAAAGACGAAGCCATCAGGGATGCCAGAGCGCTTGGTCTAGACAACTGGAAGCAGCGAGCCAGGGATCGTGATATGCGAATAATATTAAAATAAAATAGATATACACCTGTTGTCCTAATGTTAGATATGTTAAAATGGTTAAGTGTGAAACAACGAATAGAATCAATAACGATATGCTTCCTATGTACTTAAAAAATACCTATGTTATGTTGGTGAATCCCAATCCCAACCTTACAGTTTAAGAAATAGAGGAAACAACCACAATACCTAACATCCGACACACAAAATAGTATTGTTTACAAAGGACTACAACTGTTTAACACAATGCCACAAGAATTAAAAAATTTTATATTTTTTAAAAGAAAAACCACAACCGATGGTTTGGAATAAAATAATGATACAGGGTCAAAATGCACGCATAGCGTATATTAAATTATATGGAAAATATTGTAGCCAATTTAAAAATACTTGTATCATTGGAGACTTACTTATATAAAAATGATATCGACTTAGCCAGTCCGTTTCCTGATCCACAGGGTACAATGCCAATTGGATTTTTTTGCAAAACTTCTTTCCAATCTTGTCGTTGCATTAGTCCATTTATTACTTCCCAGTAAATACCATCACCGCCAATAACAAGAATTCCACGCCAGTTGTGCATTTCCTTAGTCCGGATAAAATCTTTTGCATAATTCGCATGTTTAGTTACGAACAACTCATAGGGCAAGTCAGCTTCAATAAAGATAGGAGCTACTTCTTGATTAAATAATTCTCGAGCTTTGCCAGCTCCCGATTTTGGATTTAGAATTACCATCATTTTACCTTGAGTACAGTATATTGAATTAAAGGAATTGTTATTTTGAAGTTTTTTAATAACGGTTTGCCATTTATGTGCTTCACGAATATTATCTTCAATCTTATCGAATGACCGAAATCTTAACGTAAGAACAGTTCTTTCACGACGCATATTATTTCTTAATTTCTTTTTTAAAATATATGCATAGATGTACAAATAAGCACTACAATCACTATCATTGGAATCCAGATTGCTATCATCAGGCACAATATTATTAATATTATTTACATTAGGGGAAGAGCAAGCGCATGAACGGATATTTCCTCTAGACTTTTGTTTGTTTCTCATATAACGGCAACCAATTATATCGCTGATTTGAATGATTTGCTCCTTTATAATTTCATTTGTATTTTTCTTTAAACAAAATCCTTTGCTTGAGAGAGAAACTTCAAACACTGTGTTTTTCTTGTTGTTTATGTAAAATGTCTCGGACAGTTCCAATGGCTCAACATGTGTGGCACTTCCTGGTACTTTATTGAAGCCCATGTTGGTTTTTAGTAGGTACAATAGGAGCAATAAACTATATAAAATGTATTTATATAATAAGTATACTATTTATTTACTAAAGACAGATATTGTTCAACAAATTCTGTATTTTTATTACACACGCACAAAATAGTAGAGCAGTTTTTAAGTTGTCAATAAATACAGATAAATAAGATATATGTGTCATATCAAAGATGTGAAATTGAAAAGATACAACATTTTCCAGGCTGTTACGATTTCCAAAAAGACTAATATTCCCGAAATTTGAAAAATAAATTGATAACCAATCCCATTTATTCTAGTTTTATTGCGTTTTCCATTGGTAAAAACAACCATATCTAGATCTGTCAGAAGACCGATTTTGACAGTTGTTGTGTTCCATTGGGCAAAACAAATTGATTTTTTTTTTGATCTCAGATCAATTTTGGGAACAAATTTACTTCAGCAAAAACACTTTTTTCACTTTTTTGTATTCCACTCACTATTTTATGCTGATAATTTAGCAATTTTTTAAATCGTCGCTCTCAATTAGTTTAAAAGTTATTCAACAATCAATATTTGAAAAATCCCTATAGAAATGACATATACGAAGGAACATTCCTGTGCAGCATTGCCAGATAAAAGAATTAATATTAAAAATAAAAATTCCAAAATGCAAAAATAAGTAAAAATAAATATCTGAGTAAGTGAAGTTGTCTGGCAAGCGCCTTAGTCAACAGCTTTTTTCGTTAACAGTACCCTGGGTGGCTCGCTTCGCGGGAAAAAAGGATTTTAATTCTCTTTCTGTTAATATTTTTATTTAATTTTTTTTTAATATGGCAATGCCGCGTTAAGCACTGAAGTAAAAAAAAAACAGAAATGTCAAACATCAAACAATTTGTATGGAAATATAACCCAAAAAGTTTGCCAAATGACATAAAAAATACATCAAACATAAACATTTTTAAAAGAAAACTTTTAGCTTATATGAAAATTAACATAGCATAAAACTTAAAATAAAAAGTACATTATAGAAATTTGCAAACGTTTATATAAATAATGTAAAAAGAATTTATAATTGCAAAAATTTTATATAAATGGCATTATTGCCAAATAAAGATTCAACTAACTAACTAAAAGTGAAATTTTGTCATTAGCATAACTCTTATGGCGTTTTCCATTGGGAAATCTTGATTTTGATCTTTTTGAGTGTCAATGGAACACGATTCAGATTTATTTTTTTTTGTCATTGTATTGGTGTCATTTCGTGTCTGTGAAGTTAGCGTCGGTGTAGCTGCCAACATTAAAAACATAACAAACATTCGAAAATACAGAAATTATCTTCATTTAATTCATTCAATCTTTTTAATAGTTCACGTATAACTTTCTTTTCTGTGTCTATATCCATTATTAGTTAAACCCAAAGCACTCTTGTTTTCACAACCGAAGTAAAAAATCAAATTGAAAATCACTCTTGTCAAACTGACAGCTATCATTTGTATTGGTATTGGAAAATCTGCCGAATCTGACAGCTATCATTTGTATTGGTATTGGTAAGTCTGCCGAAAAATTCAGGTTTGCAAAATTGATCTCTGATAAAAAAAAATCAATTTTTTCGCCCAATGGAACGCAACAACTGTCAAAATCGGTCTACAGATCAAAAAAAAAATTGATTTTTTCCCAATGGAAAACGCCATTAAACTAAATGTGAGCGACGATTTTTAAAAACGGATAAATGATCAGCACGTAAAGACGAATCGTTTAAGCCAAAAAAAAAAAGTGAAAAAGTGAGTTTTTGCTAAAGTAAACTTATAGTGCATTCACACCGAACCGAAAACTGAGTTTTCGCGAAAACACCTGAAACCTTCATCGAAAACCGAGTTTTCCCATACATTGTCAGTTCTCAAAACCTAGTAGGCTACTACGTAACCTTCTCATAATCACTTCGCAGACGTCATCTCGTTGCAGGTTGTTGGAAAGAACACACATTTTCATACATTCTACACGTGTTCCACACGTCCCACAAAACAGTTGATGAACTCGCTGTCAAAACAAATGTTTATTTTTCAGAAATTTACACACCAGATGAAATAAAAACAAAACAAGCGGCGGGCTTGAGAGTCAAAAACTGTTGTCAAAATCTTTAGATTTGTTTAATTTTGAACTTCAAATGCTAATATTAGTTTGATTATATTAGAATTCATTTATTATTCAATTACAATATTTTCACACACATATGTTGCAGCTAGTATCACAATTCACAGCTGATTGAAATGTCAAACGAAACCTGGTCAGAGTCGGTGTGAAAGCATCCAGTGGTTTACGTAAACTTTTTGCCAAAAACTCAGTTTATGATTCGGTGTGTAAGCACTATTATGCCCAATTTTGCGATTCTGGATTTGGCAGATTTACCCCTCATTGCACCCACACTAATACAAATAATAGCTGTCTGTTTGACCAAAGTGATTTTCATTTTGATTTATTATTATTTCGGTTGTGTAAAAGTATTATTAATCCTTAAAACTGTAGCAGTTCAATGTGAAATATAAATTATATGAAAAACAATCAACCTCTTGACTTGAAACTTGACAGCTGCACCGACACCGACTTCGCAGACAAGAAATTACAACAATATAGAGACAAAAAAAAATCAATGATCAAAAAGATCTAGCTATTTGATATTGAAATCAATGTCGAGATTGGCCGCGTTCGGATAATCAGATATAGGAAACTTTCCCGCAGAGATCCAGTAAGGAAGAGATAGGAAACCAGTGATCAAGTAAGGAAGAGATAGGGAACTTTCGTACGTCTTTCCCTTTATCACCCGATTTCGTACGTGTCGTTTTGACACATAATTTACCCAGAGATAAGGTAAAGAAGAGATAGGAAACTTTCCAGGACTTTACATTTTGCCAACAAGCTAATCTGGGAATTTTCCAGGGTTTTGACAGATAAATTGATTACAATGGTCCAACCAGATACACACAGATACATATATGTCAAAACGACACGTAAGAAATCGGATATTGATATCACCAAAGCATTCGATATGGTTTACAACAATCTTTTGTTAATAAAACTGGAAAGGGCTGGTTTTCGTGGATTTATGTTGATTTGGTTCAGGTCGTATCTAGGAAGTAGATCTCAAAGAGTTAAGATAGACAACATTAGGAGTGAAGTAAAGTATTTTGATTTGGGAGTACCCCAAGGCTCAGTTTTGGGACCCATTATGTTCCTTATATACATAAACTCACTTCTTTCACTTAATTTTAAAGACTCACCTACTGCTTTTGCTGATGATGTTGGGTTCTCGTATGGTTGTAACAGTCAATTAGATCTGTCTTCCGATATAAACTTTGATTTACATTTACTGAGCAAATGGTTCGATGAATATAATTTGTTGATAAGCTCGAAAACCAAAATAATGTTTTTCAGTTCGTCATCGTTAAATAACTTGACAAAAAATGTTTATTTCCATGCACCTGATTGCCAAAGATTTAAAATGTTTACTTGTAACTGCATGTCTGGTTGTTCTTCTCCCTCTTTTTGAACGCATATTGGTAGTGACCGATGATGTCAATTTCGTCCGCATAGCCCAGCAGCTGGACAAAGCTGTTGAAAATAGTGCTTTCCGTGTTAACACCTGCCCTGCGCACAATCTGCTCCAGTACGAGATTGAAGAAGTCACATGATAGTGCGTCTCTTTGCCGAAATCCGGTGCACGTTTGGAATAGTTCAGAGGAAGTACTTCCAAACTGGACGTTGCAGCGCATGTTTTCCAGCGTCACGTGACACAACTGAATCAGTTTTGCCGGGATTCTGAATTCGGTCATCGCCATATAGAGCTCCTGGCTAGCCTCCTTGGCCTATAGTCGATCTGCCGGGCCGGAAGCTACACTGGTACGTGTCGACTAGTGTGTTGCAGAACGGTATTAGATGTTCACGCAGTACGTTGGATAGGATCTTGTATGCGACGTTAAGCAGGGATATGCCTCGATAATTCTTGCAATACATAGGATCGCCTTTTTGTAGAACGGGCATATGGAGCTAATAGTCCAGTCATCGGGCATGTTTTCCTCCACCCATATTTTTTGATGATTCGGTGCATGTTCCCTCCCAAAACATCACAACCGTATTTAAAAAACTCCGCTGGTAAGCCATCAGAACCTGCGGCCTTGTTGTTCTTAAGCTTTTTTATAGATAGGTCAACTTCTTCTATACTAAGTGGTGGAACTAGTTCTTCATTGACTGGACGTGGGTTCTCTTCTTGCCCTATCACTCTGTCTACATGATGCCCATTTAGCAGCTGTTGGAAATGCTGCTTAAACATATCTACTATTTCCTGCGCTTCGGTGCTTGGTTTTTTTTATAAAACAACCGGATGTTGTTATGATCGCACGACTGTTCGATCTCCTTGAGCTGGGAGACTACGTTGGCTCTCTTCTTTCTACGCAAAGTCTTCTTTTCCTCCCTTCTCCTGGCTCGATACTCTTATCTCGCTGCCCTTGTTTTTCGCTGCAGCGCTTTTTGTGTGCATCTTCTGTCACCATTTTCTTGTACACGCATTCATCATCATACCTCGGGATCTTTCTCGGGGGTGGCTGGTACCCTACAATGGTTTCGGCTACCTCCCTGATGATGTGGCGATACTGGCACCACTGATTGTTGCCGCCTGTGGTAGGTGAGTGCACAAAGGAGAGTTTCATACTCAGGCGACAAGAAAACGGTCAGCGTCGATGTTTGCCCCTCGGAATGTAAGCACGTGAGGATGTTGCCTCGAAATGATTAGCACATGGTCGATTTGGTTGGCAGTACGACCGTCTGGAGAGCGCCAGGTTGTTGTGTGGATCCCTAGCCTGGGGTTTTACGAGCTGCTGCAAAATCGGTTAGTCGGTAGCCGTTGTCTGTTGTCGTTTCGTGGATTCTGTGCTTACCAACTAAACCTCCAAAGATGTTCTCCTTTCCGACTTTAGCAGGGCCAGGCCCTTGTTTTTTATCCCTAGGACAGCGGGCCGGAGATACCGATGTCAGTTGCCCATTTTGGGATATAAGCGCTGACGTTGACCCATTGAGGGCTCCTCCGCCAGCAACTCTTTTCCAACAATCTGGCTCAGTATTGGAAATCCCTATAGACCTGGTGTTCAAATATGTCGAAGCAGCTCATATAGGGATAACACTACCAGTTCGATCTAACTGGATCTGTAGGCGCCAGCGTTGACTCCATCTAGCGAATTCCTCCGCTGCCACCTGAGAGTGAGTGCCTTAGTGAGAGGACACTCCTCCCCCTCTCTCGTTTGCCTCCACAGGGGTTTTATAATTCATCTCCAGTCGAGGTACTAAGCACCTACCAGTCACCAGAGTGGAGGTGAGAGTAGGAGTTGATAGTGAGAGGCTAGATTGAGAACGCTTGTGTCCTTATGTAATTGCATCACTATCCTTAAACACCTTAAGCATTTTAAACCAAGACAATTTTTTTTATAGAACTTGGTATCATTTGTTTTTTTTTTTATTTTATTAAAACTTACATAGTAATCAGAACTACTTATGGACTAATTAAAAACTACATAAAACTACCTAAAATAACATAGAACTCTGTAAGTCGGCCGTACTTCAATATAAACGTCAACTGTCTATAACTAATCTTGTAGAAACCACAACAGGTTCTCCTGTTGCAACATACTCCTACGGTCTCAATCGGACACAATCCTGCTGAACCGCAGGCGCTCTCCTCCGCCCTGAGCGACTACGTCTGGGTCGTACTGGAGCCGCCAATCCACAATTCGTCGGAAGACGTGGTAGATTACCCGAACCGCCGATCTGTCCTGTATCAGCCCTCGACTATCCAAAAATAGGAAAGCTTCAGGCGGAATATAACCGCTTAAACGCGCACTTTCAAAATATTCATCATTGGGTAGAAGGCCCCAAAGATGAGACTATTGCTCGAGGTCATCGCTCTTGCCGCGTGAAACCGAATGAGTTTCACCAGAAACTTGTCTATCCTGTTCACGTTGGCCCCGTTGTATAGGACCTGGTTGGAATAATATTTTGTGTAGTCAGATACTGGTGTTCTGTAAAGTCCGTGCACTGTTTTTTCGCTTTGTTCCATTGTATATCAGATACGAGTTTGGAGGCGGCATGAATACAGTCATGTCCGGCCTTGAAACCAAACTGGTCCTCAGACTACTTGAACAGAGCCCGATTGAGAATCTTTTCGAATACCTTGCTGATACTCGGAAGGAGACTTATTGGCCGGTAATTTGCCGGATTGGAGTTGTCCTTTGCCTTTTTCCTTTTGCCTTATCCGCCGTCTTCCAACGCACTGGATAATATGCATTATTCAGCGCGTGGTTGAACAGCGTGGCGTAAATGTCAACAGCTTCAGGGGGTAAGTGTTGCATTACAATATCGACTCCCGCTGACTTCTTTTTCTTTATGGAATCGAAGATGGTCTGGAGTTCCACCTTCGAAATTAACAGGGGACTAGACCCACTTCGCTCGGCGACTATGGCGTTTGCCAAGTTTTCGTCATCGAACTGCGTGAAACCGAGGTTCTCAGATCGCCATTGCGTTATGTCAGTTCTGAGGTAGAAGTGATGGAGCAGGGCATTGTTTTCCAGGACGCGGTTCGGGCGAATGCTATCATTCACCTTATACACTTCCTGAAAAACAGCCCCCACTGCCTCCACTTTCTCCTGAGGATATTCAATAACATAGAAATAATCGTTGAAGACGGCTTCCCCTGGATCGATTCCTGCTGTCAAAAGTATGTTTGTATTGTCAGTTGTTCGTTGGAGCTTGATACACGGAAGGTCGTTATGACCTTTCCTCCTAAAGATATTATTAATTTGTGGAAACATACTCGGGTCGCTGGAATTACGGCCCGAATTCTGTTATTCCAAAACAAATTAATGGACAACTGATAGTTCTCCTTGATCAATTGGTTGATGTTTTTGATCGACGCCTTCAGTGTTTTAATTTCCGGGTTACGTGGGTTTGTCAGTCGTCTATACAAGTTTTTTAGTCTTGTCAGAAGTCCACTTTTTTGTCTGTGCAGTGCGTCAATGGTCGTGTTTCTGTACGATGACGTTATGTCACGATCTTTGTATTTTGGAATCGTCCTGTTCAATGTTCTTTGGATCGATTCGTCCATTTGTTGTAAGTAGTCGTAGATTTCGTTGTTTGTCAGGTTTCGGTTGTTTGGTGGTAGTATGTCCCTCGAGCGTAGTTCTCTTGATAAGGCGTTGGTAACACAAGCCACAAGCTCGTTCGCTATCGTGACCACTGCGGACAGTTTCGCGGGTTGTTGCTTATAGCAACAAGAAAAAAACACTTTTTTCAGTATTTATTACTTTACAAATATTCTTATTTTATTTAATGAAGGTATATGAGAAAAAAACTAAAAAAATAGTGTGCAAATTAGTCTGTCACAAAAAACGCAGTTACAAAGGATTTCAAAGTATCAGAAGAATATTTAAGAAAGAGAACAAAAATAATAAAATAAAAAAGACAACTGATACGACATTTTCACGGGCACGTTCAGTGACTCGGTTGGCTTAAGTTTCCACTTCCATCAGCAACATTTCTCCCCCCCCAGCAAGGGAGCACCATCATCTGCTGTCTGGCTATCGGTACTACAGCTGATGTTCAATACTTCCAACTTTGACACTGGCCGGTCATACATCCCGTTGGCCGTCTTTACTGTCGCTCTCCTCACCTGACCATCTTAAGCTATGATAGTACTCACAACGATCCCTTTAGGCCAGGTACATCTCGGAAGATTTTCATGGATGTTGATTACCACGTCGCCCTGCCTTATTTGCTCGACCTTCTCGAACTTCGCTCGTCTCGTAAGGGTGGGCAGGTACTCACGTACCCATCGCCTCCAAAATTCGTTCGCAACCTGCTGCGCCTTTCTCCAGTCCTTGCGTGATAAAATCTCTCGTTCCTGGAATTCAATCAGCCCCTTGTTTCCGCTGGAAGATCCGAGAAGAAAATGATTGGGCGTCAACGCTTCGTCGTCTGCAGCTTCCAAGGTATCGTATGTAAGCGGGCGTGAGTTAACTAAAGCTTCAATTTCAATCAATGTTGATTGAAATGTTTCATCATTCAAACGCTTGTTCCCAGTGACTTCTTTCAGGATCTTTTTCACCGTGCCAATTAGACGCTCCCAACTTCCGCCCATCTGTGGTGCAGAGGGGGGATTGAAGAACCACTTTGTGTCCGAAGTTATGAATTTCCGAGCTAGCACCACTTTGTTGATCAGCTGGAACTGCTCCTTTAATTCTCTCTCAGCACCCACAAAATTGGTCCCCTTATACGAATAAATTTCGGACGGTGTTTCTCTTCTTGCAATGAAACGCTGGATACTTAATATGAAGGAGTCGGTCGATAACGGAAATGCATGTGAAATTAATGTGAATGGCTTGGCTAGTCAGGCAGGTGAACAACACCCCCCACCGCTTAACTTGATTCCTACCATTTGTGACTGTTATCGGACAGTGGGCGATAACTATTACACTGCTTCAGAATTCGTGAACCTCCTTGTTAGTAAATCAAACTAAACACGTTTTCTTAATTTGGCGTTTAATTTCCAAGTGAAAGGTTACAAATTTCCTAAAATTAGATGTGATACATATAATAGTTCATATAATTGTTAAATTCATACTTTTAGTTTTCCTTTATGTTTTACTTGTTTTAATTGTTTTATCGAATGACAAATTTCGCGTGAACTCAATATAGTATACTTTTTACTTGTGCAATACCGAATGACAATTTTGGCGCGTTTGGCAATTTGACACTAGATCAGGGTAAGTACACCTACCGTGAACGTATTGTTATATATCAGGGTTTGCGCACCTATCGTGGTCAGTGTTGCTTACACTCCCTCCCGTATGGACACTGCAAGTGGGCTTTACCTCATCAGCAACTCTGACATCAAGAACAGCTAGTTTAACTACTGGCCTTTCGTATATTCCTGTTGGAGTTAAAACAGAAGCGCTACGGACTTGGTTATCCTTAGAAGTTTTACATTGATGATCTTTCCCTTGGGCCAACAGTTCCTGGGGCTATTTGGGTCCACGATTATAACTATATCGCCTACTTCGATTGGCTTTACTGGAGTAAACCATTTGGAACGCCGTGTTATTGTTGGTAGGTACTCTGATACCCACCTTTTCCAGAAGCGATCTGCATACTGTTGAGAAGTTAACCAGTTACTCTTTAAGACCAACTTATCATCACTTAACGTTGTCAAGGCTTGGAGCCGTTGGAAGAACCTAAGAGAAAATGGTTAGGTGTTAATGATTCCTCATGTTCATCGCTAAGGGGTAAGTAGGTTAAGGGACGTGAATTAATTATATGTTCAACTTCTAGCAGCATGCTTCGTAAGAGGTCGTCTGATGGATTACGAGTCGGCATAATTTGGTACAATACTGTTTTAATTGATCGTACTAGTCTTTCCCAGCTCCCACCCATGTGCGGGGAGCCCGGCGGAATGAATATCCATTTAGTTGACGTCGATGTAAATGTTTCCATCAGTTTAACTCCATCCAGGTTCTTAAATGCCTCTTTAAGTTCGCGTTCTGCCCCTCTGAAGTTTGTGCCGTTATCACTGTGAAGTTCGATAGGTGTCCCTCAACGTGAAATAAAGTTCCGGATGGCCATGATACACGAGTCTTTTGACAGCGAATGTGCAACTTCAATGTGTATAGCTCGGGTTGTAAGGCACGTAAACAGAACGCCCCACCGTTTCTCCGTCCTCCTCAAATTCGTTATACTAATAGGACCAAAATAATCAATTCCTACAAAGGAGAACGGACGACAAAATGTAGATAGCCTAGCAGATGGTAGTGGAGCCATAATGGGAGGCTGCGGTCGTGCTTTATAGTTCTTGCAGTACTGACAGGAGCGGCGAGCGGCAGAGACGACGGCCCTCATCCTCGGTATATAGAATCTTTGACGAATCTCGTTCAGGACTGTCTCGTAATTTGTATGCTTATATTGGACGTGAAAATGCATAATGATTAAATATGTGATACGATGGTGTCTTGGTAATACCACGGGACGTTTAAAACTTTCATTTGCATCCCTTGAAAACTCTATTCTTCCACTGGCTCTTATAAGTCCATGCTCGTCCAAATGCGGACAAAGTTTAAAGATCGAACTGGATTTATTAACTGTACGATTTTTCAATAAACAAGCTATTTCTTCCGCATACAAGTGTAAGCGTCATGTAAGCGCAGCTCTACATTTTTACCCTACTGCTGGCAATGTCATGCATTTATTTGTCTTGCTGGCAACGTCATGCATTTATTTTTCTTTTTTGTTAAATGTTGCCTTTCCGATTGCTGACACAAGTCAGTCGTCGTTGGGTTCGCAATGAATTTGGTTTTTCAATAAAATTGTATTAAAATAAAGTTTGGCTATTGTTCTTTGCCTCAGGTTACAATATTCAGAAGTGGGATTGTGTCCTTGTGTAAAACCGCCAGGGGAATGTCCTCAAAAGAACCAAGCCAAAGCTCAGTCTGCGGCAACGAAAAACCCAACAAACGTTCACAAAATTAGTGCAGCAACGGTTTCGACTGAGTCGACTACAAACGCTGGTTACGACAAAAACGTTAGCGATAAGGCAACGAACAACGGTGATTCCCAGAACAAAGAAGCAGTTCTGAAATCAATCCACGTGGGTGAAAACGAGACGATTGCTTTCATCGATCCAGGTAGCGTTTATTCTCTGGTGAGAAGGTCCTTCGTCGAAAACAACAAAACGAAAATTCCGTGCTTCGTTATATTGCGAATCCCGAATAACGTGCTTTTGGGACGCGATTTACTCTGCCAAAGTGGTAAGCGAGTAATCATCGAAGGAGCCAAATGTTGGATCGAGGAGGCGGATTTCTTGAAAACGGAGTCAGTACTGTCAGCTGAACAAGAACAACGATTAACGAAAATTCTCAAGGAACATCCGAAATGCTTCTCCAGTAGTGTTCAGGAATTGGGGAAATGCTCAACGGTGAAGATGGATATAAGGACTAAGACTGATATTTCAGTAGTTCAGAAACCTTATAGAATTCCATTTTCCAAACGCGAAGAAGTCAGGCGCATCATAAACGAGTTGCTGGAGAACGACATTGTGCGCCCCTCTTCCTCAGAATACGCATCACCAGTAGTACTGGTGGAAAAGTCCAATGCCGAAAAGCGGCTCTGTGTTGATTACCGCTTACTCAACAAAGTGACGGTGAAGGAGCCGTTCCCGATGCCGATTGTGGATGAGCTGCTTGCACGACTGTCCAAAAAGATGGTCTTCACCAGGCTCGATTTAAGGATGGGCTATCACCAAATTGAGATGCGCGAGATTTCCAAGAAGTATACTGCCTTTATCACCACCGAAGGGCACTTCGAGTATAATAGAATGCCATTTGGTCTTGTCAACGCTCCTGCAGTCTTTCAAAAGACCATGAATCGCATTATGGCTGATGCCGACAACACGGATATCGTATGTTACCTGGACGATGTTGTCATCCCGAGTACCACCATAGAAGAGGGACTGGATCACTTACACCGTTGCATAATGATTAAATATGTGATACGATGGTGTCTTGGTAATACCACGGGACGTTTAAAACTTTCATTTGCATCCCTTGAAAACTCTATTCTTCCACTGGCTCTTATAAGTCCATGCTCGTCCAAATGCGGACAAAGTTTAAAGATCGAACTGGATTTATTAACTGTACGATTTTTCAATAAACAAGCTATTTCTTCCGCATACAAGTGTAAGCGTCATGTAAGCGCAGCTCTACATTTTTACCCTACTGCTGGCAATGTCATGCATTTATTTGTCTTGCTGGCAACGTCATGCATTTATTTTTCTTTTTTGTTAAATGTTGCCTTTCCGATTGCTGACACAAGTCAGTCGTCGTTGGGTTCGCAATGAATTTGGTTTTTCAATAAAATTGTATTAAAATAAAGTTTGGCTATTGTTCTTTGCCTCAGGTTACAATATTCAGAAGTGGGATTGTGTCCTTGTGTAAAACCGCCAGGGGAATGTCCTCAAAAGAACCAAGCCAAAGCTCAGTCTGCGGCAACGAAAAACCCAACAAACGTTCACAAAATTAGTGCAGCAACGGTTTCGACTGAGTCGACTACAAACGCTGGTTACGACAAAAACGTTAGCGATAAGGCAACGAACAACGGTGATTCCCAGAACAAAGAAGCAGTTCTGAAATCAATCCACGTGGGTGGAAACGAGACGATTGCTTTCATCGATCCAGGTAGCGTTTATTCTCTGGTGAGAAGGTCCTTCGTCGAAAACAACAAAACGAAAATTCCGTGCTTCGTTATATTGCGAATCCCGAATAACGTGCTTTTGGGACGCGATTTACTCTGCCAAAGTGGTAAGCGAGTAATCATCGAAGGAGCCAAATGTTGGATCGAGGAGGCGGATTTCTTGAAAACGGAGTCAGTACTGTCAGCTGAACAAGAACAACGATTAACGAAAATTCTCAAGGAACATCCGAAATGCTTCTCCAGTAGTGTTCAGGAATTGGGGAAATGCTCAACGGTGAAGATGGATATAAGGACTAAGACTGATATTCCAGTAGTTCAGAAACCTTATAGAATTCCATTTTCCAAACGCGAAGAAGTCAGGCGCATCATAAACGAGTTGCTGGAGAACGACATTGTGCGCCCCTCTTCCTCAGAATACGCATCACCAGTAGTACTGGTGGAAAAGTCCAATGCCGAAAAGCGGCTCTGTGTTGATTACCGCTTACTCAACAAAGTGACGGTGAAGGAGCCGTTCCCGATGCCGATTGTGGATGAGCTGCTTGCACGACTGTCCAAAAAGATGGTCTTCACCAGGCTCGATTTAAGGATGGGCTATCACCAAATTGAGATGCGCGAGATTTCCAAGAAGTATACTGCCTTTATCACCACCGAAGGGCACTTCGAGTATAATAGAATGCCATTTGGTCTTGTCAACGCTCCTGCAGTCTTTCAAAAGACCATGAATCGCATTATGGCTGATGCCGACAACACGGATATCGTATGTTACCTGGACGATGTTGTCATCCCGAGTACCACCATAGAAGAGGGACTGGATCACTTACACCGTTGCATAATGATTAAATATGTGATACGATGGTGTCTTGGTAATACCACGGGACGTTTAAAACTTTCATTTGCATCCCTTGAAAACTCTATTCTTCCACTGGCTCTTATAAGTCCATGCTCGTCCAAATGCGGACAAAGTTTAAAGATCGAACTGGATTTATTAACTGTACGATTTTTCAATAAACAAGCTATTTCTTCCGCATACAAGTGTAAGCGTCATGTAAGCGCAGCTCTACATTTTTACCCTACTGCTGGCAATGTCATGCATTTATTTGTCTTGCTGGCAACGTCATGCATTTATTTTTCTTTTTTGTTAAATGTTGCCTTTCCGATTGCTGACACAAGTCAGTCGTCGTTGGGTTCGCAATGAATTTGGTTTTTCAATAAAATTGTATTAAAATAAAGTTTGGCTATTGTTCTTTGCCTCAGGTTACAATATTCAGAAGTGGGATTGTGTCCTTGTGTAAAACCGCCAGGGGAATGTCCTCAAAAGAACCAAGCCAAAGCTCAGTCTGCGGCAACGAAAAACCCAACAAACGTTCACAAAATTAGTGCAGCAACGGTTTCGACTGAGTCGACTACAAACGCTGGTTACGACAAAAACGTTAGCGATAAGGCAACGAACAACGGTGATTCCCAGAACAAAGAAGCAGTTCTGAAATCAATCCACGTGGGTGGAAACGAGACGATTGCTTTCATCGATCCAGGTAGCGTTTATTCTCTGGTGAGAAGGTCCTTCGTCGAAAACAACAAAACGAAAATTCCGTGCTTCGTTATATTGCGAATCCCGAATAACGTGCTTTTGGGACGCGATTTACTCTGCCAAAGTGGTAAGCGAGTAATCATCGAAGGAGCCAAATGTTGGATCGAGGAGGCGGATTTCTTGAAAACGGAGTCAGTACTGTCAGCTGAACAAGAACAACGATTAACGAAAATTCTCAAGGAACATCCGAAATGCTTCTCCAGTAGTGTTCAGGAATTGGGGAAATGCTCAACGGTGAAGATGGATATAAGGACTAAGACTGATATTCCAGTAGTTCAGAAACCTTATAGAATTCCATTTTCCAAACGCGAAGAAGTCAGGCGCATCATAAACCAGTTGCTGGAGAACGACATTGTGCGCCCCTCTTCCTCAGAATACGCATCACCAGTAGTACTGGTGGAAAAGTCCAATGCCGAAAAGCGGCTCTGTGTTGATTACCGCTTACTCAACAAAGTGACGGTGAAGGAGCCGTTCCCGATGCCGATTGTGGATGAGCTGCTTGCACGACTGTCCAAAAAGATGGTCTTCACCAGGCTCGATTTAAGGATGGGCTATCACCAAATTGAGATGCGCGAGATTTCCAAGAAGTATACTGCCTTTATCACCACCGAAGGGCACTTCGAGTATAATAGAATGCCATTTGGTCTTGTCAACGCTCCTGCAGTCTTTCAAAAGACCATGAATCGCATTATGGCTGATGCCGACAACACGGATATCGTATGTTACCTGGACGATGTTGTCATCCCGAGTACCACCATAGAAGAGGGACTGGATCACTTACACCGTTTTCTCGGAGTTCTTACATCTCATGGACTGACACTACGGTTGGACAAATGTGTGTTTTTGACAACCGATATTTTGGACATCGATTGAAAGCTGGCAAAATTACACCGGGACAACGAAAGATCGAAGCTATCAATGGATTGGTGGTCCCACGTAACTTAACGGAGGTAAGAAGATTTTTTGGCCTTACTGGGTTCTTCCGTAAATACGTTCCAAGTATTTGCTAATTACAGAGCCCTTGACGACACTACTACGGAAGAACCAACCATTTCAGTGGATTGAAGAGCAAGCACATGCTTTTGAGGAACTCAAAGCAAAGCTAACGAGTGAGCTGATTTTAACACTGTGCCAGTACGATGCTCAGCAATAAGTTTACACGGATGCTAGTCACATTGGCCTCTTCTTGCAGTCAACTGATGGGAAATCTTGGCGACCCTTTTTCTATTTTAGCCGTTTATGTACAGATGCAGAGCAAAAGTCCCATATTTTTTAGTTTGAGGTACTTTCTGTGGTGGATTCATTGGAGCGTTTTCGTGTGTACCTACTGGGCAAGCCGTTTAAGGTGGCAACTGATTGTCATGCGATAGTGACAACAAAGGCAAAAACGGAGTTGAACACACGCATTGCATGCTGGTGGCTTAAGCTACCCGAGTATAACTGCGAATTATATCATCGGCCTGGAAAACGAATGACCCATGTCGATGCTCTAAGTCGTTCACCAGTGTAGGATGCAAAACAAACTAAAGTGGCTGGATTTGTTTTCAACGTAACCGACGCTGGGGGCAGGATCCCTTTCTAAAAGACCTTACCTTACAGGGAGTTCGTAAATCAGAGCATGAGAGTCAATATAAACTTGAGTACACACTAATAAACCATCGTTTGTATCCTAAAGAGGCCGAAATACGTTGTACCAAAAACAGTTTCGCTGGCGAATAGTACGAACATATCATAACGAGCTTGGTCACTTTGGAATGAAAAAGACGCTGGAAAGAGTACGAAAGATGTTTTGGTTTCCAAAGATGCGGAAATGGTTTCTAAAGTTCTTGCCAATAACCGATAGCTTTTCGAGAGTATAGATCAGACGATGAACTCTAATCGAAAGTTTACTTCAGTCTTCGCTTCGGATAAAATGAAGCCTTGGTGTGGAGTACCCTTCGAGTTGGATGGATTTACCGATACTGATGGTGACTTCGACAGTGATGTTTCTGGTGATGATACAACTATGACCAGGGACGATCAAATCGCATGAACAACCGAGCTGTAAGCGTCATGTAAGCGCAGCCCTACATTTTTGCCCTACTGCTGGCAACGTCATGAATTTATTAAGTCTTGCTGGCAACGACATGCATTTATTTTCTTTTTTGATTTTATGTTGCCTTTCTGATATTTGCCACAAGTCAGTCGTAGTTGGATTCTCAGGGAATTAGGTCGTTTAATAAAAGTGTTTTAAAACAAAGTTTGGTTATTTTTCTTTGCCTCAGGTTACATACCCATCGTATCTCCTGGATTTCGGTTATATCTGCCTTCTACCACGTGAGGCAGATTCAAGTTTTTGAGTAGCACCCGGGGTGTAGAGTGTTCATCCATTCCAGATACATACTCTCATATCATAGATCATTGACGTTACAGGTCTTGTTGCCATTTGAGGAGTTGCATTATCCGAGGCTAGTTGTGTCTCTCTCATAACTAATGTTAGATGCGTGCCTCGCTTCGATTAGGTTTGGTTGGCGGTTCGATCGTCTGGAGAGCGCCAGGTTGCTGTGTGGATCCTTAGCCTTGGGAACCTAGTGCAACTTAACACCGTACTAAGAGCTGCTATAAAATCTGGGGACAAATCACCGCATCCGTGAACGGATTGTCAATCGTACGAACGATAATTACGTGATATATCTTTCGAACAACCGCATTGAGATCACGGCATTCGAATGCTCACGGAACGGAATTTTCCATTCGTAATAAATGTCGTACTAGATTGGAAGGATTAAATGTATTAGTTTAAACGTCAAAAAGTTGTCATTCGGAAATTTTATCAAAACAAATTTATATCAAGACAAAATGGATTGTGCTTTATTTTTTTATCTCAGTACTTCTGAGGAGAGTAAAAGTGATGAGAAAGTGGTGAGGGATAAAAGTAATCCACTTTCTTTGTCGAAAGAGTGTAAGAATATTTTAAAACATCCTTTAAATGAATACATAAATGTATTACCATCTTTAAGTAGGTTCTCTTAAAGTTATGTTTGAATAACCAACAATTATCAACCGCAGTACCTCCAGTATTGCAAATAGCATCCACACTTTCCCTCTTGGTTAGCGGCAGTCATCATCATCAATACATTTTTTGTGTGCCGTTCAATTTAGTGCTACTTGTCCTGAAAATTGTGTTTTCCATGTTATTAAAGTGTTTTTAATTGTTTTTTTTTTTTCATTTCAAATCACTTTACTTGTAATTAAAAACAACTTACATTTTGTTTATCTTTGGTGTACGTGCCAAAATGGAATTACGAATGCTTTTGGCTGATCGAATGACTTATCGAAAGAACTCATCCGTTTACGTATTCGTTCACGGATGGTATAATACCACATTACGTTACGAGTTATTCGATAACGTATCACATAATACCAAGTACACACTTTTACGTGACGAGTCATCCGTTCACGGATGCGGTGATTTGTCCCCTGTTAATCGATATCCGTTGTCGTTTCGTTGATTCTGTGCTTACTAACTAAACCGCCAAACATGTTTTCCTTTCCGACTTAAGCATTGGAATCCCCGAGTACAACTTTTACATCATACTCCGGACAGGCTCCGTAGGCTCCATCCAGGAGGTCATAATACTCCTCCTTGCCTCGTCTGTGTGGACATATTAGGCTTATGTTTTGGAACGTAGCTTTGATGTGGATCACAGAATCACAGATCACTTATCGGCTTGAAGTCAATGATTTCTGTCCTAAACGGATTTCCCACGACGAATCCGCATCCTAATACGCAAATTTGTCGCAAATTTGTCTCTTTATTGTGACTTATCCTACCCATCGTATCTCCTGGATTGCGGTTATATCTGCCTTATACAGCGTGAATACAGTTTTAAGTTTTTCTATTGAATTCCTCCGCTGTCGCCTGAGAGTGAGTACCTTAGTATGAGGATACTAAAATCAAAGAGGATACTTACTAATCTCATCCTCCAAAACTGGAAGTACAAAAGCAAAGTCTTATGGACAAACTGTAACCACTCATACAAAAACTTCAACCCAAACGGCATTAAAACTTAAAACTACTTACTTACTTACTTAAGTGGCGCTACAGTCCGTGATGAACCTGGGCCTCAACCAACATGCCTCTCCAATTAGCCCGGTCCTTAGCTAACTGCCTCCAGTTTCGCACTCCAAGTTGGTTGAAGTCGGTTTCTACTTGTGCGCGCCACTTAAGGCGAGGTCATCCTCTACTGCGTCCGACGTCTGGCTGGGAATTGAAGACTCTGCGAGCCGGAGTTTTGTTGTCCATTCGTTCTACATGTCCTAGCCATCTTAAACGTCCATTGCGGAGTTTTTTGACAAGGGTTATGTCGCTGTACAGCTCGTTCAGTTCTTGGATGAATCATCGTCTCCATAGCCCGTCAACGCAAACGGGACCAAAGATTTTCCGAAGAATTTTTCTCTCGAATCGACCATCTTATTGAGTCCCACCAATGATGTCAGTATCGTCAGCGTATGCTAGAAGTTGCACCGATTTTTGGAAAATTGTGCCTCTGGTGTAGGCTCGGGAGTTTTGCACAATCCTCTCAAGAATCAAATTGAAGAAGTCACATGACAGCGCATCGCCTTGCATCGTCATCCTACACAAACGGACGAGTTTGGGCGTAATACCAAAACTAGACATCGCTCTGTATAGTTCGTCTCTATAAATGCTGTCGTATGCGGTTTTAAATCGATAAATATGCTGAGGTTCCATTCTTCAGACATGCTTTCATCCGACCAGATTTGGCTTATGAGTTGGTGGATGTTACTTACCAAGTCATCTCCGCCAGCTTTATAAAGCTCAGTGGGAAGGCCGTTATTTCCGGCGGCCTTATTAAGCTTGAGTTTAGATGTTGCTATCCTCATTTCACTTAGTGCGGGTGGTTGGCAGTTTTCGCTGTCGTTGCCAATATTAAATGGTTCTTTCTGCCCGACAGCGGAATGTTGTTCTTCATCGCCGTTTAACAGTCTGCAGAAGTGGTTGTTCCATATCCTCAGCATCGACTGTTTCTCAACTACGATATTTCCTTGTTCATCTCGACAGGAATCTGTTCGAGCCTTGTATCCTTGGCTTTGACGTTTTACACTTTGGTAGAACTTGCGAACATCGTTCCTGGAGTGGCACCTTTATATATCCTCGATCGCGCTTTTTTCTTACTCTTTTTTCTTCTTTCTGTAAAAGCCGATGTTCTTCCCTTCTTCTTTGCCTAAAGAGCTCAATGGCAGCTCTCGTCTTCACCTGCAGCTTAGCCTTGTAGGCCTCGTTCTTGGTTGCGAGCATCTGTCGGCATTCCTCATCAAACCAGGGGTTTCTTGCTGGCGGCCGCGATTGTTACAATGCGTTCGCTAATGTCTTGGAAACATAAGACTTCTTGCCTTAGTCTGGCACTTAACACAAACCCGCATCCGAATAGTCGCTGTTTCTGCTCGCTATAACACGGTCCATAGTTGATGTCACAGTTTTTCATCCTGTTTTTGCCCGGCCCATCCCATCGTATTTCCTGGATGGCAGTAATATCTGCTTTGTAGCAGTTTTGGGATTCCGCTAGGAAAGTTGCAGGCGAACAAGCACCTCTCCTGTTTAATGTTCTCACATTCCAGATGCAGATACTACCGTCGTTGTCCTTTTTTCGTTTAGCAGGGTCGTAAACAGTAATATCAGTCCTTTCCTAGGCTATTAGTTGCTTCGTAATGGTTTTTTGCATGGGTGGGTACTGGGTAGTTAACCCAAAGCACAACCCCCTACCTGATTTACGTCTTGTTGTCAACACTCGCACTTATCGTATAGCAAGTCAAATCCGGTTGGATAAGACCAGTACCCGATGGTTACCACTTGGAGGTAAAAAATAAGCACATTTGATGTGAAGTCAGAGTTGCGAGCACTGGGCAATGCCAAGTTAAAACATCTATGCAACAAGGAATCACCTGCTACATGTCATCTTTGTGATGACAACGGCATTTTCACAATGGTTCATCTACTTTCATGTGAAAAAAGTATCCTCAACCTGCAAAACATCTACTAAAAACTAAAAATGTCAATGTTGATAAGATAAATCATGAAAACTACAAATTGTATAACTATCTCTATTTACCATACTAGTAGAAAGCCCTGGCAGCTAAATCTAGTTTAAGCTCATATTAACTCTGTAATTAAATTACTTTTGTAATAGATTATAATAATAATTAAAAATTACATTGTGAACTATAATGTGAAGTGTCAAATGAGTATTTTCGAATTTTAAATTCGTAAATCATCAGGACCCATCAGTTCCTTGCCTAATCTTCTGATCGTCAACTCTCATGATGTTACTTTGCTGCGGATGGACGCAGTTGACGATATTGAGAATTTAGTGGAGCTGGCGCTAGAGCAAGTTTCATCCTCATCGAGAAGAAGTTTCTCCAATTGGATGTCTATTTCTCCTTTACTTCCCTCATCTGACATTCGGCCCTATCATGGTATCCGTTCCGAAAGAAAAATTCTCCGATTTTGTGCGAATCGCAGAATTTTGCTTCATGGTAATCGTTCCGATCTGTTGTTCGGAAATTTTCTCCGACAAAGCGCAACGCACATCGGCAGTCTACGTTTTAATGAGATGGGTTGCATTTTTTGCATCTTTGATGACAGCCACACGTCAATGAACGCGTTTTTGTAACTTCGGAAAATCGGATACTGTGCACCAAAATTCAGTCTCCGACTGGATTTGCGTTGCGTAGAAAATTACTCTCCGAACAGATACCATGATAGGGCCGATTATCTTGGGGTTTGACGGATCTCGGAGCAAGAGGCTTTCCTCCTCCTCCGTCATTTGTCGTTGAGAATCGGTTTTTATAGGGTTTGGAGTGCCCGATTCCTTTGCACCCGTCCCTTTTTTGGTTTTGTTTGTTATTATCTATTTTGTACCTGGGAGAAAGGGGGAAGAGGTGTCATCCTGTTTTAAATTATATTAAAACTAGAGGTCCACATGTATCTAGAGTTTGCGATAGCGACTGAGCACTCCCTCAGCCTTTCGGCCCGCGCCTTGCCTTGGAGACCCCCTTGTGGTTTTCGTTTCCTCGCCACTGGCCTTACCGGCATGGGTAGCCCTGACAGTTTATGCGAAGGAGTGACCCTTAGCATAGACTTTCGGTTTCGCTCCGTGGTTCATTGGAAACTATTTAAGCCCTTTCACCGCATCAAGGTGAGTGATCGTCGAAAGAGTGAAGAAGGACCTAATATTAAAATTCGAAGTATGTGTTTCAGAGATAAAATCAACCCACTAGGATTATGTGAAAATAAATAAGTGTTCAAAAAAGAATAACACCGACAAATTGTAAAATTGATTATTTTTCTTAGCTTTGTGCAGCAGTTTAGGGTCATCAAAGATTGCTTGCTGATGATACTGAACTCATTAAGTTTTCCAAGAAACATAAGAAGCCATAGTTTCCACCAGTATGACAGCTGTGTGCACCACTGAGTCTCCTTGCCAGTGGGAGTTACGAAAGTAATGTCGGTACTAATGTATTGCCGAGTATGGCACAGACAACAATTTTCAAAGTTCAAAGATTTTGACGTTGGAACTCCCTCAACTGCTGCTTCCAGGCCGGAGCGCTATATAATTTGTTGTAAAATCTGCAAGCGTTGCATTACTGCAAGTTGTCTCTATTTCTAAATCCACTGCAAAAATTCAATGGCACCACAACACAAAAAAAAAAAGAACGTAATATTAAGATATTTGGCATCATTGAATTATGACGTTTATTACTCATTAAAAAAAACAAATAAACATAACATTCAGTTTTGATTTTCAAATTTGTTTAAACTATGGTATTTGGTGTAATCGTTGAACATTTAGAAATGATTACAGTTAAAAGAATTCAAGTGGTAAATCTATTTTATTGCAATCGGCTTTCCAATCGTGATAATAATTTTGGTATAAATTTACTTTAGCTGCCTTTCACTTTTTGCTTTATATTAATAGATTCGTCTCTGCGCACTGATCATTTATCTGTATTTAAAAATTGTCGCTCACTTTTAGTTTAAAAGTTATTCATAAAACAAAATTGCACTTTTTGGGTTATAATTTCATACAAATTGTATGTAGATTGACATTTTTTTTTATTTATTTCTGCTGCGGTGTACGCAGCATTGCTATGTTGAAAAAGCATTTCAAATAAAAATATTTTAACAAAAAAAACTGTTGACTAAGGCGCCTGCTGACGACTTTACATACCCTGAGCGGAGCAACGAAGTTGCGTGAGCGTGGACTGTCCCCAGAGAGAGAGAGTTGAAATCCCTTGTTCCCGCGAAGCGGGCCACCCAGAGTACTGGTTAACAAAAAAAACTTTTGACTTAGGCGCCTGCCTGATGACTTTACATACAAACGAAATTTTATGAGCGTGGACTGTGGAGCGTGGAGATTTACAGCCCGATTCTCCCCCTTGTGAGTAAACAAAAGTCATAAGCTCTTGTGACTATTCTTTGTGAGGATTATTGTGACTCGATAACATTTGTCGGATTCTCCGATAATCCTCACAAGAAAAGTCACAACGAAACTCACCACAGCAAAGGTGAATATATATAAGCAACGTTTCTACAAATTGTGCCTTGGCTGAGAGGTATTGTATATATTTATTTCGTATACACTTCTGATAACAGCCATGTGCAAGGAAATGTAGCACTGAAAGAAACTATTCAAAATAAATTTAATAAAACTGCAATGAGAACTTGAGAAGAACAAAATGTAATACATACTCGAAGTACAAAAAGGCAAGGAAGTTGGAAATTAAAAGCCGTCTTCGCTGCAATCGTATCAATATTATTAGTTTGTTACAAATGCTGTGCTTTTGTAAAATTCTTACTTTTCATTTACGGAGGAAACTTCGTCAATAATATGCTCCATATTCATTTCAACTTCCATTTTTTACACTACTCAACAATCAAAATATCAAATCTCAAATAATTTGCTAGTTGTGACCTGCTGTGAAGGAGATCACAATTTCGATTGTTTTTGTGACTCTCACAAGTTGTGACTGTGTGGGAGAATACGAAAAAGTCACAAAATCAATTTCACCTCTTCTTGTGACTTGTGAGGTAGCAGTGATGATGGGGAGAATCGGGCTATTAAAATCCTTTGATTTTTATTTTTACATTTTTTTTTTACCAATTTGGGGAATATGTAGTATATATGGCAATGCTGCTTATCACTCAACTTTGTATGGACTGTCAAAAGTTGGTTGATTTCCATAGGGATTTTTGGAATTTTTATTTGTTTAATAACTTTTTAAATAATTGAGAGCGACAAAAATAAAAAATTGCTAAATTTAATGAATGGAAAAAGTGCAAAAAGTGATTGGCAGCTAAAGTAAATATGTTCCATAATTTTTTGTATTTTGACGAATCACGAGAGAAGATTTTATTCGGAAATCCATTAGCTCAGAATGCCGACTTGCTATTACTTTGGTGTAAGTGTCTGAAAATTTAATATTATTGAATAATTCACTGAAAATAATAACTATGTCTTTCAGGTATTTAGCACATGGTGTTTGTTACCAAATTTTGGGGTGGTCCTTTCGAATTGGATTTTCGAAAATCTGTTGTGAGTCTAGGTAGGCCACGGAGGCATCCTTGATGTTGGAGAGAAGGGCACGGCACGCTTGTGGGTGCACAAGCTCAACAAACATTTTTGTTCGTGCCAGAATCAAATATAAATAAAAAAAAAAGAAGAAGAAAGTTACTCTATGTTGACCACGGACGGACTTAAAAGGACTTTAAAAGGAAAAAGATAGATTTAAGAAAAGCTGAAAAGAAAATGATCAAAACCTATGTCTATACCACTGAAAAACGATTAGGAAAACTTGTTTTCAATGTTCATCAGCAGTATAGATTCGCCTCAATCCCAAAACATGCCGGTTGTTATTGGCAAAGGCTGGCCTTCCCACCCTTCAAGTCCCGAAAGACTTCCTATGGCTATCCCTCTGGCCACGTTCATGAGAGATAGCCCCTTAATCACCTCCCAGTCACAACGTCCTGAAAATTAGAAATCGTAAGTCAATGTCAAGTCCAGTCGTCGTTTGTTAATTGTCATGTCAAGTCATTGTCAATACACCAATGGACGGCCCGAAACACCGTCCACACACCACCAACGAATTGAAAATTATCAGTCCATTTTGTTAAGACAAAATTCACGAAACGAGCATTTGTAATGCAAACATTATGTATTTAATAAAAAAACTAAAGCTATACTAAATAAATTTCTGTCCTTAAAAAGACACAAGCTTAAATTCAAAATCATAAAAAAAATTAAAACTATTACTCACGCTTATCCTGCTTCCGTCCCCCGAAGTTCTGCCGGCAGCACTGAAGGAAGACTCCTGAGGATGATCCACAATTTGGGTTTACGCGCACAATACAAAACTTATTAAACACAGAAATTCAATTTTTCCTAACCTTATTTACAACCATCAAAATAATCAGAAAACTAAACTAAATTTACTTAAAATTAGGGAGAATAAAAAAATATAGAAGCACTTAGGCTAATACAATTGTATAATCCACTTTATGTAAACTTTTCTGCTTCTGGTTCAACAAAATTGATAATGGTGACGGTGCACCCACTTTATATTTGCGCTTCCTTTTTTTTTTTTAAATAAGTGTCCTTTCACTGCACTATATATGTCTTGTGGAACATTCACCAACAGATCCTTTGTCATTAACGTTAATGTCAAACGCTGACGGCCGTAACAACGGGTTGGAAAAATCCCCACCAAAATTGGTAGCAGAGGTCCGATTGCTTTCCCGAACCTACACAAATGGGGTGTTAATTATTGATACAAAAAAAAATACCCAAAAGCGATGCACCCACCTCTGCACTATACCCACTTCACTCCACTTTCAAAATGCTCCAATAAAATGATCTGACTGCCACACCGTCGCCAAAACTAATTTCGATAAGGCAAAACTTAATTTTCTCCCATTACATGTTTTAAAAATAAAACTCACCTCAAAAGAAATTTGTTGCAAATATTTTTGCACTTCACTGTAGCAAAATTGAATTCCTTTTCTTTTTTTTTTGCTTGCGATTAACAGCTGTTAAAACGTCAGCCACTCGCGATCGTCGATTTTTTGTTTGCAAAAAGGGCACTGACCAGATAATCAATCAGCTGCTTTCAGCTATTGATACCTACACTGCACTTTGCCGTTCCTTATTTCTCTAATTTTTTTCTTTCCAATTGTCTTTGTATTGGTGTTCTCTTGTAACACCTATATCGTCCTCTCTCTACTTTTGAACTCATGTCGTCAATTCGCCTTATTCCAAACCTACAACAAACAGTACACCCAATTCCAATATCACATACCTACATACAATGTTGCCTACATATTCGCCGAAAGTTCTTTCGCGAATATGAGAACAAAAGGGAGACATTAAAACAAAAAAAAATGTAAACAAACGTCGTTATCATATGGTAACGAAAAATTGCAGTTGCATCGAATTCGATGGAGTAAATCATTGTTTACAATTTTTTTTTATATTTTATTCGTGCATGCTGGCGTTCTGATGTGACGTTCCGTTGAGATGTTTAAGTGGAGGGAGGGACGTGAACAAGGAAAATTTATTAAGAGGTTTGCTGGTAAGTAAAAATATGTTAATTATGGGGATTAGAAGGTGTTCTAATTGTGTAAACTAAAGTTTTAACAATTAGAAATCTCCGATGTGTTATAGTAAGTTTAGTTTAGTTTAGGATTAAACATTAATTTTGTATTCGCAGGTAGACGGATATTTGGATGCATATAGGGTGGAAATTGAAAATGCGAAATGCCGACGGCAAAACGATGGATTGGGAAAGTAGTGGTTGTGACAAAGGAGAAATGGAACATGCGGGGGGCCGGGTAAATTAGTCGTGTAAGGTAGTTAGAAGAATGGGATGTGGGTAGGTATTTGTTTTAAGTATTTTCCAATGATGCGAATTATATGACAAATAAAGATATTTCGGAATAAACTTTCCGTGATCAATTTTTGGTTTTTATATTTTGTTTTGTCAAAAGTGGTGAAGGCTGCCGTAACAAATCCGCAAAATAGTGTGAAGTGATGGGATGAAGTGAATAGATTTTACTTGGCCCCACGTACTGAAGTTGAATGAAACAAATTGGACAAGTATTTAATAGAAAGTTGGGGATGTCGCATGTTGTAGGAGCAATCGATGGAAAGCATAGCAAAAGCGACGGAGGTGTACAAAGGGCAGGTTGATTTGGAAGCAGAATTTTAGCAGAATCCATCAACACCCCCAAAGCGAAGCCGTTGCCGAATTCAAACGAAGTGTTTCCGTTTTACTTGGCAGGAAATGCATGCTTTCAACTAAAAAGAAACACAATGAGGTCATACCCTGGAAGAAATAGTTCACCGGACAAGGAGATTTTCAACAAAACCTTATCAAAAGTCCATGTAAGGATAATGAACACTTTTGGAATTCTATCAAAACAGACTGTTGACCTGGTTTAGTGCCCACTAAACGCATTTGTACTGCGAGATTATTTAAAACATTATTTGTATACGAATGTCTAAACCTTTATTTATTAATCAATAGACAATAAAATATACCTTCATATTTTAGTTTAAGAGCTCATACCTATTTTTGGGTGTGAATGATTTAACAAACATTGGCTATCTATGGACAGGTATTTACTTTATGTTATTAAATGTCAACTTCTTGCATTTCGTAGTGGGACCGTTCTTAAGTAATTTCGCCGCAAAGTAACAGTTTTGGTGTTGACTTTTTATTTAAAATGATGGCGACAGTAAGTTTCTATTTCTGCGTGCCACATAACCCAAGATCTTACTCTACTGAGACAGGGAATCATAGACTATGCGTTCGGGAGCAATGGTTTCCACTTTATATCCTTGCCATCTTAAACGTCCATTGAAGAGTCCAAGACGGAGAAAAAGGTCTTGGTTGAATTTTCGTCTCGAAAGGCTTTCGATGCAATAGGGGACCGAAGTTTTTTTCCGAAGTGTTCCGCTCGGCGCAGTATTAAAAATAAATTTCTTTTAAATATTTAAGTTGATTTGAGCGGAACACTCTTCGGAAATTCTTCGGTCCCCTTTTGCGGTCACCTCACACTATTTTGCGGATTGTCAAAACTCCAACTCGAAAGGACCACGCCAATATTTGGTAATAAACACCGTGTGCCAAATACCTAAAAGACGAAGTTATTATTTTCAATTAATTAATCAATAATATTAAATGTTCAGACCCTTACAACAAAATAATAGCGAGTCGACATTATGAGCTAATGGATTCGAATAAAATCTTTTTTCGTGATTCGTAGGTATAAATAGAAAAAATTATAACACGAAAAGCAGATAACAATAAAATCGATTTAACACTTTGACATCTTTTAATTGTATTCATTGTTAAATGTTCATTTATTACTCCAAAAACCACAGTAAAACAAATTTGAAAGCTAAATGTTATGACACTGCAATAAAAAAATGTTTTAAAATCAAACTTTAGTGTGTCGGTATATTTCATATACATATTCACGTTTCGCAGTCGTTGGTTGTACAGAATCTGTTTACAATAAACAAGATTATACAAATCTTAATATGCGTTACCCTACCCGTGCAATTCAACTCTACAATGTATTCTTTAATATCCAAGATTCTGAAGGTTTTTTTTTATCCTTTGTAATTTTATTTCCTACAGGAACAATGTATGTATATTTTATTTAATAATAATTAATTTACTCTCAAAAGCAAAAGCATATGCTATGAATATTCCATAATGGATCAAAACAGTATCGAAAGTTGAGGCCCCATGTACTCACCAATTGTTTGAATCAGATTGTTGAAAATTTGTTGAGAATAGCAGGAAATTGGCTTAAGATTTTCTAAATCGAAATCGGTTGATCTAGGTTCTCCTCACCTATAAAACATCCCTCATAGTCCATTTCAAATCACGCCCTCCAAATATAGCCTTACAAAAAAATTGTAGGCATGTTCATCAGAGAAGACTTCAGTAAAATGAACCCCAAATGGCAAAATCTCAATTGAGTTATTTCTTATTACTTACTTAAATGCCGCTACAGTCCGGAATGAGCACCGTCACCAGCTAGCTACCTTCAGTTGGTTAAATTCGGTTTCAAATATTGTGCCAAACACTTATGTCAAGGTCTTCCTCTAATGCTTCCTATAACTGGTTTGGAATCGAAGACGCGAGAAGGTATATATGTGTCCATTTGCTATACATTTCCTAGCCAACTTGAACGTCAATGCAGGCCTACGTCGCTGTACAGCTTGTCAAGTTCCAGATTGAATCTTCGTCTCCCTAACCCCTCAACAATGGATCATAACCCTCTGCCAATGCAATGGCGATGTTCTGTTCTTTGTTGTAATGTGTTCTTTCTTGTTGACAGTTTGAATTTTTATTACGCGTCATACAGTTTTTGAAAACCCTACTTTTTTCGATGAATGCTTCGAGTACTTTTGAGAAAAATTAGTTTCGGTGCTATGTGAATAGGATATACATACATATTTATAAATACGTTTGCAGAAGAATACGAATTGCATAATTTTATATTTAAGTTAATTTTTTTTATTGTAAATACGATGTATTATATTAAGATTTGCTGAAGGATACAAATTGCAAAATTTTAATTTTATGTTAATTTTATTAATTCTAAATATGACGTATTTTACAACTTACTTCAGAAAGTTTCAATTGAAATGAAGGTTATTTTAACAACTGGTATATACATACTTAAAAATAAAACATTATGTATTAAAATGAATAAGCATAAATTCATGAATGATAAAATAGTTACAGTAAAAAAACATTTATGCTTATAACGATTTAATCCTATCCTAAATATGAGTACTTATTTTAAATATTTACACAAACCAATGTTTCTTAGTTATATAGCTGTTTAATATATTTTTAATGTTTTAATATGTACCTCTTTTAGATGCTATTCCTTAGCCCTGATTTCGTACACATTCGTTTTTCACTTTATTATAAGCGGTATAATTTTTACAGATATTCATAGATTTTATATTTACGACTGTGCTACTACATTCTCACGAAAGTTTTTTATTTTCTGAACAAAATATCCTTCTAAGCTTTCTGCACATTTATAAAATGCAGATTCTTTAGGGTTATAATAGCGGCAGTTATCAAATATTTTTGTCATGTCACCAATAAACTCTGACAATTTTGTGTAGGTTTGGGATTGGATTTTATGTTCAATATTTCTTAAATCTGAAATAATATGAAAGCAGTTACATTATAATCCTCTAATGGAATCCATAATTTTCAGTGATATTTACCCATTGGTTCTTTTATTACTTTGTAGTAGTCTGGAGCTTCTTCGGGATCAACCGGTTCCATAAATGGCCATGCATTTTTGTGGTTCTAGATATTTAAAATAATTTTTTTTTTTCAATGAAAAAGTTAGACAAAGCTTTTTAATTAAATTTAGTTGAAGAAATTAGTAGATACGATAAGAAAAACGCAATTTTAATACATACTATCTCATATGGGTAAATACGATTTTATACATTTTATATCATACATGAATAATTACGGTAGACAATTTAATTGACCAAATCAGAATCAATAACTAAATAGATCTATTTATGTCTTTCTATCTGTACTGCAGTCCGCTCGTAACCAGTTTAAATCCTAAAAATTAATTGATAACATTTTGTATCAATATCCTTTATTAAGCTTATCGGTACAAGTAACATTTTTGACCACTTTCACTGAAGTGATGTTTTTTTTCCAAAATAAAAGGAAAATTGAATAAGAGTATTTAGACAATATCGTTATCTACACATACACACAGAAGGCAATTTCTTAAACAAATATCTCTAATTTCTATCGTGCCGTTGAAGGCAATAAATGAGCACGCGAAACGCGTTGATATTATAGTTTACGAGGGCAAGACAATGGTACGTAAATGATATCAACATACAAAATATTGGCAACCCACAACCTTGGATAAAATGTCGTTGTTTATCAACTTTGCGAGTTACCTCTGAGCTCTGTGTTAAAATCGAACACAAACAGTTGATCGTTTACATAATCTGATTACAAACGACAAAATACAAAAATGTGCTTATTAGCTGTCCTGTAATCGCGTAGTTTTGAAAACATATTTGTTACTTTGTTTTCCCAGGTTAATCGTTCATGTTACAATTGAGATGGAATCTTGAAATGAATATAAGAACATATGCGAAGGTTACTATCCGCAGGAGACCTTCACATTGAGTGTAGATGAGATAGGGTATCAGATAGATGTTATATTTTTATTTAATAGTTAAAATTAATGTACAAATGTTATCAATATTTACCTGTATCTTCTTCATGAGTTTTTTCAGTTCATCAAATTCATTATTTGTAAGGCTTTTCATGTTCGCCATATTGACAGCATCGTTACGTTGACAGTCGGGACAGATATACTCATCGATGAATTCTGCCTCACTTTGAACGATGCCAACGCAACGGCCATGGAACCAGTCCTGGCATTTATCACAACAAATATAAAACTGTGATTCGTCATATGGCTGTTTACATGAACAATAGAGTTCTTGAGTGTCTCTAGCACGGCGACATTCTTCACATACGAATTCTGAAAGCTTTTTAGAAGCTTCTTCAGTAATTTCAACGCATTCTCCATGGAACCAGTTACTGCACAGGTCGCATCCAACATAAAATCTAAAAATAATAAGAACTAAATAAATACACAATTTCATTATGATTTTGTTTTTTGTTTTTAAAATCAAGATGCCACTCGACAATAATGTTTTAAATAAGTTGCTGTCTGTTGAAGAGAAACTTTAGGGCTGGACAATAAGGAGGAAATCGGAGCAAATATTAGCCTCTTTAGAAAGGAAAACTCGTTGTCAAATTGTTCGTATATATATGAGGAAGGCGATATAACTGCCTGACAGTTGGACAGTTCTGCCAGGCCTTAAACGTGTCGAAAGCCCGTTAAGTAAATGTAAGTAAGCATAATTGGTTTTTTTTTGACGGAACGTTTATTTGACAATACAATTGTGTACAATTTATGACATTAAGTTGAGAAAATTATAGCTGCCAATTAGCCACATTTGTGCAAATTTGTGCTCGTTTTACGGCAGTATCAATAATTTCGGCCTCTTTGTATCGTTCCATGACTTATTGTCAATTTAATTTTCTATATGTCTACAATATAGATGTCAAAGTACAGGGATATATTAAAAATTATGGCACATTCACATTCGCATTTGTTCAATGAGAAGATGAACGTAAAATTAAACTTAATAAAAAAAAACTGTCAGGAAATCTTGTGTCACGATGTTCGTTTACGTTAATCTCCGAAACCACTGAACCGATTTCAATGAAAATTTGTAAATGTCTATGTTGTATTGCAAATTTGAAGATTTTTTTTATATAAAAAGAGTTGTACATATGTATATAAAAATGATTCGATATTTTGTTGGTGACTCTATAACTTGAAAATGACATGTCCGATTTGACTTTATTTTTCAAATGTTTACAATAGTGGAAAGAAGAAAACATTAGAAAGCAGCTGCTATATTGGAGATTTCGTCAGGAATGTATCGATACATTCTTATAACGAGTGATCCAATAGGAGGTACTTTTTGCAATAGCGTTATTTTTACATTTATTATTTGTCAACTGGCTTGTCTAGACAACATTTGTGTTCAGTATTGCCATTCCAACATGAATAGACTTACGCTGGACAACGCTTAAAAATGTTTATAGAGTTCTTCGACTACATGTAGCTGAATTGTGGTTTAGAGGATGGCGCTAACAGCAAACAAATCAATCGCTTTATGGGACACGTAAGATGAAAATATCATCTCAAGAAATGGTCCTGTCAATTGCCCACCAAGGTTGTTTGATTTGACACCATTGGATTACTTTCTATGGGGATACGATTGAAGCTTTGGAAGCCAAAATAACTCGTGTTTAAAATGGAAAAACGGCCGATATGTTTGAAAAGGTGGTTGAGAATTGGACCCACAAAATGGACCATTTAAGAATTGTCGTAGGCAACATTTGAAGAAAATTACATTTATTAAATGACATGAACCAATCTAACATCTCAAATAGAGATTTACCTCAATACATAGATTTTATTGTCTTTTATTTTTAAAAAGAATTCAGTAAGCTCTTATTGGATCACCCTTTATATGAACTTATATAAATTTATTTCTCATCCAATTAAACATTCGTAGATATTGGCGTTCCTAACGTTATTGTTTGCCTTGATAGGAATTTAATTCTTATATGCAAAAATGGAAAATCCAAGGGCTTGAGTACGTTATTAAAATGCCGATTTTTAAAAATCGACCGATTTGTAAAAATACCAACTGATAAAAATGTCGGGGGGCTCAGTGGCGCGATGGTTAGTGCGATGAACTGCCGCGCAGGACACCTAAATGATTTTTCACTGGCCCTCCTCTCGTGATGATCTGACAAATCATCCGGGTAGTATCAATTGTCAAGAATAGCTTATCTCAACTTAGCCGTTCGGAGTCGGCATAAAACAGGAGTTCCCGCCATCGTTCAAGAAGTACACACGCACACATGAATGGTTGTGAGAAAGCTAGGCCCTGGGTACTAACGAGCCTGTTGCGCCAAAAATTTGTATTTTTTTTGTATTTTGATAAAAATGTCGACTCTTATAAAGTCGATTTTTAAAATATAGCCTTTTTTTGCTAAATGTCGACTAAAGTTAACTATATTTGACATTTTAAAATCGAGTGAATAAAAAATGTTGATTTGGTAAATCGAAATTTGAGTATCGGATTTTTGGTATTCTGTAATCAGTGATCGAGTATATTTTCATACTCCATTTAAAATTTAAGAATTTTTAAGTACACCCATTTATTTTAATAACATGCACAGAAAAACAATACATTTGACATTGTCAGCCATCAAACATCAATATCGCAGCATTTTGCTAGTACAATTGGTACAATTATAAATGTGATTTAGATACGTGACCACTCGTATGTAAGGCAATCTTAGTCAAAAGTACCGTTATACAACTCATACATCAAATCTGAATAAGTCATCCCACCCGAACCAGACCACATACAAATTTTCATCTTCAAATTGCAGCCTCTCTTCTCCAATCTGTCCTTTTCAAAGTACCGCAATTTGTATTTACACCCACAAATGGAAGGGAAGTTCCCGATATCTAGTATCTCGTTTTAAAAATGTCGTCATATGAAAACACCATCCTTACTGAAGGCAACGCACTCCAATTCCAAAAATACATCTTCATTATCACTAATCACATACTCATCTAAAACTTAATCAAGCTTCAATTACAAACTCCAGACGTCAGACACACACCTTCGCTAATAGTGCATTCACACCGAACCATAAACTGAGTTTTCGCAAAAACACCTGAAAACTTCATAGAAAACCGAGTTTTTCCGTACATTGTCTGTTCTCAAAACCTAGTAGGTTACGACGTAACCTTCTCATAATCACTTCGCAGACGTCATAGACGTCATCTCGTTGCAGGCTGTTGGAAAGAACACACCTTTTTATACATTCTCCACGTGTTCCACAAAACGGCTGATGAACTCGCTGTCAAAACAAATGTTTTTTTTTTTTTTTTTTAGAAATTTACACACCAGATGAAATAAAAACAAAACAAGCGGCGGGCTTGAGAGTCAAAAACTGTTGTCAAAATCTTTAGATTTGTTTAATTTTGAACTTCAAATGCTAATATTAGTTTGATTACATTAGAATTCAGTTATTATTCAATTACAATTTTTTTCACACACAAATGTTGCAGCTAGTATCACAATTCACAGCTGATTGAAATGTCAAACGAAACCTGGTCAGAGTCGGTGTGAAAGCATCCAGTGGTTTACGTAAACTTTTTGCCAAAAACTCAGTTTATGATTCGGTGTGTAAGCACACATTTATGACACCAAAATCAGTTGTCATGGTAACATGTAGCCATATTTCGCAATCAACTTTCGTTTGATTTCTTACAACAAAGAATATTGCTTTCCTGAACTCACCGATGAGTTTCATGATTTGATTTTGCTCACACACCATCCTCAAATTTACTTATTGATGGACAACACACTTTCTTTCTTTCGTACGTGTTGCTTGAGTGAGATTCAAGTCCATACATCCGTTCATTACACACTATCAAATAGCCACAACATAAGCCGTCCGAAAATTAGTTTCACTTCAAAGAAACCTAGTAAGCCAACCACCGACATCAAGCCGCGTCGGTAGTGGAGAACCGGATCAAAGCACCGTCATAGTGATGTTTTTATGTGTTATAAGATTAAAACTTCAATTAAAAAAATACAATCGAAAAACTTATTCACTCGAAGTTGAGCACAACTTTGGGATTTTTTTCGCCAACTTTAGAAATTGCCTGAGAAAATTCAAAGTTGTTCAACTTTTGATTTCTCAACTCCCCGAAATAGTTAAAGTTATCCGAGCAAACTCGTTTTCGTCTCTCAATACGGACGACAATGGTGGGTCTTGAATTAATAACGGATCTGTTGCGGTACGACAAGAGAGACGATCGTGTATATTGCGGATTGGATCGAATTAATTAGTTTTTAAGAGATTCTTATTGCTTTACTTGTTGCTAAATCTACGGCCAATTACGCATTTATTAATCGTTGCACATTATTATGCAATCGGAATAATTCAACTGGTGATTGCAAATTTCATTGGGGTTAGCGTTACAATGTGTTAAAACGTGTGCCTAGAGCTATTACCAATCTTGCACCACGTTTCATTCTATGCCGGAATCGCAAAGGGAACGATTGCTGGCAGCACGTGACTTTTTCCTTAAAGCCAAATTCCCTCGAACAATTGGCACGATAGATTGCACACTTATCCGCATTCAGTCGCCAGGTGGAACTGATCCGGAAATTTTCAGAAATCGTAAAGGATGCTTCTCCCTAAACGTTGATACAGTGTCCGCTGCGAATTTAAAAATTAACGATAACGTCGCTCGTTAGCAGGTATTGTGCGAGTATAATTTGTACAGATTGCAAATCAATTTTTCTTTCTTCCTTCCAACGTTCCTCATTATCATTGAACAACTTCAGTGGAACAAAAAACAAGGAATCGTTGGAAAATCCCGTTTCATTTCGGTGGAACGACAAACATTACCTCACAAAAATAAAAAAATGTTTAGATAATCATGTTCAAAAATTCATAAGCTAAGTTTTGACACCAACTCGCCAATGATCTTTTAATGCGCGTCGACACAACAACAAAAAAAGAAGTAATGAGTTCACTACTAAATAATCAATTTACAAATATCCGTTACTGATTTTTGGGGGGAAATGGACAGTTTAGTTCCAAACATTAGCGTTAATAATGGTGTTTAATCTAAATCGTAAGAACCATTTTTGAGAAATTTTAATTTTCCCAACCTCACGTACATAATACGTTTGTTTTAAATCTGAAATATCTAATCGTCTCTGTGTAACAATTCGGATACAATATTCAAAGTAAATCTGAACAGATACAAAAATAGAAGCAAATCATACACATATAGGAAAACAAACACAATAACGAAATTCTCAAGCACGTGATAGTAATAATTGGGCTTGATCAAGATACATTTACAACGACGCGACGCTCATATGAAGAGGTCGTCATACAAAAGGTATAAGGTATGATAAGATAAGTTTAATGCAAAACTGGGCCATTTACAACGGTCCGCGTCATGGTAAACAGAATTCTAATGGAACACTTTGTTCGTACTTTTTAACTGAATATTTAAACAAATATGAAAAATAACATAATAGATATTCTATTTAACTTACTTTGTATCATCATATGGTGTTCTACAAATACAATATAATTTCTCACGTTTCTTTGTTATTCCGGGAAATTTGGAACCCTTTCTTAACTTGCTTCCTAAAATTCCCTTGGCTGTTGAATTTGTATTGTAGTTGTTGTTCTGAGATAAGTTCCTGAAAATATATTGATGGCTTGATATGTATGTCAATGTAAAATAATGTTTATAATACTTCTTGTCAAATGTGTTTCCAGATTTGAATAAAATTGATGATTTTGCATCACTTATACGACGCTCTGGCACCTCAAATGAAAGTTCGCGTTGAATTTCAATTTGTAAAGTTCTCTCCAGAATTGCCCTCTTCTTCAAAATATCCTTTTTTAAGAGTTCTTTATGCCGATTTAGCCGCTAAAACAAATTATTAGTTATTAATTTACTTGTAATAGTTTACGTTAGCAACAATATTACAATATTAAGTAACAGGCAAGTAGCGCTAGCTGCTAGGGCTTTCATCTAATGTAAACAATTATTGTTTCCATTAGATGTAAGCTCATATTATATGAGACATTTATATACAATTTTCAAACTCAATTTCTAAAATCAAAGTATGTATATACATATTTTTATCGATGACTATGGTCAAAAGCTCCAGATTCGATCCACTTTTTTGCAGACAAGTAGGTGTCCGATTGTAAGTCTTGGTTCGGCGATGCACATATGAAAAAGTGGCGGTGGTTGTTCGGTGATGATGATGTGTTATGCTTGTGATTTTTTTGGACATATTTGCAGGGTCTTTTGAGCTTTTGGGTTACATTTGGCGGTAATAATATGATAGTAGCACCAATGCATTTATCTTTTGTTTTTACAGATGGATATTCGTTATTCTCGATTTAATGCAACAATAGGTAAACAATTGGTTATGTTTTCAACAACAGTAAGCGGTGAAAGGCTATCTGTAAATATTCGGCCCTATCATGGTATCCGTTCCGAAAAAGGATTCTCCGATTTTGTACGAATCGGAGAATTTTGCTTCATGATAATCGTTCTGATCAGTTGTTCGCAACATTTCTTCGAAAAAGCGTAACGCACGTGAATTTCTCTCCGATCTGTTCGCCGCGGAAATATTTTTAAGTGAACAATATGTAAGCAATAAAATAATTTTATTTAAGTTTTTGTTGATTTCTTGTTGAAAACTATTGTTTTAGTCAAAACTCGGATGAAAAAACAAGCATCAAATAATATGAGCGCTTGGTTAAGTTGATGCATCAGAAACCCGACGTTGCTCGGAATTTCACCAAGAGGACACCAAAGAGGTTGCTGATGTCAAATGAATGCGTTGATGCAACTTCGGAAAAAGGATACTATGAACCTAAATTCTGTCTCTGACTGGATTTGCGTTGCGTAGAAGTACTCTCCCAACGGATACCATGATAGGGCCGATTACAACTTTTTTGTTGTTTACGTCTACATGTTAAAACGGTTCAAGATTTATCTTATAATTGTTTTATTTAATGCATGTTAATTACAGTCGTATACATACACTTTTTAGGATTTATAATAAAGGTAATTTTTTGTCATTTAATAATTTCTTCGGACTTTTTCTTTAAATTTCTCAACAATATTTCCGATTTTCCGAAGATCTTTCCCAAAACGATGATGGTGTCTTATATTCGTTCTTTCTGAGTAGTTCAAGTAGCTTTATCACAAAATTGCCTTCCTAGCCTGTAGAAATAACGTAAGAGTAATTTTTCGAAGGATTTCTGACGAGATGTCGTAGTCGAAGAAATTTTTTTTCCAAAACGACGCGACGATGGTGTCATATATTCGTTCTTTTTGAGTAGTTAAAGTAACTTTATCACAAAATTGCCTTCCTAGCCTGTAAAAACAATGTAAGAGTAATTTTTGGACTGATTTCTGACGACATATCGTAATCGAAGAAATCGATAAATAGGTGGTCGGTATCGATCTGGACTATTGGGTTTTTGTCGGATCTGTCGAAGTGTGAAGGTCTGATAAGTTGTGAATTTCCCTGGCCTAAAACCGTTGTCTTGTTAACCTTATGTTGAGACTCTATTAGGATGGTTTGTTCTGCCTGATATTGGGAGATTGTTCGTCATCGCATATTTACAGTTAAGCAGTATGAGTACAAAATTAAATTGTTCCGAATTTTGTTAAAACAATAACATGAAAGTTACCGTTAGTTTTGGACCTATAATGACGATTTAAAAAAAAATTAGAAGTTGTAGAACGAGTGCGACCCTGAGCGTCGTTAACTAGGCAACGCCCAGTCATTGTAACTGTTACTACACATTAATTGTGCTTATTTTATCTCCCAGTGGTAACCATCGGACACCGGCCTCATTCAACCGTATTTGGATTGCTAAACTTAGAAGTACAGTGTTTATAACAAAACGACAAACAAGATTTGTTTGGATGTTGTAAAACAAGTGCGTCCCAGAAACCCCCAATCGTTGTAACTTTGAATACACATTAATTTTACCTTCTATCGGATACCGGACTCATCCATCCCGATTTGGCTGGCTAAGCTACACTCACAGAAAAAATCGTTGTTACGAAGCAACTAAGACTCTTGGAAAGGACTGAGTTTATGGTTGACGACAACGCTAATACAAAAAAATTACAACTACGTACTTAAATGCACCTTCTTAAATGCACATGAAATGTGAAATCATTAAATAGCTGCTACAAAGCAGATATTAGACATCAATGCAATGGAATAGGCCGGACAACAAGTTTGAGCAGAAACATATGTACATATGAAACGTATGTACATTTTTATAAGTAGCAGAATTAGGCAAAAGTAATAGACTTTGGAGAAATTAGCAAACACATTTTAACAAACCGCACACGACCAAATTCGACAAAATAAGCCGTATATGCGCTCACACTCCGACAGAGGAAAAAGATGTCATTCCGAAAGATTGTTTTTACGAGCTCCTTGACAAACCTTATGAGCGACTAGTGGTGTACAATTTTAAAATCGTGATGGAAGATTTTAACGAAAGGTAGGAAGATAACGTTCAGTTTGGAAACAGCTCATCGGAACATTTTCAATTTTGAGGTAGTTAAAGAGTTCATCTACCTCGGAGTCAATACCAACCCCACGAATGATACCTTAGTAGAGAAACGACGAAAACTATCCCTAGAAAACCGATGATTTTTCGGTTTGGCAAACAAAAATGTTCAAATGTTTGCTCTACCAGACCCTAATCCTACTAGTCCTACTTTCAACGCAGAGTGCTGGAATAAGCAGGAAAGCGGAGCAAATATAAAAAAAAATAAAAATTCTTCGTCGATTTGGTGTTGTATGCAAAGAAGGCGAATGGAGAAGAAGAAGATCATAGTCTTACGACCATTGGTATAAGTTCAGAGGGTGTTGATTCGAACGACTGTTATTTAACGATGGGATTTCCTGTAGAGAAGGCGAATTCCACCGGAGCTTTTTTGGATCATGTATACGTTAGACAAGCCTGTTCGCCTCAGCCGCGATATTGTGGAAAGAGCCTTTAATGGCCAAAACTAAATATTCCGTTAATAGACTTTAAGGCTAAAACTAATTGTAAAAAATTGTCACAAATGTCAATAGTAACATTAATTTCAATTTCAAATAGGTATACAATTTATATAGCAAATTATTGACGACTCTTTTTAAATTTGGCCGAATTATTTAAATCTGTTATATACACATTGTAACAGAAACTAGATAATTATGTTTGGAACAAAACTACAGTTCCAAACATAAGTGTTAGGGCGCGGTTACGGCCAACGGTAATAAACGAATGCTCTAGTTCGCGTTAATCCGCGCTAGTAAAAAAAAACGTGGACGATTGTTCACGCATACCAACGTTGGTCTTAACCGCGGCCTTAATCTACATGTTAAGTTTAATCAAAATCATTTAGGTGATTTAAAAAACATATGAGAATACTGTATCCCATTCCATCCTTAAAATTAATGGCGCAAATATATAGTCACTCGATGTTTAAGGGTTTAACTCCACACTAGTTATCAGGTACTTTAAATTGTTGCTTTAACATATTTTCAATAATAGACACTTTTTTAACGTGGCGCTAATTAGTGTATGCTAATGGACATTCCTCTGAGGCCTCTAAATCAATCTCACCTAAAAAGTGATATAACGCTAACTCTTTATTAAATATTTAAAGTGAGGTTTCGGTCACTTTAACTTTAATGCAGAGTGACAACGCTAAAATACACTTTTTGACAATTATAATTACGCGGACGAACGCACTGACAGACAGACGTGGCTAAATCGGCTCAGCTAGTGATTCTGAGTCGATCCATATACTTTGAGGTATATGTAGCTAAATTATTTCTCTATGTTACAAACTATGTATCAAAACTAATATACCCCTATGGGATAGGGTATAAAAGTCAATTTTACCAAAACCGTTAATTTTGGGGTTATAATATAATGCCATTTCCGAAAACTCCTCTGCATATTTAATCTCATTGTCTCTCATACCGAAATCCAAGTAAATCCGTCCAGCCGTTAAGCTACTTGATGCGTAAAAATTTATGCAAATAATTCCCCAATGGTAATATAAACATTTAGTCCATAGATCATTTTCGCCTACGCCCACATTTTGAATAAACCGTCTGAGGAATATGTTGTGACGACATTTTCAATATTATATGCTCATAAAGTCCAGTTGTTGGGGATTTTAATTTTAAGGATGGGATGGGATAGGGTAATTCAACGATTCGCACAGCGCATTGTAGCCTTCTCATATGTTTATACCCTATCCCATAGGGGTATATTAGTTTTGCTACATAGTTAGTAACATAGAGAAATAATTTAGCTACATATACCTCAACGTATATGGATCGACTCAGAATCGCTAGCTGAGTCGATTTAGCCATGTCTGTCCGTCCTTCCGTCAGCAGTTTTTGGGCCTTAAATTTTGAGCTAGAAGGATGAAATTTGGTACACGTGCTCTCTGTTGCTCCCAGCAGAACAAGTGTAAACATTTTTGAAATCCGCCCAGTGCCACGCCCCTTTTTAGAAAAACGTGTTTTTTGGCCAAACCGTAAAGAATTTTAAAAAAGTGTCTGAGCAGCATATTAAGAGAATCGTAATATCTCTATTTCGTACATATAAAGTTTTTTTGCCACGCCCACTTTTTGTGGCGTTTTTAATAAAAAACGTTTTTCGGTCAAATTTTAATATTGTTTCAATGCCGTTGGCGACAATCTTGTATACAGAATCAACGCTTTGGTCACCGATCGAGTTTTTTTTTTTAATTAATTGAAACGGGTTATGATGTTTGGTTGGTGAGGCTGGATTTTGTAATGCATCATGGAAGAGAAAAGATCAGCCCACATCACTTTGTTTTGTGCTGGTAGCAAACTCTAACTGTCCAGCTTTTTTGCCACGCCCACTTTTTGTGGCGTTTTTAATAAAAAACGTTTTTCGGTCAAATTTTAAATATTTCGAAAAAAAATTGATGCAGAAACATAAGTAATATTAATATGAACATTTCGTCTATAGACCGTTTAACCCACGCCCACTTTTTGGGGGCGTTTTCTTACAAAAACCGTTTGAATACCCTACCCCATAGCATATGCAGGAGAAAAACGATGTTTTTTTGTCAAACAACAAAAGATTCTGATGAACTGTTTGAACAAAATGTGGTGACAATGTCATTTTCTATATTATAGGCCCGTAAAGCCCACTTTTTGGAGATATTAATTTTAAGGATGGGATGGGATAGGGTATTCAACGATCCGCACAGCGGATTGTAGCCTTCTCATATGTTTTTTGACAGTAATGGACCGTTCTTTTTCGCAAATGCGGCTGGTCAGGCAGTAACAATTAATGGTGTTCGTTATCGTGACATGATAAACCAATTTGTTGTAGCTAAATTACAGTAGCTAAATGTAATACCCCAGGTGGCAATCCAGATTCACTGGAAAATCCACCCTCTTCGGAGGTCAGCCCTACGTATTCTGGGGAGAGCCAATTATTGCAATTGTGTAACCCTTTTGGGAGAAGTTCAACGGTAACTGGGTAATCTGGACCTCAAAAAATCTATGCGTTTGCAGGAGCTCGACAACGCCAGAAGTGTCGGCTCACGAAAAACGAGACTTAGTGAGTAATAAAAGCCTTAAGGACGAAAACGACGTTCTTCGAACAAGGCATAACAAAGTCGCTCTGCGAAGAGCTTCGTAAAGAATAGCAGACTTCCAAGTAACTTCACTTAAAAAAAATACATGCAAAGTCTGCGTTAAAGACCCTGAAAGTTTAAAAACCATGCAGTAGAAACTTATCTGCAAAGCCTTACCGCTGGAAAGGAATCAAATTATTCGCTCTGGAAAGCTATTAGAGCCATAAAACGACCAAAAAACGCTGTGCCGCCAATAAGGGTAAATTAAGGTAAATCAAGAGGTTTGGACAAAAAGCGATAAGAAAAAGCTGACGTTTTTGCCGCACATCTTGAGGAAACATTTAAGCCATTTGATGGTCCAGCGCAAAATGAAAACATTAATATATTCAAGGGTACAACCGATAATAATATAGTAAGTTATGCAAGTATTGCCTAGCTTAAACGGGAAATACAGAAACTAAAACCTAAAAAAGCTCTGGGTATGACCTGATTACAGGAGAACTTCTTAAAATGTTGCCTCGGAAAGCATTAACTAAGCTTCTTTTTATTATAAATGCGGCAATCAAATTAAAATACATACCAAGACAGTGGAAAGTCGTGAAAGTGATTATGGTCCTAAAACCAGGAAAATCACCGAATGAAATAAAATCTTACAGGCCTATTTCACTTCTTCCAAAAATTTCAAAAGTTTTTGAACGGATATTACTCGGTCCCCATAATTGACAAGAAACGTCTTTTACCTGACCATCAATTTGGGTTTAGAAGTAAACATTCGACGGTGGACCAAGTATCGAATTACAGATGTAATTGAGAAAACTTTCGAAGAAAGAAAATTTGCTCAGCCGTATTTCTTGACGTGTCGCAAGCTTTTGACAAGGTGTGGCACAAAGGCCTTAAGTATAAACTAAGTCAAGTTCTGCCAGAACAATTATATAAAATCCTCGTGTCGTATCTTAAGCATAGACTCTTCCATGTGAAACTTGGAAAAGAATATTCAGAGTTCAGTTATTCAATCGTGATATCCCACAAAGAAACGATACAACAGTTGCAATGTTTGCTGACGATACTGCTATACTAGCAGTTGACACAACAATAGAGGAAACAAATATCAAATTACAAAACGCTCTTAACTAGGTTAATTAATGGACTACATCCTGGCGGATTGCAATTAATAAGAGCAAATGGATCCATGTAGATTTTTCGCATAAACGGACAAACAATTTGCCTCTATTGCTAAATACGGCTCGACTCCCGTTTGCAAATGAAGCGAAAGATCTCGTTTTGACACTCGATGTAAAATTAAAATGGAAGTCGCATGTAAAAAAGGAATGCGAAGAACTTAAAAATTAATACAGACAACTGTACTGGTTGCTCGGAAAATATTCAAAGCCTAACCTTGATAACAAGCTGCTATTATACAAGCAAGTGCTAAAACCGGTTTGGACATATGGTAAAGAGTTATACCAGTGAAACGAATCTAAACATTTTACAAACTTTTGAAAACAAAATGTTAAGATCATTCGTCAATGCTCCGTGGTACGTAAGGAACGAAGATCTACGCAGAGATTTATTCTCGCGGTTAAAGATGAAACAAAATTTTTGGATTTGTTCCTTTTTGTAAATATTGTATACTGCATTTTTTGAGTTAAATTAATTAAAATTTTTCTTTCCCCCGCATCTGTAGTGAGGAGAAATAGATACTTTCAAAATTGTTCTGAATATCATTAATGTGTGCTAGTTCCTGATGCGTTCTGTTCCACTATCGTAGCCAATAGGAGTTGTGAACATCAAAATCTCAAAGGATAATATCTTCGGACATTTCTGGAGTTTTTATCCAGTCAACCTTTTCAGTAAAAAATTGAAATATTGTCGAAGGTTGATAGTTGTTTGGCAGCAGCCTATGTATTCTGAAATTCCATGGAAGACAATCGAGGTTACCAGGTTCCATCGATCGCTTTCTATGATATGTTAGGTAAGATATTGCATATGTGCACAGACTGTTCCTATTTGACCACATCTTTGACACAGTGATGTCGAATATTGTTTCAATGCCATTGGCGACAATCTTGTATACAGAATCAACGCTTTGGTCACCGATCGAGTTTTTTTTTTAATTAATTGAAACGGGTTATGATGTTTGGTTGGTGAGGCTGGATTTTGTAATGCATCATGGAAGAGAAAAGATCAGCCCACATCACTTTGTTTTGTGCTGGTAGCAAACTCTAACTGTCCAGCTTTGTTTTGTCCAGCCAACAAATTCTAACTCAGGGACGTATCTAGACGATGAAGACAACATTGAAATTGACACAAAGTTGCATATTGCAAAGTATCCTGAGTCGAGTTAGTCCGAGTTGGAATCTAAGTAAACTGAGTTGTAACCCGAGTTGGATAACTCGGTTTGAAAAAAAATTGAAACATTTTCCTTCTCCTGTATAGTATTTAATATGTGTCATCAAGGTACTTGTATTTCCCGAAAATTTATACGAAAGAGCATTTTTTTCAAATAACTGTTCCTCGGTTTTTGAAAACTTCCCACGCTATATATGATATATATATGATTTTCTTCGGTTCTTCATTATTTGAGTTATAAAAGAGATTATCCATTACAGTGGAAAACAACTGAATCGAACAACTAAACATTATTAACATAATATAATATTGGTGGTGTGAGTTAAGAGTTGTTCAATTGAAATACGATTACATACAAAATATGAATCTTACGGAGTTTATGCAAAAGGTAAACCTTAATGAACTCATTGGATCTTTAAAATTCCAATCAATGCATCTGCAAGGTCATATGTATCATGACAACAACATTAAACCTCTATTACCAAAACAGCAGCGTCTAAACTAAGTTACCTTTTCAGAGCTAAGGGATATTTTACATCGGCCCAGCACATTCACAATTTGAACGACCTCGTCTTATATATTGATCTCTGGTTTGAGTTCGGCCCGAAACTTACTGCATTTTATTAAAAGAAGAGCCATTTCTCACTTACGTGAAATCTACAAGCATTGGTTTGTCTCTCTATTGCATGTAATGGCTGATGTTCGGAAGAGCTTAAAGGTTGTTACACAAAAAGCAAACAATCGCACGAACTTTCAGAAGACGTTTTCCACCAATATATAAAAATTCAAGAGTAGATTCAATAAACATCTTTAAACATCATCTCAGAGCGCTTTTTGGGCGTTATAGGTTCGCCTCACCTTAGAAGAATTAATTATTGTCGTTACTATTTTCGATACAGTATCTAATACTTTGTTTTCACAGTTATGTTTTCCATTGGGCATTTTTACGGATGTAGTAAGATGATTCATTATTTCATTGTTTGACAGATAAATATTATTTTGTTATTTAATATTATTTTCTAATGTTGTCACTTTAATAATGTAAAGGGTGTTTTTTTAGGGGTATAGAACCTTAAGTTGGCAACACTTTTTTAACTGGCGGCCAATTTGTCAGCTGCTGACAATTTGAAGTCTGAACAACGCTTTCGAATTGTGCAAATTTGTTTTTAAAATCATGGTTCTGTTCGAAATACGTATCGCGCACTACGTGCATTTACGGTCAAGATAATCGTCTATCAGAGCAATTAATTCGATTAAGTATGAAACGTTTTCGCAATACGTTTATTCTAAATTATAATACACATCCACAGAGACTTCGTACAGTGCGTACAGAAAAAGTCATTGCTGCTGTAGAGCGTAGCGTAAAGGAAGACCCGAATCAGTCTATCCGCCATCGTGCACAGGGATTGGATATGTGTCCATCCACTTTATGGAAGATTTTGCGAAAAGATCTTGGTTTGCGTGCTTACAAAATTCAGCTCGTGAAAGAATTGAAGCCACATGACAACCTAAGAAGGCGTAGATTCGGTGAATGGGCCCAAAACAAGATTGCCGTTGATCCCAGTTTTCATAAGCATTTTGTTTAGGGATGAAGCTCACTTTTGGTTTAATTTGGTTGGTTGAATTCGTCAATAAACAAAACTGCCGTATTTGGAGTGATGATAATCCTGAAGTGTATGTTGAGAAACCGTTACACCCAACAACTGACTGTTTGTGGAATTAATAGTCTGTACATCTCTAAAAATGATGCTGGTCAGAACGTTACAGTCAATGGTGACCGCTATAGAGTCATGATTACTGAATAACCATGATGTGCAGGAGCAGTGGTTTCAACAAGACAGCGCAACGTTTCGCACAGCACATTTTGTTATCAAAAAATTATAATTATAAATTCTAGATTTTTTAAGCATAAATAAAAATTATTATTAAATCCTATAACAAAATAATAACGTATGAGCTAATAAACTTACATTAAGCTGCAATGCTGATTTCTTTCTCTCCGTATCGGGTTTTCCTTTACTTTCGCTTAAGGCTGTATCAACATGCACATTAACTAAATCACAATTTTCCGTGGCAATTGCGGAAACGTTAGGAGCTATACAATGTTTTTTAGATATTTCCTTAAAATCTTCTTCTTCATGTAGCTTATTACACCGTTTTCGTGGGGTATTTGACATCTCTGTTGATGAAGTTATATTTGAAATTAAATTTGTTGTATGATCTGACTTTAGTTGGCGTTCCTGATATTTCTGCAAATTTATCAGTTTTTCCTCTATTTCAGGATTAAGATTTTCTTGTTTTAGTGCATTTTTAATAGCTAAAATGAAATAAATAAACATACAGTATATTATTTGTTCGTCTAATATAAAAAAGAGCTTTTTTTTAAATATTGTTCTCATATAATAGAGATGCAATGTTTTTTATGCAGCCAAGGTACAAACGGGGATATTCCAAGAAAATTAAACTAGACATAATGTGTGTATATACTTAACCTAGTAATTTCCGAATAGCAATCAAAATGTTCTCCCACCATAAATATGCCAATGAAAGTGTTGCTCGAGATTTAAGTTGATGTAATTCCAGCTTCAACATCCCGTTTACAATTTCCCCAAGTGAAATTAGAATTACAATTATACAAACCCTTACCAATATTACCATTAATTAAAAGTTAAAACTAGAGAAATTACAAAAGTGCAATATTCTAACATGATATTTGGTGTTATAGTTTACATCCAAAAAGAAAATGTGCGCGCTCGGTTTAAAAGGTAATTTTGATTCTTGGTAGATGTGTTTACCATTTGCATTTACATTTAAGAAGAATTAACACCTGGGTTAATAATTAAAAGATTCTCTTTGTTTCAACTCGTAAAAAAAAATACGATAGACTTAATATTTTTACTAATATGTAATTATTAGTAAAATTTTAGGAATCAGAAAATTACCAGCGTCCGGTCACCTCTACATGTCCTAGAAATCTTAAACGCTCAATGCGGAGTTTTTTTTACCAGCTGTAAAGCTGTTGTACAACTCGTAAAGTTCTTACTTGATATTTGTACCGTATCAAGTAAGAACTTTGGCGTTGCTTTGGCGTTGAAGAGTGGGACTTCAATGACAAGCATCTTTTATAGGATCTCCGTAGTAGTTCGACTGGGAGCTTTACTAAAAATTTGTGTTTTAGTTCGAAAAAAAGGCCGTTGGTAAGAGTATTTCTTCGTTTTATTTCTGACGATGTGTTATTGTCATAGTTAATAGCCGAGGTAGACAAAAGCCATTTACTACTTTATTCTTAGTCTTACACATGTTTACATCAAGTTGAGTCCTGGTGTTGGCTCGTGAGCTCTGCAAATCATCTTAGTAATTATATTAATGAAGTCATATCGGTGAGGTCGTTGGAACAACGAGAATTCTGCAATCATACTGCACAAACGGACGAATTTGGGCGTCATACTAGGCATGGCCCTTTATATTCGTCGCTATAAATGCTGTCGTATGCGACTTTGAAATCGATAAATATGTGGTGGTTATCAATTTGGACTTCATGGACATCTTTCAGGATCTGTCGAAGTGTGAAGATTTGATAAGTTTTCGACTTTCCTATTCTAAAACCACACTGATAAGGGCCGATTATGTTGTTGGTAAACGGTTTCAGGTGATCACATATAACGGCATATAGGTTCTTGCAGACGATGTTAGCGCAGTTCAGATGGTCTCCTTTTATGCTGATGTTCCATTCTTTAGGCATACTTTCATCTGAACAAATTTTGCTGATGTGTTGGTAAATATTACTTACAAAATCATCTCCACAGGCTTTTAAAAGCTCGCCAGGAGGGCCGCTGTCATCGCCAATATTGAATGGTTCGTTCTGCCTGACAGCAGAAGATTGTTTGTCATCGTTTAACAGCCTGTAGAAGTGGTTCTTCCATATTCTCAGCATCGACCTGTGTATCAACAACTCGACAGGAGTTAGGAGGGAGACCCCCTGAACATCTTCAACTTCAGAGGCATAAGTCACCTCAACGTCGACTACAAAACCTTATCTGCTGTATATGGTAATATACGCCTGAGCCCGTTTACAAACAACCTAATCGGCCCTCATCAGTGAGGTTTTAGGCCAGGAAAGTCTAGAATTGTTCATATCTTCGCAGTTCAGCAGATCATGCAAATAAAACCCAAGAAGTTCAAGTCGATACCCACCAGCCCACCACCTATTCATCGATTACAAAGCCAAATACGACAGGCTTTTATAAAGCCGTATCTAGTGTTGGTATTCCGTCCAAAATCGTCCGTCTATCCATGAAGAATTCTCGCTGCTCCATCAGGGACGACAATGACCTCAACAGTATATAAATCTTTGCAATTACTACCATACGCCGACGATATATACATTATTGGTCAGACTTAACATGATGTCGCAACCATGTTTGCTAAGAAAAGAAAGTGTGATCTTGTCAATCCAGCTCTACGGCGCGGAATCATGGATAGTATCAAAAGCGGATGAAGAAATCCTTGTCGTTTTAAGCAAACAACTTTGCGAAAAATCTTCGGTCCCGTTTGACGAACTATGGAAACGAAGATAAAGAAAGAACGAAACGATCTACGAGCTATGCAGCGAATGGTTACCAATACTCCAGCTAGCAGAGTCATATAGTACGTTTCCACCGAGCCGGAATTCTTGATTTCAGCCGAACCCATGATTTCAGCCAAAATATGAGGCATATTGACATACAATTTCACATTCCAGAGCGCTGAGTTTGGCTGAAACTTATTTTACAGTTAACTACAAAATTACTATTTTCCCTAATCAACAAAGACTGCCTCTCATTTATAAACAAAATATTTCTCTAGGTTACAACATCTAGTCAAAACCAAAATCAAAAAAAACGAGTGGTGGGTGCACGACTGGGTCGTACGCAACTTTCTCTTTCACAGCGAGTTGGGCGTTAGATCAAATAGAAAGTACGCATTTTGATTATTGATGCTAGAAATGATATAAAAAATGTCGAAATGTGAACGTTTACTCCGAAATTTGAAGGAATCGGTGTCATGTGAATAATAATGATTTTCCGTTATTAGCCAACACTTAAAATTCCGTTAAGTGATAGTTGGGCTAAAACGAATTATGTGGAATTGTTTCAAACTATAATAGTAGTATATATATTAAATTTCATTCAATTTGACATAGCGGTTTGCGAGAAATTAACAATTTTCCTTATATGGCCTAAATGACAAAATCCATTATATGGATTTTCTCGCAAAAACTGGGTATGCAGTTTTGTTGAAACTAATATGCTTATAGTATGTATAAAGTTTAATCAAAATCGTTAGAGCCGTTTTCGAGAAAATTGAGGTTATGTGTATTTTTTGTATGGCAGGTACCGTTATTAACATGGCTAAAAGCAAACAAAAAAAATGGCCTAGAATTATGACCAAAACAAACTTGGATACGAAGTTTGAAGAAAATCGGTCGAGCCGTTTAGGCTGGGGAGACCATTACGGACAGACGGACCGACGGACCGACGGACCGACGGACCGACGGACCGACGGACGGAATTCCAAAAACCACTTTTTTGGGCTCCGCTATCATCGTAATGTTAGAATCAATCAAAATCTCGAGGTCGAAAATTTTCACGAAAACAATATCTTTCTCTTTGTAAGAGAAAGTTAAAAATGTAAATGTAAAAATGTAAAAAAAAATGCGTTTTTTCTTAACCTTAAGTGGCGCGCATAAGAAGAAACCGACACCATCCAACTTGAAGCAGTTAGCTAAGGTTATGTAACGCATCTATTGACATCTGCGATTAAAAATCATTGAGAGTTGATGCCATGTATATTCCCAAGACTTTCGATCGTGTTTGGCACGGAGCTTTGTTAGCTAAATTGGTAGCAAACGGACTTCCTCATATTCTGTGCGGATGGATAAAAAAAACATTCAAAGACATATCTTTGCAAGAAATGGTGGGTGGCATTTCCTCAGAGTGATTATCTATAAATGCTGGGGTACTAATCAATCAATTCTCTCTTCAACTCTATTTTTGCTGCACATAAATTATCTCCTTGCATTGCATTTTTAGTTTTGCAGACGATAGTACATTCTCTAACAGAGTCTAAACTAAGACCTACAAAAGATTGAAATGGTGATCCAATAAGAGAATTCTGAATTTCCTTTTAAAATAAAGCACAAACCTTTGACCATAACACATACAAATGAGAAATTGATACCATTGAGTATCCTGAAATACCTACTAGCACATCTTCCGAAGATGTTATTAATCATTTGGTTTCAACAAATCTCATATACACAGGTACTTCTATCAAATGTACTAAAATTAGTAAACCTGATGGTTTCGTTTCTTCATTTAAAATAGTTATACCTTCTAATATATTCGGGAAAGTATGCGAAACTAACTCCATGAGTTTGAGACACGTTGAGCTAAAGGCAGAGTTAACAGCTCACAAAAAAAAAAAAACACCGACTGTCCCACTACTATCAAATGTAACGGGACCCGAAGAAAAACGAAAATATTTTTTCTAATCTCCCAAGTCTTTTCTCACGACATTATACTCCTTGACAGAAACGTGGCTTACCGCCAGTATATGTACTTGACTAGTAACTCTTCAATCATGAGTTCTCAGTATATAGGTGTGACTGCCATATAAATGACCTCAAAGCGCTTGGTGGTGGTGTTCTTTCTGCGGCAATTCAATTTTCTCAGAAGTAAGATGACTGCGATCTTACTTCTGAGAAAATTGAATTGTAAAAAAAACATATGAGAAGGCTACAATCCGCCGTGTGGATCGTTGAATACCCTATCTCATCCCATCCTTAAAATGTAGGCTATATGGCGATGAAATACAGAAAATGACATTGTCGCAACATATTGTTCAGACAGTTTATCAAAACCATTTGAAGTTCGACAAAAAACAACGTTTTTCTATTGCATATGCCTTGGGGTAAGGCATACAAATGGTTTTTGTAAGAAAACACCCCCAAAAATGATATATAGACAAAATGTTCATTTTATCATTACGGAAGTATTTGCATCAAAAGTTTTTTCGAACTTTTTAAAATTTTGACAAAAAGCGTTTTTTACTAAAAACGCCCCCAAAAAGTGGGCGTGGCAAAAAACTTTGTATGGACGAAATACAGATGTTAGGATTGTCTAAATATGCTCATCAGACACATTTTCAAAATCCTTAACCGTTTGACTTAAAAAAAAGGTTTTCTAAAAAGTGGGCGGATTTTGAAAATGTTTACACTTGTTCGAACAACACATGCAAGGATTACATATATCTGCCAAATTTCATAATCCTAGCTAAAAATGTAAGGCCTAAAAACCTGTGACCTGTATGCGGGCGGACTAACAGGCAGACATAGCTTAATCGACTCAGCTAGCGATTCTGAGTCGATACATATACTTAAAATATATTTCTCTATGTTACAAACTATGTATCAAAACTAATATACCCCACTATGATAAGCTGTGGCAAATCTCTGATCGTAGATAATGCTTGTATAAAGCTCGATACGACACAGATCTGATAGTCTTATTAAAAAAAATAAGTGTATTGAGGAAAATCATTATTTGAGGTGTTAGTTTGGTTCATGCCATTTAATGTTTGAAGATAATATCCTTCAAGTGTTGCCCACGACTAACTCTGTGGGTCTAATTATTGACAACTCTTTCTAGCATATCAATAACAAGAGTTGTGTTGGCTTCCAAAGCTTCGATCGTTTCAGGTTTATCGACGTAAACGAGATATGTCACATATCCCCAGAAAAGGTAATCCAATGGTGTCAAATTGCAAAATCTTGGTGGGCAGTTGACAGGACCATTTCTTGAGATGATGTTTTCATCAAACGTTTCTATCAATAAAGCGACTGATTATATAGTTGTATCGCATGTAGCGCTATCCTGTTAAAACCACAAGTCAATATAATTATCTTGAATTTTCGTCAACAAAAATTCATTGATCATTGTTCTGTAGCGATCTCCATTGACAGTAATACGGTGCCTCCTTCCTCATTTATTTAAAAGAAATACGGTCCGATGATGCCGCCTGCTCATAAACCGCAACAAGCAGTGCATTTTGTGGCAGCAATTTTGCTTATTAACGTAGCCGTTTGAACAAAAATGCTCTTCGTCGTTAGAAACCAATTTTCGATAAACAAGTGGTGGGTACACGACTGGGCCGTACGCAAATTTCACTTTCACAGCGAGTTGGGCGTTAGATCAAATCATAAGCATTCTGATTATTCATGCCAAAAATTGATATAATGTCAAAATGTGATTATACGAACGTTTACTCCGAAATTTGAAGGAATCGGTGTCTATGTGAATAATAATGATTTTCCGTTATTGGCCAAAACTGAACATTCCGTTTAGTGATGGTTGGGCTGAAACTAATTATGTGGAATTGTTCTAAACTATAATAGTAGTATACCTACATATTAAATTTCATTCAATTTGACATAACAGTTTGCGAGAAATTAACAATTTTCTTGATATGACCTAAAGATAAAATCTGTTATATGGATTTTCTCGAAAAAAAAAAACTGGGTATACAGTTTTGTTTGAACTAATATGCTCATAATATATATAAAGTTTAATCAAAATCGTTAGAGCAGTTTTCGATAAATTTGAGGTTATGTGTAATTTTTATATGGCAGATACCGTTAATAACATGGCTAAAAGCAGAAAAAAAATTGCCTAGAATTATAAAAACAAACATGGATACGAAATTTGAAGAAAATCGGTCAAGCCGTTTAGGCTGTGGAGAACATTACGGACCGACGGACGGAATTCCAAAAACCACTTCTTTGGGTTCCGCTATCATCGTAATGTTAGAATCAATCAAAATCTAGAGCTCGAAAATTTTCACGAAAACAATATCTTTCTCTTTGTAAGAGAAAGTTAAAAATGCATTAATTTGAAGAACAGCTTCAAGGCCCACAAATCGAAATTAAAACGTCAGTGGGCTTCAATTCTTGAACGAGCTGTATTATAAAAATACGCCACAGCGTTCTATAAGAGATGTCAAACCTTAAGAATGGCAACATATTCATTGATCACGGTCTTCACGAATAGTTATTGTCTGCTACTGCAGCAATATTCTCATATTACGCGCTCTACGCACTCTGGTTGTTGGACGAATGTGTACGTTTATGAGCACTGATTTTGGAAATAATTTTTCACAATTTGTAAGCGTTGTTCCGGCGTATTCATTATGAACACAAAAAGCATATAGACAAATAATAACTCAAAAAATAACGCTATTGAAAAAAGTACCTCCTATTGGATCACCCGTTGCAATAAGGAAACGAACATTTTGTTCATCTAAAAAAAAACCAGTATACTGTTTTATAAAAACATCAAAATAATAAATTCAATCGTCAAATCAGAAAAATCCATGCATTTGCTTGGCATCACAATTGGGTCAGATGTCTATCCTCTATTGCTAAAGCAGCGACGTAAACACCAAACAACATATTTAGAACTAAGAGATGTTTTAAACCATCACAGCATCTGTCTTACGTTAAATCTGCAAACTTAGGCTCAGCGAAGTCTTGAACAAGATCTGTCTCTTTATTACAGGTACAATGTGGCGCAAAAATAACCTTCCGATGTATTTTCTGATAGGAGGATTACTTTTGCGCCACCTTGTATTTCATAGCCATTAAGCCTACATTTTGAGGATATTAATTTTAAGGATGGGATGGGATAGGGTATTCAACGATCCGCACAGCGGATTGTAGCCTTCTCATATGTTTTTTTTTTCTTTCGTTTTTTGGTATTTTGGTGGTATCTCCAATGGGCCTAGTCCACATAATTTGTTTTTTTTCTTGTCTACTTTTACTTTTAGGAATTGAAAGTAATACCTACATATTTTTGGGGTAGTTCGTATTTCCATACCATGAGAAATGCGAGAATCTACTAAATCCGGCAAAATCCAATCATTATAAAGAGGAAAGTTTGCTTACCATTTGATTTTTCTTTTTAATTCATTCAAAAGAGGTATTTGCTGCTAGTCCAAATTTGCAAAGACACAACCATTATTTTTGGAAATATGTAATTGTCCATAAATTTGATAATAATAAATATGACTCTTATTAATATTTGTGCTATTTGTTTTTTTTTTTTTAAACATATTTCTTGAGCGAAACGAACCTATAACGTTCAAGGAGCGCCATGAGATGATGTTTGGAGATGTTTATTGACTCTGCTCTTGAATTGTTGTAGATTGTATATTGTGAAAAAATGTCTTCTGAAAGTCGGTTCCATTGTAACATCGTTTTGGTACTACCCTGTTAGATGCCTATGAGTTGCAACTGCGTATCTTGTTGGTCTTTGAAATGTAACAAGTCTAGGGATGAGTTCTCTGAGTTCCTCTGATCATCTGCCAATATTATACAAGGTGGCGCAAAAGTAATCCTCCTATCAGAAAATACATCGGAAGGTTATTTTTGCGCCACCTTGTACAGAATATGACATTGTCGCAACATAGCTATTGTTCAGACAGTTTATCAAAACCATTTGTGGTTCGACAAAAAACAACATATTTTCTATTGCTAATCCCTTGGGATGGGGTATAAAAATTATTTTTGTAAGAAAACGCCCCCAATGTGGTCGTAGGTGAAAATGATCTATGGACAAAATGTTTATTATATTATTATGGAAGTATTTGCATCAAAAGTTTTTTCGAACTTTTTAAAAACGAAAAGCGTTTTTTACTAAAAACGAAATATAGATATTAGGATTGTCTAATTATGTTGCTCAGACACTTATTTGAAATTCCTTACGGTTTGGCTTAAAACTACGTTTTTCTTAAAAGGGGGCGTGGCAGTAGGCGGATTTCAAAAATGTTTACACTTGTTCTGCTTCGTCGGCCAGAGAGTCTATATACCAAATTTCAACACTCTAGCTCAAAATTTAAGGCCCAAAAATCGGTGACATACAGCCAGACGGACATACATACAGACAGACATGGCTTAATCGACTCAGCTAGCGATTCTGAATCGATCCATATACTATGAGGTATATGTATCGAAATTATTTCGCTATGTTACAAACTTAATGTCAAAAAAATATACCCATATGGGGTAGGGTATAAACACTAATTGCCTTACCTCATATAATAATAATAATAATAATTATAATAAAAATAATAATAATAATTATAATAAAAATAATAATAACCCTTGGGGGGTGTTGTATCCCTATAGGGCGTGTCCCCAGGTGGCGAATAGGGAAAAGCTCGATAGATATATCGGGTAGGTGGGAAATAAAATACCACCCGCGGACCAAACAACAACACAAAACCCTACGTCCTTAACTGGAATCCAGAATGCATGTAGGTAGGCGTCTGTTCTCCATGTTAGGAGCGGCCTTTTTGATCACCTGGCAGAAGGTATAAAATGCAACCCAAACAAAATGGAGAGACAATTAAGAAATAGAGTAATTAGAATGCCGCCATCCGGGGGCGCCCGGGCTAGCTCTGGAGCTACCGCTGGAGTTAGCAGTTTGCGAGCCGGTAGTGGTGATGCTGAAACGCAGGATATGCACACCGGGATAACCCGAACAAACAGAAACCTGCGACTAAGAAGCAGAGAAACAACATCTATCTCATCTGCCCCAGTTCCGACTGTTTCAACGGATATAATACCCGAGACCACACGAGCTGGACGTCGTAGACAGCGTATACCCTGGTCTGAAGAAATGAATAAAAATGTTATACGCTGCTTCTACAGAGCAACTAAATGCGGAAGCGAGAATATTGGATACAGAGAGAGACAACATCAAATGTTCATTAACATATATCCTGAGCTTGCAGATAGGCTAAGTGTTCAGAATGTAGCGGATAGAGTCAGAGCCGTAAGAACAAAGCTATTACTGCCCCAAATTGAAATAAACACAATAGAAAATGATATTTTGAACGAACTGAGACCACAACGCAGACTTAGTCTCGACAGAATAATACATGAAGATGAGCAGCAAACAACCAGACTGAATCAAAGAGAGGATGAACTTAATAATTATAGATCATCTCTAGGTACGGGAGATATACTGTTTCAGTCGGTTTATGATAAGTTTGAGGAAGCAGTTATTGAATTTGAAGGAATGGACCCAACTTGCAGACCAAGGATACCTAAGATTTATTTAAATAAATTGATGGTGGATACTATTAAACACCTTAATAATATATTAGCATTTCATATCCAAGAAAGCCATGATTTAAATTATTTGCATAGTATAATTTACTGTGCAGCAATAGCTGCATGTAGAATGACTGGAATAAGAATCTCCTCAACACAAGGTGATAGAAATCGCCTTAAAGAAAAACCAGCATGGCAAAGAAGATTGGAAAACAAGAAAAGCAGATTAAGAGCAAAGCTAGGTAGACTAACGCAATATAAGAGAGGCATAAGATCTAGAAGTCTGTGTAGAAAAGTAAAGAAGATCGTGCATCCTTGTCGAATAGAGGATCTTACTCCCAACTTGTTGGACGACTTAATAGATAGTATTACACAAAGACTTCAAGTTTAAAGTTCAAGACTAAAAAGATACTTAGATAGTCGGGCAAGAAAAATGGACAACAAACAATTCAATAGCAACCAAAGAAAATTTTACACTCAACTCAGTAAAAAGAATTTCACACAGACAGAAAATCCAGAACTAAATGTAGAAGACCTAGAACAGTTCTGTGAAGAGTTATGGGGATCAAGTTGTGTACATAACTACCAATCCACCTGCTTAATTAGTGAACCTCATCATCCACAAATGAATCACGAAGAAATAGATGTGGAAGAACTTGTTTTACGAAAATTTAAAAATTGGAAATCCCCAGGCCCAGATGAAGTTCAGAATTTTTGGTTAAAAAAATTCACGAGTGTACATAACCATGTAGTACGAAACTTCAACAAAATTCTTAACAGAGAAGTGCTGATGCCCGCTTTCTTTACTAAAGGTGTAACGTATCTGATCCCTAAAGATGGACCCCTAAACAATGCTGCCAACTATAGACCAATAACATGCTTACCAACAATGTATAAAATTTTAACTTCCATCATCAGCGATCGCGTCTGGAAACATTGCGAACCTAACCACATCATCCCAGCAGAACAAAAAGGATGTGCAAGAAGGTCTAGAGGCTGCAAGGAATTAATAACCATCGATGCCATTATTACGCAAAATGCAGTAATAAAGCAGCGAAATCTAAGTGTGGCATACATAGATTACAAAAAAGCCTTTGACAGTGTTCCCCATTCGTACTTACTTCACATTTTAAAACTGTACGGAATACATCCCAAAATTATATCCTTTTTCACAGACACAATGGTAATTGGAAAACTAATGTGCGACTTGGAAATATGAAAACCAAAGACATTAAAATAAAAAGGGGAATATTTCAAGGCGATACATTTAGTCCACTGTGGTTTTGTCTGTGTTTGTACCCACTTAGCAGAGTCCTAAACGAGTCATCAAATGGATATCGAATAAAAATTGGAGAATTACACTACAGCTATACACATCTTCTATACATGGATAATCTTAAATTGTTTGCAAGGTCAAAACATCATCTATCGGGACTCCTTAATATTGTCAAAAAATTCAGCGATGATATATTAATGAAATTCGGCTTCGACAAATGTAAATCAATAGAAACAGTAAGAGGAAAGATCATCCATAGTGAAGGCTTTACCTTTTATGATGGTTCAATCGAGTGTCTCTATAATGAAGAAAGTTACAAATATCTCGGTGTTCAGCAAATGCGTGGTATACTACATAGTGTAATGAAGGACAACATAAAAAAACGGTTCAAGGAAAGAATTAAATGCCTATGTAAAACTAAACTGAACAGTGGAAATCTTTCAAAAGCAATAAACGTTTTTGCTATTCCTGTGCTGTTATATTCCTTTGGAATTTTAAAATGGAGTCATACGGATATAGATGATATAGAGCGAATGTTACGAACAACTATGACGTCATACAGATTTCATCATCCTATATCTGCTAAGGAAAGACTCTTCTTGCCCAGGGCTGAAGGAGGACAAGGGAAATCTAACATTCATAATCTAAATCTAACACAAATTGAAAAATTGAGATGCTTCTTCTACAACAGCATTGAACAGGATAGTAGATGCAATGCACTTACCCAATTAGATAGGAACTATACGCCCCTGCATCTTTATGACCATGAGTTTCAGCCATTAGCTCACATCAGTTCAAATAGTGAGATTATTGAACAATGGAAACATACGGTTATTCACGGAAAATACCCTCACCAGCTTCAGTCCCTGGATGTCAATAAGGAAGCTTCCACCATCTGGCTGCAGAAAGGACAGCTGTCCCAGAGCAACTAGTCAGTACAGGAGTGCTATTTTGCATGAGAACATCGAAAGCACTTGCCGTCGATGCAGACACAGTCAGGAGTCAATCGAACACATCACGAATGGATATGTTCGAATATCTCAAACGGCACAACAACGTAGCAAAAATCATCCATCAGGAACTGGCACTCAGATCTAAACCTGCAGATGAAAAAATTACATTCTACAAATACCAAGCTTCCCCCGTTTTATTAAGTTCAGATTTTAAACTGTACTGGGATAAGTCTATAACAACTGACCACACAATATTGACAAATAGACCCGACATAATATGGATCGATAAAAGAAGCAGGAATGGATACCTAATATATATTGCAGTGCCGTTATCAAATAATATAAAATTAACCTTTGCTGAAAAAATTGGAAAATATGTGGAACTTGCTCAGGAGATCAAACATCGAGAAACATTAAGATCAATACGTATAGTACCAGTGTAATTTCCAGCACAGGGATCATTGCAAAAACTGTTGTCTACGAATTGAAAAACATCAAATGTGAACACCTTTAACACGATATTTTATAAACTGTTATCGGTTGTACAGCAACCTATAACTGCCGTCGTACTCGGTGAAACATTAAGATCAATACGTATAGTACCAGTGTTATTTCCAGCACAGGGATCATTGCAAAAACTGTTGTCTACGAATTGAAAAACATCAAATGTGAACACCTTTTACACGATATTTTATAAACTGTTATCGGTTGTACAGCAACCGATAACTGCCGTCGTACTCGGTGAAATTGGAACTCGCGCGGTATCTGTGGGGAAAAAAGACGAGGGAAATAATAATGATAATAATAATTTAGGTATATCTATAAGTTTTGACTTATAGTTTTCTAACAGAAAGAAATAATTTATATAGATGAATCGTAAAGCATATGTTTCGACTCAGAATCGCGGGTTAAGTCGATTTAGACATGTCTGTCCGTCCGCATGTGCATCCGTCCGTACTTCATCACCTTTTGGGCCTTTCATTTTTAACTACAATGATGAAATTTGGTAATGTCAAATACGAACATGCGAGAATTGGTAGATTTTCATAGTTTGGCCAACATAAACAATATATTTCTTGTAAAAGAAAGTTAAAAATACTTCATCAAGTGAAAATTGGTATTTAAAAACAAAAAAGGATAAGAAAACTAAGATTTCGTAATATTTTTATTTCCAACTGAATAGATACAAATAGAACAAATTATTAATTTCAGTCATTGGAAGTATACAGACAAAGATTTTTGTAAAATAGGATCCTTCTGCTATCGCTACTATATTATTTTCTTCACTACGTGCTGATTGGTTTATTTGGTTGGAAGCGTATTATCCAATAACGAAAATCGCGTTGAAAAATTGATTAGTGGTATAGCGAATTGTGTGTTCGGTATGTCGATAATTTTGACCATTAAATTCTTCAAGTGCACCAAACGCATTCCTCATAGATCGTTGCGAATACGATATGATATGTCTTTTTTATACTGGAATGTCAAATAATACTGAATATAAATATACGAGAAGTCTACAATTCCTTTTTTTTTGACAAAATGTTCGCGGGCGTGGGAGAATTTTAAAAAAAAATGTATACTTGTGTTGGAATCAAGAATAAAGAGCTTATATACCAAATTATATTATCCAGCTAAAAATTTAGTTCCTAAAAATCAGTGACAGAAAAAGAGGGCTTTTGAATATTTTACATGAATACATTTATAATATTTCATACAAATATTTTATATGTTAGGATGATGAAATAAAAATATGTAGTTTCAAATTATGTTTAAGTACTTGCATTTCTAAAAGTTATTTAAAAATTCGCTAATTACTAAGTTATTTCAAAACGAGCACTCAAGAAACAAATACTGGTCCTAGTCGTGTAACAACCACCCAAACACGCAAGAAGCAAGCAGGTACGATCGTTCATGCATGCACCAACATTTTTTTCGGTGCCAAAACCAATGATATGAAAGCAATACGATTATCTTATACAAGAAAGTACATAAACGATACTAATATAATAAGCTCAAAGGTCACGAAAAATAAAACTTTTATATTTATCGCAACTTCACATTTTATTTTGTAGTTAAATTAAAATAAAAAATCTAGATCTTACTTTGTTGGATATAGTCAGGAGTGATGACAAACGTTGGATTTTCGAGGTTCATACTTGACACAAGTTTGTTTACATCTGTTAGTTGTACTTTGTTTTGTTCTTTTTTATCTGTAAATATGTTCGTGTTCTTTTCATTACTTTCAAAGGACTTTATAGTGAATCCTTCATTCGAATCGCTCTCTTGGGAATCCGTTCGAAAATCCTGTAAACAAATTAAAGTTTAGTTTAATATTACCGACAACTAAATAAATTTATTACAAATAATTCAGATGACAGCATAAAACTGACAAATATCATAATCCTTAAATTTTAAAGGTACATTTTTTCACAATATAAAATCACATATGCGAATGCTACAATCCGCTGTGCAAATGGCTTTATACCCATCCTTCACATCCTTTACATTATAAACGCGTATGATACCCATAGCATAGGGTTAGGGTAAAAAAGCGCCACCAAAATGTGCACGCGGTTTGAAATTATTTATAATTAAGTATTTTTATTTAAACTTTATTTAATATCAAAACTAATATTCCTCTGACAAATGTTAAAGGCGTTTATTAAATAGTTTAAACTACGAAAACACAAACTGTGTTATTAATACGGTATTTGAAGTGAATTATGTGCTAGCAAATATTTAGGCTAAAACTGAATAAAAGGTCTTGTTACAAACGTCAATATAATTTGAAAGAATTTTTCTAATTAGACCAAGATAAAAAAAAACATGAGATCCGCTTTGTGAATACCTATCCCATTCCATCCTTAAGTTATATATCTCCTTTTTTTACTGCTTGCCAAAAACCACGTTTTACTGAAAATCGGTGACACATAGACGGACGGACACACAGATATGACTAGATCGACTAGCTAGCGATTCTGAGTCGATCTATGTACTTTAGAGTATACCTATTTAAATTATTTTCCTATATTACAAACTTAATAAAAAAAAATATCATGTGTGCGTGTGTACTTCTTGCACGATGGCGGGACCTCCTGTTTTATGCCGACTCCGAACGGCTAAGTTGAGATAAGCTATTCTTGACAAATGATACTACTCGAATGATTGTCAGATCATCACGAGAGGAGGGTCAGTGAAATATCATTTAGGTGTTGCTACGGCTGGGAATCGAACCCAGACCTTCTGCGCAGCAGTTCATCGCACTAACCATCGCGCCACTGAGCCCGTCATTACAAACTTAATATCAAAACTAATATACCCCTATGCAATAGGGTATAAAACATATGAGAAGGCTACAATCAACTGTGCGGGTCGTTTAATACCCTATCCCATCCCATCCTTAAGATTTGTATCCCCATATTGTGGGCTTTATGGTAATGAAATATAGAAAATGACGTTGTCACAAAATCGTTTATGGTTCGACAAAGAAAAACGTTTTCTATAGCATACACAATGGGGTTGGGGTATAACAAATGGTTTTTGTAAGAAAACGCCCCCCAAAAAGTGAGCGTGGGTTAAAATGATGTATAGACGAAATGTTCATATTATCATAGCCAATGATCATGCATCGAAAGTTTTTTTTTTTTTCAAATATTTTAAAAATGTACCAAAAAACGTATTTTTAGGTATATGTAGTTAAATTATTTCTCTATGTTCAAACTATGTATCAAAACTAATATACCCCTATGGGATAGGGTATAAAAATATGAGTAGAACATATGGGAAGGCTACAATCCGCTGTGCGGAATCTTAAATCGTATTCCTAAATTGTGAAAATACAGATAAAGAAGGGGAAATATCGGTAAGATTGGATAAACAAGATCAAACGAGTGGTGGGTGCACAACCGGGCACACGAACTTTCTCTTTGACAGCGAGTTCCAAGCATGAGAGAATTTGATGATTTTTTATAATTTGCTAAAAATTACATAAATAATTTCAAAATGTGATTATACGAACGTTCATTCCGGAATTTGAAGGAATCGGTGACTATGTAATTTTCTGTTATTGGCCAAAACTAAAAATTCTGTTAAGAAATAATTGGGGCAAAATGAAAAAATTGCGTGGAATTACTGCAAATAGTCATAGTAATATATAAATAAAATGTCATTCAATTTGACAAAACAGTTTGCGAGATATTTAAAATTTTCTTTATATGGCCTTAATGTAAAAATCCGTTAAACTAACGCTTAGGCTGTCCTTAAGACGGGCCGACGAACCGTTGGATGGTGTTCTAAAAGCAATTTTTTCCGCTATCATCGTAATGTTAGAATCAATCAAAATCTCGAGGTCTCAAAGTAGCAACGCAGAATGCAAATGGTGACTTTTAGGTATTTGCTAATGAAGATATTGCTGTTTGCCTAATTTCTGAAACCTATTTCAAAGAGAAAATTAAAAAATACATATATTTCATGGGTATCTTTTTTACCACTATGCTCTCAAGCTATAAGAGGAGCTAGGGAAGTAAGTGCCTAATCGGTCCTGGAATAAATTTGTACAAAGACTATCATTTTCAGCTCAATTATAAATATTCCCGGGAAAAGACATCCCTTTCATTGAGTTCTCCTTCATGAAAAAAAATTCACTGACTTTGTTGGTCAATTCTTTTGTTTTTTTTTTTTTTGGAGTCGTTCAATTCAATTTTTTTTAACAATATCGTCTCCGGATTCTTTTATACCAACCAAAGTATTGAAGTTGCCTTTTAGGTCACATTATTCCAAACGGATACCTCGATATGGGTATCCATTGATTAATGGGCAAAAATAAAAAAAAATGTTCAAAACAATAATGTAAATTTTAATATATTTTTGTTGCGAAACAAAATTAGTTAAGTTAAAATTAAATTACACTATCATATCTGTGTCGTAGTGAGGTTAATACAAGCAGCATCTATGAGCATAGATTCGCCACAGCATATAATATGCATTCAGTGCATTTGTTAGTGGGACATAAAAGAACATAGAAGTTATTAAGTTTGACATCACTAACAAAATCAGTAAACGATAAAATTAAAATTTATATTCATATTTAATAATATTAACAAAATAAAAACAATTTTACATACACTTATTAGGACTAGAGTCCTAATAAGTGCACACAATAGGACAGAGTATTGTTTAAACTACATTTAGTTCAACTACATCGCTATTTTGTATTGTATACCCTACTCATACGACTCATGGTTTCATGCATACCATAGTTCTGATCATGATTAGGTATATGTAATATATATTTAATCAACGCAGGATTTAGGAACCTCCCCGGGTATTTAAACCAATAGCACTTAAAAGATCAGGAGCATCAATTTGTCCTGATAATAATTGGTACATGAAAATCATTGTTGAGACAAAGGCAACAGTTTAATTCGACACCTACACGGAAGCAAATTGTGTAGATCATCCCACGGAAGTCCTCTCAAAGCAAATCTAATGAACTTACGTTGGACTGATCCAATTCTATTCGAATGAATTACACAGAAGGGCGTCCAAACTTGTGAGGCATACTCCAAGTGAGGGCGAACTAAACAATAATAAAGCGAAAGAGTGACATACGGGTCATTAAACTCTTTCGAACACCTTTTTTATAAATCCTAACATTTAGTTGGATTTATTGACGAAAACGTTAATGTGTTTATTAAACTTTATTTTAGGATCAAAATAAACACCAAGATCTTTAAAACTGTCTACACGATAGAGAGTGTGTTCGCACAGAGTATAATTAAAATTGGATGGAGCAGATTTTTCGGGAAAATGACATATGCTGGCACTTAGTAGGGTTCAGATTCAAGCCGTTATTAAGACACCATATTATGGTAAAACTATTTTAATCAATTTGAAAAGTTTCATGTCATCAGCATATATCAATATTTTGCTATCTCGAATACAAGATCTTACATCGTTAAATGCAATTATAAATATTATTAGTACTAAATGACTTCCTTGACTTCCTCCAGATTCAGCAAGAAAAGGATTGGACTTGGAACCTCTAAAATTGCCTTGGTAAGTTCTCAATGAGAGATATGATTTAACCCAATTAATGAATCCATATGCCTTAAGTTTAAAAATTATGATATTATATGATAATTGGTCAAAGGCTTTGGAGAAGTCAGTGTATATACAATCGATTTCTTTGATGATGATGATGATGCATAAAAGTTAAAAGATTTGTGAAAATGGATCGATTTTAAACAAAGCCATGCTGTTGTTCACAGATGATGTTTCGACAAAGGAAGACCAATTTATCAGAAATATGTTCGAATAACTTAGGAATGCAAGATAGTTCTATAATTAGAGATATCTCCTGGCTCACCTTTTTTTAAAAACAGGTGTTATAAATGCACTTTTCCATTGTTGGGTTGGGAATACTCTTGTGGCAAGATAGCTTTCAAACATATTAGGTATTATAAAAGAGCATCGCTTTACGACTATTGGTGGGATTCCATTGGGCCCCGCAGAAAAATCATTATTTAATGAAGAGATATATGTTTAAGAATGCTTGACTGGGTTTGTCTATCCATGCAATCTTTTATTATAAAATATACATTTTTAACAGCTTCTTCTAAATTGGAGAAGCCGTCAATCTTCATATTCGAAATAATAATTTCTTCGTATAGCCTTTGGAGTTTGCTTTACGAAAGTCAAAAGAGGACGAATGATCATACGAGTCAGCATTTTCGTACAGATGTTCGCCTATGTAAATAAAAATATCTAATGGAGGAAGATTTTTGTCTATGTTAGTATTGCAGATACTAAATAGATTCTAATACTGCAGTACTAACATAGCCAGAAGAAAAACTGTCACAACAAGATAAGTCGAAGTGTGCAAAGACGATATGAGGGAAGGTACGCATTTGCAACATAAAGATATTTATTTTTAATAATTATCTTAACACAGTTTATTTCAATGTTAGGGAATGGAAATTCTATTTTCTCAGAGGTAAGATGTCTGCTGACTGCAATAAGAACACCTCCACCAAGCGCTTTTATGTAATTTATGATTAAAAAGTTCCGAGTTCAGTAGTTCAGCCTTTCTGTCAAGGAGAATATGTCATGAAAAAGGCTTGGGAATTAAGAAAGTGTTTTAGTTTTTGTTCGGAGCCCTCTTACTTTTTGGTAGTAAAGGGACCGTCGGTAGAGATTTGGATGCTAAGTTAACTCCGCGTTTAGCTCTACGTGGCTTAAACTCATTGCCAATAGTGTTTAAAGGACATGAGTTAGTACCGCATACTTTATCAAATACATTTTGAGGTACTACTATTTTAAATGATGAAAAGAAACCGTTCGGTTTACTTATTTTTATAGATTGAATAGAAGTACATACGACTGCCTTACGACTAGGTTTTTTTGAAACCAAGTGACTAATCACGTCCTCGGATGAAGTGCTTGGTTTCAAGAGTGATATAAAGATCGACTTAGGTTTAGGTATCGATTCAATAGAAGAAACATTTGCAGTCACTGTTGGAACTACACTGGATGATGTATTTATGGCAATAGGACAAGTATTGGTTGGAGGCGACCCAACTGACAGATTAGGAACTAAATTAGTTTTGTTTTGAACCTCACTTCTGAGATTAGAGCGTTTAGCTCTCGGATGAGCCGTTGATGAGTTTTCCTTAAAGGGTGAAAACTTTATCATTGGCTGCATTGGACGGGACCGATTGTATGGACGGTGTTTCAGGATACTTAATGATATGAGCTTCTTCTTTGGAAGTATTATGGTCAAATGACAACGGACAGACATCGGTCAGAAAATGCAGACACTGTGGATACTGCATGATTAAAACTGTCTAACAAATCCATAAAGCCTTTCGACGGCTTAAAAATGTCAGCTTTCAAAGCCGACATATTGAAAGCAAGACTTGACTTACGGCACGCAGTGCAGAAAGTGCCTTCATTTTTATTTTATTATATTTATAAATGCGTTAGTAGATCCAACGCTTTTCGCGTGAAACAAAAAATGGTTTTTATATAAAAAAAAACGCCCCAAAAAGTGGGCGTGGGTTAAAATGGCCTATAGACGAAATGTTCATATTAATATTACCGATGATTCTGCAACGATTTTTTTTTTTTTTTGTCAAAAAATTTAAAATTTGACCGGAAAGTTTTATTTTTACTGAAAACGCCACCACAAAGTGGGCAAAAAAAATATATAGACGAAATATTGATATTAAGATTGTCTAAATATGTTGTTCAGAAACATTTTCAAAATTCCTTACGGTTTAGCCAAAAACTAAGTTTTTAGAAAAAGGGGGCGTGGCAGTGGGCGGATTTCAAAAATGTTTACACTTGTTCGAGTGGCACGGACAAGGATCCCATGTACCAAATTTCAATATGCTAGCTCAAAATTTAAGGCCTAAAAATCGGTGACGAACAGACGGACGGACGGACAGACAGACATGGCTTAATCGACTCAGCTAGCGATACTGAGTCGATCCATATACATTAAGGTATATCTACCTAAATTATATCTCTGTTACAAACTATGTATCAAAACTAATATACCCATATGGCTTTAGGTACAAACAAAAATGAAACATCAATTGACGTGAAATTTTCGTCAAATTTCAGTTGAATTTCAGGTTAATTCACCTACTTCGGTGAATTAGTTAATTTTATGCTTATAAACGTCGATTAACTTCAAATTTTGTTTATTACATACTAAGATTTCTCATTTAATCCATTGATAATTCACACTCTATTTGCGTTTATTAATACGGCTGTAGGTGTATAGTTACTTGTTCGAGTGAGTGCTTTACTACTAAATCGCCTTCTTATTACGAAGAAACAGTGGTTGGCAAGAATAATTCTTGGTTTATTTCCGGCGTGATGTTGTGGTCAGAGTTAATAAGGAATTCGAGGTAGACAAAGTCCCTTACAACTGTCAATGGTGACGTTCTGTTCAATTCGTCAAAGTTGTGTCTCCTTTCGTGGTCTTATCCTTATTTACTGCTTAGTCCATTTTCGCCGCTTTCTTCTCTGACGTGTGTGTGACATGATGTGGAGTCTGACCAATGATATCAATATCTTCGGCGTAAATAAGTAGCTACACCGATTTATGGATGATTGTGTCTCTTGTGTTGGCTCGGGAGTTTTGCACAATTCTCTCAAGAACGATGTTAAGGAAGTCGCCTAGTCTAGATCCTGTTTCGGTGATGCTGATGGGTCAGCCAAAACTAGACTAGAATACTACCAAAACTAGACATGGCTCAATAATTGCTATCGTTGAATATGTACTAGGTGGTGGGTATCGTTTTGGACTTGATCACCCTGATAAGGTCCGATCATGATAAACGGTTTCAGACGTTTACTTATTATGTAAGTTGGCATCTTGTAGGATTTATTTAGGCCACTGTAGTTGGCGGAGTTCAGAGGGTCTCCTTTTTGAGGATCGGGTAAACGATGCTGAGGTTCCGTTCTTCCAAATCATTTTCATATGTTTTTTTAAACCTCGGCGGGAAGTCATCGCCAGTTAATAGTGCTTACACACCGAATCATAAACTGAGTTTTTGCCAAAAAGTTTACGTAAACCACTGGATGCCGACTCTGCCCAGGTTTTGTTTGAAATTTTAATCAGCTGTGAATTGTGATACTAGCTGCAACATTTGTGTATGAAAATATTGTAATTGAATAATAAAATGAATTCTAATATAATCAAACTAATATTAGCATTTGAAGTTCAAAATGAAACAAATCTAAAGATTTTGACAACAGTTTTTGACTCTCAAGCCCGCCGCTAGTTTTGTTTTTATTTCATCTGGTGTGTAAATTTCTGAAAAAAAATATTTGTTTTGACAGCGAGTTCATCAGCTGTTTTGTGGGACGTGTGGAACACGTGTAGAATGTATGAAAAGGTGTGTTCTTTCCAACAACCTTCAACGAGATGACGTCTGCGTAGTGATTATGAGAAGGTTACGTCGTAACCTACTAGGTTTTGAGAACTGACAATGTATGGGAAAACTCGGTTTTCGATGAAGGTTTCAGGTGTTTTTGCGAAAACTCAGTTTTCGGTTCGCTGTGAATGCACTATAACAGTATACAGAAGCGGTTCTACCATATTATCAGCATCGACTGTGTCTCAACTACGATCTCTCCTTAATCATCTCGACAGGATTCTGTTCGAGCCTTATATCCCCGAATTTGGCGTTTTACACTTTGGTAAAACTAGTGATCATCATTCCAAAAGTGGCACCCCTCTATGTCATTGATCACACGCTTTTCTTGCTCTTTTTTTCTTCTATCTCTGAAGCTGGTATTCCCCCCTTCTCCTTTCATGTATAAATCTCAATGGGAGCTCTCGGCTTCAACTGCAGCTTTGCCTTGTATGCCTCGTTTTTGGCTGCGAGCATCTGTCGGTTTTCTTGATCAAACCAGGGGTATCTTGCTGGTGGACTCGAGGAATCTAGCACATCGCGGCTGATTTTATGGCTTGTTGGCCCAAACTGGTACACATTTATCAAATTGCAAAAGGCAATTTTGAATTCAGTATTTTGAATGTCCGAACATTCGTAAGGCTAATATCGTCAGGGACACTACCTGACCAATACTTTGACTTTTTTAATGAAATTAAACACAACCATCAACATTACAATTCAAAACAAAAATGTAAATATGTTAATGATTTCTTTTCGAAGCATGCATTATTGTAAACCAACTTTCTATTATGAGCCCAATCGTGCGAAATTTATAAGTATTAGGCTATAGCTTCGACATAAGAAAAGTTTGAGTAGCTTACGACCTTACAACATCCAGCCTGTGCAAGAATTAAAGCCGCGCGACCATGCAATGCGCCGTGATTTTGGTGTATGGGCCGAAAATAAGATTGATCTCGATACTGATTTTCATCGCAAAATTTTGTTCAGTGATGAAGCTCATTTTTGGTTGAATGGCTACGTCAACAAGCAAAATTGCCGCATTTGGAGTGAAGAGAATCCACATGAGACCCTTGAGACGCCATTACATCCAAAAAAACTGACTGTTAAGTGTGCTCTATGGGCCGATGGAGTCATTGGGCCATACTTCATCCGAAATGATGCTGGAGAGTCAGTTACCGTTATTGGAGTCCGGTATAGAGCCATGATAACCGACTATTTTGTTACCGAATTAGATGGCATGAATGTGGATGAGATGTGGTTCTAACAAGACGGCGCTACATGCCACACAGCGCACTTCACAATCGATTTATTGAAGGAAACATTTGGTGAGCGCATAATTTCGCGGAATGGACCAAGATCATGTGATTTGACACCATTGGATTATTTTCTTTGGGGATATGTAAAGTCGCTCGTCTACGCCAACAAACCAGAAACGTAAGGGGACTTAGAAGCCAACATTCGTAGGGTTATTGCCGATATACGGCCCAAATGATCGAAAAAGTGATTGAAAATTGGACCTCTTGACTTGGCTTTATTCGAACCAGCCGCGGCGGCCACATGCCCGAAATTATATTTAAACATTAATGGCATAAAATTAACCGTCTAATAAAGTCAAATTGATGGACATTAAAACGATTTTCTTGTGTTTTATTTCAATTCGAAGTTCTATACCTCTAAAATAAACACCCTTTACATGTCCAGAGCTAAAGTAAAAACGACAGCTGGTGAAAGTGAGAAAGTAAAACTTAAAGCCGGTGAAAGTGAGATTGCCACATGATCCATAAAGAAAAGAGCTTTGACGCTGTCATTCCAGCTGTTGCACATTAAAAAATTAAGCAATTTATCTAGCAATCGAAAAAAGTAGTCCAGCAAGGAAGGTGACATTATTTAAACAATTGATATGACTTGCATAAATGGCCTATAAAGTGCATCAAAACTAGATTCTCCCTTAATTTTTGCTTCAAACATATTAAGGACCTTCTCTTAAGCATCGACTCCAAATTTAAGAAGTTTCGTAAGACGATGTGATACTCTTGTATGTTTGTCAGACTTTCGCAAGAGGTGGGGCAGTAAAAAAAAATATTCAGCCCTATCGAGGTATCCGTCGTAGCGGACAATTTTCCGCAACGCATACTTCGTCGGAGGTTTAAATTTCATTCGAGGTATGTGTCAGCGGAATAATATACTACACAAATACGACGGCTTTTCAGGGTTCCGCGACTTTCTCGATTTAATTTTATGTATTCAATTACAAACATTTTTGCGTAAAAATAATTTCACGTTTATTTGTTTTTTAATTGAAGTGTAAGCTACCCATAATCAAAATATCTGACCACATTAAAGATGAACTCGTTCGCAGATTGAATGCTTTTGATATGGTTGCAATGCAACTCGATTAAAGCACGGATGTTGCCGCCGTTCAGTACTTCTTGTATTCGTGAGGTATTCTTTCCACACATCTATTCCAGAAGATTTGCTTATCTGCACATCTTTGGAAACCAACACAACTGGTAATAAGATATTCAAGCCCATAAATTGTAAGTGATGAGCAACGGATAGCAAAATTAGCTTATATTGCAGATATTTTTGAAAAGTTTAACAAAACTACTACAACTTTGCAGGGAAAATCCATATCAGTATTCTTTGTGAGAGACTAACTGGCAGCATTAAGAAGAAAAATAAATTTCTGGCTTACCTGTGTACAGAAGAACAATGTTGAATGTTTTCCAGTTTTACATGAATTCTTGCAAGGAAACATTCTAGAGCTCGCAGCCAATATTGGCAATATGATCCCTGTATATTTGGTTAGTCTAGAAAGATCTTTATTAGATTACTTTTCGGATACGATAACTGACATCATTTGTAATGAAAACCCAGCCTACGACACTAACCATTCCGGAAAACGAGTCTCTTTTAGACCTGCAGAGTTCTTCTTCATCGAACATAGTTTACATCCATTGTTAAGAGTTGGGGTTCCGAAATATATTTGGGGCTTGTTTAAAGTTCCGCAGCTTGAGAACCACTGCCCTAAGACACTGCACCTGTTTTAACAATTACTGTCATCATACAAATTATTTAATGTGTTCTAAAGTTAATGGAGGTTGTCAAACAATTTAAGTTGAGTCGTTGGTAATTCAAGCATTCCAAAAAGTTCCCGAATTAGATGGGAAAACGAGAAGATGCGCTTTTCGTAATAATTGTTTCCGAAAAAGCAACGTCGACCACTACAATTAAATAACAGATATTTGTAATAGGAACAATTTTTAACATCTTCTCCCACACTTTACTTACAAGGATGAACATCAATCCTCTAAGTGAGATACCAAAAAGCAACAAAATCATATAAAAATATTTTTTTTTTTTAACTTTCTCTTACAAAGAGAAAGATATTGTTTTCGTGAAAATTTTTAACCTCGAGATTTTGATTGATTCTAACATTACGATGATAGCGGAACCCAAAAAAGTGTTTTTTGGAAATCCGTCCGTCGGTTCGTCGGTCCGTCTGTCCCTAATGGTCTCCCCAGCCTAAACGGCTTAACCGATTTTCTTCAAATTTCGTATCCAAGCTTGTTTTGGTCATAATTCTAAGCCATTTTTTTGTTGCTTTTAGCCATGTTATTAACAGTACCTGCCATATAAAAATTACACATAACCTCAAATTTCTCGAAAACCGCTCAAACGATTTTGATTAAACTTTATATATATTATAAGCATATTAGTTCCAACAAAACTGCATACCGAGTTTTTTTTGGAGCAAATCCATATAACGGATTTTATCATTTAGGCCATATAAAGAAAATTGATAATATCTCGCAAACTGTTATGTCAAATTGAATGAATTAAATTTAATATGTATACTACTATTATATTTTAGAACATTGCCATATAATTAGTTTTAGCCCAACCATCACTAAATGGAATTTTCAGTTTTGGCCAATAACGGAAAATCATTATTATTCACATAGATACCGATTCCTTCAAATTTCGGAGTAAACGTTCATTTAATCACATTATGACATTATATCAATTTTTGGCATCAATAATCAAAATGCTTATGATTTGATCTAACGCCCAACTCGCTGTGAAAGAGAAGGTTGCGTACGACCCAGCCGTGCACCCACCACTCGTTTAATTTTTAATTTTCTCAAAAACTAGAAGACATACAACCATTCGGTGTTTTGTGTTCGATTCAGAATTGATATAAGCATTGACCACAAAAAGCCAATTAAGCACTTCATTTCACAATTATGAACAAAATTGGTCGAAGCTTTTTTGTTTGTTTTTATTAAAAGTTTGAGTTTTTATGCGAATTTTTCAAAAACTATTGGCATACAAAAATACAAATTTTTGGCGCAACAGGCTCGTTAGTACCCAGGGCCTAGCTTTCTCACAACCATTCATGTATGCGTGTGTACTTCTTGCACGATGGCGGGACCTCCTGTTTTATGCCGTCTCCGAAAGGCTAAGTTGAGATAAGCTATTCTTGACAATTGATACTACTCGGATGATTTGTCAGATCATCACGAGAGGAGGGCCAGTGAAAATCATTTAGGTGTTGCTACGGCTGGGAATCGAACCCAGACCTCCTGCGCGGCAGTTCATCGCACTAACCATCGCGCCACTGAGCCCCTACTATTGGCATAAAAAATTAAATTTAAATTGAGGATTAAAAAACTGGTTTCTGGCTTTCAAAAACGGGATAGTACTTCATTGTTAGTGTTGCAGTTGTTTTTTAATATTTTTTTTTAAGTAATTTTTTTCTAAAATTGCCCCTACCTCTTAGGCTTCGGCCACCCAATGAGCGACTGAGCGAAGAGTCGCTGAGCGACGCAAACAAATTAGAACACATGAAATCGTATGGAGGTGGCCACATAAAACCTGATCGATTTTTTAAGCGACAAAGCGACATCGCTATGCAATCAAATCTTTTTTTTTTATTTTTATTTTTCAGTAATAAGACAGACAAAATAAACACAGAAAGTTTAATTTCAGCTGTCCAAAGCCGTCCAGTGCTATGGCAGGACACCCACAAAGACTTTAAAAATATTCAAAATAATATTTTGGCAAAATTTAAGAATAAAAATAAAGAATACAAAAATTAAAAAAAAAATACCTTAAACATAAAACCAGCCGTTGTACTGGACTAATTGCTTTTTTTTTGTTTTGTTAAATTTGGTCGAACTTTTTCCAACAGCAAATCAAAAGGTGGTACTGACATACGACAATATTGCAAAAATCGATCTGGAAATATGCGATGATTTTGATATAAATGATGAAATTCACCATAATTTGCCCTTTCACGATTTATGGAGTGTAAACCAAAACTACGTACTGTCGATCTTAATATATATCTTTAAATATGAACGCGACTTTCAACTTATAAGCTACGACGAACCGCACTTGATGATGGCATTTTCCCAACTAATTGCTCAACGACGTCGTTAAGTAAATGGCCACCCATCGCTCAGCGACTCGTCGCTCATTGCCCTAGACGGGCGTGATATACCCCACTTTCCATAGTAAAAAATTCCTGTTTTTGACCCGTCTACAAAACACCGATATCAATTATTGGCGCCAAACTTATCGTACTCCCCCCAGAGCAAGAAGGATTCATCATGTAAAAGATAATTTGGACATAACCAATGAAGAAATCAAATACATTGAAAACTAGGCCCGAAATATAAGAGTCAGTCATGTACTGCTTCCAACAATGGTCGATGGAAAGGTGCCGCTACAAATACTTCATTTACATTACATCGCATATGTAAATGCGGAAAAACTTCGAAAATTTTCAATGACTTGGCATCTACAAAACCAGCGACTTTCAGATTCGGGGTATTAATATTAAACGTCAAGATTAGGTTTTTTTTGTTTGAATTTCTGCTGTAGTACAAATTAAAAGCGGAAGTGCATAAGGATCGCGTTTCAGAAAAAAGTGACCGGGAAACAAATTCAAGCGGCCAAGACAAAAATATAAAAAAAAAAGTTTCACGATAAAATGGCAACACCTCGCGCAGTTTTTTTAATAGCCAAGTAAAAACAGATTACATTACAAGCTTGAATTTATTACTAATTAACAAATTCAAATTATATTAGAAGTGATATACTTGGCTATATCTTCAAAAATGCCCAAAATTCACGATGGATACTGCAAAATATGACGTTAACTTATATATCTATGACAGCCTATGTCTACAAAAGTGGATACGATTTTAATTCACTCTTCTAGTGTCATATCCCATGCATTGTTGCCAACCGGCCAGTTGTCGGAAGAAGCCGTGGAAGTTAGAAATAAGCATTTCCGCCAATACAGGGAACACTTTTCACGAAAATTCTCTAGGACAGCATGCACCGAGGATGTGCTTTACCGGCTTATCTCAGTACTTTTAGGAAATAAAGTAAGACAAAAAAATCATTTTCAAAGGAGGCTCTCCAATAAGGATGATAAAGAATATATAATAAAATTAAAAATAGAAAATCCAGTATTTTTATTTCGACAAAAGTTGCGGAAGGAGAAACAGAAAAATTTATTGAATAATTGATCCATAAAATATACAACTTATCCACAACCCCAATTTTTCGAATTTTGGATTAAGAGGGTCGCAGGTATTTAAGGCTTGGTTATCTGTATACTGGAATTGAACATTTCAGTTTGTAAAACCACTAAAAAAAACGAAAAAGGTGTTTTCTAGAGAAAAAGTATCTTTCAGTTTTTTTTCTTAACAACTATGAATAATATTAATTGGCATGAGGTTTTTCGTATTCGACTAAAAATTTATCAGACCAATGAATATTGACAAAAATTGTATTTAATAATGCAAACAAAAATCAATTAAGAAACAAAAAAAAACATTTTTTTGACAGATCGACAGCTGACATATCCATGTGGTACAACAACGGACCTTTATGGTCTAATTGTGCACGCGCATCGCGTGCAGCCACTACCACCTAACCTCGGGGTCAGAATATACTAGAGGTATACAATGCCTATCGTAGAAGGCTACTAAAATCCACTCCCCGAGTGTAAAGCGTATACAGACAACAAAAAGATTTAATGTCTCAGGTGGCAATTCAGTTACGGAGGTCGGCTTTATGAATTCTGGGGATAGCCAATTATTGCAATTGTGTAACACTTTCGGTAAAAGTTCAAATATATATATATATATATATATATATATATATATATATATATATATATATATATATATATATATATATATATATATATATATATATATATATATATATATATATATATAGAATCCGACTGGATTCTTAAAAAAAAAAGACCGGTAAAAAAGGAAAGCTGTATCCTGAAATAATAAACCGCCATTATCGGGCTACCAAGTAACTTCGCTAAAAAAAAAAAAAAAACAATGCATGGGAAGTCTGAGTTAAAGACCTTGAAAGTTACCGTCGATTATCTCGCATTATAGATGCCGCTAACATTGTCAAGCGAAGCAAACAGCAAATAGATGGCAAAGCACATGTGACGCGGTCTTCTTATATATTTATACTCACATTCGATAAAGCAAAGAGTTTGAACAAAAATTATGAAATAAAAACAATACTTTATATTCCCTTGGACAGGGCTTTAATGCAAAACATACAATCTGGGGATCTAGATGCATATCACAGAAAGTTAGTATGCTTTGCGATGTAGGTAGAAAGTACAATACCAAATTGTATTCTACGGGAAAACCAACTTACTGGCTAACTGATGCTACAAAAAATACCGAATTTGATCGATTTTTTTCATCTAACACGAACAAACGGGAAAACCAACTGGGAAGGTTTCAAAAACGATATGTATCGCTCAGAACCCCTTTGGAACTCGTCGCAGTTGACTCCTTTATCGATACAGATTAAATAGCAGCTTGGGATAATACTCCTCAACAAAGCTAAATATTGAACAATAGTAAAATTAAGTACCCCCGGGTAAGACAAAAGAGAAAATCTAGTAACAGATGGCAACAAACTCGTGCTCCGCAAGATAAATCACATCCCAATCGGTTAAGTAACTTGCTATCAATTTCGATTAAAATCTTTAAAAATCGTGCAATAGAAACTTATCTGCAAAGCCTAACCGTTGGAAAAGAATCGAATTATTCACATTGGAAATCAAAGTGAGTTACAAATAGAGTTATAAAACGACCAAAAAGCCAATTAGGATAACTCAGGATTCTTGGGCAAAAATCGATTAGAAAAAAGCAGACGTTTTTGCCGCTCATCTTGAGGAAACATTTTAGCCCTTTGGTCCAGTCCAAAATCAAAGGTTATAACCTAATTACAGGGGAACTTCTTAAAATGTTGCCTCGGAAAGCATTAACTAAACTTCTCTACATTGTAAATGCGGCAATTAAATTAGAGTACATACCAAGGCAGTGGAAGTTCGCGGAAGTGATTATATTTCTAAAACCAGGAAGATCACCGAATGAAATAAAATCTTACAGATCTATTTCACTTTCTCCAATAAAAAATTAAATATTAAAAAAAAGATTTCGAAAAGATAGTATGTACTTGGAAACTAATATTTAGAGTTCAAAGAAATAATGGCAGGAGTACCCCAAGGAAGCGTCCTTGGACCACTCTTATACCTCCTATTTACGTGATATCCCACAAACAAACGATATAATAGTTGCAACTTTTGCTAACGATTCTGCTGAACTAGCAGTTGGCACAAAAATAGAGGAAACAAATATGAAATTACAAAACGCTCGCTAATCGACAAAATACTGGCGGATTGCACGTAACGAGAGCAAATCGATTCATGTAGATTTTTCTTATAAATGGACAAACAATTTGACTGTATTTCTATATAAGGTTCGAGTTCCGTTTGCAAATGAAGCGAAAGATGTCGGGATGACACTCGATGCAAAATTAAAATGGCAGTAGCTTTAATAAAAATATACTTGTTGCTCGGAAAATATTGATAACAATCTGCTATTATACAAGCAAGTGCTAAAACCGGTTTCGGCATATGTACCAGTGAAACGAATCTAAACATTTTACAAACATCATTCGTCAATGCGCAGTGGAACGTATGGAATAAAGATCTACGCAGAGATCTAGGTATTCACGCGGTTAAAGATGAAACAAACACTTTTCAAAGGAAAGTTACCTGCCAAAGATTCATCTATACTCGTGATTAAACAATTGCAATTGCAACAATTGGTGGTTTGAATGGTTAAAATTTCCTATTTAATAAACTCAAATATTAAGATCACTCTACAAAACACACATATCCGCGTATTTTTGAATTAAAAGAACAAAATATTTTGTTGGTTTCAGTCAAACTGCTGGGCTGTCTTCTTGCTGAAGTTTTCCGAGAAGAAAATTGGAAAACAAAATTAACGAAAGTACATCATTTATTTTACAATTTGTTCAATTCGCGTACGGTTTTCTGAAGTTTCACATCCAAGATTATTCAAATTCACTCTTGCACATGAGTACGCGTACTGGCTTTTAGTTACAAGCCTATAAGTATAACACTTGTAGTTTTATGCAATATGCCAGAGGTCTTTAATACTGTTTTCATGTTTGGATTTTGCAACATGCAGTGTGCTTACTGGATCTCATTCTTAAAATGAATATCGCCAAAAATAACGTTCTTTTATTGCATATGCTATGGGTTAGGGTATACAAATAGTTTTTATATAATACCGGCCCCAAAAAGTGGGCGTGGGTTAAAATGATCTATGGACGAAAAATTGTATATTATATTTACCTAGGTTTTGCATTTTTTTTTTAATGAAAACGTCCCTAAAAGGTGGGTGTGGCAAAAAAGAACATTATATGGACGATACATATATATTATGATTGTCAAAATATCTTCTTCAGACACTTTTTTTTTTTTTCAAAAAAAGAGGGTGGGGCAGTGGGCGGATTTGAAAAATGTTTACAATTGTTCTGCTAGGAGCAAGAAAGAGTACGTGTACCGAATTTCATCATTCTAGCTCAAAATTGAGGTCCCAAAAACTGGTGACGTACGGACAGACATATCTAATCCGACTCAGCTATGCGACGATCCATATACTTTAAGGTATATCTAACTAAATTATTTTTCTATGTTACAAACTATGTATCAAATCTAATATACCCCTATGGGATAAGGTATACAAATTAAAAGAGAAACGCATAATATACGGCCTTGAATTTTTTTTATTTAAAACACAATCTCTACTTGGGTATAAAATATGTGTGACCTTAACGATTAACGATTTATTAATCTTGAAAATCTCTAGACAACGTTTATTCAATCGCAGGGAATCTGCAAAATTTGCCACATTGGAAAATATAATAATGAAAACCTTATTGAAAATGCTGTCATTAAAATATTATGTCTTCTCTAAAATTACAACTAAATCTACATTTTATATAAAACATATATAGTTGTGTTTTTTATTGTTTATATTTATCATATCAGAAAATCTTTAAATAATTCTATGAAGAATTATAGCACTATATTAAATAATAAATATTCTAAAATAGAAATACATTAAGGGCCACATGAATTAATTAATCCGATATCTGAAATCAACAGAAAATGCCTGAATAGTTAGATATTTTTGAAATTTTTAATACACTTTTTGTGGGCAGAATATGCAATAAGATTTTATACTATTGGAACCGAATTGTTCCTTCCCATAATTGTAAGAGACCTTAAAATATTTATAGAATCAATTCAACTTTTGGATCACACGTATGTCTCTGAATTATTAAATATGTCTATACAACCTTCTGCCTTGTTAATTTGTGTACAAAGTGATTTATCTAAAACTTCACTATTAAGAATAATACACATAAGCAACATACATTTTTGTTTAGTTTGATTGCCCATTTATAGCTATTGCTTAATGAATATGCACTTATAACAGTACAGGACAGAACACGACAAAGTTGAAACCGTCAGAATAGAAGATTAAAAATCCTGGATTGAAATATGTCAAGAAAGTCATGACATTTAAACTCTTTCTTTTTATATAACGTGTGATTTATAAACCGTTTTTTTTAATTATTAAAAGAGTTTTGTAACGTTACTGTTTGTCCTGATAGAGACATAATTCATATGTGCATGTACAAAATTCCCAACGCTAAAAATTTTAATAATTACATAATACAATCAAAACAACAAAACATACAACTAGATATTGTCATTTCAAGCGATTGTGTTCCTATTTGAAAGTAGGTGCAAAATAACGTGTTCAAGATCAGCTCAGGCTCATGAAAACATTTCTGAACACTTTCGTGTAGTGTATTTTTCGTGAAACACAAAAAGCATCACTTTTCTGTAATTTTTTGTTTGCCCAGCTCAGACTCATTGAAAAAAAACTAATAATACATCACATATACTTGAAACGATTTAAAATGTAAACACCGTTGAAACTTTAAATTTTATAAAAGAGAGGCATGTGCATCTGTCTACATAATTATACCGTGCGTACATTAAAAAAAACACGCACTACAATTTTATTAAAACGTTATTAATTATTTTAAAATGCATACTGCAAACGTTTGCATGTACCACATTATAAGACAAATTATTATTCTTAACATAACGTACCTTGTTATAATATCAGTGGTTGAAATTATTCCAGGAAACCTTTGAAGAAATTTTATGAAGAGGGAAATTTAATTATAATACTCAAGCAGTTTAAAAATAATAGTAATAAAAACAAATATTCAACATTCAAATAAAATATGTTATTAATTAGCTGATGATTACGATGGATAAGCCTTTGTGTTACAATTATTTATAATTACTTTATATTTAAAACAATCGTTGAATAATTTGTTTATTGTTCAACGAATTTATGAACTGCTCTGTGGAATAGCTGTAATTCGAATCTCTTCACAAAACACTTCAATTGGTTTCCTTGACAATATTTTCTAAATAATTTCAATCGTTTAAATATATTTGCAACAGGCAAAGAATGAGTTAAAAAAAGAGCGCTTTTTGTCAACACAAAGGCCAATTGCAAATAATCATCAAACTAACTCACAATTTCTGTAAACGAAAATAATTAATTTTTCTTTATAACAAATGTTATAGTTCGTCCAGATATTTATGAAATTGTCTATTTCCATATATATGATTTACACGTTATATATAATATTGTCTCCATAATATGAATTCTTTTATACAAGGAGGAATATGATTACAGATCTTAAATATATCCAACAAAGCGTTGGTAATTTAAAAAAAAAAAATATTTACGCTTTAGTGTCGTTGTTCACTCCTACAGAAAAATCCGAGAATGTTCCTGCCATGTACGATGTGTTCAAAATTTTGTTTGGCAGCTGCATTGAATATTTCTATGATATATGCGTAATTCAGTGATTGTTGAGTGAGGCGCGAGTCCCCAAAAATGTGAAAATATTTATAAATAAAATGTCTGTAATAAATGATCATATCTGTTATAAGTGGCAAAATAATCTTTCCGAAAACGGACACCATGAATACAAAATGCATTGCATATTAGATTATTTTAACGTATCGGGACATGCAGGGCACGCTAACTTATACATCGGTATGTAAACTTTCGTCATTTACCGACCGATTGACTTAAGTGCACATGTTTTTGAATCGTTATTTCGATACAACTTTACACATGAATGAATTTACACCGAAACAAAGCGGCAAAATAGTAACACTGTAAATGGAAAATAGGCGGTCAGTTGTGTTAACTCAATGGGCATATCGTTGAAAATATCGCGGTCAACAAGCTCCGTCTATATATATATATTTAAAATACAAATACAAATATATATATATATATATATATATATATATAGATATATACAAAATAGAAATATATATAAATCTATAAATATATAAAAATATATATATATATAAATATATATATAAATATATATATAAATATATATATAAATATATATATATAAATATATATATAAATATATATATAAATATATATATATAAATATATATATATAAATATATATATAAATATATATATAAATATATATATAAATATATATATAAATATATATATAAATATATATATAAATATATATATAAATATATATATAAAATATATATATAAATATATATATAAATATATATATAAATATATATATAAATATATATATAAATATATATATATAAATATATATATAAATATATATATAAATATATATATATAAATATATATATATAAATATATATATAAATATATATATAAATATATATATAAATATATATATAAATATATATATAAATATATATATAAATATATATATAAATATATATATAAATATATATATAAATATATATATAAATATATATATAAATATATATATAAATATATATATAAATATATATATAAATATATATATAAATATATATATAAATATATATATAAATATATATATAAATATATATATAAATATATATATAAATATATATATAAATATATATATAAATATATATATAAATATATATATAAATATATATATAAATATATATATAAATATATATATAAATATATATATAAATATATATATAAATATATATATAAATATATATATAAATATATATATAAATATATATATAAATATATATATAAATATATATATAAATATATATATAAATATATATATAAATATATATATAAATATATATATAAATATATATATAAATATATATATAAATATATATATAAATATATATATAAATATACATATATATTTATATATACATATATATTTATATATACATATATGTTTATAAATATATACATATATGTTTATAAATATATACATATATGTTTATAAATATATACATATATGTTTATAAATATATACATATATGTTTATAAATATATACATATATGTTTATAAATATATACATATATGTTTATAAATATATACATATATGTTTATAAATATATACATATATGTTTATAAATATATACATATATGTTTATAAATATATACATATATGTTTATATATATATATATATAAATATATATATATATATATAAATATATACATATATATATGTTTATATATATATAAATATACACATATATATGTTTATATATATATAAATATACACATATATATGTTTATATATATATAAATATACACATATATATGTTTATATATATATAAATATATACATATATATGTTTATATATATATAAATATATACATATATATGTTTATATATATATAAATATATACATATATATGTTTATATATATATAAATATATATGTTTATATATATATATATATAAATATATACATATATATGTTTATATATATATAAATATATATGTTTATATATATATATATATAAATATATACATATATATGTTTATATATATATATATATATATAAATATGTACATATATGTTTATATATATATATATATATAAATATGTACATATATGTTTATATATATATATAAATATATACATATATATGTTTATATATATATATAAACATATATGTATATATTTATATATATATATAAACATATATGTATATATTTATATATATATATAAATATATAAATATATATTTATATATATATAAATGTATACATATATATTTATATATTTATATATTTATATATTTATATATAAATATATAAATATATAAATATATAAATATATAAATATATAAATATATAAATATATAAATATATAAATATATAAATATATAAATATATAAATATATAAATATATAAATATATAAATATATAAATATATAAATATATAAATATATAAATATATAAATATATAAATATATAAATATATAAATATATAAATATATAAATATATAAATATATAAATATATAAATATATATATATATATATTTAAAATACAATAATATATATTTCAAATACAAAAAATTACCATAAAATAAATAAATCATGTTTTTTAAGTCTTATTTCTCTCTAAAGAAATAAATCATTGATAGATAAAATGTTACCTTCATAAAAATACATATATGGCATGAAAACGAGCAGAAATGAAGACCTTAACATTTTCACATCTGGACTGTCTATAACATACGCTTTTATGCATAGCTTGTCTGTTGCAAAAAGCGCTTTACAAAAAACCATAATTGAAAATCGGATATTGGGAATATATAAAAAATAGTTTTATGTAATAAAAGTAAAAAGCTTAAACTCAAGTTAACTTAATTTCGCTAAAGAAGAAATATATAACTTAACATGTAATATGTATACACTCATATTTATATATTATTAATTTGATTTTTATAAGGGAAGTAGACATTTTTTCAGACACCTGTGTTAAGCAGTGGTGTATTTTATAATATAAATAATTTAAAAATAAATCAATTATATATGTACATACATACGTATACTTTATGCTCATTTTTTGTTTAAAAACAATTAGTTTGTGTCGGTTAACGGTGCAAATTATAATCGTTTTGCTTATGTTTATTAAATTTTAATCTTATATATACGCCAAGTTTATTAAATTTGTATTAAAGTATGCGTAAACGTTATGTTTAATTTTTCATTTAAAAGAATCAGGCCGTTGTGTACATCGTAAAATCTGGTCGATTTGTTTATATTTAATAACTTTTAATCTATAAGGTACAATAATTCTACTACATCCTTGGTAATCCAAAATAAAAAAAAAACTATGCGCACTTACCTGTAAAAAAAATAAAAATCATATTCATGCATTACACACTGCTACGATTTAGAGATGTGGGGGCCATCGTTAAAGTATTTCTTTTTAATGTATTTCTATTTACTGGATTTTGCATGTTTTACTTTAAGGATGAGTAACAGTCTTGAATTTTATAATATTATCCAGAGTTATGCCTTATATTGACTTGGAGAAAGCATAGATGTGGTGATAACTTATACCTCCATAAATGTAACGTGCTATGCTGTTGTATACAACATTAAGCTTACGCTTGAGCTCGTAGTTGCAGCGCGCCAAATATTTTACATTAGAAGGCTTCCCTACAAGCAAGACGTATGTCTTTCTGCGAAAGTTACACATAGGTTCCTTACAGAATACTAAATATCAATTCTCAATCAGACCAAGTCGGAAGCTGTTGAAAATTTGAACATCGTCATCATACATATGGACGAGTTCATAAACGTAACATAATAGTCATTGGGTCTAGAATGACGAAGTTTGATATTTTAGCCCTTTGTTAATGCCATCCATATAAGTGTTTTTGAAGAACTCAAAGGGTTCTTCTTGACATATTTTCCTTAACTTTAACATGGCTTAAAGCCAGTATAATAATCTCGCAACTCTTTAATCACGAGTACTCAGTATTAGAAATGACTAAAAAGCACTTGGTGAAGGTGTTCTTACTGCAGTCCGCAGTTATCTTACCTCTGAAAAAATAGTACATATTTCCATTTAATCTTAATATTGAAACAATCATCACTTTAATCACTTTATGTTACAAATGCTTACATTCCTTCCTTTTTGACTTATCATGTAGTGACAGTACTGTTTTAGATTCAAATTAATTCTCCATTTAGTTTTCTCATAAGACTCCGTTAGTACTGTAGTATTAGAATCGAACACCAGTTACATAGGCGGACATCTGTACGATAACGTTGGTTTGTATGATCCTTTGAACTCTTTGACTTTCGGAAAACTAACATTCAAAGGCTTTACAAAGAAATATTATTTATGTGAACATTGATGGCTTCTCTAACGTAGAAGAAGCTGTAAACACATTTTTTTTATTTTAATGAAAAATTGTAACGATAGATCTACCGTCTCAAGCATTCAAAAGATTATCAAATTCATCATTCATAGTACACGAAAGTGCTTAAATCGCTTAAAAGTATACGTAAACGGGATTGGATTTTTTTAAAAGCACTTATTATTATGACTATAATTAGTACTTGTCTGTTTTCACGAATGTCAAATATTTTATATAATAAATATTAGTTCAATATGGAATGTTTGGGGATTTGTCAATTAAAAAAAAAACAAATCAACGAATGGATATGTAACCAACTTCTCTAAAAATAATTTAAAAACATCGAGCTCTCTTGCTGTGTATATCAAACATATTCACAGAGAACTTCAGCAATTTATTTAATGATACCAAAGAGTATAGAACTACATAGGTCTTAAAGCAATGCAAAGACGCTCTTTTGTCATACCTCAAGTATATGTTATAAGGCTCCCTTGGTAGATGAGTATTGCTAAATTAATGAATTATAGGCCAATCTCAAAACTATCCTAATCTATTTCAACAAATTATTTGTGATAAATTGGTCTTCCGTCGTCGAAACATCATCTGTGAAGAACAGCATGGCTTTGTCAAAAATCGATCCACTGTCCTAAAGTTTGGAAAATAAAAAAAGAAGTCGATTGTATATACACTGACTTCTCCAAAGCTTTTGACCAGTTATGACATAACATCATTTTAAACTTAAGGCATATAGGTTCCCTCCAGGAATTATTAATCATATTTATCATTGGGAGCTTATCAAGTAAAATTTAGAAGTTCTAAGTCCAGCACTATTGTTGCCCAGCCTGGACTACCCCAATGAAGTTATTAAGGCAATATATTATTTATACAAGCTATTAACAATGCAAGAGCATGTATTCGAGAGAGCAGAATATTAATATATGCTGATGACATGAAAATTAAAACGGTTTGAATCTGAACCTACGAGTTTAATAAACATCATTATTGTCAAAAAATCCAAATCCATGTTGTCTTTTCAAATACTTAAAAAAAAAACGTTTTTATTAAAAACGCGCCTAAAAAGGGGCGTGGCAAAAAACTATATATAGACGAAATATAGATATTGAGATTCCTAAATATGTTGCTCAGACACTTTTTCAAAATTCCTTACAGTTTGGCAAAAAACTGCGTTTTTTTTTTTTTTTAAAAAGGGGGCGTGGCAGTGGGCTGATTTCAACATTTTTTGTACTTGTTCTGCTGGGAGCAACAAAGAGCACGTGTACCAAAGTTCAAAATTCTAGCTACAAATTCAAGGCCCAAAAACTGGTGACGTACCAAAAACTGGTGACGTACCAAAAACTGGTGACGTACCAAAAACTGGTGACGTACCAAAAACTGGTGACGTACCAAAAACTGGTGACGGACGGACAGCCAGACATGGCTCAATCGACTCAGATAGCGATTTTGAGTCAATCCATATAGTTTGATGTGTCAAAACTAATGGGATAGGGTATAATAAAAATTAGACCAAAAATTAATTAAAATTAGAACAACAAAATCCCTTACTTTGCCGAGAAAATACTCACGAATGCCATTACTATTGATTCTCGAATATGAATAGAAAACTGATGGATTTCATTGCAAACTACATGAAATGTATTGGTGGTCCGCTGAGTGTGAAATGCCCTCATCCTACACCTATATCAACACGCAGTAGATACAGTATCGCAATATCATCAAGGAAGTACGCGAAATCACCATGAGCAACCAGCCATCCTAATAAAAAAAAAATGGTCGGAGGTATGATTATATACACATGTAAAAAAAAGTCACATATAAAGGCGATACAACCCCAAAAACGTGCCGTGGGGGAAGTGAATCTAACCAGAAGAAGGGAATAGAAGAAAATCCTGCGTAAGCCTCCCAGCTCAGGGAAATCGAAGAGTCTCGCGACAAGAACAACCGTCAATTCTACAAAAAATCCAACCAACTGGCGGCTGGGTTCAATGTAAGAACGCAGGCTCTACGAAATAAAAATGAACATTTCCAGCAGCTGCTTATTGGAAGTAATTTCGAGAGAGTAATAGAGCATGAAACCGGCCCACCTCCATTCAACGAATAGGTAAATGAAGAATACAATATAAAATTGTATCACCCTCTTTTATATGTCAAATGAATTATGGCTTATATAAGTGTCGGATCGTGAGCCTTTTTCAGAAAACAGTTTAATTGTTCATGAATGGATAAGGACTTTCTTGAAAATATCCTAACATCACTGTGCCAACTCTTATGTCAACAACATGATACAAGACATTCAGGAGTTATACATAACTCTCATCCATTCGAAGTTGTAATTTACATTTTGAATGCATTTCAGACTACGCAACAATTTTTTTCTGATACTCATAGTCATAACAATAACGTTGTTGAAGTAAATGAACCGCCAATGGCTAACTGTAAAAGTGATTACTGTACGCCCTCGCAATTCCGATAAATCTTGCAAACTAGTTTGTTAACCTTTTTAGAATCGCTATAAAGTCAGTCGTAGATGCAAGAATGTGGGTCACATTGAGGTGGTGTGCATGTTAGTAGGAAGACAATCGTAGTCAGACAAATAATAAAGCTAATAATGAAAACAAAAACGTACAAGTCGCAACGACAGCAACAATTTTAAACGCAAAACAGGAGGAAACGTTTAAACTCAGTGTACGAAACTGCACTATTAGCATTCTGATCTTGCCTGATGTCATGAGCTACGGTAATGGAGCAGTCATACCTACTAGATATCCGGATGGGACGGACAGGCACATAGTCATTGCCTCCAAAACACTCGATAAACCCTGCCATTTTGAAAAGGGGACATTGTCATTTGTACAGGGTGGGCCATCTATTAACTTTTTTTTTTTTTTTTTTAGAAATTAGTATTTAGTACTATTTTAGTACTATTTTAGTACTATTTTAGTACTATTTTAGTACTATTTTAGTACTATTTTAGTACTATTTTAGTACTATTTTAGTACTATTTTAGTACTATTTTAGTACTATTGTTAGAAGATAGGTACAGCCAATCAAAAACGGGAGTAACATTGACCTACAGCAGATTTATTACAATTTATTACAATGCTGCTTATCTGAGTACTCTTATCAAATTTCCCATTTGTGGTGTCAATGTTATCTATAATCCATAGCCTATCATGCACCTTTCTTATACATGTTATGGTTTTCGTAGCAACAGGTCCACTGGTGATTTAATGTCATATACTCATATATCTCACCGATATCCATCAATCAATCCACCTTGGTGGCTAAAACAAGATCGTTGCACTAGATATTTCAATAGCATTTGACAGGGTTTGGCATAAAGCCCTTTTGTCAAAAATGCGTGCTTTTGGTATCGATGATACTCTTCTTCAATGGATTAGAAACTACCCCTCAAAATGTTCAATTCAAGTAGTTTTGTACGGTTTCAAGTCTGCTACTCACCAAATAAATGCTGGTGTTCCCCAAGGCTCCGTTATGTCTCCGACACTCTTTCCCATTTTTATTAATGACCTATTGGCTGCAACTTCTAATCCAATCCATTCCTTCGCTGATGACACCTTCCGATGTGGATGTGGATGTGGAACAAAAACGACAATATATGTTAAGTTCATTACAATCCGACCTCGACAGCATAATTAGAAAGGAAAAATCTAATAGAGTGGAATTTAATGCTTCCAAAACGCAATGCTGTCTTCTGTCATCCAAGCGAAACCAAAATTTACAGCCATTATCCATGAATGGCACTTGCATCGTCGAAACCGAAAAACTTTCCATGGTTTAGTAACGATGTGTTAGTAACGACTTTCGTTGGAACGACCACATATTGTAAGAAATACTTCACCCCTTCTGATCTGGCCTCAATATATAAAGCGTACATACGCCCCAAACTTGAGTTCAACGCCCACATATGGTCAGGTGCAGCCAAAACATCACTAGATAGAATACAAAAGCGTGCCATTAAATTGATAGAAGATCTAACCATAGCGAACTCCATAGTTTCGCTCGAACATGGTAGGAATGTCTCCTGCCTTACACTCCTTTACCGCTATTACAACAACAAATGATCTAACGGAATTAGCCAGCTGCATTCAACAATTCAACCGTAATACTCGCCGTACCACCAATGCTAATCAGTTCACCCTAAAGCCTATCTTCGGACGAAATGAAAAGCTTTACTTAACTCAATTTTTCCTCTCCATTACAATTAACAGAAATTCAAAACCAACGCGCATCGGTACCTCCTCTTTTCTATTCCTCTATTTCCTTAATGCCCACGTTGTGCTAAAACACCACAAGGGTATTAATAATCCCTTTATAAAAAAATTGGCATGTTTTCTTCCAGAAGGAATGAAGATAAAACTGAAGGGCACTGCTCTTTGTCAGCGAGTAAAGTCAAAGAAGTGGTCAAAAGGAATTTAAAAACGAATTTGGTAACAAGATGTATTGAGTTCAAACACAAGGATATTTGAGACATCACAAAAGCCAGATTCGTCCGTCGAGATACCCTCATGACACTATATGAGTCTGCGAACAATCGAAAGGAAACTTGAATAAATACGGATTACATCAAAACCAATCAAGATGGGGATAAATCTATTAAATCTATCTCTTGAGATGAAGTGATCTAGAGGGTTCAGATTTAGTCAGCTAAGCGTGTTTGTCAAGCAAGGTGATCCAACCACCAGCCGCACTTGACACAATAAGATCACATCGGGCTAAGAAGAAACCTGAACGATTTCAAGCCCTGTAATGGAAGTGGAATCACGTCCGAGGAGATGACGTAATATATCCATAACTGGACTTTACTTACAGTTACCATATATCTTATAAAATTGTATCACGCTTTTTATATAATCGATTAATATAATTGTTTTTTTTTTTTTTTTTTTTTTTTTTTTTGTATTTTGGAACTTTTGTTTGCTTCAAGTGGGAATGTTATTTTTGTGAAATATGGGATGACTTTGATTATTTTCAAAATCGTATTTGATACCGCCACTTCTGGTTCCACGTGTCACAGCAGAGCAGTTGCACAATGAGTCTCAAATTCGTTTGAAGTTAAGCATTGCTTACTGAGGCATCGATAATCCGCCTCTAGTTTAGGCTTTAGTAATGAATATCTAGTGTTATCAGCACTGGACATATAGAAATTGAACATTCTTCACAACAAAACCATTAAACTACCAATTCTTCAAATTTAAAGATACAAAATTTGCATTATGAATAATAATTAATAAACACAGTAGTTTAAGAGTTATCGCCAATCAGATCACACAGCCTCCATGATTAGTAAAGGGTATTTCATTAGCGACTTGACAACTGAAACTTTCAGAGTGAACGCAACCTTAAACCGATTATCATACTCAGTAAAAGCAACATTTGCATCATGCTAAAGTACATGAAGGAACAACGTTTACAAATATTTAAAATTTACTACCGAAATTACGAGTCGGTAAATGACCTTCAGGTTACGGTAAATGGTATTCGCTATAGAGGAACTATTTGGGCATTAGTAATACGGTGCCATAAGCCACACCGCGGGTGCAACAATTGTGTTATTGAAGTCACAATTTGGTGAACGTGTTATCTCGAGAAACGGCTGCCGAGATCGTGTGATTTAACTTTTTTTCTTTGAGGCTACATTAAATCATTGGTCTATGCCAACAAGCCGACGACGTAAGAGGAGTTCAGAGCCAATATTGAAGGAGAAATAGCGGTCGTATCGGTCGAAATGTAAGGCCGAGCCATCGAAAATTGGGTTCAACGGATCGACCGCTGCATAAAAGTTTTGATAGTAATTCATAATGTACATATATAATATGTGGTATATATACAAGGTGGCGCAAAAATAACCTTCCGATGTATTTTCTGATAGGAGGATTACTTTTGCGCCACCTTGTATATATATATATATATATTTGAGATATCTCAAGAAGTTTGCTTTTTATTTAAAAAATAAGTAGTCAAGTTCTTTATGAAAGAGCCTTGAGTTTGGTCGACCTTTTTGAGGAACGTCAGTTCAGTGGCCGATCATCATGGAAGAGGTATTCATCGAAATATTCGCATTATAAACAATTCGTGATCGGTCGGGCCAATTGGGTAGTCCAGAATAATAATCGGAGAATTTTAGTGTTCGATCTTAGGATGTACCCATAAAAAAAGCAACAGTTTTTCTTGTTGACATATCTACTTATCATCCTAATTTATGGTTCCAACATGTTGGAGCGATTGCGCCCACAGTTAAGCAAACTATGGGCCTGCTGCGTGAATTTTTTGGCTAAGTTTTAATTTAAATTCAGATTTCACTTAGCCATCTCGTCCGCCAGATTGAGACTGAGAGAATGAGACTATTAGACAGCTAAAAAAAATATTCGAGATGAAATACGGAGCCTGCCATAAGAAACATTACGTGGTGTTTTGGAAAATGCGTTACAGAGAGCATATGTATGTATCGAGCAAAATGGTTGACATTTTTTTGATGAAATATTTCATACTCAGTTTCTATAAAATGTATTTCATATATAATAAAGAGTTACATATATTTTGAGGCATTTATTACTATTATTATTTCTCTATGTTACAAACTATGTAACAAAACTATTATACCCCTATGGGATAGGGTATAAACATATGGGGAAAGTTAGACCGAAAAGTCTACGAGTCTGGCTATCAATTTGAAGACAGAGAATCTCTTATTGAACCCATTAAATTAAACTGGAGAGAAATTTCACTGGATTTCTTAAAGGCACTTTACGATTTCATGCCGCACTGAATTTGTGAAGTAATTACGAATAAAGGAGGTAGTACCCACTACTGCATTATGTAATTTCATAATTTGTGCTTATTCAGTTGACGCAAAAAAACAAATGCATTTTTCTATATAGAATGCTTTGTAAAAGAGCCAGAGAAAAAATAACGGTGATTTTTTAATTATTCTTTTCCATTTATTTTTGCAACATCATAGACAAACAGTTAGCAGCAAGAAATTATGAATTGAAGGACAATATTTGGAATTAATGAATCACATGCCCTCTAAAAATGTGTATATTCAGTTGAAGCGAAGCGTACACATAGCCTAAAGACATGATATATTTAATAACTTATATAAAGGTTATTTTTTTAGATGTATAGAACTTAAGTTGGCAACACAATTTTAACTGGCGGCCTTTTTTGTTAGCTGTCAAGTGATTTATTTTTAGTTCGGTTTGGCATTTCAACATGAATAGACTGGCGTCTCCGCCTGAACAACGCTTCCAAATTGTGCAAATTTATTTAGAAAATTATGGTTCTGTTCGAAATACGTATCGCGCAATACGTCCATTTTACGGTCAAGATAATCGTCTATCAGAGCAATTAATTCGATTAAGAATGGAAAGTTTTCGCACCACGTTTACTCTAAATGATAATACACATCCACAGAGACGTCGTACAGTGCGTACAGAAGAAGTCATTGCTGCTGTAGAGGACGACCCGAATCAGTCTATCCTCCATCGTGCACAGGGATTAAATATGTGTCCATCCACCAGAATCACCAGGCAAGGCGTAGATTCGGTGAATGGGCCCAAAACAAGATGCCGTTGTTCCCAATTTTCATAAGCGATTAAGTTAACTTTTGGTTGAATGGATACGTCAATAAACAATAAACTGACGTATTTGGAGTGATGATAATCCTCAAGTGTATGTTGTGACACCGTTTCATCACAAAAACTGACTGTTTTGTGTGCTTTATGGGGTTGGTGGAATAATTGGACCGTACTTCTTTAAAAACGATGCTGGCCAGGACGTCAATGGTGACCGCTATAGAGCCATGATTACTGACTTTTTCGTTCATCACATGATGTGCAGGAGCTGTAGTTTCAACAAGACGACGCAACATGTCACACAGCTCGTGCCACAATGGATTTGTTGAAGAAAACGTTCGGTGAGCGCATAATTTCGCGTTCTGATCAACACTTGGAGAACAACATTCGCCACATCGAAAATTGGACCTCCTGATTAGACTGCGTCCGAGCCAGACGCGGCGGTCATATGCCAGAAATCAAATTTAATTTATAATGCCAGAAGATTATCTTTCAAATAAAACATTTATACACTGCTTACTCAAAATAAGGTACAATGTACATACATAAAATTCATGGTATGTTGTGTATTTTGTGTATGCATGTATACGTGTATCATTCATGAGTATACCGATACATATACTTGAGTGCATTCATTCATTCATGTTTCATTATTAAAGCAAATTAATAAAAAACGAGTGGTTGGTGCACGACTGGGTCGTACGCAACTTTCTCTTTCACAGCGAGTTGGGCGTTAGATCAAATAGTGCGCATTTTGATTATTAATGCTAAAAATTATATAAAATGTCGAAATGTGATTATACGAACGTTTACTCCGAAATTTGAAGGAATCGGTGTCTATGTGAAAAATAATTATTTTTCGTTATTGGCCAAAACTGAAAATTCCGTTAAGTGATATTTGGGCTAAAACTAATTATGTGGAATTGTTTAAAATTATAATAGTAGCATATATATTAAATTTCATTCAATTTGGCATAGTAGTTTGCGAGAAATTAACAATTTTCTTTATATGGCCTGAATGACAAAATCCGTTATATGGATTTTCTCGAAAAAACTGGGTATGCAGTTTTGTTGGAACTAATATGCTTATAGTATATAATAATTTTAATCAAAATCGTTAGAGCCGTTTTCGAGAAAATTGAGGTTATGTGTAATTTTTATATGGCAGGTACCGTTATTAACATGGCTAAAAGCAAACAAAAAAATGGCCTAGAATTATGACCAAAACAAGCTTGGATACGAAGTTTGAAGAAAATCGGTCAAGCCGTTTAAGCTGGGGAGACCATTACGGACAGACGGACCGATGGACCGACGGACGGAATTACAAAAAACACTTTTTTAGGCTCCGCTATCATCGTAATGTTAGAAAAAACAATATCTTTCTCTTTGTAAGAGAAAGTTAAAAATGATTATTACAAGAATTATACGTGTTTTACATTGGTAAGTCTTAATTGGCCGACCTGTAGAATGCAAAGTAGGCGAATATGTTATGGAAGAATAATGAAAGAAGGCCAGAAGATCACCCCAAAATTAATGGGACTGTATAGAGTGACGAAGATTAATAGGTAATTTGGTGATGTAAGTTGAGGTTTTAATAATGAGCGATATGGGGGAACATTGAAAATGGAGAATATGGAGCTTGCGCTTCTAATTGCTCAGTTGAATGGGAACAATTTGGTGTCAGGCTCAGGACTGCCGAGTTGCAGTAGGTCACATATAAATGTAATAGAAGAGAATGGTGAAAGAGCAAGTGTGTAAATGAGTGCAATGACTTGTGAATAAGATCGATTGTATTTCTGACATTGAAATAAGAACTTGTTTTTATATAGACATAAGTATATAAAAGTCTTAAAAAGAAGAATACAATCAAAGTGTTAATTGAACTGTTGGTATACTTTCGCTGATAAGTACCGGTATGCTCGCCGCTTCCTCGTATTAAGTCGCGGTAAAAACAAAGAGAGTATACTGTCCCAGTTCGGGCATTCACCGCAGTAATCAGTAATCAATCGCGATAATAAACATGTCTCCTGTGCGAATTCGGTACCACATATGTATTTGAGATGTTATAAACTTTAATTTAAGAATTTAAATGGTTCTTATATATGAACATGTCAGTTATATGTATGAACATTAAGTCGATGTTAAGCAATTTTTTTTGTTAAGTCTTAAAATTGAATTATCTTGATTTTTTTGCTCTGTGCCCTATTACAATAAAACTTTAAATTAATGTTGAAATGTTTATCAATGAATATCCTGATTATATTATGTAATGGCATGCCAATATACTTATCTATGTACATACATACAGATTTTAAAATAATAATGAAATATTAATTTAAATGCGTACACACCATCACTGCTTAAAACTTAAATAACATGTATAAGTACATTTATAAATGCATTTTTAGTCACCTAAGAATAAATGTAAATTACAAAGAAACTTATTTAATATACCATGACTTTCAATAATAATAACTCGTATATTCAGTGTCAAAAATATTTTTTTATTTATTAAAAATATAGTTGAGAAAACGTATGCTAAAAAAATTTATAAGCTACTTACATGCTGGAGTTGTTGAGCTTGTTGTACAGATGCTAATGGAGGAGGTTGAGAATGTGGATTTTGAAGACTAACATTAGATGGTTGAACTGCTAGATAAATCTTCGTAGGTCCAAGAACACCTTGTTTACCACTAGATTCTTGAGCTGTAAGGAGAACAAAGTGAATTATTAAAAAAAAATATTCATATATAAAGAATTTGTGATTTACTGTGATAAAATAATAAACGTACAAATAATTTTTTATATATGTAAAAAAAAAAAAAGTATCGGAATGTCTTTTTTTTACAGACACGATGTGTAATTGGATAGCTAATGTACGTCAAATATGAAAACCAATTAAAATGGGAGCATTTCAAGTCGACGCACGCTACGGCTTAGCCTATTCGTGCCCTCTTATAGTGCTTATATCCAATGGATAGATATCGTGTACAATTTGGTTAGCTGCACTACAGCCATACTCATTGTGTACGGATGATCTTAAATTATTTGCATATGTTATTTTAATAGAATTAAGTTTCGGCGAAGCAAGATCACAAAGAAACTTGCGACCATCCACTGAATATGCGCTAGTCCCGATTATTTAAAATGGTTATGATACCAGGATAATATTGATTGATAAGAATTTTTTATTTTTGGAGATTGTTAATTCACCGCTGTCGGTTATCAACTTTCACACTGCCGGATCTTGGATTGATTTTTCATAGAATATGGTGTGGGCACTTTTTAAAAGGTCTACACATCGTTCAGTCCAATTCATCGATGTTGTGTGTCCTTTCGTGTTGAAAGCTTATACTTAGTCTTACCCTCATTTACTGCTAAACCCATTTTTGCCGCTTCCTTCTCTATACTAGCAAACGCGGCTATGACATCACGTTGAGTCCTACCAATGATGTCAATATCGTCGGCGTATGCTAGTAGTTAGACCGATTTTTGGAAAATTGTGCCTCTGGTGTTGGCTCGGGAGTTTTGCACAATCCTCTCAAGAATCAAATTAAATAAGTCACATGACAGCGCATCGCCTTGGCTAAATCCTTTTTTGGTATCGAATGTGTCGGTGAGGTCGTTTTGGATGAGTTTGGTCGGTATACCAAAACTAAATATGGTTCTGTATAGTTTGTCTCTATAAATGCATATGCGGCTTTGAAATCAATAAATAGGTCGTGGGTTCAGGCGTTCACATATTACGGCAGATAGGATTTTGTAACCGATGTTGTTGGTGCAGTTCAGAGGGTCTCCTTTTTGGATCGGACAATTGATGCTGAGGTTCCATTCTTCAGGCATACTTTCAACTGACCAGATTTGGCTTATGAGTTGGTGGATGTTACTTACCAAGTCATCACCGCCGGCTTTATAAAGCTCTGTGGGTCGGGCAAACGATGCTGAAGTTCCATTCTCCAGGCATGCTTTCAACCGACCAGATTTGCCTTATGAGTTGGTGGATGTTACTTAACAAGTCATCTCCGCCAGCTTTATAAAGCTCAGCGGGAAGGCCGTCATTTCCGACAGCCTTATTAAGCTTGAGTTTAGATATTGCTACCACCCGACCTAAGTGAAGTGAGGAATCACTTAGGTCGGGTGGTTGGTAGTTTTCGCTGTCGTTCCCAATATTAATTGGTTCGTCCTGCCTGACAGCGGAATGTTGTTTGGCATCGCCGTTTAACAGTCTGCAGAAGTGGTTCTTCCATATCCTCACCATCGACTGTGTCTCAACTACGATATTTTCTTGTTCATTTCGATATTATTCTGTTCGAGCCTTGTATCCTTGGCTTTGACGTTTTACACTTTGGTAAAACTTGCGAACATCGTTCCTGGAGTGGCACCTCTATATCCTCGATCGCGCGCTTTTCTTGCTCTTTTTTCTTCCTTCTGAAAAGCCGATGTTCTTCCCTTCTTCTTTGCCTATGCAGCTTAGCCTTGAAGGCCTCGTTCTTAGCTGCGAGCATCTGTCGGCATTCCTCATCAAACCAGGGGTTTCTTGCTGGTGGGTGCGAGAAACTTCAGTTGCACATCAGTTGTGGCTGATCTAATGGCTTGTTGACATCGTTGCCATTGTTCTTCGACATTAGATGCTGGTGGTATGGTGTGAATTGAGAAATTAAGGGATACGCGTTGCGCGAAAGCCTTGGTGGTCTCTTGCGATAACATCTTTTGACATTTAATTTTTTACAGTAGATATTTCTGGTTTGTTGTGGTGTGGTGGATATCTTTATTCTTACCTTGGCGGCAATAAGGTAGTGGTCCGAGTCGATGTTAGCCCATCGGAATGTTCGGACATCCAAAATACTGTCTATCGAAATGTGATCAATTTATATCATCTTTTTCTTCCGTCGGAGCGTGAGCGCATATAAGGCTTATGTTGGCGAATTTGGCCTTGATGCGGATTGTTACAATGCGTTCGCTAATGTTTTGGGAACATAGGACTTCTTGCCTAAGTCTGGCACTTATTACAAGTCCGAATCAGAACAGTCGCTGTTTCTGCTCACTAATACACGTACCATAGTAGAAGTCACAGTTTTTCATCCTCTTTTTGCCCGGCCCATCCCATCGTATTTTCTGGCAAATCAGCAATAGTTAATGACTCAGAAATGATGTATGTAGATAGTGATTTCATACAATAATATATGTACAGGATAATTTGGAAAACGTAAGTTCGGTTATCAAATAACGTTAAAATTGATCATACATCGTTAATAGTAAATTAAGTAAAACCTAAAACGTATTTAATGCAGTGGGATTAATAGTTGTTGTCTGAAGAAAATCTTTTAAATGAATATTTAAAAAATTCAGCTATATAACGGGTGCTTTTTTAAGTTGTTTTTTAAAAATCGAATAAAACACTCAAATTTGCATCAAATATTCATTTCAATTTATTGTAATCGATAAATAGGCCTTTGTCATTTACGTTTTAAAGACAACTTCATGTAAATTTAGTCCGTGGCTTCGTTTCAAATGGTCCATTCGCAATGTCCAATTTTGCATTAGTTTTTCGATCATTTCAAGCTGTATTCTGTATCCTGAAAGGCTTCGATCGTGTTCGGCTTGTTCACATAGACTAACGGCTTTACATAACCCCACAAGAAATAATCAAGAGGCGTTAAATCGCATGATATTGTCGGCTAACTCACAGGGCCATTTCGAGATATAAGCTGCTCACCAAATTCATCCTTCAACATTTCCATTGTTTCACGAGCTGTGTGGCATGTGGCACCGTCTTGATGAAGCCACATGTCAACCAAGTTCAACTCAGCCAACTGGGGCAAACAAAAGTAGCGTATCATGGCTCGATATCGTTCGCCGTTGACGTTAACGTTTCTTCCACGGTCGTCATTGAAGAAAAATGGACCGATGATGCCACCAGTCCATAAACCACACCAAACTGTCATTTTCCCGGGATGCATTGATAATTCTTGTATGGCATGTGGCTGTTCATCACTCCAGATGCGACAGTTTTGCTTAATTACTATACGTTGAGCCAGAAATGAATTGTTCGATAAAGCAGCGGATTTTCATGGAGCTATTCATTTTTCGCAGAGCAAGAATTTGGTAATAAATTTCAATAATTTGCAATAGTTGCTCGTTTGTAAGTCTTTCCATGATTAAAAGTGCAGAGTATACTGAAAACTTTTCACTTTGACAGTTGATGTTTGGACCCCATTACAAACCAGTGCTGTCAATCTGAAAAACTTAACTCTTAAAAAATCACCCGTTATATTAAAATGAATGCCGTCGGACGTTGTAGAGAAAGAACTCGCCTTAAGTGGTGCACACAAGTAGAAACCGACCTCAACCAACTTGGTTGCGTAACTGGAGGCAGTTAGCTATGGACCGGGCTAATTGGAGAAGCATGTTGGTTGCGGCCCAGGTTCATTCCAGACTGTAGCGTCAAATAAAAAAAATTTAAAATTCCTGTTTTCCTTTTCACGCCATTACTTGATAACGACCTTAGCAATTTCATTCATCTTTTTTAAGTTTTCTAATACATTTATGGATGTTCTTCCGGAAAGAAAAATTGAGAAAATTGCGCAGAAAATTGGATAAACTGCGTCAACAAACACTCCCAAAAAAACTTAACCCTTAAATGCCCAAGGAAACCGATTTTGATGAAAAAAATATATTGTATGTAGACGGAAAGAAAAACAACAAATCCGCTAATAAAACAAAAAAATATTTTTTTTTGACGAAGTTATTAACAAAAAAGTGGTTGTATCTTTAAAGATACACTGGGCATTAACCCCCCACAGCTATTGGGAAAGAAAATTATATCGAATGCATAGGATTTTTTTTAGTTTATTAGTTAAATTAAAATTAAATTAGTTCCAGTACATAAATAAGGTAGTATTGCACCATTTATTGTTAATTCAAATGTTGGTTGATATAAACAAAATAATATTAATAAACTCTTTATGATATTTATTAGTAAACAAAATTATGAAAAACCGAAACAGAAGCAAATGAGAAAATATTAGTAAAAAGTATAAATTATTAAATAGTTATTTATTTAGTAATTTCAAGAATCATATAAATGAGAAAAACTACAAAAGCAAACATTACGATTTATGTTACACAAAATCAAACAAGTTAACTATAGGAGTAATTATGAGTTATGAGAGCTATAAAAACAATTTTTTTCTGCCGTTAAACATAAGTTTACCTTACATTTAGAACAGTACATTTTTGTTTGTCCCGAACAGTTAGGTAACTTGCACCTTCCCTTTTTGTCGATAATTGTCCAGTGGTCTGTCTTATCAAGCCCGCAAGCCGTATGTCTTTAGAAGGAGCATTGGATGGATTGGGTTTGGAACGTTTGGTTTGAATGAGTGATTCCAAAGATGTCGGCCGTCCACGTTTGTTAGTTTCCACAGAGCCGTAAGCCCGTAACTAAACAAAACATCTGCAACTTCCAACTTAAAATCGATGAGTCTCATTTGTTTGTATTCACGGCGGCCTTTGTTGATCCTTTTATGCAATATCCATGCATTTACTGCAGTCATATCTAGCATATAAAAAAATAACCGGTTGGTCCATTTTCGGCTTTTCATGCCTATTTTATGGCGACCCATGAAACTGTACATCAAATCCACTCCTCCCATGTGCTGATTATAGTCTTTAATAATTTGTGGACACGGTATCATTTTTACAGACTTCTCTTTTCTATCGAACCTCCTTACACTTAGACCCGTTTGACTATCGGAAGAAGGAGAAGAAGAAGGTGGTTTTGTTCCGACATATGTTGACACGAGATTGACAACACGGTTGTCCTTCCAAGATATAGACGTAACATCCATGCCGTGAATAGAAGCAACAAATTCCTGGCTTGTTCCACGTTCGCACTTCATCATCGTCTTTTCTTCCGGTAGCTTACAGTTTTTTATTCTGTTTCGACGTATAGTACCAACTGTAAGTATGCCTTGAGTCCGAGGATATGTCACCAAAGGCAGGGTTGTGTAGTAGTTGTCACAGTATATAATGTAATTTTTATACCGTGGCACTTCCCGGAGCAATCTTACAACAATATTTGCCGATGGTTGCAGATCTGGTTCGTCTTGAGAAGGTCCTTCAGTGGATCCGCTGTAAATTTCAAACTTATACGCGAATCCGCTTGTGTCATATAAAATAAATAGCTTGAATCCCCACTTGTGAGGCTTGTTTGGTAAATATTGCTTCATAAAATGTCAAATTTTTGATGAACACATTTGCTCATCTATACAAAGCCGGTCTAATCGTGGTATGCTTCCAAAAGTTCTGTTCAGATATTCGATTAGAGGCCTTATAAGATAAAGGCGGTCTCGATCGGGGTCATCTCGTTTTCCGGCTCTACTTCTGTCGTTGAAATGGATATATTGCCGAATTTTTTCAAATTTGTTTCTCGTCATTTGATTTTGAACTACCGGTACGCAACGGTGTATTTTTTCGGTCCAAAAATCTCTAGTGCTCGGTAGATTAAAATATGTCATATAAAATAATATACCAATAAACTTTCGTAAATCGGACATATCAAACTGGAATGTGTCGTTCACCCCCGCATAGATTCTGGTTTCGTCTACAATTCACATAGAATTATTTTCCGTTTAGATCGCAATCCAAATTTTACTACTTTCAGGAACGACACTAATTTTTGTGGATATTTTAATTTTTAATACAATAATTGTAGTTTATTTTTTCAAATTACAGAGCACTGTTACGTAAACTTTTATAAATATATACCTTCAAACTAGTTTAACTGCACTGATACACAACTAAATAACAAAATTAAACAACACAGCCAACTAACTTGCACTTTGTAACGATACGCAGCTACACTGAATACACAGAAAATGAAGAAATAAGAAAAATTCAACCGAAATCATGATATAGGCCGCAATGCCCAGTGTATCTTTAAAGATACAACCATTTACCGCTATTTTATATGAGCTCGGTAAATCGTATTTGCATAAAATATCTGTATTTTACTTCAAAATATATACGTTTACCAGGAAATATTTTTTTCTGTCACAGCAGTGTTACCAACTCTAAATTTATAAAATAAAAAATTTTTTTTTTTTTTTTAAATTGCTTAAAATTAAAAAAAAATAATATTAGCTTATAAATAATTTAATTTAAAAACTAAGGATCTATTTTTTTAACAGTGGATACATTTTGAGTCAATAAAGCAAAAATTGTAAGCCATAATCAAAAAAAGTCAAAACTAACAAAGAAATAATTTTTTGAATGGTTGTATCTTTAAAGATACACTGGGCATTTAAGGGTTAATTAACTTAATTGCCAAACTGACCGACCACCTTGCTATCATCTACGGAACGGATGATGATGATGATGACTAATAGCAATCCGCCACTAAAAGTACAATGGGCCGAATGGAAAACAAAAGAGGGCGTCACCGAAATGCTCGCATGCATGATAAGCACAATGGATGTGGCAAACGGCATGGCAGTACACCAGTACACCGCACCGATGCTGCGACGCACCGGTGCGGTGTACTGGTGGAACAGCGACATCCGCAACCTACGAACGGAATGTCTCAGGATGCGGAAGAGTCAGCAAAGAGCCAGATTTAATTTACTATTTTAAAAATGTACCGAAAACGTTTTTTTTACTAAAACACACCCCCAAAAAGTGGGCTTGTCAAAAAACTTTATATATACGAAATATAGATATTGAGATTCTGTAAATATGTTGTTCAGACACTTTTTCAAAATTCTTTACGGTTAAGCGAAAAACCACGTTTTTCTAAAAAGGGGGCGTGGCAGTGGGCGGATTTAAAAAAAAATAAACTTGTTTTGCGTCACTGCACAAAAATTCTATATACCAAATTTCATTCTCCTAGCTCAAAATTAAAGGCCTAAGAATCGGTGACATACAGACGGACGGGACGGACAGACAGACATGACTTAATCCACTCAGCTAGTGATTCTGAGTCGATCCATATACTTTGAGGCATATGTAGCTAAATTATTTCTCTATGTTACAAACTATGTATCAAAACTAATATACCCCTATGGGATAGGGTATACAAACTGAAGAAGGGGATACTCTATTGTAAAAGCACTCTTTCCAAGGAAAATCGGATTCATCCTACCTCGAAGAACAGATGAAGTAGACGACGCAACAACACCAGTCACAGATGAAGAATTCCTAGAAGCATAAAGAGCAATAAGACACCAAAAATGGACAGGATTCCAAACTTCGTTCTAAATGCTTAAATGAAGGCTCTTACCCGCGGCAGTTGAAATGGCAACGGCTCAAAGGAAAACAAACCAACCGAGCAACCGTCAACATACAGGCCGCTGAGCATGATTGACACACAGGACTAGGCTAGACATATAAAACGCATTCCACACAGCCGACTGGAGCTGTATTGTAGGAGCGTACGGCTAAGGCCACGCACTGAGCGGCAAGCGGCAGAGCGGCGCGCCGCGGCGTCGTCCCCAGGCAGCCAATCAGAAATCTGCCGAGCAATTCAATACTGATGACGCGCGTCCCCGGTATGGGCACCAGCAGTGGATCGGAAAACGTACATGAAACGTATAAACGCAGTGCATAGAATTGCATTGCTAAGAGTATGCTGCGCCTTCAGAACAGTTTCAGGAAACGCTAAAGCGGTGTGCGGCACTCAGCGAGAACCAACCTGAAGATAGAAGAACCATCAACGAGTTTATACACGCAGAATGGTAAAGCAACTTGAACAACTCAACCAAAGGAACTTCCAACACTGCGAAGGAACAATACAGAATGCTGAGCACGCCCTGACGGTGTGACGGATATTGACGACTCGACGGCTAGGAAGCTGCTTGTTACACCGAGAGCACTCATAGTATTCATGGTGACGTCAAGCGAAGCATGGAATACGGCGAACCGAATTATCACTAGCATGATGCTGCAGCTCCGCCGAGAGAAACGAGCGAGCGCTGAAATCAGAACAAATAACACGGTGAATACAAGCAGAGATATATCCATATCGAGGAATTCTGCGATGGCCAAAGTGTTGCAGCAAACCAAATTGATCGTTTAGGAAATGCACCATGGAACACAAAACCATTGGCTTTAAACTGCACGATGCAAGATTTAGTAAACAATCAATACCATTTTGATGATGCGATAATTCTATGGCAGGTGATTTTTGACAGACATTGTCATTGATTCCACGATCAAAGCCAGTCGCCGAACTTAATGCATCTTTGAACTCAATTTTATGGAAATTACTAAAAAAAAACTTAAATACCAGAACGACCGATATTCAGAAGTTTTTTCAAACAATTTTTCGTCATTGGTAATTCCCGTTGACACATCGTCTGGATACATTACACACCCTGCCAATTTTTGTTACTTTACTGAATCAAAGACCGAACTCATCGAGGTGGTGTTCCCAAACTCAGATTTACAAAAATAATGTTGGCTGCAGAAATCGTTGATATCAAGGAAATCAATTTTCAGATTCAAAGTAAAATATCTGGCAAAGTGATGACATACAGATTTCGTTACTAACCAAGATGATGTTCAATTATCCAACGGAATTTTCAAATTCGCTGGAATTGCCCGGATTTCCACCTCATCATCTGCAATTAAAAGTCGGATCGGTAATCAGTTTGTTGAGCATACATCAGCCACGTCTTTGTAATGGCACCCGGCTTGCGGTGAAGAAATCAATGAAAACGAAGCCACAATTTTCAATGGGAAGTACAATTGCGGCGTTTTGATTCCACGCATACCTATTATAACGAACGACATGCCATTCCAATTTAAACAGTTACAATTTCCAGTGCGGCTTGCAAAAACTGTCGTCAAGTGTTTGTGCCATACATATTGAAAATCCATGCTTTTCACATGGTCAATTATACATATGTCGCCTGTTCACGTGTCGGAAAACCATTAACATTTTTATTTACGCGCCTGAAAAGAAACTTAATAATGTTGTGTATCAAAAACATTACAATAAACAGTAAGTTTTTTAAATATTTTTGTTTTAATATTTCATAGCTAAGTCAGGACAACAGAAATAAGAAAACAAATAGCGTAGTGTGCATGGGGAATGAAGATCAGCTCAATGTGAATTGCGACAAAATGCTCTATAGGTGGCGGCAATATTATAAAGGACTTTTAACGTAATGTTACCCCGGTATAACTTAAGGTAGTGTCGAACATCATGAAGAGGGTTGAGGGTGATACATATAAAATTATGTGAATGGAAAACCTTCTACAGGTGGAGACAGTATTTTGACGGATTTTTAACAGACAGTTTCCCCAAGATAACTGCTAAACCGTGATGATTGCCGTTCTATTCAAATTTACGACAACGCGTTAGGGCCAAACACATCAGTGACGAAGTAGTCCCAAGTCCCGTCCTGCTGAAGTTTGACTAGAAGGAATGTTATAACTTATAACATTCACATCATTCACGGAATGGCCCCGGTGTAGTGGTAATGTGTTCGCCTGTTGAGTGGAAGCCAAAATCCATTAAACTTGTATTTAAAGAAATAAACAAAAGTCGGTAGTTACTCCTAAAAGTATACACCATCTTGAAAGTTCTGCGAATATAACGAACACTCCCCGAAGTCACTGTTAGTTAGTGGTATATGTTCGGACACCACCCATGGAGTAATTTTACTCCACTACATCCAAAATCGTTCCTATCTCTTTCTTTCTTCTCTTTCTCAAACGCTCATACTGTGGTAAAACATTTAAAGGGTATTCATAACCCCTTGAGTGCGCGCAATTTATAAAAAAAAATATAATTTTGGTGTTATAATAAATAAAACAACAAGCGAAAGACCAAAAAGTTTTATAGATCTACAAATAATATAAGACATTGGATAGTATTTGCTATAAGAGTGAATCAATTTTCGTTAATATGAGCGTTAAATTTACTTTGTTTTCCTAACAAGATCCGCCACAAGAGAGGAGAACCATTGGGCCTTCGCACACGACTTCGATTTTTGTTTACACTTTTACTGGAGCATAAACCAAATTGCATTACCCTTGCTCAAAATGTAAGGCCTAAAAATGGTGACATACAGACGGACTGGGGACTTAAGTATACGGTAATGACTATAAACTAATTTAAATCAAACGGGAGAAAAACTGATAAGTGGGTTCTGTCCCCATCTCAAACTAACTAACTATTCGGGAGTTTGAGAGGCACAGTCTACGAAGCTTTCTTGAAAGAACATCAGAACTGGAGTATACAAAATATTATTCTAACATTTTAGAACTCATTCGAGGCCACACACGGCAATGAATGAAGCTTTCCTATATTTGGACAGTCGAGTGCTGATAACTCATAGATTGGCAGTTTCACTAATCTACCACGTCAACCGAAAAACTGTGGATAGGCGGTTCTTATACGACCGAGACGTCATCGCCCAAAGCGGAGTAGAGCACCTATGGTGGTGGCTGAACTAGATCGCATTAGTTGTCTAGTAATTTGTATATACGACTTACATAGTATAAGGCTTTGGTAAGGGTAGCACAAACAAAAAATAAAAAATGGTTTCTATGGCATTTCTAGTTTTTAAGTTATTTTAAAACAAGAATAATATCTGAAACCAAGTTTTTCGAAACATTTCTTGATAAAGATTATCATATTGATACATAACATTATTTGATTTTATAGGGCAACGGTATTCGAATTAGGTTATCGTTTATGTTTTAATAAAATGTTCTAGCTTTAGAGTTGGTAGAATTAATAAATAAAAGTTTCAAAAAAAATATATCTGTGTTATGCTGGTGTATAATGAGATGATTAAGGATCGAAGGAGTTGTAAAAAGGAAACCTCAAACAAACTGTGCGGATCGTTTAATACACTAAATCCCATAAATGTGGGATTTCTGGCGATGAAATATTGAAAATGAAATGTCACAACATATTGTTAAGACAGTTTTCCAAAATCTTTATGGTTCAACAAAAAACTACGTTTTCTATTGCATATGCCTTGGGGTAGGGTATACAAATGTTTTTTTTTTTAGGAAAACGCCCCCAAAAAGTGGGGGTGGGCTAAAATGATCTATGGAAGAAATATTCACGTTAAAATTACCAATGATTTTGCATCAACACTTTTTTCGAATATGTATTTTAAAATTTAACTGAAAATGTTTTTTTTAATTAAAATGACCCCAACAAGTGGGCGTGGAAAAAAACATTGTATACAAAAAATGTAGGTATTGGGATTGTATAAATATTTTGTTCAAACACTTTTTCAAATAATTTTACCGTTTGGGCAAAAAACACATTTTTACTAGAAACGTTTTTTGGGCAGTGGGCGGACTTAAAATAAATTAGACTTGTTCTGAAGCAACATACAAGGATCCTATTTACCAAATTTCATTCTCCTAGCTCAAAATTTAAGGCCTAAATTTTATACGGACGGACGGACAGACAGACAGACATGGCTTAATCGACTCAGCAATCAGTGATTCTGAGTCGATCCATATAATTTAAATTATTTCTCTATGTTATAAATATATATCAAAACTAATTTACGCCTATGTATGGGATAGGGTATAAAAAGACCAACTTCCACACATACCATTAGGGATGCAGTTAAATGTATGTAAATATATGTAAAAAGAAAATTTATAAAAAATGTAAAACAAATACAAAACAATATAACTTATAAAATTTAAAATAATACGCATAAAATTATTGAAGACTTTTAGGTTGGTTTCATTAAAATAATAATACTGTTCAAACTAACCTTTAAGTAACTGTTGTTTTACTTGCTGCTGAACCAATGCGAGTTGTTGCTGAGTAAAATCATTTCCGACCAATCCTTGCAAAACTATTCTAGGCCCATGCTCGGTCTGTATTACCTGAGCAGTAACACACTTTATTACTGTTCCCGGTGGTTGGCCTTGTAAAAGACTCTGCTCAATCGACGATGAAGCATTCTGGGACTGAATATCATCTGGTGATGAAAAAGTATGTCCCCGTTCGGTTGTGGCTTTGTTATCTCTATCTAATTGCTCAGTATTTTGTAACGGCTGTAATTTTTGTTGAGATACAGTTTTCTGAGTTGTTTTTGTTACATTTTGTGTTTCTTTTGGATTGTCAGAAAAATTTGCACTTGTAACTATATGAGCACTCCCGTCGCTTTGAGTTTTGATGTGTGCAACAATTTGGGCCTGGTTATTACCCAAAGGTTTTATAATAACCTGTTGTCCATTAACAGTCGCAACTTGAAGTTTACCTTGAGCCAACTGTTGAGCTAAGGCTGAATTTTGAACCACAAGCTGTTGCTGTGTTGGTTGTGACACACATTCAGTTGTGGAAGGCTGTTGTTGCATTTGTTGATTTATTGTTTGTACCTGGCTATGTACTTTCAATTTTGGAACAGCTGGTCTTGCTTCAATTTGGGGCGGTTGTGCTTGAATAACGATTTGCTGTTGCTGCTGTTGAGCTGGCTGAATTATCTGTTGCTGCAAAACTTGCACCTGGGATGACTGAGGAACAGATCTTTGTGTGACTATAGTTTGACCAGGGCTTAAAATTATTCTTTGACCACCAACCATAATCTGTTGTTGAACATTACTAGTATTTACTATCTGTTGAATTACTTTTTGTGCTGGTTGTGGGTTCAATAATATTTGATGTTGCTGCTGTGTATTTGGCGAAGAAGTTTGTTGAACGTTTTGTTGTGTTGGTGAAGAAATTAATACCTTTTGACCTTGAGCATTCTGCCCAACTAAAAGTTTTTGGCCTGGTTGAACAATTAAATGTTGAAGATTTGAAGGCTTAGATGTTGTATTTGGCTGAACGATTTGTCCTCCAGTTGTCAACATTTTATGAACAGTTTGTGGAACAGGAACTTGAGGTAAGCTTCGTATTGGCTGTGTCGTCGTCGATGCAGTTGAATTTGTTGTAACCTGTGAATAATTGAATTAAAAAATAATAAATATAAAATATAAATAAACAAATTCATAATAGTCATACCTTTTGTTGAACTTCTCTGTTAACAATCTGTTTAAGGCATATACCGCTGGAAATGGGTTTAGTAACTTGTTTCGCAGGAAACTGTTTAACTGTATTTGCCGGAACAGTGCTATTTTGAGCTAATTTATTGATTACTGTTGTAGGGGCTTTTAACAAAACGTTTTTATTTGCACCTACGGATAAGGATATATTATTGGATATTAGACGTGTTTTTATTTTTGTAGATACATACCCTGTGTTGTAGTTAAGACATGTAGCTTTCCGTCAGGCATTTGTATTAACTGTTGCCCAGGGCTTAAGCCACGAACACTTACTTTTCCGTCAGGCGCACGAATTATTTGTACCTTAAGTTGTGTTGACTGTGGGGATTGTGTTGAGTCCGCTGTGGTTGTAGCAGTTGCAGTCTTATTTGCTGAAATATTAACTGTTTGTTTAGCAGATTGAGTAGTTGGTGTAGACACAGTTTGATGAATTATTCGTGTTGTACCATCAGGATTTTTTACAATGACTCTTCGGTTTTGGGTTGATGTTGGTGTATTTGCCTTCACTAGAAGTGTGATGATTTATATTAATAATGAATTATTGAAATTATTTATTTTAATTACCAAGAGTTGGTTTCACATCAGCTGTTGATTTTTTTTGCTGATGCGCCGCTCGCTGTAATTTAAGTTGTTGTTCCATTTTTTCTTTTATTTCCTCGTTAGTTAATTTTGGCATTTGTGACTTAGGCGCGTTAGGTGTATTTGTTTGAGGAGAACCGGATGCACTACCGCTGTCGGCTTGTTTTATTTGAGAATGCCTACCGTTAATGGAAGATCGCAATTTTTCTTGCTTTTCTCCAAATAGTTTTATTTCCCAAAGTTCCAGTTTATCCTCTTCGACCCATTCTTCTGATACCTGTGGTTCTGTCTGCTGAGGTGATTCTGCACGTTTTCTCTTTCTAAGACCAGATCTTATTGAAGTTACCTCTAAAATAAAAATATTAACAATGTATTCAAATTAAAATAAAATTGTTTTTACCTCTTATAGTTTTGGGTAGTTCTAAAGGTATGACTACCTTTCTTCTTAAATATTGAGTCTTTTCATTAAATTTTCCAAAATGCTTCAACTTCAAAAGTTCTTGAGTCACTATTTCCGTTTCCGTTGTGATCTGATATTTTCCATCTAATGATGGAGGTTTTGCTATCATGTCATCCCATCTTAGACAACAATACAAAGTTCTCAACTGAAGGGCAATAGCTGCTATAGTGGGGGAATTAGTTGTTCGATATAGCCAGCACGTTTTGAATAACGGTCTCGAACAAGGATACGGCCAAACAGACATATTCGTTTTAGCTAAGTGGTGATATCCATTTACTTGCATCTTTCCACCATTTCTTGCTAATTTAATAAGTTCATATTTTGGAAGAACCATAAGACTTTTATTTAAATTATTTGTGTAAAAGCTTGATAATATGGGGTATTTGTGAACAATTGTTTTTATAGCGGGTTTGCGTTCCTTTGCTGTATTTAATTCACGAATTAAATAAATTTTTCCGCGAGTTGAAATTGCTGAATAAACACGTTCTGTGCCATCTGGGCCGTACTCTGGCTCTATCTTGACGTTATCTTCACGCTTGATGACCCTAAGCGGGTGTAAAGGGAATCGTCTGTTTTGTCTTACTAAAGATGGGTTTTGTTCCATAATCAGGTTATGATTTGTTTCTTTTTGATGATTATTTTTGTTTTTAAATTTATGTTTTCTTTTTTTTATTAACGAGTCATTGTCAAATACACTTGAAATTGTATCTGTACTTTCAACTTCAACATTACTGCACACATCTAAATTGTCTACATAATTATCCACATCACTTGGTAAGATTTCATCTTTTTTCTGAGAACTACATTCTTGAAGGTCAGTTTTAGTTACATCTTCGTTTTCGGTTTTTATATGCGGGTTTTCTTTTAAATTAAGTTGTGAAAAATATGACAAAAAAATACTATCCTCAAAAGTAACTGCCATCTCTAAAGCAGTTTGAAAATCTTTCTTTAAATCGATTGATAAGTCTTCATATTGTTTCTCCTCCAATTCATCCAGAGCTACATTTGGTTCTTTTTTACCCTCCATTAGCTTTTGTTCCAATATCGAAGGTTTTTTAACGGCACCCAAGATAGCAGCTACGGTCTCTTTGGAACCATTTCCAGCAGTGTGCGCTTTCCTTAATAAAAGAAGTAACTCCTTTTTCGCCCTTGCTTTTTGTAGACACAGGGGCGAGTAACATGTATTTTGTGTTATTTGAGAAACTGCATTAGAATTCGTATTGCACTCTTTTGTGTAACAACGATATTGCTTTGCAAATTTATTCAATTGACTAAACTGAAGGCGAACCGATTGAATTTTTTTCGCCAATGTGTTTACCAACTCTAAATTAACCGCATTGGACTGAGATGTTTGTTTGTGCTCCACTAAACGTTGTATCTGTTTTTCCAATATGGATTGTCTAACAGAAACGTCAGATATTAAACTCTGTTTTAAGATTAATGAATTAGAACTCGCTTCTATTTTTTTAGTAGATGTCATATTTTGCTCCTCGGCTTCTTTTAAAAACAATCTTTTAGACAATAAATCATCCAGTGTACTTTTTCTTGCAATTTTTGGATATAATAGTCTACCAGTTGCAGTAAGTGATTTTGATACATTAATTAAGCCAGATTTTTCAGTTTCACGAAATTCAACAATTTCAATATCCTTGAAATCTTCAACGTAACCGTAATCTAATCCATTTTTTGAGGAGCGTTCGCATTGTTTTAAAAAATTATAAGTTCGTGGATCAACAGTAATTATTTTATGCTCTGTTTTCTGTATTATGTGCACATTTATTTTATTAGCACAAATTCGTTTATGGAAGCGACGATTTCCTTGACGTTGCCTACAATATGACATCCATACCCAACCCCATTGTCCATGGATTCGATATTCTTCCCCCTTTTGTTTCCAAACTTGATGTTTTAGGCCCAACGAATATTTAACATAATTGAAAGCTAATCTATTTCGTTCCTCTTCATCATCACGCTCCCTTTTTTCTCTTTTTTCTATTTTTTTTCTCTCTTCTCGTTCCGCAGACGTAGTGCGATGGAAACGAATGTGACCTAACTGCTCATGCCACACATTTGCAAATATAACCGATTTAAAGCAAGCCTGCAATAATAACAAAACATATGAAAAATCAGCCGGCTTAGATGAATTTGTAACTGCAGTTATCCATATTTTGCGTATAAGACTCCAATTAGTGTTCATAAACGATGATGCGACGCTCTGTTCGAAGTTGATTAACGTTTGTCGAAGTGTATTTATTACATTAACCGCTGTTCCATTTGAATGGCCCACCCATTTAAACTCGGACGCCGTTGTTAATGAAAATTTGTGAGAAAGATGTCTTCTTTTATCGCGTTCTTCATTTCGCTGGGGTTTGTTTAAAGCAATGGGGTTAACAGTGTATTGATTGATGTAATTCTTAAATCCATTTTCCATTCCCAATTTAAAATGCAATGTACCATTATTAATTTGATTTATTTTTTGTCTTGTCATTCTTAATTCCTGGTTATCATCTCCTTCTTCATCTTTAATCACATTCTCATCATCATTAATAGTTTTATTCATAATATGATTGATTTTATCGTTTTCAAAATCTATATACGATTTTTTGTTAAATTTGTTTTCATTTGTCAATTTCTCTGTGATATTCATTTGCCGGTTGATCTCGTCTCTTTTATCAAATAATTCCTTACATAAACTCTGTTCTAAGTCGTTCGGATCCAATACAGATAATAGGTAATCAAATTGTGACTTTGTGGTATAATACCATGTTTCCGTTCCGTTCTGGTCTTCAACAAAAATGCGACGAGCAACAAACCAATATTTTCGACCGTGCCTATCGACACCTAAAATTTCATGTCGAATTAGGACTCCTTGTTTCTCCTGAGGTAACATGCAGTCAACTGCACCAACTACTTTATGTGATTGGCATAAGTTACATTGCCAATCTTCTGATGGCACATCAACCAAAGGTGGATCAACACATTCTAAATGGAAAACCGCTGGGCATGTTTCACAGCACAATAGATCTCCCAATCGATGGCAAACACGGCAATGATCATCATAATGTATTGGACCTTCTTGAAGCATTACATCACGTACTGCAGTTGTATTTAATAATTGGTCGGTAAGGAATTGAAGTACGACTAATCTGTCCTCTACGCCTGAATATGGATAATCCTTTGACTCCAAAATATTATAAACAGTACGGTCAAAAGCAAGATCACTTTCTACGTAGCAGCGAAGGACTTCCGGCCACGTAATATTGTCAATCAAAAAGAGACTTATATTTACACTATCCTTTTGATCCAAAGGCCCAAAATGGGTAGCTTGCATGTCTTCTTCGCGAAGTATTGCCTTTAATAACATTATGTGAATTTCAATGAACAATGCACTTTGTTCCTCACAGATTAAAGATGCACAAAAATCTTCTATGCGGAATGGTGAGAGGCGAACTAGATGCCTAAACCTTCTTAGTACTTCGTATATTGTAACCGCTCGAAGAGATAAGTTATTTGAAATTAGCAAGTCCTCTGAAGATTTTGGAATAATTAATGCCTCGAAATCACGGTCTTGTAACCATATTGGATCAGGACTGGGTGGTCTTCTACTAAGACCACCTTGACTAAAACTGCATTCTGAAAATTCACTTTCGCTATCATTGTCCCCATCCAAACTTTCTTCTTCAGTGGGTGACATGAGTAAGGGATCATCATCAGCATCACTTTTATCTGTTGAGTCACCAAAATCGGATCCATAATGATATTCGGACTCATACCCTAGAAGCAAAAGAATATACAAAGATTTTTTTAGCAATATATTATTAAATGTTTGATAGTATTTTGAAATAATTCCCGTGAAAGAAGTCTACAAATCATATTTAAACCAATTCGAGGATTCGAAAACGTATATGCAGTATTTCAATTCTAAATACTGGAATCGGATTACATGGTCCTATAATTTTCTAGCAAAATATAAAAATTAAAGAAATTCTGAATCTATTGAAATGAATACATGCACTCAGTCCTGCGAATTGTTTTCCCTCATATTTAAAAAAGACTTGAACGAACCTGAAAAAATAAAGTATTTATTGCTTCTTAAAAACTAAAGCCCATCTAAATTAATTTGAATAATCTTTTAAAAGTTATTTTAAATGATGTGTAATTGGGTTTATTTTACATTCACGTAAAAAACAGTTGTTGCGAAGCCACAATTGGTCTCAAATATGACTGATTTTTTTGTTGACGAAAAAAGTACGACGTTCGTATCTGCTAGTAGAATGTGCGAACACTATATAGAAGAGGTCCAGCGGGCGAAAGGTGGATGAAAAACTGTGACATCTGCTACGACAAGCAGAAACAGACACTTTCCGGATGTGGAAGAAACGGCTTTTCAAAAAAAAATAACAAACAGCAAAAACAATCGCGCGATCGATAATATAGAAAGGTCCCATGCTAGGAAGGATGTTCGTAAGTTTTAAAAAGTGTACAATTTTAAAGCAAGAGATACAAGGCGCAAACATAATCGTATCGAGATAAACAAGGAAAGATAATACACAGTTGAGACTGTCGATGCTGAGAATATGGAAAAGACCCAAACTTAAGCTCTGCATTTTGCTTAGCTAAGCAACGACTTAGGCTCTCACTGTGAAACCGGGCATTATACTTGGATATACATTAGGAACAAAAGCGCTTAATTGCGTAAGATACAGGATCTTTCAATGGATGGTAACCTTATAGAAGTTTTGGATTCATTATAAAAAATTGCTTGATATGATTTATAATAGTTGCAATAATTAACAATTTATATCGAAGCGTGATATTGTTTATGGAAGATTTTCCCTACCCTGGGAAAAAATGTAATCTCGAAGACTTAGCACCAACTAACATGTTTTTTATGGTTATTCCAAACCATTAAATTCGTCGTTCCTCAATTTTCTCAATCAAGAGTGGAAAACGAATTTATTCGGTAATTCTAAAATGGCGTACTTTTCGTAAAATGTTCACATCGGATATTGAGAATATGTGTTGACAAATCTTTATTCATCCAGTAGAAACTCATTTTTAACAGATTCTATGGAGGTCGGATCCTATGTTCCAATTTGTCAATACATACAAGTCCTTATGCAATTAGCAATTGAGCACCCTCTAGGAGCACAAATACTGAAAAATGTTAATGCTATTAATGCCAATGTAAGCAATGGACTGCGATAATTAGAAAGGCAGGTGGGTTAAGGCCGAGGTTCGAGAGCATTTTAGGAACAGTGTGATGGGCCGGGCAAAACGAAGATGAAAAACTGTGACATCTACTACGGACGGTGTTATAGTGAGCCAGATAATAAGTGCCAGACTAAGCCAAGGATTCTTTTGTTTCCTAGACATTAGCGAACGCATTGTAACAATCCGCATCAAGGCCAAATTCGCCAACATAAGCCTTATATGCGCTCACGCTCCGACTGAGGAAAAATATGATTTTACTAAGGATTGCTTCTACGAGCTCCTTGACAAAACCTATGAGCGAATACCGAACTACGATGTTAAAATCGTCCTGGGAGATTTTAACGCAAAAGTAGGAAGAGGAGATATATTTGGCAGTATTGTCGGAAAACATAGCCTACACGACAACACGTCTGGTAACAGACTTAAAGGCTGAACCATAATAGAAGCTGGTTGCGTACGACCACTTCCGTAACTGTGCGAACACATGCAATTTGTATTGTACGACCATAACAGCTTTTCGCTTCGATTCGTTCAGTTTTCGTTCACTTTTGCTCACTTACGAAAAAGCGAATTGATTCGCTCTTTCTCTTTCTTTTGTTCTTGCATACACAAATTTTACATTTCACTTCAACAGCTGTGTACATTTAAATTTGTAAGTTCCTAAGCAACGAAATTTTGTTTTTATTGTTTGCAATTCCATTCTCAAAAGTCTATTATGGGCAACTTGAGTAATTGAGAGTACTGAAGAAAACTTAACTTAGAATTTTGACATTAGCTTCCGATTGCTCCCGTCTATTATAGTTCAGCCTTAAGGCTGTGTTCGCACAGTTATGGAAGTGGTCGTCCGCAACCAGCTTCTATTATAGTTCAGCCTTTAGGCTAACTGACTTCGCTACGGAACGAAATGCCACTATAACCAGCACATGGTTTCCTCACCTCGATATTCATAAGGGAACATTGCGGTCTTCAGATCATCGAACAGTCAACCAAATTGATCACATATTGATAGGCAAAAAGCACACATCCAGTATTTTAAATGTCTGAACATTCTGAGGGGCTAACATCGAATCGGACCACAACCTTGTTGCAGCCAAAGTAAGAATGAGGATATCCACCACACCACAACAAACCAGAAATATTGTAAAAAAATAAATGTCGATAGACTGCAATCGCAAGAGACCGCCAAGGACTTCGCGCAACGCGAATCCCTTAATTTCTCGATTCACACCATACCACCGGCATCTAATGTCGAAAAACAACAGCAACGACGTCAACAAGCCATTAGATCAGCCACAACTTATGTGCTAAGTTTCTCGAACATATGTCGACATATGCTCGCAGCTAAGAACGAGGCCTTCAAGGCTAAGCTGCAGGTGAAGACGTGAGCTGCCATTGAGCTCTATACGAAAAGAAGAAGGGAAGAATAGTATATATAGAGAAAGTATATAGAGAGTATATAGAGAGGTGCCACTCTCAAGTTTTACCACAGTGTAAAACGTCAAAGCCAAGGATACAAGGCTCGAACGGAATCCTGTCAAAATGAACAAGAAAGTATCGTAGTTGAGACACAGTCGATGCTGAGGATATGGAAGAACCACTTCTGCAGACTGTTAAACGGCGATGACGAACAACATTCCGCTGTCATAATGGAACCTTAACATCAATTGCCCGATCCACAAAAAAAGAAGACCCTCTGAACTGCACCAGCTACAGAGGCATCATTTTCTCAACATCGGCTACATGATCCTATCTATTGTAATATGTGAAGTAATATCAGAAATTTAACACAAGAATTGGATGTATTAACCGAGATGATAAACGTCGTAAACTTTTGAGATGGTATAAAGTACTTCGGGAAACTATCTCCCTCTTCTACGTTATATTTTTAATTAAACTTCAAAACGATAGGTATGTAGGAAAACAATGAGATAGTTTATATGGCGGGAGTGCAGATATTTGGATTTTTTGCTTAAAAATAGAAAAATATAAGTTGTTCAAAGTGAAACACAATTTATAAATATGTATATAAAAATACTAATGTTGTTTTCTATTTGTTAAACTAGATTTTTATCTGTTATATATGTAGACCACATCCTTTCAAGTTATATAAGCAATACATTCAAAATAAATAGAAGGAGCTTTGAAATTGCAGAAGGTTTAATCTGAGGAAGTTGTCTTCGAATTTTCCAGATCTAATTTTAAACTATTGTGAGTTTAAAATTAGATCTGGAAAAGAAGATTATGAATTTTCATTTGATTACGCCAACTTTTCTTCAAAAAACCACCGTGTCATTTTTATTCAAAAAGGACTTTGCGGACCGATGCGACGAAACTTTGTATCCACTGGGTAGGTTAGCAGCAACTTTAATCTTTATAAAAATCTATTTCCATCGTCTTTGGTTAAAACGGTGGGATTAACCACTTCCGCTAAAATTGAAAACTCAATGGAAAAATTATAGAAATAATAAGTTGAAACAACAAGTATTTCCGAAATTCATGTCTTCATCGATCCTTCAAATGAAGCATATGTTGCAGTACTTTATTGTAACTTAAGACGTGCGAATTTAGATTAATAGTTAAATCAATGGAATCACATGGAGCTTTATTCATCTGTGCTCTCCCCACTTTGGAGGATTGTGAGAGGCAGCAGTCAAATCAGTAAAGTACCATTTCAAAAGATTTCCTTTAAAAATAACACTATTAGTTTAAATTGAATCTTCTCCAAATTCAAGGCCATTGTGTCCAATGAGTGACGATCCTATAGAACAGACTTAAGCATACTTTACACCTGCCCATTTCGATATTGTAGAACCAACAAATATTGTTTCAGAACGATCGCTCCTATACGTAAAAAAGCCTCGGCTAGCTAGATGGAAACAGATCATGCAAATATTGTATCACTTTTAGGAACGATGGCATATCTCGCCTACAGCGACACCCGAAGTGGACAACATATATAAGAACACAATGGCCATTAGCTAGAGTGGTCAAAATACATCATGAAGCTGATATTTGTAAGTCGTATCTCTATATTTCAATGTTAAAAAAATTAAATACCATTTTTAGGTATCAAAACCTTTTTGTTTATCTTATACTAAATCTGTAATATTAATAGCGGATGTTCTTCACCGGCGGTATGTTAAAGAGTAAATACTTGTCTTAATACATAAGCAACACATTTCAATTTGTTTCAACGTAGGCTATTATTTGTTTAGTTACTTTGCTCCCAGGGAAAGCATCGTTTCTTTTGAGATCCAAAATACATTTTCTATTGATCTCTGATGATTACTAATCTAATTAGTTTTATTTTTATTATTTTTTAATATTATAGTCCATTCCCTTTATTAAACAATTTTTAATTTTACGCGGGCATATGAAACAATCATATTTTAGAACAAAAATGGTGAACCTAAACCGGGATTACTGTATGTATTATAAAATTATTTAAATTTTGTTTGTTGTTTACTTCTTTGACTCATCTAACGTAATGAAATAACATAACATACAAACGCGCCATTGGCACATATTTACAATTTTGAATTACCTTTTCGTGATGAAAACGATGTATTGGATACTTGATTATAACCTGAACGTCTTCCACGACCTCTTGGAGCTTTTGTCTTGATAGGCCGACTTAAACTTCGTCTACTACCTTCACTTTCAGGAGGTGATGAAGCTCTAGAGGCCGAAGGAGTGCTGAATTGTGATTCTGGTCCTTTTGTCAAATATTTAGGTTTTTTCAACAGTTGATAACTAAATTTGCTCCCCCGGTCGTTGGGTGTTTTTGGAGGTCTTCCTCTTTTCCGTGTTCCTCTTCCGGTCATATTTAAAAGTTGGTTAAACTACAGATTTAAAGTTATCCACGTAATTAATAAATCCAGTTTGACATTATTGGCACGTTATATAGATCCTTAAAATAAATAAAACAAAATGTATTAATTACAAGAAGAAAAGGGATATCTATGAAGCTAACCTCCACACAATATTATATACATACTACACAATAATATTTTCAGAATAGAATTTAAATATTTATGTCCATTCACTTTAGAAATATATAACACTTGTATTTTAATGAAATAATTACAGATGTGACTTAATATCGCTATTGATATGCATGTAAAGTCAAGGAAAATTGCCCGCCGCTCAACCATAAGTCAAATGAAAGCTGCATTAAAAATCCGTAAAACTGATTCCGACATATTTTACCATTAAATGAGGTGTTTTATTTATTATTTTTATCACTTGGACGCAATGTTTTATTAATCTTCCTAAATAATAGTTAGTTTTCTTGGCAAAAAAATTACAATCGTATATCTGAAGCACTCCACATAATAGAAAAGAACTGAAAAATGAACAACCAATCATAAAAGGCGTTCTATTTGTTTCGTTCAGTATGCGCCACCTATATGTCACAATTTGTTCGAAAACCATATAGAAAAACATATAAGTAGGAAAATATACACTGACATACATTTTACATATTTGTTTACAAAATATCGGCCACAAATGCAGTCAACACTGAATTAAGCGTTATTTTTTTTGCTATTGTTATATGTTCTTGGAAGAGCATTAAATAATGTAGATTTTTCGCAATACCTCAAGTTGTGAAAAAACAAATCCTATGCCATATACCACTAAATTGTTTTCTATGAAAATAATACCTTGCACAATTTCAATTAACTTTAACAAATTTACTTCTAAAATTCGAATGTATGTTTAATACGATACAATTATTACAATGCTATTTGATTTGATATTGAACAACGAAAAATATTTCTGACATCTTGAAATTCGTGATAGGTGTAAGGTGTGTACAGAATGTTAATATATAAAACAATCGCTGAGCGCTTCTTGATCATTGTAGCAATTCTCTAGCGCTACTATTTTAAAATACAATATGCATTAACGTGTCATTTGACAGCTTATTAATTATAGGTATAGATTTGTTCACGACAACGCCAGTGTAAAATAACAAACTGACACCATTTGTATGGAAACAAACTTTGGCAATTCCGCTCAAAGTGAAGTGACAGAACAAAACAGAAAATGTATAAATCAAATTGAAAACCACTAAAAAATACAAATTATTTTGATTATCATCAATTTTATGATTTAACACACTCACTTTGTATTTTTATAATTTAATTATAATATTTAGTAATTTGATTTTCACGATAAATTACTTATATTTTTATGTTTTTAAAGTTTTCCTCCGAGTGATTTTGACGTTTTTAGGAAAGAGACAACGCAGAGAGAGTTGTTCATGAGACTATCTCCCTCCCAAGTGCGTTGTATCTTTTTTTAAAACGTCAAAATCACTTGGAGGAAAACAATGTGATATTTTATATGGCGGGAGTACTAATTTTTGGATAATTTGCTCTAAAATATGAAAACATAAGTTGTTCAAAGTGAAACTCAAATTATAAATACATAACGATACTAAGAGAGCGTGTAACATAGAAATAAAAAGAGTGAAATTGATAACTAGTGCCATTGCAAAGCGTGAACATTAATCCGAGTGCAAACGAAGTTGATTAGTTTTCGTGTAGTAAAGATTATTATGTTCTTGTTTTCACAAACAACAACAACTCTGAACATTTTTATTTTGTTTATAAATTGTTCTGTTTTCATTTAGCACTTTAACACAATTTTCAAGCAATTTGAAAAATGTTCAAAAAACAATCCCTGTCCCTTGCCAATGAATTTGCCGTCATACAAATGTCAAATGTGTTTGTTTTCCTACAGATGCTGTCAGTTTGTCATTGACACTGACGTTGTCCTGAACAACTTTATTGTAACGCTTTCAGATTTTGTTCGCAGAATTAAGTTTTTCCAGACCCAATTTCATTTTTTGTTCTTTGATACTTATAGCCCGATTCTCCCCATCATCACTGATAACTCACAAGTCACAAGGAGAGGTGAAATTGATTTTGTGACTTTTTCGTATTCTCCCCCACAGTCACAACTTGTGAGAGTCACATAAACAATCGAAATTGTGATCTCCTTCAGAGCAGGTCACAACTAGCAAATTATTTGAGATTTGATATTTTGATTGTTGAGTAGTGTAAAACATAGAAGTTGAAATGAATATGGCGCATATTATTGACGAAGTTTCCTTCCTTTCCTTGCACATGGCTGTTATCAGAAGTGAATACCAAATAACTATACAATACCTCTCAGCCAAGTCACAATTTGCAGAAACGTTGCTTATATATATTCACCTTTGCTGTGGTGAGTTTCGTTGTGACTTTTCTTGTGAGGATTATCGGAGAATCCGACAAATGTTATCGAGTCACAATAATACTCACAATGAATAGTCACAAGAGGTTGTGACTTTTGTTTCCTCACAAGGGGGGGAATCGGGCTGTTAGTTTGCTTACCCTTTTTTATTTTTTTTTTATTATTACTTATTATTACTTTGTGGTTTGAAACTATCAACAAAACATAAAGGGTATTCATGCAACGTCGTAATTTTATTACGTGCGAAAGATATATAAACCATCCATTTTGGACAAGTAGTTCAGAAGTTATAGTTAAGTAAAGGACATTAGTATTTAGTATGACTTGACGCCTTCGGGTAGGAAGGAAATTCAAAACAATATCAAATACTTTTCGCTATAACTTCTGAACTACTTGTCCAAAGTGGTTGTTTTATATATCAATAAGTTTCGATGTAAACAAGCATTGTGGAAATTGACTATAATGAAGGTACTTCGATTCATGTTTGCCTTTTCTGTATTGCTAAAGATCGGAAATTCTTCATTCTACTAGTCGATTTCCAAAATATTTGGTTAAATCAAAATGTACTGATACTAACTTATAACTGTTGTTAATTGGAACTTATTGTTTGCGGTAGTAGCGCACAGTTGCGTGGGTACGACTCAGCGCAGCCGTAGTATCTGGCAATTTGGTAGTGTCATCCGTAACATGGTAGATGCTCTGCTCGTTCTTGTTTGTTTTTTTTTTTTTAATTTCCAGATACTTTGAACGTGGGCGTTTAATGGGTGGAATTCCAGATCTCACTATTCGTTTTTTGTTGAGGTAATTTGCGAGGCAGCTGTTTGAGGTAGGTTGAGGTCTCCTGACCTGGTTCGTTTTTATGGATAAGGATGTCGTTGGGCGTATGAAAGTGGAGTTCAATGTATATAAATATAAAAAGTAAATTTAATTACCAATGCTCCGAATCGTAGTCTACTTTTCCGCTCCTCGAAGTTTTAAACTCCACAATTTTCTCACAAAATAACAAGTTTACTAATTTTGACACTATTTTTGAGGATGGCATAAATATTTGTTTTCTATTTTTTTTTGTGGTTAACTGTCAAAACTAGTTTTCAAGTACGGTACGGGAAATCTACCTATCATAGAAATGATGTCAAAAGCAATAATAGTAATATGAGTTAAGATTTAATAAATATTTTATATGAAATCAAATAAAATTTACTTTTTGAACATTGAGCTGTAAGATTTTATCCCCGATTTTTTTTATTATACATTTATATAATAATTACAATATTTTAACATGAACAACGTACGATATCTGTTCATTAATTATGTATACAAATAGCATATAGTTAACAGCAAAGGTTAACACCGATATTTATTATTGCTAATAGTGTTTGTTATTATATATCCGTTCAAAAATGATCGGTCCTTTTAATTTTAATAAAATGTAAAAGGAAAATTTGTAGTTCAAGTGGGAAATTAAAAAAAAAAGTGTTAAATAATCCCATTTAACGCAATTGACACAGCAAAAAACTAAAATTTTATTCACCTCTTCATAAACGTCAAAAATTGGCCAGTGGATAATATTTTAGCGCAATTGACACACGGCCTAATTTTACGACGTTTCATGAACCACCCTATAAACTGCACCACTAAATAATGCGGTAACCCACTGAATTCAATCTCATTTAAGGCCGTGTGCCAATTGCGTTCAAAAGGGGCTAAAATTTATCCACCCCTATTTTTTGACATTTCTGCTAGGGTAAACAAAATTTGACTTTTTGCTGTGTCAGTTGGGTTATATGGGATATTATTTTAATATTTTTTTGAATAATTTCCCAAAAGAATTGGAACAAAATTCCTTTCTATATATTTTCTTGTAATACAAAAATGCCGAACAGAATTCAGGGAAATCATACAAAAAACCTTAATTATTTATTATTGACATTAAAACATAATTGTTGTACAATTTGTGTTCATGATTAAAGATATCTATTTTATTTTCTTCAAGTTAAACATATTTTCGCATACAAAATATACCGAAATAAATGTAGCCATACCATTTTTTAACCATCCATTTTCAAAAACCCAATTTTATTTTATGTTACACCTTTATTTACATTTTCTCATATGAAAAACATATTCTTTGCTTTTTATTAAAATTTGAATGATGTGCTATTTTCCCACACATGTGAACACTGGTGTGTTTTCCATCACTCTCAATCCTCAGTTGAGAATTAAGGTCAACAATTAGCCACTGGATACATTTTAGCGAGCTGTTGAGCAGGTTAAAATTATGAAGTCTCTTTTCACCACACTGATGTCAAAAATGATCCACTGGCTAATATATTAACGCAATTGGCCCACGGCCTTAGTAATTTATTTATTGACAGAATTTTGTTCCTATTGTTCTCTTTCCGTTCTTGATAATTTTTTTCAGTTTAGCGCATACGTTTAATGTGTGAAAGTGACTGAATAAATGTGAAAATATCATTTCAAAAGTTTAAAACGGTTACCATTTTAGTTTATGCACCCAATTCCTGTGAGAAAATTACGATAAAATGAGATTTGAATTCAGTAAGTTACCGCATTATTTAGTGGTGCAGTTTTAGGGTCTTTCATGAAACGTCGTCGTAAAATTACAATCTTTCGCACGTAATAAAATTACGACGTTGCATGAATACCCCTATTTTAATTCAATGAAATAAGTTACCGAAAGCTAATCTAAACAATATAATATTGAGTTAAGAGTTATTTATTTTATTTTGAGATAGGTTTTAGGGTGGAGGGTGTAGAGAGTATAGTGCAGAGATCAGTTAATGAAGAGATAGGAAACTTTCCTGTTTTGCCTACAAGCTAATCCTGGAATTTTCCAGGATTTTTATAGATAAATTTCCAAGTGCTGCCCAAATAGGTGCAGACATGTTTGATTCACACATGTTTGATTCACACACACTTGTCTGCCGCCTGGTCAGTTAAACGTCAAAACGTACACTAACTGCCAAATTTGAAATTTCAAACAAAATTTAACGGCCAAATTAAAAAAATTTCCCCACTTTTGCTTATATCTCATGGAATGCTGGTGAAGTGAATGTTACATTTGTAAATTTCCCATGAACCTAAAATTTGAATTTCGCCTTTTGAAAATAATTTGATTATTTATTAATTATATATTAAAATTCAGTTTCTAATATATTTTGTAAAAAATGCAGCCTTATTTATAAAAGCATTTTAGAGGTTGACAAACTAAAATGCACCCTATCGTTTTAGAGTAAAATGTACGCATAATATATTTATACATTTGAACAACTTTGCTTAGATTTCGGTTAAATTAAACACAGAAGACCTGGTTTGCAGGTTATATAGAGGAAAATGGCTTTAAGGAAGCTGTGAAAAAAACAAGTGCACATGCTTATTCAGCTGTGCACATTTACAAAAACGTTATAAAGTGATAAGAATAGAAGGGTATTTCCTTTAATCTCTCTAGACTGACATTCGTTTTTTTTTACTGACGAAAATTAAAAGTACAATTATTTTATTTTACTTTATTTTATTTTATTTAAATATGCTTCGTAATAGAAAATAACGAATTAAACTTTATAAAATGGAGCAACTCTTCAATGATCTTAAAAAGGAAGTCGATTCCTTGCGAAAAGAAAACGAGGATCTCAAAAACCTTCGTGCACCTAAAGATCTCGAGACAACACCGAACCGCCCAGCAAGTGAATATTTTATGGACGAGGAAGAACTTGATCGCGAAACCAATGCCGCCTCTAAGAAAATGCCTAGCAAAAAGCGTAAGGCTGTCACCTCACCCAAAGTGCTACAAAAGGAGTATAAGCCCGCCGTACCAAACAAGGCAAAAACCAAGCGAAAACTCGCCCTCCACCCGCAATAAATGACATGGGGATAGAGGACTACGGAAAACTTCGTAATCTTCTCAAAAATACGCTGATAGGCACTATATAAACTTGCGCCTAAATTACGTGTGGAAAATATACGTAGAGAACTCTGACTCTTACCGAGCACTGTCTCTAAAATTAAACTCAGAGAATATTCAATGGTTTACCTATGAAAATAAGTACGAAAAACCGATGATAGTCTTCGTCAGGGGACTCCACCCGTCTTGCATAAGGATATTATCGAAGACGTGCAAACCCAAGGTTTCAAAATTCTTGACGCCGTGAATATTATCAAGAAGGAAAAGCAAAGTGGGGAATGAGACAAAGACACCGTAGTCAAACGCGGACTTCCACTTTTTATGCTCACATTTGATAGGACCGGCGTCTTCAAAATCAAGACCATTCTAAACATCAAGGTCAAAATCGAGCTAATGCGTAAGGGAAGGAAAACTGTACCTCAGTGGGAACGATGCCAAGGTTTCAACCACACGTAGGCTTACTGCCAAAAAGAACCATGGTGCGTTAAATGTGCCGGTACACATCTCTCGGTAGAGTGCACCAAAACCAAGCAATCCCCAGCAGTCTGCGCCAATTGCACAACAAACCACCCAGCGAATTATCGAGCTTGCGAAATCGCGAAAGAACTACAAAAGAGACGCGACATTCTAAAGAAACCCCCACACCCGGACACAAGCTTAGCATATCTTAAACTGATAAGCCAAAGTCCATTCAGCCAGTCAAAAAGACGAAACCAGTAATGGAAAATAAAAAAATTATAAAACAGAACGTCGCTGACCCATCCGCATTTTCTGATAAGAGATCATACGCGCAAGTTGCGAGACAGTGAAATCAGACAAGTTCAGATACAGCAGATCCGATCCGCCAACTATTAACTGTGATATATGAAAATTTGATGAGCAAACCAAGATCAATCAAGTTATATTTGACAAATTGAGCAAGCTCGAGTTCAAACCTCGAAAACCAAACAACAAAACATGAATATGACACAGCTTCTTAAGATACTAATATGGAACGCAAATGACGAACAAGAAGTTTTTCTACGGAAAAATAATATTGATATATGCTTGATATCGAAAACTCACTAAAAAAGGGTGCTGGACCCAAAATAAGAGGTTACAGTGATTATCACGCGCATCATCCTTCGGGAAATGGGAGAGGAGGATCCTCTCTTTACATCAATGAATGTATGAAGCACTCTGAAAACATTAAAATAGAACTCGATTCTATGCAAATCATTTCAGTCTCTGTAAAAGTAAACCATTTAGACTACCTCATCGGATCTAGTTATTTCCCTCCGGGATATAGACTGGTAGACGACGACCTCGATCGCCTCTTCGACCTTTTCGAGTCTAATTTTATCATCGGTGGGGACTTTAATGCAAAACATATTTTTTTGGGTTCAACATGTACTTCAACGAAAGGCAGACTGCTGTACAAAGCCTGTATGAAGCGTGGAGTGGACTTCGACGGGAAAGCCAACGTATTGGCCAACTGACATAAATAAAATCCCTGACCTAGTCGACTTCTTTATCGCAAAAGGGCTAACTAAAAATCTGACGGAAATCGAAGAATGTTATGATCCGTGCTCAGACCACTCAGCAGTCACTCTGAAAATGGACGGTAGTCTAGCAAGAAAAGTAGGGCCTCCTAGGCTTACTAGTAAAAAAACCAACTGGGATCTCTTCAGAAAAGACTGTAAGGAAAATGTTGCTTTAAATGTGCCACTAAACACACCGCTCGAAATAGAAGACAAAATCGACAATCTCGTGGAGGCCATGCAGAGCGCAGCGTGGAAAAACACTCCCTTCCGGAAGACAGCAACACGCAGCAACAATAAATTCAAATACCAGACTGAAATCGAGGACCTCATACGAGAAAAAAATAGAGCGCGCAAGAGATGGCAACATTCCCGCGCACCCACTGATAAAACTTATCTGAACTATCTCTGTAACAAACTCAAGAATGAGCTAAGAAATCGCGAGACTTCTACATACCTCGAGGGCTTGACTGCTGATAAGACTTCAAACTACTCACTATTGAAAGCTTTGAAGTCCATAAAGAAACCCAAAATACACTCGGGCAAAAGGAGACAAAGAGAAAGCGGATTTATTTGCCGAGCATATAGAAGAAACGTTCAAGCCGTTCGATGGAAGACCCCTGAACGGAGAACTGAAGGCTAATATGGCACCCGATAACTATTACGTTAAAGCCGTATCCTTGTCCGAGCTTCGAATGACAATAAGAAAGTTAAAAAATAACAAAGCTCCAGGAAATGATTTAATCACCGGCGAAATCCTGAAGGAGCTACCGAAAAAAGCATTAGTTAAGTTGCTCTTACATTATAAATGCTTCTCTAAGACTTGTATATGTTCCAAGGTAATGGAAAGTCGCTGAAGTCATTATGGTCCCGAAACCGGGGAAAAGTGCAAACGATAAGAAATCATAAAGACCCATTTCGCTCCTGCCGATCATATCTAAGGTTTTCGAGAAAATTATGCTAAAACGATTACAACCAGTAATTGAAGAAAGACGATTGATCCCAGATCATCAATTCGGCTTCCGGGTCAAACATTCCACAATCGATCAGGTTTATCGAATAACTAATGAAATTAAAAATGCTCTAGAATGGAAAAAGATCTGCTCTGCCGCTTTTCTTGACGTATCACAAGCTTTCGACAAGGAATGGCACGAATGTCTAAGGTATAAATTAAGGACAATCCTACCGACAAAATTATACAAACTACTGGAATCCTACCTTGAAAACAGACTGTTTCAAGAAGAAGGGACCATCGTAGCAATGTTCGCAGACGATGCAGCTATCCTCGCAATGGATGAGTCCGTGTAATCATCAACGGGAAAACTCCAACTCTAGGAATGACCCTAGACGCAAAACTTAAATGGAATACACGTTAAAAAAAGCGGGACGAGCTCGCAATCAGACTCAGGGAAATGTATTGGCTGCTCGGAATATACTCGAAGCTAAGCATATACAACAAACTGCTTCTGTACAAGCAAGTGCTAAAACCTTGTTGGACATACGCTATACAGCTTTGGGGTTGTACCAAACCAAGCAATATTGCTATACAGCAAGCATTCCAAAACAAAACCATAAGAGCAATAGTGAATGCTCCATGGTAACGGGTGATTTTTTAGCTGGTTTGGTTTTGGCAACACTGGTTTTGACAGCTGACGTGTGTTTAGTACCTTGTGTCACTGTCAAACAGCTTCAGTTTGGTTTGCAATTTAACCATGGATCGTCTTACAAATGAACAACGCTTGCAAATTATTGAATTTTACTATCAAAATTCGTGCTCGGTTCGAAATGTTCATCGCGCGCTGCTTCCATTTTATGATCGGCATTCTCGACCTTCTGAGCAGTCTATTCGGAAGATTGTGACCAAATTTCGCACCAAATTTACTTTGTTGGACATAAAACCACCAACACGTTTACGTACTGTGCGTAGTGAAGAAAATATTGCGGCCGTATCAGCTAGTGTGACAGAAGACCGCGAAATGTCGATTCGGCGCCGTTTCCAGCAGTTAGGCCTTTGTTACAGCACTACGTGGAAAATTTTGCGGAAGGATTTGGGCGTAAAGCCTTTTAAGATACAGCTGGTGCAAGAACTAAAGCCAGCCGACCTACCACAACGCCGAATTTTTGGTGAATGGGCTCTTGGAAAGCTGGCCGAGGATCCGCTTTTTTATCGAAAAATTGTGTTCAGCGATGAGGCTCATTTTTGGTTGAATGGGTACGTAAATAAGCAAAATTGCCGCTTTTGGAGTGAAGATCAGCCAGAAGCATTGCAACAGCTACCAATGCATCCAGAAAAAGCCACTGTTTGGTGCGGTTTATGGGCCGGCGGCATTATTGGGCCATATTTCTTCAAAGATGATGCGAATCGCAGCGTTACTGTCAATGGTGAACGCTACCGAGCGATGATAACAAACTTTTTTTTGCCCGAAATGGAAGTTCTTGACTTGCATGATATGTGGTTTCAACAAGACGGTGCCACATGCCACACAGCACGCGAAACAATGGCGCAATTGCGAGGCGAGTTTGGTGAACAGTTAATTTCACGTTTCGGGCCGGTCAATTGGCCGCCTAGGTCGTGCGATTTGACACCATTAGATTATTTTTTGTGGGGGTATGTCAAGGCTAATGTCTATAGGGACAAGCCCGCTGCGATTGACGCACTGGAAGCCAACATCCATGCATTCATTCGTGAGATACCGGCCGATATGTGTGAAAGAGTATGCCAAAATTGTACTCAGCGGATGGGCTACCTGAGACGCAGCCGCGGTCAACATTTGCATGAAATTATCTTTAATCATCAAATTGCAAGGTTCAAACTATCGATTCAAATAAATATTTCATTCATTTTTTCGAATTTTTTGTGTTTTTTTAAAAAATCACCCGTTACATGAGGAATAGCGATATTCACAGAGATCTAGGAATTGCTACGATTAACACTACAGAAGCGTAAACTACTTGTTAAGGATACTTATAGCTTACACACCGATTCATAAACCGAGTTTTTGCAAAAAGTTTACGTAAACCACTGGATGCTTTCACACCGATTCTGACCAGGTTTTGTTTGACATTTCAATCAGCTGTGAATTGTGATACTAGCTGCAACATTTGTTTGTGAAAATATTGTAATTGAATTTTAGAGGGCTCAGTGGCGCGATGGTTAGTGCGATGAACTGCCGCGCAGGAGGTCTGGGTTCGATTCCCAGCCGTAGCAACACCTAAATGATTTTTCACTGGCCCTCCTCTCGTGATGATCTGACAAATCATCCGAGTAGTATCAATTGTCAAGAATAGCTTATCTCAACTTAGCCGTTCGGAGTCGGCATAAAACAGGAGGTCCCGCCATCGTGCAAGAAGTACACACGCACACATGAATGGTTGTGAGAAAGCTAGGCCCTGGGTACTAACGAGCCTGTTGCGCCAACAATTTGTATTTTTTTTTTAATTTTAATATAATCAAACTAATATTAGCATTTGAAGTTCAAAATTAAACAAATCTAAAGATTTTGACAACAGTTTTTGACTCTCAAGCCCGCCGCTTGTTTTGTTTTTATTTCATCTGGTGTGTAAATTTCTGAAAAAAACATTTGTTTTGACAGCGAGTTCATCAGCTGTTTTGTGGGACGTGTGGAACACGTGTAGAATGTATGAAAAGGTGTGTTCTTTCCAACAACCTGCAACGAGATGACGTCTGCGAAGTGATTATGAGAAGGTTAAGTCGTAACCTACTAGGTTTTGAGAACTGACAATGTATGGGAAAACTCGGTTTTCGATGAAGGTTTCAGGTGTTTTTGCGAAAACTCAGTTTATGGTTCTGTGTGAATGCACTATTACGTTAAGTTATCCCTTGTTGCCTTGGGCAACGCCGCCACAAACGACACCACTCACAAAGGGTGTAACTAGTACTTTCACTGATGTTATGGATAGGTGTAGTAATCTGTAATGAGATGCAGAATAGAATTCAAGTTTAACAAAACAAAAGGATTCTTTTAACCAGAGATCAAGTACGGAACATCACCAGACCCGATTCGCATCATCATCTTTCATAGGGAAGCTAAGAGTATCGGGTTATTCAGATCTTCGGTAAGGATATTATGTCCATGGCCGGGTGGCGGAAGCGATAGTTGAAACGGTGTATTTAAGTAATGTTGTTGTTCCTCCGATTTATGTACAATTTTACCGTCTCGCTGTGTACATGGTGCTGTTCTTACGATTCAGTACCGGTAGTGCAGTCCAAGATTGTTTTCTCTTGATCCAGAAACTACAGGCGAAAAGAATGTTAACACAGTGGACTAGACGCTCCCGTAACGAAATTAAATTTGTAAAACAATATGAAATGTCAACGAAATTCACCTCGCGTATTTGTTTACATGAGCGGCCATCATTAAATTGTTCTTGTTTTTACAACCGATAGGGGCTTGAAGTACGTAACTACGTAAAACGACTCGTAAGAATCGGGCGATTAAGGGGAACACGTACGAAAGTTCCATATCTCTTCCTTACTTGATCTATGGTGTAGTGGCTCTATTTGGCATATTATAAGCCATTTTGATACAATTTGTTTGATAGTTATATACGACGAGAACGAAGCTGTTAGCAAAATGCAGCAAGTTAAGAAATTCGGCATCCAAAATGGTCCACTCGAAACTAAACGATCTTCTCTTGGAGAGCTAGGAAATCGCTCCATTCTCCGTACAGTTAGAGATGGAGAGAAAGGGTTGAAGGATCCTAAAAATCAAATCAACACCAGAAATGCTAAACCACCCGTGGATGTGAATGCCGCCAAGACTATTGTCACGCGGTCAAATTCAATCAAGTCGGGAACAACGGAATTTATTTGTGCCGCTATAGCAAAGCAGAATTTGCTCAAACCAACGCCCATCACTGCCAAGGTAGTGAACATCGAGAAAAAAGTTTCACAAGTTCGATATATTAATAAACCAAAGATGGAATCAGCTGAGGAGCAATGGCCAACACAGCAGACAACAATTAGGCGCGAGGATAGTAATCTCTCAAGGAAGTCACTATCGAAATTGAAGGCTGCCATCAAGCAGCAACAAACTGTTAAGCCAGCCTCACAGTCGGCTGCTGTTGTTTCAAGTTTTAAGGCTACAACAGAACCAGTCGAGAAGGAAGAAGTAAAACGACACGTTCTGATAAATGTGAAATTAAAATTGTCAGCGTGCAGTCGCATTCAACCAAGTTACTCAATGTGGTTGAAGATATTAACGCAGACGATGCAAAAAATCCAGTCTTGGTTTCAGAATATGTCAACGATATATACTCGTACCTGTTTCCTCTGGAAACAGAAATGCCCATTGTGCCGGATCACTTGAAGGATCAAAAACAGGTTGGTCTAAAAATGCGTGCAGTTCTTATTGACTGGATCAATGAAGTACACTACCAGTTCCATTTGGTGCCGGAAACATTTCACATGTGTCACCACCACACGTATAAGTGTCTACCGACATGCATACCACGACACCAAGCAGCCTAGCAGAGCAGTAATCGTCATCGACCCACAACCGACAGTGAGTGTTCGGCATTTGTACAGGTCGGTCGTGGCTATCCTTCGTCTCGTATCTTTTATTTGATTACATATATCTATGTACTACATTTTACTTATTTTTCTTTTAGTAATAAACTTGTTTTTATGTTCTTCAAACCGCCTACGCGTTTCATTAATTTGAAGACACTTTCAGTGAACCATCCAGCTTAACCGTCTTGACACATTTGTGTAGCAATAATCGACCGATACCTACAAGCGTGCAAGAACCCTTGCAGTTGGTCGGCGTAACTGCGTTGTTCATCACTTCCAAATACGAAGAGCTTTTCCCGCCTGCAATCGGTGATTTTGTATACATCACCGATGATACCTATACCAAGGAGCAGGTGTTAAAAATGGAAGTAAAGATCATGAAAGCCCTGCACTTCAATTTCGCCCGTCCGTTGCCGATTAATTTCTTACGTCGTTTCTCGAAGGCCGGCAGTGCTGAGGATTCGCACCATGCTATGTCCAAATACTTTTTGGAATTGGTCACAACCGAATACACCATGGCTGGCTACCGTCCCTCCGAGATGGCCGCTGCTTCATTGAACCTCTCATTGCAGCTCATCAATCCACAGGTGACACCAAAGGAGTTGATCTGGAACCCAATACTCGAATTCTACTCACGGTACACGGCAGATCATCCCGAACCCATCACCCGGCAGATTGCCACCATTGCCCGAAATACGTCAGCCACCAAACTAAAGGCCGTATATTCGAAATACTAAACCTTCCAGCTTGGCAAAAGCTCCCTGCGGCCGGAACTCTCCGGCGCCGTGATAGACAAAATCATTGGAGAGGAGACACTAGTAGGCGATATCGTTATATTTCAATATTTTGTATTTGGTAGTTGTTGATTTATTGACATTTGAGTTTATGGTTAATTCAATATTAATTGTCTCGTGATCAATTATTTTCCAATTTGGTTCTACTTTAGCTATTAGTTTTTTATTGTTCGTAGTAACATAGTCTATATATGTGGATTATTGATCTGTTACTCTTGTTGGTTGATCATTCATAACAGATAAATTATTTCCACTACAAATTTTATAGGTGTTGATTTTTATAGGTGTTGTCACGAAGTCAACCAATATTGAAGTCCCCCAATATAATTAAGTCCTTATCTATACACATGTTTTTAACTAGATCTCCAAACAACTGACAAAATAGTGCCTTTAAAAAACGTATGCTTCGATATAAAACCGTTAATTTAAACATCATATTTTCATCACCCACATTTATTTCTAAACAATACGTTCCATTATTATTTTTTACCTCATTAATAACTTTAAACTGCTATGACTTTTTAATATAAATCGAAACACCTCCGGTATGCCTCGATACGCTTAAAACGTGTATAGATTTAACATAACTTCTGTAGGTGAAAACCTCAATTGAAATGGATATATTTTTTTTAAAAATAATCTAGATCAATTATTTTTCCCAAATTAATTTTTTTTCAAAATCGAAAAATCTATAAGTGATTAGTATTGACACATAGTTTGTAATGTAGAGTACTTCGCTACAACGTCAGTGTGAAATTAACAGAAGTGTGTTATATCTTTCGTGAAAATGTCGAATAGTGATCAACTATATCAGAAATGGTAAACATCGAACAGAGATGGTGGCGTATGAACCGAAAGGTCAATGGCAGCGTTCAATCCCGTAGTGGATACTGATGGTCCCGTGTCGTAGGGGTATCTAATAAATTGGAACTGGCCCTCCAGGATGGGGGTTTTGCTGTGGAATTAACCCACAGCAAAACCCCCATGGAAAAAACGATTGTTGCGAAGCAACCATAAGCCTCGGAAAGAACTGATATTACTGTTGACGACACTGCTAAACGAAGAAAGGACAACGACGTTCGTATCTGCACCTGGAATGTGAGAACATTAAACAGGAGAGGTGCAGGCGAACAACTAGCAGAAGCCCTTAACTGCAACAAATCAGATATTACTGCCATCCTGCAAATACGATGGGATGGGCCGGGCAAAAAGAGGATGAAAAACTGTGACATTTTCTATGGACCGTATTATAGTGAGCAGAAACAGCGACTATTCGGATGCGGACTTGTTATAAATGCCAGACATAGGGAAGAAGTCTTATGTTTCCAAGACAATAAGCGAACGCATTGTAACAATCCGCATCAAGGTCAAATTCGACAACATAAGCCTTCTATGCGCTCATGATCCGACTGAGGAAAAAGATGATATAAGAAAGGATTGCTTCTACGAGGTCTTTGACGTCTTTGAAAACGATTGAGCGACTACCAAAGTCTGATGTTAAAATCGTGCTGGGAGATTTTAACACAAAGGTATGAAGAGAGGACATCTTTAGCAGTATTGTCCGAAAAGATATCCTACGCGACAAAACGACTGGTAACGGACTTAGGCTAATTGACTTCGCTACGGAACGGAATACCACTATAGCCAGCACACGGTTTCCGCACCTCGATTTCCATAAGGGAACATGACGGTCTCCAGATCAACGAACAGTCAACCAAATTGATCACATTGCGATAGTCAAGAGGCACACATCCATTATTTTGGATGTCCGAACATTCCGAGGGGCTAACATTGTCTCGGACCACTACCTTGCTGCAGCCAAGGTAAGGATGCGGATAGCCACCACGCCACAACAAACCAAAAATACTGTGAACAAATTTAATGTCAAAATACTGCAATCGCCAGAGAACACAACGATGCCAACAAGCCATTAGATCAGCCGCAACTTTTGTGTAAGGTTTCTCGCAGCCACCAGCAAGAAACCCCTGGTTTGATGAGGAATGCCGAAAGATGCTCACAGCCAAGAGCGAAGCGATCGAGAATATAGAGATGTGCCACTACAGAAACGATTTTCGCAATTTTTACCAAAGTGTAAAACGTCAAAGCCAAGGATACAAGGCTCGAACAGAATCCTGTCGAACAAGGAAATATCGTAGATGAGACACAGTCGGTGTTGAGAATATGTAAGACCCACTTCTGCAGACTGTTAAACGGCGATGACGAACAACATTCTGCTGTCAGGTAAAACGAACCATTTAATATTGGTAATGGCAGCGATAACTGCCAACCACCCGACCTAAGTGAATTGAGGATAGCAATATCTAAACTCAAGCTTAATAAGGCCGCCGGAAATGACGGCCTTCCCGCTGAGATTTAAAAAAGATGGCGGAGATGACTTCGTAAGTAACATCCACCAACTCATAACACCTATTTATCGATTTCTAAGCCGCATACGACAGCATTTATTGAGGCGATATACAGAGCCATGTCTAGTTTTGGTATACCACACAACCTCGTCCATTTGTGTAGGATGACGATGGGGAATTCTCTCTGATCCAACAGGGTCGGGAACGACCTCACCGACACATTCGATACCAAAAAAGGAATTCGGCAAGGCGATGCGCTGTCAAGTGACTTCTTCAATTTGACTCTTGAAAAGATGAGGCAAAACTCCCGAGCCAACACCAGAGGCACAATTTTCCAAAAATCGGTGCAACGCCGACGATATTGACATCATTGGTAGGACTCAACGTGATGTCATAGCCACGTTTGCTAGTATAGAGAAGGAAGCCGCAAACATGGGTTTAGCAGTAAATGAGGGTAAGACTAAGTTTATGCTATCAATACGAAAGGACACTCAATATCGATGAATTGGACAGAACGTCACCATTGACAGATATAACTTACAGGAAGTACGGGACTTTGTCTACCTCGACTCCGCTATTAACTCGGATAACAACATCTCGTCAGAAATCAAACGACGAATTACTCTTGCCAATCGTTGTTTCTTCGGGCTAAGAAGGCAATTAGGAGAAAAGCCCTCACTCGAACTACTAAGGAGATACTGTATAAACCCTGATCATCCCAGTCCTGCTCTACGGCGCTGAAGCATGGACCGTATCTAAAGCGGATGAAGAAATCCTTGGCCGATTCGAGAGAAATTCTTCGAAAAATCTTCCTTCCCGTTTGCGTTGGCGGGCTATGGAGACGAAAATTCAACCACGAACTATACCAGCTGTACAGCGACGTACCCCTGGTCAAAAAAAACTCCGCATTGGACGTTTAAGATGGATAGGACATGAAGAACGAATGGACACTGATACTGCGACTCGCACAGTCTTCGAATCCCAGCCAGACGTCGGACGCAGTAGAAAATGACCTCGCCTAAAGTGGCGCGCACAAGTAGAAAACGACCTCAACCAACTTGTAGTGCGCAACTGGAGGTAGTTAGCTAAGGACCAGGCTAATTGGAGAGGCATGTTGGTTGAGGCCCAATTTCATCCTGGACTGTTGCACCACTTAAGTAAGTAAGTATAGAGTACTTAGGGAAACTACCTCCCTCTTAAGTGCGTTGTTTTTTTCATTAAAAATCAGAACGATATGTAGGTAAACAATGGAATATTGTTATAAAATCTGATTGCAGTGCGAACGCACTCCTATTGGTTAACATTTTCGGGCATTAATGTACATTGGTAATGAATGCGCCCACTGGAATGAATGACTGGAAAAGTGGTATCTGTCAACACCACTTCTCGTGTTCTCGACCAATCAAGAAACTGCGGTAACCTACGAGAATATCCCATATCTTTCTAGATCAGTATGTGGAGTAGTATAAATAGAGATGAAGCGACGACCAACGAGGAAGTCTAAATTGTGGCCCGAACGTGATTTGAATAGTGTTGACTGAGTGAATCACCTAAGTGAATTTTGAAAATGATAATCAGTGATCAAGTAAGGAAGGGATAGGGAACTTTCGTACGTCTTCCCCTGTGTCGTTTTGACACATAAATTAGCTGGGCTGCAAACAAGGAATGTGTCTATCTGGTTGGACCGTGGTGATCAATTTATTTGTCAAAATCCTGGAAATTCCAGGATTAGCTTGTAGGCTAAACGTAAAGTCCTGGAATGTTTCATATCTCTTCTTTACCTGATCGCGGTAATTAAATCATTGGTACATATATGATTTCCAATAAGTGTAATTGAATTGTTAAACAAGAATAAAGTCATAACCGTTTTTTATATAATATAATTCTAGAAATAAGAGTGTGTTTAAATAAATTATTGTTAAACATAAAACAGAAAAGCGTTTTATTAGTCAAAGCCCAGCTTCATTCTACATTGCTGTCAGTAGTGGGATAAAACCTTTTCTAGACGGGAAGTTCCTCAAAAACAGTGAACTGTGATGAAACGGTTAATTTGGATTATTCGAGAATTTTGTGAGAAGGCGTTTAAAGAACAATAACAGTGAAGTAAATAAAGGGAATTGTAAAAATTCGAGAATAATAAACAATAAATTTTTATAAGATAAAGTGTAATATTGTGCAAAATTTTTATTAAACAATAACGGTTCCCAAATCATTAGATCAGTTCACCGTTGCAGAGCTGAAAGCTGAACTGCGTCTACGGCAGCTTTCCCCTATAGGAGGAAGGAGTGATTTATTTATTCGTCTTCATGTCACAATAAAGCAAAATGGTAAAGATCCTAATTCGATTGTCTTTGATGTCGAAGAGCAACAAGTAAGTGTAGGCTTCGACATGTCATTAATGAGAAGTTTCTGGAGGCTAAATTTGGAGAACAAAAGAATTCTGTAGAAGTACAAGAGAACTGTCTAGAATAACAAAACAACAAATTGAAACAACTACGCGAAGAACAGCGCCAACAGTCCGAAAGTCAAAATAACAAATTGGAACAGCAGCTCGAACAACAACGCGAGTAGCAAAGCCTGCTCCTGATTCAGCTTGTTGAGAATCGATCTTCTTATGCCCGTCCGCCTAGTTGGCCTCACTAGTTTCGGTTATGCTTGATATTTCGTTAACCGGAACACATTTACCAATCACTTTTCCTTTTCGTATTCTCACCCCGTGTGTCCGGTGTTGAAGACTATTATTGGAACCTTCTTGTTCTTTGGTTACACCAACATTTTTCCAACGATGTAGTTTTGAAAGACATCGTCCGCTTTTGGTTCAACGAGTAGGGATCGGTGGCTCCCAGGATCACCCTCCAGCTTTTCCTATATAACAGTTTCTGATGACGGTGGTAGCACTTGGTCCTTCCCGGCGACTGTTCACATAATAATTGTCTTTGGCAGACCGTACTCCATCGGGATCTCCACATTTCGATATATCCTAGACCCAGGGTTGCCAGAATTTAGTTCGCGTTAAGCGCCCAAACCTTAAAAAAATGTAGCCCAATATCGTTGCCCAGAAAGAAGCCCAAAAATCGTTGAAAATATGTAATTCAGTTCAGTTCATCACCATCATACCGCTAAATAAATTTCTGATGTAAATTTGCTGAAATTTTCCAATGTTGGTATAAAATCTTTACAACAAATATTTTTGACAATCGAATTGATGCATATGCTCATCAAAGCGTCGAGAGATTCCGTTGACAATCTGTTTCGCGGTTTGGACTTAATTGATTTCATAAATGAAAACGCTAGTTCTACTACAGCATTGCTCACTGGAAGTGTTAGCAATTGTATTGCAAATAAACTTAACTACAAAAATATTCAGGATTTTGTAGTATCTCAACCAGAAACACAATTTTCCAATCAAAAAATATTTATTTATTCCACTGATCTTCCAAAAGATCAAGGTAGGATGCATTTCTCTTCGTCTGCGGAAGGATTTCGATCGGATGTTCTCTGAATCTGGGACGCGTAAAATTTAAGCAGTTACTAGAGCTGAAATGTAAATCGATATATAGCCCAAAATTGTGTTGGGCGCTCATGGAAGAAATTTCTATCGTTTTTTGAGTAAAAAGATAGCCCAAAATACGACAAAGCGCCCAATCTGGCAACACTGCCTAGACCTGCATGCCAATATCCGGGATCCACTCCAATAATGCATTCATCACAAATATCAGCCACCAGGAATGCGATTCTAGCCGCAAGTTTCTTTCCGACTTTGACTCGAGAACATTCTCAAACTTTTTACCCTGTTCCTTGAATTTTTTCTCGAGCTGTTGGCGTTGCTCTTCGCGTTTTTGTTCGTGCTGTTGGCGTTGCTCCTCGCGTTGTTGTTCGAACTGTTTGCTTTGCTACTCGCGTTGTTGTTCGAGCTGCTGTTCCAATTTCTTATTTTGACTTTCGGACTGTTGGCGCTGTTCTTCGCGTAGTTGTCTCAATTTGTTGTTTTGTTATTCTAGACAGTTCTCTTGTACTTCTACAGAATTCTTTTGTTCTCCAAATTTAGCCTCCAGAAACTTCTCACTGATGACATGTCGAAGCCTACACTTACTTGTTGCGTACTGTATATATATATATATTTTTGTGTCCCAAGAAACATTTTTTAAAAAACTTGGTTTCGTATATTTTGTTATTTTTATTCAAACTTAGTTACTAATTAAAACTACTTATGAACTAACTAAAACTACTAAGAAACTAATTAAAAGTACTTAAAAATAACTTAAAAACTATAACAGCCACAGCAAGCATTTTTTTTTTTTGTATTTTTTATTTTTTTATATTTATTTTTTTTGCATTTTTTTTTGTGCCACCACGAAATTTTTATTAACTTAGCCTTAACTTAAACCTAATAACTATGCAAGTCAGTCATACTTCAAAATGAAAGTCAACTAAACTTGCAGCCACCACAACAGGGTTTCCTGTTGACATCTACTCCGACGGTCCCAATCGGACACACTCCTGCTGAACCACACGCGTTCTCCTCCGCCTTGAGCGACTGCGTCTCGGTCGTACAGGAGCAGTCTATCCACAGTTCGTCGGAAGACGTGGTAGATTAACGGAACCGCCGATCTGTCCTGTATCAGCTCTCGACTATCCAAAAATAGGAAAGCTTCAGGAGGAGTAAAGCCGCTTAAACGCGCACTTTCAAAATATTCATCATTGGTGTAGAAGGCCCCAAAGATGAGACTATTGCTCGAGGTCATCGCTCTTGCCGAGTGAAAACGAATGAGTTTCACCAGATTCTGGTGTTCTGTGAAGTCCAAGGCATCTTCTCAAACACTGCCTCTCAAACACCCGTATCTTTTCCATTTTAGATGGGGCAACGTTGAATCACACCGGGCACCCATAGGCAATCATCGGCCTGATAAGAGACATGTAGCAAATCCCCTTCACCCGGCTGTCAAGACGGCTGCTACAAAACAATCGTCTTGTAAGGGCAAATGCTCCCCTAGCTCTCGCCAAAGAAGCATCTACATGTCTTCCGATATATAGATACTGATCCAGACAGATGCCAAGGTACTTAACTGCACTTTTACTAGCCAGTGGATGTCCGTTTGGTCCAACGATCACCAGATTGCGCCAGTTCTTTCTCGTATCCCTAGAGGCCCTAGACAACGGTATCCTAAGCAGGATAGTTTCCGGTTTCTGAAAGTTGATTTTTAACGTCCAGTCATCACAATATATCTGGATCTTGATGACCTCGACAGTAGGTGCTGTTCTGTACGCGATGAGATCGTCCGCATACGCAATTGCCTGAGTAAGGCTACCTATCATATCGCTGGTGTAAATGCTGAAGAGAATCGGCGAGTTTACCACTCCTTGTCGCAGACCATTTTTAATGAAAATTTCGGTGGTAGAAGTTACATTGCCACTTTTGACAACAAAAGTTCTAGCAGTCAACATATCATGAAGCATATATAGTAGTGGTTTACTTATGCTAAGTCTGGTCAGCTTTAGATAGAGGTCCTCTAACCATACGGTGTCGAAAGTCTTCTCCAAATCAACCAGACATGCACTCGTGCACTGTTTTATGGCTTTGTTCCATTGTATATGAGAGACGAGTTTGGAGGCGGCATGAATACAGTCATGTTCCGCATTGGAACCGAACTGGTTCTCTGGTATAATATTGTTGTCGCCAGACAACTGGAACAGAGCCCGATTGAGAATCTTTTCAAATACCTTGCTGATACTCGGAAGGAGACTATCGACCGGAAATTTGCCGGATTGGAGTTGTCCTTTCCCTTTCTGGGAGAGGATGAACCACCGCCGTCTTCCATCGCACTGGATAATATGCATTATTCAGCGCGTTGTTGAACAGCGTGGCGTAAATGTCCACAGCTTCGGGGGGTAAGTGTCGCAGTATAATGTTGGATATACCATCGACTCCCACTCACTTCTTTTCTTTATGGAATCGAAGATGATCTGGAATTCTATCTTCGAAATTAACAGGGGACTAGACCCACTTCGCTCGGCGGCTATGGCGTTTGCCAAGTTTTTGTCATCGAACTGCGTGAAACCGCGGTTCTCAGATCGCCATTGCGTTATGTCATTTCGAAGGTAGACGTGATGTAGCAGGGCATTGTTTTCCAGGACGCGGTTCGGGCGAATGCTATCATTCACCTTATACACTTCCTGAAAAACAGCCCCCACTGCCACCACTGTCTCCTGAGGATCTTCAATAACATAGAAATCATCCTTGAAGACGGATTCCCCTGGATCGATTCCTGCTGTCAAAAGTATGTTTGTATTGTCAGTTGTTCGTTGGAGCTTAATACACGGAAGGTCGTTATGACCTTTCCCCCTAAAAATCTTATTAATTTGTTGAAACATAATCGGGTCGCTGGAATTTACGGCCCGAATTCTGTTATTCCAAAACAAATTAATGGACAACCGATAGTTCTCCTTGATCAATTGGTTGATGTTTTTGATCGACGCCTTCAGTGTTCTAATCTCCGGGTCACGTGGGTTTGTCAGTCGTCTGTACAAGTTTTTAAGTCTTGTCAGAAGTCCGCTTTTTTGTCTGTGCAGTGCGTCAATGGTCGCGTTTCTGTACGAAGACGTTATGTCACGTTCTTTATATTTTGGAATCGTCCTGTTCATTGTCCTTTGGATCGATTCGTCCATTTGTTGTATGTAGTTGTCGATTTCGTTGTTTGTCAGATTTCGGTTGTTTGGTGGTAGTATGTCCCTCGAGCGTAGTTGCGGCGGCGAGTCCGCAGTGGTCACTGTCGTACTCGATCGTCTGTAAACAGTTTCGCGGGTGTTGCCCTACTTGGTCAGTAACAGTCAGTCTTGTGTCTCGCAGTAAAAGATCCAGAAAAGCACCGCTTCTCGGAAACGATGGCCTATCTGTGGCGAGAATGTCGATCCTATATTCAACATTGTAGTGGACCATCCAATTGTATAGATGGTTACCCCGAGGATTTTGTATTTGATTTCCACAATCTTCTGAGTTCATTCTCAGAGATTCGAAAAGTTTTCCGAGCTCTGTTGTGAAAAGTGTAGGCTGAGGTGCTTCCGGTGCGTAGGCCGCTTTCACATTATCACATACAATCACTTCCCTTGTTGGAGAGGAATGCATATGACGCAGGCTTCCAGCAACCAGAATTGGCGCACTTCACCACTATATATGACTTTACAACTAATGCATTTTCGTATAAAGATAGCGACCCGCCTCCTTGAGTGGAGTTGGGCCGGTTGGCTGCGGCGTGGCCGAACCTTTGGCAACGCATGCATTGAAGCATGCTGTCACTTCTTTTTAATTTTTCCCAGCGCACAACCTGGAAGTTGAGGACTGGGATACTCCTCAAATTTTCCAGCTTGCTTTGGGGCGATAGCTGTACTAGGAACATCGGTAGTTTCCGATTCTCCCATCTGGCCTTCACTCCAACGACTTCGAGTTCGTCAAACGCTACTTGGCGAAGCTCACTTAACAGCGCCTGCGGATCCGTTGAGGAATCTATGCCCTTTAAGACAACCGTCTGGCACTTTTCTACTTTTGGAGTAAATGTGAAAAACTCCGTTGTGGTGCCTGCAAGCAATTCTTTAATAATTCAATGGTTTCCTTAAGGTCCAGTTTGAATGTGTTGATGGGTGGCACTTTTTATACCATATCCCATATTGGTATTTTAATATTGATACATAGTTTGTAACATAGAGAAATAATTTAGCTAGATTTACCTCAAAGTATATGGATCGACTCAGAATCGATAGCTGAGTCGATTTAGCCATGTCTGTCCGTCCGTCCGTACGTCACCAGTTTTCGGGCCTTAAATTTTGAGCTGGAAGGATGAAATTTGGTACACGTACTCTATGTAAAAAATTTTAAAATCCGCCCACTGCCACGCCCCCTTTTTAGAAAAACGTATTTTTTGGCCAAACCGTAAGGAATTTTAAAAAAGTGTCTGGGCAGCATATTTAGAGAATAGTAATATCTATATTTCGTCAATATAAAGTTTTTTGCCAATCTCACTTTTTGGGGGCGTTTTTAATAAAAAAACGTTTTTTTGATGCACAATCATTGGTAGTATTAATTTGAACATTTCGTCAACAGACCATTTTAATGCATTTTCGGACCACTTGTCGATGTCTTCTCTTGCATACAGACAGTAGAATCGCTCCCTCACTTTGTCTTAAGTCTTATTGATTCCCAAATGTCCTCCCAATACTCCATCATTTAGCTCCCATAGTACATCTTTGACCATTGACAGTGGAACGACAAGCTATGTAACAAAGGACGTTCCATCGGAAGACTCCCATCTTCTTCTCAATAAACCAAACTAGGCGTGAAGAGAATCCCATTGGGCCCAATACGTCTTGAATGTTGGACTACGATCTTAAATTCCTTGTCAATCTGGTTGCTAAATCTGTTCTTTTCAGGTTAGAATCGGTTCAATGTCAGGGTCTTCCATCTGTGCTTCTCTGGTCTTTTCAATCGTCCAATAGTTGTTAGTCTCGGCTCTTATTCGCTGGGTGATGATGATCTCATTCTCTTCTTGGTGGGTGCAGTGCTTGCTGTTCATTTCCCATGGTCGACGACGCAGTGCGTCAGCGTTAGAGTGCAGGGAGCCCTTACTATGCTGAATGTCAAAATCGTATCTCTGCAGCCGCTCAATCCTTCTAGCAACTTGTGCCTCTGGATTCTTAATTTAAAGCAACCATGGATATGGAAATATCACCGTCGGGATATGCTAGTATCAGCGCTTGACATAGCTGGTGTTTAAGTATTTGAAAAGCATTATTACACTCACTTCACCATTTAAATTGTTTTCCTTTCTTCGTGAGTTGAATTAAGCTTCAAATGGAATTAAGCTTCAAATGGGCACTGTGAAGTTTTAGGAATACATTTCGCAAGTTGTTTTGGTGTTCTTGAAAGGAATTCCCCACGGCAATTACATCATCCAGGAACACCAGAAAGATTTTCCATGTTAATCTTCACAAAACGCACTCCATCAGTCTCTCAAAAGTTGCAGGGGCGTTGCACAAACCAAATCACGTTGAACTGCTTCAAGCAATTTCCTGCGGTGAAGGCCGACTTCTCCTTGTCCTTAGGGTGGATCTGCACCTACCAGGAGCCGCTCTTCAGAAACAGTGCGAAAACCATTCGGACCTCTTTAGAGTATCGAGTATGTCGTGAATCCTATGTAGTTGGTAACTGTCCTTCTTGGTGACATCCTTGAGCGGCCTTTAGTCAACGCAGAACCGTGTGATGCCATCTTTCTTTTTAACGAGTGCCACTGGTGATACGCACTCTCTCTATCGTCGCAACCATTTCTGCAACTTAAGCCTTCTTGGCTAATTGGCAGTCGCCTTGTAGGCTGACGAATTGGTCTAATTGTCGATTTGGTGTTGCACCAAGTGTGTGCGGCAATAATTCCCATCCTTTGCAGCAAATTCTTCAATCAGATTTCACATGAATTTGATGCTCCTGATTCAGCTTGCATAAGTTGAGAATCGATCTCGTTATGTCCGTCCGCTTATTTGGCAGAACTGCTTTAGCAGTCTCCCCTTCGGTTTTGCTTGATATTGCGTTAACCGAAACACATTTATCAATCACTTTTCCTTTTTGGATTCTCACCTCGTGTTCCACCAACATTTTCCCAAACGATGTAGTTTTGGAAATTATCGCCTGCTCCTGGTTCAACGAGTAGGTTTGGGTGGTTCCCAGGATCACCCTCCAGCTTAACCCATATAACAGTTTCTGATGACGGTGGTAACTCCTGGTTCTTTTCGACGACTGTTCTCAGAATAACCGTGATTGGTAGACCGTCTTCCATGAGAATCTCCACATTTCGATATCTCAAAACCTGCATGCCAATATCTAAGATTACTTCATGAGCCTTCATGAACTCCACTCCAATAATGGATTTGTCACAAATATCAGCCACCAGGAATGCATGGTAGAAGGCGAGTCCCACCATATACTCGAGCTCTTTTTCCAGTTGCGGTCCTCAGGCAGTAGCTGCTGGTTTTATGCAGCCAAGACTCCCGGATAATGGAAGCAGTAGCTCCAGTATCGATTGTAGCTGCAAGTTCTTTCCCGCCGATGGTCCATCTACTGTCAAGCTCCTGATGTCTCTCCTAGTTTGGGATACTTTGGATTGTGGTCCTTGGGGCGTCGATTACAGAACTCGACTTCTCCCCCGCGAAGTTGTTTCTTAAGCATTTCCCGACTGTTGGCACTGGGAATTCATAACTGTTAATCAATTGCTATGCTTTGATGGGTTCCTGCACTGACGCGTTCCAGCAACTCATTTGAGCTCGAGAATTGTTATTCTGTGAAATATCCATTCTCTCACAAGAGCATTCAATGGTGGCGAATTCTCTGACTCGGGGAGCTCCTTGCGATGCTTTCACGATAGCGTCGTAGTTGCGTTGGTTGTCAACGGAGATGGTTTGCAAAAGCTCCGCAGCTGGACCACGCAAAGCCAGTGTAAGTTCGATGGCTTTTTTCTTGTCCTCCCAGCAGTTGGTCATGGCAGCAGCTTTGAATTGTTTCTTATAAATTGACCATTGCGTCTGACCGTCGAAAATTGGAGGATTCATTTCCTTCATTCATAGACAAACGTCAGAAATTCCCCGAACCCTTTGTTTCTTAATATTATTAAGCTTTTAAGCTTGCTTTAAAAATTCTTTTCAATAGCCTCGAAATTATCTTCTACTTTCTGTTCCATTGCTGCTACATAATGATCTACCTTTCCAACTTTTTCATCTACAGCCATAAATATTTTTCGACATTATGAATCACCGAATCCTTTTGTTATCCGAATTAAGCCTCCAGAAGCTTCATCGTTGATGAAATGTCGAAGCCTGCACTTACTTGTTGCTCTTCGACATCAAAGACAATCGAATAAGGATCTTCACCATTTCGCTCTATTGCGTCATGAAATAAATAAATCGCTCTTTCCTTAGTGAATTTTAAAAGTGATAATAGTGCGCGAATTTATTTGATTTCAAATAAGTGTAATTGAATCGTTAAACGAGAATAAATTCATACCCGATTTGTAATTTATATTATTCTATAAATAAGAGTGTGTTTAAATTACTTATTGTTAAACATAAAACAGAAAAGCGTTTTATCATTCGAAGCCCCGCCCTAATTCTACATTGATGTCAGAAGTGGGCAAACATATTTTCTAGACGAGAAGTGTATAGAATCGTGAAGAAACTGTTTATTCGAGATTTTTTAGAGATGCCGGTTAAAGAACCTAGTGAAGTGAACATAGTGAATAGTGAGAATTCGAGAATAGTAAAGAAGTGTGTGATTGTAAATTAAAAAGGTTGATTAACCAACAACGGTTCAAAAATGATTAGATCAGCTTTCCCCTATATGGTAATTCACTCAGTTAACACTATTCAAATCACGTTCAGGTCACAATTTAGACTAACTAACTGGTTGTCGATTCATCTCTATTTATACCAGTGATAAGGGAAGTAAAGAGATACCAAAACCAAACTTCTACCTCTCTCACCCTGAATCCCCGCAAGAGTTGGTTGTTTTTGTTGTAATCCACCACCAATGCACTCCTGTCTGTGAATACATGTATTTCCAATTGAAAGAATTCAATAAACGAAACATTTTAGGTTTGCACACTTTCATTAACAGCTGTTTAGTAGTGTGGTGGATTTATTTTTGTTTTGACATTTCTATTTCAATCGACATCCACACAATTTTTATTTTTTCGCGATTCCTATTACTTACAATTGGTTGTGTATTTAACAATTTTAATAAAACAAATATTGGGAAAAGTAAATTAAAAGTAAACCCCATAAATATATAAGTGTCGAAAGTGCAAAAAAACTGCATACGTTTGTAGCCACACAAGTAACACCAGTCACGCAATTAATAATCCATCTGTGCAAGCGAGTATTGCACACAAACAGACCAATACAATACGAACTTTAAGACGACTTTTAAGATGACTATGACATGTATAGCGAATGGACACCAATATTCCGTTTTGCAGTCTTCGATTCCCAGCCAGTCGTACTTAAATGGCTATATTTTTACAATTTAAAAAACACAAAACACAAAAAAATGTAAACAAACAATTAAAATAATAAACTGACAGCTTCAGAATTTTATCGATTGGTGAATATAAACATATGTTTTTGGACTTATTCAGTAAAGAAAATATTTGTTTTTCATATAAAATGAATTGAATGTTTTCAACTCCTCGATTAGCACGGAAACAAACTATTTAAATGTAATAATATTTTTTTTACAAAATGATTTCCTAGAGGATGTATTCATTTAATAATCCTCAACGAGTTTTCGTTGTCGATTCCTACTTCAGAGTGATGACATGTTGCGTAGTTTTATATGCAAGATTCTGAAGATAGTATATTTCCAACTCAGAGTTATTATGAGTTGGGTAATATGTTATTGTTATCTATGATATAAAAGGTGTTTGAAGTACAGACTTATATTGTGTCTCTGTTGATTAAAAACAATTGAGTTCATATTTTATAGTAACGAATTCGCCTATTTTTATATTTTCGATGTACTAGTTTTTTGCTGATAAATTTATTCCCTTGCGAAAATTTAATATGCCACTTACAAACAGCCGTATTAATAAACGCATAATAAGTGTGAATTTTGTTCAATGGATGAGTTTAACGCGAAATATTATTAATGAAACAAATTGAAGTTAATTGGCGTTGATTAATATAAACTATTTTGCATATATTTTGACAAGAGAATAAAAAAAAATCGAAATCGAAAAATTTTGAGCAAAAAATTTGGGGAATAACTTTTCTCACGCACACTTGTTTGAAAATGTGATAGTATGTGTAAGATAAGTAATAATGGGTGAATTTAGCTTGTAGGCAAATCCAGAAGTTTGGTATCTCTTTACTTCCCTAATCTCTGATTTATACTACTCCACAATCCACATGCTAGGGGTATTCATGCAACGTCGGAAAGTCATCGTAAACATTGTAAACGTGATAAAATTACGACGTGATAAATGAACTGTCAAAATTTGTATGGGAAATCTTTTCCAATGATATCGGAATTTTCTCACAGGAATTGGGTGCGTAAACTGAGATGGTAAACGTTGTAAACTTTTGAAATGCTATTTTGACATTTAATCAGTCACTTTCACACATCAAACGTATGCGCTAAACTGAAGAAAATTATCGAGAAAGGAAAGAGAACAATAGGAACAAAATTCTATCGATAAATAAATTAGTAAAATGAACTTTAATTCAGTGGGTTACCGCATTATTGAGTGGTGCAGTTTTAGGGTCGTTAATGAAACGTCGTCGTAAAATTATAATCTTTCGCACGTAATAAAATTACGACGTTGCATGAATACCCTTGCTGATTTCCTATTTCTTCCTTATTTGATCTCTGGATAGCACTATTCCAGTCTTTCATTCCAGTGGGCGCATCCAGTACCATAAGTGGTGCGTTCACACTGCAATTAGATTTTATTACTAAATAAGCATCTATTAAAGACCCGTTTTTTAGTTTTTGTTCCTACATATTACTAATAACTGACAAAATAAAAAAACTGCAACGCAACCGCACGACTGAAAACTAAAATCTAATTTTTTATGCTAGATTTGTAAATTCTACTACTTCTTTTGGCAATAATGGAAAATCGATTAGAGATAATATATGTAGGCAACGTTGCCTACAGACAACATAAATATTTAGGCATGCTTAACTAGGCTACCTCTGACACACCGCCAAAGGAAATCTAATATATACGGCTGGTAATGAATACAAATTACATTAAATCTCGATTTAATGGTATTCCAGCGGTTCATGTCGTCTTCAAGACCATGGTTTGTTTTTTGTGATATGTCCTTCCAGAACTGTTCTGTTATGTCGCGATTCCTGGGCCCTCATTCCGTAAAGCGATTATCGTTTGACCATAACGTTTTGACGATAGTCTTGCATCACGTAAGATCAATAATCGTTTTTTCTGTCGGCGTTATCACTTTATTTGCTTCACGTAAGACAATAATCGTCAAATCACAGACGATTATTGAGCGAGTGCTCATGAGGTCCCGTCTTGCATCAATTTGGATGTTGTAAGGACAACTAATGCATATTTCATAATTATATAGCCTTTTATATGTTTTTAATTTTTAAAGACCATTATAACGGTCAAATTCCATCATTTAAAAATGATTTTGTATTTAAAACATACAAAACCATTTGTAACCCACTGTAATATGAAGATTCTAGAAGTAAAATGTATGTCACTGTAATTTGATCATACGTTTTGTGTATATGTCAAATTGGAACATTTACCAAAGTATACAAAATGTTTCACTAGCATGTCAATTTGCTAGGTAGTTAATGAAGTTACACATAGTGAACGTACCAAATTTGTTGAATTGAATTTATTGAGACTTATGTATAGGTTACAGTGGAGTACAATTCTTTTCTTTTTAATATGACATTTGTGAATGGTTATAAAAAACTGCGGCTATAATGTATTGCCTGCTCTTTCTTGTTACAAATTTGAATGCCTCATGGCTGTCAGTTAGATAGTATAGATTGCTCTTGCTCAGGAGCAGTGTTTCATTTACGGGTGTGTACATGGTCACGATACAATATATAAATATACATATATACATACTTAAATCTAAAGATTGAGGGGGACGAGTATACACAGTATACATCGCTATCTCCTCTAAGGAACGAGAACACCAGTTGGTGGATTTATAATTATTTGAGAACATTTTTGATTATCTTTTATCTTATTCATGGTTAGAGTGAGAATACTCTATTTGGAAGTTATCGTAATGGTTTTGTTTGATTAGTTAAAAAAAAAAGAGATTTTTTTTTCATACGTTAAATGTGTGTGTTGGTAGATTTTGTAAATTACTCTTTGATTAAAAAGATAACAAATATTTGTATTGCTAGATTTACTTTTTTTTTAGAATTTTGAAATTTGAGGTGTTAAATCTTGATGAGATGTAATGCTTTTTAATAAAGTATGTTAGTACGTTTTAGTAGATACTTAACAAAGATTATGGAAGAGGGCAAGCACTGTCCTACAACAATTAAGCGTAACTTATTTTGTTTTGATTGGTGATGTTGCGATTACCTTCTTCTTTCTCCCCCATGGGGTGAAAAAATGAAGGTAGGTGGCGAACAATAAGAATAGAAAAGTTGGATGTAATTAGTGAACCGAGGGTTCCCAGCGGACATAGTTTTGGGAAATTAACCGCGATTGTAAATTATCATCCCTTTTCTTTTCCCCCTATGGGGTAAAAAGAGAAGGGATGTGGATATGATTGTTTAAGTTGCTTAGCCAAGAGCTCCAAGCGTTCATTGTCTGGGAGGATTATCCGTAGTTAGGGATTGATATCTTTTTCTTTTCCCCCTATGGAGTAAAAAGAAAGAGATTAGTTAAAGAAAAAGTAGAATTCATATTATTGAACGGAGGGTTCCCAGCGGACATTTTCTGGGAGTTTATCCGTGACTGTGTTATATATCTCTTTCTTTTCCCCCTATGGGGTAAAAAGGAAGAGATATTAAATAAAAAAAAATAAGAACTTAGGTACAGATCTATAAGTCTATCCGCGATTGTAACCCGAGTTGGCCTTGCAGTAGAATGATATGGGGGGTTCATCGGGTGCGATGTTGAGGTCCAGCGACGAGATGCCGACGGGTGAAAGATACCTTCCATTGTTCTAGGGGAGTCCTTCTTGTGAGTGGACTATGTCCCTGACGAGGTCGTTATTGGAAGTGGACAGTTTGTGGATGGTTTTTTTTGAGAAGAAATAAGGCGTATCTCATTAACGGAATGGTGTTGAACGTACCAAAATGTAGAACACGTGTATGTCAAAATATAGTTGGGGTTGTCTTTTTCACATAATAATTTATTTTGCCCCGAAATAATTAAATAAAAGCGCCAAATATTATGTACTTATTGTGTTTGATTAGTGAGAAAAATCAACGTTTTACATGTAGATAGCATACGTAACAAATGTAGGTAGTAAATGAAACAAATCAGGCATGTAGTTTATCCGATTTACTGCGCGTAGTTAATTGAGTAGATTGCATCGCGTATACTACTCGTTTACCAACCAGATACACACATATTCCTTGTTCACACAAACTTGTTTGCAACCCAGCTAATTTATGTGTCAAAAAGACACGTTAGAAATCAGGTGATAAACAGGAAGACGCACGAATGTTCCCTATCTCTTCCTTAGTTGATATCTGCTATAAACACGGTCCGTAGACCATAGTACATGTCACCGTTGTCTGAATATGTCAGAGAAGCTCATCTAGGTTCGCCTGGAACAGCAGGCCCACTATTTCTTGCCATTCTGACCAGGTTGTTTTAAGTGTTGCTGCTTTTCGTCTTGTTATCAACACTCGCACATATCGTTTAAAAAGTCAAATCCGGTTGGATGAGACAATTATCCGATGGTTACCACTTGGAGGTTAACATAAGCACTATTGTTGTGTACTACCACTGGGTATTGCCAAGTTATACCAGTCAGAGTCTACCTTTGTTCTACATCATGCAACCAATCGTGGCTTCGGATACAAATTAAAATTTAAGAACTTTTCATTACTACACATTAAGAATATCGGCAATATTTTTGGAAGACGTAACCGTCACCTACATACCTATAGGGTGCTTTTTTTTTTAGAGTTATAGGACTTCGAATTGAAATAAAACACAAGAAAATCGTTTTAATGTCTATCATTTTGGCTTTATTGGAAGGATAATTTTATGACATTAATGTTTAAATATGATTTCGGGCATGTGGCCGCCGCGGCTGGTTCGAATAAAGCCCAGTATAGAGGTCCAATTTTAAACCACTTTTTCGAGCATTTGTGCCGTATGTCGGCATTAACGCCACGAATGTTGGCTTCCAATTCCCCCAACGTTTCTGATTTGTTGGTGTAGACGAGCGACTTCACATCTCCCGAAAGAAAATAATCCAATGGTGTCAAATCACACGATCTTGTGGCCAATGGACAGGTATATTCCACGAAATTATGCGCTCATCGAATGTGCCCTTCAATAAATCGATTGTGACGACCGCCATCTTGTTGGAACCACATCTCATCCACATTCATGCCATCCAATTCGGGAACAAAATAGTCGGTTATCATGGCTCTATACCGGTCTCCATTAACGGTAACAGACTCTCCAGCATCATTTCGGATGAAGTATGGCCCAATGACTCCACCAGCCCATTGAGCACACCAAACAGTCAGTTTTTGTGGATGTAATAGCGTCTCAAGAGTCTCATGTGGATTCTCTTCACTCCAAATGCGGCAATTTTGCTTGTTGACGTAGCCATTCAACCAAAAATTAGCCTCATCACTGAACAAAATTTTCGATGAAAATCAGCATCGAGATCAATCTCATTTGCAGCCCATACGCCAAAATCACGACGCATTGCATGGTCTCGCGGCTTTAATTCTTACACAAGCTGGATCTTTTAAGGTCGTAAGACAAGATCTTTGCGCAAAATCTTCCATAAAGTTGATGGACAAAACTCCAATTGCTGTTCACGGTGGCGAAACGATTCATTCGGGCCTTCTTCAAAACTTTGCTCTACAGCGGCAATTGTTTCTTCGGTGCGCACTGTTCGACGTCTCTGCGGATGCGTATTATAACATAGAGAAAACGTAGTGTGAAAACCATCATGGCTGAAACACAATCACGCTTCGGAGCTTCGCTTTACCAACGTTACGTCCAACTGCTTTGCGCACGCTTTGACATATTTATTTTCTCAGCGGTTTAAACTTCTGCTACAAAAATGGGGGAAATGATTTAAATCTTTGCTAAAAATATCGTATTCCACAACCTTCTCAGAAAATAATCCAGAAAACAACAACAAATATTTTGACAATTCACACTTTTTCCAACCTTTGCTTTGCCCATGGCAACGTTACGTTAAGATTTTACGTTTTTCATTTTGAGGTGGAAACTCAACGCCAGGCAAAGCTAAATTGGGATAGGTAACATTGATTTCATATGGTTGAACTAGGTTCGTCAGCCAACGCAACGCACCAAAGCGTGATTGTGTTTCAGCCATCAATGGTTAACCGAATTAATTGCTCTGATGGACGATTATGTCGACCATAAAATGGTCGGATCTTGCGGTCAACTTCGCGAACAGAACCACTATTTTCGAAATAAATTTGCACGATTTGCAAGCGTTGTTCAGTTGTCAACCTGTTGACGATGAAATGGCAAACCAAACTGAACATAAATGACATTTGAGTTCCACGATTTTCAATCTCTATTCGAAAAACCAACCTCTTAAAAAAACACTCGTTATAATATTTCATTAACAGTACTTAAAGCACTAGCAGAGATCAAGTAAATTGATCTCTGAGATAATTTTGGGTTGGCTTCCAAGTATTATTTGATCACGAATATGTATCAAAAATACCTAAAGCCCAAAAAGAAAAGTTTAAAAGTATCAAATAACAAAATTGGAGACAAAATGTATCCATTTTGATACTATTGTATGCCTCTGGCAACGCTAAGTAGTACATTATCAAAACCAAGGCAGAAGATATGTTTGACATTTTGTGGCAGGTTTATTTAGTAGATATTTTTGTTATTCCTTTTATCCGTGAAAAAGAAAAAAAGAAATGCTCACCGTTTTTTTATTGGTAGGAAAATAAAACATGTTAATATAAATTATAATAATTGTCGTGTGAATTAAAATACGTTTAAAAAGTGTGCAAAATAAATAATTTGCACTGGTTTAAAAATGTTTTTTTTTGTATACATATATATCTTAGGAGGTTAATTGTTCATCTTATGTTGAGCACCTTAGTGGAAATGATAGATTGCTGTGTGGAGAAGCCTTAGCTCACATTAAAGATGCTGTAATTGGTAGCAATCGCCAAAAAGCTTTTGTTATTTCGCAAGGAATTGTACCTAAATTGGTCGAGAAAATGTCTAACCCTAATGAAGACCTTAACATTCGATTGGATGCATTAATTGTAATTGGTATTGTAATATTCATGTTCCTTTTTTAAGTATTTAAATAGTGTGTTATATTTATTTATAGGTTCCTTAGCAAAAGGATCTCCGGAACAAGTGCAGTCACTAATAACGGATTATAACATAGTGAGAGTATTAATTTCGCAAGTTCTTATCCCAAATACCGACCAAAGAATTATAGAACACTGTTTATCAACATTGCGATCAATATATCAATTTTCGTTTGCTCCGGTGGGACTCTTATATAGTAATATTGCAACTTTGTCGTATCTTATGGGTAAGTGGTAATTTAACAACGAAATATGATTTAACCATATTTGTCTTAGGCCTAGCAACTCCAGGCAGTTCAATGCAGATTCAAGCTTCGGTAACCAGCATATTAGCTCCACTATGCAACACATATAATGAGCAGATTTTATTGTGTCAGGCTGGCGCTATCCCGTTTTTGGCTCGAATGATAAGCTCGCAATTTGATGTTTTACAAATACCAGCTCTTCGATGCTTAGCATGCATGTGTTTTACAAACCGTTGTGTTTCTGATAATGTTTGCGTAACGAGGTAAATACAAAATCAACAATATATATATATATATATATATATCAGCACATGATTGTGTGAAATAATTTGAGACTTGAAATGAATATAAAAATCCTTAAACAGTATGTAATAAGCGGAGATCACCCTTGCACTTTTTTATTTTATATTATATATGTGAATAAGGCGGTTGAATAAAAAAACCAAACATTTTAATTATGCATATTACCACAATAAACAATAAAACGGGTTTTCTAATTGTGTTACTGAAACAAATTATATCCCATTTTGACTTTAATCAAAGAGTATACAACTACAAGAGTGCGCATCTCATACACCGAAAGTTTACTATGAGGGGTACTGGTGTTGATATCCCAGTGTGCACATTGCCATGCCAGCATCAAGCAACAGCATAGCCGATGCATACGAACGACGCAAATTCCCTTCGCACCTACCGCCCGCGTCTGAAACGTCGACAACATTTTTAGCTGTGATGCGTACTCTATAGTTATATACCTCTTTGCTTTAATGCTTTATTACATAAGTAAGATTGGTCGCGTTCCGAAAACTAGATACCTAACTTCTTGTAGTACCCTCTATTGAAATATTTAAAGTGCATAAATGAATTAATTCAATAAACATTTTTTTTTAGCGACTAGGGTTTTCAGATATTGATCTCTTATGTATGATTTTTCCTTTTCCAAACTTTCTTTTCCTTTTCATACCCTATCACATAGGGGTATATTAGTTTTAATAGATACATTGTTTGTAACAGAGAAATAATTAAAAAAGAAAGAATCGACACAGAATCGAGGAAATATCTTTCGAAATTGACTAATATTTCTTTCGCTTTTATGCTTATTGTCCAGCACTATGTACCGTAAAGTAGGGCTGGTAGGATAAGGGTCCGGGTGATCCCATTTGTTTCGCTATACCGAAATAGCATCGGTTTCCTAGGGTCAGTTTTCTTCGTATCACTACTAAGCTGCCATTAGTGGGGATGTTGACTTCGACGTAGATAAACACAAACTAACACTATTTTTGTCCAAGTTTGTGAGTCGAAATACTTTGTTTGTTGATAGAATATACTTTATCTTGCCCTTTAACTACAAGACCAACGCATTTCGCCTCTTCCTTAACTGCCCCAAATGATTCTGAGAGCCAATGATGTCGATATCGTCTGCGTAACCCAGTAGCTAGACTGACCTTCCATTTAATCAAGTTTTTCAGAATGATGTGGATGCCGATACGATCAAAAGCTTTTTCAAAGTCTATTATAAATATTGAAGCATGTTTTTTGTTTCTAGATAGTGCTGCGGAAATATATTTTTTAGATTTTTGATCTATTTATTGCATTTATAAGATTCACATTAAGACACAATTTGTGTTATAGCATTGTGAAAATTTAAAAATACATTAATTAATTCTAGCTAAAGAATAAACTATGCTTTTTCCAAGGGAAGAAGTAATAAAAGTTAAGAAAAAAATCAAAATAATACACTTATAATCATAATAATATATAAAATACAAGAAAATTAATAATTTACAATATAAAAGGAAAAGGTACAGATAAGCTTGGTCTGAATTCAGTACAGCGTCTGCGGTGCATGTCCCTTCTTTAAAATAGATTTACCGGTTGTCGATCGGTTATTTTCTAGAAACCAGTATAGTCGTCTAGAAATTATTTTCCCTAAAAGATATTGGACGGCATCCAGGGACGGTATATTTGTCTTTATTTGGCTTGGTATTGGAACAATGGTGCCTATTTGCATGCTTGTGGAATGACTCCTTTTTAAAGGATCTGATTAAATTAATCCAATAACCTTTTTTTAAGTTATGGGACTGTTTTTTTAAACATTGGTTAAGATATGCCGTCAAATCCAGAAGTTTTGCCTTTGACGGAGGCCAAGCAGCATTCTAGTCATATTAATGTCTGATTCGATTAGGGTTGCAGACAAATCATGAAATGGATGTCGACTTCTTAATGTTGAGAGTTAATCATCAATAAATTCGGCTTGGAAATTAGAGTCATCAAGCCGTTTGTCTTACTTGGCGGAGATTACTAATTTCTGGACTCCACCAGGGCAGTGTTTTTCTTAATTGAGGATTAGTTTTATTCGCTACGCATCGAATTCATTTGTGAAGGATAGCAGCCTCACGGTTAATGTTTAGGGACTGTTGTCTGTGATGAATTTCTTTAGAAAATTTTGATTGGATTAACTCTCAGTTTGCTCTATCTAGAAGACATCTATGATGGGATTTTTTTAGAATGGAGTTAAGTATGAGTATAATAGTTTTAGGGAAATAGTCGCTGCCTAGAAGGTATTTAGAAATAGTCCATGTAGAGTAGGGATGAGAGAGGGTGTTACCAGTGTTAGATCGATGTGGGTGAATGATTGGTGCGTCGAGAAGTGGGTGGGGTTTCCATTGTTTAGGATTGCTAGTCCTGAGTTGGTGATGAAATGTTTAACTATTTTCCCACGCTTATTGTAGCCCAAGAAGGGCTTTAGGCAATGAAACCACCTGTTAGAAATATTGGAGTTCGTATGTATTCTCAAGGTCGTTGCATTGTTGATCTGGTGGAATATAAAGAGAGATACTTATTGCCGAACTGCGTTACCTTAAAGCACATGGCTGCATCTCGAGGTGGTGTTTGAGGAATAGTTTGAAAAATTGAACCGAAATTGTATCCCTGTCCGATTATCTTAACCCTTTTTTTCTTGTTCGACAAACTGGAGGTTAAATGGGGAAGAGAACTAGATGGGGATGTTCTCTCCTGGTGAACCCACCCCTTAGCCAGAAACAAAGGTTCCTGGCGCCATCATCCGTCAGACGTTTTTTTTGTAACTACCCCCTACGCGCTACGAGACTTCACAGTCCCCTTTGCTGTTCGCTGCCCTTATCCCTACACAAGGATGTGTTTTCGTTGAATGGGCTCTGGAGCAATTGTAGAGTGACCCTACAGAATTGACTCTATAAAAAAAACTTCCAGCCATATGCAAACCCCAGACACTTACAGAAATACACTCTTGAATACTAACTTGCCGACCCGTTTAGGTTTTCTGCCTGGGACAATGCAGTTTCCATTTTCATAGATCCTGGGCACGTTGCTACCAGTCCAAGTGCTTGTAAGTAATTTGTGGTTTACCCGATCAAAAGCTTTAACAAAATCCGTTAAGATTACATCCACACCTGTGAACCTTCTTCTATTGAAAGTGTCAATGTAAATTAAAAATCAATGTTGGTGGTATCGAGCGACATAGTATACCATCAAATTCCGGATTTAATATGGCTTCAAATTTTTGAGATGATGTCCATATTTCATTTTCTATAAGGAAATTCCTTCATATTCAATACCAATAGGAATTTCTGTAGTTTTCCATAAAAAACCCAAAACCGTTTGCTGTTATTATAACCTATTCCATAAGCATACATTAGTTTTGATTCATAGTTTGTAACATCGCTAGCTGAGTCGATTGAGCCATGTATGTGTGTCACCAATTTTTGGGCCTTACTTTTCAGAAAAACGTTTTTTTTTTTTGTCAAACGGTAAAGAATTTTGAAAGGTGTCTGACCGAGATATAAGGCGTGTTTTTTCATATTGTTACAAATCTATATAGGGTAAGAAACGTGTGAAATACAACAACTAGGCTAAGGTGTATAGATTTCGTGAAGCTTGGATAATTATGTTGTCTTACACCCTTAGCCTGCATAGAAAATGTTTTACCAAGCACATATATATTATACCCTACCCCAAAGGCTTATATTAGTTTTCATAAATATTATAGTTTAAAACTTAGAAAAATAATTTAGCTAGATGTACATTTTAATATATATAGATGGATCGACTCAGAATCGCTAGCTGAGTCAATTAAGCCATGTCCGTCCGTCCGTCTTTCTGTAGGCCACCGATTTTTAAGCTTTAAATTTTGAACTAAGATAATGAAATTTATTATATGCGATCCTTGTCAGTGCTGTTCGAACAATGGTTAAAAATCGGCCCATTGCCACGCCCACTCTTTAGAAAAACGATTTTTTGTCGAACCGTCTGGGCGTGGATTAAACTTTTAGCAAACTTTTAGCCATTGGAATTATATTGTGTGTTCTAAAAAATGACAAAAATCGGGCGGTTACAGATTGTGGTGATTAATTAACCTAACCGTAAATTCTCCGGTTACATTTTTGGTGAACAAACGCATTCGTTGGTTATTGGCTGGAATAACCGTTCGTTAAAGTTAACCGACAGTGAACAAACCGGCCAGTGTAGTAGTATATAAAGTGAAAAAATAATTGATTTTATTTGCAACAAAAATGAAACAGCGGAAATTGAAACCCCAAAATGCACCCTGTTTGCATGTAGGTGTTTCAGTGCCAGATCACCGATTTGCGTTTTTTTCCAATTTTTATATAAGCATATCTACAAACACAAATCAAATTTTTGGCGCAACAGGCTCGTTAGTACCCAGGGCCTAGCTTTTTCACAGCCATTCATATGTGCGTGTATACTTCTTGCACGATGGCAGAACCTCCTGTTATATAGCGATTCCGAACGGCTAAGTTGAGATAAGCCATTCTTGACAATTGATGCTACTCGGATGATTTGTCAGATCGTCACTAGAGGAGGGCCAGTGAAAAATCATTTTGGTGTTGCTACGGCTGGGTATCGAACCCAGACCTTCTGCGCGGCAGTTCATCGCAATAATCGTCGCGCCGTGATATATAGATTGTTTTTTGCAAAACAAAATTTTGACAAGAATCGTATCTTATTTTCTGGAAGCATTTGAACCCATATTTGAAATTGAATGGGGGAGTTGCAAACGAACTTGCTTGTGTGTGTTATTGTGAAGCATATTTTTGTACAGAGAGTATATTATATTTGCAATCATTGTGCAGGTAAAGGTGTCGAATGTATGAATGGTTGGCTAGTTATAAAAAATATATGTAATTGTAGTCGGCCTCTTGCCGACCACTGATCCTAGGGCCTTCCTAACAATTATTATAAGGTTTTAATTAAATAACGCAAAATTTAATTGTGTTATCTTTTGTATTGTTTTTCAGTTATGAAGGAAAATCTTTGCCCGATATTCTTTCATCATTATTATCAAGAATTCGGAATCCGGAAATTCAATTGACGGCTGCTAGATGTTTAACATATATTCATCGCTCTGGGACATTACCTCCAACAGATAATAGAATAGTTTACAAAACGCTGCCTTGTTTGGCTAGACTATGTACTGACGAATTCGATCAGTACACAAGAGCATCGGCTGCCGAAACACTGGCATATTTAGCTGAGGTAAATAAAATACAATTAATATTTGATAAACGGTTTAAGAACAATCGTAAGTATAAGTAGATTGATTCTCAACTACAACGACTTGCTGCGATTTGTAATCATTTAATAAAATCGTTGTCAGAGCTTCTGCAAAGTCAATTAGCTTTATTAAGACAAGCGGCATTTAGATGTTTTGCATCGCTCGGGGCTAACGATGAGGACATCAGGAAAAAAATTATTGAAACAAAAGGCTTGATGGAGAAGGTTCTAGAAGGACTTGGTGATTCCAGCTCACAAGTAAATTTATGTACAAACAAATTCACAATGCAATAACAATATAATTAATTAGGTTCGTCTCGCTGCAGTAAGGTGTTTGCACTCGTTGTCGCGTTCTGTTCAGCAATTAAGAACAACTTTTCAAGTATGGATTACATATGGCTTACAATATTTTTTTTAATTTGAATAATTTAGGATCATTCAGTGTGGAAGCCTTTAATGGCCCTGTTGTCCGGACAACCCTCTACTGAGTTACTTACTGTTGTGACGTCGACTATTTGCAATCTTTTACTAGAATTTTCTCCTGCAAAAGAACCAATGCTCGATTCTGGGGTTGTGGAAATGTTGTGTTTGCTAACCGAAAACTCTGACCCATCATTACGATTAAATGGAAGCTGGGCTTTAATGAATATGGCTTTTCAAGCTGAACAACATGTAAAAACAAAAATAATTAATTCTCTTGGAACCCATCAAATACTAGAGTTACTTAATGATTCCGATACAAGGGTCATTATGAAAACTCTTGGTTTATTAAGAAATTTACTTAGCAAATCGTTACACATTGACGATATTATGTCTGAACACTCTGTTGAGGTAATGCAAGCAGTTAATATGGTTTTAGATTCCCAACATTCATCTGAAGTTAAAGAACAAGCTCTTTGTATAGTGGGTAATATTGCAGCTGGTGCACAGGTAAAGGATTACATAATTGATGATGACAAAATGTTAGTTCGTTTAAGTGGTTTTTTGGTAAGATCAAATTATTTATAATAAGACTTTAAATTGAATATATCAAATCCTATATAGACTCATAAAGATTTAAAACTGCAAGCAGGGACATTATTTGCAATTGGAAATTTAGTTCATAGAAAGGATTCACGATCTCAAGAAAGATATATAAAACTAAGTGAACTAGGAATTTTATCAAATCTACAGGATCTGTTTGATAAAACATCTGGAGGAACTGAAACTTATGAAGAGTAAGTTTTACTTAAATTCGTGTTAACATTTATTATAAATTTATATATCAACGTTCCAGGATTCGCAATATACTAAAACATTTACAATTCTCTTAAGATTAAATAAATATGATTTTGTATATACTAAAAATTCATATTTTGTTATACTAGATATTTAAGTGTAGATAATTATAATAGAATTAGTTCAACTATTTTTTTTAATAATTTAATAATAAAAAAAGACAGTTGTTATATTTGTTGTATTGTCTTACTTCTACTCATTTAATTTTATGTTGGCTAAAAAGAAGTACGATTATTAAAGGTTGACAAAATATTAAAGGTATATATGTAACCGTGGAAATTCGTCGTAAACATTGAAACCTGGTAAACATGTGATGTGGTAAACGAACTGGAACTGGCTATAAATGTTGCATGTTCGTTTACGACCTTAAACCTACCCTCTCCCTTCATTTGTGTGTGCGAAGTTATTATTTTTGCCACAAAGAACAGGACCTCCTATTTAACGTCGAATCCGAACGAAAAATTTGAGAAGCTTCCCATGATATTGTTACTCTTGGATGATTGTAAGACTTTCGCAAGAGGTGAAGCAGTGAAAAAACTTAGGTGTTGTTGGGGATTTGAACCAGGGACGCCACGCTTAGTAGTTCAACGCACTTTTTTTAAATTCATTTCAAAACTAACTTAAATGCTAGACAAAAATTCATGAAAAACTAGCCTACTTATCAACTACTAAACACTAACAACATATGCCTTTTGGCCTATAATCTAATGTGTTTATTTAAATGTATCTATTTTTTTAAACCAAGAAACGTTTACAAAAAACATGCTAATTAAAATTACTTACAACTACTTAGGAACTAATTAAAACTACCTGAAAATAATTTAAGAACTTTTTAGTTTTTTGCCACCACGACTGTTTCACCTTACCTATACCTTAAACCTTAAAATTATGTAAGTCAGCCATACAATATATAAGTCAACTTACTTTAACTACTTTAACCACCACAACAGGTTCTCCTGTTGTAACCTACTCCGACGGTCCCAAACGGACACACTCCTGCTGAACTGCAGGCGTTCTCCTCCGCCCTGAGCGATGACATCTCGGTTGTATAGGAGCCGCCTATCCACAGTTATTCCGAACACGTGGTATCTTTGCGGAACCATGAGCCGATCTATCGTTCTCCTCCGCCCTGAGCGATGACATCTCGGTTGTATAGGAGCCGCCTATCCACAGTTATTCCGAACACGTGGTATCTTTGCGGAACCATGAGCCGATCTATCGTATATCAGCCCTCTACTATCCAAATATAGGAATCCTCAGGAGGAATGAAGGCGCTTAAACGCGCACTTTCAAAATATTAATCATTGGGGTAGAAGGCCACAAAGATGAGACTATTGCTCGAGGCCATCGCTCTTGCCACGATAAACCGAATGAGTTTCTATTCTGTTTATGTTGGCCCCGTTTTATAGGACCTGGTTGGAATAATATTTTGTGGTGTCAGATACTGGTCTTCTGTGAAGACTGTGAAGAAACATCCGTATCTTTTCCATTTGAGATGGGGCAACGTTGAACTACACCGGGCACCCATAGACAATCATCGGCCTGATGAGGGCCATGTAGCAACTCACCTTCACCCTGCTGTCTAAACGACTGCTATAAAACAATCGTTTATAGCTCTAGCATTTACTTATCTTCCGAAATATAGACACTGATCCAGCCAGATGCCAAGGTTCTTTACTACACTCTTACTCGCCAGTGGCTGACCGTTTGGTCCAATGATCACCAGCTTGCGCCAGTTCTTTCTCTTATCCTTTAGACAACAACGGTGCAAGAGAGATCGAATGACCTCGACAGTAGTGGCTGTTATTTCAACGCACTAACCACTATGTCACTGCATTCACAACACGTGGGCGTGACTAAACTTTATAGATGAAATATGGAAAATGACATGCCTTAAATGAAAATTGCTAAGTAAATATTTAAAAAAAATATTGTCTAAATATCTTCTTCACTTATTATTTTTTTTAATTCCTTACGGTTTTACCAAAGTGGCAATTAACTGAAAAATAGGGATGAAAATGGACGGATTTTGATTTTTTTTTACATTTCTACTGGGTGTGCTATATTCTTAGACGTAGGCTTTTGTGTAAAGTCTGGCATAATGGTTTAGAGTAAAAACTTCATAGGGATCTACATAGACTGTAGTTTTAGATACTGAAATCTTATACAGCAAGCAGATTGTTTGTTTCAGCTTATTTTGTACTAAAGGAAATACAAACAGGTGTTCCACAGGAAAGTGTTCTAGGACCCACCCTACATTTAATTTATTCGAGTGTAAACGGACATAGCCCTCCTATAAACAGATAGATGTGTTAAATCAGTTAACGAGATATATGATTGGGCAACGTAGAGATAGCGAATTAAACTTAATCGCCCCTATTAATAACAAAATTTTTTCCCGTAGTAAGCAATTTTTAATAATCATTTTTGGAATGGAGTAACAGTGGGCAGTATAAGTATGGTGTAACTCATCGTTTGTCAAAAATCATTTTCTTGTCATTCTCCGGGGCTTAGATTGACGAGTATATGCAACTTTTAAGTGGTGGTGGGTTCTAATTCTAACAGAAAGAATTAAACTAATTGAACGAAGGCGGATTAGAGATAAATCTAATATAAAGAAGTTCAGTGAGAAAAGGTAAAGCGTTGAGTTTTTATTAAAGCCATTTTTAATCCAATTAAATTACTTTATTTCAGCTTTGTTCAAAATTACCGCCTTTCAAAAGATGCTTTCATGTATTTACTACACAACATTTCACCGGAACTAAGTGTACGTAGAAGGCAAACTTCCATGCCCAACATCATAAAAGTATCAGCTACTTTGAAATTTTTGGCAGCAGGTGGATATCAAAATCAAATCGGTGGAGACAGGCATGCGGGATTTGCACAACAAACCATGTCCAAGATTATAGCACAGGTTTTAACTGCAATAAAAAAGTGATTTGATGTCTTTTGGCGGCAACGGAGCTTCATTATCCATCGGAGAAGGTAAATCAAATTCTGAACGCTTGTTGTGCACTGCACAATCTGTGTTTGATAGAGTTGATTTATCTGATTTAACACAAGAGCTTTTGGTGGATGAAGATGAGAGCAGTTTCACCTTGGATCAACATTCTTTAGAAAATGAGAAACATTCGAATTTAGCCAAAAGAATAAGAAATAATATAAAAAATGTTTTGTGGAATTTATAAATATGTACATATATTTATTATTGAACAAATTCAAAACTAAAAAACATAAATAAATATAACTTAATTTTTAGAACTAACTTAATATAACTTAACATTACTAGCAGGGTGCAACATTTTTTTGGCGAAGTCTTAATATCTTTATTTTCAGTTCAATTTATTTAGCAACTGTATTTTTGTTTTTTTTTTCAACCTGACTGCATTTCTATATCATCGTTATCGTATTCCTGTTGTTTCCATATCGCTGTTGATTTCGTGCATACCAAAACTGAAAGCCCTATTCATCCCATCGATTGCTTGATCTTATAGCGTTCTCGATTGGGATTTTCAGTTTTGCTCTCAGATATCAGATTTTTACTCGTCCCAATCGAACATAAAAGAGATTTATCTGTTTTTTGTGTGTTAGTGTGCCATTTAACTGCTCATTGCTTATCTTCTTGCTGTGGAAGAATGAACTTACGAAAATGGATGAGAAAAGTTTAAAAGATAACATTGTTGTAAACAATAAATTAGGAATTGTTTTTCTGGAAATCCAAGAAGCTGTCGCTTGATCTAGATGATGAGGAAGAATATTCCAATAATTTATTTAATGTTGTTTCCTTTTTTCTTTAAATAAACTTTGTTATTTCAAGAAAATATAAATAAAACACAAATCAATCTTCAAACTGGCATAAGTCAGGTGTCAATTGTTTTAGGTTGGTGCATGTAGGTGTAAATCTCACATGAAATCGAGATTTTTTAAAAGTGATCGAGATCAAGAAAAGAGTGCTTTTTTATCCCAATCGAAAACGAAAAAATTGATCTAGAGCAAAAAAGTGATCTATATCAAAAAAAAGAGTGCTCTCTGTATCCCAATCGAAAACGCTATTAGGCAAGCAACTCACTGATCTTTTCTTAAAGCGGAGTAAGGGAACGATATCTAGGCGGACCGCCACCAGTTCCGGACAAATTAATTTTATTCTTTCTTAGGGCCCAGATATAGCTACCATTGAAAAACATCATTGGAAATTTTCTTTTACTTCTTTGCGGTTTTTTATAAATTCAATCATTGGCGAGTTGGTGTCAAAAGAAAGCTTATGAATTTAAGAACATGATTATCCAAACAAATTTTATTTTTAATTGTAGTAATCGCAGAAAATCACGCTGCTGTGGGCGCCTTTGTATTAATGCTTTTAGATGATTCCCTGTACATAAAACATAAACATATACGATGTTTATGAAATATTTTATACATTATTTATTTAAAACTTCAATTTACCTACATTCTGAAAAGAAACATTTCGAATTGAACTCCTCGCCATTAGATTTGATGAAGAATTCGAATAACAGGGTTAGGCCCCTGGCATGAAATTAACTGTTATTAGTTATTACACTTCAAATGTCATACCCCGACGATAATTCATTATTATAAAAGAGAAAACATTCAAAAAATCAAATTCACTTTCATCGCATTTTAGGTCGACAATTCTATGGCAAAAAAATCTTGCATTCAGCTCGCGGATAAGAGCTCTCGCATACAGATACACTAGCACGCATAAATTTTAGAAAAGATAATTTTCATACTCTAATACCAGGGTCTATCTTACAAAGTCACAACACAATCAAAACGAACTTTTTTACTGGTAGAAATTACAAATGGGCAACAAATACAAAATAAAAACTATAATTTTGTAGGGGAATTCAGAGCAGTGTTCCGACTTGTATTCCAATTTGTTTTAACATTATTACCGATAAATTTTATTAATAAAGACATTTTATTACATAACTAAATTGCTTATTCTCAGACTAGTAAGTCCACTAACCATGAAATAGGACTTTCTTATTAATATTATTAATATAGTAACGTACGTCAATTGTTTTTAGGCTGTAATTTGTGAGCTAGATCAAGTTCAAACATTTTTTAATACAGTACTATCAGATCTGTGTCGTAGCGAGCTTAATACAGTAAGCAGCATCTACGAGCAGAGATTTGCCACAGCATAAAATATGCATCTACAGGCTCATCATTTAGTGCATTTGTTAGTGGGACATAACAGAACATAGAAGTTATTAAGTTTAACATCACTAACAAAATCAGTAAACGAAGAAATTACAATTTAGCTGTAGGTACCTATTATTGACAAAACGACAATTGAACGATGTTTAACAAAGCCATGCTGTTCTTCACAGATGATGTTTCGACAAAGGAAGACGAATTTATCACAAATAATATGTTCGAATAATTTAGGAATGCAAGATAGTTTTGAGATAGGTCTATAATTAGAAATATCTCCCCGCTCACCCTTTTTAAAAACAGGTGTAATTTGTGTTGTGAATACTCCTGTGGCAAGGGAGCTTTCAAACAATACTTAAGGTATGGCAAAAGAGCATCTTTGCATTGCTTTATGACTACTGGTGGGATACCATCGGGCCCCGCAGAATAGTCATTATTTAATAAAAAAATATATAAGTAGTGTCTCATCGTCAAATATAACGTTGATGAAACTAAATTGAGGACAGTCATTGAGATAACTGAAATAATGTTCGTCTAAGACAAGAGGGGTATCATTAAATGATTTACTGAAATTCTCTGCAAATAAGTTTGATAAAATAAGAGAGCTCGATATTTTTGAATTATTATATATTATTATTATTATAAGTTTTTATTATTATTATTATAAGTTGGCTGGATATCCATCTGTTATTCTCTTTGAATTGACAAATCGTTCGGGGTCACTTTTAAGAGCGTTCTCCATTTTGACTATATAGCCATTATATAAACTACTTGACATCGCAGAGAATTCATTAAAATAATTCAGGTACTTATCAAAGTCGTAATGACTCTGGCTTTTTACAAAATTATTCCAGGCCCGGTTTCGTCTGTTTCGAAGAGATTTAAGCTCTTTCGTGTACCAAGGATGCTGGATTTGAGCATTTTAAGAATGCTTGACAGGAATTGTACTATCCATGCAATCTTCAATTAGAAGATAGAATTTTTTAACAGCTTCTTCTAGTTCTTGGGGATGTTTAATTCAAGAGTGGAATGGGAGATTTCGTTAGACGATTCGCAACTCAAAGATGTAAAACGTTTTTAACGTCTTTCATCGCTCCCCGATGGTAAAGTTCATTTTCTGGGTAGTGTATTAAAACGGATTTAGAAAGCCCGTTGACATCCATCTATCTGTAAAATGTCAGCCTCGAAGTCCTTCAAATTACACCGTGAGACTTTGTTGACCGATTGCTACTCAAAGTTGTAAAACGTTTTTAGTCTTGCATCGCTCCCTGATGGTAAAGTCCACTTTCTGGGTAGTATGTTGAAATTAATTTAGAATGCCCGTTAGTCAGTCCATGTAAAATGTCATCCTCGAAGACCTTTAAATAACACAGTTAGACCTTTTTGACCGATTGCAACTCAAAGTCGTAAAGCGGATTGTAGCTCAACTCTGCCATAATGACGGACCAATTCTCTCCCCCACTCTAGCTGGGATGCATATTAATGATATTTTTGGGGACTTATAATTTTTAGTTTTGCAGATGACAGACAGCAGATAGCGACTAACACAATCGACACGCCAATTAGTGTTATTAATGCACAGCAAAAAAGATAGGATTAAATTCGTTCTATAAACGAAAACCTGCAAAAGATTGTACTAGAAAGAACAAGCCCACAGTTCCGCAAATCGAAATGGAGTACACAGTCGCAAATCAAAGAATCCATGCATTGGATAGGCATCACAATTGGGTCAAATGTATCGTGGCAATAAGATGTACGGCTCTATCGAGGTATCCATTGGAGCGGAAAATTCTCCAATTTTGTACGATTCGGAAAATTTTTGCTTCGAGGTATTCTTCCAAAAAGCTGCGTACGGAATATTTCTCCGAGATTTTGTAACGCATACAGGCGAATTGCGTTGAAGAAGCAATCGGAAGCTAATGTCAAAATTCTAAGTTAAGTTTTCTTCAGGACTCTCAATTACTCAAGTTGCCCATAATAGACTTTTGAGAATGGAATTGCAAACAATAAAAACAAAATTTCGTTGCTTAGGAACTTACAAATTTAAATGTACACAGCTGTTGAAGTGAAATATAAAATTTGTGTATGAAAATGAAGGAACAAAAGAAAGAGAAAGAGCGAATCAATTTGCTTTTTCGTAAGTGAACAAAAGTGAACGAAAACTGAACGAATCGAAGCGAAAAGCTATTATGGTCTTACAATACAAATTGCATGTGTTCGCACAGTTACGGAAGTTGTTGTCCGCAACCAGCTTCTATTATAGTTCAGCCTTAATTCTTCGCGGCATTTATTAACGAACTGTAGTGAAATGAAGCCGTCGCGTCTGGGTAGTATTTTTTTTCGATGACACTTACCTCGAATGGAATTTGAACCTCCGACGAAGAACGCATTGCAGAAAATTGTCCGCTCCGACGGATACCTCGATAAGGCTGGTAACCTCTATTTCCAAAGCAGCAGTGTCAAAACGAAGTTCCATTTTAAGAGCTAAGAGTCAGCAGCGCAGGTTCTTCTCCTCTATAAAGCACAAGTAGGACCAGGTCTTGAATACTGTTCTCATGTATCGAGTACCCTTAAGTTCCCTTTATAGACTATTGTTCCATTATTTCAAATCTGCAACCTATGATTCATGTACAATAACTGCAGATGTTCGGAGGAGCTAAGAAAAATCATCCATTGATTGTTGATGAATTTCAACGACTTACAAGACAAAAAGTCCAACTAACACAAACAACACAGTGCCAAGCTACTTTTGTTACAGAACAAGCAAACAATGGAACGAACTTCTATAAGGCTTATTTTCAATATACAAACCAACAGTATTAGTGAAGAGTCAACAAACATCTGCCGTCATCATCTCAGGGGCTTTTTGAGCGTTATAATTCGTCTCATCTGAGAAAATTTTATAAAAAAGGGAGGAATGGTAAGATGGAATCTGCTTTCTGATTCCATTCATATGATTTACAATACTCTCGGCCCTATCATTTTATCCGTTCGGAGAGTAATTTCCTAAGCAACGCAAATCCAGTCGGAGACTGAATTTTGGTTCATAGTATCCGTTTTCCAAAGTAACAACAACGCATTCATTTGACATTAACAAAAATCAGCAACCTCTTTGGTGTCCTCTTGCTCTTGGTGAAATTGAAATTTTTCTTTCGGAACGGATACCATGATAGGGCCGTCTATCTTAATTATTTCTCTGTTACAAACTACGTGGCAAAACTTATATAACACAATGGGAAAGGGTGTAGCCATAAAAGAAGGCTACAATCTGATGTGCGAATCGTTTATTATCTTATCCTATCTTATTCTCAAAATAATCATCCCGCAAACGTGCGGTTCAAATGTTATGCAAATGAAAGAAAACGCCCCAAAAAGTGAGTGTGGCTAAAAAAAAACACATACATATGTGGATAAAATATAGGAATTTACATCCAAATATCTTATTTACAAACTTTTCCAAAAAGTACGCATTCTAAAGGTCAAAAAAGGCAGAATGCAAATTGATGAATCCGTGAAAGGTATTGGTACAGAAAAGAATGCAAATAAAAAAAACGTTTAATACCCTATCATCCCATACTTCTTCAGACGCATTCAAAATTCGCTTTGGCAGAAATATGTTTTTTGTTCTGAAAGTGGGCGTGGTCGTGGGCTGATTTCCACTATTTGTTTAAACTTTTTATGGAGTCATGCTGATCATGGCTAGATCCACTCAGCTAGCTATTTTGAGTCGATCAATATACTTAATGGTATATATATATCTAAATTAATTCTTAAAAACTTAATGTTTTAATGCCGTTTCTTGCAATTGCAGTCTTTTGACATTAAATTTTTCACATTATTTTTGATTTTCTGTGGACAATCGCGTTCTTAACTTGGCTACAACAAGGAGTCGATGTTCTAACATAAAAAATACTGGATGTGTGACCTTTGTCTATTGCAATGAGATAAATTTGATTGACCGTTCGTTGATCTAGAGACCGCCAATTTTTCGTATGAATACCGTGATGATGACACCGTGTGCTGGCTACTGTGGCATTTCGTTCCGCATCGAAGTCAGTTAGCATAAGTCCGTTTACCAGACGTGTTGTCGTGTAGGCTGTGTCCCAGCACGATTTTAGCATCGTCAGAGATAAGGGAAGTAAAGAGATACCAAACTTCTGGATTTGCCTACAAGCTAAATTCACCCATTTTTACTTATCTTACACATACTGTCACATTTTCAAACAAGTGTGCGTGAGATAAGTTATTCCCCACATTTTTTGCTCAAAATGTTTCGATTTTCCCCCGCCACCTCACCGACCTCACCAATAACCTTCCCAGGAAGAGGTGGAAATTCACAGCGGAATTGAGTTGCTTTAGCAATGTCACCATCAATGAGCGCATCCAACAGAAATTTTTGAAATAAGCATCGCGTTCAGCATTCCGAATTAATTTTATAAAATCGTTAAAACGTAAATCCAATGTGACAAAATAAACTAACTTAAAATTTCCGAAAAACCTAAAGAAAACGTAAAAGAATATCTATTTATTTATTTATTTATGATTGAAAAAATATTAGAAGCATAAAAATCTACTGGGAACAATAAAAAAGAATTCTGATTTTTCGTGTGCTTATGATTCATTAATACTGCTATTCGTTTTGTTTTTGAATTTTTATTGCATTATGTAACAAAGACGGAAATCTATTACAGTAGCCTGGTCAAACTAACCATGTTTTTTTTAGTAGTGAAGTAAAACCAGTTATCGAAAATGCTAACAAAAACAATCAGCATCTGCCAGTGACATTTTTGCTTTCAATTGAAATAAAAAAAGATGTCCACTAGATGAAATTGAATAGTTTGAAGAAGTTTAAACCAAAAACTTTTTGCAAATAAAATCCAATTTGTTTCACTTTATCCGCTACTAAACATATCGTGATCTTTTGATTTTATATTCAAAGCAAAGATAAAAATATTATCACATCAAATTATTTCATAAAACATTGATTTCCCACATATTTTGCAGCGTATCACATTTTCTATCCAGTCTAAGGGTGTAAGACTAGATAATTTTCCAGGTTTAGCGAAATCTATATAGGCTAAGGTATTGTTGTATTTTACACGTAAATTGTGTGCTAAGCCTATATAGATTTGTAATGAAGAGAAGAAAAAAACAAGGCTATTGTACTAGATATACATACAAAATCCTACTTTACTTATATGTGTTAAAAAAAAAACAGGAATACAGGTTTTCACACAACTGTTACAGCCGTATTAATAAAAAAAATTACTAATTACTATCTAATTATTTAATGTTGATTAAAAGTTAATTCATGGATTCAGTTTTCTTATTAATAAAGAATAAATGCCCATGTAATAGCTGACGTTTAGTGACAAATCTCTTTCTTAATAAATATATTACAATCAATACATATTCCGCTGTTATCCGTAGTTATTTATGTTTTTTTTTTTATTCTCTTGTCAAAATATATGCAAAACAGTTTGCAATTTCTTAAAGAATTTATTGGGGGAACTTTGTGCAGAAAAAGTCTTAATTCAATTCACCTACTTTGGTGATTTAGTTATATTTATGTTAATCAATGCCAATTAACTTCAATTTGTTTCATTAATAATATTTCTCGTTAAATTCATCGATTGAACAAAATTCACACTTAATATGCGTTTATTAATACGGCTGTTTGTAAGTGGCATATAAAATTTTCGCAAGGGAATAAATTTATCAGCAAAAAACTAGTACATCGAAAATATAAAAATAGGCGAATTCGTAACTATAAAATATGAACTCAATTGTTTTTAATCAACAGAGACAAAATATAAGTCTGTACTACAAACACCTTTTATATCATTTATAATAATAACAAATTACCCAACTCATAATAACTCTGAGTTGGAAATATACTATCTTCAGAATCTTGCATATGAAACTACGCAACATGTCATCACTCTGAAGTAGGAATCTACAACGAAAACTCGTTGAGGATTATTAAATTAATACATCCTCTAGGAAATCATTTTGTAAAAAAATGATTATTACATTTAAATAGTTTGTTTCCGTCCTATCGAGGAGTTGAATACATTCAATTCATTTTATTTGAAAAACAAATATTTTCTTTACTGAATACGTCCAAAAACATATGTTTATATTCACCAATCGATAAAATTCTGAATCTGACAGTTTATTATTTTAATTGTTTGTTTACATTATTTTGTTTGCATTTTTTTTGTGTTTTGTGTTTTTTAAATTGTAATATTGACTGGCTGGGAATCGAAGACTGCGAGCCGGAGTGTTTGTGTCCAGATGTAATAAAAACATAATATATGTAAGTAGAAAAATTACATCACTTCCAAGTCTAATTGAATAATCTTTCAGTTTAGCAGTTCACAATTCAAGTTCAATGAGGACAATTTCTACTGGTGAATTAAAGTCTCTTCGCCTGGCTGGGAATCGAAGACTGCAAAACGGAGTATTGGTGTCCATTCGCTATACATGTCATAGTCATCTTAAAAGTCCAATGCGGAGATTGTTTACCAATTGTACATCGCTGTGCAGCTCGTAAAATTCATGGTTATCATTTTCGTCTCCAATTTCAAACACTGCAAGTTTGTGTATTTCACTGGCTCCAGTTGGGACCTAGTTATAGCTATCATTGGAACACAAAATATGATGGAACTGGGATTTAACTTGGAATCAGTGAAAAATTCTGTTTCATTTGTGTGGAATGACAAACAATACTTCAGACAAATTAATCTCATTTCATTTCAATATAAAAATTGCGCGCAGAAGTTTATATATATTGTATTGATTTGTTGAGTGCGTTTTAAAATAATAAAACAATTAAATATAAATTACTATGAGCGTTTTATTAAAAATTAAAGTGTCGGAATGTGTCTTAGGGTGTGTTGTTTACAAACATCTACATCGCCCTAAGGAGGAGTCCAGGTAAGTTCTATTTGCATTAAAATATAGTAACCAAGGTCGAGGTATGAGTCCGCATTCTAGCAGCATTAATTAAGGCCTGCTCAGAATGCATATCTGTAGCTGGTATCTGTAGCTGAGTGAAAGTTAAAAACAAGGCAAACCCGTAAGCGCTTTCACAATGTGTATCTCCCGTGAATCTGTAGCTTGAAGTTGAATGGGGTTCAACTTCACGCTGAGCAGCAACAGCACTCTGTTGTTTTGCCTATGTTAGATTTCCAGGAAATTCAGGATTTGACGATCCATGTTCTGATGTCACTGAATGCATATATCTATAAAAGAAAATGTTTAATCGACATGATAAATTAAACTTTTCAATTGCTTACCCATCCACGGTCATAGTCATTGTCGTCATTCTTTCTGTTTTGTTTCTTTTTGTTTTTTTTTCGCCTCCACCGCTACCAACGGATTATGGACGATATTCTTGACGTAAGTCAGACTTCTGCTTCTTGTAAGTTGACTGGTGCTTTGGTGTGATGATTGTTTTCAATATTAGATAAAAATGCTTCATAGTTGACAAATGATCGCCGGGTTGACCGGCATATATAGAATGATATTTATCATTTGCACTCATCTAGTGGAACAAATTGATTAGATAAACAAATTATCGGTATTGAATGTAGATGGGGGATTACCTTTGTTGGTGTTCAAAGTGTTTTTTCTATTCAAAACAACGTAAAACACACGCTTGTGTGTGCTAACATGTTGTTCAACTGACATTTAAAGTCTGTAAGTTTCATTAGGGGGTTGTTTCGCTTACGTTTAAACACTTAAATAATCACGCTTCTCCAGTCGTTGCCGTTTATGTTACCGTTTTTATTTCTTGACGATATTGACACACTGCTGGATAGGTAGATCATGATGCTTGAATATAGAACATTTATATAGACGAGAAGATTTTGTTTTCACAGTAGTCGCAGCGGGCGGCTGAAACTCCAACAGAAGCATTGAATGACGTCGAAATAACTTTCACTTAAATATCGTTCTTCTTTAACACGTAGTCTCATGATTATGAGGGATTCCAATTTTTGTGATGTTAGCTAGACAACTGCAAATAAAGTCCAGATAAAGATAATATATCACAAATCAAACGAAAAAAACGTACCATATTTCCTGGGGGTGATGATGTTTTCAACTGGTGTTGTCTTTGGCGACTCACTTTTTTCTTTTAACAGCCTGAGCAAAATTGCACATCCATTAATTATATTCGTCTTGAATTGGTCTGCTTGTGTACAATACTCGCTTGCACAGATGGATGATTAATTGGGTGACTGGTGTTACTTGTGTGGCTACAAACGTATGCAGATCTTTTGCACTTTCGACACTAATATATTTATGGGGTTTACTTTTAATTTATTTTTCCCAATATTGGTTTTATTAAAATTGTTAGATACACAATCAATTGTAAATAAAAACAATCACGAAAAAATAAAAATTGTGTGGATGTCGATTGAAATTGAAATGTCAAAACAAAAATAAATCCACCACACTACTAAACAGCTGTTAATGAAAGTGTGCAAACCTAAAATTTTTCGTTCACTGAATTCTTTCAATTGTAAATACATGTATTCACAGACAGGAGTGCATTGGTGGTGGATTACAACAAAAACAACCAACTTTTGCGGGGATTCAGGGTGAGAGAGGTAGAAGTTTGGTATCTCTTTACTTCCTTTATCTCTGGCATCGTGTAGTCGCTAATACGTTTTGTCAAGGATCTCGTAAAAGCAGTCTTTCATTATATACATATTCAACCCTATCGAGGTATCTGTCAGAGTGGACAATTTTCCGCAACGCATACTATGTCGGAGGTTTAAATTCCATTCGAGGTATGTGTCACCGAAAAAAATACATACTACACAGACGCGACGGCTTCACTTCACTACAATTCGTAAATAAATTCCGTTAAGAATTTGTGTCGGAGGAAATTCCACGAAAAATGCACCTGACTTGGGGTTTAGATTTGCAAGTATTAAATTCAACTTTCATGGTAAGGGTATTCATGCAACGTCATAATTTTAATTTTACGACGAAGTTTCATGAACGACCCTAAAACTGCACCACTAAATAATTCGGTAACCCACTGAATTGAATCTCATTTTATTAATTTATTTATTGATAGAATTTTGTTCCTATTGTTCTTTTTACTTTCTCGATAATTTTCTCAGTTAAACGCATACGTTTGATGTGTGAAAGTGACTGATTAAATATCAAAATAGCATTTCAAAAGTTTACAACTTTTACCATCTCAGTTTACGCACCCAATTCCAGTGAAAATTCCGATATTGTTGCAAAAGATTTCCCATACAAATTTTGAGTTAATTTTTCACGTCGTAATTTTATCACGTTTACGACGACTTTCCGACGCGGCATGAATACCCCTATTGTATCTGTACACCAGAGCTCTTCCTTGCAGGCTGATTGTTCGAAACATTTTGCTTGCAAGTTAGGTCGACAGACGACAACTCCGGTGCCGTGACATAAGGCCATGTGACATAAGACCATATCTCAAAATATGGCTTTTCGAAAGCGACATAAAGCCATACCTCGAAATATGGCTTTACGACACTTTGCGAAAGCGTCATAAGACCATTATGGCTTTATGTCACTTTCAAATGGATTTTTAATATGATTATGAATGACCCTGACCACTGTTAATTGCATGTAACAACTTTGCGCGCTTCTCATTCGTATATCGTGACTCAAACACAACGTGGTTCCTACGATGGGAAACTCTTCCGATTTAATTTACAGTTTCGAATATTGCGAAGGTCTTAGAAGAGGCAGTAACATACTTTATATTCCGGAGATTAAGCATCTTTATAAATTTAAATACAACGCAAAATTATCGAAACGTTACGTATGCTACAATAAAACATGTAGTGCCAGTGCAGTTGTAGATTTTCTAAATCAGAATCTTGTCCGAATCCCTAAATCTAGTGCCACGCATAACCATACAACCAACGAAAATCTAAGGAAAAAAATGAAAGACATTTCTGATATAAAAATAGAGTGTGCAAATGTCTCACTTAAAAGTAGTGGCATTCGCGAAGTATTCAATGAAGTGTGTGCAAGGGATACTGAAAATCCTTCACAGGTAAGATAACAAATATGTCGTTAAAATAGGTAGTCATTTTAGGTATAAATATGTTTAAGTGCAACTTCTCTTAAAACCTGTTTCTAATATGCGGCTAATTTATAATTAGGTTCCATTTGGTAAATTACGGAGGCAGCTCATCCGGATACGGAATGAATCGTTTCCAAAAGCTCCCGTTAATGCGAAAGAGGTATCGGACCTATTTAAAACCGAAACTGTTATGGGTAGTTTTGGTATGTCGCGATATCAAAATGCGGAACCTTTTTATAGGAACACTGTCATTGAAAAAGGTTTTTGCTATACAGTGTTTTTATCGCCAACAATCGCAGCAGCCATTCAAAATTTACCTAAAGAATCCTCCCGAAACTATCTTTTGGATGGCACTTTCAGTGTTGTGCCATCTTCGCGCGAATTTTTCACTATTACTTTATCTAATGCTCAAAAACTGAAGCTTAGATTCTCAAATTAGACATTAGGTTTATATAAAATTCGCGCGAATTTTTCACTATTACTTTATCTAATGCTCAAAAACTGAAACAAACGTTCACAACACAAAAAAATAGTGGTAACTTACATGGTTGTTATGTGAAAAATGTACAATCAGTAGTTGCTTATAACCGCAAGATGGCACAACACTGAAAGTGCCATCCAAAAGATAGTTTCGGGAGGATTCTTTAGGTAAATTTTGAATGGCTGCTGCGATTGTTGGCGATAAAAACACTGTATAGCAAAAACCTTTTTCAATGACAGTGTTCCAACGGTCAAAACGGGTTTTTGTTATTGAAAAAATAAAAAAAAACATATGGTCTTATGTCTCAAATTAATATGGTCTTATGCCGCTTTTGGAAAGCGACATAAAGCCATACCTCGAAATATGGCTTTACGAAACTTTGCGAAAGCGTCATAAGGCCATATTTTGCGATATGGTCTTATGTCACATGGCCTTATGTCACGGCACCGACAACTCCATGAATGTCGATTTTACATTTGGTATGTTTTCTCTTTCACACTACATTTTGTGTAAAAGTATTTACATTCTGCGATTATCGTATTTCTGTCGGGTATAACATTTGTATTGTAATGCCAGGTAATTTCATGCATGCAGTTAGAACCCATCACAACTCGAAAGTTACACATACACTCACAAAACTAGCACCATTAAAGAAGTAATAAATTTAATACATGCAAATCTAAAACCCGGGTGAATGCACTTCAACGCAACTCGCCGGGATGCGTTACAAAATGTCGGAAAATTATTCCAAACAGCTTTTAGGAAGAATACCTCGAAGCCAAAATCCTCCGAATCGTACGAAATTGAAAAATGTTCAGCTCCGACGGATACCTCGATAGGGCCGATTATTTTTTCCTCTGGCGGAGCGTGAGCGCATATTGATATTTGGCCAACATGCGGATCGTTACAATGCGTCCGCTAAAGTCTTAACTTCATACCTAAGTCTTGCACTTATAACAAATTTACATCCGACTAGTCAATGTTTCTGCTTACCATAACACGGTTCGTAGTAGATTTCAAAGTTTTTCATCCTCTCTATGCCCGGGCCAATCCATTGTATTTCCTCGATGGCAATAAAATCTACTTTTAAGCACTTAAGGGCTTCCGCAAGTATTTCGGCTGCATCTCTCCGTCGTTTTTCGTTTTTCATTTAGCATGGGCGTCAAGATTATTAAATACCCCTAGGACATGGGGCCATCAGTATCTACTACGAGATTGAGAGCTGGCATTGGCCTTTACAAAGGGATGGAGACCCTAAGCTACGGTCAAGTCACAATGCACTCAGCGGCCACCACAGAAGGCTAAGAGTCGAAGTTGGTAAGCATACGCTAGGTTAAAACTCTAGTTTTCATAGAATCGCGTTGCCTATCATTTGACCACCGGAAAAATAAATTATTCTAGCCCAAAAATTAAGTCCAAAAAATCGGTGACATACAGACGGACGAACATGCAAGGTGGGCCAAAGGAGATCATCCTATTGGAAGTGCTCTTATTTTTGCAAATGGCCACCAATGTCAAATCTGTTTTGATTTTTGTACTAGACTAGACAGATGCAGATGTGCACAAGTAATGGAGCGATACACTCCCCAAGAACGCGGATTACTTACTTACTTACGTGGCGCTACAGTCCGGGATGAACCAGGGCCTCAACCAACATGCCTCTCCATGTTCGGCAACTTAAACGCTTTCCTAGCCATCTTAAACGTCCAATGCGGAGTTTCTTGACCAGGGGTACGTCGCTGTACAGCTCGTATAGTTCTTGGTTGAATCTTCGTCTCCATAGCCCGTTAAGGCAAACGGGACGGGATTTTTCGAAGAATTTTTCTCTCAAATCGACCAAGGATTTCTTCATCCGCTTTTGATACGGTCCATGCTTCAGCGCCGTAGAGTAGGACTGGGATGATCAGGGTCTGATATAGGATTTCCTTAGTAGTTCGAGTGAGGGCTTTACTACTAAATTGCCTTCTTAACCTGAAGAAACAGCGGTTGGCAAGAGTAATTCTTCGTTTGATTTCTGATGAGATGTTGTCAGATTTAATGGCCGAGCCGAGGTAGACGAAGTCCCGTACTACCTCAAAGTTATATCTGTCAATGGTGACGTTCTGTCCAATTCGTCGATGATGTGTGTCCTTTCGTGTTGACAGCATATACTTAGTCTTACCCTCATTTACTGCTAAGCCCATTTTTGCCGCTTCCTTCTCTATACTAGCAAACGTGGCTATGACATCACGTTGAGTCCTACCAATGGTGTCAATATCGTCGGCGTATGCTAGTAGTTGCACCGATTTTTGGAAAATTGTGCCTCTGGTGTTGGCTCGGGAGTTTTGCACAATCATCTCAAGAATCAAACTAAAGAAATCAAATGACAGCGCATCGCCTTGCCTAAATCCTTTTTTGGTATCGAATGTGTCGGTGAGGTCGTTTCCGACCCTGATGGAGCAGCGAGAATTCTCCATCGTCATCCTACATAAACAGACGAGTTTGGGCGGTATACCAAAACTAGAAATGGCTCTGTATAGTTCGTCTATATAAATGTTGTCGCATGCGGCTTTGAAATCAGTAAATAGGTGGTGGGTATTGATTTCAACTTCTTCTTGGGTTTTTTTTCCAGAATCTGCCTAATGTGAAAATTTGATCGGTTGTGGACTTTCCTGAATTAAAACCACACTGATCAGGGCCGATCAGGTTGTTGGTACACGGTTTTAGGCGTTCACATATTACGGCAGATAGGATCTTGTAGGCGATGTTGAGTAGACTTATGCCTCTGTAGTTGGCGCAGTTCAGATGGTCTCCTTTTTTGTGGATCGGGCAAACGATGCTGAGGTTCCATTCTTCAGGCATACTTTCATCCGACCAGATTTGGCTTTTGAGTTGGTGGATGTTACTTACCAAGTCACCTCTGTCAGTTTTATAAAGCTCATCGGGAAGGCCTTCATTTCCGGCGGCTTTATTAAGCTTGAGTTTAGATATTGCTATCCTCACTTCACTTAGGTCGGGTGGTTGGCAGTTTTCGCTGCCGCTGCGAATATTAAATGGTACGTTCTGCCTGAAAGCGGAATTTTGTTCGTCATCGCCGTTTAACAGTCTGCAGAAGTGGTTCTTCCATATCCTCAGCATCGACTGTGTCTCAACTACGATATTTCCTTGTTCATCTCGACAGGATTCTGTTCGAGCCTTGTATCATGGGCTTTGACGTTTTATACTTTGGTAAAACTTGCGAAAATCATTCCTGGAGTGGCACCTCTCTATATTCTCGATCGCGCGCTTTTCTTGCTCTTTTTTCTTCCTTCTGAAAAACCGGTGTTCTTCCCTTCTTATTTGCCTATAGAGATCAGTGGCAGCTCTCGTCTTCACCTGCAGCTTAGCCTTGTAGGCCATGTTCTTGGCTTCGAGCATCTGTCGGCATTCCTCATCAAACCAGGGGATTCTTGCTGGTGGCCGCGAGAAACCTAGAGCATCAGTTGCGGCTAATGTTATAGCTTGTTGGCATCGTTGCCATTGTTCTTCGACATTAGATGCTGGTGGTATGGTATGAATCAAGAGGTTAAGGGATACGCGATGCGCGAAAGCCTTGGCGGTCTCTTGCGATTGCAGTCTTTTGACATTAGATTTGTTCACAGTATTTCTGGTTTGTTGTGGCATGGTGGATATCCGCATCCTAACCCTACAACAAGGTAGTAATCCGAGTCTATGTTAGCCCCTCGGAATGTTCGGACATCCAAAACACTGGATGCATGTCTCTTGTCTATCGCAATGTGATCAATTTGGTTGACTGTTCCGTGATCTGGAGACCGCCATATCCCCTTATGGATATCGAAGTGAGGAAACCGTGTGCTGGCTATATAGTCTAAGAGCCCAGAGCAAATTTTGGGCGTGGAAATATAACCAAAAAATGTATACATCAACATGAATGTCTTTAATAAACGATATCAAATCCGCAAGTCTGGCAGCGATTTGTCGCAGCTGAGGCTAGTAATAGTATGTTGAAAACGTGATTTTTTCCGAAATCCTGATTTAATGTAAAACCACTTGAATTTAGTATTAAATGAATGAATTGACTGCCCCGACCACAAAAAAATAGGTCCCAGACGTTTGACGCGCAGCCATATCCTTGCCAGACACTTGGTTTGGGAGCGGTTTGTTTAGTTTGATGGCTTTGACTTTCCTTTTGTGATTGTAGCTGTAACCGCGTTACAGTTCAATGCAGTTCGGTGGTTTATGCACTTCAGCTTGTACAATAAATGTTTGAAAATCGGAAGTTGTTTGTTTAATTGGCTCTAAGATTTCGAAATTATCACAATTCTATTGGTTTTTACGATTTGGTTTCAAGATCGTATTTATAACCTGTGATTTTGTTTATGTCCGTATACCGCATTGATTTGCGGAATTCGACTAAGCGCATCGGCATTAGTATTGTATTTACCTGGCTTGTATTCGATTATGTAATCCAATTCCGATAATTTATAATGGAATCGAACGAAATGAGGTGGAATCGTAGGGTATTTTACGTTAAATACTCCCTTTAAAGGCTTTTGGTCTGTATACACAGTAAACTTCCGCCCTTGAAGTTAACATCTAAAGTTTTTGGTAGCCCACACAATCGCCAATAACTCTTTCTCAATAGTAGAATAGTTACGCTCGGCTTTGTTTAGAGTGCGACTAGCATATGCAATTTTTTTTTTTTTTTTTTTTAAATTCTGACCTGCCTAAGCAGTAATATACACCTCGACCTAAAAGATCTATTGTGCTTGCCGTCAGATGCTTTTTAGGTTAGTAGCGCTTCTACTTTCCTAATGTAGCTGATAATACTTTCAGCCGAAGATTTCCTCAATTCTTCGGGACTTAAGAATTCCCTGAAGAAAGATTCTCTTCTCATACCGTAAAGAGCCGGGCATTCACATATGATATGCTCGGCTGTTTCGTCTTCTTCTAGACATAGTCTGCACTCCGGTGAGTCGACTAGACGCATTTTGTTTAGGTGATATCGCAGACCGTGATGACCAGTTAGGTAGCCTACTAAGTTTTTGATATCGTGCCTGCGAAGATTTATTATCTTGTCGGCATCTGATTTGAAGGGCTGAATAGCTCTTTTGGCCTGTCTTAGGCCTGGGATGTTTCCCCAGTATGAAACACATCATATGCAATAGGCTGATCTTTTCCTACGTCACCCTGTGAAAGCACAGCACCAATCGCTTCGCCGCTTGCATCCGTCGTCAGATTGAAAGGTTTTGAAAAGTCTGCGTAGATCAAGAGAGGAGGTGATACCAAAAGTTCTTTGATTTCTTGGAAGGCATTTTGGCATATTTTACTTCTTTACTTTACTTCTTTACGGAGTCGGTTTGTAAGGGGTCGGACTGTTTTAGAAAATAGTGGAATAAATTTACGGTAGTAGCTAGCAAGACCCAAAAATGATTGAACCTGCCTCACTGTACATGGAGGTGCGAAATTTTGAACCGTAGTAATTGTATTAATATTCGGAAGTGCTCCTTTTTCTGAGCATATACCTATGTCCTAAATAGACAACTTCCTTTTGGAGAAATCTACATTTTTCTGGTTGTAATTTAAGGTTGTGTCTCCTTAATTTGTCGAATTCTTTTCTGAGCTTATTGTTATGGTCATGGAGATTTTTACCATAGATGACAATATCGTCCAAAGTATACAAAACATTCCAAACCTTGTAGACCAGTGAGGACATAGTTCATGGTCTCTGAGACGATGCCGCGTATCCTTTCAAACCGAAAGCCATACGTTTAAATTCATAGTGCCCATAATTAGTACTGAATGCTGTCTTGGGTCGATCTTCAGGATCCAACAATACTTGGTGGTAGCCACTGGCTATATGTGTGTAGAAATAGCGTGAGTGACCTAGCTGATCTAATATATCCTCTATTCGAGGAAGGGGGTAAGCATCACCAATGGTCCTATCATTTAATTTACGAAAATCTACCACTACTCTCCATCTTAGTTCTCCGTCTGGACCGGCTTTCTTTGGAACAACTAAGAGGGGTGAGTTCCAAGGGCTTTTAATGGGTTGAACAATGTCATTGTTCAACACCTCCTTCATTTGTTCATTTATTATTTGTCGTTTTATCTCGGGTAGTCTGTACATTCTTTGGTTTATCGGCGCCTGATCCTGCATTAGGGGTATTGTGTAATAGCATCTGTATGCGTAAGAAAATCACCTTTAAGATAAAATATATCACTATACTCATTACATAGATTCATAATGATTGCGCTTTCATCCGGGCTTACATTTTCCCCTATATTGAGTTCCTTTTTTTGGTTTTCTTGAGTTCCTTTTTTTTCTATTTCAAGGTTCTTTCTCGAATTTATTGTTCGGAAATATGTTTTTAATTTGGTGTATTGAGAATAGGTTCTCCTTACATTTTCTAAAATTCGGTGTGTTACTATTCGTATATTCGGTATCTAAAAATGGCTCAGTTTTAAGAGGGGCTACCAAATAATCTTTAGCTGGGATCAGTCGCAAAAGGAATTGGGATACTTTGAAATTGTTGTTTGTGGTATTTAGAATTCCTATTCGAGCTTTTGGGCTTACATCCAAATAGCAGTTCGAAAGAAAGACTCCGTTGCTCAATTCTTGAGCTAAGCAGAACATGTCTTCTTGTATTTTTATTCTGACAGCAATTACCTTTTGTGACCGTGCAGGCACGCAAACAGGCTTATCGAGTACTATATCTACCTTCCGTTTTGAGTTACTTTGACGTGCATCGCCATTGGGATAGGTTGATATGTTAGAACTGGTTTTATTAGAGCCTGTATCGCCATTGGGAGAGGTTGATATGTTGGAGATCGTTATATCAGGGCCTGCATCGCCATTGGAAGAGGATGATATGTTTGAACTGGCTATATCAGGAGCTTGTCTTTTACGACGGTTTTTATGTTTGGGATAGTTTAGGGGTATACTAAACTCATGTGGATTGATTTCTGTGCGGGGAAATTGTAGTTGATTTTTAGGTCCAGTAACATTACAATTTTTTGAAAGAAAATCGTTTCCGAGTATGCCGTCGTCCGAAAACGTTGTGGTGTTATCAAGTACTTGGAAAATGAGGGCCAACGCGCAGAGGCTTCTACGTAGGTTCAAGCACCGTGACCCAGATTCCTTCACGGAAAAGGACACGGCAGCACTTAGCAGAGCTAAGGAGACATTAAAAGCTACAGCCGAAGCGTGGCGGCAAAAAAGGCGCACAGGCAGGGAGCTCTCCTCTCAAAAAAGGGAAGTAGTCGTGGAAAGGATGGAGAGCTGTAAACCCTCCACCTCAGCTGCGGCCACACCTAAGGGACCATCAGCTGCTGCAGGTAAGGTTGCGACCAAGCCTGGACCAACTGCAGGTACCTCCAAGAGAGGAAGGCACGATGACACAGTCTCTCCAATCATAGGTAAAGGACAAAGATAGTTTTCGGGTCGCTATTGTCGACTTTGGTAATCCAGAACGAAAACTATCTCATGACCAATGGCAACTAATAGAAATAAGAATCCTGGACGGAGTGAACGACGCTATCCTAAAAAATGCAGGGAACATCCCGCTCTTTGGACAGCTGACCACGTTCAAAGGATTCAAAATAATCCAGTGTGACAATAAGTGCACACTGAATTGGTTGACGAAGTTCATCGACGAGACGAAAGCCCCATGGTCAAATGCAGACCTTCGCATCGTCGAAAAGAAAGAGCTTCTTAACCTGACCAGACCCAAAGGTCGCATCCTTATCCCAGGGCCATGCATCCCGAAGGATAGGATTGAGCGCAACCTACAGAACCTCAACCTTGAATTCCTCAGTAAGGACTGGGAGGTCATAGAGGCAGGAGAGCACTCAAAAACCGGCACGGAAGTTGTGGTGCTACTCAGCCACAAATATCTGCCGCTGCTACGCAAGAAATGGTACAAAGTACGAGTCGGGATTACCCGATGCAAAGTACGTCCCTTCGTAACAGTCAGACGCAATGATGGGAGGAAAGCTGACCGCCATGAAGATAATACAAATAAATCTTCACCACAGTATGGCGGCCAGCGCCAACCTTGTCTTCCTTTTAAATAGGAACGACATTGACATGGCCCTAATACAAGAACCTTGGGTAGTCCGAGGCAGTATAAAAGGGCTAAACAGCAAAGATCTAGTACTGTACCATACTGGCTCATCCGACACAAACAGTAAGACTAGATCATGTATTGTAGCTAAGAAACAAATAAACCTTTTTCTCTTATCTACTCTCAGTAATAATGACCAGACCGTGGTAAAATAAGAGCGGCAGGGGAAGTCCCCGATTGCAATAGCAGCCATCTATATGCCATACGACTCGATGGATGGACCTCCATCTGCCCTAACAGACTCCCTGGTGCAAATGGCCAAATGTAAGAAGTGGGACCTCATAATGGGATGCGATGCCAACTCTCATCACACACAATGGTGCAGTTCAGAAACCAACACACGAGGTGAGTCCTTGTTTCAATACATTGAAGACAACAATTTGTTAGTGGCGAACAGGGGTAATGACCCCACCTTTGTCACTAAAAATAGAGAAGAGGTTCTTGACATTACCCTCTTCAACAATTCTGATAGATTCGCTGTGTGCCACTGGAAAGTTTCATCAGAAACATCATACTCTGACCACAGAATAATAGAATTTGAAATAGAGGACGATACTAAACTCCCCCTTCAACATCGAAACCCCAAGAAAGCCAACTGGGACAAGTTCGTTGTGGAAGTAGGGAGACACAGTAGCGCCCTTCCACTGCATCTGATGGAAACTCCGTTTGAAATCGATGCTGCAGCGGAACTAATAGGCAATATTTTAGTCAAAGCCTATGAAAGGATCTGCCCTCTAAAGACTATAAAACCACAAAGATCACCGACATGGTGGACGAAAGAGCTTCAAAGCATTAGAAGGGAAACCAGGAAAACCTTTAACGCAGCAAGAAGCTCAAATTCGGAAACCGACTGGGATCTTTATAAGAATAATCAGCGCAAATTCAAAAGTGCGGTCAACAGTGCCAAACGCACCTCCTGGCGTAACTTCTGTTGCAGTGTAGAAAGCACTACTGAATCAGCTAGACTTAGAAAAATAATCGCCAAAGAACCGGCTGTGTCAGGATACCTCAAGCTCCCCAATGGGGACTGGACACAATCCACCCATGAATCTTTAACACATTTACTGGAAACTCACTTTCCAGGATGTGATTCATACTCCGGTAGGACCCCAGACACAACCGTCTATGATTGCAACCCCATAACAGCAGCAATGGAGGATATGGTTAGTGTAGAAAGAATCAATTGGGCAATTGACTCCTTCTCCCCCTATAAATCTCCAGGAGTCGATGGTATTATCCCGATCATGCTACAAAAATCGAAACACCTCGTAACAGCATTCCTACACAAACTGTTTGTTAGTAGTCTAAAATGCGGTTACATCCCTAGGTGCTGGCGGGAAGTAAAGGTAGTCTTTATCCCAAAAGCCGGCAAGCCCAGTCACAAGACCGCGAAGGACTTTAGACCAATAAGTCTTACATCCTTCATACTAAAAACATATGAAAAACTAATGGATATCTACATTCGTGACAAACTAGACCCCCAATACATATCCTCGGCACAGCATGCCTACACGAAAGGTAAGGGAGTCGAAACTGCCCTACATGATATCGTTAGTACAATAGAAAAACCTCTTCACGAGAAGGAATATACACTCGCTGCATTTCTCGACATTGAAGGAGCCTTCAATAATGTGAACACAAACGCAGTCGAAAGAAACCTCGCGAAGAACAACGTGGACCAACCTCGAATACATATTATTGGAAGTATGCTCACCCACAGAAATATAAATGCGAATCTGGGAGACACCCATCTCAAAGTAATAGCATCAAGAGGCACACCACAAGGAGGCGTTATCTCACCTCTGTTGTGGAACATAGTCATCAATGAGATACACATAAAGCTACAGCGAAATGGGGTAAAAGTCATAGCCTACGCAGACGATGTAGCGATACTAGTTAAAGGGAAATTCCTACCCACTATTAGTGAACTACTCGAGCTGGCATTGAAAACTCTCAACGAGTGGACAAAACAATGTGGGCTTGGCATCAACCCCCAGAAAACGGAACTCGTTCTCTTTACGAACAAGAGGAAGATACCAATATTCGACCTACCGGCTATCGATGGGACTACCCTCAAACTAGCCGATAGTGCAAAGTATCTGGGTGTCATTCTTGATAGAAAACTCAACTGGAACCTAAATGTGCGCGAGCGCATTAAAAAGGCCACAGTCGCTTTCTATACGTGTAATCGAATATTCGGAAAAAACTGGGGTCCGAACCCCAAGATCATCCTATGGATGTACACGGCCATTGTGAGACCTATATTAACATATGGGGGGCTTGTCTGGTGGCAATCCACAAATAAAGTCACCCATCTGAAAAATATGACAAAGGTACAAAGAATAGCATGTGTGGGCGCTACTGGCGCAATGAGAACCACGCCAACAGCGGGACTGGAAACCATCCTTAACCTGCTACCGCTAGACCTTTACATGCAAGAATCTGCAGCCAAAAGTGCTCTAAGAATCAGCCAGCTCAACTGCTGGAAATCGAACTCAGGAGGACATGCCCAAATTCTACACAGATATCTGGGCTCAGCTGTATCCGCTGACTACATGCTGCCTCACCATGACTTTCAAAGACCATTCTCCTGCATCCTCCCAAGCAGACAGGAGTGGGAGAGGAACGAATTGGGCCCCGAAACCATATCCATCTACACTGATGGTTCAAAAATGGATGTAGGCGTTGGAGCTGGAGTGTTTTCAGAAACACTAAAGCTAAACAGCACCTTTCGTCTCCCTGAGCACAGCAGTGTCTTCCAAGCCGAAATATTGGCAGTAGCAGAGGCAGCCAAAGCGACCTCAATGCTAGCGATACCACCAGATGATATCACCATCTTTATTGACAGTCAGGCTGCAATAAAAGCTATCTCTGCTGTCGAAATAAAATCTCGGCTTGTGAAACGTGGTCGTGAAGAGCTAAAGGTTCTTGGCGTCCAACATAATGTTAAGCTCTGCTGGGTCCCCGGACACAGAGGCATACAGGGCAATGAAATTGCTGACGAACTGGCAAGAAAAGGATCTGCCTCCAGCACTGACCAAGCAGACCAGTCTGTCAAACCACCACTATGTGACCTCAAATCTCAGGTGGGACAGAAAACACTGATCGCTGCCAAAAACAGGTGGAACTCCCTTCCCACATGTGAAACTTCCAAAAGGATGTGGCCTGAGTATGACAAAGCCAGAACCCATAAACTGCTTCGTAGAAACAGGAAATCTGTCTCTACTTTAGTTGGGATTCTTACTGGACACAACTTACTAAAAAGCCACAAACTGAAAATGCATCTCATAGATGATGACCTCTGTAGAGGCTGCGGTGATGAAGAAATACACGAGGACACCCTCCACTTTCTGTGCCAATGCCCAGGCCTCAGCCAATTAAGAATGAGAACCTTAGGAAAATACTTTTTCCATGACCTCACGGATCTATCCGAAATCCCTCTCCCTAATCTTTTCAGGTTTGCATCAACATCTGGATGGCTAGAAAGAGACTAACAACAATGGACAGTAACGGGACAATGAATGAACCAACCACATAAGTGGACCCCAAACGGGCATCACAATGGGTCTATATTGACCTGAGTGCGATGAGGGAGGACACACACCGTCTGCCTCATCAACCCACCAACCTAACCTAAGTACTTGGAAAGTGCAGGGAATTTTAGAATAAATGTTAAAATGCCCCTTGCAAGCCCTAATACTTTTTCCTTTATCAAAGGGTGTTTGGAGTAGGCATGCTTTATTGGTTTCTACATTTGTTTCTGGCTTGATTGCCTCTTTTTTTAATAAACTTACTTCAGAGCCGGTGTCCACGATTAGCTTGGCATTTGTGGGTGGCTGTTCGTACACTTCTTGGTGATTTCTAATATTCACTGGGTTTCGTCGTGCCATTGGGATGTTGCCACGGTTTTCCGACTTTCGGCAGTCTCTTGCATCATGGTTATACATTTTGCAAAGTGTACAGAACAGAGTGTTTTTTTCTTTTGAGGCAGTCACTTTATGTATGCCCCTTTTTGGAGCAGAAACTACATATTATATTTATCCTACTATTATTTGGTAATGAGATCGGAGGGTTGGAGTGGTTGATGTCTCTTTGTGGCATATAGGGGACACTATGAGATGGGACTAGCTGGAGTTATTCTTGGGCTGTAATATGCTATGGTCATAACTATTTTCAAAACAACTCCGCGGAGCCATTATTGTACATTGGTTGAAAAGAGGGAGTGGGTGGGGATAAGAGAGGCTGATAAGTGGGAAAAATCGTTCGTTGCAGACGTTCCATATCTAATGCCTGCTGCACCAATTTATCTATTGGTCTATCCCCTATAGTTAATAGGCATTGGCATGTATGAGGATTTGTGACACCGCTTTTTAAAGCATTCTTGGCGAAATCCTCGAGCTGTGAGTTCACAGCTGAATCTGCCACTGGGCCATACTTCTGACCCTCCGCCTCCTTGCAAAGCATCAGCATTTGCTTTATCCCTGCGGTAAAAGTGATGAGAGCCTTCAAGGGTTGCTTTCGAAGCGTAATTAATTTATTCACTAATATGTTTCGCGGGATAAGTAAGTGCGGTTGAGAAGCTTTTCGGCATCATCGAAGGATGTTATTTAGTTAGATGCGACTAACAAATAAGCAGCCCCTCACAGTCTCGTGGGAAAAATCAATTGAGTACTGTCTTACAACACCCATAGAACGTCTGTAGTTCGGTACTCCATGAAGGGTTTTGTTCAAAGATGGGGACTAAATGCGCTGTGAGTTTTGCAATTTTACAAATCTAATAATTCTCTTTGAAACTGTGCGGTCGATTGTTTTAGATTATGTATTTGTTTTAGTCTCTGCTCATGAGTTTTTGATATTTCTTTATTTAAATTTTCGCACCGCAGAACTGTTAGATTTTCGCTGGTTCGCGCTTTCTCTAATATTGATTTTAAATAATAATCTAAACTTCCAGGTTTACTTAGTAGTGTTCCGGACCGAAGTCTTCTTGGTAATGGGTTTTCTTCCGCCGGGGTTACTGCGATGATGATGGATTGGTTGTCTCTGGATGTTTTACTGTTAGGTTTGGTGATGAGGTTGATGTCCCTGGATATTTTTTGGTTGTGGTGGAGTCCTCAAGGCTGGGTGTTGGTTCGTTCATGTATTAGTTGTTATGTATCTATTATAGTGCTAAGGTTTATGTATACTCTCAAAACCAGACTCAGTTCCGAGTTTACGCGAGTGATAAGAAGCGAAATTTAATATGATACATAGTTTTTAGTAAGTAAGTAAGAACGCGCAAAAACAATTCGATAGTTAATGTTTATATAATAGGAGGAGGTGTGTATATTTAGGTATGCAACAAGTATGTAAAAAATTACTTTATGAAATAATTGGTATAACCACATATTGTTTACACCAAAAAATTCGTGAGAACGTCCCAATCATAGTATATAGGTCCCAGACGTTTTACACTAACCAAAACTTTCATGTGTAAGTGAAGCGGAAGTCGCACAATGTCAACTAAATGACATTATCATCTCATCTTTTACAAATAGCTGTAAGGTTAAACGCACTGTGGCAAAGAGGTGCACACCATGGTGGAACGATAACCTAGAAAGTTTCCGTAAAAGTGTAAGAAAACTTTTCAATAAAGCCAAACGCGCCGGTAAGTGGGACCAATATAAATCTCTAATTACCCAATACAACATAGAGTTGAGAAAATCAAAAAGAGCGTCCTGGCGCAAATACTGTGAGGAACTCGAAGAGCTTCCGGCGGTGGCGCGTCTCCAGAGGGCACTCTCGAAAGATAAAACAAACTGCATGGGATTACTAGTCAAATCTGACGGAAAAATCACATGCGACCGGGAGTGATCCACCGGGAGTGATCCACGATAAAAAACTAAGCTGGAACTCCAACATCAACAACAAAATTCAAAAAGCAACCAAAGCTTTCTGGGCTTGCCGAAGCATGTATGGTAAAACCTAGGGAATCTCTCCAAAGACCACACACTGGATCTACACGATCATGGTCAGGCCCATTATAACATACGCTTCAATAGTATGGTGGAACAAAGTCACCCAAAAAACAACTATAAATAAATTAAACAAGGTACAACGGCTTGCCTGTCTGGGCATTACCGGAGCTATGCGTACCTGTCCCACGGCGGCTATGGAAGCCTTAATAGGACTAACACCCCTCCATATTTATATAAAAAAGTGTCAATTCTTAGCTCAGCAAGTTTGACACAAGCGGAAGAATTAAACATTAGTGAACATCTAAAACTAATTGAACTTCTATCCGAACTTCCAGAACTTGACATGATCTGTGCGGTTACAGATCGCTTACCAAAGACACTATGCTTCGACAAAAGATTCTCAACGGAGATCACAACCAGAGAAGCATGGTGTAGCAACAACCCACCAAACTGCCTAAACGGCCTAAAGTGGTATACGGATGGTTCTAAAATGGACTCAGGGGTAGGAGCTGGCATACATGGACCAAATAAAAACATCTCAATACCTATGGGAAAAAGCCCTAGTGTATTCCAAGCTGAGCTCCTTGCCATAAAAGAATGCGCAAACCTAATACACAACTCAGGTATTAAAGGCGCAAACATCCATACATTCACGGACAGTCAAGCAGCTATAAAAGCCCTTAGCTCACACATCATTGACTCCAAATCAGTACTACACTGTTTCAACTCCCTCCAGACATTCAGTTCCAGGAACAAAACCAAACAAACCGGACATAAGGGAGTTGAAGGTAACGAAAAAGCTGATGAACTAGCCAGAAAAGGTTCGGAAACCCCCTTCAAAAACTTAGTAGGCTACCTAACTGGTCATCACGGTCTGCGATATCACCTAAACAAAATGCGTCTAGTCGACTCACCGGAGTGCAGACTATGTCTAGAAGAAGACGAAACAGCCGAGCATATCATATGTGAATGCCCGGCCCTTTACGGTATGAGAAGGGAATCTTTCTTCAGGGAATTTTTAAGTCCCGAAGAACTGAGGAAATCTTCGGCTGAAAGTATTATCAGCTACATTAGGAAAGTAGAAGCGCTACTAACCTAAAAAGCATCTGACGGAAAGCACAATAGATCTTTTAGGTCGATGTGTATATTACTGCTTAGGCAGGTCAGAATTTAAAAAAAAAACCCATACTCTTGCCAGACGTAATAATAGTACGTTGAAACGAGTTTTTTCAACAATTCTTATAACCATATTATGGTAACGGAAATATATTTGTTAGAAGTAATGTTAAAAAAAATAATAAATATTTCACGTGTGGCTACTGCATGTTCTAAAGTTGTTTTAAAAATGGAATTGTTTTAAATATAATATAGAAAAAAATATACACCATTATACAAGGTGGCGCAAAAATAACCTTCCGATGTTTTTTGGCTGTAATTTAAAAAATTGTAATGTTGTCTTTAAGAGCTGCAAGAGTCTGAGGCTTGTTGACATAAACCCGCGACTTCAAAAAGCCCCACAAATAGAAGGCTGCAGCGGTCAAATCAGGCGATCTTGCTGGCCAGTGCAAATCGCCAAAACGGGAGATTAGGCGCCCGGGATATGCATCCTTCAGCATATCGGTTGTTGTTGCACCGAACTCGTTGATCATTGCTCTGTAGCGCTCACCATTCACAGTACCCGTTTGGCCCGCGACGTCTTCGAAGAAAAAAGGTCCGATGACTCCTCCAGTGAAAACAGCACACCATACAGTGACTTTGAGCGGGTGTAATGGCTCTTCGTGGGTTACACGCGGAATTTCAGTGCCCCAGATGCGTAAATTTTGCTTATTTACGTACCCGCTAAGATGGAAATGGGCCTCACCACTCATGATTATTTTTGATGAAAAATCATCTTCCTCTTGGTGGTGATTAAGGATGGCTTGAGCGTATGTTAGACGCGATTGGCGGTCAGAAGCTAACAGCTGATGCACCGTCTGGACTTTGTACGGAAACATCTTCAAATTTAGTACCAAAATTCGCTGTAAAGGCCGTCGACTGATACCCATTTGCGTGGCACGTCGTCTGGTCGATGTCGACCGCGCTTCCATGACATCTTCGGCTACAGCAGCAATATTCTCTGCAGAATGGCTACTCCGGGGTCTGCCACGCCTGGCAGCATCTCGTGTTGTGCCAGTCTCTTCGAGGCGAGCGGCTAAACGTCGCAGTGTTTCACCAGTAGGCGTTGGACGGCTAGGAAATCTGCGACGAAATTCACGTTGTGCCAAAGTCACCGACCGATTATTGCTCAAATAAATAGTCACCAATATTCCGCGTTCTGGAGCAGTGTAGCGTAACATTGTTTATTAACGTGTTTTTCGCATGTGTTTACTACACAAATGTCAAAACAGAACTGACATTAGGGGCCAATCGCAAAATTTATAGCATTTTCTGATTGGAGGATTACTTTTGCGCCACCTTGTATATAAACTAAAAATTTCATTGTTTGTTAAGTGGTACAAAATATGAAAAAAAAAATAAATGAAAACTAATATATATTTTAATGTTATAAATGTTATTCTTCATCTGATTCATCTGATGAATCGCTTATATAAGTGTCTTCATCATCAGATGCATCCACTTCATTAATTAAAATATCTACCAGTCTATCGGGGGCGACATTTCCATCGAACTATTTGACTTTATATTTGTTGTCTTGTAATACCCAACCACTCTCTGATGGTAATAACAGAATTGGTTCGTTCTTTACTGCATTTTTCCATATATGGCATATATAGTTGCATCTTTATTTATCTGCTGCAATAGTACAGATTTGCTTGGGGCAACAGACTTCCTTCAAAACCTAGGGCAAAAAAATAATTTCAACTGCGTACCTACATAACATTGATTTTAAAACGTGTAACTTACTTTTCATATTTATAAAAATTTTGTTTGATGTGGGCCTGCAGGTTTTATAGAATATTTCATAGCTAGCTTCGTTTACATTCAAAGCCTTCGTATGGTACATACTTCAGATAAAATTTTCAATACCGTCGAAATGGTGGGTTATATTCATGTTTCCAAATTGGGAAAAAGGTTTTGAAAGTCTGGTCTGCTTTTTAAAATTTTAAACGGCTTAATTTTTCCTTTTTTGAAAAAGGAAGGCGTGTAGTCGCATCCAGTGAAGCTGTAAAATCCAGGCAATGATGCACAAAGTGTGGGGCACAATCCTTGATAAATTTTACTAACGTCAATGTGTCTAAGGTTGTTTTTAGACATAGTTCCAACTTCAAGCCAGATTTTAAGACCGTTTGTTTTGACTTCTTGGAGAAATTAAGCAAGACATGTCTTGTGGTACTTCAGTCCGTCGTCATCGGAGCTGTTTATCAATGTTTGATACACTGCATCATTCGCAAGAAGTATAGCATTGCATACAACATTTTCTAATGTGGATACCCGGCCACATATACCTCTTCATTTTTGGCCTTTAAATTTTTAGTAATTCGATGACAAAAATTACAAGTGGTATCTGAATCAACTAACACTGGATTGGTATGCCTTGGAATATTTCCAGGTGCGATGTTTGCACTGGCTATTTCATTAGTACCGCTTTCAGGCACTGTGTACATGCAAATGCGAGATAGTTGCGTTTATAAAACTATATTCACTGTTAAATTATTAAACATAACTTACATTCTTCTTTCTGCATCGAAAATAACAACTTTTTGAAATAGCAGTAAACATCCGATAGCATGGGCTATGATAACCACATACACTATTGACCTTCGTTGGAAGATCTATATCCGAGTATTTAAACATTCGAATTTTCCTGCATTTCAAAATTTGAGTGCACTTTTCCAATGTTTTGTCATTAAACAAAATAATATTCCCACACTGTTTAAGACTATCACTTGAAAGAAAAACACATTTACTATTTATTTTTATAAACATATTCACTTCGCGGGTAAAAAAAATTAACTACTCAACTCAATTGTTGTCTTATCAGCCAGCTTGCTTGCTTGTTTTGGCATTAACCATATTTTAACTGTAAATAACACTGTACAAAACATTTGCTTGTTTTGCATGACCTAAGTCAAAGACATGCACGTCATCATTGCGTCTAACAAATTTACCATAATATGGTTATGGGAATTGTTTAAAAAAAAGTTGTTTCAACGTACTATTATCACGTCTGGCAAGGGTATGGTTGCGTGTAAAACGTCTGTGACCCATATATATTTAGGATTGGAACGTTCTCACGAATTTTTTGGTGTAACCAATATGTGGTTATACCAATTATTTCATAAAGTGATTTTTTACATCTATCGCTTCTGGGGCACCGAAAATCCACGAGTAATGCACGAGGAGCCATTACTACCGCTCAAAGTTACTACATGGTACGCTGTTCACGCTGGAGGAGTCATCGGGCCATTTATTTTCGAGAACTCCGCTGGTCTAACGACAACAGTGGACGGTGCGTGCTATAGGGCCATGTTAACCGAGTTTTTTTCTGCCGCAATTGGACGAATTAGGACTGGAAGACATGGTTCCAACAGGACGGAGCAACGGCACATACTGCGGGAGCCACAACCGATATTCTGAAGGGCCAAACAATATCGGATGACTTGTTTTGGCCCACCTTGTACATACACGTCTAAAAGTTACAAAGACTGGGCGCTGCCAAGTATATGCTGCTCAGTGTCCCCTTTCTACCATTTCTACGTACACTTTGTAAATTGTAGAACATATAATTTAGTTCGAAATACATATATACAATATTTGTCATCATAATTCTGCATATGTATTTTCATTTTGAATGATTAATTATTAGTACAAATTCCATTTACTAAGTTGTCTCCAGAAGCTACTTTGCATACTTCAGTCATTAGATTTTTTAAAATTGCTGCTTGATTGCCTTGAGATCCATCTATCGTTATTGTTGGTATAAATGAAATCGACGGCCTTAGGGCATGTGTAACTTCACCATTTAACTTTAGCAATTCACTACCGTGTTCCGTGTCATGACATTTCTGTATAAGATCAGTTGTTTCCAAGTTGAAATCTCGCGCACACTAAAAATTTAAGTATAATAATGAAATTGAAATTAGAAATTTCGTTATGGCTTACCCTGTATAAAGCATCTTTTGGTAAACGGTTATCCTTGATCATGCATGAGACCATATCAAGTCGCATTTGATTGTCCGTAATAATTTCTAGAGCACATGCGTGATAGATATTTGCTTGGCATTCTAAAGGACCATGTTGACAGTCAAATTGCAGTGTCCCATCGGACCTTAAAGAAGTCTATAAAAAATAAAATAGCTTTAGTTGATTTGTTTAATACGATGGGATAGGGTATTAAATATATATGGCATTTTTATTTACCCCAATGATCCATATAGATCATTGCTTTGCAAGAGATTACAATAACGAACGCGACCTTGGTATTTATCTGGATCACTATTCGTGATCTGAAAGAAAGATTTTAAAAATGTTTTTCACTTGTACTGGAGGCATGAACAAAGAGATCGTGTATCAAATTTCAGCAACCTAGCTAAAAATATACGAATGTGGTGTACACATTTTCAAAATCAGCTTACATTAAGGAAGAAGTGAGACATAGATATACACCAATGGCGTTTGTTTTAAAACTATTTTTGGTAAATGTTTGAGGAAATTCTGAAATAATTTTTATTAATATTGTTATTAGTATATCGTCTATAGATCATTTTGAACCATGCTATTCCATACCATATGCCACGGGCACAGGTATAATAGTGAATGTAGACCTAGAAAAATGAAATATGGTATAGATGCTCTTTACTCGTATTTCCAGTAAGAACATCAGCCGTTATATGTAAATGCTTGAAACCTTTTAACAACAATCTCATCGGCCCTTATCAGTGTGGTTTTAGAAAACGAAAAAAATGGGTTTACCAGTAATTTTAGGGAAGACCAAGTATATGCTGTCAACAAGAAAGGACAAAACACATTGACTAATTGGACAGGATGCGACTATTGAAATATAGTCTAGACTTTGTCTACATTGTTTCCGATATTGAATCACGAACCAAAAACACTTGGCCAACGTTCGGTTGGGCACAGAGATGATACGAAAGTGATTTAACGTGTATAGGTTTGTGCTTACATTTAATAATGTAACCCAACTTTATCTTCCTTTTAAATTAATATAATATTTATTGTCGGGTTTTCAATTTCGACGCACTTATAATACAAAAATACATGCCTGCTCCATTGCTCCATTTCCATCTAACCCGATCTTATTTGCGTTTTTTTAGTTTTCTTATATAAGTTAGGTAGTTTTTATGTGGATTGGTGTTTACACTTTTTTTTACTTTCAATGGTCAAGGAACGAAATTTTTTGCAAATATTTTTTTTAATTGGATGCAAATAATGATTATACCTTTCATCAATGTACGGTTCTTATTTTTTTTATCAAATCTCGTTTTTTGAGTCCCTTTCAAAATTTAAGAGATGAAGAAATAAGTAGTAGTGCAGTAGAAATGTCAATAAATTTTCGAAATGAAACGAAGAATTACTTGTGCCAACTACTTTTTTAGGAAATATATCCACGCCTACTTTTCAGAAAAACGTCGTTTTTGTTCCAATCGTAGAATATAACAAGTTATATAAGTAAAAATTATCCACTCATCCACTGTATATTATTTTTGCACAGTAACGAACCCCGACCGACCTGCGGAAGCAAAATCTCTAAGGCTGGACACCTTCGTAAGAAACCAGGGGCCTAACTAAATTCTATTCTACTTTTGATTCTATTCGAAACATATTTGCAATTCTACTTTTAAATGGTACTATCTATGAAAAAAAATCGAATGCCGATAATGCCAAGCTATTTGCCAACATTTGTTGGTTTTCGAACGAGACTCGACTTTTGTTTGACAGGACATAACATAAAAAACAATTGCTGCTGTGGAAACAGAATTTATTGTGCAATTTGGTTTGATTGGGATAACAGCGCATATATTGTTTTGATTTATAGCATCAGTAACCAAACCACCAATAAAAATGAGAGGCCAGAGTTTTGCTAAATTCACCATGTTGTCTCATAATGCATAACATGTGGAGAGATTTAGGTGCAAATTTCTCTATGAAAAAACGAAATTCCCTGTATCGCTGCGATCAGTTAGAAATGTCCCCCAACTTAAAAACTTGTAATTACTATTTAAAGATTAAATACCACGGGTTTCTCTAACCTCCTTAGAATCCATTCATGATCCAACACACGAAAAACTAATTAAAATAATGACATGATCGTTTATATAGTTCATGAATTACCGAGTCGAACAAAGATAATACTCATTACTACGGCCAGACGGTTGTCTTAACGGGCATAGAACGGGCATAGATTCCTCAACGGATCTGCAGGCACTGTTAAGTGAGCTCCGCCAAGTAGCAACTGACGAACTCGAAGTCTTTAGAGTAAAGCCATTCACCACAGTGAAGGCCAGACGGGAGAATCGGAAACTACCGATCTTCCTCGTACAGCTGTCGCCCCAAAGCAATCTGGAAAAGTGGAGGAGTATCTCAGTCCTCAACTGCCAGGTTGCGCACTGGGAAAAATTAAAAAGAGGTGACAGCATGCTTCAATGCATGCGTTGCCAAAAGTTCGGCCACGCCTCAGCCAACTGCGAAGTAGACTATATCTTCTCATTTTTGCCGAGCTTAACGCAAAATAGACGGTAATGGGCGCGCTCTCACAGAGACCCTTAAAGATCCTGGCTGTAAATATAAATTCACTGATTAGGATCGAACGTAGAGCCAATCTTTTCCAGTTCTTTGACAGTACTGACATAGTAGGATAACACCCGCGACACTCGAAACGATCGAGTACGACAGTGACCACTGCGGACTCGCCGCCACGCTTCGACTACGCCTTATCAAAAGAACTACGTTCGAGGGCCATATCACCACCAAACAACCAAAACCTGACATATAACGAAATGGACGAATACAATACCAAAACACAAAGAACGTGACATAACGTCTACGTACAGAAGCGCGACACACTGCACAGACAAAAAAGCAGACTTCTGAAAGACTAAAACGTTAATCAAAACCTTTTGTGGTTCGATAAAAAAACAACATATTTCTATTTCTAATGCCTTGGGATCGGCATCGACAAAAAACAACGTATTTCTATTTCTAATGCGTTGGGATGGGGTATACAAAAGGTTTTTGTAGGAAAACAATGTTTATATTCATCACATCAAACGTTTTTTCGAACTTTTTAAAGTTTGGCCAAAAAGCGTTTTTACTAAAAATTCCCCAAAAAAGTGGGCGTGACTAAAAACTTAATATGAAAGAAATATAGAAATTCAGATTGTCTAAATATTTTGTTTAGAAAGTTTTTGAAAATTCTTAATTGTTTAACTGGTACAACCCCATAGTTGTATACCATCATCGAAAGCTTTCTCAATTACATCTGTAATTCGATGTACAGGGTGTCGCACCAATTGTGCTACAATAAGAAATTCAAATAACTTTTTTTTAATCGATGTATTTCATTTATTTTTTTTTATTGGTTAGAAAATTAAATTTTATTTTAAATAGTTAGTTGTTTTTAAAGATTATAGATCGCAGAGGACCTCCACGCTCTCCCACGCATATGCGGCACCTGATCAAAAAATTATTCATTGCGGCCTGAAGAGTTGGATGGTTGGGTGTTGTAGAACGAGGGTAGACTCTGATTGGCGTTAACTTGGCAATGCCCAGTGTTGCAACTCTGACTACACATCAAATGTGCTTATCTTTACCTCCAAGTGGTAACCATCGGGTACTGGTCTCATCCAACCGGATTTGACTTGCTAAACGATAAGTGCGAGTGTTGATAACACGACAAAAAACAGCAACACTATAAACACCCTGGTGAGAATGGCACGGATGAATACCCGGCCTGCTGTCCCAGGCGAACCTAGATGAGCTGCTCTGACATATTCGGACAACAGGTTGTCTAGGAATTTCAAGGGTTAGTCAGGCCCCTTGAATAGAGATGGTGGCGGATGAACCGAAAGGCCAACGGCAGCGCTCAATCCCGTAGTGGATACTGATGGCCCCGTGTCCTAGGGGTATCTAATAAATTGGAACTGGCCCTCCAGGTTGGGGGTTGTGCTTTGGGTTAACTACCCACCCACAGAAAAAAACATGGTTACGAAGCAACCAATAGCCTCGGAAAGGACTGATTTTATTGTTGACGACCCTGCTAAACGAAAAAAGGACAACGACGTTCGTATCTGCACCTGGAATGTGAGAACATTAAACAGGAGAGGTGCAGGCGAACAACTAGCGGAAGCCCTAAACTGCTACAAAGCAGACATTACTGCCATCCAGGAAATACGATGGGATGGGCCGGGCAAAAAGAGGATGAAAAACTGTGACATATACTACGGATCGTGTTATAGTGAGCAGAAACAGCGACTATTCGGATGCGGATTTGTTATAAGTGCCAGACTTAGGCAAGAAGTCTTATGTTTCCAAGACATTAGCGAACGCATAGTAACAATCCGCATCAAGGCCAAATTCACCAACATAAGCCTTATATGCGCTCACGCTCCGACGGAAGAAAAAGATGATATAGCTAAGGATTGCTTCTACGAGCTCCTCGACAAAACCTATGAGCGACTACCGAAGTACGATGTTAAAATCGTGCTGGGAGATTTTAACGCAAAGGTAGGAAGAGAAGACATCTTTAGAAGTATTGTCGGAAAACATAGCCTACACGACAACACGTCTGGTAACGGACTTAGGCTAATTGATTTCGCTACGGAACGAAATGCCACTATAGCCAGCACACGGTTTCCTCACCTCGATATCCATAAGGGGACATGGCGGTCTCCAGATCAACGAACGGTCAACCAAATAGATCACATTGCGATAGATAAGAGGCACGCATCCAGTATTTTGGATGTCCGAACATTCCGAGGAGCTAACACCGACTCGGATCACTACCTTGTAGCAGCCAAGGTAAGAATGCGGATATCCACCACGCCACAACAATCCAGAAATACTGTGAAAAAATTTAATGTCGGAAGACTGCAATCGCAAGAGACCGCCAAGACCTTCGCACAACGCGTATCCCTTAACCTCTCGATTAACACCATACCACCAGCATCGAATGTCGAAGAGCAATGGCAACGATGCCAACAGGCCATTAGATCAGCCGCAACTGATGTGCTAGGTTTCTCGCGCCCACCAGCGAGAAACCCCTGGTTTGATGAGGAATGCCGACAGATGCTTGCAGCCAAGAACGAGGCCTACAAGGCTATGCTGCAGGTGAAGACGAGAGCTGCCATTGAGCTCTATAGGCAAAGAAGAAGGGAAGAACATCGGCTTTTCAGCAAGAAGAAAAAAGAGCAAGAAAAGCGCGCGATCGAGGATATAGAGAGGTGCCACTCCAGGAACGATGTTCGCAAGTTTTACCAAAGTGTAAAACGTCAAAGCCAAGGATACAAGGCTCGAACAGAATCCTGTCGAGATGAACAAGGAAATATTGTAGTTGAGACACAGTCGATGCTGAGGATATGGAAGAACCACTTCTGCAGACTGTTAAACGACGATGACGAACAACATTCCGCTGTCAGGCAGAACGAACCATTCAATATTGGCAACGACAGCGAAGACTGCCAACCACCCGACCTGAGTGAAGTGAGGATAGCAATATCTAAACTCAAGCTTAATAAGGCTGCCGGAAATGACGGCCTTCCCGCTGAGCTCTATAAGGCCGGCGGAGATGACTTGGTAAGTAACATCCACCAACTCATAAGCCAAATCTGGTCGGATGAAAATATGCCTGAAGAATGGAACCTCAGCATCGTTTGCCCGATCCACAAAAAAGGAGACCCTCTGAACTGCGCCAACTACAGAGGCATAAGTCTCCTCAACATCGCCTACAAGATCCTATCTGCCGTAATATGTGAACGCCTGAAACCGTTTACCAACAACCTGATTGGCCCTTATCAGTGTGGTTTTAGGCCAGGAAAGTCCACAACCGATCAAATTTTCACACTTCGGCAGATCCTGGAAAAAACTCAAGAAGTCCAAATCGATACCCACCACCTGTTCATCGATTTCAAAGCCGCATATGACAGCATTTATAGAGACGAACTGTACAGAGCCATGTCTAGTTTTGGTATACCGCCCAAACTCGTCCGTTTGTGTAGGATGACGATAGAGAATTCTCGCTGCTCCATCAGGGTCGGAAACGACCTCACCGACACATTCGATACCAAAAAAGGATTTAGGCAAGGCGATGCGCTGTCATGTGACTTCTTTAATCTGATTCTTGAGAGAATTGTGCAAAACTCCAAAGCCAACACCAGAGGCACAATTTTCCAAAAGTCGGTGCAACTACTAGCATACGCTGACGATATTGACATCATTGGTAGGACTCAACGTGATGTCACAGCCACGTTTGCTAGTATAGAGAAGGAAGCGGCGAAAATGGGTTTAGCAGTAAATGAGGGTAAGACTAAGTATATGCTGTCATCACGAAAGGACTCACAACATCGACGAATTGGACAGAACGTCACCATTGACAGATATAACTTTGAGGTAGTACGGGACTTTGTCTACCTCGGCTCCGCTATTAACTCTGACAACAACATCTCGTCAGAAATTAAACGAAGAATTACTCTTGCCAACCGCTGTTTCTTCGGGCTAAGAAGGCAATTTAGTAGTAAAGCCCTCACTCGAACTACTAAGGAAACCCTATATAAGACCCTGATCATCCCAGTCCTGCTCTACGGCGCTGAAGCATGGACTGTATCAAAAGCGGATGAAGAAATCCTTGGTAGATTCGAGAGGAAAATTCTTCGAAAAATCTTCGGTCCCGTTTGCGTTGACGGGCTATGGAGACGAAGATTCAACCAAGAACTATACGAGCTGTACAGCGACATGCCCCTGGTCAAAAAACTCAGCATTGGACGTTTAAGATGGCTAGGACATGTAGAACGAATGGACACCAATACTCCGGCTCGCAGAGTCTTCGATTCCCAGCCAGACGTCGGACGCAGTAGAGGAAGACCTCGCCTTAAGTGGCGCGCACAAGTGGAAACCGACCTCAACCAACTTGGAGTGCGCAACTGGAGGCAGTTAGCTAAGGACCGGGCTAATTGGAGAGGCATGTTGGTTGAGGCCCAGGTTCATTCCGGACTGTAGCGCCACTTAAGTAAGTAAGTAAGTAAGGCCTGAAGAGTTGAAGTTTGGATCGCCTCAATTATTGTCGTTATGGACTGCTTTAATTCAGTTAAATTCCTGGGCTTCGTTTTATACACCTCTTGCTTGACATAACCCCATAAAAAGAAGTCTGGTGCAGTCAGGTCAGGTGACCTTGGGGGCCAGCAAAGAGTGGAGTTCCGAGAAATTAATTTGTTTGCGAATTTTTTGTTTAACTCCGCCATAACTGGTCTGGCTATATGTGCAGTTGCTCCATCTTGCTGAAACCAAACGCTGTTGAATGGTATACGTCTTCGGCGCAGTTCTGGGTAAAAAAACTCCTTCAACATCTTTATATAACGGTCCCCATTGACAGTAACGGTTACACCGTTTTCTTCAAAGAAGTACGGCCCGACAATACACCTTGATGAAACTGCGCACCACACAGTGACTCGTTCTGGGTGCAGTTCCGTCTCATGGAGCATTTCTGGATTAGACCCTTTCCATATACGGCAATTTTGCTTGTTTACATTGCCGTTAAGATCAAAATGGGCCTCATCAGACATGAACAAACAATTGATCAATGTGTTGTCTTCTTCGGCCATTGATATAATTTTTTGGCAAAATTCCAGGCGAACAGGCAAATCCTGAGGGTTTAACTTGCTAGTTATTTGGACTTTGTACGGAAACAAGTTTAAATCGTCATGAAGTATCCGTTGTAATGACCGTCTACTAACTCCAATTTGCCCCGTTAAGTTTCGGGTCGAAACGCTCGGATTGGCCTGTATTGCAGATGCTACTGCTGCGCGATTGTATCCTGAACCCGAACATTGGCATCTCGATGGTACGGCCTTCGTGCGATGCTTCCAGATTCGGCAAACATGTTTAAAAACCTCATAATGGTCCATCTACTCGGGGGATTACCGCCAAACTCCCGCCTAAATTCCCTTTGGACGGAAATGACGGACTACAAAGCATGGTACCGTTGCACTATCCAAATTCTTTTCTCCGTATCCCAAGCATCCATTTTTATAAATCTAAATAGTAACCTACAAAATAAAAAAAAATAAGCCGATTACTCACACAGAAAAAAAGTTATTACGTTTTATTTTTGTAGCACGATTCGTGCGCCACCATGTACTTGGTCCACCGTTGAATGTTCTAAAACCAAATTGATGGTCAGGTAAAAGACGTTTCTGTTCAATTATGGGGTGTAAGCGACCGAGTAATATCCGTTCAAAAACTTTTGAAATTATTGGAAGAAGTGAAATAGGCCTGTAAGATTTTATTTCATTCGGTGATTTTCCTGGTTTTAGAACCATAATCACTTCCGCGACTTTCCACTAATAAAAAATAAGCTTGCCTTCCAAGGCAACATTTTAAGAAGTTCTCCTGTAATCAAGTCATAACCCGGAGCTTTTTTAAGTTTTAGTTTCTGTATTTCCCGTTTAAGCTAGGCAATACTTGCATATCTTACTATATTATTATCCGTTGTACTCTCGAATATATTATTGTTTCATTTTGCGCTGGACCATCAAATGGCTTAAATGTGTCCTGAAGTTGTGAGGCAAAAACCTTCATGGGGGTTGACGATGAATACCAGCAGTCACAGCCAATCGGAGCACACTCAGATGTGCGCTGAGTAAGACTTGTGAATATACGTCAGATGCAATTGGACTTTAATGAAGGGTAAATTTCTATTGGTTTTATGTTTTAATCATATGATTTTTTATTTTGTTGCTCAACATTTTCTAATGGATTTTGTGCCGCGACGTCTCGCGTCAAATTATTTCAATAGAATGCTTTACGAAGTTTAGCGTATAACTTATTTTGGTAGCAATGTCCACCTACTGATAGGTGATCATAAAATTGTTGAAGCAATTTTTCCTTTCCCCCTACTAATCATCTACAATTTTCTTTGGTTTATGAGTCAGTATTTCTTCTAAACTCTTAAGTATTTAGCCCCTGCTTCTTTCATTTGGTTAACCGTAAAATATTCGAAAAACGTGTCATGCAATGGCCATTGTAGTTTAATAATCGATCGGTTGTTGGCTTTTTTTGTAGTTTCAAAAGAATACACTCAATGTATTATTCGTTAACCACCATTTTCGGAATCCTTAAAGTAAATAATTTTTTGAAATTAAATTTAATTTAAATCTGTATGTATATGTATTCTTTCAACTCCAACCGTATTCAAGTTAGTTTGAATGATGGATCTTTTTTATATTGCTTCCGCTTTGCATTCATCTGGTAAAAGACCATATGCTGTACATTTCTGACTAATAAATGTCACCTCTGTTTTAAAAACATGACATTTATGTGGGTTGAACCCCGAAAATAAGTCAAGTGTAGAAAAGTGCTTACCTCGACCAAGATCATCCCATATTGTGTCGATGTGTGGTAGTAGAAATTTATCTGCGGTTAACTTTTTGTTTACTAATCTATAATCAATGCATAATCTCATTCGTTTAGTATCCCCTTTTATGGGAACTATAATTATATATAATTATAAAGGGTCCACCAAATAACTTTTTTTTAAAAAGGCTATAAAAAAACTACTGAATATTTTCTCAAATTTCTTTTTTTATTTGAAAGTACAATCCTTCCGGTTAATAATGGAAAATAATTTCATTCAAATGGCTGCCTCGGCTGGCCATGCAGTAGCCTACACGATCGGTCCAATTTTTAAGCACATTATCGATTGTGTGAAGCTGTATTTCACCAATGGCTTCACGAATATTGTCCTTTAAAGCGTCAATTGTCTCTGGCTTGTCGGTGTAACACTTATCTTTTACGGCACCCCACAAATAATAGTCCAACGGTGTCAAATCGCAGCTCCGAGGTGGCCAAACGACATCAGCTCTGCGGCTGATAATGCGATCTTCAAAAACAGGGCGCAAAACATCGAGTGTAGGTTCGGCTGTGTGGCACGTAGCGCCGTCCTGTTGCAACCAAATTTTGCCAATATCCTCCTCTTCGATTTTTGTGAACAAAAATTCGTTCAACATGGCCCGATAACGATCGCCATTGACTGTAACGGCCACTCCTTGCTCATTTTCGAAGAAAAATGGCCCAATTATGCCTCTGGACCAAAATCCGCACCAAACAGTAACTCGTTTTAGGTGTATCGGCTTTTCAATGTATGCGTGCGGGTTTTCTGTGCCCCAAATGCGACAATTTTGCTTGTTTACATACCCGCCAAGATCAAAATGAGCTTCATCTGAAAAGATGATTTTTTTTTTTGGCAAATCGGCACCTTCTCTATGTCGATCGCTGGCCCACTTAGCGAAGCGAAAACGCATTGGATGGTCAGTTGGCTTCAACCAATTGGACTTTGTATGGCGTCATACCAAGGTCTTTATGCAAAATTCGTCTCAATGATGTCTCCGAAATGTTCAATTGTTGAGAACGACGGTGAATTGATGTTGATGGCGCTTCACGCACACTTTCTGCCACAGCAGCAATATTCTCGGGTGTACGCACTGTTTTTGGCTTTTCACGCTTTGGTTTATCGATGAGGATGCCAGTTTCTTTCACTTTTTTCACAAGATAACGAACATGCGGAGCTGACGGTGCTTCTCTACTTCCAAAATCCGTACGCAATTTTCGCACACATTCTGCAACATTACCATGATTTTCAAAGTAATGTCGCAATATTTCCCAGCGTTGTTCAAGCGTATACACAACCATATTCGTTCAGCGGAAGGATAAAACTAATTATCTGTCAAATCAGACATGAGCTAAGTGTTACCATTCACGAAATAAGCACTGGTTGAAAAAAAAAACGTTAGATGGCGGACCCGTTATTTCCTTGTGAGATAGACTGCAATATATTACAAGGAAATATTGGAAATATATTTTTGCTGTTTAGAACCCAAGCTCAACAGTTCTATAGTAGCTTACTGCTGTGAAAATTTTTCATGAACAGAAACTGCGCTTTCATGATCAAAACCCAGTGTTCGTTTGTCATTTTCGCAATTTTCTTCTATAGGAAACTCTAGTTTTGTATGTTCTTATGAGCTTTCGCCCTCGTATTCGTTATCTGAAAGAACCAATGTCAGCACTTATGGCTACTAATATATTGCCCTTAATTTTGGGGATGCGAACCTTGCTACCGATACGGCCAAAGCAGCGAGCTAGTTTTTCTCAGATTTCAACTAGTTTGGTAAGAACGACCAGTTTCTAATGTTAAGTTTATCTTCGTACTCTCGAAGTTTTACAGGATTTTTAGATACTTCGCGATGGAGGGGAATTGGCCTTTAGAAATTTGTTAAAGGTTTCATAATTTGACATTTGGAAACGAAATATACTCAAAGTGATGTCATTATAACGGAAAAAATTGCACAAAATTGCGAAAATATAAATATTTAAACGAAGGGCAGGTTTACAAACTTTTTTTTTGTCAATTCTAAGCAACTAAGACCCGTTTGCTGATACAAAACTTAAGAGTTTATGTTCCACATAAACGCTTAGGTAATACATAACGCGTTAAACCAAACTCAAACCTAAACATAAAAGTCGCTAAGTAGAACATAGTTTATGTTAAAAAAGTAGCACATAAATATTTATGTATGACATAAAGGATTGAAGTACTCGCAAAAATGATTTTTGGATAATCGGTATTATTAGTTTTCAACGCATTATATAAACAAAAAATAAATAAAAATGGATTTCGAAACTGTGGATGTGCTTGACGATGACGTGGAAATCATTGAAATTTTGGAAGTTGGAATTTCTCGTCAAGTATGAATATTTTTTTTTCATTTGATGACCTCTTTTTTACAAAACATTTCGGTTAACAAAAGAAATAACAATTGTGGCTTTAGCGAAAATAGAAAGCTTATTGGAATTTTGCGTGAAAATTTTGCATACAGTTTCGCAGTTTTTTTTAATACTTTTACTAACATACAGTTCAACTACGTTGTTATTTTTATTGGAAACTCTATTAATGCGAATGAGCCTCATGAATACTGTAATAAAATCTGATAACACTGAGCTAACACACCCTCATGTGTGAACAGGTACCGGATACGCCCACCGGGATGGCTGGAGTTCGGTCAACACCTTTTCTCGAACAATTAAGAAACCGCGGGAGCCTTGGAGAATATGTCATCTCTTTCTAGATCAGTATGTGGCGTAATATAAAAATGGGGAAGAGGGGATAAGCCTCACTAGTCTGAATTTTGACCTTAACGTGATTTGAATATTGTTAACTGAGTGAATTTACCTAAGGTATATTGTTTTGAAAAAAATAAAAGTGCGCGAATTTAATCGTTGGTATTTGATAACAAATAAATGTGATTGAATTGTAAATGGTTGGGTGTTGTAGAACGAGGGTAGACTCTGATTGGATTTAACTTGGCAATTCCCAGTGCTCGCAACTCTGCCTACACATCAAATTTGCTTATTTTTTACGTCCAAGTGGTAACCATCGGGTACTGGTCTCATCCAACCGGATTTGGCTTGCTAAACGATAAGTGAGAGTGTTAATAACAAGACGTAAATCAGCAACACTATAATCACCCTGGTCAGAATGGCGCGGAATGAATACCCGGTATGCCGTCCCAGGTGAACCTAGATAAGCTTCTTCGACATATTCAGACAACAGGTTATCCAGGAATTTTGAGGCTAATGGTGGCGGATGAACCGAAAGGTCAACAGCAGCGCTCAATCCCGTAGTGGATACTGATGGCCCCGTGTCCTAGGATTAATCAATAAATTGAAAAAAACCATTGTTACAAAGCAACCAATAGCCTCGGAAAGGACTGATATTACTATTGACGACCCTGCTAAACGAAAAAAAGACAACGCCTTTCGTATCTGCACCTGGAATGTGAGAACATTAAACAGGAGAGGTGCAGGCGAACAACTAGCGGAAGCCCTAAACTGCTACAAAGCAGACATTACTGCCATCCAGGAAATACGATGGGACGGGTCGGGCAAAAAGAGGATGAAAAACTGTGACAACTACTATGGACGTGTTAAAGTGAGCAAACAGCGACTATTCGGATGCGGATTTGTTAGGCAAGAATTCTTATGTTTCCAAGACATTAGCGAACGCATTGTTACAATCCGCATCAAGGCCAACTTCTCCAACACAAGCCTTATATGCGCTCATGCTCGGACGGAGGAAAAATATGATATAACTAAGGATTTCTTTCTACGAGCTCCTTGACAAAACCTATCAGCGCCTACCAAAACGTCAAAGCCAAAGATACAAGGCTCGAACAGAATCCTGTCGAGATGAAAAAGGAAATATCGTAGTTGAGACACAGTCGATGCTGAGGATATGGAAGAACCACTTCTGCAGACTGTTAAACGGTGATGACGAACAACATTCCGCTGTCAGGCAGAACGAACCATTTAATATTGGCAACGACAGCGAAAACTGCCAACCACCCGACATAAATGATTGTAACCAGAAATACTGTGAAAAATTTAATGTCGAAAGACTGCCATCGCCAGAGACCGCCAAGACCTTCAGCGCAACGCGGAAGATGCCAACAAGCCGTTAGATGAGCCGCAACTGATGTGCTAGGTTTCTCGCGGCCACCAACATGACCCCTGGCTTGATGAGGAATGCCTACAGATTCTTGCAGCCAAGAACGGTGCCTACAAGGCTAAGCTGCAGGTGAAGACGAGAGCTGCCATTGAGCTCTATAGGCAAAGAAGAAGGGAAGAACACCGTCTTGAAGAACCACTTCTGCAGACTGTTAAACGGCGATGACGAACCACATTCCGCTGTCAGGCAGAACGAAGCCTTTAATATTGGTACCAGCAGCGAAACCTACCAACCACCCAACCTATGTGAAGTGAGGATAGCAATATCTAAACTCAAGCTTAATAAGGCCGCCGAAAATGTCGGCCTTCCCGATGAGCTTTTTTAAGCTGGCGGAGATGACTTTGTAAGTAATATCCACCAACTCATAAGCCAAATCTGGTCGGGTGAAAGTATGCCTGAACAATGGAACCTCAGCATCGTTTGCCCCAAAAAAGGAGACCCTCTGAACTGCGCCAACTACAGAGGCACAAGTCTCCTCAACATCGCCTACAAGATCCTATCTTCCGTAATATGTGAACGCCTGAAACCGTTTACCAACACCCTGATCGGCCTTTATCAGTGTGGTGTTAGGCCAGGAAAGTTCACAACCGATCAAATTTACACACTTCGGCAGATCCTGGAATAAACCCAAGAAGTCCATATCGATACACATCATCTATTTATCGATATCATAGCCGCATACGTCAGCATTTATAGAGACGGACTATACAGAGCCATGTCTAGTTTTGGTATTCTCGCTGCTCCACCAGGGTCGAAAACGACCTCACCGACACATTCAAAACCAAAAAAGGATTTAGGTAAGGCGATGCGCTGTCATGTGACTTCTTCAATCTGATTCTTGACTCCCGAGCCAACACCAGAGGCATAATTTTCCAAAAACGGTGCAACTACTAGCATACGCCGACGATATTGACATCATTGTTAGGACTCAACGTGATGTCATAGCCACGTTTGCTATTATAGAGAAAGGAGCGGCAAAAATGGGTTTAGCAGTAGGTAAATGAAGGTAAAACTAAGTATATGCTGTCAACACGAAAGGACATGTTGGTTGAGGCCCAGGTTCATCCCAGACTGTAGCGCCACTTAAGTAAGTAAGTAGAATTGTTAAACGAGAATAAAGTCATAAACGCTTTGTAAATAATTGAATTCTAGAAATAAGAGTCTTTAAATAATTGTTTGTTAAACATTAAACAGAAAAGCGTTTTATCACTCGAAACCCGGCTGCATACAACAATACCATAGTTGTGTTTATGATTAGGTATGCGTAAAATATTTAATCTACGCAGGTTATAGGAACCTCCTCGGGTACTAAAACCAATAGAACTTAAAAGATCGGGAGCATCTATTTGTCCGATAATAAATGGTGTAAGAAAACCATGTTACTGTTAAGTCAACAATTTAATAGTTTAATTCGACACCTATACGGGGGCAAATTGTGTAGATCATCCCATGGAAGATCTTTCAAAGCAAATCTTATGAACTTACGTTGGACTGATTCAATTCTATCTGAATGAACTGCATAGAAGGGTGTCCAAGCTTGTGAAGCATACTCCACATGAGGCGAACGAGACAATTATATAGCGAAAGGATGACATAAGGGTCATTTAACTTTTTTGATCACCTATTAATAAATCCCAGCATAGAGTTGGATTTATTGACAATAACGTTAATGTGTTTATTAAACTCAATTTTAAGATCAAAATTAACACCTAGATCTTTAAAACTGTCTACACGACAGAGTGTGGAAGGAGGCAGTATAATTAAAAGCAGAGGGAGCATGTTTCCAAAAAAATGTATAATGCTGGCACTTTCTAGGGTTCAGATTCAAACAGCTTTTAAGACACAGTGTTGTAAAACTATTTAAATCGGTTTATAGTGAAAATTTTCGAGTATCAGCATATATCAATATTTTGCTATTTCGAACACAAGCTTTTACATCGTTAATTGCAAGTATGAATAAAATTGGTCCCAAATAACTTCCTTGCAGTACTAATGATTGAGCAACAAAATGGTTGGACTTGGAATCTCTAAACTTTACTTGGTAAATTCTCAATAAAAGATATGATTGAACCCAATTTATAAATCCTAGAGGGAAACCATAAGCCTTATGTTTAAAAATTTTGATTTTAAGTGATAACATCATAAAGTTAGTATATATACTGTTGAAATTTAATTCTAAACTTCTAAACACAGTGACCTTTCCATTTGATTTTCCCACCTCACTTATTCCCAAATACACGCTTTTATTATTATCACAATTATTACTTTTATTATATTATCACAAAGTTTCCCACATTGCACACACATTGCACCAGACACCTGCCCAAGCCCAGACGTTGCATCGGATTTCTTCTGGAACTGATAAGCAAATCCCCAATTTTCACGATTGTATTCCCACGATCTAGGTGTTACAAACATAATATTTAAGCTCTTGAAATTGAACATAAAGCTACTTGTCACAAATCAGTACAAATCTTTGTTTAAATAGATGAAAAGAGATCTATTCATATACAATAGATGAAAAGAGATCTATTCATATACAATCGATTTCTCTTTGATTTTCCTAACTATTTGGAACAATGATTTGCCTCTTTCTTCTCTATACTAGCAAACGTAGCTATGACATCACGATGAGGCCGAACAATGATGTCAGTATCGTCGGGGTATGCTAGTAGGTGCAGCGAATTTAAGAAGATTGTGCCTCTGGTTTTGGCTTGGGAGTTTTGCACATTCCTCTCAAGAATCAAATTAAAGAAGTCACATGACAGTGCATCGCCTTGCCTAAATCCTTTTTTGGTATCGAATGTTTCGGTGAGGTCATTTCCCACCCTGATGGAGCAGCGAGAATTGTCCATCGTCACCCTGCACGGAAGGACAAGTTTGGGCGGTATACCAAAAATAGATATGGCTCTGTATAACTTGTCTCTATTAGAACTGTCGTATGCGGCTTTGAAATCGATGAATAGGTGGTATGTATCGATATGGACTTCTTGTGTTTTTCAGGATCAACCGGCGTTAAATCGCACGATCTAAGAGGCTAATTCACAGGACCAAAACGCGAAAGTATGGACTAACCGAACGCTTTCTTCAACAAATCAATTGTTGCACGAGCTGTTTGACATGTTGCGCAGTCTTGTTGAAACCACAGCTCCTGCACATCATGGTTATTCAATTGATGAACGAAAAAGTTAGTAATCAGGGCCTTATAGCGGTCACCATTGACTGTAACGTTCTGACCAGCATCGTTTTTAAACAAGTACGGACCAATTATCCCACCAACCCATAAAGCACACCTAACAGTCTGTTTTTGTGTATGAAACGGTGTCTCAACATGCACTTAAGGATTATCATCACTTCAAATACGGCAGTTTTGTTTATTTGCAGGACAACATTCACCGCGTTATTGCCGATATACGGCCACAAATGTTGGTAAAAGACATCGAAAATTGGACCTCCAGATTAGACTACGTCCGAACCAGCCGTATCGGTCATCTGCCATAAATCTAAATTATAATGCTAGAAGATTATCATTCAAAAAAAGTAAATTTCATGTCAATTTAAAAAAAAAATCGTATTTGTTTTATTACATTTCAAAGTTCTATACCTCTAAAAAACACCCTTTATATTATAAATCCAAACTTTTTATTTTTGATGGTTAAATATGCCAAATAAATAAATAAAATATAAGATCTGGTAATACACCATAATGGACAATAATCTCTGGCCGAAATTGAATTATATGCTTATAATCCAAAAAGGGACATTCATTTCAATATCGGTAAAAGTGATAACAGCTAACATGTTTAATGTGGTTGAGCAACAATCTTTGACAGATCCTTCTATAAGAGATTTGGAAAATACCTCTATATTTGACGAGTGCCAAGGTGCGCAAAGTGATAATTCCTATAAAATATATGTATATGAAAAGGCTAAAATCGCCTGTGAAAATTGTTTTTTAATTTATACCTTATTCCATCGATCGTTAATATAAACATGCAGTCAAGTCAAGAAACACTTTACACATTGAAAATAAATTTAATTTTGTAACTTTTGATATGAAAATAATAGCCTTTTATTCAAAATTATTCCATTTTCTTAATGCATAACAATTTAGTGATATGATCAGGCGACGAGACAAAAATTATTCTATTCTACAATGATGGGCCGCCCAGAGTATGGCACAAGCCATTAACTGCTTTAGAAAACCGGAACGTCATTCAGACTGTAAAATTTGGGAAACTTTCGGTTATGATTTGGGGGTGCATCTCTAGCCGAGAAGTCGGAAATCTAGCATTTATAGATAACACGCTGAATGCGCAGCAGTACCTTTAAATTTTAAAAACAAATTAAAAAAGCAGTGCGATAAAATTTGGGCTCATTACGAACAATAAGTCAACATCTAATTTTAAGCAGGATAATAATCCCAAACATAAGGAGTTAATGTGCGGACTTGTCTGCTCTATAACTGTGGTCATCGATACATCACCACAGAGTCCACATCTTAACCCCATTTGTGGGCCCACTTGAAGAAAAAAAGTGGAAAAAAGGAAGCCCAAAAACCGCTTTCAACTGAAAGCAACCCTACTGGAAGAATGGAAAAAGATCCCCCTTGAGTATGACCTACCAAATTGATCCATTCGATGAAAAAACGGCTCCAACATGTAGTTAATGCTAAGGGGGCATACTAAATATTCAAATTAGTTTAAAATATTTTATAATCGCTGAAAATTTTGAATTTATAACAATGATTGACATTGTCAAAAATGAGTAATCATTGTATTTATTGTTTTTTTATGTTACCTAGCTATTTATTGTTTTTTAAACAATTTACTTAATACTTATCACTAAATTGTTATGCATTAAACAAATTGGATCATTGTGAATAAAAGGCTATTATTTCTAAAGTTTAAAAATAAAATAAATGCTCAGCGTGTAAAGTGTTTCTTGACAAACTGTAAATAAAAACTGGGTTCGGATAAATTGTTTATTTATTTTACATAATATTAAAAGGCTACAATCCGCTGCGCGAATCGTTTTAGTATTATATATAGATATTTATATTGTCAAAAAATGTTGTTCATAATTTTTTTTATAAATTCCTTACGGTTTCAGCTATTGATTCTAAGTCTATTCGTATACCTTTTTTATGTATACCTTTTTTATGTATATCTCTTAAATATTTCTCAATTTACAAATTTTGTAACAAAACTATGTGATAGTGTATAAAAAGGACCACGCCTAATCACTTTACACTCATTAAATATTATAACCATTTAGAGTCCTACCGCACATTCGGCTTCGGCACCTTAAAAGAGAATTTCAGTATTTTCACACTTTTTCTGCGTAGGATAGATATGAACAAAGAACATGTCCAGTTTCCTTCGTGTTTGCCCAATATTTTCAAAATTCAAAAAAAAAAAATCCAAAATTGTTTACGACGTTTTTTTTTATAATAAGAGGACATGACAGAAAGAGGATTCTTAAATTGTTTACTCATGTTCTGCTGTGAGTAATAAAGAGTTTGTGTACCAAGTTTTATCAGTCTTACTCAAAATTTAAAACCCAAAAATTGATGGCCTGTGGATAACTTACAATTTCTAGGTGGCATTTGTACACCAATATACAAATACTAGCAATCAACAAGCGTTTATTGCTGTGTATTCTTATACATATATAATATAAACATATGAGAGGCTACAATCCGCGGTGCAAATCGTTAATACTCAAAATAAAAATTACCAAATGTGGGTGTTGGTGGATTTTTAATCTTTGTACACTTGAACTAGTTAAAATTTAGCGCCTAATAATTGGTAACATACAGACTGGCGAAATCGCCTCAGCTACCGATTACGAATCTACCCATAGACTTTATATTATATTAAAAACAGCTAACATGTAGGTATTTTGTGTATGAAAATAAAATACCAGGTGTAAAATAAACTAAAACTGACTTTTTGAAAAAGGATGGTTACGAAAATGTTATTATTGCATTTGTTTCGCTTTATTTTGTATGAAAAATGTTTTTTATCTTAACAAAGTTCGAAAGAGATATCTTTAATCAGAACACAGATAGTAGGTATATTATTATGTTATGTACTGATAATGATAAACATTTTTTTTATAAATGCTCTGAAACTTGTTCAGTATTTTCCAAATACAAGAAAATGTAAAATAGGGCCTTTTTTTTAAAAATCTGATGGAAAATTTTTAAAAAAAATTTCAACTACTTCCCCCACAAAAATGTCTAAAATTGGACAGTGAATAGATCCCATTTAAATGGAATTGGCACACGTCCGTAATCGGTAATATCAGTACTAATATGCCCCTATGTGATAGGGTACACAAATTGGCTGTAGTTAAAAAAACGCGGCTGCAAAAACATCGGTACATCTTTATAATGCAAAATTCATTTGCTAAACTGTGATTATAGTATTTGTAATATTTTCTATTTATTGCTGTGTTCCATGCTGAATACCAATGTAAACACATTTAAGAATTATGGTACCTATTAATGCTTACCGTTGCTTTACCATATGGAATCAAAATAATTTCTAGCACTGATGGGACTGCTTTGTAAGTAGGTAACAACTGCTTTGTTATAAAATGTTTTGAATCCGGACAGAGCGCTTCATAAAAAACCGAAACTAAAATTGGAGTCCCAGGAGTACGGGTTAATGTTTCAATCTGGAAGGATAATTGTATACCAAACTATTAAATATACAAATTTCAGATAATAATTAAATTACTTACTGATGATAACATGCTTCTGTTCCCTAATGTATAATGAAATAACAACCAAATGATAACAACAATACAGCACAATGCAGCAACTCTCTTTTTAGTAGTAGCCAGCATATTAATTCATTAATATTTCAAAATAAGACTGTATTTTTAAAACAAGAATACCCCAGTTTAGTTTTAGCTTTTAGGTAGTACTTCTTAGTTCGTATAATGATTATGATAGTAAACAAATCTGCACTACATAATAATGTACAGCACCTGTGCAATAACTGTCAGATCAACTCCAGCAAGTGTAGCGTTCTTAAACGATAATAAAAATAATCGCTTTTTTCAGTAGCCTAGCGGAATTATATATGATCTCGACCAAGAGAAAAGTTCAGTACCTATTCTGCTTTCACACGTAGACTCACGACTCACGACTCACATGAGTGCAAAAGAGAAAGAAAATTCGAAAAGTTGAGAGGAAAAATATTTTGCCCTGTGAGTCGTGGGCAAAATTTTCAGCGACTCTTTTTGACGTTTTCTTTTCTCTTCCTTCTTGTTATCATCATGTTGCTTCATATAATTTCGTTGCTTGGAGAGTCAGTTTCGGCTACTTGCGTATATTTGTTCGGTTGCTGGTGTTTTTTTTCAAGCAGAATAAAAGAGGAATGTCAAATTTGAGTCAAGAGAAAAAGTCGTCGTGTAAAAGCGCGAGACTCACGGAAGAAAATTAACAAAGAGAACTTCGAAAAAAGTCTTGACTCAACAGTCAACGTGTGGAAGCAGACCTAGAGTAGTTCATGAGACAATTACATATTTAATATGGCGGGATTCCTTTATTGACTTCGGAATTATCTACAATTGAATCGATTCCTAAACCCAAATCTATTTTTATATCAAGATTGAAACCATGTACTTCCTCCGAAAATGTGATGAGTCACTTAGTTTCAACAAACCTCGTCCCCGCAGGTACCTCTATTATATGTACTAAAATTAGTAAACCGGAAAGTTTCGTTTCTTCATTTAAAATAGTTGCACCACCAAATCTATTCGAAAAAGTATGTGACACTAACTCATGGCCCGTAAATACTATTGTCAATGAGTTTAAGTCACGGAGAGCTAAACGCGGAGTTAAAAGCTCAGCACCAAAAAACTCTACCGACTGTCCCTCTACTACCAAAATGTAAGAGGGCTCCGAACAAAAGCAAAAAATATATTTCTAAACTCTCAAGCCTTTTCACACGGCATATTCTCCTTAACCGAAACGTGGCTTAACGCCAGTATACTTGACTCGGAACTCTTTAATCATGAGTTCTTAGTATATAGGAATGACCGTCACATAAATGACCTAAAAGCGCTTGGAGGAGGTGTTCTTACTGCGGTTCGGAGTCACCTTACCTCTGAGGAAATTGATTTTCCATTCATTCTTAATACCGAAATAATTTGTGTTAAGATAACTAGCTATTGGAAATAAATACCTTTATGTCGCAAATGCGTACATTCCCTCCTATCGTCTTGGTACTCTGTATTCTGAGCTATCAAAGGCTTTAGAATATATCTTTGACCTATCTTGTTGTGACAGTAATATTTTGTTGCTAGGTGATTTCAACTTACCACACATAGAATGGGTGCCTTCGGAAGGAGAACCTCATTTTATACCATCAGAAGTCTCTGCACAACAAGAGCTATCATTACTTGATAACATTTTATCATTTGACTTACAGCAAACAAGCTGTATAAAAAATCATAATAATCGAATTCTCGATTTAGTTTTTCCTTCTGACTCTGTTAGTACTGCAGTATTAGAATCTAGTACCAGTATCACTAACATAGACAAAAATCATCCTCCATTAGATATTTTTTTTGACATAGGCGGACATCTGTACGAACATTCTGACTCGTATGATCGTTCGTACTCTTTTGACTTTCGGAAGGCTATCCGAAGAAATAATTCTTTCGAATGTTAATATTGACAGCTTTTCCAATTTAGAAGAAGCTGTTAACAAATTCTATCTTCTAATAAAAGATTGCATGGATAGAACTATCCCAGTCAAGCATTCTAAGAATGCTCAAATCCAGCATCCTTGGTACACGAAAGACCTTAAATCTCTTCGGAATATACGTAACCGGGCCTGGAATAATTTTGTTAAAAGTCAGAATCAATACGACTATGATAACGATAAGTACCTGAATTATTTTAAGGAATTCTCTGCGATGTCAAATAGTTTATATAATGGCTATATAGCCAATATGGAGAACGCTCTTAAAAGTGAGTTTTGTCAATTCGAAGAGAAAAACGGATGGATATCCAGCCAACTTCTCTTACAATAATTCAAAAATATCGAGCTCTATTATTTTATCTAACTTATTCGCAGAGAATTTCAGTAAATCATTTATTGATACCCCTCTTGTCTTAGACGAACAATATTTCAGTTATCTCAATGACTGTTCTCAAGTTAGTTTCAGCAACGTCACATTTGACGATGAGACAATAATTAAATATATCGCTTTATTAAATAATGACTATTCCGCTGGGCCCGATTGAATCCCACTAATAGTCGTAAAGCAATGCAAAGATGCTCTTTTGCCATATCTTAAGTATATGTTTGAAAGCTCCCTTTAAACAGGAGTATTCCCAACTCAATGGAAAAATGCATTTATTACACCTATTTTTAAAAAAGGTGAACGAGGAGACATTTCTAATTATAGACCTATTTCAAAACTCTCTTGCATTCCTAAGTTATTTGAACATATTATTTGTGATAAATTGGTATTCCTGTGTCGAAACATTATCTGTAAAGAGCAGCATGGCTTTGTAAAAAATCGATCCACTGTCACAAATCTCTTAACTTTTATGCATCATTGTTCCAATAGGTTGGAAAATAAAAAAGAAGTCGATTGTATATACACTGACTTTTCCAAATATTTTGACCAGTTATCACATAACATCATAATTTTTAAACTTAAGGCTTATGGTTTCCCTCCAGGTTTCATAAATTGGGTTCAATCATATCTCTCACTAATAACTTATAAGGTAAAATTTAGAGGCTCTAAGTCCAACCCTTTTGTTGCCCAAACTGGAGTACCCCAAGGTAGTCATTTAGGCCCTATCTTATTTATTCTTGCTATTAACGATGCAAAAGCTTGTATTCGAGAGAGCAAAATACTGATATATGCTGATGACATGAAAATTTTCAAATGTGTAGGAGATCTAAGCGATTCGCTTTCACTTCAAACTGATTTAAATAGCTTTACAACATGGTGTTTTAAAAACGGTTTGAATCTGAACCCCACTAAGTGCCAGCATATGTCATTTTCACGAAAACGTATTCCGTCCAATTTTAGTTATACTCTGTCGAGGAACACTCTCTGTCGTATAGACAGTTTTAAAGATCTTGGTGTTTATTTTGATCCTAAATTGGAGTTTAATTAGCACATAAACGTTATTGTGAATAAATCCAACTCTATGTTGGGATTTATAAAAAGGTGGTCAAATGAGTTCAATGATCCTTATGTCACCCTTTCGTTATATGGTTGTCTAGTTCCCCCCCACTTGGAGTATGCCTCACAGGTGTGTACACCCTTCTATGTCGTTCATTCAAATATAATTGAGGCAGTCCAACGTAAATTTATAAGATTTGCTTTGAGAGGACTTCCATGGGATGATGTACACAATTTGCCTCCGTATAGGTGTCGAATTAAACAGCTGTAGTTGTTGTCTTTGTCCAAACGAGTCAAATAAGTATATGTTTATTTTTTTTTGTTTTGTTAATAATACAAAAATAAAGTTTAATTTCATCGTTTATTGATTTTGTTAGTGACGTCAAACTAACTTCAGTGTTTTGTTATGTCCCGATAACAAATGTACTAAATGATGAGCCTGTGGATGCATTTTATATGCTGTGGCAAATCTTTGCTCGTAGATGCGCTTGTATTCAGCTCGTTACGACACAGATCTGATAGTGTTAAATTACTAAATTTTGGATTATTTGCTTTGACAAATGAAAATATCAGTTGTTCAAAGTGACAATACTAAAAGAGTGTGTAAAATTGTAATATAGAAATAAAAACATATGAGAAGGCTACAATCCGCTGTGCGGATCGTTGAATACTCTACCCCATCCTAACCTATCCTTAAATCTAATATCCCCAAAAAGTAGGCGTCCTTTATGGGGATAAAATTAGAAAATGATATTGTGACAACATACTGTTCACACAGTTGATCAAACTCTTTTATGGTTCGATATAAATCGATGTTTATCTTTTGCATATTCTATGGGATTGGGCATAAAAATTGTTTTGTCAAGAAAACGCCCCCAAAAAGTTGTAACTTTTAGATACCACAGACAGTTAACTGATTTTTACCAACAGAAATTTCTGCAGTAATTTTTTTTACAGATTTTTATGGAGGGGTAGTTCTTTTCTCTCTCGTGAGCTGTCTCTTTTACTTATTTTTGCGTACGGGAACGGCAATAAGTAAAAATCAGTAAGAAGCAGTAAATATTATTTTGTACGGGAACAGACCTAATATGGAGCATATTAATGACGAAGTTTCCTCCGTAAATGAAAAGTAAGAATTTTACAAAAGCTCATCATTTGTAACAAGCTAATAATATTGATAAGATTGCAGCGATAACGGCTTTTATGAACCTTGAGAGGCACCAATGACCCAATAGCTATACAGCACGTTTGTAAAGTTTTTCGATTTCCAAAAACATTGTGCTGAGATCTCATGCAGAGCTTGAAGCCTCATGACAATCAACCAACTTCCTTGCCTTTTGTACTTCGGGTATGTATTACACTATGTTCTTCTCATTGCAGTTTTATTAAATATGTTTTGAATAGTTTCTTTCAGTACTATATTTCCATGTACATGGCTCTTATCAGAAGTGTATAGGTAATAACTATACAATACCTCTCAACCAAGCAACAATTTGCAGAAGCGTTGCTTATACGTTGTATACCTTTGCTGTGGTGAGTTTCGTTGTGACTTTCTTGTGATAATTATCGGAGAATCCGACAAATGTTATCGAGTCACAATAATCCTCACAAAGAATAGTCACAAGAGCTTGTGACTTTAGATTCCTCACAAGGGGGAGAATCGGGCTGTAAAATGATCTATAGACGAAATATTCATGTTAATATTACCAATGATTTTGTATCAAAAGTTTTTTTCTACTATTTTGGATTTTAACTAAAAAGGTTTTTTTAATAAAAACGCCCCAATTTTTTTTTTAATTTTCTTACGGTTTCGCTAAAAACTACGTTTTTCTGAAAAAGCTGCTTCGTCGGCCAGAGAGTCTATATACCAAATTTCAACACAAAATTTAAGGCCTCGGTGACACATAGACGGATGGACGACGGACGGGCGGCTAGATCGACTCAGTTAGCGATTCGGAATCGATCCATATACCCTGAGGTATATCTATCGAAATTATTTCTCTATGTTACAAACTTAATAACAAAACTAATATACCCCTATAGAATAGGGTATAAAGAGTGAAATTCATAAACGCGATTGCAAATGAAGTATACTTTACTTTACTTTACTTAAGTGGCGCTACAGTCCTGGATGAACCTGGGCCTCAACCAATATGCCTCTATAATTATCCCGGTCCTTAGCTAACTGCCTCCAGTTGCCCACTCCAAGTTGGTTTAGGTCGGTTTCTACTTTTGCGCGCCACTTAAGGCGAGGTCTTCCTCTACTGCGTCCGACGTCTGGCTGTGAATCAAAGACTCTGCGAGCCGGAGTATTGGTGTCCATTCGTTCTACATGTCCTAGCCATCTTAAACTTGTAATGCGGAGTTTTTTGACTAGGGGTATGTCGCTGTACAGCTCGTATAGTTCGTGGTTGAATCTTCGTCTCCATAGCCTGTCAACGCAAAAGGGACCGAAGATTTTCCGAGGAATTTTTCTCTCGAATCGACCAAGGATTTCTTCATCCGCTTTTGATACGGTCCATGCTTCAGCGCCGTAGAGCAGGACTGGGATGATCAGGGTCTTATATAGGATCACCTTAGTAGTTCGAGTTCGATATTTACTACTAAATTGCCTTCTTAGCCCGAAGAAACAGCGGTTGGCAAGAGTAATTCTTCGTTTAATTTCTGACGAGATGTTGTTGTCAGAGTTAATAGCGGAGCCGAGGTAGAAAAAGTCCCGTACTACCTCAAAGTTATATCTGTCAATGGTGACGTTCTGTCCAATTCGTCGATGTCGTGAGTCCTTTCGTGATGACAGCATATACTTAGTCTTACCCTCATTTACTGCTAAACCCATTTTCGCCGCTTCCTTCTCTATACTAGCAAACGTGATGTCAATATCGTCAGCGTATGCTAGTAGTTGCACCGACTTTTGGAAAATTGTGCCTCTGGTGTTGGCTTTGGAGTTTTGCACAATCCTCTCAAGAATCAGATTAAAGAAGTCACATGACAGCGCATCGCCTTGCCTAAATCCTTTTTTGGTATCGAATGTGTCGCTGAGGTCGTTTCCGACCCTGATGGAGCAGCGAGAATTCTCTATCGTCATCCTACACAAACGGACCAAAACTAGATATGGCTCTGTGCAGTTCGTCTCTATAAAAGCTGTCATATGCGGCTTTGAAATCGATGAATAGGTGGTGGGTATCTATTTGGACTTCTTGAGTTTTTTCCAGGATCTGCCGAAGTGTGAAAATTTGATCGATTGTGGACTTTTCTGGCCTAAAACCACACTGATAAGGGCCAATCATGTTGTTGGTAAACGGTTTCAGGCGTTCACATATTACGGAAGATAGGATCTTGTAGGCGATGTTGACGAGACTTGTGCCTCTGTAGTTGGCGCAGTTCAGAGGGTCTCCTTTTTTGTGGATCGGGCAAACGATGCTGAGGTTCCATTCTTCAGGCATATTTTCATCCGACCAGATTTGGCTTATGAGTTGGTGGATGTTACTTACTAAGTCATCTCCGCCGGCCTTATAAAGCTCAGCGGGAAGGCCGTCATTTCCGTCAGCCTTATTAAGCTTGAGTTTAGATATTGCTATCCTCACTTCACTCAGGTCGGGTGGTTGGCAGTTTTCGCTGTCGTTGCCAATATTGAATGGTTCGTTCTGCCTGACAGCGGAATGTTGTTCGTCATTGCCGTTTAACAGTCTGCAGAAGTGGTTCTTCCATATCCTCAGCATCGACTGTGTCTCAACTACAATATTTCCTTGTTCATCTCGACAGGCTTCTGTTCGAGCCCTGTATCCTTGGCTTTGACGTTTTACACTACGGTAAATCTTGCGAACATCGTTCCTGGAGTGGCACCTCTCTATATCCTCGATCGCGCGATCTTCTTGCTCTTTTTTTTTCTTGCTGGAAAGCCGATGTTCTTCCCTTCTTCTTGGCCCACAGAGCTCAATGGCAGCTCTCGTCTTCACCTGCAGCTTAGCCTTGTAGGCCTCGTTCTTGGCTGTGAGCATCTGTCGGCATTCCTCATCAAGCCAGGGGTTTCTTTCTGGTGGGCGCGAAAAACCTAGCACATCAGTTGCGGCTGATCTAATGGCCTGTTGGCATCGTTGCCATTGCTCTTCGACATTCGATGCCGGTGGTATGGTGTTAATCGAGAGGTTAAGGGATACGCGTTGTGCGAAGGTCTGGGCGGTCTCTTGCGATTGCAGTCTTCCGACATTAAATTTTTTCACAGTATTTCTGGATTGTTGTGGCGTGGTGGATATCCGCATTCTTACCTTGGCTACTACAAGGTAGTGATCCGAGTCGATGTTAGCTCCTCGGAATGCTCGGACATCCAAAATACTGGATGCGTGCCTCTTATCTATCCCAATGTGATCGATTTGGTTGACCGTTTTCCGACAATACTTCTTAAGATGTCTTCTCTTCCTACCTTTGCGTTAAAATCTCCCAGCACGATTTTAACATCGTACTTCGGTAGGTTCGATTTTCGCGCATAGGTTTTGTCGAGGAGCTCGTAGAAGCAATCCTTAGCTATATCATCTTTTTCTTCGGAGCGTGAGCGCATATAAGGCTTATGTTGGACAATTTGGCCTTGTTGCGGATTGTTACTATGCGTTCGCTAATGTCTTGGAAACATAAGACTTCTTGCCTAAATCTGGCACTTATAACAAATCCGCATCCGAATAGTCGCTATTTCTGCTCACTATAACACGGTCCGTAGTAGATGTCACAGTTTTTCATCCTCTCTTTGCCCGGCCCATCCTATCGTATTTCCTGGATGGCAGTAATGTCTGCTTTGTAGCAGTTTAGGTCTTCCGCTAGTTGTTCGCCTGCACCTCTCCTGTTTAATGTTCTCACATTCCAGGTGCAGATACGAACGTCGTTGTCCTTTTTTCGTTTAGCAGGGTCGTCAACAATAAAATCAGTCCTTTCCGAGGCTATTGGTTGCTTCGTAACCATATTTTTTTCTGTGGGTGGGTAGTTAACCCAAAGCACAACCCCAACCTGGAGGGCCAGTTCCAATTTATTAGATACCCCTAGGACACGGGGCCATCAGTATCCACTACGGGATTGAGCGGTGCCGTTGGCCTTTCGGTTCATCCGCCACCATCCCTGTTCAAGGGGTCTGACTAACCCTTGAAATTCCTAGACAACCTGTTGTCCGAATATGTCAGAGCAGCTCATCTAGGTTCGCCTGTGACAGCAGGCCGGGTATTCATCCGTGCCATTCTCACCAGGGTGTTTATAGTGTTGCTGTTTTTCGTCGTGTTATCAACACTCGCGCTTATCGTTTAGCAAGTCAAATCCGGTTGGATGAGACCAGTACCCGATGGTTACCACTTGGAGGTAAAAATAAGCACATTTGATGTGTAGTCAGAGTTACAACACTGGGCATTGCCAAGTTAACGCCAATCAGAGTCTACCTTCGTTCTACAACACCAGCTCCATTTCAAGGTCAACAGCAGTCAGGGTAAAACAACCATCTGGCGCAGAATGCGAATGACTGGAACAGTGAGCAGGAAGGAGCCACATCGTCTCCGAAGCAAAGGTATGCCGCACATCTCAACCAGATGCAATCCAAGGTTCTTTTAGCTACTGCTCTTGTTAAGGTATTCGCGTCCAATGGAGCTGAACATTCTCTTCGGTCATTAATAGATCCGGGGTCAGAAGCAACTTTCCTGACCGAAAATGTAGCACAGCTTCTAAAGTTACAAAGAAAAAAAAAACAGTAGCAAAGGTGAGAGGTCTAGGTCAAACGTCCATTGGTACCTCAAATTGTCTGGTCGATCTAACAATATTTTCGTTTACCAATCCCAAATTCTGTCTCAATTTGAAGGCGTTCGTCTTTTCCCAATTAACCTCTTTGTTACCCTCTAACCAGATACAGGCATCGAATTGGAGCCATCTGTCGAAGCTACCTCTGGCAGACCCAGCGTACAATTACCCTGGAAAAATCGATCTGCTGATAGGCGCCGACGCATATGCATCCATATTGTTAGAGGGCTTAGTCAAAAGCCAAAGGGTATCCCCAATGGCCCAACTAACCGAGTTGGGGTGGATCCTGACCGGACCAACACATTCCAGGTCCCCATCGAACATTACAAGAACGCTCCAAAACCACCACAAAGCACTGGAGGAGCAACTAAAACAATTTTGGGAGATGGAAGAGAATCTGGAGGAGAGAAAAATTTACGTCGGAAGAAGAAAAATGCCAACGACACTAACAACAGACGATGATTAGAAGGAGTGACGGAAGATACCAGGTGTGACTTCCCTTCAAGGAAAATAGTCGACCAAGGCTGGGCGATTCCAAAAAGGCAGCAATGGCAAGGTTCTTCCAACTGGAAAAACGCATATCATCAAATAGGAAGCTTAAAGAAGCATATACAACGTGTATGAATAAATACGCTACGTAAGGACATAAGCATGAAATAAAGGAGAAAATAGAAAAGGTCAGCGAAGAACACTACTTTCTTCACCACCATGCGGTGTTCAAAGAAGCAAGCTCCACCACTAAACTAAGAGTGGTATTCAATGCGTCATGCGTAACATCGAAGGGAGTATCGCTAAACGAACATCTGATGGTAAGTCCAGGGTTGCAAAGAGACATAATCGATCTCATCGCACAATGGAGGATGTTTAGAATAGCTCTAGCAGCCGACATAAGCATGATGTATCAGCAAATACCAACTGAATCTTTGGAGAGAAAGAATTGAGGAGCCAATAAAAACGTATGCACTCAACACAGTGACGTTTGGAACTGCCTCAGCGCCATACTTAGCTGTAAGGACCCTGCAACTGGTGGCCATTGAGGTAGAATCCACTCATTCTCATGTAGCCAAGGCACTCATCGATGGCTCCTATGTAGATGACTTTTTGTATGGGGCCGACAACGAAGGTGACGCCATCCGGTTGCAAAGAGACGTTCTAGCGACATTAAGCTTCGCCGGATTTCCATTGCGCAAATGGGCGAGCAACTCAGCAACAATTTTGAAGCCGATACCTGAAACGGAAAGGGAAGTGAATCTCCCGTTAAACTTTGATTCACCGGAAGCCATCAAAACGTTGGGGATCCAATGGCACCCAGCCAAGGAACATTTACGTTCACGATCAACTTGCCGAAGGTGGACAAACACACCAAGCGATCCATTCTCGCTGACATCGCACGACTGTTCGATCCGCTCGGATGGATCTCTCCGTGTATCGTGAGGGCGGAAATGATGTTGCAACAGCTGTGGATCCAGGAATCATCGTGGGACGCAGCATTAGGTCCAAACATAGAAGAGGCTTGGAAAGAATTTGCGAACAGTCTGTGTCAACTGCAACAGATCGAAATTCCAAGATGGATCGGATACACAAACGCATCCGAAATTTAACTAAACGGATTTAGTGATGCGTCCGAAAGGGCGTATTCTGCGGTGATATACGCACGAGTGAAACAAGAATCTAACGAAAGCATTCATCTGCTAACGTCAAAAACAAGAGTCGCGCCAGTAAAAAATGTTTCCCTTCCACGACTGGAACTGTGTGCAGTGGTGTTACTAGCAAAACTGCTACACCGAATAACCACTGCAATGCACTTCCAAAATGTAAAAATATGACTGGTCCGATTTGACTATCACACTTGCAGGGATTAAAGGAAGTCCATCCACACGGACAGCATTCGTAGCTGTTGGTGATTGATAAAATCACCATGAAGGTCTTTCATTTATTTGTTGCAAATAAATAATCAACAAATTAATCATCATGGAACATTTAATTCAGCACATAAAAGTTGCTATAAAACAATGGATGCATCCATTAAGGATGACAGATGTAGTTTGTTTACATATTGTATAAAGCGCCAAAGAATGTTACATACCGCCAAAAAATTTATGATTAGCTCTAATAAATGATTAATTCTTTTGTTCTCGATAAAAGAGGTTGTGTTTCATTTTTAAATATTCTATTTCACAAAGACGGAAAAACATTGGTCCTTCGAGCTTTTTGTGCGAATTTGTTGTTTAAACCAATATCCAAGAGTTAATTTAATATTTCTTTAATCTGTAAAAAAAAAAAATTTATAATTTGTGAAAATTGTGTATGAGGGTTATACGTACATAGCAAGTTTTAATGAAATTGGAGTAGAGTAACACTACGTTGGATTTTTTCTTCACATCGATTTCAATCGCAACGTTTTCATTTTGGACTGTGGACATCACATCTGGATTTGAGAGTTTCTTTCTTGGAGTGTGGACATCATACAGTGGGAAATTAGGAATTGGACTTTGATCAGCAGTCATCGGAATTTGAGCGAAACGCCATTTGCAAGTAAGTGGAATTTTCTTACTCTTATTGCCAAGTAGTTAAATACGAAAAAATGTCGTCGAGAGTGTTTGCTAAGCATGTTACAACCATGCAAAAAGTTTTTGAAAGTTTTCATCAAAAAAGAAACTGCATACTCAAAATTACATCGTAGGGCGTATGGCATTGTTGGAAACAACAATGAATACAGCAACAACTATCTACGACCAACTACAGGAGGAGACCGATGAACAGGAGGTAGACAAGTTGGCTCGTATTGAAGATAATTTCGACAAAATTCGTGAAATTTACTTCGACTACAGGTGTAGTTTGCTTGATGCGCTAGATCAGGCTAAAAGTAGTTGTAAGGAAGAAAAGTCGCAAACAGAACCTGCTGCCACCACATCTGTTAGCTCGGAGATTAATCTCCCGAGTGTAAAATTGCCTGTTTTTTCAGGAAAGTACGAGACTTGGCGCTCATATCGCGACATGTTTGTGTCCATTATCCATAGCAACGTAGGTCTGTCAAATATAAAAAAAACTGCATTATTTAAAGACAAGTGTTTCTGGGGAAGCGGAAAAATTACTTGCTCTCCTGAGTATAGATAATGGTAATTATTCCAAGGCGTGGGACATCTTAACAGATCGGTATGATCACGAGCTGTTTTTAGTCAACACCCAGTTGAAGTGTCTGTTCAACCAACCATCGGTAAGCCAAGAACGTGCTGATTCCATCAAGGAGCTGCTAGATACATCAAAGGAAGTCATACACAATTTGGATAATCTGAAAGTACCGGTACAACATTGGGACGCTGTGTTAATTTTTGTGCTGCTTCAGAAACTTCCCACCAAAACACGACAACTATGGGAGGAGTGTTTAAGTGGCCGAGATGGCCCCAAGAAATTACCCAAATTTGATGATTTTACCCAGTTTTTAGAAACCAGATTGCGAACGCTAGAGGCAGTCAATCAGCAACAGACCCGAAGTTCAACGGAGTTGGCAAGAACCGTAACCCATCGAAATTCTTTTCACGCACAAACCAATACAACTAAATTTTGCTGCAAGATTTGTAAAAAAGGACAGCATGCTATAAGGAAATGTGCCAAGTTTATAAAAATGTCAATACCCGAACGCTGGCAAATTGTAGGTAGATTAGGCACATGCAAAAATTGTCTGGCATATAGTCATTTGCTAGAGCAATGCCAAAGTGATCATAGGTGTCACTACTGTCACCAATCACACCACTCCCTACTACATTCCAACCCAACCAACAGTAGAAACGAAAATTCCCCTCCCACATTAAACACAAATAGTACACAACACAACACAAACAATAATCCACATCATACACAACAATTCACACAACCCCACACAAACAATAATCCACATAATATACAACAATATCCACAACCCCAAACAAATTATAATTGTACACCTAATTCGGTACCCTACACAAACAATTATAATCAACCCCAATCAGAGCAATTTGCTCAAACACAAAATCATGCGCAAGCAATGCATGTTAATACTGGCCAAATGCACGCTAATGCACCAAGTTTTGATCCAACACCATCTGGGTCGAGAGTCAACACTCATCACTCAACCTCGACTATTGGGCATACCCAAATTCTTTTAGCAACCGTAGTTGTTAAAGTTCAAGCATCGTCGGGTGAACGATATTCACTCAGAGCTCTGCTCGACTCGGTTTCGGAAGCGAACTTCATCACTACGGAAGCAGCGCAATTATTACGACTTCCATCAAAACCCACTCACGTCGAGGTTTCTGGGCTGGGTTTGGTCAGCAGTGGCACAAGTCAAAGAGTGGTTGACTAAACGGTTGCATCCTGTCATTCACCGTTTGAAACCTCCATGCAGACCTTCGTATTCAAGTCACTGTCTGGGCATTTGCCGACCCGGACCTCGACAATAGCGGAGTGGTCTCATTTAAATGGGTTGATTTTAGCGGATCCAGATTTCTACAAATCAGCAAAAATCGACTTATTGCTAGGTAGTGATTTGTTAGCTGATATCTTGTTGCCGGATATAGTTAGGTCTAACGATCCCAAGTTACCAATTGCCCAAAAAACAGAACTTGGATGGATCATCTTCGGCAGAGCTCCGTTAGAGCCCCAACACATACGAAGTCATCACCAGACATGCAATTTGGACAATCAACTCCAAAGATTTTGGGAATTGGAGGAAGCACCTTATCAGTTCGCTGAAACCCCAGAAAATTTGGAATGTGAGGAACATTTTCAAAGAAACATAAGGCGTTTGTCAGACGGGCGCTGTCAAGTAGCACTTCCCTTTAAGGGAAATGTTTTCCCGGTGTTTGGAAGATCTCGAGAAGGTGCACTACAGCGCTTCAAGAGAATGGAAGGTAGTTTACTGGCAGATCAACAGCTGAATAAGGACTATGTAGCATGTATTGAATAATAGTTAAGCCTCGGACATATGACCGAAGTCCATACCGATGATATTTTCAATACGAATCTACACTATGTTCTACCCCATCACGCTTTCATAAAGGAAAGCAGTTCGTCAACTAAACTGCGCGTAGTTTTTGATGCTTCCTTTAAAACAACCGACCGGACATCATTAAATGACAGGTTGATGGTAGGACCAGCTCTACAAAACAACGTCATCGATATCATACTCAGGTGGAGATTATACAAATACACCTTTACCGCGGACATCGAAAAGATGTACCGTCAAATATAGGTGACAAATCAGGACACACATTACCAACTCATCCTTTGGCGTAAGAATCCAACCGAGACTCTCAAAACATATAGGTTGAAAACGGTTACGTTCGGAACTGCATCGGCACCCTATATTGCTATACGAACGTTAAACTGGATAGCAGAAGAGTCCCGGTCACATTCTCCACGAGCAGCTAAAATGATAAGGGATGAGATGTATGTTGATGATTTGATATCCGGAGCAGACACCAGAGACGAAGCTATACTCAAAATCAACGAGGTGAAGACAACACTTGGCAAGGCTGGATTTTATTTGAGAAAGTGGGCCTCAAACGCTGAAGATATTCTGCAAGGCATACCAGTACAAGATCAAGAGACAACTTTTGCAGTGCCGTCGGAAGGTTTGGAGCAGATCAAGACGTTAGGAGTACACTGGCTTCCCATGACAGACAAGTTTTCATATAGCTACACGGTACCAACGCAGTTTCAGCCAACAAAGAGATCAATTTTGTCAACGATAGCGAGACTCTTTGATCCCATGGGATGGAATTCGCCATGTGTTGTAAAGGCGAAATGTTTTCTTCAACTGTTGTGGAATCGCAAGAAGACATGGGACGAGCCAGTTGACCTGGACATTCTTCAAGAATGGTCAATCTTCTTCAACGATCTCTACGCGATCAACAACATTTCCCTACCGCGATGGGTGCAAACGAGAGAAAACGCAACACCTTTGGAAATCCATGGATTCCGCGACGCTTTGGAGAAGGCATTCGGCGCTGCAGTATATATTCGTGTTCTGAACAGCGATGGAAAAATCCATGTAAACTTGCTGGTTGCCAAAACCAGGGTTGCACCAGTCCAACCAATCAGCATACCACGCTTGGAATTGGCGGAGCAGTCATGTTAGCGCGACTACTGAACCACGTGACGAAGACCCTCGTTTTGACGGACACCAAAGTGCATGCGTGGACCGATTCCACAATAACACTCTGTTGGATTTATTCACCACCAACAAGATGGGATACGTTCATTGGAAATCGAGTGGGGGAAATACAACGACTCACCAATCAACGAATATGGAAACATGTTTCAACCCAGCTCAACCCAGCTGACTTGGCGTCCCGAGGAGTACTGCCCTCGGTGCTAAAGGAGGCAAGCTTATGGTGGAATGGCCCTTCATTCCTAAACTCGGAATGGAAATTTGAAGTCCCTATTCAACCAACGGATCTTACGACGAGAGAAGGTGAAAAACGCGTCCGCGTTCATCGGACAGAAATAGTCGAAAACCCAATAGGTCAACTGATCGTACGTTTGTCCAATCTTAACCGATTAACAAGGGCTGTTGTGTACTGCAATCGGTTCATCCACATAAGAGGACAAACTAAGCGATACGTTGGACCAATTACAGCCAACGAACTCAACACAGCAACTAAAACTGTAGTCCGAATTGCCCAAAGTGAAATGTTTCCCGACGGTATCACCAAGGCTAAAGGAATGGGACAACTCAATCCTTTTACGGACAATGAAGGAATTTGGAGAGTTGGTGGAAGACACGCAATGGCGAATCTGGATTACGACCAACAACATCCAATTATTTTAAAATCGCATGGCTTAACTGAACTCATAATTCAAGATGCTCACCAACGGACGTTACATGGAAGACTACAGCAGATGACAGTTTATTTACGCGCGAAATACTGGATTTGTTCGATGAAACGATGAAACAACCCAAGAAAACTCACCCAAGCATAAAATACCCAAGAAAGCTTAATTATAAAAATAATATTATAAAAAAAAAAAAAAAAAATTTACTCACCCTTCATACCTGGAGCTGTTGCTGGAGCTGGAGCGGGATGCTGGCACTACATTTCACTGTACCACTGCACTTAACTCTGAATGCTGAATTCGCCACATGAATTCCATAGTCTTCAATCACTTATCACACGCAAAAATTATTACCGCGGCGCGCAATCAAAGAAAAACTAATTCGGAAACGACACCACAAACCCGAAACCGCGACCGACGAAGGAGAATACGAAACTAATAACGCATCTTCTGCACTGATAAACAAAAATTCATCAACACCAGTCGCGTAAACAAAGCACCGTAATCAATCAATGCAATCAATGATAGCAAAGAGATAGAGAACCAACGCACAGCACACAAACGGGACAGCGCGTACATGTATTAGCACAGGGCAGTGTTGTCATTTTAGCATTTTTTATGCTAAATTTAGCATATTTGGACCGTCAATTGCATACAAGTGTAAATAAAATATGCTATATGCAATTTAGCATATTTTCAACATTCAACATAAAAACTCATAACGCAATAAGATCATGTCATGTTTCTATTATTATTCGCTACAGTTACGAATGCATCCATTAAAGTTTTCTTTTTTTGGCATTATTGAAAACGTGTATAACAATGTCAATTTGGCGTATAAAATGTCAAGCCTCATAAGAAAACGTTCAATTCACTTTCAAACGTCAACTGCCCGTGAAATGCTGCTCAATTTTGTTTGAAAATGCAATGAATGAAAATCCTTATCATGAATTGGCATCTTTCGCAGTTTCTTTGATGGTTTTACCATTTTCAAATGCAGAAGTGGAAAGGCTCTTTAGCAAAATGAATGTTATAAAATGCAAGCTTCGAAATAGAATGAAATCAAACATTCTTAATAGTATTTTATACATAAGAGAAGGGTTAAGATTAGAGGATAAATGTTCATGTCCTACGAAATACCGAAGGATGTCAGTAATAAAATAAAAGACTCGGCAAAATATCAACGCTGACGAAAACGGGGAAAATGATGAACTAAGTTCGGTAATTGATGAGCTTTCTAGTAATTTAATGTAATTTTCATTACTAAAGACTGAATTTTTGTTGATTTCTTAATTAGAAGTCATTTTGTGTTGATGTTTATGTTTTTAACTTTCTCTTACAAAGAGAAAGATATTGTTTTCGTGAAAATTTTCGACCTCGAGATTTTGATTAATTCTAACATTACGATGATAACGGAACCCAAAAAAGTGGTTTCTGGAATTCCGTCCGTCGTTCCGTCTGTCCGTAATGGTCTCCCCAGCATAAACGGCTTGGCCGATTTTCTTCAAATTTCGTATCCAAGTTTCTTTTGGTATAATTCTAGGCCATTTTTTTTTTTGTTTGCTTTTAGCCATTATATTCACGGTACCTGCCATATAAAATTTCACATAACCTCAATTTTATCGAAAACGGCTCTAACGATTTTGTTCAAACTTTATATATATTATAAGCATATTAGTTCCAACAAAACTGCATACCCAGTGTTTTCGAGAGAATCCATATAACAGATATTGTCATTGAGGCCATATAAAGAAAATTGTTAATTTCTCGCAAACTACTATGTCAAATTTAATGAAATTTGATATATATACTACTATTATAGTTTTAAACAATTCCACATAATTAGTTGTAGCACAACTATCACTAAACGGAATTTTCAGTTTTGGCCAATAACGAAAAATAATTATTATTCACATAGACACCGATTCCTTCAAATTTCGGAGTAAACATTCGTATAATCACATTTCGAAATGATTTATATCATTTTAAGCATAATTAATCAAAATGCGTACTATTTGATCTAACGCCTGACTCGCTGCGAAAGAGAAAGTTGCGTACGACCCAGTCGTGCATCCACCACTCGTTTGTTACTTTTTTGTTCAACCTAATTTATTTTTAGGGCAATAAAGCTATTATTGTAAAACTTTGGCATATTTTTTTTACTCCCCCATATAATTAAGCATATTTATTTTTTAATATATTTATATTTAAAGCGGTGTGGCGTCATGTGACCAGTAGAGAAAATCCAGCTGATATAGGATCCCGAGGCCTATCACTCGAAGATCTTATCAGCAATGAATGGTGGTGGCAAGGACCAACGTTTCTAAAAACATTCATAGCTGAAGACAATTTACAAATGAATACTTTTGAAGATAAAATGTTATGTAACAACGATAACGAGCGAATATTTTGCAAAATTTTCTACCCTGAGGCGATTAGTTAGTAATGTAGCGATTTGGTGACGGTATTTTTGGAACATTCAAAATGCAAAAAACAGAAGGCCGTTCGACACTCATCCTATTACGGCTGAAGAACTGATATCCTCACAAGGGCGACTCACCAAAACAGTACAAGCCGAATAGTTTCACGAGGATATTAAGGCGCTCAGGGAGAAAAAATGCATGGCGAAAGGAAGTCCGATTCGTAATCTCAACCCATTTTAAGATGAGCAGGAATTCTTAAGATTGGGAGGTAGATTATCAAATTATACACTCCTATATGAACAACAACATCCGCTAATATTAAGCGATGCACATCATTACGCACATTTAGTGGTAAGGGACGTGCATATTGGAACCATACATGGCCGACAGTAGTTGATGATGGCCGAAATAAGGAACCAATATTGGATAACTAACCTAAACCGATTGGTAAAGGCCACAATTCACCAATGTCTACGATGCCATCGATATGACGCCCAAATGCAACAGCAGCTTATGGGAAACTTACCAAAGGAACGCGTCAAGATAGCGCGACCATTTACCAATACTGGTGTAGATTACGCAGGACGGTGGAAATCAAGACATGGAAGGGCAGATGCAACAGGTCAACGAAGGGCTACATTGCAGTATTCGTTTGCCTTTCTACTCAGGCCAATCACATAGAGTTGGTCAGCGATCTTAGTGCAGCAGCATTCATCTCTGCTTTTCGGAGATTCACGGCAAGAAGAGGAATGTGCGCCAGCATCTTTAGCGATTGTGGTAGCAATTTCAAGGTAGCAAATAATGAAATGAGAAGGGATAGTAAATTAATTTCAGCTGAACGGTCAACCGAAGTCGCACTAGACCTAGCAACACAAAATAAAACACGATAAAAATGTACCCGCGCACGATACATTTGACAGCACGAGGGGGAATTATGCGTGATGCAGAATGTTCATGCGTTTGGACTGGTTGCTGGAATGCACGAAGTTTAAGCACTCAATCGAGACTTCGCATTGCCGGTAACTAGCTCCAAGGCATATAACAATAGTTATCCACAAATTTAAATCTACCTAATTTCCGCAAAATAAGGTAAAACAAACGACACGCACCACCGACAATGACAAGAAACCACGATGAACTGTCAAATGTATCAAGCCGGTAGGAATAGGAAATGCAGTCTCGCTCCTCCAACCTTCAGCGGTCACATTAGGAAAATAGTTGGTGTCACAGACCAACTAATAACGACATAAAATTAATGATGGCCGAATGCAATGTAGGAGGGAGAGCGCATCGGATCTTTCACACCCACATAGTGGGGCATTAATAAGATGAAGAGAGCATAAAATGTAAAGGTATTTTATAAGTGTTATACATCAAATGTACAAATTTAATAAGTTCAATGGCCAAAGAAAGCTATAAGCTGTAAATCTGTTATCGAAATAAGAGAAAATAACGGCAATCAGCTGTGTTCGATGCAACTGTGAGTGAAACGAGATTTCGTGGTACGTTAAGTTGCAATTTGCAAGCCACTTTTGTATCATCTTTCAGCTTTAAGTCGGTAGTTTCATTTAAAGTAGAATATGAGAACTAGAGTGTCAGTTCGTCTAACTGAAGTAATTAATCTCCGTCTAAGTCGCCTTCTTAGACCAACTTCAAAAAATTATTTTATACTCGCCAGGTATAAAACAATAGGAAATGAGAAAGCTAGCTAGACTAGGATCGTCAAGTTGCATTTCCCTAGCTGATAAAAGGGTCAATCCCCCGCTAGCATCTAAAAAACATGTAATAACCAAGCACACTCAAAAAGCAACCACAACAAGATGGCAGAATACAATCACTTGTATACACACAAAATCTCTCTGGCCGGAGTTAAGCGGTAGCAAATCAAACAAGCTAATAGCTTTCAACAGAGGAACCATTTCTATAAGGGTGAGAGTGATAACAGGTCACAACCTGTTGGGTAAGCACTCCAATAAGATAAGAACTTAACCAGGTATCCTCTTTCTCTATTTTAGGGTACTTTCATTGAAGGGTATCGCTATGGGCCCACATAGGCCTATGTGAGCTTGACGACTCACTCGAGCGTCAACAGCCCATCTTACCTAACCTAACCTAACTAATAAATATGGTCGCCTATCTACCCCACTTGCCTCCAAAGTGAAACCTAAATGAATTACCCCCGACTGGTCACCAGCAGGCGACCTAATTCAATTGGGCGGTTCTCCTGACCTGCTGTCCCAGGAGTCCGCATAGAGTTTCCAGACCCCGATGGGTGCTGCACGACTCTCGGTTCTGAAACCTGCTGCACCCCTCCTACTACAGAAGGCTGCGACTGCAAGGTCCTCGGAACCACAGTCTGTTGCGTTCCACTTGGGACAGGACGTTGAGAATTGTTACCGAAAAATCGTTGGTTATTTCCAGTCCCAGAATTACTAGCACTGGGGTACCGTTGATTGTTCCGGTTACCTGACGGTTGAGGGTTGCAGAGCCGGCAGTCTCTACGTGTGGTCCCGATAGTACCACAACCGTAACAACGCCTAGAAACGGAACAGGTGTTAGAAAAATAGCCTTCCCCATTGCAATTAAAGCACTTCATAGGCCGACGCTGCTGGTTGCTTTGACTGACAACAGATACGCATGGAATGTCGTTGGATATATATGCCAAATCTGGCTCCAACATGGTCCTACTCTGAGGTATTGGGGCAACGAATGTTTCCACGTTAACCCTCACCGCCTCCAACTTCCTTCCTAGCGCCACCAAATCATTGATGCACTTAGGGTCTGCCAGCCCAAGTTGCATCTGATAAAATGGTGCTAGGTTCCTCTGTAAAATGGCTAGTTTTCTCCGTTCAGATAACGGATCAACTAGCCTGCCAAACATGTTTTCCATAATGGCAACATTGTAGGAAACGCCTACAAAAATACAAAAACCTTTTTCGTCTTCTAATTCGTATAGGTGATTTCCAACTATACGTCGCACTGTCGCTTTTAGGAATTTCGGACACAACTTAGCGCTCAGATGTTTAGAAGCGTTGCTAAGGATAAAACTCTTTTTATACACCTTATCACCAACTTTGTATCTATTGTCTTTACTGCGAGTATTATATTTATGCAAAATATTCATCTTAGCGGATTTAGATTAGTTCAGAATTGTTGACGCAACTTAGATTCCTTAATGGTTTGTAGTCCGAACCGTGTTCAGCCATTCCTTGGCCGAACAACGCCTCATACGGGACATACCTATAGTGGAATGAATTGAAGTCCGCAACTAACAAGCTATGGTTGGTAGATGCAAGTCCCAATCTCTCTGTTCTTTGTCAATGTATGACCTAATTGCAGCGAGTATGGATCTATTGACTCGCTCACTGGCATTAGCCTGCGGTGAGTAAGATGCAGTCTTAATGTGAATAATCCCATTGGAGGATAAAATCTTCGAAAAGGAGGAGCTTGTAAACTGCTTCCCTGTATCGGACAGTATCGATTCCGGTACTCCGAAGATACAGAACACATCTTCATGTATAAATTTTATAGCAGTCTTAGATGTTGCTTTACGCAATGCTTTTACAATTACGAATTTCGTAAGCTGGTCTAATAATGTAATAATGTGAAGTGAGTAATATCTTTTCTGGAACGAGGATATGGGCCAAAGAAAATCTACATATACATGTTGGAATAGGCGTTCTACTAAGAAAGGTCTTCCCATTGGGTGTCTCAATATTTGGTTTGACGATTTGCATGTTTGGAAAATTTCGCAGTTACTCACAAATGCGTTTACCTCGGCTGACATGTTCGGCCAGAAAAATCGTGTACGTAGTCGATACAATGTGTTAGCTATCCCACCATGCGATGATTTTGGTGGGTGATGGGCTTAAGCTATCAGATGGTTAGTCAGCGCGGTTGGAATCCATAACTTCCAAGAGGATTTCCTGTGCAATGATTGACCTTTTTGTAAACGAAACAGTCCGAGACGAGAACGTCAGGTAGCTGATATTTATGCTTTATGATGTTTTCGGCGATCTTTACATACTCCTCAGATTTGAAACTGGAATCTGCAGCACATCAAGAGAGTCTTGATTTGACATGGCACCCCGGTTAAACGAGTAAACTGCAAACACTCGGGATAGAGCGTCTGGCACGACATGCTGTGAACCTTTGCGATGCTCTATATCAAAATCATACCCTTGTAACTTTAGACTCCACCGAGCTAACCATCCACTAAGGTCCTTTTGACCCATCAACCATTTCAAACTCGCATGGTCAGTTATAACTGTAAAGTTTTGATCTTCCACGTACGATCGAAATTTCTGAACTCCCAAGACAGCAGCTTAACATTTTCGTTCGGTAACGCTGTAATTGCGTTGAGTAGAATTTAATTTATGAGACCAAAAATATATCGGCCATTCAACACCGTCCACATCTTTTTGACATAGCACGCATCCAATCCCTGTAGCAGAGGCATCACATAAAATGATGAATAGTTTTTGAAAATCTGGGTTTATTAAAATTGGAGCTGTGCTCAACAGTTCTTTATTTTCTCAAATGAGACAATAGCATCATTATCAATCTCAAATTTTTTTGTCTTTTTTAAGGTGTTCCTTATTGGTGTAGCAAGAGTAGAAAAGTCCCGAACATATCTTCTATACCATCCGCCATACCAATAAATCTACGAACCTGCCGTGGATTTTTCGATATTGGAAAGTCTCGTATAGCGGTGATTTTCTATGGATCCGTTTTAAGCAACCTTCACTTACAATAAACCCTAAGTATTTTAGCTCTTTGAAACAAAATTTGGATTTCTGCATGTTTATAGTAAGCCCGGAAGACTTTAATTTTACCGCGACCTCCTTCAACGTCTTCAAATGGTCTTCGAAAGGCATCTTTCAGATCCACACTAGATATGTAGTGTGTATCTGAAAGACGTCCTAGCAATCTTTCTATATAAGGAAGAGGATACGCATCTTTTTTTGTAACTTGGTTAAGCTTCCGATAGTAGAGGCATAAGCGATTTTTGCCGGGCTTTCGTACCAAAACTACCGGAGAGCTCCACGCCCTACTACTATCCTCGATAATTCCCAGCTCGAGCATACGATCTAGTTCCTCATAAAGAAGTTTCTGCACCACTGGGGAAACAGGAAAGTGTCGTTGATTAATCGGTTCGGCATTCGCGGTATCTATAACATATTCTTGTAGCATTATTTTTCCTGAGCCGAATGTGGCAAAAGAAGGAAACAAGCTAACAGCTGCTTGTAATTTTCGATAATTTATGAGCTTCTCTGCAGAGTTTGCAGTGGGTGTGGAAGATGAAGAAATCTCCGAAATCAGATGGGGTGCAATATTTAATTTCTTCCAAAAGTTTATGCCTTAATACAGTGGTTGCTGTAGCGAAGGTATTTTATACATTTTTTTTTTTTTTAATTCTGACCTGCCCAAGCAGTAAAATACACATCGACCTAAAAGATCTATTGTGCTTGCCGTCAGATGCTTTTTAGGTTAGTAGCGCTTCTACTTTCCTAATGTAGCTGATAATACTTTCAGCCGAAGATTTCCTCAGTTCTTCGGGACTTAAAAATTCCCTGAAGAAAGATTCCCTTCTCATACCGTAAAGGGACGGGCATTCACATATTATATGCTCGGCAGTTTCGTCTTCTTCTAAACATAGTCTGCACTCCGGTGAGTCGACTAGACGCATTTTGTTTAGATGATATCGCAGACCGTGATGACCAGTTAGGTAGCCTACTAAGTTTTTGATATCGTGCCTGCGAAGATTTAGTATCTTATTGGCATCTGATTTGAAGTATGAAACACATCTGTTTTGTTCCCAGTTTTTTATGACTAGATTTATGGCTGATTTGGGGATTGCACAGAAGGGTTCAGGTCCAATGAAGGGGGTTTCCGAACCTTTTCTGGCTAGTTCATCAGCTTTTTCGTTACCTTCAACTCCCTTATGTCCGGGGACCCACCATAGTTTGGTTTTGTTCCTGGAACTGAGTGTTTGGAGGGAGTTGAAGCAGTTTGTTACTGATTTGGAGTCAATGATGTGTGAGCTAAGGGCATTTATAGCTGCTTGGCTGTCCGTGAATATATGGATGTTTGCGCCTATGGATGGAAATAGCGACTATTCGGATGCGGATTTGTTATAAGTGCCAGACTTAGGCAAGAAGTCTTATGTTTCCAAGACATCAAGGCCAAATTCGCCAACATAAGCCTTATATGCGCTCACGCTCCGACAGAAGAAAAAGATGATATAGCTAAGGATTGCTTCTACGAGCTCCTCGACAAAACCTATGAGCGACTACCGAAGTACGATGTTAAAATCGTGCTGGGTGATTTTAACGCAAAGGTAGGAAGAGAAGACATCTTTAGAAGTATTGCCGGCAAACAAAGCCTACACGACAACACGTCTGGTAAAGGACTTAGGCTAATTGATTTCGCTACGGAACGAAATGCCACTATAGCCAGCACACGATTTCCTCACCTCGATATCCATAAGGGGACATGGCGGTCTCCAGATCAACGAACGGTCAACCAAATTGATCACATTGCGATAGATAAGAGGCACGCATCCAGTATTTTGGATGTCCGAACATTCCGAGGAGCTAACATCGACTCGGATCACTACCTTGTAGCAGCCAAAGTAAGAATGCGGATATCCACCACGCCACAACAATCCAGAAATACTGTGAAAAAATTTAATGTCGGAAGACTGCAATCGCAAGAGACCGCCAAGACCTTCGCACAACGCGTATCCCTTAACCTCCCGATTATTTTTTTTTTTTTTTTTTTTTTGTAAATTCTGACCTGCCTAAGCAGTAATATACACATCGACCTAAAAGATCTATTGTGCTTGTCGTCAGATGCTTTTTAGGTTAGTAGCGCTTCTACTTTCCTAATGTAGCTGATAATACTTTCAGCCGAAGATTTCCTCAATTCTTCGGGACTTAAGAATTCCCTGAAGAAAGATTCTCTTCTCATACCGTAAAGGGCCGGGCATTCACATATGATATGCTCGGCTGTTTCGTCTTCTTCTAGACATAGTCTGCACTCCGGTGAGTCGACTAGACGCATTTTGTTTAGGTGATATCGAAGACCGTGATGACCAGTTAGGTAGCCTACTAAGTTTTTGATATCGTGCCTGCGAAGATTTAGTATCTTGTCGGCATCTGATTTGAAGGGCTGAATAGCTCTTTTGGCCTGTCTTAGGCCTGGGATGTTTCCCCAGTATGAAACACATCTGTTTTGTTCCCAGTTTTTTATAACTAGATTTATGGCTGATTTGGGGATTGCACAGAAGGGTTCAGGTCCAATGAAGGGGGTTTCGGAACCTTTTCTGGCTAGTTCATCAGCTTTTTCGCTACCTTCAACTCCCTTATGTCCGGGGACCCACCATAGTTTGGTTTTGTTCCTGGAACTGAGTGTTTGGAGGGAGTTGAAGCAGTGTAGTACTGATTTGGAGTCAATGATGTGTGAGCTAAGGGCTTTTATAGCTGCTTGACTGTCCGTGAATATATGGATGTTTGCGCCTTTAATACCTGAGTTGTGTATTAGGTTTGCGCATTCTTTTATGGCATGGAGCTCAGCTTGGAATACACTAGGGTTTTTTCCCATAGGTATTGGGAAGTTCGGAAAGAAGTTCAATTAGTTTTAGATGTTCACTAATGTTTAATTCTTCCGCTTGTGTCAAACTTGCTGAGCTGCGAATTGCCACTTTTTTTTATATAAATGTGGAGAGGTGTTAGTCCTATTATGGCTTCCATAGCCGCCGTGGGACAGGTACGCATAGCTCCGGTAATGCCCAGACAGGCAAGCCGTTGTACCTTGTTTAATTTATTTATAGTTGTTTTTTGGGTGACTTTGTTCCACCATACTATTGAAGCGTATGTTATAATGGGCCTGACCATGATCGTGTAGATCCAGTGTGTGGTCTTTGGAGAGATTCCCCAGGTTTTGCCATACATGCTTCGGCAGGCCCAGAAAGCTTTGGTTGCTTTTTGAATTTTGTTGTTGATGTGGGAGTTCCAGCTTAGTGTTTTATCGAGGATCACTCCAAGATATTTTACTTCGTTGGAATACTCAATGTATGTACCATTAATTGAAATTTGGGTAAGATTTAATTTCCTCCTTTTTGTAAAAGGGACGATGATAGCCTTGCTGGGGTTTATTGAGAGACTTTCTTTATTACACCAGTCTATGACTATCTTAAGGGCGTTTTGCAAACGTGTTGTAACTTCGTTTGGTTCTTTGCCCTTTATTATGATGACTAGGTCATCGGCGTATCCAATTATATTGAAACCTGCATTACTTAGGTCTTGAAGTAGGTTATCGATAACCAGAGACCATAGTAGGGGTGAGAGTACTCCTCCCTGAGGGCAGCCTTTAACGGCTGTTACTGATACTGAGGTCTGTGCTGATGAAGCAGTTATTTTCCGACTTTCAAGCATCGCTTTGATCCATTTGATGGTGGGATGATCTATTCTTCTATGAGTCAAAGCATTTGATATGGAGTCATATCCAGTGTTGTCAAAAGCACCCTCTATGTCTAGGAAGGCACATAAAGCTACTTCTTTGTTTTCGTATGCACTTTTTATTTGTGATGTTAAACTTAGAAGTGCTCCTTCCGTGGATTTACCTTTTTGGTAGGCGAATTGACATGGGTGCAGAGGAGTGCTTTCATTTAAGCACTCTCTAATGTGTACGTCAAGTATTCTTTCCATTGTTTTCAGGAAAAACGATGTTAAGCTTATTGGACGGTATGATTTAGGTAGTTCTATTGGTTTGCCTGGTTTGGGGATAAATACCACGTTTACCTCCCTCCAGGTTTGTGGTATGTAGCCCCAATTGAAACTAAACCTAAATAAGGCTACCATAGTGGGTAGGAAAAAGTCCAAGCCCTTTTGTATAAGAGCAGGAAAGATTCCGTCTGTCCCTGGTGCCTTGTACGGTTTAAATGAGTTGATCGCCCATTTGACCTTATCCGGAGTGAAAAGTTTGCCGGATAAACTATTAATCCTTTTCAGGTTTATAGGGGGTGAGTCATCTATCATGTGTTCATGAAACTCAGTTGTGATTGTAGAGCCGGGAAAGTGTACCTGAAGAAGTGTGGTCAACGTTTCTTCCCGGTCGCATGTGATTTTACCGTCAGCTTTGACTAGTAATCCCATGCAGTTTGTTTTATCTTTCGAGAGGGCCCTCTGGAGACGCGCCACCGCCGGAAGCTCTTCGAGTTCCTCACAGTATTTGCGCCAGGACGCTCTTTTTGATTTTCGCAACTCTATGTTGTATTGGGTAAGTAGAGATTTATATTGGTCCCACTTTCCGGTGCGCTTGGCTTTATTGAAAAGTTTTCTTACTCTTTTACGGAGACTTTCTAGGTTATCGTTCCACCATGGTGTGCACCTCTTTGCCACAGTGCGTTTAACCTTACAGTTATTTGTAAAAGATGAGATGATAATGTCATTTAGTTGATATTGTGCGACTTCCGCTTCACTTACACATGAAGGTTTTTCTGGAAGTATGTCACATTTAATCGATAGTTTTTCTCGATACGTTCTCCAATTTGTGAGTTTGTTGTCGTATTTAATCGGCGCATCCTCGGTGTTGCATCTTAATTGGAAACTTATGTGCATGTGATCCGATAAAGATGCCTCACCAGAAACGTGCCAATTTTCGACGGTGTTTTGTACAAACGGAGAAGAGATGGTAAGGTCTAAAACTTCTTCTCTTAAAACGTTTCTAAACGTGGGTTTATTACCCTTATTTAGTATAACTAAATTGTTGCTGTATAGGTAATCTAATAAGAACTCACCTCTTTTGTTTGTATCTCGACTGCCCCATATTGTGTTATGCGCGTTGGCGTCGCAGCCGAAGATAAGATGAAGTTGCTGGGTCTGGCAGTACTGGACAAGTTCCTGTACTGGGCGAGGTGGTATTTCGTCATCTCCAGCAAAGTACGCCGATGCGCATACAATTTTTTGTAGCTCTCGGCCGTTGCGTCTTTCTAAAAGGACAGCCACCAGATCTTTGGTAATGAAACCTGGAATGGGAGAGAATTTTATATCTTTTGCAACTAAAAGAGCTGCCTTGGTCTAAAATTTCCCCGGGCGAAGATGAGCTCTCTGGTTTTACTTTGTAAACCAAATATCTTACCCTCTGTTGCCCATGGCTCCTGGATTAAACCTAGAGCGATGTTCCCTTCGGCACATCTTTGGTTGTAGGTGTCCGAGGCACCTATAGCTCGGTGCAGGTTTGCCTGCAGCACATTTAGTAGGGTGGTCATCGCTTCCTACCGTGCTCAGGGTTTCGTACCCTATAAGGCTTGTTATCGCCTCTTCTGCGTACGATACCCTGTTGAGAAAGACCTTCGTGTCTATCTCTCAGACCGTTTTTACACTGTCCGTGTTTTTGCCGTTCACGCGCCCGTTCCGCAGCTAGCTTTGGTCTAAACTGTTGCTGGCTGATGTTAGCGTTGCTCGTACTAGGGGCGTTTGGCGATAATGTCGTAGGCAGTGAACCAGTCTTCTTTATATCGCTTCCGGCGGCAGTACTAATACTGGCTGCTGGTTGCGACGAGCTGGCGCTTGTTTTTTCTAACGACTTTTTCTTTTTATCAGTGTCATTTACACTATTTTTTCGGGTCTGAATTGCAGACTTGTCGGAACCTTTAAGGATGATCTTGATTTGTCCAAATCTGTATGATACCATCCCCTTTAGCTCCGCAAGCCTACGCATCGCACTCTCGTTTATTGCAAAGACCATGTGGACGACGTCTTTCTCGTCCGATCTTTGCAGAACTCTCCACGTTCTCGTATTTAGGTCTCTGTTTTGACCGTCTAGTATTGCCAGTATTCTCTCATTTGTAACTCCGGTACTCTGCGGGAAGAAAGCTCTGACAATATGTGGTTTCGGAAAGTCTTCCTCTCCCACAAGCATTACTTCCAACTCGCATTTCTCCTTTAGTCTGAGAAAGTTTGTTTTCATCCACTCTGAAGTGGTGATGTCCGCACATACTAACAAGAGCCATCCGGCTTTGAAAGTTGTCCCGTGGAAAGCTGGCTTTGCATCCCCGTCGCGCAGTTCGATCGTGATGTCCATAATCCTCTCTTGTATCTGAACCATTTGTTCATTCGTGAGAGGATTGCGATCGATATCGACTGGTACGACACCCAATCTGACATAGCTCGCTATATCTCTATAGGTGGTTCTGTCAGAGGTTGTTTTCCCAGTGCGAGCTCGCTTCGCTTCGGACTGAGGAGGTGTGTTGTCCTCAGATCTCATGCGTTTGGCTTCTTTGGCATCATCTTTTGTTTTTGCAAAGATGCGGGCTTGCTCTATGCTGCTACCCTGTTTCAGCGCTCTGTTGAAACGACGCTGTTCAGCTGGCGTGAACCTGATACGCTTGGAATCAGTTTGAGCCGTTTTGCCTGGGGTCCCTGGCGCTTCTGTATATTCTGCATGCAATTCATCCGAGAGTATACTGATGCTGTATACAGTACTTGATTCCGAGGCTGAGTCACTCAGATGAGACAATTTCTCTTCTAGGCTCATCATCTCGAAATCACTGATTTGTGACCCTTCCCGATTGGCAGGTGTCGTGTCGGTTTCGACAGGGTGTTCTGAAACATCCCTAGTTGTTGATGCATTTGTAGAGGCATCATTCTCTATGTTTTTTATTATTGGTACTTCAATTTTTCCCACGAGTAGGCGGGATTTATTGGTCGCCCGTGGTCTACCCGTCTAACCACAGGAAGGCTATTTTGAGATCGGAGGTAGCCCGGTATCCGAAATTCGCAAACTAGCGGCTTAAAACTCCCTTTTTAGCCATGCATCCTTCGGCGTTTGCTGTTCCACCTTGGATTTGGGTTTAAGGGTTTTCTCCCACCTCAAACTTATGGTTCCCGCTTGTACATTGATCGTGCGTTGCAACGTGTTACAGCGCACGGTCAATATCCAAGTGGGACCCTTGGCTGACCCTAATCAGGCATGCTGATTAGTCATTTTCAGGTGGGCGCCCGCGAGAAGGACTGAAAGATGAGGATTTTGCCCAACCCCTCCCGATTAACACCATACCACCAGCATCGAATGTCGAAGAGCAATGGCAACGATGCCAACAGACCATTAGATCAGCCGCAACTGATGTGCTAGGTTTCTCGCGCCCACCAGCAAGAAACCCCTGGTTTGATGAGGAATGCCGACAGATGCTCGCAGCCAATAACGAGGCCTACAAGGCTAAGCTGCAGGTTAAGACGAGTGCTGCCATTGAGCTCTATAGGCAAAGAAGAAGGGAAGAACATCGGCTTTTCAGCAAGAAGAAAAAAGAGCAAGAAAAGCGCGCGATCGAGGATATAGAGAGGTGCCACTCCAGGAACGATGTTCGCAAGTTTTACCAAAGTGTAAAACGTCAAAGCCAAGGATACAAGGCTCGAACAGAATCCTGTCGAGATGAACAAGGAAATATTGTAGTTGAGACACAGTCGATGCTGAGGATATGGAAGAACCACTTCTGCAGACTGTTCGGCGATGACGAACAACATTCCGCTGTCAGGCAGAATGAACCATTCAATATTGCCAACGACAGCGAAAACTGCCAACCACCCGACCTGAGTGAAGTGAGGATAGCAATATCTAAACTCAGGCTTAATAAGGCTGCCGGAAATGACGGCCTTCCCGCTGAGCTCTATAAGGCCGGCGGAGATGACTTGGTAAGTAACATCCACCAACTCATAAGCCAAATCTGGTCGGATGAAAATATGCCTGAAGAATGGAACCTCAGCATCGTTTGCCCGATCCACAAAAAAGGAGACCCTCTGAACTGCGCCAACTACAGAGGCATAAGTCTCCTCAACATCGCCTGCAAGATCCTATCTGCCGTAATATGTGAACGCCTGAAACCGTTTACCAACAACCTGATTGGCCCTTATCAGTGTGGTTTTAGGCCAGGAAAGTCCACAACCGATCAAATTTTCACACTGCGGCATATCCTGGAAAAAACTCAAGAAGTCCAAATCGATACCCACCACCTATTCATCGATTTCAAAGCCGCATATGACAGCATTTATAGAGACGAACTGTACAGAGCCATGTCTAGTTTTGGTATACCGCCCAAACTCGTCCGTTTGCGTAGGATGACGATAGAGAATTCTCGCTGCTCCATCAGAATCGTAAACGACCTCACCGACACATTCGATACCAAAAAAGGATTTAGGCAAGGCGCTGTCATGCGACTTCTTTAATCTGATTCTTGAGAGAATTGTGCAAAACTCCAAAGCCAACACCAGAGGCACAATTTTCCAAAAGTCGGTGCAACTACTAGCATACGCTGACGATATTGACATCATTGGTAGGACTCAACGTGATGTCATAGCCACGTTTGCTAGTATAGAGAAGGAAGCGGCGAAAATGGGTTTAGCAGTAAATGAGGGTAAGACTAAGTATATGCTGTCATCACGAAAGGACTCACAACATCGACGAATTGGACAGAACGTCACCATTGACAGATATAACTTTGAGGTAGTACGGGACTTTGTCTACCTCGGCTCCGCTATTAACTCTGACAACAACATCTCGTCAGAAATTAAACGAAGAATTACTCTTGCCAGCCGCTGTTTCTTCGGGCTAAGAAGGCAACTCGAACTACTAAGGAGATCCTATATAAGACCCTGATCATCCCAGTCCTGCTCTACGGCGCTAAAGCATGGACCATATCAAAAGCGGATGATGAAATCCTTGGTAGATTCGAGAGGAAAATTCTTCGAAAAATCTTCGGTCCCGTTTGCGTAGACGGGCTATGGAGACGAAGATTCAACCAAGAATAATACGAGCTGTACAGCGACATGCCCCTGGTCAAAAAACTCCGCATTGGACGTTTAAGATGGCTAGGACATGTAGAACGAATGGACACCAATACTCCGGCTCGCAGAGTCTTCGATTCCCAGCCAGACGTCGGACGCAGTAGAGGAAGACCTCGCCTTAAGTGGAGCGCACAAGTGGAAACCGACCTCAACCAACTTGGAGTGCGCAACTGGAGGCAGTTAGGTAAGGACCGGGCGAATTGGAGAGGCATGTTGGTTGAGGCCCAGGTTCATTCCGGACTGTAGCGCCACTTAAGTAAGTAAGTAAGTTGTTTTTTGGGTGACTTTGTTCCACCATACTATTGAAGCGTATGTTATAATAGGCCTGACCATGATCGTGTAGATCCAGTGTGTGGTCTTTGGAGAGATTCCCCAGGTTTTACCATACATGCTTCGGCAAGCACAGAAATCTTTGGTTGCTTTTTGAATTTTGTTGTTGATGTGGGAGTTCCAGCTTAGTTTTTTATCGAGGATCACTCCAAGATATTTTACTTCGTTGGAATACTCAATGTATGTACCATTAATTAAAATTTGGGTAAGATTTAATTTCCTCCTTTTTGTAAAAGGGACGATGATAGCCTTGCTGGGGTTTATAGAGAGACTTTCTTTATTACACCAGTCTATGACTATCTTAAGGGCGTTTTGCAAACGTGTTGTAACTTCGTTTGGTTCTTTGCCCTTTATTATGATGACTAGGTCATCGGCGTATCCAATTATATTGAAACCTGCTGTAAAGAAAAATCTCAGACCACTTGGTAACCCTAAAATACAATGCCTAAAATAAAAACACATATTTTGTTATACACACACACACACATACACACAGCATTTACACAGATACAGCAGTACACAATATGAGATTGATGCTTTTTGCATCTGTTCATGAAGTCAGTCTTTTACTGACCGTCATAAAGATTCCATGTAAAAATATATTCACTTTTTAAGTTATTAATAAAGTTTGTTTAAGGAATTTACATATTATATTTATTTTATTTCCGCCAAGGTATAATTTAAAGTAATATTTTTGGTCCTTCGAAACCACATACCAGTCTACGGTTAAATAGTCGATTTTTGAAGATAGAGAAAATGAGCATTCCAGGATCTGTGCGTCGCAGTCATCGACAGACAAAAGGAAATCCGCCAAATCGCTTTGGATACACGAAAAGCGATTTCGACGATGTATCATCGACAAAAAGTTCTCTGGAATTAACAAAAATCAGACGAGATTTAAAGATAAAGAAACTTCAACTTGAGGTAACTTTGTTAGAAAATAAGGAGGCTGAATTGGCTGCAGATATCTCATTTTTGGATGGACAAGAATCAGTTATAAATTCTGGCAGTATGTGTGACGATGCAGATTTATTAAAAGTATGTGTGCCCCAAGCCGACGGCAATAACACCCCTCGACGTGATGTTATTCATACTTTCACACACAACCGCGTGTATAGAGTGAAAAGTCTACCACAAATATGCGCAGTTCAGCAACCAACACAGTCAAAGTTATCCACGAACATAAAAGAGAAAAAAGTATCTCACAAATACGACGAAGAATTTCAGCTACACACTAAAGAAGACGGAGAATTTGAACCGAAGGGGAAAGTCCAACAGTGGCTTATGTTAGATAAAGCCGCACATAGTACGCCAAAAAGAGACAATCCCACGGATGATGAAATACGAGATCGGTCAAATGATAAAAAACAAATTGCGCATTTGGAAGCTGAATTAAAACGATGCAAGTTGCAGCAGCAGATAAAGAATCCTGGGGCGGTATCGGCTAAGGTGATAGTTGATAGTTGACAATCAAAATCATCCCTTTACCTCCACGTAAGGTGATTATCAAATTGACAATCGCTTTTTTGCTATCAATTTCATGCGACAGCTATTTAGGTGTCGCTTTCATACATTTGTGTCATTTTCATAGGTAGAAGCTGCAGGGAAATCTTCTACACCAAATAAATTAAATAATTTAGTGATAAAAGAAAATATTGAATAAATTAAAATAAAAAACTTTAAGTGAAAGTGAAAATTCGTGAAGTGCAATGTTTACTTCCTTGGAACTTTTCTACTCAAACATAGAGGAAAATGAAGAAAATAATTACAAAGATTTCTAACTGATAAGAAGAAACCTGAGGAATAAAGCAAATGTCTTGAAACTTCAACAAGTTGGGGCTGATTGGACTGCACCAATGGGTCAAAGTACGGTGGCTGAAAATACTGCTGCAGTCATTAAAAAAATGCAAATTTATTGTATTTTGTTGACATTTTAGTATGCTGAGTTGACTTACATTTTTCACAATATAAACACCGAATAAAATTGTACCTATCAGCTGCTCGGAATGACAGCGTCGGCAAGGAAGTGACGTTCCAAATCATTTTTTTGTGATCGCTTTACGCAGAGCAAAGAAGAGTTGATAATCAAAAACGACAATCAACAAAGCGACAATCAACTATCACCTTAGCCGATTCCACCCCTGATCGCTGCGATACAAATAAAGAAATGAATAACCATAACCATCAGTATTTAGAAATGATGAACACATTTGTTGCAAGGCAAACAAGGATGGATCTACCTAAATTTAATGGCAACCCGGAGGATTGGCCTCTGTTCAGTAGCGAGTATATCCGTACATCGCATACAGGTAAATTCACAATTCAAGAAAATGTTACGAGATTAAGAGCTGCGCTAAAGGATGAGGCGCTGGATGCGGTGAAGTCGTTGCTTATTCTTCCAGATAGCGCCGACAGAGTGATGGAGATACTAGAGAGACGATTTGGACGCCCCGAATACATTATCAAATCATTGATAAGTAAAATGAAAACAACTGCAGCTCCTAGAGAGGATAAACCCTTATCAATAGTAAAGTTCGCCACTACAGTTGAAAATCTCACGGTAATGCTGGAACTAATGGATCGTCCAGAGTATCTTCAAAATCCTCAACTGTTGGAAGAGTTAGAGCGAAAGTTACCACCTATATTCAGCATCTTATGGTCAGAACATATTATTGACAAGCCATTTATAAGTCTTCGTCTTTTCGCTGATTGGATTGAGAGAAAATCGCATGCTGCTAGTCTTCGTACATCCCTTTTTCAAGAACCATTGCCACCAAAAATCGAAATTAGACGTACAAAAGGAAAAGTCAACACAGTATCGTCCGATACCTCTTCTGAAGAGACACAGAAATGCAAATTGTGTAGTCTTAACTGCAAATCTTTAGATGCATGCAAACAATTCCTAGAGATGAGCATTGATGACCGATGGCAACACGTTAAAAAATTGTCACTATGTTTTGCATGCTTGAAGAAAAATCATCACACCAGATTATGTCGAAAGAAGAACTCATGCAACGTAGACAACTGCCAAAGGAAACATCACCATTTACTGCACAATAGTGTGACAACACCACCCAGCTCTACACCAACATCAGCTTTCGAAATAAGTACTGCAAATACCACTGCAAGTGACAGCCATGCCACAGTGATGACGAGCGTTTGTTCTAATGGAAGTACTGTCACCAAAACCATGACCAGATTAAGAATTTTGCCAGTAAGTCTTAAAAACAATTCAGTTGTACTAAACACGTTCGCTCTTCTAGATCCAGGAGCAACACTAACATTGATAAGTGAAGCTGTAGCAGATAAACTTCAAATGAATGGTACGCATGCTCCATTATCAATTCAGTGGGCCAATGGCGATTTAGCAACCGAAGATGAGTCAAGAGTTGGTTCAGTTCACATCTCTGGAACATACAGTAATGCAAGAACATATTCACTTCACGATGTAAGAACAGTGAAACACCTACCACTGTACCGTCAGTCAGTCAACAGGATGAAACTAATCGAAAAGTGGCCGTACTTAAACAACATTGATTTCGAAAGCTACGAAAATGTGCAACCAACGATTTTAATTGGCGAGAATAATGGATTGCTTACTGCTACCCGTCAATTGATACACAATAAGTGTAATACTCCTATCGCTAGCAGAACCTGGCTAGGGTGGACGATAAGTGGCAACGATGGTAGCACTAAGCATAGTGAAGTCAACAATGTGCATTACATGACGAAATATGATGACGACGATCTACATCAAATTGTGAAGTCTTCATTTCAATTAGACGATGTCCTGACTAAGTGTGGAAGTGACCACAAACGATCCAGAGAAGATGAAAGGGCTTTAGACATTATGAAAGCCACAACGACGAAAATAGACGATAGAAGATGGCAGACTGGATTGCTGTGGAAACGTGACGACATTAAACTTCCAGACAGCAAGTTTGCAGCTCTTCAAAGATTGTACCTATTGGAAAGAAAGCTCGACAAAAATCCCGAGTTAAAGAAACAGTACGGTGACGTCATTGACGATTATCTGGAAAAGAAATATCTTGTTAGAGCCAAAGAAGAGGATCTGAGAGGGGACAGAACATGGTACTTACCTCATTTTTCCGTCATCAATCCATTGAAACCTAACAAGATAAGAATTGTTTTTGACGCTGCTGCGAAAACAAATGGAGTTGCACTGAACGATGAGCTGATTCAAGGACCTGACTTACTTCAATCGCTACCAGAGGTGCTGTTTAAATTTCGACAAGGTGCAGTAGGGTTCACAGGAGACATAAAAGAAATGTTCCATAGGATCATGATACGAGACGACGACAACAACAGTCAGATAATTTTATGGCGAGGAGAAAGTAGAACCGGGTATCCACAACCATATAAGATGACAGCTATGATCAGCAATTTATGTCAAAGATAGAAATGCCGATGAATACGCTGAAAATTATCCACACGCTGTTAAAGCTATCCAACACAACCACTATATGGACGATTATTTGGGTAGCGCAGACGACGAAGCAACAGCCATAGAATTGATTAGAGATGTCATCAAAGTCCACAGTCTTGGTGGATTCGAAATCCGAAACTGGAATAGTTCTTCGCATACGGTGTTAAAAAGCATACCATCAAATTTGTTAGCAAATGAATCGGGACAAGATATAAATATCGACAGAAGTGGAAATCTCAGCCGTGTGTTGGGTATTTCTTGGAATACTCAAAGCGATTCGTTTACGTTTGTGACCAACTTTACACGAATTGAAAAGTGTCTTCTGACCGGCGAAAGAGTCCCAAGCCCAACTAAACGACAAGTGTTGAAGATTGTCATGTCCGTTTTCGACCCGCTTGGGTTTCTGGCGCATTTTGTTATAGTTGGCAAAATGCTCTTGCAAGCAATTTGGAAGACGTCCATAGACATGGAAGGCGAACTAACTGATGACTTGGAGCCTATGTGGAGAAATTGGTTGAACGATTTAAAAAAGATTTCAACAGTCAAAATTCCTCGATGTTACTCTCCGCTGTTTAATGTAGCACCAGAGTTGGAACTTCATGTCTTCGTGGATGCGAGCGAGTCCGCATATGCAGCTGTGGCCTATGTAAGATTTGTTATTAATAACTCAAAGTATGTTTCTTTCGTTGCAGCAAAAGCTAAAGTCTTACCATTGAAACCAATGATGACGATACCACGGGCTGAATTGCAAGCAGCTGTTTTGGGCAGTCGCCTCGCAAAGACAATAAAATTGCAACATGACAGACGCTTTAATAAAATTAAATTTTGGACAGACTCGACAACTGTCTATCACTGGATAAATTCAGAGGCAAAGCGATTTAAATTATTCGTTGCTAATCGACTCAGTGAAATATCGGAACTTACAAATGTATCTGACTGGAATTGGTTACCAACAAGTTTAAATGTTGCAGATGAAGCCACGCGTATGACACCGAAGCAATTCGAAGAAGATTGTAGATGGTACAAAGGACCTTCCTTTTTGTATAACGATATTTCAACCTGGCCAAGAAGAAAAGTTAGCAATTCTACCAATACCGACAGTGAAGCTGAAATAAATGAATTTGTTGGAATCATTTCCGAGTCAGAGATATACAAATTACCTGATGTGACCAAATATTCGTCTTGGTTAAGACTTATACGAATAACTGCATGGCTTCTTCGATACGTCAACAATTTAAAGAAGAAAGTCCGAAACAAACTGCGACAAGGTGAAGGTGAATCAAATATTTTCTTTGGTGAATTGATGCCGATAGAAATAGAAGAAGCTGAGAAATTGTGGATTCGGCAATCTCAACGAAATTCATTTTTAACGGAGATGAGTGCATTGAAGAAAACCGGAATTGTATCTCGCTCCAGCAAGTTGTATAATCTGTCTCCAAAACTTGACGACGAAGGCATCATTCGACTTAAAGGGCGCATGTCGAATTTGATAGATGATGTTTGGCTGAAAACTCCAGTGATTCTTAACGGAAAAGATACATACGTACAACTTCTGGTCCAGTACTACCATGATCAAGCCAACCACATTGGTCATGATAGAGTATTGAACGAGCTTAAGCAGAGATACTGGATTCTAAAGGCGAAACCAACACTACGACGGATAACCTTCAAATGCAATACATGCAAGATAAGACGAGCAAAACCAGAACAAACTATTATGGGACAGCTGCCTCCGGTAAGACTTTTATCCGGTAACCCTGCATTTACATTTACAGGTGTTGACTATTTCGGTCCGATGATAGTTAAAGTTGGAAGGCGTCTAGAGAAGCGTTATGGAGTACTTTTCACGTGCTTAACAATTAGAGCATTACATATCGAGATTGCATCCAGCCTGACGACGGACTCTTGTATCATGGCACTAAGGCGGTTTATATCGAGACGTGGTTGTCCCATAACGATATTTTCTGATAATGGTACCAATCTGAAGGGAGCCGATACTGAACTCAAACAGTGTCTGAAGCAGTTGGATCAAGATAGTATTAGAGGTACTATGACTAAACATCGTATCAACTGGAAATGTATTCCCCCCGCATCCCCGCACATGGGAGGATGCTGGGAACGGCTTGTTAGGTCTGTGAAAACAGCTTTGCACACAGTCCTAAAAGAAGCCCACCCATCTGACGAGACGCTAGCAACATTACTTGCTGAAGTGGAGCAGATTATCAACTCGAGGCCTTTAGCAGAAGTGCCATACCTCCCAGACGAACCCGAGGCGCTGACACCGAACCATTTTTTGATAGGCAGATCATCAGCGTCTGCACCTATAAGTGACTTCGATGATAAGGACCTTATCCTGCGAAAACGATGGCGGATGTCGCAAAGATTAGCTGATCATTTTTGGAACCGTTGGAGGAAAGAGTTTTTGCCGGCTTTAAACCAGCGAAATAAATGGAAGATACCGAGTGGTCGAAGAGTAAAAGTGGGAGATATCGTTCTTCTGCTCAATGATAACGAACATAGAGGGAATTGGCCGAAAGGAGTTATCAACAAAGTATTTCCTGGACCAGATGGAGAAGTTCGTGTAGTCGAAGTAACAACATCAACCGGAACCTATAAACGACCGATAGTTAAAGTTTGTGTCATCGATTTGGAGAGTGGTAATAGCGACCGAGTCCCAATACCTGAGGGGAGTATGTAAAGAAAAATCTCAGACCACTTGGTAACCCTAAAATACAATGCCTAAAATAAAAACACATATTTTGTTATACACACACACACACATACACACAGCATTTACACAGATACAGCAGTACACAATATGAGATTGATGCTTTTTGCATCTGTTCATGAAGTCAGTCTTTTACTGACCGTCATAAAGATTCCATGTAAAAATATATTCACTTTTTAAGTTATTAATAAAGTTTGTTTAAGTAATTTACATATTATATTTATTTTATTTCCGCCAAGGTATAATTTAAAGTAATACCTGCATTACTTAGGTCTTGAAGTAGGTTATCGATAACCAGAGACCAAAGTAGGGGTGAGAGTACTCCTCCCTGAGGGCAGCCTTTAACGGCTGTTACTGATACTGAGGTCTGTGCTGATGAAGCAGTTATTTCCCGACTTTCAAGCATCGCTTTGATCCATTTGATGGTGGGATGATCTATTCTTCTATGAGTCAAAGCATTTGATATGGAGTCATATCCAGTGTTGTCAAAAGCACCCTCTATGTCTAGGAAGGCACATAAAGCTACTTCTTTGTTTTCGTATGCACTTTTTATTTGTGATGTTAAACTTAGAAGTGCTCCTTCCGTGGATTTACCTTTTTGGTAGGCGAATTGACATGGGTGCAGAGGAGTGCTTTCATTTAAGCACTCTCTAATGTGTACGTCAAGTATTCTTTCCATTGCTTTCAGGAAAAACGATGTTAAGCTTATTGGACGGTACGATTTAGGTAGTTCTATTTGTTTGCCTGGTTTGGGGATAAATACCCCGTTTACCTCCCTCCAGGTTTGTGGTATGTAGCCCCAATTGAAACTAAACCTAAATAAGGCTACCATAGTGGGTAGGAAAAAGTCCAAGCCCTTTTGTATAAGAGCAGGAAAGATTCCGTGTGTCCCTGGTGCCTTGTATGGTTTAAATGAGTTAATCGCCCATTTGACCTTATTCGGAGTGAAAAGTTTGCCGGATAAACTATTAATCCTTTTCAGGTTTATAGGGGGTGAGTCATCTATCATGTGTTCATTAAACTCACTTGTGATTGTAGAGCCGGGAAAGTATACCTGAAGAATTGTGGTCAACCTTTCTTCCCGGTCGCATGTGTTTTTATTCCCAGATTTGACTAGTCCCATGCAGTTTGTTTTATCTTTCGAGAGTGCCCTCTGGAGACGCGCCACCGCCGGAAGCTCTTCGAGTTCCTCACAGTATTTGCGCCAGGACGCTCTTTTTGATTTTCGCAACTCTATGTTGTATTGGTTAAGTAGAGATTTATATTGGTCCCACTTACCGGTGCGTTTGGCTTTATTGAAAAGTTTTCTTACTCTTTTACGGAAACTTTCTAGATTATCGTTCCACCATGGTGTGCACCTCTTTGCCACAGTGCGTCTAACCTTACAGCTATTTGTAAAAGATGAGATAATAATGTCATTTAGTTGACATTGTGCAACTTCCGCTTCACTTACACATGAAGGTTTTTCTGGAAGTATGTCACATTTAATCGATAGATTTTCTCGATATGTTCTCCAATTTGTGAGTTTGTTGTCGTATTTTATCGGTGCATCCTCGGTGTTGCATCTTAATTGGAAACTTATGTGCATGTGATTCGATAAAGATGCCTCACCAGAAACGTGCCAATTTTCGACGGTGTTTTGTACAAACGGAGAAGAGATGGTAAGGTCTAAAACTTCTTCTCTTAAAACGTTTCTAAACGTGGGTTTATTTCCCTTATTTAGTATAACTAAATTGTTGCTATAAAGGTATTCTAATAAAGACTCACCTCTTTTGTTTATATCTCGACTGCCACATATTGTGTTATGCGCGTTGGCGTCGCAGCCGAAGATAAGATGTAGTTGCTGGGTCTGGTAGTACTGGACAAGTTCCTGTACTGGGCGAGGTGGTATTTCGTAATCTCCAGCAAAGTACGCCGATGCGCATACAATCTTTTGTAGCTCTCGGCCGTTGCGTCTTTCTAAAAGGACAGCCACTAGATCTTTGGTAATGAAACCTGGAATGGGAGAGCATTTTATATCTTTTGCAACTAAAAGAGCTGCCCTTGTTCTAAAATTTCCCCGGGCGAAGATGAGCTCTCTGGTTTTACTTTGTAAGCCAAATATCTTACCCTCTGTTGCCCATGGCTACTGGATTAAACCTAGAGCGATGTTCCCTTCGGCACATCTTTGGTTGTAGGTGTCCAAGGCACCTATAGCTCGGTGCAGGTTTGCCTGCAGCACATTTAGTAGGGTGGTCATCGTTTCCTACCGTGCTCAGGGTTTCGTACCCTTTAAGGCTTGTTATCGCCTCTTCTACGTACGATACCCTGTTGGGAGAGACCTTCGTGTCTATCTCTCAGACCGTTTTTTTGCTGTCCGTGTTTTTGCCGTTCACGAGCCCGTTCCGCAGCTAGCTTTGGTCTAAACTGTTGCCGGCTGATGTTTACGTTGCTCGTACTAGGGGCGTTTGGCGATACTGTCGTAGGCAGTGAACCAGTCTTCTTTATATCGCTTCCGGCGGCAGTACTAATACTGGCTGCTGGTTGCGATGAGCTGGCGCTTGTTTTTTCTGACGACTTTTCCTTTGTATCAGTGTCACTATTTTTTCGGGCCTGAATTGCAGACATGTCGGATCCCTTAAGGATGATCTTGATTTGTCCAAATCTATATGATACCATCCCTTTAGCTCCGCAAGCCTACGCATCGCACTCTCGTTTATTGCAAAGACCATGTGGGCGACGTCTTTCTCGTCCGATCTATGCAGAACTCTCCACGTTCTTGTTCTTGAAAGTTGTCCCGCGGAAAGCTGGCTTTGCATCCCCGTCGAGCAGTTCGATCGTGATGTCCATAATCCTCTCTTGTATCTGAACCATTTGTTCATTTGTGAGAGGATTGCGATCGATATCGACTGGTACGACACCCAATCTGACATAGCTCGCTATATCTCTATAGGTGGTTCTATCAGAGGTTGTTTTCCCAGTGCGAGGTGGTGTGTTGTCCTCAGATCTCATGCGTTTGGCTTCTTGAGCATCATCTTTTGTTTTTGCAAAGATGCGGGATTGCATTGAAGAAGAAATGGGCACGTTTACAACGAATTTAATTACTTTTCTTTTAATTCAGCTCCAAGTATAACCCACATGACGTCAAGGTTTGGCTGAACAAAATATGGCTCTTAAAGAATAGCTGAATGTATCGCCGTTCGAGTCGAAGTTCGCCAGGACAAACTTCGATGCGTCGCCCCAACAACCACCTCCACAGCCGTCGCAACAACATTAACCGCAACAACCGCCTGGACCAGAGTCTCACTATTGAGCATTTTTCAGTAATAAACAAACAAACTGGAAAATGATTAATCGGAAATAAACCAGCTCAATTGAAGAGATTGATGCAGTGGTAAATAATCAAGTCGAGAAATAAAGTTGGCAGATAATAAGTTGCAAAATTAAGACTTTACACTTGAACTATTCTATTCTCATGCTCTCATGTCAATAACTTCTAAGAACAAAAATTTACCATTTTTTTTTACATAAACCAAAAATTCATCATTTTAAAATTTAAATAAAAAAAATATTTGGTTTCATATATAAGCTGTAGTTTATGTTTTTGAAGAAGGGTTCCCAGCGAGTCGATTCTAAGCTTATAGCAAAACTTAATACTAGGTAGTAGCATATCGAACATATGTCTAAATGGATTAGGACATGAGTCCGACTAAGCTTGTCTGGACTACCTTAGGTAATTTGTTCTTTTTTATGTTAAGACCGAGTGTTGAACAAATAATGGAAATTATCAACACCAGTAGCTTTAGCATTACCACGTTTACGTCATCTTTGTTTGCTTGAGATCGGGTCCCCTATTATCGGACAACTCAATGTCATCGAAATTATCCACAAAGAAGAACTTGCTGGCATCATATTGTGGGATCTTGTAAACTAGTTCTCCATCAGTGTCATATAAGCAACGTCATCCTATGAGGAGTGAAAAAAATTGAAATTGAAAATTTGTTGATTAAGATGCGAATGTAGGTATTTTCAGTGTGCAAAGAAACACTAACGAGATTATCCTTAAGAAACAACTCGAACTCAAATCTGATCTTTGCCGAGACCAATTGCTGATTCTGAATCTTATTTTACCTTCTCCGTATTAAGTTTCTTTAGAAATCCTGTAATGTGTTCATCCACGAGTTGACACACTTGGTGTATTTCTGTTTCACTTTTAATTCCCCGAGAATCTCTGGTACTTGCATTCGGAACAGGTTCAATTAGATTGATTAAATATAACACACGAATTTAATAAAATAAATAAAAAAATACATTAATAGAAAATACATTTTTTTTCGGCACGAAAAATGTAAACAATCTCCACTTTTGCCTATCAAATGGTATGAGGTAAATAAAAACAGCTGATGTTGACAAGTACAAAAAAGGAAAATCCGAGGGTCGGCTTACATCAATATGTGGTAGGATTACATTCCAATGTATAAGACAAATATTTAAAAAAAAATTCCTTAAATTCCTTAATTTGAAATCCAACAGTATTATGGCGTTTTCCATTGGGAAATCTAGATTTTGATCTGAAAGTTGATCTTTTTGAGTGTCAATGGAACACGATTCAGATTTTTTTTGTCATTGTATTGGTGTCATTTCTTGTCTGTGAAATTAGCGTCGGTGTAGCTGCCAATATTTAAAACATAAGAAAAAAATTGAAAGTAAAGAAATTATCTTCATCACTTTCGGAAGACGAAGTTGAACTAGATGAATTTGATAGTGCACGTATAACTTTATTTTCTGTGTCTATATCCATTAATAAATCCAAACGCAAAAAAAATAATTTATTTTTTTGGCCAATGGAACACAACAACTGTCAAAATCGGTCTTATGACAGCTTCAGATCAAAAAAAAGATAGAGTTTTTTCCCAATGGAAAACGGCATTAATTTATATTATTCAATATTGATTTGATTCAAATTAATTTACATATTTCGGGAATAAATCCTGGTATGCTTTTAATATGACTGATGACATTTAAAGTATAGAATTATATATAAATCATTATACTCTTTCTCAGAAGTTATCTAATATTTCTTATTATTATAAAATAAAACCTCATGTAATAGCTGATTGACGTTTAATGATTTCCGATGTCATCAGTTGTTATTTATGTTGTTTTTTCCATCAGATAATAGTTAAATTGGAAGCTTTATGTATTATCTGATGGAAGTTTCAGAATTTCAAAAAAAGAATTGATACTGCATGAATTGATTATATTATTCCCGTTCTCAATATTTTATTTTTGTTATAAAAAAAGAAACAAAATATGATACTCAGCAGTTTACATATATATATCTATATATCGCCAATATATCTCTTAGGGCCATTTTCCTCTTTTATAATTTAAGCGACTATAGGCTGAACTATAATAGACGAAAGCAATCTGAAGCTAATGTCAAAATTCTAAGTTAAGTTTTCTTCAGTACTCTCAATTACTCAAGTTGCCCATAATAGACTTTTGAGAATGGAATCGCAAACAATAAAAACAAAATTTTGTTGCTTAGGAACTTGCAAATTTAAATGTACACAGCTGTTGAAATGAAATGTAAAATTTGTGTATGAAAGAACAAAAGAAAGAGAAAGAGCGAATCAATTCGCTTTTTCGTAAGTGAGCAAAAGTGAACGAAAAATGAACGAATCGAAGCGAAAAGCTTATATGGTCGTACAATACAAATTGCATGTGTTCGCACAGTTACGGAAGTGGTCGTCCGCAACCAGCTTCTATTATAGTTCAGCCCTAAGCAACGTTGTGCAAATGTTACGATAAGGTGCATTTTTGTTGGCAACCTCTAAAATGCTTTTATAAATAAGGCTGAATGTCTTACAAAATATATTAGAAACTGAATTTAAATATATGATGAATAAATGATTAAATTATTATCAACCGTCGAAATTCAAATATTAGGTTCATGGGAAATTTACAAATGTAACATCCACTTTACCAGCATTCCATGAGGTGTGGGCAAAAGTGGGAAAATTTTTGAATTCGGCCGTTATTTGTTGTTTGAAATTTCAAATTTGGCAGTTAGTCTACGTTTTGACGTTTAAATGACCAGGCGGCATACAAGTGTGTGTGAATAAAACATGTGTGCACCTATTTGTGCCGTGGGGGGGAATTTATCTGTCAAAAACCTGGAATTTTCAGGATTAGCTTGTAGGCAAAACGTAAAGTCCTGGAAAGCTTCCTATCTCTTCTTTACCTGCTCTCTGTTCCATATCTTTTCATTACTTAATCTCTGGTTGTCAGATACCACTAATCCAGTCATTCATTCCAGTACCAATGAACTCTAATGTCCGAAAATGTTACACATAGTGGTGCGTTCACACTGCAATCAGATTTTATGTCAGTATACATGTTAGCCTTAGTGCTTAGATAATAAGCTTATTTTGCTTTGATATAAGTAAAATTACTCGACATTATTTACGACTGAAGCAAACACCTGGTGGCAAATTATCGCATCGGTTAAGTGGTATACATTTTTAAAGCTTACGCATATTTGTATGGAAAATCATGAAGTGAATAATTCTCTTTCACTCCCGATTATGCTGATAACACAAAATATGTTTGAAGCCGCTCCGCTGCTGGCGTAACCGGCAGCGCAGCTATGCGGCTTAGCTATAAGAATACATTCAATAAAACATTCATTCATAAAACCAAAGTCAAACGGCACAGACGTGCCAAGGTGTTTTTATTTATCGCAACTACACTCATTACATGGCGACCGTGACTCGGTCTGAGTCCTGCGTCGATGGAATCTGCTGAACAACTTCAACATTAACAACAACACCAAGAAGAAGAAAATTATGCAAGCAAATAGAAGAATCAACAGCGGATCCATCGACCAACAAAAAAAAAACAAACACGGAACGAACATTAAACGCAGTGAGTAGAATGGTATGTGTGGCAAAAGAGGCGGCGTTGTAAAACGCATAAGAGTCCGAAAAAGTAAACTGCTTAAGCTGCTTAGCAACGATAATTTGCCGTGGAGCACAACTGTGAAATTACACACAGAGCTCGAACACATCAAATCGTTGCTAACAGAAAAGAAAAAGCAAGAGCCTGTGCACACAACCACCTACACTGCTATACAAAATACAAATAAAATAATAATAAAAAATCAACCACCCCAGAAAAAGGAAATACCAAAGTTAAAGAAGACATGCCCCGGTGACTGCGACGGACCCCTATATTCACCATATTGCCATTACACCTGTGCAGCCTGAACCGGTGCCCCAACAAAGGAGCAGTAATAGCCTGTGCAGCCAGCACCGGCCTCGTCTAGCGCAACAAGCTAGACCCGGAAAAGTGAACCGACAGCGTTTCGAGGTGCGCCCACCAATAACAATTTTTTTTTAATGCACTGCGTTGCATAAAATTTAATGTAACATTGAGCGGAATAACGTCTGCCCAATTAGAGTGCGGCTTGTAAAGCCACACAAACACTAGGCAGGAATTAATGGAGAAAAATTTTGTATTAAATGATACATGTCAATAGTCAAACAGAATACGTAAAGTTGAAGAAATATTTAAACATTTTGACAAAAATTATATATGTCAATAGAAACAAACAGAATAAGTAAATTTGAAGAAACATTTAACAATTTTGACAAAATGGGTATAGTAGATGTAAAATCGGTATATTCGACAGCAAATGTAATAAACAAAGTCGAAGTAAATAACACCGACCTAAAATCAATAACAATATTCATTGCCATTATTTTTATAATAATAATAGGGCATCTATTATATAAATTGTACAAACTTGACAACAGATGCATTAAAAAACGCTATCAAAGTCAGGCAAATGACCTAGACAAAATTTAAAACAAATTCATTAATTAATTAAAAATAAAAGAAAATATCAAAAAAAATACATGAATATAAATATATAATTATTTGAGTGACAATTTATATATGTTTTTGCACATTTTTATAATTTATTTTAAAATGAAATGGAATGGCAAAATATTAATGCCACAATAATTAAAATAAAAGAACAGTTTGACAAATCATACAAGTGTCTAGCACAAAATAGGAATATTTCGAACGAGACTATAAGTAGACACGCAACAATACTAGTTGCATGTTTTAACCAAGCTCGTTCCCTGATACACGACAATAAAGAAAAGTTAAATACGCAGCATTGGTCGTATTTATCAAGATTTTTGCATAGATTAAAAACAAATTTAAATAGCATTAAAACAAAATATTCGCTAGACATAACTATACCTTCGATTTTGAATACCCCAACATTAGTCGAGGAAGAAACCAACACAGATTTAGAGACAGCAAGCGAATCTAAAATCGCAAGCGGTTCAGATACACATTATAAAGAAGAAGATCTAGGCGACCTTACGATACCAGCGGTAATCACACTAGCCGAACTATCTGAGTCTGAATCAGAGTCCATTACTGAAGTAAAAACTCTAAATATGGACTTGTCGCAAGTAGAATTTCTTAAACTAGCCTCTTCACTCATACCTGAGTTTAGTGGAAAGTCTGAGAATCTACAAAGTTTCATTGATGCTCTTAGTTTAGTGGATTCACTAAAAGGAACACATGAAACTACAGCAGTCAATCTAATAAAAACTAAACTCAAAGGCCATGTTCGAAACCTAATCAACACTGAACAAACAATATTGTCCATAATAGACAAACTAAAAAGCGGTATAAAAGGCGAATCAGCCAAAGCATTATCCACTAAATTGTTCAATCTGCAGCAAAAGCAAAAGACAGCAAGTCAATATATTCAAGAAGTTGAACAATATACAAGATCTTTGCAGTCAGCACATATGATTAACGGTGTATCGCAAGAATATGCCGAAGAACTAAGCCTACAAGTTGCTGTAAAATCAATCATAACAAACAGCACAATTGACGAAGTTAGGTCTGTAATGAAATCACGAAATTTCAATTCGATGAGCGAGATTACAACAGTGTTCGTCGATAGTTGCACAGACGCAGAAGGACATCCAAATACAGTCCTATATGCTGCGCAGCAACAAAGATATAAACCTAACCGAGGGTATAACCGCGGAAATTACCAAAATAACAGTAGGTTAGGTTAGGTTTACGGGTTGGTGGAGTAAAGAATTCTCTATTCCGCCACACTTAGGTCCATGTGGACCCATTGTGATACCCTTGGTGGGATTACGTCCCTCCTTATCATTACTATGGGTTACTCCACTCTATCCAGCCATCCTGATGTTCGTAGGAACCTGCAAAGATAGGGTAATGGAATATCGGAAAGCTCTTGGAAGTAGTTGGGTGTTGTAGAACGAGGGTAGACTCTGATTGGCGTTAACTTGGCAATGCCCAGTGTTGCAACTTTGACTACACATCAAATGTGCTTATCTTTACCTCCAAGTGGTAACCATCGGATACTGGTCTCATCCAACCGGATTTGACTTGCTAAACGATAAGTGCGAGTGTTGATAACACGACGAAAAACAGCAACACTATAAACACCCTGGTGAGAATGGCACGGATGAATACCCGGCCTGCTGTCCCAGGCGAACCTAGATGAGCTGCTCTGACATATTCGGACAACAGGTTGTCTAGGAATTTCAAGGGTTAGTCAGGCCCCTTGAACAGAGATGGTGGCGGATGAACCGAAAGGCCAACGGCAGCGCTCAATCCCGTAGTGGATACTGATGGCCCCGTGTCCTAGGGGTATCTAATAAATTGGAACTGGCCCTCCAGGTTGGGGGTTGTGCTTTGGGTTAACTACCCACCCACAGAAAAAAAACATGGTTACGAAGCAACCAATAGCCTCGGAAAGGACTGATTTCATTGTTGACGACCCTGCTAAACGAAAAAAGGACAACGACGTTCGTATCTGCACCTGGAATGTGAGAACATTAAACAGGAGAGGTGCAGGCGAACAACTAGCGGAAGCCCTAAACTGCTACAAAGCAGACATTACTGCCATCCAGGAAATACGATGGGATGGGCCGGGCAAAAAGAGGATGAAAAACTGTGACATATACTACGGACCGTGTTATAGTGAGCAGAAACAGCGACTATTCGGATGCGGATTTGTTATAAGTGCCAGACTTAGGCAAGAAGTCTTATGTTTCCAAGACATTAGCGAACGCATAGTAACAATCCGCATCAAGGCCAAATTCGCCAACATAAGCCTTATATGCGCTCACGCTCCGACGGAAGAAAAAGATGATATAGCTAAGGATTGCTTCTACGAGCTCCTCGACAAAACCTATGAGCGACTACCGAAGTACGATGTTAAAATCGTGCTGGGAGATTTTAACGCAAAGGTAGGAAGAGAAGACATCTTTAGAAGTATTGTCGGAAAACATAGCCTACACGACAACACGTCTGGTAACGGACTTAGGCTAATTGATTTCGCTACGGAACGAAATGCCACTATAGCCAGCACACGGTTTCCTCACCTCGATATCCATAAGGGGACATGGCGGTCTCCACATCAACGAACGGTCAACCAAATTGATCACATTGCGATAGATAAGAGGCACGCATCCAGTATTTTGGATGTCCGAACATTCCGAGGAGCTAACATCGACTCGGATCACTACCTTGTAGCAGCCAAGGTAAGAATGCGGATATCCACCACGCCACAACAATCCAGAAATACTGTGAAAAAATTTAATGTCGGAAGACTGCAATCGCAAGAGACCGCCAAGACCTTCGCACAACGCGTATCCCTTAACCTCTCGATCAACACCATACCACCAGCATCGAATGTCGAAGAGCAATGGCAACGATGCCAACAGGCCATTAGATCAGCCGCAACTGATGTGCTAGGTTTCTCACGCCCACCAGCAAGAAACCCGGATCACTACCTTGTAGCAGCCAAGGTAAGAATGCGGATATCCACCACGCCACAACAATCCAGAAATACTGTGAAAAAATTTAATGTCGGAAGACTGCAATCGCAAGAGACCGCCAAGACCTTCGCACAACGCGTATCCCTTAACCTCTCGATCAACACCATACCACCAGCATCGAATGTCGAAGAGCAATGGCAACGATGCCAACAGGCCATTAGATCAGCCGCAACTGATGTGCTAGGTTTCTCACGCCCACCAGCAAGAAACCCCTGGGGTGATGAGGAATGCCGACAGATGCTCGCAGCCAAGAACGAGGCCTACAAGGCTAAGCTGCAGGTGAAGACGAGAGCTGCCATTGAGCTCTATAGGCAAAGAAGAAGGGAAGAACATCGGCTTTTCAGCAAGAAGAAAAAAGAGCAAGAAAAGCGCGCGATCGAGGATATAGAGAGGTGCCACTCCAGGAACGATGTTCGCAAGTTTTACCAAAGTGTAAAACGTCAAAGCCAAGGATACAAGGCTCGAACAGAATCCTGTCGAGATGAACAAGGAAATATTGTAGTTGAGACACAGTCGATGCTGAGGATATGGAAGAACCACTTCTGCAGACTGTTAAACGGCGATGACGAACAACATTCCGCTGTCAGGCAGAACGAACCATTCAATATTGGCAACGACAGCGAAAACTGCCAACCACCCGACCTGAGTGAAGTGAGGATAGCAATATCTAAACTGACGGCCTTCCCGCTGAGCTCTATAAGGCCGGCGGAGATGACTTGGTAAGTAACATCCACCAACTCATAAGCCAAATCTGGTCGGATGAAAATATGCCTGAAGAATGGAACCTCAGCATCGTTTGCCCGATCCACAAAAAAGGAGACCCTCTGAACTGCGCCAACTACAGAGGCATAAGTCTCCTCAACATCGCCTACAAGATCCTATCTGCCGTAATATGTGAACGCCTGAAACCGTTTACCAACAACCTGATTGGCCCTTATCAGTGTGGTTTTAGGCCAGGAAAGTCCACAACCGATCAAATTTTCACACTTCGGCAGATCCTGGAAAAAACTCAAGAAGTCCAAATCGATACCCACCACCTATTCATCGATTTCAAAGCCGCATATGACAGCATTTATAGAGACGAACTGTACAGAGCCATGTCTAGTTTTGGTATACCGCCCAAACTCGTCCGTTTGTGTAGGATGACGATAGAGAATTCTCGCTGCTCCATCAGGGTCGGAAACGACCTCACCGACACATTCGATACCAAAAAAGGATTTAGGCAAGGCGATGTGCTGTCATGTGACTTCTTTAATCTGATTCTTGAGAGAATTGAGCAAAACTCCAAAGCCAACACCAGAGGCACAATTTTCCAAAAGTCGGTGCAACTACTAGCATACGCTGACGATATTGACATCATTGGTAGGACTCAACGTGATGTCATAGCCACGTTTGCTAGTATAGAGAAGGAAGCGGCGAAAATGGGTTTAGCAGTAAATGAGGGTAAGACTAAGTATATGCTGTCATCACGAAAGGACTCACAACATCGACGAATTGGACAGAACGTCACCATTGACAGATATAACTTTGAGGTAGTACGGGACTTTGTCTACCTCGGCTCCGCTATTAGCTCTGACAACAACATCTCGTCAGAAATTAAACGAAGAATTACTCTTGCCAACCGCTGTTTCTTCGGGCTAAGAAGGCAATTTAGTAGTAAAGCCCTCACTCGAACTACTAAGGAGACCCTATATAAGACCCTGATCATGCCAGTCCTGCTCTACGGCGCTGAAGCATGGACCGTATCAAAAGCGGATGAAGAAATCCTTGGTAGATTCGAGAGGAAAATTCTTCGAAAAATCTTCGGTCCCGTTTGCGTTGACGGGCTATGGAGACGAAGATTCAACCAAGAACTATACGAGCTGTACAGCGACATGCCCCTGGTCAAAAAACTCCGCATTGGACGTTTAAGATGGCTAGGACATGTAGAACGAATGGACACCAATACTCCGGCTCGCAGAGTCTTCGATTCCCAGCCAGACGTCGGACGCAGTAGAGGAAGACCTCGCCTTAAGTGGCGCGCACAAGTGGAAACCGACCTCAACCAACTTGGAGTGCGCAACCGGAGGCAGTTAGCTAAGGACCGGGCTAATTGGAGAGGCATGTTGGTTGAGGCCCAGGTTCATTCCGGACTGTAGCGCCACTTAAGTAAGTAAGTAAGTCTTGGAAGTAGTAGCTTCCAAGTGTTCTGTTCCTCAGGTGACAGAGACTCGGGCAGTGACAGAGGAAGTGAGGTGTATCCTCGCCGCAGCCTCTACAGATATCGTCATCCTTGAGATTTAATTTCATTGTATGGGTTCTGAGAAAGTTGTGACCAGTTAGAGCCCCTACCAGTTTAGATAAGGAGCTTCTGTCGTACCGCAAAAGTTTTTTGGTTCGGTTTCCGTTATTTTCGGGCCAGAGCTTCCGAGATATTTCGAGGTAGTCAATGACTTCCACCTGGTATTGGCTTTCATTCGGGTTTTGTATTCCACTCTTTCTCTGAGGTTACAGAGTGGTGGTTCGACCGTTTGTAGTGCCTGGTCATGATCTGTAGCAGATCCATTTCTTGCCGGTTCGTCGGCCATCTCGTTGCCGTCTATGTCCCTGTGACCAGGAACCCAGCAGAGATCAGAATTATGCTGTGAGCAGAGAACCTTGAGCTCTTCGCGACAGCGGCGAACTAGCTTTGATTTAATTTCGATAGCCGATACTGCTTTTATAGCCGCTTGGCTGTCAATAAATATGGTGATATCACTGTGTGGTATTTCCATTATTGACACCAAATAAGCCGCTTCAGCGATTGCTAGCACCTCAGCCTGGAACACACTACTATGATCAGGAAGCCTGATTGATTTGTGTATTACTAATTCCTCTGAGAATATGCCAGCACCTGTTCCACAGTCCATCTTTGATCCATCTGTGAAGATAAATATCGATTTCCTTTTTGTGGGTTCATTCTTGTCCCATTCGTCTCTGCTCGGAAACGAGCAGGTGAAGGGTCGATCGAAGTCTAGATAGGGAGATAGATAGTCAGAGTTTACTACGCTCCCTATGTATTTCCTTACGACCTGCGCATGCCCAGCGAGGTCGGGATCCAGGTGTTCGTTTGGCTGATCCTCGAGGAGCTTTTGGCAGCTGATTCCTGCATGTATAGACCTAAGGGCAGCAGATTCAGAATCACCTCCAATCCAGAGGTTGGGGTAGTTCTCATCGCACTGGTTGTCCCTATACACGCTAGTCTTTGTATTTTTGTCATTTGCTTCAAGTTGGTTGCTCTTTCTGTGGCTTGCCACCAGACTATACTGCCATATGTGAGTATTAGTCGCACGATAGCCGTATACATCCACAGGATTATTTTGGGGTTAGGTCCCCACTTTCTGCAGAATATTCGGTTACATGCGTAGAAAGCATTTGCTGCTTTCTTAACTCTTTCATTGACATTAAGTTTCCAATTGAGCTTCCTATCTAGAATTATTCCCAGGTATTTCGCACTTTCAGCTATTTTAAGGGGTATTCCTTCTATAGCTGGTGGTTCGAAGTGTGGTATTGTTCTTCTATTTGTGAACAGCACAAGCTCGGTTTTTTGGGGGTTGACCCCAATGCCGTATTGCTTTGCCCACGTGTTGAGTGTCCGGAGCGAGTTTTCTAACAGCTCGCTTATGGTTGATAAGAATTTGCCTGTCGCAAGCAATACTACATCGTCTGCGTACGCAATTACTTTAACCCCCCTGTTTTTGAATTTCATTAGTATTTCATTAACGACAAGAACCCATAGTAGAGGGGAGATGACTCCTCCTTGTCTTGATATTCCTTTCTTTGAGAAGACTTACAATCCGTTAGTGAGTGCCTGTTCAACGTTGGAATTCTGCAATGCCCTTTCCACTGCGCATGTTTTGACATTGTTGAAAGCTCCTTCAATATCTAGGAATGCTGCGAGTGTGTATTCTTTGTCTTTTAGGGACTTTTCAATAGCACTAACAACGTCAAGCAGTGTTGTTGCAACCCCTTTACCCTTTGTATAAGCATGTTGGGCTGGGGAGATATCATTGTAATTAAGTTTTTCACGAATGTATATGTTCATTAGTTTTTCAAAAGTCTTCAGAACGAAGGACGTCAGAATTATAGGCCTAATATCTTTTGCAGTTGTATGGCTAGATTTACCTGCTTTGGGAATGAAGACGAACTTTACTTCTCGCCAAGCCCTTGGAATCTATCCACACATTATACTGCTTTTAAACAGTCGTGTGAGGACTGGTATGATCAGGGTTTTTGTCTTTTGGAGCATAATTGGAAATATTCCATCGCTTCCTGGGGATTTGAAGGGAGAGAATGTATCAAGTGCCCAGTTTATTTTTCCTTCAGTTATGACTTCTTCTGGAGCTGTGAGAGTCGTTGAAGGGTTAAGGGTCACCTGATTACTGTCTCGACTGTGGGTACATCCCGGAAAATGGGTTTTTAGTAGGAGGTTGAGTGTGTCCGTACAGGATTGTGTCCAGTTACCATCACTATCTTTAAGATACGTTGGAACTGTAGATTCCTTAGTTAAGATCTTCCTGAGTCTGACTGATTCTGTGGTGTTTTCTATGTCACTGCAGAACGTGTGCCAGGTAGTGCGTTTAGCTCTCGCGATTGCACTTTTGAACTTGCGCTGGCTGGATTTATATAGATCCCAGTCAGTTTGTCAGTTTGTTACTTTGGCTGCGTTAAAGAGCGCTCTAGTCTTTCTCCTGATTTCGAGGAGCTCTTTCGTCCACCATGGTTGAGAGTTCTTGCTCTTTGGGGTCCGTAGAGGACAAGCTTTTTCGTACCCATTGTTCAGAATCGTATTTAGGGTTTCTGTGGTTGCATCGATTTCCTCTGGGGTATCTAGCGTATTTTGTTGCAGTTTTTGTTTATTCTTCCTGACTTCGTTGAAGAATATTTCCCAGTTTGTTATTCTGGGGTTCCTGCATTTGCTTATTATTTCAACATTAGCTTCAATTAGGAATTCAATAATCCTGTGGTCTGAGAATGATGCTTCTTGGGAAACAGTCCATTCTCGCACAGTAAGACTTTGTGAGTTGTTGTAGAGTGTTACGTCTAAGACCTCACGCCTGTTCCTAACTATGAAGGTTGGTTCGTTACCTTTATTGGCAATCAACAAATTGTTTTCAATAATGAATTCAAAAAGAGACTCACCTCTGATGTTGGTGTCTGTACTGCCCCATTGGGTGTGATGGGCGTTGGCATCGCAACTTAGAATGAGGTCCCATCTTTCCCTTTCCGCTTTCTTCGTAAGAGAGCGCGTCAGCTCGGACGGTGGAGCGTCTGGAGAGTCAAACGGCATGTACACTGCTGCTAGTATCAGCGGACACTTCCCTTTCCTCTCCCATTTTACCACTGTTTGGTCTGTATTGCTGTAGCTAGATAGGAGATATATGTTAATCTGTTTCCTAGCAACAATACATGGGCGAATCTCACTGGTATTTGGTATATTGGTGTTATAGACCACCAGGTCCTTTGACTTCAGCCCTTTTATTTCCCCCCGAATAGTCCAGGGTTCCTGGATAAGGGCGACGTCAGTGTTTGTCTTTGTCATGTGGAGAGCAAGGTTGGCACTGGCCGCCTTACTGTGATGAAGATTTATCTGCATTATCTTCATGACGGCCAGTTGACTCTCTGCTTTCCATCTTGTAGTCTGCCGCTACCAACCGAAGCTTACATCGTGTAATACCCACACGGACTTTGAAGCTTTGCTTGCGGAGTAGCGGCAGTGATTTGTGGCTTAGAAGTACGAGGACTTCCATACCACTTTCAGTGTGTTCTCCCGTTTCGAGGACTTTCCACTCCCTGCTTTCCAGTTCTGGGTTAAGGAACTGCAGGTTGCGTTCTATCCTGTCCACGGGTAGATAAGGTCCTTGTATATGTATACGACCTTTTGGTCGGGTGAGGTTGAGGATTTCTTTTCTGTCAACGACGCGCAGGTTAGCATTTGACCAAGGTGCGTCAGTATTGACGATGAAATTCCTGAACCAACTCAAGGTGTGGTCATTGTCACATTCAATTATCTTGAATCCTTTGAAGGTAGTTAGCTGTCCAAAAAGTTGAACCGTGCCGTCTGCCTTCAGGATAGCGTCATTGACGCCATCCAGGATTCTTACTTCCAACAGTTTCCATTGGTCTTCGGTGAGTTTCCGCTTTGGATTTCCAAGGTCGACTACTGCGACACGAAGACTCTCCTTGACCTTGTCAGAGAGTTTCATTTTTTTTCGGTTCCCTACCTACTTTCGGGGAGACAGTGTCGTCATGCCGACCTCTTTTGGAGACTTCAGGAGCTCTCACATATGTAGACGAATCCTTATGTGCGACAGCTCCAGATCGCTTTAGAGTGGCCGCATTCGAGGTGAACAGCATTACACCTTTCTTCCTCGATGCGGTCAATCCTGCGCCGTCTCCTCCAGATGTCAGCGCCCTATTTAAGCTGGTCCCTGCTCTGCCTCGCAGAACCGTTTTGGAGCAGCTGGGTATCGGCTCAGCTTTGGACTTGTCCTTGGCTGGGATGATACTCGCTTTCATGGGGTTTGACCTACTCAAAGCGGACTGTGATGTACATTCCTTCCTTGGTCCGGTCAAGCTCCCATCACCAGTTTGGTTCTGCTTCCTGTTTTAAGGCTGCTGCGCCAAGCTGTCTCGGTAGATTTGACAATCTCCCGAGCCCTGTTTTTCTGAACCGTTTCCCTATCCGTTAAGGAGTTGGGTTCACGGTTCTTAAACCTACCTAGCAGTCGCCGCGCATTCCTGCGTAATTTTAGTGGGTCCTTCACCTTGTCTGACTGCTCTACAGTGTTGCTCACCGGTTTTGTCTTCGTGACAGCAGCGACTTCGGTAAAGTCCGAACTTGTACTGTCTTCCGACTTATTCAGCTTGTCAACAACTGTACATATACTGTTAAGAGTCGAGTCTGCCTCTCCCGGTGACGTCGTCTTGTCTGCTTCTTTTTCGGGATCCAATGCTACCGACCCGTGTTCAGATAGGCTGAGGCATACAAGAGACACTGGTGGTCGCATGAGATCTTCCTCGCTCTCAACTCCTGGGAGAGCAATCTTTGGTTGGGCGTTAGCACAAGGCACGCGGTTCAAAGTTCGACTCTCCAGAAAGTTTAGGGCGTTCTGAAGCCTCCGTTTGTCATTGTCCTCTAGTAAGGGTTTTCTTTTCAACTTTTTTATCGTCATTTTGCAATTCAGGACTTTTTTCCTGATTGACGTCGTTGACGATGTGGAGAATTTGGATGACCTGGCGACGGATCGGTTGTCATCGTCCTCAAGAAATAGTTTCCCAAGGTTAATGTCTACCGTTCCTTCGCTTCCCTCAACCGAAACTGTCTTACTAGGTGTTGGTTCTTGGAGTAGAAGGTTTTCTTCTTCCTCCGTCATGGTCGTGTCTTTAGAATCGCATTTTTTAAAGTTCGTGGTGCCCGATTCATTAGCACCAGTCCCTGTTTTTGTTGTTTTTTGTTGTTCAATTTTTGGACCCACGAGTACGGGGGAAGGACATGTCATTCTGTATTCACCCCCTGTGCACAGAAAAGGGGAATTACTTGAAACTAGAGGTCCCCAGGTATCTAGAGTTCACCGTTAGAAGACACATAACGTAGTGCCATACATCCCATCGGCACGGTTGTTTGACACCGGGAATTACGGGTTTTTTCGAGTATTTCCCCTCTAGATCCGTTATAATTCGTCTACAGCAGTGGCAATAATAATTATAACAATTATGGCAACAACAGAAATAGAGGCCAATATAGAGGAAACTCTAGAGGCCGTGGTATCTCAAACAGAGGCCATAACAATAATAACGGCAATAACAATAATGTGAGAATTGCCCAGAATGATTCGGGAAACTCACAACAGCCCTTAGATACACAGCAATAGACAGAAAAAAGGTTCATTCGATTAATCTTAGTGTAAATATATTCGTAGCATTCACAAACGTAGCTACAGGAAAGAAATTAATATTTTTGATAGATACTGGTGCTGACATATCATTGTTAAAAGACAATTCAGACACTTTTAATGACATAAACATAGACAACAAAATAAATATTCAGGGAATCAATCAAGGATTAATTCAATCTAAAGGAATGACATCCTTAGAAATACAAATAACTAAATATATAATTCCACCTAACTTCCATATTGTCGAATCAACTTTTTCTATACCGTGTGATGGAATTTTAGGAATAGATTTTATTAAAAAATATAATTGTCAACTAGACTTCACACCTTCAAAAGACCTACTCATAATAACACCAGATAATCTTAACTATCCTATATATGTTACCATAAATTACAGCTCTGGTAACAATACAATAGTGTTACCAGCAAGATCCGAAGTTGTCCGAAAAATTGAGTTAACTTCAAATGAAGATAGCATTTTAATTCCAAACCAGGAAATTCAACCCGGTACTACACTCATTACATTACAATTATAAAAACAATATAGCTATACAATTCATAATTTCAAGAAAAAATTGCGCTATTAATAAAATTTTCAGTTTTTGATATATCTAAAAGAGATCTCTTCTTTACTGGGTCTGATGTAGTGACAGTATAATTTATCGCAATGTGAGTAGTAGGCTTTTACTATTTTTGATTGGGGACTTGGGGTATTCATAATTAGTTTTCAGCTATTTGTAGGTTTGTAGGGTCACTAACTTAAAATCGAAATTTTTCAATATTGATCTTGATCAAATCAAAGAGAACTTTTTTTCATGAATAGGGATCTAGATAAAAAAAATGTAACACATTTCTCGCAACCGAATACGATATTAAATAAATTTGTATCAAGAATGATAGACAATATATCATTGCGTTAAAATTTTAGCCAGTGGCTAATTTCTGACAATAGTGTGGTGCATAGAGACTTCAAAATTTTAACCTGCTCAAAAAAAAAAAAAAAAAAGTATGGTTACAAATTGTCAAAAAAAAATGTCAAAACTTAGGCAGTGGATAAAAGTTAACCCCTTTTTTAACGCAATTGACGAGTGGAAAAGTTTGAAAAGCGTCTCTACATGTGAAAAAAATAACATGTTATGTGCTATGTCTGCTTCCACACGTTGACTGGTGAGTCAAGACTTTTTTCGAAGTTCTCTTTGTTAATTTTCTTCCGTGAGTCTCGCGCTTTTACACGACGACTTTTTCTCTTGACTCAAATTTGACATTCCTCTTTTATTCTGCTTGAAAAAAAAAACACCAGCAACCGAACAAATATACGCAAGTAGCCGAAACTGACTCTCCAAGCAACGAAATTATATGAAGCAACATGATGATAACAAGAAGGAAGAGAAAAGAAAACGTCAAAAAGAGTCGCTGATAATTTTGCCCACGACTCACAGGGCAAAATATTTTTCCTCTCAACTTTTCGAATTTTCTTTCTCTTTTGCACTCATGTGAGTCGTGAGTCGTGAGTCTACGTGTGGAAGCAGACTATAGAATTAAGGGAAGTTTTCATTTATACAGGATTACCATATAAAAACTGTGTTTAAGACGAAAATGCAAATGCGTATTTCAAAACATTTTACTATTAGGCAATATACAAGTTGATATGGCATTTAATTGAATTTATAATGGACTTTCTAAATATATGAAATGCAGCGCGACTAAATTGTCATTTTAATACAAAAATGTAATTTTAATTGGGCTCTATTTTTCCATACGAATAGCGCCACTTTTGCGACTAGTAGAGAAAAAAGAAATTTGTCAATGCATACCAAAATGCTAGCCTCCAATCGTCAATTGACACACGGCCTTAAAAGAATGTAATAAACAAAGAATACAGAAAACGTTAGTCTGAACAGCCTTTCCAAAGCGAAGTTTTCTATTACTTTCGAACGAAATTAGTTTTTAGTGATTGTGTTACCTATCTTTTACACATAATTTGTGTCATTCGTCAATGCTTTTGCAACAAACGTCAATTATATAGTTCTTCAACAAAAATTTAAAATAAAGAATCGGCGATTTACCTGTTTTTTCTAATTCTAGGTTTGTGCATTATTATGAATAATCCATTTATTTGTTCGACATTTGTACTTCTACTTTTATAGGTAAAATGTCACTGTCTTCTGAATGCAGCCTTTCGTTTCATCTTATATCCAAGGAGGTACAACGCGTGGGTCTTCGCTTTCAGGCATTTGCAGGGCGTCATAATGTCCCTAGAACAAAATCAGAAGCATTGGAAAAATGGAACTCAAATGAATTTATCGTCGACATTAATTATTTAAAATCTCTGGATCCAAAGGAATGGAAAGATCAAGATCATTATTTGGTTTTGGGGTTAGGAAATTTGAGGTAATATAACCATATTTTTTTTCAATTTTATTGATTGGAATGTAATGAATTTATTACATTATTCATCAGATATAATGCAACAGATGAAGATATTAAACGGGCTTATAGGAAAATGGTACTGCAACATCATCCTGATAAAAGAAAGGCAAAGGGGGAAGAGGTGCACACAGATACTGACTACTTTACGTGTATAACCAAGGCATATGATGTGTTAGGTTAACCTCCTGATGTTTATTTAGATTTTTGCTACTTAACTAAACTTATTTTATACGTAGGTACTCATAAAAACAGACGTGCATATGACTCTGTGGACCCTAAGTTTGACGACTCATTACCAACGCAAACGGAGATCGAAACTTCTTTTTATGAAGTATTTGGAAAATATTTTAATTTGAATTCGAGATGGAGTGAGCGAAAATGTGTGCCATCATTTGGCAATGAAGATTCAAAGCGAGAAGATGTAGACAATTTTTACAGTTTCTGGTATGATTTTGAGTCTTGGCGTGAGTTTAGTTACCTGGACGAAGAGGACAAAGAAAAAGGACAAGATAGGGACGAAAGGCGTTGGATTGAAAAACAAAACAAAGTAGCACGAATTAAAAGAAAAAAAGAAGAAATGTCTAGGATACGGTCGTTAGTTGATTTAGCATATAACAATGATAAACGAATTGCAAAATTTAAAAATGAAGAAAAGCAACGAAAAATTGCATTGAAAAGAGCTAAAATGGATGCCGTTCAAGCCCAAAAAGAAGAAATTGAGCGGACAATTAAAAATGCCCAGTTAGCTAAAGAGAAAGCAGATAAAGCTGAGCAAAAACGAATAGAAAGAATACGTTATGAAAAGGAACAATATAAGAAAGCTGTTAAAAAAGAACGAAAAATGTTAAGAGACAAAGCTAAAGAATGTAATTATTTCTCATCTTCTGACAAAGATATGCTTCGAAACATGGAAGGAGTAGAGAAAGTATGTGAAATGCTAACGTTATCGGAACTACAAAACCTTAACAAAGATGTTGCGGAGAACAGCAGCCAAGCATTCTTTAACGTTTTACAAGAATTAGAAAAAAAACAGCAGGAAGAACGCCAAGAAGATGCGCAAACAAAATTTGAAACTAAATCAGAACTAAACATATTGAACAAAAATGATTTATGGATGAATGAAAGTATTCAAACTCTTATTAAAGCCGTCAATCTTTTTCCAGCAGGAACTGCACAAAGATGGGAAGTCATTGCTACATTTATGAATCAACATGTAAATAATGGCGTTAGTTTTACATCTAAGGATGTTCTTAGTAAAGCTAAATCTTTGCAACAGAGCGATTTTTCTAAAAGTGCTTTAAAAACACAGGCGAACGACGGTGCTTTCTTAAGTTTTGAGAAATCAAAAAAGGAATTGCCCGTTGTTTCAGATAATTTGTTAGCTGAATCCAGCATTTGCGAAATGAAAACAAAAGCTGATAGTGGGGCATCTAAAAATATTCAGAACTCATCTCAAAAAATTTGGACAAAGGAAGAACAAGCTCTTTTAGAGCAGGCGATTAAGTCGTTTCCCATTTCTACGCCTGACCGGTGGGATAGAATTGCTGAATGTATTCCTAATAGAAGTAAGAAAGATTGCTTACGAAGGGTTAAGGAATTGGTTGATCTAGTTAACTCGAAGAAGGATGCTAAACAAGGGACGAAGTAACATTTTATATTAGTAGAACAATAAACCTCAATTTGAAAATCTATATGTATATGAAATTACTACTATATTGTCTTACTAAGATTTCCTGTATCTAGGGAATTAGTTGATTTCAGCGAAAAGGTTTAAAATCAACCATGTCTAAAAATCACTTACAGGAAAATACATTTATCAAATGTAGTACATTCCCACGCAGCCAAAAAGCGTAGGGCGAGTTCGTAATTGAAACATTGTACATGCAATGCAGAAAATACTGATTCAATGCAATTATTAACAGAAATACTGATGCAAGTTTGCAGCAGTTTTGCATTTCCAAAAAAAGTGTTGGTAGGTATATACAGTAAGTAGACAGAAAACAAATTACAGACATTTGTAGCTTCTCTTTCTTCTTTCTGTGACAGAGTTTGGTTGTGTTTTATACAAAAACTTGTTAAGAATGTCAATTAAAAGAATACTTTTAGGATTGGTTCTTATTCACTTAAATGGATCAAGCAAAATTCAAAGAAAAAGGATGATTACTTTGATAAGAATGAACTGAATTTCAAGAAACATTCCATTCGTATGAAAAAGGCCACATTTCAGGCTTTTTTATATAATACAATGACCTTGAATTTTATATCAATTTCTCAACAGTTTATTGGAAAGGAGATTTGTCCACTTTTGGTCGACCCAAAACCTCTCTGAGGCTGGCACTTTTATTAACTATTTGGAAGCTTTTTCTCAAAGAACAGATTTTTTTGTCCGTTTATTCCTAAACGAACAGAAATAACCAATTTGGTGTCAACTTCCGCCCCCAAATTTCACTTTTATTCCAATAAAAAACAAATAATATATTTTAATTTGTTAATAATAAAAACTTCCTTTCTTATGGCAATATCATCTAAATTTTCAATCATATTGCATACCTCTCCTATATTTTATTTTCTCCTGCAACTCGGCAACAAAACAAAATTCAATGCAGATGTGATCGCAGTTTGACTGCCAATTTCCTTATATGAACCCAGGTGACAACTGCCCTCATGCAAAGAAAATGCCTTTTTTACATTAATGAACGCAAAAATTGCAGTCCTGCCGCATTTTTACTTTTATGAACTCGTCCGTGATTTTTCCTGCCTAACATAACATTTTTGACTGAAATTTATGCAGCAATGTACCTATTAAAATTGTGATAGGTTTTCTTTGTGAAGTGCAAAAAAGCGGCTAAATAAAAATGTATTGAGTACCCATATATTAAGGCGACAAAAACCCAGATTAGAGCGGTGTTCTAATAGTGTTAATATTTTAATAAATAAATGTATTAATAAAATTTGATAAGGTTGCGTAATTGCCGCAACATTCTTACAAGTTTATTATACAATCAATTCATCGCCCTAGTGACACAAAAACGTAAATACATTTTTTGACGATTGTGGCAAAAAATTGTATTTCTATGGAAGTATTCATGAATCTAATAAAAATGAAAAATTGTAAAAAAAAATCAAAAATTAGCAAATATTGATTAACGTTTTTTTCACTAGGGCGACGAATTATGTGTGGATCAAACTCCCTATTTCAACGGAGACATTCGTGAACCCAACAAAGGAGTTCTGAACTTCTGATTCCTACAACAACATGGTGGAATGTAACACTTCGTCTGTGCACGATGGACCAAAACTTGATTTGTGCAGGGTGCTGCTATGACAAGTACTAATTGTCGAAGACCTATTCAACACCAAAATGGTCCAAATCTATTAGTACTGCTGTACAAATCGAATGCACATCGAAGACCACTCGTTATTAATTCATTCACGTCTGCAATGTCGATACCTACATAGTTCATCGGACGCATACGGGATGTCCAAATCAACATAAAAGTGTTTCATTCATATTAACACCAAGTCAGTAATCCACTTGATGCGTACTCCAATATCAATAGCGAACATTTCAAATTGCCCATCATAAGGTAGCCAATCATTCACTGGGATCAACCGTAAAATTAAGTATCAGACAGGTCAGGTTCCATCGACTTATTTAATACCATTGACACAAAATATTTTGGCATTACTAGCAGCACACCAAGGCCCTCTAAAAGAGGGCCTTGAGCACACGCAGCTTTCACTAACAAGCCTGCGTCAGCCAATGAGCCACTAACATTGAATTAGCCTTGACACTCCGTTTGGCATCAATGATAAGTGCAACAAATGGGACTCTGGTTATGACCGCATCCGTATGAAAAACCAGCAGATAATCAATTAGAGGCAATGAATGAAATCAGTGGATCGAAATCGATATGGAAAGTTGTACTCCTTGAAAGTGATAAGTTATTACGGCAATAATTAGTCAAAGTCATACCTGACTTCAAATATATTGCAAAGAAATCAATTGCATTGTGAACGCACCTGTATGTTTTAACATTAGTGTTAATTGGTACTGAATGCGCCCACCGGAATGAATGACTGGAAACAGTAACCACCGAGAATATTCCATAATTCGACTTTTTGTGTCAGATTGTTGTACAATTTGTGTTCATGATTAAGGATATCCATTTTACTTTGTTCTAGTTAAACATATTTCGCATACAAAATATACCGAAACTAATGTAGTCATAACATTTTTGTAACCATCCTTTTTTTAAAACAAATTTTTAGTTTATGTTTAAACTCTGATTACATTTTATGATATGAAATACATTTTCCCACACATGTGAATACTGGTATGCTTTCTATCACTCTCACTCCTCAGTAGGTATACCAAATTAGCCACTGGATAAAATTTAGCGAGCTGTTGAGCAGGTTAAAAGTTTTGAAGTCTCTATTCACCACGCTAATGTCAAAATTTATCCACTGGCTAAAATTTTAACTCAATTGGCACACGGCCTGAGTGAATTTTGAAAGTTATAATAGTGTAATTAAATTGTTAAACGAGAATAAAGTCATAACCGTTTTGTATATAATATAATTCTAGAAATAGGAGTGTGTTTTAATAAATGATTGTTAAATATAAAACAAAGAAGCGTTTCATCATTCGAAGCCCTTCTTCATTCAATATTGGTGCCAGAAGTGGGATAAAACCTTTTCTGGACGGGAGGTTTCTAGAAAACAGTGAACGGTAAAGAAACGGTTAATTTTGTAGTGAACCCAAACCAAAACATCAACAATCACTGCATACAATGTATCGGGTTCAATTTCACGAGCGCCACACTGTCCCATTAAAACGTCACTCGATAAGGGAAGAAAACATCGTCCCTGCACTGATTCATAAACGATCATACATTGTGTACAAGTGCAGCTGACCAATGTTCTGTATATCGAATGTCAGCAATTAATAGTCGATGTTTAACACGTTATAATAAATACTTTATTTAATTGAAACAATTCAAATTAAAGGTTCGCTGGTTCGAACTTGCCGAGATGTTAACTGGGTGGTTGCTAGAACATAAGAGACTAGCCAATGCATTCTACCATATGCTTGAACTAGTTAGTAGACTTACAATCACGCTCTCTCAATAAATGCCAGATAAGAGTACAATTAACATAAGATGTGTATTCATAATTACAAAGTTAAGTTTATTACCAATTGGCAGAGAGCGGGTGAACGAGAGCAAGATCGAGTATCGAACCATAGGGTGTTATGTATGTACATGCTTTTACAAAAGTATTAATATAATTTCAAACAAACTAACAACAAAAAATTTTAATAACAAATAATAAATGCATTCATCAACATGCCGCCCCCACTGAAGTACTTCAGGAATTTGGTAGTATAGCACGTTTAGCTATAGGACGTTTGAATCTCCCTTTTGCAGTACGTAGTGTGACTACTCTGATATGACCATCCTGGCCAGGATGAACCTCCTCAATTCTGCCTAGGGACCATTGTGAGGGTTGCAAATTGGGCTCTTTGATAACGACCAGAACTCCAATTCGAAATTCTCGTTGCGTTTCTCTCTGTTAGATCTTGGTATCCACCAAGATATTGAACTCTATCTGAAATAAAGAAGTAATTAAACACGTGTGTACTCTATGAATTCAGGAACAAGAAGAAAAGTTTATTCATATTTATAAAGATGGCGGTGCCCAGAAGGGACACACAAAAGTGCAACAAGAATTGATGTTGTAAGTGCTGCCAACAATAATATTTATGAGTTCCTAACATCTCCCCCTCAAAATAGCTCGTAAGCCCTCAGGTATGCTGCTGGTCTTCGTTCTCGTGGAGCTCGTCTGATAGCTGGATTCGGCTCAATGCTTACTTCGAGTGGTACTACATTGCTGGGTGTTAAAGTAGTTGTAGTGCCTGTATCGGTACCTTGTGTTGCAGGTGCCGATGGGAACTTCACTGGTTGTGTAGTTGACATCTGTTGTGGTTGGATCTCAAAAACATCAATTAGTGTATTCAGTGGTATTTGGACATCAAGAGAACTCTGTCCTTCCGTAGACCAGGAAAGCATCTGGTCTATGTGAGAGCGGATGAGTTCATTTCGACGTCTTGACTGGTTTATGATGCGGGTGTTGTACATAACTTTGCCTATACGCTCAATTACTTTGCCAGGTGTCCATTCAAATTTCCTGTTTGAGTAGTGAACTCTAACATAGACTGTGTCACCAGCCTGGAATGACTTTTGCTTGACACCATGCTTGCGGTTGTATTGTAGCTCAGCGTACTGTTGGCTAGTACCTTCACTAGGTGCTGGACACTTTGATGGAAGTAGAAGGTCGAGCGTTGTGCGTAATCGACGTCCGATAAATAATTCTGATGGACTTTTTCCATCGAATGTGTTGCTGGATAGTACGTCAATGGTGTACGAAGTTGTTATTGTGTTTGTAGCAAATATTTCCGGCCATTTGGAATATGCATCTACGATGATGATGTAGAACCAGCCTTTGACTGGACCAGCAAAATCGATGTGTATGCGTGTCCACGGTGCTTCTGGTTTTGGCCATGGGTGTAAAGGCACATGTATGGGTGATTTGCTGGCTTCTATACATTTGACACAAAGACGTACATACTCTTCTATTTATTTGTCTATGTTCGGCCAATACACAAAACTTCTGGCTAGACTTTTCATGCGGAACTGCCGTGGATGGTCTTGATGAAGTCGAGTAAGTGTTTGTTGACGGAAAGACTCTGGGACAACAATCCTTTCACCGAACATAAGACATTGGTTGGAGACTGAGAGTGATGATCCTCGATGGTAATATGGAGCAATTTCTGTACTTATTTCATCTCTATTTGGCCAACCATTTGTCAAATATTTTATGACAAGCTGAAGTGTTGTCGATTGTTCCGTTTCACAAACAATATCTGCGTGTGTCAACGGCATTGTAGATATTGCGTTGACTAATGTTGATCGGATATCGTTTTCTAGTGTCACGGATGCGAAGACTATGTCTTCTTTATTACGTTACGAAATGGTCGGTTTGGACATATTCTATTTTGAAGTCATAGGCTTTTAATGTTAAAGCCCAGCGTTGAAGCCGGTTGGCTGTATAGACTGGAATTCCTTTTTTGGAGCCAAATATCGCGAAGAGTGGTTTGTGGTCAGTCTGGAGAACAAACTGTCGTCCGTACACCATCCGATGAAACTTGGTTACAGCAAAGATGAGAGCGAGTCCCTCCTTCTCTATTTGGCTGTATTTCTGTTCGCAACTGGTAAGTGTCCTTGATGCATGGTATATTGCTTTTATTGATCCATCCTTGAATCGATGTAAGATACATGCACCAATGCCACAGTTAGATGCGTCACCAGCGACGATAAGTTCTTGCGCTGGATCAAAATATGTGAGAAGCAGATCTGACTGTAATATTTTCTTGAACGTCTCAAATGATTGCTGGCATTCTGGAGTCCACAACCAATCCGCGTTCTTTTTCAGCAATTCGTTGAGTGGACGACGTAGCTCATGCATTTTTTTTACATATTTGCAATAGAAGTTTATTGCTCCGAGGTACGCTCGCAATGTAGCTAAATCTGTTGGTGCTGGCATTTGGGCAATGGCATGCGTTTTTTCTGGATTTGGGCGGATACCGTTGCTGTCGATTATATGGCCCAAATATTCAAGTTCGCTCATTGCAATGGTGCACTTTTCAGCCTTAATAGTGAATCCGAAAAGCTGGATGCGCTCAAACAAACGTGTCAGATTCTTGTTGTGAACTTCGATGCTTTTTCCAGTCACTAGGATGTCGTCCAGGTATGCTGATGTCCCCGAGAGCCCTGTTATCATCATATCGATGACCTGCTGGAATGCACCTTGTTGCAACTTTAACACCGAAGGGAAGACGATTGTATCGGAATAATCCACGATGTGTGTTAATCGTCAGGAACTCACGGGAATTCATGTACCTGGACCTGAAAGAAAGCATCGGATAGATCAATTAAACTAAATAGATGAAAATTTGATAACCTGGAGAAGATTTCCTCTGGTGTGGGCAGCGGGTAAGGGTATGGTTGTAAAACGTCATTTAGTCCTGTTGAGAAGTCTGCGCAGATGCGCGTTGAGTAATCAACTGGATGAATGATTCCGAGTTCTTGGAGTCGTTCGAGTTCTGTGTCGATTTCGGCAACTGCTGCAAACGCTACTGGTCGTTTTGGCCGGAACACTGGCTGTGAATCAGGTTTAACTCGAAGTTCGACTTTGAACTTTGTACACAAGCCTGGACGGAGCACTGGAACTCGGAACTGATTTCCATAATGTTTCCGGACGCGTTTCGAAATGATTGACTGCTTGGCTGACTGTTTGGTTTTCCAATATGTTTCCACATCTTCTCGCTGATCAAAGTAATGTCGGAACCGGTGTCGATCTGGAGATTACACTCTTTATTGTTGATACGTACCTTGACGTATTTGCGACTGTCATTTGCTTGTACTTGGTTGACTTTTGTGATAACGTTTGAGTACGTCGATGGCTTTGTTCGCTTGTTTTCATTAGACATATCACAAAATCCATCCCGATGACCTTTTTTATGGCACTTGCGACACACGTGTGTTTTATACGTGCAGTCTCTAGAGTAGTGCATATCGCCACAGAACCAGCAAGGCGTTTTCGGAGACTTTGGTTTCTTCTGGAAGCTCTTTTGTTTTGGTATGTCTCGCGGCTGGTTTGGTTGTTTTTGCCTGGGTGCTGGACGATTTTTGTACTGGACCGCATTGACGTTACTAACCGCAATTAGTGCGGTGTCACTCTTTAGACTGGCTATACGATGACATTCGGTCACCAGACTCTGGAGGGTGGTTTTTGCTGCATTTGGTCCATCTATTGTGGAAAGCAGTTTCGTTCGAATGTCGCCATACTGGTGCGACTGAAGTCCACACACAAAAATAAGACACTTGAATTGGTCCGATGTCAATTCTGAAAGTTTAAATTCCTCTCATTGTTTATTGACGTTCGCTGCATACTCATTGTAGTCTTCTAAATCGGATTTGCTTAGTTGTAAGCATTTATAGCGAGTGCTAAACAAAGTTTCGTGTCTGCCGAAGATATTTTTGAGACGCTTTACTGTGTTGTCGAACGAAATTTCTTTGGACGACTGCGGAAGAATCGAGTTCGAATAAAGTTGATGACATCGGGTGTTTAACTTCCTCAGCAACAAACGCGTTTTAGCCTCATCAGACAAATGAACAGCATCTTCTGTGAAGAGACTTTCATAACGTGAATACCACGCCTCAAATGTGATATTGTTATCGGGCGCGAAATCGAATTCTGCGATGCTTTGGCCTAAACTCTCCATGCGAAATTCGTTGTCTGCATGTGGAGCTGGTGTGGGAGTTGTGTTGGAGGCTCTGCCACTGCCATTTAGATTAAATGTTGATGCTAATTATTGCAGAAATTCCTGATGCGATTTTGCCATATTTTCTTGTTGCAATTTACTTTGCTCCTGGTTGAGGTCGTCCATTTTATTTAATTTTTTTCTTTATGTGGGTTCTGCACTTTACAGGATTATCCCATCCTCGTCGCCACTGTTAGATCTTGGTATCCACCAAGATATTGAACTCCATCTGAAATAAAGAAGTAATTAAACACGTGTGTACTCTATGAATTCAGGAACAAGAAGAAAAGTTTATTCATATTGATAAAGATGGCGGTGCCCAGAAGGGACACACAAAAGTGCAACAAGAATTGATGTTGTAAGTGCTGCCAACAATAATATTTATGAGTTGACAACACTCTCCATTTGGGAAGTTGTTGTAAAGAAGTCAAATAGTCCACTTGCCTTCGCCGCCAAAATCCCTGCATCATATTTTGCAAAAATTCCCAACGGCCTAATCGGTTGGAAGGGACTTCCAAATAGTTAGGCTCATAGAGCGCTGTATACGGTGTACCTATGAGAAAATGAGAAGGCGTTAATGGATTAAGATCAGTATCTGAAATGGCACAAAGTGGTCTGGAATTTAAAAGTGCTTCAATTTGGGCCAACAAGGTACACATCTCCTCAAATGTAAGAATGTTACTTCCAACTACACGACTATGTCGCTTTACTAACTTTACCTCCGCTTCCCAAAGTCCTCCGAAATGAGGACTATGCGGGGGAATAAAATTCCACTTGATGCCTTCTGCTGCCATTGTTTCCATAACAGTTGCTTGGTACTCCTTTGAAAGAACCAATTGTGACATCTCAGATAATACTCGAGCTGCTCCTTGGAAATATGTACCATTATCCGTATACATAGCTTTGCATTTGCCACGTCTCGCAATAAATCTTCTAAGAGCCGCCAAAAACACATCTGTCGTTAGGTCCGTTACCATCTCGAGGTGAAGAGCCTTTGTGGTCATACAGACAAACAAGGCAATATACCCCTTTATCAACTTAGGTTTCCTTCCCTTAGATAAACGAAGTGTTATTGGATGGTTCGATTCGAGGTAATGGCAAATTTCCCATTATTTGAGATGACGAAGACCGTCGTAAGCGAAAACATCTGATGCAGTCATGTACGATTTTCCTGATTAAATTTCTGCTACGGATTATCCAGAATTCTTGTCGAATTAAGGAGAAAAGTCCAGAAACTCCAATATGAAGATTAATTCGATGGGCATCTAACAAGGTAAGATTAGTAAATCGATGATATTTGGGTAATATTATAGGATGTTTAATAGCGAAAGGGACATCCTTAGCATTAACGAGTCGTCCACCTACGCGCAGTAGTCGACTCCGGACACATTGACCACTGCGTTGATTCCTGATAGAGCCAATTTGGACCTTTCCACCAAATGTTCAGCTCTAAGAGTTTTGATGGCTCGATTCCCCTTGAGGCGCAATCAGCTGGGTTGTCTGCGGAACAAACGTAGTTCCAAGGGGATCGAGGTAATGTAGCTAATATCTCCGATGTGCGATTTGCTACAAACGTATTCCATCGTCCGGGTGTCGAAGAGAGCCAGGATAAAACAATCTCCGAGTCAGAAAATGACAACATCCGAATAGGGTTAATTTCAAATGATGAGCGGATGAGTTCCATTAATCGACAAAGGAGGAGAGCACCACAGAGCTCAAGACGAGGTATAGAAAGCTGTTTAACTGGAGCTACTCTAGTCTTGGCTGCCACCAATCGAACATCAATTTCACCACCCAGGAAACTTCTAGAATAAACCACAGCGGAATAAGCCTTTTCCGATGCATCAGAGAATCATATTAGCTCAAAGCATTTCGAATTTATCGTAAACCGTCTCGAAATTCGAATGTTCTCGAAACAGGAAAGTTCTCTGCGATAGGATTTCCATTTTTCGGCTACGTCAGCTGGAAGGGGATCGTCCCAACCAATTAACGTTTTAGCCATCCACAACTTCTGAAACAATATTTTTAATAAAATAGCGGACGGAGCCAGAAAACCCAAGGATCAAAAATTTTACCAACATCTGACAGTAGCTTGCGTTTGGTAGGTAAATGATCTGTTGATAAGTTGATTTTGTAAGTAAAGATGTCACGCTGTGGATTCCAAACAAGACCCAGAACCCTTGTCCACTGGGAATTGTTATCCAAAGAAATATTATCCTTGCAGTCTATCTCAGCTAATATGGACCAACAGTTGGAACTCCACTTGCTCAATTCTAAACCTCCACACGATAGCATTTCTATAACCTCCTTTTTTAACTGCAAGATCTCAGACACCGATTCCAGATCGGACGCGATAATCCATGGCTAATTGAGGAAGCACCTTCATTGATAAGTAGGGGGCTGGAGATGTACCATAGGTAACAGTGGTTAAACGAAAATGCGCAACTGGTTCATCAGGAGACTCTCTCCAAGCGATTCGCTGATAGTCCCTATGTTTCGGATGAACCCAAATCTGCCGAAACATTTTTACAATATCGGCGCAAAATACATACTTATGCAGACGAAAACGTATGCACACGTTAATAAGATTTCTTTGCAGTGGAGTTCCTACATATAGCAGGTCGTTTAGACTGCTGCCTTTCGAATCTTTGTGCGAGCCGTCGAAGACGACGCGAATCTTATTCGTAATCACAGCATGATGCGGTAGATAGAAAACCCCTCCTGATGTAGGCTCTATTTTATCTTGGGGAATACGTTCCATATGTCCTAAGTCATGATATGTTTTCATGAACTTACGGTATTCCAACTGAAGATTGGGGTTACGTAAAAAGCGACGTTCCATAGCAAACAGTCTATATAGAGCACCAGAAATTGTATTGCCAAAATCCAATTTACCTTGTCGAAATGGCAATTCCAACATGTATTTATTTTCTGGGGTACGTGTAAGAGTTTTGGTGAAATGTGCATCAACTATGTCATCATCATTGATGTGAATATGCTTTTGAGGGATTTCCTCGATTTCCCAAAACGAATTCAATATTACATCAAGGTCTAAGCCTGCATGTAAAGATACAATTGAGCGATCTGGCATACAGCCAGTGACAACCCATCCAAACATAGTTTCATGAGCTATTATATTTCCTTTCTCATCAGTGCGATGGCCATTTAAGAGAATACTCCAAGCCTTGTCAGCTCCCAACAAAATATCATTAGGCCCTGGGGTATTGAAACTTGAATCTGCCAGATGAAGGTTTTTGAGAAAGGGAATATTTTCAGTTCCAAATGAAAACGATGGAGTTTGTGAGGTTATTTTATTTAAAATATAGGCCTCAACTTCGAATGATTTCGAATCAAATCGAGAATTCAACGATAAGGTTACAGCACCATTGGTAACACCAGCTTCCACCGACGAAATTCCGGCTATTGGTAAACGAGCATGGCAGCGATGAAGGCCTAACCGTCTTACCAAACTTTCATTCACGAACGAAACCTGTGACCCGGTATCGAGAAGAACACGAGCAAGTAATGAATTTCCTGCAGAATCCAGTAATTTTACAACAACAGTGGGAAAAATTCCAGATGGACGAGATTCATTTCGAATATGGTTGCTAACAATCTCTTGCGATCGCGAAACCGATGAAGAGGGTGCAGAATTAGGGACAATTTGAGGATTAACTGAATTATGAGAGCGATTGTCCATATGCACTAAACTGTGGTGTCGCGTGTTACAAAATGAACAGCGGGATTTAACACGACACCTTGCCGACGAATGCTTGGTACCGAGACAATTATAGCACAACCGCTGATCCCTGGCAAAGGCACGACGAGAAGGAATTGGCATAGACAGAAATTCTGCACACTGAGGAAGAGTATGTTCAGATTTACACTTTGGACACGAGGAGCTTATAACAGATAAGCTTTTATTGTTCGAGTGTGCGCGCGAGCTCTTACTTCCACGAACTTTGGACTCACATGCTTCCAATGCGTAACACCGAACCTCTAAAAGGTTTAAAAGGTCTTGAATTGTAGAAGCTTCCTAGTTTTTACTTTCCAGAGTCCACGCCTTACGAGTTTCGATATCAGTTTTGCCAACTAGCAAATAAACCAGCCACGGATCCCTTCCTTTTGCGTTAACCGCCGCTAAGCTACGCACTACTTCGTCAGCACTGTCTACTAATTTCCTCAACTGAGAATCTGATGAAGCTACACTTGGCAACTTCAAAAAACTTTCGATGTACGCGTTTATTATATACAGTGGTTTGTCATACCGATTTTCCAATTTTTCCCACGCTTGAGTATAATTAGAGTCCGAGACCGTCAAGTGATTTAGCAATTTCGATGCTTCATCACGCAAAAACGATTTTAGGTATAGGAATTTCTGCGAACCGGACAAATTCTTTCGACAGTCGATAGTTTTTAGAAACATATCCCGAAAACAAGTCCAATCGCGATAATCACCAGAAAACGGTTCCAATTTAATTGCAGGTAGCTCGACATCGGATACAGTTTTTGTAACAGTGCTAGCGGGTGAAGTTTTCTGTAAGTTTTCGATAAGGGCGGTTTGTGAAATAATTAACTGACTCATTGAATTTATCGTAGCTTCATCACGAGCTGGAGGCATTTCACATGAAGACACTTTCGATGCAGACATTTCTCTTACAGCTTTCACTAGCGCACTTTTAGCTGAGATATATTTCGACTCGACAATCTCGAAATCGACTTCTGGATCAACGAATCCATCCTCAAAGGAAAATGCGAAAAGAGCAGTTTGATTACTACAAAAATCTTGCCACGAGTTTTCCAAACGATCTAACCGAACTTCTAGCACAGTTATATCTGTATCCCCAGGAATGTCTAGCGCATAATTGTATGCACGCGTAATCGCCCCCTTTATATGTCCACGAGTTTGCTTTAGCACTTCCATTATGCCTATTCAATACAGATCGAGGTATATTAATTGAGAAGATGCAGATAATTTAATCCACCCAAGAAAGTCCAAATCCTAACAACAGCAGACCAACGACAACAAAAGATGATCGAGCAAAGCGACGATTGAGAAAGGCGACACGAAGAGGCGAAATTATTTTCCAAAAAAATATGTTACCTTTTTTACCTTAATATGTCGCTAGCAACCACCAAAACAAAAAAATCAATAACGAAAATAATCCAGGTAATGAAGGACCAAATTTGTTTAGCAATTAAAAGTCGATGTTTAACACGTTATAATAAATATTTTATTTAATTGAAACAACTCAAATTAAAGGTTCGCTGGTTCGAAGTTGCCGAGATGTTAACTGGGTGGTTGCTAGAACATAAGTGACTAGCCAATGCATTCTACCATATGCTTGAACTAGTTAGTAGACTTACAATCACGCTCTCTCAATAAATGCCAGATAAGAGTACAATTAACATAAGATGTGTATTCATAATTACAAAGTAAAGTTTATTACCAATTGGCAGAGAGCGGGTGAACGAGAGCAAGATCGAGTATCGAACCATAGGGTGGTATGTAAGTACATGCTTTTACAAAAGTATAAATATAATTTCAAACAAAATAAACAACAAAAAATTTTAATAACAAATAATAAATGCATTCATCAACAGACATTGTAGCCGAATTTGATGGAACGCGACCCACTTCTTATCAATATGCATTGGGAATACTGTTAGGGAATTAGTATATAAGGCCAAGTATTTTGGAAATAAAATCAGATTCCTTTTGACAACAATTGAGGTGCGGTTTGGTGATGACCACATGTTAGAAGTGTATCGAGTACAGCTGTGCAGAAGAGTCCAGAAGAGAGGCGAAACACTTCAACAACTGCAAGCAGATGTTGACCGCCTAGCATATTTGTCTTATCCAAACACTGGTGAAGAGATCATCAACCAGATGGCAAAGGACGCTTTCACTCGTGCTATAGCTGACACCAAGCTGCAACTAGCAGTACCAATGGCTGGGAAACGCACACTTGCCGAAGTCGCAGCTTATGCCCTGACAATAGAGGCTGTTTATCAAGCATCCCAAGGAGCTCATCGAGTCAGAGAATTTGCCACCATTGAATGCTCCTGTGAGAAAATGGATATTTACAGAATAACAATTCTCGAGCCCAAATGTATTGCTGGAACTGCAACAAAACTGTACATTTAATGCGTCAGTGCAGAAACCCATCAAAGCGTACCAATTGTCCAATTTTTTTTTTAATTTTTCAATTTCAATTCGTTTATTTAGCGATATTTGGCTATTCTTTACTTCCACATAGTAATTCATTATATAACAAAAAATATAATATAACGACAAAATAAATATAATATAAGACAACATTTCTAATCGTACTTCATTTTTACATAACTTATAATATTTTGTTTAAATCTACTTAAATGATCCTCTAGTTTTAGTTCATTTGGCAATTCGTCAAACGTTTAAAATCCTTTGTGGAAAACATTATTCTGGGCTCTGCGTTCTAAAAAAAGGAAGACGTAAATCATTCCTATTACGCACGTTGTATGTGTGTACATTACTGACTTATAATATTTTACTATATATATAATTGGGTAAGAAATCATTTTTCATTTTTAACACAAAAACATTCATAATTGTTCTTTGCTTTATACTTAACAATTTCAATACATTAACCCCCCTATTAATAAACAACGAACAACGGTGAGTTAGCACTAACACATCGGTTAACTTGTAATTCTTATTAAAAAAACATTTGTACAACGGATAACTTAACTCATCAAATTTCGCGTATAAGGAGCGGATAACTTTTAATATTTGTGAGATGACGTTTCGCTTTTTAATTCAAAAATATTTTTCTAGTTTTCATTGACTTTACACATACACATATACATTACTCACATTATCGTACTTTCTATTATTTTATTTTATCATACGTATACCTGGATCGTATTATTTTAAATACTTTTTAGTAAAGTGCTGCCATGCTCTGTCGGGATTTTTATGAGAGAGAGCGGATAACAAACATTTATATAAAATATATTTATTAATAACAAAAGATAGCAAACGGATAAGTTCACTATCCGTTAGCTACATAACTCGTGTGTTAAGGAGCGGATAGTGATTTTTTATTAATAGGGGGGTTAACATATTTACAATTGGAATTAGCCAATGGCACCTTAAAATACTACGCATTGCTTTGTTTTGGAATTTTTTCAATCTCTCTAGCATTGTATTATTCGCTAAGTTGAACAATATTCAAAGTGTGGCTTAATTATGGCATTATATACATTTATTGCACTTATTGTTGACACTCTTTTTCTTATTCTACCAAAGAAACTTATTTTTTGCTTAATTTTTTTGACGTATATTCAATGTGACTATTAAAATTTAAATTTTCGTCAATTATAATTCCTAGATACTTAATTTCATTAACATTTTCAACTACCTCACTATTAATTACTACATTATTGTCAGGTTTTCCATTTATAAACATGCATTTCGTTTTTTTCATATTTAAACTTAATTTGTTCATTTGGAACCACTCGTCCAATTGATTTAAATCCTGATTAATTTCCACTATACATTCATTTATATTGTTACACGAAACATATAAAAGAACATTATCTGCAAAAAGCTGTAGACGAGAACTGTCGTAAATTTAACTAAAAAGAAATGCACCATTGGCACCACTCCCGGCAAATGACTTGACGGTGAAGCATCCCATTTTGACAATTCTTAGTTGAGACTGTCAGATTGACAACGCGCCAAACCACGCACCTTTTGCCGCTTTCTGGCCTTTTTCTAGTTCATTTCGTCAGCCGCCACATCATTTGCCAGGACACACCAATAAGTAAGTAATTTGAATTTGTAAGATTTTCCTAATATATATGTACTTTAAAGAGAATAAACAGCAGCCAGCTAAGAATACGATTGCTCGTTTTATTTTCATTGGTTCGGCGGTGTCGACGACATCTTTATTCTTTATTGCCAGCACAACCCGCAGCCAGCGGACGAATCTAGCTTTCCCGTAGTCAGCGGAAGAATTTATTGCCAGCCCAACCCGCAGCCAGCGGACGAATATAGATTGCCCGCAGTCAGCGGAATAATTTTTTGCCAGCGAACACTGCCCATCGAATCTCATAGCCAATGCCCATCGGAAAGCGGCGGACGAGGCAATGTTCAAAACTTCGCCAAGAGTCCGAAGATTCTACGGACACGTCCGACGATAGCAGTCCGTTAGAGGAAGAAAATCGAACGATACGTGAGTCAGAAGTCAACATGGCAACGATGGAAGATCAATTGCAGCAGCTTCGTGAACAACTTGAGACCGCTTTTGTGACTGCAAACTAGGGATGTTCTTAAGAGCGATTTTCGATGAGCAGTAAGAGCAGAGAGCAACATATGAAAAGAGCAGCTATAAGTACCAGCGATTTGATCACTAGAGCAGCTCGGTAAAAATCGACTTCGATGCTCTTTCTGATTTGAAAGCTGTGCATACGCACTAATTTTGAGTAGGCTGGGATTTACCATGAGTCATGACCTGTTTGGCAAGGACGTGTGAAAAAGTGCCTGAAAAACATAGTTAGACAATCTCAATATTTCAAAATCAAACCATCGCAATGTTTATCGCGTCGCAACTCTTGATTAAATGCTTTGTGTATTGGACAAAGCCTCGTTGTGAATTTCCTCGCTTACCCGGGGCTTATATTAAGGGATATAAAACTTATTACTTTAAACTTATTATTTTAATGGTGTTAGTTTTGTGAGTATATGTGTAACTTTTAAGTGGCTGTGGGTTTTAACTGCCCGGAAAACATACCCAAAGTCAAATTCACACTCATCAGATCAGAGTTGTCGCCTGTCGTCCTACTCGTAAGCAAAGAGTTTCGAACAATCAGCCTGCTAGTAAAAGCTAATAGTAAATTGAAAAAGTATGTTAACATCAATACCAAAAAGTATTTTAACAAATTAATAATTTAAAATCATTTATGATCTCATAGAAATATTAGTGGTCCTGAAAAGGACCGATTGATTTTGTCGATATATGTTGTACTTCAGCACGTACACCATAATAATTAACATATTCTGGTTTAAGAATAATATTTTGACGGGGACAAATTTGCACGACGTTCTGTTACGACCATTCCTGCTTTTGAAAAAAGTCTTTCACATGGTACACTTGTTGCAACCATACAACACCTTATTTGCACAAGTCGACTTAAGTTTGGATAAACCTCTTTATTTGTTTTCCACCAGATTTGAGGGTCCTCTTTTCTGTCAAGTAGCTTTTCGCTAAGGTATCGTTGCACTTCTATAATCGCAGATGTTGTAGCATTTGTAACAGGCTGTAATTTACTGGCTTTGCTTTCAAAATCTGCCCAGTATTCTGATTCCGAATCTGATTCATTTTCCAGAACATCAGATAGTCCTTTGGTTGAAGTTTCGTTCAATGCTGTTGTATTCACGTTTGCAGCAACCCAATTTGTTACGTCTTTTTGAATTGTGGTCAGAACGGTTTTGTTCTCAAAGGCAAGCTGCTTAAATCGAGGATCTAAAAAGGTGTTTGAAGCTATTGTCGTACTTAATTCGACATTTAAGTACCGTTTTTTTAAATTTTCCAACAATGTATCAGCCATGATTTTTATATTTTGTGCCTTTCCTTCCATGATGTTTTTTTGGGTAACTTTTATTAGGCCGGATGATATCGGTATAATTTTACTCGCTGTAAAATAATCCTCTCCAGACATTTCCCTTGTAGCTCTTTCAAGAGGACGCAACAAATTGCGAATCTCCTCGGCAATGCACCACTCTTGCTCAGTTAACATTTGAATTTGGGGGACACTCAAACTGGCGAAGGTTATTCTGAGGGCTTCTTTCAGCAAAATAAATCGTTCAATCATGTAAAACGTGGAATTCCAGCGAGTCTTGACATCATTGATGACTGACAATGGTTGTTGTTTGCCTAGCATGACTTGAGTTTGCTGAAGCTTTTCATTAACTTGAGGACTTCTTTTAATGTGGTTCACCATCCTCTTAATTTTTTTCAGAGTCAGACATACCTCATCTCTATCATCTACAGATTCAGTTAAATTTTCTTCGGAATCGCCCTCAACATCTTCTCCAATGTCCTTGGTAAATAAACAATCTTGGACGCATAAATTCAATGTGTGCGCAAAGCATCCATAATGCCTTTTCCCATGTCTGTTTTTACAGCCTTGGTCATGTTGCTGGCGTTATCCGTTATGATGATTAATACTTTATTAGCTATTCCCCATGAAACAAGGACTTTGTTTAAAGCATTTGCAATAGCGATTAAACTATGTGCTCCTTCATATTTAATGCACTCCAAAACCATATGCTTCATGTTGAAGTCATCATCAATAAAATGAGCAGTAACTCCAAGGTAGCTTTGGTTTTTAACAGAGGTCCAATGATCTGTTGTTATGCAAACACTTTTAACCAATTGTAATTTTGCTGCTACATCATTACGAAACCCATCGTACATGTTATTTAAAAGTGCGTTAGATAAATACTTTCCATCGGGTAATTCGTAATTTGGTATAGTTGCTTTTACAAATGCCTTAAAACCTCTGTCCTTGACAATTGAGAAAGGCTGATAATCGTAGAGGAACAAACCGATTAAAGCCTGATCATAGCGTTGCTTTTGTGTCAATGACATTTTTTTAGGGATAAAGGACTTTATGCTCTGCTGTCTGGATCTAGATAAATGCAGTGATGGAGATGAACTTGTACCTTGTGGTTCTGTATCTGGACCAGTGGTTTCAGTCAAATCACCATTTTCGTTGTCACTTTGATGCGATGAAACTAACACACGCGCACTACATGAAGGACTTTCCTCAGATCTCATTGAAATCGTCGGATGTTTCACTGTTAGATGACGTTTTAAATTTGTTATTGATGTCTTGTAAGATAGGCTCGATTTGCATATATTGCAACTTGCCATTTTGTCTGGTTTTTGCACAAAATGCAACCAAATGTCACTGGTTTGTCTTGAGCCATTGTATTAACTATATTGCAGAGATAAGGGAAGTTAAAGAGATACCAAATTTCTGGATTTGCCTACAAGCTTGAACTCACCAAAAAACCATAACTCAAACATGTGTGCGTGAGTTATGGTATTCACCAATTTTCTGCAGTTTTCCAACTGCTCTTCACCGACCTTTCCTTAAAACTTCAGCCAAAATAGGGGAAATTTGTTGTGTCATCACAAAGTTATGGTTTTCCACCACAAAGTTACGGTTTTCCACCACAAAGTTAAGGTTTTCGAACTGCGCATGCGCAAGTGAGTGCATCCGACAAAAATATTATGAACTCAGAAACTCGTTCAGCAAACACTTTGCATCTGTAGAGAATCGTTTAAACCTTTAACCAATATTAATTTTTTTTACATTCGGAAAAATTAGAGGCAATTCTTGAAAAAATTGCAACCAAAAATAATAAAAGAGAAATCAGTATTCTCCGGTGTTTATATTCGATATTTTTACAATTATTTTAATTATTGTAAGAAAAAAACATGTTTTCTAAATAAATACAAATTAAACCGTTGAAAATGATTTAAACAAATTACACGTAAACTACATTATACAACTTTAAAATGCGTTTATTTTTTAACATATTTTATCAGATCTATAAACAAACGTAAGTTGCACCCACTAATAAATTTCTATAATTCAGAAAAATAATTTACTTATCGAAATGAAAATTTCAAACTGATATAAGGAAGCAAGTAAGTGGTGTAAGTAGGTAGGAAATCGAGATTTTCCAAAGTGATCTAGATTAAAATAAAATTAATTTTATTTCCAATGGAAATGAAAACTTATGTCCCAATCGAAATAGCTTACAGTCGTGTTACCCACGCAGGAGGATTCTAACAGCCCGATTCTCTCCCTTGTGAGGAAACAAAAGTCACAAGCTCTTGTGACTATTCTTTGTGAGGATGATTGTGACTCGATAACATTTGTCGGATTCTCCGATAATCCTCACAAAAAAAGTCACAACGAAACTCACCACAGCAAAGGTGAATATATATAAGCAACGTTTCTGCAAATTGTGACTTGGCTGAGAGGTATTATATATCGTTATTTCATATACACTTCTGGGTAGCGATTCCTTACCACAGCGATGGCGAGTGCGACTCCGAATTCGAAGATTATGGTAGTATGTGTGAACAAACTTCAGGAAATAATCAGCTGTCTTTGACAGATATTTGACAATTGTCAGCAATTGTTTTGAAATTATAATTTCGTTTTTTTGTGTTTTGATTCCAAATTTCAGTTTAAAAGACGAAATCGTACTGAAAATGAATGGAATTAGTTATGTACACAATATGTACCAAGGGTGAGTACATTTTAACTTTGTTTTCATCTTTAATTTGATTACTTTACCTCCATAGAATCAAAATAATCAATGCATTATTCTACAGAATTCATGCACCGCTCCTACTCATCCAGCCTAAAAAGCAATCAACCTGTGTATATAACCCAATAAAAAAGCAGGAGTGTAACACAAGGGTGAGTACAACATAAATATCATTATCAATTCTTATGACTTCTATCATTCGTAGAATTACAAGCAAATACAAATACTCAAATGGGTTATTCTCCTTCCTTGGATAGTGATGGATTGACAATTGACATACCGAACCGAGTACCATCGGAATGTACTTCGCCTGAGAAGATATGCGACCAATAACCTTCATATAAAAACTACAAGGCAATATCAACAAACACATTGGATTTTGCATATAAACAGTAAAACATAGCGAAAATTGAAGTCACAGGATATTTTATCCAGTTCGTTCGTAGTGGTTCGATACTATACAATAAGTGTAACCTGTTAAATAAATTGCCTTTTAAATAAAAATAACAAGTACAGAAAAGTATTTTAAATTTTATTGTTTATTTAAATTTTCCATTAACAGTTTTATTTATGAACAGGTTGGTGAGTACGTGGATATAACAGAGTCTTTTGATTAGCAAATACTTTGTGTCGCTTATTTAATTGCGTATGCTTTAGGCTATATTGATATTGGAAATTATTTGTAGTTAAGAAGTTCTTGATTCTTCGGATGTATATACAGGTAAACGTTAATAATGAGTGGTAGACGTTCTAGTTTCTGGTAACTTGAATAGATAAACAAATATTTCTATTTACATTTAAGAGAGTACATGTTTGTGGTTTCGTGGCTGATTTTGTATTCTCTTTATTGAAGTTGATGGTTTTGTTATTATTGTCCACCTTGTAGGATCTATAGATATCCAGCGGTTGGTGCTTTTGAATTCGATGCTTGTAGGATAATGAATTAATCGATGATATGTAGCACTGCGTTGACTATTATTATTATCTATCCACTATTGGCCTATAAAGTGGCTGCGTTCTGATGATTAAATAACATCTGGAAAATACAACACAAAATGTAAAAACGTTATTATGTTGTAAATTGAAAATTTAACGAAGAAACTTACTTCGATAACAGGATACACGTATTAATCATTTGGCATCCCACTTCTGTGCCCGAATCGACAATGGCTGCCTTGGAGACCTTTTAAGATGAGGGCGTTGTGTTGCCGTTAGATGATTCATTTGTAAATCATCATTTTCATGCTTGTAAAGGAAGCTAGCATAGTAAAAGCGTATCTAAGATAGCTTGGCTTAGGTCATGAGACCATGACACGGCATCCTATTCTAGAGTTATTCTGTGGTAGAAATTCCAAAATTTAGAGGATACAAATGCTTAAAAATTGAATTTAATATATTAAAGCGTTACCTTATTTAAAAAATGATTTTTTGGACATGTGATCACTTCCATGATATGTTTCCATCATTCGAACGATGTACGGGCTCTTGGATTCAATTTCATCGCACCACTTCCTTTCACAAAGACCTTACAACAACATTAATTTTGCACAATACACTTTGGAAGGTGAATGAATGCATGATAGTAGTTGGACGACGATATTCACGTGGTTTAACACGATAATACTATATTACTGTGCGTCTATGTAACTCTGAAAGGAAATGAAAACGTTACAGTAAAACTAAAAGAGAAGAAATTGTTGCAACTTACTGAGTATACGTTGATAGTTTTCATATCGCGAATTGTATTGGTTTAGTTTTCTCGTAATTTGTTTTATTTTGATTTCTTGACTTTTTTATTAATGGACATGTTGGTGTGTAGTTTGATGTTGTTGGTTGATCTTTTGTAATTTGCAGTTGCCTAAGATTATTTGCATTGAAGGCGCAATTGCTTGAAAGCTGAGTGTTCGAGGAAGTTATAATTAGGAAATTCCACGATTATTCGAAAAGTTGCTCTGAAATGAGTGGATAATAACATAGTTTGTGGTAGCATGATAAGGAAAACAAAAAATATTGCTACTTACTTAGTTCTTCTGTGTTCTCCTTGTGTTATTATTGAGGGGTTTATTGCAGAGCTACAGTGTAACAATGTCCATCCTTCTTTTTTACACGTGGCTTGATACCTTATTTATTCTTGAGATGTAGGTACTAAACTGTACTTTGAATGAAAGAAACATAAAGATCGACGGATGGCGCACCATCACTGGACAGGTTTCTGGGTGCAACAACAAACAAACTTTTAGAGGAGGCAATTTTTATCAATTGATGATCGTAGGTCTTGTTGTAGAAATGTATCTACAGATGAAAGTGTCTTCTTGATGGTTGGCAGCGATAACTCCATCGGTCGCTGGAAAAGTGATGAGTTCTACTGTGTCCCAGTCGGCGCGTGCAGACACGAAAGCTTGGCGAGTGTAGCCCTGTTCCATTTGACTGAAAATAGAGATTTCCTTATTTAATAACATCAAAAGAAGATACTATAGTTTTACTCATCGCATTCTTTCACGGATATCCACTCATTCGATCCTCAGTAAATTAAATAGTCATTGGTGATGGCCACGGTGTACACAAAGCTATCTAAAGATGAAAATGTTTTCTTGATGTTTGACAGCCATAACTTCATCGATCACTGGAAAAATGATGGGTTCTACTGTGTCCCAGTCGGCGCGTGCAGACACGAAAGCGTGGCGAGTGTAGACCTTTAGATCGGTGAACGGAATGTTTCGTGTTTGCACAACATAGATTTTTATTTACTAGGCATGCAAGCAATTAAATTTGGCATAAATTTACTTTAGCACAAACTCACTTTTTTCACTTTTTTTTGGCTCAAACGATTCGTCTTTACGTGCTGATCATTTATCTGTTTTTAAAAATCGTCGCTCACATTTAGTTTTAAAGTTATGCTTATGACAAAATTTCACTTTTTGGGTTATATTTCCATACAAATTGTTGTTGTTTGACATTTCTGTGTTTTTTTTTTACTTCAGTGGTTAACGCGGCATTGCCAGTTTCAAAAAAAACTTATAAAATAAAAATATTATAACATAAAAAACTGTTGACTAAGGCGCCTGCCTGACGACTTTACATACCCTGAGTGGAGCAACGAAGTTGCGTGAGCGTGGACTGTCCCCAGAAAGAGAGTTGAAATCCTTTTTTCCCGCGAAGCGGGCCACCCAGGGTACTGTTAACGAAAAAAACTGTTGACTAAGGCGCCTGCCTGACGACTTTACATACCCTGAGTGGAGCAACGAAGTTGCGTGAGCGTGGACTGTCCCCAGAAAGAGAGTTGAAATCCTTTTTTCCCGCGAAGCGGGCCACCCAGGGTACTATTAACGAAAACACTGTTGATTAAGGCGCCTGCCAGACAACTTCACATACTCATATATGTATTTACATATTTTTTTATTTTGGGTATTTTTATTTATCATTTCAATTTTTTTTATCTGGCAATGCTGCACTGGAATATTATTCTTCGTATTTATCATTCAGGTACGTGTGAAATGTCAAAAAGTGGTTGATTTCTATAGGGATTTTTCGAATTTTAATTGTTGAATAACTTTTAAACTAAGTGAGAGCGACGATTTTAAAAAATTGCTAAATTATCAGCATAAAATAGTGAGTGGAATAAAAAAAAAAAAAGTGAAAAAAAGGCATTTGTGCTAACCCGGTAATTGTCAATTGATTGCAAAAGAATCGTGAAATTCTGTGCAAGAACAAAAATAATGCAATTGAAAAAAAAAAACACTTGTAAACACAAAACAATTTTTTTTAAGTAGTAGTAGAACACGATTTTAACACTGCAATTTGATATTTTGTAAATAACAAACGATATAATAACACGAAAATTAAAACGAACTTGAAAATAAACAAACAATATTGTCAGCCACCGCACTCGCCATCGCCACTCGCCACCTAATTACATGGCGAGATGATGACAACTGAGAGATTTCCCTTTCGAAGTTACGTGGAAATTTTTTCGTAATTAGAAATTTCCCAGTGACTTGATGACAGATAATCCACACACACATTCTTATTTTCCTTGTGTACATATACACAACCCGCACTCGCACTCGCCATCGCTGTGGTAAGGAATCGCTACCCTGATAACAGCCATGTACAAGGAAATATAGCACTGAAAGAAACTATTCAAAACAAATTTAATAAAACTGCAATGAGAACTTGAGAAGAACAATATGTAATACATACTCGAAGTACAAAAAGGCAAGGAAGTTGGAAGTTAAAAGCCGTCTTCGCTGCAATCGTATCAATATTATTAGTTTGTTACAAATGATATGCTTTTGTAAAATTCTTACTTTTCATTTACGGGGGAAACTTTGTCAATGATATGCGCCATATTCATTTTACTTCCATTTTTTACACTACTCAACAATCAAAATATCAAATCTCAAATAATTTGCTAGTTGTGACCTGCTCTGAAGGAGGTCACAATTTCGATTGTTTTTGTGACTCTCACAAGTTGTGATTGTGGGGGAGAATACGAAAAAGTCACAAAATCAATTTCACCTCTTCTTGTGACTTGTGAGGTATCAGTGATGATGGGGAGAATCGGGCTATAAATGTTCACTTCCAATTGTCACTGTGTTATGACTGGAAAAAGTATTAACTATAAGACTAACAGCCCGATTCTCCCCCTTGTGAGGAAACAAAAGTCACAAGCTCTTGTGACTATTCTTTGTGAGGATTATTGTGACTCGATAACATTTGTCGGATTCTCCGATAATCCTCACAAGAAAAGTCACAACGAAACTCACCACAGCAAAGGTGAATATATATAAGCAACGTTTCTACAAATAGTGACTTGGCTGAGAGGTATTGTATATATTTATTGCGTATACACTTCTGATAACAGCCATGTGCAAGGAAATGTAGCACTGAAAGAAACTATTCAAAATAAATTTAATAAAACTGCAATGAGAACTTGAGAAGAACAAAATGAAATACAAATTCGAAGTACAAAAAGGCAAGGAAGTTGGAATTTAAAAGCCGTCTTCGCTGCAATCGTATCAATATTATTAGTTTGTTACAAATGATGTGCTTTTGTAAAATTCTTACTTTTCATTTACGGAGGAAACTTCGTCAATAATATGCGCCATATTCATTTCAACTTCCATTTTTTACACTACTCAACAATCAAAATATCAAATCTCAAATAATTTGCTAGTTGTGACCTGCTCTGAAGGAGATCACAATTCCGATTGTTTTTGTGACTCTCACAAGTTTTGACTGTGGGGGAGAATACGAAAAAGTCACAAAATCAATTTCACCTCTTCTTGTGACTTGTGAGGTATCAGTGATGATGGGGAGAATCGGGCTATAACTATTCGATTCAATCTTTCTGTTTTGCCAATTGAAATGTCAAAACACAAATAAATCCACCACACTACTAAACAGCTGTTAATGAAAGTGTCCAAACCCAAAATTTTTCGTCTGCTGAATTCTTTCAGTCGGAAATACATGTATTCACAGACAGGAGTGTATTGGTGGTGGATTACAACAAAAACAACCAACTTTTGCGGGGATTCAGGGTGAGAGAGGTAGAAGTTTGGTATCTCTTTACTTCCCTTATCTCTGCTATATTGAAGACTTTAATAGTTTTATATATTTATATTAAAATAAGTTAAATCACCCACGTTATTTAATTTATTGCCACAGAAAATCAAAAATAAGCGAACTTAACCGATTCGTAATTTTCTATAGAATAACAATGTTCTGGTCAGATTAGTCATGAGCTTGAGCACACCTGCTCATGCTTCTGCTATGTGCTTTCAGTGATTCAGTGTGTGAGCATGAGCAAGAGCAGTGAGCAGTGAGCAGTGAGCAGTTAGCAGTTTGCAAACTGTGATTTGTTTTGAACACAAGAACGAGTAATGAAAAACAGAGAAAACATGCTCATAGAATTAGAATATCTTCTTCTTCATTCTCAATTGCTCACTCGATGTTTTGCCCTCTTCGGCTATAGGTGTGTATGTGTTTTATGGATGTGTAATGTGTATCTGTAATTTGAATGCCGCGCCGTGCATATTATATATTTTCGATTCGTTGAATATATGTATGTATATGGTGAAACAGAAAAAAAGAACAGTGAGCAAATGAGCATGTATTCTGATGAGCAATCGCAATTGCTCACTGCTCAGTGCAGAGAGCAGTGTGATTGATAGCAGCTATCGCAAGAGCAGTCTCAACCCTACTGCAAACGAGGAGAAACGGGAACGCCAACAACTCGAACAACGGTTACGTGAACAGCAAACAACACCAGGACAGCCCATCGACAATCCGTCTGCTTCCAATAGTGCCATTACGTCTGCTACGGCCGCACACGTCACATCACTCGCCCCCGCAGTTTCCTCAGTCACGTTTGTTACTTCGTCTGCAGCCATTTCACTTCCACACTCTTCTGCCAACTATGAATTCAGGAATCCGAATACCTCGCTAGAAACTAATATGAATTTTCACAGACCGCCCGCATCTAACGCAGTGTATACTTGGTCACCAATGATTCCATCGTCGAAGAATTTTCCTCAAGCCTTTCCTTCAAGTTCAGTTCACCTTTCACCCAGCTGGTGAAAGGTGAACGAGCTGGTCGGAAAGTTGCCCATGAATAAGAGGTAAGAGTGGGCACAACTTAGCGTTGGTATTCAGCCATACCCGACAATCAAACATTTTAATGATTGGTTAGGTCGAGTAGCCCGATTAATATGCATCATTGCCTTCATCGAATCCGAGCGACTCCCTAACAAGGCCAAGAAAGGGAAACGTGCTACATACTACCCAGACGGAAGAAGGGAGCAACAAGATAAGAACGTTCGCTCTGTTGGATGAAGGCTCATCCGTCACAATTATATGCTCAGATCTAGCCAAACGACTGAGCCTCAACGGAAAATCAAGGGATCTAAATTTGCGGTGGATAGGAAGAGAAACAAAGCCGAAGAAGTCCTTCATCGTTGATGTGATGATAAGCGCAGACCAGGAAGAAGCCGACAGATTCGATTTACGTGGTGTACAAACGGTTGAAGAACTTTGCCTGCCAACCCAGACTTTCCTTGCCACGGAGTCGATTCTGCAAAATCGACCTGAAATTTATCTGGCCAATTATAATCAAGCCAAACCAATTATAATCAAGCCAAACCAGAGCCTACGGAGAAGTTAATATCTGAAAAAGATAGAAGAGCGTCGCAATTGTTATCCGAAACCACGGTGAGGCTAACAATCGCTTTCAGACTGGTCTGCTATGGAAAGAAAATGGACTCCACCTGCCCGACAGCCACGAACTGGCTAAGAAGAGACTTCTAAGTCTAGAAGACAGAATGCGAAGGGATCCTGACTTTGCTGCCGAATATAAGAACATCATCGCCAGTTATCTGCAAAAGAGTTATGCCGTAAAGTTGACGCCCACTGAAGCGGATATACGTACTCCGAAGACCTGGTATCTCCCTCATTTCGGGGTAAGAAACTCCAACAAGCCAGGGAAGATCCGGTTGGTGTTCGACGCTGCGGCGGAGTTTGGTGGTGTGTCATTAAACTCGTTCTTGTTGAAGGGACCAGACGATTACGTGCCATTGGTGAAACTGCTGTGCAATTTCCGGATGCGACCCGTCGGAGTTACGGGTGATATAAAAGAGATGTTTCACCAGGTGCTGATACGGTCAGAAGATCAGCACTCGCAGCGCTTTCTTTGGCGAGAGGACGAAGGGAAGCCGATTGACGTGTACATGATAAAAGCAATGACCTTTGGAGCTGCCTGCTCTCCCTGCTCGGCCAATTACGTCAAGAACCTTAACGCTTTAAGGTTCCTAAAAGAACATCCGAGAGCAGTCAAAGCTATCATCAGCCACCAATACGTGGATGACTATGTCGACAGCTTTGCGAGTGCTTCAGAAGCCCTAGCTGTTACTGTAAAAAAAGAAATGCTTACGTGTATAAAAAAACCCGACTGAAACACTGCGAACAAGACCAAAACTAGTGACTCGTATGAAATCTTAACTTCAACTCTTTATTAAATATAAGTCATGAAACAACATAATTCAAAAAGGGTTTCAAGAATAAAAGTAGGTGTGTGTGTGAGAAAATACTCAAGAGTGAGAGCGTGTGCTTTATGTATATATATGTATTATTTTTAACATCCTCCGGGTGGCGAATTTACTGGTATCTCCAGATTGTACAATAGTTGAACAGGTCGCCGAGTTTTACACCCGTTGGAGTAACGTATTTCGCAGGCTCTGGTATGACCGTCTCGGCCAATGAAGGCTTCTTCAATTATAGCTAACTTCCAGTTAACTCGTGGTTTTAAGGAATCTGCAACCAAAACGATATCGCCTTTTTTTAATTTTGAAGTTTCGCATACCTTATTATGATGAAAAGAGCGTAATAGTTGTAAATACTCCATTTTCCAGCGTCTCCACAGTTTATTAGTGTACTTTTGGCGTCGTGTCCATAGAACTCGAATCCCGTTCACATCTTCGAAAACGTGGAGAGGTGTGGTAGGACCGTACTGTATACTCAAGAAGTGAGCTGGTGTCAACGGTTCAGCGTCCAACGCATTGGTGCCCACATATGTTAGAGGACGTGAATTTACTACTCCTTCCGCCTCAATTAAGAGAGTTCTCAATTCCTCGGAATTTAGTCTGGCTTTGCCTATTACCACCTTCAGGATATTTTTTATAGTTCGTATGAGACGCTCCCAGAATCCTCCCCACCAAGGAGCTCTCTCGACAGAAAATTTCCATTTTATGCATTTGTGCGCAAAGAAATCTTGAAGTTTTTCACCATCAAAACCTACGGTATTTAGCTCAAAGGCAGCCCTGCGAAAGGTCTTGGCATTATCGGAGTATATAACGGATGGAATTCCTCTACGAGCGATAAAACGTTTAAGACCTGTTAGGCAACTATCCGTTGATAAACTTAGCAACATCTCAAGTTGCACAGCTCGGATTGCAGCACATGTGAAAACTATTATGTAGACTTTAACCCCATTGTCTGAACTATCAAAGGAGTAAAGTGGACCAGCAAAATCGACCCCAATGATATCGAACGGCCTAAATAAACTGAGCCGGTCAATGGGTAATGGGCCAAACGGTGCTGAAGACGCCTTTCCAAACAGCTTACGATATATGACGCAGTTCCTTATTCGTTGCTGGATGCATTGGCGTCCTTTAGGGATCCAAAATTTTGTTCTTATTTGAGACAATACAATACTTGTCCCACCGTGTAGTGTACGTTGATGGTAGTCGTCTATAATGAGGGTGGTAACGTGAGACCTTGTAGGCAATATTATAGGATGTCGTATATCTAAAGGGTCGTTAAGGCACTGAATACGGCCTCTAACTCTCAAAAGTTTGTTGTCATCCAGAAAGGGAATCAGTTCTCTTATCTTAGAGGTCATCGGTATTGCCTTCTCTTCCTGCAACGAGCGAATTTCGTTAAAAAAACATATAGACTGTATATACCTGACCCAGTAAAGTTCTGCAGACGTAACTTCCTGTGCGCTTAGATATTTAGATGCTGGACCATTCCTTGTACGACAAGCCCCGATAAACCGTTGAATGTACGCCGTCACTCGCACAAGATGCTTCCAAGCACCAACCTCTTCATACGGAAGTAAAGGTGATAAAGGTGTTAATTCTGCAGCAGTCTCCACGATTAGTGCAACGTTTTCTACGTGTCCGTGAATTTGCACAGGGAAATCTCCACTCTTTAGCCAGGGTGGTCCATTCTTCCAGAGTAAAGATGATTGCAGCATATTGGCGCTGACACCTCTCGTCACCAGATCAGCCGGATTTTCCTTGCCGCTACAATGCCGCCACTCTGAAACCTTTGTGTGTCGCTTTATTTCCTCCACCCTACCTTGCACATAAGGCTTCCACTTTCTGTCACTTCCCTGGATCCAGCTCAATGTTATTTTTGAATCGGTCCAAAGATGAAACCCACAAATCGAAATTTTAAGCGACCGCTTTAGATATGCGCAAAGCCGAGCGGCTATCAGAGCGGCAGTTAATTCGAGTTTTGGCAATGTAAGGCCATTATCCTTTATAAGAGCGACCCGACTCTTAAAACAATCCTCTTATTGGCTCCACCACATCTAATCGATTCTTCCATCGAATTTGTTGCAACTCCGATTTCGTCCACAAGCACAAACCAATTTAATCCTAGCACCTTCTGAATTACGGCGGTATGGCCGTAACCCAAAATATCTCGTATGTGACTGCTATTTGAGTTCCATTTTCTCAAATTCATTGAGGCCTTGTTCATGATCTTCACAGCCTCCTGACTTACTCGTATCGCCTGTTCTTCTGTATCCAAGGCAATAGCGACATCATCCATATAAAAACTGTTCTGCAACAGATGACAGGTTTCAGGAAAAATACCCTTTTCTAGATGCAAATGCTCCCGTATGGTGGCCGTTAGCAAAAATGGGCTGCAATTTACCCCAAAGGTAACTCTAGTCATTCGGTACTCCATGTACTGGTTCATTTGACGAGAAAATCCACCTGGAGCGCACCAAACAAAGCGATGAACATCACGATCGTTTTTGTTCAGCATAATCTGCAAAACGCCTTTTCCACATCGGCTACGACACGTCCCTGGTTTCGGCACCATAACGTCCAAGTCTAAAATTCAACACTACCTTGAGGACGTCTGGGAGCAGATTAGCACCCACCTGTAACATGTCGTTAAGCGAAGGAGAATCTTGACTGCGAACGGAGGCGTCAAAAACAATCCTCATTTTTGTAGTGCTGCTGTCTGCTTTAAACACTGGATGATGGGGAAGATAAAATATGCGCCCTTTTTGACACTCTGCACCTGAAGGAATGCTCAGCAAAACCATCGGAAATCATCTTTTGTATAGCTGCATCATATTCTTGAAGAAGAGTTGGACTCTTGCAGAGTCGCACAGTCAGAGACCTCAACCGTTTCAATGCTTGTTCTTTGTTGTTGTGGAGTGAAGCATCCATGTTCTTCCATGGTAGAGCTGCTTCGTATCGATATCCCTTGCGGGTTATACATTGGGCAATCATATCCTCTGCCAACTGTTGATTTTCCACCTCTTCTTGTCGAATGCCGATGTTCTCCAACGACCAAAATGTTTCGCAATCGTTATCCAACGACGTAAGACATAAAGCAGCGCTGCAATGGGGGGAAGAACTTGAGTTTTCGTTCGAATAAACATTCTTACCAAACGAAGGCTTTCCTTGTAGTGTCCATCCAAAAATTGTCTCCACTGCTCTGAAAGAGGGTGAGATGCAACGTTGTTTACCGGTGACTACTGACCAATACTTGTCAGAGCCTATTAGTAGACTTAATCCCTCTTCTGCGTCAATGTTTGCATGATGTACATCAGCCATAAGTAGATGTTGAATCGAAGCACAAGACAAGTCGGGCGGAGGTAGAACATCGATACAAATATTTGGCACAACTACTGCTTCAATATCCACCCGTTTCAAGCTATACTGGCTTTGGAGAACAATTCTCACTTTATTAAACTCCTTCGATGGAGTTTGGGTTTTTGATCCAAATGGCATCAACGATAGATTTACTTTTCCAGTAATAGGCATTTTTAGCTTCTTGACCAGATCCTCCCGGATGTATGAGCACTGACTGCCGCCGTCTATCAAAAAACGGATTAACAATCGACATGTTTTGGTTTTGGTCGGGGTTGCGATAATTCCCCGACCTGTCTTCAAAAAGACATTTGATTTATGCGATGAATTGCATGCACACATCGAAGCGCTTTGAAGCACGGTTTCCTTTTTAGGATCACACAAAGATGTAAAATGCTTTCCTTTACATTTACCACACAATAGATATTTTGCACTCCGGCATTTTTTCGAAGAATGGCCGTATTTTGCGCACCGGTAGCAACGATTTTCTTTTCGCAAAATCTCCTGTCTTTGCTGAACAGTCTGCTTAGCGTCACACTCTTTTGTGTCGTGCTGATTAGAGCCACAAAAAATACAACTGTCTCTGTCGTGCAAAGACATCAAATTGGTAGCAGTGGTCGGTTGATTTGAAGAGAGGCGCTTGTTGTTTGTAGAAGAGTTTGCTGTTATCTCACTTCTTTCCAATGATTCTACCTCTCGCTTCAAAAATCGCATTATACTCTCTACCTGTTTGTCACCCATTTGTAAGAGCGTTGAAGTACTGTCGTCTGCTTCTGTTGAGGTTTCATTCTGTTGCATTTGATCGTCATCATTGTCGGTGGTACGAAAGAAATCAACACGAAGGTCAACTGGAAGACATCGAATAAGTATAGATTTCAGCATGACATGATACTGGTGTGTTGGAATCTGCAATGCAGTTAAAGTGCGACAGCATGGTGTGACGGCGTTGTAAAGAGTGCGTAAGCCGGTTGTATCTGTGCGTGTCTGTACTTGACGAAGAGCAACAAGTTGTTGCATATGTTTGTCGACCAAACGCTCAGGGTCACCAAATTGTTCACGCAAAAGAGAGACGGCTGCTTCATAACAGGTTCCCGACGCAGTAAATCCTCCGATTACCCTTTTAGCCTTCCCCGTAAGAACGGATTCAATATAGCAAAATTTGTCGGATGCTGATAACCCGCTATTTTCATGCACCGCTGTCTTGAATTGTTCCCAAAATGGAAGCCAATCTTGTATGTTACCATCGAACAATTTGAGTGGAAGTTTTGGCAATTTGGGAGCACACACACTGTCACGATTGGAAAGTCGACTACAGTTGGAGTTATTTAAAACTTCTGACGATGGAGTTTGGTTTTGACGCACCCTTTTTAGACGCGAACCAATTCGAGCCAATGTGTCGACCGCCAAGTCCTGGTATTCAGCTATCTTCTCCATCTCTTTATCGATTTCATCGCCCTTAATAAGACCTTTGTTGCTTACCTCAATGTTTATAACGTTAAGGCTTTCGTGGGCAGCAGTTAAGCGTTGGAGCAATACTTGAAGATCTTCTTCGATGATATCCAAATTATTATCCGAGTTCGTCTGGGACTCTTTAGATTCTAGGTACTCCTTTGCGCCTTTCACGATTATCGTGACTTGACCACGATATGCTGCTCTAGTTGAAAGTTCCATCAAAAAGATTTCAGTTTCCGTTTACGATTTAGTTTCTGGACACCTCGTTCCCGGGTTTTGGCACCATGTTAAAAAAAGAAATGCTTACGTGTATAAAAAAACCCGACTGAAACACTGCGAACAAGACCAAAACTAGTGACTCGTATGAAATCTTAACTTCAACTCTTTATTAAATATAAGTCATGTAACAACATAATTCAAAAAGGGTTACAAGAATAAAAGTAGGTGTGTGTGTGAGAAAATACTCAAGAGTGAGAGCGAGTGCTTTATGTATATATATGTATTATTTTTAACAGTTACCAAGGCCGTTATCGGAATTCATAGAGATGCTGGATTCGAGTTGCGCAACTTCACATCGAACTCAAGGGAAGTACTGCAAAGTAAATCGCAAGCCAACGTACCGATGAGTCGAAATGAAACCGTCAACATGGACATGGATTTTTCTACGACAAGCGAGAAGGTTCTTGGTCTCTGTTGGAAGAGTTACGAAGATGTGTTCATGTTTCGTTTGAATTTCCCTCGAGTAAACCAAGATATAATGACAGCCGATAGATGCCCTACAAAGATGGAGTTTCTCAGCATAACTATGTCCATTTTTGATCCCCTTGAAATGATAGCTAATTACACTCTTCCTTTAAAGCTGATATTAAAATCGATCTGTTGTTATGGAGTTGGATGGGATGAGCCTATTCCCGTCGAAGCCTTTACACGATGGAAAGATTGGAAGTTGCTCCTACCGTGCTTAGCTCAGTTGAAGATCCCTAGATGCCACAATTGTAATTTGATACAAGCTAGCCGAATAGACCTACACACGTTTGTCGACGCCAGCGAAGAAGCCTTCAGTGCCGTCTCAACCCTTCGCAGCGAATATAATGGTGAGGTCTTCGTATCGTTCGTCTGTGGTAAAACAAGGGGAAGCCCGAAGAAACTCCTATCCATACCTCGCCTGGAGCTGTCAGCGGCGATTCTGGGAACGAGACTTTGTAACGCCGTTGTCGATTGTCACGACATATATATCGCTGATCGAATCTTCTGGAGCGATTCAAAAACCGTGCTTCACTGGCTTCGATCAGACCCTTGTCGCCATAAGGAATTTGTGGCATTTCGTATTGCGGAAATCCTGCAGAGTAGCAGGGTCAGTCAGTGGCGTTGGGTGCCGTCCAAGATGAATCCGGCGGATGATGTCACTCGTGCCAATAGCTTACAGTCCCGGAACGACAACAGGTGGTTAAAAGGGCCTGTATTCTTAGCGTTTCCGGCATCGGGGTGGCCTCAACCACCTTATGATATTGCTGACCATGAACGGAAGGAGGAGATTCGTTCTAAGTATGTGTTGATTGCAACTCCGGCTACCGAACCACTCTACGATGCATCAAGATTCTCAAGCCTTCTGAAGCTGCGAAGAACTGTGGCCTGGCTGACGCGATTTATCAACGCGTGTCAGCGCAAGCAGATTGAACAAGGGGAACTAACAGCAGCCGAACTTAAAAACGCCGAAGAATTGGTATACCGGCAGACACAGATGGAAGTGTACGCGAATGACATAGAAACTCTACGCCGGAATCTGCCAGTAGAAAAGAGAAGCCAGCTTTTCAAGATGACACCGTACCTGGATGAATTCGGACTCGTTCGTGCATTTGGACGAATCGAAGCTGCCACGACAGTGCCTTTGGAGACTAAGCGACCTATCATCATGCCGAAGAATGACGTGGTGAGAAGCTACTTGTGAGGGGGTACCATAAGCACTGTAGCTACCAAAATGACGATACAATCGTGAACGAGATACGGCAGCGATTTTGGGTGCCCAGCTTGCACATCGCCGTTAAATGATGCGTGCATCCTGTGTATCCACAATTTTGTAAACCGACGTGGGACCCCATTACGTATAAGGAGCGACAACGGGACGAAACTCCTGCGAGCCAGTAAGGAGTTGGCGACCAACGACTTATTCGATAACGAGGCCATCAAAGCGGAGATCTCCTCAGCTGGGATCGAGTGGGTGTTTAACTGCCCCGTAAACCCACATGCCGGCGGATGCTGGGAGCGGCTCGTTCAATTTGTAAAACGGACTTTGTCACACTCGCTCCATGAGACTTCGCCGAAAATCGAGACTCTTCAAAGCGCCTTAATAGAAGCAGAAAACATAAGTAATAGCCGGCCATGACTCACCTACCGGTCTCGGTAGAGGAAGAAGAGTTACTCACACCCAACTACTTCATCTTGGGAGTCCCAAATTCGACTCAAACTCCTGGCCCGGTCGAACAACGTGCACTATGCCTTCGGAAACAATGGAGAGTTAGCCAGCTTTTGGAAACGATGGATTCGTGAGTATCTTCCCGTCCTCACCAGAAGGTGCAAATGGTTCGAGATGGTGCTACCGCTAGAAGTTGGAAACCTAGTTTCAGTGTGCGACGTCGATGCGCCGAGAAGCCAGTGGATCCGAGGAAGAATCACTAAAGTATTCCCAGGGCCGGATGGACAAGTACGCTCAGCCGAGTTGAAGACTGCATCTGGAATTCTACTAAGGCCCGCAGTGAGACTCGCCTTGTTGGATGTGAGTGAGGCTATAGACTCGGTCGCCTCACGGGGGGTGGGGTGTCGTAAACTAATATTGGCACCACTCCCGGCAAATGACTTGACGGTGAACGCATCCCATTTTGACAATTCATAGTTGAGACTGTCAGTTTGACAGCGCGCCAAACCACGCACCTTTTGCCGCTTTCTGGCCTTTTTCTAGTTCATTTCGTCAGCCGCCATGTCATTTGCCAGGACACACCATTAAGTAAGTAATTTGTAAGATTTGCCTAACATATATGTACTTTAAAGAGAATAAACATCAACAGCAGCCAGTTACATCAGCAAAAAGAGATTAAGAATACGATTGCTCGATTTATTTTCATTGGTTCGGCGGTGTCGACGACAAGAACACTTAACAACATTTGGCGTTTCAATGACATAAATTATAAATAATAATGTGCCTAAAACTGACCCTTGCGGGATACCAAGAACTATCAATCAAATCAAACTTCTGTTTTCCAATCAGCAATAATTAGGTTAAGGAGCGATTCACAGCTTTGTCTCCTCTGAACCCAGATTGACATTCCGCAAATAAATTATTGTCCTCCATGTATTTCTGAAGCTGCTGTTGCACGATATTCCCCAGAATTTTGGCTTCATTGGGAAGAATATTAATCGGCCGAAAATCAGCTGGTTTCGAAGGGGTTTTAATTTTTTCGATGGGAATTACAATTAAATGGATTCTTCATTCATTGTAGCATTTGTCGCTAATACGTTCACATCACTGTCGTAATTATTATTAAACAGTTCTAAGTCACGATTTACGCACTCTCGAAATTTTCGTCTGTCATACTTTACTACATCAATTATTTTGATTTTGCTTTTTAATTTCATGTTTATTTTTAATATAACTTCAATACTTTCAATACTTTATTTTCACATTTGCCTTCACATCATCATTATTTGTGATTACGTAGTCTATAATTGTTCGCGAATTAGGGGTAATTCCAGTTGGTTCTTTGACGATTTGTTTAAATGCGTTGTCCCTTAGGATTTGCTTCATTCTTAAAGAATAAGTATCACATTTCAGCCAGTTAATATTTACGTCTCTCATTATTATAATTTTATTTTCACTTATTGGTAGTCTCTCTAAATATTCTTTAAATTTATCACAGAAATTAGCTTCAGATGTATTTGGTGATCTGTAAACACCCACAACTATTAAGTCATGTTCTCTAAACACCAATTTTATAGCTAACCACCAACTTTCCTTGCCTACTGGAATATTCTCCAATAACTCGATTCTCCAGTGATCGCGTACATAAAATATAAAACCTCCTGTATGTGTTGTAATTGAGTCGTATCTCACTTGCTGGTAGCCTTCTTACTAATTTCACTGTCTTCAGTTTTTGATGTTAAATGTGTTTCTGTTAGACAAACAAATTCATATTTTCCAGAAATGTTTACACTTTCACATTCATAAAAGTTATTTGTTAGTCCTTCTATATTTAGTAATAAACACTTTCACTTTGTTAGCTGATAGTATAAATTGTTTTGTTTTTCAAATTGCAACTTTCGCTTGAATACCGGACAGTCCTCACTTCTTGTATCGTGATCAATATCTATGAACAGCTCACACATTTTACGGAATTACTATCACAATCAACTTTTCTATGTTTGCCTCCACATTTTAAACACGCAATTTTATTTTTACACACTTTAGATGAGTGGTTAAATCCCAAACAATTATAACACCTTTTCACATCTATCTCCTCATATATAACACGTATCCCATCCAATATTTATTTTCTTAACACCCAACATAATTTTAAAAGCGTCACCATCTACTTCAAGAACTGCATTGAGCACTCCTTTATTTTTGGGCGATTCATAAACATCAACGCATTTAAATGATTTAAATTTTATTTAAACATTCTGCGCTTTAATTGCACACTCTATATCATGCCTGTCGAATTTATCGTTCATCCCACACACTAACACTTCTGGGTTTCTCCTTTGCTTTTATTTATTTTTTGTTTCATCTTTTGTTATTGTACTCGTTGGAGTGCATTTAGGTTTCAGTATAACCTGTGGACCTTTTTTTACTTGAGCTTCATATCGCATCATTGCGGTTTATTTACAGATTTATTTTCACGATTTTTTAGCTCATTCACTATATCACGTTTCATCTCTTTTACACTACCTATTACTATTTGATTATCCCTCGCCATTTTTGTTGACATTCTCGCAAATCTTCTCACTCTGTGTCTTAATTTCATTTCACTTACTTCATTAATTTTTTTAATTTCATTTACACTGTTCTGACATATATCTTGTGCAATCTTCATCCCTTTTAGCCGCTCCATGTATCGCGATTTAATAGCTTCAAGTCAATTTTTTATTTCAGTTTCATTTCTTTTTAACGATTCTTCGAATTCATTTCTATACTCCTGTAAGTGGTGCCCGTTCTTCCGGACTATTTCCTGCACATCTTTCAAGACCATGTCTAGGTTAGGAATGTATTAAACACAACCATCACAAATGAAACGCAGCATTGGAATTGTGTTTAATATACCACTGCTATATTGGTCTAAACCACTGCACTTATTAGCACAATGAAACTCTTTGCCACAAACTCCCTCGCATTTTATGCCTGATTCTCCACGGATTCGAGTCTTGCATTTTACACACTCCTACATTGTTCTCCCGCGTGGAAATAGCTTCCAATCCAAAAGCATTTCATTTGTTTCTTATGTGACTATTCAAACACTATATAACGCGTTTAATATCACTTTGTTAATGGAATTCAGATTTCTGGTATTTATAGCAACAATATTCCGACAATCAACCAATTACTTCTTAAGCACTTTTAAAACACGTCTTACTCGCTCCAACTCTCTCATTGGAACAGTCGTGGACAGCAGAGGGAAGCATCTGGCAGTGACAACAAACGACCTGCTGTTATGAATTCCCAGTACCAACAGTCGGGAAATGCCTAAGAACCAACTTTGCGGGGCAGACGTTGGGTTCTGGAATCGACGCCCCCAGGACCACAATCCAAGTATCCCAAATGAAGAGAGACAACAGTAGTCTGACAGTAGATGCGGCCATCGGCGGGAAAGAACTTGCGGCTGCAATCGATACTGGAGCTACTGCTTCTTTTATCTGAAAAGACATCGTCTGGGAGTCCTGGCTGCATAACACCAGCAGTTATTGCCTGAGGACCGCAACTGGAGACCGCGAAGTACGGCTGAAGCTATACTTGGCGGGATTCGTCTTCTCCTATCCATTCCTGGTGGCTTATATTTGTAATGAATGGACTATTGGAGTGGACTTCATGAATTCTCATGAAGTAATCCTGGATATTGGCATACAGGTCTTGAGATCTCGAAATGTGGAGATTGCGATGGAATATGGTTTGCCAAAGACAGTTATTCTAAGAACAGTAGTCGGGAAGGACCAAGTGCTACCACAGTCAGAAGAAACCATTATATGGGGAAAGCTGGAGGGTGATCCTGGGAGCCACCGATTCCTACTCGTTGAACCAGAAGCGGACGATGACTTCCAAAACTACATCGTTGGAAAAATGTGGTGAAACCAAAGAACAGCATAGTTCCAATAAGAGTCTTAAACACCAGTCCACACGAGGTGAGAATACGAAAAGGAAAAATGATTGGTAAATGTGTTCCGGTTAAAGCAATATCAAGCATAACCGAAGGGGTGACTGGTAAACCAGTTCTGCCAACTTAGCGAACGGAAACAACGAGATCGATTCTCAACTCATGCAAGCTAGATCAGGAGCAGCAAATTCGTGCGAAAAATCTGACTGCCATTAGCTAAGCAGGCTGAAGTTGCAGAAATGGTTGCGACGATGGAGAGTGACGGACTGATAGAAAACTCCAAAAGTCCGTTGGTATTACTAGTAGTACTGGTTAAAAAGAGAGATGCAGCATCCGGTTCTGCGTTGACTATCGGCGGCTCAACGATGTCACCAAGAGAGTTACCCTCTATCTAGGACTGATGATACACTCGATACTCTAAAGGGGTCCGAATGGTTTTTCACATTGGATCTAAAGAGCTTCTAGTAGGTGCAGATCCACCCTTAGGACACGGAGAAAACGGCCTTCACCACAGGAAATTGCTTGTAGCAGTTCAACGTGATGCCATTTGGTTTGTGCAACGCCCCTGCAACTTTTTAGCGACTAATGTAGTGCGTTTTGCGAGGATTAACGTGGAAAAGCTGTCTGGTGTACCTGGATGATGTAATTGTCTTGGGAAAATAATTTGAAGAACACCAAAACAACTTGCGGGAGGAAATCCTAAGACTTCGGAGTGCCCATTTGAAGAAGCTTAATCCCAAGAAGTGTGCACTCTTCAGATCCAAACTTCGATTCCTGGGACACATTATCTCGACTAGTGGAGTGAGGACCGATTCCGAAAAGATTGAAGCTGTGAAAAATTGGAGTGTCCGCAAGTACAAACAGCAACTTATGAGATTCCTAGGACTTACGACTTACTACCGGCGGTTTGTAAGGAACTTTGCTGGCATTGCTAAGAGCTTACATCAACTCACGGAGAAAGTTAAGTAATTTAAATGGTCAAGTGAGTGTAATATTGCTTTTCAAAGACCTAAATACCAGATATGTCCTTCATTGTCGATGCCGACGCAAGCAGAGATATGGGAAGTATCTCTGAACGCACGTAATTTTGGAGTTGGAGCCATTTTATCGTAAGCACACGAGGGACAAGCAAGAGTGGTGGCCTACGTCAGCAAGGTTCTGACCAAACCTGAAAGTAACTTTTTTGTGACCAGGAGGGCACTCTTAGCGTTAATTCTGGTGACGAAGCATTTTCATAACTCTATGGCAGGAAGTTCCTTCTTCGTACAGACCATGCTACTCTAAAGTGATTGCTTCAATTTAAGATTCTGTTGTGAGTCAGGGTCGGGCCACAGGGGCATCTTCAGTGGAGGTGAGGAGGGCACGGCACGCTTGTGGTTTTTGTTCGTGCCAAAAATATCAAAAAAGGCAAATCAGAGAAAAGGAAGCTACGTTACGTTGACTGCGGACGGACCTCTAAAGATAGAAAAGACGATAAGAAAGAAAAAGCACTACTCATGACCGATGCCACCATCGGTGAGAAAACTGGGAACACTTCGCGTGTCTAAACGGTACTTGTAATCGTGTGAACCCTATCCGCCTTCGAAACATGCCTTTTGTTGATGGCAAGAGATGGCCATCCCACGACACTACCGATTGCTATCACCCTGGCCGTATTGTGAGTGATAGCCCCTGAGTTTACTCCCCAGTCAAACAATTACGTATACGTACGAGTGGTCACGTCACGTTATGTCATTGTCGATCTGAAAAGGACGGCCTTCCCAAGAACACACACACCGTTCGCGATAAAAGATTTAACCGCTCATTTCAAAGTAAAATCTATCCAAAAAGAAAATTAAAGGAAACCGAAAATTCCATAACAAACCGTGCCTTTTATTTAATAAAACAAAATTATACCCTATCTTAATTTTTATTTAAAACTAAAATGAAAAGAAATGTAAAAAAAAATATAACCAAAAAAAATCAGAAAAAAAAATTAAAGCAAAACTGCACTAAACACTATGAACTAAATAAATATAAGAAAAATGTGGATTTTATCGTCCCCCGAAGACCTGCCGGCAGCACGTAGAGGTGAGACGCTGAAACAATGCCAATTCGGCTTATACACAAAAAAATGCTAGCAAATTAATATATCAAAATTTAATTCCTAACCTTACTTAAACTATCTAAAATTAATGGCACACTTCAATACACAAAATTGAATGCAGGAACTGCTGCTTCACTTTGATCCAGGTCGCTTTGGACTGCCTCGCTTGGACAAAGGCTTTTGTTTGTAGGACACCTCTTCTTCGTCTTGGGACACACTTCACCTTTATATGTCTAGTATTTGTAATTGTCTTATTTTGTTTTTTTTCACTAAATGTCTGTTTTCTATTCACTTTATGATTTCCTTTTGTTGGGTGGTTATATATATCCTGGTGGTCGAAGTAATCCGTTGGTGGAACCTTTTCCGCTTCTTGCAAACCGTTTGGCCGCTTGTAGCAACGGCTCGGTCTAACGGAACCAACGCTCTCGACTAACAGACGACGCACCAAAATATTCCGGTTGCGGAGAAGCACAATTTTCACGAACAGGAAGCGGTTCACTTGTCCACAAAACCTATGTCAAAAGGATTTGTGAAATTATCACTTTTTAAATGGATGTACAAAGAAAATAACTACCTTTATGTGGCAGAGCCTGGCGTATACTCGCTTTGTCTCCTATTTCACCCACCAACTCTCAGAATGAATAAATCTAAATTATATCCACAATTAGTTTCACAAAAATATCATTTTTTTGATTGTTTCAAAACTTACACAGAAAATTAAAAAAAAACTGCTAGACCAGAATGGTGTTGTAAATTTTGAATTTATAACAATTTTAATTTTTCCGCACAACAAATTATCAACTGAGTGTACAGTAAATGATTGAGTGGGCTTTCTCACGAATGCTTCTTTGTGCGGTTTTCCCCTTCCTTTGTTTAACCATATACCTTTGCACAAACTCCTTTTTTCCCTTTTTTGTCAGATGTCTCGTTTTATTAATAAATTAGTTTGAGTCATTTGTTGTTATTTTACTAATGCCCGGTTTCACAGTGGGAGCTTAATCCGTTGCTTAGCTAAGCATAAAGCAGAGCTTAAATTTGGTCTTAAGTTTTTTGGGTTTCACAGTCATCAAAAAAGTTTGGTTTAGCTAAGCCAAGTATAACAAGTAATTGTGAATGGTTCGTAGGTAATTTATTAGTTACGCGCCTAGAACTATACACCAAACGGGAATATTCTGCGAATATGTATGGAATTAAGTATGGACATCACCCATTGAGTAATTCTCTACTACATCCAACAACCAATCAAAATTTCCTATGACAGAAGTTAATCCAACACTTAAGCCACCAACATCGGGGGCTTAAGTTTTATCAACAGTTAAGTGTGGTTACCTCTTAAGCCGGCACTGTGAAACACAAAGTTATGTTAAACCGCAGGTTAAGCTCCACGTGAGGCTTAAGCTCTCACTGTGAAACTGGGCATAATTGTCGTCTTGAGTCGTCAGTTTATCTTAAATACTAAAACTATACAATCATTCTTATCCTATTATTGCACTTATCTAATCTTTTTACCTAACCTATTAAAGCTTTAAACCGTCTACCCTGATCTACCTTATCATAATTATAAATTTACCTAATACATCCACCTACATAAAGCTTTATTAGTACGCAAGTTGACATACATGACAGGTAATCACATTTCTTTCAAACATCAAAACAATTTGACGAGGTGGATGACACGAAAATGAGAAATTGAGGATAAGGTAAGTTATTTTGATTATTATTAATTATCTACTGGGTATTAAATCATTAATTATTATTTACAGGAAGGATTACTACATGGGACATCGAAGGGAAGTGTTTTGCCTGCTGTGTGTGTATCAGGGATAGAAATTTTAAGCACAAAACACAGCAGGCAAATGTTTTTTTAATAGGTATGTACAAATTCAAGGTTATTGCAAACATTTATCGTATGCATTTTTTTTTTCAGGTACATTTATGGAGGATTCTCTTGGTGCTGCCGAAGTTGCGTGCACCTGGCAACGTAACAATTCCAGAGGGTCATGTTGCTAGATGGATTGTGCGGCTGCAGAGCTACGATTTTGACATTCATCATCATAAGGGCACCCTGCACTCTAACGCACTGTCTCGTTGACCACGCGGAATGAACTGCACGCACTGTACCCGCCAAGAGGAGAAATAACTCAATACCACCCAGCGAATAAGAGCAGAGCCCAACAATGGTTCGACGACTGAAAAGTTCAGAGAAGCAAAGATGGAAGACTTGACATTCAACCGATTCTTACCTGGAGAGAACACATGGAGAAACCAGATTGGCAAGAAATTTTGGTTTGGACTAATTCAAGCGAAGCGAAAACCGTAGTGGAATAGATCGTGGGTATGAAGATTCATTCTGATCAAGGTAGAAACTTCGAGTCCTGTGTATTTCAGGATATGTCAGCGATTAGGTATTAAGAAGACCAGAATGACACCGCTTCATCCACAGTCAGACGGAATGGTGGAACAATTAAATCGAACCTTGAAAGAACACCTCCCAAAGGTGAACGACGACAATCAACGAAACTGGGGTCATTGCATTCCCTTGTTCCTGATGGCGTGAAGTCTTACTTGGCCGAGCATTAAGGTTGCCTAGTGAAGTAATGTTCGGATCCCCAACGGTAGAGCCAACAACTGAAGATGACTATAATGATGATCTTCGGGAAAGACTCCGAGATATTCACGAAAGGACCAGGACAAGAATAAAACTAGCAAGCAATCTTATTAAAAACCAGGTACGATAGAGCAACAGGAACGGTATTTCTGGGAGGAGATTCAGTGTGGCTATTTAATCCCCAACGTAAACAAGGAATATCGCCGAAGCTACTGCTTAAACGGGAAGCCCCCTACAAAATTGTGAAACGCATAAACGACGTTGTCTACCGTATACAGAAAGGACTACGTGGAAAAATAAAGGTTGTCCATCTATATAGGTTACATCGTTACGAAGGTGAAACTGAGGATACACTTGTTTGGGACGAACAAGTTTAGGAGAAGGGCAATGTTATAAAATCTATTGAAATGTGAACGCAGCCGTATGTGTTAACATTTTCGGACATGAGTGTGCATTGGTACTGAATGCGCCCACTGGAATGAATGACTGGAATAGTGGTATTGTAAGTCACTTCGTTGATTGATTGTAGCACACAATTGAAACACCAGAGCTTTGCAGCATGACAATGATAACTGTTTATTAATCCAGGCACTTATTCTATCTTAAATATTAGGTCCCTTTACGTGACCGCACGCGACAGCTTGACCAGATCAACTAACTCATTACTCTAATCTCTATAATAACTTCAGCGATCTTATTCGTATTTACATTCTCTTATACTGGGGTATATTAGCACAGTGGTGTCGTTCACTACATCACCCCCCTTCCAGCTGAAGGCGCAGCGCGCAAAGGGTTGAAAATCCATTCATTATGAAATGAAAAAAAAAAAAAAAAACAAATTGAAATAAAAAAAAAAATATGTTTATGAAAACCGTACGCGTTTCTGATTGATTTCGGCTTGGCCAGTGGACTCTATAACGAACGCGGGCTTTAAACGATCCAACGAGACGGAAACATTTCTCCCTTTTACTTCAACAATATAATATTTCCTCATTTTCCTTACTACCCTGAACGGTCCTTGGTAGGGGGCTCGCAAACCTGACTTATTAGGAGGAGAGCGAATGAAAACATATTCACAGTCTTGAAGAGATTTCGGAACATGGACGGGACTACTTATTGTTCGAGTTTTCTTAGGGCGAATAGAGTTTATATTTTCCCTAAGCTTGGCTACAAATGCAGGTAAATCCTCGTCATTAAAGCTATCTGATGTGTTATTCGAACAGAAGAAGTCGGAAGGCAATCGCAGTGGTTCCCCATATACCATTTCCGCAGGTGAGCAATTTATGTCAGATTTAAGAGCGGATCTAATACCTAAAAGTACTAAAGGTAGTTCCTCGCTCCAGTGAACTGTATTTTCCCGACACTTAAGGGACGCTTTAAGTACGCGGTGGAATCTTTCCACCAACCCATTTGCTTGCGGATGGTATGCCGTTGTCCGAATTCTATGCGTGCCCAGTAGTTTTGTCAAATGTGAAAATAGTTTCGACTCAAATTGGGATCCTTGGTCAGTAGTAATTCTCGAAGGAACCCCAAATCGACTTATGTATTCTGAGACAAATGTCTTTGCTACTGTTTGGGCAAGAATATCTTTTAATGGATATGCTTCTGGCCACCGTGAGAATCTGTCCACTATGATCAGGATGTAGCTATACCCATTTGAAATATCTAATGGTCCCACGATATCCATATGGATATGCTCGAACCGATTACTTGGTGTCTTAAAAGTTCCTACCGGTGATTTGGTATGACGATGCACCTTAGAACGCTGGCATTGGATACAAGACTGGACAAAATGTTTAATATCCGCATTCATTCTTGGCCAAAAATATCTTTTCGTTAAAAGATTTCGGGTTCCTCTGATGCCAGGGTGTGAAAGTGAATGTAGACTAGAAAATACTGTGAGTCTGAGACATTTTGGTACATAAGGTCTATTAGTGTCGGTAGACGTTTCGCACCAAAGAGAACGGTTTACCATTGGTACGATTTTCTCCTCAATCTTGAATGAGGAACTTGTATTTCGGGACACTAACTTTTGCAATTCTTCGTCTGTTTCTTGCGCACGAATAATGTTTTCCGGAGAGAAGGTCAGCGACTTTGTATTTCCTTCTGTGCTTATCGCGTTTGCTTCAGGCCGAGACAAATAATCAGCCACATGGTTGTTTTTACCTCGAATATATCTTATGTCGCTAGTGTATTGCGATATGTAATCTAACTGATTTGCTTGCCTTGGACTTCTGGTAGCCTTTGTCTTCAAAGCCGTAGTTAGTGGCTTATGGTCAGTGAAGACCACGAAATTGCGACCTTCGAGGTAGTGCTGAAAATGCTTTATCGATTGATAAATAGCTAATAGTTCCCTGTCAAATGCCGAGTATTTAACTTCCGTGGGCTTTAGTTTTTTTGAGTGAAAAGCTATTGGCTTCCATTCGTTATCAACGAATTGTTCTAAGACCGATCCGATTGCTATGTTCGAGGCATCCACTGTGAGTCGTGTTGCCAAAAGTTCATTCGGATGAACCAGAATAGTAGCTTTAGAGAGTGCTGTTTTGATTTTGGAGGATGCCTCCGAACACTGTACTGACCAATTGAAATCTTTGGATTTATTTTTTGATATGTTAAGATTTTTAATTAATGCGTAAATCGGCGCTAAAAGCTCTGCAAGTTTTGGAACGAATCTGTGGTAAAAATTAACCATGCCGACGAAACGTTGAACTTGTTGAAGTGTGGTCGGACTTGAGAAATTTTTGATTGCTTCAACCCGTGCCATTGAGGGTAAGATTCCTAATTCGGTTATTTTATGCCCTAAAAATTCAATCTGAGGTTTTCCGAACTCGCATTTTGTTGGATTAATCTTCAAGCCATATTCTGTCAAACGTTTGAATATAATTTTAAGATGACTTTTATGTTTGATATGGTCTTCGCTCGCAATTAAGATGTCGTCAATATATACGAAACAAAAATGCAATCCTCTTATAACCTCGTTCATAAATCTTTGGAATGTTTGAGATGCATTTCGAAGACCAAATGGCATCCGTGTGAATTCAAACATTCCAAATGGGGTTGTTATTGCGGTCTTATAAATGTCTTCTTCAGATACTGGAATATGGTAATAGGCGCGTATTAAGTCTATCTTCGAAAAAATTTTACACCCTTGCAAATTTTGTGAAAAACTGTGCAGATGAGGAATTGGGTATCTATCTGGCGTAGTAACTACATTCAGTTGACGGTAGTCACCGCATGAACGCCAGTCATCTGGATCCTTTTTTTCGACCATATGAAGGGGACTACAAGTCGGTGAGGATGAAGGTCGGCAGATACCAAGCTGCTGCATATAATCAAATTCTGCCTTAGCCATTTTGAGTTTCGATGTATCTAACCTTCTAGGACGACACACTGGCAAGTGACCTGAAGTCACAATATGGTGCGTAACTTTGTGTTTGACGGGAAGTGCATAGTTGGTTGGGGCTGTTAATGCCGGAAATTGTTTGACTATGCTTCCATATTCATTTTCGATAATAAAAACTTTAGGTGATACCGTACTGGTGTTGGTAATACATCCTGGGGTGGATATTTTCGTTAACGAATCCATGAGAGTACCTTGTTTAATGTCTACCAGTAGGTTAAAGTGACCTAGAAAATCCGCGCCAATAATGGGTCTTGTGACTGCGGCCAAGGTAAACGGAAAGGGATAATCTCGACGAAGTCCCAAGTCTAAGTTCAATAGTCGTTTACCGAATGTTTTAATAAGAGTCCCATTTGCTGCCGTCAGACATTGCCCAGCAGAGGAAAAATTCTGTTTGAGATATATGTTGTGTGGCAGAACTGAAATTTCCGCCCCTGTATCTACCAAAAATTCTAATCTATTACGTCTACAATTTACAAAAAGGCGACGAAAGTTTGAGTGCCGAGTGTCCGCCGCAAATACACCCGGTTGGTTTAGTTTAAATCCTTGTTTGCATTTTCAGCAATGAAAGAACACGGTGGTGTACATTTCCTGGCTGCGTTACGAAATCGACGATGAAAATAGCAAATTCTCTATGTACTTCTACCTCTACTATTGTTTCTATTAGATCTGTAATTAGGCGATTTGTGTGTCGATCTTTCCCTACCTCGAAAAGACAGCCTTTTTAGTGACGTTTTAATTTGATTTATCTCTTTCATTAACCTTGCCTCGATATTAGAACTTTGATATGGGATGTTATTGCTAGACGAAGGCACTTGAAGAGCACTAATACCAACTGACTGCGTTGTTTCCCAAATTTTATCAGCTAGATCTAGTCTGGTTTGCATAGCTTGCCCTGAAGTAACTGCTAAGGGTATGCTTATTTGAGCTGGTAGTTTTCTTTCCCACAGAGACTGTATAAGATCTTGACAAACGGAAGAAATGTTTCCGGCTGTGGATGTCATGTGTCGGTAAAGATCTGATGGCTTTCTATCTCCTAAATTTTCAGCAGACAGAAGTTGTTCTAACCTGCGTTGTTCCGAAAGTGGGTGGCGCTTTATTAAGATTTCCTTTAAATTTGAATATTTATTAGTCGCGGGAGGATTGTTTAAAATATCTATTATATTATTTATCGCGTCAACAGGAAGGGAGCCAAGAACATACGAATATTTTGATTCATCCTTTGTTATCTTCTTGGTAGCGAATTGTGCTTCTACGGCAATGAACCATGCCGCTGGAGCCTTTTCCCAAAATATTGGAAGCTTAATTGAAGATATTTCAAAATCGTTTAAATGATCACGACCGCCTCCAAAAGAAAGTGTGGGCGCAGAGTGTTGCGGTGTCTCGTCGGTCGTGTCTTTCGTCTCGGTCATTGTAAGAGAAGATAAGAGAAACGCAAAATTGTCGCTTTTAAAATAAATACAGAAGACAAAAAAAAAATAAATTGCTGTCGCGTTTGGTTTACACTGATTTCAAAACGATGTAGAATCTAATAAATTAAAACACAATCGTAAAATAATTATTTTGATGCATGCATATGACAAACTTAATTAACTAATATCTATGAATTTTTAAATAATGATTAAATAAACAGCATGCAATATTATGAGAGAAATAAAGTTGCGGTCCTTCTTTGATATACTTAGCACTTTCGATAGCTCCTGCTTCAGCTAGTGCTATGATATTCGTCTGTTGCGATGTTGTTTTAATGCTGTCGACTCTCTAGAAGTTCGTTTTTTGTGGTTGAGGTGAATTCCTTGCTGCTTATTCAGTGAAGCTTGCGATATGAATCGTCTTGTTCGTGGTGAAAATCAGATTGTAGAAACTGGTTTTCCGCAAGGTAGATAATATGAGCGGTGGTATGATCTCTTCTAGTAATAACTGTTCGGAAAGCTGCGCTTATGTACTCGTGTCTGCTACTGTACTCCGAAACGTGTATAATATTTTTTCTTTTGAGCGGGACTTAGGATTTTTTTTCTTTTAAGCCTTTAGCTCTTATATATTATACTTTGATTTTTTTTTTGGAGTTTTAATTAACAAGCGTATTAATAACACAATTATGTTGAACGAAGGTTACACTTTTAATTGTCTTTTTTTTAATGTTGCCTTTATTATGTCTTAGGTCTTCTTGTGTTACAACTCGGGGTCACCAATATGTAAGTCACTTCGTTGATTGAGTGTAGCACACAATTGAAACACCAGAGCTTTGCAGTATGACAATGATAACTGTTTATTAATCCAGGCACTTATTCTATCTTAGACATTAGGTCCCTTTACGTGACCGCACGCGACAGCTTGACCAGATCAACTAACTCATTACTCTAATCTCTATAATAACTTCAGCGATCTTATTCGTATTTACATTCTCTTATACTGGGGTATATTAGCACAGTGGTGTCGTTCACTACAGTATCTGGCAAAGTGGCAGCACCACTTCACGAACAATCATGAAACCGCGGGAAACTCCGAGAATATTCCATCTCCTTCTAGTTCAGTATGTGAAGTAGTAAAATAGAGCTGAAGCGACAGCCAGCGAGTTAGTCTAGATTATGACCTGAATGCGATTTCAATAAGTGAATATTGAAAGTGATAATAGTGCGCGAATTTAGTCGTTGGTATTTGATTTCAAGTAAGTGTCATTGAATTGTTATACGAGCATAAAGTCATGGCCGTTTTGTAAAGAATATAATTCTATAAATAAGAGTGTGTTAAAATAAATTATTGTTGAACAGAAAAGCGGTTTATCATTCGAAGCCCGGCTTCAATCTACAATAGGTTGCAAAATAATGTTTAATGAAATAATTTGATGTGAACATATTTTTATATTTGCTCTAATTTTAAAGTCAGTGAAGATTGTAGTATAGTATAAAATAAAAAAATCTAGATTATGTTATAATGTTATAAATTTGTCAAAATGTCACCCGGGGTTAAGATTTGCAAGTCTTAATTTATTTACATGTTTAATGGTGTTAGGCCCAGTTACATGCAATAAAAACAATTCGTGGAAAAGGGAACATTATAATGGCACAAACGATTAATACTCTGATTTTGCTAGGAATGTTGTTCTGTGAATGACACGTCAAAAGTAATACAAAAAAACATCGGTTAAATGCCATTAAACGAACAAAATCGGGCGGGAACAGGTTTATCTCCGGTTAAATTTTTGGTGAACAAACTCATTTTTTGGTTATCGGCTGGAATAACCGTCCGTTAAAGTTAACCGACCGAAAATTCCAGGATTAGAATGTACGCAAAACGTTCTTGAAAGTTTCATATCTTTTCTTTACATCGCGTAAAGAGTATATAACATCGAAACAAAACAAAACTAATTACTTCCGAGAAGGTCGAATAAACGGTATGATAATTCCACAGAAAAAGGATATTAGTAATTAAAATAAAAATTGATATCTATTGGTTAAAATTTGAAATAAAATAAAAACAAAGCCACTGTCGAAAAATGTGTACGTCAAATAGAAGAAATTTGACGATAGTGTTATGTCCACATAGGGGAACTATCTGAAAATGACAACAAATCAAAAGATACACATGAAATTACACAGATATACTTACGTGTTTGAATTTGATCACCGTCCTGGTCCCACCTTTGATGTCTCGTCCAATCTTCCAACAGCAATCGGGGTGCTTGGAATATATGCGAATATCCACGTCCCCTCCACCCATTAATCCGAAATGTTAGTGTAGGTAGTTAGGGTTGTGATGTCGCAAGTAAAGACGCGAATTAAAGTAGAAACTTACTTACTTACTTAAGTGGCGCTACAGTCCGGAATGAACCTGGGCCTCAACCAACATGCCTCTCCAATTAGCCCGGTCCTTAGCTAACTGCCTCCAGTTGCGCACTCCAAGTTGGTTGAGGTCGGTTTCCACTTGTGCGCGCCACTTAAGGCGAGGTCTTCCTCTACTGCGTCCGACGTCTGGCTGGGAATCGAAGACTCTGCGAGCCGGAGTATTGGTGTCCTTTCGTTCTACATGTCCTAGCCATCTTAAACGTCCAATGCGGAGTTTTTTGACCAGGGGCATGTCGCTGTACAACTCGTATAGTTCTTGGTTGAATCTTCGTCTCCATAGCCCGTCAACGCAAACGGGACCGAAGATTTTTCGAAGAATTTTCCTCTCAAATCTACCAAGGATTTCTTCATCCGCTTTTGATACGGTCCATGCTTCAGCGCCGTAGAGCAGGACTGGGATGATCAGGGTCTTATATAGAATCTCCTTAGTAGTTCGAGTGAGGGCTTTACTACTAAATTGCCTTCTTAGCCCGAAGAAACAGCGGTTGGCAAGAGTAATTCTTCGTTTAATTTCTGACGAGATGTTGTTGTCAGAGTTAATAGCGGAGCCGAGGTAGACAAAGTCCCGTACTACCTCAAAGTTATATCTGTCAATGGTGACGTTCTGTCCAATTCGTCGATGTTGTGTGTCCTTTCGTGTTGACAGCATATACTTAGTCTTACCCTCTTTTTCTTTTTTTTTTTTTTTTTTTTTTTTTTTTTCCGTGGGCTGGTGGAAATCTTCATAGACACGATGAGCACGTGCCCAAAGTAGTGTGAGATTTTTACTCACTAATACCACCACCCATTTGGTATTTCTATTGCAACTAAGTATTCGACTTATCCAGCAATTTTTTTATCACGATTATATAATATGTTTGGCAGGTAACTTTCCTTTGAGAGTTCCTGCTTTTCCGCAATTATAGCGCGGTTTGTTATTATCGGGCCAAATCTAAGGGTTTAGTTCTTTGAAGACGCCGCAATATATTTGTTTCGTCCAGAATTTGGAGGACTGTTGTGTTAACGTGTCCTAATAAACGTTTTTTATGTTTTCGTGCAAAAATTTTTGTTTCATCTTTAACCGCGGGAATACCCAGATCTCTGCGTAGATCTTCGTTCCTTATGTACCACGGCGCATTGACGAATGATCTTAACATTTTGTTTTCAAAAGTTTGTAAAATGTTTAGATTCGTTTCACTGGTACAACCCCATAGTTGTATACCATATGTCCAAACCGGTTTTAGCACTTGCTTGTATAATAGCAGCTTGTTATCAAGGTTAAGCTTCGAATATTTTCCGAGCAACCAGTACAGTTCTCTGTATTTATTCTTAAGTTCTTCGCATTTCTTTTTTACATGCGACTTCCATTTTAATTTTGCATCGAGTGTCATACCGAGATATTTCGCTTCATTTGCAAACGGGACTCGAACCGTATTTAGAAATACAGGCAAATTGTTTGTCCGTTTATACGAAAAATCTACATGGATCGATTTGCTCTCATTAAGTGCAATCCGCCAGGATTTAGTCCATTCATTAACCTCGTTAAGAGCGTTTTGTAATTTAATATTTGTTTCCTCTATTGTTGTGGCAACTGCTAGTATAGCAGTATCGTCAGCAAACGTTGCAACTATTGTATCGTTTGTTTGTGGGATATCACGAGTGAATATGAGGTACAGGATTGGTCCAAGGACGCTTCCTTGCGGTACACCTGCCATTATTTCTTTGAACTCGGAATATTCGCTTCCAAGTTTCACACGGAAGAGTCTATGCTCAAGATACGACACGAGGATTTTATATAATTGTTCTGGCAAAACTTGACTTAGTTTATAAGTAAGGCCTTTGTGCCACACCTTGTCAAAAGCTTGCGACACGTCAAGAAATACGGCTGAACAAATTTTCTTTTCTTCGAAAGCTTTCTCAATTACATCTGTAATTCGATGTACTTGGTCCACCGTTGAATGTTTACTTCTAAACCCAAATTGATGGTCAGGTAAAAGACGTTTCTGTTCAATTATGGGGTGTAAGCGACCGAGTAATATCCGTTCAAAAACTTTTGAAATGATTGGAAGAAGTGAAATAGGCCTGTAAGATTTTATTTCATTCGGTGATTTTCCTGGTTTTAGAACCATAATCACTTCCGCGACTTTCCACTGTCTTGGTATGTATTCTAATCTGATTGCTGCATTTATAATAAAAAGAAGCTTAGTTAATGCTTTCCGAGGCAACATTTTAAGAAGTTCTCCTGTAATCAGGTCATAACCCGGAGCTTTTTTAGGCTTTAGTTTCTGTATTTCCCGTTTAAGCTCGGCAATACTTGCATATCTTACTATGTTATTATCGGTTGTACTCTCGAATATATTAATGTTTTCATTTTGCGCCGGACCATCAAATGGCTTAAATGTTTCCTCAAGATGTGAGGCAAAAACGTCAGCTTTTTCCTTATCGCTCTTTGCCCAAACGTCTTGAGTTACCCTAATGGGCGGCACAGCGATTTTTGGCCGTTTTATGACTCTAATTGCTTTCCAGAGCGAATAATTCGATTCCTTTCCAGCGGTTAGGCTTTGCAGATAAGTTTCAACTGAATGGTTTTTAAAGTATTTAATCGAATTTGATAGCAAATTACTCAACCGATTGAGATGTGTTTTATCTTGCGGGGCACGAGTTTGGTGCCATCTTTTACGAGCTTTTCTTTTTTGTCTTACTAAATCTTGTATTTCACGGGGGTACTTAATTTTACTATAGCTCACTATTTTGTTCTGTTGAGGAGTATTATTCCATGCTGCTTTTTGGATGGTATTGATAAATGAGTCAACAGCGACTTCGAGTTCCAATGGGGTTCTAAGCGATACACCCAGTCGGATATTATTTTCAATATCGTTTTTGAAACCTTCCCAGTTGGTTTTCGCGTTTGTTAATCTGGGTGGTTTTTCATTTATAATCAGTGACTCGCTCATTGTTAAAATGACTGGAGAATGATCAGAGGAAAGATCAAAGCATTCTTCAACTTTGATTCGATTGGACGGCAGACCTTTTACAATGAAAAAATCGATCAAATCCGGTATTTTTCTAGCATCAGTTGGCCAGTAAGTTGGTTTTCCCGTAGAATGAAATTCGGTATTGTACTTTCTACCTATATCATAAAGCATCCTACCTTTCTGTGATATGCATCTAGATCCCCAGAATGTATGTTTTGCATTAAAGTCCCCTCCGATGACAAAACGTTGTCCAAGGGAATTAAGCAAGTTTTCAAAGTCATTTTTCTCAACCTTGCATCGTGGTGGGCAGTAAATAGACGATATCTTCAGAAAGGATTGTCTGCTTTTGACTTGTATAGAGCTAACTTGCATTGTTTCGATTTCTAGTTTAAGATCAATCGAATGTTCGATACACTCTTTTATATATAGTGAGGCTCCACCTCTAGCCTTATTCGATGGATGTAGAGCATGATAGTCGAGGTAACCTTTTATTTTTAAGTTCGAATTACTCTTTGCGTGAGTTTCGGATATTAAACAGGTGTCTATATCTTTTTCCTGCATAAATAATTCAAGTTCTCCAAGTTTTTGCCAAAGGCCATTGGCATTCCACGTAAGAATTTTAAGCAATCTATTCATGTGAAAGGTGGGGTACTTCTATTGCGAATACTATTTTCGAGCTTAACGAGCCTGTCAAAAATAAGTTTATTCGTTTTGCTTTGTTCCTCAAGTTTTGAAAGAATAATCGAAAATACATTTGAAACTGGGTCAGGTGAGATATTTTTTTGGGCGTTATTGGATACTGTAGCTTGAGCATACGTTTGTACATTTGGTTTTGGATGTACAAGATCCGAATGGATATCTGATGGCCGCGTAGTTTGTGGACATTTAGGTTCTTCGATTATGGCCTGCTTTTTCTTCGACATATTTTTAATCGGAATTTTAGGCTGTTGCTTGTTTAAATTTAATTTCTGTGAATTAATACTATTAAATTTCGTCCGTCTTTTTTGCAACTCTTTAGCTACTTCGCAGCCGCGGTAATTTGCCGGATGATTGCCTTTACAGTTAATGCAGATAGCAAGAGCTTTCTTATCTGACATACAATCTACCGTCAGGTGATTGCCGGCACATTTTACACACCGCGGTTCTTTTTGACAATAGCTTTGCGTATGATTGTATCCTTGGCAGCGCTTGCACTGGGGAACTAGTTTGGAATCCTTACGCATAGGCTCTATTTTACAACAATATTAAGTATTGTTTTTATTTCATAAATTTTGTTCAAACTTTCTGTTTTATCGAAAGTGAGTATAAATAAAGGAAGGCCGCGTTTTATTACATTTCCTTCGCCATCTTTTTGCTTTTGGTCTCGTTTGACAATGTTAACGGCATCTATGACTTTATATTGCCTGTTTTTCAGATCATTTACAATGTCATCCTTTAAGCACGACGCATGTAACCCTCTAGCTACAACGCGTAAAGGCCTTTCAGATTTATTTTCAAAAGAATACCATTCTATTTTATCGATATTAAGCTTGCGAGATAATAGACGGTAACTTTCAGGGTCTTTAACGCAGACTTTCCATGTATTTTTTCTTAGCGAAGTTACTTGGTAGCCCGATAATGGCAACGATTTTAGCAAGGTATGCAACTTCTTAAAGTCGTCAATACCGATCACATTAATTGGCGGTGGGGGACGTTGTTTTAGCTGTTTCGCTTTGTTAATAATCTCTTTGTCGCGGTTTATTATTTCAGGAGAGGATACAGCTTTCCTCTTTTTAACTGGTCTTTTCTTTAAGATCCAGTCAGTTTCGCGACTGAGTTCTTCTTCATCCGTGTGGTATTCCGAATTCACGGGGCCGTTTGAACTTGTTTTTGGTATTTTAAATGAACTCTTCAGAGTCATATTTTCTTCCTTTAGATGGAGAATTTCTTTACGAAGCTCTTCGCAGAGCAGTTCGACATTGTTAAGCCTTGTTCGAAGAACGTCGTTTTCTTCCTTTAGGCTCTTATTTTTCACTGAGTCTCGTTTTTCGTGGGCTGACACTTCTGGTGTTGTCGAGCTCCTTGAGACACATATATTTTTTTGAGATCCTGATGTAGGTGACCTCGTTACCCTTGAACTTTTCCCGAAAGGGTTACACATTTGCAATAATTGGCTCTCCCCAGAATCCGTAGAGCCGACCTCCGTAGAGGGTGGATTTTCCAGTGAAACTGAATTGCCACCTGGGGTATTAAATCTTTTCGTTGTACTCATTGCATTTTTGTTGTTTGTATACGCTTTACACTCGGTATACGGGGAGTGGATTTTAGTCGCCTTCTACGACAGGCATGCCTTACCTCGGGTATATTCTGACCCCTAACCCGAAGGGGGTGTCATTTACTGCTAAACCCATTTTCGCCGCTTCCTTCTCTATACTAGCAAACGTGGCTATGACATCACGTTGAGTCCTACCAATGATGTCAATATCGTCAGCGTATGCTAGTAGTTGCACCGACTTTTGGAAAATTGTGCCTCTGGTGTTGGCTTTGGAGTTTTGCACAATTCTCTCAAGAATCAGATTAAAGAAGTCACATGACAGCGCATCGCCTTGCCTAAATCCTTTTTTGGTATCGAATGTGTCGGTTAGGTCGTTTCCGACCCTGATGGAGCAGCGAGAATTCTCCATCGTCATCCTACACAAACGGACGAGTTTGGGCGGTATACCAAAACTAGACATGGCTCTGTACAGTTCGTCTCTATAAATGCTGTCATATGCGGCTTTGAAATCGATGAATAGGTGGTGGGTATCGATTTGGACTTCTTGAGTTTTTTCCAGGATCTGCCGAAGTGTGAAAATTTGATCGGTTGTGGACTTTCCTGGCCTAAAACCACACTGATAAGGGCCAATCAGGTTGTTGGTAAACGGTTTCAGGCGTTCACATATTACGGCAGATAGGATCTTGTAGGCGATGTTGAGGAGACTTATGCCTCTGTAGTTGGCGCAGTTCAGAGGGTCTCCTTTTTTGTGGATCGGGCAAACGATGCTGAGGTTCCATTCTTCAGGCATATTTTCATCCAACCAGATTTGGCTTATGAGTTGGTGGATGTTACTTACCAAGTCATCTCCGCCGGCCTTATAGAGCTCAGCGGGAAGGCCGTCATTTCCGGCAGCCTTATTAAGCTTGAGTTTAGATATTGCTATCCTCACTTCACTCAGGTCGGGTTGTTGGCAGTTTTCGCTGTCGTTGCCAATATTGAATTTTTCGTTCTGCCTGACAGCGGAATGTTGTTCGTCATCGCCGTTTAACAGTCTGCAGAAGTGGTTCTTCCATATCCTCAGCTTCGACTGTGTCTCAACTACAATATTTCCTTGTTCATCTCGACAGGATTCTGTTCGAGCCTTGTATCCTTGGCTTTGACGTTTTACACTTTGGTAAAACTTGCGAACATCGTTCCTGGAGTGGCACCTTTCTATATCCTCGATCGCGCGCTTTTCTTGCTCTTTTTTCTTCTTGCTGAAAAGCCGATGTTCTTCCCTTCTTCTTTGCCTATAGAGCTCAATGGCAGCTTTCGTCTTCACCTGCAGCTTAGCCTTGTAAGCCTCGTTCTTGGCTGCGAGCATCTGTCGGCGCGAGAAACCTAGCACATCAGTTGCGGCTGATCTAATGGCCTGTTGGCATCGTTGCCATTGCTCTTCGACATTCGATGCTGGTGGTATGGTGTTAATCGAGAGGTTAAGGGATACGCGTTGTGCGAAGGTCTTGGCGGTCTCTTGCGATTGCAATCTTCCGACATTCAATTTTTTCACAGTATTTCTGGATTGTTGTGGCGTGGTGGATATCCGCATTCTTACCTTGGCTGCTGAAAGGTAGTGATCCGAGTCGATGTTAGCTCCTCGGAATGTTCGGACATCCAAAATACTGGATGCGTGCCTCTTATCTATCGCAATGTGATCAATTTGGTTGACCGTTCGTTGATCTGGAGACCGCCATGTCCCCTTATGGATATCGAGGTGAGGAAACCGTGTACTGGCTATAGTGGTATTTCGTTCCGTAGCGAAATCAATTAGCCTAAGTCCGTTACCAGACGTGTTGTCGTGTAGGCTATGTTTTCCGACAATACTTCTAAAGATGTCTTCTCTTCCTACCTTTGCGTTAAAATCTCCCAGCAAGATTTTAACATCGTACTTCGGTAGTCGCTCATAGGTTTTGTCGAGGAGCTCGTAGAAGCAATCCTTAGCTATATCATCTTTTTCTTCCGTCGGAGCGTGAGCGCATATAAGACTTATGTTGGCGAATTTGGCCTTGATGCGGATTGTTACTATGCGTTCGCTAATGTCTTGGAAACATAAGACTTCTTGCCTAAGTCTGGCACTTATAACAAATCCGCATCCGAATAGTCGCTATTAGTATATGTCACAGTTTTTCATCCTATTTTTGCCCGGCCCATCCCATCGTATTTCCTGGATGGCAGTAATGTCTGCTTTGAAGCAGTTTAGGGCTTCCGCTAGTTGTTCGCCTGCACCTCTCCTGTTTAATGTTCTCACATTCCAGGTGCAGATACGAACGTCGTTGTCTTTTTTTCGTTTAGCAGGGTCGTCAACAATAAAATCCGTCCTTTCCGAGGCTATTGGTTGCTTCGTAACCATGTTTTTTTTCTGTGGGTGGGTAATTAGCCCAAAGCACAACCCCCAACCTGGAGGGCCAGTTCCAATTTATTAGATACCCCTAGGACACGGGGCCATCAGTATCCACTAAGGGATTGAGCGCTGCCGTTGGCCTTTCGGTTCATCCGCCACCATCTCTGTTCAAGGGGCCTGACTAACCCTTGAAATTCCTAGACAACCTGTTGTCCTAATATGTCAGAGCAGCTCATCTAGGTTCGCCTGGGACAGCAGGCCGGGTATTCTTCCGTGCCATTCTCACCAGGGTGTTTATAGTGTTGCTGTTTTTCGTCGTGTTATCAACACTCGCACTTATCGTTTAGCAAGTCAAATCCGGTTGGATGAGACCAGTACCCGATGGTTACCACTTGGAGGTAAGGATAAGCACATTTGATGTGTAGTCAGAGTTAGTAGTAGTAGTAGTAGTAGTAGTAGTAGTATTTATTACTAGTTTCATAGAAGCTATTGAACTTCACAGTTTACAATTTTTTTTACAGTTAGTACTTAATATTAAGTTTAATAATTAATTTTAGCATATTCGATACATTTTCTTTTAAATATAACAAAATTTGTTTCAGTCTTTATTGTATTAGGAAGGTGATTAAATAATTTAAAACCTTTATATATCAAGGAATTTTGTGTACTCACACTTAACATATTTGGTAATCTAAAGTCATTGTAGTTTCTTAATGAATATGGTTGGACATCTCTTATATATTGCACATAGTTTACTAAATATTTTGGCATTAAATTATACTTCACTTTATACAAAAACACTAGGACATTCATCACAACTCTTTGCTTTACTGATAACCATTTTAACGATGTTAACATAATATTAATAGGTACAAATCAGTTACATTTAAGAATACAACGCATACCTTTATTTTGTAAAAGTTGGAGCCTCTTAATTACGTTATCACTACATAAAAACAAAATAGTGGCACAATACTCAAAATGTGGTTTGACAATTACGTTATATATATTTATTGCACTTAATGTTGAAATATTGCTTCGTATTCTTCTTAAAACCCCTACTTTTTTTGACACTTTTTTGCATATGTAATCAACATGTTTTGTAAAGCCTATATTGTTTTCAATAATAATACCTAAATACTTTATTTGCTCAACTTTTTCTATTGTTTCACCATCAATATCCAGTCTTATGTCCTCTCCGATTCTCTCGTTCATTATCATTCTTTGAGTTTTTTTAACATTGAGTTTGAGTCTGTTTTGTTTTAACCACAAATCAATGGATTTTAAGTCCTCTTGAATTTTATGATGGCATTCTGCAAAGTCTTTCCCCGTCGCGTAAACCACCGTATCATCCGCGAATAAGGCAAGCTTACTAAATTTCACCGCACTTTTCATATCATTTATATATATGATAAATAACAATGTTCCTAGCACAGATCCTTGGGGGACACCTAATGGTACCTCTTTTGAAAATGATAGCACTCCGTTCACTTTTACTGTCTGTGTTCGATTTTCTAGATATGATCTAAACCATGATAATTCCCCGTTTTGTACACCGTATTTTTTTAGCTTTTTTAGAAGCAAGTCTCTGTCTATCGTTTCAAATGCCCGTTTTAGATCAAGAAATACGCAATACACACGTTTTCTTTGTGCAATTTGCTCTTTCCATTCGGTTATAACTAGATTGAGTGCACTTTCACAAGAGTGTGTCTTCCTAAACCCCGACTGAACGTCTATTATTAGATTGTTTTTTTTTTAAATATTCATTTAACTGACGATATATTATTTTTTCAAACACTTTCTCACATAAAGGTAACGAATTGACAGGACGAAACTCTTCACATTTCTTTGTATTTTTCACTTTTTCGATTGGTGTTACCATAGTTTGCTTCCAAGATTTAGGAAAAATAGCTACGTCTAATGATTTATTCATGATTGTTAACAAAACTGGACCAATACAATTAAAATTATCACAGTACGTTTTTGGACACATATATTCGAAATCAGTTTTATTTGTCATTAGTTTTAATGTTATTTGAATATCTTTTATCGTTATTCTTTTAAATTTGAAAATGGTGTTGGTTTCACTCACACAATTAATAAATGGGACATATTTTATGGTCTTATTAATTTGCACAATACTATCGACGAAAAAATCATTAAATTTGTTTGCTATGTCTTTAGTCTCTTTACAAACACCGTCACTAAACACTATGTCTGATATTTCACAACATCGTTCATTCTTTAACACATATTGTTTCAAGTTACGCCACATATCTTTTTGGTTTCGCGCGTTGTCGATTTTATGTTTTATGAATTTTTGTTTGCAATTCTTTATTTCAGCCTTGTATTTGTTTCTACTAATTCTGTACTCTGACCAGTCATCCACTGAGTTACTGAACACTGCTCTTTTAAAACAATTGATTTTACTTTTTTTCAATTCTCCGAGTGTTCTGTTGAACCATTTATTTATGGAGTACTTTTTAAATGTACAAGAAGTAAACTGTTTAACTACCCCATTTATCGTTTCACGAAATATTTCACCCATTGTATTAGGGTCCATATTATTGTTTATGTCCCTTAATCTGCTATTTAGAATGGCACTTTGGAACGCATTGTTTTGTGTGCGGACCACTTTGATCCATTTCCCCGTCTCTTCTTTGACCTGTTTAATTTTAGAGTTAATTTTCACAACAACAGTTTGATGGTCACTTATTGTTAACTCGCTGTCCACTTTTGCCTCCATGTTTTTCTTATTTGTGATGACATAGTCAATCAATGTTCGAGAGTTCTCTGTTATTCTGGTTGGGGTGTCTATTAATTGTTTACATCCATTATCCTTAATTATTCTCCACATATTTTTCCTGTATGTTTCTCTTTCTCTTAGCCAGTCGATGTTAAAGTCTCCCATGACGACAAAATCCTTCTTTTGGTCTGATATTTCCTCCATCAGTAATGAAAATTCTTCACAAAATGTTTTTTTTGATGAATTTGGTGATCTATAAACTCCAACCACAATTAACGAAAATGAACCAACACTAACTGAGCAAACTAGCCACCATATGTCCATATTTTTGGAGATTTTTTTTTGATTCAGCGTTTGTAGTCCCTTTTTTATATAAATTATAACACCACCTGTTCGACTTGATATGCTATTACACCTCTGTACAGTATAGTTTGGAATCATTATTTCTTCGTCCGATATATCATTCGTAACATGTGTTTCTGAGAGAACCACGATGTCACATTTTTTAGCGATTATTAGTGCTTGAGTATCGTCAAAGTTGTTTATTAGTCCTTCTATATTTAAATAAATAACACTAATATTAGCTGGTTGCTAATACGCCACACGGTTTCTTTGGACTTCCAGTTTTTTAACAAACACTTCACATTTATAGCTTCTACAGTCATGACCAATATCAAGATTTAAACCTATTTTTTTATTCGCTATTACACAGTTATTGCACTTTCGATATATCACAGCCTCTGGTCTCATGGTTCTCACCACATTTCGCACATATAATCATATTTTTACAGTCACTAGCTTTATGGTTGTATCCCCAACAATTATAACACCTTCTAATCGATACATGGTCGTGCACTATGCATCTGTCCCATCCGATATTCAGTCTTCCTCTCTCCATTATTTTCTTATAATCATCTTTTTCTAACTCTAATATTGCTTTGTATCTTATGATATTGTTTTTGTTAACACTTATAATTTTTACACAATTGACATCTTTAGCAGTATTATTTTGTTTTTTAATTGCGGTTTCTAGGTCTCCTTTTTCCCATTTATCCCTCATTCCACTCATAATCACACATGGTTTTTTTAATTCAGGTACTGATACATCATATTCCTTTCCAAGCTTTTGCCGAGCTTCTTTCTCCAAAACTTGTCTTGATTCATTATCCTCACAGTTTATAATAACCATTCCGTCTTTTTTATTTATTACACCACTCACTTTCACTGCCAATGATGTTGGATTTATTTTATTTTTTATATCCTCTTTTGTTTTTGCATTATCTTGAGAAACTTTTGGTCTAACTATTAAAGGCGGCTCATTTCTAACTGATTCAGCATATGATGGTTTCTTATTTTTAACATTAACTTTTTTAATTTCACTTAGTACTTCCTGTTTTTCATTACTTATTTTTTTGACACCAACTAAAATTTGTTCAATGTTTTTATTCTGTTTCTCGATTACCTTTTTTACGTTAGAATCATTCAAATTAACACCTTTTTCACTTTGCATATTCTCCAACTTTTTTCCCATTTCTCCAACGGCTTGTCTAAAATCGATACAAATGTTGGCACTCTGGGCATTGCCAAGTTAACGCCAATCAGAGTCTACCCTCGTTCTACAACACCCAACCATTAAAGTAGAAACAGTAGGTATTATTAAAAAAAAATAACAAACAAATAATTCACTTTTACCAAATAAAAACAAAATGCAAAAACACGATTACTCCACCCAAGAATCCATCATAGTCTGAGCTGTCATTTGCCCGACCAACAGATGTTGACGGATGGTAGTAGATCTGTGATTAGATTAGGGACAATTCACAATGATCCTTTAAAACAGGTTGGAAGAAATTTGAAAAGTTAAAGAGCAGGACGTTGGGATAATCTGAGGAAGGGAGCACGATTCAGAAACGGGTCTCGGATTGGACATTGGTGGTAGTGGTAATTCTGAAGACTGTACGGGAAAGTTGGAACAAAAGAAGCGATGATAGCTTCACTATACGTCTAACTCGTGAAGTGTCATGGTCACAGTACCAACATTTTCTATTTAAGTAGTTTTTATAAAGCTCAAGTAACATCGATATTTTGTTTGAATTTCGTGTCCAAGAAAGGAAAGTCAATGAAAAACAAAAACCAACAATCCGCAAACAACATCCAACAAAAAGTGAACATACAAATTGACCTATTTTTTTTGTAAGAAAGGTGTTAAAATAGTCTAGTTCAATTTTATTTAAGGCACTTACTGGCGGTCAGTGACAAACGAAAATACAGCGTAAACTCAAAGTCATGACCGCCAATTTGAAAAAGGTGTAAGGACGATTGTTTGACATTAATATGAAATTAAGGGAATTAAATCAGAGGTCAAAGTCCAAGAAGTACCCTGAACAAACGAGAAACGACTATAATCCATCTCTATCCTATGTACGTCACCCAACACATATTCACTAAATCGTCCTACACGTATGAAATCGTCATATTTGTATCGTGGATATATACACTAACTGTGTCCACGATTTGTCTGCCATTTCAAGCGGGATCATCAGTTGTCTATTGTCGTACAAGTGTTTTCAAATTGTTCATTTCATTCCTTTTGCATTAGTGTGATACTCTTATCCTTTTTTTGTTGTTGTTTGTAATCTCTGCGTAGGATAAATTATTAAACAAGCTCCCCTGTCGGTTTTTAAATCTCCGTGGAAACTTGCCTTAGGAATATCCAACCTAAAACGAGCTCGAGTTAGGTAGGAATTCGAAGAGTCAAAGATGTAAGAACGCGTCATTAGCATCGTCTCTGAAAATTTAAAGCAGAAGCACAATAGGGGCACGAAGTTCAAGTAATTTCAAAACCAGGGAGTTAAAATTAGAGTTAGTTGTTAAGATAGAAGGCATAGTATATATTTTATTTGTCGTCCCATTTATAGTTTTATTTATTTCTATGTATAATTTTTTTTTGTTTAGTGTTAATTTCAATTTCTGTTATATAATGATGTACATACATATAGCATGTATGTACATCACACTGAGCACAAAAAGAGCGTTTGATTTAACAATGATGTGCTAAGTTATAAATTTTCAGGGGGTGTGGAGCGGTGATCGTTAGATCTTCCGGCTGATGGACTGATCAGCATCTGCGTCGTTGGGGAGGTTCACCATGGCCGAAGAACCTCCAGGTTGGGTGGGAATTTTTAGGCCGCGCTAACAACAGCTACAGCGCCCTCTCGATGTGGTAGTCCGTCCGAATCTAAAAAAAAAAAAAAAGAATAAATGTCAATTAGGCACGATTTATGTTTTGTATAGGTATAGTTGTTGTGCGATGGCAAGAACCTCACCCATCCGGCGAGTTAAGTCGAGCGAAGCAAGCATGCCCGCCTTCGCACACAACATTCATCCCCTCCCTTGTCAACTCCAATCCTCATCCATATCCAGATCCGGTTTCATAACAATTTCACCTCCCAAACATCCGCTTATCCTCATACATGCCTATTACAATAGATATAATAAAATCGCAAAATGCACAATTGTAAGAGAGAATGTAATACCCAAATGTCAAATTCGCATTCATGGAGTAGTCGACGTAAAAATGTTTCGAACAATCAGCCTGCAAGGAAGAGCTCTCGTGTACAGATACAATAACACATATTAATACAGTGAAAGTTGAATTTATTACATGCAAATCTACCATGAAAGTTGAATTTAATAATTGTGTTCCATTAGGCAAAAAAAACTTTTTTTTTTTGAATCTCAGATCAAAAAATATTATTAATCATTAAAACTGTAGCAGTCCAACTTAATTATATAATAAACAATTAACCTGTGTGACGTGAAACTAGACAGCTACAATGACACTTACTTCACAGACAAATTACAACAATACGGAGACAAAAAAAATTAATCTAAAATCGTGTTCCATTGACACCAAAAATAAAATTTTAGATTCAAATATGAAGGCAAATCTGTTCACATATTTGCAATGACACTGGTTATCAATTTCACTCTTTATACCCTATCCCATAAGGGTATATTAGTTTTTATACATAGTTTGTAACATAGCGAAATTATTTAGCTAGATATTCTTCAAAGTATATGGATCGAAACAGAATCGATAGCTGTTTCGATTAAGCCATGTCCGTCCGTTCGTCCGTCTGGCAGTTCGTCACCGATTTTTGGGCCTTAAATTTTGAGCTAGCATAATGAAACTTGGCATAAAGGATCCTTTTCCGTGCCACCAGAACAAATGTAAAAATTTTCAAAATCCACCAACTGCCACGCCTACTTTTTATAAAAACGTTGTTTTTGGCCAGGGTTATCTTAGGTAAGGGTGGCTGCCAGCGTTCGCCAGCACACTTAGACCATTTTGTTCCATTGTGATACCACGTGAATCTTGCCTATTCTCCTTACTATCCTTGGGAACACCAGTCTGAACTTTTGATGAGGCTTTTCACGATTTTGCAAATCACTGAGATTTTGAAAATAGCAAACTCCAAGGTGTAGCTTCCATTTGTTTGATAGGGCTGGGCAGTTACAAAGGAGATGAAGTATCTTTTCTTCTTCTTCTTTGCCAATGCAGCTCCTACAGAAGTCGTTTGAGTAGAGGCCTAGCCATTCTGCGTGCCTACCTATTAAGGGTGTCCGGTGATGACATTAATGGTGGCGCAAATATAAGTCCCTTTGATTATCTCAAATCTAGCTTTGGGCAAATTTTTTGGTTACTTGACACGTCGTGGCAAACCTCATTTGAGGTTTGATTTGCTGTTATCATGTTGCGCTAGTAAGCTTTTGCATGTAGAGATAGGAATACCTAGTGCACCCGTGTCGGGTACAACTGGTAATTTGGTTCCATTAAAATGCGTTAACACCTCCTGCAGAGATGATCGGCCATCTAGGGTAGTCTTTGAATTTGTTGAGACTGATTTCAGGGATTTAATGGCCGCTTGAGTGTCCGAGAAAATGCTAATATCCTTAGCAGAAATTGCATTCTCTTTCAGCCATCATAAGGCTTATTTGATCGCCATGAGTTCCGCCTGGAACACGCTGCAATGATCAGGAAGATGGAAAGATAGGTTGAGGCTTAGCCTGTCGGAGAAGACACCAGCACTTACTCCGTCATTTGTTTTGGAGCCATCGGTATAAAAATGGATTGAGTCGTTAAGTACAGGTTCTTTGCTCTCCCAAGACGTTCTGTCTGGGATTGTGACCCGGAAACTCTTATCAAAGTTTAACCTGGTAAGGGTGTAATCGGCGTTTTCAGGAATATTTGTATGTTCGTTTATAATTTTTGAGTAGCCATATTGAATATTTGACCACTGTTTATGGCTGAGTTAGCTGCCATTTGCTTGCCGAAAACATCTAGGGGTAGCTGTTTAAAGCTATCTCTAGCGCTGTCCACCATACTGCTACTCCATAAGAAAGTATCGGTCTTGTAACCAATATATAGAGCCAGTGATTGACACGAAGTTTCATTCCCCATTTCAAGCCTATGGCTTTCATGCAGGAATAAAGTGCTACCGTTGCTTTCTTTACGCTTGCTGTTGTGTTTAGCTTCCAGTTAGGCTTCCTGTCCATAATAAGTCCCAGTTATTTTGCTTTGTCTGAGAAGACTAGTTCGATTCCGTTTAGTGACGGGGGGTCAATGTGAGGAATTGTATATATCCTAGTGAATAGAACCAATTCAGTCTTGTGGGGGTTGACACAGAGTCCACAGCTGACCGGCCATTTGGAATGTTTATGTAGTGCATTTTGGAGAAGCTACTTGAGTATATTCAGGTGTTTCCCTGAGATGGCGATAGCAACGTCATCCACGTAGGCAATCACGTGGCATCACTCTGCTTCTATGATAATAAAAAGTTCGTTTACCACCAAGTTCCAGAGAAGAGGGGGGTCCCTCTACTGTTGGCTTTTTAATAGCAAATGCTATTTAATAGCAAATTAATCAACATTCCAAGTAAGTAATCGACTTTCAGACATGTAAGCGCTTTAATGATCGCTCCCGAATTAAGTTTGTTAAAAGCACATTCGATGTCCATTAATGCAACCATAGTATACTCCCTGCAGCATAACGACTTTCCGATAATACGCACTTATGTTTGAAGGGCTGTTTCTACAGATTTTCAATTACAGTACGCATGTTGGGATGTAGATTTTTTTGTGATAAGATCTTGTAAGTTGCCGGTCAGTAGATTAGTTCTATTGATTTCGTCTTGAAAGCTTCCAGTCAGCTACTTGGGAAATGGCCAAATGGGTGTCCATTAGCAGAGATCACCCGATTTCTTACATGTCCTTTTAACACATAAATTAGCTGGGCTGTATAACCTATGTATCTCCTGTTGGTGCCTGGTTAATGTGCCAAAAATAAAATGAATAAAAACGATACATTTTAATGCTTTATTTTAAATTAAATTAAATTTTACAAAGAAATTTTATGAATGGAGTATCCAGCTTCAGCACTCCAACACCACAACGCAACCACCACAACGCAACTGATGACTTAAGAAAATAATTTGCTCATAACATGACAAAACCACTCGATTTGTTTACGCGCCAAAGCTTTAATACACACAACATGACTAATGGCTGAAACAAATCACGCTTTGGTGCGTTGCGTTAGCTGGCGCACCTAGTTCAACCATATAAAATCAATGTCCCAATTTAGCTTTGCCTGGCGTTGAGTTTCCACCTCAAAATGAAAAACGTAAAATCTTAACGTAACGTTGCTGTAAAGCGCCATGGGCAAAGCAAAGGTTGTAAAAAGTGTGTATTGTCAAAATATTTGTTGTTGTTTTCTGGATTATTTTCTGAGAAGGTTGTGGAGTACGATATTTTTAGCAAAGATTTTAATCATTTCCTCCATTTTGTAGCAGAAGTTGAAACTGCTGAGAAATTAAATATGTCAAAGCATGCGCGAAGCAGTTGGGCGTAACGTTGGTAAAGCGAAGCTCCAAAGCGAGATTGTGTTTTAGCCATAAACTACTCAGCAAACTACTCAGCGCCTTAGGAAGTGTTCGGAATATGTGTTTACACCATGGGTGTGTTAATCGAATAAAGCAGGATTTGTGATCTCTTCTCTTAATGTCTGGTGAATATTTCCACGAATGAAATATCCACTACAGGCTGCAAACAAGAGTGTGTGAAACAAGGAATGTGTGTTACTGGTTGGACCGTGGTGATCAATTTATCTGTCAAAATCCTGGAAAATTCCAGGAATAGCTTGTTGGCAAAACGTAAAGACCTGGAAATTTTCCTATCTCTTCTTTACCTGATTACCTGATCTCTGTCCATTAGTAGTTGAAATAGCTTGGAACAATTGGGATAGTCGATAGGATTTTTCGGAGTCTAGACGCTTCGAAAGTCTTCTCTATTTTATTCTAGAAGAGTCTCCAGGATTTGTGCTTGGATTTCCTTAGTTCCTTTTTGTATATTGACATGGTCTCTGTTCTTTCCAAACTTATCCTTTGTTTCAAAATCCTTTGTTTATTTACCACAGTTAACGATTGTGTTATTTCAATGTAAAAATTAGGTTTAATAGCTTCGCACCACAAATGTCAATAACGTCAATAATCAAAATATAAACAATCAATTTTGTACTAAATTTTATCGTGGAAACATTTTGTCACAATTAATCGCATTTTAACTACTTATAGTTATTAACAGTTATTTATTCTTTATACATATTATTAATTTCGATTCTTGTTCAGCAACATTCACCCCCCGCCGTGGATTGTTTTCCAGTTGTTGATATGTGCTGGGTTTTCTCGTCTTTGATTCTATGAAAGAAATAATTAGTGCGAAAGAGTAGAACAGAACAAACAAAATATGAATAACATCTGTATATCGCCCGTAGTGTAAGTGAGTAAAGCCTTTACTAACTGCCCTTGCCAAGCATTGTGGAGTTGTTTACCTATTTGCTGACCGTGCGATCTACAATCGTCGATAGAGTTGTTCACGACAACGTCAGTGTCAAATGACAAACTGACAGCATCTGTATGAAAACAAACTTTGACAATTCCGCGGAAAGTGAAGTGACAGAACAAACTATAATATAATAATTGAGTTAATTGATGTTTTGTAAATGATATTGTATGTGTTTGTGTACATTATTTGTAGAGTTGTGGACTGTAATTTTATACGAGTCGTGTAGATATATAAATATGTGTTGGGTAAATTTTGTTTTGATTTCGGGTGTTAAGGGTTGTTTTTTTTTTGTATGGGAAATCATGTGTGGGTAATTAATTTAGAATAATTTATTTAAATATTTTTTTTTGGATTTTTGATTTGTGAGAAAGTGCTAATAGTCGAATTCGCATTAGATGATCGATTCTTCCGCTGCGGTTTTGTTGCTAGGAAGCACACAGATTTTAGTGATACGTCGTCGTAATTCCCCATTCTGTGTTTTTAGTGAAACGAGCCATAATCCATTTGGATGGAGGTGTCCTTTCATCCTTTACTAAGATCAAGTCTCCAAATTGTGGTTGCTCTCCCGTACTTAACCACTTCAGTCGCTGTTGAAGACGGGCTAAGTATTCTGAACTCCACTGCTTCCAAAATGTTTGATGCATATTTTGTATCAACTGCCTGCGGTCAGGATAGAAGATACGCTTATTGGTGATTTATGGTTCCGGAATGTGTTGCGTTGGTTCTCCTATGAGGAAGTGTGCCGGTGTTAAAGTCGTGAAGTTATCTGGGTTACTGGTGAGTGGACACAACGGCCTTGAATTAAGACATGCCTCAATTTGTGTTAAGAGTGTGGCAAGCTCCTCAAAGGTGATTGTTGAATTTCCAGTTACTCTTTTAAGATGATGCTTCACTGATTTTACACCCGCTTCCCATAACCCTCCAAAGTGAGGAGAAGCTGGAGGAATAATGTTCCACTTCGTTCCTTCGTTGGTTGACAATTCAGCGATCTGTTTTGGTTCCTTTCACTTTCCACGCCTTCACGTCTTTGGGATCAGCGTAATCCACCCCAGTGAAGCTAAAGGGTCGAGAAACTCGAACTCTCGGCGCAGGTAAGTTACCTATTAACTGATTACGCAGTTTGGGACGGTGTCTAGAACAGATGTTACCTTCTTTACAGCATTTTTTATGTTGACAATCCAAAGTCGTCTCCGAAGATAGCCAATCATTTGTCTTCTCGTGGGCATCCATTACAACGAGACGGGTAAAATGATGATTTTGCTTCAAGATTATTGGATGTCGCTGATCATAATATAGCTTCGCATGTTGTAATCTTCCTCCTACTCACAGTATTTTTTCCTCGTCTACGAAGGGGCGCAAGGATGTTAATCCTTTGACCGTTGGTTGTTTCTCGTTAACGGAAACCATACTTCGTTGGACGGTTCGTACAGCCATCTTTAATGCACTGTGTTCGACCGAATTGGTTTCCAGTCGTCAACCTGAAACCTTGTTAGCGCGATTACTTAACAGCTGATTCCGGTTGATTGTAAATAACCGAATGAGAACGGTTGCGAATTTTGCGACGAAGATTTTGTTCCGCAAGGGTTATTGACCGTGATGCACTGGTCAACGAAAAATGACTTGTGCGAACTAGTGGACTCTATAGCGAAACAGCGAACAAGCGAAGCGAAAGTAAAAAACGTTGGTTTGTCCACTGAGTGGTTTGAATTTCAATGTTACAATGATTATATTTTATTGAATGCATTGCTTTTTATACAATTTTATATGCAACTGTTACATTTACATGTTATTTTTTACTGTATTGTTAGCGATACATTATTTTAAGACAAAATGATTGCACAATTGAATGCGTTACATAATTTTGCAATACAAATGATATTACAACTGATTTTTAAGATTTTATGCTCCAACACACTGTACACTTCAATCATTGAAAGCGTTGTCGATCTGTGTGTATGTTTCCGTGTGGATGATGGTTGCACCAATCTTTAACAGTATGCTAAGATCCTTAGCACCTTTTGAAGACTTGAGTGTCGAATAATCAGTGCGCTTATTGAATTATCGTCTGCTTTGACGCTGTGAACCTTAATTATTCGTCTGTCCTCCTCAGTTGCAATGCCGTTCGGTTGTTTTGGTGTCGTAAATTTCCATTCCGACCTTAAAAATTCTGGACCATTCCCCCAAAGCTGGTTTCCTTTTAGCTCGGAAGGCAGAAGTCCACGAGATGCGAGGTCCGCTAAAGTGGGTACGTGTCTCCAGATGCTGCAATTTGTGATGCGTTAAATTTCTGCTAACTTCCAACGAAGGTCTTCCATTTTGTCGGAGGTGTAGTGATCCAAGCCAGAGTGATTGTCGAGTACGTCCACGGATACGTTCTGACGTTTCCCAGCCGAGGAACTCGTGTGGGGTATTATAGCAGGGTAGTCAGCATCACCGCTCCAGTCTAGGAAGACTTACCGTCTGTAATCGAGCTACCCGCTATAAGGATATGCATCTGAATCGTACCATCATCATATAGAACCCGTTAGTATATGACCGCACCATAAGCCTTTTCCGATGCATCATTAGATCCATGAACTTTTACCTTTTCATATTTTTCTCGTAAATGGACCCAACGTGGCATCCGAATTTGTTCGATGAGTGGTAGCTCAACAAGGCCTTAACGTGGTCAGACAACTCGAAAGGCATCGAGAATCCTAATTCCTGCTGGTCCAAGGGAATGCCGCTTAAAACATCAATCGAGTTGATTGTCCATTTCCGTAGATGAATACCGGCTGTCTCAAACAGTTTTTTCACCTCATCTCGTTTTCGTACAGCAGCCTCCACTGAATCAGCTCCGGATATCAAATCATCCACGTACATTTCTTCCTGAACGGTCCTCCCCCCTCGGCAAACCGTGTCGCTTCGTCAGTTGCCAGCTGATTTAATGTGCGTATGGCAAGATATGGCGCACTAGCAGTGTAAAAGGTGACTGTCTCCAGGCGATACGTTTTAATAGGATCCGTTCTCCTATTCCTCCAATAGATGAGCTGGTAATATGCATCCTGTGGATTCTTCCTTATTTGCCGATACATCTTTTAAATGTCTGCTGTAAATGTTCTTCACCTCAACAAAATGACGATTATATTATTTTGTATTTTTGGGCCTACCATTAACCGAACATTTAGCTGCCGCATCAAAGACGACATGCGGCTTTGTTGTTGAACTGGTCTCCTTCCTTACTGCGTGGTGTGGTACAAAATAATGCTTAGGACATTTAAGAACATATCTAATCACAGCAGCATCGATTTCCGTCATCTGGCCCAACTCCAGGTATTCTTCGATACACTTCGAGTATTCCTAGTCTAGTGTCGCCTTGGTGGTCTCAAACTGTGAGTGTAGAGATCCAAACGAAATATCAGCATACCGATGGCATGCTCCACTGCTGACCTTTCCCAGCCCCGACACCTCAATAAACGTACTTCGAGCATGAAGGTCGCTTCTGATCCTGGATCAATCAACGCTCTGAAGTTAAAGTATCTTTCTTTGATGACCTAAGTTTTACCAACGCAGTGGCTAACAAAATTTGTGGGTTAGTGTGGTGTTGTGAAAAATAATTTTGAATTGGTGCAATTGCAGATACCCCAGGTGGTGGATGCTGCGCACTAATGGTTTTTTGCTGTTGCATGCTATAGGCTATCCAAGAATAAATATCAGTACAGGGAAGATAGGACATTTGCCTCTTTGTCTGGTTGCAATAACACGCATAAATGTGTCCCTCTTTAAAGCTTTCGTAGGGTTGCCATGGTGTATATGATGAATCACCACAAAGAGAGATAGAGAGCATTTCGTTTAGGGTTACCGTCTTCCCATTTTAGTTTGTTTTAAAAAACACATTTTTTTTCAGAAAACAGAAAAAAAAAATAAAAAATGTATTATCATTCACCCATATTCCAACAGTCGTTTAACGACAAGTCACAAAACGACAATGTTCTACTCGGCATTACACCAGGCGTTTTATGAGTCGTTTTACGTCATTAAACGCTAGATGTCGTTTTAGCTCATGTGGAACTTAATTTCTTGTTCGACTTCGTATTCTACTAGGCGTTTTACCCCCAAGGCAATCTCGACGCAACGGACGGTATCGACGCAGACGGTTTCGCGTTGAAATGTCAAAAACTCATCGAGCTTATGGGAACATGTATAAGTGGGCAATCTGAACGCCGACGCGACGCAATGGACGTTAGCTACACAGAAAAGTTGATTCAACTTCAACTTTTTTGCGCATCGACGCATTGGAATGTCAGTTTGAAAGCTGTCAGATGGTATGTTTGTGAGAATCTTGAGATTACTTTCAAAATAAATTAAAAGTACTGAATTAATAATTGTGTTGTGTGATGAATTTCGAAGAAAAACTTATTGAGTTGGTTAAGGCGCAGAAAATTCTATATGACAAGTCGTCAAATGGGTACAAAAATGTACATTTGAAAGCAGAGAAGTGGAGGGAGATTTCGGAAGCATTGCATACAGATGGTAACCAAAATTAGAAATTTTACATTAACAAATAATGAGAACCAACTATTATATATATTTGTTATAATTTATATTTGCAGAGAAAGAGTGCATTGCCCGGTGGAAGAGCCTCCTTTTCTTCTGTGAGAATTGAAAAACAAACAAAATCTTCGACGGCTAATGGTGAACTGTCAATCAAGTGACATCGCATCGCGTCGCGTCGTGAGCGTCGAGATTGCCACCACCATTCAAATCCTCACCATTTCTGACACTTCAATGCGAAACCGTCTGCGTCGCGTTCGTCGCGTGCGTCGAGATTGCCACCACCATTAGTCTCACAAAACAACAACTTAAACGTCATTTCTTGTCGTTGAGAAATTTGTAAACGCCAAGTAGTAAAAATCGCTTCAAAATGTGAGTTTTGTCTATATTTTCAACTTTTTAGTATTGTTATAAGTTATTTAGTTAGTTATTTGTCTTCAAGGGTGAAAATACCGAATCCACAACAAATGAAACGCCTGGTAGAGTTGATGGAAAATTAGCCTCACCTAGCAATACATTTTAAAAGGGATGTCTCATAATAAGATATATTTAAAACTAGAGGGAAAGACGTTGCTGGAGTGTTAAACGGTTTTGGACGACCGATAAGAGAAAAAAAAGAATGGCAAAAAGTATACATATCATTTGCTAGAGACATTTTTTTAGATTTTGATCTTATACTTCTGCTTATTTTCATGAAATCTCTTTTGTTGATTTCCACTTCACTAATCCACGATAGAAAAATCACAATGGTGCTCATATTTGCATTTAGGAATTTAGTAATCATCAAAATAAAGTAAAAGCTCAGGAAATAAACTTACGAATGTAGGTAATACAAATAATAAATGATATTACAAATTGCAAAACAAATGCCTATCTGTCATTCATCAGCTGTTGCTGTGGAACTCATGTGGAATGTAAAAAAAATGAGAGAGGAGGCGTTCAGAGAATAGAATACCGACTCTTAAACGACACTAAAATGAATCGACTCAAAAAACGCCATGTGGAATAAGGGTGATTTATTCAGGATAAATATAGTAAACAAAAATATAATTCATAATAAATATATTAAAGTATAATGTAAAAACATAAAATTTCATTAATTTAAAGTCAGAATAACTTTTCGGGATTGAACAGATAAAATACTGTTCACAACTGCAAAAGATAACGACTTATACACAAGAGCCTGTGTGGAGATTTCGAAGGCTGAGTGATGCGAACTGATCGTGATGTCGACGACCTTCTTACATGTGCCGCTACTGACCAAACCTAACCCAGAAACCTCGACATAAGTTGATTTGTGACTCGAATGTAATAGTTGAAAGGCTGACTCGGTTATAAAAGAAGCCTCAGAACCGAATCTAACAATGCTCGAAGTGAAATGACGATCGGCTCACCTTCACGATAGCTGTGGCCAACATTACTTGGGTAGACGCATGTGGCACAGAGTGGTATGTGTTGATGGAATGGCTACAACTAGGCATTTCTCCGTTCGAGGGTTGACTATTCGGAGCTCGATACGTCATTGATGAAGACTGTTCCAGATTAGACGGCTTGAAGCTGGGAGCATTTGGATTTACAGCTGAGGTAAGAAAATTTATGTGGGACTTTGGTTTTGATGAATTTTGACCATGGGTAACTGTATTACAGGAAGAGGGATTGGACTGATGATCTACCTGAGAAGCGTTATGCGAAGACTGATGCAAGAGTGTATGGTGTGGCTGCTGGCAGTACTGACATCTATGGGTACTTGGACAATTTTCGGAAATATGACTATAAACAAGACAGTTTCTACACAAACCTAGTCTACCTATGCTTTGACAGCGTCATGGATGCTTAATTTTCGAAACTGAGTGCAGTTTCGAATGGAATGTGCGCCTTTATTGCAAAGTTTGCACGTATATTTGGATGAAATAGCCTGAGAGTGAAAGAGTGAAAGGAATTTCGTTGTACCACCTTCTTTGACGATTCCAATGATGTTTTACCATTGTAACGGAATTATCAGGACAATGATGAAGCCAACATCTCGAAAAGGATACCCGGAACCTGGTTACCAAATCCTAAGATCAGAAATTCAACTGTGAAAACTTTGGTAGTCCTTCTTCACCATTGTCCCAAAACCTTCCCTTGCGAAAGTCACCCTTATGACTCACGGCCACAGGACTCCGTAAGCCAGTCCGGGCAACAACAAGAAAAGGGTGTTCGAGGCCAAAATGTCTAGGCATGCTAGCTCCCGCGCGTACTAGCTCGTCGGTTAGGGAGGGTTCTTGACACAAGGCGCCTGCGAACGGTGTTACGATTCCATGCCAGATAAAGATGGAAGTATCTGTAAATGATTAGAGATCCCGAAGTATCTCCAGTTCCGCATCCATAAACTAATATCGTTGCATCCGATAACATCCTCCAGGTGAAGAGTCCACAGGTGTTAAGAGTAGTCCTCTTCATCAACCCACCCTCTACTCCAACCAACACTCAAAAGGTATCAGCGAGCATCCGTGGTTACTATTGGTCCAACTATTAGTAACCCCTAAAAAAAAGAATTCTTCCCTTCGCGCACTCGTCAACCCATCTTAGACCCTATTCGCGATCAAGCCCACCAAAATAAAAATTTAAAAACCCATTAGGAGGAAACTTCCCAAGACGATATTAAAAGAAAATGCATTTGTTAAGCGGAAGTATCTGACCGCGAAGAAAAAAGAAATTCAGGGAGTAAAATTCCTTAAAATTTTATTATAACAACTAAGTAAAATAATCATTACTAATACTAACTTATACAAACTTAATAGAATAACTTATGCTAATGAATTAATTAACAATACAAATACTTTTAACTTAACGTAGATACTGTATCTTCAGAATTAGATTTGTTTCTCTGAAACTATTCTAAAGACACAGCAGTGCTGGCAAGAGTATCTTATTAAGTTATTTGATTTTTTTTTTCTTTGTCTTACTAGCTAATTTATTTTTGAATGGACTCTCTCTCTCTCTCTTGTATTCGTTTTCACAACACTCAAAAAAAAAATCTCTTTTCAAATTATATTACAAAAAAAAAATGTAATTATTGTATCTTTTAATTTATAAGTTAACTATCTTTTGCTTTTTCTTTGTATCTTGTAATTCAACAACTATTGCTGTCGTTTTTTTTCACACTAGGGGTTGGTAGGCGAATTTGAGAAGGGTATGAGCGAAACATAAACGCGGGACGAGACGACACGAAACAGGGTGGGAGCGAGAAGAAATAAATACCTAACGAATGAACCAGAGTTTATTCCTCCTTTTTTTTTTTAAATAAAGGATTTTTGGTTTTTTTTTTTTTTCCTTTTTTTTTTTTTTTGCTTTCTTTGCAATTAAACAAAAATTTTAAATAAAAATTTCAAAAAGGGTTCGTAAAAGTAAATATCCATGTATGGTGAACCAATATAAAAATGAGGACTCACCAATTTAATTTTAACTATACCTTATAGTTAGTTTTTTTTGTTTTTTATACGTCCAGGGGTGAGGGGACCTTATGCATAATTTCCGCCAGCCCGAGGTATCAGTTGCAGATTGTTGCAGGTTTGAATCTGTTAAATAGTAAGTAATGAATGTTTAAATTTACGAACTTTACCGTCACTAAAAAAATTAGGTATACTTATCTTAATGTCTTTTTTTTTTTGTTTGTTCTTCTGCGGAAGGGATTTGTGGGATTGGAGAAGGAATTGTGTGTAGATGTTTCTTTTCTTTTACTTTAGGTTTTCTAAATATGTGATTGTTTTTGCAATATTAATTATGTATGTATGTATATAGGTGTACGTTTAAATATATGTATGCAAATTTATGTAATGTATATAGTAAGTTAAACAAGTAAATTTAATGTTTTATGTTAATTTGATAAACTGTAATTGTGTGTGCATTAGTATCTAGTGAGCGAGAGGACTTATCTGTGTGACTGCTACTGATGAGGATGATCTCATTATTTGTGTGAAATGCCGATGGATATGATGATTTAGTGGATGATGTAAGGCATGATGAAGATGAAGAAATGGATGAAGGTAAAGTTGAAATTAAAGATGAAGATGAGAAATTGATATAGGTAATGTTGAAATTAAAGATGAAGATGATGATATTGATGTAGGTATAGTTGAAATTAAAGATGTAGATGATGATATTGATGTAGGTAAAGTTGAAATTATATTTCAAATTTGAGGTGGAGTATCCAGAGCGGTATTACACGTGAGGATTCGATGAGGTGTACTCCCAAGTACTAGAGATGAGCTGGACTGCTGGACGATTTTCTCTCTGGATCCTTTTAAATCTATTTAAACGGATCGGCCAGGTGTTTTTTTTTTTTTTTTTATGCAATTCACTAAACACACCGGTATGAAGGAGACTGTGGACGAATGTAAGCAAAAAAGAGAATTTTATCAGAAAATTACTCGATTTTTCCAGCTACATTTTTCGTAGGATAATTAACTATAAAAAAAACCAATTACTCACCAATTAAGGTATTGTTTTGCGGGTAACAATACGAAGATCCAAGAGGTCTCACTTCATACACGGATAATTGCTTGTCGTTTTTGTTGATTTTTGTTCTGTTTTTGTTGATACAGAGTGACGAATTCCAAGGAGAAATATTTCTATAGACAAAACAAATACGACTTATGCACTGTTGGCACAATAATCACACAATTTTAACTCACTTTTCCTTTTATGATGATTTCTTATTTTTCATAGTCTTTTATTTCACTAGACTTGAAGTATTTGTTTAAAACACTACCGCCGAGTTATTCTTTCCCTTTTTAAAAAAAAAATACTTTTATTCACATTCGTTTTTACACTTACAACCGAACGGCGCGCATTGACGTTGTCGAGCTTTCTCCAACTGACAGTTGGAAGATGATTTTGCCAAGATCAGCTGTAATCGAAAGAGAAACTGAACTTTGCGTCACAGCTCTTTATAGCAATCGCTCATAACGTACCATGCACTATACAACTACCGTATTTTAAAAATTTCGGTGATTTCGGTCGTTGACTCATGCGGCTTGCTCACCCATACCACTTGGTTCTCTTTACCATACTGAGTGTCTGGGTACATCAGTCTACCAATGTGTATGTAAGTTATTTTTTTTTTTTGTTTAGAAGAATCAATTTTCACCGCCTGAATATATGCAGTGAATTTTGAGAGTTTTTAATTTCGCAATTGAATTAAAAGCTTTTGAGGGTCAATTAAAGGGCTTCCAAAACCTCAGAGGAAAACATAAAATTTGGGGTGGTATAAAAAAAATGATTTCAATAAAATCCGTTCCCCACACAACATCTTATTTTCGTGAGGTTAGACGAACGAAAAGACGATGAAAAAGAACGGATATGATATCGAAGGAAATATTTAACCATGAAGTCTCATGCACAGACTGAGCTAGCCGGGCTATATACATCAGCTATTTGCGCAAATCCTTACAATGATATACTCCAACTCGCTTTCCATGCATATCTTCAAGTTCATATAAATTGTTACCTATGGCTTTCTTGATCTTCATTTTAACGAATTTCGGACTCAGTTTAGCACTTATATGCTTAGAAGCATCGCTCAAAATGAAATTTCGTCGATACACTTCATCCCCTACGCCATATTTCATGGTTCTGCTCCTTGTATTGTAAGCTTTCTCCATATTTAAATGGGACTTTTCCAAAGATTTTCGAATTTGGGAGTGGAAAATATTCATTTGGTCGGACTTTGATAAAAGTTTCATTTCCGAATCGTTAAGACATCCCAACATTCGTAATATTTTATAGTCTGACCCGTGTTCAGTGATTTGTCGTCCAAACAGGGCCTCATAAGGGGAGGTACCAATTGCCGAGTGAACAGTCGTTCGAAGGGCGCAAGCTATAGACGGAAGTTGCTCATCCCAATTTCTTTGGTCAGTATCGATATATGACCGAATTGCTGCCAATAACGAACGATTTACTCTCTCACTGGCGTTCGCTTGAGGAGAGTATGAAGCGGTCTTTAGGTGGTTGATTCCGTATAACTTCATCCGTTTGGCGAACTCATTACTGGTAAATTGTTTTCCATTGTCCGACAATATAGTTTCGGGGATGCCAAAGATGCAAAATATTTGTTCCTGGAGGAAATTTAAGGTAGTATCGGTGGTGGCTTTTTTTAATGGCTTAAGTAAAACAAATTTTGTCAATTGGTCAAGGGCTATAATAATATGAGTATTTCCCGATTTGGAACGAGGATATGGACCAAGGAAATCTATGTAGACCATTTGAAAAGGACGATCGACTAAGAATGCCTTCCCCATAGGGGGTCTTAAAATGGTATTAGGAGCTTTGGTCATTTTACATACGTCGCAATTGGATATGTAGGCCCTTACTTGTGAAGCCATGTTTGGCCAAAAGAATCTTTGACGAAGTCGGTACATCGTTTTCGCTATACCGCCATGCGAAGCTCGAGGAGGCTGATGAGCCAATTCGATCAGTTGTTCGGTTAGCCCGTCAGGAACCCAGAGTCTCCAAGCGAGGTCATCCTCGAGTGGATCCCCTGTGCAATGTTTGACCTTCTTGTATACGAAACCGTTCGTAACTTGGAGGTCAGGTAGCTGATCTTTTTGTTTTTCGATGTTGTCAATGATAGTGCAGTATTCCTCAGATTTAAAACTGGGGTCTTCAAGATCAATATGCAACACATCGGTAGGATCTTTTCCAACAGAAGCATCAGGTTGCAGAGCATTTACCTCATATACCCGAGATAAGGCATCAGGCACAACGTTCTGCGAACCTTTTCGATGTTCTATGCTGAAATCGAACCCCTGTAATTTCAGGCTCCATCTGGCTAATCGACCACTAAGATCTTTTTGATTCATCAGCCACTTCAAACTTGAATGGTCGGTAACGATCTTAAACGGATGACCTTCCACATATGCCCTAAACTTTTGGACGCCCATGACTGCCGCTAAACACTCTCGTTCGGTGACACTATAGTTGCGTTGAGCAGCATTTAACTTATGCGAGTAGTAGCATATTGGCCTCTCATTACCATTTGCATCCATTTGACACAACACACAACCAATACCGGATGCCGACGCATCACAAAGAATAATGAAATCCTTCGAAAATTCAGGATTAGTGAGAATAGGAGCAGAGGTAAGCATGCTTTTAATTTTGCTAAAAGATACCACCGCCTTGTCATCAAAGTCAAATTTTTTCGATTTTTTCAAAGTGTCTGTAAGAGGGGTTGCCAATGAGGAAAAATCTTTCACGAACCGCCTATACCATCCAGCTAAGCCCAAAAATCTTCTAACCTGCCGAGGGGTGGTTGGAATAGGAAAATCGTTTATCGCCGAGATTTTAGACGGATCGGTTTTTAAACATCCGTTTCCTACAATGTAGCCTAAGTATTTCAATTCCTTAAAACAAAACTTAGATTTCTGTACATTGATGGTAAGTCCAGCATCCATTAATTTTTTCCCTACTAACTTTAACATCTCGAGGTGCTCGTCGAATGAGCGCGAAATGATCAAAAGATCATCTAGATAGACAAATATATTTTCTCTCAGTTCATGCGGTATAACTTTGTCCATTAGTCTACACATACGCTGGGGCGCATTGCATAGACCAAATGGCATTACATTGAACTGATACAAGGGTCTGCCGGGTACCGTAAACGCCGTCTTCTGCCTGGATTCTTTCTCCAACGGGATCTGCCAAAAGGCGTCTTTCAGATCCACACTTGAGATAAAATGAGTATCTGAAAGCCGTCCTAGCAATCCTTCTATATGAGGAAGTGGATACGCATCCTTTTTGGTGACCCCGTTCACTCTCCGATAGTCTAAGCACATCCGGTTTTTCCCGGGCTTACGGACAAGGACTACCGGGGAGTTCCACGCACTCGAGCTCTCCTCGATCACACCCATTTCGAGCATGCGATCCAATTCATCATACAGAAGTTTCTGCACCGCTGGGGACACAGGATAATGACGTTGCTTAATTGGTTCGGCATTCCCCGTATCTATCACATGTTCCTCGAGTTTTGTTTTTCCCAAGCCTGCAGTGGCAAAAGATGGAAACATCTCTATGGCTTCTTTGAGATTCCTTGATTGAACATCAGACAACTCATGAGCACTCGAATCAGTCAAGGGCAATGACATTTCAGTTGTCAGCTCACTTATAATATGTGGAGCAATATTAAAGGCCTTCCAAAAATTTACTCCTAAATAGAGACTTTGCTGTAACGAAGGAACTATCAGCATTTCAATGGGATTTGATATCCCTTTATACAAAACATTTAGGGTTACTTTTCCTATAATAGGCCTAGAGCTACCATCCGCGGTTCGTATCTTTGAGGTGAATTTTGAAAAAGATAGATTTTTATCGTTCAAGAAATCCGTAGCTCCAACACCCAAACAACTCACACTAGCCCCGCTATCCAGCAAACCCAAAAAAGGCTTCCCACAGATAACGACTTGAGCATATGGACGAGGATCTTCGGCGCTACACAAAACCGTAGATTCAATGCTGTGGTGCATCTCCTTCTTGGCTTTAAATTTGCTACGTAGCCTTAAAACCTTGGTTGAAAGCGAGTTGGATGGCTTTCCAAAAATCCTTTCTCGTACTGAGTAATAATTTTTTAATCGTTCATGTAACGTTTTAGGTGGAGGCCTATTAGTAGAAGAAACAGAAATAACCGGTTGCTCCGGTTCGCGTTTTAAAATTTTAACATGACTTACGTTAACATCCACAGGACAAATAACTGGAACTGAACAAGATACAGAACATTGAGGTGACACATTTACGTGTGTTGAATGTTCTAAGAATCCGGGTTCGGGCTCTGCGAGCAATTCCCCCGAAATCCCGAACTGCTCTTCCGATCGTTTCCCGAACATCGCGGACACTGGGGCGTATACGTATTCTCTCGACCACATTTATAACAAAAAATGTTACGTGGCTCGAGACAATCGTAAAACGAGTGACCGGAAGCTTTACAGTTCCAACACGTGAAACTGCGTATATCTTTTCTGGGTTGAAAAGCTTCTACCACTGGAGGACATTCTTCTGGCGTTTGACTTGGTTCCGCCTCCACTTCAAACAGAACAGCTCTTCGTAATGGAGGGACAAAAGACGACCTATTACGTTGGTTGTGGTCGTATTGGTACTTTTCCACTTTACGACAGACGTAAACCATCTCCGGTAAGCTGTTCGTCTGGAAAGTAAGTAGCAATTCTCCCATGCGACTTCGCACATTCTGTTTCAACAGTTGAATGATGTCACTGTCGGATTTTGGCGTTCTCAATCGGCTATTAAGCTGTTGAATAGCCGTATAAAAATCATCGAATGATTCGGCGGGTTGTTGAAACCTATCATGCATCTTTCGGGACAGCTCAGCATCGCTCTCTAGACTACGATATTGTTCAATCAACGCTAGCCTAAGAACCATCCAATTCACGGTTGGGTTTTGTTTAAGGTAAACCCAATACCAATTTTCGACCTGCCCTCCTAAAAACTGATGAAAATTCATCCCAATTTCCTCCCAACCAACCTCATGACAACTCCTAAGTCTATCCAATCGAAACAGGAAATCATCAACCGTCATGTTCTTATTGTCAAAGACTAAACCCCATTTGTGGAAATGGTGAGCTCTGGATCGAGACGGTGCCGGAAGGCGCGAATTCGTGCTGGGGGGAGGATCATTAAGACTGAGATTGTCCAGCTGATTTAGAAAATCGTCTACATTACTGAAACGAGTTTGCTGCTGTAAGGGTGGTCGATCAGAGGAATGATTTGGAGGGTGAAGAGGGGGAGGAGGCTGAGAATAGGTTGGAGCCGGCCTCGGTAGTGAATTATTTCCGTAGCCGGGTTGACAATGAACTGGAGTAGTCGCATTCAAGGTTTCGCGAATGATACTGGCAACTTCTTCCCGCATGTCAGCACGAGTTCTCTCCATTTCTTCCCTAATGAAGCGAAAATCTTCCGCTCGGTTAACACCTACGGCGGCAGTAACCACATCCCGAATGTAGTCGGCGATCGGCTCGTCTCCCCTCGATGGAGTAGTCGACTTGGGATTCGATGGATTTTGGCTTGAGTGGGCTACAGGGTTAGCATCAGGGGCTCGAAGAGGTACGCTAGATACAGCCGCTTCGTCATTAGTTGGCACTCGTTCGCGCGAATTTATGGGAGAACTGTGCAAATTAGACATGGTTGTGTTACGTGGTTCGTCAGTAATTGAGGGGTTTCTACGATTCCTTTGGCGAAGATTATATTTTTTTATAACACCCACGTTTTTTGGACCCCGCATTACCCAATGGGTGAGAAGGATTCGCTTGGCTCTAAGTGTGTCCAATTGACTCAACTTCCCACAGAAAAAAAAATTTTTGGATCAAGACTCTTGAAACCAGAAACAAAAAAAAAAACGAAACTAAAGTTACAAAAATTCCGACCCAGATGGGGTATCTAAGTAACAATTAAAAGGGATGCCTTGCGACAATTAAAGCCCCTTTTAAACAATTATAATAGAATAATTATTAATTAACTTCTGAAATTACAACTGAAGTTTCAACTTCTGATAAACGTTAATCTAATAACAAAAAAGTTTGAAAAAAAAACTTTGAACACTATAAAGGATTCAAACTGATTTTAAAATTCAAATAAAATAAAAAAAAAGTTCAAGGATCACTAAAATTTAAAAGTGAATAATTATTAACTACTCAAGCTATACTTGAAAGCAAAAAAAAAGAATTTCAAAGCAATACTAATTTTAAAAGTCGAATTCACTTTTGGTTTGTAAAACAAAAAAAAATACGTTTAAATAAATTCAAAAAAAAAAAATATTTAAAATGTAAAATAAAATTTGATCTAAAAGAACTGTATAAATATAAAATTCAATATAAAATTTTGTATCTGACAAAATTGAAATTAACATGCTTTTGGTGGGCAAGACCGGATCTGAGGACTTGCGATGGGTATGACTTTAACGGAATGGGAAGAGTTTCCGGAGAGTTATCAAATGCAACTAGGTATTTCAAAAAGTGATGTAAAAAGGTACCAATTTGTCGTGGTAGCAAAGTATCTAGAACCAAAATAAAATGAAAAGTATCGAACGAAAATCAACTGTCTGCTACTAAAACCATAGTTCAAATGAGTAGGCTGTTAGACAAGCAAGATTGATACTCGTTGTTTTATCGTCGTAAAAAAAACATTTTGGGAATGGCAACAGTCGTATCGAAATTACGTAATGACTTCAGATACCGGACCATCCACATTGAAGTTTCTTTTTCTTAACCAGAAAACATGTAACCAGTAACTTCACAACATTCAGATACTTTATAAAATCCGTATCTGTTGGATGAAGACATTGAGAATAAAGGTTGTTTTTTTTTTTTTTGAGAAATTTCTTCGCAACGGACGTTTGTAAACGTAACGCATTCACAAACCGGACAAAAGAAAAATAAAAAAAATTAACTATGCTTTCCACAACGAACATTTTAAAAGATACAATGATCAAAGTGTTTTAAAAGGTGCACATAAGATACAATTGCTTTCACAATTTAATAACCACAACAAAAAGGACATAAAAGGATACTAAAACTTGAGAAATCGGGCCCCACGTTGGGCGCCACCTGTAACGGAATTATCAGGACAATGATGAAGCCAACATCTCGAAAAGGATACCCGGAACCTGGTTACCAAATCCTAAGATCAGAAATTCAACTGTGAAAACTTTGGTAGTCCTTCTTCACCATTGTCCCAAAACCTTCCCTTGCGAAAGTCACCCTTATGACTCACGGCCACAGGACTCCGTAAGCCAGTCCGGGCAACAACAAGAAAAGGGTGTTCGAGGCCAAAATGTCTAGGCATGCTAGCTCCCGCGCGTACTAGCTCGTCGGTTAGGGAGGGTTCTTGACACAAGGCGCCTGCGAACGGTGTTACGATTCCATGCCAGATAAAGATGGAAGTATCTGTAAATGATTAGAGAGCCCGAAGTATCTCCAGTTCCGCATCCATAAACTAATATCGTTGCATCCGATAACATCCTCCAGGTGAAGAGTCCACAGGTGTTAAGAGTAGTCCTCTTCATCAACCCACCCTCTACTCCAACCAACACTCAAAAGGTATCAGCGAGCATCCGTGGTTACTATTGGTCCAACTATTAGTAACCCCTAAAAAAAAGAATTCTTCCCTTCGCGCACTCGTCAACCCATCTTAGACCCTATTCGCGATCAAGCCCACCAAAATAAAAATTTAAAAACCCATCAGGAGGAAACTTCCCAAGACGATATTAAAAGAAAATGCATTTGTTAAGCGGAAGTATCTGACCGCGAAGAAAAAAGAAATTCAGGGAGTAAAATTCCTTAAAATTTTATTATAACAACTAAGTAAAATAATCATTACTAATACTAACTTATACAAACTTAATAGAATAACTTATGCTAATGAATTAATTAACAATACAAATACTTTTAACTTAACGTAGATACTGTATCTTCAGAATTAGATTTGTTTCTCTGAAACTATTCTAAAGACACAGCAGTGCTGGTAAGAGTATCTTATTAAGTTATTTGATTTTTTTTTTTCTTTGTCTTACTAGCTAATTTATTTTTGAATGGACTCTCTCTCTCTCTCTTGTATTCGTTTTCACAACACTCAAAAAAAAAATCTCTTTTCAAATTATATTACAAAAAAAAAATGTAATTATTGTATCTTTTAATTTATAAGTTAACTATCTTTTGCTTTTTCTTTGTATCTTGTAATTCAACAACTATTGCTGTCGTTTTTTTTCACACTAGGGGTTGGTAGGCGAATTTGAGAAGGGTATGAGCGAAACATAAACGCGGGACGAGACGACACGAAACAGGGTGGGAGCGAGAAGAAATAAATACCTAACGAATGAACCAGAGTTTATTCCTCCTTTTTTTTTTTTAAATAAAGGATTTTTTTTTTTTTTTTTTTTCCTTTTTTTTTTTTTTGCTTTCTTTGCAATTAAACAAAAATTTTAAATAAAAATTTCAAAAAGGGTTCGTAAAAGTAAATATCCATGTATGGTGAACCAATATAAAAATGAGGACTCACCAATTTAATTTTAACTATACCTTATAGTTAGTTTTTTTTGTTTTTTATACGTCCAGGGGTGAGGGGACCTTATGCATAATTTCCGCCAGCCCGAGGTATCAGTTGCAGATTGTTGCAGGTTTGAATCTGTTAAATAGTAAGTAATGAATGTTTAAATTTACGAACTTTACCGTCACTAAAAAAATTAGGTATACTTATCTTAATGTCTTTTTTTTTTGTTTGTTCTTCTGCGGAAGGGATTTGTGGGATTGGAGAAGGAATTGTGTGTAGATGTTTCTTTTCTTTTACTTTAGGTTTTCTAAATATGTGATTGTTTTTGCAATATTAATTATGTATGTATGTATATAGGTGTACGTTTAAATATATGTATGCAAATTTATGTAATGTATATAGTAAGTTAAACAAGTAAATTTAATGTTTTATGTTAATTTGATAAACTGTAATTGTGTGTGCATTAGTATCTAGTGAGCGAGAGGACTTATCTGTGTGACTGCTACTGATGAGGATGATCTCATTATTTGTGTGAAATGCCGATGGATATGATGATTTAGTGGATGATGTAAGGCATGATGAAGATGAAGAAATGGATGAAGGTAAAGTTGAAATTAAAGATGAAGATGAGAAATTGATATAGGTAATGTTGAAATTAAAGATGAAGATGATGATATTGATGTAGGTATAGTTGAAATTAAAGATGTAGATGATGATATTGATGTAGGTAAAGTTGAAATTATATTTCAAATTTGAGGTGGAGTATCCAGAGCGGTATTACACGTGAGGATTCGATGAGGTGTACTCCCAAGTACTAGAGATGAGCTGGACTGCTGGACGATTTTCTCTCTGGATCCTTTTAAATCTATTTAAACGGATCGGCCAGGTGTTTTTTTTTTTTTTTTATGCAATTCACTAAACACACCGGTATGAAGGAGACTGTGGACGAATGTAAGCAAAAAAGAGAATTTTATCAGAAAATTACTCGATTTTTCCTGCTACATTTTTCGTAGGATAATTAACTATAAAAAAAACCAATTACTCACCAATTAAGGTATTGTTTTGCGGGTAACAATACGAAGATCCAAGAGGTCTCACTTCATACACGGATAATTGCTTGTCGTTTTTGTTGATTTTTGTTCTGTTTTTGTTGATACAGAGTGACGAATTCCAAGGAGAAATATTTCTATAGACAAAACAAATACGACTTATGCACTGTTGGCACAATAATCACACAATTTTAACTCACTTTTCCTTTTATGATGATTTCTTATTTTTCATAGTCTTTTATTTCACTAGACTTGAAGTATTTGTTTAAAACACTACCGCCGAGTTATTCTTTCCCTTTTTAAAAAAAAAATACTTTTATTCACATTCGTTTTTACACTTACAACCGAACGGCGCGCATTGACGTTGTCGAGCTTTCTCCAACTGACAGTTGGAAGATGATTTTGCCAAGATCAGCTGTAATCGAAAGAGAAACTGAACTTTGCGTCACAGCTCTTTATAGCAATCGCTCATAACGTACCATGCACTATACAACTACCGTATTTTAAAAATTTCGGTGATTTCGGTCGTTGACTCATGCGGCTTGCTCACCCATACCACTTGGTTCTCTTTACCATACTGAGTGTCTGGGTACATCAGTCTACCAATGTGTATGTAAGTTATTTTTTTTTTTTGTTTAGAAGAATCAATTTTCACCGCCTGAATATATGCAGTGAATTTTGAGAGTTTTTAATTTCGCAATTGAATTAAAAGCTTTTGAGGGTCAATTAAAGGGCTTCCAAAACCTCAGAGGAAAACATAAAATTTGGGGTGGTATAAAAAAAATGATTTCAATAAAATCCGTTCCCCACACCATGCTGCTGATTAATTTCTTCTAACGTACGAAACCTTGATTCAAGAAACTGTTTGAATTCCGCAAATGTGGGCAGTTTCTTTGTGTCTTCCTTAGAACCAAGCTTCTCTTCCCAAAGCTGCTGTGTTTTCGACGGAAGTTTTTGTAGCAGCACGTACACAAGCACCGCATCCCAGTGTTGGACCGGCACCTTCAAACTATCAAGACTGTGAACAATTTCGATAGATGTATCTAACAACTCCTTTATTGCTTCAGATCGTTCTTGGTTTATGGACGGTTGATTGAATAACAACTTCAATTGGGTATTGACCAGAAACCGTTCATGATCATACCTTTCCTGTAAAATCGTCCAAGCCTTTGTATAGTTCCCGTTAGCAATTGGTAAGTGCGATAAAATTCTTTCGGCTTCGCCCGACACACTAGTTTTAAGGTAATGTAACCTTTGAATTTCAGTCAGAGACGCGTTATGATGGACCAGAGAAATGAATAAATCTCGAAAACCCCGCCAAGTCTCATAACTACCCGCTAAAACTGGCACTGGAATATTTTTCAGACGAATATCTGCGTTGTGATGTGAAATAGTGGTGTTTAACTGGGTTTCGGTGACGTCGGCCTTGGTTTCCTTTGTCTGCACTTTATCCATTGCATCAAGCAGATTTGCTCTATACTCAAAGTACAATTCGCGAAATTTTTCGAAAACCTCCTCCACATCAGAACATTTGTCCTCCTCACCATCTGACAAACCACCTAAACAAACTTCGTACGCACTCTCCGCTGACTGTATGGATTTTTCCAACATTTGCAAACGGCCTGCCAAATAATTTGCCGTCCTAGCTTGCCGAAATTCAAAATGTCTTTCTCAAGTTGAGTAAGTAGCCTACTTAATTGTTTGGCTTCATATTTTAACTTTAATTTATGTATATACACTCTAATTTCTTACAGCAAATATATGAATACGAATATATGTACTCACGTGAATATCCTCCTTGATGAAGACGCAAATGCAGCACACACAATTTTCAGCAGCTCCAGTTGAGATGCACTCACAGCACACAATATTCAGCAGCTTGATGTCCAAGTCCAACGTCCAGAGTAGAATGCCTTTAGCTCCGTTCCAGAATGTTGAATTGAATTTGTCGAAATGTATTATTCGTGCATTTACTTTGCACAATTTATTGCAACCAAATCGCATAAGAGTAATTAAATTGAAATTATTTCAACAAAGTTTGTTTGAGAATTTGCAAAATTAATCGAAATTGATACAGTTATGTGTGTAACTTGTTAACAAAGTACCGATTGCAGTAAGTGAACAAAAAAAAGAACGTTTAGGGTGCGATTATTAAAAAAACCGGTTCGAATGACCAAAATGTTCGGGATTGAACAGACAAAATACTGTTCACAACTGCAAAAGTTAGTTTCCGTATTAACGTGATGTATTTATTAAAAATGCGACCGTTTCGTTTACGTTATAAAAAGATTGTGTGTTTTATTCGGAATTCATATACATAGCATATTGACATTTCAAATTGACAACAATTCCAAAATAGGGAAATTTCATTTGGGTGGATGCATTCGGTAGTTGATGTGTTCAATAGTGGGTGTATTCGCTAATGAAAAACTTGTAGTGACGTCAGAGGAATCAACAATAACTTCATTCATTTATAATATTAAAATCGACTAGTCTGATGAAAAGTTATATCATTTATATTTATTACCAATCTTTCGACTGCTTCCTCGGCTAAAACGTCCATATCCCACATCTTTGGCTCAACAACCTGTTCAACGTGTTGCACACATCGCTGCCATTTCTCACTGTCAACTCTTAGAACTGCTGTTGTTAATAATAATTTAATTTCTGTCATATTAAATGACTTGTTTTGGCTTGCTGCAAATCCTTTCACTTGAGCCCAAACCAATTCTATTGGATTTAAAAATAAACACAATAACACAACACAGCCAAAAAAAAGATAACCCACAGAATGAGTTTGCGGATATAAAATGGAAAATGGAACGATTTATCGCACATCCATGGTTAGGTAACTCTTCGGTAACCGCAGATTCTTAATCGTGGGTTAAATCAAAACTGCGTTAACCTAAACGTAGATTTAACCAGCAGTGAAAAAAACGGGCCATAGTCCAACAATAATATGATCACTTATTGTACTGCTTTGTTGCAATGCATTAAAATAGCGCGCGAATCAAATTTCCTTTTAAAGTACAAAGTCGAAAGAAATGGTTTGACTACAATTTAGCGGTTTCTCGAAAAGAGGAGAAAAATAACACTGAAAAAATGTGCTTACATTTGAGAATGGTAACACTGCTTTGATGAGCGCACACAGCCAGCAGTAATGTCGAATGGTGATTTTATGATCATTCTGCCCAATGCAAGTTATAGGATGGCTGCGGTTAAATCTTGTTTGTAATTACAACAACAATTGTACACAACGTTCAGTGGCTTCGTTTGTGTTTCAGTGGTAATATATAATTGAGTCCACCTACAGGCACTATTGTTAGAAAAAAGCTTTCCCATAAGACCTGTACTGACATTTATTCTTGGATATACTATAGAGGATCTTTTTCGACAAAGTAAAGTCATCAACGAAAGATTAGTGAGTCTCACAGCTGATGATGACGATGGTAGTAAAGATTTCGAGCTTTACATCTAGTATTTTATTTTTGTGACGAAGGTGAAAATCTCTAGAGACACTATGGAAGTATTCGATTACCATAGTAGTGTGGGACTCGAACACCACTAAAAACACCTCCCTTATCAATCTACGTGATATCGACAAGTTCTTAATTTAATACTACAACTAGGCTAGGCCCATCTAGTAGCTTTTCTTCAATAGAAAATACGCATGTGGCAGGTAACCTCCCAATGGAGGAACCTGATAAAAAGTGCCATAAAACGGCGGTTGTTATTTAGTGCACTAGATCGAACGGTTTGGTTCTTTGTAGAATTCGGAGTATAGCTGTGATGCAATGATTATGAACACGAATATAATTTTTGAGAGCGAAATTTTTTATTTCGTCATCGAGGGTGGCTATACATAAGTCTCTGTATATTATCGTTTCTAATACACCACGGTGCATTTACAATTGACCTTATTACTTTATTTTGAAAAGTTTGTAAAATATTTTTATTACTGGTTTTTTTACAACCCCATAGTTGTATACCATATGTCCATACAGGCTTTAGAACTTGCTTATATAGAGCAGCTTGTTTTGTACCTATATACTCAGCTTGGAATATCGTTCAATAAGCCAAGCCATTTGTCTGAATTTATTTTTAAGCTCGACATTTTTTTTTACGTGAGATTTCCATTTGAGTTTCGCATCTAGCGTCATTCCCAAATATTTCACCCAGGAGCCTTGTTTTTCTTAAGGTTTTTAATAACCTGGGAAAGTTCAGTTAAAGACACGCTTTTTATTCGTATGTTATCAGGATTTGTACGTAATCCATCATATTCCTCTGGTAACACGTTGTCTTTCAACAGTTGAAACGTTTGTTCTAAATGCTCGGCGAATAGTTCCGCCTTCTCAATATCTTTTTTAGCCCATTCACCATTGCTTTTTTTTATTGGCGGTGCATGTATCTGAGGCTTTTTTATGCCTTTTATAGCTTTCCCTGTAGCTCTTTCAGATGGGTGATATGCGTGGTAAGTACAGAATCCTCTTATACTTACACATAATCCCCTTGTCATGTGTGTTTCAGATATCAAGCATATATCCACTTTGTTTTCGAGCAGAAACAATTGCAGTTCGTCAATTTTATGCATTGGGCCATTTGCATTCCATGTAACAATATAAGTTTTGTGTTCATTTTAATGTTAGTTTGTGGTGAATTTTATTGTCGAGCTTTTCTAGTTTTTCGAAAATGGCTTTATTAATGCTGCTTTGTTTTTCAAGCCTTGCTAGAATTAAAGAGAAGGCTTGTGAGACTGGGTCCGGTGAGGTTATCGTATTACTTTGATTTGATTCTTGTGACACGGCTTGAGCATTCGTTTGCGCATTTGTATTTGCGTTATTTTTGGAGTTAATACACCTCAGTTCTTTTTGGCAAAAGGCTTGCGTATCGTTAAAACCTTGGCAGCGTTTGCACTGTAGGATGGTTTCTCTGTTTTTTTAGCAGAGGCTCAATTTTAACAACCGCGTCGAGAATAGTTCTAATTTTATAAATTTCTTCTGTATTCTCAGTATTATCGAAGCTTAGCATGAATAGGGGAAGGCAGCGCTTAACTACGATTTGCTCGTTCTGATCATTATGTGTTTTCTCTTTCTTTATGAGGTTGACGTCATCAATAATTTTAAAGCCTCTACTTTTCAACTCATTAACAATGTCTTCTTTAAGACATTGATAAGGAGTGTAGACCTCTGACTACAACGCGTTGAGGTCTCTCTAGCTTGTTTTTTCGTAGGTAAACCAATGTTTTTATTCGCTATTTCATTTCTTTGAAATAAAGCGGTAACTATCAGGGTCATGACAACAATTTTCCATGAATTATTGCTCAGAGTTATAACTTTAAATTTAGATGCATTCGCTTCTTTAAGGAGACGATGCAGTCTATTATAATCTGCAATTCCAACAACATTTATTGGCGGTGGTGGGGGTTCTCTATTTCGAGGCTTCTTTTTTTGCGATTCTTTTCGAATAGCCTCTGTTCGTTGAACTTCAGTTGAAGAACCGGCTTTCCGCTTTTTGCTCGGTCGTTTTTTGAAAGCTTGATCTGTTTCCCGTACTAGTTCCTCCTTATCTGTAGAGTATTCTGGACTAGCTGGTTGCGGTGAGTGGCGTACCAGGTTATTATCTGGCTGGGTTTCCTTCTCCAGGATTTGGTATTTATCTGAATTTTGGATTGCACGCCCTTCTGGGGTTCCAAAACTCTTTTTGTTGATAATTTTTTCAGTTGATCCAGATGGTGGTGATCTGTTTACCCTTATACTTTTTTGAAACGGGTTACATAATTGCAATAACTGGTCCCCCAGAATCCGTAGAGCCAACCTCCGAACAGTGTGGATTTGCAGTGAATCTGGTCCGCCACCTGGGGTAATTGTATCTTTTGTTTTGTTCATTGCATGAGTGTTGTTTTTTTTTGTATACGCGTACGCGGTATACGGGGTGGATTTTAGTCGCCTCCTACGACAGGCATGCCTACCTCGGGTAAATTCTGACCCTACCCAAAGGGGTTTTATCGAGTATAACGCTGAACTTAGGGACAAGGTGAACGCGTCTACATCAAATGTGAATACTGCAGAGCATAGCAGTCATATGCAAAGCGACATTCGCTTGCCCGAAATTGCTCTTCAAAAATCGGGATAGTACGAAAAGTGGCGACAATTCAAAAGTAAATATGAATCTATGATTCACACAAATACGCGTTTAACGGAAATTCAAAAATACGATTACCTTAAGGCGTGTATTAACAAAGATGCCGAGCGGGTTGTTCAACATTTAGATGTCGTATCCGGTAATTTCGACAAAGCATGGTCGCTTTTGTGTGATCGATTTGACAATAAACGTTTTCTTGTCACAACACATTTAAAAACATTTTTTAATCAACCTGTGATGCAGAATGAAAAAAATCTTGATGTACCTGTAAAACAGTGGGATACAATAGTTAATAACATTGTTTATTAAAAATTATCAATTCATACTCAGCAGTTATGGGAAGAGCGCTTAGGGGGGGAAGCGGGACTTACCTACGTTTTCCGATATCTCGGAGTTTCTTGAAACGCGGTTCCGAACTCTGGAAGTAATGGAACAGCAAAAACCCAAGGTCAGTCAGAATTATTCCAAACTTCCAAATCAGAAGGCCCCTGTAACAAAAACCGCTTTTCATGTTAGGCAAAATAAACAAAGAGAACAATTTATTTGTAAGGTGTGTAGCAAGGGCCAACATCCGATGAGAATTTCCAATCGTTTTATTCAAATGAATCTCCATGAACGATGCAATATAGTTCAAAGTGTACGAGCTTGCCTCAATTGTTTGGCCTACAGTCATACTATACAAAATTGCGAGTTGCTATTTTTGTAAACAAAAACATCATTCACTTTTACACAATTCCGATTCAAACACCCAACACATAAATCAAACACATCTTTTCGAACCACAAAACCCCTCACCCAATATATTGGCAAATATATGGCAAAACTCTCACCCTAATTCAACCCAACATTCATACAAAACACCTCAGTTAAATAACCCAATACAAAATCAAAAATCACATGCTCAAGCATACCTACCAGGTTTCAACAAACAGTCCAAATACTCAACCGCTTCAAGCTGTTAACTTGCACCTCACACTACACAACACCATATAATGGTGTGCAGCAATTTAACAGTGGCATGCAGCAGCCATCTACTATAATCTATCCAAGAATAAATGTCAGTACTGGGCTTATGGGAAAGCTTTTTTTCTAACAATGGTGCCTGTAGGTGGACTCAATGATATATTACCACCGATGCAGACAAGTGGCATGAAGCAATGAAACAAATCCGATCCCATCAGGAAAACCGAACTTGGGAGCTGGTTGACAGACCACCTAATAGAAAGACAATGGGATTTAAATGTGTGTATAAGGCTAAACTTTCTCCTCTAAACGAAGTTGTTCGCCATAAAGCTCGACTAGTAGCCAAAGGTTTTAGCAGCACAGAGTAGACTATGAGGAGGCTATTTTAGTAATAGCTACATAAAAATGTTTAACAGCTTCTTCTAAATTTAAGAAGCTGTCAATATTCACATTTGAAAGAATAATTTCTTTGGATAGCCTTTGAAAGTTCGCTTTCCGAAAGTCAAAAGAGTACGAACGATCATACCAACTTTCGTACAGATGTCCGCCAATGAAATGAAAATATCCAGTGGAGGATGATTTTTGTCTATGTTAGTAATGGTGGTACTAGATTCCTGTACTGCAGTACTAACATAGTCAGATGAAAAAACTAAAACGAGAATTCGATTATTACGATTTTTTATACAGCTTGTTTGCTGTAAGTCAAATGATAAAATGTTGTCAAGTAATAATAGCTCTTGTTGTGGAGAGACTTCAGATGGTATAAAATGAGGTTCTCCCTCGGAAGGCACCCAGTCTTTATGAGGCAAGTTGAAATCACCCAGCAACAAAATAGTGCTGTCACAACAAGATAAGTCAAAGATGTATTCTAAGGCCTTTGATAGCTCAGAATACAGAGTGGAAAGACGATATGAAGGGATGTACGCGTTTACAACAGAAAGATATATTCTTTCAAGAGCTATCTTAACACAGATTATTTCAATGTTAAGGTGGTTTGGGAATTTTATTTTCTCAGAGGTGAGATGACTGTGAACTGCAGTAAGAACACCTCCACCAAGCGCTTTTAAGTCATTTTCATGACGATCATTCCTATATACAGAGAACTCGTGATTAAAGAGTTCCGTGTGAATTATACTGGCGTTAAGTCATGTTTCAGTTAAGGAAATAATGTCATGAGAAAGTGCTTGTGATTTAAGAACAATTTCTTTTGTTTTTGTGCGGAGCCCTCTTACATTTTGGTAATAGAGGGACAGTCTTAGTAGTTTTTTGAAGAAGGACTGTTTTCTTTGCGGTTGACTTTACGGGGCTTGAATTCATTAACAAAAGTGTTAGAAGGCCATGCGTTAATGTTGCATACCGTTTCAAAGAGACAAACAGGGACAAGTGTTCTAAATAATGAAGCAAAACCGTCAGGTTTACTTATTTTGATACATTAAATTGAGGACACTCTGGGAACGAGTTTTTTTGATACCAAGTGATTTATGACATCGTCAACCGAAGTGCTTGGTTTCAACCGTGAAATAAAAATCGATTTCGGTGTAGGAATCGACTCAATCGTCGATATATTTTCTGTAACTGTCCGAATTTGATGAGAAGGTGAGAAAACGGTGATAGGAGAAGAGTCAGCCTGAGAGGACTCGATCGACAAAGAAGGAACATTATTAATTCTGTCTTGATTTTGGCTTCTTAGATTTGAGCGTTTAGCTGTTGGATTTGCCAAACACGAATTGTTGACACGTTTCCGTTTTCCAATTACAACATTATCGTTGGATATATCATAGTTGAGACACAGTCGATGCTGAGGATATGGAAAAACCACTTCTGCAGGCTGTTAAACGGCGATGACGAAAAACATTCCGCTGTCAGGCAGAACGAACCATTTAATATTGGCAACGACAGCGAAAACTACCAACCACCCGACCTAAGTGAAGTGAGGATAGCAAGCTTAATGAGGCCGCCGGAAATGACGGCCTTCCCGCTGAGCTTTATAAAGCTGGCGGAAATGACTTGGTAAGTAATATCCACCAACTCATAAGCCAAATCTGGTCGGATGAAAGCATGCCTGAAGAATGGAACGTCAGTATCGTTTGCCCGATCCACAAAAAAGGAGACCCTCTGAACTACACCAACTACAGAGGCATAAGTATGCTCAACATCGCCTACAAGATCCTATCTGCCGTAAAATGTGAACGCCTGAAACCAAATCGATACCCACCACCTATTTATCGATTTCAAAGCCGCATACGACAGCATTTATAGAGACGAACTATACAGAGCCATGTCTAGTTTTGGTATACCGCCCAAACTCGTCCGTTTGTGTAGGATGACGATGGAGGATTCTCGCTGCACCATCAGGGTCGGAAACGACCTCACCGACACATTCGATACCAAAAAGGTTTTAGGCAAGGCGATGCGCTGTCATGTGACTTTTTCAATTTGATTCTTGAAAGGATAGTGCAAAACTCTCTGTCGTGTAGACAGTTTTAAAGATCTTGGTGTTTATTTTGATCCCAAAATGGAGTTTAATAAACACATTCACGTTATCGTCAATAAATCCAACTCTATGTTAGGATTTATAAAAAGGTGGTCAAAAGAGTTTAATGTCACTCTTCACTCATTAATTTTCTAGTTCGCCCTCACTTGGAGTATGCCTCACAAGTTTGGTTTGGAATAGAAGTGAATCAGGGCAAATTGATGCTCCTCATCTTTTAAGTGCCATTGGTTTTAATTCCCGGGGAGGTTCCGACAACAGAACTATGGTATGCATGATGCCATTAGTCGTATGAGTAGGGTATACAATGAAAATAACGATGTAGTTGAACTACATGTTAGTATTTGTAGTTTAAAAAATACTCTGCTAGAGTCGTAATAAGTGTATGTTAAATTATTATATAGCTTAATTGTAATTTCATCGTTTACTGATTTTGTTAGTGATGTCAAACTTAATAACTTCTATGTTCTGTTATGTCCCACTAACAAATGCACTAAATGATGAGCATGTGGATTCATATTATATGCTGTGGCAAATCTCTGCTCGTAGATGCTGCTTGTATTAAGCTCACTACGACACAGATCTGATAAAAAAAAACTCCCGAGCCAAAACCAGAGGCACAATTTTCCAAAAATCGGTACAACTACTAGCATAGGCCGACGATATTGACATCAATGGTAGGACTCAACGTGATGTCATAGCCACGTTTGCTAGTATAGAGAAGGAAGCGGCAAAAATGGTTTAGCAGTAAATGAGGGTAAGACTAAGTATATGCTGTCAACACGAAATGACACACAACATCGACGAATTGGACAGAACCTCACCATTGGACAGAACGTCACCATTTGAGGTAGTACGGGATTTTGTCTACCTCGGCTCCGCTATTAACTCTGACAACAACATCTCGTCAGAAATCAAACGAAGAATTACTCTTGCCAATCACTGTTTCTTCGGGCTAAGAAGGCAATTTAATAGTAAAGACCTCACTCGAACTAATAAGGAGATCCTATATAAGACCCTGATTATCCCAGTCCTGCTCTACGGCGCTGAAGCATGGACCGTATCATAAGCGGATGAAGAAATCCTTGGTCGATTCGAGGAAAAAATTCTTCGAAAAATCTTTGGCCCCGTTTGCGTTGACGGGCTATGGAGATGAAGATTCAACCACGAACTATACGAGCTGTACAGCGACATACCCCTAGTCAAAAAGTTCCGCATTGTACCTTTAAGATGGCTAGGACATGTAGAACGAATGGTCACCAATACTCCGGCTCGCAGAGTCTTCGATTCCCAGCCAGACGTCGGACGCAGTAGAGGAAGACCTCGCCTTAAGTGGCGCTTACAAGTCGAAACCGACCACAACCAACTTGGAGTGCGCAACTGGAGGTAGTTAGCTAAGGACCGGGCTAATTTTAGAGGCATGTTGGTTGAGGCCCATGTTCATCCCGGACTGTAGCGCCAGATAAGTATGTAAGTAATCGAAGATGATCTGGAGTTCCACCGTCGAGATAAACAGGGACGACTATGTTGTTTGCCAAGTTTTCGTCATTGAACCGCTTGAAGCCGCGGTTCTCAGATTTGCCTTGCGTTTTGTCATTTTAGAGGTAGAAGTGGAAAACAGTTCATTGTTTTCCAGGACGCGGTTCGGGCGAATGCTTTCATTCACCTTATACACTTCCTGAAAGACAGCCTCCACTTTCTACTGAGGGTCTTCAATAAGATAGAAATCGTCGTCTAAGACGGCCCCCGCCGGATCATTTTGACCTTTCCTCCTAAAGATCTTATTAATTTGTGGAAATATACTTGGGTCGCTGGAATTTACGTCCCGAATTCTGTTATTTTAAAACAGAATATTGTAGTGGACCATCCAATTGTATAGATGATTACCCCGAGGTTTTGTATTTGTTTTCCCCAAACTTCGTGTTTGGTATTTAAATCTCCAGCCAAAAGATAAAAGTTCTCCACTGTTTTCATTCTTAGAGATTCCAAATTTTTCCGAGCTTTGTTGTAAAAAGTGTAGGCTGAGGTGCTTTCTGGTGCGTAGACCGCGATCACATACAGTCGCTTCCCTTGTTGGGAAGGGGTGCATATGACGCAGGCTTCCAGCTACCAGAATCGGCGCACTTCACCATTATATATGTCTTTATAACTAATGCCTTTTCGTATAAAGATAGCGACCCCGCCTCCTTGAGTGGAGTTGGGCCGATCTCTTCTTACGATATTATAATTACTATTCGTCAATTCATGCTTCTTGTTTAGCCTAGTTTCACTAGCCACAAGCACATCGGGACTTTGATCTTTAAGCAACTGGAAAAGATTAGCTCTACGTTCGATCCAAATCAGTGAATTTACATTCACAACCAGGATCCTTAAGGGTTTTCTGACAGCGCACCCATTACGATATTTGGTGCGTTAAGCTCGGCAACAAGGTTTTGAAGACCGGTTAGCTGACCTTGAATGGCCCGCAATGCAGTCAACAAATCCGCATCCACTGCTGGAGCGTGTTGCACAGGGGCCTGTCTGGTTTCCTTTGGTGGATGCAGGGTAATATCTTTGACCCGCTCATTTCCTAACCTGCACTCTTCTTATTTGTGGTTCTCTCCACACTTGACACAGCGTCACCGCATTTCGCAGTTGGCTGAGGCGTGCCCGAACTTTTGGCAAAGCATGCTGTCACCTCTTCTTAATTTTCCCAGTACACAACCTGGAAGTTGAGGACTGAGAAACTCCTCAAAATTTCCAGCTTGCTTTGGAGCGATAGCTAGACGAGGAAGATCGGTAGTTTCCGATTCTCCTGTCTGCCTTTCAATGTGATTGGCTTTACTCCAACGACTTCGAGTACGATATTTGCTACTTGGCGGAGCTCACCTGCGAATTCGTTGAGGAATCTATGGCCTTCAAGATAAACTTCTGGCATTTTTCTACTTGCGGATAAATGTAAAAAACTCCGTTGTGCTATCTACAATCAATTGCTTAATAATTTTATTATTTTAGATATGTATTTATTTTCGTATAAAAGTGTTTACATTAATTTTGCTACCGCAAATTTTACAATTTAGAGATTTGGTAGCTTATTATCTTTCTTCTAAAACATTGTTTAATGTATGTAAAATTTGTTTTTTTAAAGAATTTAAAGTTTTGAAGGATAATACGACATAACCTCCAGTGTAAATAGAAAAAAAAAGTTGTCTAGATCATGTAGCGGTGAATGTACTGTTTTATTAACAATATATTCACATTAAATAAATAAATAAATACTAAATATACATCAAATTTAACAAATTAACAAAATAAATATAAGCAAATAAATAAATAACAAAATAAATAGATAAACAGATATATAAATAAAAAATTAACAAAATAAATATAAATAAAATTATTAAGTAAATAAATAAATAAATAAATAACTGAATAAATAAATAACTAAATAAATAAATAACTAAATAAAAAAATAACTAAATAAATAAGTAAACAAACAACCAAACAATAAATAAATAAATTAATTGATAAGGTCACTAATAAGGGGATTTTCAGTAAAACTACAGCGTTCTAAAATTTTTAATCTAAGTTTATGTATACTATGAGAAATCAATTCAACATTTGCTTTACAGTGAACATCAAGGGTTGAATGATACCATGCCAAATTCAACATCATTTTCAGTAGCTTGTTTTGAGATACTTGTATTAGACGCAAAAATAAACTTGTATTAGATGCAAAAATAAACTTGGAAAACACCACTACCACCGAATCAACCAGCGACCGCACCCTTTTATGGTTCAAAGTAGACTAACTCAATCGCTCTTCCCCTCTCAACCACACGATCGCTGGCCACTCTCTCTTTAGGTAAAAGAGGGTAGTTTTCTCTTCCAGTTTATGTAGAGTGACTGAGGAAAGGGATCATTTTAATTCCTCGTGCAATGTCACTTAACATTCGGCCATCCGACGTTATTCATCGTCCCGATGGATCTCTTTTACGCAATTCCCACTTTTGAACTTCACAAAGGTGCAGAAGTCTTGAACGCTGTAATTGTCCTTCATAGTCAATCTAGCACGTAGTAATCCTATGATTACCACCCAGTTACCACACAGTTTCTACATAGATACCACACAGCTTCCACATAGTTTCCACACAGTTTGCACAAGTTACCGCACAGTTTCCACCCAGTTACCACACAGGTTCCACACAGTTTGCACGTAGTTACCACACAGTTTCCACCCAGTTACCACACAGGTTCCACACAGTTTCCATTTTTTTATGTCTAATCCACTTCCGTCGGTTAAATAATTACCGTTTTCCAGGCAATCTTTCCCTATGTTTGATACTCTAATCTAAAATCCAGCAGCTTTTCCTCCACAAAGGTTCTTGAAACATTTCGTTTTACGCATTTTAAGATTAAGAGGATGACCAAAAACATTTTACTATACTAACCCTTGCCGTGTTTTCTTGTTGACATTCAATAATTTGTATTCGAAGGGACATAGGTTTTGTACTCACCGTGCGTATACCCACTGCTCCAACGAATAATCCGATGCTGACAAAAAAAAATAAATTTCGCTACACCGAGCTCATTCCTTAATAAATCCACTTTTATTGTTGTGCAATACATTTGTGATGGGTTTTACATAGGTATACATTAATTCATAGTTCAATATACTTCATAAACAAATGACATAATTGCCCGACTCCAATTAATTAATAAACTGTTCAAAACAAAAGTTCTATAATTATTCAGTATATGACCTTAAAAAAAGTTATTGTTATAGTTATCTTTAATCATTGTCTTCTTCAGAATTAATGTCTTCAAAGACGAGGTCCACAAAGTCGCCCCAAGGTTTCATTTTGTCTGCCGCATAAACTGACTGGAACGGTTTTTGGCTGACTTGGCTTTCATCGGTATCCACAATTTTGTACCTGTCATTTGATAATACCTCCGCGACCTTATACGGTCCTCGATACCGCGGCAACAATTTCTTTGACGTACCAGTAGCAGCGTGCTCTGCTTTCAGCAATACCATGTCTCCTTTTTTATAATGTCGAGGACCTTTTTGCTCCTTGTTTAACTTCGACGCTAATTTTTCCTGATGTTGTTTCATGCGTTCTTCCACTACTTTCCGAAGTTGTCCCATGTCCAGGTCGGATTTTTGTTGACTTAGATCCCCTTGCAATGCAAGACACAGTTTGTTGTGAACATTGTTAGCTGGTTCGTAGGCAAAGAGTAACTCATGTGCGGTTTTACCCGTGATCTCGTGCCGGATGTTGTTTAATCCCCACTGAATTGCTGAGATACAATCATCCCAATCCTTTCCGTCTTTATGTTGCGACATGCAGGAAACTGCAGAATTAAATGTACGAAAATATCGTTCGATCTGGCCATTTCCTCTAGGAGTTCTTACTGCAGTCTTTATGTGCACAATGTTGTTATCTCTCACATACTTTGAAAAACCATGGGATGTGAATGCCGTGCCACGATCGCTAACAATTCGGCGTGGAAGACCAAAGATCTGTGCGACCTCATCCAATGTTTTGACAACTCCATTAGTGTTCGTTGCCCGTAGTGGTCTCAGTATAACATATTTTGTGAAAGAGTCGATAATTCCGAGAACATATGAGTTTTGTCGTCGACTTTTCGGGAAAGGACCTACATGGTCTATATGAATGGTATGAAACGGTATTGACGCTTTTTCGATCGGTTGCAGTTTAAATCGTGTCTCATCCAGTCCTCTTTTATTATAGAGACAATCCACACAACTATCAATATATTTCTTACAAATTGTTCGCATCTTGGAGAACCAGTGTGTCCGCTTAACAAGAGAAATGGTATTCTCCAGGCCTAAGTGACCAACGTCATCATACAGTGACTTTAACACTCTCCAGCGGGCTGGTCTTGGTACCACAAACCTTGGACCTTCGACAGTCTTCTTAAAAAGCCTACCGCTTTTCAACTCGTATTCCTGTCGCAAATTTCTTGTAAGGTTCTTCGTAGCTTCTCCGGTTTTTAAGGCGTCTATTATCTTGGCAAATTCTGGATCTTGCCTTTGTAATGTTGCTATCCAATCAGATTCCTGCATTCTTATAGCCATCACTTGTCTGTGGCCCACCAAATCAGTCTTGATAGATTCTTCGACAGGTGACCTACTGAGTGCATCCACATGATCCATTAATTTCCCTGCTCTAAATTGAAGATCAAAGTCATACTCTTGAATGCGAAGCCACCAACGAGCAATTTTCGGAACAAGATCTCTCTTACCTTGAGTTTGCTTCAGAGAATTGCAATCGGTGTAAATAGTAAACCTCTTGTTCAGCAGATAATACTTAAAACGCTCCAGGCTCTCGACGACTGCTAGTGCCTCCAGTTCATAGCTATGGGCTTTTGCTTCTGTCTTAGAGGTTGCTCGGCTGAAGTAGGCTACAGCTTGTTTACCCCCAGTACCAACGACCTGAAACAAAATTCCTGCAAGGCCATCCTTAGAGGCATCGGTGTGAAGCTCGTGTTGCGCTTTGGGGTTGTATAATGTTAAAACTGGTGCTGAGCACAACTTTCGTTTAAGCTCATTAAAAGCTTCTTCCTGCTCATTGCCCCAAGTGTATTCGATGTCCTTCCCAGTAAGATGGTGAAGAGGTCTAGCGATGATTGCATATCCATTAATGAATTTCCGAAAAAAACCGGTAAGACCCAAAAATCTCCTCACTTCTGTAACATTCAATGGGGTCGGAAACTCATGAACAGCTGCAACATTCTTTGTTCCCGGAGATATTCCATTGGAACTTATTTCATGTCCAAGGTAATTTATAGCACTGCGGAAAAATTCACATTTCTTTATATTCAGAGTAAGTCCACCGTTCTGAAGTGCGTCTAAGAATTTTTCAAGAATGTCCAAGCCCTCGTCAACAGAAGTCGCAGCTAAAAGCGTGTCATCGACGTACATTTTAATTTTGTTTTTCTCTATAGGGAACGTTATTTTTGCAATCATCGACTTGAACTCGGCCGGAGCATCTGAAAGCCCAAAAGGCATACGTTTAAACTGAAAGTGCCCAAAAGGTGTTACAAATGCTGTGAGATGTCTTGACTGCTTAGCTATTGGAACCTGATAGTAACCACTCATTAGGTCCAATACGCTAAATACCCTACTGCCATGCAGTGTTTGCAACTGCTCCTCAATATTGGGAGTTGGAAAATTCGTACGCTTTGTGATGGAGTTCAACTTCCGATAGTCCACACACATTCGAAAAGTCCCATCTTTTTTCTTTACGAGGAGGACAGGACTTGCATACTCCGAATTTGAATCCTCAATTATATCGTTGGCTTTTAAATCGTTTATAATTCCTTGGAGCTCCTCTACTTGGCCAAACGGAACTCTATAAGGATTGTACCGTATTACTTCATTCGATTTTAGTTCAATTTTCATCTCACACGTCTTTGAGAGTCCGAGTTCGGACATTTCAAGTGCAACACCATCCCTGTATTTGTTAAGCAAACTAACTAAGAGATTGATTTCATCATTTGTAGCGGCGTCGCCAATTTTCAAATCATTTTTCGTTATTTGGCGTTTGATTCTCATAACTTTGTTTGCCTCACCACTTACTTGAGGATATTGTTGCATCGTCTCAATGTCCTCGTTGGTTTTTGTCACTTCCAAGGATCCCTTTTTCTTTGTAACAACAATGCCTGGATGATCAAAATATGTTCTGCCGATTATAAGTGAGGTGTCCTGTGCCTCGTCATCCACAATAATAATGTTCGTTCTGAGCGTCACATCTCCAACTCTTATTTCTCTCATCATTTGACCTGTCGCCATACAGTTTCCCCCGCCGAAACCTTGAAGTACAACATCAGATTCCTCATATGACCAATTATTTTGCTTTGCAATAGTTGTTTTCATTGTGGTACAATCACTGCCTAGGTCTATAAACCCATCTAGACGTCGACCCTCAACGTAAACATGTTGGTAGCACTCGTTTGAATTTGAATTACCTATGATCTGCTTCATAGTACTTCTATTTGCTGCCTCACCTGCTCCTTTACGTCTTGCCTGCGGACATTGATACGAGATGTGACCTGATTTACGGCATACGTAGCATAGTCGTTCTGTCTTTACCCGACTCGACTCACGTAGGGATGATACTCTAGTATCCCCTGTTCTTTTATTTAGCTGACGTTCTTCCGAATAGGGTAAATGATGAGAAGTTCGCCGTTCTATCAACTTTCCGTCGTTGCCTTGTTTAAAAGTAACTCCAGAATACCCCTGAAAATCACTCCTTGTAGTTCGGTACTGTTCCGCATTTTCCTGCGCTTTTATTTCATAGAGCAGGTCGTTGAGTGTTCTTGGCTTTCTTGCGTCGAGTACCGCAATCAACGACTTTTCTCGCAATCCTGAGACTATGTACTGTATAGTTTCAAATTCTTTTAATCCTGCTCTCTGTGCCATTGATGACATGTCGTAAAAATAGTCCTCTATGGACTCATTCGTTTTTCTTTCACGCCTAATGATCTCTACTAGGAGTTTGTGGTTATCTATTGTCGTGGGAAATCCTCTAACGAACTCTTCCTGGAACATTTCCCAGGAGCTAATTGTCGCCCTCTGACTGTCGTGCCATCTCTTCGCAGTCCCTTTTAATAGTGCCGTCGCATAAAATAGGCATTCTAGTGCCCCCCACCCATAGATACTCCTCGACCTTTCGATCGTGTTTATCCATTGGGTAGGCGTACAGGATGTTATCCCAGGCTCATACTCCGTTACGAGTGCCTTGACCTCGTTCAAGGACATCCTGAGCAAGTCGGGTCGTGAAGCGATTGATGTACTGCTGCCTACATCTACGATTTCCTCGGACCGTTCTTTCTCTCCCCTCAACCTAACATTTTCTTCCCTCAGTCTCTTCACCTCGGAAATCAACTCTTCAATCTGCGACTCTTCCGTCTGAACCTGCCGCTTTCGCCTCGTATTGTGTTGCCGGTTCATTATGTAAAAAGTAAAAATCGAAATCTAAAACAATACTTACTCCTCAATCGATACAGTATCTTCGTAACATTTAGTTGAATTGTGTCCAACACAACTACAACTTACACCTTTACCCGCTTTCTTGTATAAATTGACTATGTGCTTACACTGCAAAGTAAAGGGGGCATATTGCAAATTTTTTTGTTTTAAATTTTTTTAACACCACTGCAAACGACAGATGTTCGAAATGAATCTTTGTTTTATATTTGTATGTAAACGAGCACAGACACAGACAGGCAGGGACAGGGACATCCGACACAGAGTACACACACACGTTGCGTCGAAGCACACACACTATATTGGCGCGACGCCGCGACCACTTGAAATGACCGTAGTTTCTGTTGTTAAAACGAAAATCTAATACACAACGCAACCGATATATATATATATTTTTTAATTTAATCTACAGCGCATGTTTTTCATCCCACTTCTGAAATATTAGACGCAAAAATAAACTTGTATTAGATGCAAAAATAAACCACTACCACCGAATCAACCAGCGACCGCACCCTTTTATGGTTCAAAGTAGACTAACTCAATCGCTCTTCCCCTCTCAACCACACGATCGCTGGCCACTCTCTCTTTAGGTAAAAGAGGGTAGTTTTCTCTTCCAGTTTATGTAGAGTGACTGAGGAAAGGGATCATTTTAATTCCTCGTGCAATGTCACTTAACACTTGCAATATTTTAATGTGGCACTATGAACAATTACCCCATACCTGACACGCATATAGCAAAATAGCCTGAAAATGAATGATCATTTTATTCTCAATTGAAAGAAATGATTTCCTATTTATAAAAGGGTATAACATTTTCATTGCAATCCCAACCTTTTTAATTGTCCTGCAGATATGTTCATTGAATGTTAATTTTGTGTCTAGATGTATTCCCAAATAACGAACGGATTTCTCCCAATTCAAAAAAGATTCATTAATCTGTAATTGGCTATTGGGAAGAAAGTAGGGCTTTCTTTTTCTCGTGAAAAAGATAGCCTGCTTTTTCCTTCATTCAATTTAATCTTCCATTTGCTATAATATTTTTCCAATATTTTTATCGCATTTGTAAGATTCCTCTCAATATTGAGAGCGAATAAATGGGAAGAAAATGTCGCAGTCTCATCGGCAAAAATTGCAGTATGACATTCAGGCAAATTTGGAAAGTCGGATGTATACAGATTGTATAAAATTGGACCAAGAACTGAACCTTGCGGTACACCCGAGTGAAAATACATTAAGTCAGATACACCACTGTTAACATGGACTCTAAAAGAACGACGAGTTAGGAAACTTTGGACAATTTTACAAATGTATGGGGGGAAGCGGAAATTTATCAATTTATATAAGAGGCCGTCATGCCAAACAGTATCGAATGCTTTCTCTATATCAAGTAGTACCATTCCAGTAGATCTGCCCACTGCACGATTTTTCTTGACATGATTACATATTCTAACCACCTGGTGGGAGGAGCTGTGGTGAGGCCTGAATCCGAATTGTTCATTTGGATATATATTATTATCACAGATATGTTTTGAGATAGCCTCTTTAAGGACTTTTTCATAAATTTTGCTCAGATTGCTAAGTAAGCTTATTGGTCTGTAGCTTTCAGGATTTTCGGCGGCCTTGGCCGCTTTTATTATTGGAATTACCTTAGCCAGTTTCCAGGTTTCTGGAAAATATTCCATTTTAAGGCATGCGTTTATAAGAAATGTTAGAAATTAAATTCCAATTTTGGGGAGCTGCTTGATGTAGATATTTTTTATCAAATCAATATCTCCAGTTTTTCGAATTTTTAAATTATTGATATAGAATTCAATATCATCTTCGGTTACATACATTGAAGAAGGTATTTGGTTAGAACTTTCCGCTAGAAAGTTTTGAATGGTATTGTTTACTTCGTTGTTCGTGACTTGGTCACCTAGGCTACTTGACATGATTATTTGAAAAAGTAAATGCAAGTGCATTAGCTTTCTCTATATCTGTAAAAAAGGTGTTGGCAGAATTTTTGAGAAACGGTAACTTTCTGTTTTTATTCCTAACTACCTTAACTATGTTTTAAAAAGACTTTCCATTTTTCTCTAGGGTGTTAAGTTTAGTATTCCATTTCTTATTGCGATATTCTGAGATAAGCTTTCTTATTTGGGTATTTAGATGCAGGACTTGATATCTGAAATAGGGCTGGCGATATCTCTGCCAATCTCGTCTACACTTGTTTCTTTGCTTAATAAGTTCCAAAACTTGGATGGGAAGTTTTGAAGAAAATGGTCTTATAGCTACTTGTGGTACAGATTTATCAACTGCGTTCAAAATGCGTGTTGAAAAGTCATTTACGATAGAGTCGACATCTTGTTTAGCAGAAATATTATCTAAATTAGTTGGGACATTTCTCAGTCTTACATTTATTTCTCTTCGATAACGAGTCCAATTTGCTTTTTTAAAATCTTGAACATATTCCAATTTGTTATCCCCTGACCAGAGAAGACTGCAAAGCACTGGGTTGTGGTCAGAGCTAAGGTCGTTCAATGAAATCGGTTGTGTTATAATATGACTAGACACATTAGTTACAAAAATATCAAGTACAGAAGGACTTCTACGAGAACTAACTGGGACATAAGTTGGACTAGGGGATACAGAACAGAGATTGGCAACGTAACAGAAAGAGAATAAAGAACATTTCCCCAAGAATTAGCTTTTTGGCATCCCCAAACTCGATGCCTACAATTTAGACCGCCTCCAATCAAGAAATCATCTCTCTGGGCAAACAATCTGACGAAGTCATTTTTAAGGCCTAATCTTTTTGCATCTGATGCATTTCCACCAGGGAAATAAACACAAAAAATCTTGATACTCTTCTGATTTCTCAGTTTTACCTCAATGCCCACATTTTCAACGTACTGAGTTCTTACAATAGGTAAAAGCAAATGTTGACTTGATCGTTTTACAAGGATCGCGACACCTCCACCTCTTTCTCCGATTCTATCATTCCTATAACATTTAAAATCAGGTGTGGATAAATTAAAATCGTTTTTAAGCAAAGTTTCAGTGACTAGGACAATATGAATGTTGTTACTATGTAAGAAATTAAAAAACTCTATAGTTTTGCAGCGAGTTCCCCTCGCATTCCAAGTTACAATATTAACATTTCTATCTATCATATTACTTAACATCAGAATATAAAAATTTGGTAGCTAAATGTGCGATAACATTGAACTGATCAATTTTAGTTTTACAAACAGATAATTTTGTAATCATTTCCATGGCTAGAGAGTTAAGTTCCTCCGCTGAAAAAAATTTATATTGCTTCACTATTAAGCAGTGGATAGCATGCCTAACTTGACTTAATATTTTAATTGAAAAATGGTTGCCTATGGCCAACTTACACAGTTTTATGGTTTCCTGTAGGTCCATTTTGTAGATGTTGATGGGTGGCACTTTCTGTTTCTTCGGTGGCTGTGGCTGCTGCTGATGTCGCTGCTCCTGTTGTTGTTGGTTCGGCTGCTGCTTCTACTGTTGTTGTTGCTTTTCTTTTGCTTGCTGGGTTTGCGGTTGCTTCATCATTTTCTGTGGTTGCTGCAATTGTTGTTTCATTGCAGGCACTTGATTTGTTTGCTTTGTAAGTTCCTGTTTTTGTTGTTGTTTGGTAGACTGTGGATGTGAGCGCTGGGATTTTTGTTTTGCCGCAGTTTTACCACTTGATTGTGCCGCTGCTGTTTGTACCGATAGCTTTGTTAAGCTCCTTTTCTTAGGCGTTATCGTCATCATCCAAACACCCCAAACCTGTTGCTTTCTTCAGTGTATCGCCTACCTCTTCAGCATCATCTGATGGAGAGGCAAGCTGTTTTCGTAGTTTCGCTGCCGCTGACTTTGTAGGCGACGTCCCCCCCACTTCAGCAGGCAGCGTGGCTGAAGTTGCGTTTGTTCTGCGATTGACCAGATTTGGTACGTTGTGAAGTGTATGCACCAGCGCCTATTATCTTTGTATTGATAAAAGCCTCGTAAATTGAACACTAATAGCAAACAGATGTCACACAACAAGAATAAATCACTTGGTTTATTTTGAACTAAACCCCATTGAGCGTAGTTCATAAAATGCAACACAATGCATTATCTAAATAAAATAGATAAGGGATGAAAATCCTATATCTGTGTGTGGTGCGTTGTATTCAGTATGCGATGCATAGACAATAATGTAGATAATAATTTACTATATAAGAACAAATATTTTCAAATAAAGATCAGATTCATTTTGACACAGATCGATTTGTCTCTCATTTCTACTGTCAGACCGATATCATTACATCATCATTACATGGCGATCTTGCCAGATCTTACCTAGGATCTGAGCACCAAGACTACGAAAAAGCCATTCGTGAATTCGAAGCCAATGCTGGATCAACAGCAAAAGGTACCGGTAAAGAGTGCGGCAAGACAAACAAGTGAACAACAAGAAGAAGAGAAAAAACATTTTAAATAGATGAATTACCAGGAGGCACTCAATGCAGTAGAAAAACACATTGCCGAAGCAGAGGCATTGCTTTAAAGAAATGCACTAAATACCAAACCTGCTGGCCCATGTCCTATCTCCATTGAGAACTATAGGCGGCGTACAAAATCAACAGCATTATTACCGGCAGTAGCCAACGGAGGTAACATCAAGCAAGCGAAGAGGAACCTTTGAAAAGAAAAAGAACCATACCAAGGATCTCTATCGACTAGCTGGCATCCCAAACCAACCGGTGGAAGCTAGAACAAACAGGCAAAGGACTTGAAAGCAGCTCTCAGGCAAACAAAAAACAAGAGGGTAAAACAAAGAAAAGTCGAGAACCATCCATTCCACACACTATTCGAGGATGCAGTGAAGACAGCACGAGCCGCCGAAAAAAAGCACCAAGCGCAAGAAAAAGATGCAGCCAAAGAGGAGGATCATGCAAATGCAAATTACAAAAAATTATATAGTAATCTTTATTTTTTTCACATATATATAATAATAATTTTATAATTTTTATAACAACAAAAATACTTATAAATATATACTGAGGAATATTATGTCATAGTTTTCAACTCTATATTTAAAAAAAAATACTTCATTAGTAATTTACATGTTTATGGTTGAAACATTATATTTATTATATAAAATGGGTAGATCTTCTTCCAAAATGGAAAAAGTTATTATTAATAATAATGGCCCTCAGCAAAACAGAATGTCTGAGACCAATAATTACGGAATCGATTTCATGAATATAATAATTATTCTTGGTATTTTAATTGTAATTAAATACATAATTAAATTTGTAAAAACTAAATTTGATAACGCAGTTAAGAGGCAAGTAATTAGACACAATGTAATATGAAGACGAGTATCTGTCTAAACTAGTTTTTTTTTTATTTCTTTAACAATATAAACATATTTTAACAATTTAAATCAGTTTCATGGAAATTTGGCTTCGCTCATCGACGAGTTATACAATATTTTGAAAAATTTAAGAAAAGATGGTCCAAATAGAAAACGGTCACCAGAATTAGTGCAGGAAAAATTAAAAATTGTAAGCGAATTTTGCCAGAAAGCAAGCAGGTATTCTGGAAGTAATAGTACAGAATAAAAATGACTTGCACATCTTATATGATAAATAAGTCAAATACGAGGCAGAAGCGTTTGACCGATTAAAATCATTTAAATTTGAAGTCTTAAAAAACAGACAAAATGGCAGAAGCGTTTAATTTTAGTTTTGCTCAAAAACTACAAACTCTCACATGTGAAGAGGAAATAAAGCTACCTAAGTACAAAACAGTAAGATGCGATAGTATCTCGAATCATACTGGTGGAGTGATTTTTTTTGTAAAGTCAGAATGGCAAGTTGAAGTTATTTCTTCAATAGCCGTTGGTAAAATGATTTGGTGGCTAGTGATAAAAGTGTGTTTAAACAATAAAAGCAAGATTTTAGTCGCAGTGTATAGGTCACCTCATAAGCAAAATTCCCCGGAAATATTTTTTTGTGATTTTTTCCAAAACAAAATAGAGGAGCTCGGTTCGGCATGCGTGGATGTTATTATAATGGGTGACTTTAATATTAACTGGCTTATAAATAGTACCCACAAAAAAAGAATCTATGAAAGTGTATTAGACAGCTCGTTCAAACAAATAGTTACAGAACCAACTAGAATTTCTGAAACCTCTTCGACTCTTATAGATTACGTAATAACAAATTCAGAAAATGTAAATGCAAAAGTGAACAAAAAATTAAAAATCAGTGACCACGAATCTTTGGAAATTATTATCGAAACAAATCGCGACACTAAAAATTATAGCAAAAAAGTTATTAAATCATTAGTATTTAATGAAGGTGTTTTTCGAAGACAGCTGCTTGGTAGTGAAATGGCAAATTTAAATTGCAATATTGATTTTAATGAATTAGCAATGTTCTTTAGTGATAAATTGAATACGGCTGTAAAAAAAATGATGGTTTTTAAGACAATCAGTGAAGAAAATGGCACCAATGAATGGTACAACCAATATTTATATAATTTAAAGCGAATGAAAATACAGTTGCATCAAATCGCGGTGTGGACAAACAATAGAAGTGACTGGAATACGTATAAATTATGCAGAAAGAAGTACGCAAGTGAACTACACACAGCAAAAAATAATTTTATTGCTAGGAAAATTGTTCAATCAACTGATCAAAAATCAATGTGGAGGACAATTAAAACACTGGTACTTAACGAAGAAAAAAATGAAATACGTGAAATATTATATGACAATATAACAATAAGAAACAAGACTGAAATAGCTAATAAACTTAACAAATTTTTCGTGAAAAGTGTAGAGGAAATAAATAAAAATATACCATATGTCCAATATACGAATTTAATTAATAACAATATTAGAAAAACATTTAAATTTCAAAAGATAAACATGAGTGAATTAAAAAATATTATGAAAAGTATGAATGCAAAGAAAGACGTCAACAGTTTGTCAGTAAAAATGATGTTGTGTGTGTTAGATATCATAGGGCCTTGTTATCTAAAAATAATAAACGATTCACTTCAAAAAGGTATTTTTCCAAATTGTTGGAAGGGATCGACAGTGGTGCCTATAGAAAAAGTGAAGCGAACCGTAAATCCTGCTGACTTCCGGCCGGTCAACATGCTTATGACAGAGAGCAAGATTTTGGAAAAAGTGGTACAAAAGCAATTACAAAAATACATGGAAAGCAATCAATTTATGGCAGATTACCAATCAGGTTTTCGACAAAAACACAGTTGTGAATCTTTGCTTAATATTGTGATTACGCAATGGAAAACCCAAATCAATGACAAAAAAGTAATAGTTGCTGTTTTCTTGGATTTGCAAAGAGCGTTCGAGACAATAGATAGAGAAATAATGATACAAAAACTTGAAAATTACGGTGTAAAAGGAGCAGAAATTGAGTGGTTCAAAAGTTATCTGTCGAACAGAGTGCAACAAACTAGGATATCGAATATAATATCTGAACACATGGCTGTAACACTGGGTGTACCGCAAGGAGCTGTGCTTGGGACTTTACTATTTATTATTTATATCAATGATTTGGATAAAGTACTAATGCATGCTGAGGCAAGACTGTTTGCGGATGATACATTGCTGTACGTTACTGGAGATTCTGCCGATGAATGTATCAACAAACTGAATGCAGATTTAAAAAGCGTTGAATGGTATTTAAAAATGAATAAACTAAAGCTGAATACAGGTAAAACAAAAGCAATTGTAATTAATGGCAACTCTTCTATGGACATTTTTATTAATGGAGAGATTATTGAGAAGGTTAATGAGATAAAGTATCTAGGAGTAGTTTTAGATAAAAAATTAGCTTTTGAGACACACCTTAATTTTATTTGTAATAAAATTGCAAAGAAAATTGGATATTTTCAAAGAATTAGAAGCAAATTAACTATGTCTTGTGCAATAAATGTCTTTAATGTTATGGTAAAACCACATTTCGAGTACTGTTCAACAATTATATTTTTAGGTCCCAACCAAATGTTAAATAGACTGCAAAAATTACAGAACAGAGGAATGAGGTGTATTTTAATGTGCAATTTGTTAACACCCATACGCTTAATGTTAGATACTTTACAATGGCTTACGATAAAACAGAGAACATATATGAATGTACTCCATTTTATATTTAAAATAAAAAACAATATGTTGCCAAATTATCTATTTAATCAAATAGTTTATGTTGCAAATGTACAGCCATATAATTTAAGAAATAGGGAAGACTTCAGACTTCCTTTTTTATCAACCAACAGATCTCAAAATATACTATTTTATAAAGGTTTTAAACTATTTAATAGCTTACCAAATACCATAAAGGCAGAAAATAATATAATTATTTTTAAAAGATTGTTAATATTGCATGTAAAGGAATTTTATAACTGATATCACAGATATGTTAATTAGTTTTTAAGTTATCGTTTGTAACAAATAGCTAATGCTAAATAAAGAAAGCGAAAGCGAATCGCAACAAGAAAAAAAAAAAGAGGAAGGTAAAAGGCGAGAAAACATACTCTTACTATTGCTAATGAAAGTCGAGGGTTAGCATTTCTTAAAACTCGACACACGCAACTAAAAGATGCTATTCAGCACTTGTTAGAGTTAGATCAGAGCTCTACTCCTACCACGAATTCTGTCAGATACATTGACAACAGGTACACTCGCAGCCATGATAACAATATCTTTGGAAATCCAAGATTTTCTGGTCAACAAATAAATAATCAGAATCAAGGTAGATTTTCCAATCAAAATGAGAGAAACTTCCAAAATAGAAACAGATCTTCTTACCAAGGAGATCGAAGTAGAAGTAATCAGAATATAGGAAATAGTAACAGGCCTAGATTTACATCGCAAACCACAAATGGGTACAATCAGTACCATAATAATTATCAAAACAGACAAAGACCAAGCAATACAAATACTAACAATGGGTCAAACAATAGAAATCAAACACACAATCAGTTCAGGAATAACCAGAATAGAAACAACAGGGTATTAGCTATGGGAAACGAGCAACCCACCGAGGGGGAAGCCGACCCATTGGGAGGGAATTAATAACTCCACAGGTATCAGAAGCCATTTGCACTGCCGGAATATCAAACGGCATATATGTAGAAATAAGAATAAAAGAAGCACAAAACATAAGATTTTTGCTTGACACAGGAGCCTCAATCTGTGTAATATAGGTAGGTTCAATTAGTAAACAAATTTCTATGTTCAAGGACAAAAGATCCAATATTTTAGGCATATCGGAAAACCTCCAAACTATAGGAACATGCTACAATAACTTAAATATCGACAAATTTCTCATTCCATACGAATTTCATGTAGTACCAGATACCTTTCCGATTTCCGTAGAAGGAATTATTGGAGCAAATTTCTTAACAGAATACAATGCCATTATAATACCTAGAGGAATTTTTATTAGAAATAAAAAAAGATGACCACACAGCTTGTCTACCTTTATGCTCCCAGCTAAATATTAACACCATCTTACTAGCTCCCAGATGCGAAGCAATCTATTGGCTAAGCACAAAACACACTGAAGCTAGAGTATTTCCCCCCAGGAATTATGCCAAGACGTTTTTATGACAGAATCAATATCCACGGCCATAAATGGGAAAATACCCATTAAAATCTTGAATACACGTGATAAAGCAGTTACGCTTAAATGGGCTGAACCTCAATCCTTACCCGCTTCAGAGCATTATGTTTTAAGTTACAACCAAACAAATAAATCAATAAACAGTCGAGTTAAGAAAATACATAGTGAAATAAATTTTGACACATTGAATAGTGAGGAAAAATCTGAAATTGAAGCGATATAATCGAAATTCCATGATATATTTCACGTGGAGGGTGAAAAAATGCTGACGATATGAGAAGATTCGTTGCATTTGCGAACTACTATCGTAAATTCATCCAAGATTTCGCCACAATTTCCATTCCACTAAACTGATTATTAAAGAAAGATATCACATTCAATTTTAATAAAGATTGCGAAAAATCATTTAATTTGCTTAAAGAAATCCTCAAAAGTCCTAAAATTTTACAATTTCCAAATTTTAACGAAGAGTTTATTCTACGTACGGACGCATCAGGTTTCGCTTTAGGAGCCGTGTTATCTAATTCTGATGATAGGCCAATTGCCTACGCTAGGCCAACACTTATGGCGTTTTCCATTGGGAAAAAAATCAATTTTTTTTGATCTGAAGACCGATTTTGACAGTTGTTGTGTTCCATTGGGCGAAAAAATTGATTTTTTTTGATCAGAGATCAATTTTGCAAATCTGAATTTTTCGGCAGATTTACCAATACCAATACAAATGATAGCTGTCATTTTGACAAGAGTGATTTTCATTTTAATTTTTTACTTCGGTTGTGATGTAATGGATATAGACACAGAAAAGAAAGTTATACGTGAACTATTAAATTGATTGAATGAATTAAATGAAGATAATTTCTGTATTTTCAAGTGTTTGTTCTGTTTTTAATGTTGGCAGCTACACCGACGCTAACTTCACAGACACGAAATGACACCAATACAATGACAAACAAAATAAATCTGAATCGTGTTCCATTGACACTCAAAAAGATCAAATTTCAGATCAAAATCAAGATTTCCCAATGGAAAACGCCATGAATAAAGCAGAGAAAAAGTAAAGCACTTTTGAGAAAGAATTACTTGCAATAGTATGGTCAGTTAAACACTACCGGCCCTATCTGTTCGGAAGAAAATTTAAAATTTTAACGGACCACAGACCTTTAGTGTACTTGTTTTCACTTAGAGAATCAAGTAGTAGATTAACTAAATTTAGACTGCTATTGGAGGAATATAATTTTTACATAGAATACTCCCCCGGTAAAGAGAATTTTACGGCTGATGCATTAAGTCGAAAAAAGATAAACTCTGAGGAATTAAAGCAATTATATATCTGTGTTGTAACTAGAGCTCAAGCAAAAGTAAGCAGCCAAAGTCAAACAAACCCTACAGAAGAAAACATGTTAAAAACAAAAGAAAATCGTATAACTGAGCTCTTAAAACCACCCGAACATGAACATAAATTTGTAGAGCTAAAGATTGTTGAAAATTTTACGGAAGATTTAGTTCATTTCAAGGATATGGATATAATTATCGGTCCAAACAAAGTTTTGGCATATATCCCAAAAGAAAATTGTTTACTCCTAAAATGGTCCAAGATTAGTACTATTGCCCGATCGACATCATTTGACAAAATGTTGTCGAGGGACAACAAGGATGGCACTATTGCCCGATCGGCATTATTCAACGAAATGTTGTTGAGGGACGTGCAGAAAATCTGCGGACCTCTGTCAATTAATAAAATATATATTACAAAAGATGAAATAAAGAAACTTGCAGGCGGCCGCCAAGAATGCAAAATTCATAAATTTAAAAAAATATTAGGAGAAATATTCAAAGGAAGTTCAATTAAAGTAAACCTTATAGATAACCGTATCGAAATAACTGATCGTTGTAAAAAAATATACTAAACGACTATCATATTCTTCCAACCAGCGGATATGCAGGAATAAATCGCATGATAACAAATATAAAAAGAAAATACTTTTGGACAGGAATGCAAAACGATGTGGCCACGTTTGTAAAGCATTGCCTTATATGCCAAAGAAATAAGCATATACAACCAAGGAAAAAACCTATGAAAATAATAACAACCGCTGAGTCATGTTTCGATAAAATATTCTTAGATCTTGTAGGACCTTTAGACGAATCCGAGGATGGATTCAAATATATTCTAACTATACAAGACGAATTGACAAAATTCATCGAAGCGATCCCAAATCCGATAAATAGGCAAACACCATCAAAAGCTTTAGTAGAAAGCTTTATTCTAAGGTATGGAGTACCACATATATAGCTTCTGATCAGAGAACCGAATTCCTTAATCATGTTTTAAAGGTATTTGCAAATTGTTGAGAGTAGAACAATTGCAGTCTAGAGCATATCACCACCAAAGCAAAGGAGCATTAAGAAATTCTCATAAGGTTTAAGGATAATATCTCAGAAGCTACGTTTCAGAAAAACATACCGATTGGAGCACTTGGTTACCATATTATGTTTTCTGCTACAATACGTCTGTACACTCAGAAACCATTTGAATTAGCTTTTGGAAGACAGTGTAATTTACCTTCAAATATAACTAGGAATGTAGATCCAGTGTATAACTATGAGGATTACATAATTGACTTGAAATATAAATTACAAGTTGCCCATAGAGATGCTCGAGAAACCCTAATAAATAAGAAAAACGCTAGGAAAGACAGATATGACACTGACTTTAGGAAACAATTTTCAGATTTTGAAATAGGAAGTCTGGTACTACTGAGAAATGAGTCTAGAAAGAAACTAGATCCAGTATTTATAGGACCATACGAAATTTTGTCACAAAACGGAGTTAACTGCGATATCAAATATGAAGATAAAAGAAAGACAGTACATAAAAATAGACTGAAGCCATTTTTCATATATTTAACCTTGATATAAGTTTTTTTTTTAAAAAATAATAAATATTTGTGAAATTTAATTAATATATTCATGAAATAATAAATACTCTTGTTAAATAATATATAAACAGTTAAAATAAATATAAATACCTCAATGTATATAAAAAAAAAACAATTAAAATTTAAGAGGCCGGCATATTTTATAAGCAAAGTAAACAATTAAATTAAAATAATTATATTACTGTAAATAAACCAATTTATTAAACATAAGGAATATTAATGAACAAATAAAAAACGAATTAATGTTTAAAATAAAATTAAAAACTGTGTAACATTTCATAAATATTTTAACATAAAATTTATAACAAAAAGAAAATGTAAAAACCATTTAGTCAATAAGAATTCATAAAGAAAAAAACAAACGATATAAATAACGATATATATAACTATGTAATACAAAGATACCTTAATGAATAAATGACACGAAAAGAAGAAATCAAAACATGTAATGATTTCTTCTTTTTCCCCAGGAAGGGTGGTGTGAAGTGTATGCACCAGCGCCTATTATCTTTGTATTGATAAACGCCTCGTAAATTGAACACTAATAGCAAACAGATGTCACACAACAAGAAAAAACCACTTGGTTTGGGGTTTAGCCATTGAGCGTAGCTCATAAAATGCAACACAATGTATTATCTAAATAATGTTGGGTTACAGGGTATTCTTGTACAAGGTACTAAAATAGATAAGGGATGAAAATCTTATATCTGTGTGTAGTGTCTGTATGCGATGCATAGACAATATTGTAGATAATAATTTACTATATAAGAACAAACATTTTCAAATAAAGATCAGATTCATTTTGACACAGATCAATTTGTTTCTCATTTCTACTGTCAGACCCCTATGGCGTTACGCCCTGCCAGTAGTAGATTTAGCAGATCCCTATGGCGTTTAGGTAGTTAGGTAGACTTAGACAGTTAGGTAGACTTATTAAACCTGTTGATAACAACATCATTACAACGTACATGATCTTCTTTTTTCGTTTGATCACTGTCTGTCCCGTAGTAACTGCAGGTATTTCCCCCGCTAGCTTTCTCTGCTACATTCTATGAAATTTGTAATCTCACGATTGTGGAAAAACGCTTCCAATATTTCTTTACTGGGCGGACCTTTAACGCCGCACCTCTCGCTTGTCCGAATTATGCCACTACACGTTCGCCTGCGGACCACTTAAAATATATACTAGGCTGTACTCTAAAACATGAAAGACAAGTAAGTAAAACGAAATACTTGAATCGTGTTGACCATTCTCCGTTAGGTTCCCGATATTTTCATATTTTTTCCGATCTTTTCACCTTTTCCCGATCTTTAAACCTTCGTTGTTTTAAGCTTTCATTCGTAAGCTCTATACATGCTATGCTTCGGATTAACTTCGTGTAAAGTTCTACCGAAACATCTTATCGTATGGTACATGTACACACCTCTCCGGAAACTTAAAAACAACCTTACAGAGGTTATACCATCATTACTTTGGTTATGCTTTTTTCCCAGCATAATGTCTTAAATAGGCTCTACCAAAACAATTGCCTGCAAAAATTCTCAACCTCCACGTACAAGTACTGTATAAGGCCAACAGAAATAATTGCATGAGGATGTTAAATTTGAATTGTTAGCGCCCAATTATAGCTATCATTGAACAACTTCATTGGAACACAAAACATGATGGAATTGAAATGTTACCTCGATAGCTGTTTATAGGAATCGTAGGCAAATTCCGTTTCATTTCGGTGCAACGACAAACATCACTTCACAGAAATAAATCATGATCAGTGAAAAATAAAAGTCATTTTCAGCTATAACTACAATTAAAAATTAAAATATGTTTGGATAATCATGTTCTAAAATTCATAAGCTTTGTTTTGACACCAACTCGCCAATGATTGAATTTATAAAAAAACCGCAAGAAGTAAAAGAAAATTTCCAATGATGATCTTCAATGATAGCTATAACTGGGCCCTTAGTTGGGATTTTTTAGCCATTCCGGTGGGCGCATCCAGTACCACTAATGGAGGTGTTCGCTTTTTGCAACTCATCTAGTTGCTTAACATAAATTGAAGAAATTAATAGCGTTTTCGATTGGGATACAAAAGCACTCTTTTTATACTCTACAGCACTTTTTTTTACTCTAGATCTATTTTTTCGTTTTCGATTGGGATACAAAAAGGACTCTTTTTTCACTCTAGAGTACTTTTGAAGAATCTGGATTCCAAGTCAGATTTACACCAACATGCACCAACACAAAAACATTCAACATCTGACTTATGTCAGTTTGAAGTTTGCATTTCGCAGTTTGATTTGTGTTTTTTGTTATTTCTGCGAAAACTATAATTAGAAATTAAAATATTTTTGGATAATCATGTTCTAAAATTCATAAGCTTTGTTTTGACACCAACTCGCCAATGGTTGAATTTATAAAAAGCCGCAATGAGTAAAAGAAAATTTCAAATGATGGTTTTCATTAATAGCTAATAGCTATAATTGCGGCCTAAAGATTAACAATAAGCTGTCAAATCGCACACTTACTCAGATACAAAACCAGAGTAACCTCTTTAATGTTCGATTGGGACGGGTAAAATCTGAAATCTGAGAGTAAATCTAAAAATCCCAATCGAAAACGCTATAAGCTTTGTAAGGAATAATATCAATAATGATGCGTCTATTCTTAGGCATCTGCAACAATTATTGTTGTAGTTGTTGTTTGTTTGCTGTCTGGAATTTATGGAGTTTAACTTAAACTTAAGGCTACTGCCTTTAGAACGTTCGTTTCCTATCTCTTCTTTACTGATCTCTGTCTTCATTGGCTTGGCACTGGAAGTCAGTACCATGGTGTCGGAACCAGAGATCAAGTAAAGAAGAGATAAGAAACTTTCCAGGAGTTTACGTTTTGCCTGCAAATAATCTTGGAATTTTCCTGGATTTTGAGAGATAAATTGATCACCGCGGTCGAACCAGATACACACATTACTTGTTTCACATATACTTGTTTGCATTAAAACGACACGTAAGAAATCGGGTGATAAAGGGAAGACGAACGAAAGTTCCCAATCTCTTCCTTGCTTCATCTCTGGCATGGAGTATCAAAGGCAGCAATATGTCGTTGTGTCACTAAAATGTGTACACTTATTTCACAAAGTTTATTATGTATGTAATAACTTTTTCCAAACTTGCTTCTTAATATATTTTGTTTATTTCTTATTAGACGAAGAAGTAAAATGGCCTGACAATGAAGTCACTGTAGCCGAGGAGTTTTTTTTCGCAAAGCCGAAATGCCATGTATTGCTGGGGCTATTGATGGTACACTTATTCGAATTGATGAGCCATCAGTGAATGAGCAAGCATTTGTTGATCGCAAAGCGCATCACTCTTTAAACGTTATGCTAGTGGCTGGTGCAGATTATCGCTTCTATGCCATTAATGGCAGTTTCCCATGATCTGTACATGACAGTCAAGTAATTAAGTGCAGTCGATTTTATAACAAATGGATAATGAAGAGTGGCGTCCTTTTCCATGGGCTATTGTTATTCGTAAATCTGTCCATTGAGAACGTGGTTATTGTCTTGCAATGTTCCTAATCGTATTCCAGAAAGCCGAGCTAAAAATCGTTTTCTATCTAAACTAAAGAAAACACGACAAGTTATTGAATGTAGCATTGGATAGTTGAAGGAAATTTTTCCTTGCTTAAATATGCTTCGTTTAAAGACGGCTGTTAGATGTGCGAATGTTGTTGATACTTGTGTCTTACTGTATAACATTCGCAAAGGGATGGGGAAAGAAAACGAAATTATTTTACAGGATGCGGATTTTAATGTAGAAGATGAAGATGGTAAAGATTCGATGATTGAGATGAAACAAATAGTGATGCCGTGTATTTTGAAATATTAATTCCTAAACGGAGTTCTCTTTCACTGCACTCAAGCTGCTTAGCACAATAATTTATTTTAAGTAGTCTATTTCGCAGCATTTGTTAATTCTCTGCGTCATTTTCCCTCTGAGCATGAGCTTGAGCAGTCGTCGATGGCTAACATGAAACTGGCTCTGGGACCTCATTGTTTTTTCCATAACTTTCGGAAACTTCCAGACCATATACTATTTGTTAAACGAAAGAAACTCAATTAATCATAAATGTTTAAAATTGGACTGAAACACTATACCTCATCGCCCATAATCGCAAGCACAAGTTTGTCGCATTCGTCCAGGAAATCCTTACTCGAAGCACCACTTTCAACTTTATATGTAAATATTCTATACTTAGTAAAATTAACTAAGATAAAGAAACTTGTCTCACCATAACATTTTGGCACCAATTTTGCCAGGTTACTCGCCTGAACTTTTCTTCGTCGCTATCGTTGCCAAGCCCATAAGCCAATGCCAGCGACACGACTTACCATGCATAGGAAATCTCTTGTTTTGTCACAAAAAAAAATTGTATTAAGATTTATAAATATTACCCTTAATAGAAAAAAGTACTAACTTTTGTATTTTTTTTTAATTTACTGAAAAGTAGCAACAACAAATTATTCGGCCGTATGAAATGTATGGTCTATTTGAGATTAAACTGCTGTATGAAATCAAAGATTATGAATTCTATACACATGACGCATTGAGAACAAAAAACAGAAACTTTTGCTCAGTAGTGCATGAAAACACATGAAAAACAAGAACAAAAACATATGAGAGGCTACAATCCGCTATGCGGATCGTTGAAAACCCTATCCCATCCCATCCTTAAAATTAATATCCTCAAAATATAGGCCTTATGGCAATGAAATACAGAAAATGACATTGTCACAATATATTGCTCAGACAGTTAATCAAAATCTTTTGTGGCTCGACAAAAAACAACGGTTTTCTATTGCTAATGCCTTGGGATGGGGTATAGAAATGGTTTTTGTAAGAAAACGCCCCCAAAATGTGGGCGTAGGTGAAAATGATCTATAGACAAAATGTTTATATTACCATTGCGGAAGTATTTGCATCAACATTTTTTTCGAAAGTTTTAAAATTTGGACAAAAAACGTTTTTTACTAAAAACGCCCCCAAAAAGTGGGTGTTGCAAAAAACTTTGTATTGACGAAATATAGATATTAGGATTGTCTAAATATGTTGGTAACACACTTTTTTGAAATTCCTTACGGTTTGGCTTAAAACTACGTTTTTTCTAAAAGGGGGCGTGGCAGTGGGCGGATTTTAAAAATTTTTACACTTGTTCTGGTGACTCGGCCAAGGATCCTATATACCAAATTTCATTATCCTAGCCCAAAATTTAAGGCCCAAAAATCGGTGACGAACAGACAGACGGACGGACGGACGGACAGACAGACATGGCTAATTCGACTCAGCTAGCGATTCTGAGTCGATCCATATACTTTGAGGTATATGTAGCTAAATTATTTCTCTATGTTACAAACTAAGTATCAAAACTAATATACCCCTATGTGATAGGGTATAAACATATGGCGGGCTGTGCCAGCACGACCCGCCATAGAACAATAATTTTTCTTATATGGAGTGCGTCATCTGTATAGAATTCATAATCTTTGATGAAATGTATGATCAATTTCTGTGAAACAGAATCACACAACATTCCAATACTTCCAGTCAATTCTCCGTTCATAAATTTATTGTTGTATGACAGCAAATCATACATCAATTCTTTGAAACAGAAATCATACAGCAGAAATTTCAAAATCATACAATAGGCATGTTTTTTTTTCTAATGGCGTTTTCCATTGGGAAAAAAAATCAATTTTTTTTTGATCTGAAGACCGATTTTGACGATTGTTGTGTTCCATTGGGCGAAAAAATTGTTTTTTTTTTATCAGAGATCAATTTTGCAAATCTGAATTTTTCGGCAGATTTACCAATACCAATACAAATGATAGCTGTCAGTTTGACAAGAGTGATTTTCATTTTGATTTTTTACTTCGGTTGTGATGTAATGGATATAGACACAGAAAAGAAAGTTATACGTGAACTATTAAATTGATTGAATGAATTAAATGAAGATAATTTCTGTATTTTCAAATGTTTGTTATGTTTTTAATGTTGGCAGCTACACCGACGCTAACTTCACAAACACGAAATGACAACAATACAATGACAAAAAAAATAAATCTGAATCGTGTTCCATTGACACTCAAAAAGATCAAATTTCAGATCAAAATCAAGATTTCCCAATGAAAACGCCATAAATCTATACAGGCTTAAATACACATGAGAAAAAAACGCTAATCGGTGCTCAGGCACTACTGATATTGAAACACGTGCCCGCCAACAGATGGCAGTTTAGGGATTCAATTATTGCTGTGCCATTCATTTTTTTTGCAAATAAAATTCAATTTTATCACTTTATCCACTACATCCCTTATTGTAGTGTTTTGATATTATATTCAAAGCAAAGATAAAAATATTTTCACATCAAATTATTTCATAAAACATTGAATTTCCAACCTATTTTGCAGCGTTTGATTACCGGATGTGGTAGGTACCGGCAGCCATTTTTAGCATTTTCGACAACATTTTTCAATAGCAATTGAGAAAAATATGTTTGGTAGCACATTTTCTATCCAGCCTACGGGTGTAAGACATGATAATTATCCAGGTTTAGTATAGTCAAAGTTACAACGAGTGGTTATTACCAAAGTAATGCCACTCAGTGTCTACCATATTACTACACATTTTGAGAAACGATATATTAATATGCAGAACCATATCTTGATTTGGTATACCGCCCAAATTCGTCCTTCTGACGATGAAGAATTCCCACTGCTCCGGATCTAGACAAGGTGATCCATTGTCATACGATTTTTTTTAGCATCCTTGAGAGAATTGTGCAAAACTACCGAGCCACGATATTGACATACTACGACCATTCGACCTAATGTATGTTAATTTGCATACTAGCTAACGAGTACTTTCGACATCTGGCGATAAAATACATAAACACATCGATAAGTTATTGTTCATCAAATTTAAAATTTTATTCAAATTGTGTACATTACATTAAATTATTATAACTTTAGGATATTAATTCTTCTTAATTCGTTTATATACGATGATTCGATTTAATTTTGTTTTTAATTTTATGATAACCTAATATTTATATATAAAGAAAACGCATATATTAACACGGATTGCGGTGTACATACCTAATTAAATATGTGAAAATATTTTTTTTGTTTTCATTAGTATGCATGGTTAATTGCATATTTATTTTCATTGCTCGCTCGTTCAAATAATTTAATTCAAAAGATTCTTGACTTATAAATAACCTAGTTTTACTGTGCTTGGGGATCACATTGCAAAAGGCGAACGATTGATGGGTCACTTTTAGCCCCCTCTATAAATTCTTCTAAACTCAGTTTACCATCTTTGTTGCGATCCATTTGGCGGAAAATTTTATCAGTTCGTTTCTCTGGAGTGCTTTCATCCTCTGGCATCTTCATAACTGATCCGACCATTTTGTATATTGCCTGCAAAAAGGTTAGTAAGTTAGTACTTTTTTAGTTCGTGTTTAATAAAATGTTATAACTTCATTTATTGAAATGTAAATTTTAAAAGTCATACATTGGTTATTAGTTTAAAACAGTCAACTCAAATTCCGCAAAATACAAATTGAACCATTAATAATATTTTACAAAAACGAGTAGGGAGTGCACGAGTGAGTCATATATACTTGCTCCGTGGACTAACTTACTTAAGTTGTGTGCATGCCGGAAAGAACCTAACTACCTCCAGCTGCGCACTTCAAGTTGGTTAAGGTCGGTTTCTACTTGTGCTTGCCACTTAAGGAGAGGGTTTCTGTACTGTCTAGCTGGGAATCGAAGACGTAGTATTGGTGTCCATTTGCGCTACATGCCCTAGAAATCTTAAACGTCCAACACGGAGCTCGTCTCTATAGCCTGCCAATGCAAATGGGACACCATCAGCGATGTTGTGCGACCTTTCGTGTTGACAGTTTGGTCTGACCCTCATTTACTCCTTACCCTATTTTTGACCTTTCCTTTAATATACTAGCGAAAGTCACTTTGATGTCAATATCATCGGTGTATGCCAGTAGTTGAACCGATTTATTGAAGAATATGCCTCTGGTGTTGGCTCGGGAGTTTTGTAATATCGAATATTTCGGTCTATTTGGACTACTTGGGTTTTTTTTCCAGGACCTGCCGAAGTGTGATTATTTACTTACTTACTTAAGTGGCGCTACAGTCCGGGATGAACCTGGGCCTCAACCAACATGCCTCTCCAATTAGTCCGGCCTTAGCTAACTGCCTCCAGTTGAGCACTCCAAGTTGGTTGAGGTCGGTTCTACTTGTGCGCGCCACTTAAGGCGAGGTCTTCCTCAGCTCTACTGCCTACGACGTCTGGCTGGGAATCGAAGGCTCTGCGAGCCGGAGTATTGGTGTCTATTCGTTCTACATGTCCCAGCCATCTTAAACGTCCAATGCGGCGTTTTTTGACCAGGAGTATGTCGCTGTACAGCTCGTATAGTTCTTGGTTGAATCTTCCATAGCCCGTCAACGCAAACGGGACCTACATCCGCTTTTAATACGGTCAATGCTTCAGCGCCGTAGAGCAGGACTGGGATGATCAGGGTCTTATATAGGAGCAGCGAGAATTCTCCATCGTCATCCTTCATAAACGGACGAGTTTGGGCGGTATACCAAAAATAGACATGGCGCTGTCTCTATAAATGCTGTCGTATGCGACTTTGAAATCGATAAATAGGTGGAGGGTATCGATTTGGACTTCTTGTTTTTTTTTTCCAGGATCTGCCGAAGCGTGAAAATTTGATAGGTTGTGGACTTTCCTGGCCTAAAACCACACTGATAAGGGCCGATCAGGTTGTTGGTAAACGGTTTCATGCGTTCACATATTACGCAGATAGGATCTTGTAGGCGATGTTAAGGAGACTTATGCCTTTGTAGTTGGCGCAGTTCAGAGGGTCTCCTTTCTTTGTGGATCGGGCAAACGATGCTGAGGTTCCATTCTTCAGGCATACTTTCATCCGACCAGATTTGGCTAAGCGGGAAGGCCGTAATTTCCGGCGGCCTTATTAAGCTTGAGTTTAGATATTGTTATCCTCACTTCACTTAGGTCGGGTGGTTGGCAATTCTCGCTGCCGCTGCCAATATTAAATGGTTCAGTCTGCCTAACAGCGGAATGTTGTTTGTCATCGCCGTTTAACAGTCTGCAAAAGTGGTTCTTATCAGCATCCTCAGCATCGACTGTCTCAACTACGATATTTCCTTGTTCATCTCGATAGGATTCAGTTCTATCCTTGCATCCTTGACTTTGACGTTTTACACTTTGGTAAAACTTGCGAACATCGTTCCTGGAGAAAGAGCTCGAGTAGGTATATGGCGAAGTATGCCTGACGATATACTTGCCGGGACTCGCCTTCCTGGTGGCTGATATTTGTGATGAATGCATATTGAGATATTGAGATCGCGATGGAATACGGTCTGCCAAAGACAGTAATTCTGATAACAGTCGTCGGGAAGGAAGGACTACCAATGACAGTGGTAGCTGTCATCAGTAACTGTTATATGGGTTAAGCTGGAAGGTGATCCTGGGAGCCACCTACTTGTAGAACCAGAAGAGGACGATGATTTCCAAAAATACATCGTTGAAAAAAAATTAAAAAAATAAAATAAACCAGTGCTACCAACTAAGCGGACGGACATAACGAGATCGATTCTCAACTCATGCAAGCTGAATCAGGAGCAGCAAATTCGAGCGAAAATCTAACTGAAGAATTTGCTGTAGTAGAGGATGGGAAATATGGCCGCACACACTTAATGCAACACCAAATTGACACTGGAGATGCTATACCAACGGTTGAGACGATGGAGAGGGACGGACTGATAGAAAACTCCAATAGTCCTTGGGTATCACCAATGGTACTGGTTAGAAAGAAATTTCTGCGTTGACTATAGGCAACTCAACGATGTCACCAAGAAGGAAAGTTACCCTCTACCTATGATAGATGACACACTTGATACTCTAAAGGGGCCCGAATGGTTTTCCACACTGGATCTAAAGAACGGCTACTCTCAGGTGCAGATTCACCCTAAGGACAGAAAGAAGCAGCCTTCACCACAGTCAGACGGAATGGTGGAACGATTTAATCGAACCTTGAAGGATCTACGGGAAAGACGCCGAGATATCCACGTAAAGAGCAGAACAAGAATAAGCCTAGCGAGCGATCGTATGAAAACCAGGTACGATATCAGAGCAACAGGAGATTTAGTGTGGTTATATAATCCCGAACGTGGTCGCTCTCCAACTCTCGTAGTGGTTAGTTGACTAGTTTGTGCGGAAGTATTTTTCCAAGTGCTTTATATTGATCAAGTGGTAAATTATTATGATTCGACGTGGAGTAGTGGTGCTGTCAGCTCTGCAGTGGAAGTCGCGGGTTCGAACTCAATCAGAACTTAGTATTTTTATACCCTATCCCATAGGGGTATATAAGTTTTGATACATAGTGTCTGTTTGTAACATAGTGAAATCATTTAGCTACATATACCTTAAAGTATATGGATCGACTGAGAATCGCTAGCCGAGTCGATTAAGCCATGTCTGTCCGTACGTACGTCACCAGTTTTTGGGCCTTAAATTTTGCGCTAGATGGATGGAACTTGGTACACGTGCTCTTTGTTGCCCCCAGCAGAACAAGTGTACAAATTTTTGAAATCCGCCCACTGCCACACCACCTTTTAAGAAAAACGTAATTTTTGCCAATTTAGACAATCTTAATATATACATTGGATATGGTATTTAACGATCCGCACAGCGGATTGTAGCATTCTCATATGTTTTTAATTTAATTTAATTTATTAAACAATAAAAAACAATTAACAAGTGTCATCTACCGAATCACCGGCGAAGGAAAGAAAAACCCGCAAGCGGGTGAAAACTCGCCGACGAATAAATGGCAAAAGCTGACGATGCCTGCATCATCAACATCATCATCGGCATCTGCTAAGGCAGATGTTACAAAGCTGGTACATGCAAGAACTGTACCAGCGATAATGAATGCTGCGCTCCAACAACATCAGCAGCAGCAAGAGCAACGGCAACAGCCACAACAGCCACAAAGAGGTGCATGGCAGAGGAAATTATACCACACTCAAAAACGATGGAAGAAGAGGAGTTCAAGTCAGTTAACCTCGATTAATCCGAGATGGAAGATGGGGAACCCGCTACGTCGCTGAGGGTAACCCCTTTAAAGAGCTAGCTGAGGTTGACGAAACACAGCCGGCTTTGGATGATGAGGAGGCAAAGTTAACCCGCCTCATCGCAGAACTACTAGCAAAGCTAGAAAGAATTCGAGAGGCTAAAAAAGTTAAAGCCCTCGAAGAAAAGAAAAGTCGAATGCAGCTGAGACTACAACAAGAGCTGAAAGCGCAGCAAATGCTTCAGCCCCAGCAAAATAAAAAACTGCAACCAATGCAGCAATAGGTTGTAATCGTAAAACACCAGCAGCAACAATTTGTTAAACTGCAATACTTAACAAACAAAGCAAAACGAATAAACTTATTTTTGACAGGCTCGTTAGGCTCGAAAATAGCATTCGCAATAGAAGTACCCCACCTTTAACATGAATAGACTGCTTAAAATTCTTACGTGGAATGCCAATGGCCTTTGGCAAAAACTTGGAGAACTTGAATTATTTATGCAGGAAAAAGATATAGATATCTGTTTAAAATCGAAACTCACGCAAAGAGTAATTCGAACTTAAAAATTAAAAGTTAACTCGACTATCATGCTCTACATCCATCGAATAAGGCTAGAGGTGGAGCCTCACTATATATAAAAGAGTGTATCGAACATTCGATTGATCTTAAACTAGAAATCGAAACAATGCAAGTTAGCTCTTTACAAGTCAAAAGCAGACAATCCTTTCTGAAGATATCGTCTATTTACTGCCCACCACGATGCAAGGTTGAGAAAATTGACTTTGAAAACTTGCTTAATTCCCTTGGACAAGCTTTTGTCATCGGAGGGGACTTTAATGCAAAACATACATTCTGGGGATCTAGATGCATATCACAGAAAGGTAGGATGCTTTATGATGTAGGTAGAAAGTACAATACCGAATTTCATTCTACGGAAAAACCAACTTACTGGCCAACTGATGTGAGAAAAATACCGGATTTGATTGATTTTTTCATTGTAAAAGGTCTGCCGTCCAATCGAATTAAAGTAGAAGAATGCTTTGATCTTTCCTCTGATCATTCTCCAGTCATTTTAACAACGAGCGATTCACTGATTATAGATGAAAAACCACCCAGATTAACAAACGGGAAAACCACAACCATGCAGTAGAAACTTATCTGCAAAGCCTAACCGCTGGGAAGGAATCGAATTATTCGCTCTGGAAAGCAATTAGAGTCATAAAACGGCCAAAAATCGCTGTGCCGCCAATAAGGGTAACTCAAGACGTTGGGGCAAAAAGCGATAAGGAAAAAGCTGACGTTTTTGCCTCACATCTTGAGGAAACATTTAAGCCATTTGATGGTCCACCGCAAAATGAAAACATTAACATATTCGAGAGTACAACCGTTAATAATATTGTAAGATATGCAAGTATTGCCGAGCTTAAACGGGAAATACAGAAAGTAAAGCCTTAAAAAGCTCCGGGTTATGACCTGATTACAGGAGAACTTCTTAAAATGTTGTCTCGGAAAGCAATAACTAAGCTTCTTTTTATTATAAATGCAGCAATCAGATTAGAATACATACCAAGACAGTGGAAAGTCGCGGAAGTGATTATGGTTCTAAAACCAGGAAAATCACCGAATGAAATAAAATCTTACAGCCCTATTTCACTTCTTCCAATAATTTCAAAAGTTTTTGAACGGATATTACTCGGTCGCTTGCACCCTATAATTGAACAGAAACGTCTTTTACCTGACCATCAATTTGGGTCTAGAAGTAAACATTCAACGGTGGACCAAGTACATCGAATTACAGATGTAATTGAGAAAGCTTCCGAAGAAAAGAAAATTTGTTCAGCCGTATTTCTTGACGTATCGCAAGCTTTTGACAAGGTGTGGCACAAAGGCCTTACTTATAAACTAAGTCAAGTTCTGCCAGAACAATTATATGAAATCCTCGTGTCGTATCTTGAGCATAAACTCTTCCGTGTGAAACTTGGAAGCGAATATTCCGAGTTCAAAGAAATAATGGCAGGTGTACCGCAAGGAAGCGTCCTTGGACCAATCCTGTACCTCCTATTCACTCGTGATATCCCACAAACAAACGATACAATAGTTGCAACGTTTGCTGACGATACTGCTATACTAGCAGTTGGCACAACAATAGAGGAAACAAATATCAAATTACAAAACGCTCTTAACGAGGTTAATGAATGGACTAAATCCTGGCGGATTGCACTTAATGAGAGCAAATCGATCCATGTAGATTTTTCGTATAAACGGACAAACAATTTGCCTGTATTTCTAAATACGGTTCGAGTCCCGTTTGCAAATGAAGCGAAATATCTCGGCATGACACTCGATGCAAAATTAAAATGAAAGTCGCATGTAAAAAAGAAATGCGAAGAACTTAAGAATAAATACAGAGAACTGTACTGGTTGCTCGGAAAATATTCGAAGCTTAACCTTGATAACAAGCTGCTATTATACAAGCAAGTGCTAAGACCGGTTTGGACATATGGTATACAACTATGGGGTTGTACCAGTGAAACGAATCTAAACATTTTACAAACTTTTGAAAACAAAATGTTAAGATCATTCGTCAATGCGCCGTGGTACTAAGGAACGAAGATCTACGCAGAGATCTGGGTATTCCCGCGGTTAAAGATGAAACAAAAAATTCTGCACGAAAACATAAAAAACGTTTATTGGGACACGTTAACACAACAGTCCTCCAAATTCTTGACGAAACAAATATATTGCGGCGTCTTCAAAGAACTAAACCCTTAGATTTGGCCCGATAATAACAAACCGCGCTATAAATTGCGGAAAAGCAGGAACTCTCAAAGAAAAGTTACCTGCCAAACATATTATATACTCGTGATAAAAAAATTGCTGGATAAGTCGAGTACTTAGTTGCAATAGAAATACAAAATGGGTGGTGGTTTTAGTGAGTAAAAATCTCACACTACTTTGGGCACGTGCTCATCGTGTGTATGACGATTTCCACCAGCCCACGGAAAAAAAAAACTGCAATACCAGAAGCAACAACAAAAACAGCAACAAATGCAACAGCAGACGCAACAGCAGCTGATATAGAGGGAAGAAGTAATGTAAGTGTCCTGGCTACTAGCGATAGTATCTGTTTAAAAAACAAGGAAACCAGACAACGTGATAGTGCATCACAAACAACGGGCATATATGAGCGACGATAAACGGCATTATCGTGTGATGCCACAAGAACATAAGCAAACAGTACCTACTGTACTGTACATTACTGTATTGTAACATGCCTAGTGCCAGGCACAGATTTCGGACCGAGATATACGAAGTGCACATACTCGGTCCCAAGAAACGGTAACCTAGAGCGGCGCGAGAAAACATTTTGCATACCTTTTCATCGCCCGTCAATGTACCAAGAGCAAACACACAATTTTCGGACCGAGATATATGAAGGGCATATACTCGGCCGAACCCAACAACAGCAGCATAGTGTCGCAGTCTGAGTAGCGGTACCTGCGACCGAAAAATAGCAAACATCGACCACCGGCTGCATCGACGACCGAGAAGACAACAACAACACTAGCAACCCTTTGTATGGGAAGCAAGAAATGACACGTCGCCACACGATGTGCATGGCCATGGAGCGGTCTACATTGTTTAGTTTCAATTCATCATTCATCCAGGGCGGATGTCTCTCGCGTTTTTATATTTCATTGAGCTATTGAACATTTTGGTCCTTCGGAGCCGAATAAAGATTGAACCAGTGCGGTGTTCTATGGATAGAGATTTTTTGTGAGCTTTTTGAACATTTTGATCCTTCGGATCCGAATAGAGATCGAACCAGTGCGGTGTTCTATGGATAGAGATTTTTTGTGAGCTTTTTGAACATTTTGATTCTTCGGATCCGAATAGAGATCGAACCAGTGCGGTGTTCTATAAATAGACATTTTTTGTGAGCATAGCGGCAAAACAAAAAAAATTGTGAATTGTGCAATATGTGCGTATGTGCAGAAAATAAATATAAATTCAGTGCGAATAATTGTGCGCGTCAAGCAGACATTGAACCAGGGCGGTATTAAAATCAAAGTAATTTGCCTTTGTGAGCATAGCTGCGAAACAAAAATTGTGAATTGTGCATTTGTGCAACAAATAAATTCAGTGCGAATATTTGTGCCTTCTTTGTGCTGTGAGCGATCATCGTGTTGCGTGCTTAAGCAACGGTGATTTCGGAGCTTAGCCCCAATGTGCGGGTATTGTGTTCTTGTGCAGTGCGTGCAAATTCACATTAAATATTGTACATTAGCGTACAACAGTGAGATATTATTGTGCAAAATCTCGATTCGGCACGCGTTCGTAGCTATTCCCGAAGGGTCGACCTGAATTGCTACGGACAGTGCAGTCTTACGGCAGAGAGCTATTGACATTCAAAAAAAAAATCACAAGCGCCAAATTCAGAGCTTAATGACCTTCTGAACGACTTTGGGAAATCCGAGAGCAGGACAGCTATCCCGATGTCTACAGACGATCGATGGGTGGAAGAGCACTTTCAGAGCACCCACTACCGTGATGCAACATACCTGTGAGTTCCCGTATTCAGAGCTTGGGCAGCTCCTGAGTAGCAGCGTTGCAGAGGTTTCTTCATCTGGAGAGGAAATTACAAGCCAATCCAGAGATCAGAGCGAAATATATCGAATTCATGAGCGAGTACCGGCAGTTGGGGCACATGACTCCGGTTACAAAAGAGCAGATCACAGAAGGGCCTGTGTACATACACACCATTACGTGACGAAAAAGTTTCGTGAGAGAGAGCATCCGGACGATCTGTTGCAGGAATACTGGCTGACTGTGGTGACATATGGCATGACATCGAGCGGCTTTAATGCAGTCAGAGCGATGCAGCAGTGCGCTTCCGACAACCAACAGACTCATCCGAGAGCATACCAAGCTATCGCTCGCAACTTTTATGTCGACGATATGCTTACTAGTGCAGAGAGCGAAGGGCAAGCCATCTCATTGGCTAATGAAATAGTGACATCACTTGCAGCTGGCGGCTTTAAACTCATGCCATCAAGCAGACGAGTTATTGCAGAGCTGTGCAACATCGAAGACAGGCAAACCGAGCTGACCTTCCTCAAGGAGCATGAGGCTTCGATACTGGACCTAGGCTGGGACTCTGTCACTGACGAAATCCTGTTCAGGGTCCATCGAGAGATGTGTTTTAGTCGCATCAAAAACAAGAGTAGCGCCACTCAAAACAATCACCATCCCAAGGCTAGAGCTGTGCGGGGCCGATCTACTTTGCAGATTGATGGCCCAGGTGGTGAGTGCATCAGAGCTTCAACAAGTGCCGATAACATATTGGTCGGATTCAATGGTTGTGCTTCATTGAATCAAGAAAATACCATTTGAGCTCAAGACCTTCGTCGCCAACAGAGTGAGTTCCATCCAGGAGCAAACTGGGAGCAGCATCACGAGGGATCCCAGCAGTGCAGCTAGGCAGATCAACCTTGTGGTGGCAAGGGCCACAATGGCTAACCCAACCGGAGCATCATTGGCCGAACGTGCAGCCATCCTTGACGGCTAAAGAGCGGGTACATGCATCCACAGCTATAAGGGTAGTTGCCGCAACGAATAGGAGACGACCAATTTTACCTGTGCTGAGCATTAACGACGTAAGTCTTCTTGAGCGCAAATCTACATTGCAGAGCGTACTGAGCACTCGACGCTGGTACGACCGATCCAGAAACTTTTTGTCCTCCCAATGGATCAGAGCGATCTCACCAATTGAAGACCATGCTTCAATTGGGGGGGGGAATGTTTAAAAAACAAGGAAACCAGACAACGTGATAGTGCATCACAAACAACGGGCATATATGAGCGACGATAAACGGCATTATCGTGTGATGCCACAAGAACATAAGCAAACAGTACCTACTGTACTGTACATTACTGTATTGTAACATGCCTAGTGCCAGGCACAGATTTCGGACCGAGATATACGAAGTGCACATACTCGGTCCCAAGAAACGGTAACCTAGAGCGGCGCGAGAAAACATTTTGCATACCTTTTCATCGCCCGTCAATGTACCAAGAGCAAACACACAATTTTCGGACCGAGATATATGAAGGGCATATACTCGGCCGAACCCAACAACAGCAGCATAGTGTCGCAGTCTGAGTAGCGGTACCTGCGACCGAAAAATAGCAAACATCGACCACCGGCTGCATCGACGACCGAGAAGACAACAACAACACTAGCAACCCTTTGTATGGGAAGCAAGAAATGACACGTCGCCACACGATGTGCATGGCCATGGAGCGGTCTACACAGTTTAGTTTAAACTCATCTTTCATCCAGGGCGGATGTCTCACACGAGCTGGCAATTCAGAGTTCATCCAGGGCGGATGTCTCACGCGTATGTCTCAACTCAGCATTCATCCAGGGCGGATGTCTCTCGCGTCAGTTTCAGAATCAGAACTCATCCAGGGCGGATCGTTACTTTCGATACAGAGCTCATCCAGTGCGGATCCTAAAATTTACAGTCCACTATTTTTATATTGAATATTTTTAATCATAATAAAATTATTAAGTTTTCGAACTCTCGTTTTCATTGAATTTCATTGAGCTATTGAACAGTATCCGTTTATGTAAACTAGTTATTAAGGATTTCTCGGCCAAGCATATTTCGGCCCAAAAACATAATAGTATGGAGGACAACAAAAAGGTCCGCAAAGCACTGGGGTTTGTTAGGGCAGAATACTTAACGAATACGCTGAAAAATGAAAAGTTAAAAACGGTAATTCTGAAGGGAATCGATCCCAGGGTTAATGCAGAGGAGCTCCTATACGAGCTCAAGGATTTTGAGAGCGACGACCTTAAGTTCGTCGGTGTAAAGCTGTTTACCGCGGTCAATGGTAGGGGTGGTAACCAAAGGTTACCATTTTTCTTTGTACAGTTAACCCCAACAGCAAAATCGATAGTTTACGCAGAATTAATCGAGTATACTATCATGCTGTAAATTGGGAAAAATTAAAAAGGTCTGATCGCATACTGTAATGTATGTGCTGCCAGAGGTTCGGGCACGTCGCTTCAAACTGCAACATGCAGATTAGATGCGTTAAGTGCGATAAGGACCACAATAAACATGCCTAAGGTTACTGGAAAAGCACCTGAAGCTGATATGGATCTGAAGAAGTTCTTGCTGTTGAATAAATAGCAAGATCGATCAGTTCCAGAAACAACTGAACGAGCAGGCAGCCCGAATATCTATTCGATGTTTCCCGAGTCTAGCGCGAGTCGAGGAAAATAAAATTATCCCGGAAAATCAATTTGGTTTTAGGCGAGTCATGATTTAGAGTGATTCATGCCGCGTCGAAACTAGTGTCAGACATTCAATGGAATAAGTCCTAAAAACAGTGCACACGGACCTGTCTGTTTGACTTTGAGAAGGCCTTCGGCACTGTATGGTTAGAGCTGACCAGACAGGGCATGCGAAAACCCCTGCTATATATGATTTATGAAATGCTTATGGAAAAGAAGTTCGTTGTCAAATGAGGCAACGCATTTTCGAGTAGTCTTTGAAATTAAAAACGGTTTACAACAGAGGCGGTGAACTCCCCGATATTGTTTAACATTTATACAAGTGATCTTTTAGGTTCGCTCAGACACGCTATAGCGTACGCAGATGATCTAGTGGCGTACAGATCAGGTCCAAAAATCGAGGTCATCTACATACTTTTGCAACGTGACTTCCATCACATTAAGGGATATTGCGATGGTTGGAAATTGAGGATCAATAGGGGGTCAACTTGATTCAAGGGTGAAAGTCATTTGCTACATGGCCCTCATAAGGTTTTTAAATTGTTTTTTAATTTGACGCAGACCTGCGAAGCCACGTGGCTTTTCTGCAGGTGATTGTTATTAATTTTTTTGTCTAGTCATCAAAATAAGCAATTGTATTCAATACGAGTTATTTAACTCTATAATTATGTTACTTTACTTTAGATTTCAATTAGTATTTATATTTGTTTTTGTTGAATTTTTATTTACATAATAGAATTTAGATTTATAGAGTATCTTCTAAAAATATTGTTTTAATTGCCTCTATCTCTTTTTGATATCAATGACATTTCTTATACTCTGGGGAAGACTATTTAATATAAAAGGAATAGTATACATTAGTTGTCTTCTGCCTTAGGCGTTGTAGAGCTGTGGTAGCTAGTAACGGGCGATCCAAGTAGAGATACTTTTTTCAATAGCCTTTTTTGACAGATCACGTGTGAGTCGTGTCATGCTGTCATGTTATTTTTGTTTAGTATTGTTTGGCATTTCATAATGGAAAGACTTACGCGTGAACAACGTTTACAAATTGTTCAACTTTATTATGAAAATTCACGTTCTGTGAGGAATGTGTTTCGTTCACTTCGCTCAACTTATGGTCAACATAATCGTCCTACTGAGCGTACTATTCGCAACACCATCACCCATTTTGAGACCCAGCATTCATTATTGGATAATATTCGACCGAATAGACCACGTCCAGCACGCTGTGAAGAAAATATAGCGGCCGTAGCTGAGAGTGTACACGAAGAATGTGGAGAGTCGATTCGGCGCCGTTCGCAGCAATTCGGACCATGATAACCGACTATTTGATGCCTGAAATTGAAGCTCGTGATCTCGGCGACATTTGGTTTCAGCAAGACGGCGCCACTTCCCACACATCGCATCAATCGATGGACTTATTGAGAGAACATTTCGGTGAGCACATAATTTCACGTTTTGGGCCGGTCGATTGGCCACCAAGATCGTGTGATATAACACCGTTAGACTTTTTCCTGTGGGGAGATGTAAAGTCAAAAGCTTATGCCGACAAACCCGCTTCGATTCCAGGAAAACATCACGCGTGTCATTCGCCAGTTACCAGTCGAAATGCTCGAACGAGTGATCGAAAACTGGACTCAACGGATGGACCATCTGCGACGTAGCAACGGCCAACATTTGATAGACATAATCTTCAAAAAATTAATGCCAAAGAATGTTCTTTCAAATGATAATAAACATTCTCCATTAAATTTGAATTTTCTGTGTTTTTTTCTTTAAAAAATTAGGGAACCTCGAAATGGATCACCCTTTACATTCCTTCCGCTCTTCTTCTGGTGTTAAAGGCATGATTTATTGTTATCCGGAATCGTTGATCATCATAATTAATCGCTGCCCTTATTTTGATGATCTGATTGACATTTAGAACCCACACACGGCTTGCTGTTGTTTGTGCGTCTTTTGTTAATATCAGTTTAATAGCTCAATCTTGAGTGTTTTGCAATTTTGAATATGTGTCTGCGCCGTCCCTCCCCAAGCTAGTATGCCATATATAAGTCAGGATTCAATTGAAGCATGGTATACTTGCTTTTGCAAGCATGCTGTTGATTTGTGTTGCGGACAAGCCAACGCAAATAGTGACACTCTTAGCTTGTTCCTCAGATCGCTGATGTGGCTCCCAGAAAAAATTGTTGTCAACATGGATACCTAAGTACTTATATGTAGACACTACTTCTATAAGTTCTGTGTTCACCTGGTTCGAGCAGTTGAATGTGTTAAGCCTGATTTCTGCTGCCGGGTATTGAGGACTGTGAATGTGCATTACTTTTGTTTTTGATGCATTCAACACAAGTCCATTGTCATGGCACAACTTCCCTATTTCGTATAACTCGTTCTGCATCATCCTCGTTGCCTCGTTTATATCCTTGAAACATACAACTATTGGAGAATCGTGCGTATGCGAATGGAACACTTTTCTTCAGGCATTTCAGCATTCCATTTTTGTATAGTATGAAGAGTATAGGACTGAGATTTGAACCTTGCGGAAACCCCATACTGGACCCCATATTCGGTGCTGCAGCAGTTCTTAATTTTGACACGATAGGTCCTCCCTGTCAGATAGTCCCTTAACCAATCCATCAGCTTTCCGCGTTTACCCTCCCATTCCTTCTAGGGTATTTATTAACTTGTTGTGATCGAGGGTTTCAAATGCTTTGCTGAAGTCTAAAAATAAGACAAGGACATAGTGTCTTTTAGCAAGGCTGCTGTTTACTATGTTTGAAAAATCAACAAGAACTTTATTTGTGAATTTTCCCTTCTGGAACCCGTATTGGTTGTTGCATATTAGATTCTGGTTCTCAACAAATTTCCATATACGATCAGATACTATTTGCTCCAATACCATCTCTATGACTGGCAGTATTGATGATTTGATGCTACTTTGTTGCACGTGTGGATGATGTACTGCTTGATGCGAAAAATGTGTCCAAAATCCTCTCCTGGGTGGCAGTGGATGGATTTCAAAAATGTTTACACTTGTTCTGCTGGGAACAACAAAGAGCACGTGTACCAAATTTCATCATTCTAGCTCAAAATTTAAGGCCCAAAAACTGGTGACGTAAGGACGGACGGACGAACAGACATGGCTAAATCGACTCAGCTATCGATTCTGAGTCAATCCATATTCATTAAGGTATATCTAAATTATTTTTCTATGTTACAAACTATGTATCAAAACTAATATACCTCTATTGGATAGGGTATAAATATGAATTTAAAAGTATAATCTCCAACGAAAACATATGAGAAGGCTACAATCCGCTGTGCGGATCGTTGAATACCCTATCCCATCACATCCTTAAAATTAATATCTCCAAAAAGTGGGCTTTATTTGCCTATAATTTAGAAAATGACATTGTCACAACATATTGTTCAAACAGTTTATCAGAATATTTTGTTGTTTGACAAAAAACATCGTTTTTCTCCTGCATATGCTATGGGGTAGGGTATACAAACGGTTTTTGTAAGAAAACGCCCCAAAAAAGTGGGCGTGGGCTAAAATGGTCTAAAGACGATATGTTCATATTAATATTACTAATGATTCTGCATTATTTAAAATTTTACCGAAAAACTTTTTTTTATTGAAACCGCCCCAAAAAGTGGGCGTAGCAAAAAAATTGTATATGAACGAAATATAAAATTCCTTACGGTTTGGCTAAAAACTACGTTTTTTTTTTGGGCGGATTTTAAAATTGTTTACACTTGTTGTGCTGGGAGTAACAAAGAGCACGTGTACCAAATTTCATCATTCTAGCTCGAAATTTAAGGTCCAAAATTAATTTTTTTTTTCATTTAATTTTAATTTTTTTGTTTTTAATTTATTATTTTATTTATTTTTTGTTTTTAATTAATTTTTTCTTTATTTTTTATATTTTTTTTTACTTTTTTGTTTTATATATTTTTTTATTTCATATTTTTGTAAGTATAATAAAAATTGAATTTACTTATATAAAAGTTCGATTCGTCGTGATTTCTTCAGGAAAACTTGCAAAACTTCATCATAGAAACTGTTTATACCCTATCCCATAGGGGTATATTAGTTTTGATACTTAGTTTGTAACATAGAGAAATAATTTTGCTACATATACCTCAAAGTATATGGATCGACTCAGATCGCTAGCTGAGTCGATTTATCCATGTCTGTCTGTCCGTCCGTCCGTCCGTCCGTCTGTACGTCACCGATTTTTAGGCCTTAAATTTTGAGCTAGGATAATGAAATTTGGTATATAGGATCCTCGTCTCTGCCTACAGAACAAGTGTAAACATTTTTGAAATCCGCCCACTGCCACGCCCCCTTTTAAGAAAAACTCAGTTTTTGACCAAACCGTAAAGAATTTTAAAAAAGTTTCTGAACAACATATTTAGACAATATTAAAATCTATATTTCGTCCATATAAAGTTTTTTGCCACGCCCACTTTTTGGGGGCGTTTTCAATTAAAAACTGTTTTCGGTCAAATTTTAAATTTTTCGAAAAAAATTTTGATGCAGAATCATTAACATTATTAATATGAACATTTCGTCTATATACCATTTTAACCCACGCCCACTTTTTGGGGGATCAATCACATTTTTGGATACTTCAAATATATGTTGAAACCTCGGTCTTCCGGTCTAACGCTGTCAATTTGTTCACAACAGAAATTAATGTCGAATATTTTGTTTTGAAAACATTAAACAAAATATCTGTGTGAATAAAGACATCGTTAAAAAAACGGTAGTGAAAGATTTCAAAAATTGAAGAAAACCTCTTGCTTGGATCGCGTCAGCTCCCCAAGTATCTGGGTCATCAATCATTTCGTGATTAAATCACTTAAATGTGTTTGAACAACATTTACAAGAAGAGATGAACAATTCCATCTTGTTGGGGCAACGGTAGGTAATTTTCTTTTAATTATTTGATCTAAAAAAATAAGACCTTTTTGTGGACTGTGAAAAGAAAGTGGACAGACCGGACAAAGTTAAAAAAAAATGTTCACCTCCCGAAGAAAATTTACGGTTTGTTATAAGACCAAATTAAGAACATGAGCATTGCAATGTAAAAAATTGCGTGTTTAAATAGATTTTTTACTTGAGCCTGGGTTCAAGCTCGCCGGACACCATCGTTTGTCTGGGCTACCAATTTCTCACCCCAGTTTTTTAATTTTATTAAATCTATAATTTTTGTTGAAATGGCTGTGGCCATTGATATTGAATTTATTAAATCATTTTGTATATTGTTTGACATTCCTTTAAAAATAATTGATGTTTTTTAAATGATTTTCCAATTTCGTGTCATATTTGGCTATAAGATTTAGAAGCTCAACATAATTGCCATTATTTTCCGACTCTTCGCGCTCATTGTTCCCCCTAAAAGCTAGCTCTTGGGAGCCCAAAAAGCACACAGCATCTTTCAGCCGCTCAAAGCTTTTCTGTTTTCGGATACTTGCTCGTTGTGACGAGACACAGTTGCATTTTTTTTCTTGAAAATACCTGGTAAAAGATTTAATTTTTATGGGGTTCCTGGAAGTTAAATTTGGTAGAGGGGGTGTTGGCCTACCTGAATTAATAATTTCTAATTTTTTCACATACGAAAACTGTGAACATGGTTTTTCTATTAGTTTTTCAACTACGCATCTGCAATTAATTAGACTTTCTGCATTCATTTTTCACGTCAAAGGTTAGACAATCAGCAACGAAAAAAACGATCTCTCCGCTCAGGAGACCAGACCAGAAATGAGAATATAATTCAATGAAACCATATCGCAACCGCACGTGCGAATCATATGCCTGAATCCGCATCGTGAATCGTGATGTGTGTGTGGATGTGGATGATACAGTGCATCCGCATCCCAGCAAGCGACATGAAAAATGAACATGAAATCTCTACGTACTGCCTTCCACGCAATGTTCTACCATACCACCAGCAACAACCGAGTCGAATGAACAACGATGATATGTGGATATTCTTCGGTGCGCTGCGGGCTGCCGCTGATGTGGAGAGAAGAGCTTCTGGGTGTGTATGCATTATTGTTATAGAATGAATTCTTTTGCCAGTCGAAAGAAGCAAAGGAGGACCGTTGAGAAGTGCGCTTGATAAATGTGAACACCAAGTGCTATAGATTATTTATCATAGAGTAGGTAGGGTGTGCGGTGAACACCTGTGCACACGCCCCCAAAAAGTGGGTGTGGCTTAAAACTTTTTCTGAAAAGTGGGCTTGGCAGTGGGCGGATTTTAAAACTAAGAACGAAATGAAGCAAGAAACCATTGGTTTGATGAGGAATGCCGACAGATGCTCGCAGCCAAGAGCGAGGCCTACAAGCCTAAGCTGCAGGTGAAGACGAGAGCTGCCATTGAGCTCTATAGGCAAAGAAGAAGGGAAGAACACCGTCTTTTCAGAAAGAAGAAAAAAAGAGCAAGAAAAGCGCGCGATCGAGGATATAGAGAGGTGCCACTCCAGGAACGATGTTCGCAAATTTTACAAAAGTGTAAAACGTCAAAGCCAAGGATACAAGGCTCGAGCAGAATCCTGTCGAGATGAATAAGGAAATATCTAGTTGAGACACAGTCGATGCTGAGGATATGGAAGAACCACTTCTGCAGACTGTTAAACGGTGATGACGAACAACATTCATTTAATATTGGCAACGGCAGCGAAAACTGCCATCCACCCGACCTAAGTGAAGTGAGGATAGCAACATCTAAACTCAAGCTTAATAAGGCCGCCGGGAATGACGACCTTCCCGCTGAGCTTTATACAGCTGGCGGAGATGACTTGCTAAGTAACATCCACCAACTCATTAGCCAAATCAGGTCGGATGAGATTAAACCTGAAGAATGGAACCTCAGCATCGTTTGCCCGATGCACAAAAAAGGAGACCCTCTGAACTGATCGGCCCTTATCAGTGTGGATTTAGGCCAGGAAAGTCCACAACTGATCAAATTTTCACACTTCGGCAGATCATGGAAAAAACCCAAGGAGTCCAAATCGATACCCACCACCTATTTATCGATTTCAAAGCCGCATACGACAGCATTTATAGAGACGAACTATACAGAGCGATGTCTAGTTTTGGTATACCGCCCAAACTCAAAAATCGGTGATACAAAGACGGACAGACCGAAGGACGGGCGGACAGACAGACATGGCTAGAACGACTCAGCTAGCGATTCTGAATCGATCCATATACTATCGAAATAATTTCTCTATGTTACAAACTTAATGTCAAAATGAATATACCCCTATGGGTATAAAAACATATGAAAATACCCTATCCCATCCCATCCTTAAAATTGATATCCCCAAAATGTGGGATTTATGGCGATTAATTATAGTTAATGATGTTGTCTCAATATATTGACAGTTTAAAAAAATATTTTATGGTTCGACAAAATAACAACGTTTTTCTATTGCATATGCCTTGGGGTAAAGTATACAAATGGTATTTGTAGGAAAACCCACCAAAAAGTGGGCCTGGGTTTAAATGATCTGAGAACGAAATGTTTATATTATCATAACCAATGATCCTGCATCAAAAATTATTTCGAATATTTTACAAAAAAAAGGTACTGAAAAATGTTTTTTTTTTTCTTGAAAACGCCCCCAAAATGTGGGCGTGGGAAAAAACTTTATGCTGACGAAATATAGATATTCAGATTCTCCAAATATGTTGCTTTTTTTAAATTTCTTACGGTTTGGCCAAAAACTAAGTTTTTCTTAAAAGAGGGCGTGGCAGTGGGCGTATTTCAAAAATTTTTACAATTGTTCTGCTGGGAGCAACAAAGAGTCGTGTACCAAATTTCATCATTCTAGATCAAAATTTAAGGCCCAAAAACTTGTGACGTACAGACGGACAGACAGACATGGCTTAATCGACTCAGCTAGCGATTCTGAGTCGATCCATATACTTTGAGGTATATGTAGCTGAATTATTTTTCTATGTTTTTGGCAAACCGTAAGGAATTTTAAAAAAGTGTCTGAAAATCGTAATATCTATATTTAGTTCATAAAAAGTTTTTTGCCACGCCAACTTTTTGGGGGTGTTTTTAATAAAAAAAAATTTTCGGTCAAATTTTAAAATTTTCGAAAAAAATTTTGATGCAGAATCATTATTTCGTCTTTAGACCATTTTAACCCACGCCCACTTTTTGGGGGCGTTTTATATAAAAACCATTTTTATACACTACCCCATAACATATGCAGGAGAAAAACCTTGTCTTTTGTAGAACCGTAAAATTTGTTGTTACAATGTCTTTTTCTATGTTTAATCCCCATCGTGTTTTAAGCCATGTCCACATTTTGGTGACATTAGTTTTACAGATGGGATGGGATAGGGTATTCAACGATCCGCACAGCGGATTGTAGCCTTCTCATATGTTTTTTTTTTTAATTCAACTATTGTTTGCTATTGCTTTAAAATATTCTAGTTTTGCTTTACGGTTTTTTTTTTCAGAAAATTGAGCCATACATTCAATCTGCTGTTTCATTAATAATGTTTTTTATACCCATAGTGGTAACATAGAGAAATCATTTAGCTACCTTAAAGTATATGGATCGACTCAGAATCGCTAGCTGAGTCCATTTAGCCATGTCCGTCTGTCTATTCGTAACCGATTTTTGGGACTTAAATTTTGAGCTAAAATAACGAAATTTGGTATATAGGATCCTTGTCCGTGCCACCAGAACAAGTGTACAAATGTTCAAAATCCGCTCACTTCCACACCCACTTTTTATAAAAAAAAGTTGTTTTTGAGCAAACATTAGAGAATCTTGAAAAAGTTTCTGAACATCATATTTAGATAATACTAATATCATTATATATGTATAAATATAAAGTTTTTTTGCCACACCCACTACCCCAAGGCATATACAATAGAAAAACGTGGTTTTTTGTCGAACCATACAAGATTTTGATTAACTGTCTGAACAATATGTTGTGACAACGTCATTTCAATATTTTATCGCCATAAAGCCTACTTTTTGGGGATATCAATTTACAGGATGGGATGGGATAGGGTATTAAACGATCCGCACAGCGGATTGTAGCCTTCTCATATGTTTATACCCTATCCCATAGGGGTATATTAGTTTTGATACATAGTTTGTAACATAGAGAAATAATTTAGCTAGATATACCTTAAAGTATATGGATCGACTGAGAATCGCTAGCTGAGTCGATTAAGCCATGTCTGTCCGTCCTTCCGTACGTCACCGGTTTTTGGGCCCTAAATTTTGAGCTAGAAGGATGAATTTTGGTACACTTGCTCTTTGTTGCTCCCAGCAGAACAAGTTTAAACATTTTTGAAATCCACCCACTGCCACGCCCCCTTTTAAGAAAAACGTAGTTTTTGCCAAACCCTAAGGAACTTTGAAAAGGTTTCGGAACAACATATTTAGACAATCTTAATTTCTATATTAGTCTATTGAAAGTTTTTTGCCACGCCCACTTTTTGGGGGGCGTTTTCAGTAAAAAAAAAACTATATATAAAATGTTGATGCTGAATCCCAGCCCCCTGGTTTGAGAAGGCAAGGAAGACCGAACCTCCGTTTCAAAGACCAAGCCATCGCGGATACCAGAACGCTTGGTCTAGATAACTGAAAGCAGCGAGGCAGGGATCGTAGAGGATGGAAGGCTGCAGTGTTTTAGGCATAGACTCATCACGGGTCGGAAGCCCGATAACAACACCAAGCATGCGAAGAATGGGTCGATTTTTATAGTTTTGGACTAAAAAAAAACGGCTACATTGATTTTGGTTAGTGATTTTAAAACAAACGAAAAGCGTTAAGAGGAACCATAAGAACTTTAATTTCGGAATTTAAAGTAAATCTGTAGCCATGTGAATTACCATGATTTTCTGCCAAAACTGAAAATTCTATTAAGGAATTATTGGTTTAACACAAATTATTTGGAGTCGTTGCAAACAGTAAAAGCACTATTTATAACGGGTGATTTTTTAGCTGGTTTGGTTTTGGCAACACTGGTTTTGACAGCTGACGTGTGTTTAGTACCTTGTGTCACTGTCAAACAGCTTCAGTTTGGTTTGCAATTTAACCATGGATCGTCTTACAAATGAACAACGCTTGCAAATTATTGAATTTTACTATCAAATTTCGTGCTCGGTTCGAAATGTTCATCGCGCGCTGCTTCCATTTTATGATCGGCATTCTCGACCTTCTGAGCAGTCTATTCGGAAGATTGTGACCAAATTTCGCACCAAATTTACTTTGTTGGACATTAAACCACCAACACGTTTACGTACTGTGCGTAGTGAAGAAAATATTGCGGCCGTATCAGCTAGTGTGACAGAAGACCGCGAAATGTCGATTCGGCGCCGTTCCCAGCAGTTAGGCCTTTGTTACAGCACTACGTGGAAAATTTTGCGGAAGGATTTGGGCGTAAAGCCTTTTAAGATACAGCTGGTGCAAGAACTAAAGCCAGCCGACCTACCACAACGCCGAATTTTTGGTGAATGGGCTCTTGGAAAGCTGGCCGAGGATCCGCTTTTTTATCGAAAAATTGTGTTCAGCGATGAGGCTCATTTTTGGTTGAATGGGTACGTAAATAAGCAAAATTGCCGCATTTGGAGAAGCATTGCAACAGCTACCAATGCATCCCGAAAAAGCCACTGTTTGGTGCGGTTTATGGGCCGGCGGCATTATTGGGCCATATTTCTTCAAAGATGATGCGAATCGCAGCGTTACTGTCAATGGTGAACGCTACCGAGCGATGATAACAAACTTTTTTTTGCCCGAAATGGAAGTTCTTGACTTGCATGATATGTGGTTTCAACAAGACGGTGCCACATGCCACACAGCACGCGAAACAATGGCGCAATTGCGAGGCGAGTTTGGTGAACAGTTAATTTCACGTTTCGGGCCGGTCAATTGGCCGCCTAGATCGTGCGATTTGACACCATTAGATTATTTTTTGTGGGGGTATGTCAAGGCTAATGTCTATAGGGACAAGCCCGCTTCGATTGACGCACTGGAAGCCAACATCCATGCATTCATTCGTGAGATACCGGCCGATATGTGTGAAAGAGTATGCCAAAATTGGACTCAGCGGATGGGCTACCTGAGACGCAGCCGCGGTCAACATTTGCATGAAATTATCTTTAAACATTAAATTGCAAGGTTCAAACTATCGATCCAAATAAATATTTCATTCATTTTTTCGAATTTTTTGTGTTTTTTTTTTTAAAAAAAAGTTCTAAACCTCTTAAAAATCACCCGTTATATTATATATATACTAGCTGACCCATGCTAGCCTTGCTTCGCCCGCCCTTAGCAGTTTAAATAAATGTGTAACTTATATCTGATGCATTTGGCATTGAAAATTTATTAACTTTCTCTTACAAAGAGAAAAGTATTTTTTTATTTTGGTTGACGATGATAGTGATGGATGATAGTCGCTTAAGCCTTAAATGTTTGACAGTAGAATACTGGTACTTTGTGGGTTCAACAGTTTGAAAGTGGTTCATGAATGCCCTTGTGTCTAGCTGAGTGCCAATTTGAGGTGCTCGACAGTTTTTTAATCGCACACCAGAACTTCTTTGTATCTTTACAGTTCACCAATTCACTACATACATATTTGCTTAAAAGCTGTATTTGTTTTGCAGTACATCATCAAGTAAGTGAATAATTTTTTTTAAAAAACTGATCTCCAACCTTTCGAAAAACGACTTAAAGATATTCTTCTCGCTGCTTCACAACCAGTGTCAAACCATTTTGCTTTAAAAATGTATCTTTTTTGATAAGCTTGTATTTTTGGAGGGTAAGAAATTTTTATTAAGTTATTATATCCATTCCCTATATCAAATTGTTATCTGCAAGTTCAGGTCGAGTTAACGTCTATACTCAGATGCATTTGATTCTTTCCACATCAGATTACGGAGTAGTTGTATCGTTCATGTCGGTGAAGTACCAAACTTGGCAACAATAGGCATATTGTCTGAGAACTGCTGCGTAAAAACTATAAGATCATTTACTAACGATATCCATAATTCTCGTACTAAGCAGTAATCTATGACTGACCATCCTTGTTGTCCTATGAACGTATATTTTCCACTGGAGTCTGAACTGGTTGTACCATTTAGTATATGAAATTCATGAGAATCACATAGTTCTAACAATTTTTTTGTGGTTCCATCTTCTGAATTTCTCACTTTATCTTTATCTTAATCTATTTTCACTTCCCTCTTCTTTTCCTATTCTGGCATTTAGATCACCGATGATCATCATATCGTCGTATTTACAGTGTTCAATTGCTTCAACTAACGCACCAAAATCTCTTTCCAAGTTGTTACATTTGATATATATTAGAAGTATGTACATTAGACGTGTTTTTTTTCTAAATCTATACAGGCTTACTTACACATGAGAAAAAAAACGTTAATCGGTGATCTGACATCACTGATACTGAAACACGTATCCGCCAACAGATGGCGGTTTGGGGTTTTATTTTTGCTGTGTCATTTATTTTTTTGTAAATATAAACAATTTTTTTTTCACTAATTCCACACATATTGTAATGTTTTGATTTTAGATTCAAAGCAAATGTAAAAATATTTTCACATCAAATTATTTCATAAAACATTGATTTTGCACCTGTTTTGCAGCGTAATACTTACTGGTTGTGGTATCAGCTGCTATATTTTGCAATTTTATCATTTTCGACAGTCGTTTTCGATAACAAATGAAAAATATAGGTTTGGTAGCACATTTTCTATCCAGGCTAAGAACGTAAGACTGGATAATTATCCACGTTTCGCGAAATCTATATAGGCTAAGGTATTGTTGTATTTTACACGTAAATTGGTTGCTAAGTCTATATAGATTTGGAGTGAAGAGAAAAAAAAAACACGCCTATTGTATAGTTTGTTTGTTTCAATTGATATTTTTAAAAGTTTAATTTCATATATCGATTCAAATTCAAATAATATGTTGTGTTTAGAACTATGTTTGTTGTATCCAAAGAAGCATCCCCCACTTGCTCTTCCTCGTGTATTTTGTTTTAAAGCCGAAATCCAAACAAATTCAAAGCTTTTAAAACGGTTTAAATATAATTCATTACCTTTTTTTACTAAAAATGTTTCATACAGAAAAATAATATCAAATTTATTAATAAATTCATAAAATCCTAATTGAATTGACTTATTATTATTAATAAGGCCTTTGATATTATAGCTTAATATTTTTAATTTACTTATTTTTACAGTTATACATGATAGATGAATAATTATTTTTGTTTTTATTTTTATTATAATTGGATTGTGTTATTGCTAAGTTTGAGCTTTGAAATGTAGGTGTCATTACTGGCTCAGCTCAGATCGCTGACATTTGTTTGGTAAATTTGATTTAGAACCAAAATCCCATTGTTGTTGTTTTGCAAAAGTCCCAGCGAAGAACTCTAATGAACAACTTTTTTCTCATACATCCTATCTTCTCGAAGCAATACTTTAATGTTAGCATTTATTTCAACAAGGCTGCTTCTTTAGAAGTTTTTTTTCGCTTCTGTGGAATTGATAAAGGAATATCTTTGATTATATTGATACATGTACCTCGTAGTGATTTGGATTCCTTGAGCGCTGTTGTTTGAATCAAGTGTTACAATTAAGTGTTTCGTATCTGCGTTACAGGAGCGACTTTAAAACGAACCTTTCCGTAATTTGACAGAAATGTCAATCAAATTAAACTATATATACTGCATACCCAGTTTTTTTTTTTCGAGAGAGCCCATATAACGGATTTTTGCATTTAGGCCAAATATAGAAAATTGTCATTTTCTCGAAAACTATTTTGCCAAATTGATTTATTTTATATACCACTACTACTGTTTTCAACAACCCACATAATTAGTTTTGTCCCAACTATCCCTAAACGGAATTTTCAGTTTTGGCCAATAACGGAAAATAATTACTATTTCCATATACACCGATTTCTTCAAATTCTGGAATAAACGTTCGTATAATCACATTTCGACATTATTTATATAATTTAGCATCAATAATCAAAATGAATGTATTGTATAGGTAAGGTATATTGGCAAAATTATGAAAATCGTTAAATTCTCTCATGCTTGGCTTTTGATTTACGCTCAACTCGATGTGAAAGAAAAAGTTGCGTAAGACCCAGTCGGGCACCAACCACTCGTTTTTAATGTAGACATCGATTTTTCTCATGTATGAACTGAATAGCCCCATTTAGACGATCAGTTCAGTTTCAGTTGAGCTGAAAACTGATGGGAATTCCATAAGTTTCAGTTTAAAACTTCATCTTTTACATATATACAGCTCAACTGAACTGATCGTCTAAATTTGGGTTTAGTGTACAAAATGTCAATACAATTATTTGAATAAAAGGCAAACATACATACAAACAACGATAATATAACTACAATAACCACATTAACATTTATGTTAAATTAACAATTTTTATGTTTTATTAATTTTTATTCTTATATGCACAACGTGTTCACTACCGTGCTATAAAGCATCAAAATAACAAAAACATAGCTAAATCAGTATGAATGCAATCGTACGCTTTTTCTTTCATTTTGATGTTATAAAATAAGGAAAGCTGTATCCTCTCCTGAAATAATAAACCGCGACAAAGAGGTTATTAATAAAGCGAAACAGCTAAAACAACGGGCCCCACCGCCAATTAATGTGATCGGTATTGACGACTTTAACCTACCAAGTACCAAGTAGCTTCGCTAAGATTTAATACATGTTGCGTTAAAGACCCTCAAAGTTACCGGCTATTATCTCGTAAGCTTATACCGATAAAATAGAACGGTATTCATTTGAAAATAAATCTAAAAGGCCTTTACTCGTTGTAGCTAGAGGCTTACATGCGTCGTGCTTAAAGGATGACATTGTTAACGATCTGAAAAACAGGCGATATAAAGTCATAGATGCCGTTAACATTGTCAGCGAAACAAACAGCAAAAAGATGGCGAAGAAAACGCGGTCTTCCTTTATTTATAATCACTTTCGATAGAACAGAAAGTTTGAACAAAATTTATGAAATAAAAACAATACTTAATATTGTTGTATAAATTGAGACTATGCGTAAGGATTCTAAATTAGTTTTACAGTGCAAGCGCTGCGAAGGATACAATCATACGCAAACCTATTGTCAAAAATAACAGCGGTGTGCAAAATGTGCCGAAAATCATCTGACTGTAGATTGTATGTCAGATAAGAAAACTCCTGCTATCTGCATTAACTGTAAAGGCAATCATCCGGCAAATTATCGCGGCTGCGAAGTAGCTAAAGAGTTGCAAAAAAGACGGACGAAATTTAATAGTATTAATTCACAGAAATTAAATTTAAACAAGCAAAAGCCTAAAATTCCGATTAAAAATATGTCGAAGACAAAGCAGGCCATAATCAAAAAACCTAAATTTTCACAAACTACGCGGCCATCAGATATCCGTTCGGATCTTGTACATCCAAAACCAAATGTACAAACGTATGCTCAAGCTACAGTATCCGATAACGCCCAAAAAAATGTCTCACCGGACCCAGTTTCAAACGTTTTTTCGATTATTCTTTCAAAGCAAAACGAAAAAAGTTATTTTTGACAGGCTTTTTGAGCTCAAAAATAGTATTCGCAACAGAAGAACCCCACCTTTAACATGAATAGATTACTTTGGAAAAAACTTGGAGAACTTGAATTATTTATGCAGGATAAAGATATAGACATCTGTTTAATATCTGAAACTCACGAAAATAGTAATTCGAACTTAAAGATTAAAGGTTACCTCGACTATCATGCTCTACATCCATGGAATAGAGGAGCCTCACTATATATAAAAGAGTGTATCGAACATTCGATTGATCTTAAATTAGAAATCGAAACAATGCAAGTTAGCTCTATTCAAGTCAAAAGGAGGCAATCCTTTCTGAAGATATTTTTTATTTACTGCCCACCACGATGCAATGTTGAGAAAATTGACTTTGAAAACTTGCTTTATACCCTTGGACAGCGTTTTGTCATCTGAGGGGACTTTAATGCAAAGCACACATTCTGGGGATCTAGATGCCTATCACAGAATGGAAGGATGCTTTATCATGTAGATAGAAAGTAGAACACCTAATTTCATTCTACGGGAAAACCAACTTTCTGACCAACTGATGTAAGAAAAATACCGGATTTGATCGATTTTTTCATTGTAAATGGTCTGCCGTCCAATCGAATCAAAGTTGCTTTGATCTTTTCTCTGATCATTATCCGATCATTTTAACAACGAGCGAGTCACTCATTATAACTGGAAAACCAAACAGAATAACTAACGGGAAAATTAACTGGGAAGGTTTTAATAACGAAAATAATATCCGACTGGATTTATCGCTCATAACCAGATTGAAACTCCAAGTCGCGGTTAACTCCATCCAAAAAGCAACATGGAATAATACTCCTCAACAAAGCAAAATAGTGAGCTATAGTAAAATTAAGTACCCCCGAGAAATATACGATTTGGTAACACAAAAAAGAAAAGCTCGTAAAAGAATGCACCAAACTCGTGCCCCGCAAGATAAAAAAAAACATCTCAATTGGTTTGTAACTTGCTATCGATTAAAAAATCTAAAAACTATGTAGTAGAAACTTATCTGCAAAGCCTAACCGCTGGAAAAGAATCGAATTGTTCGCTCTGGAAAGCAATTAAAGTCATAAAAGGGCCAAAAAACGCTGTGCCACCAAAACGTTTGGGCAAAAAGCGATATGGAAAAAGAGGACGTTTTGCCGAACATCTTGAGGAAACATTTAAACCATTTGATGGTCCAGCGCAAAAAGAAAACATTAATTTATTCGAGACTTCAACCTATAATAATATAATAAGATATGCAAGTATGTATTGCCGAGCTTACGGGAAATACATAAACTAAAGGCTAGCTCCAGGTTGTGACCTGATTACCGGAGAAATTCTTAAAATGTTGCCTCGGAAAGCTTTAACTAAACTTCTCTACATTGTAAATGCGATCACCGAATGAAATAAAATCTTACAGACATATTTCACTTCTTCCAATAATTTCAAAAGTTTTTGACTCGGGCGCTTACACTCCATTATTGATCAAACGCCTTTTACCTGACCATCAATTTGGGTTTAGACTGATGTAAATGAGATGGCTTTCAAAGGAAAGGAAATTTGCTCAGTCGTATTTCTTGACGTGTCGCAAGCTTTTGACAAGGTTTGGCATAGAGGCCTTTAATACAAATTAAGACAGGTTGTTTCGGAACCATATAATTACATTATATTCATTCATATAAATTGTTTTGTTTAATATTATTAAGTTAGTTTCTTATCATATAATGTATTTAGTTAAATCGTTATTGTCAAATTAATATTGTTTACATATTACCAAACATTAGATTGTACACCCTATGGTTTGAGCAGTTGGTTAATTTTGCATTTTTAAATCGGTTTTGTCATGAAAATGCATTCAAACTTGCCAGCACAACCGTTTGTTCATGCTTGCACCATGCACATTAACCTTGAAAATAAGACCGGTTCGAATTTTTGGCAAGTGCACTGCTACTTGCTACTGTGCTGTCGATCTTCGCTCTCTCTTAGCTATCAACCACCAAAGACGAAACATCAATCTCTTCGCTCTCGATCTCGCGTATTATCTCGAACCATTGGGTTACAGTCGCTTTTGGCTTAATCTCTAAAGTGAAAGAAATAAATAGAATTTATAACGTTTTTTCGAAGTCGCTGCTTTTCATTTACTTTCATTTTGTGAACAAAGTTGGTCCTTCAGTTACCGGATAAAAATTGTCGTTGATGATTTCGCTCTTATGGATGATTTGAGTGGTTGATAGAAGTCTGCAGATTCGGTATAATAAAACGCTGATAAAAGGTAAAATTGTATCGTGAAACATATATTTTTGATATAACTGTTGCTGCTTGGTCGTCTTGGGGTTGCTGCTAAAATCTCTGCTGAGGGAATTCATGCAAATTGAAAATTTGTCGTGTTGGTAGATTTGTGCTTTGGAGGTTTTCTGTTTGGTTCGGTTCGGTTTGTCGTGTATATATCTATCACTTGATATTCGCTATACTTTATCATGGATGTGCTAAAACATTTGCGCGGTCACTTGAAGGGCGCTATTACTCGTGCACATAATTCGGTAGCGGATATTGATGATAGTATAGAAACAGAAATTTTGGAATCGCGACTAGAGCGTTTGGAAGAAGCGTGGAAGGGATTTTGTGCCAACCATACACAACTCATTACACACCACGAGGAAGATGGGTACGTTGATCCTGAAGCAGATTTCGAGGTGTTTGAAAACAAATACCTTACGGCAAAGGGTAAGCTCATTAAAGCTATTTGCGTGAGAATTTCTCAACCAGTTGAAGTGAATAATGGGGCTTCAATAGAAATATTGGTAAAGCAACAAGCTGCTTTGTTAGATAGTCTCATTAAAAAACCTGCGTCTGTTGGTGTAGCTTCAAAACCGTCGTGTGAAATAGAACTACCGCAGTTTAAAATAACGCCATTTGATGGTGACTATCGTGAGTGGCCGGGGTTTAGAGACACGTTCCTAGGCAGCATAGACTGCAAGAAACATTTACCGGGTGCGCAGAAATTGCGCTATTTAAAATCGTTTTTGCGAGATGGAGCAGCAAAATTATTAAACGGTGTCGATATTGCCGATAATAATTATGAATTAGCGTGGGAAAAACTCGATCGTCGTTACAATAAGCCTTTGTATATAATCAATGAGCATATTGAGAGTTTTTTAAAGTTGCCTACGGTGGCAATCGCGGGTAGTGGACATTTGCGTAAATTAGTTGACAATGCTGATGAAGTAATTCGCGGGTTAAAAGCGCTTAAATCGGAAGGAAGAGATCCTTGGTTAATTTATCTTTTGCTAAACAAAATTGACATGGAAACTAGAAAGGCTTGGGCGCTTAAAAATAATAATTCAGAAGAATCAACTATTCAGCAGTTGCTTGAATTTTTAGAAACAAGGTGCAATGCTTTAGAGACCAGTGAGCCGAAAATTAGTTTGAAAAGACAATCGTCGCGATCCGTTAGTGCTTCAAACAATGTGAAGAGCTTAGCCGTTGCCAACTCCTCGTGTCCTAAATGCAAAGGAACACACACTCTTCCTCAATGTTCACAATTTATTGCCATGTCAATCATCACTCGTCGGACTTTCGTGCGTGATCAAAAGCTGTGCTATAATTGTTTAGGCTCAAACCATTCTTCGTCGAGATGCCGAGTAAAGGCTCGCTGTTCGAATTGCCACACTCGCCATCATACTTTGGTGCACCTAGATAACTCCAATCAGCCAGTTAATCAAGATCCAGTTGTTGATGTTACGAATGTGCCAAGTACTTCGTCATCGTCAACTAATACTTTTGTGTCCAATCACATTAAAAATGGAATTCGTCCTTCTGGCATTCTACCAACCGTCGTGGTCCACGTAATGGATGCCATAGGAAAACCCCAGCCATGTCGTTTGCTTCTCGATACAGGATCTCAAGTATCCTTTGTGACTGAAGGTTTAGTCAAACGATTAGGGCTTCGCCGTCGCCATGCTCGTCTGCCGATTTCCGGAATTTCTTCTCTTCAAGCTGGTGTTACACAAGGTGCCGTATCACTTAATTTAAATTCTCGGTTTAATTCATATCAGATAGCAGTCGAGGCTTATATTTTAAATAAGATTACTTCGCCCACACCTTTACTTCCATTTGCATTTGAAAATCCTCCGCTCTTAAATGACCTCCAAATGGCCGATCCTGGATTTAATTCTCCGGGTCCTATTGATGTTCTTTTGGGTTCTGATAAAGTTTGGAGTATTTTGTGCGATGGTCGTCATGTAGATGAAAAAGGAAATGTAATTGCTCACAACACTGTTTTCGGTTGGGTCATTACTGGCAACATACCAGATAAAGAAGTCATTTCATTGCATATAGGAGTTGAACCTGACTTAGACGTACTGCTGAAATCATTTTGGGAAATCGAGGAAAATCCTCAAATTTCTTCTTCGTTCAAAGCTGAGGACCCAGTCGATGCTCATTTCGCTGATAGCTTCTCTCGAGGACCAGATAATCGATATATCGTGAAATTGCCGTTTCGTCAGGACGCAGTAAGGTTCGGTAACACAATTTCAGGTGCGTTATCTAGGCTATCGGGCATGGAACGTCGTTTTTCTCGGTGCAAAAATCTACACTCGAAATATTGTGAATTTATGAAAACGTACGAAGAACTAGGTCACATGGAGCGGATTCCAGATAATGAAATTGATCCCACTTCTGGAAAGGTATTTTATCTACCACATCATGCTGTACTTACAAACAAACTTAGGGTCGTTTTCGATGGTTCACACAAGGATGCGCATGGAGTTAGTTTGAATGACATGTTGTATATAGGACCTCCGCTTCAGAGAAATTTAATTAATGTGTGTTTACGATTTCGATTACACAAATATGTGTTCTGTGCAGATATTGTCAAAATGTTCCGACAAATTTGGGTTGATGTGAATCACCAGGACTTTCAACGAATTTTGTGGAGGGAAAGTCAGGATGATCCCATTGGACATTTTCGGTTACGTACCGTGACCTATGGAACATCCCCGGCACCCTTTCTGGCAATGAGAGTCCTAAAACAAATTGCTTTGGATTACCGGCATCAATTCCCAATTGCTTCACATTCGATACTTCACGATTTTTACGTTGACGATATTATGACAGGTGCGGATTCAGTGTCAGAAGTCATCAAGCTGAAAGAGTAATTGGTGCAGCTGCTATCTTGTGGCGGTCTTCAGTTAAGCAAATGGAGCTCCAATTGTTGGCCGATTTTAAGTGACATCGACCAAGATAAAACAATTTCCCTCGACTTAGATAGCGTGCATAATTATACAAAGGTTCTCGGATTAGTTTGGAATCCTTATCGTGATACCTTCACTTATAAAATTTCACTCGCGGAACAATCTTCCTCGCATCCCACTAAGCGAAATCTACTTTCGGAGGTCGCAAAGATCTTTGATCCAATGGGTTTCCTGGCTCCTTGCACCATTTTGTTAAAAATGTTGTTTCAGGAATTGTGGGTGCATGAATCCAAAATAGGATGGGACGATCCTTTGCCAGCTGAAGTTGCAAACAAATGGAACTCCTATCGAATGGATTTGCATTGTTTCGAAAAAATTGAGATCTTGAGGAGGTGTACATCAGATTCTAAATGCTTTGACTTAATTGGATTTTCCGATGCCTCAGAAAAGGCATATTCAGCTGTTGTTTATGCCCGCAGTACATCTGAAACTGGTATCATCAATGTTCAATTAATTGCAGCTAAGACACGAGTCGCGCCTATTAAGCAGTTGTCAATTCCTCGACTTGAACTATGTGGGGCTCTTCTCTTAAGTCGCCTGGTGGAACTTATTCGTTCATCGTTGGATATTAAACCCGCACAAACATTTGTCTTTTGTGATTCACAGATCGTTTTAGCATGACTTTCCTCTTCTCCCCGAAGATGGAATACTTTCGTTGCAAACCGCACTTCCGAAATACTCGACGTTTTACCGCGGTCGGCATGGAATTACGTTCGATCGGAAGAAAATCCAGCTGATTGCGCATCGAGGGGTGTTGAGTCAAGGAAACTGTTGGATTTGGAAATTTGGTGGAAAGGTCCAGCTTGGATTTTGACTGATAAAAGCAATTGGCCAATCGGGGGATACGTGATTACTCATCAGGTACCGGAAGAAAAGAAGAAAAATGTGCCTGTTCATGTAACATCTTCTATTGAACATTTCCTGGATGATTTAACTGAGAAAGTATCTTCGTGGACCAAGCTTATTCGAATCGTTGCTCTCGTTATGCGTTTCGGTAAAAATTGTAGAACCTTATTGGGTAATCGTAGGAAAGACTTTGTTTCATCTTCAGAACTATTGATTGCTAAACAAACTTGTCTTTTGTGGGTTCAAAAGGAGTTTAAGGAAGAGATTCAAGCTCTTAAGACCAACAAAGCAATTTCGAATCGCTCAAAAATATTAACTTTATCACCTTTTATTGATGAAATAGGTTTGCTGCGAGTTGGTGGAAGAATAGCCAATGCCGTCGATGTACCTTTCAATATAAAGCATCCAATCATCCTGCCGAAATCTCATCAAATCACTCAATTGATACTTCGTGATGCTCATATAAAGTTCATGCATGCAGGCGTATCCGAAATGTTCGCGCTACTACGTCAGGAATTCTGGATACTAGGTAGCAGGAATTTGGTAAGAAAAATCGTACATGATTGTGTTAAATGTTTCCGTTTACGTAAGAATACCTACTCTCAACTTATGGGTAACTTACCATCATCTCGACTTTCCCCATCGTATGCCTTCGATCGTACTGGATGTGACTATGCGGGTCCTATAACTCTCCGTATATACAATGGAAGGAAACCAAAGCTGACGAAAGGATATTTGGCGCTGTTCGTGTGCATGGCGACAAAGGCGTTACATTTGGAAGTCGTGAGTGACCTCTCAACAGAAGCATTTTTAGCAGCCCTGCGAAGATTCATTGCCAGACGAGGCAAATGTAGCGTTCTTTACTCGGATAATGGGACAAATTTTCATGGAGCTGCTCGAGTTCTTTCGGACTGGTATAAGTTGATGAGGTCCAAGGATCATAACGAGCAAATTTCGAATATGTTGGCTGCGGATAACATAAAGTGGGAATTCATTCCACCCCATAGTCCCCATTTCGGTGGACTTTGGGAAGCGGGGGTAAAATGTGTTAAACAACACCTTCGACGCGTTGTGGGTAACCATATTCTCACTTTCGAAGAAATTTCGACTATGCTTTGTCAAGTAGAAGCAGTTTTAAATTCTAGACCTCTTTGTGCTATTTCCGATTCTGATATAAATCCTTTAACCCCTTCTCATTTCCTTATAGGACGACCATACACGGCGATACCTGAACCGAGCTATTTGGAGGTTCCTACTAATCGACTAGGGAGATGGGAATTGATCCAGAATATGGTCCAAGGATTTTGGCGCAGATGGTACAATGAATATTTGACATCGCTTCAGCAACGCCCAAAATGGAAAGTGGAAACAAGGAACTTTAAAGTTGGTGATTTAGTTGTCGTAAAGGAGCCCAATTTGCCTCCATCAAAGTGGTCTTTAGACACCACGTACGAGTGGTGTCCCTTCGCACCAACGGCGCCACATTCAAACGCCCTGTAACAAAGTTGGTGCTACTACCATGTTCCTGAAATTCCTTCAGGGGGGCGGCATGTTTCGGAACCATATAATTACATTATATTCATTGATATAAATTGTTTTGTTTAATATTATTAAGTTAGTTTCTTATCATATAATGTATTTAGTTAAATCGTTATTGTCAAATTAATATTGTTTACATATTACCAAACATTAGATTGTACACCCTATGGTTTGAGCAGTTGGTTAATTTTGCATTTTTAAATCGGTTTTGTCATGAAAATGCATTCAAACTTGCCAGCACAACCGTTTGTTCATGCTTGCACCATGCACATTAACCTTGAAAATAAGACCGGTTCGAATTTTTGGCAAGTGCACTGCTACTTGCTACTGTACTGTCGATCTTCGCTCTCTCTTAGCTATCAACCACCAAAGACGAAACATCAATCTCTTCGCTCTCGATCTCGCGTATTATCTCGAACCATTGGGTTACAGTCGCTTTTGGCTTGATCTCTAAAGTGAAAGAAATAAATAGAATTTATAACGTTTTTTCGAAGTCGCTGCTTTTCATTTACTTTCATTTTGTGAACACAGGTTCTGCTTGAAAAATTATATAAAATCCTCGTGTCGTATCTTGAGTATAGACTCTTCCGTGTGAAACTTGGAAACGAATATTCAGAGAATGAAATAATGGCAGGAGTACCCCAAGGAAGCGTCCTTGGACCAATCTTGTACCTCCTATTTACACGTGATTTTCGTATAAACGGACAATCATTTTGCCCGTATTTTTAAATACGGTTCGAGTCCCGTTTGCAAATGAAGCGAAATATCTCGGAATAACAATCGATGCAGAATTAAAATGGAAGTCGCATTTAAAAAGAAATGCGAACTTACTTAAAAATAAATACATAACCTGGATAAGAAGCTGCTATTACACAAGCAAGTGCTAAAACTGGTTTGGACATATGATATTCAACTATGAGCTGTGCAGGTAAAACGAATTTTAACATTTTACAAACAAGGATCTACGCACAGATCTGGGGTCGAATAGCGTCTTCCGTGGCAATCGGCAATCGTACGAACAACAATTACGTGATTCTTCGTACGAACGAACGTATTGAGATTGTGTCATACGAATGCTTCAAATAAATGTTGTTGGGAAGAAAAAATCAGCAAAATAGAAGTTGAAAAAAAAAAACATTTTACAAAATTAAATGGATTCGGCGTTGTTATTTTACCTAAGTTCGTCAGACGAAATGAAAAAAAAAAAATTCGAATACAGCTAAGAGATAGCAGCAATTGTTTAATTGAGAACTATCTCTGAAAATGATGTGCATAGTAAATGTATTTATAGATTTATCAAACGGGTTCACCTTAATAAAAAGACATTTTAATATGTATTTACGAAACATAACTTCTGTGACCTCTATTGAATCCTTGGACGCAGTACCTTTCGGCGTTGTGGCAGCCTTACCATCAATTATTGGTAACTCGGGACTTCTAAATGTTTTAGCATTTATAAGTGCCTCAACTGATGCTTCCAATCCAGTTGCTTAAATTATTAAATTATGCTCTTCGGTGAGATGCTTGCTTCTCCTCATACGGCCCACCTCCTTTTCTACTATTTAATTCTTTTTCGTCTAAAATGTTTGGTCAGCAAAAACCTCTAAACAAATTAAATAATAAATAGCGACTCAATAAACTAAATGTGCGTTCCTACTTCCACGCTTCAACTTCGATAACCTGAGGTCCTACAATATTTAACTTAGTTGTCAAGCTATCTCACATGGATGTGTAGTAGCTTTTCCTTGAACAGTGTTTGGAACCGAATTTTTTTGCCAAGTCCGGCTATCTCTCTATGTACCCCGTCAAGATACTTTTTTGAGTTTGATTTATTTTATTGTGATTTGTCTTATAAATGTTTTTATATATATATATATATATATATATATATATATATATATATATATATATATATATATATTAATTAATTAATGGACATCTTTATAGGTATTTGACATTTATAAACGATTAAAAATTTTTAAACTTATATTTTTCTTCATTATTTTTCGCACGTCACAAATTACGAACACTACAAACCTATCGTATGGCATTAAGATCAAACTTGTACGTTCAGGCATCCGTTCACTTACGTTAACGACTATACGTATTCGATAATACCAAATGCACACATTACGAAATCGAGTTACTCGTTCACGGAGGTCGCGATTCAACCTGGGTATTCCCGCGGTTAAAGATGAAATTTTGCAGGAAAACATAAAAATCGTTTATTAGGACACGTTAACACAACGGACCTCCAAATTCTTGCGGCGTCTTCAAAGAACTATGCCCTTGGATTTGGCCCGATAGTAACAAACCGCGCTATAAATTGCGGAAAAAGCAGGAACTCTCAAAGGAAAGGTACCTTTTTTTATAGCGGCGTCTTCAAAGAACTATGCCCTTGGATTTGGCCCGATAATAACAACCCGCGCTATAAATTGCGGAAAAAGCAGGAACTCTCAAAGGAAAGGTACCTTATTTTTTTTTCCGTGGGCTGGTGGAAATCTTCATAGACACGATGAGCACGTGCCCAAAGTAGTGTGAGATTCTTACTCACTAAAACCACCACCCATTTTGTATTTCTATTGCAACTAAGTATTCGACTTATCTAGCAATTTTTTTTTATCACGATTATATAATATGTTTGGCAGGTAACTTTCCTTTGAGAGTTCCTGTTTTTTCCGCAATTTATAGCGCGGGTTGTTATTATCGGGCCAAATCTAAGGGTTTAGTTCTTTGAAGAAAGGTACCTGCCAAACATTTCAATACTCGTGATAAACAAATTGCTAGATAAGTCGCATACTTAGTTGCAATATATATACAAACATATGAGACGGCTACAATCCGCTGTGCGGATCGTTGGATACCCTATCCCATCCTATCCATAAAACTAAAATCCCAAAAAAAAATTGGGCATGGCTAAAAGCACGATGTGGATAAAATAGAAAAAATGATTTAGTGACAACAAATTCTCAGACTGCTTACAAAGCACTTTTACAGTTCTACAAAAGACAAGGTTTTCTCCTGCATATGTTATGGGGTAGTGTATAAAATTGGTTTTTATATAAAAACGCCCCAAAAGTGGACGTGGGTTGAAATAGTTTATAGACGAAATGTTCATATTAATAATGTTAATGATTCTGCATCGAAATTTGTTTCGAAAAATTTTAAATTTGACCGAAAACAGTTTTTTTATTGAAAACGCCCCAAAAAGTGGGCGTGGCAAAAAACCTTATATAGACGAAATATAGATATTAAGATTGTCTAAATATGTTGCTCAGAAACTTTTTTAAAATTCCTTACGGTTTGGCCAAAAACTGAGTTTTTCTTAAAAGGGGGCGTGGCAGTGGGCGGATTTCAAAAATTTTTACACTTGTTCTGTAGGCACGGACGAGGATTCTATATACCAAATTTCACTATCCCAGCTCAAAATTTAAGGCCTAAAAATCGGTGACGTACAGACGGACCGACGGACAGACATGGCTTAATTAACTCAGCTAGCGATTCTGAGTCGATCCATATACTTTGAGGTATATGTAGCTAAATTATTTCTCTATGTTACAAACTAAGAATCAAAACTAATATACCCCTATGGGATAGGGTATAAAAAGAGTGGTGGTTTTAGTGAGTAAAAATCTCACACTACTTTAGCCACGTGCTCATCGTGTCTATTAAGATTTCCACCAGCCCACGAAAAAACTTTTTTTTGTTGATGTTGGAGAGTGCTGAATTTGATGCGGTTCTAAGAATTTTTCTTCTGTCTGAGGTGTTTTCGGCGGTTTTTGTCCCTCCCTTGGAATTTTTTCCGTATAAGGCACTATCTTTAATATAATTTCTCATGATCTCTTAGTATCATTTTTTTGGAAATACTTCTAAAGGAAAACCCTTCAGAATACAACGCGTCAATTTGTCCTTTTTCTATCCCTGTTAAAACATATTTTTTTCCCATTTTGGATAAAACTCAGTGGCAAATACTCGTTATTGCTTACACATTAAAAATAACTCAAATTCACGTAACAGATCACAACTAACTAACTAATTAAACGTGTGCGCCTAATCATGTGAACAAAGAAACTGCACTTTTTCTTAGAGAACAGGTAAGAAAGAGAAAAAAATAACCGTTAACTTCCACTCACCCACCATTTGTTTGTGTTTTATAATTGGGAACCTTATAATCGTTCTAATAAATGTAATTTTTTGATAATTGTTACACACACTTACAAGAAAATTCGACGTAACTAAAAAAATTGGTGCGTCTAATCAAGTGAAGAGCAATGTATAAGTAAATGATTGAATTTCATTCAATTTGAACAGAAATTGTTAATAAAATGGATAAAAGTTAAAAAAAGACTAGAATTATGACCAAAATTAACTACGAAGTTTGAAGAATATCGGTGAAGCAGTTTAGGCTGGAGAGACCATTACGAACAGTCATGTTTTGGTACCTTTATCATCGTAAATTTTTTTACGAAAACAGTACCGTTCTCTTTAAAGAGGAAGTGAATAAATTTTGAATTCCAAATGGATCATATATAAGTTACACAAGCTGCGGGCGAAGCAAATCGAGCATGGGTCAGCTAGTTTGGGATAAATTAGCCTTCCTTTGTCAAAACATTATCTGCCAAGCACAGCATGATTTAGAAAAAAATTATCCTTTGCAACAAATCTCTTAAATTTTATGTATTAATGTTCCAAAAGCTTGGAAAATAAAAAAAAACATATGAGAGGCTACAATCCGCTATGCGGATCATTGAATACCCTATCCCATATCCTCAAAATATAGGCCTTATGGCGATGAAATACAGAAAATGACATTGTCACAATATATTGCTCAGAGAGTTTATCAAAATCTTTTGTGGTTCGACAAAAAACAACGTATTTCTATTGCTAATGCCTTGGGATGGGGTATACAAATGGTTTTTATAAGAAAACGCCCCCAAAATGTGGGCGAAGGTGAAAATGATCTATGGACAAAATGTTGATATTACAATTGCGGAAGTATTTGCACTCTCGGCCAGAGAGTCTATATACCAAATTTCAACACTCTAGCTCAAGGCCCACAAATCGGTGACACACAGACGGACGGACGGACAGACAGATATGGCTTAATCGACTCAGCTAGCGATTCTGAATCGATCGATATACTTTGAGGTATATGTATCGAAATTATTTCTCTATTAAGTTTGTAATGTCAAAACTAATATACCCCCCTATGGGATAGGGTATAAAAACAAATCGATTAAATATACACTGATTTCTCCAAAGCCAGTTATCACATAACATCATAATTTGTAAACTTAAGGAATATGGATTCCCTCCAGGATTTATAAATTGTGTTAAATTATATCTCTCATTGAGAACGTACCAATTAAAATTTAGAGTTTCAAGTCCAACCCTTTTGTTGCTCAATCTGGAGGACATCAAGGAAGGGCCAATTTAATTTATACTTGCAATTAGAGATGTACGAGCTTGTATTCGAGATAGCTGATGACATGAAAATTTTCAAATATGTAGGATTTCTAACCCATTAGTTTTCACTACAAGCTGATTTAAATAGTTTTACGATATGGTGTTTTAAAAACACTTTGAATCTAAACCGTTCTAAGTCCCAGCATATGTCATTTTCACTAAAAAGTGCTCAATCCAATTTTAATTATACTCTGTCCGGGCACTTTCTCTGTCGTGTAGACAGTTATTAAGATCATGATGTTTATTTTGATCCTAAAATGGAGGTTAATAAACACATTAACGTTATCGTCAAAAAATCCAAATATATCCTTTTTTGTGGATATATCCTAACGTAGATTTGGAAAGGTAATCAAAAGTGTTTAATGCCCTATATGTCACTCTTTCGCTCTAATTGTCAAGTTCGCCCTCACCTGGAGATGAACTCACAAGTTTGGTCACACTTATAAGTACTTCATTCTAATATATTTGAATCATTGCAACGTAAATTCATAAAATCTACACAATTTGCCTCCGTATAGGTGTCGAATTAAACTGCTGAAACTGTTGCCTTTGTCTCAATGTGTATTCAACAATGATAAGGTTTTCTTACACCAACTATTATCAGTGCAAATTGATGCTCCTGATCTTTTAAGTGCTATTGGTTCAAATACCCGGGGAGTTTCCTAAAACCTGCGTAGATTAAATATATGCATTACATATGCCTAATCATAGCCAGAACTATGGTATACATGAGGCTATTCGTCGCCTTACTTGAACGACGTTGTGGTCATCAGGAAAGACAACCAGACACCATGTCAATGGCCGAATAACGAAAACATATCCGGGAAGAGGCGAATGGGGTCTAAGAATCACACGGCGAACAGTCGACTCGGTGCCATTTACTCCATCCTCGAAATTGATTTTTTATATGAAATGGCTGAAATTGAGGCATACCGAATTTATATATTCTTGTTCTATGTAGAAATATGGGTGGTAGATTGCGGATTTCGAAAATGTTTACACTTGTATCATAGGCATGTGCGAAGACCTTATATAATTATATTTTCCTAGCTTCTGCTTCGACGGAGATAGATTCATATACCAAATTTCATCATCCAAGCCCAAATTTAATGTCCTATAATCAGTGACACACATACGAACCTACGGATAGACCGAGATGGCTAAATCGATGCAGGCAACAGCGGAAGCCGACTGCATGGTGTGAATGATGGCAATACCACGCGGTGATATACCAATATTTGTCGAAAGTCAAGCGGCAATAAAATCAGTATTTGTTAAAGATTAAGGCCGTACATTTCGGGTGATGAAGAGGCGCAAGAGGAAACCCCTCACTTTCTGCAATTGTCAAATTCTATAATAATAATTGGAACAAAACTTGTAAAACTACTTCACAGATATCCAGGAGCTTCCCAAAATTGTTCTGAGGACATCGAGAGGATATGGTTGAATGATCTATTGAGAAACAATGAGTGATGTGGGATCAAAAACGCTTTGACCTAACCAAAAAAAAGCATGGTCTGCATATCTTATTCAGATTTTTTTTTTTTTCAAAACTCCCGTCGTTTTAAAAACGAGGATTTCTGAAAAGATATTCGGCCCTATCGAGGTATCCGTTCGTTTGATTACACAGGCATTCTTTCAGCGGACAATTTGGGAAGAAATTCAACGCATAACTAAGAAAAATGATTGACAAAACGCATATCTCCGATGCGCCCTGCATATGCTATGGGGGTAGGGTATACAAATGGCTCCAAAATTTGGGCGGGGCTCCAAAAATTGTATCTTATCATAACCAATGATTTTGTATCAATTTTTTTTTTCGAATATTTTAAAATTTTACCAAAAAGTTTTTTTTTACTGAAAAAGTGGGCGTGGCCAAAAACTATATCAAGGCGAAATATAGATATTGAGATCATCTTAATATATTGTTCAAAAAAATTTTCAAAATTCCTAACGGTTTGGCCAAAAAATACGTTTTTCTATAAAGGCGGCGTGGTAGTTGGGTGGGTTTTAAAAATGTTTACACTTGTTTTGTTCCAACACAGAAGAATCCTATATACCAAATTTCATTCTCCTTGCTCAAAATTTAAGGCCTAAAAATCAGTGACATACAGACGGACGGACAGACAGATATGGCTTAATCGACTCATTTAGTGGTTATAAGTCGATCCAAATTTCATCATTTTAGCTAAAATTAAGAATTACGAAATTCAGCATGAACAGAATAAAATAGTCAATTTGTAATCTACTGTTGTATTTTTGAATTATTTGTCGACGTACTAATATTATATAAAGATCAACTTACTGTTACAATTTCCAACATTTCTTGTCGAGAAATGTATCCATTTCCATCAAGGTCATACATCGAAAATGCCCACTTTAATTTTTGTTCCAATTTGCCTCTTGAAGTTACACTTAGTGCACATAAAAATTCTCGGAAGTCAATAGTTCCATCTCCATTGGCATCAAAAGTTCGAAATACATGCTCTGCAAACTACAAATATTAATTTATTATAGATTAAAAATGTTTAGTTGAATTTATTTAATTGTAATAATGTGTAATTTGTAAAATAAACATATGACAAAGCTATAATTCGCTGCTCGAATCGTTTATTCCCCCCCATCCTATCCTAAAAATAAATATCCCCAAATTGTGGGCGTGGATTAAAAGGACCTATAGAATAATTTGGTGCCTGACATTGGGTCAAGCATTATTATGTAAACAAAATTGGCATCACGTCGATTTTGAAAGTAGCACTAAGCCGAAGAAATGTATAAAGCAATAACATCAAAGCATAATCATCATTAAAAAAATCGTTTTTATGAAAACGCTTTTAAAAGTAAGCGTGGCCAAAATCTTTGTATTGCCAAATATAGGCAATAATTTTGTCTTACTATGTTCGCACTTTTACAAAATTCCTCGCGGTTTGGCCAATACCCTATCCCATCCCATCTGTAAAACTAATGTCACCGAAATATGGACATGGCTTAAAACACGATGGGGATTATACATAGAAAATGACATTGTCACAACAAATTTTACGGTTCTACAAAAGACAAGTTTTTTCTCCTGCATTTGTTATGGGGTAGTGTATAAAAATGGTTTTTATATAAAAACGCCCCCAAAAAGTGGGCGTGGGTTAAAATGGTCTATAGACGAAATGTTCATATTAATATTACTAATGATTCTGCATCAACATTTTTTTCGAAATTTTAATATTTGAAAAATTTTAAAATTTTAAAAATTTTAAAATATTAAAAATTTTAAAATTTGACCGAAAAACGTTTTTTTATTAAAAACGCCTCCAAAAAGTGACGGGCTCAGTGGCGCGATGGTTAGTGCGATGAACTGCCGCGCAGAAGGTCTGGGTTCGATTCCCAGCCGTAGCAACACCTAAATGATTTTTCACTGACCCTCCTCTCGTGATGATCTGACAAAACATTCGAGTAGTATCATTTGTCAAGAATAGCTTATCTCAACTTAGCCGTTCGGAGTCGGTATAAAACAGGAGGTCCCGCCATCGTGCAAGAAGTACACACGCACACATGAATGGTGTGAGAAAGCTAGGCCCTGGGTACTAACAAGCCTGTTGCGCCAAAAATTTGTATTTTTTTTTTGCCTCCAAAAAGTGGGCGTAGCAAAAAACTTTATATGAACTAAATATAGATATTACGATTCTCTAAAGACGCTTCTCAGACACTTTTTTAAAATCGACTCAACTATCGATTATGAGTCGATCCATATACTTTGAGGTATATGTAGCTAAATTATTTCTCTATGTTACAAACTATGTATCAAAACTAATATACCCCTATGGGATAGGGTATAAACATAAAGATGATATAGAAAAATAAACGACTTGGTAGTGGCCGGTTTTTTAATATTTACAATTATGCTTGAGGCATTAACAAAGAGGAAATATACGAAATATCATTATTCTAGCTCGAAATTGAAGGGGTTAAGTATAATTAACCGTTTTTAAAAATACCGATTGCAAAAAACCGACTTCTTGATCAGTCGACATTTTTCCGGAAGTGCGCACGCACTTATTAACATTATTCACTTGACTATGGTCGACATTGAGACAGAAAAAACTCTCTAATTGATAATGCTGTTGACTAACTATTGCATTTAAATATGATGTTGATAAACATAGATGACAAACATTTTTGACTCGGAGTTTTGCTTAAATCATGGCTTCGTATAAAATGAAATTATATTGCAAAGTTCGATTAAGCCTAAATATCTTCGAAATATACGTAACTGGGCCTGGAATAATTTTGTAAAAAGCCAAAATCATTCCGACTAAGTACAAGAATTATTTTAATGAATTCTCTGCGATGTCTATTAGTTTATATAATGGATATATAGTCAATGGAGAACGCTCTTAAAAGTAACCCTAAACGCTTTTGGGGATTTGTCAATTCGAAGAGAAAAACGGATGTATATCCAGCAAATTTATTTTACAATAATACTAAAACATCGAGCTCGCAAATCAGATCAAACTTATACACAGAAAACTTCAGTAAATCATTTATTGATACCCCACTAGTCTTAGACGAACATTATTTTAGTTATCTCAATAACTGCCCTCAAATAAGCTTCAGTAACGTTACATTTGACGATGAAACACTACATATATATATATTATATATATATATATATATATATATATATATATATATATATATATATATATATATATATATATATATATATATATATATATATATATATATATATATATATATATATATATATATATATATATATATATATATATATATATATATATATATATATATATATATATATATATATATATATATATATATATATATATATATTATATATATTAAATAATATCTACTCTGCGGGGCCCGATGGAATCCCACTAATAGTCGTAAAGCAATGCAAAGATGCTTTTTTGCCATGTCTTAAGTATATGTTTGAAAGCTCCCTCGCCACAGGAGTATTCCCAAGTCAATGGAAGAATGCAATTATAACGCCTGTTTTTTAAAAAGGTGAGCGAGGGGATATCTCGAATTATAGACCTATCTCAAAATTATCTTGCATTCCAAAGTTATTCGAACATATTATTTGTGATAAGCTGGTCTTTCTTTGTCGAAGCACAGCTTGGCTTTGTAAAAAATCGACCCACTGTCACAAACCTCTTAACATGTATGCATCATTGCTCCAATAGTTTGGAAAATAAAAAAGAAACGATTGTATATGTACAGACTTCTCCAAAGCATTTGACCAGTTATCACATAACGTCATAAATTTTAAACTTAAGGCATATGGTTTCCCTCCAGGATTCATAAATTGGGTTCAATCATATCTCTCACCGAGAACTTACCAAGTTTAGAGACTCTAAGTCCAACCATTTTGTTGCCCAATCTGGAATACCTCAAGGAAGGACCAATTTTATTGATAATTGCAATTAACAATGTAAAAGCTTGTATTCGTGATAGCAAAATATTGATATATGCTGATGACATGAACATTTTTAAATGCGTAAGAGTTCTAAACGATTCTCATTTACTTCAAACCGATTTAAATAGTTTTACCACATGGTAAAAACGGTCTGAATCTGAACACTACAAAGTGCCAGCATATGTCATTTTCACGAAAACGTGTTCCCTCTGATTTTAACTATACTCTGTCTAACCACACTCTTTGTCGTGTAGACAGTTTTAAAGATTTAAGTGTTTACTTTGATCCTAATATGGATTTTAATAAACACATTAACGTTATCGTCAATAAATCCAACTCTATGTAGGGATTTATAAAAAGATGGTCAAAAGAGTTTAATGACCCTTACGTCACCCTTTCGATTTATAACTGTCTCGTTCGCCATCATTTGGAGTATGACTCATAAGTTTGGACACCCTACTATGGAGTTCATTCAAATAGAATTGAATCATCCCAACGTAAGTTCATAAGATTTGCTTTGAGAGGTCTTCCATGGGATGATCTACAGAATTTGCCCCCGTGTAGGTGTCGTATGAAACTACTGCAACTGTTGCCTTTGTCCCAACGTAGACTTAACAGTGACACTAATTATTATCAGGACAAATAGATGCTCCCGATCTATTTAGTGGTTTTAATACCCGTGGAGGTTCCTATAACATGCGTAGTTTAAATATTTTACATAATCCTAATCATAAACACAACTATGGTATGCATGAGGCTATTAGTCGCATGAGTAGAGTTTACAACAAAAATAACGATGTAGTTGAATTGCATGTTAGTAGAAGTAGTTTGAAAAACACTCTGCGAAACTGTGTGCTAGAGCCGTAATAAGTGTAAGAAAATTTTTTTTCTTGTTTAATAATATTTTATATATTTGTTAAATTCATTTTTTATTGATTTTGTTAGTGATGTAAGACTTAATAACTTCTATGTTCAGTTATATCCCACTAACAAATGCACTAAATGATGAGCCTGTGGATGCATATTATATGCTGTGGCTGCTGCTTGTATTAGCTCGCTACGACACAGATCTGATAGTGTAAAAAAAATACATGAACAACATGGTACACATTTGCAAATTTGTCGGCAATTTGACCGATATTCGAAAAAAATATAGTTGCAGTTTTAAGTGTCGAGATTTTAAACTTTCGATATTTTCAAAAATTGGTAAAAAATCTGTCGAGATTTTAGCAAATGTCAAAGTCAACATTATTAGTAGTCCACAATGTTTTGTCGGCAATTCGTAAGGCAATTATCGATAGTTGATGCTTTGTATGGGCAAAATAAAGATATTAATATTGTATAAATGTTTTCGTCAAACCCCATCGGGAAGGGAGGGTGTAGAATATTCCCGAGGTAAGGTATGCCTGACGTTAAAGTCAACTCTAATAAAAAAAGTTTAAACTTTTTATAAATGTTAAAAAAAAACATATGAGAGGCTACAATCCGCTGTGCGGATCGTTGAATACCCTATCCGATCCCATCCTTAAAATTAATATCCTCAAAATATAGGCCTTATGGCGATGAAATACAGAAAATGACATTGTCACAATATATTGCTCAGACAGTTTATCAAAATCTTTTGTGGTTCGACAAAAAACAACGTATTTCTATTGCTAATGCCTTGGGATGGGGTATACAAATGGTTTTTGTAAGAAAACGCCCCCAAAATGTGGGCATAGGTCAAAATGATCTATGGACAAAATGTTTATATTACCATTGCGGAAGTATTTGCATCAACATTTTTTTCGAAAGTTTTAAAATTTGGACAAAAAACGTATTTTACTAAAAACGCCCCTAAAAAGTGTATGTATAAAAACTTTGTATGGACGAAATATAGATATTAGGATTGTCTAAATATGCTGCTCAGGCACTTTTTTGAAATTCCTTACGGTTTGGCTTAAAACTACGTTTTTCTAAAAAGGGGGCGTGGCAGTGGGCGGATTTCAAAATTTTTTACACTTGTTCTGCTTCGTCGGCCAGAGAGTCTATATACCAAATTTGAACACTCTAGCTCAAAATTTAAGGCCCAAAAATCGGTGACACACAGACGGACGGACGGACAGACAGACATGGCTTAATCGACTCAGCTAGCGATTCTGAATCGATCCATATACTTTGAGGTATATGTATCGAAATTATTTCTCTATGTTACAAACTTATTGTCAAAACTAATATACCCCCCTATGGGATAGGGTATAAACATCAATTCCCTATTCCATCCAATGCTTAAAATTAATATCCCCAAATTGTGGGCTTTATGGCGATGAAATATTGAAAATGGCATTGTCACAACATATTTTTCACACAGTTTATCAAAATCTTGTGAAATGAAAAAAGATCTTCCCAATCTTCTTCTTGCTAAAGAAAAGGGGCAAATAGACTACAAAGGAACGCACTTGAAGTCAGAAAGGACTTACTACCAAAAAATGATACCCAAGAGACTGTTAAAAATGACTTTAAATTGAAACCAACTGCGGGTGCAAAAATAAAATAATATGCTCAAGTAGCATCAAAATGTTTTGATGGATAAACAAAATCCGTATACAAATGTTCTTTTTTTAATAAAACGCCCCCAAAAAATGGTTGCTGGCTAAAATGATCTACAGACGAAATATGACATGACTGGAAACCAATGTATTTGCATAGAAAGCTTCTTCGAATTTCCACCCCAAAAAATGGGTGTGGCAAAAAACTTTATATGGACGAAATATTAAAATTATCTTTTTTCAAAGATCTTAACCGTTTGACCAGAAAGAACGTTTTCTAAAAAGTGGGTGGATTTTGAAAATGTTTACACTTGTTCTGTAGACGGGGACAAGGATCCCATATAACAAATTAGATTATTCTTACTCAAATTTTAAGGCCGAAAAACAATGAATTACAGACGAACGGACGGACACACAGCCATGACTAAATCGACTCTGCTACCGAATCTGAGTCGCTCCACATACACTGAACAAAAAATTGCTTCTTTTATGATTGTGATTGATCTTTCTAACCTGTGAGAATAACGGTACGCTTTGAGACAAAATTTGTTTCCCCAACTAAGCGTATTATTGATGGTCTTTCAATATATATATAACAAAGATGTGTCATTGCAGTATATAAAAAGAGAGGTTAACAGTAAGGTGAAAAAAAAGTTGAACCTATTCAGATGAGCAGCAGTGTACTTTAAGGTATATGTACCAAAATTATTTCTCTATGTTGTAAACTAAAGGGTGATCCAAGTAGAGATACTTTTTTCAATAGCCTTTTTTGACAGATCACGTGTGAGTCGTGTCATGATGTCATGTTATTTCTGTTTAGTATTGTTTGGCATTTCATAATGGAAAGACCTACGCGTGAACAACGTTTACAAATTGTTCAACTTTATTATGAAAATTCACGTTCTGTGAGGAATGTGTTTCGTGCACTTCGCTCAACTTATGGTCAACATAATCGGCCTACTGAGCGTACTATTCGCAACACCATCACCCATTTTGAGACCCAGCATTCATTATTGGATAATATTCGACCGAATAGACCACGTCCAACGCTTTGGTGTGGTTTGTGAGCCGGTGGAATCATCGGTCCATATTTCTTTAAAAATTATGCCGGTGCGAACGTAACCGTCAATGGCGACCGTTATCTAGCCATGATAACCGACTATTTGATGCCTGAAATCGAAGCTCGTGATCTCGGCGACATTTGGTTTCAGCAAGACGGCGCCACTTCCCACACATCGCATCAATCAATGGACTTCTTGAGAGAACATTTCGGTGAGCACATAATTTCACGTTTTGGGCCGGTCGATTGGCCACCAAGATCGTGTGATATCACACCGTTAGACTTTTCCTGTGGGGATATGTAAAGTCAAAAGCTTATGCCGACAAACCCGCTTCGATTCAGGCCTTGGAGGAAAACATCACACGTGTCATTCGCCAGTTACCAGTCGAAATGCTCGAACGAGTGATCAAAAATTGGACTCAACGGATGGACCATTTGCGACGTAGCAACGGCCAACATTTGATAGACATAATCTTCAAAAAATAAATGCCAAAGAATGTTCTTTCAAATGATAATAAACATTCTCCATTAAATTTGAATTTTCTGTGTTTTTTTCTTTAAAAAAGTAGGGAACCTCGAAATGGATCACCCATTATGTATCAAAACTAATATACCTTTATGGGATATTAAATTCCAGTCATGTGGGCAATTATCCGTTGCACTTTATACTGTTTTGCTAGATATGGAATACAGAAATATGTGTTTGAAGACCTTCTTAATATATTTTACAATAGATTTATTACGGGAGGGCGTTTTAATGCAAAAAAATGGAGATCTTACCTCACAAATACTAGAGGAAGAGCAATTAAAGAATGTGGGGGGTAAATAACGGGTGATTTTTTAGCTGGTTTGGTTTTGGCAACACTGGTTTTGACAGCTGACGTGTGTTTAGTACCTTGTGTCACTGTCAAACAGCTTCAGTTTGGTTTGCAATTTAACCATGGATCGTCTTACAAATGAACAACGCTTGCAAATTATTGAATTTTACTATCAAAATTCGTGCTCGGTTCGAAATGTTCATCGCGCGCTGCTTCCATTTTATGATCGGCATTCTCGACCTTCTGAGCAGTCTATTCGGAAGATTGTGACCAAATTTCGCACCAAATTTACTTTGTTGGACATTAAACCACCAACACGTTTACGTACTGTGCGTAGTGAAGAAAATATTGCGGCCGTATCAGCTAGTGTGACAGAAGACCGCGAAATGTCGATTCGGCGCCGTTCCCAGCAGTTAGGCCTTTGTTACAGCACTACGTGGAAAATTTTGCGGAAGGATTTGGGCGTAAAGCCTTTTAAGATACAGCTGGTGCAAGAACTAAAGCCAGCGGACCTACCACAACGCCGAATTTTTGGTGAATGGGCTCTTGGAAAGCTGGCCGAGGATCCGCTTTTTTATCGAAAAATTGTGTTCAGCGATGAGGCTCATTTTTGGTTGAATGGGTACGTAAATAAGCAAAATTGCCGCATTTGGAGTGAAGATCAGCCAGAAGCATTGCAGCAGCTACCAATGCATCCCGAAAAAGCCACTGTTTGGTGCGGTTTATGGGCCGGCGGCATTATTGGGCCATATTTCTTCAAAGATGATGCGAATCGCAGCGTTACTGTCAATGGTGAACGCTACCGAGCGATGATAACAAACTTTTTTTGCCCGAAATGGAAGTTCTTGACTTGCATGATATGTGGTTTCAACAAGACGGTGCCACATGCCACACAGCACGCGAAACAATGGCGCAATTGCGAGGCGAGTTTGGTGAACAGTTAATTTCACGTTTGGAGCCGGTCAATTGGCCGCCTAGATCGTGCGATTTGACACCATTAGATTATTTTTTGTGGGGGTATGTCAAGGCTAATGTCTATAGGGACAAGCCCGCTTCGTTTGACGCACTGGAAGCCAACATCCATGCATTCATTCGTGAGATACCGGCCGATATGTGTGAAAGAGTATGCCAAAATTGGACTCAAAGTTCTAAACCTCTTAAAAAATCACCCGTTATAACTCAGCGGGATACGTACTGGCCAACAGATAGGAATAAAACTCCACCCCTTGTCGAATTATTTATAACAAAGCAAAATCTCCTCAAAAAATATGAATGTGAAAGAAAGACCAATGCTTCTTACACTTGGCGGTCGAATAATAATGAAAGAACATAGTCCAAAACTAGTTAATAAGCTAACTGGCTGGTGCTACTTTAGACAAAAATCAGAAGAAAATGCCGAAATAATAGCTATTCAAACAGAGAGAGAGAAACTAGAGGAAGCAATGTATATATATATAAAAAGCTGCATGGGATGCAAGTCACAAAACAAGAAACAAAATAAAATGAAACTCATACCCTCCTGCAATATTTGCTACACTTTCTGTAGGAGAAACTGAAACTGAAGCTATTTCGACAAAAAAAAAGCTTCAAAAGACAGTTAACAATATTTCAGAATACACTAAAAATTGGCAATTACACTAAAAAAATACATGAACAAAAATGTAAATATTTAAATACAGACAAATATCTAGGAATTACTCTAGACGATAAACTGCTCTGAAAAGTACATGTAAAGAAAAAAAGAAATTTATTAAACATGCGCTACAGTTAAATATAGTGCACAAGGGTTGGGAGCTATAATCATGCCATAGCAGGATGGCCATTTACCCGATAGCCTTCTTTTCAAGAAAAACGAAGAGCAAAACGTTTAGGTTAATTAGCTTCGAGTAAGAAACAGAGGTTTGTTTGTGCTTAGGCTAATTGACTTCGCTACGGAACGAAATGCCACTATAGCCAGCACACGGTTTCCTCACCTCGATATCCATAAGGGGACATGGCGGTCTCCAAATCAACGAACGGTCAACCAAATTGATCACATTACGATAGACAAGAGGCACGCATCCAGTATTTTGGATGTCCGAACATTCTGAGGGCCTAACATCGACTCGGACCACTACCTTGTTGTAGCCAAGGTAAGGATGCGGATATCCACAACGCCACAACAAACCAGAAATACTGTGAAAAAATTTAATGTCGAAAGACTGCAATCGCCAGAGACCGCCAAGACCTTCGCGCAACGCGTATCCCTTAACCTCTCGATTTACACCACACCACATGCATCTAATGTCGAAGAACAATGGCAACGATGCGAACAAGCCATTAGATCAGCCGCAACTGGTGTGCTAGGTTTCTCGCGGCCACCAGCAAGAAACCCCTGGTTTGATGAGGAATGCCGACAGATGCTCGCAGCTAAGAACGAGGCCTACAAGGCTAAGCTGCAGGTGAAGACGAGAGCTGCCATTGAGCTCTATAGGCAAAGAAGAAGGGAAGAACATCGGCTTTTCAGAAGGAAGAAAAAAGAGCAAGAAAAGCGCGCGACCAAGGATATAGAGAGGTGCCACTCCAGCAACGGTGTTCGCAAGTTTTACCAAAGAGTAAAACGTCAAAACGTTTGTGCTTAGAACGTTTTAAAATATTTTTTATTCGGTTGATGGAAACTGAAGCTGACCAGAGTTGAGCACTCCATGAATAATAGATTATACGAGTACCAAAAATATATTTCTCTTATAAGAGTAAGTTAAAAAAGTGAAAATATATGGTTCTATTTAATATATACCTATTTAATATATACCTAGACAGAAAGACAAATACATTAATATCGATTGTTATTAACTACAGCTTTATACGCAACTGAGCATATAATATTACGTTGAGTTTACTAAATTCTTTAAAATTCTTCTTATTTGATTACAAAACAGCGATTCATCAGCCAATACCAAAAATCACAATCAACGATCGACTTTCGATAAATGTCGATTCTGGATTGCTAATCCACAGCAGTGGGAATAGCTTTATCCAACCTGCAATTTATATGTAAAATTGTTGATTTTATATATCAAATAAAAAGTAAGTATCATTATTAGTAGTAGAATACATACCTTACTAGCGTCACCATACGGAAAAAAGTTACCATATATTTTTTTGAATTCTTCTACTGATAAATGTCCACTTGGGCAATCTTTTAAAAATCCCTTATACCACTCTTGAATTTCGGCATCTATTTAAGAAATAATGTTGATTTTTATTTAGATAAAGATAAAAATATATTTCATTTGCCTAAACTCACCGGTAAATTCTGTATTTTGTTTCAAATCTTCCAATACTTCAGGCTTAAGTTTACTGTTTTGCTTGCCCATATTTACTAATAGAAAGCAGGACAAGATTTATAGAGCTCTGAATATTTGAGGATGATAGTTCTAATATTGGTGATATTGGTTACATGTGCTTTATCAAAAGTTCCATTCATGCAATTAAAATGCGTAGAGGTCTGTAGACGTACTTTTGTGCTCCTATGAAAAAAGTAAAAAAATCAATTATCGTACAAAATATTAGTAAATGTGAATGCCGATCTGTTATCTGTCTGCTTGGTCACATGTCCTGTCTTTCCTGATCACTAAATTTAATAGTTTAATCGTCTTAAAAAATAAATTACAAACATAAATATAAGCCCTCTACTCCAACCACCCATTCAGTATAAAATATTCAATAAGAAATATTAAAATATGAAAAGCCATTCCGCGCGCGAAATTATCAAACAATAATATACATCAGTGAATGGCATTGCAGTGGAAAAAAAGTCGAACAAAAGAATCAAAACAAAACCAAACAACAACAATATTAGACAGTGTGTGGTAATCCCTCTCACCTCCTTCCATCTCACTCACTGTTGACTATACTCGGCTAATAAAAGTGCCGTATGATTTCTTCCTATGTGCACTTGCATTGGCGGAGCATAAGCATCATCAGGTAAACAGCGCGTCATAAGTTGTCATACGGGCATATGACCTGTGACAAATTATTATTGGAATCCAAGCGCTATATTTTCACTTCACGTTTCCACTTAGTTGGCGTGTTTCGGCTTACGACCACATTTCCTAATATAGACCAGCTGTTTTGGCACTTTGTGAAACCCAAGTGGGCAAAAACTCAGTGATGTAGCAATGCGGCCTATGTTCCAATCCGGAATTTAATTTTATATGGCTGAAATTCAATGCACGTAAGCAAATAATGAACTACTGTTTTATTTATGGAGGCCCAAGGAAGGGCAACTTTCTCGATAGTGACGTGATTGCTACTGCTGATGCGACAACGAACAACATTCTCCTGGGTATGCAATCTTTTATCCCTCACCGGGTAAAGAGAATTAAAACAATTTTTTTTTTCAAATAAATTTTTCCACGACCAAAAGTTAAGGCAAAACATGTGAGATGCGCTATGCGGATCGTTTAATACCCTGTCCTTGAAATGAATATCCTTAAAATGTGGGCTTTATGAAGATGAAATATAGAAAATGACGTTGTCACAACATATTGTTCAGACAGTTTATCAATATTGTTTTTAAGGTTCGACATATAACAACGTTTTTCTATTGTATATGCTATGGGGTAGGGTATGCAAATTAATTTGTAGAAAAACGCCCCCGAAAAGTGGGCGTAGGTTAAAATGGTCTAAGGACGAAATGTTCATATTAATATTATTAAAGTTTTTATATCAAATGTTTTTTTCGAATATTTTATAATTTGACCGAAAATTGTTTTAAATTATAAACGCCCCCAACAAATTGGCGTGGCAAAAAAACTTTATATGGACGAAAAGTAGATATAAGGATTGTCTAAATTTGTTCTTCAGACACTTTTTCAAAATACTTAACCGTTTGACCAAAAATAGGGTTTTTCTAAAAAGTGGGCGGATCTTGAAATTTTTTTAACACTTGTTCTGTAGTCAAGGACTAGGATCCTATATACCAAATTTCATTATCCTAGCTCAAAATTTGATGGTTGGGTTTAACTTGGCAATGTTCAGTGCTCGCAACTCTGACTACACATCAAATGTGCTTATATTCTACCTCCAAGTGGTAACCAAATGGCAACCTTGCTAAACGATAAGTGCGAGTGTTGATAACAAGACGTAAAACAGCAACACTATAATCACCCTGGTCAGAATGGCGAGAAATGCATACCCGGTCTACCGTCCCAGGCGAATATGCTTCGACATATTCGGACAACAGGTTATCTAGGAATTTCAAGGGTAAGTCAGGCCCCATGAACAGAAATGGTGGCGGATGAACCGAAAGGTCAATGGCAGCGCTTAATCCCGAAGATCCCGTAGTGGATACTGAAGGCCCCGTGTAATAGGGGTATCTAATAAATTGGAACTGGCCCACCCATGGAAAAAGCCATTGTAACGAAGCAACCTATAGCCTCGGAAAGGACAAATATTACTGTTGACGACCCTGCTAAACGAAAAAAGGACAACGACGTTCGCATCTGCACCTGGAATGTGAGAACATTAAACATGAGAGGTGCAGGCGAACAACTAGCGGAAGCCCTATACTGCTACAAAGCAGACATAACTGTCATCCAGGAAATACGATGGGATGGGCCGGGCAAAAAGAGGATGAAAAAACTGTGACATCTACTATGGACCGTGGTATAGTGAGCAGAATATTCGGATGAGGATTTGTTATAAGTGCTAGACTTAGGCAAGAAGTCTTATGTTTCCACGACATTAGCGAACGCATGGTAACAATTCGCATCAAGGCCAAATTCGCCAACATAAGCATTATATGCGCTCATGCTCCGACGGAGGAAAAATATGATATAACTAAGGATTGTTTCTACTAGCTCCTCGACAAAACCTATGAGCGACTACCAAATTACGATGTTAAAATCGTGCTGGGAGATTTTAACGCAAAGGTAGGTAGAGAAGACATCTTTAGAAGTATTGTCGGAAAATATAGCCTACACGACAACACGTCTGGTAACGGACTTAGGCTAATTGACTTCGCTACGGAACGAAATGCCACTATAGCCAGCACACGGTTTCCTCACCTCGATATCCATAAGGGGACATGGCAGTCTCCAGATCTCCAGTTTTGGTATACCGTCCAAACTCGTGATGGAGAATTCTCGCTGCACGATCAGGGTCGGAAACGACCTCACCGACACATTCGATACCAAAAAAGGATTTAGGCAAAGGATTTGGGCAGAGGCACAATTCTCCAAAAATCGGTGTAACTACTAGCATACGCTGACGATATTGACATCATTGGTAGGACTCAACGTGATGTCATAGCCACGTTTGCTAGTATAGAGAAGGAGCGGCGAAAATGGGTTTAGCAGTAAATGAGGGTAAGTATATGCTGTCAACACGAAAGGACACACAACATCGACGAATTGGACAGAACGTCACCATTGACAGATATAACTTTGAGGTAGTACGGGACTTTGTCTACCTCGGCTCCGCTATTAACTCTGACAACAACATCTCGTCAGAAATTAAACGAAGAATTACTCTTGCCAACCGCTGTTTCTTCGGGCTAAGAAGGCAATTTAGTAGTAAAGCCCTCACTCGAACTACTAAGGAGATCCCATATAAGACCCTGAACATCCCATTCCTGCTCTACGGCGCAGAAGCATGGACCGTATCAAAAGCGGATGAAGAAATCCTTGGTCGATTCGAAAGAAAAATTCTTCGGAAAATCTTCGGTCCCGTTTGCGTTGACGGGCTATGGAGACGAAGATTCAACCACTAACTATACGAGCTGTACAGCGACATACCCCTAGTCAAAAAACTCCGCATTGGACGTTTAAGATGGCTAGGATATGTAGAATGAATGGACACCAATATTCCGGCTCGCAGAGTCTTCGATTCCCAGCCAGACGTCGGACGCAGTAGAGGAAGACCTCGCCTTAATTGGCGCGCACAAGTGGAAACCGACCTCAACCAACTTGGAGTGCGCAACTGGAGGCAGTTAGCTAAGAACCGGGCTAAATGGAGAGGCATGTCGGTTGAGGCCCAGGTTCATCCCGGACTGTAGCGCCACTTAAGTAAGTAAGTAGGATTAAATTTGGTACACGTGCTCTTTTTTGCTCCCAGCAGAACACGTGTAAACATTTTTGAAATCCGCTCACTACCACGCCCCTTTTTATAATATCGTATTTTTTGGCCAAACCGTAAAGAATTTTAAAAAAGTGTCTGAGCAGCATATTTAGAGAATCGTTATATCTATATTTCGTCAATATAAGGTTTTTTGCCACGCCGACATTTTGGGGGGCGTTTTCCTAAAAAAAACCATTTGTATGCCCTAACCCAATGCAACAGAAAAACATTGTTTTTTGTGGAACCACAAAAGGCTTTGATAAACTTTCTGAGCAATATTTTGTGACAATATAATTTTCTGTATTTTATCGTCATCAAGCCCACATTTTGAGGATATTATTTTAAAGATGGGATGGAATAGGGTATTCAACGATCCGCACAGCGGATTGTAGCTCATATGTTTTTTTTTAATTCACTCATTGACAGCATTGACTTCTTGAAAGCTTCGATTTTCTCTTGAACGAATATCGATTTTTCTTCACCCATAATAATGTAAATCATAGGCTACATGAGCTGCAAAAAAAATTGGTTTTATACTCCTTCAACTGTTGAAGATAAACGAAAATGAATTTGAATGTGCTAACCTGATAACGCAAAAAGAGAGCACACTTTTTCATCGACAATAAATGAAAATGTCTGAAACCATACAACGGGATCGGCCCGGCGCATGATTTCTTTGCCAGTGAGAGTGTATACGAATATGAGCAAAATAGTATACAAAAATGAAGCTGCGTTTTAAGAACAACAAAAAGAAGATCAATTCTGTTTAGCTTATTGTGGGCGTGCTACTAAAATAAAGATCTTAAACTCGATAACAGATTGACGGACAGCCAGGCAGACAGACATAAATAGATCATCCAATTACTTTGCGGCCTATCTACCTAAAATATGTATCAAAATTAATATCAAAAGACTACTAGGTGTTGTTAAATGTTTATTTGTTTTCATAAATCCCAGCTCAAAATGTTCGGACTAATTTATCCCTATGTCATAATTTATCGAGTTGCTTTAAAAATAGTTTTTATAGGAATACTTATCCAACAAGTGGGAATGGGTTAAAATGATCGGTGGTTTCAAAATTTGGGGATGACAAAAAACCTTATACGGAAGAAATATACAATATGACTGTCTTTAAAAAAAAATAAAAAAATGAGATAGGATAACAAACGACTTGCAAAGTGGATTGAAGTCTTCTCGTATGTTATAAATTTATTACAAATTTATGAACAGTATTTTACAAAATTTTATTACAGCGAGTGGAGTTCAAATATTTACAAGGTTGAAATACTGGCAAGAATTTTCTTCTATTCAAAATGCAGAAAGAAGTTTTGCATTTTCAATCGAACAAGACTTGTTATCAAAATATTATTTAACGTCATGAATACATACCAAAACATATGAGAAGGCTACGCTGTGTGGATCGTTGAATCCCATCCTCAAAATTAATATCCCCAACAAGTGGGCTTTATGAGCATATAATATTGGAAACGACGTTGTCACAACATATTGTTCAAACAGTTTATCAGAATCTTTTGTTGGTTGACAAAAACAACGTTTTTCTCCTGGATATGCTATGGGGTAGGGTATAAAAATGGTTTTTGTAGGAAAACGCCCCCAAAAAGTGGGCGTGGGTTAAAATGATCTAAAGATGAAATGTTTGTATTATCATAACCATAACATCAAACGTTTTTTTTTGTCAAATATTTTAAAAATGTACCAAAAAACTTTTTTTTACTAAAAACGCCCCCAAAAAGTGGGCGTGGCAAAAAAACTTTATAGGGACAAAATATAGATATTAAGATTCTGTAAATATGTTGTTCAGACACTTTTTCAAAATTTGGTACGGTTAAGCCAAAAACTACGTTTTCTAAAAAAGGGGGCGCGGCAGTGGGCGGATTTCAAAAATGTTAACACTTGTTTTGCTCCACTGCACAAGAATCCTATATACCAAATTTCATTCTCCTAGCTCAAAATTTAAGGCCTAAAAATCGGTGACATACAGACGGACGGACAGACAGACCTGGCTTAATCGACTCAGCTAGTGATTCTGAGTCGATCCATATACTAAATTATAGCTAAATTATTTCTCTATGTTATTAACTATGTATCAAAACTAGTATACTCCCTATGGGATAGGGTATAAGAATTATGAATGGAAATTACATAACTCAAAAGGCGTTAAACAATGAAATATATCAAAAGTATCAAACAAAGCCTTAGACCAAATTGAAAAATGAAACTTGGAAACGAATATTCAGAGTTCAAAGAAACAATGGCAGGTGTACAGCAAGGAACCATCCTTGGACCAATCCTGTACCTCCTATTCACAATGTTAAGATAATTCGTCAATGCGCCGTGGTACGTAAGGAATGAAGATCTACGCAGAGAACTGGGTATTCCCGCGATTAAAGATGAAACAAAAAATTTTGCATGAAAACATAAAAAACGTTTATTGCGACATGTTAACACAACAGTCCTCCAAATTCTTGACGAAACAAATATATTGCGCCGTTTTCGAAGAACTAAACCCTTAGATGTGGCCCGATAAATTGCGGAAAAAGCAGGAACTCTCAAAGCAAAGTTACCTGCCAAACATATTATATACTCGTGATAAAAAAATTGCTAGATAAGTCGAATACCTAGTTACAATAGAAATACAAAATGGGTGGTGGTTTTAGTGAGTAAAAATCTCACACTACTTTGGGCACGTGCTCATCTTGTCTATGAAGATTTCCACCAGCCCACGGAAGAAAAAAAAAAATATATATACATATATATAGACAATAATTTGGACGATTGGGAAGGTCTGCCGAATTTTGTATGCAATTTAACCATGATTCTTTCAGAAAGTACCCAGCGTTGTTTAGAATGATGGCGAATGTCTCGTGAACTCTCTGGGGCCATATTTTATAAAACGAATATCGTTGAAATTCGATTACATAAAACGAGTATCGGTCTTGAGTTTACGATACTCGTTATTTCTTACGACTGGCATTGGGAAGTCGTATAGCTTTCGTTTTTGTTGAGCTGTCATAAATTTCTCGTTTTACACAATCGCACATTGTCGTGATTATCTTTTACTTCTGTTTCGTTTACTTGCCTTTCGTTTCGTTTTATGTAATAGAGCCCCTGCTATGGCCGCTATATTTTCATCACTTCGAGCTGGGTGTAGTCTTTTTGTACATATATAATATAATTCAATAACAAAAACTGGGCTTAAAAGTGTTCAATAGCATAGTTCGATTGTAGTCTGCAGATCGTGTATTATAAATTGTACTACCGCCACCGCGGTGAGCGAAAAAAGGCACGTTAAATTTTGGTGGCACTGGAATGAGGAAAGTGGAAATTTCCCAAGACTTTGCGAACTTGTAGAACTAGTGGATCTTTTGGAGGAGCTTGGTCGACTACCATGGAAAATGCTTGCTAGAGGCGCCCGATGCTTATAATCGTCGGACGCAGTCAGAGACTACCATGAGAAATCTTGTAAAGTAATAAGTATAATGAAATCAATTATCGATTCAATAAGAATGATAATAATTCAGTAAAAGTAGCAAATGTGGCAAAAAAAATAAAGTGTCAATATATTTTTTTCTGTAATGAAAAATATGCTATTTTGAGAATATATATTATTTTTATATCTAGTGCATTTATTTTTAAGTTGATTCTTACTTTTGTTTCACACCTTTTCAATGCAGGGGTAAATTGTAAATAGAAATTGTCTCTAGCATTCGACGCAACAACTCAACATTATCCAATGTTATATTCGGGTTTAAATATTCTGTATCACTTGTAAATCGATCTAATGTCTAATAGTATTGGTACCGACAAATAATTCACTTTAAGACACATTTTTGCACGTTTTTAGATATATGCATTTTGTATTTAAATTAAATAAATAGGGTGTAAAAATACCAAATTAATTTTAAGGAATGTGTTCGTTTTGCAATTATGATAGACTTTGTAGCGTTTAATACTTATATTGACATTTTTTTTTAATCCTACGTATCATTTAATCTATAACGTTTACATTTGAATATGATCAAAAAATTTCTTAAAATAAAATTTTATATATTATGAAAAAAATGCAACACATAATTTTGAATTAATTGCAATTATTTCTAATTTACAAATTATAGTCTTTAGTTTTTTTTTAAATATCATTAAAAATATAACTATATATAAAGATTAAATTTCAAATAATTTCTTCAAATGTGATTTTATGGACAGCTGAATTAGTGGTCACAATATAATAAAGTTTGTACTTGATTGAACATCGAAGATTATCATAACATGTTTCTTTTTTTGTATATACAAAATACTTTAAATAATATTTTGAAAAAATGAGCTGAAATATTAACGATAAATTAAATATTTTAATTAATGTTTGTAACGGGAGCATGTTAATTCTACATAAATTAGTATAAACAATAAATATTAAAGTAATTTGTAATAGTACAAATTAATAAAATTCTAGGTTTATAAAACCATAAGTTCATCGAAAAGGTACTGCCACTATTACTGAACATTGTTGTTGATAGTGTTGTATAATAATATACAATTGCTTCAACTAATTTTTTTGTAATAATGAAAAATTGATATATAACCAATACAATTTATTATTTTACACATTTGCATTTAATTAAAAAAACAAACAAAAAATTTTATGGAAATTATAATTTATTTAAGTGAGCAAGTAACCAATAGTGTGGGATGTATTAAGGGAATGGAAAAATAATACACCTAAAGCTTTAATTGTTATATCAATTTAATAGTCTATTATGTATTGTCCCAACATTTCGTGGAAGAGGGTGTTGTAGGACGAGGGCAAATACAGATCAACTCTAATTTAATTATACAATGTCATTCGTTATAAAGTTAGAATACTCATCATTTGTGATTAGGACACGTGACAATTGCGTTAAATTTTTAACAAGTAAAATATTTTTACATTTATCCAATACGACAGGAATACTAAACATCGTATTTTTTTAGAAAACGGGAAAAGAAGAAGATATAGGGCACTATTATGACTTGCGAGTCGAACGTTCGACTCAAAGCGAATATTTTAGCGAATATCTGGTCTATTGGTTTTGGTATGAAGCGAACTACGGCATTCGCCTTTGAAAACATGTCAATTCAAAATCAAATTTCTGAAACGTCAAGTTTTATGAACAATTGTTAGCAGATTGAATTTAAAAAAAATTGTAAGCCAATTAAATATTTAAAAAAGATAAGTATTGTTGAATTGTTTTTAAAAGGTGATTATACAAACAAGAAAAAAATATTGTTTCCAGTCTGAGGAAGAGTTTAAAATAAAGTTCCAATCCACTTTTAATTATAAATTCTTTTTAGTTAAACTAATTCCTCTTTTAGATTTGTTAAAACTTACATGTACCTGCGGTTCCTCGCAAGTGGAAGCTACCAAATTGGTGTCGGGAACGACTTCAAACTAGGTCTTTCACCATCTATAGTTTCAGTCAACTTAAGCAAAGTTGTTTACTTATTTCAAGTCTAGGTCAAATACTGAGAAACAAAAGCCAAGTACTTATTTTATTTTTTGAAAAATTTAGATTGCCAGGAATTGAAGGATGTGTGGATGGCTACATTAGAATCATCGCTCCCATTCAGTTTCAACATCATAACTTGAATAGAAAAGGGTTTTTTAGTTTTAATGCGATGGTGATTGGTCAAATTTAAACTATTTTCATCTTTTACATCTGCACCGCTCATTTTATTTCAATAATTTGTTTGGAGGAAAAAAATAACACAACACCCAACTTTGAAATTTCAAACAACCAACGATTCTTACAAATACACCCAAGAATTACAGTTCGACTGATTTTGTCAGATGAAGGCGAATGTTCGCTAAAGGTAATAGAACGAGAGTTCAATTCGCCAAACTTTTTGACATTTGAGGCGAGTCGCAAACTATAATACAAAATAGTCACATTAAACAAAATTCGCGCGATTCGCAAGTCATAATTGTGTTTTTTAAACAGTTACTGGAAATATGGTTGCTCGATATTTTCTTCTTTATTTGAGAAATCAATAGTGCTTTTGATTTTGTTCGTATTACGTATGTGCAAAATTTTAAATGGATAATGAAATATTCGATCGAATGCTTTGTCCTATACCATACATCAGATCTAGTTGCTGGCATGTTGTAATAATTATAAGACGTGTGTAATTGAAAAAGTGGAGCTTCCTGAAATTTCTTTATCGTATTTCAACCTTGAATTTTTTAATAATTTTAGCTCCAGTCTCTGTAAAATTAATTTATAAAATGTTCACTCTTATTCCACATGTCGGTTTGATTAAACGACAAATAGCTTCTTTTGAGTCGAATCGCTTTGGCGTTGAAGTATCGTATTGAAGTATTCTATTCTCTGAACGCCTCTGCTCTCATTTTTTACATTCCATATACGTTCCACAGCAACAGCTGATGAATAACAAGTAGGCAATTTGTTTTGCAATTTCAAATGAACATTCATACAATATTATTTTGTTTTGATTTTTATATTTTAACTACATTCCTAAGTTTATTTCCTGTGCTTTTACTTTATTTTGATTATTACTAAATGCAAATATGAACACCATTGTGATTTCTACAGCGGACTAGTGAAATGGAAGTCAAAAAAAGAGATTTCATGAGTATAAGCAGAAGTATATGATCAAAATCTAAAAAAAAAATTCTCTGGTATGTATAGTTTTTGACATTCTTTTTCTTCTCTTATCGGTGGTCCAAACTGTTTAATACTGCAGCAATGTCTTTCCATCTAGTTTTAAATATACCTAATTGTAGACACCATTTTAAAAATGTGTTGCCAGATGAGGATACTTTTCCATTAACTCTACCAGGCGTTTCATCTGTTGTGGATTCGTTATTATCACCCTTCAAAAATAAATAACTAAATAACTTATGCCCATACTAAATAGTTGAAAATATGAACAAAACTCACATTTTAAGCGATTTTTACTATTTGGCGTTAACAAATTTCTCAACGACAACAAATGACGTTTTAGTTGTCGTTTTATGAGACTAAAACGCCTAATAGAATACGAAGTCGAACAAGAAATTAAGTTCCACATGAACTAAAATGACATCTAGCGTTTAATGACGTTTAAAACGACTCATAAAACGCCTGCTGTAATGCTGAGATAAACATTGTCGTTTTGTGACTTGTGAAATATATATATAATGAAATGAAATATGAAATATATATATAATATAATTTTTATCTATACTGCGGAAATTGTGCTTTTATTTGAATTCGATTCTCGATCTATGAAAAAATGGAAACAAATGTCAGAATATGAGTGGAAGGAACTAAGCTTCCTTCTGAACAGTTTAGGCGGTACCTTCAAAGATGGGCCTAAGTGAAGGAAGTATTGGAAAGATTTGACGTAAGTTTAATAGATAGATATCAATGAAACAATAATAAATTCATAATATTTTCATGTTTACACAGAATAAGTGTGCGAAGCCGTGATAGCGCTATTAAAAGACAGCGCCAAAAAAGCGGCGTTATTAGTCCCATTCCCATAAAAGATCTTACGGATCTAGACAGAAGGCTGATAATAATATTATTACCCCAGAAGCCCTGGAAGGGGATGTTAATAATTACTCTTATGATTAATTTTGACATTTTAATTAAAAAAATATATAAAATACAAACTCAACAAACAAACTGAATGGAATTGAATTTTATTGAGTCTTTATAATACTTCTCGATAATATAGTTACATATATTTGTTTCGTTTTTACTTATGTTTTAATGTAATCATATGGCCTGCTCTTACTTATGTTTGTATGGCTTTTCGAATGCCATTGAGTATTATTTATTCAGGTATTTTTGCGAAAAGTCAGTTTTCGATTTGGTGTGTAAGCACTATTAGACAACTGTTTATCATGATGAATTCGAAAATCGCATTAGGCGTGTTCGTAAAGTGATGAAATGAAAAGCTGTTGTGAAAACTGAAATGATAAATTATTTATCATATTAGTATCACAGAACAGGAATTGACCGCCAGGGGCCTGTACCACGAAACAACAAGCATTGTACAAGATGTAATTTTTAACTTATAACTAGAGTTTCTGCACGTTTTTAGTTCGATTACTCATTGCAACTCTTATCATTGGTCGCTATTATCTGAGTCTGGTTGAGGATAGTGATGCGATTACATGAGAACACAAGCGTGTTCACTCTAGCCTCTCACTATCAACTCCTACTCACACCTCCACGCTGGTGACTGGTGGGTGCCTAGTACCTCGACCGGAGATGGGGTAATAAACCCCTGTGGAAGGTCGTTAGTGGCAGCAAACGAGAGAGGGGGGAGGAGTGTCCTCTCACTCACGGGCTGAAGCGGAGGAATTCCCTAGATGGAGTCAACGGTGGCGCCTACAGCTCCAGTTTGATCGAATTGGTAGTGAAATCCCTATATGAGCTGCTTCGACATATTTGAACACAAGATCTATGGGATTTCCAATACTGAACCAGGGTATTGGAAAAGATTTGGTGGCTGATGAGCCCTCAATGGGTCAACGGCAGCGCTCATATCCCAAAATGGGCTACTGACATCGGTATTTTCCCGCCCGCTGTCCTAGGGTCAAAACAAGGGCCTGGCCCTCCAGGTTGGGGGTTGTGCTTTGGGTTAACTACCCATTCATATAAAAAAGGATATGCTACGAAGCAAACCAATAGCCTCGGAAAGGACTTATATTATTGTTGACGACCCTACTAAACGAAAAAAAGACAACGACGTTCGTATCTGCACCTGGAATGTGAGAACATTAAACAGGAGAGGTGCAGGCGAACAACTAGCGGAAGCCCTTAACTGCAACAAAGCAGACATTACTGTTATACAGGAAATACGATGGGATGGCCCGGGCTAAAAGAGGATGAAAAACTGTGACATTACTATGGACCGTGGTTTAGTGAGCAGAAACAGCGACTATTCGGATGCGGATTTGTTAGAAGTTCCAGACTTCGGCAAGAAGTTTTATGTTTCCAAGACATTAGCAAACGCATTGTAACAATCCGCATCAAGGCCAAATTCGCCAACATAAGCCTTATATGCGCTCATGCTCGGACGGAGGAAAAAGATGATTAACTAAGGATTGCTTCTACGAGCTCCTCGACAAAACCTAAAGAGAATACCTCTTTAGCAGTACTGTCGGAAAATATAGCCTACATGACAACACGACTGGTAACGGACTAAGTCTAATTGACTTCGCTACGGAACGAAATGCCACTATAGCCAGCACACGGTTTCCTCACCTCGATATCCATAAGGGGACATGGCGGTCTCCAGATCAACGAACGGTCAACCAAATTGATCACATTACGATAGACAAGAGGCACGCATCCAGTATTTTGGATGTCCGAACATTCCGAGGGACTAACATCGACTCGGACCACTACCTTGTTGTAGCCAAGGTAAGGATGCGCACGCCACAACAAACCAGAAATACTGTGAAAAAATTTAATGTCGAAAGACTGCAATCGCCAGAGACCGCCAAGACCTTCGCGCAACGCGTATCCCTTAACCTCTCGATTTACACCACACCACCAGCATCTAACGTCGAAGAACAATGGCAACGATGACAACAAGCCATTAGATCAACCGCAACTGATGTGCTAGGTTTCTCGCGGCCACCAGCAAGAAACTCCTAGTTTGATGAGGAATGCCGACAGATGCTCGCAGCCGAGAACGAGGCCTACATGCCTCTGAACTGCGACAACTACAGAGGCATAAGTCTCCTCAACAACGCCTACAAGATCCTTTCTGCCATAATATGTGAACGCCTGAAACAGTTTACCAACAACCTGATCGGCCCTTATCAGTGTGGTTGTGTTTCTGTTTCTTCGTGCTAAGAAGGCAATTTAATAGCAAAGCCCTCACTCGAACTACTAAGGAGATCCTATATAAGACCCTGATTATCGCAGTCCTGCCTTACGGCACAGAAGCATGGACCGTATCAAAAGCGGATGAAGAAATCCTTGGTCGATTCGAGAAAAAAATTCTTCGAAAAAATCTTCAGCCCCGTTTGCGTTGACGGGCTATGGAGATAAAGATTCAACCACGAACTGGACGTTTAAGATGGCTAGGACATGTAGAACGAATGGACACCAATACTCCGGCTCGCAGAGTCTTCAATTCCCAGCCAGACGTCGGACGCAGTAGAGGAAGACCTCGCCTTAAGTGGCGCACACAAGTAGAAACCGACCACAACCAACTTGGAGTGCGCAACTGGAGGCAGTTAACTTAAGTAAGTAAGTAGATGAGGATCATGGTCAGTCACCCCGAACTGTAGCGCCTCTAAATTAAGCAAATAAGTAGAAATTGTGCTTTTTTGAGTGTTTAAATTATATACTGCTCATATTCATCTGAACATGTAGCTTATGAATTATAACAAAATTATAGAATACAAATTGGGAATTGAGCCTGCATATATATTAATTTATTTTATTCGTGCGTTTCTTAAAAATTCTGATCAAAATATTTTCTATTTTATATAAATATATTTTTCCCACTTTATTATAATTGTGTTTTATGCGCTTAAATTAAATAAATGTTCAACCCAACACAATAATGCAAATTTTATTATATTTTTGTTGGAAAAAGAAATAATTTATATTTCTTTGTTCAACTCCCACCCAGCAAATGTGTCGGGAACAAACACCCATCAAATCAATTCGAATTCTCTGTCAAAATGCCTTACCGATTGAGTGAACATGTTGTTCTGAAAACTGGACAAGGCAGTAGGCGAATTTTAAAAATGTTAACACTTGTTCTGCTTGGAGTAACAAGGACTTCGTGTACCAAATTGAAATTCTAGCTCAAAATGTAAAACCTAAATACTGGTGATGTATGGGCGGAGGGAAGGCAAACAATGCTCAATCGACTAAGCTAACGATTCTGATTCTGAGTAGCTATATCTAGCTAAATTATTTCTCTATGTTACAAACTATGTATCAAAACTAATAACCCCTATGGGATGGTAATTCAGACAGATCTTGAAAAGATACAACATATAATATGTACATGGTAATGAATACATACTCCATTTCAACTAGATTAATCACAACTGCTATCGGCTTCGCAGCGTTGCACTTTCGGGAAATATATCTAGATGCCATAAAATTAGTTAAATCATTTCTTTTTTAGTTATTATTTTGTTTATGAATTGAAAACTTCATTGTTGTAAATTTAGCATTGGAAAAACGAATTCAAAATTATACATTTTTTTAGCATATATATTAATTCTTAAGCTAAATATATTTCGAATGAAATAACGAATTGTCGTGATATGTTAAATAATGAGGAAAGTCAAAATTACTATATTGGAACTCGATACCAAAGGCGGAAATATCCAAATCTCTTATTTTTCTGCTTTCTCTGTTTGTTAAAGAAAATTTTGTAAACATAATAATTCATTAAAAATGTTAAATTTGTATTTTCATATAACTATTTTTAATTTAAAAAAAAAATGGTACAAATATTTATTGCCTTTTTATATAACCTAGTCTTAGTTGAAAATGTTGTTTTTATTAATTGTAGCGATTTAAAATGTACTTATATTGAGTATACCTCAACTATTTTAGGATAATTATCTATAGAAACCATTGGAGGGGTATGAATTTAAAAAAAAAAATAATTCAAACTTATTAATGCTAAGCTTAGTTTATAAAAAAAATAAATTTATTAAAGTTTACAAATGAAACAAAATATTGATTTTGACTTAAATGGATGTGAATCCCAAACATTCTTAGTCAATAGTTCGGTTGGTATTTGTGCAAAAATATGCTAATATTATTATACTTATTAATTTAGTACAAAATGCGGTACTTTACAAAAGGTATTAAAAATATTTTATCGGTTATTTATTTTTTTATTTAATGTACGCACAAACTTTGATATGATTATAAATTCAAAATATTTGTTTAAAATTGTTTGTTTTACATAATTAAACTTTATGGTGCCAACATTTTTGATAATTCTTCATCTTGCAAACACCCTTTCAAAAATTCGTCCTGAGTTAACTGACCATCATTATTTTCATCCATTTTAGCAAAAATGTTTTTTGCTCTCTCTTCAGCTGAATCTGCAGGACGGTTTGATGAGCAAGCTCCTAACATATCATAGATAGCCTGCAAATTAAATACAAATCATTAAAGAATAATTTAAGGAGAATGAAGTTTAATAAATTTTAGTTAGAAGCCGATGAGAGCGGGGGGATGTGTTCTCACACTAAACCATAGTTCTTTTCCAATACGACAGCGGAAGAACTATTAAAATGGAATCAAATGTGGCGTATACAGTCCCTTAAAATTGACCATAAGAAAAACGGAGCTGCTTTGACATATTTGGAGAACAAGTCATTTAGTAATCTCAATGGTTAGGCCAACGACAGTCCTTAATCCCATAGTGGATACTGATGGCTGCCATACGGAAGATACGATGGGATGGGTCGTGTGAGAAGAATGTAACTATTCGGATGTGGATTTGTTATAAGTGACAAACAAAAAATTTTATGCATTGAAGAAAATAGTGAATTCCTATTCACATGGGGATATGGCGGTACAGTTCAACGAAAAGTCAATCAAATCGATCGTATTTCGATATTAATAGGCACGCATTTAGGACTTTGGATGTCTGAACATTGCAAAGGGTTAACATCGACTAAAAAAAATACCTTGTTGAAGCCGAGGTAGGAATGCGTTATTATTAATATTACCAATAATTCTGCATCGAAATTTTAAAATTTAACTGGAAAAAGTGTTTTATTGAAAACGCCCGAAAAAGTGGGAGTGGCAAAAAACTTTATACAGATGAAATATAGATATAATGATTGTCTATATATGTTGTTCAGAAACTTTTTTTAAATTCGTTGCGGTTTGCCCAAAAACTGGTGACGTACGGACGGACAGACATGGCTCAATCGACTTAGCTAGCGATTCTGAGTCGATCCATATAACGTGATCCAAGTAGATCCAAGTAGAGATACTTTTTTCAATAGCCTTTTTTGACAGATCACGTGTGAGTCGTGTCATGCTGTCATGTTATTTTTGTTTAGTATTGTTTGGCATTTCATAATGGAAAGACTTAGGCGTGAAAAACGTTTACAAATTGTTCAACTTTATTATGAAAATTCACGTTCTGTGAGGAATGTGTTTCGTGCACTTCGCTCAACTTATGGTCAACATAATCGGCCTACTGCGCGTACTATTCGCAACACCATCATACTCGACCGAATAGACCACGTCCAGCACGCCGTGAAGAAAATATAGCGGCCGTAGCTGAGAGTGTACACGAAGACCGTAAATTATGCCGGTGCGAAGGTAACCGTCAATGGCGACCGCTATCGTGCCATGATAACCGACTATTTGATGCCTGAAATTGAACCTCGTGATCTCGGCGACATTTGGTTTCAGCAAGACGGCGCCACTTCCCACACATCGCATCAATCAATGGACTTATTGAGAGAACATTTCGGTGAGCACATAATTTCACGTTTTGGGCCGGTCGATTGGCCACCAAGATCGTGTGATATCACACCGTTAGACTTTTTCCTGTGGGAATATGTAAAGTCAAAAGCTTATGCCGACAAACCCGCTTCGATTCAGGCCTTGGAGGAAAACATCAAACGTGTCATTCGCCAGTTACCAGTCGAAATGCTCGAACGAGTGATCGAAAATTGGACTCAACGGATGGACCATCTGCGACGTAGCAACGGCCAACATTTGATAGACATAATCTTCAAAAAATAAATGCCAAAGAATGTTCTTTCAAATGATAATAAACATTCTCCATTAAATTTGAATTTTCTGTGTTTTTTTCTTTAAAAAAGTAGAGAACCTCGAAATGGATCACCCTTTATTTTGAGGTATATCTAGCTAAATTATTTCTCTATGTTACAAACTATGTATCAAAACTAATAACCCCTATGGGATAGGGTATAAAAACGTTTTCTTAATAGTGGACATGCATTGATTTTTTTTACATTAGTTCTGTAGGCACGGAAGAGATGGCTACCTCGGCTCTGCTATTAACTTTGACAACAACATCTCGACATAAATAAAACGAAGAATTACTCTTGCCGGCCGCTGTTTAGTTTATTCGGATTCAGAAGGCTTAATCGAACTACTAAGGAGTCTATATAAGACCTTCATCATCAAAGTCCTGCACTACGGCGTTGAAGCATGGACTATCGAGATTACTAAGTATCGATAGTAGGTACTAGGTATCGATAGTACCTAATAATCTCTATGCTATATGGGTCAACTCCTCCTGGATCCTAGGTCAGATCCACCATAACATGAAAACATTTTCATAATGTAAATGTGCCATACATTTGTCAAATGACCTTTTAATGGAGCGATACAGACCTGAAGAACGCTAAATTATTGTTACTGCCTAAGAAAATGTTTTTGTCATAAATTTTACACCACTTTTGGTGAAAAGAGATCCGTTTTTTTTCTTCTATTTGCACAATATAATCCATAAGAAAAGTACATACATTTACAATAACTATTGAACATGAATGCCTTTTCTTTTTTTTTTTTTCTTAAAACAACATCTCAAACAACCCGTATAAGCACCTTCTAATATATCAATATCAACCGAGTACCTTTTTAGATTGTGAAAATGTTCATTTTTTCCCCAAACTTATAGACTTTAGAGCACCAAATGTTGTTATATAATAGGATTAATGATACTTTTCATTATGCGTTATTCAATAATATGAATATTAAGTTAACGGACTCGTATTTCTAATTTTAATATAATAAATTTTAATAAAAATGTCTATAAAATTAATATTTGGTACATTAACTTAATAATAATTTACTTACAAAAGAGGCGATAGTTATTAATTACCTGCACAATTTTAGTCATTTCTTGTATGTCAATAACACCGTTGCCATCCACATCATACATTCGAAAAGCCCACTTTAACTTTTCTTCAGGAGTGCCACTTGAAGTAACATCTATTGCCAGAAGGAATTCCTATAATATAGAGATATATGTTAAATTATTGTTATGCTTCATGGCGGTTTTAAATATAAACAAAACAGTTTCGTGGGGAGTTCACTAATTGTTAAACAAATCTAAATGGATTTACTTAAGCAATATGTTTGATGATTTCAGATTTTGTAAAACCGTTGTATTTAAAAAGATGGTTGGGTGCTGTAGAACGAGGGTAGACTCTGATTGGCGTTAACTTGGCAATGCCCAGTGTTGCAACTCTGAATACACATCAAATGTGCTTATCTTTACCTCCAAGTGGTAACCATCGGGTACTGGTCTCATCCAACCGGATTTGACTTGCTAAACGATAAGTGCGAGTGTTGATAACACGACGAAAAACAGCAACACTATAAACACCCTGGTGAGAATGGCACGGAAGAATACCCGGCCTGCTGTCCCAGGCGAACCTAGATGAGCTGCTCTGACATATTCGGACAACAGGTTGTCTAGGAATTTCAAGGGTTAGTCAGGCCCCTTGAACAGAGATGGTGGCGGATGAACCGAAAGGCCAACGGCAGCGCTCAATCCCGTAGTGGATACTGATGGCCCCGTGTCCTAGGGGTATCTAATAAATTTGAACTGGCCCTCCAGGTTGGGGGTTGTGCTTTGGGTTAACTACCCACCCACAGAAAAAAAACATGGTTACGAAGCAACCAATAGCCTCGGAAAGGACGGATTTTATTGTTGACGACCCTGCTAAACGAAAAAAGGACAACGACGTTCGTATCTGCACCTGGAATGTGAGAACATTAAACAGGAGAGGTGCAGGCGAACAACTAGCGGAAGCCCTAAACTGCTACAAAGCAGACATTACTGCCATCCAGGAAATACGATGGGATGGGCCGGGCAAAAAGAGGATGAAAAACTGTGACATATACTACGGACCGTGTTATAGTGAGCAGAAACAGCGACTATTCGGATGCGGATTTGTTATAAGTGCCAGACTTAGGCAAGAAGTCTTATGTTTCCAAGACATTAGCGAACGCATAGTAACAATCCGCATCAAGGCCAAATTCGCCAACATAAGCCTTATATGCGCTCACGCTCCGACGGAAGAAAAAGATGATATAGCTAAGGATTGCTTCTACGAGCTCCTCGACAAAACCTATGAGCGACTACCGAAGTACGATGTTAAAATCGTGCTGGGAGATTTTAACGCAAAGGTAGGAAGAGAAGACATCTTTAGAAGTATTGTCGGAAAACAAAGCCTACACGACAACACGTCTGGTAACGGACTTAGGCTAATTGATTTCGCTACCGAACGAAATGCCACTATAGCCAGCACACGGTTTCCTCACCTCGATATCCATAAGGGGACATGGCGGTCTCCAGATCAACGAACGGTCAACCAAATTGATCACATTGCGATAGATAAGAGGCACGCATCCAGTATTTTGGATGTCCGAACATTCCGAGGAGCTAACATCGACTCGGATCACTACCTTGTAGCAGCCAAGGTAAGAATGCGGATATCCACCACGCCACAACAATCCAGAAATACTGTGAAAAAATTTAATGTCGGAAGACTGTAATCGCAAGAGACCGCCAAGACCTTCGCACAACGCGTATACCTTAACCTCTCGATTAACACCATACCACCAGCATCGGATGTCGAAGAGCAATGGCAACGATGCCAACAGGCCATTAGACATGATTTAATCTGATTCTTGAGAGAATTGTGCAAAATTCCAAAGCCAACACCAGAGGCACAATTTTCCAAAAGTCGGTGCAACTACTAGCATACGCTGACGATATTGACATCATTGGTAGGACTCAACGTGATGTCATAGCCACGTTTGCTAGTATACAGAAGGAAGCGGCGAAAATGGGTTTGGCAGTAAATGAGGGTAAGACTAAGTATATGCTGTCAACACGAAAGGACACACAACATCGACGAATTGGACAGAACGTCACCATTGACAGATATAACTTTGAGGTAGTACGGGACTTTGTCTACCTCGGCTCCGCTATTAACTCTGACAACAACATCTCGTCAGAAATTAAACGAAGAATTACTCTTGCCAACCGCTGTTTCTTCGGGCTAAGAAGGCAATTTAGTAGTAAAGCCCTCACTCGAACTACTAAGGAGATCCTATATAAGACCCTGATCATCCCAGTCCTCTACGGAGCTGAAGCATGGACCTTATCAAAAGCGGATGAAGAAATCCTTGGTAGATTCGAGAGGTAAATTCTTCGAAAAATCTTCGGTCCCGTTTGCGTTGACGGGCTATGGAGACGAAGATTCAACCAAGAACTATACGAGCTGTACAGCGACATGCCCCTGGTCAAAAAACTCCGTATTGGACGTTTAAGATGGCTAGGACATGTAGAACGAATGGACACCAATACTCCGGCTCGCAGAGTCTTCGATTCCCAGCCAGACGTCGGACGCAGTAGAGGAAGACCTCGACTTAAGTGGCGCGCACAAGTGGAAACCGACCTCAACCAACTTGGAGTGCGCAACTGGAGGCAGTTAGCTAAGGACCGGGCTAATTGGAGAGGCATGTTGGTTGAGGCCCAGGTTCATTCCGGACTGTACGCCACTTAAGTAAGTAAGTAAGTATTTAAAAATCGTTAATGTAGGGGTCGTACGTAACTTTCCCTTTCACTGCGAGGTAAGGTTAAGTTCAAATACCATGTATGCACATATGTTACTATTTGCCTAATTTGGCTAAAATTAAAGGACAAAATATTTGAGAAGCTGTGATTATATGAAATCTTGAAAATGAACTAAAAAAATAATTGGTAAAGGCTTTCATTCGGTAGGAAAAACTTAATAGACGTTGTTTTCCAAATAGCTGCAAGTCCCTGTAGTTAATAGAAAATCAGATGTAAAATTTTAGGTTAATACGTTTTTTCCTCACACTCAGTGTAGTCGAAATTTTAAAAAATTAAGTCCTGCCATATCACCATATAACAAGATATATAAATTGATTGGCTTGAAATTGAGCAACTAATTTTAAATAATTCATTTAAGCAAAATGTTAAAATTGATAATTAGCGATCATGAGTAAGGAAATTCAACGTTTTTCGACTAAGAGGCCAAATTGCCACTTAAAGGGGATAATTTGGATTGGCAAACGCGATTTTTTTACTTTACAATTTTACTTTCCTATCAGTTCTACATTGTTCAATGAATGTTTAGGCTTCTGAAGTCAGAGTAGATTGAAGATAGCTATCCATTTCTCAGGCGTTTAGCCAATTGATCCAGTGAGGTTATCGGAGATTTACAAAGAATGCAGGAGCGGGTCCTAGGTGATAAGTCAATATGCTGACTGCTACCCGAGGAAGAAAGGCCCAGGCCTACTTCGTCATGAGGCGTAAGCGATTGTCTTTGAAACTAGGGCCGTGTTTGGTACAGCCAGAGGCCAATCGGGTAGAGAAAGGAAGGATATATTTCAACACTCGCTGAGGGATCTGAAATACCAGTCACATCGATACGGTACAAACTACCAACGGCTACAAACAGTGACAATACAGACCAACAATCCTGTTGAGAGTTTTGCGGAGAACTTGAACAGGGAATCACACACCAATACAAGTACTATAGAGAAGTAGAAGAAAGACCTAGTAAACCCATTAGTCAATCTATTATTTTGAAACTGAATTTTGATAACCATTTCGAAGTAGGATTTCTTAGATCTGATTGGTTAAACAAAACAAAACAAATTTTAACATTTTTCTGAAAAGTTTCTTTGAAACCTTTCTATAAAATTTTTTAAACCTTTTTATCTTTTTGAATTATTTTGAATTTTAATTTTCTTTTGAATGGGTCTACCCTCAACATTTTTTTTGAAATTTTGGGTAGTTTCAATACGAAATTTTGAGGCAACCGAAATTTTATTTCGGTCAGGGTGCAGCTGTTAGTTGTTGCTTCAATGGACGAATCCAGAAGCTTAGGCGTGTAAAGGTCGAATAGAAGGACAAAGTCGAAGTGGTAGGAGATCATCGCTACTTGACCTGACAGACCTAACAATGTACACTTACGACTTATTCAACTTACATAACGAACACTACTAAGGTTGCACTTCCAATGGGGGCGATATCTGAGGAATCAGAAGAGGAGCCAGGACATCAACAACAACAACAACGCTACGAACAAGGACACGACAAAAGAACAGAACGACGTCTTCTCAAAAACGGGCTCCGATACATCGACAGGACGCAATTATACAAAAACATCAACACCAACCATTAGACACCCAAAAGAACTAACATACTCCACGAGACGACTAGACTCAGATAGAACAAAAACCACTCTACAACGATTCCCCATCGTACCGATGAAACGAAACCCACTTTCTTACAAGATGTATGGCGGAAAACCGAAATTCCGGTTCATAAATGAGGGGTAAAGTTTTACGGAAGCGCAAAAGCAATGTCTGTAGAAAGTTTTATTTTTCGTATCGAGAACCTGCAACGAAAATGTGGGATTTCCGAAACCCAACTATTTTCCCAGTTCCACCACCTAGTTTCAGGGTAAGCAGAAAAATGGTATTGGCAATTCCTCTAAGAAAATGAGCGCGACAAAGGCCTAAACTCTTAAGGACGAATTGCGTAGACAATTTGGTCAAGGAAAAAGGGACCACGAAATCCTGCGTAGCATAATGGACAGAAGACAATTGCCCCATGAGACATTCAACGACTTCTAAAGCGACGTACGTTCACTTACTTTGCAAATGACTTACAGACCTCACGAACGCGACCTCGTCGACATATTGAGACAGAACCTCAAGGACAGAGTAGCGACGCTGATCTTCGGATCCTCCATTAAGAGTATCCAATATCTAAGAGAAGAATGTCGACGAGCTGAACGATATCTGACGACTAGGGACCAAAAGTATAAACGACAAGTAACGGAAATCTCTTTCACAGCGAGTTGGGCGTAGATCAAATCATAAGCATTTTGATTATTGTTGCTAAAAATGAAGTTAATAATGTCGAAATGTGATTATACGAACGTTTACTCCGAAATTTGAAGGAATCGGTGTTTATGTGAATAATAATGATTTTTCGTTATTAGCCAAAACTGAAAATTCCGTAAACCACTTTTTTGGGTTCCGCTATCATCGTAATGTTAGAATCAATCAAAATCTCGAGGTCGAAAATTTTCACGAAAACAATATCTTTCTCTTTGTAATAGAGCTTACACACCGAATCGAAAACTAAGTTTTCGGCAAAAAGTTTTCTAAAATCATTTGATGCTTTCACACCGAACTCTTAACAGGTTTCGTTTGATATTAAAATCAGCAGTGATACTAGCTGCAACATTTGTGTGTGAAATTATATTAATTGAATGAAATGAATTCAAATATGATAAAATTAATATTAGCATTTGAAATTGAAAGGGAAACAAATACTGTGAGCGTCAAAAAAAGTTTACACCTTCTTGTTTTATTCTCAATCGAACGACATATAAAAGTTAACAAAAAAATCAATAACAAGTATTTTATAAACAAAAAAACAAAAAATACTTCACATTTTAGCCGTCAAAAGAAAGTTTACACCCTGTGATTTGTGATTTGCGGAATGCGGATATTACCGTTACTTGTATTTTACCGCTTTGGTTTTTTTATTTTGTTGATTCTAATGACAAAGGCCGTCTTTTGATCTCATTCGTTTTTCTTAGTTTGTAAAAGTAGTATCGTTAACATTAAAATAAAGAGCGTTATAAAAATGGGTAAGCTAACGGCTATAGAAACAAAAAAACTCGTCTTAAAATTTAAAGACGAAGGAAAATCTTTAAGAGAAATTGCAAAAATAATTGGCAGAACCCATCAAGGTGTTAAAAAAATTATTGACAAATACACAAATTTTAAACAAGTTGAAGATCGTCCACGCACTGGCAGACCAAAGCGACTTACCAAATCTGATGTAAGATCCCTTGTGCGCGAAGTGAAGAAAAATCCATCTGCTAGTGCTGTTAAAATATCAGAGGACATTGAAAGAGAGTCAGGTGTTCCCGTTAGTGCAAGTACTATTCGAAGAGAACTTCATGATAACATTTATATCAGCAGTTTATCAAAAACGGCGACTTCACTTTTCAAAAAAGTACGAGGAAAAAGATATTTCGTTTTGGAAAAATGTTTTATTTAGTGACAAGTTAATTTGATGTTTTAAAATCAAGACAACCACTAAAAATTTAGAGAGCCAAAAATAAGGCGTTCGATGAAAAAAACATTACGCCCACAGTTAATCATGGAGGAGGTTCGGTTATGGTCTGGGGTTGCATGGCGGCTACAGGTGTGGGAAACCTAGTGTTTGTTGAGTTCACAATGAATAAAATGGATTACATAAACATTTTGATGGGATGATGGGGATGAAATTAGAAAATGACATTGTGACAACATCCTGTTCACACAGTTCATCAAAATCTTTTATTGTTCGACATAAATCGACGTTTATCTATTGCATATGCTATTGGGTAGGACATAAAAATCGTTTTGTTAAGAAAATGCTCCATAAAGTGGGCGTGGGCTAAAATGATCTATAGACCAAATATTCATGTTAATATTACCAATGATTTTGCATCAAAATTTTTTTTTCAAATATTTTAAAATTGACTAAAAAACGTTTTTTTATAAAAAAAAAAAACGCCCCCAAAAAGTGGGCGTGGCAAAAAAAACTTTATATTGACGAAATATAGATATTACGATTCTCTAAATATTCTGCTTAGACACTTTTTTTTTTAAAATTCCTTACGGTTTGGCCAAAAAATACGTTTTCCTAAAAAGGGGGCGTGGCAGTGGGCAGATTTCAAATTTCATATAATGTTTTTTGCCACGCCCACTTTTTGGGGGCGTTTTCAATAAAAAAACTGTTTTCGGTCAAATTTTAAATTTTTCGAAAAAATGTTTGATGCAGAATCATTAACATTATTATTATGAACATTTCGTCTTTATACCATTTTAACCCACGCCCACTTTTTGGGGGCGTTTTTATATAAAAACCATTTTTATACACTACCCCATAACATATGAAGTAGAAAACCTAGTCTTTTGTATAACCGTAAAAGTGTTTTGTAAGCAGTCTGAAGATTTAGTTGTCACTATATCATTTTTTCTATTTTATCCACATCGTATTTTTAGCCATGCCCACTTTTTTTTGGGATTTTAGTTTTATGGATAGGATGGGATAGGGTATTCAACGATCCGCACAGCGGATTGTTTTTTTTTGTAGTTGAACACTAGCAACAAGTAGGTTGCATTTTTGATTTGTACGTGATTTAAAAAGGGGGCGTGGCAGTGGGCAGATTTCAAATTTGTTTATATTGTTCTGGTGGCACGGACGAGGATCAGACGGACGGACGGACAGACAGACATGGCTAATTCGACTCAGCTAGCGATTCTGAGTCGATCCATATACTTTGAGGTATATGTAGCAAAATTATTTCTCTATGTTACAAACTATGTATCAAAACTAATATACCCCTATGGGATAGGGTATCAAAATAAAACCGAGCAAATAAAATAATACCCAGCCTCAGAAAATGATGGTGAACTAGCCATTCGCTGTGTGGTTTATGGCGAGCAGAGAAATTGCGAGCAAAGAAATGGCGAGCAACGAAATGACGAATAGCACGGCGGATGTCGTCATATTTTTATTTTTCGTTCAGGGAACGCTCGAGTTGCAAGAGTGAGATGGGTAGGTGTGCCGTCGCGCCGTTCTGGTGGATTGGTGAAATTTCGTACATTTTACAAAGAGACAAGGAACTGTTCGGACGTGGCAGTGGCATCGAGTAAATGTCAGATTTTTTTTTTGCACTTTTTTTTCGTCCTCGTGGTCATCGAAACCTGAGGTGATGACCCCTCCTCATCCAGCTAATCGATACATGGCTTGCTACACCGTCCCAGATCTCTCTGAAAGAAGGAAACCGAACTGCCAATTTTGTTTGCGTTGTACTCATCTTCCTTGGCCGGAAAATTACAAAGTGATAGTACATGCGACATCGACGATCATCTATTCACCATTCACCAAGGTGAATATTTCATACAACAGCCAGTGCGAACCTTCTCAGTGAGAGAAAGTGGGGACACATACCCCAACACCCCTTATAAAGGGATAAGTTTTGTTATGCATAGAGAAAAATTGGGGAATAGTTTGACCGAAAGGGTGTATATAACTTAGAAATTGACCATTATAAAAAAAGAGGAATAAGAAAGATAATTGGAAGAGAAGAAAAGCCAAAGCAACGTGACAGCGAGTTAGACGTTAGCTCAAATAGTACGCATTCTGATTATTAATGCTTAAAATGATATGAATAATGTCGAAGTGTGATTATACGAACGTTTACTCCGAAATTTGAAGGAATCGGTGTCTATGTGAATAAAAATTCAATTCACATAGTAGTTTGCGAGAAATTAACAATTTTCTTTATATGTTAAAAAACTGGGTATGCAGTTTTGTTGGAACTAATATGCTTATAGTATATATAAAGTTTAATCAAAATCGTTAGAGCCGTTTTCGAGAAAATTGAGGTTATGTGTAATTTTTATATGGCAGGTACCGTTAATAACATCGCTAAAAGCAAGCCGTTTAGGCTGGAGAGACCATTACGGACAGACGGACCGACGAACCGACGGACGGAATTCCAGAAACCACTTTTTTGGGTTCCGCTATCACCGTAATGTTAGAATCAATCAAAATCTCGAGGTCGAAAATTTTCACGAAAACAATATCTTTCTCTTTATAAGAGAAAGTTAAAAACCTAATTTAAAAACGTATTTACATAGCAAGATCGTTTTGTCATGGAGTAATCTCGTTATTTTTCTATTCAGAATTTGAAATTGTAGAGTAACTTCGGGTATTGTGATATGGTCGGGAAATGTGATATAGTAGCTTATTTTCTGAAATAAACAATTCTCGACAAGAATTTTCTTGTCAACATGACGGCAATGGAGAAGAACACGTGCTGCAGCAGTTGGTGCGCTCGCGCTCATTGTGTTGTATGTCAGTGCATCGATATTGTCTAAGGTGTACAGACAACATTTTTTTGTGTGTGCGCTTTTTGTGGTATTTCAGCAAAAATTTTAGCAGAATTAGAAACTGAAGCGATAAATTTTGTTTGTGTGTGAAGAGAGCTGACATTATATTGGGTGAGTTTTTAATTCGATGAAGTATATTTAAAAAAAAACTCTCGATTGTTGCAAAAACCAAATGCGGCTAATGTGATATAGTTAAAATTGGGTAAAGTGATATACTATATCACATTACCCACCAAATTATTAATTAGTAAAAATTTGTTTATAATTCATTTCAGATCATGCCAAAAAAAGGGGAGATACGTAAATGGGATGCGGAAGAAATGAGAAAGGCTATTCTAGCAGTCCGAGAAGGAAAAATGGGTATACTTTTGGCATCGAAGACATTTGGAGTTCCATTCGCAACACTACAAAGATCAGCTCGTAGTGATAAATCCATTAGCGATATTTTAGCCACGCCTTTGGGACGTAAGCCTATTTTTAGCCAGGAAATGGAATTGGAGCTGGTAAGATACATCCAGGAAATGGAATCACGCTTTTGGGGCTTAACTCGCGGGGACATTCGATCACTAGCATTCCAAGTCGCAAAAAGAAACAACATAGCTTGCCCATTTTCAATACTGAAAGAATGTGCAGGAAAAGATTGGTTGTATGGATTTCTGAAAAGGCACAAATCCGAAATAAGTATCAGGAGTCCAACCGGAACCTCAATAGATAGGGCAAAAGGCTTTAATGCTGAAAATGTGGGTACCTTTTATAGCTTACTGGAGCAAGAGTACGAAAAACACAAATTTTCTCCAACTCGTATTTGGAACGTAGATGAGACAGGAGTGTCCATTGTACAAAGTAGGCAACCCAAAATTTTGGCAGCTAAAGGAAAAAAGCAAATAGGTTGTATGACTTCTGCAGAGAGAGGCTCTCTTATAACGGTGGTCAGCTGCATGAGCGCGGGCGGTTCTTTTGTTCCGCCTTATTTAATTTTTCCGAGAAAGAACCATTCTCCGGTTCTAATGAAACATGCTCCTCCTGGTTCGGATTCTGCTTGCCACATTTCGGGTTGGATACAAATTCCTATATTCACAAAGTGGTTTGACCATTTCTTGCGCTTCACAAACCCATCAAAAGAGAACACTTTGCTACTCATTTTAGACGGACATTACAGTCATACCCGTAATATTGAGGTTCTGGAAAAGGCTCGCAATAATGGTGTTATTATTATATCTTTGCCACCGCACTGTACTCACAAAATGCAACCGCTGGATAGAGCTTTCATGGGCCCACTGAAGACGTATTATAACGACGAAATTAGGCGATTTATGCGAGAGCAGGGCCGGAAAATAACACAGTTTGATGTTATTGAACTTTTTTCGAAGGCCTACCTTAAAGTACAAACGGCACAAATCGCAATAAATGGATTTAAATGCACTGGCATTTATCCATTCGACAAAAATATATTTCAGGAGGTCGATTTTATCGCTCAAACATTTGAAGATCATCCGGGTGAGGAAACTGCTGTTTCAGGACGAGAAGTAGAGGAAATAGTTGCCAGTACAAGTAGTGCAGCTGAAGAACCAGTTGCCAGTACTAGCAGGGCAGCTTTTGAAAAGATAATAACTCCTTGGGATATCTCACCACCGCCCAAACTTAAACGGATTATCAGCTGCAGAGGTAAAAAATCTGTGGCAACTGTACTAACAACATCACCGTACAAAACATCGTTAGAAGAAAGCATTAAGAACATCGAAAGACGCAAGAATAAGCCGAAAAGACCCATGATCGTAAAAACCAAGCGGGCAAAGAAACCAAAAGAAAGTTCTTCTAGCGACTCAGATGAAAGTTTGCATTTACCGAGCTCAGACGACGATCCTTGGGCCGAAACACCACATAACAAAGATAGTGTCTGTGTATTTTGTAACACATCTTTCCAAATGGATAAGAAGACAAAGGCATGGGTACCATGCTTGCAGTGCGATTTAGTTTGGGCTCACAATGAATGTCTTCCAAAGCGACAAGCAGTTTTTGTATGTGAGTCATGTAAATTGCTTTAAATAGAAAGTAAAGAAAGTACTAAATAGATATTGAAGTTTTTAATTCTTTAATTTATGTTTTCTCTTGTTTTTTTGTTATCTAATGTTCTTACTTTTGCTAAAATAATAAATGAATTTGAATTGAATTTTAAATTAACTTTAATTTTAGTTTAATTCCTTAATTTAAGTTTGTACTAGGTAATTGCTAATGTTCCTACTTTTGTAAAAAAATAAAAAATGAATGCATAATCCATAGTATTTCATGTGTCTTTCTTCGGTTGAAAACTATTCGGGTAATGTGATATGGTATACCACATTATCCGAAGGTAGTGTATCACATTACCCGCCAATTTTATTAAGGGGAGTTACAGAGATTTTTTCATTATTTTCTAAATAGCTGCAGATTGACTTACGCTGCAGAGTTCTGAAGACAAAATATAATGCGCAATGTATCAAAGAGCTATAATGAATAGTGCGGCAAAAGCTATGACATAAAAGTTTCGAATAATTGTTAGAAAACAAATACCTATATCACATTACCCGAAGTTACTCTATCTATATAGTTATAGATATATATAGTTATATATAGTTATAAGTACTCGGTTCGGGAAAACGAATCTTATCCACTTAGAAATAAAGCAAATTATTAAATTATTATAACGTAATCGAACGTAATATCTTTTTATTGGGTATAGGTCAAAAGCTATGCCTGCAATTTTGAATCTGTCGTCGGGACAATTATTTGCGAGCAGGTTTTTGTAAGAATGGGAGGTTCGTGAGAAAGATTTAAAGGATGGGTCGGGGTCGGAACACAGGTAGGATCTTTATAATAGTAACCTAATTAAGTTTTTCATTCGCTTTTCGGGTAAGGGGCCATCGGTGACCATGGATGCTGAATCGGTTTCAGCTAGGGGTGGGCCAGTTGGAGAGAACTTCCTTCATCCTCTCTCCGCCTCATTCTCACTATAAAGGTACATAAGGGTGGACATACGAATTTAGCAGAACTCGGGCCTCGCAAGCAGTCGTGAGTTGTACAGTTATTTGTCTTCGGTTACAGCGCGACGATGTAAGACCTCGTCATTTTTTTTCATTCCCGCGAAATACAGGCATGTAAACAGGCATTTAGACCTTTACCAGCACGGGTGATAGTGCCGGTAGAAAGCTTGCGGCCTCAAGCTCTAACACCTGCTCACCAGATACTTCTCTTGCGGCGAGACGAGCGTTAGGGTAACGTTACAACAGTACTATTAAACCGTACAGACTATTAAACGCCGATGACAAACAATCTTCGGCTGTCAGGCAGAACACATAGTTCAAGAAATCAGTAACAATGTTGCCGTGAATGATGGCCTTCCTAACGATCTATATAAAGCCGTTGGAGATGATTTGATAAGTAACTTACACCAACTTACTAGCAAAATTTGGAAGTATGCCCGAAGAATTGAACATCAAGGTCGTTACCAGTTAATCGTGGGTGTGGTAGGAGGCGGATATTGAAAATGTTTGCAGTCATACTTTAACCGTATCTCAAAATTTTAAGCCTTAAAATAGTGATATTCATTCAGAAGGATAGACAATCTCATCGTCATTATTTCCCTAAGTTACAAATTATTTACAAAGTCCTATATACCAATTTAGGATTAGGTATAAAAGCATGCGCATTATTGGGTAACCGTGTACGAAAACATATGAGAAGGCTACAATCGGCTGTGCGGATCGTTTAGTGCCCTATCCCATGCCATCCTCAAAAATTAATATCCCCAAAATGTTGGCTTTATTGCGATGAAATATAGAAAATGCATTGCTACAACATATTGTTTATCAAAATAGTTTATGGTTCCACAAATAATAACTCTTTTCTATTGCATATGCCTTGGGTGGGGTATACAAATGGTTTTTGTAGGAAAAAAAGTGGACGTGGGTTAAAAAGATTTAGGGACGATATGTTCATATTAATTTTCTTAACGTATTTGAACCAAAAGTTTTTTTTCGAATACCTATTTGAAAATTTCATCAAAAAAGGTTTTTTACTAAAAACGCCCTCAAAAAGTGGGCGTGACAAAAAACTTTATATGGACGAAATATAGATATTGAGATTATCTAAATATGTTCTCCAGACACTTTTTCAAAAATTTTAACCGTATGACTAAAAAAAAAAAGTTCTTCTAAAAAGTGGGAGTGGCAGTGGGCGAATTTTCAAAATGTTTACACTTGTTCGAACAGCACGTAAAAGATCACATATACCAAATTTCATCATGCTAGCTAAAAAATTAAGGCCTAAAAACCTGTGACCTACAGACGGACGGACGGACAGACAGGCATGGCTTAATATACTCAGCTAGTGATTCTGAGTCGATCCATATATTTTGAGGTATATGCAGCTTAATTATTTCTCTATGTAACATACTATGTATCAAAAGTAATATACCCCTATGGTGACAGGGTATAAAAACAGTATTGTATATAATAATAAATATAATATAAACAAACAAAAATACTCATTAAAATTCAAATGATTGCGATATTTACTTTGAAATCTATATAGCCATTTTTGTCCATATCGAACGTTCGAAAAACATGGTCACAAAATTCCTCTGCATTTCCGGATGGGAAAAACATTTTATACATATCAACGAATTTAGCAGGAGTCAAACGTCCATTTGGGCAGTCTTGCTGCAATAGGATATGTATATACAGTTATTCGAACCAAAAGAAAAAAAACTGATTTGAATCCATACCTTAAAACCCTTATACCATTCTTTAATTGTTGATTCATCATAGCGAGTGTGTGATTTAAGAAACTCCATATCTTCTTTTGTTAATCGATCTTTACTGCTAAAGCACCCCATTCCTTAAATAAAGAAAATCAGACTTTGATAATTAGAATAAAATATTAGTTAAGTACAATTATGACAGTGTTATTTTATTTTATATATTATCACTAGAAAACTCACACGGTCTGATAAGAGTGGACACTCGAGTGTCATTCGTATATAGTATTAATAAATAGATACAAGGATTGCGACTCTAAACACGTGCAGAAACTATTGAATACATACAGCTGTGTTAAAAGAGGTGGATACAATCCGCTGTGCGAATTTCAAACCGTGAAATGACATGATAGTTGGTCACAGTGAGCACGTAATAGATAATTTCGTAAACCACTGGCGCTGAAGGGATTACCCCTGCTAAACTTTAAATTCGTACCCGTCCATTGCAGATTATTTTCTTTATCATATGATCGATCAACAGGTTTTCCCCAGTTGCTGGAAAATTGCTTGAATCCAACCGATTCCTAAAAAGGAAGAAAATGCATGCCAGAAAACTACAGACCTATTGCTTTACTCTCCATTATTTGAAAGATAATGACAAATATATTAGACGGCTACAATCCGCTGTGCGGATCGTTTAATACCCTATCTCATTGAAATTAATATCGCCAAAATGTGGGCTTTATGGCAATGAAATATTGGAACTACATATTGTTCGGAAAGTTTTTCAGAATCTTTTTTGGTTCGATAAAAAACGGAATTTTTCTATGGCATATGCTCTAGAGTAGGATATACAAATAGTTTTTGTAGGAAAACGCCCCCAAAAAGTTGGCGAGGGTTAAAATGATCGATAGCCGAAATGTTTTTATTATCCATAACCAATGATTTTGCATATTTCTCGAATTTTTTTTTAAAAAAGGAAAACTTTTTTTTACTGAAAACGCCCCAAATAAGTGGGCCTGCAAAAAACTAGGTATATATGGACGATATAAAGATATTGAGATTGTCTAAATATGTCTTAATATTTTTCATTTCCCACTTTATTCTTAAATCTGAATTTATTATACTATTATTTGAAATATATGTATAATTGTAATTTCATATCAAATTTGCTAGATAATAGCAAATTTGATAAATTAGTGTAACCTTGTTTATGTTTTTTTACTAATTTGTCTGTTATGACTTCACAAATAAATAAATCTAAATCTAAAAAATATTGTGAGAACAATTAATAATAGCATTTTTAGTTTTGGAGTTCTCTAATAGCATCTAATTCAAACGACAAGTCTATTACCGCTATTGCTGCACATCAGCATAGATGCGAACAAATCTGCTCTATAAACGAAGACCTACGAAACATCTTAAATTGGGAAAAGAAAACGCAGCATATAACATTTACAAGAAAGAACAAACCCACAGTCACTCAAATCGTAATGGATTCTTCTACTTTGAGGACAGTATTATCTACTGTCCTCAAAGTAAAAGAATCCATGCATCTGGTAGGCACCAGAATTGGGTCGAATGTATCATGGCAGCAACATTTAACCTTTAATGCCAAATCAGCAGCGTCCAAACTAAGTTACCTTTTCAGAGCTATGAGATATTTTACATCAGCCCAACTTTCTGGTCTGTATAAAACTAAAGTACGGCCAGGTCTGCAATACTGTTCTAAGAGAACATTTGTAGGAGAAATGACTCTTTATTACAAATATTTTAATGGCATATGTTAGGAGTAACTTAGAGAATCGATGCATCTCTACGACCAACAAGACGCACAGTTTCAGCTGACAGACACACTTTCCATTTAACAACGACGAAAAATGCAAATCAAAATTCTTTTTTTTACCAATATATAGTCTACAACAATTCGAGAGCAGCGCGCTCCTGGAACGTTTTATGTTCGCTTCACTAGAGAAATGTTTATACATATATATTTAAAGAATATTAATTAGTTTATAAGAATATTAGTTTAATGCAAATGTATCGAAGTTCAAATTATTATTAAGTAGTTTCGACACGTACAGTCATTTTGTTTATGTAGTGAATATGTTGTTGAATAATCGAAAGTGTGACTTATCAGTCACAATGCCGAAGTGGTCAGTAGAGCATCGTTTGTTCTCTATGGAGGCCTTTTTAAAAACTCTTATGTGAATGCGTGCCGGCAATTGTGTTAATGTGATTCGGTCGTGTGTGCAAAGATTCCGTGGAAGTTCTTCAGATGTAAACACTTTTCAGCCAGTGCCCAGCATAATATTAACAAGGACCACCGAAGAGAGCGGCCGGGTTAACACTCCCAAAAAGCTTTGTTAACGAAATTCTAAAGAAAAACTTAAAATTTAATTTTTATACCTTATCCCATAGGAGTGTATTAGTTTTGGTACATAGTTTTTAACATAGAGAAATAATTTAGCTAGATATACCAGCTGAGTTGATTAAGTCCGTTGATCCGTCCGTCATCAGTTTTTATACCCTATCCCATAGGGGGGTATATTAGTTTTGATACATAGTTTGTAACATAGAGAAATAATTTTGCTACATATACCTCAAAGTATATGGATCGACTCAGAATCGCTAGCTGAGTCGAATTATCCATGTCTGTCTGTCTGTCTGTCCGTCCGTCCGTCCGTCCGTCTGTCTGTTCGTCACCGATTTTTGGGCCTTAAATTTTGAGCTAGGATAATGAAATTTGGTATATAGGATCCTTGTCCGAGTCACCAGAACAAGTGGAAAAATTTTTGAAATCCGCCCACTGCCACGCCCCCTTTTTAGAAAAACGTAATTTTTGGCAAAACCGTAAAGAATTTCAAAAAAATGTCTGAACAGCATATTTAGAGAATCGTTATATCTATATTTTGTTCATATAATGTTTTTTGCCACGCCCACTTTTTGGGGGCGTTTTCAATAAAAAAAACTGTTTTCGGTCAAATTTTAAATTTTTCGAAAAAATGTTTGATGCAGAATCATTAACATTATTATTATGAACATTTCGTCTTTATACCATTTTAACCCACGCCCACTTTTTGGGGGCGTTTTTATATAAAAACCATTTTTATACACTACCCCATAACATATGAAGTAGAAAACCTAGTCTTTTGTATAACCGTAAAAGTGTTTTGTAAGCAGTCTGAAGATTTAGTTGTCACTATATCATTTTTTCTATTTTATCCACATCGTATTTTTAGCCATGCCCACTTTTTTTTGGGATTTTAGTTTTATGGATAGGATGGGATAGGGTATTCAACGATCCGCACAGCGGATTGTTTTTTTTTGTAGTTGAACACTAGCAACAAGTAGGTTGCATTTTTGATTTGTACGTGATTTAGATCCCGTCGGCAAAGCAAGTAACTAGGCACCGGAGCCAAATCCACTTTTTGTGCGAATATTTTTTGGCCTAAATTTTAGCTAGTATCATGCAATTTGTTTCTCCCAGCAGATTAAGCTCTTGGAAAAGTGTATGAACATGTTTAGACAATCTTAAAACGTTTTTCGATGCGTTTTCAGTAAAAAAAAACATTAACTCACGCCCACTTTTTGGGGGGCGCTTTTCCATACAAAATATATTTGTATAATCGTCAAATCGCAGACGATTATTGATCGATTGCTCATGTAGTATCGTATTTTTTCAATTTGGATGTTTGAAAGACAACTAAAGCTAATAATATATTTTTTTAAAGCTGTCCATAGTCTTTATATAGTTTTAATTGTTATATACCATTAATACATTCAAATTCTCGAATTTAAAATTGATTATGTATTTAAATTATATAAAACCATTTGTGACCTACTGCAATTTGAACATTTTAAAATAGAATGTAGGTCACTGCATTTGAGATGTTTTGTGTATATGTCAAATTTAAACAAAGTTTGCAAAATGTTTCACTAAAATGTCAATTTGCTGCGTCATAACTGACCTATTAATAAAAACATATGAGAAAGCTACAATCCGCAGTGCGGATAGTTGAATACCCTATCCCATCCTATCTTTAAAACTATTACTCCCAAAAAGTGGGCATGGTTAAAAACTTTATGGGGATGAAGTGAGGATGAAACCTTACGTTTTGGCTAAAAACTACGTTTTTTCTAAAAATGGGACGTGGCAGTGTGGGAGGATTTCAAAAATGTTATCGCTATTCAAGTTCAAAAGAGCATCCCCGACTTCAGAGATGTTAACGTTTAATTGACCAATTAACCATACAATCACTATTAAAAGAACATCACACTATTAAAAGAACATCACACTATCAAAAGAACATAAAAACATCGAATTCCCGCTCCATTTGCACAATTACGAGCGATGTAAGCCTTGTTTTGTTTATTGCTTAATGTGGAAAGCCTTTTATTAAACCACGGAGGCTTTGCATTATCGTTAATTTTGACTTTTGGTACGTGTTCATATATTGATTGCCTTTTTAAACCAATGAAAAACTTATAAGATTGTGACAAATTCATAGAATTAACATTAAAACGCCAGGGAATTCGCGACACATAGCTCACTATGCCTCCAAAATTTTCTTTTGAGTAATTTAACTTAAATTTACTACAACTAATTGGTTTAAAATACTCATAGAATGAAAAATTAACACATACAGCTTTATGATGAACAGAGTTGGGAAGAATTGGATGCAATGATTTATCAATTGATATTGTTGATTCTCTGTCAACAAAAACAAGATCAAGTACACGATTAAAATCATTTTAGCAACAATTAATTTGAACTAAGTCATAACATGCAAAGGAATCTATTAATTCAATTTCATAGTAATTAATAATATTAAATGTTAAAAGTTAAAGTTCATCGGGATCAAAATCCCAATTAATATTTGTTAAATTGAAACCAGGGGCTCAGTGGCGCGATGGTTAGTGCGATGAATTGCCGCGCAGGAGGTCTGGGTTCGATTCCCAGCCGTTGCAACACCTAAATGATTTTTCACTGGCCCTCCTCTCGTGATGATCTGACAAATCATCCGAGTAGTATCAATTGTCAAGAATAGCTTATCTCAACTTAGCCGTTCGGAGTCGGCATAAAACAGGAGGTCCCGCCATCGTGCAAGAAGTACACACGCACACATGAATGGTTGTGAGAAAGCTAGGCCCTGGGTACTAACGAGCCTGTTGCGCCAAAAATTTGTATTTTTTTTTTAAATTGAAACCACCAAGTATTATAGTGTGTTTATTATCCTTGAGATTCGACAAATAAAATTGAGAGTTGTTAACAATCATTTTATAAAGATCAAATGAGCTTCTTGGTGGAATATAACTCACAACAACAAATAATATAGAGCGATTATCAATAATGACTTTAACAATAATTTGATATATGTCATAAGTCTGCTTTCACACGTAGACTCACGACTCACGACTCACATGAGTGCAAAAGAGAAAGAAAATTCGAAAAGTTGAGAGGAAAAATATTTTGCCCTGTGAGTCGTGGGCAAAATTTTCAGCGACTCTTTTTTCTCTTCCTTCTTTTTATCATCATGTTGCTTCATATAATTTCGTTGCTTGGTGAGTCAGTTTCGGCTACTTGCTTAGATTTGTTCGGTTGCTGGTGTTTTTTTTTTAAGCAGAATAAAAGAGGAATGTCAAATTTGAGTCAAGAGAAAAAGTCGTCGTGTAAATGCGCGAGACTCCCGAAAGAAAATTAACAAAGAGAACTTGGAAAAAAGTCTTGACTCAACAGTCAACGTGTGAAAGCAGACTAAGAATATGAAGAAGCAGGTGAAGGAAAAAACAATTCCACGCATGAGCAAGTGGAGCGAACTGCAACCATCACACCTCCTCCTCGTTCTAATCCAGTTGTTAGAGAACATCGATCTTTGCGAAAGACAGAATACTCTTGATTGGTTAATATTCCAGCATTGTGGTGATTGCTCGTCAGATATGTTTCAGTAAGCGCAATAAAATCATATTGTTTGGATGACGAAGATAAAAACATTTGTTGCAATTTTGTTCGCATGCCTCCGATGTTTTGGTAATAACCGAAGAGTTTATTATGTGGACATTTGTTGGAGAGTGATAATGAAGGAGATGAATGATAATTTGTTACAGTTGATTGTCTGTTGAGTGTTGTTTGTTCTGGTGGCTGTTGGGGTAATTAAGATGGCGATGGTCGTGGCGGCGGCGGTGGTGCTGTTGCTGTTTCAGTTTGCTGATATGTGGGTGTTGGTGGATGAGTGTGCCATAGTATTGTGTTACTATTTTCACGGGAGACGATTTCTTTTATTTGAACAAAGCATGGCCATACAGATGAATTCATAACAACCAACATTTTGGAAGATGGTACACTGAGTTTAAATGTTACAAATTTAAGTGTTTTTAAAAAGAATATTTTGGCATAAATTTACTTTAGCAAAAACTCTCTTTTTTCACTTTTTTTGGCTTAAACGATTCGTCTTTACGTGCTGATCATTAATCCGTTTTTAAAAATCGTCGCTCACATTTAGTTTAAAAGTTATGCTTATGACAAAATTTCACTTTTTGGGTTGTATTTCCATACAAATTGTTGTTGTTTGACATTTGTGTATTTTTTTTACTTCAGTGGTTAACGCGGCATTGCCAGTTTCAAAAAAAAACTTATAAAATAAAAATATTATAACTTAAAAAATTGTTGACTAAGGCGCCTGCCTGACGTCTTTACATACCCTGAATGGAGCAACGAAGTTGCGTGAGCGTGGACTGTCCCCAGAAAGAGAGTTGAAATTCTTTTTTTCCCGCGAAGCGGGCCACCCAGGGTACTGTTAACGAAAAAAACTGTTGACTAAGGCGCCTGCCTGACGACTTTGCATACCCTGAGTGGAGCAACGAAGTTGCATGAGCGTGGACTGTCCCCAGAAAGAGAGTTGAAATCTTTTTTTTCCCGCGAAGCGGGCCACCCAGGGTACTATTAACGAAAACACTGTTGATTAAGGCGCCTGCCAGACAACTTCACATACTCATATATGTATTTACATATTTTTTTTATTTTGGGAATTTTTATTTATCATTTCAATTTTTTTATCTGGCAATGCTGCACTGGAATATTCTTCTTCGTATTTATCATTCAAGTACGTGTGAAATGTCAAAAAGTGGTTGATTTCTATAGGGATTTTTCGAATTTTAATTGTTGAATAACTTTTAAACTAATTGAGAGCGACGATTTTAAAAAATTGCTAAATTTTCAGCATAAAATAGTGAGTGGAATAAAAAAAAAGTGAAAAAAGGCATTTTTGCTAAAGTAAATTTGTTCCGCCTTTGCTTTCAAGCAAATCAATTGTAGCAAGCGCTTGCCGCTTGCACGGTAGGTATGTATTCACCAACCTCCCCACTTTCCATTTTGCATCAATTTTCGAGAAAATAAGAAATGAAGCCGAACTGAAAAAGGCAAATTAAAACGCGTGTGACTGCTCACTGCAAGCACTTGTACAGATTTAAAAAACAATATTTTTTTGGAATACTTGCTGCGAGCAGTTTCCTTGCATGGTGTGACGGCACCTTAACGAATAGAGAATATTTCTACAAAATGCTTGCCTTGATGACAATGGGATCTCTGCCAGAATCTATAGGCATATATAGATATAATAAATGGGGTAAGTGAGCCCGATTTAAAAAAGAAGATTTCTAATCATTATTTTTTGTAACGACTTGCTTCGCGATATCAATAACTATTGCAAGCACAACGAAATAAAATCGCCGCTGGAAATATGTATGTATATACGAAAACATATCCTACATAAACATCGAACTTATCAACAAAACCAACGATTCTTGCAAGTAAAAGAGCGCGTAAATCCGATGTGGGATTTGACTCTGCGTGACCTTCAATGGACAGTAAATACTCAAATAAATACGACAACGGGATTCAGTCCGAATGAACTCATATTCGACTTCAAGTTAATTGACGTCATTCAAAACAGTCTCACCGCCGGCCGCAGTTAATGACGAAACCAATGCTGATGAAAATTGTATTCCAATATGCGAGAAAAGGGAAGAGGCTGTCGTCCGGATTCAAGATGAGAGAGCTGAGTGGAAGAAGCGTTTTTACCAAAAACACTCCGAACCGATCTGTTATTGTGTGAACGATCTGGTATTCCTTGAGAATGTATATGCAGCAACCGGCAGTAAACTTGATTCAAGGGTGAACATTATATGCTAGATGACCCTTATAAAGCCAAACATCGCCCAAGGTAACCTCGTGTGGTTCAATTATAACGTTGTCCTATTATTCAGGTCTCATAGGGCACAGGCACTGATACAACAGCCTGATGTTCGGGGCTTACTACACCAATGATATGCACATGTCGCTTATGTCGGGCTGGGCTTTATGCCACCAGAGGCATTCTTTTATATCGACTCGGTAGGGTTAGTTCAAGAATGAAATGGTATCCCGGTTTTATACCATCGTGGTGACCGCAACATAAGCATATCAGAATTATGTAAAAGGTTTGGAGGGAGCTTGTCCAGCATATAGGCGGTCTTTCATCAAGGCCGGGCACCCAAAGACGCAATTAGGATGGCGACCATTCGGGGCATATAGAAACGAGTGCCACATGGGTTTAAGTATTTTTAAGTACTTTAAACTTAGTTAAGTTTTTTTTTATATAAAAAAAAACATGATTTAAAGTTTTCTTTTTTTTTTAAATTAAAATCATTTAAACGTAACAAATATAAAGATAACTTTATAGTACGTTTCCACCGGACCGAAACTCGTCATTTCATTAACGAAATTCAACATTTGAAAATAGTGTTCCCACCAAAAATAAACGCATTCCAACTGTCAAAACAACTTTTTTTTTCACTGGATCTCCTCTTGCTATGATCTGACAAAATATCCAGGTACTATCAACTGCCAAGAAGAGCTTATCTCAACATACCTTCATGTTCTGATTCCCAAAAATTAAGATCTATGAACGGTTGAGAGAAAAGCCAAGCCCCGGGGTCTCACGATCGTGTTACACCAACATAATTGTATTATTTTTTTTTGTGTGTAATCAGTAAATAAAGCAAACACCAGGGACAACGGGTATCGAGAAAATCTGGCACTTGTTCAACAATTTCATATGTTGTTATTCCGAAGATATGTCATTTGCAGAAGCTATTTTAAAAGAAAAAGCAAAAGGACATCATACGATTGTTCATTAATTAATAAAAGTTTATGCATTTTCTTCTTATATTTATATTTGTTTTTCGAACGATTTTTCCAAAACAAATTACAGAGCAGTTTGACGTTTGTGGGAGAAAAAACTGGTTTTTGCAGGGGAAAAAGGTAATGTTTGATTTGACATAACTCGGTTGGACGTCATTTGAAATAGCATTTCAGCGGAATGCCGAATTCCAGAATGTGAAATTATATGGCGGAATGCTTTGCATTTCGGCTGAAATCACGAATTTCGCTGAAATCACGCATTTCGACTCGGTGAAAACGTACTATTAGGTCGAAAGACATTAATATTAAATGTTAAAGATAAGCTTAGAGTGCCCGCAAAAGGCCAGTTAGTTAGATTAAGCAAACTTGTTAATTATAAGTTAGATTTAATCATTTTTTTTTTCATGTTTTAAGTTAATATTTTCAGAGATAATAAAAATAAATTTAAGAGAGAAAAAGCAGGCGGAAAATCAAATAAAACTTAGGCTCATTCCGTAACTTTGAAAACGATTAACACGGTAGTCGTGGACGAGCTCGTCATCAACGTAACTCGTAACTCATCAACTTTGGTATCAATTCAATAATTTATTTGAGGTACTCTTAGACCGCAGTAAGTAGTTCTCGAGCTATTCATATGCTATGTCATTCATGAAATTTGTATATTTCTTGTTATGTTTGATGCTGCACAATTTCCTAAAAAAGAATGCAAAATGTAAGTAGGTAATTTATGATTGCAAACTTTTAACTTTCTCTTACAAAGAGCAAGATATTGCTTTCGTGAAAATTTTCGAAATCGAGATTTTGATTGATTCTAACATTACGATGATAGCAGAACTCAAAAAAGTGTTTTTTTGAAATACCGCCCGTCGGTGTTACTGTCCGTAATAAACTCCGCAGCCTAAACGGCTAGACCTATTTTCTTCAAACTTCGTATGCAAGTTGGTTTTGCTCATAATTCTAAGCATTTTTTTTTACTTTTAGCCATTTTATTAACGGTTCCTGCCATATAAAAATTACACATAATCTATCTAACGATTTTAATTAAACTTTATATATACTATACGCATATTAGTTCCAACAAAATTGCATACTTAATATACTACTATTACTGTTTGCAAAAATTGTACATAATTGGTTTCAACCTAACTATCACTAAATTTCAGTTTTGGCCAATAACGGAAAATCATTATTATTCATATAGACACGTTCGTATAATCACATTTCGACATTATTTATATAATTTTAAGCATCAATAATCAAAATGCTTATGATTTGATATAACGCCTAACTCGCTGTGAAAGAGAAAGTTGCGCACGACCGAGTCGTGAACCCACCACTCGTTTATTGATAATGGGAGTTTTTTTAGAGGTTGTTATTTTGAATAGAGATTAAACTGATATTTTGTGGTGAAATCAAGCAACTCTAATGTCATTTATGTTCAATTTGGTTTGCCATGAACAACGCTTGCAAATCGTGCAAATTTACTTCGAAAATAATGGTTCAGTTCGCGGAAGTTTACCGCAAGCTCCGTCCATTTTATGGTCGAAATAATCGTCCATCAGATCAATTAATTCGGTTAGCCATGGATCGTTTTCACACTACGTTTACTCTATGTGATAATACGCATCCGCAGAGACGTCGAACAGTACGCACCAAAGAAACAATTGCCGCTGTAGAGCAGTGTTGAAGAGGACCCGAATGAATCGATTCGGCACCGTGCACAGCAATTGGAGCTTTGTCCATAAACTTTATGGAAGATTTTGCGCAAAGATCTTGGCTTACAAGATCCAGCTTGTGGTTGAAAATTGGACCTCTAGACTTGGCTTTATTCGAACCATCCGCGGCAGCCACCTGCCCGTAATCATATTTAAACATTATTGGCTTAAAATGATTCTTCCAACAAAGCCAAATTGATAGACATTAAAACGATTTTCTGGTGTTTTATTTCAATTCGAAGTTCTATACCTCTAAAAAAACACCCTTTAGGTCAGTTACGGCGAACAAGTTGACATGCTAGTGAAACATTTTGCAAAATTTGGTAAATGTTCAAATTTGACATACACAAAACGTGTGATCAAATTACATTCTACTATTAGCATCTTCAAATTACAGTGGGTTACAAATGGCTTGATATGTTTTTGTGCACCTACCACTCTTTTACTTCGTAGACGCCACCGTTTATTCCACATTGGGAATTCTTCCGCGGTCGTCTGGGATTTTTTTTTTTCATGGGGACTGGCTATAGCCAGGGCCCTCATTCCGTAAAGTACGAAGCATTGTGGGAAAGGCTGATCAGATCTCTAATTTCTAAATAAAAACATGAGACATAGGAATTTCAATGTTTCATCAGGCGATTTGAACAGAGATGGTGGCAATTGAGCCGAAAGGCATTTGCATTTGTTAGTGGGGCATAACAAAACATAGAAGTTATTAAGTTTGATATCACTGACATCAATCAACGATGAAATTACAATTAAGCTATGTACACTCCGCTTCAACTGAAGAGACACAACATTTTTCGAAGGTATGGGATTCAGTAATTCTAAATATTATGAATTCATCATGTCTTGCTGCTAACTGTTTGTCTATGATGTTGCGAAAAGAAATGAAAAAGAATAATTAAAAAAAATTGCTGCAATATCTTCAATGAAATATTGGAAAAAAAATTCCCGAAATTTTGCGATATTTTTAGACGCATAAATAGTTAAAGATTGGGTAAGAGAGCAAAATGTGGAATTGATTCAGTGACCACCGTGCTCATCGGTACTGAATCTTATTGAAAACGTATTGGTATGGTTAGTGTACGAGTCTGGACATCAATTTGAAGACAGCGAATCTCTTATTGAATCCATTAAATTAGCCTGGAGAGAAATTTCACTGGATTTTTTTAAGCACTTTACGAGTCCATGTCAAACCGAATTTCTGAAGTAATTATGAACAAAGGAGGCAGTACACACTTCTAGAATTAACCAATGAAATGATTTGTTTAAGAAAAACTTGTTTTGTTTAATTACATTAACTGCTTTTTGTAATTTCATTATTTGTGCTTATTCAGTTGACGCAAAATGCATTTTCCATAGGAAATACTTTGGAAGATATTCAAAGAAAAAATAAACCTGCTTTTTGAATTATTTCTTTTCGCAACATCATAGACCAACAGTTAGCAGTAAGACATGATGAATTCACGTACAATACTTGGAATTAACGAAAAATATTGTTGAAACGGATTGCATACAATTTCGCGTTTTAAAACTACTTTTACTAACATGAAGTTCAACAACATCGTTGTGAGGCATATTACAATTGAGGTCGAACTAGACAATAGTGAAAGAGTGACATACGGGTCATTAAACTCTTTTGACTGCCTTTTTTAAAATCCCAACATAGAGTTGAATTCACTGATAATAACGTTAATGTGATTATTAAACTCCATTTTAGGATCAAAATAAACACCAAAATCTTTAAAAATGTCTAATTTAAGACAGCGTGTTTTCGTAAAAATGTCATATGCTAGCACTTTTTAGGGTTCGGATGTACCGTACCGTTTTTAAAACACCAAAACGAAGCAAAACTTTTAGATCTTCTACGCATTTAAAAGGTTAATATCATAAGCATATATCTTCCATAGATTGGGCAATCCAATTAACAAACCCTGGAGGGAATCCATATGCCTTAAGTTTAATTATTATGATGTTATGTGATAACTGGTCAAACCTTTGGAGAATTCAGTGTATCTACTTCTTCTTTGTTATTTTCCAAACTTTGTGACAGTGGATCAATTTTTTACAAAGCCATGCTATTCTTCACAGATGATGCTTCGACAAAGAAAGACCAATTTATCGCAAATAATATGTTCGAATAGCTTAGGAATGCAAGACAGTTTTGAGATTTTTTTATAATTAGAAATATAAGCTAGTTCACCTTTTTTAAAAAACAGGTGTAATAAATGCATTTTTCCATTGAGTTTGAAAACTCCTGTGGGATTCTATCGTGCCCCGCAGAATAGTCATTATTTTATAAAGCGATATATTTAATTATTGTCTCATCGTCATATGTGACGTTACTGAAACTAACTTGAGAAACAGTCATTGAGATAACTAAAATATTGTTCGTCTAAGACAAGAGGGGTAGCAATAAATGATTTACTGAAATTCGCTGCGAATAAGTTAGATAAAATAATAGAGCTCGATATTTTTGACTTATTGTAAGAGAAGTTGGCTGGATATCTGTCCGTTTTTCTCTTCGAATTGACAAAACCCAAAAACGTTTTGGGTCACTTTTGGGTCCTTGTACATCTCGACAAGATTCTGTTCGAGATTGGTATCCTTGGCTTTGACGTATTACAGGTTGGTAAAACTTGCAAACATTGTTCCCGAGTGAGAGGAGGAGGATCTTTAGCAGTGTTGTCGCTAAATACACACTACAGACACCACTCTCGACAACGGACATGGCCTAATTGACTTCGCTACAGAATGAAATGCCGGCAGTATATCTCTTGCCAGGACAAGGTCGGTTGTATAAGTGCCTTATCCTGGTAAGACGGCTCTGCCAGGATGGACAATCTTTTCCGGTCCTACTCGTGGGAAATTAAAAACAAAAAATAACATGAATGAAAAAAAAAGATGAAACAGACAGTTTATCAAAATCGTTTCTGGTTCGACAAAAAACAACGCTTTTCTATGGCATATGTTATGGGGTAGGGTATGAATTAAATTAATCTTTATTAATTTATCATTAAAAAAAACTTTAATTTTTGTCATACTCTTACGCTAGCTACTTAAAGACTGAACTAACAATGAATTTTAAACCTAGAACGTAACCTACTCTAAACCCAAATAAATGATATCGTCAGCATCGTTCCCACGCTTCTATCTTCGTTGTTCCATTGTTATATAGCTGCTTTAGCATATGTAACGACAGGATTTCAAATTAAGTTGACAGAGAATTCGGTTGGAATATTGCTGGCAGGGTATCGCTATGGGCCCACGTAGGCCTATGCGAGCTTGACGACTCACTCGAGCGTCAACAGCCCATCTAACCTAACCTAACCATTACTGGCATTGGCTGGTGAATAACTACTTCCGTGTTTCTAAAGGGTGCAGTTAGCGTGTTGATTACTGAGCAGTTTGGGTATACAGGTTGAATTACTAATATCTGTTACACTATTTCTATTACATATTGCTAGGTTAAATGTTTTACACTCATTTATTAAACCATAAAGTTGGTTGTTACATTCAAGTATTGATTCGTAAGGTATTTTGTTCCTTAACTAATTCTAACCTATATTTAATTCCAAAAATTAAACTGTTGGTTACACTTTTTTTTTCTTTTATAATTTTCAACATGTGATTGGTGATGTTTGTAATTTCATTTATTTTATCTAATGTTACTCTATTAATTACAACTTTATTTTTTATTTTTATTTTGTAATACATTGTTCATTTTGTCAGATAAAATTTCATTATCGTGGTTGTCCGGGTTTCCCGCGATCCATTTCCACGTGCTACCGATAAAATCTAAAGATCTTTTATTATCTTTATTTATTCTTAATCTACTTAAATAATTCTTAATACGTTATGTTTCAAAGGAGTGGATATCATATAGGGGATGATCGGGTTTTACTTCTGACATAATATTTTTTTCTATTGAGTTAACAAGGTCTTGATAGGACTCTACGTCAACTGTGTGAATTATTTGAAAAGATCCGCTTTGAATCTTCGCACTTCCTGTACTGATCTTGATAAGTTGAGAATTTTTTAATCCAGTATTTGGACGGTCGCAGTGCTCAAGGGCACTAGTAATAGGCTGGCAAAAGAAAAATTAGTTTTTAATTAAACTGTTGTGAATTACTTTACCTTAATTTGTTGTTATTGTGGAATTCTTGTTTTCGGCTACTACTTCTTTTCTGGATCTGGGGTTTAACTTGTTTCCTATTCTTTTGTTATTTTTAACATATGCTGTTTCTCCTACAGAATAATTTATTATAGGATCTTTCTTCTTATTCTGATATTCTAAGACTGTTTGTTGTTTGTTTTCTATTATTTGCATATTTTCTCGTCTTAATCGTGTGAGTTCTTCTGGGTTGTTAAGTAATTGTTTTCCAAAAAATGTGTCAATTGGTTTTTTACCTGTAGTAGAGTGAACGGACCGGTTGTACTCATAAATGGATCTATCTAGTAACTCTGAAAACGTTTTATGTGCGTTTTCTGCTTTGAGGCAACGAATCACTTCGAAAAGGGTCGAGTGAAATCGTTCGACTTGCCCATTTGCCGAACTTGTTTAAGGGGGAGCTCTGAAGACATTGATGCCAAACATGTTTTGTAGCATGAAGGTTATGGGGGTAGAAGCTAAGTATTTTTCATTGTCCATAACTATAGTCTGTGGGACTCCGAAAGCTAATATCAATTCTCTGAGAGGTTGCTTAATATCCTCTGAGGCTCTTGATTTTAATATTTTGGCTAGGGCATATTTAGAAAATTTGTCTATTCAAGTTAGAATGATTGTCGGTAAAATAAATGTCAACATGGATAATTTGAATACCCCGGATTCTGGAATAGGAGTCGATTGAATTTGGGGTTTATTAGGGTGTCGATCGTACTTGTTTTCTTTGGATACTTTACACAATTTCGTTATTTTGTCTATTTTGGATTTCATCTCGGGAAAGTAAAAGTTTTGTAAAATTTTGATTTTGTTTTCACGGGCGTTTTGATGAGCACGGTTATGTTCTTTAATTAGCTCTGCTTCCTGTTGGTTCTCATCAGTAAGGTCGGTGATTATATTCCTTGCGAAGCGTGTTCTATAATGTTTAAAGTGTACTGGGTATAGTTCTTGGAGTATGCCTAGAGTTCGTTAGCGACTGAAGGATTAAGGTATTTCTTAAATATTTTTATGAACTTTTCTTGAGTGTACTCAGGCTCGGTTTAAGTGTGACGGTGGTAAGTGGGAAAAACTATCTAAAATTCGTATGACTGGGTATTTCCTACATTTAGGATGTAGGAAAGTAATAAGTTTTTTACCTAAAGCGGTTTTGGACGTTCATCCATCCTCCCCTCTTATAAGGACTGTCAGGGGTTTTGCTAGTTTTGCGTAGCCCTTTATAAATCTTCGGTAAAATCCCGACTTACCAAGAAACGACCGCAAATCTTTCAAAGTTGTTGGATATGGAAATTTTGTGATGGCTTCTACTTAAGCTGGATTTGCTTTTATGGCTTCAGATGAGACAATGAATCCTAGGAATTCAACTTACGATTTCAAAAATTCGCATTTATCCAACTGAACTCTGAGGTTAGCTTCTTGTAGAGTTTTAAAAATCATTACCAGATTTTAAAAATGAGTTTCATCATATTTACTGAACACGATAATGTCGTCGGTATAGACGTAACATGTTTTACCAATCTGATCACGTAATATGTCGTCTAGCGCTCTTTGAAAAATAGACGGCGCATTTTTGAGTCCAAAGGGGTGTATTGTGAACTCATACTCACCATTATTGACGGAGAATGAGGTTTTTTTCTATGTCATCTTCGTGAAAAGGAATTTGGTGAAATCCACTTTTAAGGTCGATCACCGAAAAATATTTATTTTGCCCTAATTGGGCTAAGACTTCATTTGTCTCGGGGATTGAATAGAGATCGGGTAAAGTTATCGAATTAAGCTTCCGGTAATCAATTACCATGCGATACTTTTTCTCGCCCGAAGCGTCTGCTTTTTTCGGTACGATCCATACCGGAGAGTTAAACGGTGACCTTGAGGGTCGAATAATTCCGTCATTTAGAAATTGATTAATCTGTTTATCTATTTCCCCTTTTAGTGTGACGGGATATGGGTAATGCTTAGAATATATTGGATCCTCGGTAGTTGTACGAATTCTAACCTTAACGTTAGTAGTGAACGTTAATTTTTCATTTGGATCGCCAAATAGACTGGAATAACTTATAGTCAAAGAATTTAATTTGTCCTTTTGATCTTGGGACATATGATCGTGTGGATTGATTCTCAATTTGATTCTGACGTTATTGTTTACGATCATGTAATTTTCTTTTGCAAAAATGACGGCAGATAGCTCTTTAAGGCTGTCATTACCGAGAATTGCGTGAAATGACTGAAGGGATGGCAGAAGGAAGAATTTTATTTTACTGTTTTCGTCAAACAAATTAATTATTGTATGGTGAGTGATTTCAATATTGCCGCAAATTGAATTTGCATACATTTTTTTAGATTAGCAACAGGGTTTCGAACAAGGTTGGGCTTTATGTTATTTTTATTTGAGCCTGTATCTACTAAAAATTTAAGAATTTTATTGTCATTCGTCCTACACTCGAAAAAGACGAATTCATCAGTCCAAAAAATGAATGTTTGTTCATTAGTTGGTTGGTTTTCCGTGGCAGAAATCATGGTACAATAATTATTCATATCATTTTGGGGATCAATTAAGGTATGTACTTCTGGCCTTGGATAATCAAATTGAGGTTCTATTGCAGAGGCTTCAACGTGAAAATTCCTTTGTATTCGGTCGCTTAGTCGCGGGTGGTCGCTTAGTCGCGGTAGGTCGCTTAGTCGCGGGTGGGCAGATTTTAGCTAACGGTACTGGTCTATTCATGTAATTGATATAATTGGACCTTATTTTGTTTGTGTCCATTGGTTCTACTCGCGGTGTAGGTCTGTTTAGAAAATGATTACTGATGATTATGTAGTTGTGCATCGGGATTAGTAATTGATTCAACTATAGTCCTACATTCTGATAAGCAGACTCGATTAGCGATTCCTGTTATTAAAGCTTCCAATACTGATGGTCTTGAAGCAGAGGATGGAAAAATTGGGTTCGGGGTTAAGTACCGGAGGCCGAATAATGGGATCAGTCATTGTGGAAGGAAAGAAAAATTTGAAGCGGTTGACGCGGTAAAAATAGAATTTAAGCTGATCAAAGTTAAAAAAAAATGTAAAGTAGTTGACTCAGAGGGAGGCAAAAGATTTAATTTTTTTAATTGAGGGTTCTCTTTGATTACTACGATTCCTATTTATTTAAATTCATTAAAAGTGAATATATACTTTCAATTAATCAGAATTTTAAATTTGTCTGTCCGTCCGTCCGTCTGTGTGTCACTGATTTTTGGGCCTTAAATTTTGAGCTAGAGTGTTGAAATTTGGTATATAGACTCTCTGGCCGACGAAGCAGAACAAGTGTAAAAATTTTTGAAATCCGCCCACTGCCACGCCCCCTTTTAAAAACGTAGTTTTAAGCCAATCCGTATCGAATTTCAAAAAAATGTCTGAGTAGCATATTTAGACAAATACTTCCGCAATGGTAATATAAACATTTTGTCCATATATCATTTTCACCTACGCCCTGATTTCGGGGGCGTTTTCTTACAAAAACCATTGTATACCCCATCCCAAGGCATTAGCAATAGAAATACGTTGTTTTTTGTCGAACCACAAAAGATTTTGATAAACTGTCTGAGCAATGTATTATGACAATGAGGATATTCATTTTAAGGATGGGATGGGATAGGGTATTCAACGATCAGCACAGCGGATTGCAGCCTCTCATATGTTTTTTTTATTTTAGATAACGAAAAAAACTCGCACTTTACTACTAGGCACCACGTTGGGCGCCAATTAAATTAATCTTAATCATAAAAAAAAACTTTATTTTTTTATCTTACTCTTACGCTAGCTAGCTAATTAAAGACTGAACTAACAATGTATTTTATACTTAGGACGTAACCTACTCTAAACCCAAATAAATGATATCGTCAGCAACGTTCCCATGCTGCAGTCTTTCCAGGTATTCATTGCAAACCTGCTGACGCTATGTCTCCGGCAGCTACAGGTGAATAACATGCTGCGCGTGTTGTTGGATTGTATTAGTTGGTTGGTGTTAACTTATACAAATTATTTTTGTAAGATAACGCCTCCAAAAAGTGGTCGTGGGCTAAAATGATCTACAGACGTAATATTCATGTTCATATTACCACTGAATTTGCATGAAAAGTTTTTTTTCAATTATTTAAAAATTTGACTGAGAATATTGACAAAATATACGTATTAGGATTGTCTTAGTACCGTACATATGAGAAGGCTACAATCCGCTGTGCGTTGAATACCCTATCCCATCCCATCGTTAGAATTAATATCCCCAAATTATGGCAATGAAATATAGAAAATGACATTGTCACAACATATTGTTTAGACAGTTTATCAATATTCATAACTTCATAGTGGACAAGAATTCCACAAATTGAAAATCCATAGGCGAGGTCACATAATAGAAAACAAAATGGTATCTCTCCCGAACTTTGAATGTCGCGAGTTCGTGAGGGGATATAGGGTGATCAAATGCGGTAACCAATTCTCCAAGGACTTCCTTTGCGAGTGCGTTGCTAAGGTTAGTGACGCCTGTGATGGCTTGAAGCTCAAGCTGATCCCAGCTAAGGACTTCCCAAGAAGACCCAGGGCCCATATTTGGTTACCCACAATGATGATAGAAAGAGAGAGGTTCCTCCAATTTCTTAAACACCATAACACCATTGTTCCAATGGATGACTGGTAAGTCATCAAGGATGAGGAACCCCACAAGAACTCAAATGTCTTTCCTGCTAATAATAAATAGTGAGTGCCTGGTGGCTTTCGAGAAGAAGATTATAAACTTAGGTTTGGCATAAGGCATGCCAAGCTTAAGGTATTCTTCTCATATGGTCCCGAAGACAATGTGGACATCGTTGGAGGACCTCATGACGGAGGAAAAAATCCCACCAACGGATAATGATGAAAGTCATTCAGATTAACCTGAGGCACTCAAGGTGTGCCTCCGATAATCTGATGGTTTTCCTTCGGCTTCATCCAGGAGAAATGTGTGAGAGAGAGACTCGTCCAGAAAGGGACTCCAGGACAATCAATATAACCTGTTTAACAAACAACAGGCCACTGGTAAGCCAAGAACATGCATACTCGCTAAGAAGCATATTAAAGCTTTTTTATGTCCCAATCTTAGCTCAGACGACCTAACAGTGGTCAAACTGGAGGGTGCGACCAAATCAACGTACGTGACCTCAACTTGAATGAAAAAGGTGAGTCAATTTTTGATCATCTTTTGTCTACCAATTTATCAGTCTGCAACAAGGGCACCACCCCAACCTTTGTCTTTCCGAGTACGGAAACACACAGGGGGTGGGAAGAAGTTCTGGATATCTGGAAGATTAGGATATCACATTAAAAAGAAACAATTATAGTTTCAGGATTGATAACTGGAGAGTTTCCAATCTGGAGTCACTCTCAGACCACAGACGGATGCCCTTGCTCTATGACTTGTGTCTCGAGACCATTAACCCATTTAGAACTCACAAGAGAGTTAATTGGACCAAGTTTGGCCAAGGACAAAACTCACAACCACAAAAGAAACAAACACCCTTGCAATCGAAGAATTAAAGGCAAAAGTACAGACTTTTGAAAAAGCGATGAACATTGCATACAAAGTCTCGTATCCGCAGCAGTGGAATGAAGATCTCTCCGATCTCAGGCAGATGACGAAGGACTTCAGGCCAATCAGTCTAACCTCCTGTGTACTAAAAACCGTAGAGCGTGGTCTGGACTTCCACATGCACAATCTTCGCTATCCAAATCACAGCACGCCTACCTCAAGGGCAGATCAGACAATCGAAAAATACACTCTAGCATCCTTCTTATATATAGAGGAAGCTTTCAACAACGTTCTCACTGGAACTGTTCTTGAATCTCTGATCGTTCTGGGTATAGAGGAATCTATTAGCAAATGGATAGAATTATCCAGACAACACTTGGCAACAGTCATTTAACCAAATTTGCCCATAGAGGAACGCCCCATGGCGGTGTCTTCACTCCTCTACTCTGGTTATGAATAAAATTCTACTTAATAAACGAGTCAAAGTTGTCGCGTATGCGGATGACGTGGTGATACTAGTGTCAGGAAAATTCCCTTCCGTGATAAGTGAAATCATGGGAGCTTCTCTAAACAAGGATAGCACCTAGGCTGTAAGTTGTGGCCTCGGTGTAAACCTTAGCAAAAGGGAATTGGTGCTATTCACCACCAAAACCAAAATACCGGATTTCACCCTCACCCGTCTAAATGGCCAACCACTCACACTATCCTCCAGCGCAAGGTATTTGGGTATCATGCTTGACCCAAAACTTAACTGGAAACACAACATCGAACAAAGAGTAAGGAAGGCGTGTGTTACATGGTATACTTGCAGTAAAACCTTGTGGGGACTTTAACCAAAGATGACCTTGTGGATGTACACAGCAGTGGTATGTCCAATTATCACTTCCGACTCACTAGTATGGTGGCCGGCATTGAGTAAAGGCTACAACCTCACAAAATTAAAAAGGCTGCAAAGAACAGCCAGTATAGGTACCACGGGCGCAATGAGGTCGGCGCCAACGAATGCCCTTACTGTGCTATTCCATCTCTTGCCTCTCGAACTAAACATTAAAGATACCGCATTCTGCAGCTCAGTAAGACTCAAGGAGTCAGGATGCTTGACTGCAAGGCCGTATGGACACAGTAATATTCTGGACTCGTTACCAAACGGCTTGGTCTCGTTTTCAACAGACAGCTTCAACGTAGGTTTTCCTACCAGAGCTCAGTGGAAGAGGAACAAAGTACAAGGTGGCGCAAAAATAACCTTCCGATGTTTTTTGGCTGTAATTTAAAAAAAATATGAAAAACATTGATTCTTCTTGTGGATTATTTTTAGTTGGTCTTTTAATTTTTTTAGATCAAGTCGAGAATATGATGTCACGTAAATGGCCGCCGCCACAGTTGATTGTCATTTGAGCCCTTTTTATGGCATTTCCATCACTTTGGCCAAAACTTCCGGCGATAGGTCCTCACATTCTTGACGGATATTGTCTTTAAGAGCTGCAAGAGTTTGAGGCTTGTTGACATCAACCCGCGACTTCAAAAAGCCCCACAAAAAGAAGTCTGGAGCGGTCAAATCAGGCGATCTTGCTGGCCAGTGCAAATCGCCAAAACGGGAGATTAGGCGCCCGGGAAATGCATCCTTCAGCATATCGGTTGTGACACGTGCAGTGTGTGCCGTTGCACCGTCCTGTTGGAACCACATGTTTTCCAATCCCATTTCATCAAGTTGCGGCAAAAAGAACTCGTTGATCATTGCTCTGTAGCGCTCACCATTCACAGTAACCGTTTGGCCCGCGACGTCTTCGAAGAAAAAAGGTCCGATGACTCCTCCAGCGAAAACAGCACACCATACAGTGACTTTGAGCGGGTGTAATAGCTCTTCGTGGGTTACACGCGGATTTTCAGTGCCCCAGAAGCGTAAATTTTGCTTATTTACGTACCCGCTAAGATGGAAATGGGCCTCATCACTCATGATTATTTTTGATGAAAAATCATCTTCCTCTTGGGTGTGATTAAGGATGACTTGAGCGTATGTTAGACGCGATTGGCGGAAACATCTTCAAATCTTGTACCAAAATTCGCTGTAAAGACCGTGGACTGATACCCATTTCGTGGCACGTCGTCTGGTCGATGTCGACGGCGCTTCCATGACATCTTCGGCTACAGCAGCAATATTCTCTGCAGAACGGCTACTCCGGGGTCTGCCACGCCTGGCAGCATCTCGTGTTGTGCCAGTCTCTTCGAGGCGAGCGGCTAAACGTCGCAGTGTTTCACCAGTAGGCGTTGGACGACTAGGAAATCTGCGACGAAATTCACGTTGTGCCAAAGTCACCGACCGATTATTGCTCAAATAAATAGTCACCAATATTCCGCGTTCTGGAGCAGTGTAGCGTAACATTGTTTATTAACGTGTATTTCGCATGTGTTTACTACACAAATGTCAAAACAGAACTGACATAAGGGGCCAATCGCAAAATTTATAGCATTTTCTGATAGGAGGATTACTTTTGCGCCACCTTGTAGTAAGAGATTTCGACACAGTCGTCTACACCGACGTATCTAAGATGAACTGTGAACTGCAAAAAATCAGCCGCAACTAATGCACTAATAAGAAACCCCTGATTTGATGAAGAATGGTCACACTCACAAATGCTCGTAGAAAAAAAACAATAGGCCTACAATACAAAGCTGCAGTTGAAGACAAGAGCGGCTATTGAGCTTTATAGGCAAAGAAGGATGGAAGAATATCGGCTTTTCAAAAAGATTAGGAAAGAGCAAGAAAAGCGCGGAACAGTTCTCCAAACTGTTAAACGGCGATGACGAAAATGACGACCAGCCACCCAACACAAGCAAAGTTCAATCGAATGTCCAGGGTGACGATAGAGAACTCTGACTTCATCAAAACATTTTTTATTTCTTCAGAGGATTTTGCAAAACTCCAGAGGCAACACCAGAGACACGATCTTGTATAATTCTGTGCAACTACTTGCATACGCTAACGATATTGACATCATTGGTCGGATTCAACATCTATTCAACGGATATCAATATCTAAGATTGCGTTAACAAAACATTGAAAAAAACGTTTTTTTTTTCTTCGAACTCAAAAGTTCTGTTCTATTCAGTTTACGATATCTGAACCTTCATATTATAATTTTTGGTATGCATAATAGCTCTTGGAATTTTATTTATATCTAAAATAAAATTGTCTAATTTCCAAGAAAAAACCTACATAGTTGAAAAATTCACTATTGTTTTTCCATTTTTTATAGTTTAAATTATGTTTTGTACAATATCGAATAACAGTTATTTGATCAAAAGAATAAACAATTAGTTTTAGTAAGTACTTTTAATATATCTTGAATAGTAACGTTGGGAAAACGAACACTGGAACAAACGACGAAACTTTAGTGGTCTTGAAAAAAATGTCAGTTTAAAATTTGTATGCCAACAAACGTTATTGGAAAAGGTGTTGTATATGACAAAAAGGTCATGTATATGACAAAAGAGAATTTGGTCTAGATGGGCAAGTTGTTATAGATCTCTTGAAAGTTAACGAACAACAAATAGAAATACTCATAAGGTATATTTTGACAACTTTTTTTTTCAGCTTAAAGGCTGAACTATAATAGACGGAAGCAATCGGAAGCTAATGTCAAAATTCTAAGTAAAGTTTTCTTCAGTACTCTCAATTACTCAAGTTTCCCATAATAGACTTTTGAGAATGGAATTGCAAACAATAAAAACAAAATTTCGTTGCTTAGGAACTTACAAATTTAAATGTATACAGCTGTTGAAATGAAATGTAAAATTTGTGTTGAAAGAACAATAGAAAGAGAAACAGCGAATCAAACAGGATACTCAAATGCCCACTAGAAATGAACAAATCAATAGGTAAAAAACAATGTGGATTGCTGCTATGACTATTCTGTTGTAACAGTGACATTCTTGCGATTCAGCCAAATGCCATTGCAAAACGATATATCTCGATAAGACAATCGTATATGATTGTCATGTACAATTAACTACCGTATAAATATTGGTGGTAAAATATGGTGGTGACCGTATTTATCAATACGACAGACTCCCCAATAGTGAATGCTTGGAAGCTGCATAAAATTGTGTACAAAAAAAAACAAATACATATGCATGTTTTTGTCGCAACGTTAGTACGAAGGGCCTAGCTTTCTCACAACCATTCCTGTGTATCGCAGATGGACTTTAGGTCTGAATTAGTTCGGAGTCTCTAAGTGCCAACAAGTGCATAACTCAATCTGTTCGAGTACAGAGTTCAACTGCATCGCTAATATCCACTTTGCGATTAGTCAACGTTGGCCATATTATTGAGAGGAATACTTAAAATTGGAGAAGACGGTGCTGGGTTTATAAAAGGACAACTGTTTTTATTTGTAACAAGGGCGCAACTCCGTAACACTCTCATTGCTTTAAGGCTTACCTCACTTAATTTTTTTTATATGTATTGTCCCAATGTTGCGTTAACGCAGCATCCCAAAAGTATGAGTGGCTGATTGATAAAAAAAACTAAGATGCGAAATTCTTACAAGCACTCAATAAAATGGTTATGACTTCAAATACTGACGTCTTGCTGAATATTTATTTTAGGGGTCCTAAATGGGTTAAAAAAGCGAGGGATATGATTGGTAAGTAACATTCATCAAAAAGCGAGCAAAATTTGGTATGCCTGAAGAATAGAAGCTATGCATTTATAGCCGATTCCACTAAAAAGTACACTAGTCGGCATAAGTATTTTGACGAAACCTTTTTGTGACTATTGAGACTAACTTTGCTTGGTATCGTTAAAACAACGGTGCAAAAATGATGCGCGAAACAAAGAATCTATTTTTAGCTCTATGCATGCCAAGTTTTGTATTGTTTACCTTCTGCATTCTCTTTCTGCTGATAAGAACGCATGCAGACAAAGAATTTTTACGTGGCATAAGTATTTTGACGGAAACTTTGTGTAAATATTTTAACAGTTTTGAGCACGTGATAACCAAACAACTTGTGTAGTTAACTTTAATTTACATTAAACGTTGATAACAAAATAAAAATTTATTAAAATTTATTAAAAACCATGGGTAAAACGGCTGAGTTGAGTTTGGTTGTCAGATCTTCAATGGTAGCGAAGTTTAACGCTGGAACGGCAGTAAAAGACATAGCAAGTGAGTTTAATGTGTCGCGTCAAACTGTGCACTATCAAATCAATAAGTTTAAAAAGCATAATGACATCACAAACCTAATGAGATCAGGTGCTAAGCGCAAAACAACGCCCACTGAAGACCGAACCCTTCTACGGGAATTTAAAAGAAATATATTCCTGAAGCCTCAAACTGCTGCAAATCAATGGAATTTGACGGCAACGAATCCAATCAGTGAGCGCACTGTCCGACGACGTTTAATGGAAGGAGATTTTAAAACATTTAAAGCTAAGGACGTGCCGTACATATCAAAGGTAGACAAGCTTAAAAGACTGTCTTTCGCAAAGGAACATCTGCACAAGCCAAAGGAGTACTGGAGAAGCGTTCTATGGACAGATGAAAGCTCCTTTGAGTATAACTCATCAAAAAACAAATTTTACGTTAGATTGCCAAAGGTAGAAAGGCAAAAAAGACGCCCCGTTTGTCAAAAAGTGAGCCATGGTGGAGGCTCTGTCATGTTCTGGGGATGTGTTGCGTATAATGGCCTGGGTGAATTGGTTCCTATCACCGGCTCGATGAACCAAGGTCAATATTTAAGAACCCTAAATGATAATGCCTTTCCTTCCGGAGGTAGGCTTATTGGTGAATCATTTATCCTGCAACAGGACAATGCCCCATGCCACAAAGCCCGGATGATAACTAAATTTTTGAAGGATGTTGGTGTTGCCACTTTGGACTGGCCACCTCAAAGTCCAGATTTAAATATAATAGAAAACGTCTGGTCTCTTTTGAAACGCAAAAGAACAGTTTCTTTAAATAAAACCAGAGAAGAGACGATTTCTGAAGTCACTTCCCTTTGGGAAGAGATATCTCCAGAGATTCTTCAAAATTTAGTAGATTCAGTACCGAGACGCCTTCAAAAAGTTATTGAAGCCAAAGGAGGTTATATATTTTACTAAATTCTTCTTTATTTATTTAAGAAGAGTTTAAAATGTTTTTTCTTAGAGTTATATACTTGTCAAAATACTTATGCCAACACACGAAATTACAAATTAATTTATATCTTTTTTGACTTCTATGAAAAAATATTTGTTTGCCTATTTTTAAGTTTGTATTAGTTATATATAAAAATGAAAAAATAAACATGAATTCTTGTCAAGCCATTTAGAAGGTAAACTCAAAAATGCACGATTTTTATTTCGTCAAAATACTTATGCCGACTAGTGTAGATATCCGAATTGCCCTAACAACAGAATCATTCCCCATACCCCCTACAAGAATTTATCTGTCGTTATATGTGAACTCCTGAAACCGATCAACAACCTGATATTACATCATCAGTGTGGTTGCAGGAGGAAAAGCGCACAATTGATCAAATCTTCGCATTTCTGCAGATCCTGGAAAAAACACAAGAAGATAAAATCGAAGCCCATATCCACCATTTATTCATCGATTTAAAAAAAGCATACTACAGAAAATGTTTGGTATACCGGACAAATTTTTCGGTGTGCTGTGCCCTACAAAACACTAGTGGCAACTACTAACATAGGCCTCCGATATTGATATCATTGATCGGACTCAACGCGTATTAATGTTAGGTTGTCTACGATCAAGAAGGGAGCGGCAGAAATGGGTTTAACAGCAAATGAGGGAATTCAGAAAGCATAATATCGACGAATTAGAAAGGAGGTACAGAAGTAATTAGAGACGTCGCGTCGGATACACTATTCACTCTGAAAACGGATCAAATCCCAAGCATGAGAGAATTTGATGATTTTCATTTTTAATTTTCTGTTATTGGCCAAAACTGAAAATTCTGCTAAGTAATAATTGGGCCAATTATAATTACGTGGAATTGTTCTAAATTTGAATTGTTCATTCGGAAAGACGGACAGACGGACGGAATTCCAAAAAAAAACACTTTTTTGAGTTCCGCTATCATCGTAATGTTAGAATCAATTTAAATCTGGAGGTCGAATTTTTTCAAGAAAACAATATCTAGGTACCTTTCTATTTGTAAGAGAAAGTTAAAAATATAAAATAATAAAAACTACCTATTACAACCTTAAAAAATGAGCACGTGATTAGCCGGGAAGCAAGAATGAAAAATGAGAATCTGTATACATATACACTTATAATTTTGTTCACCAGAAAACTAGCCCAGAAGACGAATAACGACTAACATATCCATGAACAAAATAACGGTAAGAACTAAAATTACTATAAAAACCAAACTAATGTGTTTGTATGTTTTTGAGTTGAAATTCAGAGTGCACCGTACACAAATTTGAGTATGTTCGGATTGTAGAGTACATAATGAAAAGAAATAGAGGTTCGGATTAGCGCGATATTCGGGTTAGCGAGACATTACTGTATTTAGAAACTTTAAAAATTTAAATTTCAATTTCAATTTTCTTTTAAAAATACGAATCTATTTCTTTGGAGTGTTTAAATTCAAAATCATTCTCGTTGCAACTACCTATCAACAAAAATTCCAAAAATGGTTATTTTTAAACTTTAATTCTTTCTTTTAAGGTTCGTAATTTTTATTTTCTTGAACAAATTTAATAAAGTATATAAACAATTGAAAACAAATAACATTACATCAATATTCTAATGTCATACTTATAGTAAAGTATAGATACAGTACAGAACAGTACAGTACATTTATATTGGAGCTTACGGCATGCTTCTGACTTCTGGCATCTCGGGATTCAATGAAATGAAATATCTGGCATTTACGGCTTCAAACCTAGCTTCTCCCTTCATTTGTATGTGCGAATTTGAGAAACTTCTCACGACAGTGTTACCTCTTGGATGCTTGTCAGATTTTTGCAAGAGGTGGAGCAGTGAAAAACAATAAGGTGTTCTGACATAGTACTCTAACGCACTAGCCGCAAGGACACTGCACCCACCTCGAGATTCAGCTACAAGTGTTTTTTTTTTTTTTTTTGCGAAAATTCATATTTGTAGCCAATATCTTTTGTATAATTTACATACATATGTTCTTACAGATTAATTTTATTTAATATGTAGTAAATGTACCTACATATTTTTTGTTTAATAATTAAATACAATAAAAATACTCCAAGTCATCTTTTATTATTACATTCCCATTTAGTTTCCATGAACAATATTCGATGATCCCGGCATTTGACATCTCAAAGCAAACTTCTGAACTGGCATCAGACAGCGTTTAAATTTGTCTACCTTCTTTAACGTATACAGTAAAAGTTTAATTCGTACCTATTTCATTAAATAAAAAGCAGAAAATAAAAGAATAAATATTCTTTCTTTAAAATGCTTACTATCTTCATATTTTTTTGTGAAAATATTTAAACAGAAATGTGGTACATATTAATTTGCCAAGAGTGTCAAAAACCAGGGAAAAAATCAGACTAAACGACCAAATTTGAAAAATCGATATTTCATGAAAAAAAAAGAGTCCTACGATTACTTTTAAGAATCAACACCTACCCTTAATAAATTGTAGGTATTAAAAGAGTGCACAAGTAATCATTTCGCAATTTATAACTCTTAAACTCTCTGAATGTAGTTGACTTTTCTTAATAAAATAACGAAGCGTTTTGTTACATTTTATTTTCTCTGTACACAAATATTTCTCATATATCTTTATATATAAATTATAAAGTTATGGTATGGTATAGGTATATATTTGTATATATATATATATATATATAGGTATATAAAAATGAAAGATACAATATGAAAGAAATATATATATATATATATATATATATGTATATTTATATATATATATATGTATATAAAAATATATTCTTATGTTTATAAGTATATATTTACATATATAATAAATTTATAGATATTTTTTTTACCATTAATATAAGACTGAAATAAATAATTGTCGAACCGAGTATAAGATCCACAGTCAAAAACAGGTATTAATAGTTTACCTACGTGTATTCGAAATATGTATGATTATTGTTTGTTATTTCGTTTCCAAACAGGAACAGTAATGATGTAAAATATGCGATAAAAATATAATTATATGTATATTGCAATATTCACTTACTATTTACTACTTCAAACTAAGTTCTCAATTGGTTGATAACTAACACAATAATGATTTGTCTTGAGCTTTACGAATTATACCAAGAAGAAAGTCCAGGTGTCACACAACTTGAATACAGGGATGGCTTAATGGCAGGTCAACCGAACATGCGCAAGGCTCAAGGATGAACAGTAAGCAAAACCAACAATACTATTTAGTACATTTTATTTTTTTATGTAGCTATAATTCGTATATTACTTAAATAATGTAAAATGTATTCTTATTTTTTGTTAGCTATTTTATTACTATAAAATATAGAAGTGTATCAAAGAACCCATCGAGTTCAATTACTTCTCATAACTGATAGTCGAGAATCTTTTCATCTATGGGAACTGGGGACATTTATCACATAGGTACGACTAATTTACCAACATTTTGTTATTATATGTTAGTTAATGCGTTGTGTATAAAAAAAATACTGTATTAGCGATGTTTTATATAATAAATATTATGCTATTTTGTTTTAAATAATTGTTATTACTTACCATTAATAAAAATCCTTTTGTAGTTTTAAGAGCTTGCTACGCCATGATTGTGCTGATTCTAGCATATCCTGTGATTTACTTACTTACAATTTAAATTAACTTAATACTAACATTAAATATACATAACTTAATTGACATTCGCGTTTTCTTATTATGTATTATTTATTTGCAAAACCTATAAGATATTATTATTTATACATATAATGATGCGTTGTCAATATACATATGCATATAATGCAAACACTTATTATGAATATTTTGTTTAATAATTAAATTGCCATTATGAAAATATAATCCATATTCAATCGACTATAGTAACAATATATAATAATATTTATAAAATAATAGCAAAACGTCATTCCACTTAAAAGCAATTGGAAAAACAAAATAAATACACACCATAACACATTCCAAAAACTATAGCACTATTAACATGATTTTGTAATTATTATTGTTATTAACTTGGGCACAGCACACGATAAAAAGCACACGATTATTTTTTTATTTGTCACAAACGTAAACACCGCAACTAATCGGCAGTGTTAAATATTATGACAAACTTTTAGATCACAAAAGTCAATACACTGAGCTATTGCATACCTACTGTGCGGAAAGAGTGAGTGCATCCCACGAAACATATACCAACTAAGCGCTGAAGAAACGTGTACAACTACTACGATAGCGATAATCCTGTGGAAATATGAGCACAACAAAAATTAAGGCCTGCTCAGAATGCTTATATGTAGCTGGTATCTTGCATCGCTGTCAAAAGAAAGATACCTTTCTTGCATGAAGTTGCCCTCTATTCAACTTCAAGCTACAGATACACATTGTGTAAGTCTGCTTTCACACGTAGACTCTTGACTCACGACTCACATGAGTGCAAAAGAGAAAGAAAATTCGAAAAGTTGAGAGGAAAAATATTTTGCCCTGTGAGTCGTGGGTAAAATTTTCAGCGACTCTTTTTGACGTTTTCTTTTCTCTTCCTTCTTTTTATACCCTATCCCATAGGGGTATATTAGTTTTGATACTTAGTTTGTAACATAGAGAAATAATTTTGCTACATATACCTCAAAGTATATGGATCGAATCAGAATCGCTAGCTGAGTCGATTAAGCCATGTCTGTCTGTCCGTCCGTCCGTCCGTCCGTCCGTCCGTCTGTACGTCACCGATTTTTAGGCCTTAAATTTTGAGCTAGGATAATGAAATTTGGTATATAGGATCCTCGTCTCTGCCTACAGAACAAGTGTAAAAATTTTTGAAATCCGCCCACTGCCACGCCCCCTTTTAAGAAAAACTCAGTTTTTGACCAAATCGTAAGGAATTTTAAAAAAGTTTCTGAACAACATATTTAGACAATATTAATATCTATATTTCGTCCATATAAAGTTTTTTGCCACGCCCACTTTTTGGGGGCGTTTTCAATAAAAAACTGTTTTCGGTAGAATTTTAAATTTTTCGAAAAAAATTTTGATGCAGAATCATTAAAATTATTAATATGAACATTTCTTCTATATACCATTTTAACCCACGCCCACTTTTTGGGGGCGTTTTTATATAAAAACCATTTTTATACACTACCCCATAACATATGCAAGAGAAAACCTTGTCTTTTGTAGAACCGTTAAAGTGTTTTGTAAGCAGTCTGAAGAATTTGTTGTCACTATATCATTTTTTCTATTTATCCAAATCGTGTTTTTAGCCATGTCCCCTTTTTTGGGGATTTTAGTTTTATGGATAGGATGGGATAGGGTATTCAACGATCCGCACAGCGGATTGTAGCCTCTCATATGTTTATCATTATGTTGCTTCATATAAGTTCATTGCTTGGAGAGTCAGTTTCGACTACTTGCGTAGTTTTGTTCGGTTGCTGGTGTTTTTTTTCAAGCAGAATAAAAGAGGAATGTAAAATTTGAGTCAAGAGAAAAAGTCGCAGTGTGAAAGCGCGAGACTCACGAAAGAAAATTAACAAAAAAACCTGCGAAAAAAATCTTGACTCAACAGTCTACGTGTGAAAGTACACTAAGCGCTTACGGGTTGCCTTTTTTTTTTAACTTTTCAGCCAGCTACAGATACGCATTCTGAGCAGGCCTTCAATCGAACATCAATCGAAAGTGTATTCATGCAACGTCGTAAATTGTAATTATACGTGCGAAAGATTGTAATTTTTCGACGATGTTTCATGAACGACCCTAAAACTACACCACTAAATAATGCGGTAACCCACTGAATTCAATCTCATTTTAGTAAATTATTTATTGATGGAATTTTGTTCCTATTGTTATTTTTTTCTGTTTAGCGTATACGTTTGATGTGTGAAAGTGATTGATTATGTTTCAAAATAGCATTTCAAAAGTTAACAACGCATACCATCTCAGTTTACACACTCAATTCCTGTGTAAAATTTCCGATACTGTTGTAAAAGATTTCCCATATAAATTTTGACAGTTCATTTATGGCGTTTTCCATTGGGAAAAAATCAATTTTTTTTATCTGAAGGTTTCAAAAGACCTATTTTGACGGTTGTTGTGTTACATTGGATTTACCAATGGATATAGACACAGAAAATATAGTTATACGTGAACTATTAAATTCATCTTGTTGGACATCGTTCGAAAAGTGATGAAGATAAATTTTGGCAGCTACACCGACGCTAACTTCACAGACACGAAATGGCTCCAATAAAATGACAAAAAAAAAATCTGAATCGTTTTCCATAGAGTTGTTCATGATACTATCTCCCTCCAAAGTGCGTTGTCTCTTTTTTTAAAACGTCAAAATCGCTTGGAGGAAAACAATGTTATATTTTATATGGCGGGAGTACTAATTTTTGGATAATTTGCTTTTAAATATGAAAATATAAGTTGTTCAAAGTGAAACTCAAATTATAAATACATCACGATACTAAGAGAGTGTGTATAATTATAAAATAGAAATAAAAAGAGTGAAATTGATAACCAGTGCCATTGCAAAGCGTGAACATAAATCCTAGTGCAAACGAAGTTGATTAGTTTTCGTGTAGTAAAGATTATTATGTTCTCGTTTTCACAAACAACAACAACTCTGAATATTTTTAGTTTTATTTTATAAATTGTTCTTTTTCACAATTTTCATACAAAATATACCAACATAAAAATAGTCATACCATTTTATTAACCATCCATTTTCAAAGCCCAATTTTAATTTATCTTACAACTTTGTTTACATTTTCTGATATGAAATACATATTCTGCCCTAGCGAGGTATCCGTCGGAGCGGAAAATTTTCCGCAGCGCATACTTCGTCGGAGATTCAAATTCCATTCGAGGTATGTGTCATCGGAAAGAAATACTACACAAATGCGACGACGAAGCTCGTACTGTTGAGGGGTGGTTTTTTCCTTTGAGCTCGCATTGGATTCACAAATTCAAACGATCAGTACGAAATTTACTGAAATAAATAGTCTTATATAATTACATACTATTTTTTATTACTCCACTTCACTTCGTAAACAAATTCCGCGAAGAATTTGTGTTGGAGGAAATCGGAAAAAGAATTGCACTTAGCTGTCAAAAATTGAACGAAAAATGCACCTGAACGCACTTCAACGCAATTCGCTGGGATGCGTTACGGAGAAATATTCCGAACAGCTTTTCGGAAGAATACCTCGAAGCAAAAATCATCGGAATCGTACAAAATCGGAGAATTTTCCGCTACGACGGATACCTCGCTAGGGGCCGATTCTTTGCTTTTTTATTAAAATTTGAATGATGTGCTATTTTCCCACACATGTGAGCACTGGTGTGCTTTCCATCACTCTCACTCCTCAGTAGCTATACCAAATGTCAAAAATTAGCCACTGGATAAATTTTAGCGAGCTGTTGATCAGGCTAAAATTTTGAAGTCTCTATTCACCACACTAGTGTCAAAAATTATCCACTGGCTAATATTTTAACGCAATTGGCACACGGTCTTACTTGCCTACTTAACCAACCGGATTATTAGTGTCCATTCGTTCTTCATGTCCTAGCCATTTTAAACATCCAATGCGAAGTTTTTTGACTAGGGCCATGTCGCTGTACAGCGCGTACAGTTCTTTGTTGAAGCTTCGTATAGCTGTTGAAACGATTTTTGGAAAATTGTGCCTCTGGTGTTGGCTCAGGAGTTTTGCACAATCGTTTCAAGAATCAAATTGAAGAAGTCACATGACAGCGCATCTCCTAGCCTAACTTTTTTGGTATGGAATATGTCTGTGCGGTTGTTTGCGACCCAGCGGATATTCTCAATCGTCATCCTACACAAAAAGACATGGCTGTGTATAGTTCATCTCTATGAATGCTATCGTATGCTTCTTTAAAATCGATGAATAAGTGGTGAGTATCGTTTTGGACTTTTGGGGTTTTTTCCATGATTTGCTTGGCACAGTTCAGGGCAGAGATCAAATAAGGAAGAGATAGGGAACTTTCTTACGTCTTCCCTTATATCACCCGATTTCTCACGTGTTGTTACGACATGTATTTTTTACTGGACAAAATTAGAGAAAACCGAAAACGAACATATAGATAAAAGGACACCGTAGTTCCACAACGTTATAACATGTATATTTCTTTGTTTCAAAAAATGAATTGTTAACTTTGTTCTTTGTTACATGTATGTATATAATCTGACTTTTTCTAAATGTATTCAATACATAAAAACGTCATTTCTGTTTATAGTTCAGTGTTTTATGGGGCATTGATATAACATTTAAGGTTAAGATACAATAGATAAATTAAGATACATAATTTTATTAACATATAAATTAGACATATATATATATATATATATATATATATATATATATATATATATATATATATATATATATATATATATATATTCTCCAACATTCTCCCCGCCTGTGAATATGTAAATGATTCACAGCATCTCCTTTTCGCATCTTAAGCTGATCCTCAATGACCACTCTACATTAGGGTGTACTACGTTGCCGACCTTCACTAGTTGTAACAAGAAGTAACGAGTATCATGTAAAGAGAGAGAACTTTAATATTTTGACAATTGACACGCATAAAAAAGAATAACAAAAGACAGGTCAATGAAAATAAACAGTATCAACGACCACAAGATATTGTACATATATGATTACACATTGACTGTGCGTGCCCGTTACTTGTGTCGATCGTATAATTGCCTACCCCATGTTCAGTTTTAGTAGAGTGCGTTGTTGTTTACTGCGGTATTGCATTTATGCATCGGTCGTCTTTGTTTAATTGATTTGTTTGTTTAATTAATTATAGTTTGATTTTTCGATTATTAAAAGTGTCGTTTGTGTAAAATTATAAGTGTCGGGAAAAGTGCAAATTGCACGATATTGGTAGTCGGCGATAATAACGCTGACAATAGGTCGTCACCTAGCGAAGCAAGACGATATAACTGGAAACGATGACGATAAAATTTTTGGACTCTAGACGAATGGAGCAGTTAATTTATTAATTAGGTATCTTTTAATCTCATAAGTTCTGCGGGATCGTGATTAGTTTTAACCGTGTGGTATTTTAAAAAGTTTTAAATGAATGAATTGATTAAATGTGTGTGTGTGTATGTAAATTCGCGAATAAATAGCGTTTGATTTGATTCGAAATGTGAGTGGAAGAAATTCCGTTTTCGTTGTTGACATTTATTTGAGTGTCTTATATAAATGTTTTGATAAAACGATTTTTTTTATTATATTAAAGTGTTCTCTTCATTCACTACGTTTGATGGTAGATAGCAAATTTTCGTTATTGGCCGTTTGAATGTTCCAGTTTTTGTTTTTATTGTAACGACGCGCGTTAATCCATCGGATCCGGGGTGCGTTTCTTTAATCCTTGCTAGATTTCAATATGTTGGGGGGAGACGTTCGTCCTTCACTAGTATTAGGTCTCCTATCTTCGATTCAGAGTGAAGTTTTACCCATTTCGGACGTTGTTGGAGTCTTGAAAGATATTCGGTGTTCCATTTGCGCCAAAATGCGCCTAGCATTGATTGTACCCGTTTCCAACGATCGAGGTAGCCAATTTTTTGTAGAGTGTTACCTCCTTGCGGCACACATTGCAGCTGTTCACCGATGAGGAAATGTGCTGTTGTGATGACTTCCAAGTCATCGACGTTGTCGGTAAGAGGACACAAAGGCCTGGAATTCAGGCAAGCTTCTTTTTGAGAAAGAAGCGTGGTGAGTTCCTCGTAGGTCAGTCTCCCGTTTCCGACGACTCTTTTTAGATGGTACTTGACTGATTTCACCCCAGCTTCCCATAGTCCTCCAAAATGAGGAGAAGCATGGGGAATTAATTGCCATTCAGTACCTGAATTCGCCAATATTCCAGCGATTTCCTGCCAATCGTGCTGTGCATTTCTTAATAGCCTTTGTAGTTCAGCATTTGCTCCTACGAAGTTTGTTCCACAGTCGCTGTGGATATGAATACAGACTCCTCTACGTGACGTAAAACCTCGACCTTTCCAGGATTTGATTTCGATTGGCCCAGCATAATCAACACCTGCATGACTAAACGGTCTGGCCATTCGAACTCTAGCGGCAGGTAGGCTTTCCATAAGCTGTTGCATACCTTCAGCCTTTTGCCGAAAGCATTGCTTGCACCGATGTATGTGGTACTTTACCATCCGTTTAATCTGTCCAATCCAGTAAGTTTTGCGGATGTATGCTACCATTTGAGTTATTCCACCATGCATTGTTTTTTCATAAGCATCACGAACCACAAGTACAGTGAAATGGTGGTTAAGTTTTAATAAGATCGGGTGTTGTTCTTCATATGTAAGGTAGTTGTTTTGCAAACGTCCACCTACTCGTAAAATCCCAGATACGTCAATGAATGCATTTAAAGTCTGAAGTATCTTGGGAATTGTACCAGAATCGTTAAGCAGTTTCAGTTCCTCTTTGAACATGTCATTTTGGACGGTTTTGACTACAATTAACTTGGCTGACTGTAACTCATGTGGCTTTAGGGGACCAATAATTCTTGATGGTTTTAAAGTCCTACAGTTACGTATGAAACGAGAACACATTGCAATGATGCGTATAACTTTCGTTAGCGTTGAAAAATGCTGAACGATGTCATTAACACTATCGATGCCCTTTTCAAACGTAGAATGTGTTCTAATTGCACGCATTTCCTCGTCCGTCGTAATACTGATTGACTGCTCTGGAACCTCGAAGTCCCACTTCTTGTGCAAGAATGCTGGCCCTTTCCACCAGAATTCCAAAGATTCCAATGCTCCAGGTAGGACACCTCGTGATGCTAAATCGGCCGGGTTATGGTGTGTTGGCACATGTCGTCACACATCGACACCCACAAGGCGCTGTATCTCCGAGACACGATTAGCAACGAACGTTTGCCATTTTGCAGGAGGAGCTTTTATCCACGCCAGAGCTATCATAGAATCGGTCCATGCGTAGGTTTTGGTTACTTCTGTTGATAGAACCTCTATGGTGTAATGCAGAAGTGATGCCAACAAAACAGCATCACATAGTTCAAGACGTGGTAACGAGACGGTCCTCTTTGCTGGGGCTACCTTCGTCTTTAATATTAAAAGATGTACGTGTATATCCCCGTCACTATCCAAAACACGAACATAAACGGCTGCTCCAAAAGCTTTCATTGATGCATCACAGAAACCATGAATTTCAACGGCCCGATTGTTTCGCATCAGGTTAACCCATCTTGAAATTTTTACCCTTTCAATCAATGGCAATTCTCGGCGAAATACTTCCCATTGACTCCTGAGTTCATCGGGTATCGGATCATCCCAATTCGAACCTAAACCCCAAAGTTTCTGCATCATAATTTTGGCTGTGATGAAGCATGGTGAAATCCAACCAAGTGGATCGAACAGCTTGGTTATCGCAGACAACATCGAGCGTTTTGTGATTTCCTTTGTGTCGGGTTCACAGTTTTGGAATGAAAACGAATCGCTTATGGGAAACCATTTGATCCCAAGAGTCTTAGCGTGACTTGACGCACCAAAAGGAAGCTCAAAATCAATTTCACAATCTCGTTCCGGTATATCTTCTATCACCGATTACTTATTACTCGTCCACTTCCGTAGATTGAATCCAGCGGACGCTAAAAGATGTTGGGATTCGTCACGCCTTTGCCTAGCTTCTTCGACTGAATCCGCGCCACTGATTAGGTCATCAACATACATGTCATCACGAACCGCTCTAGCTCCGATCGGAAAATTGTGAGCATAATCGTCGGCTAATCTTTTGAGGATCCGGATGGCTATAAACGGTGCACTAGCTGTCCCAAAAGTGACGGTGTTAAGCTTGAAGGCCTTCAATGGTGCTTTTGGTTGTTCCCTCCAGACAATAAGTTGGTAGTAACTGTCACGTGGCAAGCCACAGACAGAGCAACCAACTTGAAGCAAATGACAAAAATACAAAGACTAGCGTGTATAGGGACAACCAGTGCGATGAGAACAACCCCAACCTCTGGATTGGAGGTGATTCTGAATCTGCTACCCTTGGATCTATACATGCAGGAATCAGCTGCCAAAAGCTCCTCGAGGATCAGCCAAACAAACAGCTGGATCCCGAGCCTCGCTGGGCATGCGCAGGTCCTAAAAAAATACGTAGGGAGCGTAGTAAACTCTGATTATCTATCTCCCTATCTAGACTTCGATCGACCCTTCACCTGCTCGTTTCCGAGCAGAGACGAATGGGACAAGAATGAACCCACAAAAAGGAAATCGATATTCATCTTCACAGATGGATCAAAGATGGACTGTGGAACAGGTGCTGGCATATCATATCAGAGGAATTAGCAATACACAAATCGATCAGGCTTCCTGATCATAGTAGTGTGTTCCAGGCTGAGGTGCTAGCAATCACTGAAGCGGCTCACTTGGTGTCAATAATGGAAATACCACACAGTGATATCACCATATTCATTGACAGCCAAGCGGCCATAAAAGCAGTATCTGCTATCGAGATTAAATCAAAGCTAGTTCGCCGCTGTCGCGACGAGCTCAAAGTTCTCTGCTCACAGCATAATGCTGATCTCTGCTGGGTTCCTGGTCACAGGGATATAGACGGCAACGAGATGGCCGACGAACTGGCAAGAAATGGATCTGCTACAGATCATGATCAGGCACTACAAACGGTCGAACCACCACTCTGTAACCTCAGAGAAAGAGTGGAATACAAAACCCGAATGAAAGCCAATACCAGGTGGAAGTCATTGACTACTTGCGAAATATCTCGGAAGCTCTGGCCAGAATATAACGGAAACCGAACCAAAAAACTTTTGCGGTACGACAGAAGCTCCTTATCTAAACTGGTATGGGCTCTAACTGGTCACAACTTTCTCAGAACCCATACAATGAAATTAAATCTCAAGGATGACGATATCTGTAGAGGCTGCGGCGATGAGGAAACACACGAGGATACACCTCACTTCCTCTGTCACTGCCCGAGTCTCTGTCACCCGAGGAACAGAACACTTGGATGCTACTACTTCCAAGACATCCAAGAGCTTTCCGATATTCCATTACCCTATCTTTGCAGGTTCCTACGAACATCAGGATGGCTGGATAGAGTGGAGTAACCCATAGTAACGATAAGGAAGGACGTAATCCCACCAAGGGTATCACAATGGGTCCACATGGACCTAAGTGTGGCGGAATAGAGAATTCTTTACTCCACCAACCCGTAAACCTAACCTAACCTAACTGTCACGTGGACTGACGAGAATCTGGCGATACATCTATTCTATATCGGCTGTTAACGTTACTCGGTGGGTTCTCCATCGCAGAACCAAATCCACTTTATTTGTTTGTAGTTTCGGACCCACGAGCAGATTATCATTCAAGGAATGTCCGTTAGATGTTTTAGCCGCAGCATCAAAGACTACGCTGAGTTTTGTTGTTGTACTGGCTTCCTTAAAAACTGCATGATGAGGTATGAAATAGTGATATGGGGTTTGGAGCATTGGGTCGTTTATTAGGTCCACTTCTTCCATGTGATTAAGAGTCGCATACTCCTTTAAACACGCACAATAGTCATGATGCAACTTCTTATCGGACGCCAGCCTCTTTTCCAATTGAACAAATCGTCGAAGAGCACATTCCTTGCTGAACCCCATCGCTGGATATTCCTTTTCTTTGAACGGTAGCTTCACTTCATAACGACCGCAAGATAACCGTTTGGTGTTTTGGGTGAAATGGTCATCACAACCGATGTTTTCGTCGGTATCACGGGTTTGAAACGGATCTTCTTCCATCTCCCAGAACTTCTGGAGCTGCGTGCTGAGTTCCGCGAACTGAAAATGACTGCGACGCGATGTGGCGTTTGAAGTTCAGCTTTCCCTACGACGATCCACCCCAATTCAGTTTTTTGGGCTATTGGTTCGATACCTTCATCACCTCGTAGGATATCTGGAAGGAGAATTTCAGCGTATACATCACTTCGGAATAACAAATCCACGGGTGCAGGAACAAAAAAATCTGGATCTGCTAGATGCAGTCCTGTTAAATGATGCCATTTATTGGGTATCGTATGTTGGGCCGGTAGAAGCCCAGTCAGCGACTTAAAAACGTATGCTCTTACAGAGCTTTCAAATGTTGAATGCCTATCAACATAATTCTGAGTTGTGCCACTGCTGACCAACCCCAGCCCTGATACCTCAACAAACGTATGACACTTCTTCAACCTTAACATCTGTGCTGCAGTTTCCGAAATAAATGAGGCTTCGGATCCTGGATCGATCAAAGCTCGTAAATTGTACCAAATACCATCCACCGATTTTACCTTAACAACCGCTGTTGGTAAAAACACCATTTTTCTATCGTGGGTGTTTACGACGTGATGATTTCTCACCGCTCCACTGCACGACGGTTGTGGTTCTGGTGATGGTAAAAATGTTTGTGCGTTTGCATTCACAGAAGCTTGTTGCATTGGCATAACAGATGGTTGTTGAACAAACTGAGCATGTGAATGAGTATTGTTGTTGTTGTTGTACATGTTACGGTCGTCCCTTTTGTATCCGTTATTGTTGGCATATCCGTTGTTATTGTTATAACCGTTATTATTGTTGTTGTTCTGCATGTTGTTTTGCTGGTGTAACAGAGAGAGAGAGAGAGGCAGAATCAGCAACATTTCGTGCTAGGACATTCTCGTACCATGTGACTCTAACCTAGACAATTGTCGCAAACTTTTGCTCTTTTCACAGTCTGTTTCCTCTGCGTACAGTCCATGTTTAGAAAATGTTGACATTTTCGCAACGAATGTTGACCCTGTTGACACAATTTGCAAGACAGCAATTCCCTACTTGACGCTTTCGCAAAAAAGACCTTTGAAACATATGCGTTAGAACGTTGCCTTGTGCTGGTAAGCGAATCGTTCTTTAACCAAGGTTTCGAACTTCCCTTCTGTTCCTGTTGGTCCACTACCTCAAGTGTTCGAAATCGTGTTGCTAAAAACTCCGTGAATTGCTTAAATGTTGGCAAGTTGCTGACAAGAACCAGGTAGTTTCTGCACGAGGACGAAAATCAATACCGCATCCCAGGACTCAACCTGCAACCCCAGGTTCGACAAGGCGTGAACACACTCTTGAGACGTATCCAGCAGCTCCTTCAATCCATTCGCAGATTCCTTCGCAGATGTTGGTTGGCCGAAAAGCAATTTAAGTTGCGCATTCACCAGAACGCGTTTATGGTCGTAACGACACGTCAAGAGCTCCCATGCCTTTGCATAATTCCCCGCTTCACAGGAGAGATGTTGCAATAACCGCTCTGTTTCACCCCGCAAACAAGACTTTAAGTAATGCATCTTGTCGACATCACTTAACCCGCAGTTTTCATGTACCATGGACATAAATTGACTCTGGAAAGAGCGCCATGCTGTATATGAGCCACTGAACTTTGGAATTTCGATTTCCCGGAGACGTATTTTACTGCTGGACATCGCAACTGCATCCGTCGATGGAGTGGCAGCAGCCTGAGTGGATTTTTCCAATGCTTTCAGCAACTCTGTGCGATATTCCAGGTATATTTCAGTAATTTGCTCATATACGATGACTAACTCGTCCATGTTCAGACCCGGTTCTAATCTACCCGCACCAACAATTGCTTGGTTATATTCTCTGGCCACCTTCATATTTTGCTCCAACATGTCCAGACGATGGCGACATACGCTTGTATTTTGCGCTTTTTGGAGTTGTTTTTGAAGCTCGTGTAGCTGTTAACAACCAACGTCAAAATTCCTCTTTGGAGCAATCCACAATTGAAAGTGGCTTTGGATTCAGTCATTTTTTTATATTTTTAAGTAGATTTAAGTATAAAAATAAGATCCACTTACTTGTTAGTGTTGCAAATTAAATGTTTAAGTCCAATGAAGTCACGTCCAATGATTTTTGCACGTCGCGATTTTAAAAGGTTTACACACACTGAACGATCAACTGAGTTTGACCGTCAACCTTGGGATCTCTATTAATTCCTTTATTGCGAAGGATAGAAAGATCCTGGTTGCTGCGTTGAACTATATCAACGGTTGCGAATAAAGCGAAAGATACGAGATACGAATAACCAGATACCGAAGGATCGTATATATAAGTAGCGAGCGTAATCGACGAAACCAAACGAGCAGTATTTCCCCTAAGGGTTTAAGTACAAGAATGTTTTTTTTATTAATACAAATGGGTTTTTATACATGTTTTTGTGGCGAATTCAATAAACAATAAATATGGCGAATGGTATAAACAAAGCGCCAAAGTTGAATTAACAATTATGTATAAAAAGTAACGAGTACATTTATTTGAATTTAATGATTTGAATAATATAAAACGATTTGTATAAATGATGATGATGTTGTTGATTTGTATAAATGATGATGTTGCTGATGTCGTTGAGTGAACTTGCGCCAACATTCCGCCCCCTTTGAAAGGACTACCTTTCAACACGGTATTGCTGCCAGTTTACGAATAGGCCGTCTAAACTCTCCTCGTGGCGTTCTTACATCGGCGACTCTGACTCGACCATCTGGACCTTCTACGATTTTCGTAATTCTCCCCATTAGCCATTTTTGGGGTGGCAAGTTGTCCTCATGCACGATGACCAGGCTACCAACAGCGATGTTTGGACTGACTGATGTCCACTTTGCACGACCTTGAAGTTCCTGCACGTACTCCGCTGTCCACCGTTTCCAGAAATGCGTTTTGACTGCATTTATTCGCCTCCATCTTTCAATATAGCTGATGTCTGAAACCTCAACTGCTGGTTCAGAGACTGCCTTAAGCGATGATCCAATAAGCAAATGTGCTGGCGTTAGAGCTTGAAAGTCGTTGGGATCCGTTGACATCGAAGTGATTGGTCTCGAGTTCATTATTGCTTCGATCTCCACCAGTGCTGTAGATAACTCTTCAAATGTCAGCTTTGCACCTCCCAAGCTGCGGTATAGATGGCCTTTTGCTACTTTCACGGCCGCCTCCCAAATCCCACCGAAGTGGGGTGCCCTGGGGGGTATAAAATGAAAATTTATGGTGGCATTAGAACAAAAATTTACAATGGTTTGTTGATTAGCTTTTTTGAACAACATATTACGCAATTCTACAAGTTTTGACTGTGTGCCAACGAAATTAGTTGCGTTATCGCAATGTATGTCTCTGGGGAGACCTCGACGACCTATCATTCTTTTCAGCGCTACTATAAAAGTATCGGCTGAGAGATCCGACACAGCCTCCAAGTGAACTGCCTTCGATGAAAAGCACACAAAGACCGCCACATAGGTTTTGTATGGTACCTTTCCGCGAACCTTAAAATGCGTATATATGGGACCACAGAAATCCACTCCACAGCAAATAAATGGACGCGATGGAGTCAATCTTGTAGCAGGCAAATCTCCCATTACCTGCTCAAACAATTTTGGTCGATATCTGACACAATGAGGACACTTTCGAACAGTCTGACGTGCCACCTCCCGAACGTTGGTTATCCAAAACCTTTGTCTCGTTAGCGCCACAAGAGATTTTGGACCGGCATGGAAGTTCGAAATATGCAGATGTCGAACGAGTTTTCTCGTAAAACTGCAGTTTTTGGGAAGTAGAATTGGATGCTTACATTCCTCGGGAATGTTCGCATGCTTTAATCGACAAAAAAAAAAAAAAACAAAATAACATCCTTTTCCTTCTGGATAAATGGATTTAACCACTTAATAAATCCTTTTATTTTTGAATTAGTTTTTATTGCTTCGATTTCCTCGGCGAAATACCTAAGTTGAATTGCATTCACTATTCTATGAAGAGCGTTATCCAGCTCTTCAACAGTAAGATGTTCGCCATATAGAGAGGTAGGATTTCTTAATTTGTTAAGAAACCTTTCGACGTATGCAAAGATTCGAAGAGTTTTTGTGTATGAACTGAATCGATCGATTACTTCAAGAATATAGTTGAGTTCTTGTTTGTGACAACTTAAGGCTGTTTTTCTTGTCTCCAACAAAGAATCCTCTGGAGAAATCGAGATTCCTACAGCCGATGGCCAATTTACCTCATCTTGGACTAGAAAGGATGGTCCTTTGAACCAGATTGATTTTGTCAGCTCCTCCACCGTACAACCTCGAGACACCACATCTGCCGGATTGTCGTGAGTTGGTACATGTTTCCAGGAGACCTGCTTTGTGTTTTCCTGAATTTCTGCGACCCGATTTCCCACGAACGTATTTAGTTTTGAGGAGTGAGTAGAAATCCAATGCAAAAGAATTGCCGAATCCGTCCAAAAGTAAGCTGCTGTGTAGTTTTTATCCACAATCTTTTGTATTTTTACCCAAAGTTTGGATAAAAGATGGGCTGCACAAAGCTCTAAGCGAGGAAATTGCTTCTTCTTCGCAGGTGCCACTCTGGATTTTGCAACTAAAAGCTTTACTCCCACTGACCCAGATGTATCTATACTTCGTAGGTAAATGCAGCAACCATACGCCTTCATGGATGCGTCTGCGAAACCAGGTATTTGATAGCTAATTTTTGAATCCATTAAGACATATCGAGGAATAGACAGATTTTGAAGTGAGTGCAAGTCAATCATAAATTGACGCCACTCCGTGTCAATGGTTTGTGGAATGGATGCATCCCAATCCAATTTCTCGATCCACAGCCTTTGAAGGATGATTTTTGCTTGAATTACAATGGGACTCAGCAAGCCCATTGGATCAAAGAGCGACGATGAAAGGGAGAGAATAGATCTCTTAGTATATTTAGCATAAATCCGATTAGGTTTATAAGAAAAAATAAATTCATCCGACCGAGGATTCCAGGCAATTCCTAAAGTGCTAGTAAGATTGGATTCTGACAATCTTATCTCTTTCTGCTTTGCCTCATCGACAAAAGAAGGGTGGTTGCTGTTCCATTTTGACAGCTTGAGGCCAGCCGAATCTAAAATTGCAACGACTTCCCCACGTTTTTGGGCCAAAGTGTCCAAGTCGTTTGCTCCGGTCAGCATGTCGTCGACGTAAAAGTTCGACGTCAGAACCGACGCACCTAAGCTCAAGTTTTCTTGATTTTTATCAGCCAAGTACTGAAGGCATCGGATCGCTAAAAATGGAGCAGCTGACGTACCGTACGTTATAGTATTAAGTTGGTAAGTTTGGATAGGAGTCTGAGCATTTTCTCTCCATAAGATAAACTGCAGCCTCCTATGTGATGGGTGTACTAAGACCTGTCGATACATCTTGACGATGTCCGCGGTGAGAGCGTATCGAAAAAGTCGAAAGCGAAGTAAAATTATCAGAAGATCGTCCTGTATTGTAGGACCGACCATGAGAATACCGTTTAATGATATCTGCGACGATGTGCGACATGATGCGTCAAAAACGACGCGTAGTTTCGTAGATACACTATCAGGCCTAACGACGCATTGATGCGGTAAATAGAAATGAGGTATTTCCAGATTTGGATTTTTAACGAGCGACATATGACCCAAACATTCGTATTCTTTCAAGAAGTCGACGTACTGTGTTTTCAACGATGCATTTTTGGATAATCTACGTTCGAGTGCTAAAAACCGTCTAAACGCGATATCGTAAGATACTCCAAGGCAACTGGGATCCTTTTTAAGGGGTAGTTTGATCATCAGCCTACCGCTAGGTGTGCATTCGATAGTGTCCTTGAAGTGCAACTCGCAGTCTTTTTGTTCTTCTGACCACTTTGACCGATGTTCTTGGATTTCTTCAAGTTCCCAGCACTTCTCAACGTAACTATCCAGGGTATCCTCTTTTGAGTTGACGCAGCATAATTTATTCCTGTTGCTTAGTTGACTGATATATCTTCCTGATACGATCCAGCCTAACCTAGTTCGCTGCATTGATGGAAGTCCATCACCAAGTTTAACCTGACCTTCTTGTAGCAAATCAAAGAAGGCTTCAGCTCCTAACAACAAATCTATGCGAGAAGGCTGGTTGAAGTTTTCATCGGCGAGTTCTAAATTGCGTGGAAGATTCCAACTAGTGACATTAAGTGCTGCCGGCTGATAACCAGTAATAGATGGCGCGACTAACAGTTCCAAGGATACCTCAAAGTTGTTATACATGGAGCGAATGATGAACTGAGTTTGAAATTTGATTTTGGTTTCGGATACTCCAATTCCCACGATGTCAACATTCTTCTTATGTTTTTTAAGACCTAGCGAATTTGCGAATTTCTCATTTATGAAATTAACTTGGGATCCGGAATCGAGCAGAACCCTTCCCAACTGAAAACCTCCCGATGAGTCCATAACAAGAACCAATGCTGTTGCCAAAATAACATGCGCTTCAGTGGCACGCTCCTTTTCCAAAGCAGAATGCGATGCAGCTGATGTTCATGGTATTTCTTCAGTTCTAGAAGCGGTATCTGTAGGCTGGGGTCTGTGCAAAAGACTGTGGTGTGATTGTTTGCACACCTTACACCTATAAGACGAGGGACATTTGGAAAAGCTATGACCTTTTGCTAAACAATTTAAGCAAAGCCCTAATCTTTTTACGTTCGAAAATCGATCCATGACGGATAACTCAGTGAAATTTGAACAACCTGTGACGGAATGACTATTGTTTTTACAGAATATACACGCTCTTTGATTCGCAGCTAATGAAGTTTGAGACCGTTGGTTGGACGACGATTGTTTAGGTTTGTTGGACCATTTAGGATTGTATTCCGGTCGAAGCTGCTTGCTATCCCTTGCTTCCAGATATTGGCATCGCTTGCTAAGGATACTTGCACACTGCTTCCATTCAGGTAACTTCTGATAGTCCAATTGCTCGTCCCACTTTGACTGTGTTTCCGGATCAACCTTCGACATGGCAATATGTATGATTATTGCATTACAAATATTTTCGTACGATCCTATCGACATCAATGAACTAAATAAAGCAGAAATATTATCAACCAAGCTTCGTAATGATACAGATGAAGCCTTTGGAACCTTGGGTAATTCGATAAGTTCTGAGATGTATTCTAAAAAGATAAGGCAGTCATTGTCATAGCGCTCCTTTAGCCTTAAGAGTGCCTTTGTGTAGTTTTCCTCCGTAACTTGAAAAGCCTTAACTGTTCCAAGAGCTTGATCGACCAAACATGCCAACAAATAATTAAATTTTTCGATCTTACTTAAACTACTATCATTGTCAACCAGATTGTTAAACGAATTTATAAAATTCTTATATTCCGAATACCTCCCACTAAACCTTGGTAAACGCTGTTTAGGAAGATGACTAATCGAATGTGGAATAGCTACTGACATGTCTGCAACACTAGTGCGCCTACTAGTTCCCAAAAGCGAAAGAATTTTTGTTTTAGCAGTGATGTATAAGTCTTCTATTTCCGCGCGACAAGTATCACCTGCTACCAAGCCTTCTATCTTCGTCTGGTACGCTAATATTTGTTTGAAGTAGGACTCCAAAATCCCTAGACGACACTCAAGTTCAGTGGGTGTTAATGTATTTGAATTTGACTCCACCAAATTCTTTATACGGGAAATGCTTCCTTTAGTGGAAGCCCGTTGCTGCTTTAACTCCTCAAGTGTCTGTTCACTTGCCATTTTAACTGGAAACGCTTGATTATTGACGTTACCCCAAACCAGCAGCGATTAACTCCTATGAGCCGATTTAGTTGAGAAAGCAATTGAAGAAACCAAAATTATAAATGAGAGCTGGCAACACCTACGACAGCAGTCTGTAGGTAATATTGTGTAAATTCGACGAATGTTAATTTTACCAATATCCAAATTGGTTCGCAATACTTTTTACAAATCAGCTACTATTTCCACTATGCAACTATGGCGACAGCTTGAAGTTGTGTTTGTTACAAATGATTTATAAAATTTAAACCAGTGGAAGCTACCTAACTGAAAGTTAATTGCAATTTAGCGCACAGTTGGCATAAACGAAAACTCCTATCCAAAAAGCTTTCTTTCAGTGCAATGATCATGCAGCAAATTCTCCCGCGACGACGACGACGATAATTCCAATAAGTGATGAGGTGTGGGCGAAATATAGATCGATGCACTGAAATCAAGTGTGTATGCGAATGCGATGATGGCGAACCAGCGAGTTGTGGATTGTACAGATTTTGAGTGGTACAGCATGCGAACGAGCGACGACGAAAAATGTGCGAAAGTGCAGTGGGTGCGGTACGGGATGAAATTCAAATAAATTTCGGGGCGAAAGCTTTAAAACGATTTTTATGAGACAGCGTGGACACACGGTGGGTGCGGTACGGGATGAAATTCAAATAAATTTCGGGGCAAAAGCTTCCAAACGGTTTGTATGAGAAAGCGTGGACACACGGTGGATCTTATTTTCTCTCTTTTGTGGATTCTATCGATGTTTTACAAGTGGAAACATATTATGAATTCACGAAGATTAGCGAACTTGTTTCAGCGAATATAAATCGATGATTTTATTTCAATATTTTTGATGTTATATGTACTAGCGAATCAGCCCCGAATGACGATATATGTTGTTCATTTTTATTGAAAGAAGATATCATGCAGCATGCAGATCTAAATTATGTCAAATGTGCGTTTTCTAGTTGATGTTAATCGATTTTTCTTTATTGATTGACTACAATTCTTTTTCACGCATTTGAATAAATTTAGACTGTTACAGTCGGACATACACAGCTGGTCAAAAAAATAGGTGTGCGATCATATTTTTAAAAAAAATCATTTTTTTGTCATATTTTCAATTGATTTATTGTTTTTACAATTTATTTATAAAATGTACATTAAATTAGAAATATTGACAGTAGTTGTCTATTTTTTTTTCGATGTATTTAAAAAAACAAAAAACAAAAACTTTTGGGGTTGTGTTTTCCGGTTGGACAAAATAATAGGTGTGTTCCTAAAAAGATCATTAATTAAAGGTTTTAATATTTTTTATTGTTTTTTTTTTTTAACTTACTCTAATAACCTGAGTATCCTCCATTATTCTGCAAAACTTTTTGAAGTCGATGTGGCATTGATCCGACCAGTTTCTGGCATGTTTCGGGAGGGATGGAATACCATTCATTTTGGACTGCTTCCCACAGTTGATTAGCATTTGTGAAGAACTGACCTTTTAATTTTCTCTTCAGTTCATCCCACAAGTTCTCAATGGGATTGAGATCTGGAGATTGACTTGGCCATGGAATTACCGATATGTTTTGATCCCGAAACCAATCTTTCACAATACCGGCCGTGTGTTTGGGATCGTTATCCTGTTGGAAATGCCATCGGAGGGGCATGTTTTCCTCGGAAAATGGAAGCATGACATTTTCCAAGTGTCCCTATATCCATACTTTGTCATGATGTTACTGATACGAAATATAGGACCGACACCATACCAGGAAAAACAGCCCCATACCATTATATTTCCTGCACCATGTTTAACTGTCTTCAATGTATAGCGAGGATGGTATTCTTTTCCTTTTGGTCGCTTTACGTTACGACCACAATCCGAGGAGAACAAATTTATTTTTGTTTCGTCACTCCACAGAATATTCCTCCATTTCTTTACTCCTTCAGGGTCGTTCCAACTTCTATATCTTAAGGCAAATTCTTTTCGGGACCTTAGATTCTTAGCTCTTAGGAGTGGAACTTTTCTAGCGATTCTTCCTGGGAGATTGAAGTTCTGTAGTCTCCTCCGGATTGTTCGAGCACTTACTTCATCCCCAATTTGTGCGCCTATAGTCCGTGACGAACCAAACGGATTTGACTTCGCTAAAAATACAATTCGGTGGTCGGTAGTACCTGTGGTTTTTTTCGGCCTTCCTCTTTTCTCTAACCCCAAAATTGGCTTAAGGGCATTGGTAACAAAGTTCTGTGACCTTCCTAGGGCATCTGCTATAAACTTATAGGTTTTACCCCCACTTCTTAACCGCTGAACAAGCTCCCTTTCTTCCGCAGAGCAGTGACATTTTCGACCCATCTTAAAAAATAATTTAACAAAAAAATTCAAGAAGAATTGTGAAAAAATGATCAAAAAAGAAACTCACCTTTAAAGTTAATCACTTTTATTAATATTTTTGCACCAAATCTCAAAATTTAAACAATTAAATGAATCACACCTATTTTAATGACCAACTTCTAACGCGTACAAAATGGCAATGCAACGCAAATTAATAAACTACTTAACGGTAAACTTAGTAAATTCAATAAGCTTGGCGTCATTCTAACGGAACTAAGCAATTCGTAATAAAAATGTGTTTTGTTAAAAGTCTTGTTGGCAAAACAACTGTTATATAGCAGAAGGAACAAATCAACTAGCAACAAAACTTTTCACACCTATTTTTTTGACCAGCTGTGTACCTGGGTGGGAAATGTTATACTTATCTCCCACGTTTTTCTCTTGGCGATCTTCCACTTTGTACTCCTCCTGAGTGTTCCTTCGTCTTCCTCCTGCGTACTTCTCCGGGTCTTCGGGTTGATGCTCCGTTGTCTTCTGTTCACCTACACCATGCACTCGCGTGACCGAAACCGAAAACGAAAGCGCGGCGCGATTAATGTCTTTTATGTAATGTTCTGCACTTAGTTTTTCATTATTTTTCACTCAATTAAGTGCACTATTATTTTATATTGTTTTTGTACTTTGTAAATTAATTCTTACACGATTTGTATATGTGTGGATTTTCACTTGAACCGAGTTGGGCGCCAAAATGAACGATCAACTGAGTTTGACCGTCAACCTTGGGATCTCTATTAATTCCTTTATTGCGAAGGATAGAAAGATCCTGGTTGCTGCGTTGAACTATATCAACGGTTGCGAATAAAGCGAAAGATACGAGATACGAATAACCAGATACCGAAAGATCGTATATATAAGTAGCGAGCGTAATCGACGAAACCAAACGAGCAGTATTTCCCCTAAGGGTTTAAGTACAAGAATGTCTTTTTTATTAATACAAATGGGTTTTTATACATGTTTTTGTGGCGAATGCAATAAACAATAAATATGGCGAATGGTATAAACAAAGCGCCAAAGTTGAATTAACAATTATGTATAAAAAGTAACGAGTACATTTATTTGAATTTAATGATTTGAATAATATAAAACGATTTGTATAAATGATGATGATGTTGTTGATTTGTATAAATGATGATGTTGCTGATGTCGTTGAGTGAACTTGCGCCAACACACACAAAATCATGTCTTTTTTAAAATTAAAATTAAATTAAGATTTTCTTTAGTTTTTAATGTTTGTGAATAATTGCCAATATACTTTTCTCTTCAAGTTAATTGTAATTGGACTTTGGACTCAAAATGTCAAAATTACACTTTGTTTAATCTTGATTTGAACTAATATTGTCTTTTGATGACAAACGTTTAATTTACACAATGATTTAATAAAAAAGCTCGAAGGACCAAATGTTACGACATGTATTTTTTAATGGACAAAAATAGAGAAAACTCACTCTGTGATTCCTTTGGAAATGGTAAACGCGATGACATTTCTTGCAGACATACCTCGCAAGTAACCTCGATATCACACTTATTGATTTTAATACCTGTTCCCAAATCATTATCCTTAATTAAATCAATAGCATTCACGTACCTATATCCAAGTTTAGGATGCCGTTGATGCACACAATTACCCTTGCAATTACCTGCAAAAACTTGTTGAGGTTGCCTTAATTTGTACACCTTGCTCTGTCGATCGCCGACACCAATCTATACACCGCCCTTCCAAATTTGGCACATTCATTTATCAAAAATTAATCTGCAACCCTTTTCTTCCAAACATAGAATCGAAGCAAATTTCCCTTCATTGCAGGTACAAAGAGAACATCTTTAATGATAGTGGAAACTTCAGAATTCATGGAGTTCAACATCTTTATTTCGCACGTGCCCTTTCCTTCGGATGATAATTTGCTACCATTTCCGACAAAAACCGTTTCCTTAATGGAAGGATCAAACTTGATGAAGAAATCTTTCACATTAGTGCTGTGACACGTCGAACGAATCCAAAATCCATCCATTTTTTTTGTCTACAGATGTAAAAAGACTCATTTTGAATTTGGATTCACAAACTGTATTGATTTGATAATTTCTTTTTCGTTTCCACTCAAGGTACTCCTTGCACTGCTTCTTAAGGTAGCCCTTTTGATGACAGAAATAACACTCAGGGGCTATATTTTATAAAACGAATATCGTTAAAATCACTTCGTTCTCGTTGAAATACGATTACATAAAACGAGTATCGTACGAATATCGTTGAAATCACTTCGTTCTCGTTGAAATTTGATTACATAAAACGAGTATCGATCTAGGCTTTACGATACTCGTTATTTCTTACGACTGACAATTGGCAGTCGTATAGCTTTCGTTTTCGTATTGTTTTGTCTGCAAGTGATTGTCCTCAGCTGTTAAAATGTAAGCAAAAACAAATAGAAAATAGAAAAAAATTTATAATATATAAATTTAATAGGCCACCAACACAAACAAAGCAAATGGATTTCTGTTAAAATATATGTGTTCATTGGTAGTTGGTCTTATTATTTTAATCTGCCCTAGCGAGGTATCCGTCGGAGCGGAAAATTCTCCGATTTTGTACGATTCCGATGATTTTTGCTTCGAGGTATTCTTCCGAAAAGCTGTTCGGAAGATTTCTCCGACATTTCGTAACGCATCCCAGCGAATTGCGTTGAAGTGCGTTCAGGTGCATTTTTTGTTCAATTTTTGACAGCTATGTGCAATTTTTTTTTCCGATTTCCTCCGACACAAATTCTTCGCGGAATTTGTTTACGAAGTGAAGTGGAGTGATAACAAAATGTATGTAATTATACAAAACTATTTATTTAAGTAATTTTCATATTATTCGTTTGAATTTGTGTTTCCAGGGCGAGCTTAAAGGAAAAAAACCACCCCTCAACAGTACGAGCTTCTGGTCACCATGATGCAGCATAAACCCGACATTGCGCAAAATTACACTAATTCGTGCATTTCGCTCACATTTCTTAAAATTTTCCTTTTCACTTTACTTTGTGCCCTTAGCTCTCTGGACTCAGCCTCCAAAAATAAGGCAACGGTATCCATTTTAAAATTTTTGGTTTGGAAACAATCAATTATGTCAAAACATAGCGCCGCTGCGCGTCGTCGCATTTGTGTAGTATTTCTTTCCGATGACACATACCTCGAATGGAATTTGAATCTCCGACGAAGTATGCGTTGCGGAAAATGTTCCGCTCCGACGGATACCTCGCTAGGGCAGAATATGTGTACCGTCCACACATCCAATTATGCCTGGGAACTTCTCATAAAAATATTGCTTGCTGGAAGACATCTCATCCTCCGTCATGAGGAATGATATATGTTCGGGACACAAAACACTCTCCATAACTGACAACATTTTTTTATGGTTGCCGACAAAGTTGGTTGCGCCATACCGACAAGGAAATCTTGACCGGTTCCTCTTTGGTAGCCACCCTCTGCTAGAAATCGAAGAGTCGCACACAATTTCAACACATTTGGTATATATGTTGATCTTGCACTCGGAAGTTGCGAATCAATCTTTCCCAGAACATAAACGAACGCTTCTTTCTTTACTCGAAATAGTTTTTTTAAATCTAAAATAAATTGTAATAAGCACATCAAGTATGGACGTATGGGTAAATGATTGCTTACGCTGAATTGGGAATGCTCATTGGGTCTGAGTTATCCCTAATTCGTCTCCTTGAGATTAATGCTTCCTCCTCTTCGGAATCATCATCACTATCCAAAAATAAATCGCAATGAAAAAACATTTTTACAGAATTTAATTATTCCCGATTTCACGACTTTTTGTTTACGTTATTCAATTTTTGACAGTCCTAAATAGGATTGAAGTTGGTTGCGCTTCAAAAATATATGTTTTTTTTCGTTTTCATTTGGCGACACTTCTCTTACGCCTTTTTCGTTTTACACGATCGCACTTATCGTGACTATCGTTTACTTCTTTATCGTTTACTTGCCGTTCGTTTCGTTTTATGAAATAGAGCCCCAGGTTCTCTACTAGACGATGCCGCTGGACGATAGTACTTGCGAACTTGCATTGCAGCCTCATGGAGTCCACCCTCCGCTTGTACTCCTCCAACAATTTCGACCGTACCACGTCAAAACTAAGACTAAGAGCTGTAATGAGTGTGTCGTAACTTCTTGCCAAACTGCTCGTTAGTATTGCCACAGTCCACAATGATTTAATAAAAAAGCTCGAAGGACCAAATGTTACGACATGTATTTTTTAATGGACAAAAATAGAGAAAACCGAAAACGAACATATAGATAAAAAGACACCGTTGTTCCACAACGTTATAACATGTATATTTCTTTGTTTCAAAAAATGAATTTTTAACTTTGTTCTTTGTTACATGTATGTATATAATCTGACTTTTTATAAATGTATTGAATGTAAAACTTATGTCATTTATGTTTATAGTTCAGTGTTTTATGGGGCATTTTTATAACATTTAAGGTTAAGATACAATAGATAAATTAAGATACATAATTTTAATAACATATAAATTAGACATATATATATATATATTCTCCAACACGTGTCCTTTTGAAACATAAATCAGCTTATCTGCAAACAAGTGTGTGTGAAACAAGGAATGTGTGTATATGGTTGGACCGTGGTGATCAATTAATCTGTCAAAATCCTGGAAAATTCCAGAATTAGATTATGGGCACAACGTAAAGTCCTGGAAAGTTTCCTACAGAGATCAAGTAAGGAAAAGATAGGGATCTTTTGTACGTCTTCCACCTTAATCAGCCGATTTCTAACGTGGCACTGTGACACATATCTTAGCTGGGCTGCAAACAAGTGTGTGTGAACCAAGGATTGTGTGCATCTGGTTGGACCGTGGGGATCAATTTATCTGTCAAAATCCTGGAAAATTCCTGGATTAGCTTGTGGGCAAAACGTAAAGTCCTGGAAAGTTTCCTATCTCTTCTTTACCTGATCTCTGGTTCAGAGGGTCTCCTTTTCTGTGGATCGGTAGGTAGCTAAGGTTCCATTCTTTAGGCATACTTTCATCCGACCAGATTTGGCTTATGAGTTGGTGGATGTTACTTACCAAGTCATCTAAATAAACTGTGGAAGTGCAGAAATCAATTAAATAAATATTCAGCTATTATGATTAATACAATGAAAGATAACTTTGTTAGAAGAAGTACAAGTGAAGTAGTGAAAAAAGAAAGCTGACAAAAGTATAACAACCATTGACAGCTTAAGGGTATCTTGTTATCATAACATAAGGGTACGTTTTGTATATGAAGTGCGTTTGTAAGTTTAGCACTCCTCCTCAAACGCGCTCAATCAATCCGCACCTTGCCCTGAGATCCTTGACTTTACACGCTGAAAGTGGTTTGGTGAGAAGATCTGCCAACATGTCTTCACTCTGGCAATACTCGCACCTTATTACTCCTTTGGCTATGTAATCCTTAACGAAATGATATTTCGTATCAATATGCTTCGAACGTCCGCTAAACCTTTCGTTTGAGATCTTCTTTAAGCAGCTTTGATTATCTTCCAATATTAGAACTGGATCATTGAAGTCTTCATCGATATCTGCTAACGGCCTTTTGATCCAAACTGCTTCTTTGCTAGCCTCTGCAAGTGCGATGAACCCTGCTTCTGTTGAAGAGAGGGCAACGCTGCTTACGACAGACCCAGCTCACCGTTCCGCCAAACACCTTAAAAATGTATCCGCTGTTGGACTTCCTTTCTTGCCTATCCTCGGCCCAGTTTGCGTCTGCATATCCAATAAGCTTTTTGTTGTCTCTGTTATTGCTAGGAAGTAGTCTAAGCTCTGATGTGCCCTTTAGGTACTTCATCAATCTCTTAAGCTCGTTCCAATCCTCAGAAGATGGTTGAGAAACTTTCCTTGCTAGAATAGACACACTAGCAGCAGTGTCCGGACGAGAGTTAACAGCTATTTACAGCAAACATCCAATATTTACCGTTGTCAGCAAGTAGACTCGAATCTGGGTTTCCTTTTCCATAACTAAGTTCCAATCGAACATTTGAGATCTATGCATCTTTGAGACCCATTTCGTCAACAACCCATTTAATGTATTTAGATTGATTTATGGTTAAATGTCCACTATCATTCTGTTCAACATCAAGTCCTAGGTATTGCTTGACCTGTCCAAAATTCTTCAATTCAAATTTCGATTTAAGATACTTTTCTGCATTCTCGATGAGTCCTTTATCTGCGCTCATCACCAGCAAATCCATGTAGATCAAAATAAAAATCCATCTATTCCGCTCCTTTTTTGTGTATAAGCATTGATCTACACTGATTTTGCGGAAAACCATTACTCAAAATTACCGTGTGTACAGTTTGTTCTATTCTCTTGCTAACTGTTTTAACCCGTAAATGCATTTCTGCAATTTACACACTTGATGCTCTTTACCGTCGACTGCGAATCCTGGTGGCTGCCGCATGTACACTATTTCCTTTAAGTCGCCGTTAAGAAACGCTGTTTAAGCGTCGAAGTGCTATGGCCAAAAGTACTCTCAGTGTTGTTTGGCGAACCACTGGAGCAAATGTTTCATCATACTCCAGTCCAAAACGTTGCGTAAAACCTTGAGCTACCAAGCGAGCTTTATAAACATTGACGACTCCTCCTTCATCGATTTTACGCTTGAAGACCCATCTGCCACCAACTGTTTTTCTGTTTGGAGGTAAGTCTACTAAGTCCCAAGTTCGATTTTAACACAGTGAACTCATTTCGTCCTTCATTGCACGCTTCCAGTGTTCACGTTCACTTCTGTCCAGAGCTTCCTTCAAACTGATTGGATCCTTTGCTTTAGTGTATGCCAACATGTTAGTCTCAGTTATTAATCTCTGCGGTGCCTTGCCTTTTGTTGATCTCTATTGGTCATCGCTGCGTTGATGACGTTTCAACTATTGGTGGTTCTTGCTAAAAATCATTAACCAAAGTATCATCGAAACCAAAAAATTCACCCCCAGATGAAGATTCAAATATTTCGTCTTCTGAGACATACTCCTCTGAATCGATGTACTTCTCCGGAACAACAGATACTTGCTTCTTCCTTTTGTTTCGTCTGCGACCAATGTGCACTTCGACGAACCCATCATTATCCTTATGTATATTTATCTGATCTCGAACTTGACAATCAGGAACTTTATCTTCTGGAGCTTTACGTGCAGGAATATCACATGCAGGAACTTTATGTTGCAGGAATCGAACATCTCTACTGATGACAATCTTTTTCTCTCGGACGTTCAGTAAACGATACGCCTTAGAATATTGATCGTAACCTACGAACACCATGCACTCAGACTTTTCGTCCCACTTCTTCCGTTTTTCTTTTGTAACATGCACATAACACCTTTCCCCAAATGTTCTAAAGTGTTTAGAACTTGGTTTAACACTATTCCACCGCTCAAAAGGTGTGTTCGAAATAGATCTTGATGGTAACCTGTTCTGCATGTAATTGGCTGTTAAAATCGCCTCCGCCCATAATTCTTTATTTAATTCTGCATCTATCAGCATGCACCTGGACATTTCCACTAAATATCTATTAGGTCGTTCAGCAATACCATTTTGGTGTGGAGAATACGCTGCTGTGTATTGACTACGAGTACCTCGATGTCGCAAATAATGCTTTACTTTATGGCTTCTATACTCTCCACCGCGATCTGATCTGAACATCTTAGGTTTTCGCCCGAACTTCGTTTTTACAGCTTCCACATACTCCTTCATTCTTTCGAAAACATCTGATTTATGCCGCATTAGATAAACTGTCGCATATCTACTGAAGTCATCGATAAATGTTAGGAAGTATCGATTTCCACTAGGACTGGTGACTTCCATAGGACCGCAAACATCTGTATGGATTAAATCAAGAACAGCTATTGACTCACTCTGTGATTCCTTTGGAAATGGTAAACGCGATGACTTTTCTTGCAGACATACCTCGCAAGTAACCTCGATATCACACTTATTGATTTTAATACCTGTTCCCAAATCATTATCCTTAATTAAATCAATAGCATTCACGTCCCTATATCCAAGTTTAGGATGCCGTTGATGCACACAATTACCCTTGCAATTACCTGCAAAAACTTGTTGAGGTTGCCTTAATTTGTACACCTTGCTCTGTCGATCGCCGACACCAATCTATACACCGCCCTTCCAAATTTGGCACATTCATTTATCAAAAATTAATCTGCAACCCTTTTCTTCCAAACATAGAATCGAAGCAAATTTCCCTTCATTGCAGGTACAAAGAGAACATCTTTAATGATAGTGGAAACTTCAGAATTCATGGAGTTCAACATCTTTATTTCGCACGTGCCCTTTCCTTCGGATGATAATTTGCTACCATTTCCGACAAAAACCGTTTCCTTAATGGAAGGATCAAACTTGATGAAGAAATCTTTCACATTAGTGCTGTGACACCAGAATCCAAAATCCATCCATTTGTTTTGTCTACAGATGTAAAAAGACTCATTTTGAATTTGGATTCACAAACAGTATTGATTGATGATTTCTTTTTCGTTTCCACTCAAGGTACTCCTTGCACTGCTTCTCAAGGTAACCCTTTTGATGACAGAAATAACACTCAGGTTCTCTACTAGACGATGCCGCTGTTTTCGACTGTACAACGTCAAAACTAAGACTTCCTGACCGTGTCTCCAAAGCTGTAATGAGTGTGTCGTAACTTCTTGCTAAACTGCTCGTTAGTATTGCCACAGTCCACCGCTCCGAAAGTTTCTCCTCTCCCAGTGCAGCAAGACGCTCAAACAAATACTGCAATAGAGTTATGTGCATTTCGACATTGCCTTCTTCCTCCACACGTAAGCTGCAGATTTTCCCCATTAAAGTCACCTGGTTTCCAAGGGTATTCCTTTCATGGTAATTCCTTAGTGAATCCCTTGCTTCCTTAGATGTTGTTGCCTTGTGCACATGCTGCAGTTGATTGTCCTCCACTGATAATTTTTGTTTTTTTTTTTTGTGGGCTGGTGGAAATCTTCATACACACGATGAGCACGTGCCCAAAGTAGTGTGAGATTTTTACTCACTAAAACCACCACCCATTTTGTATTTCTATTGCAACTAAGTATTCGACTTATCCAGCAATTTTTTTTATCACGAGTGTATAATATGTTTGGCAGGTAACTTTCCTTTGAGAGTTCCTGCTTTTTCCGCAATTTATAGCGCGGTTTGTTACTATCGGGCCAAATCTAAGGGTTTAGTTCTTTGAAGACGCCGCAATATATTTGTTTCGTCAAGAATTTGGAGGACTGTTATGTTAACGTTCCTAATAAACGTTTTTTATGTTTTCGTGCAAAATTTTTTCTTTCATCTTTAACCGCGGGAATACCCAGATCTCTGCGTAGATCTTCGTTCCTTACGTACCACGGCGCATTGACGAATGATCTTTACATTTTTCAAAAGTTTGTAAAATGTTTAGATTCGTTTCACTGGTACAACCCCATAGTTGTATACCTTGCAGCTTGTTATCAAGGTTAAGCTTCGAATATTTTCCGAGCAACCAGTACAGTTCTCTGTATTTATTCTTAAGTTCTTCGCATTTCTTTTTTACATGCGACCTCCATTTTAATTTTGCATCGAGTGTCATACCGAGATATTTCGCTTCATTTGCAAACGGGACTCGAGCCGTATTTAGAAATATGTACAGGCAAATTGTTTGTCCGTTTATACGAAAAATCTACATGGATCGATTTGCTCTCATTAAGTGCAATCCGCCAGGATTTAGTCCATTCTCGTTAAGAGCGTTTTGTAATTTGAGATTTGTTTCCTCTATTGTTGTGCCAACTGCTAGTATAGCAGTATCGTCAGCAAACGTTGCAACTATTGTATTGTTTGTTTGTGGGATATCACGAGTGAATAGGAGGTACAGGATTGGTCCAAGGACGCTTACTTGCGGTACACCTGCCATTATTTCTTTGAACTCGGAATATTCGCTTCCAAGTTTCACACGGAAGAGTCTATGCTCAATATACGACACGAGGATTTTATATAATTGTTCTGGCAGAACTTGACTTAGTTTATAAGTAAGGCCTTTGTGCCACACCTTGTCAAAAGCTTGCGACACGTCAAGAAATACGGCTGAATAAATTTTTTTTCTTCGAAAGCTTTCTCAATTACATCTGTAATTCGATGTACTTGGTCCACCGTTGAATGTTTACTTCTAAACGTCAGGTAAAAGACGTTTCTGGTCAATTATGTGGTGTAAGCGACCGAGTAATATCCGTTCAAAAACTTTTGAAATTATTGGAAGAAGTGAAATAGGCCTCTAAGATTTTATTTCATTCTGTGATTTTCCTGGTTTTAGGACCATAATCACTTCCGCGACTTTCTAGTCTTGGTATGGATTCTAATCTGATAACCGAATTAAAATAAAAAGAAGCTTAGTTTCCGAGGCAACATTTTAAGAAGTTCTCCTGTAATCAGGTCATAACCCGGAGCTTTTTTAGGCTTTAGTTTCTGTATTTCCCGTTTAAGCTCGGCAATACTTGCATATCTTACAATATTATTATCGGTTGTACTCTCGAATATGTTAATGTTTTCATTTTGCGCTGGACCATCAAATGGCTTAAATGTTTCCTCAAGATGTGAGACAAAAACATCAGCTTTTTCCTTATCGCTTTTTGCCCAAACGTCTTGAGTTACCCTAATTGGCGGCACAGCGATTTTTGGCCGTTTTATGACTCTAATTGCTTTCCAGAGCGAATAATTCGATTCCATTCCAGCGGTTAGGCTTTGCAGGTAAGTTTCTACTGCATGGTTTTTAAAATTTTTTATCGAATTTGATAGCAAATTACTCAACCGATTGAGATGTGTTTTATCTTGCGGGGCACGAGTTTGGTGCCATCTTTTACGAGCTTTTCTTTTTTGTCTTACTAAATCTTGTATTTCTCGGGGGTACTTAATTTTACTATAGCTCACAATTTTGTTCTGTTGAGGAGTATTATTCCATGCTGCTTTTTGGATGGTATTGATAAATGAGTCAACAGCGACTTCGAGTTCCAATGGGGTTCTAAGCGATACACCCAGTCGGATATTATTTTCAATATCGTTTCTGAAACCTTCCCAGTTGGTTTTCGCGTTTGTTAATCTGGGTGGTTTTTCATTTATAATCAGTGACTCGCTTGTTGTTAAAATGACTGGAGAATGATCAGAGGAAAGATCAAAGCATTCTTCAACCTTGATTCGATTGGACGGCAGACCTTTTACAATGAAAAAAACGATCAAATCCGGTATTTTTCTAACATCAGTTGGCCAGTAAGTTGGTTTTCCCGTAGAATGAAATTCGGTATTGTACTTTCTACCTACTAAGCATCCTATCTTTCTGTGATATGCATCTAGATCCCCAGAATGTATGTTTTGCATTAAAGTCCCCTCCGATGACAAAACGTTGTCCAAGGGAATTAAGCAAGTTTTCAAAGTCAATTTTCTCAACCTTGCATCGTGGTGGGCAGTAAATAGACGATATCTTCAGAAAGGATTGTCTGCTTTTGACTTGTATAGAGCGAACTTGCATTGTTTCGATTTCTAGTTTAAGATCAATCGAATGTTCGATACACTCTTTTATATATAGTGAGGCTCCACCTCTAGCCTTATTCGATGGATGTAGATCATGATAGTCGAGGTAACCTTTAATTTATAAGTTCGAATTACTCTTTGCGTGAGTTTGGATACTAAACAGATGTCTATATCTTTTTCCTGCATAAATAATTCAAGTTCTCCGAGTTTTTGCCAAAGGCCATTGGCATTCCACGTAAGAATTTTAAGCAATCTATTCATGTTAAAGGTGGGGTACTTCTATTGCGAATACTATTTTCGAGCTTAACGAGCCTGTCAAAAATAAGTTTATTCGTTTTACTTTGTTCCTCAAGTTTTGAAAGAATAATCGAAAATACATTTGAAACTAGATCAGGTGAGATATTTTTTTGGGCGTTATCGGATACTGTAGCTTGAGCATACGTTTGTTCATTTGGTTTTGGATGTAATAGATCCGAACGGATATCTGATGGCCGCGTAGTTTGTGAAAATTGAGGTTTTTCGATTATGGCCTGCTTTGTCTTCGACATATTTATAATTGGAATTTTAGGCTTTTGCTTGTTTAAATTTAATATTTTTTTTTTAACGAAGTTATTTGGTAGCCCGATAATGGCAACGATTTTAGCAAGGTATGCAACTTGTTAAAGTCGTCAATACCGATCACATTAATTGGCAGTGGGGGACGTTGTTTTAGTTGTTTCGCTTTGTTAATAATCTCTTTGTCGCGGTTTATTATTTCAGGAGAGGATACAGATTTCCTCTTCCGTTTGAACTTGGTTTTGGCTCATTAGGTATTTTAAATGAACTCTTCAGAGTCATATTTTCTCCCTTTAGATGGAGAATTTCTTTACGAAGCTCTTCGCAGAGCAGTTCGACATTGTTAAGCCTTGTTCGAAGAACGTCGTTTTCTTCCTTTAGGCTCTTATTTTTCATTGAGTCTCGTTTTTCCTGGGCTGACACTTCTGGTGTTGTCGAGCTCCTTGAGACACATATATTTATTTGAGATCCTGATGTAGGTGACCTCGTTACCCTTGAACTTTTCCCGAAAGGGTTACACATTTGCAATAATTGGCTCTCCCCAGAATCCGTAGAGCCGACCTCTGGAGATGGTGGATTTTCCAGTGAAACTGAATTGCCACCTGGGGTATTAAATCTTTTCGTTGTACTCATTGCATTTTTGTTGTATGTATACGCTTTACACTCGGTATACGGGGAGTGTATTTTAGTCGCCTTCTACGACAGGCATGCCTTACCTCGGGTATATTCTGACCCCTAACCCGAAGGGGTAATGCTGATAATGCTATCGTCGCACGAGCTCCATTCCGAACTAATTGGGTCTGGCTTGACCACAAAACCAGAGACTCAATTTTATATTTCCAATAAAATAATTTTCACTGCCCAACTTTTGCACAGTAAATCGTGCGTCCGCCATTTTGATTATGTTTGCAAATCAGCAATCCCGTTGAACTTTCTCTTAATTAATTTAATTTAATTGATTTAATGAGTTGTGGACTGGGTCCATAACCTGTTGTTAAATAAACTGTGGAAGTCCAGAAATCAATTAAATAAATATTCAGCTATTATGATTAATACAATAAAAGATAACTTTATTAGAAAAACTACTTGCGATCAGTGTGGATGACAAAGTACAAGTGAAGTAGTGAAAAAAGAATGCTGACAAAAGTATGACAACCATTGACAGCTTATGGGTATGTTGTTATTATAATATAAGGGTACGTTTTGTATATGAAGTGCGTTTGTAAGTTCAACAGTCTTCCTGTGTATTTGGGAAGCTGGTGCAGTCAAGGAGCAAGTGGATTTGGAGAAGCTAGAGCAGTAAAGGAGCAACGCATTTCATCAGGTTTTGAAATTGGTTTATTGCGTGTTGGGGTTCTTCTGCTTTTTATTGTTTTAGTCTTTTTTTATTGATTATCATTTCGGACGATGAGCAAAAACAAAATATCAAATCTAATTGAATCAATCCAAATCATTTGGCAATACTTAGACGCCGATTATAAAGCACAGAATTTGGAATCGTTGTTTGAAGAAGCCAGTGCAATACATCAAAAGATAATTGCAGCACCTAATGAAGAAGCTAAGACTGCATATATGGAAGAAATGACGTTCCATAAATTAAAGGAACTGTACTATAGGTACACTTCCACATTAAAGAACCTGTTTCATGTCGACAGCACAACGCAAAATGGTCTGAATAATTCGCAATCAGGATCAAAGATCCCCTCACCTGAATTTAAGCTTCCTCCCATTGAAATTCCCACGTTTTCTGGGTTCTTTCAGATGTTGCCTAAGTTCAAAGGTCTATTCGAAAGTTTAGTTAATTCGAATTCATCAATTTCAAACGTTCAAAAGCTACATTATTTAAAGGCAAATTCGAGTGGTCAGGCTGAGCGATTGCTACGAAAAACGGCTATCACCGCCATTGAGGAAAATGGCAAGTAATAGCGATGAACTATTAGAAGTCGTTCCAGAAGAAGATAGAGAAATACGGGTACCACTGTCATTCGACGAAGGCTCAACTATAAAAATTTTAGGAATCCAGTGGCATCCAGGGCGTGACACATTCTCCTTCAAATTAGCTCTGCCAGAACAAAAACGAACAACGGAAAGGACAATTCTTTCGGACATTGTCAGATTATACGATCCAATGGGATGGATATCTCCGTACGTTAATCTTGGCAAGATTCTGATGCCAGACATATGGAAGGAACACAAATCATGGGATAGCGAATTGTCAACCTCAATCATCACGGCATGGCATAAATTAAAAGCCGAACTGAGCGCACTCAAAGACATCGAGATACCACGCTGGATACGTTTTACCAAGGGGTAAAACGTACCTTGGTACCAAGATACCAAGAGATACACGGGTTTTGCGATGCATCCGAAAAGGCATATGCGGCATTCGTGTATATCCGGGTGATCGACGCAGAAGGAACAGCCACTAATTTGCTGCTATCGAAAACCAGCGTAGCACGTCACAAAACCAAATCACTGGCAAGGTTAGAGCTGTGCGGAGCGGGTTTACTAGTGCATTTATTGGTACATATAGCTGAGACCATTGAACCCCAAAACGCTTCTTCACATGGTCTGATTCGCAAATCACGCTGGCGTGGAACAAAACAGCACCGTACACTTGAACTACATTCGTCGCCAATAGAGTCGCCGAAATTCAGGAGTTGCCGGACCCTCACTACTGGAACTATGTTCCTTCCAAAGAAAATCCTGTGGACATTGCGTCCAGAGGAATTACTCCAAAAGAGCCAGGCAGAAATCATCTGTGGTGGTATGGGCCTGAGTTTTTGCAAACCTTCGACGAAAAATCGCATCCTGCGCATGAGATGATCAACACAGGTCTGGAAACAAAGGCTTCAGAGGTTGCAAAGGTCAAGAATGAGTTTATTGTATCTGGGTACCCCATTTTCAACATTTTTAAGCTCTGCGTACATGTTAACTCATTTGAGACCAATGCACTGTTATCGCGGTTTTCAACACTGCAGCGATTAATAAGAGCTGCAGCGTATTGGCTTCGCTTCAGAAATAGCAGCAGCTCAAACTAGGTTGATAACAGTTTTGCAACATGAATTTTTTACCGATGAGATCACACGAATCGCCAAAAATGAAACTGTCCATAAAGGTAGCAAACAAGTATGACTTTCACCCATTCTCGACGAATCCGGGATCGTAAGAGTTGGATGTCGACTGGAAAACGCAGATCTACTTTATGCACAGCGACATCCCATCATATTGCCATCCCAAAACAGATTAACAACTCTCATAGTACACGCAGTTCATATTAAGTCATTGCACGGAGGACAACAACTAATGATGGCTATGCTCAGAACTGAGTATTGGATCATAAATTTGAAATCCAATGTAAAAAGGTGCATTCGGAATTACCTTCGATGCATCAGGCACAAAGCTCCGCAAATGCACCAAAAAAAGGCGATCTTCCGGCGTTAAGAGTAACTCAAGCTCGTCCGTTTCTTTCAACGGGGGTAGATTATGCTGGACCCGTCCAACTAAAGGCATGGAAAGGTCGAAAGGCATACATCGCTATTTTTATTTGCTTTTCTGCTAAGGCAGTGCACCTCGAGCTGGTGAGCGATTATAGCACGCCAGCATTTATTGCTGCGTTCAAACGCTTCACGGCGCGCAGGGGGTACTGCTCAAATGTATACAGTGACTGCGGAACTAATTTTCAAGGAGCTGCTAAAATACTGTACACCGAAAGACAACAACAATCAAAGCATTGGACTGAGGACATTGGCTGAACAACTTCAAGCAAATGGGACTAAATGGCATTTCAACCCTCCAGCAGCACCACACTTTGGTGGGCTATGGGAAGCGGGGGTAAAGTCAATGAAACACCATCTGAAACGTGTCATCGGCCACTACACGCTACCGTTTGAGGAGATAAATCAAATAATATTTGTATCTTTTATTCTATTAGTTGTAATTATACCCTATCCCATAGGGGGCTATATTAGTTTTGATACTTAGTTTGTAACATAGAGAAATAATTTTGCTACATATACCCCAAAGTATATGGATCGAGTCAGAATCGCTAGCTGATTCGAATTAGCCATGTCTGTCTGTCCGTCCGTCCGTCCGTCCATCCGTCCGTCTGTCTGTTCGTCACCGATTTTTGGGCCTTAAATTTTGAGCTAGGATAATGAAATTTGGTATATAGGATCCTCGTCCGTGCCACCAGAACAAGTGTAAAAATTTTTGAAATCCGCCCACTGCCACCCCCCCTTTTTAGGAAAACTTATTTTTGTCTGAGCAGCATATTTAGACAATCCTAATATCTTTATTTCGTTCATACAAAGTTTTTTGCCACGCCCACTTTTTGGGGGCGTTTTTAGTAAAAAACGCTTTTTGTCTAAATTTTAAAACTTTCGAAAAAAATTTTGATGCAAATACTTCCGCAATGGTAATATAAAAATTTTGTCCATAGATCATTTTCACCTACGCCCACATTTTGGGGGCGTTTTCTGACAAAAAACCATTTGTATACCCCATCCCAAGGCATTAGCAATAGAAATACGTTGTTTTTTGTCGAACCACAAAAGATTTTGAGAAACTGTCTGAGCAATATATTGTGACAATGTCATGGATGGGATAGGGTATTCAACGATCCGCATAGCGGATTGTAGCCTTCTCATATGTTTTTTTTTTTGTTATTATTAAATGCCGACGGGAAAACTACTTCTGATAATTGAAATGTTTGTTGCGGTTGCAACATCCTGCCGGGCCGCAGGATGAGGCTATCGAGATCATAGTATGTCGGCTTCATTCTTTTTGTCTTTGCTATGTCATAACTTTGAAGTTCAGCTTTCGGTTAAAGATGTATGTTGATTGATGTTCTCTGCGCTTGCCTTCCTTGATCATGTAGGCGGTTGGTGGGTGCATGTAACAAAAAAGGGAAAAGTGGTGAATGGTGTGTGGCAATATTATTTTTTATAAGTAGGTTTATTTTGTTGGTTCTTATAGTTATATTATTAATTCAAATATAATATTAATTAGAGTATTAGATAAATGTTTTTTTTTTGTTATTATTGTGTGTGTGTGCGCGCTTGGGGTAGATAATTTCATTTCATGTTGCCATTGGCAAAACGCAAATTTTAACTATTGGACGCTTTAATGTTGTTGTTGCCGTCTTGATTGTGACAACGCGGATTCTGCCATCGCGTCCAGGATGAGTTGCTTCGATTCTACCAATTTTCCATAGTGTTGGAGGTATTTGTTCATCCGGGAGAGCCACGAGATGTCCCACCTTTATTTGATCATCCGAGGTTAGCCATTTTGTGCGTTGTTGAAGACGCACAAGATATTCGGACTTCCATTTCCTCCAAAAATCTTGCTGAATTTTTTGCAGTAGATGCCATCTGTCTAGGTGATTCTCCTTGATGCCTGACAAGTCCTTCTCTGGTGTTGTGTTTAATGCCATACCGATTAGAAAGTGTCCAAGCGTCAGGATTGACAAATCTTTGGGGTCCTCAGTCATCGGACAGAGTGGTCGGGAGTTCAGACAGGCTTCACCTTGAGCCAATACGGTCGCATACTCCTCAAACGGTAGCGTGTAGTGGCCGATGACACGTTTCAGATGGTGTTTCATTGACTTTACCCCCGCTTCCCATAGCCCACCAAAGTGTGGTGCTGCTGGAGGGTTGAAATGTCATTTAGTCCCATTTGCTTGAAGTTGTTCAGCCAATGTCCTCAGTCCAATGCTTTGATTGTTGTTGTCTTCCGGTGTCCAGTATTTTAGCAGCTCCTTGGAAATTAGTTCCGCAGTCACTGTATATATTTGAGCAGTACCCCCTGCGCGCCGTGAAGCGTTTGAACGCAGCAATAAATGCTGGCGTGCTATAATCGCTCACCAGCTCGAAGTGCTCTGCCTTAGTAGAAAATAAAATAAAAATAGCAATGTATGCCTTTAAAATCTTTTTACAGTGACCTTTCCATGCCTTTAGTTGGACGGGTACAGCATAATCTACCCCCGTTGTAAGAAACGGACGAGCTTGAGTTACTCTTAACGGCGGAAGATCGCCCATTTTATGGTGCATGTGAGGAGCTTTGTGCCTGATGCATCGAAGGCAATTCCGAATGCACCTTTTTACATTGGATTTCAAATTTATGATCCAATACTCAGTTCTGAGCATAGCCATCATTAGTTGTTGTCCTCCGTGCAATGACTTCATATGAACTTCGTGTACTATGAGAGTTGTTAATCTGTTTTGGGATGGCAATATGATGGGATGTCGCTGTACATAGGGTAGATCTGCGTTTTCCAGTCGACCCCCAACTCTTACGATTCCGGATTCGTCGAGAATGGGTGAAAGTCGTGCCAGTTTGCTACCTTTAAGGACAGTTTCATTTTTGGCGATTCGTGTGAAAAAACTCATGTTGCAAAATTGTTATCAACCGCGTTTGAGCTGCTGCTATTTCTTCTACTGAAAGAGGGCCAGACAAACGTTCAGATTTTTTACGGGCGTTGTGGGTATTCCTTCTACGTCGATCACTCGGATATACACGACTGCCGCATATGCCTTTTCGGATGCATCGCAAAACCCGTGTATCTCAATTCTGGACTCCTTGATAAAAAGATATCCAGCGTGGTATCTCGATGTCGTTGAGTGCGCTCAGTTCGGCTTTTAATTTATGCCATGCCGTGATGATTGAGGTTGACAATTCGCTATCCCATGATTTGTGCTCCTTCCATATTTCTTGCATCAGAATCTTGCCAAGATTAACGTACGGAGATATCCATCCCATTGGATCGTATAATCTGGCAATGTCCGAAAGAATTGTCCTTTTCGTTGCTCGTTTTTGTTCTGGCAGAGCTAATTTGAAGGAGAATGTGTCACGAACTGGATGCCACTGGATTCCTAAGGTTTTTATAGTTGAGCCTTCGTCGAATGACAGTGGTACCCGTATTTCTCTATCTTCTTCTTGAACGACTTCTAATAGTTCGTCGCTATTACTTGCCCATTTCCTCAATGGAAAGCCTCCGTGTTTCAGCATGGTGATTAGTTGACGTTGCATTTCTCGAGCTTCACCAATTGAGTCTGCCCCATGAATGACGTCATCGACATAGAAGTTTTCCTGGGCTATTTTTGATGCCAACGGAAAATCGTCTCTTTCGTCAGCAGCTAGTTGTTGCAGAGTGCGAACCGCCAGATACGATGCCGCAGTCGTGCCAAAGGTGACGGTATTCAACTGATACACCTTAATCTCCTCATCTTCTTTGTCTCTCCACAAAATAAGTTGGTAAGCTGAGTCTTCTTGAGATACCCAAATCTGCCTGTACATTTTGTTGATATCAGCAACAAATGCAATTTGATGTTTTCTGAATCTTGAAACATGGTCAAATATGTCGTCTTGTAGTCTTGGACCAGCGAGCAGATGTTCGTTAAGGGACGTACCGTCTGAACTTTTGCAGGATGCGTCGAATACAATTCGCAGCTTAGTGGTAGAACTGGACTCCTTTATCACAGCGTGGTGGGGCACGAAATAGTGCGCCCTTAGCGATTTGACGTCCCGTCATATGTTCCAGCTATATGTATTCTCTAAATACTTTCTTGTATTCCTGATGGAACAACGTATTGCAATGAAACCTTTTCTCAAGTTGAAGATACCTTACCCTCGCTGAGTTGTATGACATTCCTTATGAAGGCCGTATACCTTCCTTGAATGGAAGTTCAACCACATATTTTCCATTTCCCTGGCGTTGATGAGTTCGAGCAAAGTGCATTTTGCATTGTTCATCTTCAGGCGATAGTGTGTTTTTCTTCCCGACTTCCTCGAGTTCCCAAAATTTCAAAAGGATTTTATCCCCGTCGCTATTTTCGGTTGTCGTGTGGAGAGATGTTATCGATTGATTTTTTCAAGAAATACAGCCAGATAGTACCCATACCAACTCCGTTTTTTGAGCCATAGGCGAGCCTGGTGCTCCCTTTGCGATCCCATCCAGCATGATTGATGGATAGACGTCCGCTCCAAGTAGGAGGTCGATTTTGAATCGCTTATTGAATGCCGGATCCACAAGTTCAAGCTGTCGGATGTGATTCCAGTTGTTGCACCGAATATTTTTAATGGGCAAATCTGCTGTGACCTTGGGTAGGACTAACTCAGTTAGCTGCAGTTTAAACTGCATGTTTGTGTTGGAGCCTATACTGAATGAAACCTTATGCTTGGAACAGCCTGTGGTGGTTCCTCCAACTCCTAAAATATTTACGTTACTCTTTTCTTTTTAAGCTTTAATTTATGTGCGGCAGACTCCGAGATTAAGGAAGTCTCCGATACAGGATCCAGGAGCACACGCAGCAGCACTGCTTGGCCAGCGGTTGTGAAAACCTTGATACGCGCAGCTGCCAGAAGAACCATTTGTGTTCCATTATTTTCGGCAATGTACGCGTTATGAGCTGATGCCGTGCTGGTGGAGCAGGTTGGTTGCTCTGGAGTTTCATCCATCGAATTTTGCGTTGAAGAGGAGTTGAATTGGTGGCTCTGTCGCCAATGTTGGTCATTAGCCTGCATTGCGTTAGCTGCTTCAGGAAGATGCAGTAACGAATGGTGCCTTTGCTTGCATTTGAGACAAGTAAACGTGCTTGTGCACGATGCAGTGGAATGCGCATTTTCGAGACAGTTGAAACACAACTTATGTTTCTTGGCGCTTTCCCTTCTTTTAATAGGTTTAAGTGCCTTGAATTCGAAACAATTGAATTGGGTGGGAACCCTGGCACAGTGAACATTTCGACACAATCGAGTTGTGCGATCGCACTGTGAGCCCAGAAGCTCTTTTCGATTCTCTAGTTGGAGCAGTTTGTCCAATTATTTCAAGAGTTCTTGCTCTCATTAACAAAAATCCCTCAAGTACCGAGTACGTTGGATAATCCGCATAAGAGGATATCTGTGCTTCCCACATGCTGCGAGTCGCGAGTGGGAGTTTTTGCACTATTTGAAAAATAAGCACATCTTCCCATGCTTTGACGGAAACCCCATGATTTTCCAGGGATTGCTTGGCTTCGTTCGTGGTATCCAGCAGTGTTTTGATCTCGTCAGAGAATTCTTGAGAAAGCTTCGGTTAATTAAAAAGTAATTGAAATTGATTGTCTTTTAACAATCGTACGTTTTGGTATCTTTAGACCAACGTTGCCCACGCTGCATCAAAATTACCGTTGGTGATTGCCGTGTTTCGTAGCAATCGCTCAGCTTCACCACTCAAATTTGTCTTTAAATAATGTAGCTTTTGAACGTTTGAAATTGATGAATTCGAATTTACTAAACTTTCTAATAGACCCTTGAACTTAGGCCACATCTGAAAGGACCCAGAGAACGTGGGAATTTTAATGGGAGAAGCTTAAATTCAGGTGAGGGGATCTGTGATCCTGATAGCGAATTATTCAGACCACTTTGCGTTGTGCTGTCGACATGCAACAGGTCCTTTAACGTGGAAGTGTACATATAGTACAGTTCCTTTCATTTATGGAACGTCATTTCTTCCATAAATGCAGTCTTAGCTTCTTCACTAGGTGCTGCAATTATCTTTTGATGTATTACTATGGCTTCTTCAAACGACGATTCCAATTTTTTTAATCGCGCCTCAAACATGTGCACCGATTTATTTAATTTGTCAAGTGCCAAATGTGCTTTATATTCGGCGTTTAATTCTTGCCAAATAATTTGGATTGATTCAATTAAGCTTAAAATTTTGTTTTTGCTCATCGTGGGAAATGGCAATCAATAGCAAAAGAATAAAACAATAAATGCAGAAGAACCCAAACACACAATAAATCAAATTTAAGATCAGCAAGGATCAATGAATTAAATTAATTTTAATTAGAGAAATAATATGCCATACACCTGATGAAATGCGTTGCTCTTTTACTGCTCTAGCTTCTCCAGATCCACTTGCTCCTTGACTACACCAGCTCCTCCAGATACACAGGAAGACGATCGCACGTACCGACTTTTAATTAACGAACTCCAACGCTCAAGAAATATACTTAAACGGAATGAGTCACACGCACTAAAGTATTATTTCTAAGTACTTACAGCCCGATTCTCCCCCTTGTGAGGAAACAAAAGTCACAAGCTCTTGTGACTTTTCTTTGTGAGGATGATTGTGACTCGATAACATTTGTCGGATTCTCCGATAATCCTCACAAGAAAAGTCACAACGAAACTCACCACAGCAAAGGTGAATATATATAAGCAACGTTTCTGCAAATTGTGACTTGGCTGAGAGGTATTATATATAGTTATTTCGTATACACTTCTGATAAGAGCCATGTACAAGGAAATATAGCACTGAAAGAAACTATTCAAAACAATTTAAATAAAACTGCAATGAGAACTTAAGAAGAACAATATTTAATACACACTCGAAGTACAAAAAGGCAAGGAAGTTGGAAGTTAAAAGCCGTCTTCGCTGCAATCGTATCAATATTATTAGTTTGTTACAAATGATATGCTTTTGTAAAATTCTTACTTTTCATTTACGGAGGAAACTTTGTCAATGATATGCGCCATATTCATTTTAACTTCCATTTTTAACACTACTCAACAATCAAAATATCAAATCTCAAATAATTTGCTAGTTGTGACCTGCTCTGAAGGAGGTCACAATTTCGATTGTTTTTGTGACTCTCACAAGTTGTGACTGTGGGGGAGAATACGAAAAAGTCACAAAATCAATTTCACCTCTTCTTGTGACTTGTGAGGTATCAGTGATGATGGGGAGAATCGGGCTATTAGTCTGTCTTTTTAAATGTCTTTTTCACTGATAATTTATCAAAACTGTCTAGATATTAGATCCGGTTCGAAGGACCATTATGTACCGTGCAGATACTAGCAAAAATTATCTTCGAACTGACTGTTCCAGTGCCAAAAGAAGGGTTCCGAATCTAACACGCAAAAGAAAAAATTACCAACAACTTCTAGTGCAACTACAAATAAAAAACTTAGGCAAACGGTTTCGGTTAATTCAATGTTTATTGATGCACTGTCACAAACTTTGCTTTACTGGGAATGACACCACATTCTTCCCTTAACCATAGGGAAACCTTCCTTGTCCAGTTGCATTCTGAATGCTAAATTTACTTTGGTCAATACAATAACTCCAATCCAGAACCTCTATGCTGCAGCTAAAGCATGCAAAAAAAAACGTTCACCGCTTCGCAGCTCCCACAGCCAACATCAGCTGGTCATCTCATCAGCTGGTGCGAATGCTACCAATGCATACATACACACTCATCGCTAGGCCATGCTCTGTGTGCCGCTTAGGGGGAGGAGCTTTATTTTGCCAAAACATCGCATTTTTTTGCATGCAGTTTTGCTATGTTTTGCTTTGTTATATCCCATAGGAGGGTATATTAGTTTTGATACTTAGTTTGTAACATAGAGAACTAATTTAGCTACATATACCTCAAAGTATATGGATCGACTCAGAATCGCTAGCTGAGTCGAATTAGCCATGTCTGTCTGTCCGTCCGTCCGTCCGTCCGTCCGTCCGTCTGTCTGTTCGTCAGCGGTTTTTGGGCCTTAAATTTTGAGCTAGGATAATGAAATTTGGTATATAGGATCCTCGTCCGTGCCACCAGAACAAGTGTAAAAATTTTTGAAATCCGCCCACTGCCACGCCCCCTTTTTAGGAAAACGTATTTTTTGGCCAAACCGTAAGGAATTTTAAAAAAGTGTCTGAGCAGCATATTTAGAGAATCGTAATATCTATATTTCGTCAATATTAAGATTTTTGCCACGCCCACTTTTTGGGGGCGTTTTTTATAAAAAACGTTTTCTGCTCAAATTTTAAAATTTTCAAAAAAAATTTTGATGTACAATCATTGGTAGTATTAATATGAACATTTCTTCCATAGACCATTTTAACCCACGCCCACTTTTTGGGGGCGTTTTCTTACAAAAAACATTTGTATGCCCTGTCCCAAGGCATATGCAAGCCCATTTTTTGCTATTTGCATGTTTTGCCGACGGCTTTTTATACACTATCCCATAGGGGGGTATATTAGTTTTGATACTTAGTTTGTAACATAGAGAAATAATTTTGCTACATATACCTCAAAGTATATGGATCGACTCAGAATCGCTAGCTGAGTCGAATTAGCCATGTCTGTCTGTCCGTCCGTCCGTCCGTCCGTCCGTCTGTCTGTTCGTCAGCGGTTTTTGGGCCTTAAATTTTGAGCTAGGATAATGAAATTTGGTATATAGGATCCTCGTCCGTGCCACCAGAACAAGTGTAAAAATTTTTAAGATCCGCCCACTGCCACGCCCCCTTTTTAGGAAAACTTATTTTTTGGCCAAACCGTAAGGAATTTCAAAAAGCATATTTAGACAATCCTAATATCTATATTTCGTTCATACAAAGTTTTTTGCCACGCCCACTTTTTGGGGGCGTTTTTAGTAAAAAACGCTTTTTGTCCAAATTTTAAAACTTTCGAAAAAAATTTTGATGCAAATACTTCCGAAATGGTAATATAAACATTTTGTCCATAGATTATTTTCACCTACGCCCACATTTTGGGGGCGTTTTCTTACAAAAACCGTTTGTATACCCCATCCCAAGGCATTAGCAATAGAAATACGAACCACACAAGATTTTGAGAAACTGTCTGAGCAATATATTGTGACAATGTCATTTTCTGTATTTCATTGCCATAAGGCCTATATTTTGAGGATATTAATTTAAAGGATGGGATGGGATAGGGTATTCAACGATCCGCATAGCGGATTGTAGCCTCTCATATGTTTTTTTGTTATTATTAAATGCCGACAGGAAAACTACTTCTGATAATTGAAATGTTTGTTGCGGTTGCGACAGGAATCTTAATTGTTTTTAAAATTAGTGCTGTACTACTACTAAAATCTATCCCTGACGGTAATGAAATTTCCTCTAGGCGTGACATTGCGTCCGCCATGATGTTTTTCTCACATGGTAGGTACTGAATATTTGATGAGAATTATCCGATCAAATCAGGATAACGTAGTTTGCGTGGGGTTGCTACGGTCGGTTTCTGGTGAAAACCGAATGTTAGCGGCTTAGACTGCGTTCATGGCTACGCGTACTCGCGTCGCGCGACGCGATGGATTTCGCGCGATTACGAGCGACATCGCTACAAGCGAAATCGCCAGCGATTGAGTGTTTATGGCGGAGCGATTTCACCATTTTTTATTCATGTAATGACAGTGATTGTGATATAGTGAGTAGTGACCCAGCTATTTCGCCTACTATAATAAATTTCAACAATGATATATTAAACAACATGCGCGGTAAAGTAAAACGCATTTTATTATAAGAAAGCAGTTATTTACTCCGTCAAATGTATTTAAACATTTGTATACCCTATCCCCTAGGGGTATATTAGTTTTGATACATAGTTTGTAACATAGAGAAATAATTAAGCTACATATACCTCAAAGTATATGGATCGACTCAGAATCGATAGCTGAGTCGATTAAGCCATGTCTGTCCGTCCGTCCGTCCGTACGTCACCAGTTTTTGGGCCTTAAATTTTGAGCTAGAAGGATGAAATTTGGTACACGTGCTCTTTGTTGCTCCCAGCAGAACAAGTGTAAACATTTTTGAAATCCGCCCACTGCCACGCCCCCTTTTTAGAAAAACGTATTTTATGGCCAAACCATAAGGAATTTTGAAAAACTTTCTGAACAACATATTTAGACAATCTGAATATCTGTATTTCGTTCATATAAAGTTTTTTGCCACGCCCACTTTTTGGGGGCGTTTTTAATAAAAAACCTTTTTCGGTCAAATTTTCAAATTTTCGAAAAAACTTTTGATGCAGAATCATTAGCAATATAAATATGAACATTTCGTCTATAGATTATTTTAACCCACGCCCACTTTTTGGGGGCGTTTTTATATAAAAACCATTTTCATACACCACCCCATAACATATGCAGTAGAAAACCTTGTCTTTTGTAGAACCGTAAAAGTTTTTTATAAGCAGTCTGAAGAATTTGTTGTCACCATTCCATTTTCTTTATTTTATCCACATCGTGTTTTTAGCCCAGTCCACTTTTTGGGGATTTTAGTTTTACAGATAGGATGGGATAGGGTATTCAACGATCCGCACAGTGGATTGTAGCCTTCTCATATGTTTAAAAGAAAGATCGTAGTTGAGACACAGTCGATGACGAGTATATGGAAGAACCACTTCTGCAGACTGTTAAACGGCGATGACGAACAACATTCCGCTTTCAGGAAGAACAAACCATTTAACATTGGCAGCGGCAGCGGAAACTGCCAACCACCCGACCTAAGTGAAGTGAGTATAGCAATATCTAAACTCAAGCTTAATAAGGCCTCCGGAAATGACGGCCTTCCGGCTGAGCTTTATAAAGCTGGCGGAGATCCACCAACTCATAAGCCAAATCTGGTCGGATGGAAGTATGCCTGTAGAATGGAACCTCAGCATCGTTTGCCTTACCCACAAAAAAGGAGACCCTAAGGACCGGGCTAATTGGAGAGGCATGTTGGTTGAGGCCCAGGTTCATCCTGGACTGTAGCGCCACTTAAGTCAGTAAGTAAATGGCATATCAATTGTATATTGCCTAATAGTTATATGTTTGGAAATACGCGTTTGCATTTTCGTCTTAAACACAGTTTTCTTATGGTAATCTATATATATAAAAATGGATCTTGGTTTGTTCGGATGCTTAAAACTCGAAAACGACTGGACCAAATTGGATACTTCCTTCTGCGGATTTGTTCGTAATTGCTCCGCGAAGGTTTAGGAAAAAAGAAAAATTGAAAAATTCTCAATAGGTGGCGCTGTAGGCGGTCATTCCATTTGATAATGGCAAAACAACGTTTGACGGGCCAGCTACCAGCTTATCCGGTATAAATGAAAATTTCCCTTAATTCTATTGCACTTAACATGTTATTTTTTTTTACATGGAGAGGTGCTTTTCAAACTTTTCCACTTTGTTATTTATTATACCCTATCCCATAGGGGTATATTAGTTTTGATACTAAGTTTGTAACATAGAGAAATAATTTAGCTACATATACCTCAAAGTATATGGATCGACTCAGAATCGCTAGCTGAGTCGAATTAGCCATGTCTGTCTGTCCCAGTGATGGTACAAAGAAAAAAATAAATTCCCTACAGCACCAACAAAAAATCCCTACCGACGTAAAATTTTCCCTACATTGTTTTTAATTACCTGTTTATTCTACACGTAGACTGTTATCAAGTGTTAGTAATGATTAGTCTAGTAAAAGTAGTATATATCATTGTTTTTATTGCATATTTTTAATTTTTTTTTCAATATTTGAGGAAATAGACCGAGTTCATAAAAGTAGAAATGCGGCAGGGCTGCAATTTTTGCGTTCATTAATGTAAACGAGTGGTGGGTGCACGACTGGGTCGTACGCAACTTTCTCTTTCACAGCAAGTTTGATTAGATTAAATCATAAGCATTTTGATTATTCATGCTAAAATGATATAAATAATTTCGAAATGTATTTATACGAATGTTTACTCTGAAATTTGAAGGAATCGATGTCAATGTGATAATAATGATTTTCCGTTATTGGCCAAAACTGAAAATTCCGTTTAGTGATAGTTGGGCTAAAACTAATTATGTGGAATTACATAATAGTAGTAGTGTAATAGTAGTATATATATTAAATTTCATTCAATTTGAAATAACAGTTTGCGAGAAATTAACAATTTTCTTTATATGGCCTAAATGACAAAATCCGTTATATGGATTTTCTCGAAAAAACTGGGTATGCAGTTTTGTTGGAACTAATATGATTATAGTATGTATAAAGTTTAATGAAAATCGTTAGAGCCGTTTTCGAGAAAATTGAGGTGTAATTTTTATATGGCAGGTACCGTTATTAACATGGCTAAAAGCAAACAAAACGAGTGGTGGGTGCACGACTGGGTCGTACGCAACTTTCTCTTTCACAGCGAGTAGGGTGTTAGATCAAATAGAACGCATTTTGATTATTAATGCTTAAAATGATATGAATAATGTCGAAATGTGATTATACGAACGTTTACTACGAAATTTGCAGGAATCAGTGTCTATGGGAATAATAATGATTTTTCGTTATTGGCCAAAACTGAAAATTCCGTTTAGTGATAGTTGGGCTAAAACTAATTATATGGAATTGCTTCAAGCAGTAATAGTAGTATATATATTAAATTTCATTCAATTTGACATAATAGTTTGCGAGAAATTATCAATTTTCCTTATATGGCCTAAATGACAAAATCCGTTATATGGATTTTCTCGAAAAAACTGGGTATGCAGTTTTGTTGCAGTTAATATGGTTATAGTATATATAAAGTTTAATCAAAATCGTTAGAGCCGTTTTCGAGAAAATTGAGGTTATGTGTAATTTTTATATGGCAGGTACCGTTATTAACATGGCTAAAAGCTATATTAGTTTTGATACTAAGTTTGTAACATAGAGAAATAATTTAGCTACATATACCTCAAAGTATATGGATCGACTCAGAATCGCTAGCTGAGTCGAATTAGCCATGTCTGTCTGTCTCTGTCCGTCCGTCCGTGTGTCCGTCCGTCCGTCTGTCTGTTCGTCACCGATCTTTGGGCCTTCAATTTTGAGCTAGGATAATGAAATTTGGTATATAGGATCCTTGGCCGAGTCACCAGAATAAGTGTAAAAAATTTTAAAATCCGCCCACTGCCACGCCCCCTTTTAGAAAAAACGTAGTTTTAAGCCAAACCGTAAGGAATTTCAAAAAAGTGTGTTAGCAACATATTTAGACAATCCTAATATCTATATTTCGTCCATACAAAGTTTTTTGCCACGCCCACTTTTTGGGGGCGTTTTTAGTAAAAAACTTTTTTGTCCAAATTTTAAAACTTTCGAAAAAAATTTTGATGCAAATACTTCCGCAATGGTAATATAAACATTTTGTCAATAGATCATTTTTACCTACGCCCACATTTTGGGGGCGTTTTCTTACAAAAACCATTTGTATACCCCATCCCAAGGCATTAGCAATAGAAATACGAACCACACAAGATTTTGAGAAACTGTCTGAGCAATATATTGTGACAATGTCATTTTCTGTATTTCATTGCCATAAGGCCTATATTTTGAGGATATTAATTTAAAGGATGGGATGGGATAGGGTATTCAACGATCCGCATAGCGGATTGTAGCCTCTCATATGTTTTTTTGTTATTATTAAATGCCGACAGGAAAACTACTTCTGATAATTGAAATGTTTGTTGCGGTTGCGACAGGAATCTTAATTGTTTTTAAAATTAGTGCTGTACTACTACTAAAATCTATCCCTGACGGTAATGAAATTTCCTCTAGGCGTGACATTGCGTCCGCCATGATGTTTTTCTCACATGGTAGGTACTGAATATTTGATGAGAATTATCCGATCAAATCAGGATAACGTAGTTTGCGTGGGGTTGCTACGGTCGGTTTCTGGTGAAAACCGAATGTTAGCGGCTTAGACTGCGTTCATGGCTACGCGTACTCGCGTCGCGCGACGCGATGGATTTCGCGCGATTACGAGCGACATCGCTACAAGCGAAATCGCCAGCGATTGAGTGTTTATGGCGGAGCGATTTCACCATTTTTTATTCATGTAATGACAGTGATTGTGATATAGTGAGTAGTGACCCAGCTATTTCGCCTACTATAATAAATTTCAACAATGATATATTAAACAACATGCGCGGTAAAGTAAAACGCATTTTATTATAAGAAAGCAGTTATTTACTCCGTCAAATGTATTTAAACATTTGTATACCCTATCCCATAGGGGTATATTAGTTTTGATACATAGTTTGTAACATAGAGAAATAATTAAGCTACATATACCTCAAAGTATATGGATCGACTCAGAATCGATAGCTGAGTCGATTAAGCCATGTCTGTCCGTCCGTCCGTCCGTACGTCACCAGTTTCTGGGCCTTAAATTTTGAGCTAGAAGGATGAAATTTGGTACACGTGCTCTTTGTTGCTCCCAGCAGAACAAGTGTAAACATTTTTGAAATCCGCCCACTGCCACGCCCCCTTTTTAGAAAAACGTATTGTATGGCCAAACCATAAGGAATTTTGAAAAACTTTCTGAACAACATATTTAGACAATCTGAATATCTGTATTTCGTTCATATAAAGTTTTTTGCCACGCCCACTTTTTGGGGGCGTTTTTAATAAAAAACCTTTTTCGGTCAAATTTTCAAATTTTCGAAAAAAACTTTTGATGCAGAATCATTAGCAATATAAATATGAACATTTCGTCTATAGATTATTTTAACCCACGCCCACTTTTTGGGGGCGTTTTTATATAAAAACCATTTTCATACACCACCCCATAACATATGCAGTAGAAAACCTTGTCTTTTGTAGAACCGTAAAAGTTTTTTATAAGCAGTCTGAAGAATTTGTTGTCACCATTCCATTTTCTTTATTTTATCCACATCGTGTTTTTAGCCCAGTCCACTTTTTGGGGATTTTAGTTTTACAGATAGGATGGGATAGGGTATTCAACGATCCGCACAGTGGATTGTAGCCTTCTCATATGTTTAAAAGAAAGATCGTAGTTGAGACACAGTCGATGACGAGTATATGGAAGAACCACTTCTGCAGACTGTTAAACGGCGATGACGAACAACATTCCGCTTTCAGGAAGAACAAACCATTTAACATTGGCAGCGGCAGCGGAAACTGCCAACCACCCGACCTAAGTGAAGTGAGTATAGCAATATCTAAACTCAAGCTTAATAAGGCCTCCGGAAATGACGGCCTTCCGGCTGAGCTTTATAAAGCTGGCGGAGATCCACCAACTCATAAGCCAAATCTGGTCGGATGGAAGTATGCCTGTAGAATGGAACCTCAGCATCGTTTGCCTTACCCACAAAAAAGGAGACCCTAAGGACCGGGCTAATTGGAGAGGCATGTTGGTTGAGGCCCAGGTTCATCCTGGACTGTAGCGCCACTTAAGTCAGTAAGTAAATGGCATATCAATTGTATATTGCCTAATAGTTATATGTTTGGAAATACGCGTTTGCATTTTCGTCTTAAACACAGTTTTCTTATGGTAATCTATATATATAAAAATGGATCTTGGTTTGTTCGGATGCTTAAAACTCGAAAACGACTGGACCAAATTGGATACTTCCTTCTGCGGATTTGTTCGTAATTGCTCCGCGAAGGTTTAGGAAAAAAGAAAAATTGAAAAATTCTCAATAGGTGGCGCTGTAGGCGGTCATTCCATTTGATAATGGCAAAACAACGTTTGACGGGCCAGCTACCAGCTTATCCGGTATAAATGAAAATTTCCCTTAATTCTATTGCACTTAACATGTTATTTTTTTTTACATGGAGAGGTGCTTTTCAAACTTTTCCACTTTGTTATTTATTATACCCTATCCCATAGGGGTATATTAGTTTTGATACTAAGTTTGTAACATAGAGAAATAATTTAGCTACATATACCTCAAAGTATATGGATCGACTCAGAATCGCTAGCTGAGTCGAATTAGCCATGTCTGTCTGTCCCAGTGATGGTACAAAGAAAAAAATAAATTCCCTACAGCACCAACAAAAAATCCCTACCGACGTAAAATTTTCCCTACATTGTTTTTAATTACCTGTTTATTCTACACGTAGACTGTTATCAAGTGTTAGTAATGATTAGTCTAGTAAAAGTAGTATATATCATTGTTTTTATTGCATATTTTTAATTTTTTTTCAATATTTGAGGAAATAGACCGAGTTCATAAAAGTAGAAATGCGGCAGGGCTGCAATTTTTGCGTTCATTAATGTAAACGAGTGGTGGGTGCACGACTGGGTCGTACGCAACTTTCTCTTTCACAGCAAGTTTGATTAGATTAAATCATAAGCATTTTGATTATTCATGCTAAAATGATATAAATAATTTCGAAATGTATTTATACGAATGTTTACTCTGAAATTTGAAGGAATCGATGTCAATGTGATAATAATGATTTTCCGTTATTGGCCAAAACTGAAAATTCCGTTTAGTGATAGTTGGGCTAAAACTAATTATGTGGAATTACATAATAGTAGTAGTGTAATAGTAGTATATATATTAAATTTCATTCAATTTGAAATAACAGTTTGCGAGAAATTAACAATTTTCTTTATATGGCCTAAATGACAAAATCCGTTATATGGATTTTCTCGAAAAAACTGGGTATGCAGTTTTGTTGGAACTAATATGATTATAGTATGTATAAAGTTTAATGAAAATCGTTAGAGCCGTTTTCGAGAAAATTGAGGTGTAATTTTTATATGGCAGGTACCGTTATTAACATGGCTAAAAGCAAACAAAACGAGTGGTGGGTGCACGACTGGGTCGTACGCAACTTTCTCTTTCACAGCGAGTAGGGTGTTAGATCAAATAGAACGCATTTTGATTATTAATGCTTAAAATGATATGAATAATGTCGAAATGTGATTATACGAACGTTTACTACGAAATTTGCAGGAATCAGTGTCTATGGGAATAATAATGATTTTTCGTTATTGGCCAAAACTGAAAATTCCGTTTAGTGATAGTTGGGCTAAAACTAATTATATGGAATTGCTTCAAGCAGTAATAGTAGTATATATATTAAATTTCATTCAATTTGACATAATAGTTTGCGAGAAATTATCAATTTTCCTTATATGGCCTAAATGACAAAATCCGTTATATGGATTTTCTCGAAAAAACTGGGTATGCAGTTTTGTTGCAGTTAATATGGTTATAGTATATATAAAGTTTAATCAAAATCGTTAGAGCCGTTTTCGAGAAAATTGAGGTTATGTGTAATTTTTATATGGCAGGTACCGTTATTAACATGGCTAAAAGCTATATTAGTTTTGATACTAAGTTTGTAACATAGAGAAATAATTTAGCTACATATACCTCAAAGTATATGGATCGACTCAGAATCGCTAGCTGAGTCGAATTAGCCATGTCTGTCTGTCTCTGTCCGTCCGTCCGTGTGTCCGTCCGTCCGTCTGTCTGTTCGTCACCGATCTTTGGGCCTTCAATTTTGAGCTAGGATAATGAAATTTGGTATATAGGATCCTTGGCCGAGTCACCAGAATAAGTGTAAAAAATTTTAAAATCCGCCCACTGCCACGCCCCCTTTTAGAAAAAAACGTAGTTTTAAGCCAAACCGTAAGGAATTTCAAAAAAGTGTGTTAGCAACATATTTAGACAATCCTAATATCTATATTTCGTCCATACAAAGTTTTTTGCCACGCCCACTTTTTGGGGGCGTTTTTACTAAAAAAACTTTTTTGTCCAAATTTTAAAACTTTCGAAAAAAATTTTGATGCAAATACTTCCGCAATGGTAATATAAACATTTTGTCAATAGATCATTTTTACCTACGCCCACATTTTGGGGGCGTTTTCTTACAAAAACCATTTGTATACCCCATCCCAAGGCATTAGCAATAGAAATACGTTGTTTTTTGTCGAACCACAAAAGATTTTGAGAAACTGTCTGAGCAATATATTGTGACAATGTCATTTTCTGTTTTTCATCGCCATAAGGCCTATATTTTGAGGATATTAATTTAAAGGATGGGATGTGATAGGGTATTCAACGATCCGCATAGCGGATTGTAGCCTCTCATATGTTTCTTATTTTGTGTTTATTATTTTTTTTATTTGTGACTTCTGTTTGCATAGTTTTAGGAGGCGATAAAAATTTGCGTTTACAAAAATAAGTAATGTCAGATGTTTAGTTTTTTTCAGTCGTCTTCACTAAGATGTTGTTGTATGGATTTTGGTCTTATAGGAGCAGAATGAAAAAAAATTGTGGATAAGATAAAAGAAAAACGTCCAATATTTCCTGTAGTTACTGCCAAAATTAAATTGAATAATGTATAGAAAATTAAAAAAATCCGGATACACTTCATTTTGATTTATCTAGAAATACCCTTGCGTTTGAAATAAATATTACAATTACTACAAATTATTAACACTATACATTTTGACTGTATTTTTTTTTAAATAAATAGCTTTTAACATTTTATCAAAACAAATTAAAATCGAGAAACACAACTCATTTTATTCTCTTTACATGACGATTTTTAATGCGTGTTGAACACATCAATTGAAAGTTTTGTGTTGCAAGTTCTATTACACTCCTGAATACATTGATATATGTATTTTCATTCAGGACCACCGGGAACATAGTCTTCAGATAAACTTTGCATTATTGATTTTGTCAAATCTGGACCAAGCCAAAGTGTAGACAAAATCAGGGTCTCAAATAATCCTAAAACGATGCCGGAACATACATCCAAGATATGATGACGATACATTAATAAACGCGACATAGCAACACATACAGCCCAAGATAAAAGTGCTGGCCACATTAACATCGGCAACGGATATAAAAGTGTAAAAAACCCAAAGATAAAAAATGCTCTTGATGCATGGCCGGATGGAAAGCTAAATTTATCGGGGCCAATTGTTAAACTATCTTCAATTATAGCAGGCCTTCGTCGTCTTGTTGCGGCCTTTATAAGTGCTACAATAACAATATCAATTATTAGCCCAAAAAGCATATTTATCTGCATCTCGTAAAGTATGGGATTATTAGAAATCCAACAAAATGCTAGCCAGCCGGCGAGCCATGCTATTCCGTGGCAAGACAATTCAAGAAATCTACAGTGACTTTTCAAAGACCGAAATACTAGAATATTCAGGAGAAAGCTGACAAAATGCTTGGTAATTCGAACGTCATATTCCAGTATTTTTTTTAATAAAGCGTTCATCTGCCTTTTTTCAGTCGCCATTACATCTACCTGCAATCAAGTTGTATTAAATCATTTTAAATTAAATTTTATGTTTAGGTTTACCAAAATCTATTTTACGTCAAATGCCCTCAATTACACACAAATATTCTAAAAATAAAAAAACAGATGAATGCAATCACAATGTTTCCACGGGATGACGGTCCTAATAAAACCTTACTTCCATGAATCCCGATTTTTGACAGTAAATATTTTTATTGATGGAAAATTATATATTGTTATCGATTTTTTTCCAAGCACACTATCGATTAGAAGTATGATAATTCTATGAAGTTATCGAATGCATTTTTATGGCGATAGGTTGCTATCATCATAGATCAAGTAAGGAAGAGATAGGGAACTTCGGTACGTCTTCCCCTTGATCAATCGATTTCTTACCGAAGTGTCATTTTGACACATAAATTAGCTGGTCTGCAAACAAGTGTGTGTGAAACAAGGAATGTGTGTATCTGATTAGACCGTGGAATTAATTTATATGTCAAAATCCTGAAAAATTCCAGGATTAGCTTGTAGGAAAAACGTAGTCATGGAAAGTTTCCTATTGACTTTAAATAATCTCTGGCTAGTTTAGTATTAAATATTTATTTCAAATAAAAATATTTTAAAAAAAATTCGATTACAAAATAAGTTTGTACAATTTTTACTTGGTTTATCTTTTGATTTGTTGTTGACTTTCTTTTTTTTTATAAATTATTTTGAAATATTTTCTTATATTATATCTATTTATGTTTCATTTTTCATTGAAATAATTTGATAACAATAAAAGGATTGCTGTTAATTATTATTATTATAATTGTTTTTTTTTATTTTGTGAAAATGTTAATTTAAATATAATTATGTCTGAATTTTTTTTTGGTTAATAAATTTTCACATCATATATAATAATTTAAAGAAATAGACACTACGCGTGTTTTATTAACTCGATTGTTCTTTGTATATAAATATATATATATAAATATATGTATATATATATATATATATATAAGTGTTAATGAAGATCAAAGAGATATTTATGTGTACACGAAAAGAGTTATAATGTGAATCGGGAAATCAGAGTGCCAGCGTTAAATGAAATACAGACAATTTTCTTATATTAACTTCTCTCTTTAGCTGTAGTTTTTCATTTTGTATTTGTTTAATAAAAATTAATTTAGTGTAGGTAAATTCAAAAAAAGAATTGGAAACAAAAATTCTAGGCTGTTGGGCCTATGACTTTTATTTCTGTTGATTTATGAAATCAAAAGTTGTTGCACCGCTTATTTTGCCTGATGCACTCCGATGAAAGTAGACGTTCTGCCATTTAGTCACGTTTATGCCACACGCGAGTCTCCTCGGACTGATGTTTGTGGGCATGTCCTTGTTTGTCTATGTACTGCGTCAAGCGTACATAAGAAATGCATGCGGCATCCTCGCCCAACAAGTGTACGTGAGGATTAAGTATAGTTGTGGCTAACAACAGAGATCAAGTTAGATTCTACGAATACCTCGATAAGGCCGAATATGTGTGTATATAATATATATATATTAAATATTGTCTATCATTCTTGGGTATTAATGAAAAAAATGTAATGTACGGTATCCAAGGTACAGAAAACAAATGGTTTGAATCATATTTGACAAGTAGATTGCAGCGTACAGAAATAAATGGAAAAATTTCTGAATTCTTGGAGATGGAACAAGGTGTACCACAGGGTTCATCCTAGGTGCGCTATTATTTATTATATATATTAATGATATGCCGAAAATTATAAAAAAAATTGTTAAGTACATATTATTATATGCCGATGGCACGTTAAGAAGGAAAAAATGCGGACGAAAGTAAAAAAAAATTGACAAACGATATAAGTGATCTATTAGTATGGTTAAAAATGAACAAAATGAAGTTTAACGAACAAAACTACTGGAAATAAATGAAACAATGATTAAAATAAATGACAAAACAATTGAAAATGTAAAAAGTATAAAATATTTAGAAATGACTATTGACAAGGATTTAAAAATGCATGAACACGTTGACTACATATGCAAAAAAATCGGCAAAAAAATTGGTTTCTTTAAACGAGCACGCAAAAAAATGAACGCGATGACAGCAATCACAGTATATAACACTATAGTAAAGCCTCGCACTTCAAGTATTGTTCCGCAATACTATTTTCGTTTTGCAATATGGGACAAATAGAACGTCTGCAAAATCTACAAAATAAAGCAATGAGGAGTATTTTAAGATGCAGCCGATACACACCAATTAGATTTATGCTAGATGCATTAGAATGGTTAAGTATTAAACAATGGCTGGAAATAAATACACTAATAGCGGTACATAAAATGAAAAATGGGGAGGCACGAAAGTACTTGACCAGAGGAGCAATAATGGTAGGCGAAATTCAACCTTATCAACTAAGGAATTCGGACAATTTTAGAATAAGCCGACAGGATACATCTGCGGGACAATGTACAATAAATTATAAAGGACTTCTCTAATTTAATAGACTTCCAAAGACGATTAAGGAAGAGACTAATTTTAGAGAATTTAAAAGAAAATGTATTATATTATAATTTTTCCTAGGGGATGGTCGTAGTAAAAAGCGATTTTCGTTTTGCTTAGTAAAACACGGCTTATCTTCTTTACGGCTAGATTTCAATGCCTTCTTTTATTTTCTTAAATGTCAAACTTAATCCAGTTTACAACTGTCATTCGACGTCAGTCATTTAGACAACAATCATAACCATTTTAACCCCATTTACAGTTTACAATATATATAAAAGAAAATACCTAATGTAAAGTAAATAAGACTGAATGTTAAATTTTTAAATATCTGTAAAAATGTCTATATGTAAATATTTGTAAAGTATTGAAAATACTAATAAAATCTAAATTTAATCTAATCTATAATATATCGGCGATGGCTTGGTATTTGAAACTGTGGTTCGGTCTTCCTTGCCTTCTCAAACCAGGGGGCTGGGATTTGAAGATCCACTTAGCTGGAGCATTATTGTCCATTCGCTCGATGTGGCCGAGCCAATGTAGTCGACGTGTTTTGGCTTTTTGGACTTCATCTACATCTTGGTACAGCTCATAGAGTTCGCGGTTGTATCTTCTCCTCCGGTCACATCCGCCGAAGTATTTTTCTTTCGAAGGAGCCCAGTATCAGCTCTCCCTTCTTGCTAATCGTCCAGCAATCGGCACCGTAAAGCGGAACTGGCAGGATAATGGTTTTATAGAGCACACATTTCGTCCTTCGAGTTAGAAGTTTTGAACCCAGTTGTTTCGCCAAACCGAAGTAGCAACGTTTTCCTAGGATAATTCTTCGACGGATCTCCACTAGGGTGTCATTCGTGGAGATTATGTCAACTCCGAGATAGGTGAACTCCTTAACTACCTCGAAATGTCCGAGATTTAGGAACGAAGGTCTCTCTCAACAGGGTATCGTACGGAGAAGAGGCGACAACAAGCCTTATAGTTTGCGAAACCCTGAGCACGGTAGGAAACGATGAACACCCTACTAAATGTGCTGCAGGCAAACCTGCACCGAGCTATAGGTGCCTCGGACACCTACAACCAAAGATGTGCCGAAGGGAATATCGCTCTAGGTTTAATCCAGGAGCCATGAACAACAGAGGGAAATAATTTTAGATCAAGGGCAGCTATTTTAGTTGCAAAAGATATAAAATTCTCTCCCATTCCAGGTTTCGTTACCAAAGATCTGGTGGCTGTCCTTTTAGAAAGACGCAATGGCCGAGAGCTACAAAAAAATGTATGTGCATCGGCGTACTTTGCTGGAGATGACGAAATACCACCTCGACCAGTACAGGAACTTGTCCAGTAATGCCAGACCCAGCAACTACAACTGATCTTCGGCTGCGACGTCAACGCGCATAGAAACGTTTTAGAAACGTTTAAAGAGAAGAAGTTTTAGACCTTACCATCTCTTCTCCGTTTGTACAAAACACCGTCGTAAATTGGCACGTGTCTGTTGAGGCATCTTTATTGGATCACATGCACATAAGATTCCAATTAAGATGCAACACCGAGGATGCGCCGATAAAATACGACAACAAACCAACAAATAGGAGAACGTATCGAGAAAGTCTATCGATTAAATTGTGACATATTTCCAGAAAAACTGTAATGCGTAAGTGAAGAGGAAGTCGCACAATGTCAACTAAATGACATTATCATCTCATCTTTTACAAATAGCTGTAAGATTAAACGCACTGTGGCAAAGAGGTGCACACCATGGTGAAACGATAACCTAGAAAGTCTCCGTAAAAGAGTAAGAAAACTTTTCAATAAAGCCAAATGCACCGGTAAGTGGGACCAATATAAATCTCTACTTACCCAATACAACATAGAGTTGCGTAAATCAAAAAGAGCGTACTCGCGCAAATACTGTGAGGAACTCGAAGAGCTCCCGGCGGTGCCGCGTCTCCAAAGGGCACTCTCGAAAGATAAAACAAACTGCATGGGATTACTAGTTAAATCTGACGGTAAAATCACTTGTGACCGGGAAGAAACGTTGACCACACTTCTTCAGGTACACTTTCCCGGCTCCACTATCACAAGTGAGTTTCATGAACACATGGTAGATCACGCACCCCCAAGAAACCTGAAAAGGAATAATAGTTTATCCGCAAACTTTTCACTCCGGATAAGGTCAAATGGGCGATCAACTCATTTAAACCATGCAAGGCACCAGGGACAGACGGAATTTTTCCTGCTCTTATACAAAAGGGCTTGGACTTTTTCTTACCCACTATGGTCGCCTTATTTAGGTTTAGTTTCAATAGGGGCTACATACCAAACCATGTAAGGAGGTAAACGTGGTATTTATGCCCAAACCAGGCAAACCAAGAGAACTACCTAAATCATACCGTCCAATAAGCTTAACATCGTTTTTCCCAAAAACAATGGAAAGAATACATTAGGAAAGTAGAATTGCTACTAATCAAAAAAAATCTGGCGGCAAGCACAATAGATCTTCTAGGTCGATGTGTATATTACTGCTTAGGCAAGTCAGAATTTAAAAAAAAAAAAACTCGAAATTGCTGCTATCAATATTGATTTTTTGTCCTAGGCGGCGGTGGACAGATGCTTATTTGTTTGTTGATAGCATGTACTTAGTCGTGTCCTCATTTAGTTCAAGGCCAATGGATTTCTCCTGTTCTTCAATCTCCGTGAACGCTTTTATCACGGCATGTTGGGAGCGACCGATGATGTCAATATCGTCCGCATAGCCCAGCAGCTGGACGGACCTGCTGAAAATAGTGCCTTCCGTGTTAACACCTGCCCTGCGCACTATCTGCTCCAGTACGAGATTCAAGAAGTCACATGATTCCGAATACGGCCATAGCCATATAGAGCTCCTGACGATGTATGCTATCACACGCGGCTTTGAACTCGATGTATAGGTGGTGAGTTTCGACTTGAAATTCGTTGATCCTTTCCAGTATTTGCCTCATTGTGAACATTTGATATATAGTCGATCTGCCGGGCCGGAAGCCACACTGGTACGTGCCGATTAGTGTGTTGCAAAACGGGTTTAGACGTTCACACAGTACGTTGGATAGGATCTTGTATGCGACATTAAGCAGGGATATGCCTCGATAGTTCTTGCAAGACATAGGATAGCCTTTTTTGTAGATGGGATATATGAAGCTGCCGGTGCTTAACGATAGTGATGCGATTATATGAGGACACAAGCGTTTTCACTCTAGCCTCTCACTATCAACTCCTACTCTCACCTCCACGCTGGTGACTGGTGGGTGTCTAGTACCTCGACTGGAGATGGGGTATTAAACCCCTGTGGAAGGTCGTTGGTGGCAGCAAACGAGAGAGGGGGGAGGAGTGTCCTCTCACTAAGGCACTCACTCTCAGGCGGCATCGGAGGAATTCCCTAGATGGAGTTGTAGCGATTACTAACATTATTCAGCGGCAACACTCAACCTCGCAGCTACCGTACCATTCGAGACATCACCTCATTGCATAAACAGTATGCCCAACGTATGTATGTACAATTGTACATACACATCGACTGGTATGTTTCGACTCCGTTGAAACGGTTAACATCACGCTTCCAGAGGTAGTTGTCTTCAGTGACATTAGAATAATTTCGTTTTTTAGTTTTTCGGCCACCGCGAACCACACCTCGTTTTCCTGAGTAGTAAACTAGCGTCGTCGAAACCATATAATTATTGTTAGTTATTAAGATTATATTTTTGAAATAAAAAGTTAAATTTATAACGAAAGAAAGTTATCTTAATTCGCTAAACTGGTGACCCCGACGTGATCGTTTTTTAAAGATAGTAATTTCGGGTTTTTAATCGACGTAATAATGGAAAAAGATCTTAAATCAAATGAGAATCATTGTTCGCGTAGTGATGGCGGTGTTACCCAAGACGACAATGCGCAAACAAGTACTCCTCTGCGGTCAACTGATGTTTCCTCTCAAATTTTTCATGCATCCCGTGTCAAAACGCAAGAGTTTTTTACTTCCGACCCCGAGCTATGGTTTTTTTTGCTTGAGTCACAATTTGCTGTTAATCGCATTTCGTCCGACACGTCAATGTACCATACTGTGGTATCTCAGCTAACTCAGACGGTTGCGGAGAAGGTAAGAACATTTTTGCGTCATCCGCCGTCCACAGGAAAATATTTGGCTCTTAAGCAGAAGCTCATCCAGGAGTTTACGCCAAGCGATCAGGGTAGAATCAAAAAACTGCTTTCGCAAATGGAACTGGGCGACAAAAAACCTTCGCGACTATTGGAGGAGATGCAGAACCTGGCAGGCGAAACGGTCGACGGCAAATTTCTCACAACGTTGTGGCTAGGGTGTTTGCCTATGACACTTCAACAAATTTTATCGCCATGGAGTGAAGAACCGTTGGAAAAATTAGCAAAAATTGCTGACAACATTGTAGAAACAACGAATTTAGTTAGCATATCAGCAACCAGTGCTAAGAGCAATTTCACCGAGGAATCTACACTAGTTAAACTAACAGCGCAAATGGATGACATTTGCAGACGCTTTCAAGAGCTTGAAAAAGGAATTCGTTTCAATCGCGATCGTTCGACATCCCGTTCAACCAGCAGACGAAGAAATGACTCGCAGACAAGAACTAATCCGAAAGGGGAATGTTGGTACCACAACAGATTTAAAGCACAAGCAACAAAATGTCGTCCACCATGCTCATTTCGGTCGGAAAACTAAAAAGCCGAGCTTATACTGAGGCGACTGAGCTTGGCGTTACTTCTGCTCGCCTTTTCATATATGATGAAGCAACGGGACGGAATTTCCTTATAGACACCGGCGCAGACGTCTCCATCATTCCACCAAAGAAGCGTTCATTCTGTTTGTTGAACAACGAGTCCAATCGATTGAATCTCTACGCAGCCAATGGAACGAAAATCACCGCGTACGGGCAAGAACGACTTGTTCCATCGCTGGGTCTTAGACGAAATTTTCCTTGGCATTTCACGATTGCAGACGTGTAGGCATCAATAATCGGCGCAGATTTCCTTAACTTTTACAACTTGTCGGTTGACTTACGTAGGCGAAGACTCATCGATAATTCAACAAATATGTGTCATAATGGTCAAATTCGTATATCTGACGTACCGCAGGTAACAATTATCGATCAAAATAATCGGTTTTCGTCTCTTTTAAGGAAATTTAAAGACATTTTTGATGACCAGCCATCAAAAACCAAACAAGTGAAGACGAACGTCACACATTGTATCCTCACAAACGGACCACCGGTGACAGCTAAGCCCCGACGCCTTCCACCTGAAAAATTGGCAGCGGCAAAGGCGGAGTTTCAGGAACTTATGGCACACGGTATTTGTAGGCCTTCCAAAAGCAATTGGGCCTCGCCGTTACACATGGTGCCGAAAAAGGACGGCACTTGGCGACCATGCGGCGATTACAGGCGCCTTAATGCATCAACGGTGCCGGACAAGTACCCTGTACCTCACATCCAGGACTTCGCCCATATCGTTCATAATAGGAAGGTGTTCAGCACAATCGACTTGAAGAAAGCGTATCACCAAGTGCCAGTGGAGCCAAGCGATATTCCCAAAACGGCGATTATAACTCCTTTTGGGTTGTATGAATTTTTGTTTATGACTTATGGTCTACGAAATGCAGCGCAAACGTTTCAGAGGCTAATCGACGAGGTGCTTCGTGGCCTTGATTTTGCAGTGGCCTACATTGATGACATCTTGGTTGCTTCTGACACACTGGACGAACACGAGCTTCATCTACAAACAATCTTCGAGCGACTTCAGGACAACGGGCTGATCATCAACCTTTCTAAATGCGTGCTGGGCAAATCTGAAGTGCAGTTTCTAGGCCATTTGGTCCTACCCGAAGGAATAAAGCCTTTACCAAGTAAAGTCGTGGCCATACGCGAGTACGAAAAACCGAAGGTAGCTAAGGATTTGCGACGATTTATAGCGATGATTAACTTTTACAGGCGTTTCATTCCAAACGCCGTAGACATGCAACATCGGTTGCAGGTCTTAATAGATGGCAACGTAAAAAACGACAATCGCAAAATCGCATGGACATCTGACGCTGAAGCTGCTTTCGACCAGTACAAAACAGCATTGTGTAACGCAGCTATGCTGGCCCATCCAGCAATGAATGCTCATGTTTCTATTGCTGTGGATGCCTCGGACTTCGCCATGGGTGCCGTTGTACAACAAACAACCAATACAGAGACAAGACCATTGGCATTTTTTTCAAAAAAGCTTTCCAGTGCTCAGCTTAAATACTCGACGTATGACCGTGAGTTGCTGGCGGTTTATGAAGCAATACGACATTTTCGCCACTTTCTGGAGGGACGGGATTTTTCCATTTACACCGACCATAAACCATTGGTCTTTGCGTTCCAGCAAAAATCGGATAAGGCTTCTCCCAGGCAAGCACGGCAGTTAGACTACATTAGCCAATTTTCGACAGACATACGTCACGTTGCTGGAAAGGAGAACATCGTCCCCGACATGCTGTCGAGAATTGAAGGAGTGGCAGCCGAAAACACCCTCGACTATCGCCAGCTCGAAGCTGATCAAAATGAGGACTCAGAACTGCAGGCGTTGCTCAGCGATAACAAAACATCGCTTGTTTTAAAAGCCGTCAAAAATCCGGAATCGTCAACAAATTTAATCTGCGATGTGTCAGGTATGTACATAAGACCTTTCATTACTAAACGTTTCCGAAATTCAGTTCTAGCTAAAATGCACGGCTTAGCACATTTGGGTAGTAGAGCAACGACCAAGCTAGTCCAGCAACGATTTGTATGGCCAAGCATGCGGAAGGACTGCAAACGATTCGTAAAACACTGCATTGCTTGCCAGAAAGCAAAAGTTCAAAGACATAACAGGGTTCCATTGCAGTCATATGATGAACCCACCGAACGCTTTGATCACTTGCACATCGATCTAGTGGGCCCATTGCCACCATCGAATGGCTTTACGTATCTGCTAACTATCATCGACAGAGCAACACGATGGCCGGAGGCAATTCCCATCACCAACATCACGGCAGAGAGCGTAGCAAAGGCGTTTCTTGCGGGCTGGATATCGCGCTATGGTGTCCCTTCTCGTATTACTTCCGACAGAGGACGGCAGTTCGAGTCCAGTTTATTTCAACAACTCAATAACATGCTAGGAGTGCGTCATCTAAGAACAACTGCCTACCACCCCCAAGCAAACGGGATGGTTGAACGTTGGCACCGTTCTCTAAAAGCGGCGTTTAAAACGAAGATGCCAGCCAGCTGGTCTGAAGAGCTGCCGCTTATTTTGCTTGGACTACGAGTCGCATGTAAGGAAAACGTTAACGCGACGCCGGCGGAAATGCTATACGGTAAGACACTTAAAATACCTGGACAATTTTTCGTATCTCAGCAGGAAAACATCAACGACAGCGAGTTCGTCCGTCAGCTTTCAAAATCCTTACAAGCATTTCGACTTGGCAACAACATTCACCACAGTTCCAAGAAATCATTTTTCGTACAACCAGCGTTATCAACATGTACTCACGTATTCGTGCGGATAGACGCAGTTCGGAAACCTCTCCAGTCGCCATACCATGGACCATTTAAAGTGATGAAGCGATATCAAAAGTACTTTAAAGTTATTATCAACGACAGCGTGCAGAAGGTTTCCATCGATCGTCTGAAGGCAGCTTTCATCGCAGCAGAAAAAATTAGTGGGGATCCAAACATTACACCGCCAGGACCAAAGTTAGACCCCTATAAAACTCGATCAGGCAGGGTGGTTAAATTGCGATTCAAGGACCTTCCGACTAGAGGGGGAGTAGTGTAGCGATTACTAACATTATTCAGCGGCAACACTCAACCTCGCAGCTACCGTACCATTCGAGACATCACCTCATTGCATAAACAGTATGCCCAACGTATGTATGTACAATTGTACATACACATCGACTGGTATGTTTCGACTCCGTTGAAACGGTTAACATCACGCTTCCAGAGGTAGTTGTCTTCAATGACATTAGAATAATTTCGTTTTTTAGTTTTTCGGCCACCGCGAACCACACCTCGTTTTCCTGAGTAGTAAACTAGCGTCGTCGAAACCATATAATTATTGTTAGTTATTAAGATTATATTTTTGAAATAAAAAGTTAAATTTATAACGAAAGAAAGTTATCTTAATTCGCTAAAGAGTCAACGGTGGCGCCTACAGCTCCAGTTTGATCGAACTGGTAGTGAATCCCTATATAAGCTGCTTCGACATATTTGAACACAAGGTCTATAGGGATTTCCAATACTGAGCCAGGGTATTGGAAAAGAGTTGGTGGCGGAGGAGCCCTCAATGGGTCAACGGCAGCGCTCATATCCCAAAATGGGCTACTGACATCGGTATTTTTCCGGCCCGCTGTCCTAGGGTCAAAACAAGGGCCTGGCCTCCAGGTTGGGGGTTGTGCTTTGGGTTAACTACCAATCCACGGAAAAAAGATTATGTTACGAAGCAACCAATAGCCTCGGAAAAGACTGATGTTATTGTTGACGACCATGCTAATCGAAAAAAGGACAACGACCGCGACGTTCGCATCTGCACCTGGAATGTGAGAACATTAAACAGGAGAGGTGCAGGCGAACAACTAGCGGAAGCCCTAAATTGCTACAAAGCAGACATTACTGCCATCCAGGAAATACGATGGGATGGATGGGCCAGTCAAAAAGGGGATGAAAAACTGTTACATCTACTATGGACCGTGTTATAGTGAGCAAAAACAGAGACTATTTGGATGCGGATGTGTTACATAAGTGCCTTACTTAGGCAAGAAGTCTTATGTTTTCAAGACATTAGCGAACGCATTGTAACAATACGCATCAGGGCCAAATTCGCAAACATAAGCCTTATATGCGTTCATGCTCAGACGGAGGAAAAAGATGATATAACTAAGGATTGCTTCTACGAGCTCCTCGACAAAACCTATGAGCGACTACCAAAGTACGATGTTAAAATCGTGCTGGGAGATTTTAACGCAAAGGTAGGAAGAGAAGACATCTTAAGCAGTACTGTCGGAAAATAAAGCCTACACGACAACACGTCTGGTAACGGACTTAGGCTAACTGACTTCGCTTCGGAACGAACTGCCACTATAGCCAGATCAACGAACAGTCAACTAAATTGATCACATTGAGATAGACAAGAGGCATGCATCCAGTATTTTGGATGTCCAAACATTCCGAGGAGCTAACATCGACTCGGATCACTACCTTGTAGCAGCCAAGGTAAAAATGCGGATATCCACCACGCCACAACAATCCAGAAATACTGTGAAAAAATTTAATGTCGGAAGACTGCAATCGCAAGAGACCGCCAAGACCTTCGCGCAAAGCGTATCCCTTAACCTCTCGACTCAGACAATACCACCAGCATCTTATGTCGAAGAACAATGGCAACGATGCCAACAAGCCATTAGATCAGCCGCAACTGATGTGCTAGGTTCCTCGCGGCCACCAGCGAGAATCCCTTGGTTTGATGAGGAATGCCAACAGATGCTCGCAGCCAAGAACGAGGTCTACAAGGCTAAGCTGCAGGTGAAGACGAGAGCTGCCATTGAGCTCTATAGGCAAATAAGAAGGGAAGAACACAGGTTTTTCAGAAGGAAGAAAAAAGAGCAAGAAAAGCGCGCGATCGAGGATATAGAGAGGTGCCACTCCAGGAATGATTTTCGCAAGTTTTACCAAAGTATAAAACGTCAAAGCCCATGATACAAGGCTCGAACAGAATCCTGTCGAGATGAACAAGGAAATATCGTAGTTGAGACACAGTCGATGCTGAGGATATGGAAGAACCACTTCTGCAGACTGTTAAACGGCGATGACGAACAAAATTCCGCTGTCAGGCAGAACGTACCATTTAATATTCGCAGCGGCAGCGAAAACTGCCAACCACCCGACCTAAGTGAAGTGAGGATAGCAATATCTAAACTCAAGCTTAATAAAGCCGCCGGAAATGAAGGCATTCCCGATGAGCTTTATAAAACTGACAGAGGTGACTTGGTAAGTAACATCCACCAACTCAAATCCAAATCTGGTCGGATTAAAGTATGCCTGAAGAATGGAACCTCAGCATCGTTTGCCCGATCCACAAAAAAGGAGACCATCTGAACTGCGCCAACTACAGAGGCATAAGTCTACTCAACATCGCCTACAAGATCCTATCTGCCGTAATATGTGAACGCCTAAAACCGTGTACCAACAACCTGATCGGCCCTGATCAGTGTGGTTTTAATTCAGGAAAGTCCACAACCGATCAATTTTCACATTAGGCAGATTCTGGAAAAAAACCCAAGAAGAAGTTGAAATCAATACCCACCACCTATTTACTGATTTCAAAGCCGCATGCGACAACATTTATATAGACGAACTATACAGAGCCATTTCTAGTTTTGGTATACCGCCCAAACTCGTCTGTTTATGTAGGATGACGATGGAGAATTCTCGCTGCTCCATCAGGGTCGGAAACGACCTCACCGACACATTCGATACCATAAAATAATTTAGGCAAGGCGATGCGCTGTCATGTGACTTTTTCAATTTGATTCTTGAGAGGATTGTGCAAAACTCCCGAGCCAACACCAAAGGCACAATTTTCCAAAAATCGGAGCAACTACTAGCATACGCTGACGATATTGACATAATTGGTAGGACTCAACGTGATGTCATAGCCACCTTTGCTAGTATAGAGAAGGAAGCGGCAAAAATGGGTTTAGCAGTAAATGAGGGTAAGACTAAGTATATGCTGTTAACACGAAAGGACACACAACATCGACGAATTGGACAGAACGTCACCATTGACAGATATAACTTTGAGGTAGTACGGGACTTTGTCTACCTCGGCTCCGCTTTTAACTCTGACAACAACATCTCGTCAGAAATCAAACGAAGATTTACTTTTATCAATCGCTGTTTCAATATCTGTCATGTGACTTCTTTAATCTGATTCTTGAGAGGATTGTGCAAAACTCCAAAGCCAACACCAGAGGCACAATTTTCCAAAAGTCGGTGCAACTGCTAGCATACGCTGACGATATTGACATCATTGGTAGGAATCAACGTGATGTCATAGCCACGTTTGCTAGTATAGAGAATGAAGCGGCGAAAATGGGTTTTAGCAGTTAATGAGGGTAAAACTAAGTATATGCTGTCATCACGAAGGGACTCACAACATCGACGAATTGGACAGAACGTCACCATTGACAGATTTAACTTTGAGGTAGTACGGGACTTTGTCTACCTCGGCTCCGCTATTAAATCTGACAACAACATCTCGTCAGAAATTAAACGAAGAATTACTCTTGCCAACCGCTGTTTCTTCGGGCTAAGAAGGCAATTTAGTAGTTAAGCCCTCACTCGAACTACGAAGGAGATCCTATATAAGATCCTGATCATCCCAGTCCTGTTCTACGGCGCTGAAGCATGGACCGTATCAAAGGATGAAGAAATCCTTGGTAGATTCGAGAGGAAAATTCTTCGAAAAATCTTCGGTCCCGTTTGCGTTGACGGGCTATGGAGACGAAGATTCAACCAAGAACTATACGAGCTGTACAGCGACATGCCCCTGGTCAAAAAACTCCGCATTGGACGTTTAAGATGGCTAGGACATGTAGAACGAATGGACACCAATACTCCGGCTCGCAGAGTCTTCGATTCCCAGCCAGACGTCGGACGGAGTAGAGGAAGATCTCGCTTAAGTGGCGCGCACAAGTGGAAACCGACCTCAACCAACTTGGAGTGCGCATTTGGAGGCAGTTAGCTAAGGACCGGGCTAATTGGAGAGGTATGTTGGTTGAGGCCCAGGTTCATTCCGGACTGTAGCGCCACTTAAGTAAGTAAGTAATCGCTGTTTCTTCGAGCTAAGAAGGCAATTTAGTAGTAAAGCCCTCACCCGAACTATAAAGGAGATCCTATATAAGATCCTGATCATCCCAGTCCTGCTCTACGTCGCTGAAGTATGGACCGTATCAAAAGCGCATGAAGAAATCCTTGGTAGATTCGAGAAAAAAATTCTTCGAAAAATCTTCAGTCCCGTTTGCGTTGACGGGCTATGGAGACGAAGATTCAACCACGAACTATACGAGCTGTACAGCGACATACCCCTAGTCAAAAAACTCCGCATTGGACGTTTAAGATGGCTAGGACATGTAGAACGAATGGACACCAATACTCCGGCTCGCAGAGTCTTCGATTCCCAGCCAGACGTCGGACGCAGTAGAGGAAGACCTCGCCTTAAGTGGCTCGCACAAGTAGAACCGACCTGTTGGAAATGCTGCTTAAACACATCTATTATTCCCTGCGCTTCGGTGACTAGGTTTCCTACGCTGTCTCGAAGAGCCTGCGTTCCGGTTTGTAGGCAGCAGCCAGTTGCTTGGCTTTTATATGTTGTTATGATCGCGCGACTTTTCGATCTCCTTGAGCTGGGAGGCTGCGTAGGCTCTCTTCTTTTTACGTAGGGTCTTCTTTTCATACCTTCTCCTGTCTCGATACTCTTCTCCCGCTGCCCTTGTTTTGCGCTGCAGCGCTTTCTTGTGTGCATCTTCTGTCACATTTTTCTTGTACACGCATTCATCACCATACCACGGGCTCTTTCTCGGGGTGGCTGGTACCTCACAGTGGTTTCGGCTACCGCCTTGATGATGTCGCGATACTGACACCAGAGATTGTTGGCGTCTGTGGTAGGTGAGTGCACTGAGGAGAGTTTCATACTCAGGCGCTCACTGTAGGGTTTGGCTACTCCAGGTATGCTAAGGCGTCCAAAGTCGAATTTCTTCTTCTGGACAGTTCGCAGCTTCTTCTCGTTGGACAGTCGAGCTCTGAATTTAGCCGCGACAACAAAATGATCAGAGTCGACGTTTACCCCTCGGAATGTATGCACGTCGAGGATGTTGGTCGATTTGGATGGCGGTTCGACCGTCTGGAGAGCGCCAGGTTGCTGTGTGGATCCTAAGCCTTGGGAACCTAGCGCTCCTTATCACCGTATTTCGAGCTGCTGCAAAATCGATTAGTCGGTAGCCGTTGTCTGTTGTCGTTTCGTGGTTTCTGTGTTTACCAACTAACCCGCCAAAGATGTTTTCCTTTCCGACTCAAGCATTGAAATCAGCGAGTACAAATTTTACATCATACTCCGGATAGGCTTCGTAGGCTCCATCCAGGAGGTCATAAAACTCCTACTTGTGGGATCTTCAGCCTCGTCGGTAGGGGCGTGTGCACATATTACGCTTATGTTTTGGAACTTAGCTTTGATGCGGATATCATAGTCCATTGACGTTCCGGGTCTTGGTGCCTTATGAGGAGTTTCATTATCCGAGGCTGGTTGTGTCTCTCTCATAACTAATGGTTTTCTCCATGGTCGGGAAGTTACCCCGACGGCACAACCCCCAACCTGGAAGGCCAGGCTCTTGTTTTTGACCCTAGGACTGCGGGCCGGAGATACCGATGTCAGTAGCGCATTTTGGGATATGAGCGCTGCCGTTGACCCATTGGGGGCCAGTTCGCCACCAACTCTTTTCCAACACCCTGGCTCAGTATTGGAATTCCCTATAGACCTGGTGTCACAATATGTCGAAACAGCTCATATAGGGATTACACTACCAGTTCGATCTAACTGGATCTCTCGGCGTCACCGTTGACTCCATCTAGGGAATTCCTCCGCTGCCGCCTGAGAGTGAGTGCCTTAGTGAGAGGACATTCCTCCCCCCTCTCTTGTTTGCTGCCAGCAACGACCTTCCAGAGGGGTTTGTTACCCCACCCACCAGTCATTAGCGTGGAGGTGAGAGTAGGAGTTGATAGTGAGAGGCTAGAGTGACAACGCTTGTGTTCTCGTGTAATCGCATCACTACCCTTAAATACCGGCTGTGTTTAAATTATTAAGAAACTTAATATTAAACAAATGAGAATATTATCAGTCGCCATCCAAATCCATCGCGGAGTTTTGGCAACTTAGAATTTTCCCTTTCGAAATTATGTGGAAAATTTTTCAAAATTAGACGTTTTCCCATGACTTAGTGAATGATAAATCCACGCGCACATTCTTATTTATTTGAAGAATCGCTACCAGAGATCAGTTTGATCTCTGATCGTTACCCTGATATAAGAGTAACATGCTCCTAGGTTCATCGTAATTGGACACGGCCTTAAAAAAATTCTTTCGATAACAATTTTTTATTTTATATGAGAATCGCTTTGACCTGGCAATAACATTTTAACTGCAATCTGGAATTCTGGAATGTTCAATATCATCTAACTTATCACTGAACTGACGTTGATTTGTTTTGCTTTGCTGTTTGCTATTGTGTTGTGATTGTGAATAAGTTATCGTAGTAAAACGAAATGGGAACAAATTTACTTTAGCAAAAATGCCTTTTTTTCACTTTTTTTTTTTTTACTCCACTCACTATTTTATGCTGATAATTTAGCAATTTTTTAAAATCGTCGCTCTCAATTAGTTTAAAAGTTATTCAACATTGAAAATTGCAAAAATCCCTATACAAATCAACCACTTTTTGACATTTCACACGTAGCTGAATGATAAATACGAAGAATAACATTCCAGTGCAGCATTGCCAGATAAAAAAAATTAAAATTATAAATAAAAATTCCCAAAATAGAAAAAAATGTAAAAATAAATATATGAGTATGTAAAGTCGTCAGGCAGGCGCCTTAGTCAACAGTTGTTTGCGTTAACAGTACCCTGGGTGGCCCGCTTCGCGGGAGCAAAGGGTTTCAACTCTCTTTCTGGGGACAGTCCACGCTCACGCAACTTCGTTGCTCCACTCAGGGTATGTAAAGTCGTCAGGCAGGCGCCTTAGTCAACAGTTGTTTGCGTTAACAGTACCCTGGGTGGCCCGCTTCGCGGGAGCAAAGGGTTTCAACTCTCTTTCTGGGGACAGTCCACGCTCACGCAACTTCGTTGCTCCACTCAGGGTATGTAAAGTCGTCAGGCAGGCGCCTTAGTCAACAGTTGTTTGCGTTAACAGTACCCTGGGTGGCCCGCTTCGCGGGAGCAAAGGGTTTCAACTCTCTTTCTGGGGACAGTCCACGCTCACGCAACTTCGTTGCTCCACTCAGGGTATGTAAAGTCGTCAGGCAGGCGCCTTAGTCAACAGTTGTCTGCGTTAATAGTACCCCGGATAAAAGAAAAAATAATGAATTAAAAAAATAAAAATCTTTAAAAAGTTTTTTAAGTTATAATATTTTTATTTTATGTTTTTTTTTTTTTAATATGGCAATGCCGCTTTAACCACTGAAGTAAAAAAAAAAACAGAAATGTCAAGTAACAAACAATTTGTATGGAAAAAAGTGAAATTTTATAATAAGCATAACTTTTAAACTAAATGTGAGCGACGATTTTTAAAAACAGATAAATGATCAGCACGTAAAGACGAATCGTTTGAACTAAAAAAAAGTGAAAAAAGTGAGTTTGTGCTAAAGTGAATTTATGCCACGAAATGTTTGTATTTGCATGATAAAATATGGGAAACCTGCCTTTTACGAAACATAGTAATTTGTCCTAATTGTATGGCATGGAATCAATCGACTTGGATTCGGAATTGGATAGCGTTAGTGAAGTAGACAACATCAGGTGTTCAAAAGGTTCAGACGGAATAAAATCACAGAACAATTTACTTTTGACCAGTCGTCAGGTTTTGTTTTATTTTATACACATGTTATGTTTATATTCTTAATGTATTCTTTGCAGCCAGACAAAAGTAGGATGGTGGTATCCGCCGATAAAGAAAGGTGTACTGCTGCTTCGTTGCAAATGGGAACTATAACAGGAAATTCCTTTAATGTAGTTACTTCGGATCACTTCAAACAAATGATATGTGCTGAAAATAATAGTTATCCCTCAAGAAACCTTGAGGTTATAGATGATAATGATAGTCTTAAAAATGCAATAGACTTGCAAGCTGAGCCACTGTGCTCAGAAAGTAATGAACAATCTTTTGTGTGCCTTGAAGTGTTACCAATTCGGTGTAAGACGACGAACGCATATTTACATCGGCATAAATTAGGATCTGGTGGTCGGGGTAGATGTATTAATTATAAAGAGCAATGGTTCACACCAAGCGAATTTGAACACTTCTGTGGCAGAGGCTCAAGTAAAGATTGGAAGCGATCTATTAAGTATGAAGGTAAAAGTCTTCAATCTCTAATAGATGACGGAGTTTTGATGCCACATGCAACAAATTGCAGTTGTTATATATGCTGCGACGACGCATCAGGTAATTATTTTTAATTGACTATTTACTTTAAAACTACTTGGTTTTTTTTTGTTTTCATAAATAATGTCTGGGTTATTCTAGACTGTAAAGACTGATTGGTGGTCTTATAAGTTGCTTTACGTTTTTAATATTTTAACATAAAATGGATTTTAAAAGTATCGATTAAGTTGTTATATCATCTTCAGTTTTTTATTTGAGAAAACTTATTTTTATAATTACCATCTGGCTGAAAATTGAAAACTGCGGGCTGGAAAATTGATGGCCATTCGCTTTACATTACCTAACCATCTTAAATGTCGAATAAGTCTTTGTCTGAGCCTTATTTTAATAAAATTCTTAGCGAATAAGCCAATAGTCCGGATTAAACAGGGTCAACAATAAACATTGTTGCGGCAATTACGCAACAGTATCAACACTTGTTAAGAATCAAGTAATTACATTTAATATCAAAATTCAAATATTAAAACTATTTCATGAATTACAAATATATTTTATTTATTTTAATTATCTTTTAGATTAAGGAGTATAAAACTTCTTACTTTAATGGTGTTAGTTTTGTGTGTATATGTGTGCTGGTGGGTTCTGACTGCACTCATGAAATTCCTGGCATTACATTACAAATATTATACCCGGCGGTAATTCACTGAAAAGTGACAAATATACGGTAATCGCAGAAAGCACTAGTGTAAAAGAGAAAAAATACCCGAAGTCAACTTCACTCATATATTTTCGAACAATCAGATTGCGAGTAAGGCTACGTTCATGGCTACGCGTATTCGCGTCGCGCGACGCAATGGCGCGATTATGAGCGACATCGTTACAAGCGAAATCGCCAGCGATTGAGTGTTTATGGCGGAGCGATTTTGCCTACTTTTATTCATTTATTGACAGTGATATACAGTGGTGCAGTTTTGGGTTGCATCCGCTCACTATTGGGAGGGGCCTTTTTTTCTCCAAATATGAAACCTTGCACGCAACCCTAGTCCAACAATGAACCAATGCAGGGGCAGTATGCCCCCCCACGTTTTAAAATTTTGTATACACCCCATTTTGCACTCCGATATATGCAGTGTTTAAAGACCGAACAAAGTGAAATAAGACCGAACATGGAAATTCGGCGTTATTTCTCTTTCATAAAGTCAAATAACGCCGAATTTCGGAAGTCGGTGTTATTTCGGTCGGCACACCCTCCGTACCTGTCCGTCTGAAGCCATCTTGGCTTCGATGACTCGCCCTTAGGAAAAATATGTCAATAGGAATGTAAGCCAGTAATCGAGAGAATCGAATGATATTCTCTACTTCCAACAGTCTACTGACTACTCTTCATCAGCTCGTCTGAAAGATTACGGGACGGAGTGATTTTATATAAAATGTTTATAGTCTTTATCTACATACCTGACATTCCTTTATCAAGTTGCATCCTTAAAAGCTTCCGGATCTTACCCTTAGAAATATAGCTCTCTATTTTTTGGTGAAGTTCCTCTGCGAGTACTGTATCCCGTCTCATTCTTTGTTGAAGACACAGCAACCGTCTTTTAGCCATCTGTAAGTTAAGTATCATTATGGGCACTGCACTCGTGTTGTTGACTAAGAACCTGCAGATTGCCATTGAGTATGGCCTGAATGGTTGTTGCTAAGCAAGCGGATAGGAAGCGTTTTTGCTGTTGTTTTGAGTCAACATTAGCATCCATCCATATCAAATTTTCGAGAACTTCTGCCTCCTTCAACCATTCCTGTATTTCTCTGTAGGTTATCAACCTACTGGTGTAGGGTTGATGATGATAGTCGTTTTTTTTATTATTGCGACAAGGTGTGTGTAATCCTGAAAAGAAACTAGTAGCCCGGGTTACCAGCATGCACGATTCGCAAAACAGAGTGCTAGAATTCAGGAATGTGCCTGTGTCCTAACCCACACCGTGCACATTGAAACTGGCTACCAGTTTCCACACTTTGTTCCAAAACGGACTCTGAGGGTCCTTAGTTACTCTCTCAGACGTCTCTTCGCATAAGTGACTGCGGGTGCTCCAAGTGCACCTGATGATTTGTGTTGAGGTTGGTAGCTAAAACCCGAGTTGTTCCTGTGCATGAGAAGGACGAATGGAGGAGAAGATACAACCGCGAACTCTATGAGCTGTACCAAGATGTGGATGTAGTCCAAAAAGCCAAAACATCGAGCGAATGGACAATAATGCTCCAGCTAAGAGGATCTTCGAAACTAATCCTGCACTCACGAAGTGAAACCACATGTCATACTGGTCACATTCGACAACCATACCATAATATTAAAATTAAATAAATAAAAACAGCAACATTTCGACGAATTATCTGAATTTAGCTTTTTTAAATATTGTCTATATTAAATATTGAATAATTTAGATTCTTTTCTATCATCACATAAGCCTGTTTCGGTACAAACAGAATTTACATTTTTAATTGGTTCGTGAAGACCATATAACTTGAATTCTTAAGTATATCGGGACAAATTATACGATAAGAAGATACGTGATGAATAAACATTATACAATGAACTTTTCGTCTTTTCCCAATGCATATAATCCTATTCAGACACATCTGTCCAATCACCGACTATCCTTCAAGTGTAAAATAGTACTTACAGCCCAATTTTCCCCATCGTCACTGAAACCTCACAAGTCACAAGAAGAGGTGAAATTGATTTTGTGACTTTTTCGTATTCTCCCCCACAGTCACAGCTTGTGAGAGTCACAAAAACAATCGAAATTGTGATCTCCTTCAGAGCAGGTCACAACTAGAAAATTATTTGAGATTTGATATTTTGATTGTTGAGTAGTGTACAAAATGGAAGTTGAAATGAATATGGGGCATATTATTGACGAAGTTTCCTCCGTAAATGAAAAGTAAGAATTTCAAAAAGCACATAATTTGTAATAAACTAATAATATTGATTAGATTGCAGCGAAGACGGCTTTTAAGAACCTTGAGAAGTACCAATGACCCAAAAGCTATACAGAACAGCACATTTGTAAAGTTATTTCGATTTCCAAAAACATTGGATCTCATGTAGAGTTTGAAGCCTCATGACAATTAACCAACTTCATTGCTTTTTGTACTTCAAATATTTATTACATTTTGTTCTTCTCATTGCAGTTTTATTAAATTTGTTTAAAATAGTTTCTCTCAGTGCTATATTTCCTTGCACATGGCTGTTATCAGAAGTGCATAGGAAATAACTACATATATAATACCTCTCAGCCAAGCCACAATTTGCAGAAGCGTTGCTTATATATATTCACCTTTGCTTTGGTGAGTTTCGTTGTGACTTTTCTTGTGAGGGTTATCGGAGAATCCGACAAATGTTATCGAGTCATAATAATCCTCACAAAGAATAGTCACAAGAGCTTGTGACTTTTGATTCCTCACAAGGGGGAGAATCGGGGTGTTAGTCTCCTGTGTGATTTTTACTTTGTGATTTTCGCAAACCGATATCTTTAATTTATTTCTGTTAAAAAGAAGAGTGAGTTAGAGTGACCTGCTGAAAAAGGGGTCATGGGCTGGATGAATCCCGTTTCAGGCAGTTAACGCTTGACGTGGATTCATTTTTCTTACAACCCAAGAAAAAAAAAACATATGAGAAGGCTACAGTCCCGTACGGATCGTTTAATACCCTATCCCATCCCATCCTTAAAATTAGTATAGTAACTGTGGGCTTTATGGGAATGAAATATAGAAAATGACGTTGTCACAAGATATTGTTCGGACAGTTTATTAAAATCTTTTATGGTTCGACACAAAACAACGTTTTCTATTGCATATACTAAGGGGTTGCGTATACAAATGGTTTTTGTAGGAAAACCCATAAAATAGTGGGGGTGGTTAAAAGTTATGTATAAAGGAAATGTTCATATTATCAAAGCCAATGATCTTGCATCGAAAATTTTTTCAAATATTTTAAAAATGTACCAAAAAACTTTTTTTTTATTAAAACTCCCTCAAAAAGTGGGCGTGACAAAAAAACTTTGTATGGACGAAATATAGATATTAAGATTCTCTAAATATGTTTTTCAGGCACTTTTTCAAAATTCCTTAAAAAAAGGGGGCGTGGCAGTAGGCGGATTTCAAAAATGTTTACACTTGTTCTGCTGGGAGCAACAGAGAGCACGTGTATCAAATTTCATCATTCTAGCTCAAAATTTAAGCCCAAAAACTGGTGACGTACGGACGTACGGACGAACAGACATGGCTAAATTGACTCAGCTATTGATTCTGAGCCGATCCATATACTTTGAGGTATATCTAGGTAAATTATTTCTCTATATTACAAACTATGCATCAAAACTAATATACCCTTATGGGAAAGGGTATAATAAATCCAATATGACTCCCCTTTATAATTACCCCGATCTTCCAACAACAACAAATAACGGGTGTTTTTTAGAGGTTGGTTTTTCGAATAGAGATAAAACTGAAATTTTGTGGTCAAATCGGGCAATTCTTATGTCATTTATGTTCAGTTTGGTTTGCCATTTCATAATGAACAGGTTGGCAAATGAACAAATCTTTGGAAAATAATGGTTCAGCTCGCGAAGTTTACCGCGAGCTCCATCCATTTTATGGTCGACATAATCGTCCATCAGAGTAATTAATTCGGTTAACCACAGATCGTTTCCACACTACGTTTACTCTATGTGATAATAAGCATCCGCAGAGACGTCGAACAGTGCGCACCGAAGAAACAATTGCTATAGAGCAAAGTGTTGAAGAGGACCCGAATGAATCGAATCGCCACCGTGCAGAGTATGCAACAGTAACTCATGGCCTTCTAATACAATTGTTAATGAGTTTAAGCCGCGAAATGAAATCCGCAAAGAAAACAGTCCTACTTCAAAAAACCACAAAGACTGTCCCTCTACTACCAAAATATAAGAGGGCTCCGAACAAAAACAAAAACATTTTTCTTATGACATATTCTCCTTGACTGAAACGTGGCTTAACGCCAGTATACTTGAAAATTATTCTTTCGATTGTGAATATTAACAGCTTCTCCAATTTAGAAGAAGCTGTTAAAAATTCTATTTTCTAATAAAAGATTGCATGGATAGAACAATCCCAGTCAAATATTCTAAAAATGCTCAAACCCAGCATCCTTGGTACACGAAAGAGCTTAAATCTCGTCGAAATAGACATAACAGGGCCTGGAATAATTTTGTGAAAAGCCAAAATCATTACGACTATGATAAGTACTTGAATTATTTTAATGAATTCTCTACGATGTCAAGTAGTTTATATTATGTCTATATAGTCAATATGGAGAACGCTCTTAAAAATTACCCTAAACGATTTTGTTGCTTTGTCAATTCGAAGAGAGAAACGGATGGATATCCAGCCAACTTCTCTTATAATAATTCAAAAACATCAAACTCTCTAATTTTATCTAACTTATTCGCAGAGAATTTCAGTAAATCATTTATTGATACCCCTCTTGTCTTAGACGAACAATATTTCAGTTATTTCAATGACTGTCCTCAAGTTAGTTTCAGCAACGTTATATATGACGATGAGACACTACTTAAATATATCTCTTTATTAAATAATGACTATTCGGCGGGGCCGGATGGAATCCCACCAGTAGTCGTAAAGCAATGCAAAGATGCTCTTTTGCCATACCTTAAGTATATGTTTGAAAGCTCCCTTATCACTGGAGTATTCCCAACTCAATGGAAAAATTCATTTATAACACCTGTTTTTAAAAAAAGGTGAGCGAAGATAATAAATTGGTCTTCCTTTGTCAAAACATCATCTGTGAAGAACAACATGGCTTTGTAAAACAAGGATCCACTGTCACAAATCTATTAACTTTTATGCACCATTGTTCCAATAGTTTGGAAGATAAAAAAAGAAGTTGATTGTATATACACTGACTTCTCCAAAGCGTATGGATTCCCTCCAGGATTCATAAATTGGGTTAAATCATATCTCTCATTGAGAACTTATCAAGTGAAATTTAGAGGTTCCAAGTCCAACCCTTTTGTTGCTCAATCTGGAGTTCCTCAAGGAAGTCATTAGGACCAACTTTTATTTATACAAAAATATTAATATATGCCGTTGATATGAAAATTTTCGATTGTGTAGGAGATCTAAACGATTCGCCTCAACTACAAACCGATTTAAATAGTTTTACCATATGGTGTCTTAAAACGGTTTGAATTTGAACCCTACTAAGTTTCAGCATATGACATTTTCACAAAATCGTGCTCCATCCAATTTTAGTTATACTCTTTCCGGACATAACCTCTGTTCTGTTTACACTTTTAAAGATCTAGGTGTTTATTTTGATCCTAAAATGGAGTTTAATAAACACATTAACGTTATCATCAATAAATCCAACACCATGTTAGGATTTATAAAAAGGTGGTCAAAAGAGTTTAATGATCCTTATGTCACTCTCTTCCTTTATAATTGTCTAGTTCGCCCTCACCTGGAGTATGCCTCACAAGTTTGGACGCCCTTCTATGCAGTTCATTCAAATAGAATTGAAGCAGTCCAACATAAATTCATAAGATTAGATGCTTTGAGATTCTTTGAGAGGACTACCATGGGATGATCTACACAATTTGCCTCCATATAGGTGTCGTATTAAACTACTACAGCTGTTGCCTTTGTCTCAACGTAGACCTAACAGCGACATGGTTTTCTTACACCAATTATCATCAGGAGAAATTGATCCCCCTGATATTTTAAGTGCTATTGGTTTTAATATCCGGAGAGGTACCTGCAACCTACGAATAGTAAATATATTACACATACCTAACAATAAACAGAACTATAGTTTGAATTAGGCTATTAGTCGCATGAGTCAGTAAAAGTAGTTTGAAAAACACTCTGCGAAACTGTTTGATAGAGCCGTAATAAGTATAAGTAATTTTTTTTTCTTGTTTAATAATATATTATATATTTGTTGAATTCATTGTTTATTGATTTTGTTAGTGATGTCAGACTTAATAACTTCTATGTTCTGTTATATCCCACTAACAAATGCACTAAATGATGAGCCTGTGGATGCATATTATATGCTGTGGCAAATCTCTGCTCGTAGATGATGCTTGTATAAAACTCGCTAAGACACAGATCTGATATTGTTTGTACTTCTTCCGAAATGATGCTGGAGAGTCAGTTACCGTTAATGGAGACCGGTAAAGAGCTATGATAACCGACTATTTTGTTCGCTACATGCCACACAGCGCACTTCACAATCAATTTATTGAAGGAAACATTCGATGAGCGCATAATTTCGCGGAATGGACCTGTCAATTGGCCACCAAGATCGTGTGATTTGACATCATTGGATTATTTTTTTTGGGGATATGTGAAGACGCTCGTCTACGCCAACAAACCAGAAACGTTAAGGGACTTGGAAGCCAACATTCGTGGCGTTATTGCCGACATACGGCCCCAAATGCTCGAAAAAGTGGTTGAAAATTTGACCTCTAGACTTGGCTTTATTCGAACCAGCCGCGGCGGCCACATGCCCGAAATTATATTTAAACATTAATGGCATAATATTATCCTTCTAATAAAGCTAAATTGATGGACATTAAAACTATTTTTTGTGTTTTATTTCAATTCGAAGTTCTATACCTCTAAAAAAACACTCTTTACAAAAAAAAACATAAATGCATAGTAATATTTCCAAAATCTTATGACAAGCCTGTTTCGTTCCTCTGTTCCTTACTACTAAAAAATCGATCGATAATATAAGCAGTTCCCAATTGCGCGACGCCAACCATATTGTATTATTTAAAACACAAAAAACCGCGGAAGTGTTGCTCAAAATTAACAGCAATTAACAACAATCAAATAAGCTAAAATCAAAAATGCAAATACAACAATAATCAACCCTCTCATAAAGAATTCCCAAAAGAATCCCATAAGGACAGATACAAGCGACTCTCTTTTTATTAATCAACCATTTAATATCAACAATTCAACTCAAATTACAGTCCATAAAATGACTAACACCACTCTTCCAACTTTTCACAAATCTTGCCAAACACTTCAAATAACTCATATACCACTGAACCAAGTCCATCTGAAGTAATAGTGTGCCCTCCACATATTTTTGATATCTCCTATATCAAAAGTAACCCGAATTGGCTATCAGTCGTCAACCTGAAACCTTGTTAGCGCGATTGCTTAACAGCTGATTCCGGTTGATTGTAAATAACCGACTGAGAACGGTTGCGAATTTTGCGACGAATATTTTATTGAATGCATTGCTTTTTATACAATTTTATATGAAACTGTTACATTTACATGTTATTTTTACTGTATTATTGAAAACACCGATTACACCCTCAGCAGGTTGAACTTCGATAAGAGTTTCCGGGTCACAATCCCAGATAGAACGTCATGGGAGAGCAACGAACCTGTGCTAAACGACTCGACCCTCTTTTATACCGATGGCTCCAAAACAAATGACGGAGTGGGTGCTGGTGTCTTCTCCGATAGGCTAAATCTCGGCCTCGTCTTCCTGATCATTGCAATGTGTTCCAGGCGGAACTTATGGCGATCAAGTTATCCTGGTTGAAAGAGAATGCAATATCTGCCAAGGATATTAGCAATTTCTCGGACAGCCAAGCGGCCATCAAATCCCTGGAATCGGTCTCAACAAATTCAAAGACGGCCCTAGATTGCCGATCATCTCTGCAGGAGATGTCAACGCATTTTAACATTCATCTATGCTGGGTGCCTGGGCATAGTGACATTCCAGGGAACTAGCCTTACAGATGAACTCACCAGAAATGGAACCAAATTACCAGTTGTACCCGACACGGGTGCACTAGGTATTCCTATCGCTACATGCAAAAGCTTATTAGCGCAACATGCTAACAGTAAAGCCTTTTCTAGGCCTTTTCTCAAACGACTTCTGTAGGAGCAGCATGGACGAGGGGAGGAGGAAACAATACATCATCTCCTTTGTAACTGCCCGGCCCTATCAAACAAAAGGAAGCTACATGTTGGAGCTTACTATTTTCAAAATCTACTCACGGATAGTAAGGAGATTGGACAAGATCCACGTGGTATCACAAAGGACCAAAATGGTCTAGTTGTGCTGGCGAACTCTGGCAGCCACTCTAACATAACCTAACCTAGCGACACATTATTTTAAGACAAAATGATTGTACAATTGACTGCGTTACACAATTTTGCAATGCAAATGATTTTAGCATTGATTTTAATGATTTTTTATGCTCCAACATTCCGCCCTTTTTGAAAGGTCTACCTTTCAAGGCGGAACAACAGCTAGTTTTCGAATAGGACGTCTATATTCTCGTTGACCAGTTTTGACATCAGCCACTCTGACCTTGCCCTCTGCAGCTTTTATGACCTTGTTAATTCTGTAGTAGTAGTTGTACACTTGACCACAAAAATCAACTCCACAACAATCAAATGCACGTGATTCTGTTATTCTCACCGGGTATAAATCCCCCATCACCTGTTGCAACATCTTCGGTCAGTATCTGAGGCAATGACTGCAGTTACGGACAGTTTTACGTGCGACTTCACGTATATTTAGTACCCAAAATCTTCTTCTAATCAATGATACAAGAGCCTTGACACCTGCATGGTAATTTAAGCGATGTAAGTGTCTAACGATGTTTCTTGTGAAACTCGAATCCTTCGGCAGTAGCACTGGGTGTTCCCTCCTACGGAATATTCGCTTTTTCTAATCGCCCTCCTACCTTGAGTAAAAGCAGACCCTCGATTTCTTCGATGAAAGGACATAACCACTTCATCGGCCACTTTACTAGTTTTGTGTGTTGGATTTGGCATATCTCATCTGCAAATGAGTGCATTTGTATCACATGAATGATACGTAATAATGCCCTATCCAGCTCCATAGGGGAAATACATTGGTTATTTCTGGATGTTTTAATTCTTGCTCGATGATTAACACATGCAAATATTCTAAGAATTTTGCTATATGAGCTATAGCGATTTATCACCACTATCAAGAAATTTTGTTCTGATTTACTACAAATCAGTGCTGTTTTGCGGGTTTCCACTAAGGCTTTTTCAGGTGACAGCGACAGTACCATATTTGATGGACACATTACCTTTGTTTTTAACAAGAAAGATTGTTCTTGAAACCATATTGAAGATTTTAGCTCCTCCACCGTACAACCTCTTGAGACGATAGCCGCAGGATTATCGTGCGTTGGTACTTGTCTCCATACGATGTTCTTTGTTGATTCATGTTTTTCGGAAACAAAGGTGTTCAATTTCGAAGAATAAGTTTTAACCAATGCAATATCGAAGCGTCGGTTCAAAAATAGATTTCGGAATATAAACTGTTAAATATAGGTTTAATTTTTTCAAACAATTTTGTTAAAATATGAGCTGCGCAGAGTTCTAACCGTGGTACCTGGAGCAACTCTTGACTTGGCCACTAAAAGATGAGTTTGAACTAATCCTAGTTCATCTATGGTTCTAAAATATTTGCAGCATCCATATGCCTTCTAGGATGCATCCGCAAATCCGTGGATCTGATAGCTTTTTCTGAGAATTGAAAGATTTTTTCAGCGACCATTCCGTGTCTATGTTTCCCGGAATTGACGAATCCCGGTCCAACTTTTCGATCCACAACTGCTGAAGAATAATCTTGGCTCTTATTACAATGGGACTTAGCAATCCCAAAAGATATCGCTATGGACCCATAACGATAAAACGACCTTTTTGTGTACTTTGAAAAGCAACGACAACTAAATTCATCACTTTGTGCATTCCAAGCTATTCCTAACGTACTCGACAGATTTGAATCTGACAGCTTCACCAATGTATCTATGACATCTGCCCCGGTCAACATGTCGTCAACGTAGATTTCAGACTGAAGCACCGCAGCTCCAAGTTTTAAATGTGCTTGGTTCTGTTGTTCCAAGTACTGAAGACATCGAATAGCTAAAAATGGAGCAGAAGACGTACCGTATGTGACGGTGTTTAGTTGGTTCGTTTGTACCGGGGTTTGTTCATTTTCTCTCCAAATGATGAACTCAAATCTTCTTTGTGAAGGATGAACAAGAATCTTGCGATACATCTTGACGATATCAGCAGTCAGCGCGTATCGATGTAGTCGAAAACGTAGCAACACTATTAATATGTGACCCTGTATTGTACGTCCTACCATTAGGGTTCCATTGAAAGACAAGCGAGAGGACGTGCAACATGAGGCTTCGAACACCACTAGCAGTTTGGTCGATACACTATTTGGTTTAAAAACATATTGATGGGGTAAACAATAATGTGGCTCTTCTAAGTTGGGGTTTTTGACAAGTGTATCTGATATTCTTTTAAAAAACTTGCATATTGCGCATTTAACTATGTTCTTAAATAACCTCCGTTCGAGCGATAAGAATCCTCTAAACTCAATATCATATGAAGCTGCTCCAGTTCCCAAAACTTCTCTACATACTGCTCCAATGATTCCTCCATTGTACTAACGTGGCATTGATTTTTTCCCAGCTGCCTTTTAGTTTTGTATCTGCCAGATCCGATCCAGCCCATGTAACATATCTATTGATATGATTGAAATATTCGTCATTCAGTTCAAGATTCGAAGGAAGATTGCAACTTACCACGTTAAGCGCTGAATCTGGCTGTAACCGGTGATAGCTAGTGCGACTAAGAATTCCAACGAAACCTCGAAGGTGTTGTATCTCGAATGAATGGTAGTTTGCGTCTGACATTTAATTTTTGTTTCCGACGCGCCTATTCCTAAGATAACTACATCTTTCCTATGTTTTGTAAGACAAAAGGAATTTGCAAATTTCTCGTTAATAAAGTTGACTTGTCCTGAATTCTGAATCCTGAATCCAGTAAAACTTTTCCCATTTGGAAACTTCCTTCCGAATCTTTAACGAGCACGATTGCAGTCGCCAAAATTAATTTATTGTGAAGTGTGCTCTCTTGGCCTTTACCAAAGTTCTCTTGTGGTTGGGACCTATAGCTATGCAACAAACTGTGATGCGATTGTTTGCAATGTTTGCACCTGTAAGTTGATGTGCACTTTGCAACACCATGGCCTATTCTGACATCTTTTATTGAAAACCATCGCACAGCCTTCCCAATCTCCTTGTAGTCCCGCTGCTCATCCCACTTGGATTGTGTATCTGGATCGATCTTTGACATTGCTATATAAATAATTATAGCATTACATATGTTTTTATGTGATCCTATGGATAACAATAGACAAAATAACGCAGACACATTGCCAACTAATTCAAGTTTCGTCTTTATTCGGGTAATGCTTCTTTTGTACACGACCGTTGTTGTCTCAACTCCTCCAATGTGAGTTCTTCTGCCATGTTGATTGGGAAAATTGAGTTAAACTACCTTAAATGGTTAAATGCGAACCGAATGTGCATTAATACTTTGCTAATCGAATGTTTGAACCATTGCTACCAAGTTTGCAACCTTTTGCAAGTTTGTAATATGAAAAGTTGATTGCAATTGAACTATTCAACTGATTGGCGTTATTCCGCAAATATTAATGGTGTATTATTTCGTTGATACGGCGAAATATACAGTAAAACAAAACTTTCTTTCAATGAACTAGATCAATGCAGCATCCTATCCGGCGAAACTCGGCGAAAAACAACTCTATTGAGCGATGAGTTGTAGGCGAAAAAAAAGATCTATGATTTGCAAGTGGAGAAGTGGACACGCACACAACTATGATCAGCTTCTAACAACGTTGTTTTATGTTCTCTTGCATGCTAGAAGCGAAGTAACCGAAAGAAAAGCGAAAGAGCGAACGATAAGCGAAAGTAAACGACGAAATTAACTACTGAACCGAGGCTAAAAGTGCTGGTGGTGTGCAAAAATGTTGGTGTAAGAATTTTAATTTAAAGAGAGCATTTGCATGTATGTGTATTTACAAAGGGGAGCCTTTGTTCTCTCTCTGTGGATTCTAATTAAAATTCAACGGCGGTCGTATCGACTCGCGCATACTGAGTGCAGCTAGCGAAATTATTTGAGTTTTTGTTATTTTGAATAAAAGATGTATGGTTTGATATTATGATATGTTGTTCAAATGTTCGTATTTTAATGATTTAAATATTAATAAATTGGTTGCCAATTATGTTGAAGGTGCGTGCGATATAGTAGTTGTGGAATTTTAAATTATGTAAAACTAATTTCAATTAACTAACGGGTGATCCAAGTAGAGATACTTTTTTCAATAGCCTTTTTTGACAGATCACGTGTGAGTCGTGTCATGCTGTCATGTTATTTCTGTTTAGTATTGTTTGGCATTTCATAATGGAAAGACTTACGCGTAAACAACGTTTACAAATTGTTCAACTTTATTATAAAAATTCACGTTCTGTGAGGAATGTGTTGCGTGCACTTCGCTCAACTTATGGTCAACATAATCGGCCTACTGAGCGTAATATTCGCAACACCATCACCCATTTTGAGACCCGGCATTCATTATTGGATAATATTCGACCGAATAGACCACGTCCAGCACGCTGTGAAGAAAATATAGCGGCCGTAGCTGAGAGTGTACACGAAGACCGTGGAGAGTCGATTCGGCGCCGTTCGCAGCAACTCGGACCATGATAACCGACTATTTGATGCCTGAAATTGAAGCTCGTGATCTCGGCGACATTTGGTTTCAGCAAGACGGCGCCACTTCCCATACATCGTATCAATCAGTGGACTTATTGAGAGAACATTTCGGTGAGCACATAATTTCACGTTTTGGGACGGTCTATTGGCCACCAAGATCGTGTGATATCACACCGTTAGACTTTTTCCTGTGGGGATATGTAAAGTCAAAAGCTTATGCCGACAAACCCGCTTCGATTCAGGCCTTGGAGGAAAACATCACCCGTGTCATTCGCCAGTTACCAGTCGAAATGCTCGAACGAGTGATCGAAAATTGGACTCAACGGATGGACCATCTGCGACGTAGCAACGGCCAACATTTGATAGACATAATCTTCAAAAAATAAATGCCAAAGAATGTTATTTCAAATGATAATAAACATTCTCCATTAAATTTGAATTTTCTGTGTTTTTTTCTTTAAAAAAGTAGGGAACCTCGAAATGGATCACCCTTTATTAGATTTTGTATTTATCCCCCAATAATGTGAGTGCACACTGCTGTTGCGTTCTGCTGGATTGTTCTTCTGTTGATGGTTTCCTCCAGTAGCTTATTCTGCAGTCCAGGGATTTTTCTTCTGTTGATTTTGCATTAACGCACTTTACGAAACCGAAACCAAAAGTGAAAGCGCAGAACGAATGTTTTTTGTTTGAACTTGCACTACTTAATTGTTTAGATATTGTTCACTGTAGTGCACTTGAATCGTTAATTATTGTTAAATTTAAACCACAAATTGTATTTTAAACGTTGGGCGCCAAAATGTTCGGCCGAATTGCTTTCCAGTCGTCAACCTGAAACTTTGTTAGCGCGATTGCTTAACAGCTGTTCCCGTTGATTGTAAATAACCGACTGAGAACGGTTGCGAATTTTGCGACGAAGATTTTGTTCCGCAAGGGTTATTGACCGCGATGCACTGGTCGACGAAAAATGACTTGTGCGAAGTAGCGGACTCTATAGCGAAACAGCGAACAAACGAAAAGTAAAAATGTTGGTTTGTCCTGTTGTTGACTGAGTGGTTTAAATTTGAATGTTAATTTTTTTTTTCAATGATAAAGTTTTATTGAATGCATTGCTTTTTATAAAATTTTATATGCAATTGTTACATTTACATGTTATTTTTTACTGTATTGTTAGTAATACATTATTTTAAGACAACATAATTGTACAATTGAATGCGTTACATAATTTTGCATTACAAATTAATTTAGAATTGATTAACGAATTACTTTGTAGAAGAAATCCGATCATAATGAAAAAACCTAAGGTCAAACTTTTACTCGACTCCGCTAATCGGGTGTTGAGTCAGCCCAGCTTTTTGGGAAGCTCCGTTGCTTCAATATCGGAGTGGAGGAGTCGAGACTCTGATCACCCTAACAACGAGAACCCCAATCTTTTACTAAATTTCTCCTTTGCATGCATATGTAGTAGACGTATTTTGTACTCGCTAATTACTTTCCTTTTCTTTTTGCACATTTCTTAACTTAAGTGTGATACCTCATAAATTTATAAAAATAGGTCAAAGTTTTTATTATTAATGATCAAAATGCTTTAAAGACTTGTTTAAGGCTTTTAATCACACAGTATCCACTGTGTCTTCCTCCTTAGACAAATGTGTATCAAATGATGCTTCCACATCTATAGATTCTGATTCTCTGATTCTCGATTGACGATGTCATAAATCACTTGTTATCAACAAATCTCGTTCCCGAGGGCCCTCAATTAAATGTACTAGAATCAGTAAACCTGATAACTTTGTTTCGTCATTTAGAACACTTTTCTATACTCGTCTCTTTGAAACGGTATGCAAAAATAATGCATTTGTTAATGAATTTAAGACCCGTAAAGCGAACAGCAAAGAAAAGAGTCCTTCTTCAAAAAAATACTCTTAATAAACGTGAGGATTACCGAAATAAAAGCAGATCAAATCTTTAATAATACAGCTTGTCTTTATTCAGCGAGGTTAAAAGTAAAAGTGAACAAAAAGATGATGAGTACGGAAAAGAAGAAAATATAAAGGAAATGATAAAATAAAAGTTCTTACAACCAAGCTTTATATGTGATCGGAAGTTAAAAGTTTTGTTTGTTTTAATATTGGTATTTCAACACTCCCCCTCAATAGTAAAACGATTAATGAAAATCAAAATTAATTCCAAGGTTTGTAAAACAAAAGTAATGTTTAATTTTTGGCAAAGCTTTTGTAAGCCCATCTGCAACCATCTCATTCGTCGGAAGATATTTCACATGGACAGCACCTTCTTCAATAGCCTGTCGTATAAAGTGGTACTTATAATGAATATGCTTCGTCCTTGAGTGTTTCCCACCATATTCGGCTATGTGTTGGGCACTCTGGTTATCGCAGAAAATAGTCGTTGCTTCTGAGTTCGCACAGCTCAGCTCTTCGAGTAAGTAGCGAAGTGAGTATGCTTCCCTTGCTCCTTCAGTTAAGGCGATGTACTCCGCTTCAGCGCTCGAGGTGGCAACAGTTTGTTGTTTTCTTGATTCCCAACTTATGGCAGCACCTGCAAATACAAAACAATAACCACTTTGAGATTTTGAATCATTCCGATCTTCTGCCCAACTTGCGTCAACATATCCAACCAAGGGTAAACCCGTTTTATGGAACTCAAGCTTCGCGTGCTTTGTAGCATTAATATAACGTAGTAAGTTAATGGCTGTAGTCCAATGTTGTTTTTTAGGATTTTGACTGAACTGAGAAAGTGTGCTTACACTATAAGCAATATCAGGACGACTAAATACAGATAGATGCATTAAAGATCCTATAAGTTCTTGATATTTCAAGCATTCAATTTGCTCATTTTCGCCACAAATTTTCGGTTCTTTCTCAAGTTTCAACTTAGCCTGCATCGGTATATTACATGGTTTGGAATTTTGTAAATTGTATTTCAAAATAAGCTTGTTTATATAATTAGTTTGACATATTGATAGTATACCGTGCTCATTTAGGATTTCTAATCCAATACATACAAATGGATGTCCTAGATCTCTTATTTCAAAACTTTGTGAAAGACTTTGTTTAATTTTCGAAACAAAGTTGTCATCATTCGATGCGATGACTATGTCATCCACATATATACCTAATATAGTTCTTAAATTGTTCCTTTTAATACAAAAATAAATGCAGCTATCATATTTAGATTGCATTAGTTTGAGAACTTTAAGTTTATCATCTAGAGTTTTATGCCACTCTCTACTGGCCTGTTTTAATCCATATAGCGCTTTATGAAGACGACAAACTTTATTTGGATGTACCGCATCAACAAACCCATCTGGTTGTTTCATAAAAATTTCCTCCTTTAATTGCCCGTTCAAAAACGCCGTTGATACATCGAGATGGTGAAGTTTTAAATCATGCTCTGCAGACAGGGCATAAATTAGTCGCAAAGAACTCTGGCGAATTACCGGCGAATAAGTATCCATATAATCAATACCATACTTTTGATTGTAACCTTGCGCCACAAGTCTTGCTTTTCGACGATCAACTATCCCATCAGGCAAGTATTTGGTTTTAAAAACCCATCGACATCCAATCGCGTTTCTACCGGGGGGTAAATTACAAAGTGTCCAGGTATTATGCTTCATTAGGCAACTATATTCTTCTTTCATAGCAATATTCCATTCTTCTGCATGCGGTGAAGTTGCTAGGTCACGAAAATTGACCGGATCATCATACTGACTTGCATTAAAAGCCATTTCCATAGAACATTTTGAATGATGTTTTGCTCTTGTCCGACTACTAATGAAGTCACTTTCATTTGTGATGCCTTTTTTAGTCATCAACTCTTTATTTAAATTTCCATTGTTTCCTTTAATCCCTTCAAAATTAAATTCATTCTTCTGATTCTCTATGCTTTCTTTTCCAACCTCATTAGAAAATCCTTCAGCTTCCAGAAATTCATCTTTACATTCTTCTTTCTTTCTATCTTCTAATAATTCGTCATCACAAACTATAATTTTTCTATTATCAAACACGACCTGACCTTCCTTTGTTCCATCATTTAATATAAACTCTTTGTAATTATTTACATCATCTAATACTTCTTCTATAAAGCGAACATCTCTACTTTTAATTACAGTTCGAGAGCCCCTTTTCCACAAGCGATATGATTTAGATTCATCCGAATAACCAACTAAAACATATTCTTCACTTTTAGGATCCAACTTTGACCTGTATGGAGATTTATTTAAAACAAATGCTCTGCATCCTATCTGGCGAAAATGTCTAACTTTTGGTATCCTTCCGGTCCAAATCTCTTCTGGAGTTCTGTCAACATTTAGATTAGTTGGGCAACGATTCCGTATATAGACTGCCGTGTGGATTAGCTCTGCCCACAAAAATTTTGGAAAACTTCCATCAAGCAAAAAACATCTTGTCATTTCAACAAGAGTACGGTTCATTCGTTCGGCGACACCGTTCTGTTGCGGCGTATATTCTGCAGTCAGTTGATGTTTGATTCCATTGGAACTCAAAAAATTCGAAAAATCAGTACCAACAAGTTCACGTGCGTTATCGCTTCTCAAAACTTTAATCCTTTTGTTCGTTTCATTTTCAACTTGGCTTTTAAAAATTTTAAATACTTTTAGGTAATCACTCTTCCTTTGCAAAAAATAAACAAAAATCTTCCTTGACCAGTCGTCAATAAACGTAGCAAAATATATGCTTTTTCTCAAAGATTCTGTCTTAAAGGGACCACAAAGGTCAGTGTGAACTAGCTCCAATAGCATTTTTGAAGATTTTTCATTTTTAATTGGAAATGGGAGCCGAGTTTGCTTTCCTTTAAAACAAGTTACGCAACTGGATACGGAAGAATTAAACGTAGGAAGACCTTGAACCATGCTCTTATCTTTTAACTTTCGAAGGGACGTCATATTAAGATGGCCATAACGACGGTGCCAAACTTCCAACCAATTATCAGATTTGGATTCTGCTACTCTGCAAATCATTGTATTTGCTTTTAACATGTTAACCAAGTACAAGTTTTTGTATTTCCTAGCCTCAAGCAAAACTACGTCATTTTTAACTATCAGCCCACGCTCTCCTTCTATGATAAGCTTACAGCCATTATCTGTGGCCTTACTTGCTGATACAAGATTACTTCTCAGATCAGGTATAAAAAGTGTATCAAAAAGACAAATAGATTTAGGTTTTCCACATACAACTAAATTCAATCTCACTGTTCCAATCCCCTTAATATTCGCAATTTTATTGTTTGCTACTTGAACTATTCCAGTGTAGTTTTCATTTATACTAACAAAAAGCTCTTTCAAACAGCACATATGGGATGTAGCGCCGCTATCTACATACCAATTGAAACGTTCAGTTAACTCTTCTTTGACGTTTTGCGAAACTTCTTTTACTGCTACTTCGTTTTTGTTTACTTCTTGTTTTTTGTTTACTTCTAATGCAATAAAACCGATTTCATTTATATTATGTTCCTGACTTAAACTGTCTGTCTGTGCGAGATTTGATCTGTCTCTCACTCCATTCAACTCAACCCGGCAGTCTCTTTTTTTATGTCCTTTCAAGCCACATCGATAACAATTAAATTGAAAGCGGGACGTACCTGTTTGTTTCTTGTTTTCATATTTCTTTGGGTGAAACCTTGAGTGAAACCTTACTTTGAAAACTTCGTCGCCAACCTCATCGACGTTCCTCTTCTTATCACTTGCTTCCAATAAACGAGCTCGTAAGACTTCCATCGTAGGTGATTCATTTGATGCGTCAAATGCTGCTTGCAAATATTTAAAAGACTCAGGCAGACTATCCAGTAGCATAACCACGAGAAGGTCGTCATCCAATTTGGCGTCCATTTCACGCAGCCGCGTCACAATCAAATTAAAATTAATTAGGTGTTGCTCCATATTTTGGTTTTCATGCATTTTAAAATTAAGCAACTTACGAAATTCTTCCAATTTAGTTCGGGTTCCCTTACGGTTATACGTTTTCTCCAAAAACTCCCAGACTCCTTTCGATGATGGTATTCCATGCACAAGTGATACCTGCTCCGGATTCATTGAGATTATAATCTCACTTCTAGCATCCAAGTCCTTATTTGTCCATTCTTCCAATTGTGCTGCATCTTCTGGCTTCGGATCGTGTCCCCTCACATATTTCAGCAATCGATTTTTATGGAGAATTGCCTCCATCTGATGCTTCCAAGTGAAAAAATTGTTCCCATTAAACAATGGAATTTTTCCCGACAACGATGCCATTTTTATAAAAATAGTATTTTATTCCGAATTTAAATCTTTATTTTATTAGGTCTGGGCCCATAACCTCTTAATAAACGTGAGGATTACCGAAATAAAAGCAGATCAAATCTTTAATAATACAGCTTGTCTTTATTCAGCGAGGTTAAAAGTAAAAGTGAACAAAAAGATGATGAGTACGGAAAAGAAGAAAATATAAAGGAAATGATAAAATAAAAGTTCTTACAACCAAGCTTTATATGTGATCGGAAGTTAAAAGTTTTGTTTGTTTTAATATTGGTATTTCAACAAATACATAGACTGTCCCTCTACTACTTAAATGTAAAAGGGGTCACAAAAAATTGTAGCTTGTAAATTATGTGAAAATTTCATAAAGAATTCCAATTAACTAATAAGTATGCCAGACTTCTAACTACAAGTTAATTTATAACTGCGGTGAACTTTCTCTTTCATAAAAGTATATGGGCAAAAAAATATTAGTGCCGAACTTGTAACTATAAGTGAATCTCTTACAAGAGTAGAGGGACAATAAAATTACGTGCTGCTAATTTTGTTTATTCGCGGTTCAAGAAAGAAGTTTAAAATAAAAATAATTTCAAGCAGATATGATAGTGACTACGAAAACAATCAGAAACGAGCGTATCAACTTTGATATTTTAACATATCATACTTTTAATGAAAACTTTAGAATTCAACATCTCTGCTTTCGAGGATTGCTGAGAACCATTGAATAGTTAATACAACATGAAACTAAACGTAGTAATGCTCTGTCAGTTAAAAAGCAACTTTTACTAGTCTTGTGCTAGCTAGGTAAGTGGTCTAAATCTAATAACACGATTTAGGATTCAACTGAGTAGCCATTACACTCTTAATGATAGCATTAACTATCAACCAAAAGTTGTCAGAATGGAAGACTCTGCGAACCTGCAAAGAAACAGCGGTTGGCAAGAGTAATTCTTCATATAATTTCTGACGAGAAGTTGTTGTCAGAGTTAATAGCGCCGCCGAGGTAGACAAATTCCCGTACTACCTCAAAGATATATCTGTCAATGGTGACGTTCTGTCCTATTCGTCGATGTTGTGTGTCCTTTCGTGTTGACAGCATATATTCAGGCTTACCCTCATTTACGGCTGAACCCATTTTTGCCGCTTACTTCTCTATACTAGCAAACGTTGCTATGAAATCACGTTTACTCCTACCAGTGATGTCAATATCGTCGGCGTATGCTCTTAGTTGCTCAGGTTTTTGGAAGATTGTGTCTCTGGTGTTGGCTCGGGAGTTTGCACAATCCTCTCAAGAATCAAAATTAAATGCTGTCGTATGCGGCTTTGAAATCGATGAATAGGTGGTGGGTATCGATTTTGACTTCTTGGATTTTTTTTCAGGATCTGCCGAAGTGTGAAGATTTGATCAGTTGTCTAAAACCGCACTGATAAGGGTCGATCTGGTTGTTGGGAAACGACGTCAGGCATTCACATATTACGGCAGATAGCACCTTGTAGGTTATGTTAAGGAGACTTATGCCTCTGTAGTTGGAGCAGTTCAGAGGGTCCTCTTTTTGTGGATCGGGCAAACAATGCTGAGGTTCCATTCTTCAGGCAATTTTTCATCCGACCAGATTTGAGTTGGTGGATTTTACTTACCAAGTCATCTCCGCCGTTTTATAAGGCTTGAAAGGAAGGCCGTCATTTCGGGCAGCCTTTTAAAGCTTGAGTTTAGATATTGCTATCCTCACTTCACCTCACTTCACTTAGGTCGGGTGGTTGGCAGTTTTCGCTGTTGTTGCCAATGTTGAATGGTTCGTTTCGCCTGACAGCGGAACGTTGTTCGTCAGCGCCGATTAACAGTTTACTTCTGCTCTTCCATATCCTAAGCATCGACTGTGTCTCAACTACGAATTTCCTTGTTCATCTCGACAGGATTCTGTTCGAGCCTTGTATCCTTGGCTTTGACGTTTTACACTTTGGTAAAACTTACGAACATAGTTCTTGGAGTGGCACCTCTCCATATCCTCGATCGCGCGCTTTTCTTGCTCTTTTTTCTTCTTTCTGAAAAGCCGATGTTCTTCCCTTCTTCTCTGCCTATAGAGCTCAATGGCAGCTCTCGTCTTCACCTGCAGCTTAGACTTGTAGGCCTCGTTCTTGGCTGCGAGTATCTGTCGGCATTGTCATTAAACCAGGGGTTTCTTTCTGGTGGGCTCGAGAAACCTAGCACATCAGTTGCGGCTGATCCAATGATTTGTTGACATCGTTGCCATTGTTCTTCGACATTCGATGTTGGTGGTGTCAAGAGGTTAAGGGATACACGTTGCGCGAAGTCCTAAGTGGTCTCTTGCGATTGCCGCCATTTGACATTAAATTTTTCACGGTATTTCTGGTTTGTTTTGGCGTGGTGGATATCAGCATTCTTACCTTGGCTGCAACGAGGTATTGGTCCGGGTCGGTGTTAGCCCCTCGAAATGTACGGAATCCAAAATACTGGATGCGTGCCTCTTGTATATCGCAATATGATCAAATTGGTTGACCGTTCGTTGATCTGAAGACCACCATGTCCCCTTATGGATATCGAGGTGAAAAAATCATGTGCTGGCTTTAGTGGCATTTCGTTTTGTAGCGAAGTCGATCAGCCTAAGACCGTTGCCAGACGTGTTGTCGTGTAGGCCTTCCGACAATACTGCTAAAGATGTCTCCTCTACCTACCTTTGTGTTAAAATATCCCAGCATGATTTTAACATCGTACTTCGGCAGTAGTCGCTCAAAGGTTTTTACAAGGAGCTCGTAGAAGTAATCTTTAGCTTTATAATTTTTTTTTCTTGGGGCGTGAGCGCATATAAGTATTAAGGTATTTCCCTGATACTTCTATAGCCACGTTATCTGCGTAGGCAATCACTCTGCACCCTTCTCTTTCTACACTTACTAGTAGCTTTTTGAACACTAGATTCCAGAGAAGAGGCGACAGGACGCCCCCATGTGGGGTGTCACAGCTAACTAATCTACGTGCAGATCAGATGCCAAGATTTGTGTTTGAACGTTCGAAGGTTTTTCTGAACGCCAACCTCAGGATCTCTATTTTGTCCTTGGCTAGGAAAAGGTAGATCCTGTTTGTTGGAAATCTGACCGATTGCCACACAAGATATTTTAATTTCGAATTAACGACGAATTTGAACTAATAACGACTTCATTAAGTTCAGTAGCGAAAGAAAACCGTGAGAGTTTTCTCTTACGGTTTTCAACTATTAGAGAGTATTTTTTTTGTGTTGCTGGTTTTTGTACAAAAAATTGAGAATCAGGGATCGCTTTGAGAGATGATCCAATGAGCTGATGCGCTGGTGTAAGAGCTTCCAGATCGCTATGGTCAGATGACATCAGGGTCATTGGCCTCGAATTCAAAATGGCCTCTATTTCCATCAAGGCTGTGGGTAATTCTTTGCCCCGCCCAGGCTCCGATAAAGATGACCTTTAGCTGTCTTTACGGCTGTCTCTCAAATTCCAACAAAGTGAGGTGCCCTGGGGGTATTAAATGAAAATGTATGCCACTATTAATACAACAATAGTTGATATTTTGTTGAGAAGAGCTTCGAAACAACATATTGCAAAATTCCACGAGCTTATATTGTGCTTCGACGAAATTAGTTGCGTTATCGCAATGGATGTCTCGGAGAAACCCCTTCGACCTATCAACCTTTTGAGTGCTGCAATGAACAGCTTTTGACGAGAAACAAACAAAAACTGCCACTTACGTTTTATAAGGAATTTTCCCCTGATTTTGTAGTGAGTGCAAATAGGTCCACAGAAATCTACCCCAGAACAGAGAATAGGACGTGACGGGGTTAATCTCTCCAATGGTAAAAATGGACTAATTTCCCGTCCATTGATTATCCAAAACCGAATCCTCACTACCGCACCCAGTGCTTTTCGTCCGGCATGAAAGTGAAATGAGAAGCTTTCGGTAGCAACAATGGGTGCTTGCTTATATCTGGGATGTTGGCATGCTTTAAACGACCTCTTACTTTCATAAGCTGAAGACCGTTGGTTTCCTAAAAGAACGGATTGAGTTACTTAATTGACCCTTTAAGATTTGTTGGACTAAGTGTACTATGCGAAAAAGAGAGTCATCTAATTCAGAAACTGCTAAAGGACCACGTTATAAAACGCTGCCTAGCTTCCAATTTTCGAAAACATATTTTAATGATTCCTAGTAAATCATTGGAGCAGATTCCGCCGGAGAAAGCTGAATGTCGACAGTGTGAGACCATTTGTTCTCACATTCCAACAAAGAACTTGGACCTTTGAACCAAATTGACGTTTCCAAGTGCCTTACTGCAAAACCTGCCGGGCTATGAAGCGTTGGTTCATGGTTCCAAAAAACTTTCACTGTATTTCCGCAACTCTGTGTAACACGAAGGTGCTTTGCTTTGACGAATGCGTTGAAATCCAGTGATGTACAATTTGTGAATCTGTCCAAAAGTAAACTGCAGATGGCGGAGTTGCGAAGATCGTTCGAACCTTTGTCCACAAATTAGACAACAAATTAGCTCAAATCGAGGAAGCTAATTTTTCTTTGCGGTTGCTACCCTAGATTTTGCGACGAAGAGTTTTACGTGAGCCGATCCAAATGCATCTATGGATCTCAGATAGATACAGCACCCAAACGCATTTATGGATGTATCCGCGAAGCCATTAACTTGAAACGATTTGTTTTGAGGAACGAAGGCAAATCTCGGAACCATGATGTTATGCAAAGATTGCAAATTCAGCATGAATTGCCGCCACTCGGTGTCAATGCTTTGGGAGATCGACGCATCCCAATCCACTTTTCCAATCCATAGTTTTTGCAGGATTATCTTTACCTTGATAATAATAGGACTTACTAGGCCCATTGGCTCGAAAAGCGATGATTAAAGCGAAAGAATGATTCTTTTTGTAAACTTGCCAAATATTCGATTAGGTTTGTATGAAAAGATCTACGAATGGATTCCAGGCAATACCTAGCGTAGTACTGATAAGATTGTATTCATTTAGATTGATTTCCTTATTCTCCATATTATTAACGAAATGTTTTTGAACACCTGCTCCTCTGTCTGTCTTTTGGTCTATGTCCTAGAACCTTATCTATTTCCCAGAATTTTTCTCATATCGATTGAGTGAATCTCGTAGAATCTTTTACTAAAACCAAAGCTGTTGCCAAAATAACGTGAGCATTAGGTGTAGGATTCTTTTCTACTGCCGCATTAACAGCTGTCGATGTTGAAGCATCCTTGCTCCCAGAACCACTTTCCGACTGTTGAGGCCTATGCAGAAGACTGCGTTGTGGTTGTCTACATTGTTTGCACCTGTAAGTTGAAGAACATTTCGATACTCCATGACCTTTTAGGCAAAGTCCCAATTTCATTGCATTTGAAAATTTTTTGAAACATGACTGTAAGTCCTGTGAAGCTCGTACAGCTGAAAATGGAATGGTAGTTATCACGACAAAATGCGCAAGAACGCTGAGTAACCGTGAGTAAAGTGTGAGAACGTTGAGAAGAATACGAATTCTTTGGCCTAGAACCCGTTGGTTGGCTTGCCTTTGATCCTAATTACTTGCTATCTCTTTCTTCGAGATATTGGCAGCGTTTGCTGAGAACCTCCGCGCATTCCTTCCAATCAGAAAGATCTTTATAGTCTAAGTGTTCATCCCACTTCGACTGTTTCCGGGTCCACCTTTGAAATAGCAATAGAAATAATAATTTATTTTTTTCGACATATCACATGGAATGCAACGAGTTAAAAAGAGCAGAAATATTTCAACTAAACTCCTTAGTGAACCAGTAGATGCCTTAGGGACCATGGGCAGATCAAATAATTCGGAAATATATTCCATAAATATCATTGTGTTGTTGTCGTTGTTAACGATCCTTAAGTCTGGCTAGAGCTTTCGGATAGTTTTCTTCCGTATCTTGGGACGCTTTGATCGTGCCGAGGGCTTGATCACTCAGACACGTCAACAAGTGATTAAATGTTTCAGTTTTTGTTAAACTGTCGTTGTCGACCATTGAGTTAAACGAATGACCATTGAAGCTTATAGCGTTTTCGATTGGGATACAAAAAGCACTCTTTTTATACTCTAGAGCACTTTTTTTTACTCTAGATCAATTTTTTCGTTTTCGATTGGGATACAAAAAGCACTCTTTTTTTTACTCTAGAGTACTTTTGATGAATCTGGATTCCAAGTCAGATTTACACCAACATGCACCAACACAAAAACATTTAACATCTGACTTATGTCAGTTTGAAGTTTGCATTTCGCAGTTTGATTTGTGTTTTTTTGTTATTTTTGTGAAAACTATAATTAGAAACTAAAATATTTTTGCATAATCATGTTCTAAAATTCATAAGCTTTGTTTTGACACCAACTCGCCAATGGTTGAAATTATAAAAAAGCCGCAATGACTAAAAGAAATTTTCAAATGATGGTTTTTATTGATAGCTAAAGCTATAATTGCAGCCTAAAGATAAACAATAAGCTGTCAAATGGCACACTTACACACGCACAAAACCAGAGTAACCTCTTTAATGTTCGATTGGGACGGGTAAAACCTGAAATCTGAGAGTAAATCTAAAAATCCCAATCGAAAACGCTATTAGTTTGGGCAAATGATTGACCGAATGTGGCACTGCAAATGTTGAATCCGCAGTACTCATGCGTCTTCCTGTGCCCTAAGCAAAAGAATTTTGGTTTTAGAAGAAATGTATAAATCCTCTAAATCATTTCGACCAGTATCAGTTGGTGCTATCCGCTCTATTTGAGTTTGATACACCAGAACTTGTTTAAAATAGGATTATAAAATGCCCAAACGACATTCAAGTTCAGTTGCTGAAAGTGAATCCAATTATGTTCCTACATATTTTTTTAATCTTGTTATGCTTCCCTTCGTTGATGAGCGCTGCTGCTTCAACTCCTCGAGCGAAGCATTCGAGTTTGAATCATTAACCATTTTGAGGTCCAATAACAATGACTCAAACTAAAAAAAAACATATGAGAAGGCTACAATCCGCTGTGCGGATCGTTGAATACACTATCCCAATTCCCATCCCATCCTATTAGCCTATATTATAGAAAATGACATTGTCACAACATATTGTTCAAACAGTTTATCAGCATCTTTTGTTGTATGACAAAAAACATCGTTTTTCTCCTGCATATGCTATGGGGTAAGGTATACAAACGGTTTGTATACCGTTTTGTCTTACTACGCTTCTCAGACACTTTTTTAAAATTCCTTACGGTTTGGCCAAAAACTACGTTTTTTTAAAAGGGGGCGTGGCATCCTTCTAGCTCAAAATTTAGGGCCAAAAAACTGGTGACGTACGGACAGGCATCGCTAAATCGACTCAGCTATCGATTCTGAGTCGATCCATATACTTTGAGGTATATGTAGCTAAATTATTTCTCTATGTTACAAAATGTATAAAATCTAATATACCCCTATTGGATAGGGTATAAAAAACACAATAATTAGCACTTTAAATGCTTGGTATAGTCCAACGTCAATGTTAGTTCTATTGATGAGTTGCGAATGTAGATCGATGTATTAAATCCAACGATGTATTTGAAATTAATTTATTTTTGTTCCAAACGAAAGCTTTTTTACAGTACATACGATTGATGCACTTTCTCCCGCGCCGCCGCGACGTAGTGAAAATGAAGCGAGAGTGTTCTCTCGATGTAGATGTGTATATAATTTTGATGATGAGTCGAGAGAGCTAGATGAATGTTTTTTTCAAAGCTTAAAAGCTCGATTGGACGAACGAGAGAGCGAGAGAACGTGAAAGCGAGTGAATTAGCAATGGTACTGCATGGACGAAGCGAAAAGAGAACGAACCGTAGTTTTGGTAGTGGTTATTAGAGTCAAGTGAAACTTGTTTCATCCAATGAGCTTTTATGTTGATTATATTTAAAAATGGATTATGACAAACTCGACGGAACAAATTACTTTTAGGCGAAATTTGATTTGCAGCGATTATGTTGATTGAAATTATATGTATTTGAGATATATTTGTTTTATTAAAATGATGCGTATATGTTGTATCTATTAATAGGGCATATATAATTAATTTGTTCTAAGAATATAATTCAAGTTATTCCAAATGTTTAACTTATGTCGAAGGTGCGTTTTTAATATTTCTTTTTATTCTTCTTATTTTCTTTGAATGATCTTTGTCTACGCACATTCGAATAAATGAACTATATCACGTACCTGGGAGTGGGGGTTTATACTTATCTCCCACAAACGTTTTGTTGGCTCCTTCCTCTGCCGATTTTGGTGTGTGTTGAGAGTATATCCAGCGTTTCTCAGTTTTTGTTGTAGATAAAACTGCAACGTCTACCATACAATCGCGATCACCAAAACCGAAACCGATATTCACACTTTGTAATGTCTAATGTTTTATGTGAACTTTAAGTTTTTTTGTTCATGTGACTTCGTAAGGACTTTGTTTCTAGGTTTTTCTAAACAACTACAGATATTTATGTAACACTTTTTTACACTTGTGATGAAGATGATGAGAATTTTTCGACGATAGTTCTGCTCCAACAGAGTTAATAATTCTGCCTATGAGTAGGTAATTTATTAGCATTCCCAGCGAGTCATCAACATTTAAATCCGAGAGTGCATTAGAAATTGCTTCTGCTTTGACATTGTTAAAAGCTCCTTCTATATCGAGACTATACAACTTTACTCGTAGTTTTCAATGATGCGTATCAGTGAGTGAAGCGCTGTTTCAACTGACTTGCCCTTGCAATATGCAATTTTGTAGTTGGAGAGTGAAATCGGTTTTATCCTAGTATGGAGGTGTTGATTAATTAATCTTTTTGAAGCTCTTAATGGCCCAAAGAAGTTTTTCTTTGGTGATGATAATATTGGTATGTGGAATGCATGTACCGAACAGCACTGGTTCGGAGTCTAGAAGCCTCTTACTTTTCTTCTATGTAACCACAGAAGATACGACAGGATGCTCTTTTTTCCTTCCTCAACTCGCTATTGTAAGTTTTGAGAATAAATTTGTATTTATTGCCTCCTTGGAGCTCTTGGCTTTGTTGAAAAGTTGCCTGCATTTTATCCTGAGAGTGCAGAGGTTGGAGTTCCCTAATGGAGGCTTTGAATTCCTACGAGGCCTTCTTATAGGACATGCTGACGATCTTGCATCGCTCAGTGTTCGTGAGAGGGTTGCACCAAGGAGTCAGAGAGAAGTTTGTTGATTAAAATTTCTCTAAAAAGTGACAAGTTTTTTTTTTGAGGTTCTTAAAAACTTTCGGGTCTGGGTTTCGCACACCAAGTTGGTTGAGGTCACTCTCCACTTGTTGGCGCCACCTGATGTGGGGTCTTCCTCTGCTGCGTCGTCCCTCCGGGGTGGACACAAAGACTCGACAGGCGCTGGTGTCCATACGCTCCATGTGTTCCAGCTATCTCAGCCGCTGAATTTGAAGCTTTTTGACCAGGACGACGTCGCTGTAAAGCTCGTAGAGTTCGTCGTTGAATCTTTCCTCCACACTCCATCGATACAAACTGGACAGAATATCACGTGAAGAATCTTCCTTTCAAAACAACCTAGGGAATTTTCATCAGCTTTTGTTAATGTCCATGCTTCTGCGTCATATAGAAGTACTGGGATGATGAGAGTCTTATATCTAGTCTCCTTGGTTTTTGAGAGAGCCCAAAGAAACAGCGATTGGCAAGAGTAATTCTTCGCTTTATCTCTTGACTGGCATCATTTTGTGTGGTAACCGCGGAACCTAGGTAGACAAAATCCTTAACGACTTTGAATTTATAGCTGCCCATGGTGACGTTTTGGCCGAGTCGCCGATGTAGAAAATCATTTCTCGATGACAGCATATATTTCGCTTTGTCCTTATTTAGTGCCAAAATGAATACATGCGAACGCAACACTGACAGCTCGCTGCGTTCTTCCCATAATGTCAATATCATCCGCATTGATCCTAATTCCATCATTGGAACTAATTACAGAGCCCATTACCACAATGTTGTTGGCGTCGTCGAAATCGGACGCTAGGAGGTCCTCTTCTGCAAGCCAAGACTCTAGGTATGTTGACTTTGCGTCAACCCCAAAGATGGTAGCGTAGTGGGTATTACTACCCAGCTCCAAATCTGTTGTCAACCCCGTAGAAGGTAGCTTTATGGCTTCCGCCATCCCCGAGTTCGTCGGCATAGTGTCGACCACCGGCCGACTTATTGTCGACTTGCGGTGGAGGTGGTGTAGGGAGAGTCTGAGGTTGCGATTTATCGCACCTATAAATGTTCAGCAGGATGGAACTGAACCCATAACTTATGACTTCATCGGCAGCTGCTAAAGGAACAAGGGATTCCTCGTTTACAATTAGACGTTTCTGGAGTCTCCCTTATCTTCTTCAACCTTTCCTATTCGCAAGTTATGCGTTGGATGAAGAGGTTTACTGATCCTGATAATGTCCAGAATGCCCTTTGGGTCGGACGGTTCGACCGGGATTCTTGCACGACTTCGAGGGCGGTTAGGAATCTGGTCCATTTCCACTACCTCCATTTGTACTCCTGGCCAAACTTCTCCAGCCCTGGACACTTGTTTCTTAAACAGGTCCTTGGACCTCTGGTCAGAGCAAGTGATCTTAATGTGTCCCTGATAGAGACCTAGGTCGCGGCAAGTGGGCGCAGAGCCCGGATGGTCGCGAAGATTAGGGGGAAGCTGGAGCCGAGCTTCAATTTCACATTCCTCCATTTTTACGATGTTATATTCCATCCGGATCACTGCGGTCAAATACCCCAAATTCTAGATGTCCTTTCAACATCTGGCTGTACGTCATATCTCAGGTGTTCTGTTGGACGGGGGTTAGCCGCTTTTTGGCACTCCTCGTGGTGTTTGCACCGACCGTTGTCTTTTGGACGTGCTGTCCTCGGAGGAGCTGGAAAAGCGTTGAAGCTGTTTCGCCCAGTTCAGAGTCGAGTTTTGCCTTGTAGTCGGCTCTGCGGACGGGTTTTTATGGATGCGGGCAATCATTTCCTTCTCCGGCCCATCCCATCGTATTTCCTATTAGCTTCCGCTAATTGTTCGCCTGCACCCCTGCCGTTCAATGTTCTCACATTCCAGGTGCAATGTGAACGTCGTTGTCCTTTTTTTCGTTTAGCAGGGTCGCCAACAATAATATCAGTTTTTCCGAGGTTGCTTCGTAACATATGGTTTTTCCATGGGTGGGTAGTTAACCCAAACCACAACCACCAACCTGGAGGGCCAGTTCCAAATTATTAGATACCCCTATGACACGGGGCATCAGTATTCACTACGGGATACCGGGGCCTGACTTACCCATGAGGTTCCTAAATAACCTGTTGTCCGAATATGTCAAGTAAGCCGCAAACAAATTAAAGAAAACATTCATCCAAACCAAATCACAAAGACGAGAAAGACTTGAATTACAAGAAAAGAGATTCCCCATAGCTATATACGAAAAAGAAAAAAGAAAATATGTAGTGACAAGATAGTGAGAGTGAATTTTTTTTTCTGAAACTGCACCCGTTGTGCTTAATTTCCAGAGAAAGACACCCTTCCTATTTCAAACACTGACCAAAATAAAGCACAAATTCTGAAAAGGAACTCATTGAGCATTTCATATGCTCAGAAAAATACTATATACTTATTTTTTTGAAACACATTATAAAGTTTTGTTTTTATTTGTTTGACATCTCTATACAATAATTGTGACTATCGCGAAAGTCGAGGTATCTTTACCCATTCAAGAAGTACTAAAGAACTTATTCCAATTTTATTCAAAGTATAGTTATATTTAATGTTTAATTTTATAAATTTATTTACGTTTAAAGCTCTCAATTCAATCTTAGTATGCCTCATAAAATTATGGGATTTTGGTTTTTTTTAACGTTTATTTATTTACAATTTCTTTAATATTAATTAATAGCCTAAATAAACTTAAAGACTAGACATTTTTAAATTTTGCCAAAGTAAAAGACCATTATGGTTCGCATTACATGATATCTAATTTGTTTGATTAATTCAATTTTTATATTTTTTGTGAATTTTTGTATTATTGTTATGTACTATATATATTTTTTTTTTGAAAATAGGAAAATGTGAATCAAAACCTATTAGAAGACAGTCGCAACTTTTTTTTTATATAAAACTAAAACCTACAAGACTGACTTAACCTATCTAAACCTATCTAGGCCCTGCCATGTGATCTCTATTGCATCGACTAACAAGTCATCGTTAGATCAGAGATCACATGTCAGGGCCTAGTTTTACTTAACCTAAGTATCGGCTTCAGCCCAGTCTAGCCGCCAGTATCGGTCTCTATTTAACCTGTTAGTGTAACTTTTGTCGCTTTCAGGTATGCTAATGCAGTATCTAATTTGATCAGTATTCCCGTCCCCCGACTCAAAATGCTCATAAAGGATCCTTTTATCTGTTGCTCTCCTTGCAGCATGGAACGTTCGTTGAATCCGATAGGTAGCCATATGCATCCAGAATCAGAAATGTTTCTGGCGGAATGTATCCACTTTCCAAGGCATCTCTGAAATACCCAGGATTCGGATAGAATAATCCAGAGATTAATTCGTTTTCGCTAACACTTGCCGAACGAATGGGATTTTGGTTAGTTAACCGTCGATTTAACATAAAAAAAAGATTTTTTAATGTGTTTCACCAATATATATATTGTTGAAAGAATATTAACTTGGCAACCCTTATGCAACATGCATATTCCTCTTTCCTGTTTTATTCTCTCCTTATATTTTTCTTTATTCAGCCATTTGTATGAATTCCTTTTATTAAGTCGCTCAATATACGTTGTGTTGAATAGACGTCTCGGAGTTTATCTTAATCAGGTTATGGGCCCAGGCATAACAAGCGCAGAGTGTAGTTGCAAATTAATTAAAAAAAAATTAAAAATTAAGGAAATCAAGATGACGTCTATGTATGCAATAGATAAACTTGATGACGATAATTACGAGATCTGGTCTGTACAAATGGGTAGTGTATTGGTGCATGGGGTGTTTGGAAGGTGGTGAGCGACAAACAAGAAGTTAAGCCGGAAGATGCTGCTGTTTGGAACACGATATAAAGAACTGCAAAACATCTGCAGATGCATGGGAGAAGTTACTGGAAGTGTACAATCCAAATGGTCCGGTGCAAAAAGTAAGTTTGTATGTATAAGCAGCTCCTAAATATGAGAATGCAGGAACATGATAATGTGGTGGAGTTTATTAATTCCTTCACTGGAATGTCAGAAAGGCTGGCAGAAATCGGAATAACGATGAACGAGGAATAACTAAGCATAATTCTTCTTTCAAGTTTGCCTAAATCGTTCGAAAAATTCGTTATAGCTATGGAGACCCGAGACAATTTGCCTTCATACGGTGCATTAAAATTAAAACTTCTTGAAGAAGGGCAGAGACGCAAACAACAAAATGACCCGTTAGACAACGATAATATACAGCAAGCCTTTAACGTGCGTTCAAATAACAAACAGGCACACAAAAAGGAGACGAAAAAAATCAACGGCAAATGCTTTGCATGTGGCAAACGAGGGCACTTTGCGAATAAATTCTGGGAAAAACAAAAACACGGCGAGTCAGCAATGTGCATTTCAGATACACACACGGGCAAGGAATCCAATTGGTACATCGACAGTGGCGCGACATCACACATGTGTAATGTAATGTTGTTTGTGGTTGGCTGCTAATGTATCAGTAATGACTAATGGCAGTAGGCAAAGGCGATGTGTTATTGCGAACGAGGGAGAGAAATGTACGGTTAACAAACTTTTTGTATTCTCCAGAGCTGAAAGCGAATTTTATTTCCATAAGTAAAGCAGCTGAAAATGGAATGACAGAAAACTTCAAAGGTGAGCGTGCTTGGATAAGGGACCAGAAAGGCGATGTTATTATGATAGCAGAAAGAAAAGACAATTTGTTTGCTGTAGAGTTAAAATCAGAGAGCTTGTTTGCGGTAATTAACAATGAAATTTGGCACTGCAGATATGGTCATCTGAACTACCGGAGTCTTCGTGAATTGCAACAGCAGGGTATGGTACGCGGTATGAAATTGGAGAAGAAATATGATCAAGAATGTTGCAATACTTGCATGTTAGGCAAGGTACATGCATTGCCTTTTCCTCAAACGTCAGAACGCAGTTCAACAAAATTGTTGGAGTTAATTCACAGCGATGTTTGCGGACCTGTTAATATCAAATCGGTAAATCCAGATTCATCTTTGTTTATATTTTAAAGACGAACGACGAGGTAATTGATAGATTTAAAACTTTTAAATTGTATGTTGAACGACAGACAGTTTGCAAAATAAAGGCGTTACGCAGCGATAATGGCAAGGAATATGTAAACGGTGAATTTGACGCAATTTTGAAGCAGCATGGTATACGACGTGAATTAACAGTACCACACACACCACAGCAGAACGGTGTTGCGGAGCGGGCGAACCGGACATTGGTGGAGATGGCTCGATGCATGCTGTTACATGCAGGCTTAAATCAAAATCTTTGGGCAGAAGCAGTATCAACGGCCGCTTACGTAAGAAACAGATGTCCTACAAAGCTGTTAGTTGCCTTGCTACAAGGCAAGGCTCGTCGCGAAAGGATGTGAGCAACGATTTGGTGTGGATTATACAGAGACTTACTCTCCAGTTGTACGCTATGCTACGATTAGAATGCTTTTGGCGATTGCTGTTGAGGAGAGAATGCATCTTCATCAAATGGATGTCAGTACAGCGTATCTAAACAGCGATTTGAATGATGTTATTTATATGCAGCAACCTGAATGTTTTATCGACGAGAAGCATCCGAGGAAAGTTTTGAAATTACAGAAGGCTATTTAGGGCCTAAAGCATTCCGGAAGACAATGGAATTTTAAACTCGACGAGGTGTTAAAGCAAATTGGATTTACTGCGTGTGAAAGTGAACCATGTCTATACAAAATGAAGTCAGTCAACGAATTAGTTTTGATGGCGGTTTATGTGGATGACATAATCATCGCGTGCAAGGATAAATCCGAACTGGTGAAAGTAAAAGAATGCATTGCAGAACAATTTAATGTGGTTGACAAGGGCGCATTACAGCACTTTCTTGGGATTGAGATCGATCGTGAAGGTGAAGTTGGCTCTATTAATTTGAGTAAAACACAGTACATAAAAGACATGCTCAATCACTATGGCATGGATAGCAGCAAAAGTGTGTCAGTTTCTCTTGAACCAGGATATCAAGTTGCATGTCATGAAAAGCGAACTTTTATATCAGCTAACGGTATTCCGTAGCAGTAAAACTTTAGCGGCTGTAATATTCTGCTTAATTTATTGGTTCACTTGAATAGAGGCACTAACCAAATAAGAAAATAAATAAAAACCGGATCAATTTTTTTTTATTTTTTTACGTTTATTTATAAACATTAGTATTTTGTGTTGCCACCTTGTTTATAAATTACTTCATAAATGCGTTGAGGAATGGATTTGTATAAACTCTCTAGATAGCTTAATGGAATTTCAGACCAGGCTGCTTTAATGCTTTGAATTAAATCATTTCTGGCCTCAAACTGCAGCCCATTTTCATAAACCTTACGAGTAAGCCATCCCCATAGATTTTCTATAATATTGAGATCTGGGGAATACGGTGGCCATTTTAAGGTTTCTACATTTTGGGACGCAATCCAAGTCTTCACCACTCTTGAAGTGTGTACAGGCGCATTATCCTGTTGAAAGATCCATTGAATGGGTGCAAATGTTTCACAAATCTCGGGAAAAGATGACAACATTTGAACTTCGACCAATCTTTTAGGCAATTTGGCGATTCGAAAGCCCTTCAGAGGTCAAGACATCGATTTGTCCTTTTTCTCGATCCGTTAAACACTTTTGTTTTCCCATTTTATTCGAATTCACAAGTTTTCGACTAAACACAATAAATGTTAAAAAAGCTATCCAGTTTCACACCTTTATTGCGCAAAAAATGCAAACAAACTAAGTGCCTCTATTCAAGTGAACCAATAAATTAAGCAGAATATTACAGCCGCTAAAGTTTTACTGCTACGGAATACCGTTAGCTGATATAAAAGTTCGCTATGTAAGGAGTTTTATACAAAGCAAAGTCTGATATTGAATTATCAGAAAACCATTTGTTATTAGATCAAATACAGTTGCTTTAATCTACATTTTCTTTCATAAAAATTATTGCCTCTAAACAAGTGAACCGTACTGTAGCACCAAAGCTGAATACGTGGCAGCATCAAATACAGCAAAAGAGGCAATCTATTTGCGGCGACTACTTAAAGAAGTTGGTTTTTGGAAAAATAATCAAATTGTTCTTAACGTGGATAATCAAGGCGCGCAGAAGCTTGCAACGAATCCAGTGTATCACAACCGTACGAGGCACATAGACGTACGATACCATCACATACGAGAAGTTGTAAAAAATGGCGAAATTGAATTAAACTATTGCCCGACTGATGTGATGACGGCTGACATTTTTACCAAAAACTTATCAAAAATTAAACACACAAAGTTTGTTAATCAAATGAATATGTCATAAATTTTTGATTTGTAAAGGGACATTCATGTTGAGGAGGAGTGTTGAAAGAATATTAACTTGGCAACCCTCATGCAACATGCATATTCCTCTTTCCTGTTTTATTCTCTCCTTATATTTTTATTTATTCACCCATTTGTATGAATTCCTTTTATTTAGTCGCTCAATAAACGTTGTGTTGAATAGACGTCTCGGAGTTTATCTTAATCACATATCTTTAACAAGACTTACCCGGTTATGGATGTATTACATATGTTATACCGCTCTTCTAGGTGATGAGATGAACCACATTCCTTCCTTGGGCCTCTGAGATGTTGCACTTTTTTTGCAACCGCGTGTATTTTTACAATGGCTTAAATAATTTTTAAGATCAGGGTCTTTTGCCATAACTTAAGAATATATTTAAAAGCGCCCTTGTCACAGGAGTATTTCCAACTCAATGGAAAAATGCATTTATAACACCTGTTTTTAAAAAAGGTTAGTCGAAACATCATCTGTGAAGAACAGCATAGCTTTGTAAAACATATAAACTGACTTCTGCAAATCTGGAGTACCATTTAGGATCAATTTTATTTATACTTGCAATTATCGATGTAAGAGCTTGTATTCGAGAGAGCAAAATATTGATACATGCTGATGACATGAACATTTTCAAATGCGTAAGAGATCTAAGCGATACCTACGCTTCTACTGTTGTACTGCAAACCGATTTTATTAGCTATATGGTGTCTTAAAAATGTTTTGAATTTGAACCCAATTAAATGCCAGCATATAACATTTTCACGAAAACTTTCACGAAAACTTGCTCCATCACGAAAACTTGCTCCATCTAATTGGTGTTTATTTTTATCCTTAAATGGAGTTTAATGAACACATTAACGTTATCATCCATAAATCTAACACTATGTAAGGATTTATAAGAAGGTGGTAAAAAGAGTTTAATGACCCTTATGTCATTCTCTCCGTATATAATTGTCTAGGTCACCATCACTTGGACTATGCCTCATAAGATTTACTTTGAGGACTACCATGGGATGATCTACTCAATTTGCCTGCGTATACGATAGGTGTTGAATTAAACTACATACTACATCTGTCGCCTTTGTCTTCAACGTAGACTTAACAGCGACATACTTACACCAATTATTATCAGGCCAAATGTATGCCCCTGATCTTTTAAGTGCTATTGGTTTTAATACCCGGGGAGATTCGTATAACCTAAGTAGATTAAATATACCATAAACAGAACTATGGTATGCATGAGGCTTTTAGTCGATTGAGTAGAGTTTACAATAAAAATAACGATGTAGTTGAACTGCATGCTAGTAAAATTAGTTTCATAAATACTCTGCGCAATTGCATGTTTTGTTAATACTTATCGTTTATTGATTTTATTATGATGTCAAACTTAATAACTTCTATGTTCTGTCATGTCCCACTAACAAATGCACTAAATGATGAGCCTGTGGATGTATATTATCTGCTGTGGCAAATCTCTGCTCGTAGATGCTGCTTGTATTAAGCTCGCTATGACACAGATCTGATCTTAAAGTGTTACAAAAGAAAAAAAACTAAAATCCTTTAATAGAAATGAATGATTACGATGAACTGTACATTCTTATTAAAGCACATCTCCCAAGAGTTATTTTCCTTCAATCAACACACTGTGCTCCTCAGTTCATGCCGAACATACCCAAAATATATAATGTAACAAAACAAGGAATTGCAACATTAGAAAAAAAGGTACACCCTCAAGTTTTTCTTAAACTAATCATTTGATTGGTCAATTCTAGTAGTGTTTACTAACTCCTTTATTCAGAATTACTTCACAAATTCGGTACGACATGGAAATGTAAAGTGCCTTTAAGAAATCCAGTGAAATTTCTCCCAGGCTTATTTATTTCCGTTAATTCAGTTATTAAAATCTCTTCCTCCAGCTCAACCGCAATTTCGATTTGTTAAGTGTTTTGTTAAGCTCTCTTGTAGCGCTCACATTTCTTTATTACCTACGATACTAGCGAAAGAAGATTATCCCCCCACAACACCAGACAGAACTTTTCTTTTAGTAAAAACGATTGTTTACTACAGTTTTGTTTGACGCTGGTGAACATTAAGTTTGTTCGTGAAGAATTTCACTTTTATATTATTTTCGTAACACAGGGCTTTTGCTCTTTTGGGATTTTACATCCTGGAATTGCAAAAGGTGAACCCACACGCGAGTTATTAAGACAACAGTGTTCATGCGAAGCCACAATGAGACACACAATTGGTTACACAATATGACGGGACTACAAAAATCGCTATGCAATGAAACAGCCGGACAAGCATCAGTTAAGTACACATGAATTATTTTTTTGAGAATGTGATTCTTTTTGAAGTATTTTGTATCATTTAGGTATCCTACTGCCGGATGCCTTGGTCATTTAATATTCCAGGAGCTTTTCCATTGCGTATCTCTAACTGGTACATGCAATTGCCTATTACTTTGTTGACTCTGGATTCGATGAACTTGGGAATTAGTTTGGCGTTTAACCCTTGCGTGAAACTACTCTGCGCAAAGTTGTGGTGAAATATCTCCTGCCCTACGCGGTAAGTTACCTCAGTTGTTCTTTTATTATATGAGTTTCTTGATTTCTCAAAAGCCATTATTAAGTTTTGTGTAATGTGTGTGTGAAGTAGTACGGTTTTATCTTCATTCGGTGATACTACCATATCCGGTTACGCCATGGTCAATCATTGGATAAGCAAAGATAATACGCCAGGTGACCTAGTGATTCATCTGAATTTAATTAAATTGGACATGCAATGCTCAACAGCTATCTTTACTCGCATCATACTGAAGGCACTGCGTTTTACCCTTTGTATGCCAGCGTGAAAAAAGGGCAGGTCGCACATGTTATATGTCAAAACATTTCAAATTTGTTCCGCACGAACTGTACACTATTATTGGTACTTACATCCGGCGTTATGAAATAGCTTTTGGAAGTGCTTTTAATGAACATGTACAGGTGAATTATTTTTCTCCCGAGTACTAGAAAAATGTTTTTTTTATTTTTTTAAAGGGTGTTTTTATTTTAGAGGTATAGAACTTTGAAATGGAATAAAACAAAGATATTTTTTTTTTAATTGACATGAAATTTACTTTATTAAAAAGATAATCTTCTGGCAATAAATATGATTTCTGGCATATGACCGCCACGGCTTAGTCTATTCTGGAGGTCCAAACAGTCAGTTTTTGTGGATGTAACGGTGTCTCAACATACACTTGAAGATTACCATCACTCCAAATACGGTAGTTTTCGACAACATTCGCCGCGTTGTTGCCGATATATGGCCACAAATGTTGGAAAAAGTCATCGAAAATTGGACTTGATAAAATAAAATTGCAATAAAATTTTAATTTAAACTGAAATTACTACAATATTTTGATAAATTATTTTTGGAAATAATGAAATAATAATTGAAATAATCGTTCAACTTTGTCTTCGGCACAGCGAATTATCACAAAAACGTTCTAGGGTAGGCCACGACGAGCTTTTAATCGTTTCAACGCTGCTATAAATGTATTTTATGTTAAATCGGGAAATGCATTTAAATATATTGATTTCGATGCAAAGCAAACAAATACTGCAATATAATATGTTTTGTATGAAGTTTTTCCATGAAATGGATTCACTCTTTCTGCAGGAAAATCTCATATGATTGATTTTAAAAGTGATAATTGTTAAGATGCAAATATATAGCCAAACTCTTTTCAAATGACAACTTATTAGCAGAAGCATCATCGCATTCTGCAATCTGCCACGTACTTTTAGTATCTGAAAACCATCAATCTTTTCGATAAATGGACTTAGCCATTTTATTTATATATAGCTCATTTTTCCTTAATGCATAATATCGCTATTGCTGCTCCTTCTTCTACATGAAACGATGAATATCCATTTGTTAGCCAACAAGTGTGCGTCACATAGCTCTAGTCTTGGAAGTTGGAAGCTAGGAAAAATCTGGCTGGTGAAACTCTCGACTGAGTTGTAGCGAACTTAAATTTACATTTCCTCTTCGAATCAGCCATACGCGATTATGGAAGCATACGAAAATCCATGTATATAACTGTATAATTTTCCTCGTCAGATAAAGCAAATCTAGGAATCGACAAAGAAACGAGTTCAGATCAAGAAGAAACTGTTTCCATTCAGATGCAACATCTTTGCAAAGAAATGTTTGCTTTGAGAAAGTATTGTTTTCTTTAGGTATTATATGAAAACCTAAGGCTATCTCTACTTGAATCCCTCGAAATGCTAAATGCGCTTGAAATGAATTAATTGTTTCGTATTTTTTCTAGGAGTTTCGAGATCATCTGATTTGGTTAACATGTGTTAAGTGGCGCTACAGTTATTCTGCCGTCTCTAGAATTATGTCTGTTGCAGAATTTCCGTGATAATCTTCTTCTCTGCCATCGATTTTGTTAATAACGTTGCTGTTATCCATTTGTTGTGGTCGGTGTAACAGGCTATGTTGGAGCTGTTTGCAGGCTTTGCACCGATTTCTTATTGACATTTTGACATACCATGACTCTTAACCAAGCAGTTAATAGTCAAAAGTACATAATCAACACGTTTATAGCAGGAAATAATGGATAATTAATTAAAACTAATTAATCATAATTTATTTAAAAAAATATAAAATAAATACAAAGTTAATGCAGGCTTAAAATAGATTTCGCTGCAAAGGCTTTCAATTAGTAGGGTAACTAAAAGTAGTTTTACATATTTGTAGTTGTATGTTATTTTGTTTCGACCGCTCTAAAATATATAGTAAATAAATATTAAATACAAGATATAAATCAACATTGACATAATTCAATTGTTGAATAGATATTTATATATTAATAGCCAAGTCTTAGTCGATGTATACCTTAAGTTTCGTTTGGGAGATGAGATGTTGTTCGGTTTTATAGTTTTAACGCCGTTTGGTTTGAAGTTTTTGTATGACTGGCTATAGTTTGTCCCGAAGTCTCGTTCTCTTTGCTACCTCCAGTTTTGTGGGAGCCAATATGTAATTTTTTTGTTGTATTGGTAAAAAACCGTTAAGGGTTATTTTATGGCTTTTTTTTATCCCAACGTGCCCAGGAATCCAAACGATTTTCAATGTTTCAGAGTTAATTATTAGTTGATTGGGTATTGCTACAACGTTCGCATTCTATTTTGAAATGTTTTGTAGAACAGTTATTGTAGAAAGGCTGTCAGCGAATACTAAAGTTTTCTTTTTATTGGAGAGTCTTATCACGAGAAAATATTGCGAATACTTCCGTAGTGAAGATTGATGAAATGGATAGCATTAGTCCTTAAGAAAGAAAGGGCATATTCTCATCAACAACCCCAAAAGCGGTGTAGATTTAGATGCGTCGGTCGGCTTCAAACAGTGCGATTCATAATTGTCTGATATGTCGCGGAACAAAGTCTTGTACATTTTATCAGTGGTTGTTGATGTTGGGTGTGCTTTACATAGGGTTGAGTGCATTCTCTGATACCTCTTCCGGTTCAGAGCTTTTTTGATAACTTTGTGGACGGGTGTTTGATGTGCTGAGATTTTTAAAATTTCTTTTGAAGTAAGGTACTTGATTCTAGCTAATAGTTGGGGATGACCTGCTCCGGTTAGTATGTTGATGGTGGTAGTTGACGAATGCCCATGCGTTTGTTCTTAGAGCAGCATGGTAAGTCATATTCAACCTTTGATTGTATAATCCATTTTGTTAAATTCATAAGAATATCCACATTTGAGCAGCTATTTTAAGAGGAAAGATATTTATTTTCGTTGACCCTGACAGTTCATAGTACGTTTCCACTGAGTCGAAATGCGCCATTTTAGTGAAATTCGTGATTTCAGCCGAAATGCTATATATTCCGTCATACAATTCAAATTTCAGAACGCTAAGTTTGACTGAAACCCAATATACAATATAAACAAGTTTGCCCAGAGCACAGTTTATATACTCTCAGTGAGTAGGGACACTCTCGACGGTTTAATAATTTGTAGTACCGCCATATACACGAGAAATAGACGCCAGTAAGAAAGTGTTTCCGTGAAAGAGTGGAGTAGAACTTTTTCGAACTGTGACACAGGGTGTAGCGTAAAAAAGAGCAAACATCAATTTGTCATATTTTTTTATAATATAATGTTCAGAAGTATGCTACGCTTAAATATTTTTGTTTGTTGCTAGTTTATTTGTTATCCTTAGAAAACTGTTTAATTATATGATAGACTCATATTCGAACATAAAATTTTATGAACAATTCCTTATTTTAATATTTACAACAAATAAATTTATAGCTATTGGTTGAAATATATTCAGCTCAATTATTTTGAAGGAAATACAAATAAAAGGATTTAAAGTTTTGTTCGAGATTCTCGAACTAGTTTATGAGTTCTTGAGAAGGTCGTGTTAATCTCGCACCCTCATATTCTTTAAAATATGTAAAATAAGAGGAAACTTTAAGTTGGGGACTCTATTTGAACCCACACTCGTGGTTGAAGCGGTATTTTGTCAAAATATAACCAGAACATGACCAGATTACCAAGTTTGCTTATTAAATTTTGTTTTATTTGTGTTTTTTTGTCATTTTTTATTGATTAAAAAGATCTTCAGATCTTCAATATAAATGTTTCACTGTAGAATATAAAATTAAATAAAAAATAAAAAATTTGTGCATATCTTTTAATTCTTTATATATCATATTGAACGATTTTAAGTCTTATTGACAACACTTTTTATGTTCCATATTGTATAGATGATGGCCACACTAATTACGTAGACAGACAGCAATCTCCCCTCATTGCTTCAATTTTTTTACCCGTATTTGAAGTTGAATTGTCAAATGTTATTCAATTCCATCTATTAATTCAAAAAAAAAAATGTTACAATCAGGGCCTGTGCGAAATTTAAAATAAAATAATTATATGCAATATGATACAGTTGTTGATAACTAGAAAGCAATCTGGAAAGATGTTGAGAATTTGTAATTAAGGGAGAAAAATAATTCATTTAGAATGGCTCCCAAATTGACAGATGAGCACATTTTTATACCCTATCCCATAGGGGTATATTAGTTTTAATACCTAGTTTGCAACATTTAGTTACATATACCTCAAAGTATATGGATCGACTCAGAATCGCTAGCTGAGTCGAATTAGCCATGTCTGTCTGTCCGTTCGTCACCGATTTTTGGGCCTTAAATTTTGAGCTAGGATAATGAAATTTGGTATATAGGATCCTTGGCCGAGTCACCAGAACAAGTGTAAAAATTTTTAAAATCCGCCTACTGCCACGCCCCCTTTTAGAAAAACGTAGTTTTAAGCCAAACCGTAAGGAATTTCAAAAAAGTGTGTTAGCATTATATTTAGACAATCTTAATATCTATATTTCTTCCATACAAAGTTTTTTGCCACGCCCACTTTTTGGGGGCGTTTTAAGAAAAAAAACGCTTTTTGTCCAAATTTTAAAAAAATCGAAAAACCTTTTGATGCAAATGCTTCCGTAATGATAAAATAAGCATTTTGTCTGTATATCATTTTCACCTACACCCACTTTTTGGGGGCGGTTTCTTACAAAAACCATTTGTATGCCTTACCCCACAAAAGATTTTGATAAACAGTCTGAGCAATACATTGTGACAATGTCATTTTCTGTATTTCATCGCCATAAAGCCTATATTTTTAGGATATTCATTTTAAGGATGGGATGGGATAGGGTTTTCAACGATCCTCATAGCGGATTGTAGCCTCTCATATGTTTTTTATACCCTATCCCATAGGGGTATATTATTTTTGATACATAGTTTGTAACTTAGAGAAATCATATAGCTACATATACCTCAAAGTATGTCTGTCCGTCCGTCCGTACGTCACCAGTTTTTGGGCCTTAAATTTTGAGCTAGAAGGATGAAATTTGGTACACGTGCTCTTTGTTGCTCCCAGCAGAACAAGTGTAAAAATGTTTGAAATCTGCCCGCTGCCACGCTCCCTTTTTAGAAAAACGTATTTTTTGGCAAAACCCTAAGGAATTTTGAAAAGGTGTCTGAGAAACGTAGTTAGACAATCGTAATATATATATTTCGTTCATATAAAGTTTTTTGCCACGCCCACTTTTTGGGGCGTTTTTAATAAAAAAACCTTTTACGGTCACATTTTAAATTTTTCGATCAAAAAAAAATGTTGTTGCAGAATAATTAGTAATATTGATAGAAACATTTTGTCCTTAGATCATTTTAGCCCACGCCCACTTTTTGGGGGCGTTTTCTTACAAAAACCGTTTGTATACCCTACCCCATAGCATATGCAGGAAGAAAACGATGTGTTTTGTCAAACAACAAAATATTCTGATAAACTGTTTGAACAACATATTGTTGTGATAATGTCATTTTCTATATTATAGGCTAATAAAGCCCACTTTTTGGAGATATTAATTTTAAAGATGGGATGGGATAGGGTATTCAACGATCCGCACAGCGGATTGTAGCCTTTTCATATGTTTTGAAATAATTTTAAAATATGAGGCTGAGCCTTTGCCGCTCAAATGATAAGTGCAATAGTTTCAGCTGGTATTTGTACTAGTTTAGGTGCTATATCTTCAACTGCTCGATAGGGGTCGAGGCGCTCGGAATAATTTCCGAAACGAAAGTCAGTTCCAATCGGAACTCAAAAATAAAAAAAAATCGTATAATTGCGTTCGTTTGATTCCGCAACATTTCTTCGTCGGGTAACTTGGGAAGAAATTCAGTACATGGAGGATTTTACCTATGGAAACTGTGAGCCAACTGCAAACCTGGAACTTCCAGAACTTGAGGTGCAGTTGGAAACACTAGAACAAAATAAGGACAATGTGATTTACGCTTTCCAAACCGAACCTGATTATAAAACATTCGACCTCGGTATTGAAAATCATTTCACTATTTCGCAGGTTATATTTTGAAAAAAAAAAAAATCACATCATATTGTTCACAAAGTTTATCAAAAAATTTTTATTTATTTTGTTATTTAGACAAAAAAAAAGTTTTTCTCATGCATATGCTATGGAGTAGGGTATATAAATGGTTTTTGTAAGAAAACCCCTCCAAAAAGTGGGTGTGGGTTAAAATGTTCTATAGACGAAATGTTTATATTTACTATATTAATGTTTTTCTATCGAACAGAAAACGCCTCTAAAACGTGGGCGTGGCAAAAAATATTATATGGACGAAATATAGATATTATTTACTTACTTCTCGGGCTCCCGAACCGTGAGTTGTTTTTGCTTTTAGTTGTTTTTGCTTTTAGCCATGTGAATAACTATACCTACCATGTAAAAATTACACATAACGAAATGGGCTCTAAAAATGTTGATTAAACTTAACACATACTATAAGGATATTAGTTGCAACAAAACTGCATACCCAGTTTTTTCGAGAAGCCTGCATTTAAGCCACATAAAGAAAATTATCAAATTCATGCAAACTGTTTTGTCAAATTAAATTTAATGTCTATGTTATTATTGCCGTTTGTAACAATTCAACATAACTAGTTTTGGCGCAGACGATATTGTTTGTATGTTAAGATAACGAAAACCTTCGCTCTACAAACAAAACGAATAGAAAACCGAAATAACAAATAATTTGAATTTCGCAGTAAAATAACTCCTGCGCTTATGGAACTGTACCACCAGGTGTTTGCAATTTGACACGAGTGCAATCGATTTCACTGCTTGTGAGTGGGAATTAAGCAATTCGATAAAATGAAGCAGAAGCCGCTTCACGTTCTGCCAATGTTGCTGGCATTTATTTGAATCGATCCAAATGCTTTTTTAGTGCCACACATTATACACACTTTGGGTACTATGAGTCACACGTTAGAGGCCAATACTTGAATAACATCGGCAACCGCTTTCTCCATTGAAACACTTGCCATGAAATATGTAGCGTGTACTGATTTAATAAAAATGAACGACGAACAAGATTCAACAAAACCGAAATAATATTAATTTTTTGTTTACCGTGGATGTGGGTGCTGTAATTCCTCGATTACCAATTGGAGAACGTACACAAAAGTTATTTTCGACAACCGAAAACGCAAAAAAAATCCACCTCGTCCCAAGTATTTACTGTGTTCCGTTGTGGCGTATAGTAGATGCGGCGAAATCGAACTCACTCAAAATCAGGTACTATCACTTGTGTTAAAGAAATTGAATTCCCTTTATTAAGGTACTAACGAATGGGACGATTAGGCTGTCAATTTTAAGGATCCAGCTAATACCGAGTACTAACTCATACTCGGTACCAACTTCGGTGGATTAACGAGATAGTACAAACTTGGTGAAGAAATGACTTGGTACCAATTTGGGTACTAACTTTATCGGTGCTAACGCTAGTACTCGGTGAAGAAATCGGGCTTTACTATTTTAAACTTAACTATCGTTACCCCGTCCGCTTTGCTAGACGTTTCCTTTATTTGTTTGCTAAAATAGAAAACATATTAGTTTTGATACATAGTCCGTCCCTCCGTACATCATCAGTTTTTGGGTTCTAAGTTTTGAGCCACTGCCACGCCCTCTTTAATCGATAAAGTATATTTCTCTTGATTTCTTTATTATTTTTTTCACTTTTTTTCGTATAACAAAATAAGAAAACCCTTAATGAACACAGCCAAAAATGAAAGACAGAGAATAAAGACTGTCATTTACACCAACGCAACGGTGTTTTTTAAGAAATGGAATATAAAAAAGTATATTTTTAATGTACAGATGTTCGCATAGTCTCAACATAGCAAAAAAAATCACTGTAAATAAATAATGACGCTAGACGCTACTTAACGCCGCATGTTTTATATCTCGATGTTTTGTTAACAGAATTTATGACTAGTCATAAATTACATGTGTATGTAGATATACATTTTGAATTTTCTTGAATGAAAAAGTAATTTTTTTTAATTATAGTTAAAAAAAAACAAGTAAATTGGTTGGAAATTACGTGGTCTAAAGATGAAATGTGCATATAAATATTATAATGTTTCTACATCGAACGTTTTTTTTCGATTTTTTTTTTAAATTTGACCGAAAATCTAAAATCTGTTTGAATATGTAATTCACATTTCAAAATTCTTAACAGTTTGGCCAAAAACAACGTTTTACAGAAAAGAGTGCATGACAGTGGGAGGATTTTAAATAACTTTGGACTTCTTCTCCTTCGTCGGACATAGAGTCTATATAAAGCAAGTTTCGTCTCTCTAGCTGAAAATTGAAGGCCCATAATATATATATATATATTATATAAAATATAATAAACGAATAGAAATAATATTCCAATATATATTTCAGGACGCTTGCATCTTCACGACATCAAAAACGACTCTGGAACAAAAACACAACACGAAATAGTTGAAAGGATTCTCGGACGACAGCTATACCATCATCGAGTCTGAATTTGTATGAAGGTGCTGTGCAGATTACCAAAAGAGTCGCCCACTTTTGAACACATTTTTATTCGCTTTGTACTATCCAAGTGTCATTTACTTAGTAACCGGGTCTTATGTTTTAGATGATAAGCAATAAAATATAATGCAAACAAACAAATTTAAAAAAAAGTGTCTCATTATAAGCTAATGAGCTAATCTCCCCATTTTCAATCAACCATTTTATTCACTTTTTTTTAAAATCTTTTAATTCATTGTGATTCATTTTCGGTAACTAAAACTTTTATAATTTCATTGAATTGGCTTTAATTAATATTGTCTTTTTATTTTAACATTCGAACAAACAAACATGGAAATCAAAGAATGCAGTTTACTCATGCGTCCGTATATATATTCTTCTTGTGTGGGTTATTTTTATATACATTTAAAAAAAACACAATGGTTCCCATTCCCCGAAATTTTAGAAGGAATAAAGATAAAACTTTATTGACTCGCTCCTTTGTTTTTAAAACTGAAGTTGTTGTGGCCACAGCAGTTATGTTGCTCCCGGTGATTGGTTATAATCATTGAAATTTCCACTTTTAAAATTTCATTAGTGAATTTCACTATTGCGCACGGATTATATTGTTTAAAATATATAACCAATATCCAACAATGCGATTTCCCAATTTTGTACAATATTTTTTACTCTCCGTTTATTTGATTTGAAATTAATCTAAATGTATTTGAAGTTAAATAACACAAATATATTTCTTTTGCTTTACACACAAACACTTTTTAAACCAAAAAAGTTATGAAGATGTTGTCGCGGAAGTATTTGAACCCCTTTTATACCCTATCCCATAGGGGTAATTAATTTTGAAATAAAGTTTGTAACACAGAAATATTGTCGATAGATATACCTCCAAGTATATGGATCGATTTAGAATCGCTAGCTGAGTCGATCTAACCATGTCTGTCTGTCCGTTCGTCTGTCCGTCCGTCTGTCCATCTGTGTGTCACCGATTTTTGGGCCTTAAATTTTGAGCTGAATTGTTCAAATATGGTATATAGACTCTCTGGTGGACGAAGCAGAACAAGTGTATACATTTTCGAAATTCGCCTACTGCCACGCCCCCTAGCTTTTAGCCAAACCGTTAGGAATTTTAAAAAAATTGTCTGAGCAAAATATTTAGAAAATCTCAATATCTATATTTCGTCTATACACGCCTTTGATTTGACACGCCCCCTTTTTAGGGGCGTTTTCATTAAAAAATCACTTTGTACCTAAATTTTGAAATATTTAAAAAAAAACTTGCAAAATCATTGGTAATATTAACATGAATATTTCGTCTATAGATCATTTTAGCCCACGCCCACTTTTTTGGGTGCGATTTTTATGCCCTACCCCATAGCATATGCAATAGAAAAACGTCGTTTTATGTAGAACCATGAAATATTTTGATCAACTGTGTGAACAGCTGTCCGTCTGTACGTTTGAGCTACGATAATTAAAATTTGATATATAGGATATGTCCCTGCCTAAAGAACAAATGTAAATATTTTCCAAATCGACCCACTCCCACGCCCATAATTTAGAAAAGAGTAATTTTTGGTCAACATGTTAGGAATTTGGAACAAGAAATTTAGACAATCTCAATAACTATATTGGGCTTTCCGTAATTGAACATTCGGTACAATTTTCAAAAAAAAATCAAATAACTTTGGATGAAATTATTTCGAGAATAATACCATGAACTTTTCATCCATATATCATTTTAACCCATTCCCAATTTTAGGGGGCGTTTTCCAAAAAAAAAAAATTCTCATACAAAAACGCCATGTTTTATGTCGGACCATAAATATAAGATAAACTTTCTGAACAAGATGTGGCGACAATATAATTTTCTATATTTTTCACTTTTAGAGGATGTGTAATTTAAGGATGGAATGGGATATGGTATTCAAAGATCGTAAAGCGGATTGTAGCCTTCTCATATGTTTTTTTTATTTTCGTCATGCTCAAAGCTGAGCATAATTTTGTGCATTGTTGTGATGTGGCGACAATATAATTTTCTATATTTTTCACTTTTAGAGGATGTGTAATTTAAGGATGGAATGGGATATGGTATTCAAAGATCGTAAAGCGGATTGTAGCCTTCTCATATGTTTTTTTTATTTTCGTCATGCTCAAAGCTGAGCATTTTTACAGTGTTGTAAAAATATCGACTGTGCTTATTGGGAATTGTCTTAATACGTTCTTTGGTATACAATCTTATTTATTTGCGGAATCATGTTTGGTTTTAATAACCTGAATCTTTCTGCCCCATTGCAAACTTGCCTATTTTCTGTAGTTCTACTAGATAAACTGTTAGAGATTTTAATCAGCGACATCAATGTCCTAATCTCTGGCAGTAAACTGCAAGCGCAGACGTTTTAGCCTTTACTTTTATATTTGTGGAGCTCGTCGATTTTAAGCGTTCTCCGTCTGGTCAGCATAAGCTACCCTTAGAGCTAGTTCGCCATTGACTGTGTTCAGGCCTCATTCATCTGAAGTAAATGCCGGTCAATTTCTTCGTTAGTCAAGTTCTTGTTTGTCGGTTAGTTTAATTCGCGCAAACTTGCAACTCTGTCGAAGCGCGGAGGACAACTCCGTTAGTCAAAAGAACTAACTTGGTCGAACTCATCCATCTGAGTTTGCTCGTTTGGGATCCTGAATACGGCCGCGAGGCCGAAGTAGTCGTACACATCTTCGTGCGTATTGCTTATTCGTTAGTGTCCGTGGCGTACACGCTACTCTAGTGTTTGCGATTGTATAACCCCGATTGTATAACGCTTGCTTAGCGTTAATATCACCGGTCAAAACGTAATAATTTTTCCCTGACTGGAGCTGTAGGCTTAAAATAAATTAATTTAAAATTTTGAAATTTTCATTGGACAAACAGCTTATAACGGGTGATCCAAGTAGAGATACTTTTTTCAATAGCCTTTTTTGACAGATCACGTGTGAGTCGTGTCATGCTGTCATGTTATTTTTGTTTAGTATTGTTTGGCATTTCATAATGGAAAGACTTACGCGTGAACAACGTTTACAAATTGTTCAACTTTATTATGAAAATTCACGTTCTGTGAGGAATGTGTTTCGTGCACTTCGCTCAACTTATGGTCAACATAATCGGCCTACTGAGCGTACTATTCGCAACACCATCACCCATTTTGAGACCCGGCATTCATTATTGGATAATATTCGACCGGCGGCCTTATTAAGCTTGAGTTTAGATATTCCTATCCTCACTTCACTTAGGTTGGGTGGTTGGCAGTTTTCGCTATCGTTGCCAATATTAAATGGTTCGTTCTGCCTGAATGTTGTCCGTCATCGCCGTTTAACAGTCTGCAGAAGTGGTTCTTCCATATCCTCAGCATCGACTGTGTCTCAACTACGATATTTCCTTGATCATCTCGACAGGATTCTGTTCGAGCCTTGTACCCTTGGCTTTGACGTTTTACACTTAAGTAAAACTTGCGAACATCGTTCCTGGAGTGACACCTCTCTATAGCCGCGATCGCGCGCTTTTCTTGCTCTTTTTTCTTCTTTCTGAAAAGCCGATGTTCTTCCCTTCTTCTTTGCCTATAGAGCTCAATGGCAACTCTCGTCTTCACCTGCAGCTTAGCCTTGTAGGCCTCGTTCTTGGCTGCGAGCATCTGTCGGCATTCCTCATCAAACCAGGGGTTTCTTGCTGGTGGCCGCGAGAAACCTAGCACATCAGTTGCGGCTGCTCTAATGGCTTGTTGGCATCGTTGCCATTGTTCTTCGACATTAGATGCTGGTGGTGTGTTGTGAGTCGAGAGGTTAAGGGATACGCGTTGCGCGAAGGTCTTGGCGGTCTCTGGCGATTGCAGTCTTTCGACATTACATTTTTTCACAGTATTTCTGTTTTTTTTTGTGGCATGGTGGATATCCGCATTCTTACCTTGGCTACAACAAGGTATTGGTCCGGGTCGATGTTAGCCCCTCGGAATGTTCGGACATCCAAAATACTGGATGCGTGTCTCTTGTCTATCGCAATGTGATCAATTTGGTTGACTGTTCGTTGATCTGGAGACCGCCATGTCCCCTTATGGATATCGAGGTGAGGAAACCGTGTGCTGGCTATAGCGGCATTTCGTTCCGTAGCGAAGTCAATTAGCCTAAGTCCGTTACTAGACGTGTTGTCGTGTAGGCTATATTTTCCGACAGTACTGCTAAAGATGTCTTCTCTTCCTACCTTTGCGTTAAAATCTCCCAGCACGACTTTAACATCGTACTTTGGTCATAGGTTTTGTCGCTCATAGATTTTGTCGAGGAGCTCGTAGAAGCAATCCTTAGTTATGTCATCTTTTTCCTCCGTTGGAGCATGAGCGCATATAAGGCTTATGTTTGCGAATTTGGCCTTGATGCGGATTGTTACAATGCGTTCGCTAATGTCTTGAAGGCATAAGACTTCTTGCCTAGGTCTGGAACTTATAACAAATCCGCATCCGAATAGTCGCTGTTTCTGTTCATTATAACACGGTGCATAGCAGATGTCACAGTTTTTCATCCTCTTTTTGCCCGACCCATCCCAGCGTATTTCCTGGATGGCAGTGATTTCTGCTTTGTAGCAGTTTAGGGCTTCCGCTTGTCGTTCGCCTGCACCTCTCCTGTTTAATGTTCTCACATTCCAGGTGCAGATACGAACGTCGTTGTCCTTTTTTCGTTTAGCATGGTCGTCAACAACAATATCAGTCCTTTCCGAGGCTTTTGGTTGCTTCGTAACATAAACTTTTTTCCGTGGATGGGTGGGAAGCACACCCCCAACCTGGAGGGCCAGGCCCTTGTTTTGACCCTAGGACAGCGGGCCGGAAAAATACCGATGTCAGTAGCCCATTTTGGGATAAGAGCGCTGCTGTTGACCCATTGAGGGCTCCTCTGCCACCAACTCTTTTCCAACACCCTGGCTCAGTATTGGAAATCACTATAGACCTGGTGTTTAAATATGTCGAAGCAGCTCATATAGGGATTACACTGCCAGTTCGATCAAACTTGGAGCTGTAGGCGCCACCGTTGACTCCATCTAGGGAATTCCTCCGCTGCCGACAACCCAACAATTGGAACAAGGATTCCGAAGACGTGGACTAGTTGTCAGGATTACGTTTTCGGCAATCACCGCCTTAGTGCACATTGTTGGTAGAGAGCGAAGTTTCTGCCAGGAAGGATACGATAATGTGTCACATTTCTGTTTCCTTTACATGATTACTTTAAGGTGGGCCGTCGCCCACAGACTTTTTGATAACAATAAATAGTTTGGGGTATTCTGGTTTTTTTTCGATTAAACCCTTTTGTGCATTAACATTGTTTTGTAATTACATATTTGTTTCCGAGGCAACATTTTAAAAAGTTTTCCCATAAACAGGTCATAACCCGGAGCTTTATTAGGCTTTAGTTTCTGTATTTCCCGTTTAAGCTCGACAATACTTGCATATCTCACAACATTATTTTTTGCAGTGTTGCAGTGTCTAATACATTAAAAGGGCTTAAACGGTTCCTAATTATGTGCACAAAAACGTCAGATTTTTCCTTATCGTTTTTTGCCCAAGGCCCGGTTTGTTCACTGCTGGTTAAATCGACGTTTAGGTTACCGAAGAGTGTTTGTCCACTAGATTTTTCGCTTCGGTTACCTAACCGTGGTTGTGCGAAAAATCGTTCCATTTTCCAGTTTATCTATCTAACTAATTCTGTGGGTTATTATTATTATTATTATTATTATTATTTTATTATTATTATTATTATTATTATTTTATTATTATTATTATTTTATTATTATTATTATTTTATTATTATTATTATTTTATTATTATTATTTTATTATTATTATTATTATTATTATTATTTTATTATTATTATTAACATTTAATTTTCTTAAAGATATACAATTTACAAAAAACAAAAGTTGAGCTTAAATATAAATACTTATATACATGTAGGATTTGCAATACTAAACACACGCGTTAATTATAAATCCATTTATTTCATGTAATAAAATAAATAAATAAATAAAAAATACATAAAGTGATTTTACAATCAATTTTATTGTATGGATGTCCAGTATGGGAAAGTGCTGCGAAATCTCATATGAACAAATTACAAATTTCGCAAATTAAAGTTTTAAAAATGATGCTCAATCTTCCTTGGCGTCATTCCTCTATGAATCTGCACAAAAGAGCGGATGTTGAATTGATTTCTGAAAGGATTCATAAACTCACGTACAAATTTGTTAATACTTGTGATATCGCTGAGAATACCCTCATAAAGCAACTTTATTTATCTGGATTAATTTAATATACATTAAAAATCTCTATTTTAATATTTCGTCTGCTTTTATTTATGTATAATTTATGTATAATTATTGTTATTATTTTTTATTTACTTATTTGTTTAATTTGTATTATTATTTGTTTATACCCTATCCCATAGGGGTATATTAGTTTGTAACATAGAGAAATAATTTAGCTACATATACCTCAAAGTATATGGATCGACTCAGAATCGCTAGCTGAGTCGATTAAGCCATGTCTGTCTGTCCGTCCGTACGTCACCAGTTTTTGGTCCTTAAATTTTGAGCTAGAATGATGAAATTTGGTACACTTACTCTTTGTTGCTCCCAGCTGAACAAGTGTAAAAATTTTTGAAATCCGCCCCCAACCACGCCCCTTTTTTAGAAAAAAATCGTAGTAGTTTTTGGCCGAACCGTAAGGAATTTTATAAAAGTATCTGAGCAACATATTTGGAGAATCTGAATATCAATATTTCGTCAATACAAAGTTTTTCGCCACGCCCACTTTTTGGGGGTGTTTTCTATAAAAACCGTTTGTATACTCTACCCCAAGGCATATGCAATAGAAAAACGTTGTTTTTTTGTCGAACCACAAACATTTTTGATTAACTGTCTGAACAATATGTTGTCATTTTCTATATTTCATCTTCATAGAGTCAGTATTTTGGGGATATTTATTTTAAGGATAGCATGCGATAGGGTGTTAAACGCGGATTGTAGCCTTTATACCCTATCCCATAGGTTAGGTTAACGGGTTGGTGGAGTAGAGGATCCTCTATTCCGCCACACTTAGGTCCATGTGGACCCATTGTGATACCCTTGGTGGGAATTCGTCCTTCCTTATTGTAACTTTTGGGTTACTCCACTCTATCCAGCCATCCCCATGTTCGTAGGAACCTGCAAAGATAGGGTAATGTATTGGAAAGTTCTTGGATGTCTTGGAAGTAGTAGCTTCCAAGTGTTCTGTTCCTCTGGTGACAGAGACTCGGGCAGTGACAGAGGAAATGAGGTGTATCCTCGTGTGTTTCTTCATCACCACAGCCTCTACAGATGTCGTCATCCTTGAGATTTAGTTTCATTGTGTGGGTTCTGAGAAAGTTGTGACCAGTGAGAGCCCCTACCAGTTTGGACAATTAGATTCTGTCGTTCCGTAAAAGTTTTTTTTGGTTCGGTTCCCGTTGTATTCTGGCCAGAGTTTCCGAGCTATTCGCAGGTGGTCAATGACTTCCACCTGATATTGGCTTTCATTCGGGTCTTGTGTTCCACTCGTTCTCTGATGTTGCAGAGCGGTGGTTCGACCGTTTGTAGTGCCTGGTCATGAGCTTTAGCAGATCCATTTCTTGCCAGTTCGTCGGCCATCTCGTTGCATTATGCAGTGAGCAGAGAACCTTAAGCTCTTCGCGACAGCGGCGAACTAGCTTTGATTTAATTTCGATAGCAGATACTGCTTTGTGATATTGCCATTATTTTTTTTGTCCGTGGCCTGGTGGAAATCTTCATAGACACGATGAGTATGTGCCCAAAGTAGTGTGAGATTTTTACTCACTAAAACCACCACCCAATTTGTATTTCTTTTTCAACTTAGTATTCGACTTATCTACCAATTTTTTTATCACGAGTATGTAATATGTTTGGCAGGTAACTTTCGTTTGAGAGTACCTGATTTTTCCGCAATTTATAGCGCGGTTTGTAATTATCGGGCCAAAGGGTTTAGTTCTTTGAAGACGCCGCAATATATTTGTTTCGTCAAGAATTTGGAGGACTGTTGTGTTAACGTGTCCTTATAAACGTTTTTTATGTTTTCATGTGTGTAAAATGTTTTGTTTCATCTTTAACCGCGGGAATATCCAGATCTCTGCGTAGATCTTCATTCCTTACGTACCAAGGCGCAATAACGAATGATCTTAACATTTTGTTTTCAAAAGTTTGTAAAATGTTTAGATTTGTTTCACTGGTACAACCCCATAGTTGTATACTATATGTCCAAACCGGTTTTAGCACTTGCTTGTATCAGCTTGTTATCAAGGTTAAGCTTCGAATATTTTCCGAGCAACCAGTACAGTTCTCTGTATTTATTTTTAAGTTCTTCGCATTTCTTTTTTACATGCGACTTCCATTTTAATTTTGCATCGAGTGTCATACCGAAATATTTTGCTTCATTTGCAAACGGGACTCGAACCGGCAAAATGTTTGTCCGTTTATACGATCGATTTGCTCTCATTAAGTGCAATCCGCCAGGATTTAGTCCATTTATTAACCTCGTTAAGAGCGTTTTGTAATTTGATATTTGTTTCCTCTATTGTTGTGCCAACTGCTAGTATAGCAGTATCGTCAGCAAACGTTGCAAGTACAGGATTGGTCCAAGGACGCTTCCTTGCGGTACACCTGCCATTATTTCTTTGAACTCGGAATATTCGCTTCCAAGGTTCACACGGAAGAGTCTATGCTCAAGATACGACACGAGGATTTTATATAATTTTTCTGACAGAACTTGACTTAGTTTATACTTAAGGCCTTTGTGCCACACCTTGTCAAAAGCTTGCGACACGTCAAGAAATACGGCTGAACAAATTTTCTTTTCTTCGAAAGCTTTCTCAATTATACCTGTAATTCGATGTACTTGGTCCACCGTTGGATGTTTACTTCTAAACGTCAGGTAAAAGACGTTTCTGGTCAATTATGTGGTGTAAGCGTCCGAGTAATATCCGTTCAAAAACTTTTGAAATTATTGGAAGAAGTGAAATAGGCCTCTAAGATTTTATTTCATTCTGTGATTTTCCTGGTTTTAGGACCATAATCACTTCCGCGACTTTCTAGTCTTGTTATGGATTCTAATCTGATAACCGAATTAAAATAAAAAGAAGCTTAGTTTCCGAGGCAACATTTTAAGAAGTTCTCCTGTAATCAGGTCATAACCCGGAGCTTTTTTAGGCTTTAGTTTCTGTATTTCCCGTTAAAGCTCGGCAATACTTGCATATCTTACTATATTATTATCGGTTGTACTCTCGAATATATAAATGTTTTCATTTTGCGCTGGACCATCAAATGGCTTAAATGTTTCCTCAAGATGTGAGGAAAAAACGTCAGCTTTTTCCTTATCGCTTTTTGCCCAAACGTCTTGAGTTACCCTAATTGGCGGCACAGCGATTTTTTGCCGTTTTATGACTCTTAATTGTTTTTCAGAGCGAATAATTCGATTCCTTTCCAGCGGTTAGGCTTTGCAGATAAGTATCTACTGCATGGTTTTTAAAATTTTTAATCGAATTTGATAGCAAATTACTCAACCGATTGAAATGTGTTATATCTTGCGGGGCACGAGTTTGGTGCCATCTTTTACGAGCTTTTCGTTTTTGTCTTACTAAATCTTGTACTTAATTATACTATAGCTTACAATTTTGTCCTGTTGAGGATTATTATTCCATGCTGCTTTTTGGATGGTATCGATAAAGGAGTCAACCGCGACTTCGAGTTCCAATGGGGTTCTAAGCGATACACCCAGTCGGATATTATTTTCAATATCGTTTTTGAAACCTTCCCAGTTGGTTTTCGCGTTTGTTAATCTGGGTGGTTTTTCATTTATAATCAGTGACTCGCTCGTTGTTACAATGACTGGAGAATGATCAGAGGAAAAATCGAAGCATTTTTCAACTTTGATTCGATTAGACGGCAGACCTTTAACAATGAAAAAATTGATCAAATTCGGTATTTTTCAGTTGGCCAGTAAGTTGGTTTTCCCGTTGAATGAAATTCGGTATTGTCCTTTCTACATACATCATAAAGCATCCTACCTTTCTGTGATATGCATCTAGATCCCCAGAATGTATGTGTTGCATTAAAGTACCCTCCGATGACAAAACGTTGTCCAAGGGAATTAAGCAGGTTTTCAAAGTCATTTTTCTCAATCTTGCATCGTGGTGTGCAGTAAATAGACGATATCTTCAGAAAGGATTGTCTGCTTTTGACTTGTATAGAGCTAACTTGCATTGTTTCGGTTTCTAATTTAAGATCAATCAAATGTTCGATTCACTCTGTTATATATAGTGAGGCTCCACCTCTGGCCTTATTCGATGGATGTAGAGCATGATAGTCTAGGTAACCTCTAATCTTTAAGTTCGAATTACTCTTTGCGTGAGTTTCGGATATTAATTAAATGTCTATATCTTTTTCCTGCATAAGTAATTCAAGTTCTCCAAGTTTTTGCCAAAGACCATTGGCATTCCACGTTTAATTTAAAGCAATCTATTCATGTTAAAGGTGGGGTACTCCTATTGCGAATACTCTTTTCGAGCTTGTCAAAAACAAGTTTATTCGTTTTGCTTTGTTCCTCAAGTTTTGAAAGAATAATTGAAAATACATTTGAAACTGGGTCAGGTGAGATATTTTGATATTTTTGAGATATTTTTGGGCGTTATCGGATACTGTAGCTTGAGCATACGTTTGTACATTTGGTTTTGGATGTACAAGATTTGAACGGATATCTGATGGCCGCGTAGTTTGTGAAAATTTAGGTTTTTCGGTTATGACCTGCTTTGTCTTCGACATATTTTTAATCGGAATTTTAGGCTTTTGCTTTTTTGTTTTTTTTTTTTTATAATTTGCGCGCACTCAAGGGGTTATGAATACCCTTTATATGTTTTAGCACTGTGCGGGCGTTAAGGAAATTAGGGATAGTATGAAAGGAGATACCGATGCACATTGGCTTTAAATGTCTGTAAGTTATAATGGAAATGAAAAACAAAGTTTGGTAGAGCATTCCACATTCGTGTTGTTCGGTTTATGTACGAATCTCTGTATTTCAGCGTACGTCCGAAGATAGGCTTGAGGGTAAACTGATTTGCATTCATTGCGTAAGTATTGCGGCTGAATTGTTGAATGGGAGGAATGCAGCTGGCTATTTCATTTGAACATTGGTTGTTAAAATAGCGATAAAACAAAGTAAGGCAGGAGAAGTTTCGACGGTGTTCGACCGAAACTAAGGAGTTCGCTATTCTTATGTAAGTTTTTTCGCACGTGTTTGAATCCTATCTAGTAGGTGCAATGTTGATTTTGGTGCACCTGACCAGACGTGGGCGTTGAATTCAAGTTTTGGGCGTATAAACGCTTTATATATTGTGGCCAGATCAGAGGGGGTGAAATATTTCTTACATCGATTTAGGAAACCTAGACATTTCTTTGCGTTTTAAGCGACTTCGAATATGTGGTCGTTCCAACGTAAGTCGTTACAAACACACATACCTAGCATGAAAAGCTTTTCGGTTTCTTCGACGTAAGTGCCATTCATGGATAATGGCTCTAGATTTTGGTTTCGCTTTAATGACAGAAGACAGCATTGTGTTTTGGAAGCATTGAATTCCACTCTATTAGATTTACCCCATTTGATAATGCTGTCAAGGTCGGAATTCAATGAGCTTAACATATTTTGGCGTTTAGAGTCCACATTCGAAGGTGAGGGACGAGGACCTGTAAACGAATATGAGAAGCTGAGGGTACTGTCATCAGCGAAGGAATGAATTGGATTAGAAGTTGCAGACAGGAGATCATTTATAAAAATGAGAAAGAGAGTATTTGGTGAGTTACAGACTTGAAACCATCCAAAACAACTTGAATTGAACGTTTCGAAAGATAATGTCTAATCCATAGAAGAAGTTTTTCGTCGATTCCAAATGCACGCATTTTCGACAAAAGGGCTTGATGCCAAACCCTGTCAAATGGTGGATTGATTGGTTCCACTTTTCCGTGAGATATGTCATCAAATCACCAGTAGACCTGTTGCTGCGAAAACCATACTGCCGGTCATTGAGAAGTTTTCGTGTTTCGAGATATTTCATAACCTGACGATTTATCAGCGTTTCCATGACCTTGGAAAGAAGGGCCGTAAGTTCAATTGGTCGGTAGTTGGAGAGAGAAGAAGATTCGTCTTTTTTTGGTACAGGCTGGACAAATGCTGTTTTCCATCTACTCGGAAAGAGTCCTGATGAGTAGGATAGATAGAAAAGCTTACGCAGTGGTTTTGCTAGCGTGGAAGAACACCTCTTCAGAATGATGGGGGATATACCATCTGGACCAGCGGATTTGTGTATGTCAAGATCAAATAAAACTCTTGCAACTGTACGAGTACGAAAGTGAATTTGTCCCATGATCTACGTTCTCAAGTACAGGAGGAGACTGAACACAATCTGGCAATGTAGAATTGGCTGCGAAATGCGCAGCAAGCAGATTGGCTTTGTCTAAAGAGCTGACAGCTGGAATGTCATTGTGAATGAGCGTCGGAATTGATGATGAGGCCGAATTTTTTATATTTTTAACAAATGACCAAAAGTTTTTACTACCTCTGGGACATTGTAGAATTTTTTGCCTCAACTTTTGGTCATAGAGGAATTTGACACGCTTTAAATAGGCATTACAGTAATTTCTGGCTTGTTTGAACTTTGCTCGGTTTTCCTCTGTTGGGTTGGTCTTGTACAACCGAAAGTTTCTATCTCAACCTGATAGCTTCTTTGCAGCTCAAGTCATACCACCCTTTTGCCTTTGGTCTGATACTCTAAATTCTGTTGGGAATAAAAGATCTCATACCAAAGAGAATGATATTTGATATCATATCAGCAGCAGCATCCACGTCACTATCGAGGAAACATAGTGACCAGTTAAAATTCCAAAAAACTGTTTAATGCTTCCCAATTGGCTTTCTCGTATTGCCATACAGTTTTTTTTTTGGGAATTTGCTCTTTAACTGTGTGGTTGGAGTACGAGAAATTTGTTGATATGATACAATGGTCTGACGAACCTAGAGGCGATAATACATTGATGGTGTATTTATCAGGGTGAGAGGTAAGAAACAAGTCCAGGGTGTTGGCGGCTTGATTGTTAATATCCGGTATGCGTGTCGGCTCATTTACAAGCTGGGCTAGGTTGTTTACCTCAGCAAAGATCTTCCTTCGGGTGTTGTCTGTCCAGAATGTTGAAGCCACGTAGAATTGTGTACATTGAAATCGCCCGCAATGACGATTTCAGTGTGAGGATGCAGGGATACAATTCTAGAGATGGAGTCAGACAGTGCATCAAACTCGTTAAGGGTTGAATTACTGTCAAGGTTTGGGCTTCTATAAATGAAACAGTAGCGGATTAAATGCCTACGGACATGGAATTTTAGCCATATAAAATTAAATTCCGGATTGGAACATTGGCCGTATTGATGTTGAATTTGGTAGGCTACGTCACTACGTATATATATATGGCGAGACCGCGGTGAGAAAAGAATAATGGCACTAAATTATATTCAGGTAGGGTTAATTCTGATAAGTCAGTATTCACCCCACCTGTGTTTCACTTAGTGCCAAAAAACTGGTTTGTATTTACAAATGTGGACGTATGCAGAAAAAAGATTCGACTTTAACCCACGAACATTGCATACGTCCACTCTAAATTTCCTTTCCATTAGAACACATACATTAAAAAACACAATACCGACGACAGACTAAGCTTGGCTGAGAAGTGAAGGTTTAAATTTGTTTAAATTTAATTTCTGTGAATTAATACTATTAAATTTCGTACGTCTTTTTTGCAACTCTTTAGCTACTTCGCAGCCGCGATAATTTGCAGAATGATTGCCTTTAAAGTTAATGCAGATAGCAGGAGTTTTCTGGCACATTTTACACACCGCGGTTCTTTTTGTCAATAGCTTTGCGTATGATTGTATCCTTGGCAGCGCTTGCACTGAGGAACTAGTTTGGAATCCTTACGCATTGGCTCTATTTTTACAACAATATTAAGTATTGTTTATATTTCATAAATTTTGTTCAAACTTTCTGTTCTATCGAAAGTGAGTATAAAGGAAGACCGCGTTTTATCACATTTCCTTCGCCATCTTTTTGCCTATGACTTTATATTGACTGTTAGATCAGATCGTTAAGTTTGTAACATAGAGAAATAATATACCTCAAAGTATATGGATCGATTCAGAATCGCTAGCTGAGTCGATTAAGCCATGTCTGTCTGTCCGTCCGTCCGTCCGTCTGTGTGTCACCGATTTTTGGGCCTTAAATTTTGGCTAGAGTGTTGAAATTTGGTATATAGACTCTCTGGCCGACAAAGCAGAACAAATTTAAAATTTTTTGGAATCACATTAATTGGCGGTGGGTGACGTTGTTTTAGCTGTTTCGCGTTATTAATAATCTCTTTGTCGCGGTTTCAGGAGAGGATACAGCTTACTTTTTTTTACTGGTATTTTCTTTAAGATCCAGTCCGTTTCTCGACTGAGTTTTTCTTCATCCGTGTGGTATTAGGTATTTTAAATGAACTCTTCAGAGTCATATTTTCTTCCTTTAGATGGGACGGAGAATTTCTTTACGAAGCTCTTCGCAGAGCAGTTCAACATTGTTAAGCCATTATTGTGTTGCCATTATTGACACCAAATGAGCCGCTTCAGCGATTGCTAGCACCTCAGCCTGGAACATTCTGTAAGGATGAATATTGATTTCCTTTTTGTGGGCTCATTCTTGTGCCATTCGTCTCTGCTCGGAAACGAGCAGGAGAAGGGTCGATCAAAGTTGGGGTCGTTGTCATCGCACTGGTTGTCCCTATAAATGCTAGTCTTTGTATTTTTGTCAATTGCTTCAAGTTGGTTGCCCTGACTGTGGCTTGCCACCAGACTATACTGCCATATGTGAGTATACGATAGCCGTATACATCCACAGGATTATTTTGGGGTTAGGTCCCCACTTTCTGCCGATTCGGTTGCATGTGTAGAAAGCATTTGCTGCTTTCTTAACTCTTTCATTGACATTTAGTTTCCAATTGAGCTTTCTGTCTAGAATTATTCCTAGATAGTGCGAAATATTCAGCTATTTTAAGGAGTATTCCCTCTATAGCTTGTGGTACGAAGTGTGGTATTCTTCTTTTATTTGTGAACAACACAAGCTCGGTTTTTTTGGGGGTTGACCCCAAGGCCGCATTGCTTTAAGTGTCCGGAGCGAGTTTTCTAGTGTAAGTGTGAACATATTTAAAATCCGCTCACTAACACGCCAACTTTGCTGTATCTGCCAAGGATCTTAGTATTTTCTCAGACAGCCAAGCGGCCATCTAATCCCTGGAATCGGTTTCAACTTATTCAAAGACAACCCTAGATTACCGCTCATCTCTTGAAGAGATGTCAAACACCTATTTTAACATTCACCTATGCTGGGTGTCTGGGCATAGTGATATTGCTGGGAACTGTAAGGCTGACGAACTCGCCAGATATGGAACTACAATACCAGTTGTACCCAGCACGGGTACAACTACATATAAAAGCTTACTAGCGCAACATGCTAACAGCAAATCAAAGCTCAGATGGTCTCTTGGCACGACGTGTCAAATAACAAGGCAGATTTGGCCAAAGCTGGATTTGAGAAGATCCAAGGGACTGATTTCGCTTGATACATCGTACATTAGTGAAACAATAGGTGTCATCACTGGACACTGGACCAAAAAATGGTCTAATTGTACTGGCGAACTAGCTGGCAGCCACTCCAACCTAACCTAACCTAATATGACCATTTTGTCCATAGGCCATTTTAAACCACTCCCACATTTTGGGGTCGTTTGCATATGCAAAAAGAAGTTGTTTTTGTCAAACCATAAAAATGTTTATAAACTGTCTGAATAATGTGTTGTGACAATGTCATTTTCTATATTTCATTCCTATAACGTTTAAATCAAAAATGGAATGGGATATGGTATTCGTACAACGGATTATAGCCTTCTCATATGTTTTTGTTTTTTCCAGTCCTCTTTGATCACAACCCATATTTGAACCAATTATACTCTTTCACTGATCTCGTTTCTGAACCATTTCTTATCGAAGTTACCAACCGAACTACTGGTGCATAAACATGTCCAGTCAAAATATTTGGTAAATTTTTGGTAGCACACAGTTTGAGTGTCAAATTTATACAAATATCCAATCAACATTTTTTCACAAAATCTAGCTCACATATTGTAAAATGCAAATGTTTTGTGAAAAGCATCCGCTGTTGATAGTAACGGGTGGTTACATTTTAAGGGCCGATGTTGAATGTTAACCACACCTAAACGTCAAGTTTTTTTTTGCACTTCATTTGACATTTCTCAATATCAGACTAACTCAATTTGAACATTGGAAAGATACACAATCGAGCAACGCGTTAAAGTTATTCAGGCTTATTATGAAATGGGCGTTCAAATCAAAATGCATATCGTGCACTTCGTGATTTGTTCGGTCAATTTAATTGTCCAAATGTGCGTACAATCGGAAAAATCGTGCAAAAATTCGAGCAAGCCGGGTCTGTAGGAGATGTGAAAATACTAGTGCATGCTCCTACCGCTCTTACTGCAGAAAATATTGCTTCTGTTCGCGATAGTGTGGCTGAAGAGCCGTCCATCTAAACTCGTCGTTGGTGAACATTATGCATAAAGACTTGCATTTACACGCTTACAAGGTGCAATTGACTCAAGAACTAAAGTCTCTTGACCATTTCAAGCGTCGTCAATGATCAGAATGGTGGCAACAGTGAATGATCAATTTTCGAAGAAAATCATCTTCAGTGATGAGGCACACTTTCACCTCAGTGGATTCGTCAATAAGCAGAATTGCGGCATTTGGGCGAAAGATAATCCAAGAGTGATTGTCGAAAAGCCAATGCACCCACAAAGAGTGACTGTTTGGTGCGGTTTATGGACTGGCGGCATCATCGGGCCGTATTTTTTTCCAAAAGGAGGCCGGTCAGGCAGTTACTGTGAATGGTGTTCGCTATCGTGAGATGATAACGAACTTTTTATGGCCTGATTTGGAAGATATGGATGTGGAAGATATGTGGTTTCAACAGGATGGTGCCACTTGCCACACAGATAACGAAAAAATGCCTCTTTTGCGCGACAAATTCAATGGCCGTGTTATCTCACGTGGTGGCGATGTCAATTGGCCGCCAAGATCATGTGATTTGACACCGTCGGACATCTTTCTTTGGGGATATTTCAGAGAAAAGGTGTACGTCGATAAGCCAGCAACAATTCAAGGGATGTCGGAGCTAAAGGATGAGATAATTCGTAACATTAGCGGCATAGAACCTCAATTATGCCTCAGCGTCATCGAAAATTTGGACCATCGGATGGAGGTGTGCCGCCGAGGTCGCGGCGGCCATTTGGCCGATATTTTATTCCATACATAATTGAACCAAACCAATATTATCATAACAAAAAGAAATGACAATATGTAATTTCCTAAATAATTTGTGTTTTATTCAAAATCAACATCGGCCCTTAAAATTTAACCACCCTTTATAAGCGGGATAAATTTGATAAACTCCAGTTAGTATGGTTAAGACATCGTCGCTACGCCAAGAATAAAGAACTGTCAGGCAGAGGCATACATAACTTCCTCAACGCCGAAATGGTCTTGAATCAGGGTTCCTAAGTAGGGTATACATTTTCTTTTTTTTCGAAAAATTAGAATATTTTTTCAAAACATGGAATGGAATTTAAAGCTTTATATCTCAATTGAATGTGTTTAAAAAATGTCAAATAGCCTAACACATTTGGGCAATTAGTTTTAACTTAATAAATATACAGTGTGTAATTACACTAAAAATATGTTTTTTTGGTAACTAATTTATTTTTTTTATTGTTTTCGTTTAGGATCTGGACCCATTAGACTGTTTACACCCTACAAGAGAAGAAAACGTAATTATACAGATGAAGAAAGTGACGACACAAAAAAACGGCATTCTGATTTATCTACAAAATTCGATGACATTTGTGCTCCATTATGCAACTTTTCCACTAATGGCTGTTCTGGGAGTACTTCTTTAAATAATGAACCATCTCCCCAACATAATTTTATTGGTAATATTTGAATTTTCTATTTATATATACCACTCAAAACAAAATAGGGCCCACCCAAGATTTAAACGAAGCTTTTTTATTGTAGATTTTGCATGTGTATGAGTCCTTTTCAACGCTCTGAACAACAATTTTACCGTTGCCTCCAAGTGAGTAGGCAAAAAAAAGCAACTAACTAATTTCTTTCAAATGAAATCCAAAAAACTTAGTGGACCCTATTTTGTTTTAAGTATTTTATTTTGTTTTTATCATTGTGAAATTATGCTGATATTATGCAACACGTTATATAATATTACGATTGGTTCTTTTAACATTCACGCATAAAATTAACCTGGGCCCTCATTACGTAAAGTCATTATCGTTTGACGATACCATTTTGACGGTACATCTTGCATTACAGTACATCTGCCTTTATTTTAATACGACATTGTTTGTTTGTTTTTTTTTTTGTAAAATAAGGTGAAGTAAGATGATAGAATAGATAAATTCGTCATATAGCTGGTCCTGAAAGCAATTCAATTTAAAAAAATGGTTGTTTATATAAATTTTATCTAGATAATCCTATTAATCATAATGTGGTGAAGGATATCAGCGATTAACTCAGTATTGCACAGGATCTTTAAAGCACCAGACAATAAGCCTTATTACGGTGTTTTTGACTCAGTATTGCACAGCATCTTTAAGAGCACCAGACAATAAGCCTTATTACGGTTTTTAAAAATCAATACGACAATTGACAAATATAAACAAATTAAATGAATCATTATTATCCTGATCAATAATCAAAATTTTTGATAAACGTACAGATTTTAGATCTATTGAGATCAGTTCACTTTTGAAAAACTTGGTGACTTGGCTGTAAAAAAATCATATGTATAAAATGTTTAATCTATCACAAATTCGTTGACAAATAAATTTTATAGGATAATTTGGCATTTCTATTTAAACAAAAAACAGCACTAAAAGAAATGTCATCAGTAAAATTGTTTTTTTTTTTTGTAAAAAGAGAAAGTACTAGTAAATTTAGTGAAACTGGGCAAAATACGACGGAATATATGAGATGTTTCAAATAAATTAGATTTGAAAGGACAAATGTATGCATACTTTCCTTTCAAATCTGTTATAAGCTCAAAGTATTTGGGTTTCATATTTCTACGAAATTTGCCACTATCGAAAGATACTTTTTTAGATGTATTAAATGATATTGACGAAAACTAAAACCTTTGAATAGACAGTAATCTATACCAATTATTAAACTATTAGCAGTTTTAAGATTCTGCGGAAGATATCAACTGAAACGATTTAAACAGATGGCGTGTCGGTTGTTCTTGAAGAAGTGTTACCTGCCTTAGAAAGATACATTTGCCGAAAATGGATAAAATTCATCCACACACTACAGGACGAAAGTTGCACTGAAATATAATTCTTTGAAAAAAGTAGAATCCCAAATATAGGAGGTGCTGTAGATGGAACACATGTAAAAATTACTTTATCCCAAAAATAATGCTTGTAAAGCTGGGTTTCCACATGTCCTTAAATTGACAAAGTTTGACAGTGCTCGTTTATGTCAATAATTGACAATATTGCCAGTTCACATCAACCTATGTCAATAAATGGCACAAAATCGTTGGTCATTTCGTTGACAATGAAATTTTGACAAATGCGTTTGTCAGTTAATGGACAGCTATTTCCATTTGCACCTTCAACTTCAGTTGACGAATGGACTTGTTTTTCCGTCTTGGTACTAAACAACAACAGTCATCTGTCAAACGTTTCCACAAGCAAGAATTATTGGATTGAGCTTAAAGTGAATATTGTAGCTAAATCAAGTTTAATTTGCTGTTTATAAAATTATCATACTTTTAATTTATAATAAATATAAAAATTTATATTTTTCCCAGCTATCAAAAGTTCACATTCAGTTTTGCCGCAAAATAGTCCCGAACATGTTAAAACGAAAACAAATTTCTCTTGCTTCGTTTGTTGTCTTCATGGGATCCGCATTGGAGCTGGTAGCAGAAGACGAAGAATGCAAAATTTGTTCCTTGACAGAGATTTTCTTGATTGATTGATTTTCTCACACGTTTTTTTCCTTCTTCTACTGCTCGAATGTAATCGAATGTATATTCTTCTTTTTAAGAGATTAGAAAATATAGAAAAGTAAAAATACATTACCATGTTTTCAGGTGTTTCTGCAGCTGACATGTCAAAAAATATTTTTCCGCAGCAAAAAATATTTTGTTCTGTCTTTTCTCTGCCTTTCAATTGACAAAACATTCAGCACAATGCCAATAAATTTGTTGTGTCAGTTCATGACTAAGTGACGTTTTGTTCGTCAATTTAGCTATTTCCACTTGTGATTCAAATTCGTTGCTAATTATTGACAAGGCCTGACAGTCAATTTAATGACTGTCAATTTTCGGCTATTTCCACTTGTCACTTTTCTCAATGACATAAAAATACGCCATTTGTCAATTAAAATGTGGCAAGTGGAAACTTAGCTTAATACCTTGTATACCGACACACTGGTGGTATAAATACCATGACATTATTACCATTGTATTGGCAATACCTTCGTTGATATGTAGTATGAGTTGAGAAATGGCAATTGAAATATATAGTTCTTAAACATACCACTTAGAAAGAATTTCACTGCGAGAAGAATTCTATGTATACCAAAATAAAAATGCTAGTATTGACGATTTAAGGCAAACACCTCGTGCAAATATTCGCATCGGTCGATTGCTATACACTTTGAAAGCTTAAGTGGAAATCATGGCTTTGTATAGTTCGTCTCTACAAATTGGCGCAGTTCAGAGGGTCTCCTTTTTGTGGATCGTACAAACGATGTTGAGGTTCTATTCTTCAGGCATACTTTCTTCCGACCAGATTTGGCTTATGAGTTGGTGGATGTTACTTACCAAGTCATCTCCGCCGGCTTTATGAAGCTCGGCAGGAAGGCCGTCATTTCCGGCGGCCTTGTTAAGCTTTAGTTCAAATATTGCTATACTCACTTCACTTAGGTCGGGTGTTTGGTAGTTTTCGCAGTCGTTGCCAATATTCAATGGTAACCTCAGCATCGACTGTGTCTCAACTACGATATTTTTTTGTTATCTTGACTGGATTGTGTTTGAGCCTTGTATCCTTCGCTTTGGCGTTTTACACTTTGGTTAAACATGCGAACTTAATTCCTGGAGTGGCTCCTCTCTTTATCCTTGATCGCACGCTTTCATTGCTTCATTTTTCCTTCCTTCTTTGCCTTTAGAGCTCAGTGGCAGCTCTGGACTTCACCTGTAGCTTATCCTTGTAGGCCTTGTTCTGGTCTACTATATATCTATCGAAATTATTTCTCTATGTTACAAACTTAATGTCAAAACTAATATACCCCTAAAACTTTCGATGCAATAAAATTGGCTACGTTTACACCGTGGACTATATTTGATCTGGCACTATGCCTTGGGGTAGAGTATTTTTTTTTTTTTGGCAAACCACAAACGCTTTTGATAAACTGTCTGAACAATATGTTGTGACATCGTCATTTTCAATATTTTATCGCCATAAAGCCCACATTTTGGGGATATTAGTTTTAAGGATGGGATTGAATAGGGTATTAAACGATCCGCACAGCGGATTGTAGCCTTCTCATATGTTTTTCACACTATTTCTGATTCGTTGTAGCGTGGTGGATATCCGCAGTTTTACCTAGGCTGCAACAAGGTAGTGGCCCGAGTTGATGTTAGCACCTTGGAATGTTCGGACTCTTAAAATACTGGATGTGTGCCTGTTTAGCAATTAAAAGTCGATGTTTAACACGTTATAATAAATACTTTATTTAATTGAAACAATTCAAATTAAAGGTTCGCTGGTTCGAACTTGCCGAGATGTTAACTGGGTGGTTGCTAGAACATAAGTGACTAGCCAATGCATTCTACTATATGCTTGAACTAGTTATTAGCTTTACAATCACGCTCTCTCAATAAATGCCAGATAAGAGTACAATTAACATAAGATGTGTATTCATAATTACAAAGTTAAGTTTATTACCAATTGGCAGAGAGCGGGTGAACGAGAGCAAGATCGAGTATCGAACCATAGGGTGTTATGTATGTACATGCTTTTACAAAAGTATTAATATAATTTCAAACAAAATAAACAACAAAAAAATTTAATAACAAATGATAAATGCATTCATCAACATGCCGCCCCCACTGAAGTACTTCAGGAATTTGGTAGTATTGCAAGTTTAGCTATAGGACGTTTGAATCTCCCATTTGCAGTACGTAGTGTGACTACTCTGATGTGACCATCCTGGCCAGGATGAACCTCCTCAATTCTGCCTAGGGACCATTGTGAGGGTTGCAAATTGGGCTCTTTGATAACGACCAGATCTCCAACTCGAAATTCTCGTTGCGTTTCTCTCCATTTGGGACGTTGTTGTAAAGAAGTCAAATAGTCCACTTGCCATCGCCGCCAAAATCCCTGCATCATATTTTGCAAAAATTCCCAACGGCCTAATCGGTTGGAAGGGACTTCCAAATAGTTAGGCTCATAGAGCGCTGTATACGGTCTACCTATGAGAAAATGAGAAGGCGTTAATGGATTAAGATCAGTATCTGAAATGGCACAAAGTGGTCTGGAATTTAAAAGTGCTTCAATTTGGGCCAACAAGGTACACATCTCCTCAAATGTAAGAATGTTACTTCCAACTACACGACTAAGATGTCGCTTTACTAACTTTACCCCCGCTTCCCAAAGTCCTCCGAAATGAGGACTATGCGGGGGAATAAAATTCCACTTGATGCCTTCTGCTGCCATTGTTTCCATAACAGTTGCTTGGTACTCCTTTGAAAGAACCAATAGTGACATCTCAGATAATACTCGAGCTGCTCCTTGGAAATTTGTACCATTATCCGTATACATAGCTTTGCATTTGCCACGTCTCGCAATAAATCTTCTAAGAGCCGCCAAAAACGCATCTGTCGTTAGGTCCGTTACCATCTCGAGGTGAAGAGCCTTTGTGGTCATACAGACAAACAAGGCGATATACCCCTTTACCAACTTAGGTTTCCTTCCCTTAGATAAACGAAGTGTTATTGGACCTGCATAGTCGCAACCGGTGTGGGCAAATGCAAAGGATGGTTCGATTCGAGGGAATGGCAAATTTCCCATTATTTGAGATGACGTAGACCGTCGTAAGCGAAAACATCTGATGCAGTCATGTACGATTTTCCTGATTAAATTTCTGCTACCGATTATCCAGAATTCTTGTCGAATTAAGGAGAAAAGTCCAGAAACTCCAATATGAAGATTAATTCGATGGGCATCTAACAAGATAAGATTAGTAAATCGATGGTATTTGGGTAATATTATAGGATGTTTTATAGCGAAAGGGACATCCTTAGCATTAACGAGTCGTCCACCTACGCGCAGTAGTCCAACTTCATCAATAAATGGTGACAAGGAACATAATTTAGAGGTCTTCGAAACACGATGGGCAGTTCGAAGTGCATGTATATCAGCCTTGAACTCATTTTGAGACCACAATAAACATAGTTCTTTAGCGCGACGAAACTCATGAAAGGAAATACTACCAAAAAATCGATCATTTGATGAAATTCTACAATTCTTGACGAAACGGATTACGAAGGCAATGATTCTGACGAGTCTTCTCCAGGATGATACGTTATTAGATAACTTTTCAAAAAAGTGTTCTACCGAAGTTGAAGTATGTACCGCTACTGCATTCTTTCTTTCCTCAAGTACTTCTGTCACCGTCGACTCCGGACACATTGACCACTGCGTTGATTCCTGATAGAGCCAAGTTGGACCTTTCCACCAAATGTTCAGCTCCAAGAGTTTTGATGGCTCGATTCCCCTTGAGGCGCAATCAGCTGGGTTTTCTGCCGAACAAACGTAGTTCCAAGAGGATCGAGGTAATGTAGCTAATATCTCCGATGTGCGATTTGCTACAAACGTATTCCATCGTCGGGGTGTCGAAGAGAGCCAGGATAAAACAATCTGCGAGTCAGAAAATGCCAACATCCGAATAGGGTTAATTTCAAATGATGAGCGGATGAGTTCCATTAATCGACACAGGAGGAGAGCACCACAGAGCTCAAGACGAGGTATAGAAAGCTGTTTAACTGGAGCTACTCTAGTCTTGGCTGCCACCAATCGAACATCAATTTCACCACCCAGGAAACTTCTAGAATAAACCACAGCGGAATAAGCCTTTTCCGATGCATCAGAGAATCCTATTAGCTCAAAGCATTTCGAATTTATCGTAAACCGTCTCGAAATTCGAATGTTCTCGAAACAGGAAAGTTCTCCGCGATAGGATTTCCATTTTTCGGCTACGTCAGCTGGAAGGGGATCGTCCCAACCAATTAACGTTTTAGCCATCCATAACTCCTGAAACAATATTTTTAATAAAATAGTGGACGGAGCCAGGAAACCCAAGGGATCAAAAATTTTAGCAACATCTGACAGTAGCTTGCGTTTGGTAGGTAAATGATCTGTTGATAAGTTGATTTTGTAAGTAAAGATGTCACGCTGTGGATTCCAAACAAGACCCAGAACCTTTGTCCACTGGGAATTGTTATCCAAAGAAATATTATCCTTGCACTCTATCTCAGCTAATATGGACCAACAGTTGGAACTCCACTTGCTCAATTCTAAACCTCCACACGATAGCATTTCTATAACCTCCTTTTTTAACTGCAAGATCTCAGACACCGATTCCGATCCCGTCATTATATCGTCGACATACATGTCATTCAACACGGCATGTGAAGCCATTGGAAACTGGACGCGATAATCCATGGCTAATTGACGAAGCACCTTCATTGATAAGTAGGGGGCTGGAGATGTACCATAGGTAACAGTGGTTAAACGAAAATGCTCAACTGGTTCATCAGAAGACTCTCTCCAAACGATTCGCTGATAGTCCCTATGTTTCGGATGAACCCAAATCTGCCGAAACATTTTTACAATATCGGCGCAAAATACATACTTATGCAGACGAAAACGTATGCACACGTTAATAAGATTTCTTTGCAGTGGAGTGCCTACATATAGCATGTCGTTTAGACTTCTGCCTTTCGAATCTTTGTGCGAGCCGTCGAAGACGACGCGAATCTTATTCGTAATCACAGCATGATGCGGTAGATAGAAAACCCCTCCTGATGTAGGCTCTATTTCATCTTGGGGAATACGTTCCATATGTCCTAAGTCATGATATGTTTTCATGAACTTACGGTATTCCAACTGAAGATTGGGGTTACGTAAAAAGCGACGTTCCATAGCAAACAGTCTATATAGAGCACCAGAAATTGTATTGCCAAAATCCAATTTACCTTGTCGAAATGGCAATTCAACCATGTATTTATTATCTGGGGTACGTGTAAGAGTTTTGGTGAAATGTGCATCAACTATGTCATCATCATTGATGTAAATATGCTTTTGAGGGATTTCCTCGATTTCCCAAAACGACTTCAAAATTACATCAAGGTCTAAGCCTGCATGTAAAGATACAATTGAGCGATCTGGCATACAGCCAGTGACAACCCATCCAAATATAGTTTCATGAGCTATTATATTTCCTTTCTCATCAGTGCGATGGCCATTTAAGAGAATACTCCAAGCCTTGTCAGCTCCCAACAAAATATCAATGGGCCCTGGAGTATTGAAACTTGAATCTGCCAGATGAAGGTTTTTGAGAAAAGGAATATTTTCAGTTCCAAATGAAAACGATGGAGTTTGTGAGGTTATTTTATTTAAAATATAGGCCTCAACTTCAAATGATTTCGAATCAAATCGAGAATTCAACGATAAGGTTACAGCACCATTGGTAACACCAGCTTCCACCGACGAAATTCCGGATATTGGTAAACGAGCATGGCAGCGACGAAGGCCTAACCGTCTTACCAAACTTTCAGTCACGAACGAAACCTGTGACCCGGTATCGAGAAGAACACGAGCAAGTAATGAATTTCCTGCAGAATCCGGTACTTTTACAACAGCAGTGGGCAAAATTCCAGATGGACGAGATTCATTTCGAATATGGTTGCTAACAATCTCTTGCGAGCGCGAAACCGATGAAGAGCGTGCAGAATTAGGGACAATTTGAGGATTAACTGAATTATCAGAGCGATTGTCCATATGCACTAAACTGTGGTGTCGCGTGTTACAAAATGAACAGCGGGATTTAACACGACACCTTGCCGACGAATGCTTGGTCCCGAGACAATTATAGCACAACCGCTGATCCCTGGCAAAGGCACGACGAGAAGGAATGGGCATAGACAGAAATACTGCACACTGAGGAAGAGTATGTTCAGATTTACACTTTGGACACGAGGAGCTTGTAACAGATAAGCTTTTAATGTTCGAGTTTGCGCGAGAGCTCTTACTTCCACGAACTTTGGACTCACATGCTTCCAATGCGTTACACCGAACCTCTAAAAAGTTTAAAAGGTCTTGAATTGTAGAAGCTTCCGAGTTTTTACTTTCCAGAGCCCACGCCTTACGAGTTTCGATATCAGTTTTGCCAACTAGCAAATAAACCAGCCACGGATCCCTTCCTTTTGCGTTAACCGCCGCTAAGCCACGCACTACTTCGTCAGCACTGTCTACTAGTTTCCTCAACTGAGAATCTGATGAAGCTACAGTGGGCAACTTCAAAAAACTTTCGATGTACGCGTTTATTATATACAGTGGTTTGTCATACCGATTTTCTAATTTTTCCCACGCTTGAGTATAATTAGAGTCCGAGACCGTCAAGTGATTTAGCAATTTCGATGCTTCATCACGCAAAAACGATTTTAGGTATCGGAATTTCTGCGAACCGGACAAATTCTTTCGACAGTCGATAGTTTTTAGAAACATATCCCGAAAACAAGTCCAATCGCGATAATCACCAGAAAACGGTTCCAATTTAATTGCAGGTAGCTCGACATCGGATACAGTTTTTGTAACAGTGCTAGCGGATGAAGTTTTCTGTAAGTTTTCGATTAGGGCGGTTTGTGAAATAATTAACTGACTCATTGAATTTATCGTAGCTTCATCACGAGCTGGAGGCATTTCACATGAAGACACTTTCGATGCAGACATTTCTCTTACAGCTTTCACTAGCGCACTTTTAGCTGAGATATATTTCGACTCGACAATCTCGAAATCGACTTCTGGATCAACGAATCCCTCCTCAGAGGAAAATGCGAAAAGAGCAGTTTGATTACTACAAAAATCTTGCCACGAGTTTTCCAAACGATCTAACCGAACTTCTAGCACAGTTATATCTGTATCCCCAGGAATGTCTTGCACATAATTGTATGCACGCGTAATCGCCCCCTTTATATGTCCACGAGTTTGCTTTAGCACTTCCATTATGCCTACTCAATACAGATCGAGGTATATTAATTGAGAAGATGCAGATAATTTAATCCACCCAAGAAAGTCCAAATCCTAACAACAGCAGACCAACGACACCAAAAGATGATCGAGCAAAGCGACGATTGAGAAAGACGACACGAACGAAACAAATTTGTTTAGCAATTAAAAGTCGATGTTTAACACGTTATAATAAATACTTTATTTAATTGAAACAATTCAAATTAAAGGTTCGCTGGTTCGAACTTGCCGAGATGTTAACTGGGTGGTTGCTAGAACATAAGTGACTAGCCAATGCATTCTACTATATGCTTGAACTAGTTATTAGCTTTACAATCACGCTCTCTCAATAAATGCCAGATAAGAGTACAATTAACATAAGATGTGTATTCATAATTACAAAGTTAAGTTTATTACCAATTGGCAGAGAGCGGGTGAACGAGAGCAAGATCGAGTATCGAACCATAGGGTGTTATGTATGTACATGCTTTTACAAAAGTATTAATATAATTTCAAACAAAATAAACAACAAAAAAATTTAATAACAAATGATAAATGCATTCATCAACATGCCGCCCCCACTGAAGTACTTCAGGAATTTGGTAGTATTGCAAGTTTAGCTATAGGACGTTTGAATCTCCCATTTGCAGTACGTAGTGTGACTACTCTGATGTGACCATCCTGGCCAGGATGAACCTCCTCAATTCTGCCTAGGGACCATTGTGAGGGTTGCAAATTGGGCTCTTTGATAACGACCAGATCTCCAACTCGAAATTCTCGTTGCGTTTCTCTCCATTTGGGACGTTGTTGTAAAGAAGTCAAATAGTCCACTTGCCATCGCCGCCAAAATCCCTGCATCATATTTTGCAAAAATTCCCAACGGCCTAATCGGTTGGAAGGGACTTCCAAATAGTTAGGCTCATAGAGCGCTGTATACGGTCTACCTATGAGAAAATGAGAAGGCGTTAATGGATTAAGATCAGTATCTGAAATGGCACAAAGTGGTCTGGAATTTAAAAGTGCTTCAATTTGGGCCAACAAGGTACACATCTCCTCAAATGTAAGAATGTTACTTCCAACTACACGACTAAGATGTCGCTTTACTAACTTTACCCCCGCTTCCCAAAGTCCTCCGAAATGAGGACTATGCGGGGGAATAAAATTCCACTTGATGCCTTCTGCTGCCATTGTTTCCATAACAGTTGCTTGGTACTCCTTTGAAAGAACCAATTGTGACATCTCAGATAATACTCGAGCTGCTCCTTGGAAATTTGTACCATTATCCGTATACATAGCTTTGCATTTGCCACGTCTCGCAATAAATCTTCTAAGAGCCGCCAAAAACGCATCTGTCGTTAGGTCCGTTACCATCTCGAGGTGAAGAGCCTTTGTGGTCATACAGACAAACAAGGCGATATACCCCTTTACCAACTTAGGTTTCCTTCCCTTAGATAAACGAAGTGTTATTGGACCTGCATAGTCGCAACCGGTGTGGGCAAATGCAAAGGATGGTTCGATTCGAGGGAATGGCAAATTTCCCATTATTTGAGATGACGTAGACCGTCGTAAGCGAAAACATCTGATGCAGTCATGTACGATTTTCCTGATTAAATTTCTGCTACCGATTATCCAGAATTCTTGTCGAATTAAGGAGAAAAGTCCAGAAACTCCAATATGAAGATTAATTCGATGGGCATCTAACAAGATAAGATTAGTAAATCGATGGTATTTGGGTAATATTATAGGATGTTTTATAGCGAAAGGGACATCCTTAGCATTAACGAGTCGTCCACCTACGCGCAGTAGTCCAACTTCATCAATAAATGGTGACAAGGAACATAATTTAGAGGTCTTCGAAACACGATGGGCAGTTCGAAGTGCATGTATATCAGCCTTGAACTCATTTTGAGACCACAATAAACATAGTTCTTTAGCGCGACGAAACTCATGAAAGGAAATACTACCAAAAAATCGATCATTTGATGAAATTCTACAATTCTTGACGAAACGGATTACGAAGGCAATGATTCTGACGAGTCTTCTCCAGGATGATACGTTATTAGATAACTTTTCAAAAAAGTGTTCTACCGAAGTTGAAGTATGTACCGCTACTGCATTCTTTCTTTCCTCAAGTACTTCTGTCACCGTCGACTCCGGACACATTGACCACTGCGTTGATTCCTGATAGAGCCAAGTTGGACCTTTCCACCAAATGTTCAGCTCCAAGAGTTTTGATGGCTCGATTCCCCTTGAGGCGCAATCAGCTGGGTTTTCTGCCGAACAAACGTAGTTCCAAGAGGATCGAGGTAATGTAGCTAATATCTCCGATGTGCGATTTGCTACAAACGTATTCCATCGTCGGGGTGTCGAAGAGAGCCAGGATAAAACAATCTGCGAGTCAGAAAATGCCAACATCCGAATAGGGTTAATTTCAAATGATGAGCGGATGAGTTCCATTAATCGACACAGGAGGAGAGCACCACAGAGCTCAAGACGAGGTATAGAAAGCTGTTTAACTGGAGCTACTCTAGTCTTGGCTGCCACCAATCGAACATCAATTTCACCACCCAGGAAACTTCTAGAATAAACCACAGCGGAATAAGCCTTTTCCGATGCATCAGAGAATCCTATTAGCTCAAAGCATTTCGAATTTATCGTAAACCGTCTCGAAATTCGAATGTTCTCGAAACAGGAAAGTTCTCCGCGATAGGATTTCCATTTTTCGGCTACGTCAGCTGGAAGGGGATCGTCCCAACCAATTAACGTTTTAGCCATCCATAACTCCTGAAACAATATTTTTAATAAAATAGTGGACGGAGCCAGGAAACCCAAGGGATCAAAAATTTTAGCAACATCTGACAGTAGCTTGCGTTTGGTAGGTAAATGATCTGTTGATAAGTTGATTTTGTAAGTAAAGATGTCACGCTGTGGATTCCAAACAAGACCCAGAACCTTTGTCCACTGGGAATTGTTATCCAAAGAAATATTATCCTTGCACTCTATCTCAGCTAATATGGACCAACAGTTGGAACTCCACTTGCTCAATTCTAAACCTCCACACGATAGCATTTCTATAACCTCCTTTTTTAACTGCAAGATCTCAGACACCGATTCCGATCCCGTCATTATATCGTCGACATACATGTCATTCAACACGGCATGTGAAGCCATTGGAAACTGGACGCGATAATCCATGGCTAATTGACGAAGCACCTTCATTGATAAGTAGGGGGCTGGAGATGTACCATAGGTAACAGTGGTTAAACGAAAATGCTCAACTGGTTCATCAGAAGACTCTCTCCAAACGATTCGCTGATAGTCCCTATGTTTCGGATGAACCCAAATCTGCCGAAACATTTTTACAATATCGGCGCAAAATACATACTTATGCAGACGAAAACGTATGCACACGTTAATAAGATTTCTTTGCAGTGGAGTGCCTACATATAGCATGTCGTTTAGACTTCTGCCTTTCGAATCTTTGTGCGAGCCGTCGAAGACGACGCGAATCTTATTCGTAATCACAGCATGATGCGGTAGATAGAAAACCCCTCCTGATGTAGGCTCTATTTCATCTTGGGGAATACGTTCCATATGTCCTAAGTCATGATATGTTTTCATGAACTTACGGTATTCCAACTGAAGATTGGGGTTACGTAAAAAGCGACGTTCCATAGCAAACAGTCTATATAGAGCACCAGAAATTGTATTGCCAAAATCCAATTTACCTTGTCGAAATGGCAATTCAACCATGTATTTATTATCTGGGGTACGTGTAAGAGTTTTGGTGAAATGTGCATCAACTATGTCATCATCATTGATGTAAATATGCTTTTGAGGGATTTCCTCGATTTCCCAAAACGACTTCAAAATTACATCAAGGTCTAAGCCTGCATGTAAAGATACAATTGAGCGATCTGGCATACAGCCAGTGACAACCCATCCAAATATAGTTTCATGAGCTATTATATTTCCTTTCTCATCAGTGCGATGGCCATTTAAGAGAATACTCCAAGCCTTGTCAGCTCCCAACAAAATATCAATGGGCCCTGGAGTATTGAAACTTGAATCTGCCAGATGAAGGTTTTTGAGAAAAGGAATATTTTCAGTTCCAAATGAAAACGATGGAGTTTGTGAGGTTATTTTATTTAAAATATAGGCCTCAACTTCAAATGATTTCGAATCAAATCGAGAATTCAACGATAAGGTTACAGCACCATTGGTAACACCAGCTTCCACCGACGAAATTCCGGATATTGGTAAACGAGCATGGCAGCGACGAAGGCCTAACCGTCTTACCAAACTTTCAGTCACGAACGAAACCTGTGACCCGGTATCGAGAAGAACACGAGCAAGTAATGAATTTCCTGCAGAATCCAGTACTTTTACAACAGCAGTGGGCAAAATTCCAGATGGACGAGATTCATTTCGAATATGGTTGCTAACAATCTCTTGCGAGCGCGAAACCGATGAAGAGCGTGCAGAATTAGGGACAATTTGAGGATTAACTGAATTATCAGAGCGATTGTCCATATGCACTAAACTGTGGTGTCGCGTGTTACAAAATGAACAGCGGGATTTAACACGACACCTTGCCGACGAATGCTTGGTCCCGAGACAATTATAGCACAACCGCTGATCCCTGGCAAAGGCACGACGAGAAGGAATGGGCATAGACAGAAATACTGCACACTGAGGAAGAGTATGTTCAGATTTACACTTTGGACACGAGGAGCTTGTAACAGATAAGCTTTTAATGTTCGAGTTTGCGCGAGAGCTCTTACTTCCACGAACTTTGGACTCACATGCTTCCAATGCGTTACACCGAACCTCTAAAAAGTTTAAAAGGTCTTGAATTGTAGAAGCTTCCGAGTTTTTACTTTCCAGAGCCCACGCCTTACGAGTTTCGATATCAGTTTTGCCAACTAGCAAATAAACCAGCCACGGATCCCTTCCTTTTGCGTTAACCGCCGCTAAGCCACGCACTACTTCGTCAGCACTGTCTACTAGTTTCCTCAACTGAGAATCTGATGAAGCTACAGTGGGCAACTTCAAAAAACTTTCGATGTACGCGTTTATTATATACAGTGGTTTGTCATACCGATTTTCTAATTTTTCCCACGCTTGAGTATAATTAGAGTCCGAGACCGTCAAGTGATTTAGCAATTTCGATGCTTCATCACGCAAAAACGATTTTAGGTATCGGAATTTCTGCGAACCGGACAAATTCTTTCGACAGTCGATAGTTTTTAGAAACATATCCCGAAAACAAGTCCAATCGCGATAATCACCAGAAAACGGTTCCAATTTAATTGCAGGTAGCTCGACATCGGATACAGTTTTTGTAACAGTGCTAGCGGATGAAGTTTTCTGTAAGTTTTCGATTAGGGCGGTTTGTGAAATAATTAACTGACTCATTGAATTTATCGTAGCTTCATCACGAGCTGGAGGCATTTCACATGAAGACACTTTCGATGCAGACATTTCTCTTACAGCTTTCACTAGCGCACTTTTAGCTGAGATATATTTCGACTCGACAATCTCGAAATCGACTTCTGGATCAACGAATCCCTCCTCAGAGGAAAATGCGAAAAGAGCAGTTTGATTACTACAAAAATCTTGCCACGAGTTTTCCAAACGATCTAACCGAACTTCTAGCACAGTTATATCTGTATCCCCAGGAATGTCTTGCACATAATTGTATGCACGCGTAATCGCCCCCTTTATATGTCCACGAGTTTGCTTTAGCACTTCCATTATGCCTACTCAATACAGATCGAGGTATATTAATTGAGAAGATGCAGATAATTTAATCCACCCAAGAAAGTCCAAATCCTAACAACAGCAGACCAACGACACCAAAAGATGATCGAGCAAAGCGACGATTGAGAAAGGCGACACGAACAGGCAAAATTATTTTCCAAAAAAATATGTTACCTTTTTTACCTTAATATGTCGCTAGCAACCACCAAAACAAAAAAAATCAATAACGAAAATAATCCAGGTAATGAAGGACCAAATTTGTTTAGCAATTAAAAGTCGATGTTTAACACGTTATAATAAATACTTTATTTAATTGAAACAATTCAAATTAAAGGTTCGCTGGTTCGAACTTGCCGAGATGTTAACTGGGTGGTTGCTAGAACATAAGTGACTAGCCAATGCATTCTACTATATGCTTGAACTAGTTATTAGCTTTACAATCACGCTCTCTCAATAAATGCCAGATAAGAGTACAATTAACATAAGATGTGTATTCATAATTACAAAGTTAAGTTTATTACCAATTGGCAGAGAGCGGGTGAACGAGAGCAAGATCGAGTATCGAACCATAGGGTGTTATGTATGTACATGCTTTTACAAAAGTATTAATATAATTTCAAACAAAATAAACAACAAAAAAATTTAATAACAAATGATAAATGCATTCATCAACATGTTCGAGCCGGATATGAACCAGCGACCTTGTCTATCGCAATGTTATCAATTTGATTATATGTTATCAATTATTATATCGATATCGAGGTGAGGAAACCGTTGCAGCGTGAGCGCATATAAGGCTTAAGTTGTCTCTTCGTGGGCTTGTGGAAATTGCATATACGCTATGAGCACGTGCTCACAGTGGTGTGAGAGCTCACAGTAATGTTGTTTTTAACTTTCTCTTACAAAGAGAAAGATATTGTTTTCGTGAACATTTTCGACCTCGAGATTTTGATTGATTCTAACATTACGATGTCCGTCGGTCCGTCTGTCCGGAATGGTCTCCCCAGCCTAAACGGCTAGACCGATTTTCTTCAAACTTCGTATCTAAGTTTGTTTTAGTCATAATAATAATAACGGTACCTGCCATATAAAAAATACACATAACCTCAATTTTCTCGAAAACGGCTCTAACGATTTTGATTAAACTTTATATATACTAAAACCATATTAGCTTCAACAATACTGCATACCCAGTGTTAAGGAATGTCAAGGGAATGCACAGGGTCGATATTATTAAACGTTATAATAAATGTTTGTTTTATTAGCAATATTAAGTTTTTGATACAATATAAGGCAAAAGGGTAAGTGATACTTAGCTTGATATGTGGAGTGGTCAGCGAACAAGATCCAAGTGACGATCAAGCGCAGCCACCAGAAATGCAATGCACCCACACAAAAAGCTTTCACACACGCAACACAAATTTATGTTGTAAAGCTGTGCGAACTTGTGTGAAGTGTGAAATTATACTCTCATAGGTTTCTTATGCTAGCAAGTTATGACAGCAGCATAACTACACCATAAGAACCAATGTCAATAGCTTTACATATAGATATATGACAAACTTAAGATTAAGTGATTAAAGCTTTAACAATATGATATAAATTTGTATGAATGTAAACGATTGAATGAATGTGAACAATTGGATAAAAGTGTACGATTGAATTATAAATAATAATGAATGAATGATATTATAAATATATTTGAATGTTGATTGATGGGTCCCAAACATCCCGGCCCCCCTGGAACGAGTTTCAGGACACCGGTAGAAGCGCAAGTTTTGATATTGGGCGAATGAACGTTCCTGCGGATGTTCTGACGGTTGCTACTCGAACTCGTTGATCAGTACCCTGGTTGACTGATACAATGCGTCCGAGAACCCACTTTGTCAGTGGAAGGTTTGGCTCCTTGATAACCACTAAATCACCCTGTTTTAGATTGGTGGTAGGTCGTTGCCATTTGGGTCGCTCCTGTAGGGTTGTCAGGTATTCAGAGTGCCATCTCTTCCAGAACCCCTGGGTCATACTTTGAAGGTGATTCCACAATGACAAGCGATTTGGCGGCATCTCCAAAACAGTTGGCTCTGGTACGGCTGTTAATGGTTCACCTACAAGAAAATGGGCAGGAGTTAGTGGATTTAAGTCAGAGTCGGACATGGAACATAGAGGACGAGAATTCAAAATTGCTTCTACTTGACTAAGGACAGTATATAATTCTTCGAATGTTAAAATCGAACTCCCAATTACGCGACGCAAGTGCAGCTTTACTGACTTGATGCCCGCTTCCCATAGACCACCGAAATGCGGTGCCGATGGGGGGATGAAGTGCCACGCAATTCCATCCTTGGCTAGGGCTGCTGCGATGATTTCGTTATGCGTTTGTGTCATAACTAATTTGTGCATTTCTGTTAAGCACCGACGAGCTCCATGGAAATTGGTCCCGTTGTCGCTGTAGATGTTGCTGCATTTTCCCCGGCGAGATACGAATCTGCGTAAAGCGGCGATGAAAGCTTCGGTTGTGAGATCACTGACCAATTCGAGATGCATCGCTTTAGTGGACATGCACACAAACAAGGCAATGTAAGCTTTGGCCAACTTCGGTTTACGACAGCGAGATAATTTGATGGTAAGTGGACCAGCATAATCACATCCCGTGTTAGCAAACGAACGGCTCGGCTGTATTCGATGCGGTGGCAAATCGCCCATCATCTGTTGGCTGGTGAGCTTTCGCTGCATGAAGCATGGTTTACAACTGTGGACAATTTTGCGAATTAGATTTCGGCTCCCCATTATCCAAAACTGCTGTCGAACAAAAGCAAATGTTTCAGATACTCCAGCGTGTAGGTAGCGTTGATGAATATCTGAAATGATGAGTAATGAAACAGCATTATTTCTGGGTAGTACTATGGGGTGTTTTATGTTGAAAGATACACTCGCATGCTTGATTCGTCCACCGATGCGTAGTAATCCATCGTCGTCCAGAAATGCAGAGTATCTCAGCAGCTTAGATTTTGATGGAAGTTGCTTCTTGTTCTTCAGGTATCCGATGTCATATTCAAAGGCATATAGTTGGGCAAACTTCAAGATACAAATCCTTCCTGCGCGAATTTCGGAGTACCTCCATCCATGTTTAGGGCGTTCAGTGTAGGTTATACGGCAATTTCTCACAAACCTGAGACAATAAGCAGCCACTCGTTGCAATCGATACCACGAAGAGACCCTCTTGATCAGATCTACGAAGACATGCCCGTCAAACGACGTGACAAGTACACGCCTTGAGACAGTCCTTTCTTCCCTTTTGACGGTCTCACAATTTGAAAGGTCCACAGAGAGGCTGGATTTTGGCCAATGGTTCTCGGACTGCAACAACCAAGATGGACCGGTCCACCAGAGACTGTGATTAACGAGATTTGTTGGGGATATACCACGCGATGCACAGTCAGCTGGGTTTGAGTCCGTTGGAACATGGCGCCATGAGTATCGGGGTGCATTTTCCAAAATAGCAGCTGTTCGATTGGCGACAAAGGTTGTCCAGCGACGAGGGGGTGACGAAAGCCAATGAAGGACTATTTCAGAATCGCACCACGCGAATGTTTTTGCGATTTCTACATTTACTGACGAACGAACGAGATTTAGTAAACGAGACAACAACAATGCACCACAGAGTTCCAGACGCGGAATTGAGACAGATTTCAAAGGGGCCACTTTAGTCTTGGCTGCAACGATTGTGATCTTGCAATCACCTGTAGAGGATCTTGATAGCGCGTAGACGACTGCGGCGTAAGCGAGAGATGAAGCATCTGAGAACCCATGCAGTTCAACAGTTTCTTCCGAATGAAATGCATTCCGCGGAACCCGAATTTCTTCGAAACACGGAAGTTGTTGTCTGTAACCCATCCATTTTTCTGACAGCTCCGGAGGAAGAGGATCATCCCAGGTAAGGTTTAACTCTGATGACCAGAGTTGTTGGAACATAATCTTAAACAAGATTACCGAAGGAGCAAGAAGTCCTAAAGGATCAAAAATTCGAGCTATTTCAGATAGCAAAGTTCGACGGGTAACAACGGAACTTGGAGAAGGTTGAGTAAGACGATAAGAATACACGTCGTTGGCTGGATCCCAATACATTCCTAGCACTTTTATCAGCGATTGTGACTGCTCGTGATCTACGAAAGAGTATTCGCAGTCATCCGACGGAAGTTTTGATAAAAGAGTCCAGCAATTGGAGCTCCATTTTCGAAGCTGAAGATTAGCCTGCGATAGAAGAGTAACCAGCTCATTTTGCAAATCTAGCAACGTTTCGATGTTATTAGCCCCGGTCATGACATCGTCAACATAGACGTCATTAAGTAAAATATTGGCAGCATTAGGATATGAAGATTTGTAATCTTCTGCGATTTGCTGCAACACGCGAACCGACAAAAAAGGAGCTGAAGACGTCCCGTATGTAACCGTTCCCAATCGATAATGTCGAATTGGTTCATTTGAATGATTGCGCCATACGATGCGTTGGTAGTCTCTATCTTGATCCCGAATCCAAATTTGTCGAAACATTTTCACGATATCGGCAGTGAACACATATCGATGTTGCCGAAACCGCAAGCACACACCTATCAAATCCCGTTGAATAGGCGGACCGATAAAAAGTTGGCTATTTAACGAGAGTCCGTTTACATCCTTAACCGATCCATCGAATACGACGCGAAGCTTAGTTGACGAACTTTCAGGTTTGAGAACCGCGTGATGAGGTAAATAAAATTGGTTTGCGGTATTTTTATGAAGTTCATCGGCAGGGATGAGTTCCATATGGCCAAGTTGCAGATACTCATCCATGAACTTGGAGTATTGCCGATGCAACTCCGAATTGTTTCGAAACCGGCGCTCCATAGAATGCAAACGAAAGGTTGCCGATTTCAAAGTATCTCCAAACGCGGGTGAATTAGCTTTGAACGGAAGGGATACGATGTATTTTCCGTCAGGAGCTCGCGAAAACGTTTTCCGAAAGTGATCTTCAGCTGGATCATTAAGAGAAGCATTTTCTTTGTGAGAAGGGACTTCTTCTAACTGCCAAAATCTTTGTAAGAGAGCATCCGTATCCACAGCGGAGTGAAATGACGACATCTCCGATTGACAATTACTATCGTCAAAATGTTCTCCCGAAATAACCCAACCGAATGAAGTGTTTTGTGCAATAGGTCGGCCTTGTGGCCCACGGATTTGGTCTGGTTTTAAAATGGTCCAAACTTTATCCGCGCCGAGGAGAACATCAACCGACTTAGAGACATTAAAATGTGGATCCGCTAGATCCAGCATGCGAATATGTTCCCAGTAGGATGCGTCGAATGAATTGGAAGGTAAATTCGAGGTTAATTTACCCAACACGAACGCGTCGACCGATAGATTAGCTTCATTGTTACGAGAATGCAGACGAATTGACACGCAGCCGTTAGTAAATCCTGCTTCTCTCGACGATAATCCCATTACAGGAATTCGAGCATGTGTACGAGGAAGTCCTAATCGCTGCGCTAAGGATTCTGTCACAAACGACGATTGAGATCCCGTATCCAAAAGAACACGACACTCAACGAACTGCCCGCGGTTATCTTGAAGTTTAGCTAAGATAGTTGGCAAAATAGTTTGCTTACGAATGCTAAACTCAAGCGAGTGGTTGTTGACCAATGCGGAAGCAGCGCTGGATGTTGAAGCAACATTGTGCTCGGAGGAATTCACGTGGGATTTTTGAGACACTGATGATACCGATGGTGTAGCGGAATCAGACTTGGAACTATGTTCTGATTCATCATAGTGCACCAACGAATGATGTCGTGCTTTACACACACGGCATCGGAACGATGACCGACATTTATTCGAAGAGTGACCCATTCGAAGACAGTTGAAACAAACCGATTGCGTTTTGACGAACTTTCGTCGCGATAGAATGTCTATGGCTAAAAACTGCGAGCACTGCGATAGAATGTGGTCATTTTTGCACATTGGACACGAATTAGTTGCTGACGACTTGGCTAAGTGGGTTTTAATTTGAGCCGTAGTTTTTCCACGCGAAGGAACCGAACGATTTTCCGTTTGACATGATTCGAATGCATCACATCTTAATTCGAGGAATTCAATGAGGTCAATGATCGACATATCGTCGCGAGATCCGACTTCTTCTGCCCACGCGTGTTTCGTGCCTGTATCCACTTTAGCTAGCAATCAATATATAAGACATGGATCACGACCGTTTTTGTCTAACGCTTTTAGACCCCGAATAACTTCATCCGCACTGTCAGTTATCTTTCGCAGAGATTGTACATTAGGAACACTCATGGAAGGAATGGAAATAAATGTTTGCACGAACGACTGAACAATTAAATTTACGCGATCGTAGCGCCTTTCAAGCCTATCCCATGCTTCAATGTAGTTAGCATCCGAAATTGCGATGTGTTTTATATGGTTCGCCGCATCCTCATGCAAAAATGATTTCAAATAATGAAATTTTTGTGTTGCGGTGAGGTTTGGTTTACTGTCGACTGAACCAGTAAAAATGTCTTTTAAGGATGGCCAATCCTTGTAATTTCCGGAAAAGGGAGGCACAACGATCGGAGGTAAATTCACTATCGAACACTTTTTTTTTGGAAGAATCCAACGTTTTGAGCAACGCACTTTGCTGACTGGCAATTTGTGTTAAAACTGAATCGTTAGTATTCGATTTAACCGAAGATTGTCTTTCGCGAATTGCCTTTTTTAATGCTGCATGAGCCACGAAGTTGTAATAGAATGCAACAAAATGGTCTAAATGCCTAGATTGACAATTAAAAAAGAATTGGTCGAAAAAGTATGGTGTGGCAATACTGCATTTATACTCTTAAGAGCAGCTCGCACTTTGCTGGATGAAACGGTTTGCTAGTTTTTAAAGAGAAAATCAAAGCCGCGGCAGTTAACTGTCGGCCCGTTCCGTCATTTTAAAAATTTTTTTTAAAAAGAAGGTTGCCTAGAGACAGACCATTATTTTATTAATTGTATAAGAAAAATCAAGGTAATGTAATAAAATATAGTTAATTCCTTCAAAGGTTAATTAACATATAATCCTTAATCGCAGAACACATAGTAAGTGGCAGAACTAACCCCATTTGGATGAACAGTTTATATATAAAATTGAAACATACAATTTTAAATCAAACAACGAGAAGGATATTATGAGGTAATATAAATGCACACACTATAATTCTAGCGAGTAATTGATATGTGTCTATTTAATAGGAAATAACAATAATAAATTGTGAAAAGTGATTCAAAAGAAATTAAATTTCGGTGGAACAATTTGAATAATAGATGCATATCAAAAATCCACCATCTTTCTAAGTGAATTGCAAAGAGGTCGCAGCTTAGTGGGTAGCGGGTCTGCCATTGCGGGTGGCGCTCGACCATCCCCGGTTCAAAGCCAAGAAAATCATTTTGTTTGTATTTTTTTTATTAAATTTATTATTTTTATTGTCTGTTGTTGTTCGAATTAAGCAAAGCAAAGTTCAGTAAAGTAAAGCTAAATAATTTTTTTTGTAATTTGTTAAAATTTGAAATAGCTAATGTTTAAAATTTAGTATATATATATATAAGAAAGTGAGCAAAAGGGTTAACTAACGAAATTTTAAAAAAGTGAATATAGGTTGTAATTACATCAGCAACGAAGAACACCAAAACGCAACCTGGATGCTGTGCACACCATCGCCAGTTGCTGAAACAAAGGGTGAGTCCATTTGAACAAATTCTTTTTCAAAATAAACACCTGTATTCTCGTATAAAATTTCGGGGTAGGGGGACCATTGTTTAAAATAAATGACTTTGCAAAAGACGGCATAAAAGCCCACACATATTTAAGTAGGTGTATATAGATACAACAAAATTTAAAGATTAGCTATAATTCATGGTGAATGTTAAGCCATTTTGGCAAATTTTGAAATCCAAAAATGACAACAAATATAAATGTTAAGAATTATTGAGACTAAAAACATAAAAATGTGGTTTAATTAAGAGGGTAGAAAAGGGATGAGAATGGCTGGATAGGGAAGGACGATGATGACGGAGTAAGTAAAGAGTGGCAAGTGAAAGGGGTTACTAAGGCGAGTATGGTAACCATGGTAGGGAGGGTTAGGAGAAAATGTCTCGCATTCGTCATACCACCTAAGACGAGAAGACTGGCATGATTTTTTTTGTTGTGCTAGGCCAAGGGTCAAGTCCCACACCCACCGACGAGCTAAGAGGGGAACAAGCATGCCAGCACTGACCCAAAAAGGCACAGAAGGTCTACGCAACAAATGGCGCCCACAACGTGTGAAGCCTGTCTTATGGCAGGAGTCTTAATGATTTGCAAAAATTATTAAATACAATTTTATATAAAAGAGCCACATCATTTTTATTAGTTTTTTTTTTAATTTTCAACTTTTTTCTTTGTTTAACTTGGTATTCGTTTGTTCTATAAGTCCCGATAGTTGAGGTAGACCCTTGATTTCGCGTTGCTATATTCAAAATTAAGCCAAATACATATATATATACATTTTATAAATGGTAACTTAAATCTGAGTCCTTATGTTAAGTGTTTTCACGTCGACATCAATGTCCAGATCTAAATATTCCATGTCTAATAGACTGATGTGAAGAGACGCTTACAATTTAAGTAGCTGAGTCTACATGCAGATCCTTCCATCTTAAAATAAATTATTTTTCGTTTTTGAGTCCAGTGCAAATAACACGTTTGTTTTTCACTGTCCTAAAACAAAAGTTTATGTTAGTTTATCTTTTTTTTCGTTTTGTTTTAAATAATTTTACCGTTTTTTTTATTTGAATGTTAGTTTGTTTTGTTTTGAATAACTTCTTAATAATTTGGCTCGTAGAACATTGCCACCTTTACTTCAGATTTGTCGTCCTTTCTCCGCCGGAATTCTCATCCCTTTGACCAGTTTGTAATTGTTGTTTTATTGTTCATCAACTTTATGTCAGATAAATTTGACAGACCTTAGGTTTTAGAAAAATATTTTAGACATTATTAATTATAGAATAGATAAGGAAAAATAGGATTCTTAAGAATAGTACAATAGGTTACAAATTTATTAGACTTTTTTTTTTATTTAGTAATTATTTATTTTAGTTTTAAAATCTGTGTGCTAGGATCTATAATTGATTTTATTTTTTTTACCAATTTCTGAGTTATTGGAAATTTTCTTTTAACATTCGACATCTTTGCGGTCATAAATTGTTTAACGTTTTGTTTGTGTTCATGTGAATTGGTGTTGTACTATTATGAGCCCAACACCCAAGCGACCAATAACACGTTCCAAAACAAGAGAACAACCACTTTTAGAAAACGATTTTGAAGACTTCCACAGGTCTATAAATCAATTAACCCTTAACGATTCTCTACACGCAACAAATACAAGTTTGCCAATCATGACGGATAAAGATCAAACAGTTCCTGCCGCTCAAGATGAGGAGGTAGAAAATGAAGGTAGTTCAGGCACTTCAAACCCGGTAGATGAATTGGCAAACAGAATAGAGCGAGCAATGACTGTCAACCAAATACGCTTTTTCTCCCAAATGGAGATTTTTATGAATGGCGTGTTGTCAAAAATGGACAATATGGATCGTAGTCAGCAACAACATGTTTTCGAAGCCAATGGTTTCAGGAACCCGGAATTTACGAGAGAAGCTAACGTGACTGAGCAACCAAATGTGTTCTCCAACTCAAACTCGGTAAGACATTTCCCATCTGAGATAGCAGCCGGATCGAATGTCAGCTTATCCGAGAAATGTAGACTGGAAAGGTGGAACATAACATTTGATTGTTCAGAAGACATCGCCGATTTCCTTTTCAAGGTAGAACGTCTTCAAGCTTCATCATCGTACACCGATGAACAAATTACTGCCAACTTCCACACCCTGTTGGCCGGCAAGGCAAACACTTGGTTTTGGGCCTTCTTGCGGAAGAATCCAAATGCAAAGCTTGAAGACATTAAAAATGCGATGAAAAAGGAATTCGGACGTAAAGAAAATGATGTCGAGGTATATATGCGCTTGCTTACTCGTAAACAGGGGTTTAAAGAATCATTTGACGATTTCTATGATGCAGTTATTGGTCTTAACGATCGCCTTAACGAGCCTTTTGACTGCAAGAAGCTCATAGAAGTCGTCCGAAATAACGCAAAAGACAGACTAGGGGAGGTGTTGTTGGCAGCTGACTTGAAGAACTTAGATCAGCTAAGATCAAAAGGTCGAGAAGCCGAACGCTTTTTAATGAGGCGAGCGGCATCGCAACGAGTTGTTCATGAGGTCCATTTGGGAGACGAAGAACAAGGGCCAACAGAAGAGGTAGCAGCTTTTAGCCGATCATTCAATCGAGGAGCAACTGCTGCTTTAGTATGTTGGAACTGTGATCAGCAAGGACACACTTATTATCAGTGTACGTCACGAGATCGCCGACTGTTTTGTTACATCTGCGGGGAAAAAGGTGTTAATACGCCCGAGTGCACGAAACATCAGGGAAACCGTCAAGGGAACGACAGACATTTCGGGGAAAGTCGTTCTCAGAAGAATGGCCCCGAACAGAGAATATAGTTTCAAACAAAAACAACGATAATAAAATTTCTGAAACTATACCAATAAATATTTTACAAAGACCTGCGGATTTACAAACCGATAGTCATCCGGTGAATACGTTTTGTTTAAGATCACTTCATGAAAGGAAACAAAACTATTACAATTTGCGTGCAAAAATTATGGGAAAAAGTAACGTGAGTGACCATATCCAAAAATGTCGGGATCGGTTTCGAAAGCGAAAGCTCTTCCAGAAACTTATTGTCGAAACCATCATATCGTCAAAAACGGATGGCAGGATGTACGCGAGTCTGCTGTTGAAAAACGAGCCAGTTCTTGGATTGTTAGACAGCGGAGCATCCATCTCTGTGCTAGGGGATTCATGTTTCGAATTCATAGAGAGAAATGGAATCAAAATAATACCGTATAAAAATATAGTTAAGACAGCGGATGGAGCATCTCACGATATTGTCGGGTACTGCGAGATCCCAGCTAGTTTTAACGGTATTGAGAAATCCATTACTTTCTACGTAATTCCAAACCTAGCACAGAAGATATATCTCGGCATGAATTTCTGGAAAGAGTTCTGCCTAATCCCACATATTAGCGAAATCGATATGAGTTCTCTTCCAAGCGATATAATTAATGATAAATTAGATAACAATAATTATATCATACTTACACCAGAGCAGCAAGTTAGACTAGATTCGGTAAAGAAGTTTTTTCCAAATTTTGGTGATCTTGGTCTAGGTCATACGAATCTAGAAATTCATAACATTGATGTTGGTGATTCTGTTCCTATAAAGTCCAGGCACTATCCATTGTCTCCAGTGCGCCAAGAAGAAGTCTATAAAGAACTTGATCGCATGTTAGAACTGAAGGTAATTGAGGAAAGTAACTCACCTTGGTGTTCCCCTATACTGTTAGTCAGGAAGCCAGGTAAAGTACGCCTTTGCTTGGATAGTAGAAAGTTGAATAGCGTGACGAAGAAAGACGCATATCCGCTGCCACATATTGACGGTCTCCTAAGTCGCTTGCAAGATACGTATTTCATCACTGGGCTGGATCTTAAGGATGCATTCTGGCAAATCCCGCTGGACGAATCATCAAAACAGAAAACAGCTTTCGCTGTACCTGGGCGTCCACAATACCAATTTGCAGTAATGCCATTTGGATTTATGTAATGCTGCACAAAGAATGTGTCGCCTGATGGATCGTGTCATTCCAGCGCGTCTTAGAGAGCACGTATTTATATATTTGGATGACTTGTTAATATGTTCAGCGGATTTCAACACTCACGTTCAAGTATTGGCGGAAGTGGCTTCCTGTCTGCGTAGGGCGAACTTGACCATCAATCTAAACAAAAGTAAGTTCTGCATGCGTGGGATCAAGTATCTTGGCTACATCGTCGGTCAGGGGACATTAAAAACAAACCCTGAAAAGATAGAGGCAATGTTGAATTTTCCAGTACCAAAAACTCCTAAGCAAGTGAGGCGATTCATAGGTCTAACTGGATGGTATAGGCGATTTATCAAAAACTATTCCGATCTAGCAGCACCGTTTACAGATTGTTTAAAAAAACGAAAGGGTTTCGAATGGTCATCTGAAGCTGGAGAAGCATTCGAAAAGTTAAAGCACGCACTTACCTCGGCTCCAGTGCTGTCTCAGCCTGATTTCAAAAAAAGCTTCACTATACAGTGTGATGCTTCTTCTGAAGGGGTAGGTGGGGTGCTTTTTCAGCTCGATAAGGATGACAATGAGAAACCCATAGCTTTTATGTCCAAAAAGTTAAACAAGGCTCAAAAGAACTATACAGTGACAGAGCTGGAATGTCTTGCTGCTGTGTTAAGTATAAGGAAGTTCCGTGCATACATTGAGGGTTCTTCATTTCGGGTAATCACTGACCACTCAAGTTTAAAGTGGCTTATGTCTCTAAAAGACCTTAGTGGGAGACTTGCAAGATGGAGTCTAGAACTTCAAGGTTTTGATTTTATTATTGAGCATCGTAAAGGTACCCTCAATATTGTACCAGACGCCCTTTCTAGAGGAGATATGGAAGAAATATCCATTACAGAGATAGGTAAAGATGTAGACCTTGCATCGCCTGAGTTCGATTCTGCCGAGTATGAAGAACTTCGAGAGAAAATCATCAAAAATCAGGCATCGCTTCCAGATCTAGTTGTATCAGACAAATATATATACAAAAGGGTTAGATTTAGAAGCGGTACTCCTGGTAACGAAGATTCCCTTTGGCGGTTGTGGATACCTAACACTTTGACTCACACAGCCATCGAAATGGCTCATGATACGAAACTCTGTTGTCATAGTGGTTTTTCAAAAACCTATGAAAGAATTAGAGAAAAATACTACTGGCCAAAAATGTTCAATGATATTAAGAGGTTCGTGAGTCGATGTGAAGTATGTAAAACAACGAAAGCGCCAAACAAAATTCTTCGTCCCCCAATTACAAAGCAGATAGTCTCAGTGCGTCCCATGCAACGGCTTTATGTCGATTTACTTGGGCCTTATCCACGAACAAAAAAGGGTAATACCTGCATCTTTATTGCAGTTGACCACTTTTCAAAGTACACGTTCCTAAAGGCCTTGCCAAAAGCGACGTCGATGAATATAATAAAATTCTTAGAGTCAGATGTATTCCATTGCTTTGGTACGCCTGAATATATTCACTCTGATAATGGGAAACAATTTATTTCTAAAGAATTTAAAAGATTTTTAGATAGTTATGGTGTACAACATATTCGTACAGCTTTATATTCACCACAGGCCAACATTTCAGAGCGAGTCAACCGCAGTATTTTAAGCAAGTTGCGAGTTTTTGTTTCGGGTGAACAAGATCAATGGGATTTACACCTGTCTAGCATAGCGTGTGCACTACGCACCGATATGCACGAATCAATAGGATGCCAACCATATTATGCCCTGTTTGGACAAAATATGATAACCCATGGTTCATCGTACAAAATACTACGCAACTTGGAAGCTCTGCAGGATCCTGAAATGTTGGTTACTACTCATGAAAGTGGTGTAGCACTTGCACGATATCAACTATCTGAAAATTTATTAAAAGCACATATAAAGTCAATGAAAACTTACAATACTCGTTCCAAACCAACATCGTTTAAGGTAGGCCAAGAAGTTTTCCACAGGAACTTTGCTCAAAGCAATTTCGTGCGTGGGCAAAACGCAAAACTGCTTCCGAAATTCATTAAATCGCGTGTTCGTCGTATTGTAGGCAGCTGCATGTACGAACTTGAAAACACATCTGGAAAACTTATTGGTATTTTCCACGCTAAAGACATTCGCCAGTAGACACAAATTATACTGAAAAAAAAAAAGGTAAACAAACACAAAGAAACATTTCTTTTTTTTGTTATTTTACAATCTACTTATCTGATATCACTGCCCGGCTGCGAAGTAGGTTCGGCACCCACCTTTAAACAAACAAAAAAAAAATCATACGAATTATGCACTATTAACAATTAATAAATAAACACTACACGAAAACAACAGCGTGGCCCGTGGGTTCCAATTTTGCAATTCTTGGTTGTCAAATGTCAAACAAAAAAGCAAAGCCCTGTAATAGAATGCAACAAAATGGTCTAAATGCCTAGATTGACAATTAAAAAAGAATTGGTCGAAAAAGTATGGTGTGGCAATACTGCATTTATACTCTTAAGAGCAGCTCGCACTTTGCTGGATGAAACGGTTTGCTAGTTTTTAAAGAGAAAATCAAAGCCGCGGCAGTTAACTGTCGGCCCGTTCCGTCATTTTAAAAATTTTTTTTAAAAAGAAGGTTGCCTAGAGACAGACCATTATTTTATTAATTGTATAAGAAAAATCAAGGTAATGTAATAAAATATAGTTAATTCCTTCAAAGGTTAATTAACATATAATCCTTAATCGCAGAACACATAGTAAGTGGCAGAACTAACCCCATTTGGATGAACAGTTTATAAATAAAATTGAAACATACAATTTTAAATCAAACAACGAGAAGGATATTATGAGGTAATATAAATGCACACACTATAATTCTAGCGAGTAATTGATATGTGTCTATTTAATAGGAAATAACAATAATAAATTGTGAAAAGTGATTAAAAAGAAATTAAATTTCGGTGGAACAATTTGAATAATAGATGCATATCAAAAATCCACCATCTTTCTAAGTGAATTGCAAAGAGGTCGCAGCTTAGTGGGTAGCGGGTCTGCCATTGCGGGTGGCGCTCGACCATCCCCGGTTCAAAGCCAAGAAAATCATTTTGTTTGTATTTTTTTTATTAAATTTATTATTTTTATTGTCTGTTGTTGTTCGAATTAAGCAAAGCAAAGTTCAGTAAAGTAAAGCTAAATAATTTTTTTTGTAATTTGTTAAAATTTGAAATAGCTAATGTTTAAAATTTAGTATATATATATAAGAAAGTGAGCAAAAGGGTTAACTAACGAAATTTTAAAAAAGTGAATATAGGTTGTAATTACATCAGCAACGAAGAACACCAAAACGCAACCTGGATGCTGTGCACACCATCGCCAGTTGCTGAAACAAAGGGTGAGTCCATTTGAACAAATTCTTTTTCAAAATAAACACCTGTATTCTCGTATAAAATTTCGGGGTAGGGGGACCATTGTTTAAAATAAATGACTTTGCAAAAGACGGCATAAAAGCCCACACATATTTAAGTAGGTGTATATAGATACAACAAAATTTAAAGATTAGCTATAATTCATGGTGAATGTTAAGCCATTTTGGCAAATTTTGAAATCCAAAAATGACAACAAATATAAATGTTAAGAATTATTGAGACTAAAAACATAAAAATGTGGTTTAATTAAGAGGGTAGAAAAGGGATGAGAATGGCTGGATAGGGAAGGACGATGATGGCGGCAAAACGGAGTAAGTAAAGAGTGGCAAGTGAAAGGGGTTACTAAGGCGAGTATGGTAACCATGGTAGGGAGGGTTAGGAGAAAATGTCTCGCATTCGTCATACCACCTAAGACGAGAAGACTGGCATGATTTTTTTTGTTGTGCTAGGCCAAGGGTCAAGTCCCACACCCACCGACGAGCTAAGAGGGGAACAAGCATGCCAGCACTGACCCAAAAAGGCACAGAAGGTCTACGCAACAAAGTATTTCTCTTCGTAAACACCGAATTCACTGATGAACTCAGCTTCGTCAGCTTCTTCGACATGCGGTAAGCACTCGTTGTGCAACGACGAAAATTCCGACCACGCTTCGACCACTCTGCTAAGACGAATCTCTAGCATTTCGATGCTAGTATTTTCATCGATAGATGAAACGAAATCTGCAGCACGAGTTAAACACGCTTTTGCATTTCCACGTTTTTGCTTTATAGCATTCATTTTGCAGCACAAAAACCCCGGTGAAATGCTGACTAAGTACACGATGTATCCTTAGTTAATTATAAAAAAAAACTCGCGATACAACTAAAAGGGTAATCGCACAGGAGAAAAATTCTTATAGTTTTGTCTATAACGAGTATATATGTATAAACGTATTTTTTCCCTATAGCACAGCACAAGATCACACACGCGGTTTTTCTTTTACACTTAGAAAAACAGAATACCCAACAGCAGCATACAATTCAGGTTCGTTTTTCAAAAAATTCGGCTTTCGAAGGACCAAAAAGTTATGTTAAGGAATGTCAAGGGAATGCACAGGGTCGATATTATTAAACGTTATAATAAATGTTTGTTTTATTAGCAATACTAAGTTTTTGATACAATATAAGGCAAAAGGGTAAGTGATACTTAGCTTGGTATGTGGAGTGGTCAACGAACAAGATCCAAGTGACGATCAAGCGCAGCCACCAGAAACGCAATGCTCCCACACAAAAAGCTTTCACACACGCAACACAAATTTATGTTGTAAAGCTGTGCGAACTTGTGTGAAGTGTGAAATTATGCTCTCATAGGTTTCTTATGCTAGCAAGTTATGACAGCAGCATAACTACACCATAAGAACCAATGTCAATAGCTTTACATATAGATATATGACAAACTTAAGATTAAGTGATTAAAGCTTTAACAATATGATATAAATTTGTATGAATGTAAACGATTGAATGAATGTGAACAATTGGATAAAAGTGTACGATTGAATTATAAATAATAATGAATGAATGATATTATAAATATATTTGAATGTTGATTGATGGGTCCCAAACACCCAGTTTTTTCGAGAAAATCCATATAACGGATTTTATCATATAGGCCATATAAAGAAAATTGTTAATATCTCGCAAACTATTATGTCAAATTGAATGAAATTTAATATATATACTACTATTACAGCGTAAAGCAATTCCACATAATTAGTTTTAGCCCAACTATCACTAATCGGAATTTTCAGTTTTGGCCAATAACGGAAAATCATTATTATTCACATTGACATCGATTCCTTCAAATTTCTGAGTAAAACGTTCATATAAACACATTTCGACATTATTTATATCATTTTCAGCATCAATAATCAAAATGCGTACTATTTGATCTAACGCACAACTCGTTGTGAAAGAGAAAGTTGCGTACGACCCAGTCGTGCACCCACCACTCGTTTTTTATTGCAACTAAGTGTGTGACTTATCTAGCTTTTTTTTATATCACGAGTATATAATATAAATGTTTATCAGGTACTTTCCTTTAAGAGTTCCGGCTTTATCCGCGATTTATAGCACGGTTGTGATTATCAGGCTAAATCCAAGGGTTTAGTTCTTTGAAGACGCCGCAATATATTTGTTTCGTCAAAAATTTCTAGGACCATATTGTTAAAGTGCAAAATTTCGTTTCATCTTTAACCGTGGGAATACCCAGTACCGCGGCACATTGACAATTTTTTGTACATGCTGTTCAGCTTTGGAATTCCTTGCCCCTCAATATAAGGCGAACATATAGTACCAACACATTCGCTAAAAATATTTTTCAATGCTTCGCAGAGACGTTTAAGTGCATTGACGGGCCTTTTCCTTTTTCCTTTCTCCCCCATACATTTTTCTTTCATTCTTTTTTTTTTACTAATTATAGTTTGTAAATTTAATTGGATTATATAATAATATTTATCATGAATATTAATACAAAACAAAGCATGTACAATTTTATATAAGATTTATCTCTTTTTTGTATCATGAATTGTTGGTGATTGATAAAATCACCATGAATATGTCTTTCTTTATTTGTCGCTAATAAATAATCAACACATTAATCATGATTGAACATTTAATTCAGCACATAAAAGTTGCTATAAAATGATGAATGCGTCCATTGCAAAATGACAAGATGAATATAAACAAGAAATGTAACCTTTTTGACAGTCCGCCAAAATAGGATAATTTGCGCCAATAAAATGATAATCGCACTTATAACGTAAGACAAAGGTTGTGTTTTATTTTACATATTTTAACTTTTTCACAAAGACGGAAAAACATGAATTAACTGAATAATAAATCTAATCTAATCTAATCTAATAACCCAAAATATTCAAATATATCGTGAATCTAAATGTTTAGATTCGTTGCACTGGTACAACCCCATAGTTGGATACTATATATCCAAACCGGTTTTAGCACTTGTTAGTATAATAGCAGCTTGTTATCAAGGTTAAGCTTCAAATATATTCCGAGCAATCAGTACAGTTCTCTGTATTAATTTTTGAGTTCTTCGCATTTCTTTTTCAGATGCGACTTCCATTTTATTGCGCATTGAGCTTCATTCTGTGGTATTTCGCTTCATTTGCAAACGGTACTCGAACCTTATATAGAAATACAGGTAAAATACCGTTTATACGAAAAATCTGGATCGATTTGCTCTCAATCCGCCAGGATTTTGTCCATTCATTAACCTTGTTGAAAGCGTTTTGTAATTTCCTATTTGTTTTGTCTATTGCTGTGCCAACTGCTAGTATAGCAGTATCGTCAGCAAACTTTGCAACTATTGTATCGGTTGTTTGTAGGATATCACGAGTGAATAGGAGGTACAAGAGTGCTCCAAGGACGCTTCCTTGCGGTACACCTGTCATTATTTCTTTGAACTCCTAATATTCGTTTCCAAGTTTCACACGGAAGAGTCTATGCTCAAGATACGACACGAGGATTTTATATAATTGTTCACGCAGAACTTGTCTTAGTTTGTACTTAAGGCCTTTGTGCCTTATTTTCTTTGAATGCTTTGCTTCTAAACCCAAATTGATGGTCAGGTAAAAGACGTTTCTTATCAACTATGGGGTGTAAGCGACCAAGTAATATCCTTTCAATAATTACATAGGCCTGTATGATTTTTTTTCATTCGGTGATTTTCCTGGTTTTATAACCATTATCACTTTCGCGACTTTACACTGTCTTGGTACGTATTCTAATCTAATTGCCAAAAAGAAGCTTAGTTAATGCGTTTCGAGGCATAATTTTAAGAAGTTCTCCCGTAATCAGGTCATAATCCGGCAATACTTGCATATCTTACTATATTATCATTGGTCTCGAATACACTAATGTTTTCATTTTGCGCTGGACCATCAAATTGCTGAAATGTTTCCACAAGATGTGCGGCAAAAACGTACCCTAATAGGTGGCACAGCATTTTTGGCCGTTTAATGACTCTAATTGCTTTCCAGAATAATTCGATTCCTTTCCAGCGGTTAGGCTTTGCAGATAAGTTTCTACTGCATGGAAAATATCAGAGCATTCTTTAAATTTAATACGATTGGTCGGCAGACCTTTTACAATGAAAAATCGATCAAATCCGGTATTTTTCTAACATTCCCGTATAATGAAATTAAGTATTGTACTTTCTACCTACATCATAAAGCATCCTACCTTTCTGTGATATGCATCTAGATCCCCAGAATGTACGTTTTGCATTAAAGTCCCCTCCGATGACAAAACGTTGTCCAAGGGAATTCAGCAAGTTTTCAAAGTCAATTTTCTAAACCTTGCATCGTGGTGGGCAGTAAATAGTCTGCTTTTGACTTTTATAGAGCTAACATGCATTGTTTCGATTTCTAATTTAAGATCAATCGAATGTTCGATTCCCTCTTTTATATATAGTGAGGTTCCACCTCTGGCCTTATTCGATGGATGTAGAGCATGATAGTCGAGGTAACCTCTAATCTTAAATTTCGAATTACTCTTTGCGTGAGTTTCGGATATTAAACGGTCTTCGATATCTTTTTCTTGCATAAACAATTCATGTTCTCCATGTTTCTGCCAAAGGCCATTGGTATTTCACGTAAGAATTTTTCCAAGCTCAACTAGCCTGTCGAAAAGTAGTTTATTCGTTTCACTTTGTTCCTCAAGTTTTAAAAGATTAATCGAAAAAACGTTAGAAACGTGATCTTACTTACTTAAGTGGCGCTACAGTCCGGAATGAACCTGGGCCTCAACCAACATGCCTCTCCAATTAGCCCGGTCCGTAGCTAACTGCCTCCAGTTGCGCACTCCAAGTTGGTTGAGGTCGGTTTCCACTTGTGCGCGCCACTTAAGGCGAGGTCTTCCTCTACTGCGTCCGACGTCTGGCTGGGAATCGAAGACTCTGCGAGCCGGAGTATTTGTGTCCTTTCGTTCTACATGTCCTAGCCATCTTAAACGTCCAATGCGGAGTTTTTTGACCAGGGGCATGTCGCTGTACAGCTCGTATAGTTCTTGGTTGAATCTTCGTCTCCATAGCCCGTCAACGCAAACGGGACGGAAGATTTTTCGAAGAATTTTTTTCTCGAATCGACCAAGGATTTCTTCATCCGCTTTTGATACGGTCCATGCTTCAGCGCCGTAGGGCAGGACTGGGATGATCAGGTCTTATAGAGGATCTCTTTAGTAGTTCGAGTGAGAGCTTTACTACTATATTGCCTTCTTAGCCTGAAGAAACATCGGTTGGCAAGAGTAATTCTTCGTTTAATTTCTGACGAGATGTTGTTGTCAGAGTTAATAGCGGAGCCGAGGTAGGCAAAGTCCCGTACTACCTCAAAATTATATCTGTCGATGGTGACGTTCTGTCCAATTCGTCGATGTTGTGAGTCCTTTCGTGATGACAGCATATACTTAGTCTTACCCTCATTTACTGCTAAACCCATTTTCGCCGCTTCCTTCTCTATACTAGCAAACGTGGCTATGACATCACGTTGAATCCTACCAATGATGTCAATATCGTCAGCGTATGCTAGTAGTTGCACCGACTTTTGGAAAATTGTGCCTCTGGTGTTGGCTTTGGAGTTTTGCACAAAACTCTCAAGAATCAGATTAAAGAAGTCACATGACAGCGCATCGCCTTGCCTTAATCCGTTTTTGGTATCGAATGTGTCGGTGAGGTCGTTTCCGACCCTGATGGAGCAGCGAGAATTCTCTATCGTCATCCTACACAAACGGACGAGTTTGTGCGGTATACCAAAACTAGACATGGCTCTGTACAGTTCGTCTCTATAAATGCTGTCATATGCGGCTTTGAAATCGATGAATAGGTGGTGGGTATCGATTTGGACTTCTTGAGTTTTTTCCAGGATCTGCCGAAGTGTGAAAATTTGATCATTTGTGGACTTTCCTGGCCTAAAACCACACTGATAAGGGCCAATCAGGTTGTTGGTAAACGGTTTCAGCCGTTCACATATTACGGCAGATAGGATCTTGTAGGCGATGTTGAGGAGACTTATGCCTCTGTAGTTGGCGCAGTTCAGAGGGTCACCTTGTTTGTGGATCGGGCAAACGATGCTGAGGTTCCATTCTTCAGGCATATTTTCATCCGACCAGATTTGGCTTATGAGTTGGTGGATGTTACTTACCAAGTCATCTCCGCCGGCCTTATAAAGCTCAGCGGGAAGGCCGTCATTTCCGACAGCCTTATTAAGCTTGAGTTTAGATATTGCTATTCTCACTTCACTCAGGTCGGGTGGTTGGCAGTTTTCGCTGTCGTTGCCAATATTGAATGGTTCGTTCTGCCTGACAGCGGAATGTTGTTCGTCATCGCCGTTTAACAGTCTGCAGAAGTGGTTCTTCCATATCCTCAGCATCGACTGTGTCTCAACTACGATATTTCCTTGTTCATCTCGACAGGATTCTGTTCGAGCCTTGTATCCTTGGCTTTGACGTTTTACACTTTGCGAACATCGTTCCTGGAGTGGAACCTCTCTATATCCTCGATCGCGCGCTTTTCTTGCTCTTGAAAATAGGCCTCGTTCTTGGCTGCGAGCATCTGTCGGCATTCCTCATCAAACCAGGGGTTTCTTGCTGGTGGTCGCGAGAAACCTAGCACATCAATTGCGGCTGATCTAATGGCCTGTTGGCATCGTTGCCATTGCTCTTCGAAATTCGATGCTGGTGGTATGGTGTTAATCGAGAGGTTAAGGGATACGCGTTGTGCGAAGGTCTTGGCGGTCTCTGGCGATTGCAGTCTTCCGACATTAAATTTTTTCACAGTATTTCTGGATATCCGCATTCTTACCTTGGCTGCTACAAGGTAGTGATCCGAGTCGATGTTAGCTCCACGGAATGTTCGGACATCCAAAATACCGGATGCGTGCCTCTTATCTATCGCAATGTGATCAATTTGGTTGACCGTTCGTTGATCTGGAGACCGCCGTGTCTTCTTATGGATATCGAGGTGAGGAAACCGTGTGCTGGTTATAGTGGCATTTCGTTCCGTAGCGAAATCAATTAGCCTAAGTCCGTTACCAGACGTGTTGTCGTGTAGGCTATGTTTTCCGATAATACTTCTAAAGATGTCTTCTCTTCCTACCTTTGCGTTAAAATCTCCCAGCACGATTTTAACATCGTACTTCGGTAGTCGCTCATAGGTTTTGTCGAGGAGCTCGTAGAAGCAATCCTTAGCTATATCATCTTTTTCTTCCGTCGGAGCGTGAGCGCATATAAGGCTTATGTTGGCGAATTTGGCCTTGATGCGGATTGTTACTATGTGTTCGCTAATGTCTTGGAAACATAAGACTTCTTGCCTAAGTCTGGCACTTATAACAAATCCGCATCCGAATAGTCGCTGTTTCTGCTCACTATAACACGGTCCGTAGTAGATGTCACAGTTTTTCATCCTCTTTTTGCCCGGCCCATCCCATCGTATTTCCTGGATGGCAGTAATGTCTGCTTTGTAGCAGTTTAGGGCTTCCGCTAGTTGTTCGCCTGTACCTCTCCTGTTTAATGTTCTCACATTCCAGGTGCAGATACGAACTTCGTTGTCCTTTTTTCGTTTAGCAGGGTCGTCAACAATAAAATCAGTCCTTTCCGAGGCTATTGGTTGCTTCGTAACCATACTTTTTTTCTGTGGGTGGGTAGTTAACCCAAAGCACAACCCCCAACCTGGAGGGCCAGTTCCAATTTATTAGATACCCCTAGGACACGGGGCCATCAGTATCCACTACGGGATTGAGCGCTGCCGTTGGCCTTTCGGTTCATCCGCCACCATCTCTGTTCAAGGGGCCTGACTAACCCTTGAAATTCCTAGACAATCTGTTGTCCGAATATGTCAGAGCAGCTCATCTAGGTTCGCCTGGGACAGCAGGCCGGGTATTCATCCGTGCCATTCTCACCAGGGTGTTTATAGTGTTGCTGTTTTTCGTCGTGTAATCAACACTCGCACTTATCGTTTAGCAAGTCAAATTCGGTTGGATGAGACCAGTACCCGATGGTTACCACTTGGAGGTAAAAATAAGCACATTTGATGTGTAGTCAGAGTTACAACACTGGGCATTGCCAAGTTAACGCCAATCAGAGTCTACCTTCGTTCTACAACATCCAACCATCAGAAACGTGATCAGGTGTGATATTTTTAGGAGCGTTATCGGATACTGTAGCTTGGGCATACGTTTGTATATTTGGTTTTGGATATAGAAGATCCGATCGCATTTCTGATGGCCGCGGTATTTGTCTAAATTTTGGTTTTTCGATTGTTGCCTTTTTTGGCTTTGAGAATTTTAATTTTTATGCTTAGTTAAATTTAACTTCTGTAACTACAAAGAGCGACTTTCCAGTGGGTGGCCGAGGTGTTGCGCGTTCAATCTATGAAACTTTTATTCAAAGCAATAACAAAGGTCGGTAGTTACTCCTAAATGTGTATATCACCTTGAAAGCTCTGCGAATTTAACGAACACAAAAAAAAAAAAAAAAAAACATATGAGAAGGCTATCTCTCTATGTTACAAACTATGATTCAAAACTAATATACCCCAATGGGATAGGGTACAAACAGTGACTCCCCGAAGTTAGCTCGGACACCACTCATGAAGTAAGTCTCCACTATATCAAAAATCTTTACAATCACTCTCTTTCTTCTCCTTCTCTAACGCTCGTACATTGAAAGGGTATTCATAACCTCTTGGCTACAATCCGCTGTGTAAATCGTTTAATACCCTACCCCATCCCATCCTTAAAATTAATATCCCCAAAATGTGGTCTTTATGGCCATAAAGTATTGAAAATGACGTTGTCAAAACATATTGTTCAGACGGTTTTTCAAAATCTTTTATGGTTCGACAAAAAACAACGTTTTTCTAATGCATATGCCTTGGGTAGGGCATACAAAGGGCTCTGAACAAAGTATGAGAGTGGACAAAGACCTGGCGAATTGCCCTGAACGAGACCGAGTCAACGCATGTCAACTTTACGTACAAAAAGATAAACAACTACCATACGCAAATGAGGCAAAATATCTAGGAATGACCCTAGATGCAAAACTTAAGTGGAAGCCACACGTTAAAAAAAAGCGGGACGAGCTCGCAATCAGACTCAGAGAAATGTATTGGCTGCTCGGAAGATACTCGAAGCTAAGCATATACAACAAAATGCTTCTGTATAAGCAAGTGCTAACAGCTTGTTGGACATACGGTAAACAGCTTTGGGGTTGTACCAATCCAAGCAATATTGCTATACTGCAAACATTCCAAAACAAAACCCTAAGAGCAATAGTGAATGCTCCATGGTATATAAGGAATAGCGATATTCACAGAGATCTAGGAATTGCTACCGTGAGTAACGAAGCAACAAACTTTGCTCGTAAATTTCGTACTCGTATTTGTGTCCATTGCAATAATGAAATAATTCGTACTAGCGCCATAGGGGAAAACCGCATGTAATGACGACCTAGCGCCATAAGGGAAAACCGCATGTAATGACGGTATTAGTAGATGCGTTCACTGGAATGCTACCTACCAAACGCGATTAACACTACAGAAACGTAAACTTCTTGTCAAGGATACTTAGTCGTAGTCATCACCAAAAAAAAAAAATTAAATGAGAGGATGAATTTCATACTACTATGATCACGCGCGCGGTTCTCATAGTGCCTCTCTGAGGGGTGAGGTTTAGCCCGTAGGCATAGATTTACTGACATTAATGAAATCGTCAGAACGGAAAATATATGAGTCGGGTATAACCAATGGTACGGACCACTGGTATCCGAGGATTACTCACCTCCGGGCGCGAAAAAAAAATGTATTTATTTTGCATCAAAAGTTTTTGCGAATATTTGAAAATTTGACCGAAAATGTTTTTTTTACTTTACTTTACCCAGAAAGTGGGCGTTGTAAAAAGCCTTATATTGACGAAATATAGATATAGATATTCTTGCTCAAAATTTAAGGCCCAAAAACTAGTGACGGACGGACAGACATGGGTAAATCGGCTCAGCTATCGATTCTGAGTCGATCCTTATACTTTTTTTTGAAATTACTTACGGTTATACGTTTATCTAAAAAGGGGGCGTGGCAGTGGGCGGGTTTTAAAAATGTTTACACTTGTTCTGTAGGCACGGACGATGATCCTATATACCAATTTCCATTATTCTAGCTCAACTTTTAAGGCCTAAAAATCGGTGACGTACAGACGGACGGACAGAGATGGCTTAATTGACTCAGCACGCGATTCTGAGTCGATCCATATACTTTGAGTTATATGTAGCGTAATTATTTCTAGATGTTACAAACTATGTATCAAAACTTATATACCCCTATGGGATAGGTTATAAAAATACAATTTTTTGGCGCAACAGGCTCTTTAGTACCCAGGGCAGCCGATCTTACCAAAACCATTCATGTGTGCGTGTGTGATTCTTGCACGATGGCGGGACCTCCTGTTTTATGCCGAATCCGAACGGCTAAGTTGAGATAAGCTTTTCTTGACAATTGATACTACTCGCATGATTTGTCAGATCATCACGAGTGGAGGGCCAGTGAAAAATCATTTAAGTGTTGCTACTGCTGCGAATCGAACCCTGACCGTCTGCGCGGCAGTTCATCGCACTGACCATCGCGCCACTGAGCCCATCAAGGAAGAAACCTTGCGAAAAATAACGTGGACCAACCTCTAATACCTATTATTGCAAGTATGCCTAGTCACAGAAACATAAATGCCAAACTGGAGAGGTACACCACAAGGAGCCGTTATCTCACCTCTGTTGTAGATCCTAGTCATCAATTAAATACTCAATAAGCTACAGCGCAATGGGTTAAAAGTCAAAACATACGCAGACGGTGTAGCGATAATAGTTAAAGGGAAATTCCTACCTACTATTAGTGATCTGCTCGAACATGCATTGAAAACACTGAACGAGTGGGAAAAGCAATGTGGTCTTGGCATCAACCCCCAAAAAAGAACATATGAGAAGGCTACAATCCGCTGTGCGAATCGTTGAATACCCTATCCCATCCCATCTGTAAAACTAATACCCCCAACAAGTGGACATGTCTTAAAGCATGATGGGGATTAAATAGAAAAAATGACATTGTCACAACAAGTTTTTCAGCTAGTTAATAAAACACTTTTACGGTTCTACAAAAGACAAGGTTTTTCTCCTGCATATGATATGGGGTAGTGTATAAAAATGGTTTTTATATAAAAACTCCCCCAAAAAGTTGGCGTATATAACCAACGATTCTGCATCAACCTTTTTTATACCCTATCCCATAGCGGGGTATATTAGTTTTGATACTTAGTTTGTAACATAGAGAAATAATTTTGCTACATATACCTCAAAGTATATGGATCGACTCAGAATCGCTAGCTGAGTCGAATTAGCCATGTCTGTCTGTCCTTCCGTCTGTCCGTCCGTCCGTCTGTCTGTTCGTCACCGATTTTTGGGCCTTAAATTTTGAGCTAGGATAAGGAAATTTGGTATATAGGATCCTCGTCCGTGCCACCAGCACAAGTGTAAAAATTTTTGAAATCCGCCCACTGCCACGCCCCCTTTTTAGAAAAACTTATTTTTTGGCCAAACCGTAAGGAATTTCAAAAAAGTGTCTGAGCAGCATATGTAGACAATCCTTATATCTATATTTCGTTCATACAAAGTTTTTTGCCACGCCCACTTTTTGGGGGCGTTTTTAGTAAAAAACGTTTTTTGTCCAAATTTTAAAACTTTCGAAAAAAATTTTGATGCAAATACTTCCGCAATGGTAATATAAACATTTTGTCCATAGATCATTTTCACCTACGCCCACATTTTGGGGGCGTTTTCTTACAAAAACCATTTGTATACCCCATCCCAAGGCATTAGCAATAGAAATACGTTGTTTTTTGTCGAACCACAAAAGATTTTGAGAAACTGTCTGAGCAATATATTGTGACAATGTCACTTTCTGTAATTTATCGCCATAAGGCCTATATTTTGAGGATATTAATTTAAAGGTTGGGATGGGATAGGGTATTCAACGATCCGCATAGCGGATTGTAGCCTCTCATATGTTTATCGCAAATTTTAAAATTTGACCAGAAAAGGTTTTTTTTATTAAAAACGCCCTCAAAAAGTGGGCGTGGCAAAAAACTTTATATGAACGATATATAGATATAACGATTCTCTAAATATGTTGCTCAGACACTTTTTTGAAATTCTTTAAAGTTTGGCCAAAAAATATATTTTTCTAAAAAGGGGGCGTGGCAGTGGGCGGATTTCAAATTTTTTTACACTTGTTCTGCTGGGAGCAACAAAGAGCACGTGTACCAAATTTCATTCTTCTAGCTCAAAATTAAAGCCCAAAAACTGGTGACGTACGGACGGACGGACAGACATGGCTAAATCGACTCAGCTAGCGATTCTGAGTCGATCCATATACTTTGAGGTATATGTAGCTAAATTATTTCTCTATATTACAAACTATGTATCAAAACTAATATACCCCTATGGGATAGCGTATAAACATATGAGAAGGCTTCAATTCACTCTGCGGAATACCCTATCCCATCCCATCTATAAAACTAATATCCCCAAAAGGTGGACATGGCTTAACACACGATGGAGATTAAATATAGAAAATTTCATTGTCACAACAAATTGTTCAGACAGTTTATAAAGCACTTTTATGGTTCTACAAAAGAAAAGGATTTTCTCCTGCATATGTTATGGGGTAGTGTATAAAAAATGGTTTTTATAATATAGATATTAAGATTGTCTAAATATGTTGTTCAGAAACTTTTTTAAAATTCCTTGTTTACACTTGTTCTGTAGGCACGGACGAGGATCCTATATACCAAATTTCATTATCCTAGCTCAAAATTTAAGGCCTAAAAATCGGTGACGTACAGACGGACGGACGGACGGACGGACAGACAGACATGGCTTAATCGACTCAGCTATCGATTCTGAGTCGATCCATATACTTTGAGGTATATGTAGCTAAATTATTTCTCTATGTTACAAAACCTATGTATCAAAACTATTACACCCCTATGGGATAGGGTATAAAAAGAATAACCATCATCATATTAATGTCTCCAAGTACTCCTTGAGCCTCCTACCAAAAACGTGGTACAGCTTATCATCCTTAGATGTCGATGAAGAGAATTCCACAGACGTTTCGCATTTATAAAAAATTGTCGCTAGGATATTAAAGACGTGTAACGCATTGGCTTTGGCACAAGGTTCAGAGATCTGACGGAACACGATTGGCAGATCTTATTAAAAAGGTAAGGTGGTTGACGCGATTGCAAGATATTGTTTAGCAGTGTTGAAGCTCTTAGTTTAAAAGATTTCCAAGAGTAACGCCATGTATAGATTTGGAGAATTGAGAAATGTGTTCATACCTTCTTACGCCGTATATATACCACTCTATGCTGTTGTACGCAACACTGAGTTTATGCTTGTGGTCAGAATCACAGTTATAAAAGAGTTCACAACCGTAAAGCAGAAAAGGGGTGAGTAATGTTTTGGCTAGTACGATTCTTGTTTTTAGAGGTATAATTCTATGGTTGGTCCACAGCATACGAGTATTAGGAAGTGTTTTGTAAAGGTAATACCAAGGTTTTTAGCTGAATTGACGAATTCAATATGATTACTGCCAAAGCATATTTGTTGAAAATCTGATGTATCAATGGACTTTTTTTTAAAATAACCAATCATGGACTTAAGTGGGTTAATGCATAGACCATTTTTCCGCGACCAATTACGAATATTGTTTAAATCTTCGTTTACTTCAACGACTGCATTTTCGACTAGACCTAGGGGGAAAACCTTTCCTTATCTGAACATCGTTAGCAAACATATCTACTCGAGTGTTTTGTAAGCAATTAGGTAAATCATTTATGTACATTGAGAAGAATAGCGGTCCCATTATTGAACCCTGTGGCACCCCCCTATTCAACCTAAGAAGTTCAGATACGGAGCAGTTTGACACAACTGCCTGATGTCTACAATTTAGGTAAGACTGGACTAACATTGTCCAGGAATAAGAGAAAATAAACTGGTTCATTAGCTTACTACGCAGGACATTATGGTTAACTGTGTCAAAAGCCTTAGAGAAATCTATAAGTATGAGAAGACTTACATTGTTACAGTCAACATCTTGTCTTATGTTTTTGACCACATTAATAAGAGTTGTAGGACATACAGCTATGTTTTGGACGAAATCCTGACTGATTGGCGCATAGCATAGCACATTTGGTAGAATGGCAATTGGCATATACTCATTTGTTTTTTTTTTTTTTGGAATTGGTATAATTTTTGCATGTTTCCAAACTGAAGGAAAACATATGAGAAGGCTACAATCCGCTGTGCGGATCGTTTAATACCCTATCCCTTCCCATCCTTAAAATTAATATCCCAAAATGTGGTCTCTATGGCCATAAAGTATTGAAAATGAAGTTGTCACAGCATATTGTTCAGACGGTTTATCAAAATATTTTAGGTTCGACAAAAAAAAAAACGATTTTCTATTGCATATGCCTTGGGGTAGGGTATAAAAATGTTTTTAGTAGGAAAATGCCCCAAAAAGTGGGCGTGGGTTAAAATGGTCCATATACGAAATGTTCATATTAATATTATTAACGTTTTTGCATCATACTTTTTTTTCGAATATTTGAAAATTTAGCAAAAAAAGGTTTTTTTTTACTAAAAACGCCCCCAAAAAGTGGGCGTGGCAAAAACTATATTTATGCGAAATATAGATATTACGATTCTCTAAATATGCTGCCCAGACACATTTTTTAAAATTCCTTGCGGTTTGGCTAAAAAATACGTTTTCTAAAAAGCGGGCGTGGCAGTGGACGGATTTCAAAAAATTGCACTTGTTCTGCTGGGAGCAACAAAGAGCACGTGTACCAAATTTCACCATTCTAGCTTAAAATTAAAGGCCGAAAAACTGGTGACGTACGGACGTACAGACATGGCCAAATCGACTCAGCTGTCTATTCTGAGTCGATCCATATTCTTTAAGGCATATCCAGCTAAATTATTTCTCTAAGTTACAAACTATGTATCAAAACTAATGTACCCCTATGGGATAGGGTACAAAGAGCAAAAAAAAGCGCGCGGTCGAGGATATAGAGAGGTGCCACTCCAGGAACGATGTTCGCAAGTTTTACCAAAGTGTAAAACGTCAAAGCCAATTATACAAGGCTCGAAAAGAATCCTGTTGAGATGAACAATGAAATATCGTAGTAGGGACACAGTCGATGCTGAGGATATGGAAGAACCACGTCTGCAGATTGTTAAACGGCAGTGACGAACAACATTCCGCTGTCAGGCAGAGCCAACCATTTAATATTGGAAACTGCAGCGAAAACTGCCAACCACCCGACCTAAGTGAAGTGAGGATAGCAATATTTAAACTCAGCCTAATAAGGCCGCCGGAAATGACGGCCTTTCCACTTTATTAAGCTGGCGGAGATGACTTGGCAAGTAACATCCACCAACTCATAAGCCAAATCTGGTCGGATTAAAGTATTCCTGACGACTGGAACCTCAGCATCATTTTGCCCGATCCACAAAAATGGAGACCCTGAACTGCGACAACTACAGAGGCATAAGTCTCCTCAACATGGCCTACGAGATAGCAATATCTAAACTCAAGTCTTACAAGGCCGGCGGAAATGACGGCCTTTCAGCTTTATAAAGCTGGCGGAGATGACTTGGTAAGTAACATCTTCCAACTCATAAGCCAAATCTGGTCGGATAAAGGTATGCTTGAGGACTGGAACCTCAGCATCGTTCGCCCGATCCACAAAAAAGGAGACCCTGAACTGCGACAACTAAAGATGCAAAAGTCTCCTGCACATCGCCTACAAGATCCTATCTGCCGTAATATGTGAACGCCTGAAACCGTTTACCAACAACCTGGTCGGCCCTTATCAGTGTGGTTTACGCCAGGAAAGTCTAGAACCGAACAAATTTTCACACTTCGGCAGATGCTGGAGAAAAACCCAAGAAGTCCAAATCGATATCCACCACCTATTAATCGATTTCAAAGCCGCATACGACAACATTTATAGAGACGAACTGTACAGAGCCATGTCTAGTTTTGGTATAGTGCCCAAACTCGTCCGTTTGTGTAGAGTGACGATGGGATTCTTGAGAGGATTGTGCAAAACGCCCGAGCCAACACCAAAGGCACAATTTTCAAAAAAATCGGTGCAACTACTAGCATACGCTATTGACTTCCTCTACTCCGCTATTAACTATGACAACAACATCTCGTCGGATATTAAACGAAGAATTACTCTTGCCAACCGCTGTTTCTTCGTTCTAAAAAGGCAATTTAGTATAAAACCTCACTCGAACAACAAAGGAGATCCTATACAAGACCCTGAACAACCCAGCCCTGCTCTACGGCGCTGAAGCATAGACCGTATCAAAAGCGAATGAAGAAATCCTTGGTCGATTCGAGAAAATTTTTTTTCGAAAATTCTTCAGTCCTGTTTGCGTTGACGGGCTATGGAGACGAACATTCAACCACGAACTATACGAGCTGTACACCGACATACCCGTGGTCAAAAAACTCCGCATTGGACGTTTAAGATGGCTAGGGCATGTAGAACGAATGGACACTAATACTCCGGCTCGCAGTATTCGATTCCCATTTAGGCGTCGGTAGAAACCGACCTCAACCAACTTGGATTGCACAACTGGAGGCAGTAAGCTAAGGACCGGGCTAATCGGAGAGGCATGTTGGTTGAGGCCCAGGTTCAGCCTGGACTGTAGCGCCACTTAAGTAAGTAGTATTAATAATAATTTATATGTTCCATAAAAATTACCAGAGAGTTATTGATTATTAATATGTTTGCGTTAAATTATTTAACAACAGTACGTCTTATCTTTCAGGTGTCCATTTCAATCAGGAAATTCTGAAAAACCTAGAATCAGTGTACTTGACTATGGCTAAAGCAACAATTGAATTCAAGCGAATAATAGTAGAAATGCAGAATTCTTACAGCAAAACATTAGAACACTTCGCTAAAGAGAGAAATGTTATGCAATCAAATTCCAAAGTACAATCGGATCAAAATGTAACAGGATCCTTGTTAAGCAATGAGTTACTATCACCCAAAAAGGTAACAAATATTTGTTTAATATTTAAATTATGACCATCTATTTTTTTAGTGTGCTAATTGCAATAAATTATGACCATCTATTTTTTTAGTGTGCTAATTGCAATCGGGAGGCCTTAGCAGAATGCTCGTTGTGCAGAAAGACGCCCTATTGTTCAACGTTCTGTCAAAGGAAGGATTGGCACTCCCACCAGGTTGAATGTGGAACAAACCCTATTGATAATTCTGAACAAATTATGCTATTGGTCGAAGATCAAACATAATCCTGTTTTTGTATATAGACCAATAAACTACTTTACATAGTCTTTTCGGACAAAAAGATACCTTTACGTTTATTGTTTTTCGTTGTCCGTTTTGAACCAACTCTTAAGTTATTAATAACCCAATAATTAGTTTTTGCCAATCATATTCACAACATACAACCGTAAGTCCAGTGTTTTGGGTTGGAATTATTGATACGATATCACTTTTCTATCACTTTGAAATTAAGTTGAATAACTATATTGTATTGAAATAAAGCAGATATAATAAAACAAGACTGTTTCTTTGTGTAGTTTTATTATAAGTTGTAGTTTCACGTTATAATTTTTGTATAGTATAAATGAGGTAGGAGTAACAACGATTCTAACTCTAAGGGGGCGGCCCCTGACAAATGTCTGATTATCTATTGAATGATTGAAAATAAAACAAAAACTTGTGTACTGGTTGGAATTGCAGCTATTTCGGACATTACCAAGTGTCCTCATCAGATTCCTTCTAATAGTGATGCTATTTGAACGTTCAGTTCTCTGTATAATTATTGAAACAACTTATTTTCTAACCGGGGATTGAACTTGTGCCTAGTGAGCCAAGTGCCTACCACTTGCGCCACTGAGGTCTTGGTTTGGGGAATCGAATTGTTCAATTGAATGAACTGAGAGGCTGACAACTAACGTTTTTCGTGTTATACACACATTTTGTTGTTGTTATTTCTATCCTTTGTTCCATTTTTTTCTCTGAATTTTTCATTGTTTCATTTTCATATGTTGTAGCGAACCCCTAAAGCTCGTTTCGCTTTGAGGGTGACATCTAATGAGCAGATGTCGAACTAGGAAGTGTATAGTCCCCAACCGGCACTATCACCCGTGCTGGTGAGGGTATGACCACATTCACTCCTCATCATCTAAGCGCGCGAAACTCACACTAGGGGTTGACCCACTTCCTCCACCCTTATAATCCAAGGTAACAGGACCCTTAGCCCAGTCCGGGCAGATTGATAGGAGGGGTGCCCAGCCATCTTGCGGCTAGGTCCTCCGTTAGCTAGCTCCTCCGCGGGAGTGGATTCTTACCACAAGACCTGGACTGGGGTTACATTTATATTTACATGACTGTATCAAAAAGACAAAAAACACCAGGTGTTACTATTTTCTGCAACCGTAACCATAACGAAATCTCAAAAAAAAAATTGCGCGGCCTGAGTTCCGTCTAATTCACTGTTCTACCATTGCGTGCCTCCGTAGTGGAAGAGAAGCGGAGAGTTGAAGATGGAGATCTTGTCCGAGCTGACCCGCCCCTAGCCAAAACCGATTTAGCACCTTGGTCACCGCATCGCTCGACTCGCGATGACCCCTTACCCGAAAAGGGGAAAGAAACCAAAACAAGTTTGCTTACCCCTGACTGCCTAGCTAAAATCTATCTTCCACCCCAACCCGATCCATCCTCAAAAAAAGTGCTTAAACTACTTCCATACTTACGCTTTTGCGAAGTAAAACCAAAATTCACCGATAAACCCAAAACCTGGTCTTACTAATGAATGCCAATAAAACACCACCAGTTTCATCAACATAATGAAATTGCATAAGCGTTTTTTTTTTTTCGAAAGATAAAAAAAATCGTGGTACAAAGGGTGGGTATACATATGTATTCCTTTAACTAAATACTTGGAGAAGTGTACAACAAAATGACAGTTATCCAAACGTGGCATAACTTTATGATAATTAAAATATTATTAAAATAATTTATTTTTTTTTACAATTTATCTGGCATTTCTTTGTTTCGCCTTAGTTGTTTAATATTTCTTTTAATTCGCAATCGTTATGGCAATTTACGTTTTGTATTTTATTCATTATGTTTTTTAATCACTTCGCAATTAACATTTGGATGTTATATGATTCGGTTTTTATTCAAAAAAAAACTTTTTAATCATTTCGCAAAATTCATTTTGCGATTTGTTGTTTTGCATTTATTATACCCCATTCCATAGGGGTGTTTAAGTCAAAACTCAATCTGCTTGCCGTTGCAAGCTTATCACTACATTTTATATATTTATTTAGTTTCGGGGACTTGCTAGCTAACTTGTAAAGTACTTTATTAGGCCCTCATTCTTCCGTTTCTCTTTCTAAATTTTTCTTCTTTAAATAACACTCATCGAGGTAAGACGCTAAGAAATAAACCACATTTTATACAATCATTTAAACTGCTGTTTTATTCTCTTCTTTCACACACATATAATTTTAACGAGAATCGCTACCGCATCTCAACATTTGGTCCTACACGACCCGGATTTTCTTTAGTGAGACATGTTAAAACAATCAATTTAATAATTTATCAAGTAAAATTATCAAAAGCGAGATCAAGTGCTCCCAGATTCTCAGAGATCATCAAGTCTACATAGTCACTAAACACTATACACACCACATTCAGTCAGACCTGGATAGTCAAATCATATGAGAGAATCATACACCATATCATCATTAACTCCAATTTCAAAAATCAACAAATCACCAGAAACACATACACAACGTCATAACGAAGTTTTGTTGTCAACAACTCCGCATGGTCATCGAAAGCAGCGGCATCATTGGAGTAATCAGTTTCATACTAATCGTGGGTGCTGTAAGAAATCCGGTTTTTTGGCGAAAAGTTCCCGCTTTCAGAAATTGTGTATAAGGTACGTGTGCTTTTAGTAGTTTGTGCAATTTAAAATTATAAGTACAGATAATTAAATTACGTAGAAATTTCTATCCAAAAAGTTTTACGGGCATTGCATCTACACGAGTGATAATTAAGGCTAGTTTTTTCCAATTGTTGCCTTTTATAATCATTGCGAAATGTCATATTCACATATGGAAACATTTATATTTTGTGCGGATAATTTGGTGGAGTATTTCGCTTACATCAAAGAAGTGTCCGTTGATGAGTTATCGCTCACCTCTTTACAAGCTAGGAAAATAGAAATCGGTAATTTATGGGCAGAAGTGAAAAGTTCTTATGCAGAGTGTGTCCGTAGTAAAATTGTACCATTAGAGTCGGATAATTTGGCAGCCGTAAAAGGCAAATATAAGACTTCTACAGAAACATTTCTTGCGTGTCTGGAGTATATATTAGCAGCTTCAAAAGCGCTAGAGACTCCTACTAAAGAAAACAAATCTAAAGATGTGCAAGATAATGAGACCTCGTGTGAATTTAAGCTACACGACGTACAATCAGCTTCAGCTCGCAATTCAGCGACTCTTAGTAATACTCTTTCCCTTCCACCATGTGATTCCGAAATCTTTTATGGAGATTATTTGCATTGGCCATCTTTTCGAGACATGTTTTCGGCGGTATATATCAAACATACACGCCTAAGTCCCGTCCAAAAGCTGTTCCACCTACGAGCGAAAACGCGAGGTGAAGCTTTGAACATTGTTAGTAAATTTTCATTGACTGATACCAATTTTGAACTCACTTGGCAAGCTCTTACAGAACGGTTTGAGAATAAACGAATTTTGGTCAATAGCCAATTAAAAGTTTTATTTAATATTGCTAACATCCCTTCTGAAACTGACAAGGCCCTTAAACAGATTCATCGAGGCGGCTCTTCGCTCTTTTGGAATCAACACAGATTCCTGGGATTCATTTCTAACTTTTTTTGTATCGAATCGTCTTCCGGAACGAACCCTTTCACTTTGGGAACAAGGGTTAGAGTATCCTTCAGCGATACCAACTTGGGATGCTATGAGCAAGTGTTTAGTGGCTAGGTATAAAGTTCTTGAAACGGTTAGTGACATCAAATATGTAGCTAAACCAAAAATTATGTCGAATGTTCAGCAAGGGGCATCAGCTCGAAGAGTTAATGCACATCACACTCAAACAAAACAATTCAAACAGAATTGTGCGGTATGTTCGGCCAATCATTTATTGCGAACGTGTCCTTCGTTTTTACAAATGTCCATTCCATCTCGACTTGATAAAGTTCAGGCCCATAAATTATGTAGCAACTGCTTGGCATCTTACCACACTCTACAAGCATGTAAAAGCCAATTTAACTGCAATATCTGCAAAAACCGGCATCATACACTCCTTCATAAGATACCAGATTCCTCACAAGAGTCGCGAAATGTACCTTCTACATCCTTTAATTCCCAATCTCACAATCTAAATACAAATCCTCAAATACATTCCACTTCTCCATCCACGTCAGCTAATGTTCCCACTTACTTTGCTACATCGACGAGACATATCCTTTTGGCAACGGCTTTAGTAGCTGTTAATACCCATGGATTACAATTTACTCTTCGAGCTCTTATTGATCCTGGGCCTGAAGTCACCTTGGTATCCAAGGCAGCTCAAATTCGTCTAGGACTTCCATTCACCCCATTCAAGCACAGGTATCTGGAGTCAACACTGCTGTAGCTGCGACATCTCAGCGGTTGTGTCATTTCATTTTAGGCTCCCACTTAGACGCAAATGAGTGTATCCCTGCTCAAGCTCTAGTTGTTGATAATCCAACTGGTAGACTTCCGTCCCAGTCTGTTGATTCAATTGACTTGACAGAACTCTCAGCGCTTAAGCTGGCTGATCCTCATTTTTATCAATCAACACGTGTAGATTTACTTATTGGGGCAGATCTTTATCCAAATATTATTTTGGAAGGTCTTCACCGCCATGTATTAGGTAATCTTATCGCACAAAACACTATTTTTGGTTGGATAATTTCGGGTCCAGTGCATAGGTCGGGCCAAACAAACAACTCGAAGTTTGCTACCTATTTCAACCAAATATCTTTGGATGATGAGATAAAGTGCTTCTGGGAACTGGAAGAAATAGTCGATGATATACCCCTTTCCCAAGAAGATCAGTATTGTGAATCACTGTATTCCAAGACGACTCATAGAGATTCTGATGGACGATATGTAGTCCAACTACCCTTTAAAAAGGATTTTCCCAAAAATATATCGCTTGGATTTTCCAAAAATATTTGTATGAAACGTTTCATTTCAGCAGAACGTCGCCTAGCCAAAAATCCTTCGTTGGAGGCTAATTACAATAACGTAATACGCGAATACTTAGAGCTCGGACATATGAAAAAGGTTCAGTCTAACGAATTGACTCAAGATGGGACAGTAATGTCTTATTACTTACCGCACCACGCAGTATTCAAACCAGAAAGTTTGACTACTAAACTACGGGTGGTTTTTCATGCGTCTAATCCATCCGAGAACGGTAATAGTCTTAATGACGTTCTGTGTGCAGGCCCTGCCCTGCAGCAAGATTTAGTTATGGCAATTCTTCGATGGAGAGGCCATAAATTTGTTTTCAATGCCGACATTACACAAATGTATCGACAGATACGGGTCCATTCTTCCCATACGCCTTTTCAGCGAATTCTTTTTAGACAATCTCCTGAAAGTCCTATCGAAGACTATGAATTACTAATAGTAGTCTTTGGTGAAAAATCTTCTCCATACTTAGCACAACGAACTCTGTTGAGTTTGGCGGATGACGAAGAAATTAGATATCCGATTGGAGCTGAAATGCTTCGCAATGACTTTTATATGGACGACTTACTTTATGGTACAGATTCACTGGAGATAGCCCAAATGGCCCAATCGCAAATCATTTTGATACTGGCTTCTGCAGGGTTTGTGCTGCGGAGGTGGACCGCTAACCATGAGTCACTTTTACAAAGTATACCTAAGGAACAAATTCTTAATGAGCAATTTCTCCACTTGCACGATCAGAGTTCGGTAAAGACTCTAGGTGTATCTTGGAACGCAAAGTCAGATACTTTTTCATTTAACATAAAGCCTATACCATATTCCGTATCAAATACTAAGCGCGAAGTTTTTTCCCATATAGCCAAGCTCTTTGACCCAGCCGGTTGGTTGGCGCCAGTAATAATCAAAGCTAAAATACTTATGCAGCAGATTTGGAAAGACAAGACCGAATGGGATCAAAGTCTTTCACGGCAAGCTTTGTCGGTTTGGAAATCGTTTACCACAAGTTTTGCAGACCTTTCAAAATTACAAATAACTCGTTGGACTGAAACCTCTCCACGTAGAGTAATGAAAATTCATGGCTTTTGTGACTCATCGGAGCAAGCTTATGCAGCCGCTACATATGTGCGAGTTTCTATCAGTTCTGGGGACAGCGTTTTTAACTTGCTTTGTTCAAAAAGCAAGGTTGCTCCGGTTGAGACAGTCACACTGCCAAGATTGGAATTATGTGGTGCAGTCCTTTTAGCCAAACTTTTGAAAAAGATACTTCCTCTTTATAGATCGCAAGATGCTTCTGTCTTCCTATGGACAGACTCCTCAATTGTCCTTGCGTGGCTCGAAAAGCCGCCTTGTTCATGGAAAACGTTTGTCGCCAACAGGACAAGCAAGATAAGGAGTTATGTAGGCGATCTCAAATGGTTTCATGTATCTTCAGAAGAAAATCCCGCGGATCTGGCCACCAGGGGTATAACACCGGGTGAACTTCTTGATAATGATCTCTGGTGGAAAGGACCAAAATGGCTTCGTGGTCACGAAACGCCATGGCCCTCTCCCCCTCGTGCATTTGTCAACAAAGTCGATATCGAGTTCAAACCAGTAAAATCCTTTTACACACAGTCAGCTCCATTAGAAGATTTTCTCGAAAGATTTTCTTGTCTAGCTCGAGCGCTCAGGTTACTATCTTATATCTTACGTTTCTTTCATCAAACCAACTCTCGTTACAAAGGTAGATATTTGTATCGGAATAGAGTCATACAACAAGATGAAATTGCTGAAGCCAAACAAAGGCTTACAATCCTCTCTCAAAAAATCTATTTTATACCTGAGTATCACTCATTACAAAATAACCACCCAATACAACGTTCAAGTAAGCTGTTGACTTTAAATCCAGTGTTAGACGTGAAGGGCATAATGCGAGTCAACGGTCGACTTGTTGATTCAAATATGTCCTGGGCAGAGCGCTATCCTATCATCTTGCCATATAAATCGCGGTACGCGAAGCTTCTTTTAGAATTTGTTCACAAATTATCACTTCACGGTGGAAACAGGCTGATGGTTTTACTTATCCGTAAGACCTACTGGATACCTAAGCTTAAAATCCTAATAAAGGCATGTTTAGGCCAATGCAAAATTTGTGTGATTCACAAAAAACATCTTCGAAGTCAGATTATGGCTCCTCTTCCTCCAGAAAGGTCTGATTTCACAAGACCATTTACAAAACTCGGTGTTGACTTTGCAGGCCCCTTCGATATTAAAACATATACTGGAAGAAATGTTCGTATCACGAAGGGATATGTATGTGTATTTGTGTGCTTCAGCACCAAGGCAATCCATTTGGAAGGAACAACTGACCTCTCGACGGCTTCATTCCTGGCAGCCTTAAATCGGTTTATCGCCAGAAGAGGCTTACCGCAAGATATATATTCCGACAACGGAACAAATTTTGTTGGTGCTGATCGCATCATCAAAGAAAATTTAAAAAAAAAACACCTCCAAGAAACTGCAGAGATTTTCCAAGGTGCTAATCAAAATCTTTCTTGTCACTTTATTCCCCCAGGGGCACCTCATATGGGCGGACTCTGGGAAGCAACCGTAAAAAGCTTCAAAACTCATTTTAAAAAGATAGTGAATGGTACTAAACACACTTTCGAAGAGTTTTCGACTCTCCTCTGTCGTATTGAAGCATGCCTCAACTCCCGACCAATCACGGCAATATCGGAGAACCCTATCGATGAACTCGCTCTAACTCCAGGTCATTTCCTGATTGGGAGTCCTCTGTTATCTATTCACGAACCTGCGATTCAGGAATCTTCCATGTCTCTTGTGCGAAGGTGGGAAAAGCTTAAATTACTGCATCTACACTTTTGCAAGCGATGTTAAGAGGAGTACCTCAAGGAATTACACAAGTGATATAAATGGAAATTTCCTCAGCGCGATGTTCAGATTGGAGATATCGTAGTGGGACGAAGAGAAAATGTATCTCCGACTGAATGGAGATTAGGACGCGTATTGAATGTTTTTCCAGGAAGAGATGGTAGGGTAAGAATTGCTGCGTTATGGACACAACGGGGTGCGATAGTAAAACTTTGTGTTATTCCATCGGAGTAACAATACTCGTGTATATGTATTGCCATCCAATCTTTTATTTTTTTTAATTCAAAATTGCACTGAATTACTAAAAGCACATCTATCTAATAGTTATCATTTATGTATTATATACTTTATAATGAATTATTTTATATACAATGTTATTGAATAAAATTCTTTAGTGTACAGAGGGCACTTGCTAGCTAACTTGTAAAGTACTTTATTAGGCCCTCATTCTTCCGTTTCTCTTTCTAAACTTTTCTTCTTTAACTAACACTCATCGAGGTAAGACGCTAAGAAATAAACCACATTTTATACAATCATTTAAACTGCTGTTTTATTCTCTTCTTTCACACACATATACTTTTAACGAGAATCGCTTCCGCATCTCAACACATCAATAGTTTTTTTTTAACTTTTTAAAATCTAAACAAAAAGCGTTTTTTTCCCCAAAAAGTGGGCGTGGCTTGAAACTTTTTACGCACGAAATATAGATATTAAGATTTTCTAAATATGCTGCTCAGACACTTTTTTAAAATTCCATACAGTTTGGCTAAAAACTACGTTTTTCTAAAAAAGGGGCGTGGCAGTAGGCGGATTTCAAAATGTTTACACTTGTTCTGCTTCGTCGGCCAGAGAGTCTATATACCTGATTTCAACACTCTAGCTCAAAATTTCAGGCCCAAAAATCGGTGACACACAGACGGACGGAAGGACAGACAGACATGGCTTAATCGACTCAGCTAGCGGTTCTGGTATATATATCGAAATTATTTCTCTATGTTACAAACTTAATGTCAAAACTAATATACCCCTATGGCATAGGGTATAAAAAATAACTCCTTTTTTAGAAAAAAACAATGTTTTCTTTATTTAAACTAATAAAAAAATACTTATACTACAAATTCTTTGTTCGTTGAGGATCTGCTGGTTGTGATGCATTCAACAATTTTGAACCTGGCTCCTCTGGTTCAGATGGTAGTATGTTGTTAGTGTCTGGTGCTGGCTGCATCTGGTAGGCATCCTGGTTTTCTCCCTTTACTCCAAAAGCAGGTTTAAGACGATCAATACTGACGTTTGATGTCAAAATGTTTAAAAGTCCTTCTGAAAACTTTATATGCTCCTGCATATGGTTGTCGCACAGGTGGTTGCACGGCATCGATACGCAGATATACGAATGGCGTGGTGTTAAGATCACTATGAACGAAAACTGTGGTGCGATTGTGTGCTGAAGTGGGAACTGCTCTCAGATCAGCGAAATTGTTGTGTATCCAACAAGAAGAAGCTCGAATTGTTGAGAACCGCATGTCTGGAGAATGGCCTGGTTGCTGGAATGTATCCAAAAGCCATCATTATCAGCAAACCAGACTCATTACATAAACATCGGAACCCGAAATGCACCCAAAATCACGCTTAAATAAAAACAACCACCAACCGACCACCGACGAAGTTAAAGACGAACTGTCAAATTGTCGAGTTGTCATCACGAGTTGATCGTTGCACACATTAGTTAAAACCATTAAACTAAGTAGGATGCGCTCTTCTAGTGCAATCAAACTAGACATAACCGAACTTTTAATAGTTTTATGTATTTATGAAGGTATCGGTCTTCTCGCTCTAACAACAAGGGAAAAAGTAAAATTGTTCAGAATCAAGAGGGCAAATAAATTTTGTGTGTATGTATTTTCGATAACATGTTACAAACATTAATGTAAAATTTTAACTTAAAAAAACTGTATCGGTCAACGACCCAAATTTAAAACAGTAAGCTGTTACGTCGAGAGTTTTATTTCAAACTACCTAATTTTTCATTTTTTCCAAGGAACTCAGTTCACTTATGCTGAATTTTCCTCTTGTTTGTGGAACAACTTTCCCAAACCAACATACAATTTCCTATTTGCCTCAATACGGAACAGAAATGTTGTCGCAATTTCGTGATGAACTCGGCTTCCACAATGCCTTTTGTAGCCTCGAAGAACTCGGAAGGTAGTCTTAATGGTTCACCATATACCATCTCAGCACTTCAGCAGGCGATGAACCTACGTCCTCTTTACTGTAACCCGAAGTCCCATCAACACAGTAGGTAGAGTTTCCATCCAATTGTAGTTGGCATGACATTTTAATGCAACCTTAATAGTACGATGCCATCTTTCTATTAACCCATTTGCTTGAGGGTGGTAGGAGGTAGTTCGGATACGTTGGATGCCCAGCAAGTTTCCGAATTCCTAATTTTCCTAATTCGTATGTTCTCGAACTGACGTCCTTGGTCGGTGGTTATTTTTTCGGGAGTACCGAATAGAGAAATTCAGCCAGCATAAAAAACTTTCGCCACGTTATCGGCGGTAGCGTTTTCAATGGGAAGTACTTCCAACCATCTCGAGAAACGGTCGACGCATGTGAGCATATAGGTATAGCCTTGAGACGGAGGTAGGGGACCAACTATTTCCACGTTGAGGTGAGCAATTCGCCTATCTGGAGCAGCAAAAGTACCAAGGTGGGTTTTGGTGTGTCTTTGTGTCTTGGATTTTTGGCACTGTAGGCATTCTGTTGTCCAGTAATGTCCACTCGGTGATGTCAGCATTCATACGTGTCAAAACGAAACGGGGCACCAAAAGTCGTTTAGTTGCTCGGACACCTGGATGAGACAAGTTGTGGAAAAGTGAAAAAAATACCTTCCGATAACTCTTTGGAACAAGTGGGCGCATTTGTCCAGTTGACTTATCACACAACAGTGAAGTATCGCTCGTTGAAAGTTTGGTCTTTGCACAATGATTGCAACTCGGTGTATTCTCACTGGAGCTTTGCTAACTGTTCGTAGTCAACAAATGTTGGGACATTGATTGTTTCAATTCGCGAAAGCGCGTCAGCAACTAAGTTGTCTTTTCCGCTTATATGAATGATCGTAGATGTGAACTGCCTGATGAATTCGAGTTGGCGTGCTTGTCGAAGACTAAACATCTGCCACTTCTGCGAAAAAGCATAGGTTAGTGGCTTATGGTCCGTCAAGATGTCGAAGGAATAGCTCTCCAATATGTAACGAAAATGTCTTATGGCAGCATATATCGCCAGGAGTTCCCTATCGTATGCACTATATCGGGTCTGAGTAGTCGAAGGTTTTCTCGAAGAGAAACCCAAAGGCTGCCAATAAGATCCTGATAGCTGCTGCACTGATGCACCAATCGCGGTATCAGAAGCATCTGTGATTAAAATAAGATAAGATTAGTGATTGGAAACGCTAGGAAAACCAATTGTTTAAGTTCATCTCGACATCGTTCGAAAGCTGCAGTAGTTGTATCCATCCATACTAGTTCGCGTTTGTCATTCTTCTTAAATGGTGTCATCATTTGTTGAAGAAGAACGAGTTGCTTCTCCGCACCATGAGGCAAAAATCTTCGGTAAAAGTTGAGCATGGCAACGAAACGACGAAGTGCTTGAACGTTCTTTGACTTCGGATAGTTCGTGATGATCTCAGCTCTTTCGGGTAATGGCTTTATACCATCTTTTGATACCGTGTGTCCCAAAAACTTCACCTCAGGCACGGCGGATACGCATTTGCTTTCATTTATGATAAGTCCATGTTTGGCGAGTCGACCAAATACTGTGCGTAAATGCTCCAGGTGTTGTTCTCTAGAAGAAGAAGCGATAAGTATGCCATCAATATAAGAATAGCAAAAATGTAATCCTCTCAACACTTCATCAATGAGTCGTTGAAGTGTTTGAGCGGCATTCATTACAAAGACCGAATGTCATGTAGATAAATTCATAAAGCCCAAAAGGATATGGGACTTTTCAACTGGAATATGATGATATGCCTTCGTTAAATCGATGGTGCTGTATATGACTGTTAATTCAAGTTTGCCAGTAAAATCGTGTAAGTGATGGATGGGATAATTGTCAGGAAGAGTTTTGGCGTTAAGTTGACGATAGTCACCACATGGACGCCAAGTACCATTTGACTTCTGTACCAGATGAAGAGGGCTGCTCCATGGACTTTTGGAAGGACGACATATCCCTTGTTTAACCAGCTCGTTGAATTCGTGATTTTTCCGGTGGTAGTCTGCGTACATTTGAAGAAACGCTTGTTCCTTTGGTTTCGATGTTATGGGTCACAGAGTGTAGCATCTTCCTAGGAGTTGATGTATTTGTCAGATCGTGTCGAAATTCATTAAGCAAGCATTGCACATCGGCATCCGCATCCATTTTGACAACTTTTTGAATTAGGATCAACGATGAGTGTGACAAAAAACTAGCTCCCAGAATAGGCTTCGATACCTTTGCAACTAAAAACTGCCATTCGAAATTCCGCCGAAGCCCCAAATCCAAACTTAAAGTACGTTGGCCATACATCTTGATATCAAATCCATTAGCTGCTGTCAGTTTGAAAAATTGTGAAGGTAGATCTTCGACACAGCTCTTTGATGGTGGTATTATTGAGAGATCAGCACCAGTATCAATCAGAAAAGACATTTTTGTGGATTTGTCGTAAATGAATAAGCGGCTATTGTTGCATATGCCAGAGTCGTTTGCCGCGATTAACGACTGGCTGGGTCGTTTTCTGCTAATGTACAACCGCGCTCACATTTGACGGCTTTTTGTCCATACTTACGATGAAACCAACAGATGTAGTCATCTTGATGTTGTCGAGAGTTTAATCGGCTACGAGAACGTCTTGAGGAACTAGGGTTGTCGTTGCACAAACGTTGAACCTGACGAGTTAATGCCTCCACTTGCGATTGTCAAATGCTGATTGCATCCTGGTGGGGTTGTTGTTTTGAAACTCCTGTTTGACTTTGCGTTCCTGATATCTCATGAGTGCCAAGTGAGTCGCGAATTTTATCAGCAACATCAAGAGCCTTTTTAACATCCACGTCGTCGCCGAGGCCGCATAATATTGCGTGAATTTGGTCTGGCAGTTGTTGTAGCCACAATGATTTTAGAACGCTGTCATCTATTTTGTTGCGTGCAAGATTCCTCATCTCATTAAACAGCTGGGACGGAGTGGTCCAATCCACTTAGTAGTTTTTTGAGTCGCACTTGTTCTCTATCGGCATATATGTTAATAAGTCGATGTTTTAAAAGTTCATACTTATCTTTGTCGGGTGGGTTTTCAATCAGATCGCTTATCTGATCAAGCACCGACGTGTCGACTGCTGCAACTGCCGTGAAATATTTTGTACTATCCTGGGAAATATGATTGGTTTTGAATTGTGCCTCCAGCTGCAAAAACCATATATACCGATTTTGCTTCCAAAACGGCATTGGTTTAATTGCCACTCTCGCCAATTCTGGTTTAATATCATTACCTAGGGATTCAGATGCAGAAGCATACTCGTTGTCGGTCATCATTTAACACAATGTCTAGACTGCGTTGTATGCAGCTGTGTATGTACAAGGTGGCGCAAAAGTTGTCACCCGTCGCAAAAGCTGTCACCCGATGTTTTTTGGTTGCAAATATTTGAATTCTTCCGCAAAAAAAGTAGAAAAATTTATTCCACGATTCATGTCCTATGCGCCACCTATAATAATTGTTTCGATTTTTTTGCAAAACACTTAAAAAAAATGACGGCCAAGAATCATCGGGTGACAACTTTTGCGACGGGTGACAACTTTTGCGCCACCTTGTAAAACAATAATCCGCGTCGCGACAGGCTTAGATACGAAATTCACTTATATATATATGTATAACTATAGGTTGATAGTGAATGTTGGGGTCACCAATAAGGGTTATTGCGGCAAATGGATAAAAAACAATAACTCCTTTTTAGAAAAAAATAATGTTTTTTATTTATTTAAACTAATAAAATAATACTTTTACTATAACAAAACTATACGTAGCAAAACGGATGAATTTGTTAAGATACAATATCTTCGTTGAATTGGGTTCAGCAGATGCGTGTTACAGAGTAATGGACATTTACGCCACGGTGTTCAACAACAACGCGTTGAATAATGCATATTATCCAGTGCGTTGGAAGACGGCTGTGGTTCATCCTCTCCCGAAAAAGGGAAAGGACAACTCCAATCCGGTAAATTTCCGGTCGATAAGTCTCCTTCCGAGTATCAGCAAGGTATTCAAAAAGATTCTCAATAGGGCTCTGTTCAAGTAGTCTGAGGACAACAATATTATACCAGAGAACCAGTTTGGTTTCAAGGCCGGACATGACTGTATTCATTCCGCCTCCAAACTCGTCTCTGATATACAATTTAACAAAGCCAAAAAACAGTGCACGGGTGCATGTCTGATTGATTTGGAGAAGGCTTTCGACACCGTATGGTTAGGGGGCCTCTATCTAAAGCTGACCAGACTTGGCATAAGTAAACCACTTCTATATATGCTTCATGACATGTTGACTGGTAGAACGTTTGTTGTTAAAAGTGGCAATGTAACTTCTACCACCGAATTTTTCATTAAAAATGGTCTGCAACAGGGAGCGGTGAACTCGCCGATTCTCTTCAGCATTTACACCAGCGATTTGATAGGTAGTCTTACTCAGGCAATTGCGTATGCGGACGATCTTATCGCGTACAGAACAGCACCTACTGTCGAGGTCATCCGAACTCTTTTGCAGCGGGACTTCGATAAGATCCAGAGATATTGTGATGACTGGAAGTTGAAAATCAACTTTCAGAAATCGGAAACTATCCTGTTTAGGACACCGTTGTCTAGAGCCTCTAGGGATACGAGAAAGAACTGGCGCAAGCTGGTGATCGTTGGACCAAACTGACATCCACTGGCGAGTAAAAGTGTAGTAAAGTACCTTGGCATCTGGCTGGATCAGTATCTATATTTCGGAAGACATGTAGATGCTGCTCTGGCGAGAGCTAGGGGAGCATTTGCCCTGACAAGACGATTGTTTTATAGCAGCCGTCTTGACAGCAGGGTGAAGGTGATTTGCTTTATGTCTCTTATCAGACCGATGATTGCCTATGGGCGCCCGGTGTGGTTCAACGTTGCCCCATCTCAAATGGAAAAGATACGGGTGTTTGAGAGGCAGTGTTTGAGAAGCTGCCTTGGTCTTCACAGAACACCAGTATCTGACTACACAAAATATTATTCCAACCAGGTCCTATACAACGGGGCCAGCTTAAACAGGATAGACAATTTTCTGGTGAAACTCATTCGGTTTCACGCGGCAAGAGCGATGACCTCGAGCAATAGTCTCATCTTTGGGGCCTCTACCCCAATGATGAATATTTTGAAAGTGCGCCTTTAAGCGGCTTTATTTCGCCTGAAGCTTTCCTATTTTTGGATAGTCGAGGGCTGATACAGGACAGATCGGCGGTTCCGCTAATCTACCACGTCTTCCGACGAACTGTGGATAGGCGGCTCCTGTACGACCGAGACGTAGTCGCTCAGGGCGGAGGAGAGCGCCTGCGGTTCGGCAGGAGTGTTTCCGATTGGGACCGTCGGAGTAGGTTGCAACAGGAGAACCTGTTGTGGTAGCTGCAAGAATAGTTATAGATAGTTGACTTTAAAGTGAAAAATGGCCGACTTACGTAATTCTAAGGTTTTAAGGTTAAGTTAGGTAAAACAGTCGGGGTGGCACAAAAAAAAAAAATACAAAAATACAAAAATGCAAAAATGCTTGCTGTGGCTGTTCTAGTTTTTAAGTTATTTTTAAGTAGTTTTAATTAGTTTCTAAGTATTTTTAATTAGTTCATAAGTAGTTTTAAGTAGTAAGTAAGTAAATAAAATCAAAAAAAGATACAAAACCAAGTTTTTTTTAAAATGTTTCTTGGTACAAATAAATACATATATATAACAAAATAAAATTATAATATTAGATTTTAGGCCGAAAGGCATTAGTTTTTAAGTTGTTGGTATTTAATTTAGGGTTTCCGCAGAGGACAAGTAAGTTAGTTAAGTTAGTAGATAAGTAGGCTAGTTTTTATTAATTTTTGTCTAGCATGTAAGTTAGTTATAAGTTAAAGAAAAATAAAAATGAATTTAACCCTAGAAGTACATGCTTCGTCGAATCGACGAAGATCGTTCAGATTTTGTCGTTTTTCTTTCTTACCTTGGTTTGTTTGGTCTTCGTTTTTCGTATAGCGCTAGTCGTGGTCAAGTTGCTAGTTAGTGTTGATTCGCAGTTGAATATAAATTGCGTAAGTATGATATTTCATACAATTTAGTAGTATTTCATTAATTAAATTTTAATTAAATAGTTTTTATTTTAACCTGATTGTCATGAAAACTTGTTCCCTTTTAGTTTATTATAATACTTTTAAGATACAAGCACTTTTGGTGAACTATATGTGCCTTAATTTTTTTTTTACTATTTTAATGTGGATTATTTTGGAAAACATGCCAAATGACATAAGGCTTAGAAATTGTATTTTCAGGTAAGAGTTATAAAAAAAATTATGTTTTTGTATTTTTCCTTTGTACTAAATAAAATTAAAAACTGAAAACAATTAACTTCAAAATCTTTTGCTACATTGGTCATCTGTATGAAGATTTTAAATAGTGCCGTCGTCGATTCGACGAAGCATATCCCAAACGTATAAAAAATAAGCATGTTAAACCAGGGTTAAAAAAAAAAAAAAATTCTCTATGTTACAAACTATGTATCGCAACTAATATACCCCTATGGGGTAGGGTATACAAAACATATGACAGGGCTACAATCCGCTATGCCCAACTAACAATTTCGATTCGATAAAGCTCTATCGAAGCTATTTCCCCTCCAGCAATATTACTTGTAGGAAGTCTTATGGATAAACATTTGGCGCACTTTTAGGAAGCTATTTACTTCTGTTCTATAAGACTTCTTTACTACTTCTAATATGCCTTAAAGAAAAATCTTAGTTTGCTTGTAAAAGGCCATACAGAAGCAAATTATAGGCTTCGCAAAAAGTCATTCCGAAAATATTTGCAAATCTTCTCGAAGTTGGAAAATAACATTATTTTTTGTAATTTTCTTTTTGTTTTCATATTTTCTTATTATTATTACTTACTTTTATTAATTCGAGTTTCAATCTCTTATAAACCCAATTCGTTATTATGAATGTATGAAATTCAATGCAATTAATTATATAAAAACTCTCATCTTGTGATTCGAACCCGGGATCTCTCGCACGGTAGTCCAACACCTAGGCGGTACTCTCGAACATGAAAGACGAGTAAGTACAACGAAGTAGTTTAATCGTGTTGACTCATTCTCCGGTAGGTTCCCGATCTTTTCACCTTTTTTCAATCTTTACACCTTGTCCCGATCTTTTAAACTTATCTTTTTTAAGCCTTCTTTCGTAAGCTCAAGTTAATCCGAAGCATAGCACGTGTTTCGGATTAACTTGTGCGAAGTTCCACCGAAACATCTTAACTTATGGTACATGTACACACATCTCCGGAAGCTTAAAAACAACCTTACAGACGTTAAGCCATCACAATTTCGGTTATGCTTGTGAATTTTCCTGCATAATACTTACTTACTTACTTAAGTGGCGCTACAGTCCGGAATGAACCTGGGCCTCAACCAACATGCCTCTCCAATTAGCCCGGTCCTTAGCTAACTGCCTCCAGTTGCGCACTCCAAGTTGGTTGAGGTCGGTTTCCACTTGTGCGCGCCACTTAAGGCGAGGTCTTCCTCTACTGCGTCCGACGTCTGGCTGGGAATCGAAGACTCTGCGAGCCGGAGTATTGGTGTCCATTCGTTCTACATGTCCTAGCCATCTTAAACGTCCAATGCGGAGTTTTTTGACCAGGGGCATGTCGCTGTACAGCTCGTATAGTTCTTGGTTGAATCTTCGTCTCCATAGCCCGTCAACGCAAACGGGACCGAAGATTTTTCGAAGAATTTTCCTCTCGAATCTACCAAGGATTTCTTCATCCGCTTTTGATACGGGCCATGCTTCAGCGCCGTAGAGCAGGACTGGGATGATCAGGGTCTTATATAGGGTCTCCTAGTTCGAGTGAGGGCTTTACTACTAAATTGCCTTCTTAGCCCGAGGAAACAGCGGTTGGCAAGAGTAATTCTTCGTTTAATTTCTGACGAGATGTTGTTGTCAGATTTAATAGCGGAGCCGAGGTAGACAAAGTCCCGTACTACCTCAAAGTTAAATCTGTCAATGGTGACGTTTGGTCCAATTCGTCGATGTTGTGTGTCCTTTCGTGTTGACAGCATATACTTAGTCTTACCCTCATTTACTGCTAAACGGATTTTCGCCGCTTCCTTCTCTATACTAGCAAACGTGGCTATGATATCACGTTGAGTCCTACCAATGATGTCAATATCGTCAGCGTATGCCAGTAGTTGCACCGACTTTTGGAAAATTGTGCCTCTGGTGTTGGCTTTGGAGTTTTGCACAAAACTCTCAAGAATCAGATTAAAGAAGTCACATGACAGCGCATCGCCTTGCCTTAATCCGTTTTTGGTATCGAATGTGTCGGTGAGGTCGTTCAGGCATATTCAGGCATATTTTCATCCGACCAGATTTGGCTTATGAGTTGGTGGATGTTACTTACCAAGTCATCTCCGCCGGCCTTATAAAGCTCAGCGGGAAGGCCGTCATTTCCGACAGCCTTATTAAGCTTGAGTTTAGATATTGCTATTCTCACTTCACTCAGGTCGGGTGGTTGGCAGTTTTCGCTGTCGTTGCCAATATTGAATGGTTCGTTCTGCCTGACAGCGGAATGTTGTTCGTCATCGCCGTTTAACAGTCTGCAGAAGTGGTTCTTCCATATCCTCAGCATCGACTGTGTCTCAACTACGATATTTCCTTGTTCATCTCGACAGGATTCTGTTCGAGCCTTGTATCCTTGGCTTTGACGTTTTACACTTTGCGAACATCGTTCCTGGAGTGGAACCTCTCTATATCCTCGATCGCGCGCTTTTCTTGCTCTTGAAAATAGGCCTCGTTCTTGGCTGCGAGCATCTGTCGGCATTCCTCATCAAACCAGGGGTTTCTTGCTGGTGGTCGCGAGAAACCTAGCACATCAATTGCGGCTGATCTAATGGCCTGTTGGCATCGTTGCCATTGCTCTTCGAAATTCGATGCTGGTGGTATGGTGTTAATCGAGAGGTTAAGGGATACGCGTTGTGCGAAGGTCTTGGCGGTCTCTGGCGATTGCAGTCTTCCGACATTAAATTTTTTCACAGTATTTCTGGATATCCGCATTCTTACCTTGGCTGCTACAAGGTAGTGATCCGAGTCGATGTTAGCTCCACGGAATGTTCGGACATCCAAAATACCGGATGCGTGCCTCTTATCTATCGCAATGTGATCAATTTGGTTGACCGTTCGTTGATCTGGAGACCGCCGTGTCTTCTTATGGATATCGAGGTGAGGAAACCGTGTGCTGGTTATAGTGGCATTTCGTTCCGTAGCGAAATCAATTAGCCTAAGTCCGTTACCAGACGTGTTGTCGTGTAGGCTATGTTTTCCGATAATACTTCTAAAGATGTCTTCTCTTCCTACCTTTGCGTTAAAATCTCCCAGCACGATTTTAACATCGTACTTCGGTAGTCGCTCATAGGTTTTGTCGAGGAGCTCGTAGAAGCAATCCTTAGCTATATCATCTTTTTCTTCCGTCGGAGCGTGAGCGCATATAAGGCTTATGTTGGCGAATTTGGCCTTGATGCGGATTGTTACTATGCGTTCGCTAATATCTTGGAAACATAAGACTTCTTGCCTAAGTCTGGCACTTATAACAAATCCGCATCCGAATAGTCGCTGTTTCTGCTCACTATAACACGGTCCGTAGTATATGTCACAGTTTTTCATCCTCTTTTTGCCCGGCCCATCCCATCGTATTTCCTTGATGGCAGTAATGTCTGCTTTGTAGCAGTTTAGGGCTTCCGCTAGTTGTTCGCCTGCACCTCTCCTGTTTAATGTTCTCACATTCCAGGTGCAGATACGAACGTCGTTGTCCTTTTTTCGTTTAGCAGGGTCGTCAACAATAAAATCAGTCCTTTCCGAGGCTATTGGTTGCTTCGTAACCATGTTTTTTTTTCTGTGGGTGGGTAGTTAACCCAAAGCACAACCCCCAACCTGGAGGGCCAGTTCCAATTTATTAGATACCTCTAGGACACGGGGCCATCAGTATCCACTACGGGATTGAGCGCTGCCGTTGGCCTTTCGGTTCATCCGCCACCATCTCTGTTCAAGGGGCCTGACTAACCCTTGAAATTCCTAGACAACCTGTTGTCCGAATATGTCAGAGCAGCTCATCTAGGTTCGCCTGGGACAGCAGGCCGGGTATTCATCCGTGCCATTCTCACCAGGGTGTTTATAGTGTTGCTGTTTTTCGTCGTGTTATCAACACTCGCACTTATCGTTTAGCAAATCAAATCCGGTTGGATGAGACCAGTACCCGTTGGTTACCACTTGGAGGTAAAGATAAGCACATTTGATGTGTAGTCAGAGTTGCAACACTGGGCATTGCCAAGTTAACGCCAATCAGAGTCTACCCTCGTTCTACAACACCCAACCATTCATTAACGGCGTCACTTGGGATTTATATAAATATCAGGATGTCCTTTATTTGATCTCTCATTCTGTGTATAACCTTTTTACTCACTACACTTACCTACTGTTTTAATTTTAATTTTATCTTTCTAACTTGTAAATAAATTTGTTTGTTGTTTTGGAAAATCGTTTGTTTTCTTACAAAGTGTTAAATTAAGCTAGCGACCAAGTACGCTACAATTGGTGACCCCGACGTGATCTGAAATTCTGGATTCTTAAAAACGCATAGCATACACGTGCCAATGCTCCGAACTCCCGAATCAACACAAAAGAAACAAACTAAACGAACGACATCCAGAAGCCAGGCAAAAACACCAAAAGGCAACAAGAAAACTATAACAGTCGACGAAGAAACCACGATGTCAAATCCGACAGACGTTGCTACCATTGAGTTGATCAGACAACTAAAATAAGAGCTGGCACAAGCAAACGCGGCAATTCAATGTCTGAAGGATGCACAACTGGAACAAAAACTTGTTGAGACCATTCCTGCAACAACGCACCCAGCACTTGCTTCGGATGTTAAACAACAACATCCACATCAGCTGCAGATTTCGCCGACTATATCACCTGTAATACTGGATGTGCCAAAGCCATCAACACAACGGATGCAGTTTCCAAAATTCAATTCGCTGTATCCACATTTATGGCTCACACAAGTGGAAACGGCCTTTCAACTCAGCGGAATTACTAACGATGATGAACGTTATGCGCACCTGTTCGTCAGCCTAGAGGGTGACGCATTGAGAGTAGTTGGAGATTTGGTTTGTAACCCACCTCAAACTAACAAATTCGAGGCTCTGAAAGGTCGGCTGGTACACCATTTTGCCCCCACACTGGAGTCGCAGCTGCGTCGTATGCTAAGAGGAGACGACTTTGAAGGGAAGAAACCAACGGAGATCTTGGCACATATGAAGCACCTTTCTTCTGGGCGATGTGATCTAGACATCATGCGCACTCTTTTCTTCGATCGTTTGCCAGAAAACATGCGAACCGTGTTGATTTCAACCGGCCAAGAAGACCTCGACAAGCTAGCGGAGATCGGCGACAAAATATTTGAGATGTCAAACATACATCTATGCGCTGTCGCAACAACATCACACTCAAAAGGCACGTATCAGGAAATTGTACAGCTAACAATGCTAGACGAGATCGCTAAATCCATCGAAGTCCTACGTCAGGAGATCAACAACATAAAAAGGAGTTCACGACCAAACACCAGTCCCATATCTCGTAACCGGTCCAGAAGTAAAAATAACCAGAGCCATAGTCAAGACAATCAGCTTTGCTTCTACCACAAAAAGTTTGGAGACGACGCTCGTAGCTGCAAGCCAGGTTGCCCAAAATGGAAGCAGTCATCGGGAAACTAAAGTTGCCGTCGAGCGTACAGGCGGTCGCCCACGGCATCAACGACCGACACCGTCTACAAATTGTCGATAAAAACAGCACCGTAACATTTCTTATTGATACTGGTGCTGACATATCCGTCCTACCCGTACAATTTGCCAGCAAAAAATCTCCGATCCAATCAAAACTTTTTGCCGCCAATGGTGCTACTATTTCGACCTTCGGAACCAAGACAATGCTGCTCAACCTGGGACTTCGTCGAGAATTTCGGTGGCTCTTCACCATCGCTGATGTAAAACAAGCTATAATTGGTGCCGATTTTATCCACTTCTACGACCTCACCATTCGCTTGAATCGGAAGATGCTTATCGACAACACCACACAACTAAGCATCCATGGAAGCATCGTTTCCAGTTCTCAGCCTACAGTCCGGACTATCGACGATAGTACTCCTTTTGCTGACATCTTGAAGGATTTTGTTGCGATTACACGGGAAAACAACAACTACAGAGTTGCAGAGCACTCAGTTCAACATCACATCATAACCAGAGGTCACCCCGTCACGGAACGAGCCAGACGCTTGCTGGCGACAAACTCAAAGCGGCTAAGGATGAGTTTCAATTCATGATGCAGCAAGGCATATGCCAGCCATCCAAAAGTGAATGGGCATCTCCTCTCCACTTGGTCCAAAAGAAATCTGGAAGCTGGAGGCCTTGCGGTGACTACCGTCGTCTCAACAACATCACCGTTCCAGACAAATATCCCATACCGCATCTCCAGGATTTCAGTCATCAGCTAGCGGGAATTACTATTTTTACCACATTGGATCTGAAACGGACCTATCATCAAATCCCTCTTGCTCCTGCAGACCGACCAAAGACCGCCGTCATAACTCCATTCGGCCTCTTTGAGTTTAATGTGATGACCTTTGGCTTGTGCAACGCTGCACAAACGATGCAGCGATTTATGGAGTCAATGCTTCGAGGACTCGATTTCTGTCACTGCTACATTGACGACATTCTCATCGCATCATCCAACGAGGATCAACATCGACAACACCTTCGTATCGTCTTTGAAAAACTGCAACAGTTTGGACTAATCATCAACTTTGCAAAGTGCTTTTTCGGTCAATCGGAAGTGAGGTATCTGGGATACACGGTAAACAAGAACGGTACCAAACCTCCCAGCGACCGAGTCGAAGCGTTGATGACATATCCTAAGCCGGACACGATGGATAAGCTGCGAAGATTTCTCGGATCCTGGAACTTCTACCGAAACTGTCTCACTAATGCCGCTCAAACTCAAGCTCCTCTCATCAACCTCACCAGAGGAGTAAAGAAACGAGATAAGCGCCCGGTACAGTGGACACCAGAAGCTGACAGAGCATTCGAAGAATGCAAACTCAAGTTGAGAGAGCAGTTCAACTTGCCCACCCACGTGCAGATGTGCCTCTTGTTCTTCGATGTGACGCTTCAGATGCATCCATCGGAGCTGCTTTGGATCAACGCTGCGATGACAAGCTCCAACCACTTGGTTTCTTCTCTAAAAAGCTCAGCGAAAGAGAATCGAGGTACAAAGTTTATGACCGAGAGCTACTGGCAATATATAAAGCAGTGAAACACTTCAAGCATCTAATTGAAGGAAGGGAGCTGATCATCCTCACAGATCACAAACCACTTGTTTATGCTTTCAACAAGAAATCGGACCACGCATGTGATCGAGTAGCACGGCAACTAGAGGAAATAGGACAACACTCCACGAGGATAGTCCACATTTCGGGAGAGGAACATTGTGTTGCTGATGCCTACTCCCGGATTCAAACCATTGACATGCCAGTCATAGTCAGCACTCAAGAATTGGCCGATGAGCAGACAAATGACGACGAGTTGAAACAACTTCTGAAATTGCCAGCATCATCTTCACTCCAACTGCGAGGACTACGTATCGACGACACGGATACTGTCGTTTTCTGTGACATTGGAGCTGCTACTATTAGACCATTTGTTCCTAAGACTCTTCGCAGAAGAATCTTCAACAATACTCACAACCTGTCTCACCCGAGCGGAAGGTCGACTAAGCAGCATATTGCCAGAAAATTCGTTTGGCCTAACATGAACAAAGACATCATTTCGTGGGCTCGAACGTGTGTTCAATGTCAAAGAAGCAAAATAAGTCGCCACGTCAAAAACGTACCGCACCATATTCCGATGCCTACCGAAAGATTTCACCACATCCACATTGACATCGTCATAATGCCACTATCGAAAGGCTACCGATATCTGCTTACGATGATCGACCGATTCACGCAGACACCATCGTCGAGGCATTCTTCTCCAACTGGGTATGCAGATTCGGAGCACCAGCTACCAACACATCTGATAGAGGATCTCAGTTCGAGTCAACATTGTTCAATGCACTTGCGAAACTCATAGGAAGTAAGCGCATCAGAACAACTGCCTATTACCCAGCATCCAATGGTATGATCGAACGGTGGCACAGATCGTTTAAAGACGCAGCCATGTGTCAAGAAACTACCGACTGGGTAAGTGTGCTACCAACTGTTCTTCTAGGCTTGCGCACGAGTTTCAAAGAAGACATCAAAACAACGGCAGCAGAACTTGTCTATGGAACAACGGTCCGACTGCCTGGAGAGTTTTTCATCAACGAAGAAGTACTTGCAGATCCACAAATCTTCGTAGAATAATTTCGAGAGCAGATGCGAGAAGTCAGATCAACTCCTTCCGCGCATCACTCATCAAGGAAAGCGTTCGCACACAAGACACTGTATACGTGCACGCATGTCTTCGTACGCATCGATGCTGTCCAAAAACCTTGCGAGCAGCCATACGATGGACCATTCCAAATTCTAAGACGAATATCAGACTTCGTTTTTGAAATTGACGTCAAAGGCATTCCAACAACGATATCTACAGAGAGATTGAAACCGTCTTTCAGCGAGAACTTCAAAATGGACAACAAACCACAAACTTCATCCACTTCAAGTTTAATCCCATCATCTTCACAACAATCAACACACCCCCAAATTTCAATCCGAACATATCCTGCACGAAAAACAATTCGTTTTAAATACAAAATACAAATTTTTGGCGCAACAGGCTCGTTAGTACCCAGGGCCTCACAACCATTCATGTGTGCGTGTGTACTTCTTGCACGATGGCGGGACCTCCTGTTTTATGCCGACTCCGAACGGCTAAGTTGAGATAGGCTATTCTTGACAATTGATACTACTCGGACGATTTGTCAGATCATCACGAGAGGAGGGCCAGTGAAAAATCATTTAGGTGTTGCTACGGCTGGGAATCGAACCCAGACCTTCTGCGCGGCAGTTCATCGCACTAACCATCGCGCCACTGAGCCCTCACAACACAACAATTCGTTTTGCTGAATAAAAATTTTCCGCAACTTCGTTACTCGGGGAGGAGTACTTTGGGGATTGACGAATCTTAGTACGGCTAACGACCACCAGCAGCGCATGCATCGAAAAGAAGATCGTTGAAAACAATGAAGCGCCGTTCATTACCTGCGTCAACATTTACGACATCATTAACAGCGTTTTCCCTTTTCGATGTCATTTGTGGTCATTAACGGCGTCACTTGGGATTTATATAAATATCAGGATGTCCTTTATTTGATCTCTCATTCTGTGTATAACCTATTTACTCACTACACTTACTTACTGTTTTAATTTTATCTTTCTAACTTGTAAATAAATTTGTTTGTTTTGGAAAATCGTTTGTTTTCTTACAAAGTGTTAAATTAAGCTAGCGACCAAGTACGCTACAAATTAAAACCCCAAACTGCCATCTGTTGGCGGATACGTGTTTCAGTATCAGTGATGCCAGATCACCGATTAACGTTTTTTTTTTCTCATGTGTAAATAAGCCTGTATAGCTTTAGAAAAAAACACTCCTATTGTTCAAATAGTTTATCAGAATCTTTTGTTGTTCGACAAAAAAAAAAACGTTTATCCCCATTTATGGGGTATTGTATACAAACGGTTTTTTGTTAGAAAACGCCCCCAAAAAGCGGGCGTGGAATAAAATGATCTAAGAAATAAAAATGTAATATTCTGTAAATATGTTGTTCAGACACATTTTCAAAATTCCTTCTAAAAAGGAGGCGTGGCAGTGAGCCACACATGTTCTGCTGGGAGTACCAAAGAGCACAATTAATATTCGAATTAAATAATATAATCTAGTTGAAACTAGACGTGAAAGTGGAAGAAGTAGCTGAAAAAAGTGCTCGGGGAGGAAAAGTTCACTTGTCTTTTAAAATAATAACCAAATAAAAAAAGTGAGTGTCATCTTTCACATTTTATTTTGATTAAGTGAAGTTATTTAATTGTTTTTATTAGTTGCTCTGGTACATGATTACCACAGAACGTGAAGCGTGACAAATCTGGTGATCCCCGTCAATGTTGCGCCTTATGAGCTGCCCTCGATTCTGTGCCATCACCAGGAACGTTTTGGAGGTTACGTACCCGAGGAATCCTCGTAGCCCCTCATCCACGTCATCCTCTTCATCATACTCACCAACAGCCACGTCTACATCCACATCATCATCTATATTACCAGCATCAACATCATCTTCATATTGTCATCCACATCTACCTCGTCACCTTCATTCACCTCTACCCATATCATCATTATCTGGATTATCGCTGTACACTTATTGTACAGATAAGTTCACCCCACTAATGCTCACTGTCACACAGTTGTCTTGAGTTAAGTGAACAAATTGGAAATAAACCAAGATATCCAAAAATATATTCCAAAAACAAAAAAAACTCAAAAAATTGAAAACTGTAAAAAAAGTAATTAAGAATAATCAACATTTTGACACCTACACCAGTATTAGACACTCACATAATCCTTAATCATAAAAAAAAAACATTTATACAGCGATCCCCTTCTCAAAAACATCCCTCTCCTATTACCTCAGAATAATCGCTATCAGAACATAAAGATAAGTATACAATTCAAATCATTACAAAAGTTTGTTCATATAATATATATTGTTCTCTTTAGATAATAAAAATCATCGCGACATATATCCCTTGGCCGGCGAATTTTTGCATATAGATATAAAATAATAAAATGAGGTTATTCAAAATCGTGTATCCAGACATAAGCTTTTCTCTCACATTGTCCCAGATATATTTTCAACACTTTGTGTCAGGGCAAGTAAAAGGTTATGTTTCTATTGCCTCGATAGAACAATTCGCAGCACAATTAGGAGATCTTCATAGAATACCCGAAATGGTGCATGTATGTCTCAAAATCGAAAAGTTCATTAATGAACATGGCCTACAGAAGTAGCGTATTGTCGTGTTGAAACCATGCATCAGCGTTGCTATTTGGAGTCTCAAACGATTCGTCCTTATAAGGCTCCATTGCAGTGGTAGTTGACACCCCCAGCTTATTACAGGGGCTCTTTTCTGTATTTCGTTGGGAAAGTAAATTTTTCCAAAAACAAATATTTTATACCAAATGGGGAATGGATACATAGGATTTGAATGCTTTTACTGTTCGACTGGCAGAAGTTACTGCTAACTATAACTGGCCCTTTATATTTTCACACTGCCCAAGTTAGTGTGTCAAATACATTTTATTTAAATTCCTCAGCACAAACAAACAAAATAAATGACAAATATATTAGTAAATAAAATAGTTTAATCCAAGTTCCTGACTTCAAATCTTTTAAAAGTATAGTTAATGAAGACCCAATCCTTTGCAATCTCACTTCCTTGTGGCATCGGTGCAGACGCTGTAACGAAACAAAAATTCATTATTTAATAAAGACTTCCAGAAATATTTTTAGCATGTTATTTTTATGGTTGGATGTGGTAGAACGAGGGTTATTGGTGACGACACTGCTAAACGAAAAAAGGACAACGACGTTCGTATCTGAATTGTGAGTGCATTAAAGAGGTCAGGTGCAAGTGAACAACCAGCGGAAGCACTAAGCTGCTAGAAAGCAGACATTACTGCCATACAGGAAATACGATGTGACATCTACTACGGACCATGTTATAGTGAACAGAAACAGTGATTATTCTGATGCGGATTTGTTATAAGTGCGGGACTTAGGCAAGAAGTCCTATGTTTCCAAGACATTAGCGAACGCATTGTAACAATTCGTACCTACGAGCTACTTGACAAAACCTATGAGCGACTACGCTGGGAGATTTTAACGCAAAGGTAGGAGGAAAAGATAGTTTTAGCAGTATTGTCGGAAAACACAGCCTACACTACAACACTTTGCTATGGAACAAAATGCCCCATTATAGCCAACACACGGTTTCCTCACCGCGATATCCATAAGTGGACATGGCGGTCTCCAGATCAACGACCGGTCACCCAAATTGGTCACATTGCGATAGAAAGAGGCACGCATCCAATATTTTCGATGTCCAAACATTCCGAGGGCTGTGAAAAAATTTAATGTCGAAAGACTGCAATCGCAAGAGACCGCCAAGGTCTTCGCACAACGAGTATCCCTCAACCTGTCGATTAACACCATGCCACTAGCATCGAATGTCGAGAACAATGGCAACGATTCCAACAAGCCGCAACTAATGTGCTAGGTTTCTCGCGCCCACCAGCAAGAAACCCATGGTTTAATGAGGAATGCCGACATAGGCAAGAGTGGCGCTTTATAACACCCTGATCATCCCAGTCCTAGTCTACGTCGCTGAAGCATGGACCGTACCAAAAGCGATTGAAGAAATCCTTGGTCGATTCGAATGGAAAATTCTTCGAAAAACATTCGGAGACGAAGATTCAAGCAAGAACTATACGAGCTGAACAGGACATACCCCTGGTCGAAAAACTCCGCATTAGACGTTTAAGATGGCTAGGGCATGTAGAACGAATGCACATAAATACTCCGGCAAAGCAGTCTTCGATTTCCAGCCAGACGTCGGACGCAGAAGAGGAAGACCTCGCCTTAAGTGGCGCGCACAAGAAAAACCGACCTCAGCCAACTCGAAGTGCGCAACTGGAAGCAGTTTGCTAAGGACCGGGCTAATTGGAGGGGCATGTTGGTTGAGGCCCAGGTTCTTACTGACTGTAGCGCCACTTCACATATATAACATAAGTTATTGTTCAGACAGTTTTTAAAAAGCAACGTTTTTCTGCATATGCCCTGGCACTGGTTCTTGTTGGAAAACGCCCCCAAAAAGTGGGTGTGGCCAAAAATGCAGAAAAGTTTGTTTCGAATATTTTAAAATTTGACTGAAAATGTTTTTTTTTTAATTAAAACGCCCCAAAAAAGTGGGCTTTACAAAAAACTTTGTATGCACAAAATATTTAGACAATCCCAATATCTATATTTTGTGTATACAAGGTTTTTTTAGACACTATTTCAAAAAAAATAACGTTTGTCCAAAAACAAAATTTTTCTGAATAGTGGGCGTGGCAGTGAGCTGATTTGAAAATGTTTACGTACAGTTCAGTTATAACATTATTTCGGTTATAACGACGAAACTTTAAGCTAAAGTTTGGTTTCGCATTAAATAGTGAATAATATATCTCGGTTGTAACGACTTCGGCTATGACGACGATTTCGGTTATAACGACCATTATGACGGGAGTTGTTCGTCATGAAATTCGGATATATCTAACGACCGAAAACAAATATTTCCCAACATTTCCCAATGCATGTCTAGATACGATTCAGTTAGCGTTCTTGAATGGATTAAGAGTTTATTTTGTTTGATATAAATTTGGTTCAATTGTGCTATGTGTTGTTTTATTTTTCATTGAGAAGTGCCAATTTCATGGAACTACTAAGTTAATGTAAGGTAAGAACACGATTTACTCTTTTTCTTGCTGTGCCAGCACGACCCGCCATAGAACAATTTTTCTTATATGGAGTGCGTCATCTGTATAGAATTCATAATCTTTGTTACAACATAGCATAATAAAGTGTTTTTTTTTTCGTTCAACGGACAATTTGTCTCCAATGAGTGGTCGTTATAACCAAATTGCACTGTAAATACAAAATTTCATTCTTCTAGCTCAAAATTTAAGGCCTAAAATTCGGTGACAAATAGACGGACGGACAGATAGACATGGCTTAATCGACTCAACTAGCGATTCTGTGTCGACTCATATACTTTGAGGTATATCTAGCTAAATTATTTCTCTATGTTACCAACTATGTATCAAAACTAATATGCCCCTATAAATACAACAAAAGTGTTGATCGTTAATCGTAAATTAATTGAATTGCTACTAAAGTTACACAAACAAAAAAAATAGTTATAATTTATTCCACACCTCAGTGAGCAAAATCGACTCTTCGTTACTAACAAGGATAAGGCGCAAACTTTTTCAGAAATATTTGCAAACAATTTTAGCAATCCACTTATATCAGAAACAAACTCCGTCAGTTCACTTGTCAGTAACACACTTTCTGTAATAAGAAACAGTAGCGACTCATCGCCTTCAAGCGCATTTATATCATTAGATGATGTAGAATTCATTATACAAGATATGAAAAATAAAAAAATCCCCAGGATTAGACAATATTAAAAATGTGTTCATTAAAGAACTACCTAGGTCAGTCAAAAATTATTTATGTTGTATAATAAATTATACAATATATACAATACTTCTCTGCAAAATTAAAAATTGCTTAAATCATTCCTATTCACAAACAAGGTAAGACTCCGAATGATCCGAAGAACTATCGTCCCATAAGTTTACTAAGTAGTTTAAGTAAATCTATGAAAAAATTATTAAATATAAGCTCGTTGATTTTCTTGACTCAAGATCTATCCCACCAAACGAACAATTCGGTTTTAGACCACATCATAGTACCTCGCATCAAGTACTACGTATTAAGAACCATGTTAAAGAACATTTCAATTTAAAGCAGTTCACTGTGTCCTATCCTTAAAATTAGTATCCCCAAAATGTGGGCTTTATGGCGATGAAATATAGAAAAACAAGGTTTTTCTATTGCATATGCCTTGGGGTAGGGCATACAAATTTTGTAGGAAAACGACCCAAAAAGTGGGTGTGGGTTAAAATGGTCTAGGGACGAAATGTTTATATTAATTTTATTAAAGTTTTGGCATCAAACGTTTTTTCGAATATTTGGAAATTTGACCGAAAAAAGTGCCGGTCATCTTTGTGTAACTCGAACAAAATTACTATTTTCGAGGTCGTCTTTCAAGCAATTCTTCTTATTGGATCTGCAGTCTGGGGAAGATACGCAAAGTGTCATATTAAAAAAACTGCAGATATCTCAAAATAAAACATTAAAAATGATGCTTGACCTACCATGGCACCATTTGACATTAGATTTACATGAAAAGTCAACAGTTATAGAAATAGGAAAATTGAAATCTTTAATAAAAGATTTTCTGACAAATGCGAAATATCTGAAAATTTTTAAATCCGTAATCTGAGTATCTAAGTTTGTTAATCATTTTTTTTATGTTTATAGTTACTTTTTCCATAATTGTTTTCATGAATTTGTTACATTTATTTTTTGGTAACATTTTTATTATTTTATGTTATTTTTTTTTAGTTTAATATTTGATTGTTGTTTAATTAAAAATTGTTTACAGATACATATATAAAAATATCCTTACATATTTATATTGCATTGTTCCCCTAATGTTGTCACCTTAATTATTTATTCATCTGTTTCTTTCTTGAAGCCATATTTGAATTTAATTTATATTATTTATTTATTTACCTATTGATTTAATTATTTATTTATTACTTACATACTTAAGTCCGGGGTGAACCTGGGCCTCAACCAACATGTCTCTCCAATTAGCCCGGTCATTAGCTAACTGTACTCCAGGTTGGTTAAGGTCGGTTTCGACTTGTGCTCGCCACTTAAGGCGAGGACTTCCTCTACTGCGTCCGACGTCTGGCTGGGAATCGAAGACTCTGCGAGCCGGAGTATTGGTGTCCATTCGTTCTACATGTCCTAGCCACCTTAAAGGGCCAAACCCTCCGAGCAACCGATTCCGAAACTTCGTTTTATTTCTTCATTTTTTTTGTTCAGTTTCGACATTTCATACCCACAGAAAATTACTTTGACATCAAAAACGTGAGGCAAGTGACTTCTACAAACTTCGGCAAACAGAAATTACAACGAACGAAAAAAAAGTTGCTAGTTTCGGTACGAAGAAATGCAAAACTGCAAAATGAAAAAGTACAATTTCGGTACGAAAACCAATAAAATCATTTTATATTAAAATAAAAAGATTTTAAGAATAATAAACTAAATAATTATAACTGAAATAAAAATACATGAGATTAGTGTGGTTCATCGATATCTTTTATTTAAGAAGTATTTTTTAATTGATAAACACAGAAAATGGGAAGTATTAGCAGTTTTTAAAATAAGAAAAACAAAGTTTCGATTTCGGTTGCTCGGTGGGTTTGGCCCTTAAACGTCCAATGCGGAGTTTTTGGATCAGGGGTATGTCGCTGTACAGCTCGTATAGTTCGTGGTTGAATCTTCGTCTCCATAGCCCGTCAACGCAAACGGGACCGAAGACTTGTCGAAGAATTATTCTGTCGAATCGACCAAGGATTTCTTCATCCGCTTTTGATACGGTCCATGTTTCAGCGCCGTAGAGCAGGACTGGGATGATCAGGGTTTTATATAGGATCTCCTTAATAGTTCGAGTGAGGGCTTTACTACTAAATTGCCTTCTTAGCCCGAAGAAACAGCGGTTGGCAAGAGTAATTCTTCGTTTGTTTTCTGATGAGATGTTGTTGTCAGAGTTAATAGCGGTGCCGAGGTAGACGAAGTCCCGTACTACCTCAAAGTTATATCAGTCAATGGTGGCGTGATAGAGCAGCGAGAATTCCCCATTCACAAAAGGACGAGTTTGAGCGGTATACCAAAACTAGACATGGCTCTGTATAGTTCGTCTCTATAAATTATGTCGTATGCGGCTTTGAAATCACTAAATAGGTGGTGAGGATCGATTTGGACTTCTTGGGTTTTTCAAGGATCTGCCGCAGTGTGGAAATTTGATCAGTTGTGGACTTTCCTGGTCTAAAACCACACTGATAAGGCAGATAGGATATTGTAGGCGATGTTGAGGAGACTTATGCCTCAGTAGTTGGCGCAGTTCAGATGGTCTCCTTTTTTTGTGGATCGGGCAAACGATGCTGAGATTCCATTCTTCAGGCATACTTTCATCCGACCAGATTTGGCTTATGAGTTGGTGGATGTTACTTACCAATCATCTCCGCCAGCTTTATAAAGCTCAGCGGGAAGGCCGTCATTTCCGGCGGCCTTATTAAGCTTGAGTTTAGATATTGCTATCCTCACTTCACTTAGGTTGGATGGTTGGCAGTTTTCGCTCCCTAGCCAATATTAAATAGTTCGTTCTAACTGACAGCGGAATGTTGTTCGTCATCGCCGTTTAACAGACTGCAGAAGTGGTTCTTCCATATCCTCAGCATCGACAGTGTCTGAACTACAATATTTTCTTCATCTTGACAGGATTCTGTTCGAGCCTTGTATCCTTGCCAACATCGTTCCTAGAGTGGTACTTCTCTATATCCTCGACCGCGCGTTTTTCTATATATATATACCCGCATCTTTACCTTGGCTGCAGCAAGGTAGTGGTCTGAGTGTTAGCCCCTCGGAATGTTCGGACATCTAAAATACTGGATGCGTGCCTCTTGTCTATTGCAATGTGATCAATTTGTTGGCCGTTCGTTGATCTGAAGACCGGATGGATATCGATGTGAGGAAACCGTGTACTGGTGTCATTTCGTTCCGTAGCGAAGTCAATTAGCCTAAGTCCGTTCTCAGACGTGTTGTCGTGTAGGCTATATCTTCCGACAATACTGCTAAAGATGTCTGCTCTTCCTACCTTTGCGTTAAAATCTTCCAGCACGATTTTAACATCGTACTTTGGTAGTCGCTCATAGGATTTGGCACGGAACTCGTAGAAGCAATCCTTAGTTATATCATCTTTTTCCTCCGTCGGAGCATGAGCGCATATAAGGCTTATGTTGGCGAATTTGGCCTTTATGCGGATTGTTACAATGATCCGCTAATGTCTAGGAAACATACGACTTCTTGCCTAAGTCTGGCACTTATAACAAGTCCGCATCCGAACAGTCGCTGTTCCTGCTCACTATAACATAGTCCATAGTAAATGTCACAGTTTTGCATCCTCTTTTTGCCTGGCCCATCCCATCGTATTTCCTAGATGACAGTAATGTCTGCTTTGTAACAGTTTAGGGCTTCCGCTAGTTTTTCGCATGCACTCTCCTGTTTAATGTTCTCACATTCCAGGTGCAGATACGTACGTCGTTGTCCTTTTTGCATTTAGCAGGGTCGTCAACAATTATATCAGTCCTTTCAGAGGCTATTAGTAGCTTCGTACAATGGTTTTTTTTCCATGGGTTCCAATTTATTAGATACCCCTAGGGCATGGGGCCATCAGTATCCACTACGGGATTTAGCGCTGGCGTTGACCTTTCGGTTTATCCGTCACCATCTCTGTTCAAGGGGCCTGACTTACCCTTGAAATTCCTAGATAACCTGTTGTCCGGATATGTCGAAGCAGCGCATCTAGGTTCGCCTGGGACGGCAGACCGGGTATTCATTCCGCGCCATTCTGACCAGGGTGATTATAGTGTTGCTGTTTACGTCTTATTATCAACACTCGCACTTATCGTTTAGCAAGTCAAATCCTGTTTGATGAGACCAATACCCGATGGTTACCACTTGGAGGTAAAAAATAAGCACATTTGATGTGTAGTCAGAGTTGCAAGCACTGGGCATTGCCAAGTTAAAGCCAATCAGAGTCTACCCTCATTCTACAGCACCCAACCAATTATTTATTTATTATAAATATATGTATAACGCATTTATAGTCAACAACATGTAATTTAGGCCTATTAATTTTAAACAAAATTCACGAACATAATTTATATGAAGGATTTTACCATAGTTTTCCTTCATTATGCTATATTAACAATTAAGTAATTCAAAGTCCAAAAATTATATTTTTCAGTAGTAAGATAACTATATTTTATCATATCTGTGTGCAAGCTGTGCATAACGGCATTACTGTAAATATTAATCTATGTTAATAAATATCTATCTAAAATTTCATTCGGTAATTTTCTGGTTTTAGAACCATATTCACTTACGCGACTTTCCACTGTCTTAGTATGTACTCTAATCTAATTGCTGCATTTACAATGTAGAGAAGTTTAGTTAATGCTTTCCGAGGCAACATTTTAAGAAATTCCCCCGTAATCAGGTCATAACCTGGAGCCTTTATAGGCTTTAGTTGATGTATTTTCCGTTTAAGCTCGGCAATACTTGCATATCTTACTACATTATTTTCGGTTATAGTGTCGAATACATCTTGAGTTACACTAATTGGTGGTACAGCGTTTTATGACTTTAATTGATATGTTTCTACTGCATGATTTTTAAAAAAATTGATAGCAATTTACTCAACCGATTGAGATGGGTTTTATCTTGCTGAGCACGAGTTTGTTGCAATCTTTTACGAGCTTTTCTTTTTTGTCTCACCAAATCTTTTATATCCCGAAAAGATCAAAGCATTCCTTAACTTTGATTTGATTGTTTGGCAGGCCTTTACAATGAAATGATAGAAGATATCTTCAGAAAGGGTTTTCTGCTTTTGACTTGTATAGCGCTAACTTGCATTGTTTCGATTTCTTATTTAAGATCAATCGAATGTTCGATATACTCTTTTATATATAGTGAGGTTCCACCTCTAGCCTTATTCTTTAACTTAACCTTTAATCTTTATGTTCTAATTACTCTTTGCGTGAGTTTCGGATATTAAACAGGTGTCGATATATTTTTCTTGCATAAACAATTAAAGTTCTCCAAGTTTTTACCAAAGGCCATTGGCATTCCACGTAAGAATTTTAAGAAATCTATTCATGTTGAAGGTGGAGTACGTCTGTTGCGAATACTATTTTCAAGCTTAAATAGGCTGTCGAAAATAGGTTTTCTCGTTTTGCTTTGTTTCTCAAGTTTTGAAAGAGAATACGTTTGATACTGGGTCAGGTGAGATATTTTTTTGACCATTATCTGACACTGTAGCTTGGAGATAAGTTTGTACATTTGGTTTTGGATGTACCAAATCCGATCGGATTTCGGATGGCCGCGTAGTTCGTAAAAATTTAGGTTTTTCGGATGTGGCCTGTTTCGGCTTCGTTATATTTTTAATCGAAATTTTAGGTTTTTGCTTGTTTAAATTTAATTTCTGTGAGTTAATACTCTTAAATTTCATATTTCAGCGATAATTGGCCGGATGATTACCTTTACAGTAAATGCAGATTGCAGGAGTTTTTTTCACCACCGGTTCTTTTTGAGAATATGTTTGCGTATGATTATATCCTTGGTAGCGCTTGCATTGAGGAACAAATTTGGAATCCTTACACATAGGCTAAATTTTTACAACAATATAAAGTATTTTTTTTATTCCATATCCCATAGGGGTACACTCGTTTTGATACAGTTTGTAACATAGAAAAACAATTTAGCTAGATATACCTTAAAACATATGGATCGACATAGAATCGCTAGCTGAGACTATGTAGCCATGTCTGTCCGTCCGTCACCAGTTTTTGGGCCTTAAATTTTGAGCTAGAATGCTATAGTTTGATACACGTGTCCATTGTTGCTCCCAGCAGAACAAGCGTAAACATTTTTGAAATCCGCCCACTGCCAAGCCCTCTTTTAAACAAACGTAGTTTTTGGCTAAACCGTAAGGAATTTTGAAAAAGTGTCTGAACAACATATTTTTAGAATCTCAATATCTATATTTCGTCCCTATAAAGTTTTTGGTGCGCACTTTTTGGGGGCGTTTTTAGTTAAAAACCCTTTTCGGAAAAATTTGTGAATATTTGAAAACAATTTTGAGGCAAAATCATTAACTATGATAATATAAACATTTGGTCTACATATAATTTTAACCAACACATACTTTTTTGGGGGAGTTTTCTACAAAAACCATTTGTTAACCCTTCTATTTCCACTTGAAATTAATATCCCCAAAATATGGGCTTTATGAAGATGAAATATAGAAAATGACGTTGTCACAACATATTGTTTAGACAGTTTATCAAAACTTTTATGGTTTGACAAAAAAACAACGTTTTTCTATTTCATATACCTTGGGGTAGGGTATACAAATGCTTTTTTGTAGGAAAATGCACCCAAAAAGTGGGCGTTGGTTAAAATAATCTAGACACAAAATGTTCATATTATCAAAACCAATGATCTTACATTGAAGTTTTTTCCAATATTTTAAAAATGTACAAAAAACATATGAGAAAGTTACAATCCGCTGTGCGCACCGTTGAATATCCTATCCCATCTCATCCTTGAAGTTAATATTGCGATTGTTTGACTAATAATAAGGGTTTTCTAAAGTTTTTCTAAGTAGGCGTGGCAGTGGGCGGACTTTGAAAATTTTTACACTTGTTCGAACAGCACGTACAAGGATCACATATACCAAATTTCATCAACCTAGCTCAAAATTTATGGCCTTAAAACCGGTGACCTACAGATGGACGGACGGGCAGACAGACATGGCTTAATCGACTCAGCTAGCGATTCTGAGTGGATCCATATACTTTGAGGTATAAAAAAAACAAATTTTTGGCGCAACAGGCTCGTTAGTACCCAGGGCCTAGCTTTCTCACAACCATTCATGTGTGCGTGTGTACTTCTTGCACGATGGCGGGACCTCCTGTTTTATGCCGACTCCGAACGGCTAAGTTGAGATAAGCTATTCTTGACAATTGATACTACTCGGATGATTTGTCAGATCATCACGAGAGGAGGGCCAGTGAAAAATCATTTAGGTGTTGCTACGGCTGGGAATCGAACCCAGACCTCCTGCGCGGCAGTTCATCGCACTAACCATCGCGCCACTGAGCCCTCATACTTTGAGGTATATGTAGCTAAATTATTTCTCTGTTACAAATTATGTATCAAAACTATATACCCCTATGGGATAGGATATAACGAGTGATGGGTGCACGACTGGGTAGTACGCAACTTTCTCTTTTACAGCGAGATGGGAGTTAGATAAAATCATAAGCATTTTGGTGATTGATGTTAAAAATGATATTTTAAGGAATCGGTGTGTATGTGAATAATAATTATTTTGCGTTATTGGCCAAAACTGAAAATGCCGTTTAGTGATAGTTGGGCTAAAACGAATTATGTAGAATTGTTGCAAACAGTAATAGTTTTATATAAATTAAATTTCAGTTAATTTGACATAATAGTTTACGAGAAATCAACAATTTTCTTTATATGACCTAATTGACAAAAGCCGTTATATGGATTTTCTCGAAAAAAAACTGGGTATGCAGTTTTGTTGTAACTAATATGCTTATAAAATAAAAAATCGACTCAGCTAGCGATTCTGAGTCGAGCCATATACTTTAAGGCCTCGGTTCTTAAACTAGGGTTCCACGAAGAGTTTTCAGGGTTCCGCGACTTTCTTGAATTAAGAATAGTAAAACACAAAAAAAAAAGGATTTCTAAGTACATATTCAATTACAAACATTTTTGCACAAAAAATGTGTAAAGTTTTTATTTTCTTTTTATTGAGGTGTGACCTACCCATAATTCAAAAAAAGCAAACGAAATGGTACAACAATATCTACTTTCCAAAGAAAATTACGAGCAACAAAATCCATGAAGTATGCATGGGTGTGAGTATAGTTTGCGTATAGCTTTTATGAGTTACCGCACACATAACACAAAGAATGAACTTATTATAACACAAAAATACATGCGTGTGGGTATCGTTCATGCACAGGTTTTTCCATAATATCCCACAAAGAATAAAAATAATTTCAGAATGAAATTTGAATAAACTTTCAATTTTGCGTCTTGTGTTTTTGTTTATTTCCACATTGCTCGTGACTGCCTAAATTTCTGTTCACTTGAAATACATAATTAGTTCCATAATTATTAACTAGCTATAGTGAAAGTGAAACATTTTTAATTCATATACCTATATTATGGAAATGTAAGTACAGTGAACATTGGAAAACGTGAACTCCCCAAAACGTGAACTACCCCAAAACGTGAACACTGTATTTTTAACATTGACTGCTCTAAAACGTGAACAAATCTAAAAGCTCTAAAACGTGAACAGAAATTTTTTCAACATTTCTACATAAAAATGCACTGAATTATTTAATTCGGGGAATCCCATAATATTGACAATGCGTAGTATGTATGTATTTGGTGCCACACGTGCGTGTGCGTATTGCATAGCTATCATCCCTCATTCGGTTGCGGTTTTTTGCTTGCATCAACGTCTTATTTTCTGTTTAAAAATGTGTTCAAAGAAAGTTAAGGTTTTAACATTAAACGAAAAAGCAGACATTTTGGAAAGCTTTAAAAAAGGAGTAAGCGTGACAAACTTATCAAAAAGATATGGTGTCGCTAAGTCAACAATATGTAGTATTAAAAAGAAAAAAGATTTAATTTTGAAGTGTGTTAGTAATACATACTCTGGACCGGGAAAAAGAAAGACACTAAGATCATCAGAGCTTCCAAAAATGGAAAAATGTCTTTACAAGTGGTTCGTTCGAATGCGAAATAAAAATTGGCCTGTGAGCGGACTAATGCTGAAAGAAAAAGCTAAAGAGTTACATTCAAAAATAAAGGAAAGTGAAGGTGGTTTTTTGGCAAGTGATGGATGGTTAAGTGGTTTTAAAAAACGATATGGCTATCGACTTCTAAAAATAACTGGTGAGAAGCTATCATCGCAGCCTCACTTAGTTGATCCGTTTAAATTAAAACTAAAAGAAAAAATTGAAGAAATGGGACTGTGTAAAGATCAGTTATACAATGCAGATGAGTCTGGCTTGTTCTGGAAACTTTTGCCCGAGAAAACCTACGTTTCAGCATTAGAGAAATCTGCTCCAGGCGCAAAGACAGAGAAGCAGCGATTTACTTTCTTGTGTTGCGCAAATGCTTCAGGCACACACAGGCTTAAGTTGTTGGTTATAGGCAAGGCGAAAAACACACGCTGCTTCAAAAACTTTGCTTGTCCGACAGAATCATCTTGGATGACTACTTCAATTTTCATGGAGTGGTTCCACCAGTCCTTTGTACCACAGGTAAACATTTTACTTATCCAATTGAAACATTATGTAAATGTTTTTAAAATGTTGACTTTAGGTTAAAGCTTTTCTGAGTCAAAAAAACTTGCCACATAAGGCTCTTCTATTATTAGATAACGCACCATCTCATCCTAGTGAACGTGATCTAAAATCGGAAAATGGGAATATAATCGCCATGTTCATGCCGCCTATGTAACTCCGCTGATCCAACCTATGGATCAGAATGCCATAAAAATAACGAAACTGTACTACAGAAACAGTTTGCTAGCATCGATCGCAGCAAAGGACTCAAATCTTATTGAATGCATGAAACGCTTGACCTTGAAAGAAGCTGTTATTCTCTTAGAAGACTCATGGAATAGAGTCAGCGCAGAGACTTTAGCTAAATGCTGGGCCAATGTTCTAAGTTTTTTAGTAAATGAGAAGGATGATGAGGACAATATTCCATTGAGTGTTCGAAGGAAAAGTGGGACTCAGAGCTTAAGCCATTGATAACATCTACAATACTACTTCTTCAAAGTTTGAATCCTCAGGTTTGTCATAGATTTGATTAAACTTTAATCAAATTACCAGCTTCAAATTTAACTGCAGATTGACTATCCGTTATCAGTTGTTGAGGAATGGAATGAAGACAATTTTGAATTTGATCCGTCTCAGAACCATGAACATGAACAGGAGGAAGACGACGATGCCTATGTTGAGAAAGAAGATGTTCAAAGAGTAAGCGCAACTGAAGCAGTTGAAATATTTAACAAGGCTTTGGAATGGTGTGCAGAGGAAGGTGTTGACCATAGCGACATAAACGTACTTAGACGCCTAAGAGAAAATGCAGTTGTTCAAATGTTGGGAAAAATACAACAGAAAAAAATTACAGATTTTTTTGTTAAATAAACCTTTTATGTATTTTTAAAACGTTCAAATGTAAAAAAAATCCAATAAATTTTGTTAATGAGCCGTACCAGTATGTGTAAATATGTAAAAAAATATTCATGAATCTATACTAATACAAGTAAAAAGAAGATAAAATGGAAGAAAATGTGTTTTATTTTAAGAGCAGAATCATAAAATGTACATTCCAAAACATGAACAATCTCGAAAACATGAACACCCTCAGTTTTAATTAGTTCACGTTTTCCAATGTTCACTGTATGTACATTGTGTTTTTCGAACAAAATATTAAAACTAAAATAATCACCTGTGCACTTAGATATTAATTCTGTTTTCGTTTTGTCAGACTCCTAAAACTTAAATTATTATGGATAACTGGCTTAAGACAGGACGCCTTTCGCAACAAGCCTTAATATCAAATACAGTGGCTGATGATGGAGGGACAGCAAAGTTTCCAGAAAATATAGAAAATATTGTTGCTGGTTGTTCCGTGAGTAAAAAAATTGTTTGAATACCTACTGGCGATTATGACTTAGGTATTTAGAAGCGTTATAGAAGATTAATCCATATGTAACAAGTTATGTTAAAGCCATCTTATTTTTACTTTTTGTGAGTTTCCTTTGTGTAGTTGTGTGGTTGAATTTTCAATTTGAGTTTTCATTCAAGCTTTTTATTCTTTTCATTTTTGTTACTCTTGAAGTGCGATCTATGGATGCTTCACTCGTGCCATTCTATGTTACAAATATTAAAGTTACCTATTTTAATTTTAACACAATTTAACTTAAAAATCCTAATCAAAAGATAAGTACCGACTCCACTACAACTGGGCAAGCATTTGAATATTGGTACAATTTTTTTTTCGCGAGAGCGGAGAAGGGGTAGCATTCGTGTTATAAAAATGTTGCCGCTGTTTTCTTATAATATTCTATAATTCCTTAAAAAAAAATTTCAGAACATTATTTTGAGTTCAATAGCTAATTTATATGTAACATACATATTTCATAGCAAAAAAATATTCAACAAATTTTTTTCATTACTAAATTTTAGGATATAGAAAATGCGGCATCAAGTTCAACGAAAGATAAACAAGTTAATGAAGGTAAACTTCACTCAAAAAAACGGCGATACGATGACTCTTATTTGTCCTTTGGATTTATACCTGTTGGAAGTACCGAAGAACCTGATGCATTATGCCTTGTTTGCAAAAAAATTTAGTTAATAGTTCTCTCGTACCAGCAAAACTAAAACGACATTTCGATACAGTTCACGAAAATTTAAAGGAGAAATATATCAGCTTTTTCCAAAAACAAAAGGAAATGCATGAATCCACAGTGTCCAGTTTGACTTCATTTGCAAAAACTGACAACGAAAATGCAACTGAAGCATCTTCCCTTTTAACTACAGGATAGCTCGATCTGGAAAGCCACATACTATTGCAGAGTCTTTGATTAAACCATGTATGTTAGAAACAATCCGTTTCGTACTTGGAGAAGCCGCGGCAAAAAAAGTTGCAGCAGTTCAATGTTCAAACAGCACTGTGTCTGATCGGATTCACAAAATATCTGACCACATTGAAGATGAACTCGTTCGCAGATTGAATGCTTGTGATATGTTTGTAATGCAACTCGATGAAAGCACGGATGTTGCCGGCCTTTCAATACTTCTTGTTTTCGTGAGGTATCCCTTCGACACATCTATTCAAGAAGATTTGCTCATCTGCACACCTTTGAAAACAAATACAACTGGTGAAGAAATATTCAAGCCCATAAATTGTTTTATGAATAAACACAGCGTTAATTGGGAAAAATGTATTGATATATGTAGTGACGGAGCCGCAGCAATGGTAGGAAAGGTTAAAGGGGTCGTGTCAAAAATTAAAAACATTGCGCCAGGAAGTAACAGTAGTCATTGTATTTTGCATCGTTATGCACTTGTGGTAAGAAGAATGCCAACTGATTTGAAAAAAGTTCTTGATGAAGCAGTAAAAATTGTAAATTTCGTAAAAAGTCGTCCTCTCTAATCGAGATTGTACAAAAAAGTGTGCAAAGATATGGGAAGTCAGTACGAAACACTTCTTCTGCACACGGAAATAAGATGGCTTTCCAGAGGAAAAGCTTTACTTAGATTATTCCAACTTCGTCACGAGTTGAAAGTTTTCCAACTGGAAAAAAATATGTCTTCATCTGCAAACCTTTTTGATGTATTGCATGATGAGCAATGGATAACGAAATTAGCTTATCTTGCAGACATTTTTGAAAAGTTAAACGAAACTGCTACTGCTTTGCAGGGAAAATCCGTAACAGTATTTTTTGCGAGAGACAAACTGGCAGCTTTAAAAAGAAAAATTAATTTCTGGCTTACCTGTGTACAGAAGAACAATGTTGAGTGTTTTCCAATTTTACATGAATTTTTGCAAGAAAACATGCATTTGGTAAGTCTAGGAAGTACTTTATTAGATTACTTCCCAGATACGAAAACTGACATCGAGTGCATACAAAATCCATTTCTAATAAAAACCCAGCCTACGACACTAAGCATTCCGGAAAACGAGTCTCTTATAGATCTGCAGAGTTCGTCTTCATCAAAACATGTATTTGATTCTGTTTCATTGAACGAGTTTTGGGTTGGTATTAGAAGTGAATGAATGAAATTTATCGGACGAAAGAGCAATATGTTTTGATGTGTGAGATTGAAGAAATTAATGTAATAGAAAAATTAAAAAAATGTAACTATTAAAGGAAAAGGCACTAATTAAATTAAAAGGGAAACACTTGAGGATCCAAATCTAAGGAATTTTTTTTCAAATAGTACGTCAAGGTTGGCCGGCCCACAGACTCTAGAAAACTAGACTTGGAACTAAAAAACTACTGGACGTACATGGGTGAAATATCAATTGAAAATGTTATACTTCTGAAAGGTAATCGGATAATTATTCCACCCAGTTAACGAAGGTAGACGGTCTGAATCAAGGTATGGAAGTATGCCTAGAATATATGAGAAGATTACAATCCGCTGTGTGAATCGTTGAATACACTATGCCATTCCATCGCCAAATTAAACATCCCTTAAAAGTGGTAATGGCATTGTCACACTATATTTAATGGTTCAACAAAAAAACAACGCTTTCATTAATTAAACTGTCTAAACTAACTTTTGACAGAAGAACCAATTTTAAAGGTGTACAACTAGTACATACAGATGCGAGTAGATTAGGTCTTGCAGCGATTTTATATAATATCGCAATATATACGCAATAATCGACTGCACTAATGTACATCGATCGGGTGAAGCAATGTGGCACGTCTACGCTATGAGTCGAGGTCTTGTCGAACTATCTACCGATGCAAAAGACGGTAGCGCATGCGCTATGACAACTTATATTCCTATCGATGATTGGTCGTTCTCCATGCAGAATTAAGACTGGAAGATGCTAGAAATCATACAGGTAATGAATGGATTTGCGATGTTAAATCAACATAAGAAGTACGACAGCGAGTACGTGGTGAAACAGGAGGATAAGTTGTTGTTGATAGTACCAAGGGGAAAACGATGGCGAATTGCAATGTGCGATGACGATGTACGGAACACTTAAACGAATCACGTAACATTTTTGGTTTCCAAGGAGTCAAAGTTTCGTAAAAGGATATTTGAAGTCTTGTATTGAATGCTGCAGGAAACCAAAAGCAGAAGGAATGTCAACTTTATGGAATGGAGATAACGAAAATCACTTTTGAGTACCTTTACATGGATCATTTAGGACCGTTTATTAGGAGTCGCAGACGTAAGAAATACAATCATCGTTCCTGCCAAATCGACATATCACGGAGGCGCTAAGCCAATTTATGGTGAATTTTGTGTACCAACGAGGATTGTGACTGATCGAGGGACAGCCTCTACATCGACCGCTTTTGCACAGTTTTGTGCTATACAATATAATAGCCATATGAAGGTCACAGTTCGAAATCCACCCGTAAATGCACCAACAAACCTCGTCGCCAAGGACTGGAATGTAGAGCAACAACGACTTCAATGGAGAATTAATACGAAGGTTAACTCAACGAAAAGATTCCCCTATTTCCAGTACGAAACATCGGAGGTAGCAAGGTGCTTGCTGCTTTACATGATGATAATGACTTGGATTTAGTGAAACTGGAATGTAGAGCTACAACGACTTCAATGGAGAATTAATACGATGGTTAACTCAACGAAAAGATTCCCCTATTTCCAGTACGAGACATCGGAGGTAACACGTTGCTTGCCGCTTTACATGATAATAATGACTTGAATTTGTTGAAATAATTCTTAGACAGCGACCCGAAGATGCTGTCAATAACTTCAAAAAGGCATCAGTATTTTGAAAGGCACCATGTCTTAATTGATGTGTCATTCAGAGAACAGGTCAGTCTTGGAAATTGGGCTTATTGCGTTTTCATATTGTTCGAACTAATTTTTTGTATCTTACAAGCCGTCGACGTGTAAATGTGCGTTTGTCCTATTATTTTTTTTGTAATGCATGCCATTTAATTTTATGTCATTAATAATTAAACCGGTCGGACGTGCATAGTCTCTGTCGTGTAAATGATAAACTAAATAAGTATTTTAAAAGTACCAAGGGAGTGCAGTCTTTAACTCATGGATTATCTTGACAATAGTAAAATATCCCAAGGGAATAAATACTAAATTCATCAAACACCAGAGCCTTATAAACTGTAGAATATTCTTTAAAACAAAATTTTAAGCTACTTACGAATTTCCAAAGAAACATCTGGGAAATCATCAAAGTTTGATGTGTCGTCAATAGATCGCACCTCCACAGGTATAGCTGCCGGACGCTCTCGTATGTGTTCCCAATCGACCCCTCTAAAGAATGGAACAGATTTCAAATCATCAATACCCCTTTGAATTCCAAGCCTTCGATCAGATTCACAGCAAAATTTGATAACAGTTTCCTTAGCTTCTTCTGAAATTGGAATTTCTGGTGGAAATATTAAGGTTTCCCTCCAGTTCATAACTTTTCTATATGTGTCCTGGGGATTGTCTGAACAAAATGGGGGATATCCCATTAGCATTTCATACATAATCACTCCCAAGCTCCACCAATCACAAGCTGGTCCATACCCAGTTTGCAAAAATACTTCGGGGGCTATATAATCTGGAGTACCCACCGTACTATATGCTAATGCCCGCCTATTTCGTTTCCAAGATTCTGCACGTCGTTTCGAATCCATTGGACTGCAATATAACTTGTTTTAATATTTTTAATGTTAGTGGTTTTGCAGGCTACCTTGCGCAAGTTCCTATAAAATCGGATGGTTTTGCTTGAGATAAATCTCGATAAAAATCTGTACGATGTGATTTCTTTAAGCCAGTACATAGTCCAAAATCTGAAAGCTATAATAAATACATATATCATTTAAATTCATTAGTTTCATGTTAAATGGGTTTGTAATAAAATATGACTCTAGTGTAATAATTGAAATAAACACTATCCTCTCTTTAACACATGACATATTATATAGCTAACAAATAAAGTACCAATCAGTAAGCGGAACACACAGTGCAATAATGTACAGTTTCAGGGAAAGAACATTTGCAGGGACATGCGGATTCGAGAAACTGCGGAAATTTTCAAGAATACACTTTTTTGTTCTAACATAGTGATATTTATGAACGCATTTCAGAAATACGATTCATTCACATTTGCAATCGATCCCAGTCGCAGTGATTTTCATTTTATCCTTTGACACCCAACTTCACTCAACATTATGTTATTAAAAATGGTATTTTATATTAATGCTAGCTATCTTTCTCTAATACAAATCATGACAAAACATGGCAACGAAGTGTATATGTTTAAATTATTATGTAAAGTCAATGGGATAGTTAACTTACTTAATTGGCGCTACAGGTCGGATTGATTTTTTGCAATTTTGCAATCAGTCCAGTCCTAAGCTAATTGTTTCTAATCGGTTTCTACTTATGCGCGCCACTCAAGGCGAGACTCTACGAGACGAACAGCATATACTTTGTCTTACCCTCATTACTGCGAAGTCCATTTTTCGCGCTTTCTTCTCTATAGTAGCAAACTTGGCTATGAAATCACGTTGAGTCCGACCAATGATGTTAATATAATCGGCGTATGCTAGTAATTTCACAGATTTATGGATGATTGTGCCTCTGTTGTTGGCTGGGGAGTTTTGCTCAATCCCCCCAAGAATGATGTTAATAAAGTCACATGATTGTGCATTGCCTTCCCTAAATCCTTTTTTGGCATCGAATGTTGCGGTGAGGTAATTTCCCACCTATATGGAGCAGCGAGACATGACTTCGATAGTTAGGTTGTCGTATCCGGCTTCGAAATTGATGAATAGATGGGCAGATAGGATCTTGCATCCGATATTGAGAAGATTTATGACTCTGTAGTTGGCGCAGTTCAGACGATCTCGTAGCGTATATTTTATAAAGAATCTTCATCTCTAAATTTTATAAACCTATTCGATACTTATATAAGAAATTGAGTGAGTTAAGTAAGAGGGAGAAATACCATTTCCCATAGTAAAAAATGTTTTTTTTGAACTGTTCTACAAAGAATCTTTATCAATTTTTGGTTATCGTACTCTCTCCCATTGTTACAACTGATAGTAGTTACTCAGATATTAAATTTCAATAATTCGGCCTAAATACAAAAATCTGGAAAACGATAGTAGTAACTTAGATATGGAATATTACTCATTTGAGTGGAGGGTTATACGGGTTTTTGCTTTTGCGGTTTTTTTTTCTTTCAACGGGAATTGCCCCGACGACGCTCTCAATTTCAAACCCAATTAAAACTTCAAAACAATACGGACCAAAAGTGTGTCCGTATTGTTTCCGAGAATTAAAATTTAACAGTTCTAATTAAGTTATCGCTATTGTAAGTTATATGCCACCAAGAGTCATTATTTATTATATAAAACACATATTAATAATTATTCCCCTATTTTAAATAACTTAAAATAATCAGCATGTTATCGTACTAAGTGACATTATCCTACTATGGCAATAGGGTATTTAACGATCCGCACAGCGGATTGTAGCCTTCTCATATGTTTTCTATTGCAAATGCTATGGGATAGGACATAAAATCGTTTTGTTAAGAAAACACCCCCAAAAGTAGGCGTGGGCTAAAATGATCTATTGATGAAATATTCATGTTAATATTACCAATGATTTTTTTTTCTGATATTTTAAAACTTAACTGAAAAATGTTTTTTTTTTTTTAATAAAAACGCCTCTAAAAAGTGGGCGTGGAAAAAACGTTGTACAGACAAAATAAAGGTATTGGGACAGGGTCTATATTCCGAATTTCATCACTCCAGCTCAACATTTAAGACCCAAACATCGGTGACATACAGAATCGATCAATATACTTTCGAGGTATATCTATCGAAATTATTTCTCTATGTTACAAAGTTAATGTCAAAACTAATATACCCCTGTGGGATAGGGTATAAAAACATATGAGAAGGCTATATTCCGACATGGCTTAAAACACGATGGAGATTAAATATAGAAAATTACATTTCGCAACAAATTATTCAGACAGTTTATAAAGCACTTTTATGAAATTTTTCTTCTACATATGTTATGGGGTAGTGTATAAAAACGGCTTTTATATAAAAAGCCCCCAAAAAGTGGGCGTGGGTTCAATGGTCTATTAATTTCATATTAATTTTACCAATGATTCTGCATCAAAACATTTTTAAATTTGACCGAAAAAAGTTTCTTACTAAATACGGCCCCAAAAAGTGGGCGTCGAAAAAACTTTGTTTGTACAAAATATATATAAAGATTATCTAAATATGTTGTTCAAACACTCTTTTAAATTTCCTCACGGTTTGGCCAAAAAAAAAAAAAAAAAAAAAAAAAAAAAAAAAAAAAAAAAAAAAAAAAAAAAAAAAAAAAAAAAAAAAAAAAAAAAAAGGACGTGGTAGTGGGCGGATTTAAAAATGTTTTACACTTGTTTTGCTCGGAGCAAGAGCACGTGTATCAAATTTTATCGTTCTAGCTCAAAATTGAAGGCCCAAAAATTGGTGACACACGGACGGACGGATAGACAGCCACAAAGATGCTCAAACATCTAACAGCAAAAGATACAGATACATAACAAAAAAAAGGCCAACTCAACAACGGAAAAGAAGAAAGAAGAAGCAAGACGAATCGAATCCAAAAGACATGCCGAGAAGTCCCTGAAGCCGAAAAGCCCCTGAAAAGTCGAAACCCAACTCCTTGCTTATTAAGTGTAATTAAAACCCTATTTTTTCCGATTTACTTTTAATAAACAAACTGAATTTCTAATTAAAATAAACAGTGGTGTCTTTTAATCCTCCCCCATAGTGACAGAACAAGCGACAAGAAAATATTTTAAATTTTCCGACTGGGTGTATCGAAAAGCTAAGCAAAAAGAAAAGTTAAGTGGAAACAGGAAAAATAAGTGCGAAGTGAAAAGCTAAACAATAATTTATTACTTCGGTCGCGGCGCGTTTGAATTCATGTACAAAGTGCAGTCTCTTTTCAGAGAAATACGGATGTATTGGTGGGATCAATCCAATTTACATACTTTTACTCCCACTAACCCCCCTTCGGGTTAGGGGTCAAAATATATACCCGAGGTGAGACATGCCTCCCCGCTTAACAATGTCGAACTGCTCTGCGAAGAGCTTCGTAAATAAATTTCTCCATCTAAAGGAAGAAAATATGACTCTGAAGAGTTCATTTAAAATACCTAATGAGCCAAAACCAATTCGGAATACCACACGAATAAAGAAGAACTCAGTCGCGAAACTGACAGGATCTTAAAGAAAAGACCAGAAAAAAGGAGGAAAGCTGTATCCTCTCCTAAAATAATAAACCGCGACAAGAGATTATTAATAAAGCGATCTGAGAAACAGGCAATATATAGTCATAGATGCCGTTAACATTGTCAAGCGAGACCAAAAGCAAAAAGATGACGAAGTAAATGTGATAAAACCGGTCTTCCTTTATTTATACTCACTTTCGATAGTGTTAAGTCTACTACTAAATAGCCACAATTGCTGACATAACTCGACAACACTTTGATAGCACCTCAGTACAGCCTTCCTATAAAAGGCACTACTTAACTCGACCTCTTTTCCCGCATTAGCTTTCAACAGCAATAGACGTCTCGTTAACTTGTCTGGTGATTAGTAATAAGCATAAGTGAAATATTCAACAATAAATGAATTACTGAATTGGATTGTAATCTGACATTTTAATTTGCAAAATTATAGACGAATTTGCAAATACAACCACTATACAATACACTACGACTACACACATAACCTAGTGTACCTACTTGGATGCACACAGCCGTGTTAAACTTGGTGTGTCTGTATTTTACTTGTCAAACAGAAATTCTCCTAACACTCCAATACAGTTAACACAGTGGAAGCGGCAATGGGCAAAATAGCTGAAATTCTTGAAAGACTGCAACAACAATCAACACAAGCACTCACATTGCCAACGACTTCAGGGGAATGCAGCTGATGCCATTTGATGAGTCAAACGAAAAGTTTGACAGTTATATTTCTCGTTTGGATAATTACTTAGAATTGCGAAACTTGAATGATTCGACCGCCGAGAGCGATAAAAAGTGCGTGCATATTTTCCTTAATTGTTTGAGTCCAAAATAATTCCAAATTCTAACATGCTTAACTGCTCCAGATACTCCAAAAAGTAAAACATTTAAGGAGTTAAAAAATTTACTTCAGACGCATGTATCACCAAAACCAAGCGAGGTGGCAGAACAACATAAATTTGCGACCAGATCACAAACGGTAGGTTAGTGTATCTCTAGTTTTCAAGCCGAGTTGCGAAGATTATCAATAACATGTAATTTTATATGTGGCGAATGCAAGAAATCTACAGTCAATGCATATCTCAGCACGCAGTTTACACGTGGCGTGCGAGACAGCGACATTCGAGAAAAGTTCCTCCAACAAGAATCAAAGGTTACATTCGACGAAATAGTAAAGTTGGCTATATCCATCGAAGTCGCGAAATCGGAAAGTGCTGAAATACGACAGCAACAATCGTCCGCATCGGTGAACCTTGTAAAATGCGATAAGCCACAAGGGAATAATAGGAAAGCACAAACTAATTCGACTGCTTGGCCGCTGAAAGGCGAATGCTTTAAGTGCGGTGATCCATCACATAAGGCAAATGAGTGTAAACGGAAAAATTTAAAGTACACCAAGTGCCACAAGGACGGCCACGTGGGAAATGTTTGCATGGGCAAGAAACAGTTTCTCAAAATTACGCGAAGAACGGCGGGTCACAGAGCGCTGCATGTGGATACAGAATCTAGTGAGTCCAACCTAGAAGAGTCAGAGGACGCATCATACATAAACAACACTCACGTTTGCGGAACAATAAAAAATATGCAGGTAAGCGAGAAATTCATGATCTCTGTTAAAATTGATGATATCGCATTATGCATGGAACTAGATTCAGATGCTGCTGTTTCAACAATTTCTTTAAGAACTCTGAAAAAACATTGGCCACACAAGCGTCTAGAAAAATCTTCTCTCAAGCTACAAACTTATTCAGGCGAAATCTTACATCCTATAGGGAGAGCAAACGTTACAGTGAGTTATAAGAAGCAATCGCTCAAAGGCCAGATGTACGTTTTGGACCAGAATGTCGATCCGATTTTTGGCAGGGATTGGATACGAAAAATGAACATAAATATTCTACAGGTAAATTTACTACATACAAATGCATTAAAATAAATAAACTTGTAGACGAAAACGCAACTACGTTCGCAGACAAAATTGGAGCTATACCGTCAGCCATCTGCTCTTTGCGTTAAAAGGATCCAAATATTAAACCCATTTTCTTCCGCCCGAGATCAGTTCCATTCGCACTGAGGGATATGATAGATAAGGAAATCGATCGTCTTGAGAGAGAGGGAATTATTGAAACAATTTATACGGCTTGGGGAACTCCAATAGTACCGATCATCAAGAAAAATGGTAGTATTCGACTTTGTGCAGACTACAAGGTAACAATTAATAAAGTATTAGAAGACGATAACTATCCAATACCCAAGGTCGAGGAAATTTTTGCAAAACTGAGCGACGGAAAATTCTTCTGTATGTTGGATGTACACACCAAGCATATCTACATATGTATGTGGATGAGAACAGCTCGTCAATGCTAGCGATAAGCACACACAAGGGTAATTACAAGGTGAAACGCTTAATGTTCGGGGTCAAAGTCGCACCCAACGCCTGGCAGCGATTCATGGACTCCATTCTTCAAGATCTTCGTGGAGTAGCATGTTTTTTTGATGACATTATCGTCAATGGTAAAACATATGAAGAACTGATTAATAATCTATCAGCATTACTGCAACGATTGAAAGATCATGATCTGCATCTCAATAAAACAAAGTGTGCATTTTTATTACGTTCCATAACATACCTTGTACACATAATCGACGCAAATGGCATTCGCCCGATGCAAGGTAAAGTGGAAGCTATAATAATGAGCAAACGACCAAAGGATGTTAGCCAACTACGAACTTTTCTCGGATTTGCTTGTAGTTCGGATTTGCTTGTAGTTTGGTGGCGCAAAAATAACCTTCCGATGTTTTTTGGCTGTAATTTAAAATAAAGTCACCAGTAAAAATAAGTCACCAATATTCCGCGTTCTGGAGCAGTGTAGCGTAACATTGTTTATTAACGTGTATTTCGCATGTGTTTACTACACAAATGTCAAAACAGAACTGACATAAGGGGCCAATCGCAAAATTTATAGCATTTTCTGATAGGAGGATTACTTTTGCGCCACCTTGTATTATCATAAATTTATACCGCACTTATCGTCGATTTTAAGACCATTAAATAACTTATTAAAGAAAGGAACAAAATTTGAGTGGACGAAAAATTGTGAAAGATCTAACCAACTTTCAAAACAAGAAATAACAAAAACGGAGACACTTGCGTCATATAATCCGGAGTTACCACTTATTCTTGCTACTGATGCATCACCGTACGGATTCGGAGCGGTCATTTCGCATATCATGCCAGATAATTTGGAGCGTCCAATAGCATTTGCTATTGTGAACGCGATACTCAGCTAATTATTCCCAGATTGATAAGGAAGCTACAGCTATTGTTTGGGGTCTTAAAAAGTTCTTTCAGTACTGTTACGGAAGGAATATAACTTTAATAACAGATCACAAGCCATTGACAAGTATCTTGCATCCCAACAAAGATCTGCCCGCAACGTCAGCACTAAGATTGCTAAATTATGCAATTTTTTTTATCAGGATTCAACTATGACATAAAATACAGGAAGACAACTAGCCATGCCAACGCTGATTATCTTTCGAGGTTTCCTATAGATAAAATTGAGTCAAGCAAACAAGATGTTTGTGCTACTTTCCAATTATCCAGGATCGATATCTTACCAGTGACCTGTGAAGAAATTAAGCGAGAAACACTAAAGGATGCAGAATGTGTTCAACTTTACACAGCACTTCAACAAGGATCTGAAATGCCAAATGGAGAAGAGCCTATACATTTTTCTCTTCAAAACGGAAGCATTTTTCGAGGTATTCGTGTCGTTATTCCCAAGACGCTAAGAACGCGTGTATTAAAAGAGCTGCATGAAGGTCATATAGGCATTGTCAGAATGAAGTCGTTAGCAAGAGGATATGTATGGTGGAGAGGAATCGATCAGGATAGAGAACCCCTTTGCCGCCAATGTTACAGCTGCAGTCGTGTTAGAAACAATGTTCCAAAATCGACAGATAATCCTTGGGACTATCCGAAGCATGCATGGCAACGCATTCACATCGATTATGCTGGACCATTTATGGAAACAAATTTTCTAATCGTGGTTGATGCTTTCAGTAAGTGGGTTGAAGCCATACCCACTAAATGCACCAATTCGAGTAAGACAATCTATATACTTAGGGATATAGAAAATATAGATTTGGATTACCTCTTACAGTGGTGTCAGACAATGGTCCCCAGTTCCGCTCAGAGGAATTCGAAACATTTATAAAATCGAACGGAATCAAGCATAAATGTTCTGCCCCGTACCATCCCTCTACCAATGGACTTGCCGAACGCTACGTGCAAGTAGTAAAGCAAGGATTACGTGCAATGTCAAATGAACCATGTGATTTAAATTGTGTCGATTACTCATGCAGTATAGAAAAATACCAAATAGCACCATCGGTTTAAGTCCAAGTGAATTGCTGTTTAAGAGGATAATCCGCACCAGGATTGATTTAGTTAAACGAAATATAGACCAAGACATTTTTGAAAAGCAGTATCCAGTAAACCCTCCAAATATTCGTGAGTTTGAGGTGGGGGATCCAGTAAGATTTTATGAAAACAAATGTTGTAAGTGGAAATTTGGAGATATTTATTCAAAGAAAGGACCATTGCATTAAATGGTATTGATACGACATTTATGAGACATGTTGATCAAATTATGAAAACGGAAAGCAATTACACTAACTTCAAACCACCAGATATTTCTTTTAAGAAGGATGATGCATTCGATAAGACGCCCGATGAACGTAAGGAAAACAGTGATGTTCCATCAGCTGATTTCAGTAGGCAATCGTTAGATGCACCCCCAGACTGCAACGAAGAAGCAATGCCATCGCAACCTTCGTCGCTGTCGCTTACAGTACGAGCACTCCGTCGTGAGAGGGGAGAAATGTGTTAAGTCTACTACTAAATAGCCACAATTGCTGGCACTACTTAACTCGACCTCTTTTCCCGCATTAGCTTTCAACAGCAATAGACGTCTCGTTAGCTTGTCTGGTAATTAGTAATAAGCATAAATGAAATATTCAACAATAAATGAATTACCGAATTGGATTGTAATCTGGCATTTTAATTTGTATCCAACAGATAGAACAGAAAGTTTGAACAAAATTTATGAAATAAAAACAATACTTAATATTGTTGTAAAAATAGAGCCAACGCGTAAGGATTCCAAACTAGTTCCCCAGTGCAAGCGGTGCCAAGGATACAATCATACGCAAAGCTATTGTCAAAAAAACCGCGGTGTGTAAATGTGCCAGAAATCATCTGACGGTAGATTGTATGTCAGATAAGAAAACTCCTGCTATCTGCATTAACTGTAAAGGCAATCATCCTGCAAATTATCGCGGCTGCGAAGTTGCTAAATTCACAAAAATTAAATTTAAACAAGCAAAAGCCTAAAATTCCGATTAAAAATATGTCGAAGACAAAGCAGACCATAATCGAAAAACCTAAATTTTCACAAACTACGCGGCCATCAGATATCCGTTCGAATCTTGTTCACCCAAAACCAAATGTACAAACGTATGCTCAAGCTACAGTATCCGATAACGCCTGGCCCAGTTTCAAACGTATTTTCGATTATTCTTTCAAAACTTAAGGAACAAAGCAAAACGAATAAACTTATTTTTGACAGGCTCGTTAAGCTCGAAAATAGTATTCGCAACAGAAGTAGCCCAACTTTAACATGAATAGATTGCTTAAAATTCTTACTGCGAAGTTGCTAAATTCACAAAAATTAAATTTAAACAAGCAAAAGCCTAAAATTCCGATTAAAAATATGTCGAAGACAAAGCAGGCCATAATCGAAAAACCTAAATTTTCACAAACTACGCGGCCATCAGATATCCGTTCGGATCTTGTTCACCCAAAACCAAATGTACAAACGTATGCTCAAGCTACAGTATCCGATAACGCCTGGCCCAGTTTCAAACGTATTTTCGATTATTCTTTCAAAACTTAAGGAACAAAGCAAAACGAATAAACTTATTTTTGACAGGCTCGTTAAGCTCGAAAATAGTATTCGCAACAGAAGTAGCCCAACTTTAACATGAATAGATTGCTTAAAATTCTTACGTGGAATGACAATGGTCTTTGGAAAAAACTTGGAGAACTTGAATTATTTATGCAGGAAAAAGATATAGACATCTGTTTAATATCCGAAACGCAAAGAGTAATTCGAACTTAAAGATTAATGGTTACCTCGGCTATCATGCTCTACATCCATCGAATAAGGCTAGAGGGTGAGCCTCACTATATATAAAAGAGTGTATCGAACATTCGATTGATCTTAAATTAGAAATCGAAACAATGCATGTTAGGTCTATACAAGTCAAAAGCAGACAATCCTTTCTGAAGATATCGTCTATTTACTGCCCACCACGATGCAAGGTTGAGAATTGACTTTGAAAACTTGCTTAATTCCCTTGGACAACGTTTTGTCATCGGAGGGAACTTTAATGCAAAACATACATGCATATCACAGAAAGGTAGGATGCTTTATGATAAGGTAGAAAGTACAACACCGAATTCCATTCTACGGGAAAACCAACTTACTAGCCAACTGATGTTAGAAAAAAACCGGATTTGATCGATTTTTTTCATTGTAAAAGGTCTGCCGTCCAATCGAATGAAGAATGCTTTGATCTTTCCTCTGACCATTCTCCAGTAATTTTAACAACGAAAGAGTCACTGATTATAAATGAAAAACCACCCAGATTAACAAACGGGAAAACCAACTGGGAAGGTTTCAAAAACGATATTGAAAATAAGATCCGACTGGGTGTATCGCTTAGAACCCCATTGGAACTCGAAGTCGCGGTTGACTCTTTTATCGATACCTTCCAAAAAGCAGCATGGAATAATACTCCTCAACAGAACAAAATTGTGAGCTATAGTAAAATTAAGTACCCGCGAGATATACAAGATTTAGTAAGACAAAAAAGAAAAGCTCGTAAGAGATGGCACCAAAGTCGTGCCCCGCAAGATATAACACATTTCAATCGGTTGAGTAATTTGCTATCAACTTCGATTAAAAATTTTAAAAACCATGCAGTAGAAACTTATCTGCAAAGCCTAACCCCTGAAAAGGAATCGAATTATTCGCCCTAAAAAGAAATAAAATCTTACAGGCCTATTTCACTTCTTCCAATAATTTCAGCAGTTTTTGAACGGATATTACTCTCATCTCATAATTGACCAGAAACGTCTTTTACCTGACCATCAATTTGGGTTTAGAAGTAAACATTAAACGATGGACCTAGTACATCGAATTACTGATGTAAACAATAGAGGAAATAAATATAAAATTACAAAACGCAACGAGGTTAATGAATGGACTAAATCCTGTCGGATTGCACTTAATAAGAGCAAATCGATCCATGTAGATTTTTCGTGTAAACGGAACAATTTGCCTGTATTTTTAAATACGGTTCGAGTCCCGTTTGCACATGAAGCGAAATATCTCGGTATGACACTCGATGCAAAATTAAAATGGAACTCGCATGGAAAAAAGAAATGCGGAGAACTTAAGAATAAATACAGAGAACTGTACTGGTTTCTCGGAAAATATTCGAAGCTTAACCTTGATAACAAGCTGCTATTGTACAAGCAAGTGCAAAAACCGATTTGGTATACAACTATGGGGTTGTACCAGTGAAACGAATCTAAACATTTTACAAACACTTTTGAAAACAAAATATTAAAAACATTCGTCAACGCGCCGTGGTACGTAAAGAATGAAGATCTACGCAGAGATTTGGGTATTCCCGAGGTTAAAGATGAACAAATTTCGCACGAAAACATAAAAAACGTTTATTGCGACATTTTAACACAACAGTCCTCCAAATTCTTGACGAAATAAATATATTGCGGCCTCTTCAAAGAACTAAACCCTGGATGTAGTGATAACAAAACGCGCTATAAATTGCGGAAAAATCAGGAACTCTAAAAGAAAAGTTACCTGCCAAAAATATTATATACTTACTTACTTACTTAAGTGGCGCTACAGTCCGGGATGAACCTGGGCCTCAACCAACATGCCTCTCCAATAAGCCCGATCCTTAGCTAACTGCCTCCAGTTGCGCACTCCAAGTTGGTTGAGGTCGGTTTCTACTTGTGCGCGCCACTTAAGGCGAGGTCTTCCCCTACTAGTAATTCTTCGTTTGATTTCTGACGAGATGTTGTTTTCAGAGATAAAAGCGGAGCCGATGTAGACAAAGTCCCGTACTACCTCCTCAAAGTTATATCTGTCAATGGTGCCGTTCTGTCCCATTCGTCGATGTTGTGTGTCAATTCGTGTTGACAGCATATACTTAGTCTTACCATCATTTACTGCTTAACCCATTTTTGCCGCTTCCTTCTCTATACTAGCAAACGTGGCTATGATATCACGTTGAGTTCTACCAATGATGTCAATATCGTCGGCGTATGCTAGTAGTTGCACCGATTTTTGGAAAATCGTTTTGCACAATCCTCTCAAGAATCAAATTGTAAAAGTCACATGACAGCGCATCGCCTTGCCTAAATCCTTTTTTGGTATCGAATGTGTCGGTGAGGTCGTTTCCTACCCTGATGGTGCAGCGAGAATTCTCCATCGTCATCCTACACAAACGGACGAGTTTGGGCGGTATACCAAAACTAGACATGGCTCTGTATCATTCGTCTCTATAAATGCTGTCGTATGCTGCTTTGAAATCGATAAATAGGTGGTGAGTATCGATTTGGACTTCTTGGGTTTTTCCAGGATCTGCCGAAGTGTGAAAATTTGATCGATTGTGGACTTTCCTGGCCTAAAACCACACTGATAAGGGCCGATCAGGTTGTTGGTAAACGGTTTCAAGCGTTCACATATTACGGCAGATAGAATCTTGTAAGCGATGTTGAGTAGACTTATGCCTCTGTATTTGGCGCAGTTCAGAGGGTCTCCTTTTTTGTGGATCGGGCAAACGATGCTGAGGTTCCATTCTTCAGGCATACTTTCATCCGACCATATTTGGACTATGAGTTGGTGGATGCTACATACGAAGTCATCTCCGCCGCATTATAAAGCTCGGCGGGAAGACCGTCATTTCCGACAGCCTTGTTTAGCTTGAGTTTAGTTATTGTTATCCTCTATTCACTTTGTTGGTAGTATTCGCTGTCGTCGCCAATATTGAATGGTTCGTTCTGCCTGACAACGGAATGTGGTTCGTCATCGGCGTTTAACAGTCTGCAGAAGTGGTTTTTCCATATCCTCAGCATCGACTGTGTCACAACTACGATATTTCCATGTTCATCGCGACAGGATTCTGTATCCTTGGCTTTGACTTTTGACATTTTGGTAAAGCTTGAGGACATCATTCCTCGTTCTTCCATTCTTTTTCGCTTATAGAGCTCAATGGCTCAATGTTATCATCTGCAACTTAGCCTTGTAGACATCGTTCTTGGCTGCGATGATCTGCCGGCGTTCTCTATCAAACCAATAAAGCCGCACATTAGTTGCGGCTGATCTATTGATTTGTTTGGTGGTATGTGGTATGGTGTTATTCGAGAGGTTAAGGCCTTAAGGGATACGTGTTGCGCGAAGGCCTTGGCGGTCTCTTGCGATTGCAGTCTTTCGACATTACATTTTTGTACAGTATTTCTGGTTTGTTGTGGCGTGGTGGATATCCGCATTTCTTACCTTGGCTGTAACAATGTAGTGGTCCGAGTCGATGTTACCTCTCGGAATGTTCGGACATCCAAAATACTGTATGCGTGACTCTAACTCAATGTGATCAATTTGGTTGACCGTTTGTTTGTTTGTTGATCTGGATACCGAGGTGAGGAAATCATCAATCTTGGTATTTTTACTAACTCTATCTCTTTGAATCGAGATCTAAAGATTTCCCAATTGTTGTGAATACTTGATTGAACAGATTTGTTTACCAAACGTTTTTGCAAACAATAATTTCCCTCTACAACTTAGGGATTGATCAGGCATAATAGATCTTTTAACATTGATAACTCAGAAAGGAGTATGCGTTTTCTTATTTAAATGTTTGCGAGAAATTCTGGTACAACATATTGGAGTTGATCCATCAATGGATTTCACTTAATACCCGAATCATTTATCCTTAAAAATTGTCTCTATTATCTTCCGGTATATCCGACAAAAGAGTTTTTTTCATTTTTATACCACTTCCTAAAATCAAATTCTGCCCTTTCCAGCATAGTCTTAACCTCATTATAGATTCCGGCTGCTGAAAGCCTGTGTCATATGCATTTCTCTCCAACAAGGAAAGCAACTGTATGTGATAGCGGCCTACGCACCGGAAGCACCTCAGCCTACTCTTTTAACAAAAGAGGTCGAACATCTTTTCAAATCTCTAAGAATGAACTCTCAGTGGAGAATAAACATTATTGCCACAGATAGGCCATCGTTTCCCAGAAGCGGTGCTTTTTTACTAACAGAGTAGGTCAACACCCGCGAAACTGTTTACGGACGATTGAGTACGACAGTGACCACTGCAGGCAGGCGTTGGCCGCGTTTCACCAACACCATTTCAAGAGAACTACGTTCGAATGCCATATCACCACCAAACAACAAAAACCTTAACCTGAAAACATCTAAATCGACGAATACGAATAAGAATTTGACAAAACTATTCAAATAACAATGAACAGGACGATACCAAAATACAAAGAAGTGGCATAACGTCTACGTACAGAAACGGGACTATTGACGCACTGTACAATAAAAACATATTAGGATTGTCTAAATATGCTGCTCAGTAACTTTTTTAAAATTCCTTACAGTTTGGCTACAAACTACGTTTTTCTAAAAAGGGGGCTTGGTAGTGGGCGGATTTCAAAAATATTTATACTTGTTCTGCTTCGTCGGCTAGAGAGTCTATATACCAAATTTCAACACTCTAGCTCAAAATTTAAGGCCCAAAAATCGGTGACACACAGACGGACGGACGGACAGACATGGCTTAATCGACTCAGCTAGCGATTCTGAATCGATCCATATACTTTGAGGTATATCTATCGAAATTATTTCTCTATGTTACAAACTTAATGTCAAAACTAATTAACCCCTATGGGGTAGGGTATACAAAACGGACTTCTAACAAGACTTTAATAAACTCTTGTACTGACGACTGACAAACAAACGCGACCCGGAGAGTAGTAAACTGAACGCGTCGCACAGTGGATGATACTCCTCTATGAAGAAACTTGGCCAAAATCAAAAAAAAAACATATGAGAAGGCTACAATCCGCTGTGCGGATCGATGAATACCCTATCCCATCCCATCCTTAAAATTAATAACCTCAAAATGTAGGCTTTATGGTGATGAAATACAGAAAATGACATTGTCGCAACACAGCTGTTGTTCAGACAGTTTATCAAAACCTCTTGTGGTTCGGCAAAAACAAAAACGTATTTCTATTGCTAATCCCTTGGGATGGGGTATACAAATGATTTCTGTAAGAAAACGCCCCCAAAATTTGGGCATAGGTGAAAATGATCTATAGACAAAATGTTTATTATATCATTATGGAAGTATTAGCATCAAAAGTTTTTTGCGAACTTTTTAAAATTTGGACAAAAAGGTTTTTTTTACTAAAAACGGCCCCAAAAAGTAGACGTGACAAAAAACTTTTTAAGGACGATATATAGATATTAGGATTGTCTAAATATGCTGCTCAGACACTTTTTTTAAATTCCTTACGGTTTGGCTTAAAACTACATTTTTCTAAAAAGGGGGCGTGCAGTGGGCGGATTTCAACAAATTTTACACTTTTCCTGCTTCGTCGGCCAGAGAGTCTATATACCAAATTTTAGCACTCTAGCTCAAAATTTAAGGCCCAAAAATCGGTGACACACAGACGGACACACGGACGGACAGACAGACATGGCTTAATCGTCTCAGCTAGCGATTCTGAATCGATCCATATACTTTGATATACTTTACTTTTGTATCGAAATTATTTCTCTATGTTACAAACTTAATGTCAAAACTAATATACCCCTATGGGATAAGGTATAATTAATACACGCTTGATACACAACGTATATTTAAGTTGCGTTTCTATTTTTGCTGTGGTGCACAATCAATTGTAAGTCGGGAATTATTTTAATTACATGTTGTTGCTGAAAACCGACTTAACATAAAGCTTAACATTTCTTTTTTTTTTTTTTACTGTGTGAAAATTTATTTTATATACATATATCTATAAATAGAAGATGTGTATTTTGGAATGACATACACATTTTTATATTTACTATTTATAGAGCACCATTTTACCTCGTTCTTACTTAGCATTATAAAATATACGTGTTTTGTTAAAAAATGCGTTGATATTGTAGGTGATAATTAAATTGACAAAATTGGCAAAATTATCTGCAAAAAATTGTAAAATTACCCCCCAAAAAGTGGGCGTGGGATAAAATGATCTAAAGACGAAATGTTTATAATATCATAGCCAATGATTTTGCATCAAAAGTTTTTTTTTTTAAATATTTTGAAATTTTAGCTACATTTTTACAGAAAAAAGTGGGCGTGGCAAAAAACTTTTGAAAATTCGCTACAGTTTAGCCAAAAACTACGATTTCCTAAAAAGGGGACGTAACAGTGGGTGGATTTCATTTTTATACCCTATCCTATAGGGGTATATTAGTTTTGATACATAGTTTGTAACATAGAGAAATAATTTAGCTACATATACCTCAAAGTATATGGATCGACTCAGAATCGCTAGCTGAGTCGATTTAGCCATGTCTGTCCGTCCGTCCGTACGTCACCAGTTTTTGGGCCTTAAATTTTGAGCTAGAAGGATGAAATTTGGTACACCTGCTCTTTGTTGCTCCCAGCAGAACAAGTGTAAGAAATTTTAAAATCCGCCCACTGCCACGCCCCCTTTTTAGAAAAACGTATTTTTTGGCCAAACCATAAGGAATTTTAAAAAAGTGTCTGAGAAGCGTAGTTAGACAATCATAATATATATATTTCGTTCATATAAAGTTTTTTGCCACGCCCAACTTTTGGGGGCGTTTTTAATAAAAAAACGTTTTTCGGTCAAATTTTAAATATTTAGAAAAAAATTTGATGCAGAATCATTAGTAATATCATTGTATATGAAACTAATAGTACTATCACTTTGGCAAATCGATGGTGGTGCCTCTATCGGCGCGAGATACTACTAGGCCAAAGAGGGCTGAAAATTTTACGCTCTCCTTATTAGATTTAATGGAGATCCACTCACATAATTTACACAGTTCTACTCTAAAATTCAACCAATCGCATGCCAATATACTATTTCTTTCTCGCTCATTTTGTCAAATACGAAAGCTAAGTGAGTTACTTTATTGCAATGCGTAAATGCGTTATGCGATATGCGAATTGCGAGTATGCCATACCAACCGCCGATATGAGCAAAAGCAATTGCATTTCATATCTCAATCGCAGTATTTTTTTGTTAATCTACTCAATGTATTAAAATTTGAGCCTGAGTGAATAATGCAGCATACATAACGTATGATGTTCCCATTTCCCATCCCATAACATCTTTGTCCACGTATAGCATGCACTCTGCTTCAACTGAATGATCGGTTTTTGGAGTATTTTTTTTTTGTGTGTGCTTTATAGATACTGATCGCTCATTTTCAACCAATGTTTTGGTGAAGTGCAGTGGCAGTGGCAAACTAATATACCCCATAGGGGTATATTACCCCATAGGGGTATATTAGTTTTGATACATAGTTTGTAGCGAAATAATTTAGCTAGATATATCTCAAAGTAGATATATGGATCGACTCAGAACCAATAGCTGAGTCGATTAAGCCATGTCTGTCCGTCCGTCTGTACGTCACCTGTTTTTGGGCCTTAAATTTTGAGCTAGAAGGATGAAATTTGGTACACGTACTCTTTGTTGCTCCCAGCAGAACAAGTATTCAAAATTATGAAATCCGCCCACTATATTTCGTCAATATAAAGGTTTTTGCCAAGCCCACTTTTTGGGGGCGTTTTTAATAAAAAACTTTTTTTGGCAAATTTTAAAATTTTCGAAAAAAAAATTTTATGCACAATAATTGGTAGTATAAATTTGAACATTTCGTCAGTAGACCATTTTAACCCACGCCCACTTTTTGGGGGCGTTTTCCTACAAAGACCATTTGTATGCCCTACCCCAAGGCATATGCAATACAAACACGTTCTTTTTTGTCGAACCACAAAAGGTTTTGATAAACTGTCTGAGCAATATATTGTGACAATGTCATTTTCTGTATTTTAACGTCATAAAGCCTACATTTTAGGATATTAATTTTAAGGATGGAATGGGATAGGGTATTCAACGATCCGCACAGGGGATTGTAGCCTTCTCATATGTTTAATTGTGTTATTGTTCTGCTTTTGGTTTGTGCTTCTTGGTTTGTTTTTCAGCGACAAAACAATTATACATTTGTATTTTTTATTTCTAATAAATTAAAGTTAAATGTTAAATAGCATTATAGAATGGCGAAATGCTCATATGGACTGTAATAATTTCAAAATTCCATTTTCCTTGTCCTTTTTTAAGCTCCCCAATGATCATAGGAGAGATGTTTGGATAAAACATTCACATCTCATTAAATAAAAATGTTTTTATGTGTGAAAACCATTTCTATACCAAAGACTTAAAATTAGAATCACTTCGAAAATGTCTTTCTAAAAATGCAGTTCCAATTTCATCCCCATTAGTTTGCAATTGCTCGAATCTATTCACTGACGATTCTTGCTTAAAAATTATGGATAATAATCGAAAGACTGAACTTGCATCGAAGGTAATTTAAAACAACTCCAGATCATGCAATAATCCAAACTTTATTCAAGAAACTGATGAAACTGAAAATGTGTTCACCTGTCAGTTCTGTTAAAAAGGATGCTAACCCCGTAACGTATGTAAGAGATTTCTCTATACCTCCTCTTAACAATAGCTCCGAAATTTCTTCCTCACAGTTTCCATCTCCCGGTTCACGTTTCGTTCATAAATCTAAAGGTGGAATACAAAATACAAATTGATCGTCGACCTGTTTCAGCATCTAGTGAAACTCTACAGTCCATCAAAACAGCTAGGGAGTGGATCTCATTATGGGAGTCTACTGGTAAAATGAAAAAGCCACATTGCTTTGGTGGTCTTATGCAAACGTTGCTGGCCATAGAATTAATATGGGAAAAACTCAAAAATGACTAGCAGTTTCTTCTTCTTGTACCTACATCTAAATACTGATGTTGCAGAAAATTTATTTTCTATAAGAAAAATTCAATAAGGATTTCTGTGGAGTTAAAAGTGCGAGGAACTAAGATCCCCACTTTCTTTTTTTTTTTTTTTTAATTTTTGTTTGTTTATTGAATTATCGATATGTTTTCTGTTTTTTTACCCCGCTTATAAATAAACATTGTTACGTTTTCTCATATTTATGTTAAACTTATTTTACATATTGTATTTTTTAGTTCTAAAGTGCGTCTAATATGCTACCTCTTTGGAGACGTGGAAAAGCATATTGAAGTTATCACCTCACCTCTGTATATTACTCATTATCTTATTTAGTTTAGTGCGAGTACGCCAAAACCGGTTTGTTCTTGTTTGCACTCTTCAAGTCACTCATAAACACACTCATTATAATATTATTTACTCTATTCAGAAAGAGTGAACAAATGTTTCTTCTCTCGTGAGAAACGATCGATCTCCCCCTAGGCGGCTGGAGACAGAAATAAAAAAATTGCCGTGATGATACTACTATAAGCTTCATATACAATGGTAATATTAATATGAACATTTCGTCTATACACCATTTTAACCCACGCCCACTTTTTGGGGGCGTTTTCTTACAAAAACCGTTTGTATACACTACCCCATAGCATATGCAGGAGAAAAACGATGTTTTTTGTCAAACAACAAAAGATTCTGTTAAACTGTTTGAACAATATGTTGTGACAATGCCATTTTCTATATTATAGGCCCATAAAGCCCACTTTTTGGAGATATTAATTTTAAGGATGGGATGGGATAGGGTATTCAACGATCCGCACAGCGGATTGTAGCCTTCTCATATGTTTTTTACACATATTCTGCTGGGAGCACCATAGAGCACGTGTACCAAATTTCATCATTCTAGTTCAAAAATGTAAGGCCCGAAAACTGGTGAAGTATGGACAGACGGACGGAAGGACAATTCTAAATCGACTCATCTATTGATTCTCTGTCAATCCATATACTTTAAAGTATATCTAGCTAAATTATTTTTCTATGTTACAACCTATGTATCAAAACTAATATACCCCTATGGGATAGGGTATAATTAACATCGTATGTATATCTACTAAATGTTATATTATTAATCATTCTTAATATGAGCTAAAACTAGTTTTTTAAACGCAAGAGTTTTATTTAACTTATCCTTTATTTTGTCTACATTTTTAGATAAATGACCCCTCTGTGCGTCGGTCAAAAACATCAGAAAATAGAAAAAAAGCAAAAAAGGAAATATCAAATGCCTATGCCAATACCACTGTAAAATACTTGGAAAAATCGCGGATCTAAATACTAGCCTAAAAAAATAAGCAACTCAGCTAGAGATTCTGAATCGATCCATATACTTTGAGGTATATGTAGCTTAATTATTTCTCTATGTTACAAACTATGTATCGAAACGAATATACTCCTATGGGATAGGGTATAAAAAATAAATTCGGTAAATAACTTATTTATAAACTAATATCACGGATAAGCCTCCCTCTAGTAAATAAATAAATAAATAACAGAAATGCATCAAATGCCTAGGTGAGGTACATTGTGGTTGTGTGGTCCATAAATAAACTCACAAAATAACCACCAAGAATATATCTGGAGGTTTTAACCTGGGAACAATAAATAGCTCAAGTTTTTGACGCTCCTTCGCCCAAGAGACGGTGGTTTTAAATCGTCCTTGTATTGGGTGGTGGTTTCCGTATGACGTTTTAATCTTTGTATTCATTTTCGTCATTGAATGCTATGTTTAAAAATAAATTTCAATGCCCCATCTCCTAAACAACTAACAGAGACCCTACTATCTAACAAACCAAGTATGTCTTCACCGTCAATCCTTACATTTTTCATACGGTCTGTTATCATCAGTTATTGGTAGCACATTTGCTAAAATGGCTCTCCTTCTAGCTATTTCACATTTTGCTCTTAACCTACGTATTTTTCATCCATTTTTCTTTGTGTAATTTTGACTCCTCCCACTATTAACTGACTAATCCTAATTTTGAATATCGTTTTTAATCATCTTGTTAGCGTAGCTAACAGACTCTATGAGTCATTTCACACATACCCGCAAGCGTCTAACCGGTACCAGCTAGCCGGTCGTTGGGAATAGAGAACAACCGGGAACTCTTCTTTTTGAAGAACTAAGGCGGGATGGTAGTAAGTTTTTTTAAACGAGACTACTAATCTTCTTACTTAACTAACTTACTGGTCCACTGCGGGCACCCTAAATTAAATAATAACAACTTAAAAACTAATGCCTTTCGGCCTAAAATCTAATTTAATTATTTTATTATATGCATATATCTGGCGGTCGGCATGTGCGCCAGGTCCCGTTCCCACATGTGATTCACTATTGGAAATTGGGCGACCGGTATAAAATCGGCCATCCAAAATCGGTGTGTGTGCAATTAGCCTAAGAATGTATTCCCAACGTACCGGTTAGACGGCTGCCGGGTATGTGTGAAATGGCTCTAAGGTCGCAGGTTCGAATCCCACAACAGGCAATTTTTTTTTCTCTAGTTCAAAGATTTTTTATTCGGTCTATAATAAATTTATTTTATTTATAAAATTATGGATTGCGGGGCTTATAAAGGCACTGAAACAAAGAAACCCACTACCTCTCTCTTCGCCTGTGGCCCTTGTGGCCAACTGATGTTAGAAAAATACCGGATTTGATTGATTTTTTCATTGTAAAAGGTCTGCCGTCCAATCGAATTAAAGTAGAAGAATGCTTTGATCTTTCCTCTGATCATTCTCCAGTAATTTTAACAACGAGCGAGTCACTGATTATAAATGAAAAACCACCCAGATTAACAAACGGGAAAACCAACTGGGATGGTTTCAAAACCGATATCTATATATATAAAAATGAAACCCGTTTTCCGTTGTCACGACATAACATGAAAACGGCTTGACCGATTTGGCTGATTTTTTTTTTGTTGTTTTCTAATACTCTGTACAAGGTTCTTACGGAAAAAAATATTGAGAAAATCTCTCAGGTCAGCTTTGAGAAAATAAATACTACTAACACTAAAATACTATTACGGACCCTAAAACGAAACAGTACCCGGGCGAAGCCGGGCCGGGCAGCTAGTTGAAAATAATATCCGACTGGGTGTATCGCTTAGAACCCCATTGGAACTCGAAGTCGCTGTTGACTCATTTATCAATACCATCCAAAGAGCAGCATGGAATAATGCTCCTCAACAGAACAAAATTGTGAGCTATAGTAAAATTAAGTACCCCCGAGAAATACTAGATTTAGTAAGACAAAAAAGAAAAGCTCGTAAAAGATGGCACCAAACTCGTGCCCCGCAAGATAAAACACATCTCAATCGGTTGAGTAATTTGCTATCAAATTCAATTAAAAATTTTAAAAACCATGCAGTAGAAACTTATCTGCAAAGCCTAACCGCTGGGAAGGAATCGAATTATTCGCTCTGGAAAGCAATTAGAGACATAAAATGGCCAAAAATCTCTGTGCCGCCAATAAGAGTAACTCAAGACGTTTGGGCAAAAACATTAACATATTCGAGACTACAACCGATATTAATATTGCCGAGCTTAAACGGGAAATACAGAAACTAAAGCCTAAAAAAGCTAAGGGTTATGACCTGATTACAAGAGAACTTCTTAAAATGTTGCCTCGGAAAGCATTAACTAAGCTTCTTTTTATTATAAATGCAGCAATCAGATTAGAATACATACCAAGACAGTGGAAAGTCGCGGAAGTGATTATGGTTCTAAAACCAGGAAAATCACCAAATGAAATAAAATCTTACAGGCCTATTTCACTTCTTCCAATAATTTCAAAAATTTTTGAACGGATATTACTCGGTCGCTTACACCCTATAATTGAACAGAGACGTCTTTTACCTGACCATCAATTTGGGTTTAGAAGTAAACATTCAACGGTGTACCAAGTACATCGAAAAAAAGTAATTGAGAAAGCTTTCGAAGAAAAGAAAATTTGTTCAGCCGTATTTCTTGACGTGTCGCAAGCTTTTGACAAGGTGTGGCACAAAGGCCTTACTTATAAATTAAGTCAAGTTCTGCCAGAAATCCTCGTGTCGTATCTTGAGCATAGACTCTTCCGTGTGAAACTTGGAAGCGAATATTCCGAGTTCAAAGAAATAATGGCAGGTGTACCGCAAGGAAGCGTCCTTGGACCAATCCTGTACCTCATATTCACTCGTGATATCCCACAAACAAACGATACAATAGTTGCAACGTTTGCTGACGATACTGCTATACTAGCAGTTGGCACAACAATAGAGGAAACAAATATCAAATTACAAAACGCTCTTAACGAGGTTAATGAATGGACTAAATCCTGGCGGATTGCACTTAATGAGAGCAAATCGATCCATATAGATTTTTCGTATAAACGGACAAACAATTTGCCTGTATTTCTAAATACGGTTCGAGTCCCGTTTGCAAATGAAGCGAAATATATCGGCATGACACTCGATGCAAAATTAAAATGGAAGTCGCATGTAAAAAAGAAATGCGAAGAACTTAAGAATAAATACAGAGAACTGTACTGGTTGCTAGGAAAATATTCGAAGCTTAACCTTGATAACAAGCTGCTATTATACAAGCAAGTGCTAAAACCGGTTTCGACATATGGTATACAACTATGGGGTTGTACCAGTGAAACGAATCTAAACATTTTACAAACTTTTGAAAACAAAATGTTAAGATCATTCGTCAATGCGCCGTGGTACGTAAGAAACGCAGATCTACGTAGAGATCTGGGTATTCCCTCGGTTAAAGATGAAACAAAAAATTTTGCACGAAAACATAAAAATCGTTTATTAGGACACGTTAACACAACAATCCTCCAAATTCGTGACGAAACAAATATATTGCGGCGTCTTCAAAGAACTAAACCCTTAGATTTGGCCCGATAATAACAAAAAGCGCTATAAATTGCGGAAAAAGCAAGAACTCTCAAAGGAAAGTTACCTGCCAAACACATTATATACTCGTGATAAAAAAAATTGCTAGATAAGTCGAATACTTAGTTGCAATAGAAATACAAAATGGTTGGTGGTTTTAGTGAGTAACAATCTTACACTACTATGGGCACGTGCTCATCGTGTCTATGAAGATTTCCACCAGCCCATGGAAAAAAAACTCTGTACTCTGAGCTATTAAAGGCTTTAGGATTCATTTTTAACTTATCTTGTGACAATACTAATTTGTTGCTTGACGATTTTAACTTGCCACACATAGAATGTGTGCCTTCCGAGGAGGAACCTCGTTTTATACCTTCTAAAGGCTCTGGACAACAAGAGTTATTCAGCCCAATCGAGGTATCCGTCGGAGCGGATAATTTTCCACATCGCGTACTTCGTCGGACGTTCAAATTACATTCGAGTGATGTGTCATCGAAAAAAAAGAGTTACTCAGCCCTATCGAGGTATCCGTCGGTGCGGATAATTTTCCACATCGCGTACTTCGTCGGACGTTCAAATTCCATTCGAGGTATGTGTCATCGAAAAAAAAAATTCTACACAAATGCGACGGTTTCACTTCACTACAACTTGTAAATAAATTCCGCAAATAATTTCTGTATGAGGAAATCGGAAAAATGCACTTAGCGTCAAAAACTTCACGAAAAATGCTGTTGAACGCACTTCAACGCAGTCCGCCGACAGCTTTTCGGAAGAATACCTCGAACCTCGCAATCGTTCAAAATCAGAGATTTTTTCGCGCTCCGACGGATACCTCGATAGTGCTGATTATTACTTGACAACATTTTATGATTTGACCTACAGCAAGCAAGCTGTATAAAAAAAAACATATGAGAAGGCTACAATCCGCCATGGGAATCGTTGAATACCCTTAACCATTCCACCCCTAAATTAAACATATCCAAAAAGTGGGCGTGACATTGCTACAAAATATTGCTCAGGCAGTTTATCAAAATCGTTAATGGTTTGACAAACAAAAAGTTTGAGAAAGATAAAATCCGCTGTGCGGATCGTTGGATACCCTATCCCTATCCTTAAAATTAATATCCTCAAACGTGGGCTTTATGGCGATGTGCGGATCGTTGAATACCCAACCCCATCCTTAAAATTGATATCCTTAAAATGTGGGCTTTATGGCGATGAAATATAGAAAATGGCATTGTCACAACATATTGTTCAGACAATTTATCTAAATATTTTCTGGTTCAACAAAAGAACAAGGTTTTTCTATTACATATGCCTTGGGGTAATGTTTGACCGAAAAAGGCTTTTTACTAAAAACGTGTAAAAAAACTTTATATGGACGAAATCTAGATATTAATATTTTCTAAATATCTCGTTCAGACACTTTTGGCCAAACAATTTTTTACACTAGTTCGAACAGTACGTACAAGTATCACATATACCAAATTTCATTATCTTATCTCAAAATTGAATTTCAAAATGAATGATATCAAACATAATACATTCTATGTTTTATTGTGTCCCACTAAAAAATGCACTAAATGATGAGCCTGTGGGTGCATATTTTATGCTGTGGCCAGTAGATTGGATTACTCACAGAAATATCCGTAATACATACAAAAATAAACTAAAACTAAATCTAACAAAAAGAAATTATATATTTAAAAAAATTCAATGCTGTCAAAATCAAGTCATGTGGAAAACCATTAAAAATTTGTTTTAAAAAAAGAATAAAGTGGAATCGGTGAAGATCGATTTGGTGATAAAAAGAATCCGAAATCTCCATAATCGCTAATAATTCCAAGGAGTATTTTATAAAAAGCATTAATACAATTAGCAGTTCTATACCCATCATTAATAGTAATGAAAATAATCAGCAAAACATTGAACTAACCGAGACACAATATGTATTTAAATTCCGTCAAATTAATTTCAGTGAACTAAGAATAATATGTAAAAAAATTAACTCTAAAAATGCGTTTAGTCTTAATATAAACATTATAATAGAAGTTTTTTTCAAACAACCCTAAGGAATCTACTGTTATCCCAATGCCTAAAGAGAGTGGCGCAAATGATTGTACGAAGTTTAGACCAATAAACATGATGTCAATACTGGAAAAATAGTTGAAAAGTGCGCGTATGAACAATTTTATAAATATGTGTGATGTTAATTTGTAAATAGAAACTCAATCAGGCTTTCGACATAATGTCGATACTTCATTGAATTGGCTAACAATGAGTATGAAGGAAGAAAGACATAGTAGCCAAATCATTGCAGTTTTTTTTTAACTTTTTTAACAGTGGATCGCAGTAGACTTTTAAAAGATTATTTAAATATGGTGTTAATGGTGTTGAACTTAATTGGTTTAAATCATATTTATTTGGAAGAACTCAAAATACATGTGTAAATAGTTCAACATCAAGTGCAATAAACACACGTTTCTATGTACCAAAGGGCACTATACTAGGTCTACGACTGTTCCTTATATATATTAATGATACATGCAGCATTTCGAAAATGATGCTCTCATGTTCGTGAGTGGTAAACATATCTGTGAACTTATAGACTATATTAAGGAAGATTTGCTTCTCTTGAGTACATGGTTACATGTAAATAGACTTAAAATTATTGTTAAAAAACGAAATGCATGGTGATAATAGCAATGATTTGATTAATTTATCAATTGAAGGTGAAACACTTTAACAATTAAATGAAATAAAATATTTAGGAGTGATACGGGACAGTAAATTATCTTTTAATAGCCATATGGTTTATATAGCAAAAAAAAGTGTCAAAAATTGGATTCCTAAAACGGTTAATATTTATAATATATAATATTTATATTAAACCTTATTTTTGAATTTTGTTCAACAACTATATTCATAGGTAATAATGAGCACAAAAAAAAACTGCAAGTATTACAAAACAAAGCGATGCGAACCATTCTCAAATGCAACTTTTATTCACCAATCGTGTAGAAACTATTTTGTCTTAGTTAAATATTAAGCAGAGGATAATGTTTAACACTTTAATGTTTGTATTTAAAATGAGAAATAACCTGGTACCCAAATATTTAACGGCAAAATTGTCCTATGTGGGTTAGCAGTCACCCTGATAATTTAAGATCGAATGATAATTTTAGACTTCAACTGTATAGACTTTAGAACACAAAATATGCTTTAATATTTAGGATTAAAATTATTTAACGAATTGCCTTTGAAAATATAAAATGAAAATACTTTATCAATATTTAAAGTTCTGTTAATTGGGCATATTAGAAATATAATATAATATAATATTTGAATTTGTATACTAAATTTAATTTAATTTAGCAGCCAATGGGTATCAATAGCGGTGTATTATGGGTTGTTATGATTATGGCCAGGGTATTGGAAAAGAGTTGGTGGCGGAGGAGCCCTCAATGGGTCAACGGCAGCGCTCATACCCCAAACATGGGCTACTGACATCGGTATTCTTTCCGGCCCGCTGTCCTAGGGTCAAAACAAGGGCCTGCCCCTCCAGGTTGGGGGTTGTGCTTTGGGTTAACTACCCATCCACAGGAAAAAAATATTGTTACGAAGCAACCAATAGCCTGAAAGGACTGATATTATTGTTGAAGACCATGCTAAACGAAAAAAGGACAACGACGTTCGTATCTGCACCTGGAATGTGAGAATATTAAACAGGAGAGGTGCAGGCGAACAACTAGCGGAAGCCCTAAACTGCTACAAAGCAGACATTACTGCCATCCAGGAAATACGATGGGATGGGCCGGGCAAAAAGAGGATGAAAAACTGTGACATCTACTATGGACCGTGTTATAGTGAGCAGAAACAGCGACTATTTGGATGCGGATTTGTTATAGGTGCCAGACTTAGGCAAGAAGTCTTATGTTTTCAAGACATTAGCGAACGCATTGTAACAATCCGCATCAAGGCCAAATTCGCCAACATAAGCCTTATATGCGCTCATGCTCCGACGGAGGAAAAGGATGATATAACTAAGGATTGCTTCTACGAGCTCCTCGACAAAACCTATGAGCGACTACCAAAGTACGATGTTATAATCGTGCTGGGAGATTTTAACGCAAAGGTAGGAAGAGAAAACATCTTTAGCAGTACTGTCGGAAAATATTGCCTACACGACAACACGTCTGGTAACGGACTTAGGCTAATTAACTTCGCTACGGAACGAAATGCCACTATGGCCAGCACACGGTTTCGGGGACATGGCGGTCCAGATCAACGAACAGTCAACCAAATTGATCACATTGCGATAGACAAGAGGCACGCATCCAGTATTTTGGATGTCCGAACATTCCGAGGGGCCAACATCGACTCGGACCACTACCTTGTTGTAGCCAAAGTAAGGATGCGGATATCCACCACGCCACAAAAAAACAGAAATACTGTGAAAAAATTTAATGTCGAAAGATTGCAATCGCCAGAGACCACCAAGACCTTCGCGCAACGCGTATCCCTTAAACTCTCGACTCACAACATACCACCAGCATATAATGTCGAAGAACAATGGCAACAATGCCAACAAGCCGCAACTGATGTGCTAGGTTTCTCGCGGCCACCAGCAAGAAACCCCTGTTTCATGAGGAATGCCGACAGATGCTCGCAGCCAAGAATGAGGCCTACAAGGCTAAGCTGCAGGTGAAGACGAGAGCTGCCATTGAGCTCTATAGGCAAAGATGAAGGGAAGAACAACGGCTTTTCAGAAAGAAGAAAAAAAGAGCAAGAAAAGCGCGCGATCGAGGATATAGAGAGGTGCCACTCCAGGAACGATGTTCGCATGTTTTACCAAAGTGTAAAACGTCAAAGCCAAGGCTACAAGCCTCGAACAGAATCCTGTCGTGATGAACAAGGAAATATCGTAGTTGAGACACAGTCGATGCTGAGGATATGGAAGAACCACTTCTGCAGACTGTTAAACGGCGATGACGAACAACATTCCGTTGTCAGGCAGAACGATCCATTCAATATTGGCAACGACAGCGAAAACTGCCAACCACCCGACCTAAGTGAAGTGAGGATAGCTATATCTAAACTCAAGCTTAATAAGGCCGCCGGAAATGACGGCCTTCCCGCTGAGCTGTATAAAGCTGGCGGAGATGACTTGGTAAGCAACATCCACCAACTCATAAGCCAAATCTGGTCGGTTGAAAGCATGCCTGAAGAATGGAACCTCAGCATCGTTTGCCCGATCCACAAAAAAGGAGACCCTCTGAACTGCGCCAAATACAGAGGCATAAGTCTACTCAACATCGCTTACAAGATCCTATCTGCCGTAATATGTGAACGCTTGAAACCGTTTACCAACAACCTGATCGGCCCTTATCAGTGTGGTTTTAGGCCAGGAAAGTCCACAATCGATCAAATTTTCACACTTCGGCAGATCCTGGAAAAAACCCAAGAAGTCCAAATCGATACTCACCACCTATTTATCGATTTCAAAGCCGCATACGACAGCATTTATAGAGACGAACTATACAGAGCCATGTATTGTTTTGGTATACCGCCAAAACTCGTCCGTTTGTGTAGGATGACGATGGAGAATTCTCGCTGCACCATCAGGGTCGGAAACGACCTCACCGACACATTCGATACAAAAAAAGGATTTAGGCAAGGCGATGCGCTGTCATGTGACTTCTTCAATTTGATTCTTGAGAGGATTGTGCAAAACTCCCGAGCCAACACCAGAGGCACAGTTCTCCAGAAATCGGTGCAACTACTAGCATACGCCGACGATATTGACATCATTGGTAGGACTCAACGTGATGTCATAGCCACGTTTGCTACTATAGAGAAGGAAGCGGCAAAAATGGGTTTAGCAGTAAATGAGGGTAAGACAAAGTATATGCTGTCAACACGAAAGGACACACAACATCGACGAATTGGACAGAATGGCTCCGCTATTAACTCTGACAACAACATCTCGTCAGAAATCAAACGAAGAATTAATCTTGCCAATCGCTGTTTCTTCGGGCTAATAAGGCAATTTAGTAGTAAAGCCCTCACTCGAACTACTAAGGAGATCCTATATAAGACCCTGAACATCCCAGTCCTGCTCTACGGCGCTGAAGCATGGACCGTATCAAAAGCGGATGAAGAAATCCTTGGTCGATTCGAGCGAAAAATTCTTCGGACAATCTTCGGTCCCGTTTGCGTTGACGGGCTATGGAGACGAAGATTCAACCACGAACTATACGAGCTGTACAGCGACATAACTCTAGTCAAAAAACTCCGCATTGGACGTTTAAGATGGCTAGGACATGTAGAAAGAATGGACACCAATACTCCGGCTCGCAGTCTTCGATTCCCAGCCAGACGTCGGACGCAGTAGAGGAAGACCTCGCCTTAAGTGGCGCGCACAAGTAGAAACCGACCTCAACCAACTTGGAGTGCGCAACTGGAGGCAGTTAGCTAAGGACCGGGCTAATTGGAGAGGCATGTTGGTTGAGGCCCAGATTCATCCCGGACTGTAGCGCCCTTTAAGTAAGTAAGTAAGTATGATTATGGCTGCCCACATATGGGAAATTAAGAAAGGTCTGGGTGGTTACTGGTTTTACCAAGACTGTAAACCAAAGCTGGACCCAGATTTCCAGATTTGAGGGTAATTTGAAATGCAAAGTGTTCACCAGCAAGCCTCATACCATTGACGAGATCAAAGCAAACATTTGTACAGAAATCATCATTGAAAACGAATATGACAAGGGGAGAGTGCTGTCATCAGCAAAGGAATGAATTAGAATAGAAGTTGTACACATCATTTTTAAAAATGAAAGAGAGTCAGAGACAAACTGAAAACTGGGAAGTTGCAGACTTGAAAAGTTAATTTTAAATCCATAGAAAGTTTTTCATTGCTTATACATCCAATCATTTTCGGCAATTGGGCTTGATGTCAAAGCATCTCAAATCCAAATCATGCAAAACTCTTGCAACTGAAATTAAATGAAATGAAATTAAATTTATCTCATTGAATGATCTACTTTCCCAAGTGCATGAGGAGACTGGGCACAATTTGGCAGTCAAACCACGCATTTATCTTTGGTCTGATACTGTTTGTTTATTGGGAATAAAAGATCTCGTACCAAAGCCAGTTAAAATTCTTAAAATAACCTGTTTCATTCTCGTATTGCCATGGGAATTTGTTGTTTAACTGTGTGGTTGCAATACGGGAAATCAGCTTAAGTCATTGAAATCACCCGCAAAGAGTAAGTACGCTGTGGCACAGTTCCAATAGTGTTATTAACAATAACTTCAAATTTTCTTTAAACGAATAATAGATTCTAGATTACATAACAGTTTTGCTAATCTATATGGGCTTAGAAAACAATTTACGTGTATAATAAAATAACATCTAGTCTATACAGATTTCGGGAAGCCTGGATAATTATCAAGTCTTACACCCTTATCCTGGATAGTAAATGTGCTACCAAACCAATTTTTTGTTCAATAGCTGTTCAAAACGCACCACAAGCTTAAACGGAGCGTTTGTCTTGCAGGTATCACGTTTTTTTTAATTATTCTATCGGGTCTAAAATTGACTCGTCTTCCGCATTTGAACTATTGTCATCTAAATCTATGAAAATGTTTGTAAAGTTTGGCTTATCTACAAACTTTTTGCACATACTATTATGACTAACCAGAAATAATTGGGTCATAAAAAGTATTCTGTGATATAGCTGATCATGGAGGAGATTAATACAAATCTCACTAAAAACTACGATCAGAAGCAATTTCTTCTTCAAGTTAGTATTAAAATTAATAAATTGTTATATTTTATATTCATTTCAGACTGTGCAAAATTATGTTGCTCATGAAAAACTAATGAAGTTTTTTTCTCTATTCAAATAACAAATAACATTATAGACAGGGAGGCCACGTTTACTGGGTTGCGCTAGGGTAAATATAGTCACGACCTTATCCATAAACCCTTGTACTAAATACATTTCGTGTAAGTAACGTTAGGTAGAATATTACGTACTGTCTAAATGTTGTCAGAGGAACTTCACACTGAGGTCCTATCCAAGATACTATTTTATTAACCAATATGGATGGATTAGCTTCGCATTAACTGGTGAATATCAGGGAATATGTTTGCGGTTATATGGTATGTGAACAATATTATATATGTACATATAAATTAACGATATTATCAGACCGGTTTTATTATTTAGCAATTCATATTATAAAAGGTCCAAATAAACAGCTTTTATGGGATCAGGATAGTATGTTTAAATTTAGATATTTAGACATTTACGCCCACTTTTTTTGATTTATCTAAAATCAGCTGTATCGATTTTTCTAATTTTTTTTTAAATGTTCGTTATTACACAACTTAGGTTTTTACGGAAAGAAAAATTTTTAAATGTATATAAAACGGAGAACTGCTGCACTGATTTGGCTAATTTTTTTAGAGGTTAGTATGTAACATTGCAATCGTTACATGAATTGAAATAAGTTACATCGTTTCATATACTATTATCTTTCTATAGATGGTGGCTTTTAAAGTTGTAAACAGGTAAAAGGCAAGAACGAAGTGGAGTGAATAAATTCTGAGGATTGCAATACTGCTTCAAAGGTAGTGCATTTTTCATCTTATCAAACTGCGGAGAGAAATAAAATTGAACGGAATCGAACATCACAAACACGTTCAGCACGTACACTAGAAGAAAGAGAATATGCAAACGAACTAGACATGCATCGAATGAGACACAATCATAAGATTAATTGTGATTGCAAATGTAAATAAACCCCAAATCTATATTTAAAAAACAAATTATCATTCAAAATAAGTTTTGAAATTGGAAGGCAAAACAACGTTTGCCGGATTAGCTAGTTATATATTATAAAGTTAAAGTTAAAATATGTATTCCATATAGGGAGAAATGAATTGAGTAATATAGGAATTTTGAAAATAAATAATTACCTTTAAGTGACCCCTGGCATCCAACAATAAATTATCTGGTTTTATATCTCTATGAATAAATCCAAGTTTGTGAATTGAATCAATGGCCAATGCAGTCTCGCCAATATAAAATTGTGTACATTCTTCAGAAAGAGTATCCTTTTTCATTAAAAGTGTCATCATATCACCACCAGGAAGAAATTCCATTATTAAATACAAATTAACTGGATCCTAAATATTATATTATTAAAAATGTGTAGGTACATTGTAAGCTATTTATAAGAATCCTTACTTGAAAACTGTAATACATTTTAACAACCCACTGATGATCAGCTTCCACTAAAACATCCCGCTCGGCTCTTACGTGAGCGACCTGCTCCTTTTCCAGCATATCAGCTTTTCGCAATACTTTCATCGCATAAACATGACCAGTATCTTTTTTTTGAACTAAACGAACTTCTCCAAATGCTCCCCGACCAATTACTTTCAATGCCTCAAAATCTTCAACTCCCAATCGAAGTCTTTTTAAGCGTAAGTACTCTGTTTCTTTCTGAGCATGCTGTTGCCTTTTTTCTTGTTTTTGAGACTCCGATAGTGTTTCATCTTTAAGCTGTGCTTCGAGTTTTGCTAAACGTTGTTTTCGTTCCCCATATTGGGTTACAAGGTTACTGTAATAATTCTCAAGAGTGACTTTGGCTTTTGTAGCCTTATCCAATGTATGATCACTAAAACGCATTGAAGATCCGTCAGCGCTGGCCATTATAAGAATGAGTATCTTATATCAATAATTAACCCAAAACAACAAAAGCAACACAACAAATAAATTAATCCAGATTACTATTTATCAACAAACTTATAAACTATAAACTAAAAATTTTCACTATTGAAAATTGGAATTGGAAGTATTCCATACTAGTGCCTTTAAGAAAACTTATTTGACATAATTAAGCAGTAAACACATTGGTGCATATTATCGAATATCTCTCAATGGCAGCGTTCCAAAACTCATTGCATTTACCAAACTACTTTATGTATATGCTATGGGCTGCCCAGAATGCGTATCTGTAGCTTGTATCTTGTATCGCTGTCAAAAGACAGCTACACGGCTGGTTGGTATATCGACTGTTTGTCAACTTTTTTACCCTATCCCATAGGGGTTTATTAGTTTAGTTTAGTTTATTTATTTATTTGGCTTTATAGCCATTTCATCAATTTTACAGTTTATACATAGGATAGTTACATTTTTGTTACTATGTAATTTGTTATATATTTACTAGTTCTAGTTAACATTTGCTTTGATAAATTCTTTTAAATAATTTTTAAATGTATTTATGTTCCCTTCATTTCTGATGATTTCTGGCAGCATGTTATATGTGTGGAGTCCATTGTATAGTATGCTTCTTTGGGCTCTTGCTGTTCTTGTTCTTTGTATGTTGAATTCATAGGTATTTCTTAGGTTATAATTAGTTTCTCTTGTTTGGGGAACATTATTTGTTAGGTATTGGGGGCACATACCATTTTTCATTTTATAAACAAGTGTCATTGCCATGAAGTAGAGTCTTTGGTTTATGTTTAACCAGTTAAGTGAGTTTAATAAAATCGATATTGGGGTATATGTGTTACACTTTAATATTATTCTCATTGCTTTGTTTTGTAGTTTTTGTAGTCGGGTTTTTTGGGTTATGTTACAGAGAAACAGAAGACTTGCACAATATTCGAAATGGGGTTTTACGGTCACATTATACACTTTTATTGCACTTATTATTGAAACGTTGTTCCGTGTTTTCCTTAAGACATATAATTTAGTCGACACTTTTTTACAAACATAGTCTATGAGACATTCAAAGTTTAGATGATCATCCAATATAACGCCGAGATATTTTATGGACGACACTGGGTTTATGGTTTTGTTATTTATTGTTATTGTTATAGGTATGGACATTTTGGGACTGTTTAATAACATATATTTTGTTTTATCAGTATTTATTATTAATTTATTCATGTTTAACCAAGAATTTATTGCACTAAGATCACGATTTATTTTATTTTCTATTGATTGTATGTCTCTTCCACTAATATACAATAATGTGTCGTCTGCAAAAAGTACTATTTTGCAGTTCGATATTACTTTTTCTATGTCGTTTATATAGATTATAAATAATAGGGCACCTAGTATTGTACCCTGAGGTATTCCTACATTTATTCTAGCTGCATTTGATATTATATCGTTGATTTTTGTTCTTTGTGTTCTTTCACTGAGAAATGTTTTGAACCAAGATAGTTCTGTGTTTCGAACACCATATTTATTTAGTTTTTTTAGGAGGATTTCGTGATCAACGGTTTCGAATGCACGTTTGAAGTCCAAGAAAACTGCAATTATACAATTTTTTTCGTCGATATCTTTTCTCCAATCACTTATTAAAAAATTTACACACGTTTCACATGAATGTTTCGATCTGAATCCAGATTGATTAATACTTATTATGTTGTTGTTTTCAAGATGTTCTTGCAATTGCGTCATTATTATTTTTTCTAAAATTTTTTCATATACGGGGACCATGTTGATAGGACGATACTCATTACATTTTATTGCACTAGGGGTTTTTTTCTTTGGTATTATTAATGTTTCCTTCCATGTTTTGGGGAATATTCCCGCGCTCATGGAAATATTTATAATACGTAATAGTACAGGACCGACAATACTGATACATTCTTTGATCATACCAACATTCATAAAATTAAAATCATTACGTTTACTTATCACAGTTATTGCATTTATTATATCATCAATGGTCGCTATGTGAAACTTAAAATCAATATTGCACTCTTCCACTAAGTTTACATATTCGGTGTGTATCACAGATTGGCTTAAGTCGTTTATACTTTGGACAAAAAATATATTTAATTTATCACAGATTATTGCACTATTAGTCTCTTTATCACCGTTTTCAAACTCCACTTCCGTAATATCGTCGTTATTTGTCCATAAGACATATTTTTTTAACTGCTTCCACATAGTCTTTTGGTCATTTGCCTCCATAATTTTGTTTGAGATAAACTCTGATTTTGTTTTGATTATTGCACTTTTATATGTATTTCTATAATGTTTATATGTTTCCCAATCACTTAAGTTGTTTGTTAATATTGCTTTTTTATATAGATCTATTTTATGCGTCTTCATTTGTGTGATTCTACTAGTTAGCCATTCAGCATTTTTGTAGGGTACTAATTTTGTCACCATCATCGAGTTAACTACTGTTTTTAATTCATTTTCTAGTTGTTCACTGAGCGTGTTGACATTATAGGGTCTGTCAGGATTAAAATTGTAAAATATGGGGTTTCTTGTTAACGTGGATATTAATTGTTCTTTATTATATTTACAGTACTTTATTAATTTTTTATTATTTTTTGTTTTATTTAGACATTTAATTTCAAATTCAATTGTTTCATGATCACTTACTTTCAAATTTATGTTAGGCTTTGCACTGATTATGTTTTTGTTGTTGGTTACTACATAATCTATTAATGTTCTGCTATCTGCTGTTATTCTTGTAGGTTCCGTAATAATCATTTCAGAGCTGTTGTCGTTTATAATTCTTGATATTCGTCGTTGATATATGTCCGTTGAATCTAACCAGTTAATGTTGAGATCACCAAGTAGTATATAATTTGTATTGCACTCTTGTAGGTAATCCATCCATTGTTCGAAATCTACACAAAATTCGCTTTTAGAAGATAAATGGGATCTATATATTGCACAGAGGTATGTCACAACTGTATTGTTATATTGCACTTTTATAATAAGACTCCAATAATTCATAGGGACAACATATTTTTTTACTATAGAACATTTAAAAATTTTCTTAACGTATATTACTATGCCTCCTGTATGGGCGGATTCACTTTCACAATTAAATATGTAATAACCATTAATCTTAACTTCGTTGATGTTATGTTTTTTTGTAACATGTGTTTCTGTTACAACAATTATATCGAATTTATGTTGTTGTATAAGGGTTTCTAATTGTATATGGTTATTTGCTAAACCTTGGATATTTAAATATACACATTTAACTAGTTCTAGTTGCTAATATTTTGTTTGTTCCTCTGCTGTTTTTAATTTTCTTAAATATATAGGGCAGTTAGGATCATTTGCAGCGTGTGTAACATTCAACTTAAGGTTTAAACGTTTATTTGTTTCAGTACAATTAACACAAGTTAGATAGGCACTAGTACAGTCTTTGACATCATGATTACCGGAACATTTTATACAAGTCTTATTTTTTTGCAGTATTTTGACACATGATTATAACCACAACATTGATAACATTTAATTACATTTATATATTGATAAACTTTACATCTATTCCAACCAATGTTTAATTTTCCCCATTGTAAGATTTTAGTGTTGGTCACACTATTCACTTCTATTATTGCACTATGTAGTTTTGTTGTTTTATTTTGGTATATTTTAATACATTTTATTGCACTTTCACTCAAATCGTTTTGTTGTTTAATTGATTGTATTAGTTCGTCTTCTCTTATTGTCTCTTTCATGCCTATAATACGTATTAGTGGTTTTTTCTCGTCTTGGATTTTTACATCATAGTCACTCATTTTTGATTTTACTTCCCTTTCTATTGTCTTAACTGATTTGTTGTCACATTTTATTATTATTGCACCATTTTGTATACTTTTGATTTCATTAATTTTTAATGACATATTTGTTGGGTTAATGTTTTCTTTGACGTCTTTAATTGTTTTTTCATTGTTTTGATTTTCCTTGGGTTTTATAAATATCACTTCATTTTTTTCATTTCCATTCAATTTTTGCGCGTATGTTGGTTTGTTTACTGTGTTGCTTTTCACGTTTGTTGTTGTTGATTTTTTAATATTATCCATATATTTTTTCATATCTTCTCCTATCTGAGCTAGGCTCATTATTTTGTCACTTAGCATTTTAATTATTGTTGGACATTCAGGACACATAAATTTTATTAGGGGATTTGTTGTTATGAGTTTAATATCATATTGTGTTAATTTGGCACATTTAACATGATATTTTCGCCCACACATACCACTACAAATCACTGTTTCATCATCTCTTTGTATTCGTTTTTTTACACAGGTTCCTTCACTACACTCTTCACACATTTCCACTCAATTAATAAACAAAGAAATATATAAGTAATATATTCTTTTAAGCGTCCTATCGCACTTTTATTAATGATTTTTGTTTTAATTTATATATATCTCTATAATTAAGTTTATGGTATTATTCAATATCACTTTGTATACTTCCATAAACTAATCGAGACTATTAAAACACTATAAGTCTTAATAAACAAGTAAAACTTTCAAGGAGCAATAGCTCATACGTCTACCGCTTAAAAATTTCACTCACATATCCTCCCACTGCCACGCTCCCTTTTTAGAAAAATGTAGTTTTTGGCCAAACCGTAAAACATTTTGAAAAAGTGTCTGAACAAAATATTTAGAAAATATTAAAATAAAATTAAAAAAAAAATACTTTTTTAATACATTTTTAAAATATTAAAAAAAAAAACTTTATTATGAACATTTCGTCTATACAGCATTTTAACCCACGCCCATTTTTTGGGGGCTTTTTCTTACAAAACCATTTGTAAGAAAAACGTTGTTCTTTGTCGAACGATAAAAGATTTTGATTAACTGTCAGAACAATATATTGTGACAACGTCATTTTCTATATTTTATTACCATAAAGCCCACAAATTGGGATACACATTTTAAGGATGGGATTGGATTGGGTACTAAACTATCCGCATAGTGGATTGTAGCCTTCTCATACGTTTTTAATTGGGAAGGGTTATGAAAATTGTTTTTTTTTTTTTTTTAAATATTTCTAATGATGAATAGTGAAATCGGTCATTATAAAATTCAAATTGATATATTTTGAATATTTCCCATTCGAAATTGGCAGCAATGTTTTTCAAACATTATGCCTCTCTTCAGTTTTGTTGAAATTAAATAAATAAAAAATAAATAATTAAAATAATTTTGAATTTTTGAAGACCGTTTTACTATTAGAAATATTTAAAAACACAATTGAAATAATCATACCAATTAAAAAAATAAATTTCATGTAGGTACAACTAATTATAGTGCGCGCTTTCATCTGTATATCTGAGTAGTAGATACCCAAATGTTGACAGATTCAAATTTCGACAAGCAGTCGATACACCAACCAGCCTTTTAACTCTTTTTTTTTTTTTTTTTTTTTAAATTCATTTTTATTTTTCTTTAACTTATAACTAACTTACATGCTAGACAAAAGTTAATAAAAAACTAGCCTACTTATCTACTAACTTAACTAACTTACTTGTCCTCTGCGGAAACCCTAAATTAAATACTAACAACTTAAAAACTAATGCCTTTCGGCCTAAAATCTAATGTTATAATTTTATTTTTATATATATATGTATTTATTTGTACCAAGAAACATTTAAAAAAAAACTTGGTTTTGTATCTTTTTTTGATTTTATTTACTTACTTACTACTTAAAACTACTTATGAACTAATTAAAAATACTTAGAAACTAATTAAAACTACTTAAAAATAACTTAAAAACTAGAACAGCCACAGCAAGCATTTTTGTATTTTTTTTTTATTTTTTTTTTTTTTTTTTGTATTTTTTTGAATTTTTTTTTTTTTTTTTTATTATTTTTTTTTTGTGCCACCCCAACTGTTTTACCTAACTTAACCTTAAAACCTTAGAATTACGTAAGTCGGCCATTTTTCACTTTAAAGTCAACTATCTATATCAAGTCTTGCAGCCACCACAACAGGCTCTCCTGTTGCCACCTACTCCGACGGTCCCAATCGGACACACTCCTGCTGAACCGCAGGCGCTCTCCTCCGCCCTGAGCGACTACGTCTCGGTCGTACAGGAGCCGCCTATCCACAGTTCGTCGGAAGACGTGGTAGATTAGCGGAACCGCCGATCTGTCCTGTATCAGCCCTCGACTATCCAAAAATAGGAAAGCTTCAGGCGGAATAAAGCCGCTTAAACGCGCACTTTCAAAATATTCATCATTGGGGTAGAAGGCCCCAAAGATGAGACTATTGCTCGAGGTCATCGCTCTTGCCGCGTGAAACCGAATGAGTTTCACCAGAAAATTGTCTATCCTGTTTATGTTGGCCCCGTTGTATAGGACCTGGTTGGAATAGTATTTTGTGTAGTCAGATACTGGTGTTCTGTGAAGTCCAAGGCAGCTTCTCAAACACTGCCTCTCAAACACCCGTATCTTTTCCATTTGAGATGGGGCAACGTTGAACCACACCGGGCACCCATAGGCAATCATCGGTCTGATAAGAGACATGTAGCAAATCACCTTCACCCTGCTGTCAAGACGGCTGCTATAAAACAATCGTCTTGTCAGGGCAAATGCTCCCCTAGCTCTCGCCAGAGCAGCATCTACATGTCTTCCGAAATATAGATACTGATCCAGCCAGATGCCAAGGTACTTTACTACACTTTTGCTCGCCAGTGGATGTCCGTTTGGTCCAACGATCACCAGCTTGCGCCAGTTCTTTCTCGTATCCCTAGAGGCCTTAGACAACGGTGTCCTAAACAGGATAGTTTCCGATTTCTGAAAGTTGATTTTTAACTTCCAGTCATCACAATATCTCTGGATCTTATCGAAGTCCCGCTGCAAAAGAGTTCGGATGACCTCGACAGTAGGTGCTGTTCTGTACGCGATAAGATCGTCCGCATACGCAATTGCCTGAGTAAGACTACCTATCATATCGCTGGTGTAAATGCTGAAGAGAATCGGCGAGTTCACCGCTCCCTGTTGCAGACCATTTTTAATGAAAAATTCGGTGGTAGAAGTTACATTGCCACTTTTGACAACAAACGTTCTACCAGTCAACATGTCATGAAGCATATATAGTAGTGGTTTACTTATGCCAAGTCTGGTCAGCTTTAGATAGAGGCCCTCTAACCATACGGTGTCGAAAGCCTTCTCCAAATCAACCAGACATGCACCCGTGCACTGTTTTTTCGCTTTGTTCCATTGTATATCAGAGACGAGTTTGGAGGCGGCATGAATACAGTCATGTCCGGCCTTGAAACCAAACTGGTTCTCTGGTATAATATTGTTGTCCTCAGACCACTTGAACAGAGCCCGATTGAGAATCTTTTCGAATACCTTGCTGATACTCGGAAGGAGACTTATCGACCGGAAATTTGCCGGATTGGAGTTGTCCTTTCCCTTTTTCGGGAGAGGATGAACCACCGCCGTCTTCCAACGTACTGGATAATATGCATTATTCAGCGCATTGTTGAACAGCGTGGCGTAAATGTCCACAGCTTCAGGGGGTAAGTGTCGCAGTACAATGTTGGATATACCATCGACTCCCGCTGACTTCTTTTTCTTTATGGAATCGAAGATGGTCTGGAGTTCCACCTTCGAAATTAACAGGGGACTAGACCCACTTCGCTCGGCGACTATGGCGTTTGCCAAGTTTTCGTCATCGAACCGCGTGAAACCGCGGTTCTCAGATCGCCATTGCGTTATGTCATTTCTTAGGTAGAAGTGATGGAGCAGGGCATTGTTTTCCAGGATGCGGTTCGGGCGAATGCTATCATTCACCTTATACACCTCCTGAAAAACAGCCCCCACTGCCTCCACTTTCTCCTGAGGATCTTCAATAACATAGAAATCGTCGTTGAAGACGGCTTCCCCTGGATCGATTCCTGCTGTCAAAAGTATGTTTGTATTGTCAGTTGTTCGTTGGAGCTTAATACACGGAAGGTCGTTATGACCTTTCCTCCTAAAGATCTTATTAATTTGTGGAAACATACTCGGGTCGTTGGAATTTACGGCCCGAATTCTGTTATTCCAAAACAAATTAATGGACAACCGATAGTTCTCCTTGATCAGTTGGTTGATGTTTTTGATCGACGCCTTCAGTGTTCTAATCTCCGGGTCACGTGGGTTTGTCAGTCGTCTGTACAAGTTTTTTAGTCTTGTCAGAAGTCCGCTTTTTTGCCTGTGCAGTGCGTCAATGGTCGCGTTTCTGTACGAAGACGTTATGTCACGTTCTTTGTATTTTGGAATCGTCCTGTTCATTGTCCTTTGGATCGATTCGTCCATTTGTTGTAAGTAGTTGTCGATTTCGTTGTTTGTCAGATTTCGGTTGTTTGGTGGTAGTAAGTCCCTCGAACGTAGTTCTCTTGATAAGGCGTTGGTAAAGCGTGGCCAGCGCATCTTACCGTAGTTGTAAGAGTGCACAGGCACATACTCCTCCAACGCCACAAGCTCGTTCGGAAGCTGTATTACGGCGGCGAGTCCGCAGTGGTCACTGTCGTACTCGATCGTCTGTAAACAGTTTCGCGGGTGTTGACCTACTTTGTCAGTAACAGTTAGTCTTGTGTCTCGCAGTAAAAGATCCAGAAAAGCACCGCTTCTCGGAAACGATGGCCTATCTGTGGCGAGAATGTCGATCCTATATTCAACATTGAAGTGGACCATCCAATTGTACAGATGATTACCCCGAGGATTTTGTATTTGATTTCCCCAATCTGCGTGTTTGGCATTTAAATCTCCAGCCAAAAGATAAAAGTTCTCCACTGAGTTCAGTCTCAGAGATTCGAAAAGTTTTCCGAGCTCTGTTGTGAAAAGTGTAGGCTGAGGTGCTTCCGGTGCGTAAGCCTTTTAACTCTCTTTTGACAGTGATATCTTTCGACGGGTTGTCGCCTTGCCGTAAACCCTTTCTAGATCCTACTTTTAAGCCGAAGTGTCGAGACACCCGTTCTGACGGCTGTATGGCCAGTAAGTGGCTAATAGTAACTGGTCGCAAACGGTTCCGTTCGACTCCAGGGCAATGTCGGTTGTCTAAGTGTCTTATCCTGTTAAGACAGCTCTGTCATCTTACCAGTCCTACTCGTGGGAACAAAAGCAAACAAAAATAAAAAAATTAATAGTAATAAATAAATTAAAGAATAATAAAGCAAAAAGACCAGTAGGCAACTCATTACACGACGAATTGCTGGCCTTCAGTCAGGAGAAAATCGCCCGTCCACCAAGCAAAGAGAGTGCTTAAGTAAGCGCCACAACCGCAAAACAAACACCAACAACAAAAAGAAAGTCCGCATTGAAAGCCACGAAAGGCAAGTACCAGATGGCCCACTTAATTTTAGGCCAGATAGGCAAAAATGAGGCTGCCGGAAAGGTTCACGAAAGGGACTAGGCGATCGTTGACGAATACAACGAGCACCTGAAAATAAACCAAGGCAAACGGTGAAGGGGCACAGGTCCAAAGAGGAGACCTCCCAGCGCCCGGCCCTAAAAAGAACCAAGGTTGCCGCAGGTGCAGCAACTAGAACCACAACCAAGCCAAGCACGTCGGCTAGTGCCCTCCAGAAACTGATAGTGGTGTTCAAAGATCACCTTCAGGTGGCACTTATAGATGAGAAGTCCCCCAACGGGAAATCTATAGCCGAGGCGTGGGAAAAGATTGAGGCCAAACTTTCCGACATGGTGATAGATCATTTAATTGAGAACTATGGTGGACCTCTCCCGAACATTAAATCCGCTTAGGTCTTGATGGGATATAAGGTGAACCAATGCCAATTCTCCAAGGGAGGAAAACTTGGACATCGGCATTATCCAGGAGCTGTGGAGAGGGATTCGTCCACACACACTTTCCCGGATGCAGTGATTCTAACACGGAGCCCGGGAGATCTCGGCAAGTACACACTGTACCACACAGTAATATCAATTCAATAATTTCCGAATAATACCGAAGGTAGGCAAACGCGGCCACGAGACCGAGAAGGACTTCAGACCAATCAGTCTAACATCGTTGTACTAAAAACCTAAAGCGCGTTCTAAACATCCATATGCGAAGTTCTCTAGAAGAATCTTCGCTATCCAAATGACAGAACGCCTACCTCAAGGGCAGATCAACAAAAACAGCTCTCCTCGAGGTAGTGCGGACAATCGAATCTTTACACTACAAAGAAAACACTCTAGTCTCCTTCTTAGTTTAGAAATCATGGGGGCTGCTCTAGACAAGGTTAGCACCTGGGTTGCAAGTTGTGGCCTAGGCGTTAACCAGAGCAAAACCAAAATACCCGACTTCACCCTCCCCCGTCTTAATGTCCAACCACTCACAATATCTTTCAGCGCTAGGTATTTGATACCCAACTTCTAGCAAAACCTTTCGAAAGAAGTGGAGACTTCAACCAAAGATGACCTTGTAGATGTACACAGCAGTGGTACGTCCAATTCTCACATACGGCTCACAAGTAAGGTGGCCTGCATTCAGTAAAGGCTACAACCTCACAAAACTAAAATGCTGTAAAGAACAGCCAGTATGGGTGCGCTGAGGTCGGCGCCAACGGATGCCCTTAAGGTGCTATTGCATCTCTTACCTCTCGACCTACACATACACAAAATATCGTCGTATGCAGCTCAGTAAGACAAACGGCGTGGTCACGTTTCCAACAGACTAGATAATACCTTCACAAAGTTTCAAGAAAGGCTTCCATGTAGGATTTCCTTCCAGAGCTCAATGGAAGAGAAACGAAGTAGTAAGAGATTTCGACACGGTCGTCTGCACCGACGGATCTAAGATGAACTGTGGTGTGGGGTCCGGAGTCTACTCGGAATCACTGAAAATATCAGTATCATACTTCCTATCGGACTTTGCCAGCGTATTCCAGGCGGAACTACTGGCTATCCGAGAGGCTTGCACGCTACTGGGGCGTGACACTACGGAAAAGCAAAATATTGCTATTCTCATAAATAGCCAAGCGGCCATAAAGGCCATCAACTCGGCTACCATATCCTCCAAACTGGTACAGGAATGCCGGAACGAACTTTCCCACCTTGGCAAACGCTTCAGGGTCACACTTTTCTGGGTTCCAGAGCACAGTGATTTTGAAGGAAATTAGGGTGTAGGCGAGCTAGTCAGGCAAGGCTAAGAGCGGTTAGGGGACAAATACACTCATACTTCCAAAAAAAGGCCGAGAAGGTTAACAAATTGCGTCATATCGAAGACGATGTTTCCCTCCTACGACATAAACAGAACAAACGATCTACTTAATAGAACCCGCCCAGATATCGCAAGAATTACGGCGATAGTCACGGGGCACTGGTCAATTGGAGACCATGCGGCTAAACTAGAGATCCCATACAACCCTCAATGCCGCAGAAGCGGGACCACAAATGAGAGAGAAACCCTCTCCCATTTCAACTGCAAATGTCCGGCACTAGCAAGAGCTAGATTGCGTGCGTTAGACCAACCGACAACGTTAGCGACATCCCGGGTTAAAGGATACAAGATCTTATCCGTTTTCTAAACCTCACATGCTAGAGACCGCCCGTATCACATCAACAATCATAATAAAGGTCACATGAGTCGTGATAACAGAAAGGCACATAAATGCATAAATACTGAGGTTCATGCCTAACCGCCACTTCTACCTTCCTACCTATCTTTGACAGCGATAAAAGATGCGAGCTACAGATTCGCATTCTTGACAGGCTTTTAAGGGCTGCCCAAAATTCGTATTTGTAGATGTAGCTTGTGCTTAAGGATAGTGATGCGATTACATGAGGACACAAGCGATCTCACTCTAGCCTCTCACTATCAACTCCTACTCTCACCTCCACGCTGGTGACTGGTGGGTGCCTAGTACCTCGGCTGGAGATGGGGTATTAAACCCCTGTGGAAGGTTGTTGGTGGCAGCAAACGAGAGAGGGGGAGGAGTGTCCTCTCACTAAGGCACTCACTCTCAGGCGGCACCGGATGAATTCCCTAGATGGAGTCAACGGTGGCGTCTACAGCTCCAGTTTGATCGAACTCGTAGTATAATCCCTATATGAGATGCTTATTCATATTTGAACACCAGGTCTATAGGGATTTCCAATACTGAGCCAGGGTGTTGGAAAAGAGTTGGTGGCGGAGGAGCCCTCAATGGGTCAACGGCAGCGCTCATATCCCAAAATGGGCTACTGACATAGGTATTTTCCGGCCCGCTGTCCTAGGGTCAAAACAAGCCCCTCCAGGCTGGGGGTTGTGCTTTGGGTTAACTACCCATCCACGGAAAAAAGCTTATGTTACGAAGCAACCAATAGCCTCGGAAAGGACTGATATTATTGTTGACGACCATGCTAAACGAAAAAAGGACAACGACGTTCGTATCTGCACTTGGAATGTGAAAACATTAAAAAGGAGAGGTGTAGGCGAACAACTAGACAAGCCCTAAACTGCTACAAAGCAGACATCACTGCCATCCAGGAAATACGATGGGATGGGCCGAGCAAAAAGAGGATGAAAAACTGTGACAACTACTATGGACCGTGTTATAGTGAGCATAAACAGCGACTATTTGGATGCGGATTTTTTATAAGTGCCAACCTTAGGCAAGAAGTCTTATGTTTCCAAGACATTAGCGAACGCATTGTAACAATCCGCATCAAGGCCAAATTCGCCAACTTAAGCCTTATATGCGCTCATGCTCCGACGGAGGAAAAACATGATATAACTAAGGATTGCTTCTACGAGCTCCTCAACAAAACCTATGAGCGACTACCAAAGTACTTACTTACTTAAGTGGCGCTACAGTCCGGAATGAACCTGGGCCTCAACCAACATGCCTCTCCAATTAGCCCGGTCCTTAGCTAACTGCCTCCAGTTGCGCACTCCAAGTTGGTTGAGGTCGGTTTCCACTTGTGCGCGCCACTTAAGGCGAGGTCTTCCTCTACTGCGTCCGACGTCTGGCTGGGAATTGAAGACTCTGCGAGCCGGAGTATTGGTGTCCATTCGTTCTACATGTCCTAGCCATCTTAAACGTCCAATGCGGAGTTTTTTGACCAGGGGCATGTCGCTGTACAGCTCGTATAGTTCTTGGTTGAATCTTCGTCTCCATAGCCCGTCAACGCAAACGGGACCGAAGATTTTTCGAAGAATTTTCCTCTCGAATCTACCAAGGATTTCTTCATCCGCTTTTGATACGGTCCATGCTTCAGCGCCGTAGAGCAGGACTGGGATGATCAGGGTCTTATATAGGATCTCCTTAGTAGTTCGAGTGAGGGCTTTACTACTAAATTGCCTTCTTAGCCCGAAGAAACAGCGGTTGGCAAGAGTAATTCTTCGTTTAATTTCTGACGAGATGTTGTTGTCAGAGTTAATAGCGGAGCCGAGGTAGACAAAGTCCCGTACTACCTCAAAGTTATATCTGTCAATGGTGACGTTCTGTCCAATTCGTCGATGTTGTGTGTCCTTTCGTGTTGACAGCATATACTTAGTCTTACCCTCATTTACTGCTAAACCCATTTTCGCCGCTTCCTTCTCTATACTAGCAAACGTAGCTATGACATCACGTTGAGTCCTACCAATGATGTCAATATCGTCAGCGTATGCTAGTAGTTGCACCGACTTTTGGAAAATTGTGCCTCTGGTGTTGGCTTTGGAGTTTTGCACAATTCTCTCAAGAATCAGATTAAAGAAGTCACATGACAGCGCATCGCCTTGCCTAAATCCTTTTTTGGTATCGAATGTGTCGGTGAGGTCGTTTCCGACCCTGATGGAGCAGCGAGAATTCTCCATCGTCATCCTACACAAACGGACGAGTTTGGGCGGTATACCAAAACTAGACATGGCTCTGTATAGTTCGTCTCTATAAATGCTGTCATATGCGGCTTTGAAATCGATGAATAGGTGGTGGGTATCAATTTGGACTTCTTGAGTTTTTTCCAGGATCTGCCGAAGTGTGAAAATTTGATCGGTTGTGGACTTTCCTGGCCTAAAACCACACTGATAAGGGCCAATCAGGTTGTTGGTAAACGGTTTCAGGCGTTCACATATTACGGCAGATAGGATCTTGTAGGCGATGTTGAGGAGACTTATGCCTCTGTAGTTGGCGCAGTTCAGAGGGTCTCCTTTTTTGTGGATCGGGCAAACGATGCTGAGGTTCCATTCTTCAGGCATATTTTCATCCGACCAGATTTGGCTTATGAGTTGGTGGATGTTACTTACCAAGTCATCTCCGCCGGCCTTATAAAGCTCAGCGGGAAGGCCGTCATTTCCGGCAGCCTTATTAAGCTTGAGTTTAGATATTGCTATCCTCACTTCACTCAGGTCGGGTGGTTGGCAGTTTTCGCTGTCGTTGCCAATATTGAATGGTTCGTTCTGCCTGACAGCGGAATGTTGTTCGTCATCGCCGTTTAACAGTCTGCAGAAGTGGTTCTTCCGTATCCTCAGCATCGACTGTGTCTCAACTACAATATTTCCTTGTTCATCTCGACAGGATTCTGTTCGAGCCTTGTATCCTTGGCTTTGACGTTTTACACTTTGGTAAAACTTGCGAACATCGTTCCTGGAGTGGCACCTCTCTATATCCTCGATCGCGCGCTTTTCTTGCTCTTTTTTCTTCTTGCTGAAAAGCCGATGTTCTTCCCTTCTTCTTTGCCTATAGAGCTCAATGGCAGCTCTCGTCTTCACCTGCAGCTTAGCCTTGTACGCCTCGTTCTTGGCTGCGAGCAAAGTACGATGTTAAAATCGTGCTGGGAGATTTTAACGCAAAGGTAGGAAGAGAAGACATCTTTAGCGGTACTGTCGGAAAATATAGCCAACACGACAACACGTCTGATAACGGACTTAGGCTAATTGACTTCGCTACGGAACGAAATGCCACTATAGCCAGCACACGGTTTCCTCACCACGATATCCATAAGGGGACATGGCGGTCTCCAGATCAACGAACAGTCAACCAAATTGATTACATTGCGATTGACAAGAGGCACGCATCCAGTATTTTGGATGTCCGAACATTCCGAGGGGCTAACATCGACTCGGACCACTACCTTGTTGTAGCCAAGGTAAGGATGCGGATATCACCACGCCACAACAAACCAGAAATACTGTGAAAAAATTTAATGTAGAAAGACTGCAATCGCCAGAGACCCCCAAGACCTTCACGCAACGCGTATCCCCTAACCTCTCGACACATAACACACCACCAGCATCTAATGTCGAAGAACAATGGCAACGATGCCAACATCATTAGATCAGCCGCAACTGATGTGCTAGGTTTCTCGCGGCCACCAGCAAGAAACCCCTGGTTTGATAAGGAATGCCGACAGATGCTCGCAGCCAAGAACGAGGCCTACAAGGCTCAGCTGCAGGTGAAGACGAGAGCTGCCATTGAGCTCTATAGGCAAAGAAGAAGGGAAGAACATCGGCTTTTCAGAAAGAAGAAAAAAGACCAAGAGAAGCGCGCGATCGAGGATATAGAGAGATGCCACTCCAGGAACGATGTTCGCAAGTTTTACCAAAGTGTAAAACGTCAAAGCCAAGGACACAAGGCTGGAACAGAATCCTGTCGAGATGAACAAGGAAATATCGTAGTTGAGACACAGTCGATGCTGACGATATGGAAGAACCACTTCTGCAGACTGTTAAACGGCGATGACGAACACATTCCGCAGAACGAACCATTTTAGTAGTTACGCCCTCACTCAAACTACTAAGGAGATCCTTTATAAGACCCTGATCATCCCAGTCCTGCTCTACGGCGCTGAAGCATGTACCGTATCAAAAGCGGATGAAGAAATCCTTGGTCGATTCGAGCGAAAAATTCTTCGGAAAATCTTCGGACCCGTTTGCGTTGACGGGCTATGGAGACGAAGATTCAACCACGAACTATACGAGCTGTACAGCGACATACTCCTAGTCAAAAAACTCCGCATTGGACGTTTAAGATGGCTAGGACATGTAGAACGAATGGACACCAATACTCCGGCTCGCAGAGTCTTTGATTGCCAGCCAGACGTCGGACGCAGTAGAGGAAGACCTCGCCTTAAGTGGCGCGCACAAGTGAAAACCGACCTCAACCAACTTGGAGTGCGCAACTGGAGGCAGTTAGCTAAGGACCGGGCTAATTGGAGAGGCATGTTGGTTGAGGCCCAGGTTCATTCCGGACTGTAGCGCCACCTAAACAAACAAACAAACAAACATATGGATCGACTCAGAATCGAATAGTCGATTTAGCCATGTCTGTCCGTCCGTCCGTCCGTACGTCACCAGTTTTCGGGCCTTAAATTTTGAGCTGGAATGATAAAAATTGGTAAACGTGGTCTTTGTTGCTCCCAGCAGCACAAGTGTAAAAAAATTTTGAAATCCGCCCACTGCCACGCCCCCTTTTCAGAAAAACGTAGTTTTTGGCCAAACGGTAAGGCATTTAAAAAAAGTGTCTCAGAAACGTAGTTAGACAATCGTAATATCTATATTTTGTTCATATAAAGTTTTTTGTCACGCCCACTTTTTAGGGGGGTTTTTAATAAAAAACGTTTTACGGTCAAATTTTAAAATTTTCGAAATAAAATTTTGATGCAGAATAATTAGTAATATTAATATAAACATTTCGTATATCGATCATTTTTGCCCACGCCCACTTTTTGGGGGCGTTTTCTTACAAAAACCGTTTGTATACCCTACCCCATAGCATATGCAGGAGGAAAACGATGTATTTTGTTAAACAACAAAAGATTCTGATAAACTGTTTGAATAATATGTTGTGACAATGTTGTTTTCTATATTATAGGCTAATAAAACCCACTTTTTGGAGATATTAATTTTAAGGATGGGATGGGATGGGATAGGGTATTCAACGATCCGCACAGCGGATTGTAGCCTTCTCATATGTTTTTTTTTTTACAGAAAACGACCAAAAAATGTGGGCGTGTCAACAAATGTTATATGAACGAAATATAGATATAACGATTATCTAAATATTTCGTTCAGAATTTTTTCAAAATTTCTTATTTGACCAAAAAGAGGGTTTTTTGAGTGGGCGTGTCTGTGGGCAGATTTTGAAAATGTTCTGTAGACACGGACAACGATTGCAAAGGGTGGTTAAATTTTAAGGGCCGATGTTGATTTTGAATAAAACACAAAATATAGGAGTTTAAGTTTAATTCGTTTATTTAGCGATATTTGGCTATTCTTTACTTCAACATGGTAATTCATTATACATATAACATAAATATAATATAACAATAAAATAAATATAATATACGACAACATATTCTAATCGTGCATCATTTTTACATTACTTATAATATTTTGCTTAAATCTACGTAACTGATCTTCTAGTTTTAGTTCATTTGGCAATTCGTTAAACATTTTAAATCCTTTGTGGAAAACATTATTCTGGTCTCTTTGCGTTCTAAATAAAGGAAAACGGAAATCGTTCCTGCACGCACGCACGTTGTATGTGTGTACATTACTGACACATAATATTTTACTACATATCTAATTGCGTAACAAATCATTTTTCATTTTTAACACAAAAATAAGTACATTCATAATTGTTCGTTGCTTTACACTTAACCATTTCAATACATTTAACATATTTACAATTGGAGTTAGCCAATGGCACCTAAAAATACTACGCCTAGCTTTATTTTGGAATCTCTCTAACATTGTGTTATTAGCTAAGTATACTATTGTTGAACAATATTCAAAGTGTGGCTTAATTATAGCATTATATAGGTACATTTATTGCACTTATTGTTGGCACTCTTTTCTTATTCTTCCAAATAAAGTTATTTTTTTGCTTATTTTCTTTGACATATATTCAATGTGTCTATTAAAATTTAAATTTTCGTCAATTATAATTCCTAGATACTTAATTTCATTTACATTTTCAACTACTTCGTTATTAATTATTACACTATTGTCAGGTTTCCATTTATAAACACGCATTTCGTTTTGTTCACATTTAAACTTAATTTGTTCATTTGGAACCATTTGTCCAATTGATTTAAATCCTGATTAATTTTCACTATACATTCATTAATATTGTTACACGAAACATATAAAAGACCATCATCTGCAAAAAGCTGTAGACGAGAACACTTATCAACATTTGGCATTTCATTGACATAAATTATAAATAATAATGAGCCTAAAACTGATCCTTGCGGGACACCAAGAACTACATTTATTGCGTCAGATATTGTATCATCTACCTTTGTCCGTTGGGTACACCCTTGTAGGTATGACTCAAACCATTTCAATTCGCTTCCCCTAATACCATACATTTCTAGCTTCTGAATCAGGATTCCCCTGTCGATCGTCTAAAATGCTCGTCTCGGGTCAATAAAAACGGCAGCAATTTTCCTTTTTGAATGAACTTCTGTCTTCCAATCAGCAATAATTAGGTTAAGTAGCGATTCACAGCTATGTCTACCTCTGAACCCAGATTGATACTCCGCAAATAAATTATTGTCCTCCATGTATTTCTGAAGCTGCTGTTGCACGTCCGACCGTCCATACGTCACCAGTTTTCGGGCCTTAAATTTTGAGCTAGAATGATGAAAATTGTTACACGTGGTCTTTGTTGCTCCCAGCAGAACAAGTGTAAACAAATTTGAAATCCGCCCACTGCCACGCCCCCTTTTCAGAAAAACGTAGTTTTTGGCCAAACGGTAAGGAATGTTTGATACATTTTGCTTGCAAGTTAGCTCGACAACGCCATGAATGTAAATTTGACATTTGGGTATTACTTTCTCTTTTACACTTGTGGATTTTGCGATTATATTATGTCTATCGTCAAATTTCTTCTAGTTGACTTACCCTTTTTCGACGGTGGATTTGTTTCGATTTTATTTCAAATTTCAACAAATTCATCCAGTATCCCTTTTCAGTGGAATTATCATACCCTTTATTTGGATGAATGTCTATTCAGTAGAATTATCGCCGGTGTATGACATGCCAGGTAATTTCATGCATGCAGTTAGACTTAGTCATCACCACTTGAATGTTACACATGCACTCACAAAACTAACACCATAAAAAATGGAATGAATTTATTACATGCGAAGCTAATCTAAACCCCGGGTCAGTCCTGTGAAAAGGTGAGGAAAATGTGTTTCAATCTCTTTCCAATGACAAACGGAATTATGATTTACTGGAAAAAATTGTGGATTACAAAACAAAGAATTTCTGGTTAAAATTTCATCACTTTGTACGGTGAGGAGAGGAGAAGATCTTTCAATTTTTCTAAACAAACTTATTGTTTATTATTGTGATTGAACATTAAACTATCTAAATAAATAAATAAAACCAGATTGATTTTATTAGTATTTTCATAATGGAAAATTGGTGAGTATTATATCGTAAAGCCTGATTTGTTTGAGTTAAAGAAATAGTTTTTGTTTATGGCATGATAAAGTGTACATAATGGAGTTTACTTGAATTGTGAAACTACAAAATTTTTTTTTAAATTGGCAATGTAACAAGTAAATAGTGATAATATTAGATAATCTATGCTCCTTTTTTTATTATTTTTTAAGCTGACATTGAGTTGCTGTTAGTCAAATGTTGGTTGAAAACAGTTTTCTTCTATCCAAATTGTCGCAATTTGTTCTCGGCGATAAGCCATGCACATTGCACAGTGTTACGAGCCCACATATCGTATCATAATATTTGAACTATTCTCCTTTGTATACCTTAGTATCTAGATAAAGTTTGGGCATACTATTTACATTAGCACAAACTCACTTTTGGCATAAATTGACTTTAGCACAAACTCACTCACTACTGCGTACACCACTGCAGTACAAAAAAACCAAGTGTCAAACAACAACAATTTGTATGGAAATGCAACCAACAAATTGCATTTTTCTTTTAAAGTAAATTTGTTCCAATGTTTGTAACGGCTGAGGGTTTCTACATAGGAAATTGACTTCTTAAAATTATTTTTTACTTTAAATGTGTCTCTTAATGTACTGTGTAAGTTTAAAAAAAAACAAAATTGATTTTATTCAATAAAATTTTGTATACCCTATCCGTTTGTAACCTAGAGAAATAGAGTTATATATACCTTAAAGTATATGGATCGACTCAGAATCGCTAGCTGAGTCGATCTAGCCATATCTGTCGGACCGTTCGTTTGTATGTTACCGATTTTTTGGGCCTAAACTTTTGAGCTAGAGTAGTAAAATTTTGTATAGAAACCATGTCCAACAAAGCAGAAAAGTGTTCATATTTTTAAAAAACCGCCCACTCCCACGCCCACTTTTCAATAAAACTTTTTGGCCAAACGGTTATTAATTTGGAACAACTGAATAATATATTTAGACAATCTCAATATCTATTTTTCTTACATGTAAAGATTTTTTGGGGCGTTTTTTAAACGATTTTCGTCAAATTAAAATAAAAAAAAGCATTACCAATATTAGGTGTAAATGATCTATAGATGAAATTATGTATCATTTAGACCGCCTGCTTTTTAAAACCGCTTGGTTGTAAAACGATTTTTATAACCAAAACCAGGTTGACATGTGTTTTTTTCATCAAGGTGCCACATGCCACACAGCTCGTAAAACAATGAAAATGTTTAAGGATGAATTACCCTATGCCATCTAATCCTTAATATCCTTAAAATGTGGGCTTTATGGCGATAAAATATGGAAAATGTCATAGCCACAACATATTTTGCAGACAGTTAATCAAAATCGTTTATGGTTCGACAAAAAAAAAACGCTTTTCTATTGCATATCTATGTGGTAGGGTATACAAATGGTTTTTGTAGGAAAACGCCCCAAAAAGGTTGGTTTGGGTTTTTATACCCTATCCCATCGGGGTATATTAGTTTTGATACATAGTTTGTAACATAGAGAAATAATCTAGCTACATATACCTCAAAGTATATGGATCGACTCAAATCAAATGTTCACACTTCGGCAGATCCTGGAAAAAACTCAAGAAGTCCAAATCGATACCCACTACCTATTCATCAATTTCAAAGCCGCATATGACAGCATTTATAGAGACGAACTGTACGGAGCCATGTCTAGTTTTGGTATACCGCCCAAACTCGTCCGTTTGTGTAGGATGACGATAGAGAATTCTCGCTGCTCCATCAGGGTCGGAAACGACCTCACCGACACATTCGATACCAAAAAAGTATTTAGGCAAGGCGATGCGCTGTCATGTGACTTTTTCAATTTGATTCTTGAGGGGATTGTGCAAAACGATTTTCCAAAAATCGGTGCAACTACTAGCATACGCCGACGATATTGACATCATTGGTAGAACTCAACGTGATATCATAGCCACGTTTGCTAGTATAGAGAAGGAAGCGGCAAAAATGGGTTTAGCAGTAAATGAGGGTAAGACAAAGTATATGCTGTCAACACGAAAGGACACACAACATCGACGAATTGGACAGAACGTCACCATTGACAGATATAACTTTGAGGTAGTACGGACTTTGTCTACCTCGGCTCCGCTATTAACTCTGACAACAACATCTCGTCAGAAATTAAACGAAGAATTACTCTTGCCAACCGCTGTTTCTTCGGGCTAAGAAGGCAATTTAGTAGTAAAGCCCACACTCGAACTACTAAGGAGATCCTATATAAGATCCTGATCATCCCAGTCCTGCTCTATGGCGCTGAAGCGTGGACCGTATTAAAAGCGGATGAAGCAATCCTTGGTAGATTCGAGAGAAAAATTCATCGAAAAATCTTCGGTCCAGTTTGCGTATGGGCTATGGAGACGAAGATTCAACCAAGAACTATACGAGCTGTACAGCGACATGCCCCTGTTCAAAAAACTCCGCATTGGACGTTTAAGATGGCTAGGACATGTAGCACGAACGGACACCAATACTCCGGCTCGCAGAGTCTTCGATTCCCAGCCAGACGTCGGACGCAGTAGAGGAAGACCTCGCCTTAAGTGGCGCGCACAAGTGGAAACCGACCTCAACCAACTTGGAGTGCGCAACTGGAGGCAGTTAGCTAAGGACCGGGCTAATTGGAGAGGCATGTTGGTTGAGGCCCAGGTTCATCCTGGACTGTAGCGCCACTTAAGTAAGTAAGTAAGATTTTATAGTTCTCCACATTGCTTTTTGGTCTTTAGCTGCATTTATATTTTGTGTTACCCATTCACTTTTTACCTTGTCAAGAGCAAATTTAAAATAATTTCTGGCAATCCTATAGTTTTCCCAGTCACTTGGTAAGTTTGACAAAACAGCCATTCTATATTTATATATTTTTTCACCTCGCATTATTTTGAACGCATTGTTAAACCAATGATTTGACTCCGACAAGTTAATAAATCTTTTACATTTTAAAGAGTCCACTGTTGTCCTTAAACACATCGTAGAATTTTCGCTAATACGTTCACATCACTGTCATAATTATTATTAAACAGTTCTAAGTCACGATTCACACACTCGCGAAATTTTCGTCTGTCATATTTTACTACATCAATTATTTTGTTTGCACTTTTTAATTTCATGTTTATTTTCAATGTAATTTCAATACATTCGTGATCACTTATTTTCAAGTTATTCACCACATTTGCCTTCACATTATCATTATTTGTGATTACGTAGTCTATAATTGTTCGCGAATTAGGGGTAATTCTAGTTGGTTCTTTGACGATTTGTTTAAATTCGTTGTCCTTTAATATTTGCTTCATTCTTAATGAATAAGTATCACATTTCAGCCATTCAATATTTACATCTCCCTTTATTACAATTTTATTTTCACTTTTTAGGAAATGATTGTCATTTCTTTTTATTATGATAATATTGGTATGGTTCAATTATGTATGGAACAAATTATCGGCCAAATGCCAGCCGCGACCTCGGCGGCACACCTCTATCCGATGGTCCAAATTTTGATGACGCTGAGGCATAATTGAGGTTCTATGCCGTTAATGTGCCAAATTATCTCATCCTTTAGCTCTTGAATTGTTGCTGGCTTTTCGACGTACACCTTTTCTTTCAAATAAACCCAAAGAAAGAAGTCCAACGTTGCCAAATCACATGATCTTGGCGGCCTCGATGCCAATTGGCCGCCACGTGAGATAATACGGCCATTGAATTTGTCGCGCAAAAGAGCCATTTTTTCGTTAGCTGTGTGGCAAGTGGCACCTTCCTGTTGAAACGACATCGCTGCCTTACATTGACAGTGGCATAAGTCAAAAATTTCTAGTTTTACAGGACAGAGCTTTTAACTTTTTTGATTTCATGTTGTTGGGGGTATGTTGATACTGGCATAACTGCCCTCTGGCGGAAAACCGATGGAAATAGCAATGTGCCATTTTACAGGGAAAAGAAATAAAGGAAATTTTTAGTCTTTTTGTACAACAAAACCAAATAACAAATAACATAATTTTTGAGTTATGCCACTGTCAATGTAAGGCAGCGACATATCGTCCACATCCATGTCTGCCAAATCGGGCCATAAATTCACACCATTCACAGTAACTGCCTGAAAAATTTTGGAAAAAATACGGCCCGATGATGCCGCCAGCCCATAAACCGCACCAAACAGTTATAATTTGTGGGTACATTGGGTTTTTCGACAATCACTCTTGGATTATCATTCGCCCAAATGCGGCAATTCTGCTTATCGACGAATCCACTGAGGTCACATTCAACATCGGCCCTTAAAATTTAACCACCCGTTATATAGCAAATTTCATTTTCCTAGCTCAAAATTTAAACGGAAACTTACATAAACAGAAACGTTCCAAACTTTCAAACGAGAATATGAAGTTAATGAAAGTGAAGAGGGCGTTTTTGATTGAAGTTTACAAAAAGAATTAGATTTTAACGATACATACATTTTAACGATGAATACAATGTAGTATGGTTGCATTAATGGTTGCAAGAGGGTTTATTTTAATTTTTGGTCGTTAATGGGTTAAATTTAATTTTTTTTAACATATTTATTCTTACTAATGAAATTCTTACAGGTTCTAGTTTGAATGCCATGATTTTGTAGTCGTTATTAATTTAGCACAGAAAAAAGTGGTTATAATATGACCTATAGTGCATTGTGCTGTTACAACAATGTCGCGAGATGTTTGTTCAATAATTATGAAACCATTTAAGCATTGAAGAAGGGAAACTAAATGATTTTAGTTTTATTAAAGAAGGGTATGGTGCACTATATCAAAGGCTTTTGTTAAGTCAGTGTAGAGTTCTTCAACTTGTAAGTTAGTGCTCGTCAAATCATTTAAAACTTACATTTTCAAACTCCATAATCATAGGCAAACCTGCGGGATTTCGTTTTGAATTAATGTAATTCCAAATTAAATTCAATCGAACTTAACCGTTGGGTTAACAAAAACATACTGCCTATAAACAATCTATTTAGGAATCTATAACAAGTCAGCCTTCCATCATCTTCGATCCTGGGCACGTTGCTGGCAGTTATTCAGTCCAAGTACTCTGGCATCTGCTATTGCTTGATCCATAAATCGGAGGTTCGTTATTCCTTGTCGCCTCGAACCGGAACTCTGGGATTCGAAGATGTTTTGTCTGGAGCATTGTTGTTCATTCGCACGATGTGGCCGAGCCAATGAAGTTCGTTGTATTTACTTTTTGTAATACATCCACATCTTGGTACAGCTCATATAGTTCACGGCTCTATCTTCAATTCCATTCGCATTCCTCGCATACAGGACCGAAAATTCAACGAAGAATTTGTCGAAAGCTCCTAATATTTGGACCGATTTCCTGCTTATAGTCCAGCACTCGGCACCTTCAAGTAGAGCTGGTAGGATTAGTGGGGTTGGTGTTGATTTCAAGGTAGATGAACTCTTGACCTACCACAAATTGGTTGCTATCAACAGTGTCATTTTGTTCAAGGTATTGTTTCGACAGTACTTTATTTGTTGATAGATTTTTGTTGCACTAGCTAACTACAAGACCAACGGGATTCGCCTCTTCCTCAGTTGACTTAAATGTTTCTTCAACGACAGGATGGTAGCGACCAATGATGTCGATATCGTCTGCGTACCCCAGTACTTGGGGGTATTTGTGGAAGATAATGCCTTCTGTATTTATTCCTGCCCTAAGCACTGTCTGTTCCAGTACAAGGTGGAGGAAATCGCATGATAGCGCGTCTTTTTTTTTTTTTTTTTTTTTTTTTTTGGCGCAACAGGCTCGTTAGTACCCAGGGCCTAGCTTTCTCACAACCATTCATGTGTGCGTGTGTACTTCTTGCACGATGGCGGGACCTCCTGTTTTATGCCGACTCCGAACGGCTAAGTTGAGATAAGCTATTCTTGACAATTGATACTACTCGGATGATTTGTCAGATCATCACGAGAGGAGGGCCAGTGAAAAATCATTTAGGTGTTGCTTCGGCTGGGAAACGAACCCAGACCTCCTGCGCAGCAGTTCATCGCACTAACCATCGCGCCACTGAGCGTCTCCTTGTCGGAATTCCGCACGTTTGCAAAAGTTCTGATTAGCTGTTTCCAAACCGAACCTTGCATCGCGTGTTCTTCAGTTCTAATAGTGCGATATAGCTTTATCCCAAATTTTGCCATCGCATTATAAAGCTCGGACACGGGATTGTCTTTTTTGTATATTGGACATATAGAGGCATGGAGCTGATATTTCAGTCATCAGGCATGCTCTAATCCATCCAGACTTTATCGGTGGTTTGGTGCATGCACACTTCTAAAGCAACACCTCCTTATATAAAGAGTTGTTTGTTATTCAGTTCCTTATGGCTGCTCTAACTACTTAAATACTGGGAGGGGCGTTAACTCTTCGTTGACTGGAGGTGGGCTGGTTTTTCGCCCTTTCACTTTCCATTAATCAGCTGCTGGAAATGCTGCCTGAATACATCTACAATCCCCTGCGCGTCAGCGACTAGGCTGTAATTGTTATTTCGTAGGGCGTGCGTTTCAACTTTGAAGTCATCTGCCAGTTGTTTAGATTTCTTGTAGAATTGACGGTGAATGGTTTCGACGTCGAGTCTCGATCTTAGCATGTTCACCAGGATCGTGTCCCAGGAGGTTGTGTCCAGACCGAACGCGCTCGTCATAGCGTGAAGCGAAGAACCAAATGTGTCCTTGCGAGCAACGTCGCCCATAGCTCTTGCTCGTTAGACCACTAACGAATCACAAAACCCAGGTTCAACCCTTCGGAGGTTGTTGTGTACGAAGGTGGAGTAAAAATGCTCCATACCTCGGAATAAAAACTGCAGATGTTCGTCGCTGCTGCCGTCACCGGATGGTGCTTGCTCTTGTGCGCTGGTTGTCTGTCGCAACAACCACTAGCCAGACGATTACATTTCCCATCATTAGATGTCGAATAATTATATTGATTTTCTAACTCCGGGTCACTTCTTTCTAGGTGAACCCTGTTTATCAGTTCCAGAACCATCATTGGATATACCAACAAATATTTTATCATCTTGGAAATCTAAATAGGAAACGGTGGATCACATCCCCTCAAACCGACCCATGGTAATCATTAAAGACTCAAATCTACCACCTGGAAATGTACGATTGGTCGAGTTATCCACATTCACCCTGGAAAAGATGGACGTATTTGAGGAGTTTCTCTGAAGAACAGCAAAGGAAATTTCCCCCGTCAAATTCATAAGCTGGCTTGCTTACCGCGTGTTTCCGGGGTGGGTAAATGTTTGGGAATGTCTAAAAAAATTTTACTTAAAACTAAATTTTGGTTTATAGAATTCTTGTGCAGTGGAGCAAACCAAGTGTTAAAATATTTGGAATCCGCCCACTGCCACGCGCCCTTCAGAAAAACGTAGTTTTTGTGAAAAGCGGAAGGAATTTTGAAAAAGTGTTTGAACAAGGGGGCTCAGTGGCGCGACGGTTAGTGCGATGAACTGCAGCGCAGAAGGTCTGGGTTCGATTCGCAGCCATAGCAATACCAAAATGTGATGATCTGACAAATCATCGGAGTAGTATCAATTGTCAAGAATAGCTTATCTCAACTAAGCCGTTCGGATTCGGCATAAAACAGTAGGTCCCGCCATCATGCAAGAAGTACACGCGCACACATGAATGGTTGTGAGAAAGCTAGGCCTAACGAGCCTGTGCTCCAAAACATTTTTTTTTGTTTGAACAACATATTTACAGAATCGCAATATCTATATTTCGTCTATATAAAGTTTTTTTGCGTATTGATGTAGGATTATTGGCTATGATAATATGAACATTTTAACCCACGCCCACTTTTTGGGGCGTTTTGCTACAAAAACCGTTTGTAAACCCTACCCCATAGCATTATACAGGAGAAAAACGTTGTTATTTGTCGAACCATAAAATATATTGATAAACTGTCTGAACAATATGTTGTAACAATGCCATTTTTTATATTTCATCGCCATAAAGCCCACTTTTTGGGGATATTAATTTTGAGGGTGGGATGAGCCTTCTCATATGTTTTTTTCTTTATTGTTATTCTCTATTATATTATGTTTTGTAAATAGGGCCCTATTCCTCAAAACTTTCATCAACTTTTCACTTTTCACTTGTCAAATTCTTTGCAAATCTCACTTTGCACTAGCTAATTTTTCCAAAGTCTTTGCGCTCTCCTGCAAAGTGAGTGTCCAAAGTGTTCCACAAAGCATTAAATCATCTTTGCATTTCTGTCGTATTTGGTTTCACTTTGCAGTTTGCATTGCTAAATACAAGTTGTTGGTTGAAATGGCCGCAAAATAAAAAAAACTTGAAGTGTTGCAATTTATTAAAGAAACAAAAATTATGCGCTAGCTTTCAAAATAACAAAATAAAAAAATTAGATAAACTGGCTGCCTGGGAGGAAGTTTTGAAAAAAGCCCAATCCTTGCAACTGGAGTCGGCCCAAAAAACATGGACATAATATGCGAGGGGACTGGAAACAACTCGGCAATATTTGCATATCTTACTATATTATTTTCGCTTATAGTGTCGAATACATTCATGTTTTAATTCTGGTCTGGGCCATGAAAGGGCTTAAATGTTTCCTCAAGATGTGCGGCAAAAACGTCTGCTTTTCCAAATCGCTTTTTGCCCAAGAACCTTGCGTTGCACAGTGTTTTTGGCCTTTTTAATACTGTAATTTCTTTCCAAAGTGAATAATTCGATTTTATTCCAGCGGTTAGGCTTCGCAGATAAGTTCCTACTGCATGTTTTTTTTAAAATTTCTAATCGAATTCGATAGCAAGTTACTCAACCGATTGAGATGTGTTTAATCTTGGAGAACGAGTTTGTTGCCATCCTTTACGAGCCTTTATTTTTTGTCTATTGCTCAATATTTTGCTTTGTTGAGGAGTATTATCCCATGCTGATTTTTGAACTGTATCGATAAATAAGTCAACCGCAACTTCGAGTGAGCGATACACCCAGTCGTATATTATTTTAAATGTCGTTTTTAAAATCTTCACAGTTAATTTTCCCCTTTGTTAGTCTGGGTGCTTTTTTATAAACTCGCTCATTGTTACAATGACCATAGAATGATCAGAGAAAACATTAAAGCATTCTTCAACTTTGACAATTTTAAACGGCAGACCTTTTACGATGAAAAAATCGATAAAATCCGGTATTTTTGTAACATCAGTAGGTTGGTTTTCCCGTAGAATAAAATTCGGTATTGTACTTTCTACCTACATGTAACCCTATAGCTACAACGCGTAAAGGCCATTCAGATTTATTTTCAAATATATCATTCTATTTTATCCGGAACATTAGTTTGGTCTGAGAGCTATTCATGGATTGTCGAAACTAGTGTCTGACATTCAATGGAATAAGTAAAAAAAGCACAGGGCCTGTCTGGTTGACTTTGAGATGGCCTTTTATGCCGTATGGTTAGAGGGTTAGTGGGAAAAAAAGTTCGTTGTCAAATTTGGCAACGTAACTTCGAATAAACTTAATTGAAACGGTTTACAACATGGGCGGTGAACTCCCCGATATTGTTTTACATTTATACTAGTGCTCTTGTTAGGTCTGAAACTGAAAAAAAATGTGTATCATTGGACATCATGGACAGCCGTTGGCGGTGTAAAGTGAAGTTATATATCTTGGCATCTTGCTTGACAAGTTTCTGTATTTAAAGAAACATAGATGTTGTCTGGATATCGTTTGTAGTGTGAAAGAATGCAGACGTGATTTTAATCCGCCTGTTGAGAAAATTTGTAAAAAGTCAATTTATAGGAAGAAATAAAACAATACTTTTTTTAATAAGTTTTTCTTTATTGGATTGCTGGTAAGAATTTTACAAACAGTGTTTCAATATGGAAAATAATTGCTCGCGTTGTGACGGCCCGTTGCCAATGGATGGAGATTACATTAAGTGTGGAATATGTAAAGGAAATTACCACTTTGAATGTTCTCCCGTTTCATTTAATGCTTGGAGAAAATGCTCTGCAACAACTAAAAAATCATGCGAATGCACATCATGCAAATGAATGGAAGATAGAGCACGATAAGAAGAAAATGTCCAACCAGCAAAAAGATTCAGATCAACCGAATCCCCAAAAGAAGCCAAGAAAGACGAACATAATCAATCGGCCCTTCAAAATGATAGAACATACCTCGATAAAAATGAATTAAACGAAATCAAAGAGATGCTTAAAGATTATGCTAAAACCTTTGAGTTCAGTAGCACGAGATACGAAGAATTAAATAATGCGCTTATTAAATCTCTAATGCAAGAAATTGGTGAATATCAAATAATTAAATAAAAGACACCCACATTAAATGCCTACAAAACAAATACACTGCAACAAAAATAAATATATAAAAACATTGAAATTAAAAATGTTCCAATGATAATGAATCACAACGAGAATGCGATTGATATTGATGAAATATACGTCTATGCAGACAGAAAAAATAAACAAATGGAGAACATATCAGTTTGCCTAACACGAAAACAAACAAAATATGCAAACATAGAAAAAGCAAAAACAGAAAGGTCTCTCACATTCGACGAAATAAACAAAAACAACACACTTGAAAATTCCATATACGCCAAACAAAAAATATATGTGAACAGTCAATTAACCGCACATTTCAAGAAGCTTGATTGGCTTGCAAAAACCAAAGCAAAAACTGGAAGTTTGTGTGGTGTTTATGAGCGATCCGTGCTCAGAGTTAAGAACTACGAGAATTAGAAGTATTGATTTCAAATATTTAATAGGTTGTAAAAACCGGATAATTTTTGAAGATATTTAATACAAAATGTAAGAGTGTTTTAAATACAAAGATAACATTCGTGGGGAATCGGGAATAAAATGTGCGGGTGTGTTCGGCAAAAATTTCCATATTGCGTTAAATATCGGCACAGTAAAGGCATTCTCGACATAAATCCTATGATTAAATTCATTTGCGAGGATTGTATTAAAGACATGCAAGAGATAGTAAATGGAAATGGAAGTTATTTAAAAGAATATAAAAATGAATTTGAGCAATCTCTAAAGAAAAATGAAATAGAAATAAAAACTTTATTAGAAGCAATAGAGAGTAATAGCATAGGCGCCCAAAGGGGTGGCAAGAGGAGGCACTTGCCCCCTCCCGTCTGGCTTCGAACTACTACTTTTGCCTTCCAACATTTTGTCACTTCTTAATAGGGAATTTCGACTAACTGGTTATTTTTTACTTTTTTTTCGTCAATTTCCATAGGATGACGATGACAACTCTGGACTTTGGTCGAATAAACCTCTACGTTCTATTGTTTTGCCCCCCTCTTGTATACAATGAACATTGTTTACTGGTCATAAAAATGGATTTAATTTTTAATTTCATGTTGAAAATTTGTTCACATAGCTCTTTAACTTTAAGTCATACGAAAAAAATATTCGTTGCAAAATAGTTCAATTTTCTATAGAAAAGGCTGTCAAAACTTTTTATTGCGTTGAGTCTTTCTCGGTATATCAGTTAAAAAGTATCTCAAGAATACCACTTGTAGTCACTTTTTACTTGCGATTATAGGTATTATGTAAAGGCAAGTTATGGATTCGTGCAAAAAAAAAAAATCTAACAATCAAACATGACAGACATAACGATGATAGAGAAGTCGAAATAAGTGGGTCGAAAATGGCTCTAACGATTTTGATAAAGCTTTCAAAATGCTATTTTTTAGGACATTCTATTTTGTGGTTGGAATAGAACCGGAATTTGCAAATGAAGTTTTGTATTAGGAAACTATAAATCCGATATCAATAAAATTTTGAACACAGGAAGTCAGTAATAACCCTATTGATATGGCATTTCAAAATTACCAATTTTTTTTATTTTTAATAATTTAAAAAAACGGGTTATTGATTTTTTTTAACTTTATTTTCCTAGATGCCAAATAAAAATTGCCATATATTTACATACTCGAACAAATTAAAAATATTTTTTTGAAATGTTTTTAAAAAATAACCACTTTAAAAAAAAAACTGATCGAACTATTTTAAATATTTTTTTTTTTCTGGATAAACATTTAGTACTGAAGAATTATTGCCTACTTAGTTTTTCTAAGAAAACTTAAACTCTTAAAAAATGAATATTTTTCTAAATATGTTTTGTGATGATGTGTATGATGAAGATTCACAAAAATTTAGTAAAAGAAGATACGGAATTTTATAATAAAATTATAGATCGTTTTGGTAAAAAAACGAAAACTGCAATTTCTGTTTTCAAAACAATAAAAATACATTTTTAATGAGCATTATTTTAGTATTTATTATTACCATAAAAAAGGTGAGTAGGCTCCATAAGAAAAATTAAATCAATTGTCAATAAAATTTAAAATCGCCTTAAAATATTTTGTCTGTATTTCGAAAGTGGTAAAATTTGGACAAAAAGCGTTTTTACTGAAAACGCCCCCAAAAAGTGGGCGTGGCAAAAAACATTGTATAGACAAAATATAGATATTAGGATTGTCTAAATATACTGCTCAGAAATATTTTTAAAATTCCTTACGGTTTTGCTTAAAACTACGTTTTTCTAAAAAGGGGGCGTGGCAGTGGGCGGATTTCAAAAATGTTTACACTTGTTCTGCTTCGTCGGCCAGAGAGTCTATATACCTAATTTCAGTACTCTAGCTCAAAATTTAAGGCCCAAAAATCGGTGACACACAGACGGACGGACGGACAGACATACATGGCTTAATTGACTCAGCTCGCGATTCTGAATCGACTCATATACTTTGAGGCATATGGTCCCCAGGCAGCATGCATTTAACCATATTGTATGCCAATATGGTGTACACGCCACGCCCCAGACCTTGTACCTAATTTTATTATGGCATTTCTCGAAAATAGCGCCTATCGAATTCGCCTTCTCCTGAGGATAAAAAACCTTCGTACGAGTCTACACTTTCCGGACTTATTCCAACAGCCGTGAGTGTCTGCCTGTACTCTGTCGTTTGGGAAATTCGGACACATGCAATGTCGTTATGATCCTTTCGCCTGAATATTTTATTTATTTGCGGGAACATATTCGGGCTACTGGTTTTTATAGCCTAAATTTTCTTGCCCGAGTACAAACTTACAGATTTTCTGTAATTCTCCGAGAATAACTGTTTAAGATTTTTGATCTTTTGCTGATGCTGCTACCATTGTTGCGGCTGCTTTTGTCGCTGCTGTTGTTCCCGCTTCCTCTGCTGCTGTTGCATTTTAGCAAACCGTTGCTGGATTGGTTGCAGTTTTTCTTTATCGTGTTGTTGTCTCTGCTGTCGCCTTTTCATTTCCTCGAGGCCTTTTTTTTTACTCGCCACTCAAATTTTTTCGGGCTTAGCACTTAATTCTGCTAACTTTGCCTCCTCATCATCCAAAGCCGGCTGTGCTTCGTCAACCTCCGCTAGCTCTTTAAAGGGACTACCTTCACCGACATAGCGGGGTTCCGCTGGTACAGTTCCGTGTACCAGCTTTTTTTTTCCCATCTGCCTTGGCAGATGACGATGATGATGTTGTTGGCGGTTTTGTTGGCGATGCAGGCATCGTCAGCTTTTGCCGTTTATTTGTCGGCGAGTTTTCACGCGCTTGCAGGGTTGGGTTTTCTTCACCGTACCGGCATCCATCACCGCTGATTCGATTGAAGAAACTTTCTTCTTTATTTATTATTGTTCGATAATTTAAATTGAATAAAAAGAAATACTAGGGTCTGATTAGGATTCGAACTCACGACTCCCACTCGTGAGTAAGGTGATAGCACCACTGCTCCACGATAATATAATAATTCACTTGGCTAACTTGCCACTTGTTCACTGAATTCACTGGAAAAATACTTGCGCACAAACTAGTCAACTAACCACTACGAGAGTTGGAGAGCGACTTATCTGACGTAAAGATCTTCTCTAAGAAAAGTCCATAAATAATAATAACTGAAATCTAACAACGTGATATACAATAAGTGACCATGAGACAATAATAATAAGCATATCTCTTAAAAGCAAAATGATATATACGAGTTTATAAATAATTTGAGAAACAGTGAAGCGTTGAAAGTGTTAAATAATTATGAAGACCCCAATAGAATTGGTAGTGTATTCCAAGATGAACTTGCAAGTAACCGTTGGTTTACCGAAAGGCTTAGAATCTGGAAAAAAAAATTACTAAATACGAAGAATTGAAATTCACGAATAGTGAAATTTCCTGGAATAGTTATCGTGAATTGAGAAACCAATATAAAATTGAACTAGAAAAAGCTAAAAATGATAATGTGAAAGGAGTATAATACGCGCGCGATCAAAAATCTATGTGGAGAGCAAATAAATCTGTGTTCTAAATATAAAAAAAAAAAAAAAACATATGGAAGGCTACAATCGGCTGTGCGGATCGTTGAATACCCTATCCTATCCTATCTGTAAAACTAAAATCCCCAAAAAGTGGACATGGCTTAAAACACGATGTGAATAAAATAAAGAAAATGACATGGTGACAACAAATTCTTCAGACTGCTTATAAAAAACTTTTACGGTTCTACAAAAGACAAGGTTTTCTCCTGCATATGTTATGGGGTAGTGTATAAAAATGGTTTTTATATAAAAACGCCCCCGAAAAGTGGGCGTGGGTTAAAATGTTCTATAGACGAAATGTTCATATTTATATAACTAATGATTCTGCATCAAAAGTTTTTTCGAAAATTTTTAAAATTCGACCGAAAAACGTTTTTTTATTAAAAACGCCCCCAAAAAGTGGGCGTGGCGAAAAACTTTATATGATCGAAATACAGATATTCAGATTCTCTAAATATGTTGTTCAGAAAGTTTTTCAAAATTCCTTATGGTTTATCCAAAAAATACGTTTTTCTAAAAAGGGGGCGTGGCAGTGGGCGGATTTCAAAAATTTTTACACTTGTTCTGCTGGGAGCAACATAGAGCACGTGTACCAAATTTCATCCTTCTAGCTCAAAATTTAAGGCCTAAAAACTGGTGACGTACGGACGGACGGACGGACGGACGGACGGACAGACATGGCTTAATCGACTCAGCTATCGATTCTGAGTCGATCCATGAGGTATATGTAGCTAAATTATTTCTCTATGTTACAAACTATGTATCAAAACTAATATACCCCCCTATGGGATAGGGTATAAAAATAAGAGGTCAAACAAACGAACAAACCTTTTTTCATTGGAATGGAACAGCTAAAGTGTCAAATTGGATGGGATTCATGTGACAAAAAAAGGAAGGGTTGATTGTAACAATGTAAACATTGGAAACATTCTCCCGAAAAATGTATTTTTAACTTTCTCTTACAAAGAGAAAGATATTGTGTTCGTGAAAATTTTCGACCTCGAGATTTTGATTGATTCTAACATTACGATGATAGCGGAACCCAAAAAAGTGGTTTCTGGAATTCCGTCCGTCGGTCCGTCTGTCCGTAATGGTCTCCCCAGCCTAAACGGCTTGACCGTTTTTTGACCGTATCCAAGTTTCTTTTGGTCATAATTTTAGGCCATTTTTTTTGCCTTTAGCCATGTTATTAACGGTACCTGCCATATAAAAACTCCACATGACCTCAATTTTTTCGAAAACGGCTCTAACGATTTTGATTAAACTGTATATACACTATAAGCATATTAGTTCCAACAAAACTGCATACCCAGTTTTTTTTTCGAGAAAATCCATATAACGGATATTGTCATTCAGGCCATATAAAGAAAATTGTTATTGGAATCCAAACGCTACATTTTCACTTCACGGCTTTGCTTAGTTGGCGTCGGAGTTGTGTTTTAAATATTTTTGAAAATTGAAATAGATAGGAATTTTAGAATAGACGTTAGCAATATTCGTGGGTTAAGGTCGAATTTTTTTTCGGCTTACGTCCACATTTCGAAATATAACCAGCTATTTTGGCGCTTTGTGAAACACAGGTGGGCGAAAACCCTGATACTTCAGATCTTAGTCTTCCTGGATATAACTTAGTGCCATTATTCTTTTTTCATCGCGGCCTCGCCATTTATATACGTAGTGATGTAGCCTACCAATTTCAACAGCAATACGGCCAATGTTCCAATCCGGAATATAATTTTATATGGCTGAAATTCCATGTCCGTAGGCAATTAATTCACTACTGTTTCATTTATAGAAGCCCAAACCTGGATAGCAAATCTACTTTTAACGAGTTTGATGTGCTATCTGACTCCATATCAAGAATTGTATCCCTACACCCTCGCACTGAAATCGTCATTACGGGCGATTTCAATGTACACAATTCTTCGTGGCTTCGACATTCTGGACAGTCAACACCCGAAGGAAAGTATGTCGAGATCTTTGCTGACATAAACAACTTAACTCAGCTTGTAAATGAGCGAACGCGCATTCTGGATATTGATAGTCAAGCCGCCAACACCCTGGACTTGTTTTTAACATCTCACCCCGACAAATACACCATAAATGTATTATCGCCTCTAGGCTGGGTAAAGAGTATTAAACCGAAGGTAAACGGGTGGTATGACTCGAGTTGAGGGTGAAAGAGTTATGTTTTCGGTCATATAAAGCCAACCCAACTGAGGAAAACCGTTTAAAATTCAAACGAGCCAGAAATGACTGCAATGCCCACATTAAGCGTGTCAAATTCTTCCACGACCAAAAGTTGAGGCAAAAAATTCTACTATGTCCCAAAGGTAGTAAAAACTTTTGGTCGTTTGTAAAAAACATTAAGAAATCGACCTCATCTTCCATCCCAACGCTCATTTATAATGACATTCCAGCTGTCACCGCTCTAGACAAAGCCAATCTGCTCGCTGCTCATTTTGCAGCCAATTCCACGCTGCCAGATCGTGCCCAGTCTCCCCCTGTACTAGAGAACGTAGAACATTCTATGGGACCAATCCACTTTCGTACTCGTACAGTCGCAAGAGTATTAATCGATCTTGACATACACAAATCGTCTGGTCCAGATGGTATCTCCCCCATAATTCTGAAGAGGTGTTCTTCAACGCTGGCAAAACCACTGCGTAAGCTTTTCCATCTGTCCTGTTCATCAGGACTCTTTCCGAGTCGATGGAAAACTGCATTTGTCCAGCCCGTCCCCAAAAAAGGCGAATATTCTTCTCTCTCCAACTTTCGACCACTTGCACTTACCTCCCTTCTTTCTAAGGTCATGGCAACGCTGATAAACCGTCAGCTTATGAATTATCTTGAATCACGGAAACTCCTCAATGACCGACAATATGGTTTTCGTAGCAACATGTCCACTGGTGATTTGATGTCATATCTCACCGAAAAGTGTAACCAATCAATTCACCTTGCTGGCGAAAACAAGATCGTTGCACTTGATATTTCAAAGGCATTTGACAGGGTCTGGCATCAAGCCCTTTTTTCGAAAATGCGTGCTTTTGGTATCGATGATACTCTCCTTCAATGGATTAGAAACTACCTCTCGAAACGTTCAATTCAAGTAGTTTTGGACGGTTTCAAGTCTGCTACTCACCAAATAAATGCTGGTGCTCCCCAAGGCTCAGCTTTGTCTCCGACACTCTTTCTCATTTTTATTAATGACCTATTGTCTGCAACTTCTTATCCAATCCATTCCTTCGCTGATGACAGTACCCTCAGTTTTTCATATTCGTTCTCGAATTCACACCCTTCACCTTCGGATGTGGAAGAAAAACGACAAAATATGTTAAGTTCATTAAATTCCGACCTCGACAGCATAATTTAATGGGGTAAATCTAATAGAGTGGAATTTAATTTTTTTTTTATTTACAGCCACTATCCATGAGTGGCACTTTCCATGGTCGGAATGTGTGTTAGTTACGACCTTCGTTGGAACGACCACATATTCGAAAGCAAAATGTCTAGGTTTCCTCAATCGATGTAAGAAATACTTCACCCCTTCTGATCTGGCCTCAATATATAAAGCGTACATACGCCCCAAACTTGTCTCCTGCCTTACACTCTTTTACCGCTTTTACAACAATAAATGCTCTAACGAAATAGCCAGCTGCATTCCGGAACTTCAACAATTCAACCGTAATACTCGCCGTACCACGAATGCTAATCAGTTCACCCTAAAGCCTATCTTTGGACGTACTATGAAATATAGAGATTCATTCCTTCACCGAACAACACGAATGTGGAATGCTTTACCAAACTCAGTTTTTCCTCTCCATTACAATTTACAGAAATTCAAAACCAGCGCACATCGGTATCTCCTCTTTTCTACTCCTCTATTTCCTTAATGCCTGCGCTGTGCTTAAACACCATAAGGGTATAAATAATCCTTTTAGCGCGCGCCAATTATAAAAAAATAATTATACAACAATTGATGGTACATTTATTGCTCTGTTTTTGCTGCTATAATTTCGTCCAGAACCTCCTTGTAGCTTTCCATTTTAATTTCAGAGTCGTTAACAAATGAATCCGGAACCGATACCGAAGTCTTTGGATATCCCGCTTCCTCTTTTTTTCCAACGCCAGTAGTCAAACGTAATTCGAAAACTTAGTGAGAACACCTTTTTGGTGAAATTGGAAATAATCTCATTTGAACCCCAGTGAGAACGTAGTAACTATAATTTATTTCTATTGCTACTAAGTATTCGACTTATCTAGCATTTTTTTTTATCACGAGTATATAATATGTTTGGGAGGTAACATTCCTTTGAGAGTTCCTGCTTTTTCCGTAATTTATAGCGCGGTTTTGTTATAATCGGGCCAAATCTAAGGGCTTAGTTCTTTGAAGACGACGCAATTTATTTGTTTCGTCAAGAATTTGGAGAACTGTTGTGTTAACTTGTGCCAATAAACGTTTTTTATGTTTTCGTGCAAAATTGTTTGTTTCATCTTAAACCGCGGGAATATTTGGATCTCTGCGTAGATCTTCGTTCCTTACGTACCACGGCGCATTGACGAATGATCTTAACATTTTGTTTTCAAAAGTTTGTAAAATATTGGATTCGTTTCACTGGTAGTATAGCAGTATCGTCAGCAAACGTTGCAACTATTGTATCGTTTGTTTGTGGGATATCACGAGTGAATAGGAGGTACAGGATTGGTCCAAGGACGCTTCCTTGCGGAACACCTGCCATTATTTCTTATAACCCGAAGTTTTTTAGGCTATAGTTTCTGTATTTCCCGTTTAACCTCGGCAATACTTGTATATCTTACTATATTATTATCGGTTGTACTCTCGAATATATTAATGTTTTCATTTTGCGCTGGAACATCAAATGGCTTAAATGTTTCCTCAAGATGTGCGGCAAAAACGTCAGCTTTTTCCTTATCGCTTTTTGCCCTAACGTCTTGAGTTACCCTAATTGGCGGCACAGCGATTTTTGGCCGTTTTATGACTCTAATTGCTTTCCAGAGCGAATAATTCGATTCCTTTCCAGCGGTTAGGCTACTGCATGGTTTTTAAAACTTAATCAAATTTGAAAGCAAATTACTCATTTATTTATCTTGCGGGGCACGAGTTTGGTGCCATCTTTTATGAGCTTTTCTTTTTTTGTCTTACTAAATCTTGTATTTCTCGGGGGTACTTAATTTTACTATACCATTTAGTTTTCTTGAGGAGTATTATTCCATGCTGCTTTTTGGATGGTATCGTTAAAGGAGTCAACCGCGACTTCGAGTTCCAATGGGGTTCTAACGATACACCCATTCGGAAATTATTTTCAATATCGTTTTTGAATCCTTCCCAGTTGGTTTTCCCGTTTGTTAATCTGGGTGGTTTTTCATTTATAATTAGTGAATCGGTCGTTGTTAAAATGGCCGTAGAATGATCAGAGGAAAGATCAAAGAATTCTTCAACTTTGATTCGATTGGACGGCAGACCTTTTACAATGAAAAAATCGATCAAATCCGGTATTTTTCTAACATCAGTTGGCCAGTAAGTTGGTTTTCCCGTAGAATGAAATTCGGTATTGTACTTACTAGCTACATCATAAAGCATCCTACCTTTCTGTGATATGCATCTAGATCCCCAGAATGTATGTTTTGCAATAAAGTCTCCTCCGATGACAAAACGTTGTCCAAGGGAATTAAGCAAGTTTTCAAAGTCAATTTTCTCAACCTTGCATCGTGGTGAGCAGTCAATAGACGATATCTTCAGAAAGGATTTTCTGCTTTTGACTTGTATAGAGCTAACTTGCATTGTTCCGATTTCTAACTAAAGATCAATCGAATGTTCGATACACTCTTTTATATATAGTGAGGCTCCACCTCTAGCCTTTTTCGATGGATGTAGAGCATGATAGTCGAGGTAACCCTTAATCTTTAAGTTAGAATTACTCTTTGCGTGAGTTTCGGATATTAAACAGATGTCTATATCTTTTTCCTGCATAAATAATTAAGTCCTCCAAGGTTTTGCCAAAAGCCATTGACATTCCACGTAAGAATTTTAAGCAACCTAATCATGTTAAAGATGGGGTACTTCTATTGCGAATGCTTAACGAGCCTGTCAAAAATAAATTTATTCGCTTTGCTTGTTCCTCAAGTTTTGAAAGCATAATCGAAAACACGTTTGAAACTGGGCCAGGTGAGATATTTTTTGGGCGTTATCGGATACTGTAGCTTGAGCATACGTTTGTACATTTGGTTTTGGATGTACAAGATCCGAACGGATACCTGATGGCCACGTTGTTTGTGAAATTTTAGGTTTTTCGGTTATGGCCTGCTCTGTCTTCGACATATTTTTGCATTTTGCATTTGCTCTATTTTTACAACAATATTAAGTATTGTTTTTATTTCATAAATTTTGTTCAAACTGTTCTATCGAAAGTGAGTATAAATAAAGGAAGACCGCGTTTTATCACATTTGCTTCGGCATATTTTTGCCTCGCTTGACAATGTAAACGCCATCTATGACTTTATATTGTCTGTTTTTTAGATCGTTAACAATATCATCCTTTAAGCACGACAACGCATAAAGGCCTTTCAGATTTATTTTCAAATGAATACCAATCTATTTTATCGGTATTAAGCTTGCGATATAATAGACGGTAACTTTCGGGGTATTTAACGCAGAATTTCCATTTTTTTTTTCTTAGCGAAGTCGCTTGGTAGCCCGATAATGGCAACGATTTTATCAAGGAATGCAACTTGTTAAAGTCAAATTTTTTTTGAGATCCAGAAGTAAGTGACCTCGTTGCCCTTGAACTTTTCCCGGAAGGATTACACATTTGCAATAAGACTTTTTGTTAATGTTTTATGTTTTATCTTTAAAATTAGAAATGACCTTTTCTTATATTTAAGAAAACATTTGAGATATATAAGAGATTCTCGACCATATAATTTAAGAAATGGAGACGATATTAGACTCCCTTCATATCTGCCAAATTCAAACTGTTTGAGTTATAACAGTATTGTATATAAAGGGTTCCAATTGTTTAATACAATGCCAAACGACACAAAAAATTAACAAAAAAAATTTAAAGTTTTTTTAAAGAAAAAATATTATCTTTTTAAATGTAATTATCAGTAAAGTAATTTAAAACTCTGAAAACAAGTGAAGAAATCAGCAGCTATATAAGCAATATAAAAGAACTTTCATGTTTTTTCTTAAATATAAGATTGCTACGAAAAAATTGGAATGAATTTTTAGTCATCATAATAATAGTTACTATGAAATATGTTGATATATCTGTTTTATCGGAAATTAATATTAAAGCGGAGGAAACCAACTTTTTTTTAAAAATTGATGGGTTTAACTCTGAATTTTTTAACAGGTGAAACATAAAGGGCATTTTTGTAAAAGGTAACATTGTATATGAAAGAGTAATATCTGAAACTTCAAACTAAGAAAGTATTATACTGAACACCAATAATGGCAGTATATAGACCAACAAAAATAAATGTAAACCAATTTATCCAAAAGATAAGCAACACTGTAGAAGAAATTAATAACAAAAAAGTCTAATTATTATATGAGATTTTAATATATTATAATATATTTGTAAATATAATATATTAACAAATTGAACGATACTGGTGTCGTGAATTATCTATCAATGATATCGTCAAAAGGACTGATGAATACAATAATGTCAGATACAAGAGTTGATTTGAAAATAAATTCTAAAACGTTGATTGATCACTGCTTAATACGCACACAAAACAAAATAAATATATCTGATCACTATGCAATATATACCGCGCTTCTGTGCAATGAAAGAGAAGGACTGATTCAAAACGAAAAACAAATTATGAACGAGTGGTGGGTGCACGACTGGGTCGTACGCAACTTTCTCTTTCACAGCAAGTTGGGCGTTAGATCAAATCATAAGCATTTTGATTATTGATGCTAAAATGATATAAATAATGTCGAAATGTATTTATACGAATGTTAACTCCGAAATTTGAAGGAATCGATGTCAATGTGAATAATAATGATTTTAGGTTATTGGCCAAAACTGAAAATTCCGTTAAGCGATAGTTGGGCTAAAACTAATTATGTGGAATTGTTGCAAACAGTAATAGTAGTATATGAATTTAATTTCATTCAATTTGACATAATAGTTTGCTACAAATTAACAATTTTCTTTTTATGGCCTGAATGACAAAATCCGTTATATGGATTTTCTCGAAAAAAAATCTGGGTATGCAGTTATATTGTAACTAATATGCTTATAGTATATATAAAGTTTAATCAAAATCGTTAGAACTGCGTAAGTATTAGGGTTTGGTTGCCTAAATATATGAGGTAAATTCATTTCTTTGGGTGTAGCATTACACATGTAGCAGTGTTGACTAGATTTTGGTCTCAGTCAAAGAGTTGCAGACCTTAACATCAATCATAGTCAAGTGAAATTAATATTTTACCACAACTTGTCTTTCTGTAAGATTAATGTGTATTAGAATAAGGGAGCCACTTGCATAATCTGTTTTTTTTTTTAGCAAATAACAGTTCGATTGGTCTGCAGTAGCGAGTAGATGAGGGCCTTGGATTTTTCCAAATAACTGTGCCGTAGTTGGTAATTAAAGTTAAAGGGACAAATGATACCGTAAACAAATATTTGTCAGTGACGTCAGTCCGATGAAACCTCTGCTTGTAACGACTATGGCCGGAACTACCATCGCAGCCCCACTTACATATTTATTTTAATGATGTACAATCAGTTCTATCCAAAACATCCTTCTGGACTTCGCATAAACGATTAGTTGTTAAGTCTATTAAGGATTGTACATTTATCACAGCACTGACCTCCGTAACCTCAATACTGCATTCATTAGTCTGGCTCTCTGGCATGCTACTTTGGCTTTTGCTGAATTATGGTAGGATGGATAAATATAACGACCGATTCTTTCTGACTGAACTGTCATTTTACAGTAAAGCAGTGAATTGGCGTTGTTCCGGATAGGTACCATTCCACTTTATCTCCATCTTTGAAGAAAGCCTGGAAACATTTCTGCGCATTTAATTTTTTTCAGTGCACTCTTTATTCAATATTGAATAATATTGACTATTTCATCGACGACATTATTTTTCAAATCTTAAAAAAAAAACTCCCCCTTCGTTATGCAATGCGGTTGCCCTATAAAAAATAAAGCATTACTTTTTTCGCGCACGTTTGCGCACTCTAGTTTTTGGACAGTTTATAACTAAAGCTAAGTACGCTGCTCGAGCTTAATTTTAGCTCCCATACAAAATTCTCTCCAAAAATTAGCTGAGCTAAATTTAAGCGAATCCATTTAGCCGAGCGGTACGCTGCTTCAGCTAAAAAATCAAACTTTCATTTCAGACTGTACTGGATGTATCTGTCACAATTTAGCGCGCCCATTAATTGTTCGGGACATTTTCTCAAGCTAAATTTTGACACATCGTATTGTTTTTTTCTGGTGTGCTATTGAGTTGTTGAAATAAATTTATTTTTCAAAGAACAGCTGTTTGTTGTAACACATATCCACAAAGCACTCTGTGTCAAAATTTAGCGAGGATTTTAGCTAGTGTTTGGAGAGAAATAGTGGAGAGCAGCTAAAATTTAGTTTCGCTCGAGCAGCGTACTAAGCTTAAGTAGTCAAGCTTTATATTACAAAAATTGACCCAGGGCAAGGGGCTCATAGTTAAAAGTCTATGCAAAAAAAATGTTTAAAAAAAACGTTGCAATATTATAATTGAAAATCTTTTTTTTTAAAAACAGGTAAATTGAATGATGGTTGGGTGTTGTAGAACGAGGGTAGACTCTGATTGGCGTTAACTTGGCAATGCCCAGTGTTGCAACTTTGACTACACATCAAATGTGCTTATCTTTACCTCCAAGTGGTAACCATCGGATACTGGTCTCATCCAACCGGATTTGACTTGCTAAACGATAAGTGCGAGTGTTGATAACACGACGAAAAACAGCAACACTATAAACACCCTGGAGAGAATGGCACGGATATACCCGGCGTGCTGTCCCAGGCGAACCTAGATGAGCTGCTCTGACATATTCGGACAACAGGTTGTCTAGGAATTTCAAGGGTTAGTCAGGCCCCTTGAACAGAGATGGTGGCGGATGAACCGAAAGGCCAACGGCAGCGCTCAATCCCGTAGTGGATACTGATGGCCCCGTGTCCTAGGGGTATCTAATAAATTGGAACTGGCCCTCCAGGTTGGGGGTTGTGCTTTGGGTTAACTACCCATCCACGGAAAAAACTATTGTTACGAAGCAACCAATAGCCTCGGAAAGGACTGATTTTATTGTTGACGACCCTGCTAAACGAAAAAAGGACAACGACGTTCGTATCTGCACCTGGAATGTGAGAACATTAAACAGGAGAGGTGCAGGCGAACAACTAGCGGAAGCCCTAAACTGCAACAAAGCAGACATTACTGCCATCCAGGAAATACGATGGGATGGGCCGGGCAAAAAGAGGATGAAAAACTGTGACATATACTACGGACCGTGTTATAGTGAGCAGAAACAGCGACTATTCGGATGCGGATTTGTTATAAGTGCCAGACTTAGGCAAGAAGTCTTATGTTTCCAAGACATTAGCGAACACATAGTAACAATCCGCATCAAGGCCAAATTCGCCAACATAAGCCTTATATGCGCTCACGCTCCGACGGAAGAAAAAGATGATATAGCTAAGGATTGCTTCTACGAGCTCCTCGACAAAACCTATGAGCGACTACCGAAGTACGATGTTAAAATCGTGCTGGGAGATTTTAACGCAAAGGTAGGAAGAGAAGACATCTTTAGAAGTATTGTCGGAAAACATAGCCTACACGACAACACGTCTGGTAACGGACTTAGGCTAATTGATTTCGCTACGGAACGAAATGCCACTATAGCCAGCACACGGTTTCCTCACCTCGATATCCATAAGGGGACATGGCGGTCTCCAGATCAACGAACGGTCAACCAAATTGATCACATTGCGATAGATAAGAGGCACGCATCCAGTATTTTGGATGTCCGAACATTCCGAGGAGCTAACATCGACTCGGATCACTACCTTGTAGCAGCCAAGGTAAGAATGCGGATATCCACCACGCCACAACAATCCAGAAATACTGTGAAAAAATTTAATGTCGGAAGACTGCAATCGCAAGAGACCGCCAAGACCTTCGCACAACGCGTATCCCTTAACCTCTCGATTAACACCATACCACCAGCATCGAATGTCGAAGAGCAATGGCAACGATGCCAACAGGCCATTAGATCAGCCGCAACTGAAGTGCTAGGTTTCTCGCGCCCACCAGCAAGAAACCCCTGGTTTGATGAGGAATGCCGACAGATGCTCGCAGCCAAGAACGAGGCCTACAAGGCTAAGCTGCAGGTGAAGACGAGAGCTGCCATTGAGCTCTATAGGCAAAGAAGAAGGGAAGAACATCGGCTTTTCAGCAAGAAGAAAAAAGAGCAAGAAAAGCGCGCGATCGAGGATATAGAGAGGTGCCACTCCAGGAACGATGTTCGCAAGTTTTACCAAAGTGTAAAACGTCAAAGCCAAGGATACAAGGCTCGAACAGAATCCTGTCGAGATGAACAAGGAAATATTGTAGTTGAGACACAGTCGATGCTGAGGATATGGAAGAACCACTTCTGCAGACTGTTAAACGGCGATGACGAACAACATTCCGCTGTCAGGCAGAACGAACCATTCAATATTGGCAACGACAGCGAAAACTGCCAACCACCCGACCTGAGTGAAGTGAGGATAGCAATATCTAAACTCAAGCTTAATAAGGCTGCCGGAAATGACGGCCTTCCCGCTGAGCTCTATAAGGCCGGCGGAGATGACTTGGTAAGTAACATCCACCAACTCATAAGCCAAATCTGGTCGGATGAAAATATGCCTGAAGAATGGAACCTCAGCATCGTTTGCCCGATCCACAAAAAAGGAGACCCTCTGAACTGCGCCAACTACAGAGGCATAAGTCTCCTCAACATCGCCTACAAGATCCTATCTGCCGTAATATGTGAACGCCTGAAACCGTTTACCAACAACCTGATTGGCCCTTATCAGTGTGGTTTTAGGCCAGGAAAGTCCACAACCGATCAAATTTTCACACTTCGGCAGATCCTGGAAAAAACTCAAGAAGTCCAAATCGATACCCACCACCTATTCATCGATTTCAAAGCCGCATATGACAGCATTTATAGAGACGAACTGTATAGAGCCATGTCTAGTTTTGGTATACCGCCCAAACTCGTCCGTTTGTGTAGGATGACGATGGAGAATTCTCGCTGCTCCATCAGGGTCGGAAACGACCTCACCGACACATTCGATACCAAAAAAGGATTTAGGCAAGGCGATGCGCTGTCATGTGACTTCTTTAATCTGATTCTTGAGAGAATTGTGCAAAACTCCAAAGCCAACACCAGAGGCACAATTTTCCAAAAGTCGGTGCAACTACTAGCATACGCTGACGATATTGACATCATTGGCAGGACTCAACGTGATGTCATAGCCACGTTTGCTAGTATAGAGAAGGAAGCGGCGAAAATGGGTTTAGCAGTAAATGAGGGTAAGACTAAGTATATGCTGTCATCACGAAAGGACTCACAACATCGACGAATTGGACAGAACGTCACCATTGACAGATATAACTTTGAGGTAGTACGGGACTTTGTCTACCTCGGCTCCGCTATTAACTCTGACAACAACATCTCGTCAGAAATTAAACGAAGAATTACTCTTGCCAACCGCTGTTTCTTCGGGCTAAGAAGGCAATTTAGTAGTAAAGCCCTCACTCGAACTACTAAGGAAACCCTATATAAGACCCTGATCATCCCAGTCCTGCTCTACGGCGCTGAAGCATGGACCGTATCAAAAGCGGATGAAGAAATCCTTGGTAGATTCGAGAGGAAAATTCTTCGAAAAATCTTCGGTCCCGTTTGCGTTGACGGGCTATGGAGACGAAGATTCAACCAAGAACTATACGAGCTGTACAGCGACATGCCCCTGGTCAAAAAACTCCGCATTGGACGTTTAAGATGGCTAGGACATGTAGAACGAATGGACACCAATACTCCGGCTCGCAGAGTCTTCGATTCCCAGCCAGACGTCGGACGCAGTAGAGGAAGACCTCGCCTTAAGTGGCGCGCACAAGTGGAAACCGACCTCAACCAACTTGGAGTGCGCAACTGGAGGCAGTTAGCTAAGGACCGGGCTAATTGGAGAGGCATGTTGGTTGAGGCCCAGGTTCATTCCGGACTGTAGCGCCACTTAAGTAAGTAAGTAAGTAAATTGAATTCCAAAACTAATTAAAATTATCTACTTACTCTGATTATTTGAATCCATAACAATTTAACTTGACTTTTCACACAAAAGAAATAAAAATGATTGACGCAAATTTATAGTCGTTTAAAGTACACTTTAAAATTATTTAATCGGATACTAACGCGTTTTGGTTATTATAATCGTCGAAAAGTGTGCTTTAGCGTTGTCACTCTGCATTAAAGTAAAAGCAACCAAAACCTCACTTTAAATATTTAAGCTTAGTACGCTGCTCGAGCGAAACTAAATTTAAGCTGCTCTCCATTATTTCTCTCCAAACACTAGCTAAAATCCTCGCTTAATTTTGACATAGAGTTCTTTGTGGATAAGTGTCACAACAAACAGCTGTTCTTTGGAAAATAAGTTTATTTCAACAACTCAAAAGCACAACATAAAAACAACAGTACGTTGTGTCAAAATTTAGCTTGAGAAAATGTCCCGAACTATTAATGGACGCGCTAAATTGCTACAGATACATCCAGTACAGTCTGAAATGAAAGTTTGATTTTTTAGCTGAAGCAGCGTATCGCTCGGCTAAATGGATTCGCTTAAATTTAGCTCAGCTAATTTTTGGAGAGAATTTTGTATGGGAGCTAAAATTAAGCTCGAGCAGCGTACTAGGCTTTAATAAAGAAGTAGCGTTATGTCACTTTTTAGGTGAGTTTGATTTCGAGGCCTCAAGCAATCTAGCCGAAACACTACAAAAGAACTTCGCAAACACTGGAAATTTGGGTAAACTTGTAAACACGTTTGCAACAAGACTTACCTCAGAAATAACCAACATAGTACATGAATGTGACATAACAACTTTTCTTGGTCCAATGAACAGCCTGCTACATTCTATATATATAGAAGTAGTCGCCATGCGAGAAGTCGAAAATGTGCTAAGTTCACTTAACAACAAAAATCGGCAGGAATAGATGGCATAAGACCTAAGGATTTAAAAAACATATGAGAGGCTACAATCCGCTATGCGGATCGTTGAATACCCTATCCCATCCCATCCTTTAAATTAATATCCTCAAAATATAGGCCTTATGGCGATGAAATACAGAAAATGACATTGTCACATTATATTGCTCAGACAGTTTCTCAAAATCTTGTGTGGTTCGACAAAAAACAACGTATTTCTATTGCTAATGCCTTGGGATGGGGTATACAAATGGTTTTTGTAAGAAAACGCCCCCAAAATGTGGGCGTAGGTGAAAATGATCTATGGACAAAATGTTTATATTACCATTTCGGAAGTATTTGCATCAAAATTTTTTTCGAAAGTTTTAAAATTTGGACAAAAAGCGTTTTTTTTTTTAAAAACGCCCCAAAAAGTGGGCGTGGCAAAAAACTTTGTATGAACGAAATATAGATATTAGGATTGTCTAAATATGCTACTCAGACACTTTTTTGAAATTCCTTACGGTTTGGCCAAAAAAAAGGTTTTCCTAAAAAGGGGGCGTGGCAGTGGGCGGATTTCAAAAATTTTTACACTTGTTCTGGTGGCACGGACGAGGATCCTATATACCAAATTTCATTATCCTAGCTCAAAATTTAAAGCCCAAAAACCGCTGACGAACAGACAGACGGACGGACGGACGGACGGACAGACAGACAGACATGGCTAATTCGATTCAGCTAGCGATTCTGAGGCGATCCATATACTTTGAGGTATATGTAGCAAAATTATTTCTCTATGTTACAAACTAAGTATCAAAACTAATATACCCCCCTATGGGATAGGGTAAAAAAAACAATGCCAGCAAATTATCCCCAGTTATAACCGAAATAAGAAGAAAGAGCCTCGAGCAGTCAATAGTTCCATCTTCGCTGAATACATCAGTTGTGCGCCTAATACAAAAAGGTGGCAATAAAATGATACACTGAACTATAGACCAATTTCCATTTTGCCGGCGATAAATAAGGGACTTGAAGAAGTTGTAAAAGTACAAACTACTAGAGGAAAATCAATTTGGATTCCGAAAAAATAAAAGCATAAAGAGATTGCTAGAAGATTTCACGAAAAGGTTATATTGTAGCTTGGGTAAAAACCAAAACTCGATTGTACTGTTTATAGATTTCACACAAACATTTTAACACAACTAGAAAAAGTCGGTATACGAGGACCGATTTTGAAATATTTGCAATAGAAAAGAAAGAAAATTCAGTGTAAAAATCGGCGAATATTACAGCGAACATGAGAAATCAATCTATGGAGTTCTACAAGGATCAAAACTGGGTCCGCTTACATTTATCATATATGTAAATGATATGCTCTCAGTACTCAAAAACAGTAAAGAGAACCATATGTCGACGATACGGCAATTATAGTGAGCATATTGAGACAGCAGAGGCAATAATGCAAAAGGAATTTAATGAAGTAACGGCGTGGTGCTATGACCACGGTTTAATAATTATCAATACAAAAAAGAATAAAGTCATGCACATTCGACCACCACATATTTTGAAACACAAAACAAAAATAAAAACATGTGGGAAGGCAACAATCCGCTGTGCGGATCATTTAATACCCTATCCCATACTTAAAATTAAAATCCGCAACATATGAGAAGGCTACAATCCGCTGTGCGGATCGTTGAATACCCTATCCAATCCCATATGTAAAACTAATATCCCCAAAAAGTGGACATGGCTTAAAACACGATATAGAAAATGACATTGTCACAACAAGTTATTCAGACAGTTTATAAAACACTTTTACGGTTCTACAAAAGACAAGGTTGTCCCCCTGCATATGTTATGGGATAGTGTATAAAAATGGAAAAATCAAATGGTCAAATGGAAAAACCAATGATTCTGCATCATTTTGACCGGAAAAAGTTTTTTTTTATTAAAAAACGCCCCAAAAAGTGGTCGTAGCAAAAAACTTTATATGAACGAAATATAGATAATACGATTGTCTAAATATGTTGTTTGGAAACATTTCAAAATTCCTTACGGTTTGGCTAAAAACACGTTTTTGTAGAAAGGTTGAGTGGCAGTGGGCGAATTTCACAATTTTTTACACATGTTCTGTAGGCACCGTCGAGGATCCTATATACCCTTGCTCAAAATTTAGGCCGGTGACGTAGGTACAGACGGACGGAGGGACAGACAGACATGGCTTAATCGGCTCAGCTAGCTATTCTGAGTCGATCCATATACTTTGAGGTATATGTAACTAAATTATTTCTCTATGTTACAAACTATGTATCAAAACTAATATACCCCTATGCGATATGGTATAAACATATTAGAAGGCTACAATCCGCTGTGCGGATCGTTTAATACCCTATCCCATCCCAAAAAAAAAAACAAATTTTTGGCGCAACAGGCTCGTTAGTACCCAGGGCCTAGCTTTCTCACAACCATTCATGTGTGCGTGTGTACTTCCTGCACGATGGTGGGACCTCCTGTTTTTTATGCCGACTCCGAACGGCTAAGTTGAGATAAGCTATTTTTGACAGTTGATACTACTCGGATGATTTGTCAGATCATCACGAGAGGAGGGCCAGTGAAAAATCATTAAGGTGTTGCTACGGCTGGGAAACGAACCCAGACCTCCTGCGCGGTAGTTCATCGCACTAACCATCGCGCCACTGAGCCCTATCCCATCCCATCCCTTAAATTAATATCCCCAAAATGTTATCTCTATGGCTATAAAATATTGAAAATGACGTTGTCCAACATATTGTCCAGACAGTTTATCAAAATCTTCTGTGGTTTAACAAAAAACAAAGTTTTTCTATTGTATATACCTTGGGGTAGATTATACAAATGGTTTTGTAGAAAAACGTCTCCAAAAAGTGGGCGTGGGTTAAAATAATCTAAGAACGAAATGTTGATATTATCATAACTGTTTAAGATTGAATTGTTAATTTACACCAACGATGAATTAAACGAGAAAAAAAGAGTCGATTGATTTTGGGTGTAAATTGCAAAGGTTTTTTATTTCATTAAACTACAGATTCGAATATCTACTTAAGTCACTTAACGATTGCTTTCAAAAGATTTGTGTACTTAACTCACGTAACAGATTTGTCTAAGTGAAGTGTGTACTCGACGGCCACCTACCATCAAGCATAACTTGCCATCAGCTCCCAGTTATGTAGTTGTACAGACAATGTAAAATACAACAACACTTTTGCATTTTCTCTGTACACGCTGTGGCGTGGTCAGTGGTAACGTACCATCAACGGCAGCAACCATCGGCAACCAGTTATGCAGTTCCACAACCAATGTTAATTGCAGCAACAATGTTGTGTATCTTCTGTTCACGTTGCCGTGGATCGAACGGGATGATAATTTTGGCTGCTTTACGTTGAGAGATGGTATGTAGATGTACATTTTCGCGAATACAACAATTAGACAGCGTATGAACAAACTAACAATTAAATGAATGATTACAAAAAATTGAATTATTAAAGACCATATAAATCAAACCATAATAAACGAATCAAATAACAAATGAAAGTAAGTAATAAATAACAAATTGACGAATAAATAAGAAGAAATAAAAGAAATAAATTTTAATAATCCAGAACAATAACCAAACATATGAGAAGGCTACAATCCGTGTGGATCGTTTAATACCCTATCTTTGAAATTAATATCCACAAAATATGAGCTTTATGAATAAGAAATATAGAGAATGACATTGTCACAACTCACAACATATTGTGCAGAGAGTTTGTCAAAATATTTTATGCTTCGACAAATAACAACGTTTTTCTATTGCATATGTTTTGCGGTAGGGTATACAAATTCTTTTTGTTGGAAAACGCCCACAAAAAATGGGCGGGGGTTTAAATGGTCTAAGGACGAAATGTTCATATTAATTTTGCATCAACACTTTTTTGGAATATTTGAAAATTTGACCGAAAAATATTTTTTTTTAATAAAAACGCCCCAAAAAGTGGGAGTGGTAAAAAACTTTATATAGACGAAATATAGATATTGGGATTGTCTAAATATGCTCTTCAGACACTTTTTTAAACCGTTTAACTAAAAATAAGGTTTTTCCAAAAAGTGGTAGTGGGCGGATTTTAAATATTTTAACACTTGTTTGAACAGCACGTACCAGGATCACATTTAGCAAATTTCATCATCCTAGCTCAAAATCTAAGGCCAAAAAACCGGTGCCATACAGACGGACGGACGGACAGACATGGTTCAATTGACTCAGCTAGCGATTCTGAATTAATCCATATACTTTGAGGTATATCTAGCTAAAGTATTTCTCTATGTTACAAACTATGCATCAAAACTAATATAACCCTATGGGATAAGGTATAATGATCTTGCATCAACTGTTTTTTTTATTATAAAAAACGCACCCAAAAAGTGGGCGGAAAAAAAAACTTCATATAGACGAAATATAGGTATTGAGACTCTCTAAATATGTTTCTCACACACTTTTTTTTAAAAATTTCTTTCGGTTTGGCCAAAAACTCGTTTTTCAAAAAAGGGATGTGTCAGCGGGCGGATTTCAAAATTGCTTACACTTGTTCTGCTTCGTCGGCCAGAGAGTCTATAACAAATTTCAACACTAGACCTCAATATTTAAGGCCCAAAAATTGGTGATGTTCAGGCAGACATGGCTAGATCGACTCAGCTAGCGATTCTTAGATATGAGATTCTCGCGTGAGTTTAGGCTCCCCAAATGTCCAGTCTTGAAAATATACACCGTAAACTGCAAAAGATTGTATACCGATCGAAACTGCACAACTGCACAAACTTGAAATAATATCAATCTTTCACGACGACGACTATACATACAAACTTCAAACACAACAAGCATACAACATCAGCAGGAGATAACAAAATCAACTCACAATCCCGAGATATTGTAATGAATACGGCCGCAGGAAATATGAGGTTATAATCCCTACAATACTAATCGAGCTTCCAATAGATATAATGAACCTAACAAAACCAGCATTCATTAAAAAAGCTAAATCCTTTTACTTTAATAATTATGTATAAAAAAATGTATATAACATGTATATAAAATATTAATAATAATAACAAATTTTGAATAAATCATTTTAAAACTTACTTAAAATAATATAAAATCATTTGTGTATACAGTCTTCTGCATACAAGCCAATTAGGATTTGCAGATTTAAATTTATATTTGTATTTTTTTTATGAAAAATCAATAAATTAAAAAAAAATAAAAAAAAACATATGAGAAGGCTACATTCCGCTATGCGGATCTTTTAATACCCTATCCCATCCCATTCTTAAAATTAATATCCCTAAAATGTGGGCTTTATGTCGGTGAAATGCAGAAAATGACATTTTTCCAACATATTGTTGAAACAGTTTAACAAAATATTTTATGGTTCGACAAAAAACAACGTTTATCACCTCCATATGCTATGGGGTAGGGTATACAAACGGTTTTTGTAGGAAAACGCAACCAAAAAGTCGGCGTGGGTTAGAATGATCTAAGGACGAAATGTTCATCTTATTATCATAATCAATGATATTGCATCGAAAGTTTTTTTCAAATAAAAAATGTTAAACAGACGAAATATAGATATTGAGATTCTGTAATTATGTTGTTCAGACACTTTTTCAAAAATCTTTACGTTTTATCCAAAAACCACTTTTTTTCTAAAAAGGGGGTGTGGTGTGGTGGTTTTGCACCACTGCTCAAAATTTAAGACGTTTAAGTATATGGATCTATTCAGAATCGCTAGCTGAGTGGATCTAGCCAGTCTTTCTGTCCGTCCGTGTGTCATCGATTTTTGGGCCTTAAATTTTGAGCTAGAAAGTTGAAAGTTTAAAAAATAACATTTTATTTTTTTCTTTAATATTTTGAGATATAAATACATATATAAAGGGTGATCCATTTCGAGGTTCCCTACTTTTTTAAAGAAAAAAACACAGAAAATTCAAATTTAATGGAGAATGTTTATTATCATTTGAAAGAACATTCTTTGGCATTTATTTTTTGAAGATTATGTCTATCAAATGTTGGCCGTTGCTACGTCGATGGTCCATCCGTTGAGTCCAATTTTCGATCACTCGTTCGAGCATTTCGACTGGTAACTGGCGAATGACACGCGTGATGTTTTCCTCCAAGGCCTGAATCGAAGCGGGTTTGTCGGCATAAGCTTTTGACTTTACATATCCCCACAGGAAAAAGTGTAACGGTGTGATATCACACGATCTTGGTGGCCAATCGACCGGCCCAAAACGTGTAATTATGTGCTCACCGAAATGTTCTCTCAATAAGTCCATTGATTGATGCGATGTGTGGGAAGTGGTGCCGTCTTGCTGAAACCAAATGTCGCCGAGATCACGAGCTTCAATTTCAGACATCAAATAGTCGGTTATCATGGTCCGAGTTGCTGCGAACGGCGCCGAATCGACTCTCCACGGTCTTCGTGTACACTCTCAGCTACGGCCGCTATATTTTCTTCACAGCGTGCTGGACGTGGTCTATTCGGTCGAATATTATCCAATAATGAATGCTGGGTCTCAAAACGGGTGATGGTGTTGCGAATAGTACGCTCAGTAGGCCGATTATGTTGACCATAAGTTGAGCGAAGTGCACGAAACATATTCCTCACAGAACGTGAATTTTCATAATAAAGTTGAACAATTTGTAAACGTTGTTCACGCGTTAGTCTTTCCATTATGAAATGCCAAACAATACGTGATCTGTCAAAAAAGGCTATTGAAAAAAGTATCTCTACTTGGATCACCAGTTACATTGAAATATTGCTTATATTCTAAGTCCAAACTTCTGGATTTGTTCAAAATATTTAAATGGCATTTTAATAGAAAGAATCTTCTAACTGTTTTTCTCTTAGCCTATTTTGCCTTATTGTTGTTCTAGAATATGTTTTAATTCTTTTCAGTGTCGAAAAAAGATCTTTCAACTGATGATGTTGTTATAGGAAAAAGATGTAATTTGTCTTAAGAGATACGCAAAGAACGAAAATCGCTCATCAACTAAAATCATGACCAACTTTGAGATAATTTTCCTTTTCACACCTCCACTCATAATAAAACTTAAATATAAGATTTGTTGGTGGATTGAGTTTAACACCAACAAATCTTATGCAATTTCTCAATCACGAAAAGAACGTAAAGGCCACAGAATTAATCATTACACCCTATCCCATAAGGATATATTAGTTTTGATACATAGTTTATAACATAGAGAAATAATTTAGCTACATATTCCTCAAAGTATATGGATCGACTCAGAATCGATAGCTGAGTCGATTTAGCCATGTCTGTCCGTCCGTCCGTCCGTACGTCACCAGTTTTTGGGCCTTAAATTTTGAGCTAGAGTGATGAAATTAGGTACACGTGGTCTTTGTTGCTCCCAGCAGAACATGTGTAAAAAAATTTGAAATCCGCCCACTGCCACGCTCCTTTGAGATTGAGAAAAACGTAGTTTTTGCCAAACCGTAAGGAATTTTAAAATAAGGTCTGAGAAGCGTATTTAGACAATCGTAATATCTATATTTCGTTCATATAAAGGTTTTTGCCACGCCTACTTTTTGGGGGCGTTTTTAATAAAAAAACGTTTTTCGGTCAAGTTTTAAAATTTGTTGTGACAATTTCTTTTTCTATATTTAATCCCCATCGTGTTTTAAGCCATGTCCACTTTTCGGGGACATTAGTTTTACAGATGGGATGCGGTTGGGTATTCAACGATCCGCACAGCGGATTGTAGCCCTGTCATATGTTTCTTCATATCGTGCTCAGTTGAGATGAACGAAATTGTCGATACGATGTTCGTTATACTTTTTTTTGCATCTATTTTTGATGGGTTATTCCTTTTTTAACTCAACTGAACGAATCAAGCGAATGCAAAGTGTGGCTGCGGCATGTAAGTATTTCGTTTTAACTATGTTTTGGCTCAAGTGCATGTGTGATGTGAGGCTGGCACGAGTTTACAAATACACTGAGAAAGAAGAGAAGTGGAGAAAATGTAAAAGATATTGTTCTCTGAAAGTAAGGCGTTCATGAACGAAATGAAATGAATAATAGGACGCGTCGCCACTGTGCATAAGCCACTATCACATATAATCGCTTCTCTTGTATGAGAGAAATTCATTTGTAGCCGACTTCCAGCTCTCGGAATATGCGCACTTCACCAATTTATCACTTTATATCTAATGGTCTTTCCGAGTAAAGATTGCGTCCTCGCTTTCTCGAGTTAAACCGGTCTCTTCTAATATTTATACCCTATCCAATAGTGGTATATTAGTTTTGATTTTTAGTTTGTACCATAGAGGAATAATTTAGCTACATATACCTCAAAGTATATGGATCGACTCAGAATCGCTAGCTGAGTCGATTAAGCCATGTCTGTCTGTCCGTCTGTCTGTTCGTCACCGATTTTTGGGCCTTAAATTTTGAGCTAGGATTATGAAATTTGGTATATAGGATCCTTGTCCGTGCCACCAGAACAAGTGTAAAAAAATTTGAAATCCGCCTACTGCCACGCCCCTTTTTTAGGAAACGTATTTTTTGGCCAAACCGTAAAGAATTTTGAAAAAGTGTCTGAGCAGCATATTTAGAGAATCGTCATATCTATATTTTGTCAATATAATGTTTTTGCCACGCCCACTTTTTGGGGGCGTTGTTTTTTATAAAAAATCAATCATTGGCAGTATTAATATTAACATTTCGTCAATAGACCATTTTAACCCACGCCCACTTTTTGGGGGCGTTTTCTTACAAAAACCATTTTTATGCCCTACCCCAAGGCATATGCAAAGAAAAACGTTGTTTTTTGTCGAACCATAAAAGAATTTGATAAACCTTCGGAACAATATGTTGTGACAACGTCATTTTCAATACTTTATGACTATAAAGACCATATTTTGGGGATATTAATTTTAAGGATGGGATGGGATAGGGTATTAGACGATCCGCACAGTGGATTGTAGCCTTCGCATATGTTTATACCCTATCCCATAGGGGTATATTAGTTTTGACATAAAGTTTGTAACATAGAAAAATAATTTCGATAGATATACCTCAAACTATATGGATCGATTCAGAATCGCTAGCTGAGTCGATTAAGCCATGTCTGTCTGTCCGTCCGTCCGTCCGTCTGTGTGTCACCGATTTTTGCTCCTTAAATTTTGAGCTAGAGTGTTGAAATTTGGTATATAGCCTCTCTGGCCGACGAAGCAGAACAAGTGTAAACATTTTTGAAATCCGCCCACTGCCACGCCCCCTTTTAGAAAAACGTTGTTTTAAGCCAAACCGTATGGAATTTCAAAAAAGTGTCTGAGCAGCATATTTAGACAAACCTGATATCTATATTTCGTCCATACAAAGTTTCTCGCCACGCCCACTTTTTGGGGGCATTTTTATTAAAAAACGCTTTTTTCCAAATTTTAAAACTTTCAAAAATTTTTGATGCAAATACTTCCGCAATGGTAATATACACATTTTGTCCACAGACCATTTCCACCTACGCCCACATTTTGCGGGCGTTTTCTTACAAAAACCATTTGTATACCCCATCCCAAGGCATTAGCAATAGAAATACGTTGTTTGTTGTCGAATCACAAAAGATTTTGATAAACTGTCTGAGCAACATATTGTGACAATGTCATTTTCTGTATTTCATCGCCATAAGGCCTGTTTATTGAGGATATTAATTTTAAGGATGGGATGGGATAGGGTATTCAACGATCCGCACAGCGGATTGTAGCCTCTCATATGTTTTAATAACAATTTAAGAATTTTTGTTTCAGCTTTAGCTTCGTTTTGCTTGGGACAATGTTAATTCACGTAGAGGATTTTTAAGGGGTCGCTCTGACACCGTAAATGAATTTAAATGCCCATAAGCTGACGTTGAATTGCCTGCAACGCAGTCAAACAAATCTGTATCAGTGTATCCACTGCTGGAGCCTGAGGCACGGGGGAACGTATGGCTTCCTTTGGAGGTTGCTGTACCGTTTTGCCTCTTCTTGGGGGTTGAAGGCTCGTTATCCTGAGACACGGGGGCCTGTCTGGCTTTGTTTGGGGGATGCTGTACCGTTTTGTCTTACCCTGACGGCATTTCGGCGTAGGAAAATGTGGGTTTGGAAGTTGGTGAATGTCTGTTCCTGACGCCATTTGGGGGTTGACAGACATTCAGGGAGAGCAAACGCGGTGTTTCTATTACTGCTGGTGTTCTTTTGCATGCTGTTTCTTTGTTTGCGGTAGCTGTGCTTTTGCTTTAAGTGTGCAAATTCTATTTGTTGCACGGTTTATTGCTTTCTTTGCCGTAGTTTTACTACTTGTTCGCTGATGTTTGTTTTTTGCATTTGTTCTTGTGATATGAAGTTACTTGCGATAATTTTTAGCTATGTTTATCCAATGGTTTACAAAGTACATTGATTTTTGGTCGGTTGTTTTATCATTAATTTCTACCAAATCGAATAACTTGTTTTGTATGCCTTTCTCGAACTGAAATTTTGCAGACATATTGGAAACATTTTTCGGTTTCCCTTATTTCTGACATCCATAAAAATCGAACAAAAACGAATATTCTTTCAAATTTTGTATTGCATCGTTTAAAAGTTGTTTTGCCAATACTATTGCTTCACTTTTCGTGCTACCACATTTAACATTCTTAGCTGCCATGAATGCTGATATTTAATAGAGAGGAATTTTAAATGAGGAATGAATGAATGTGTTGAAAGCGGGACTGTGCCTGTCAGGCTCGGGAGATTTAATTTTGGGCTAAAAATCGGGACGTGCTGCCAAAATTGGGACGTCTGTCAACGCTGGCTACGATAAAAAAGAACAAGCACAAGCTGAGTAACAATTTCACAATTGTATATTACGATATGATATATGTAGGAAGGGTTTACAAAAAATTTAAAGTAGTTAAAGTTCACTAAATTTAAAATAATTCAAATAGATGTTCACAAATTTGAAATGAAATTAGAAAATAAAAAGAAAGGCTTTGTCTGAATGAGCTTTTCACAAGACTTCACAAACTTCTCGGCTTGCTTTCCGATACTTAACTGGAACATTATTCTATTGCAAGAGATAATTAAGTTAACTGGCAATTTAGTAACTGTTTTACATTTAGGGTAAACTAAACAATGTTTGGTAAAGTAAAGGCGAGTAAGAAACAATGAGAAGTAATATTTAATATTCCCAGATATATTAAATTCATTTTATTTGAAATATTAAATTTAAAAAAATAGTTTCAAAAAAACATATGAGAAAGTTACAATCCGCTATACGAATCGTCCATCCTTAAATTAAACATCCCCAAAGAGTGGACGTGCCTTAAACTAAATGAAAATAGCATTGTTACCACATCTAGTTCATAAAGTTTATAATAATCTCTTAAGTTTCGACCACAAAAGACGTTTTTCTTTGGTATAGGTTTTACAATTTTTTTTTAGGAAAACTGCCAAAAAAAATTGGGGATGGGTTAAAGTGATCTATAGACGAAATGTTCATGTTTTATTCTCGAAATAGTTAAACCAAACGTTTTCTTTCGATTTTTTTTTGAAATTGTTCCAGTTCCATAGTGGTATTTGTTTCTTATGTAGGGAACTGACCCTTCCTAACACAATGTGCTGACAAAAGTGTACCTGCACTTTTTTGCCAAGAATAGATTTTATTAATTTGTACTTAAATAAAATCGAACTCGTGATTTTTATCAAATCTTAGATTACGATATTACTTAGAAAAGTTGACTTAGCAGTTGTAATCATGGACCTTTATAATACACACCGTACAAGTTTTCCCATGCTTTACAAGACTTACCTTTATGAATTTTGCTTATGTTATAAAATTGTTCACTAAATAAAAATACTATTTTCTTTTTTTTTTTGCAGTGATATTGATGAAGGAGAAGATGACAACTTCGATGCAAAGTCTACAAAAACATCTGATGAAAATAAGAAGTAATAAATGTTATTGTATAATAAGCATGTATTAGTAGGTACTCTTTAAAAAATGTTTAATTAAATTAAATATCATAGCAATTACATTCATCCATTTAAAAGCTACGAATTATTATCTTTGTCCTTCAAACAGCAAAATTAATTCCTGAAAGAGATCATTATATCATTTATGACATTTGAACGATTCACCCGGCAACTCATAGAGTCCAACCAAATATAACTCCAAATCAAAACTCCGTTGTAACAAAACAATTGAACGAACTGTCAAGAGTCGTGTTTTCAACAATGTACATTTGCCTGTAATATGGACATAAGATATCGAGTTTAAAAAAACAAAAACATATGAGGAGTCTGCACTTCGCTATGGATCGTTTAATACCCTATCTCATCCCATCGCCAAAATGTGGGCTTTGTGTGGATGAAATATAAAGGGTGGTCTAAAGAAAACGCAAGATGTATTTGTAAATAAAACAAAAAGTTTTCAGAGAATTATCTTAATATTTTTTTTATTATGATAGAAGGATCTATCAATTATGTGTGAAACAAAAGATCGGCCAAATGCTGGCCACGGCTTCGGTGGCATGTTGTTAATGTGCCGAATTATCTTATCCCTCAGCCCTTGAATTGTTCTTGCTTATTGACGTAACATTTTTGTTTTAAATATCCCCAAAGAAAGAAGTCCAAGGGTTTTTTTTATATTGCCAGTTTTTCAGATCGTTAACAATGTCATTCTTGAAGCACGACGCATGTAACCCTCTAGCTACAACGCGTAAAGGCCTTTCAGATTTATTTTCAAATGAATACCATTCTATTTTATCGGTATTAAACTTACGAGATATTAGACGGTAACTTTCAAGGTCTTTAACGCAGACTTTCCATGTATTTTTTCTTAGCGAAGTTACTTGGTAGCCCGATAATGGCAACGATTATATCAAGGTATGAAACTTGTTAAAGTCGTCAATAGCGATCACATTAATTGCCGTTGTGGGCCGTTGTTTTAGGTGTTTCGCTTTAGCCAACGGTGCAAATCACATGAACGTGGTGGCCAATTAACATCGTCACGATGTGAGATAACACGGCCATTGAATTTCTCTCGCAAAAGAGCCATTGTTTCGTTGGCTGTGTGGCAAGTGGCACCATCCTGTTGGAAGCACATATCGTCCATGTCCAATTTCTAGCCACAAGAAGTCCGTTATCATCTTAAGATAGCCAGCCCGTAAACCGAAACAGTCACACTTTGTAGATGCATCGGCTTTTCAAGAATAACTCGTGGATTCTCATTTGCCGAATGCGGCAATTCTGCTTGTTAACAAATCCAATGAGGTGAAAGTGTGCCTCGTCTCTGAAGATGATTTTCTTTGTAAAGTCACCATTCACTTCTTTTTGTTCAGCCGACCATTCGCGTATTGACGAAGCTGGAAATGGTCAGTAGGCTTCAGCTCTTGAGTCAATTGGAAATTGTAAGCATGCAAATTCAAATCCTACATACCCGGTTTGCTGAAATTTGCGCATAAAACACGTTGGCCCAAAAAAATTACTACTTACTTAAGTGGCGCTACAGTCCGGAATAAGGCCTGAGCTAACTGTCATCAGTTGCGCACTCCAAAGTTGGTTGCTCCTTGTGCGCGCCACTTAAGGCGAGGTCTTCCTCTACTGCGTCCGACGCACGTCTGGCTGGAATTCGACTCCGTTGGTCGGAGTATTGGTGTCCATTCGTTCTACTTGACCTTAACTTACTTACTTAAGTGGCGCTACAGTCCGGGATGAACCTGGGCCTCAACCAACATGCCTCTCCAATTAGCCCGGTCCTTAGCTAACTGCCTCCAGTTGCGCACTCCAAGTTGGTTGAGGTCGGTTTCTACTTGTGCGCGCCATTTAAGGCGAGGTCTTCCTCTACTGCTTTCGACGTCTGGCTCTGCGAGCCGGAGTATTGGTGTCCATTCTTTCTACATGTCCTAGCCATCTTAAACGTCCAATGCGGAGTTTTTTGACTAGAGTTATGTCGCTGTACAGCTCGTATAGTTCGTGGTTGAATCTTCGTCTCTATAGCCCGTCAACGCAAACGAGACCGAAGATTTTCCGATGAATTTTTCGCTCGAATTGACCAATGATTTCTTCATCCGCTTTTGATACGGTCCATGCTTCAGCGCCGTAGAGCAGGACTGGGATGATCAGGGTCTTATATAGGATCTCCTTAGTAGTTCGAGTGAGGGCTTTACTTCTAAATTGCCTTCTTAGCTCGAAGAAACAGCGATTGGCAAGAGTAATTCTTCGTTTGATTTCTGGCGAGATGTTGTTGTCAGAGTTAATAGCGGAGCCGAGGTAGACAAAGTCCCGTACTACCTCAAAGTTATATCTGTCAATGGTGACGTTCTGTCCAATTCGTCGATGTTGTGTGTCCTTTCGTGTTGACAGCATATACTTTGTCTTACCCTGATTTACTGCTAAACCCATTTTTAACGCTTCCTTCTCTATACTAGCAAACGTGGCTATGACATCACGTTGAGTACTACCAATGATGTCAATATCGTAGGCGTATGCTAGTAGTTGCACCGATTTTTGGAAAATTGTGCCTCTGGTGTTGGCTCGGGAGTTTTGCACAATCCTCTCAAGAATCAAATTGAAGAAGTCACATGACAGCGCATCGCCTTGCCTAAATCCTTTTTTGGTATCGAATGTGTCGGTGAGGTCGTTTCCGACCCTGATGGTGCAGCGAGAATTCTCCATCGTCATCCTACACAAAGGGACGAGTTTTGGCGGTATACCAAAACTAGACATGGCTCTGTATAGTTCGTCACTATAAATGCTGTCGTATGCGGCTTTGAAATCGATAAATAGGTGGTGGGTATCGATTTGGACTTCTTGTAAAACCACACTGATAAGGGCCGATCAGGTTGTTGGTAAACGGTTTCAAGCGTTCACATATTGCGGCAGATAGGATCTTGTAAGCGATGTTGAGTAGACTTATGCCTCTGTAGTTGGCGCAGTTCAGAGGGTCTCCTTTTTGTGGATCGACCAGATTTGGCTTATGAGTTGGTGGATGTTGCTTACCAAGTCATCTCCGCCAGCTTTATAAAGCTCAGCGGGAAGGCCGTCATTTCCGGCGGCCTTATTAAGCTTGAGTTTAGATATAGCTATCCTCACTTCACTTAGGTCGGGTGGTTGGCAGTTTTCGCTGTCGCTGCCAATATTGAATGGATCGTTCTGCCTGACAGCGGAATGTTGTTCGTCATCGCCGTTTAACAGTCTGCAGAAGTGGTTCTTCCATATCCTCAGCATCGACTGTGTCTCAACTACAATATTTCCTTGTTCATCTCGACAGGATTCTGTTCGAACCTTGTAGCCTTGGCTTTGACGTTTTACACTTTGGTAAAATTTGCGAACATCGTTCCTGGAGTGTCACCTCTCTATATCCTCGATCGCGCGCTTCTCTTGCTCTTTTTTCTTCTTTCTGAAAAGCCGATGTTCTTCCCTTCTTCTTTGCCTATAGAGCTCAATGGCAGCTCTCATCTTCACCTGCAGCTTAGCCTTGTAGGTTGTAGGCCTCGTTTTTTTCTGCGAGCATCTCTCGGCATTCATCATCAAACCAGGGGTTTCTTGCTGGTGGCCGCGAGAAACCTAGCACATCAGTTGCGGCTGATCTAATGGCTTGTTGGCATCGTTGCCATTGTTCTTCGACATTAGATGCTGGTGGTATGTTGTGAGTCGAGAGGTTAAGGGATACGCGTTGCGCGAAGGTCTTTTCGGTCTCTGGCGATTGCAGTCTTTCGACATTAATTTTTTTCACAGTATTTCTGTTTTTTTGTGGCGTGGTGGATATCCGCATCCTTACTTTGGCTACAACAAGGTAGTGGTCCGAGTCGATGTTGGCCCCTCGGAATGTTCGGACATCCATAATACTGGATGCGTGCCTCTTGTCTTTCGCAATATGATCAATTTGGTTGACTGTTCGTTGATCTGGAGACCTCCATGTCCCCTTGTGGATATCGAGGTGAGGAAACCGTGTGCTGGCTATAGTGGCATTTCGTTCCGTAGCGAAGTCAATTAGCCTTAGTCCGTTACCAGACGTGCTGTCGTGTAGGCTATATTTTCCGACAGTACTGCTAAAGATGTCTTCTCTTCCTACCTTTGCGTTAAAATCTCCCAGCACGTTTTTAACATCGTACTTTGGTAGTCGCTCATAGGTTTTGTCGAGGAGCTCGTAGAAGCAACCCTTAGTTATATAATCCTTTTCCTCCGTCGGAGCATGAGCGCATATATGGCTTATGTTGGCGAATTAGGCCTTGATGCGGATTGTTACAATGCGTTCGCTAATGTCTTGAAAACATAACACTTCTTGCCTAAGTCTGGCACCTATAACAAATCCTCATCCAAATAGTCGCTGTTTCTGCTCACTTTAACACGATCCATAGTAGATGTCACAGTTTTTCATCCTCTTTTTGCCCGGCCCATCCCATCCTGGATGGCAGTAATGTGTGCTTTGTAGCAGTTAAGGGCTTCCACTAGTTGTTCGCCTGCACCTCTCCTGTTTAATGTTCTCACATTCCAGGTGCAGATACGAACGTCGTTGTCGTTTTTTCGTTTAGCATGGTCGTCAACAATAATTTCAGTCCTTTCGGAGGCTATTGGTTGCTTCGTAACAATATTTTTTTTTTTCGTTAACCCAAAGCACAACCCCCAACCTGGAGGGCCAGGCCCTTGTTTTGACCCTAGGACAGCGGGCCGGAAAAAATACCGATGTCAGTAGCCCCTTTTTGGGGTATGAGCGCTACCGTTGACCCATTGAGGCTCCTCCGCCACCAACTCTTTTCCAATACCCTGGCTCAGTGTTGGAAATCCCTATAGATCGGTGTTCAAATATGTCGAAACAGCTCATAGGGATTTCACTACCAGTTCGATCAAACTGGAGCTGTAGGCGCCACCGTTGACTCCATCTAGGGAATTCCTCCGCTCCCGTCTCAGAGTGAGTGCCTTAGTGAGAGGACACTCCTCCCCCCTCTCTCGTTTGCTGCCACCAACGACCTTCCACAGGGTTTCAATACCCCATCTCTAGTCGAGGTACTAGGCACCCACCAGTCACCAGCGTGGAGGTGAGAGTAGGAGTTGATAGTGAGAGGCTAGAGTGAAAACGCTTGTGTCCTCATATAATCGCATTACTATCCCTAAGCACCGGCTACTACTTGACCTAGCCATCTTAAACGTCCAATTCGGAGATTCTTGTCTAAGGGCATCTGCATAGGAAATATGGGCGATGTTAAGAAGAATTCTGCCTCTGCAGTTGGCGCAGTTTGAGTTTAGAAATTGATATCCTCACATCACTTAGTTCGTGTGGTTGGTAGTTTTCGCTCTCGTCGCCAATATTGAATGGTTCGTTTTGCCTGACAGCAGAATGTTGTTCGTCATCGCCGTTTAACAGTCTGCAGAAGTGGTTCTTACATATCCTCAGCATAGAATGTGTTTAAATACGATAGTTTCGTGTTCACCTCGACGGGATTATGTTCGAGACTTGTATCCCAAACTTTAAAGTAAAAGCTAAATACAAACATTTTTCACTCACCCTTTTGTCCGCAACTGACAATGAAGTGGCCACATCATCCAGTTCTCGTTTCGGTGTTATTTTCTACTTAATTGCTATATAAATTTGACGATTCCACGTCTAGAGAGCCTTTGCAAACATTTGACCATAATACTTCCAAAGAAGAAGCTCATATCATTAATTATCCTGAATCACTGTTCATACAATCTGTTAGCCAGTGATAAAGTTGTCACCCTTAAAGGAAAGCTCATCTGACATCTAAACGCTTTAATCTCAGAAATCAGGGTCAAAACAAAACTGATTTGGTTCCTAATCTATCAGTTCGGTCGCCTCCAACCAATACTTCTCCTACTGCCCTAAATACATCATCTAGTGTAGTTCAAACAGTGAATGCATGTGTTTCCTCAATTGAGTCGATACCAAGCCCTAAATCGACCTTTATATCACTACTGAAACCAAGCACTTCCTCCGAAGAAGGGATTAGTCACTTGTTTTCAAAAAATCTAGTCCTAACAGGTAGTTCTATTAAATGTACGAAAATTAGTAAACCGGATGGTTTCATTTCATTATTTAAAATAGTAGTACCTTCAAATGTATTTCATAAAGTTACTTACTTACTTATCGGGCTCCCGACCAGTGAAGAGTCTCTGCCTGAGACGCTGCAGCCTTCCATCCTCTACGATCCCTGGCTCGCTGCTTCCAGTTGTCTAGACCAAGCGCTCTGGCATCCGCGATGGCTTGGTCGACCTAAAAGATCTATTGTGCTTGCCGTCAGATGTTTTTAGGTTAGTAGCGCTTCTACTTTCCTAATGTAGCTGATAATACGTTCAGCAGAAGATTTTCTTAGTTCTTCGGGACTTAATAATAGCCTGAAGAAAGATTCCCTTCTCATACCTTAAAGGGCCGGGCATTCACATAATTATGATATGTTCGGCTGTTTCGTCTTCTTCTAGACATAGTCTGCACTTCGGTGTGTCGACTAGATGCATTTTATTTAGGTGAAATCGCAGACCATGGTGACCAGTTAGGTAGCCTACAAAGCTTTTGATATCGTGCCTGCTAAGATTTAGTGTCTTATTGGCATCTGCTTTGAAGGGCTGATTAGCTCTTTTGGTCTGTCTTAGGCCTGGGATGTTCTCATAGCATGAATAACATTTGTTTTGTTCCCAGTTTTTTATAAGCAGATTTATGGCTGATTTGGGGATTGCACAGAAGGGTTCGGGTCCAATGAAGGGGGTTTCTGAACCTTTTCTGGCTAGTTCATCAGCTTTTTCGTTACCTTATGTCCGGGGACCCACCATAGTCTGGTTTTGTTCCTGGAATTGAGTGTTTGGAGCTAATTGAAGCAGTGTAGTACTGATTTGGAGTCAATAATGTGTGAGCTAAGGGTTTTTATAGCTGTAGCTATATACAAAGGGATTGCACAGAAGGGTTCGTGTCCAATGAAGGGTTTTTCTGAACCTTTTCTGGCTATTTCATCAGCTTTTTCGTTACCTTCAATCCCCGTATGTCCGGGTCCCACCACAGTCTGGTTTTGTTCCTGGAATTGAGTGTTTCGAGGGAATTGAAGCAGTGTGTTGCTCATTTGGAGTCAATAATGTGTGAGCTATGGGCTTTACTGTCCGTGAATATATGGATGTTGGCGCCCTTAATACCTGAGTTGTGTATTAGGTTTGCGCATTCTTTTATTGCATGGAGCTCCGTTTTGGCAGTTTGGTGGGTTATTGCTACACCATGCGTCTCTGGTTGTGATCTCCGTTGAGAATCTTTTGTTAAAGCGCAGGGAATAGTAGACGTGTTTAAGCAGCATTTCCAACAGCTGCTAAATGGGCATCATTTAGAGAGAGTGATAGGGCAAGAAGAGAACCCACGTCCAGTCAATGAAGAACTAGTTCCACCACCTAGTAAAGAAGAAGTTGGCCTAGCTTTAAAAAAGCTTAAGAACAACAAGGCCGCAGGTTTTGATGGCTTACCAGCGGAGCTTTTTAAATACGGTGGTGATGTTTTGGTAGTTTTGGTAGGGAGCATGCACCGAATCATCAACCAAGTATGGGTGGAAGAAAACATGCCCGATGACTGGACTATCAGCTCCATATGCCCCATCTACAAAAAAGGCGATGCTATATCTTGCAAGAACTATCGAGGCATATCCCTGCTAAATGTCCCATACAAGATCCTATCCAACGTACTGTGTGAACGTCTTAAACCGTTCTGCAACACACTAATCGGCACGTAGCAGTGTGGCTTCCGGCAAATCCTGGAAAAGACCAACGAATTTCAAGTCAAAACTCACCACCTATTCATCGACTTCAAAGCCGCGTATGATAGCATACATCGTCAGGAGCTCAATATGGCGATGGCCGAATTTGGAATCCGGGCAAAACTGATTCAGTTTTGTCGCGTGACGCTGGAAAATACGCGCTGCAACGTGCAGTTTAGAAGTAGATCCTCCGAACTTTTCCAAACGTGCACTGGATTTCGGCAAGGTGACGCGCTATATGTGACTTCTTCAATCTCGTACTGGAGCAGATAGTGCGCAGGGCAGTGTTAATACGGAAGGCACTATTTTCAATAGGTCCGTCCAGCTGCTGGGCTATGCGGACGATATTGACATCATCCCAACATGCCGTGATAAAAGCGTTCACGGAGATCAGGCGAAATCCGTTGGCCTTGAAGTAAATGAGGACAAGACTAAGTAAATGCTATCAACAAACAAACAAGCATCTGTTCACCGCCTAGGACAAAACGTCACTATTGATAGCAGCAATTTCGAGGTAGTTAAGGAGTTCACCTACCCCGGAGTTAACATAAACTCCACGAATGACACCCTAGTGGAGATCCGTCGAAGAATTACCCTAGGAAACCGTTGCTACTTCGCATTGGCGAAACAAGTGCTCTACAAAACCCTTATCCTGCCAGTTCTGCTTTATGGTGCCAAGTGCTGGACGATAAGCAAGAAGGGAGAGCTGATACTGGGCTCCTTCGAAAGGCAAATACTTTTAATTTTTGGTCCTGTGCACGAGGAGGGCGAATGGAGGAGAAGATACAACCGCGAACGGCAGAATGTGGATGTAGTCCAAAAAGCGACAACGCGTCGACTACATTGGCTCGGCCACATCGAGCGAATGGACAATAAGCTAAGAGGATCTTCGAATCCCAGCCCCCAGGTTCGAGAAGGCAGGGAAGACCGAACCTCCGTTTCAAAGACCAAGCCATCGCGGATGACAGAGCGCTTGGTATAGACAACTGGAAGCAGCGAGCCCGGAATCGTAAGGGATGGAAGGCTGCAGTGTCTCAGGCAGAGACTCTTCACTGGTCGGGAGCCCGATAAGTAAGTAAGTAAGTAGTACAGTACATAAATATAAGAAGTAAGTTAGTTACAGAGTACATAAATATATGATAGACATACTCTCTCGAATATTTTACTTGGTATGCAAATCTTTGTATCGTATTAGCAACACTATGAGAAGCAATGTAGAGCTTTTATAATAAAGTTTTAAATGATGAGTTCATCGCTGCAGCGAACATGGAAGATGCTGGCTTTCAACTTCGTCAGTTTCTAGCAGAGAAAATTTCCCGGAGCACTCTTGATTATGCCATTGGCGTTCGGTACAATTACAATGCATCTTCTTCACATATCGTACTGTCCACGCGGCCATGCGCCATTTTAGCGGCGGGAGATTTTATTCTTTTACGGTCACTAAAGGGCCAACACGAACGATCGAAATTGATTTACGCCACTTTCAGCATGAACTCCATTTCTTCTAAAAATCGTCTGCATGTAGCAAACGCGCTGCCATCAGTCTAAACGGCTTATGTTGAGATGTGTTACGTCTAGTTTCACAATAGCCGTGAATGGTATGGTGCTGCGATTATAAAATGCACCGGCATACAGCCAGATCAGCAGGATTCTCTGTAATTGGATTAAGTGGTATTGAACTAATTATTGCAGAGACTTCACATACAAGCTTGCGGAGCTCTTCGAATGTTAAGATTGAAAGACCAACAGTAGCCTGCCAAAGTCCACCGAAGTGTGGTGACAGAGGGGGGGTTAACTTCCAAGTAATAACATCTGCAAGACATTGTTGTGACACTGCCAGATTATGTGCCTCGTTCGGAATAAGATTCTTTACTTTAGCTAACTTATTTTTAGCACCGAAGAAATTAGCGGCATTATCTGACTAAAAAGTCTGTGGCTCGCCTCTTGTACAAATGAATCGCTTTAAAGCAGCTAAAAACGATGGTGTGATAAATCCTTTACCAGTTTTATATGAGAGGCTTTAGTCGAGAAGCAGACAAAAATGCAGATGTAGCATTTTTTCGGCGGACGATTGCGAATTTCCGATTTACAATAAAATGGGTCACAGAAGTGAATGCCAGTAGTAAGAAAAGTCCTGTTAGCCTACACTCTAACCGCTGGCAGGTTGCCCATAATGTGTTCGAAGATTTTCGTCTTTAAACGAAAACACCTGACGCATTTGTTAAATCACTCTTGCGACTATTTTTGAACACCAATTGGCCAATAATGTTGCCTTATCGACTATTGCGATTGGGTGAGGCCTGGGCAGTGACACAGAATGTGTATTTCTGTATTTCTTCATCACCGCAGCCTCTACAAAGGTCTTCATCTTAAATAAGTTGTGTCTAGAATCCCTACTAGAGTCGAAACAAATTTCCTGTTTCTTTGAACTAGTTTTTGGGTTCTGGCTGGTTTTGTCATACACAGGCCACGTCCTTTTGGAAGTTTCGTAGGTGGGGAGGGAGTTCCATCTGTTTTTGGCAATATTCAATTATTTCTGTCCCACCCGTGAATTAAGGTCACATAGCGGCGGTTTGACAAACTGGTCTGCCTGGTCAATACTAGAGGCAGATCTTTTTCTCGCCAATTTTATTGTCCTGTATGCCTCTGTATCCGGGACCCAGCAGAGCTTAACATTATGTTGGACCATAAGAAGGCCTCACAAGATAAGATTTCATTTCGACAGCAGAGATTTATTGCAGCCTGACTGTCAATGAACATGGTGATATCGCCAGCATTGAGGTTGCTTAAGCTGCCTCTGCTACTGATAATATCTCAGCCAGTTAAGTTTTGCTTTAGTGTTTTAACCATTAGTGTAGATGGATAAGATTTTGGTGCCCAGTTCGTTCCTCTCCCACTCCTCTCCTCCTGCAGGAGAATGGTCTTTAAAAGTCAAAGTGAGGCAGCATGTAGTCAGAGGATACAGCTGAGCCCAGATATCTATTAAGAATTTGATCGTGTCCTCCTAAGTTCATTTTCCAGCAGTTGAGCTGGTTGATTCTTGGAGCACTATTAGCTGCAGATTCTTGCGTATAGAGGTCTAGTGGTAGCAGGTTAAGGATGGTTTCCAGTCCCGGTGTTGGTGTGGTTCTTATTGCGCTAGTAGCGCCCACACATGCTATGCTTTGTACCTTTGTAATTTTTTCAGATGGGTGACTTTATTTGTGGATTTCCACCAAAGCAACCTCTCATATGTTAATATAGGTCTTATAATGGCCGTGTACACTGTACCTCCATAGGATAATCCTAGGGTTCGGTCCCCAGGTTTTTCCGAATATTTGAAAATTGGTTTATAGGATCCTCGTCCGTGCCACCAGAACAAGTGTACATTTTTTTGAAATCCGCCTACTACCACGCCCCCTTTTATGAGGAGTTTTGAAAAAGTTTCTGAACAACATATTTAGACAATCTTAATATTTATATTTCGCCCACTTTTTGGGGGCGCGGTCGTGGGGCTGGGCTTGCCGGCTTTTGGGAAAAAGGCTACTTTTACTTCCCGCCTGAATCCAGGAATGTAACCATCGAAATCTGGGGATTTGTAGGGAGCGAAGGAGCCAATTGCCCAATTGATTCTTTCTACACATATCATCCTGAATCACATCCTGGAAAATGATTTAGATGTGATAGCACTGTTAACCGCGCTTTTGAATTTGCGCTGTAGAGACAGTAGTCGGTTTCCGAATTTGAGCTTCTTGCTGCATTATAAAGTTTCCTAGTTTCTTTTCTAATGCTTTGAAGCTCTTTCATTAACCATGTCGTTGATCTTTGTGGTGTGGTTTTATTGTCCTCATGCGACAGACTTTTTCATAGGCGTTGACTTAAGTGTTACCCATTAGTTCCGCTTCAGCATCAATTTCAGATGGAGTTTCCATTGGATGCGTTAGAAGGGTGTTACTGTCTTTCCCTATTTCTAAAACGAATTTATCCCAGTTGGCTTTCTTGTGGTATCGGTGCTGAAGGGGAGTGTTGTGTCGTCATATATTTCAATTTATACTATTCTGTGATCAGAGTATGATGTTTCTGATGAAACTTTCCTGTTACACACAGCGAATTTATCAGAGTTGTTGAAGAGGGTCATATCATGAAAGTATAATTATAGAAAATAGTTGACCCCACCTTTGTCACTAAAAATAGAGAAGAGGTTCTTTATGTGAAAATTTTTAATTATATAAATTATTTATATATTTATATAAATTTATAGATTTATATAAACTGATATAATAATTTAGTAAATTTTAAATTAAATTAAGATGATACATCTTTAAGGTTCTTGATATTACCCTCTTCAACAATTCTGATAAATTCGCTGTGTGTTACTCGTGTATTAGTGTCAGAACTACTACATTTTATGTGATGAGATTTAGCATCGCATCCCATTAGGAGGTCCCACCTCTTGCGTTTGACCTTTTTCACCGGGGAACTGTTGGGGCAGATCAAGGTCCCTCCATCGAGTCGTATGGCATGTAGATGGCTGCGATTGGAAATGGGGGATTTTACTACGGCCTGGTCATTGCTACTGAGAGTCGATAAGACAAAATGGTTTGTTTCTTAGCTACAATGTATGACTGATCTTACTGTTTGTGTCGGATGAACAGGTGTGATACAATACTAGATTTTTACTGTTAAGCCCTTTTATACGGACTCGGACTATCCAAGGTTTTTGTATTAGAGCAACGTCAATGTCATTCCTCTTCATTAGGAAGACAATATTGGCCGCCTTACTGTGATGAAGTTTTATTTGCACTATCTTCATGGCCGTTAGTTTTCCTCTCATTGTTGGGTCGTACTGTTACGAAGGGTCATATCTTGCATCGGGTAATCCCGATTCGTACTTTGTACCCATTCTTACGTAGTAGTGTCATTGACTTATGGCTGAGAAGCACCACGACTGCCGTACTGAATTTCGTGTGTTATCCTGCCTCTATAACCTCCCAGCCTTTACTGATGAATTCTGGGTTGAGGTTTTAAAGGTTGCTCTCAATCATATCCTTCGGGATACATGGCCCTAGAATAAGGATGCGGCCTTTGGGTCTGGTAAGGTTAAGAAGCTCTTTTTTTCCGACGATGCGAAGCACAGCATTAGACCATGGGGCTTTCGTGTCACCGTAAACTTGTCATCCAGCTCAGTGTGCTCTTCTTGCAACACTGGATTATTTTAAATCCTTTTAACGTGGTCAGCAGTCCGTCCAGGATTCTTATTTCCAACAATTGCTATTGGTCGTGCGATAGCTTCCGTTCCGGACTACCAAGGTCGACAATAGCGACCCGAAAACTATTCTTGTCCTTTTCTGACCAGAGTCTAACCTAGGTTTGGTGTTCCGACCTATGATTGGAGAGACTGTGTCGTCATGCCATCCTCTCTTGGAAGTACCAGCAGTTGGCCCAGGTTTGGTCGCAATCTAGGCTTTACCAGCTGATGGCACCATAGGTGTAGCTGCATTTTTAGATTATCTCGAACCTCTGACTTAGGTGGGGGTCGTGATACGTGTTCCTCGTCATGCTTTCTTCCGTAGTCTCAGCAGCTTTGGAAGTTACCAACCTGTCGTGACGCTTCGGATCGCTGCGGCGAGTAATTACCGTATATAAGCTTGTAAAGTCAGCTTCTCCTTGTCCTAGTGTCAGTGTATCACAGGCCCCTTTGCTGATGAGTTGTTGTTCATCATAGCACTGGTGAATTCGCAAACTTCAACTCCTCCTTCGGGTTCTGATTAACGCTTGTGTTCGTTCTGTCCTCTATTCCATCCTTAATTGGGTCTGGAGAGACTGCTCTCCGGCTGGATTGCCCAAGGTCACTCGCGATCGGAGTCAGTCCCTTCAGCTTACACCCTTAACCTTTGTCATCTCACACCTAAGGTACGACGAGCGGCTCATTCTCTTCTGTAGTCAGATTCTTCAGAGTAGGGGCCTTTCCGAAAAGGATCATGAAAGGATCATGCCATTTCCTGGTGGGCATGTCCCCATAACGTCGTTTACCGATCCATCCAGCTCTCCTTTAGTTTCGATTCCTGTATCTCCTCTCAGTAAGCAACGAGCGAGGTCCCCTTGTATCTAGAGTTTGCGCTAGCGACTGGGCACTCCCTCAGCCATTCAGGTATCGGTGCAAACCTTACTTTGGAGAACACCACTTGGTTTTCGTTCCCTCGCCTCTGACCTTACCTGTATTACCTGACAGTTTATGCGAGGGAGTAACTCTCAACATAAGCCTCCGGTTTCGCACTTTGGTTCATTGGAAATTCCTTAAGCCCTTCCACCGCGTCAAGGTGGGTGATCGTCGGAAGGGCAGCTGTGAAATTAGTTTGTTGAATATTTCGAATAAGCAATTGAGATCCCATTTTCACGTTTTGTGGATTATTGTTTTGAGCTATGTGTATGCGTAGTGGCTGGATTATACTTATCCTGAATTTCCTTGGCTGTAACGCTTTATAAAAATTGTGAAACTAACTACCTTTTAGTGAAATAATACACACGTTGTATCAGCTTGACTATCGAAGGTAAAAAGCAATCGAAGTAACGTTTTTATTGTCGGAAATAGAAAAAGACAAAACTAGATTTTACAGTGTCAAAAGGTTGGCTTAAAGGAAACCTTTTTGTTAAGTCGGAAATACAATTTGTTGCGCAAACATACTCCCGCCGTTGAAGGTTCCTTCAACCAAGTAGCAAAGGACAAAGCTTACAAACCGGTCGTTTGAATGTCCCCTTAGAAGTGATGACCGATGCAACTCGTACAAGACCATCTCGTCCTGGATACGTTTTGTCAACTCTTCCGATAAGCCATCGACATGGCGGCTGGTTCTCATCCTTTATGATGACGACGTCATCGGGTTGAATATTTTTGGATTTGTACAACCATTTTGGACGCTTTCGCAGCTGGTTGATGTAGTCTTGGGAACACTTATACCAGAATTCACGTACAAGGCCTTGCAGATATTGCCACCTATTGGATAGGGAAACACTGGAGGTAAGTTCGCTGGGGTCTGGCACTGTCGTCACGTGCACACAATGGCCTAGAATTTGCACAGGCCTCGATTTGGCACAAAACCGTTGAAAACTCCTCATATGTCGCTGAAGTATTCGCAAGTACTCTTCGTAAATGAAATTTGATTGTTAAGGAAGGTTTCATCGGAGCGATTCGCGTTTTTGCACAAATTAGATTGATTCGAGCACCATCGGGTCCCAAAACTCTGGAATATACTGCGGCAGCAAACGCTGTCTCGGAAGCATCCGCGAAGCCGTGCAATTCCATTACCATTCTTCGATCTGACTGTAGCCACAGCGGAATTTGAATGTTACGTAATGAATCTAAGTTTGACCTAAAGTCCGACCACTCCTCGTAAAGATCCATGGGAATAACCATGTCCCACCCGATTTGTTTCAGCCAAAGCCGCTTCATAAAAACTTTCATCTTTACTACAGTTGGTGAAAGCCAACCTAGCGGGTCGAAAATGCGCGCAATATCGGATAAAACATCTCGCTTCGTGACCTGGAGACCTATTGCGTGTAACGATGCACGGAACTCGAAGCAGTCAGCTTCGATATTCCACAGCAAGCCTAGCGTTTTAGTTCCAGCTTCGCCAATGGGTAACTCGTTTGCCGATTCTCGGTGTTCTACATCGATGGTATTTAGAAAATCCTGTGAATTCGAAGACCATTTCCGAAGATCCATTCCCGACTGTTTCAAAATATAGCAAAGGTCGTTTTTAACATTTATCGCATCTTCAACGCAATCGAATGTTGACATAAAGTCATCCACGTAAAAATCATGAATGAGGCTATCCGAAGCCCTCGGAAAACTCGCTATGTTATTAATACCAATTTGCTAAGTACTCTTGTAGCCAAAAATGAAGCAGAAGCCGTTCTGTAGGTAACGGTTTCAAGTTGATAGTCGCGTGGCTCTTCAGTAATGTTTTCCCTCCAAACAATGCGCTGAAAATGCACGTCATTCGGATTTACCAAAATTTGTCGGTACATTTTCGCAATATCAGCCTTTACCGCAAATTTAAACTTTCGAAATTTGATAAGGTTAGTAATCAAATTGTTTTGTAGGTGGGTCCTACGCGTAAATAATCATTTAAGGAAAAGCCATTCGTAGACTTACACGAAGCGTCAAAAACGACCCGTAGCTTTGTCGTTGTACTAGTGGGCTTAAACACCACAAGAAAGCAAAGCGATCGCGCTCATTTTTGGGCACCAATTTCATATGTCCTAACCGTTCATATTCCTGCATAAAGGCAATGTATTCGCGTTTGAGATTTGAATCCTTGGAGAAACGTCTCTCCATCGCTGTCAGCCGTTTTAATGCTGCGTCGCGCGAGTTTCCAAATACGATGTTCGTTTTTGTAAAGGGCAAACTAACTACGAATCTACCATCGGAATTGGTAAAATGATTTTCAACGGCATCGCTTACCTCATACTCGCTACAATGTTGATCCATAAGATCTTCGTGCTCAAAGAATCGTCTTAGAAGCATGTCGGTCTCCAGCTCCATCGTGGATTGGAAAACACTTAAACTTGGTTCTTGGGCCAGTGGAACGTTTCCGGCAAGCACCCATCCGAATATGGTGTTTTGCGCCACCGGTGAGCCTGAGGGATGTGTAATTCTTCCCTCTGCGATAATGTCAAAAAATATATCAGCGCTTAATAAAATATCGATTTTATGCTGGCGATTACACGTTGAGTCTGCTAACTGCAGATCATTGAAATATGATAAGTTCACACTTGGTATTTCTACACTTGGCAAATCGTTTGTGAGGGATGAGAGAACAAATTCCTGCACCGAAAGGGATTTTGTACTGACATTTGACGAAATGTTGAGTTTAACTTGTCCCCGTGTACCGCGAACACTTTCATGCTGTCCTAAGCCGATAATAGGAATATTTGCATGGACGCGCTTTAATCCGAGCCTTTGGAGGCAAGATTCGGAAATAAGCGTTGCTTGCGATCCTGAGTCGAGAAGTGCTCTGCATACTTGTAGTTCGTTACGCTCATCATTAACTAAGACCAATGCCGTTGGTAACATTGTGTAGCACTCGCGATAGGAATGTTGCATGGTATTGACCACTAGACCGTTCGAGGAACTTGGTTGGTCTTGAGACCGCAAACGATTCATAGCACTAGATTGTCCTTGCGCATTTAAAAAGCCATTCGCGGAGTTACGCTCGATTGAAGATTGCGAAGCAGTATATAAATTGGTTGGTTGCATTGGAGATTGTGAAGGCGTTTCAGAATGAAGCATTGTATTATGCTTTAAACCGCACATCTTACAATTTGAAAACTTGCACTCCGTTATCCCGTGTTTAGCGCGAAGGCAATTCGAACAAATATTATTTGATTTGACAAATTCCAAACGTGCTGGCGCCGTTAAGTCACGAAACTGTTGGCACCTATACAAAAAATGCTTTTGTTTACATTTAGGACAAAACGGAACAGTAGCGTTCATAACCCGTTTTCCCGACTCTTTCGAATTCGCTTTGTAAACATTTGATTGACACCGACCGACATTTGATAAATTTAAGCTCTCCATCCAACTCGTTTATACGATCTTTTAAGAACGCGTTGAAATCTGATAGCGATGGGTTTGTTTTATTTTTCACTAGTCTAATCCAAAGCATTCGATTTTCAGAATCCAGTTTTTTTGATAAGACATACAACCACAACACATCCCACTCATCCACCGGTTGCTTTAAAGCACGCAGCGCGTTAATGTTCTCGCAAGTTACTGTGAATAACCGTTTAATTTCAACAAGTGCACCCGTTTTGACAGATGGTTGGTCAAAGATGTTATCCAAGTGCGCCAAGAGAATGAATTGCGGCTTATCATAATAAGCTTTTACCAAACTCCAAGCCACATCAAAGTTCTCATTGCTTGGAGTGAGATGCTTCATGACCGACAAAGCATCTCCCTTAAGCCAAGACTGGAGGTATTCAAACTTTTCGACGCCCGTAATCGAGGGCTTGGATTGCACTAAGGCCGTAAAAAGATCGCGAAAACGAACCCATTCGTCAAATTTACCACTAAACTCTGGCACTTTAATTTCAGGAAGTCTAGATACCGGGTCAGGTCGCGTTATTGCAAACGATCGTCGCGTCGGATCCGATAATGTTTTTACAATTTCGTTTAGAGTGCACTGATTCTCCATTAACGATTTAAGAGTTTTACCGATGTCACATTGTTCGTCCGATTGTGGATGACTCATCGCCTGATACTGTATTAATTCAGTTAACTTCGAGTGTACTGTAAAAAAGGTTTTTTCGAACTCTTCGCGGTACTGCGTTTCGTCGGTTATTTCATGACCTTCGACTCCTGCTTCGATTTCGTTTTGAATTTTTTCAAACTCTTGTATGTGTTGCTCTAGTTTGTTTTGTCGCAACTTTGATTCAGCCAACGACGTAGGCGATGAATCGCAGTAGGTAGCAATCCGTGTTACCTGCCCTTTAAGGGCTCCCCGTATACGCTTTCGAGCTTCCATCGCGGTGGAAAATTTACGCGACAATTAAACCGAACAAAGCAGCAGCAGCAATGCCCACTCTTTGATTTTCGTTTTGAAAAAAACGTTTTGTGTTGTCCTATTGAAGGCTAAGGGATAGTACGGAGCGCGCGGCGTTTGACGTGTACTGCGCTTACAATTAGCCACAATAATGCGTTTTACACAATTTATGCGAACGTTATTTGTTTCTTTAACGTTTACGCGCACTGTAGTACAGGTCTTTAACACAGGTTTATGTATATCGCGCCACGTTTGTGTAAAATCCAAAGCCAAAGGAAATCAAGAAATATTTAATAAATCCGGTTTGAAGGAACAATTTTGTATGCGTAGTTGCTGGATTATACTTATCCTGAATTTCCTTGGCTGTAACGCTTTATAAAAATTGTGAAACTAACTACCTTTTAGTGAAATAATACACACGTTGTGTCAGCTTGACTATCGAAGGTAAAAAGCAATCGAAGTAACGTTTTTATTGTCGGAAATAGAAAAAGACAAAACTAGATTTTACAGTGTCAAAAGGTTGGCTTAAAGGAAACCTTTTTGTTAAGTCGGAAATACAATTTGATGCGCAAACACTATGAGTCTTCGTTTGATCGCGTAAAAATAATTAACGTAGACGAAAATTCGTTGTGAAATTTTCGGTTAAGCGATATACCTAGCTGCGATGAAACAATAGGTACTTTGCGACTTTGGTTAAGTATTCCGTAGTTTTAGGCCATGTAGGTTAGGTTAGATTAGATGGGCTGTTGACGCTCGAGTGAGTCGTCAAGCTCGCATAGGCCTACCTGGGCCCATAGCGATACCCTTTGAAGAAAGTACCCTGAAATAGAGAAAGAGGATACCTGGTTAAGTTCGCTAGTGATACTTATGCGGTGCTGGTCTGTGTTGCTCCTTCATCCTCAAAGAGATAGTTGCTCCATCCTGATCTGCTACAAAAACGGACTATTAGCGCTATTGGGATAGTCGTTAGGTCACTTAGGTCATCGAAGAAAAGGCTGCCTAGTATTTTTAAACGGCTGCCACTGATCGCAGGGCAGTGGCATAGTAGGTGTGAGACCTCTTCTTCGACGTCAGGGTCGCTGCATTTCCTGCAAAGTTGGTTCGCACCAGTCAGTTTTATCTTATTGAAGTGCTTACCCAACAGGTTGTGACCTGTTATCACTCTCACCGCTATAGGAATGGATGCTCTATTCAAAGCTATTAGCTTGTTTGATTTGCTGCCGCTTAACTCCGGCCAGAGAGATTTTGTGTGTATACAAGTTATTGTATTTTGCCATCTTGTTATGGTTGCGTTTTGAGTGTGCTTGGTTATTACATGTTTTTTAGATGCTATGGGGGGATTGACCCTTTTATCAGCTAGGGAAATGCAACTGGACGATCCTAGTCTGGCTAGCTCGTCTGCTTTCTCATTTCCTATAATGTCATTATGTCCTGGCACCTAGATAATTTGGACTTTGTTCTGGTTACAAACAGCCTTCAGCTCTTCGCGGCAGCGTCCAACTACCCGTGATTTTACTATATTGGATGCCAGAGCTTTAATGGCCGCTTGACTATCCACGTAGATGGAGATATCCTCATGTGATATGTCCAATACCCTAGCCGATTCGGCAGCTTCGAGTATGGCCAGGATCTCAGCTTGGAATACACTACACGAGTAAGTAGAGTAGACACCAGAGCCCACTCCGACTTCCATTTTGGATCCGTCGGTATAGATTGCTATTTCAATGTTAGATAACACATTGTTTGAAGACCATTCGTCTCTGCTTGGTATTCTGATAGAGTAATTAGTATCAAAGTCGTGGTATGGGATAATGTAGTGAGATGCTACATCCGCATATGCCATTGAGTTTAATATTGAGTTATGGCCAAAAGGCTTCGTGAGTAGATTGCCCGTTTCTTTGAGTCTTGCTGCGCTTTTTGCTGCTGTGTCATTGATTTGTAAGTCAATTGGTGTTATGTTTAGGATTGTGTCCAACCCTACTGTGGGGCTAGTGCGCATGGCTCCTGTCGTGAGTATGCATGCTGTCCTTTGAACTTTCGTAAGCTTCCAGTTCAGTTTACTATCAAGTACCACCCTCAGATATTTCGCGCTTGCTGACAATGAGAGAGTCGAATCTTCCAAAGACGGTGCCGGAAATGCAGTTCTGTTTTGTTTGGGTTTACACCCAGCCCGCAAGACTTTGTCCACTTGCTGAGTATATTGAGACTTCTTTGCATAATTTCACTCAGTGTCGGTTGGAATTTTCCGCACGCCATGAGGACTACGTCATCAGCGTATGCCACTGTTTTTATTGCAGTGATATCCAGCTTCTTAAATTCTTCGTTGGCTACTAATAGCCAGAGGAGTGGGGATAGTACGCCTCCCTGGGGGTACCTCTTGACGTTGTGATCCTTTTGGTACAATCGCCTAGTGTTGACGAAATGATCCGGTTATTGAGCATGGTTAAGATCCAATTGCTAGAAACCGTTCCTATTTCAGCTTTGGTAAGTGCCTCAGCAATTGCTTCAGTTGTAACGTTGTTGAAGGCTCCTTCTATATCTAGAAAGGCTGCTAACGTATATTCTTTGTAGTGCAGTGAATTTTCTACTGTGCGAACTACTTTGTGTAGAGCCGTTTCCACCGATTTCCCCTTTATATAGGCGTGTTGGCTTACAGATAGGTAACCTGGATTCAGGTTGCTACGTATTTGGATGTCGAGTAATCGACATAGGAAGAAGGACAGGCTTATGGGTCTAACATCTTTCGCTATGGTGTGGCTGCATTTACCTGCCTTCGGTATGAATATAACTTTAACTTCACGCCACACTTGTGGTATGTGGTTTAGTTTTAGACATCCACGGAAGATGGTATGCAGTGTTGGCATTATGTGATGAGCAGTTTTTTGTAGCATGATAGGGGTTATGCCGTCAGGGCCGGCTGATTTATGGGACTTGAATGAATTAATAGCCCATGCAATTTTATCCTTGCACACTATCGTATTAATGAGGGAGTTGTCACACATGTTGTCCGATGTGTGGTCTGTTTTTGTACTTACGATGGCATTTTCCTCTACAGTTTTGCAGTTCGGAAAGTGTGCGCTTAAAAGAAGGCTCAGGGTTTCAGCGGTTGATTCTGTCCATTCATTTGCTGAATTTTTGAGAAAACCTGGGCTACTTGCTTCTTTTGATAGTATCTTCCCCAATCTGGCAGATTCATAGTTTTCCTCGATACTGCTGCAGAATTCTTTCCAAGCCATTCTGATCTCTTTTTTGAATTTACAGAGGCTGGTTCTATAAGAGTGCCAATCTGTTTCTGCGTTTGACCTTTTTGCTATTTTGAAGAGTTCTCTCGTTGCGCTGTGTTGGCTGGCCAGTTCCCTAGACCACCAGTGGCTTTGTTTCTTTTTCTTTTTTGTATTTTTGCTTAGTGGGCACACTTTTGAAAAAGCGTTCTTAAAAACTGAGACGAGTTCGTTGACGTTTGTGTCAACATCTGTTTGGTTTCGTGCGACACTACTAAAGGTGGGCTCGGAGTCTTCGGAGATGAAGATGTCCCAGTTTGTCTTTCTGGGGTTACGAAACGGAGCGATGTTAGCTAGCGTTTCAAGTAGTGAGAACTGTATAATACTGTGATCTGAAAAGCTAGGTTGATTCGATACCCTCCAGTCTGAGACTGATAGGGTGACAGAGTTAGAGGAAAGTGTTAGGTCTAAGACTTCCCTACGATTTTTTTATGATGAAAGTGGGTTCATTACCACGATTATGAATTAATAAGCTATGTTTGATAATATATTGTGATAAGGACTCACCTCTATATTTGTATCACTACTGCCCCAGCTGGTGTTATGAGCATTAGCGTCGCATCCTATAAGTAGGTCCCAATATCTCGATTTAATATGTCGGACGAGGTCTTTGATAGCAATGGGAGGAGGTGGAGCTTCCGAGTTGTATGGCATGTAGGCTGAGGAGAGAATCAACGGCTTTGAATCTTTCCTTCCCCACATGACTGCTGCTAGGTCATCGTTGCTGAGTTGGGGTAGAAAAAATACATAAATACTTTTCCTAGGTGGATGGAGGTTTAGTTGAAGCACCTTCATCAGATTTTGCAGTACTGGGTCGGGGTGCATTATGACCACCTACCCCGACGTCAACTAAATTAAACCCCACCTTGAGTCTGTAGCCTGAAGTCTGGAATTTCACCAACGTTTGATAGTTCAGTAAAATTCGGATACTTTGTCCTTTGACAGATGGCTCAAACATTTCTGTTATGGCCCAGTCATCAGACGGGAATTCGGGATTTGCCGTTTGAGCATCTCCAATAGCCTTTCCTTTGGAATGGCTGGACCTGGTATAAACATCCTACCCCTGGGAGCGGATGGAAGCTCCCTATGCTCTAGAAGCGCAAGGTCGGCGCCTGACCAGATATTTGTCATTTTTGCGATCTGGCTTTTGAGCCACTGAAGCGTCCAGTCGTTGTCGCAAGACATAACACGAAACCCCTTGTAGTACACCATCTTGCCAAAGGTCGGAGCAGTGAGGTGCTGAGGCACAGCAAAAGATTGTTGTGCACCAGACGCCATTGTTCCTCGTTTAGCCGTAGATCTGGATTAGCTGCGTCAATTACCGCAACACGCAGGTGTTCCGCATAAGCAGGAACCCCTTGTTAGCGGCGAATTTTGTTCGCTTTTTTGGTCCTGCGTATTGTGGAGAACCACTGATGTCTATCCGACTCCGCTTAACTGCACCTTGCGGCGGTCTCGCAGTCACACCTCGCCATCTCAGCTGGTATGGCCTTGGTTCCTTTGGGTGATCCCATCGGTTCCTTGGACTCTCCCTCTGATATGGCCGGTTTCGACGCTTGGTTTGCTGCTATTTTTGCGCTAAAAGGTTTCCAATTGGCGTCGCCCGCCACCCCAGCTGATCTTCCATTAGCGGCCGTGGGTGCTCCCATCGGTGCTTTAGGGTCGCCCTCTGGAGCGGCCGATCTTGCCTCTTGGTTGCCTTTGCTGATGGTTGTTGGCTTCCGTTTGGTATCGCCCGCCACTCTAGCTGATCTGCCTTCAGCGACCGTGGGTAGTCCCGACGATGCTTCCGGATCGCCCTCTAGAGCGGCCGATCTAACCTCATGGTTGCCGGTGTTTATGACCTTAGTCATGTCGTTCGCGCGCGATACCGATGGGGGTGGGCAGACTTAAAGAGGCGGTAACGCTAGCCAGCTCGCGGCATCGATTGATCCGTCTGATCAAGCGTCTCGCGTTGCGTCTTCTCTTAACGCTTAGCCCCGAGGCTAAAGATAGCGTATCTGCGTCCCCTCGTATGTGTCTCACTTTCGTGTTGAGACATATTGGCTGAGTCCACGGTAACGAACGAGTCATTCTGATCCAGTTCCATGGCCGGTGTCGTTGCCACCTCCGAATTATCCGCAAGGAATATAATCCTTGGGTCGCCAGCCAGTGATGACTTGACACCTGCTACGGTACCGGATTGAGTCGTGGTGACCGATAACGTCTCTGCGGCGTCGCACGAGGCATGTTAGCTTGTATCCGTTGCAGAGACTGACGTTTAATTTGTGCAGAGCACTCTTCGCTTCACTTAGGCCATGTAAGGAATGGTGGTCCGTGCTTCCAAAGTTCCGAATGCATCAAACCATTTGGAGAGCATCCTCGTGAAAGAATATCTGCAGGGTTTAATGAGGTTGGTACATGATGCCAAGTCATACCACTGGTAAGCGTTTGAATTTGATTCACTCTTTTTAAAATTAATACATTTAAATTTGATGGCTGCTCACGTAGCCATGATAACGTCACCCTCGAATCTGACCAGCAGTTAACTTTGGATTTATACTGGCCACTTTGCAATATTGATGTTACCGATTCTGTGAGAAGCAATGCAGGAGAAACGATCAAAGTTTTTAAGGGCACAATTCTTGACTTTGCGCACAATAATGTTGATGTTATGGCTTTTTCAGACTCAGATCTAATATAAATTAAAACTTTACGCAATAGTTAAACATACAAAAATGTATTTTCCAACCTTATGCTTTCGCGGCTGACTTAGAACTAGACTAACAATACAATTAATAACTTAAACCTAGATGCATTTGCCCATGCAGCCAGACGCAAGGTCAGCAGCCGATATCCGTTGGTGTCTTAGATGTAATTCCGATGTCTCATGTGTCCGGTGGGAAGATACTTCATTCGTTTCGTGGGAATGCGATCACGCTTGGGAATGAAGTTGCTGCTCATGGGAACCGTATCATGCGTTGTTTACATGACCAAATGTTTCTGGCGTTAACTCTTCCGCCCTTAAAACCGAACGTCCTCGTGAGATATTGTTGATGTCACGAGATGAGGGATGCCTTCAAGGCCTATGGTTGTTGTCGATGGCCTGTCGATGATAGGACTTCTGTCTTTTGCCATACCCTTTTGTCTTGTCACTTTGTATTCGAATGTGGCGGTAGCGAAGACTGCCATCATTAAAACAATGTTAACGGATAGGTTGATTCTCTGTTTTGTCACAAGCAGCTTTATTTCTTCGTTGCGATTGACGTACAGCTCCTTTACCATTTCAAGAGACAGTACCTCCTCTATTTTGTCTGGCTTAGATGATGGTTGTAGTATTGCGGGTAAGGGTTTATGACTTGTGACTTCTTTGGGCATAATTTTTCTTCCACTGACTTCGATGGTGGTGTTGAAGTGTTTGATGATGAACGTACCCTTGAGCATGACAGTATCGTTGTTGGTGAGTACTGTGCCATTGAATTGGTTTAGAAGCAGTATTCCTGGTGCTATTTCTTCTATGTCTGGAACATGTTCGTTGTTGATGGTGGAACACGATGCTTTTTGGCTTTTTATGAGGATTGAAATGCACGACGAGTTACTTAAATTGAGAATGTTATCTCTGTTACGAGTTGAAAGGCTATTGTATGTTTTACATGTCTTTGTAATGCCATAAACTTCTTTATTACATTCTAATATCGAATCATATAATTTTATTTATTATCTTATTTATTTTAACAGGTTTTAATAACGAAAGATTACATGTTTCTTGAGTCGTTGTTGGAATACTTAAAATATATATTAAATCTTTGTCATTTGAGGCAATTATTACTTCGGCAAATTCTAGTGCCTCATCTTTATTAACGTATGGGATATTCTCTACTTTTAAAATTGTTTCGGTTATGTTTATGTCAGTGTTAGATAATATAAATTAATTAATTATGTTTGCCTTTGCCCAATGAATGGCGTAAGCTACATTAACTATTTCTTGTTTAGTTATATCTAACTTATATATAATTCTCGTTATTATTTCACTATTATTATGTTCGTTTTCTTTAACATCTTTAAGAATTTTATTTGTAATTAGTTAGTTCGTTAATCTTTTGGACATTTCGACTTGATTATTATTATTACCTAAAACATTATTCATTTTATCTGTTATAATTTCAAAGTCGTGGTGGTCCGGGTTTCCGGCATTACACTTCCACACAGAGCCTATAAAATCTAATGATCTCTTATTTCTATTATTAACTCTAAGTCTGTTCATATAAGTTCTAATGCGGGATATTTCATAGGAGAGGACAGGATTAAGGATGTGGTTGCTGGTAATGGATGTCTTTAACGTAGCTTCAAAGTTGTTCAGTGTTGTCTCGTAACTCTCAACGTCGATCAAATGTATGATCTTGAATGATCCGTTTTGCATTTTTCTTTACGTTGTGGTATTTTTAGTCAGCGTAACCTTCTGATGTTTTCCTGTTTTACTCATTTAAGTTTTTCTTAGTTGTTTAGTAATTGTCTACGGAAAAATGTGTCTATGGGTTTTTTGCCTGCAGTTGAATGAATGGATCGTTTGTATTCATATATGGATCAGTCCAGTAATTTTGAAAATGTACTATGAATGTTGTCAGTCTTAAGGCAGCCCATTAGTTCTGAAAGTGTTGAGTGGAATCATTATTAGATCTGTGTCGTAGCGAGCTTAATACTAGTTTTGATACATAGTTTGTAACATAGAGAAATAATTTAGCTACATATACCTCAAAGTATATGGATCGACTCAGAATCGATAGCTGAGTCGATTTAGCCATGTCTGTCCGTCCGTCCGTACGTCACCAGTTTTTGGGCCTTAAATTTTGAGCTAGAATGATGAAATTTGGTATACGAGCTCTTTGTTGCTCCCTGCAGAACAAGTGTAAACATTTTTGAAATCCGCCCACTGCCACGCCCATTTTTTAGAAAAACGTAGTTTTTGACCAAACCATAAGGAATTTTGAAAATGTTTCTGAACAACATATTTAGACAATCTGAATATCTATATTTCGTTCATATAAAGTTTTTTGCCACGCCCACTTTTTGTGGGCGTTTTTAATAAAAAAACGTTTTTCGGTCAAATTTTAAAATTTTCGAAAATTTTGATGCAGAATCATAAGCAATATTAATATGAACATTTCGTCTATAGACCATTTCAACCCACGCCCACTTTTTGTGGGCGTTTTTATATAAAAATTTTTATACACTACCCCATAGCATATGCAGTAGAAAAACCTTATCTTTTGCAGAACCGTAAAAGTGTTTTATAAGCAGCCTGAAGTATTTGTTGTCACTATATCATTTTTTCTATTTTATCCACATCGTGTTTTTAGCCATGCACACTTTTGTGGGGATTTTCGTTTTACAGATAGGATGGGATAGGGTATTCAACGATCCGCACAGCGGACTGTAGCCTTCTCATATGTTTATACCCTATCCCATAGGGGTATATTAGTTTTGATACTTAGTTTGTACCACAGAGAAATAATTTAGCTACATATACCTCAAAGTATATGGATCGACTCAGAATCGCTAGCTGATTCGATTAAGCCATGTCTGTCTGTCCGTCCGTCCGTCCGTCTGTACGTCACCGATTTTTAGGCCTTAAATTTTGAGCTATGATAATGAAATTTGGTATATAGGATGCTCGTCTCTGCCTACAGAACAAGTGGAAAAAATTTTGAAATCCGCCCACTGCCACGCCCCCTTTTAAGAAAAACTCAGTTTTTGACCAAACCGTAAGGAATTTTAAAAAAGTTTCTGAACAACATATTTAGACAATATTAATATCTATATTTCGTTTATATTAATTTTTTGCCACGCCCACTTTTTGGGGGCGTGTTCAATAAAAAACTGTTTTCGGTCAAATTTTAAATTTTTCGAAAAAAATTTTGATGCAGAATCATTAACATTATTAATATAAACATTTCGTCTATATACTATTTTAACCCACGCCCACTTTTTGGGGGCGTTTTTATATAAAAACCATTTTTATACACTACCCCATAACATATGCAGGAGAAAACCTTGTCTTTTGTAGAACCGTAAAAGTGTTTTGTAAGCAGTCTGAAGAATTTATTGTCACTATATAATTTTTTTATTTTATCCACATCGTGTTTTTAGCCATGCCCACTTTTTTGGGGATTTTAGTTTTATGGATAGGATGGGATAGGGTATTCAACGATCCGCACAACGGATTGTAGCCTTCTCATATGTTTTTTGTACAATTTAATATTTTGTTTGATTAGTAGTACAGTGAGTACGCATCTACGAAGGGTAAATGAGATATGCCTTATAAATAAAGATGTATGTCATATGTATATAATATACATATAGGAAATGAAAAATTTAGCATTTCACTTGAATTTTACATTTTATATTAAACGTTACGGAGTGTAACTCATGAAATCTTTAAAATTTGTGTGTTCTTTTTCTATGACTAGTAGATAATCGGGATGTCGCAGTAAAACGGAAAACAGTTTAAGTCAGTGAATAGTTGAAGGGTGGAAATTTAGATATGACTAAGGGGTCATCTAACAACATGTATACATTTGGGAAATGACGACGTGGTAGATTCTTTGATATGAAGTTCTTACAGGGCGGGCACCCCACAACATGGACAAAACATCAGTGCCATCGAGACGCTAGGAGAATGTAGACTCATGTTAAAAAGCAGCTTTCATTAGAACAGATAAGTGCAGCAACATCTAGCGCAGCTTCCAAACATGAGATGATAGTAGTCGCATACAATAGTTTCTTTTTCCAAATTTTGATATTCACCTACAACTTCTATTTATTTAATTTTATTATTTTTATTTGCTGGCACGATTGTTAATTTGATTTGTATGAGAGTAAAGTGCAGCAAGATCCCCGACCAATCCGGTGAGCTAAGACGGGTGGATCTAAGCGTGCCACTTCGCTGCCAATTATCTTGAATATTTAAATTTCTCTTTTTGGCTCAGGCTTTATTGATCAAGGCTCTCATTACATCTTTGCAAAAAAAAAAAACATATGAGAGGCTACAATCCGCTGTGCGGATCGTTTAATACCCTATCCCATCCCATCCTTAAAATTAATATCCCCAAAATGTGGTCTTTATGGTCATAAAGTATTGAAAATGACGTTGTCACAACATATTGTTCAGAAGGTTTATCAAATTCTTTTATGGTTTGACAAAGAACAACGTTTTTCTATTGCATATGCCTTGGGGTGAGAAAACGCCCCCAAATTAATCCACTACTGTTTCATTTATAGAAGCCCAAACCTTGACAGCCATTCAACTTTTAATGAATTTGATGCGCTGTCTGATTCCATCTCCAGAATTATATCCCTGCATCCTCACACTGAAATCGTCATTGCGGGCGATTTCAATGTACACGTGGCTTCAACATTCTGGACAGACAACACCCGAAGGAAGGTATGTTGAGATCTTTGCTGAGGTAAACAACCTAACTCAGCTTGTAAATGAGCCGACACGCATACCGGATATTAACAGTCAAGCCGCTAACACCCTGGACTTGTTTCTTACCTCTCACCCTGATAAATACACCATCAATGTATTATCGCCTCTAGGTTCGTCAGACCACTGTATCATATCAGCAAATTTCTCGTACTCCAACCACACAGTTAAAGAGCAAATTCCCAAAAAAACTGTATGGCAATACGAGAAAGCCAATTGGGAAGCATTAAACAGTTTTTTTTAGGAATTTTAACTGGTCACTATGTTTCCTCGATAGTGCGTGGATGCTGCTGCTGATATGATATCAAACATCATTCTCCTTGGTATGAGATCTTTTATTCCCAACAGAATTAAGAGTATCAGACCAAAGGCAAAAGGGTGGTATGACTTGAGCTGCAAAGAAGCTATCAGGTTGAGAGAGACAAACTTTCGGTTCTACAAGACCAACCCATCAGAGGAAAACCGAATAAAGTTCAAACAAGCCAGAAATGACTGTAATGCCCATTTAAAGCGTGTCAAATTCCTCTATGGCCAAAAGTTGAGGCAAAAAATTCTACAATGTCTCAGAGGTAGTAAAAACTTCTGGTCATTTGTTAAAATATAAAAAATTCGGCCTCATCATCAGTTCCGACGCTCATTCACAATGACATTCCAGCTGTCAGCTCTTTAGACAAAGCCAATCTGCTTGCCAGATTGTGTTCAGATTGTGCCAGATTGTGTTCAGTCTCCTCCTGTACTTGAGAACGTAAATCATTCTATGGGACAAATTCACTTTCGTACTCGTACAGTTGCAAGAGTTTTATCTGATCTTGACATTCACAAATCCGCTGGTCCAGATGGTATATCCCCCATTATTCTGAAGAGGTGTTCTTCTACGCTAGCAAAACCACTGCGTAAGCTTTTCTATCTATCCTACTCATCAGGACTCTTTCCGAGTAGATGGAAAACAGCATTTGTCCAGCCTGTAGCAAAAAAAGGCGAATCTTCTTCTCTCTCCAACTACCGACCAATTGCACTTACGTCCCTTATTTCCAAGGTCATGGAAACGCTGATAAATCGTCAGCTTATGAAATATCTCGAAACACGAAAACTTCTCAATGACCGGCAGTATGGTTTTCGCAGCAACAGGTCTTCTGGTGATTTGATGACATATCTCACCGAAAAGTGGAACCAATCAATCCATTCAAAGGCATTTGACAGTGTTTGGCACCATGCCCTTTTGTCTAAAATGCGTGCATTTGGAATCGACGAAAAACTTCTTCTATGGATTAGACATTATCTTTCGAAACGTTCAATTCAAGTTGTTTTGGATGGTTTCAAGTCTGCAACTCACCAAATAAATGCTGGTGTCCCTCAAGGCTCAGTTTTGTCTCCGACTCTCTTTCTCATTTTTATAAATGATCTCCTGTCTGCAACGTCTAATCCAATTCATTCCTTCGCTGATGACACTACTTTCAGCTTCTCATACTCGTTTTCAGGTTCACGTCCCTCATCTTCCAAACGACAAAATATGTTAAGCTCATTGAATTCCGACCTTGACAGCATCATCAAATGGGGTAAAACCAACAGAGTAGAATTCAATGCTTCCAAAACACAATGCTGTCTTCTGTCGTTAAAGCGAAACCATGAATGGCACTTACATCGAAGAAACAGAAAAACTTTCCATGCTAGGTATGTATGTGTGTTAGTAACGACTTACGTTGGAACGACCACATATTTCAAATCGCTAAAAACGCAGCGAAATGTCTAGGTTTCCTTAACCGATGTAAGAAATATTTCACCCCTTCTGATCTGGCCACAATATACAAAGCGTTTATACGCCCTAAACTTGAGTTCAACGCCCACGTCTGGTCGAGTGCACCAAAAACAACATTGCACCTCCTAGATAGGATTCAAACGCGTGCGAAAAAACTTATAGGAGACATTAGAATAGCGAACTCTTTAGTTTCGCTAGAACATCGTCGAAATATCTCCTGCCTTACACTGTTTTATCGCTATCTTAATAACAAATGCTCAAATGAAATAGCCAGCTGCATTCCCCCCATTCAACAATTCAGCCGCAATACTCGTTACGCTATGAATGCAAATCAGTTTACCCTTAAGCCTATCTTCGGACGAACGCCGAAATATAGAGATTCGTACATAAACCGAACAACACGAATGTGGAATGCTCTACCAAACTCTGTTTTCCCTTTCCATTATAACCTACAGGCATTTAAAATCAATGTGCATCGGTACCTCCTTTCTTCTTATCCCGAATTTCCTTAACGCCCGCACTGTGCTAAAACATATAAAGGGTATTCATCCTTAAGTGCCCGCAAATTATGGGTTAAAATGGTCTATTGATGAATTGTGGGCGGTAGTATTAATATAAACATTTTGTCAATAGACCATTTTAACCCACGCCCACTTTTTTGGGGCGTTTTCTTACAAAAACCATTTGTATGCCCTACCCCATGGCATATGCAATAGAAACATATGAGAGGCTACAATCCGCTGTGCGGATCGTTGAATACCCTATCCCATCCCATCCTTAAAATTAATATCCTCAAAATAAAGGCCTTATGGCGATGAAATGCAGAAAATGACATTGTCACAATATATTGCTCAGACAGTTTATCAAAATCTCTTGTGGTTCGACAAAAAACAACGTATTTCTATTGCTAATGCCTTGGGATGGGGTATACAAATGGTTTTTATAAGAAAACGCCCCCAAAATGTGTGCGTAGGTGAAAATTATCTATGGAAAAAATGTTTATAAAGGGTGATCCATTTCGAGGTTCCCTACTTTTTTAAAGAAAATTCAAATTTAATGGAGAATGTTTATTATCATTTGAAAGAACATTCTTTGGCATTTATTTTTTGAAGATTATGTCTATCGAATGTTGGCCGTTGCTACGTCGCAGATGGTCATTCCGTTGAGTCCAATTTTCGATCACTCGTTCGAGCATTTCGACTGGTAACTGGCGAATGACACGCGTGATGTTTTCCTCCAAGGCCTGAATCGAAGCGGGTTTGTCGGCATAAGCTTTTGACTTTACATATCCCCACAGGAAAAAGTCTAACGGTGTGATATCACACGATCTTGGTGGACAATCGACCGGCCCAAAACGTGAAATTATGTGCTCACCGAAATGTTCTCTCAATAAGTCCATTGATTGATGCGATGTGTGGGAAGTGGCGCCGTCTTGCTGAAACCAAATGTCGCCGAGATCACGAGCTTCAATTTCAGGCGATGATTCCACCGGCCCACAAACCACACCAAACCGTTGTTTTTTCTGGATGAAGTGGCAGTTCTTCAATCTCTTCAGGTTGCTCCTCGTCCCAAATGCGGCAATTTTGTTTGTTTACATACCCATTGAGACAGAAATGGGACTCATCGCTAAACAAAATTTGCCTCGAAAACGTCGGATCTTCTTGGAACTTTTCAAGAGCCCATAGAGCGAAGCGATGTCGCTTGGGAAGGTCGAGCGGCTTCAGTTGTTGCACAAGCTGTATTTTGTACACTTTCAATTTAAGATCTGACGTAAAATGCGCCAAGTCGTTCCATACGTCAGCCCGAGTTGCTGCGAACGGCGCCGAATCGACTCTCTACGGTCTTCGTGTCACTCTCAGCTACGGCCGCTATATTTTCTTCACAGCGTGCTGGACGTGGTCTATTCGGTCGAATATTATCCAATAATGAATGCTGGGTCTCAAAATGGGTGATGGTGTTGCGAATAGTACGCTCAGTAGGCCGATTATGTTGACCATAAGTTGAGCGAAGTGCACGAAACACATTCCTCACAGAACGTGAATTTTCATAATAAAGTTGAACAATTTGTAAACGTTGTTCACGCGTAAGTCTTTCCATTATGAAATGCCAAACAATACTAAACAAAAATAACATGACAGCTGACACGACTCACACGTGATTTGTCAAAAAAGGCTATTGAAAAAAGTATCTCTACTTGGATCACCCGTTATTACCATTACGGAAGTATTTGCATCAAATTTTTTTTCGAAAGTGTTAAAATTTGGACAAAAAGCGTTTTTTACTTAAAAACGCCCCCAAAAAGTGGGCGTGGCAAAAAAACTTTGTACGGACGAAATATAGATATTAGGACTGTTTAAATATGCTGCTCAGACACTTTTTTGAAATTCCTTACGGTTTGGCTTAAAACTACATTTTTTTCTAAAAGGGGGCGTGGCAGTGGGCGGATTTCAAAATTTTTACACTTGTTCTGCTTCGTCGGCCAGAGAGTCTATATACCAAATTTCAACAGTCTAGCTCAAAATTTAAGGCCCAAAAAATCGGTGACACACAGACGGACGGACGGGCAGACAGACATGGCTTAATCGACTCAGCTAGCGATTCTGAATCGATCCATATACTTTGAGGTATATGTATCGAAATTATTTCTCTATGTTACAAACTTAATGTCAAAACTAATATACCCCCCTATGGGATAGGGTAAAAAAACGTTGTTTTTTGTCGAACCATTAAAGAATTCGATAAACCGTCTGAACAATATGTTGTGACAACGTCATTTTCAATACTTTATGACCATAAAGACCACATTTTGGGGATATTAATTTTAAGGATGGGATGGGATAGGGTATTAAACGATCCGCATAGCGGATTGTAGCCTTCTCATATGTTTTTTTATTAATACGGGGGTAAGTATATCCAACAGCGGATAGCGTTGTTTATTTGCCCGTGGTCGCGACAGAAGTGATCTTGAAATGCTACAGCTTACATTTCTACTAGGTTGTATAAGTATAACAAAAATATAAAAAATGCATGAGAAGTAAGTTTAGTTAGAGAGTAAATAAATATATGAATTAAGTTATTTAGAGAGTACATAAATATATAATAGAGAAACTCTTTCGAATATTTTACTTTGAATGTTTAATCTATGTATTGTATTAATAACAGATTTTAAAATAGAGTTTTAAATGATGAATTCATTGGTGATGCGAACAAGAGAGTAGAAAGATATTTAAGGAGTTCTTAGCAAGAATGCAAGTTCTTACGTGTCTTACGTAGAGAAGTTCATAGTCCTGAGTTCTGAGTCCGCACCCCAGGTTGTTGACAACCCAGGGTTCATGGTTCAAAACTGGCTGGTAACCGAAAACTCTGTGAGCCATGGTACTGGTGTCCAATCGTTCCACGTGTACTAGCCATCTTAAACATCCAATGCGGAGTTTTGTTGGACGAGGTGAATGCCGCTGTAGAGTTCGTATAATTCTTGGTTTAATCTTCGTATCCATAGCCCGTCAGCGAAACGGGACCGAAGATTTTTCGAAGAATTTTCCTCTCAAATCGACAAAGGATTTCTTCATCCACTTTTGATACGTTAGAGCAGGACTGGGATGATCAGGGTCTTATATAGGATCTCCATAGTAATTCGAGTGAGGGCTTTACTACTGAATTGTCTTTTTAGCCCGAAGAAACAGCGTTTGGCAAGAGTAACTTTTCGGTTAATTTCTGACGAGATGTTGTTGTCAGAGTTAATATCGGAGCCGAGGTAGAAAAAGTCCCGTACTACATCAAAGTTATATTTGTCAATGGTGACGTTCTGTAAAATTCGTCGATGTTGTGTGTCCTTGCCGTTGACAACATATACTTAGTCTTACCCTCATTTACTGCTTAACTTGCCGCTTCCTTCTCTATAATGGCAAAGGTGGCTATGACATCACGTTGAGTCCTACCAATGATGTCAATATCGTCGGCGTATGGTAGTAGTTGCACCGATTTTTGGAAGATTGTGCCTCTTGTGTTGGTTCGGGAGAATGAATGAAAAGAGAATCTCAAAAATGAGATTAAATAATTTACATGACAGCCTAAATCGTTTCCGCCTCTGATGGAGCAGCGAGAATTCCCCATCGTCATCCTGTGAAGTCTGAAGGTTTGATCAGTTGTGGACATTCCTGACCTCAACAAAATCGGCGAAAAGGCCGCCATTTCCGGCAGCCTTGTTAAGCTTGAGTGAAGATATTGCTATCCTCACTTCACCTAGGTCGCGGCGTTGGTAGTTGTGGTTGTCGTCGCCAGTATTGAATTTTTCGTTCTGCCTGATTGCGGAATGTTGTTCGTCATTGGCGTTTGTCAGTCTGTAGAAGTGATTCTTCAGTATCCTTAGCATCGCCTGCGTCTCAACTACGATATTTTATTGTTCATATCGACAGGATTCTATTCGAGCCTTTTATCTATTCTATTCTATTCGAGAAATCGCGAACATCGTTCCGGGAGTGGCACCTCTATATCCTCGATCGCGCGATTTTATTGCTCTTTTTTCTGAAAAGCCGGTGTTCTTCCCTTCTTCTCTGCCTATAGAGCTCAATGGCAGCTCTCATCTTCACCTGCAGCTTAGCCTTGTAGGCCTCGTTCTTGGCTGCGAGCATCTCTCGGCATTCATCATCAAACCAGGGGTTTGTTGCTGGTGGCCGCGAGAAACCTAGCACATCAGTTGCGGCTGATCTAATGGCTTGTTGGCATCGTTGCCATTGTTCTTCGACATTAGATGCTGGTGGTATGTTGTGAGTCGAGAGGTTAAGGGATACGCGTTGCGCGAAGGTCTTGGCGGTCTCTGGCGATTGCAGTCTTTCGACATTAATTTGTTTCACAGTATTTCTGTTTTTTTGTGGCGTGGTGGATATCCGCATCCTTACTTTGGCTACAACAAGGTAGTGGTCCGAGTCGATGTTGGCCCCTCGGAATGTTCGGACATCCATAATACTGGATGCATGCCTCTTGTCTATCGCAATGTGATCAATTTGGTTGACTGTTCGTTGATCTGGAGACCGCCATGTCCCCTTGTGGATATCGAGGTGAGGAAACCGTGTGCTGGCTATAGTGGCATATCGTTCCGTAGCGAAGTCAATTAGCCTAAGTCCGTTACCAGACGTGCTGTCGTGTAGGCTATATTTTCCGACAGTACTGCTAAAGATGTCTTCTCTTCCTACCATTGCGTTAAAATCTCCCAGCACGTTTTTAACATCGTACTTTGATAGCCGCTCATAGGTTTTGTCGAGGAGCTCGTAGAAGCAATCCTTAGTTATATCATCCTTTTCCTGCGTCGGAGCATGAGCGCATATAAGGCTTATGTTGGCGAATTTGGTCTTGATGCGAATCATTAAAACGCGTTCGCTTATTTCTTGGAAACATAAGACTTCTTGCCTAAGTGTGGCAGTTATAACAAATCCGAATAGTCACTCTTTCTGCTCACTATAACACTCCGTAGGAGAAGTTACAGTTTTTCATCCTCTTCTGCCTGGCCCATCCCATCGCATTTCCTGGATGGCAGTAATGTCTGCTTTGTAGCAGCTTAGGGCTTCCGAGAGTTGTTCGCATCTACCTCTCCTGTTTAATGTTTTCACATTCTATGTGCAGATACGAACGTTTAGTAGTGTCGTCAACAATAAAATCAGTCCTCTCCGGGCTATTGGTTGCTTCGTAACAATAGGGTAGTTAACCCAACGCACAACCCTCTACCTGGAGGGCCAGTTCCAATTTATTAGATACCCTTAGGACACGGAGCCATCAGTATCCACCACGGGATTAGGCACTCCCGTTGGCCTTTCGATTCTCCCGCCACCATTTCTGTTCAAGGGGCCTAACTTACCCTTGAGATACCTAAATAACCTGTTGTCCGAATATGTCGAAGCAGCTCATATATGTTCACCTGGGGCAGTAGGCCGGGTATTCCGTTCCATTCTGACCAGGCTGTTTATAGTGATGCTGTTTTTCGTCTTGTTATCAACACTGTTACAAAACAAGATCTATCTATTGTGATCTATCTTGTCACAAATGTTCGAGACTCTATTATAAGTTTGAATTGTTACTTGTCATATGTAGTTATGAACTTATCTTCCAGGAAGCCAATTTTCCATTACAAATGCAACAAAGATACCTAAATAACCTGTTGTCCGAATATGTCGAAGCAGCTCATATATGTTCACCTGGGGCAGCAGGCCGGGTATTCCGTGCCATTCTGACCAGGCTGTTTATAGTGATGCTGTTTTTCTTCTTGTTATCAACACTGTTACAAAACAAGAACTATCTATTGTGATCTATCTTGTCACAAATGTTCGAGACTCTATTATAAGTTTGAATTGTTACTTGTCATATGTAGTGATGAACTTTGTAACGTACCCCGAACGCCCTCAGGAAGCAAAATGTTTAAAGATGACCCGTTGTCCTCCTTGGAATGAAACCAGCCCTCTTCCGGCACTATCACCCGTGCTGGCTGATGCCTCGCTCCTGAATTACAAAAAAAAACTTCCCTTATTCAGGCGTTGGGGTTGATCCCTCCTACTAACACTATCTACCCTTATGACCCAAGGTCACAGGACCCTTAGGCCAGTCCGGGCAGACCAGAAGGAGGGGTGTCCAGCCATCTTGCGGCCCAGGCATGATCATCCACTCGCTAGCTCAGCGGCGGGTATGGGATCTTGCCACAAGACCTGGACAGGGGTTACATTGATATTTTACATGCCTGTATAAGATACTGTAGTGAAGGTCTGCCACTACAGCATCCGTAACCAAACCACCAAAACAAAAAAAATGCGAGGCCCGAGTTTCGCTAGATTCGCTCATGTTTTCCCCCCCATAGTGAAAAATCAGGTGGAGAGATTAAGGTGGAGATACTCTCCAAGAGCTGACCCACCCCTAACTAAAAATTAATTTAGCGACCATGGCCATCGCTGCGCTCGGTTAGCAATGGCCCCTAACTGAAGATGGTACCTTACCTTAGACAAGGTTACATACCAACTTTTTGTTAGCCCTCCTTATGATCCCTTCATGGCCCGACACATCCCCGAAAAACGCTTTTAACACACGGTCATAATGAAATGCTAAACAACAGATTTAATTCTTATAGGGATAAACTTCATCACGCGCCAAAGCAAATTTCAAAAAGTAGGCATTTGGGATTCCAACTTAATAAAAAAAAACTATTGTTTTAAGCTTTTGTATCCTATTGGATTAATAAAAAAAAAGTTTATTGCAACCCCTTTCCGTTCTTATCCTAATCTTACATGTAACTATTAATACTATATACAAATATAGTTATTTTGAACCCCGATAGGACAAAAAATATCCATACATATATCTGAATATATCTATTTTTTTTTCTTGTCATTCAAAAAAAAATAATCGAATATTACACGTATATGACGATTTATGTATGTAATGTCAATTGTAATTTGTATTTATTTTATACAATAACTTCGATGTTTGGTAATTTGTAATTTTTTTTATATAGGGCTTTAATTCAATAAAAAGTAATCCTGCTTGGTCAATTCGCTACTTTTAATATCTATTATTGTTCCAATGCACGTCACAATATTTATAATATAAGTAATCACTTACCCCTTTCTAAGGGTTACTTTCATTTATACCCGTTCTGCAAGGCTGGGGTCCGAGGTGCACCGCGTTCAGTCCTTGGTTGATGATACCGCTTGTATATTCCTGTATCTTTACCGAGCTAACTTATTAGGGAAAGTGAGGTACAATTGAAACAAAAAGATTTACACATTCAAATTCAAATTAACCACTACTTATCTTTTCTTTTATATAATTAAAGCGCCCTCTAGGGTTGAGTAGTCCTGTGTATCGGCTCTGGTTGTGGCTTTTGCTGGTGCGCAGCTTAGTGGTTTGAAGCAGGGGTGGTACTTTGATGAATCTGTGGCCCACGTGGCGCACGATCGGCGTGAGTGGATTTTTTTTTTACTTTCCCACAAAAAAAAGAGACGATGGCCGTGCTTGGTTGAGTGAGTGGGTTTTGGAGTGGGGAGCACAACTCTGGCGGTGGTGGGGGAAATTTTTTTGGCACCGCAATTGGACTAAGTTTGTGTCACGACTCACGACTCACGCTCACGATTTGTCGAAAGCTTTTAACTTCTCGTTGACACAAACTTCATCATATGCACAAAAAAAAATATTTCCCCGTGTGACAATTCTATATTCCTGCCAAGGAACCCTTATGGCAACTACACTGCACTGTCGCGTCGATTCTGAGATCAGAAATTTGTGGTTTAACGATGAGGGGTATTTTACTACAACCTCGAGATACATACATTTCAACGTCCTCGGTTCCAGTATGCGAGGAACACGAGGACAGCCTAAGCTCGAGATGTCAGCCTCCACTTCGTTTTCCTTGCTGCGTCAATCGGACGGGGCGTCAAATGGCGGATCGCAAGCGCTTCGCAACGATAAGCGTAATTATGTCGAACACGTACTACACGTTGTATTGTGTAGCGACTAGGCCGTCTTCCACTGAGGCGGACACGCTTTTCGTTGGTAAAAAAAATACTTGGGAAGATCGCAACCCACGTCCGACTGGTATCACTCTTGAAGATTAAATGCGAGCAAACGTCAACTCGTGCATATGACCACAGATCTGCTACCATCATTTTCTCCCTCACCCAATGCCAAAGGGGTCTCTTTCACTCCCGTAGCTTGCCGGGCTAAATTTGCAAATCCCTCTAGCTCGTCACATTTCATTCAGAAAAATAAAATGGGATTTCCCCATGTAAGTTTAATCATTTTAGATTTTCTCGTATATCAATTATATTTTGCTGAATAAAATATACTGCGCTAGATGGATTCAAAAAAATCCGCGGCAAACTCAGCGAAAATTCAAATAAAACTCATGGCCGATATTTCATCTCCGAACCCAAATCTATCCAACCACTTACTATAATTCGGAGCATCCGCTACGGATGTAGCCATTGCTCGTTAATTTCTTTGAAAGTGACGTTGGACCGCCGAGGTTTACCACAAAACTTGAAATTTTCGCATGCTTTGTCTTACGAAAAGATCAATAAAACTAAACCGATATAACTACGCCAGTATTTTTTTACGACCCACCCCTGAGATAAATGAATTTGTGTGTGTTTCAGGTAAAATTGTTTAAATACATATATATATACAGTTTAATTTTTTATATACATGTATTGATGTTTGAATAAGGAGAAAGACAAAGGAGGATTTTAAAATTGGTTGTCGGGTCTCTGAGGAAGAAAAAATTTTATCGACGAATGTCCTTCGAGTGTGTCCTGAGGTATCGATAAGGTCGTATAAATTGTTGCCTATTACACGCTTTACTCTTGCTCTGACAAACTTTGGACAGAGCTTAGCATTAATGCCTTTGGACGCATCGCTTAAGATAAAATTTCGCTTAAACACCTCGTCGCCAACCTTATAATTTGCTGAACTACATCGCGTATTGTACACTCGGGCGTATGCGTCATGTGCCTTTCCTAATGAAGCTTTAACATAGGAGTGCAGGATATTTATTTTGTCTGACTTCGGAAAAATATTTAAATCGGCATTGTTCAACCCTCCAAAACTCTTAAGCAGCTTGAAATCACTGCCATGTTCAATCATTCGTTGGCCAAACAGAGCTTCGTAAGGCGACATCTTCGTTGCCGAGTGGACAGCAGATCTAAGCGCACAGCTAATTTGGGGTAATTGTAGATCCCAATTTGATTGGTCACCGTCAATATACGATCGGATGGCCGCTTATATGGATCTGTTCACGCGCTCGCTTGCATTCGCCTGTGGAGAATACGAAGCGGTCTTGATGTGACTTACTCCAAATAGCTTCAAAAAATTCTGAAATTCTCTACTGGTAAACTGTTTGCCGTTGTCTGACAGAAGAGTTTCGGGTACGCCGAATACAAAAAATATGTCGTTTGTAAGGAATTTTATTGTTAAGTCAGTGGTGGCTCTTTTAAGTGGCTTTATGAACACAAATTTTGTGAGTTGGTCCAATGCCACTATCATATGGGTATTTCCAGATTTTGACCGTGGATAGGGTCCCAAAAAGTCAACATACAGATGTTGGAAAGGTCTCTCCACGGTAAAGGCATTTCCCATCGGAGCTCTTAATATGGTATTGGGTGCTTTGGTGGTTTTGCACACATCACATTTTGAGATAAATTGTTTTATCTGGGTAGCCATATTCGGCCAATAAAACTGATGCCGCAATCGGCACAGTGTCTTGGCAATACCACCATGCGATGCGACTGGAAAGCTGGATCGTTCAGATCAATGTGCAGCACGTCAGCGGATTTCTTTGAACCTAAGACACCGGATTGTAAAGCTTCTACTTCGTATGCCCTTGACAACGCGTCGGGAACGACGTTTAAGCTTCCCTTCCTATGCTCAATCACAAAGGTATATCCCTGGAGCTCCAGACTCCAACGCGCTAATCGTCCCTTAAGATCTTTTAAGCTCATAAGCCATTTCAGACTCGCATGGTCCGTAATAACCTTGAACTCGTATCCTTCAATGTATGGTCTAAACTTGTTAATACCCTTAACAGCCGCTAAGTATTCCCTCTCAGTTACCGAATAGTTACGTTGGGCATTATTTAGTTTCTGGGACTAATAAAATATCGGCCTTTCGACTCCAGTTTCGTCCTCCTGACATAGCACAGCTCCGATGCCTGTAGAAGAGGCATCGCAAAGTAATGCAAACTGTTTGTTAAAATCAGGATTGACTAATACTGGAGCGGTCGTCAGCTTCTCCTTGATGGTATTAAAGTATTCTAAAGCTTGTCTACTGAAACTAAATTTGACACCTTTTTTTAAAGTATCTGAGAGGTATGCAGCCAGGGATGAAAAATTCGGAACGAATCTGCGGTACCAACCCGCCATTCCTAAAAATCGTCTGACTTGGCGTGCATTCTGTGGTACCGGGAAGTCCTTAATTGCTACAAATTTGCTGGGATCTACTTTCAGGATGCCATTACCCATTATGTATCCGAGATATTTTAATTCACGGTAGATAAAGATTTGCTCCCTCAATTTATGAGGAATGACCTTGTCCATCAATCTACAAAGTCGTTGAGGTGCATTGCACAGACCGAAGCGCATTACCTTAAATTGGTATAATGGTCTACCGGGGACGGTGAACGCCGTCTTCTCCCTTGACCTTTGCTCCAGCGGTATCTGCCAAAAGGCGTCTTTCAGATCCACACTCGAAATGAAATGCGTATCTGAAAGGCGACCTAGCAACCCCTCAATATGAGGCAGTGGGTATGCATCCTTTTTGGTGACCTTGTTAAGCTTACGAACGTCCAAGCACAAACGGTTCTTCCCAGCTCTTCTTACAAGAACAACTGGGGAGCTCCACGAACTTGAGCTTTCCTCGATCACATCCAAAGAAAGCATACGGTCCAACTGCTCATAAAGAAGAGTTTGTACCGCTGGAGATACGGGGTAGTGACGCTGTTTTATGGGTTCAGCGTCTCATCTTTAAAAATGTTTAAAGATGACCCGTTGTCCTCCTTGGAATGAAACCAGCCCTCTTCCGGCACTATCACCCGTGCTGGCTGAGGCCTCGCTCCTGGATTACAAAAAAAAACTTCCCTTATTCAGGCGTTGGGGTTGATGCCTCCTACTAACACTATCTACCCTTATGACCCAAGGTCACAGGACCCTTAGGCCAGTCCGGGCAGACCAGAAGGAGGGGTGTCCAGCCATCTTGCGGCCCAGGCATGATCATCCACTCGCTAGCTCAGCGGCGGGTATGGGATCTTGCCACAAGACCTGGACAGGGGTTACATTGATATTTTACATGCCTGTATAAGATACTGTAGTAAAGGTCTGCCACTACAGCATCCGTAACCAAACCACCAAAACAAAAAAAATGCGAGGCCCGAGTTTCGCTAGATTCGCTCATGTTTTCCCCCCCATAGTGAAAAATCAGCTCTTGGAGAGTATCTCCACCTTAATCTCTCCACCTGATTTTTCATTATGGGGGGGAAAACATGAGCGAATCTAGCGAAACTCGGGCCTCGCATTTTTTTTGTTTTGATGGTTTGGTTACGGATGCTGTAGTGGCAGACCTTTACTACAGTATCTTATACAGGCATGTAAAATATCAATTTAACCCCTGTCCAGGTCTTGTGGCAAGATCCCATACCCGCCGCTGAGCTAGCGAGTGGATGATCATGCCTGCGCCGCAAGATGGCTGGACACCCCTCCTTCTGGTCTGCCCGGACTGGCCTAAGGGTCCTGTGACCTTGGGTCATAAGGGTAGATAGTGTTAGTAGGAGGGATCAACCCCAACGCCTGAATAAGGGAAGTTTTTTTTTGTAATCCAGGAGCGAGGCCTCAGCCAGCACGGGTGATAGTGCCGGAAGAGGGCTGGTTTCATTCCAAGGAGGACAACGGGTCATCTTTAAACATTTTGCTTCCTGAGGGCGTTCGGGGTACGTTACAACTTATCTTCCAGGAAGCCAATTTTCCATTACAAATGCAACAAATTAAAACGGAATGAAACTTCCGAAAGATTAACGGCAAGGCAAAAGTTCTGTATTTCAAACAAAGGCTTTGTAACAATTCGGACGTACAAAGATCATACAAAAAACACAAAAACAGAGGTATACTTATAGTTGTTTTGATTTTCAAAAGAAAATTTAAATAACCGAACACATAATTATAAATTAACACATAAAATTGTACACAAAAATCCAAACAAAAGATAAAAAATGAATTGAGGACTGATTAACGCAGGTAAATTATTTCGAATACTGTCACTATTCGTTAATTTGAAAAGTGATTTTTTTGGAGTCCGCCATATTGGGTTAAAACACAATCCTTAGGAATAAAACCCACAAACCTAGTGGAAACAAAAATGCCCAGAAGTGATTGCTGAAGACACCAAAACGAATTCATAAAATTCAATTAAGGTTTTAAAACACTCTAGTACACTTCTTGGGAGCAGGATCCCCAATACCCGGATTGCCCGAGTGCGCTAAAGCGCCGATTGGCACGCAGCTGATATGTATGAATATTCTTACACTCCCGCACTCTCTTTTAGTTAACTGTACTAGTTATATAATAGTTCTGACTAGCCTAAGTATATGAAAACTGTCTAAAGTGGAATCCCGTGTAGTCATTACCCCGCACAAATATATTTCACTGGCGACGAGGAAAATAAATAAAAAAATTGAACGGTTTATGGCAGAAAGTGAAACAAAACTAAATATAAAAGAAAAGGCGGAACTTGTGAAGACTGGTGTTTTTAAATCAGAAGTGGACTTAGAAATATTAAACGTAAAGACTAATAGTGGGAAAAATATGACAAATTTTATTGGAAGAATAGAATATTTCAATTTAGGAGATGATTTCCAATCATATATATAACGTATGCAACATTTTCTTAAATTAAACAATATCGTAGAAAGTGGAAGCAAAATATCGTTTATGAACGGGGTCGGGGGAGCAGAACTTTACAAAGTTGTTAAAACGTTGGTGACTCCAAGAAATTCAGAAGATTTAACTTGTAAAATTGCTTACTGCACCCTTTTCTCCAAAGAAGAACATCACCGCTGAGAGATTTTAATTCTTAAATCGGAATCAAGAACATGACGAAACACTGTCCGATTACATAGTTGTGCTTAAATCATTAGCGGATACATGTGCATATGGAACGTTTTTGGATGATGCGCTAAGAGACCGTTTTCTCATGGGAATACATAATAAAAAAATTCAGTCAAGGTTAATTGATACTACACCAAAGTCGAGCTGCGAAACGGCACTTAACATGGAGATGATTCAGCAAGAGCTAACTGTCATGGGAGGGACGACAATTGCTAGTCATATGGTAAACAGCACATTCAGCACACGAAGAGCATCCATGGGAAATAAAGAATGCAGCAGAAGAGAACATCAACAGCAGCAGGAGCAACAACATCAACGTATCAGAAATACTCTAACCGATAATCAAAAGCAGGAGCAACCTGACATCAATGAACACAGTAATTATAGTTATCGTGGTAGAAATATGACTATCCAATGTTTTTGTTGTAAAAAAAAATACGAAATACGAAAGAATACTTAAAAAAATCTTCTCGATTAATAAAGTTACTAGATCATTTTACAATAATATACGTCACTTATATGCAGGTTCAGATTCAACAACTGAAGATAACTCAGAGGAAGTTAATTATATAAACAATATTAAACTTAAAACTACTAATAAAACATATGAGAAGGCTACAATCCGCTGTGCGGATCGTTTAATACCCTATCCCATCCCATCCTTAAAATTAATATCCCCAAAATATGGTCCTTATGGTCATAAAGTATTGAAAATGACGTTATTACAACATATTGTTCCGAAGGTTTATCAAATTCTTTTATGGTTCGACAAAAAACAACGTTTTACTTTGCATATGCCTTGGGGTAGGGCATACAAATGGTTTTTGTAAGAAAACGCCCCCAAAAAGTGGGCGTGGGTTAAAATGGTTTATTGACGAAATGTTGGTATTAATACTGCCAATGATTGTGCATCAAAATTTTTTTCGAAAATTTTAAAATTTGACCAAAAAACATTTTTTATAAAAAACGCTCCCAAAAAGTGGGCGTGGCAAAAAACTTTATATTGACGAAATATAGATATTACGATTCTCTTAAAATGCTTCTCAGACACTTTTTTTAAAATTCTTTACGGTTTGGCCAAAAAATACGTTTTCCTAAAAAGGGGGCGTGGCAGTGGGCGGATTTCAAAAATGTTTACACTTGTTCTGGTGGCACGGACAAGGATCCTTTATACCAAATTTCATTATCCTAGCTCAACATTTAAGGCCCAAAAATCGGTGACGAACAGACAGACGGACGGAAGGACGGACGGACAGACAGACATGGCTTAATCGACTCAGCTAGCGATTCTGAGTCGATCCATATACTTTGAGGTATATGTAGCTAAATTATTTCTCTATGTTACAAACTAAGTATCAAAACTAATAAACCCCTATGGGATAGGGTATAAAAATGTGAATCAATCAATAAATATGTGAAAGGTGATCACTATCCATTGAATAAACCTGAGAATATTTTTGCTGATCTTTCTGGCTGCAAATGGTGTTGCGTGCTTGACTTACTGGGGGCATTTCAGCAGCTCGAAGTTGAACAAGATTGTCAAGAACTTTTAACAATAAATACCCATAAAGGGTTATACAGGCATCGGAGACTTATTTTTGGTGAAATTAATTTTGAAAACGGATGTCTTTATTATTTAAATAGACTGATTATTCCATCCGTATTTACGTTTAGACTTTTAAAGCTTTTACATGATGCCCACATTGGAATCGTTCGAATGAAGATTCTAACACGTCAGTATATTTGGTGGGACGGAATGGAAAACGACATTGAAGGTTATGTCAATAGTTGTGAGGTGTGCTCTTTTTCCAACAACAGACGAAGCATACAAAAAACAAAATCAAGTTGAAAACAGTACGTTAAGATTTAAGATTTATAAAAGGTCCTGGCCAGAATCGAGTTTCTTCTTCGTAAGAATTCTTATAGATTTTTATTACTTTAAAGGAAAACATTTTTTGATCCTAGTGGATAGCTTTAGCAACTGGATCGATATTAAAGAAATGCGGATTAAAGAAATGCGGAGTACGACAGCTGATTTTTTTTTTTTTTTTTTTTTTTTTTTTTTTTTTTTTTTTTTTTTTTTTTTTTTATACACTATCAGATCTGTGTCGTAGCGAGCTTAATACAAGCGCATCTACGAGCAGAGATTTGCCACAGCATATAAAATGCATCCACAGGCTCATCATGTAGTGCATTTGTTAGTGGGACATAACAAAACACTGAAGTTAGTTTGACGTCACTAACAATATCAATAAACGATGAAATTATTATTAACAAAATAAGAAAAAAAAAATAAACATACACTTATTACGACTCTAGAATACAATTACGCAAAGTGTTTTTTAAACTACTTTTACTAACATGCAGTTCAACTACATCGCTATTTTTATTGTAAACTCTACTCATGCGACTTATAGCCTAATGCATACCATAGTTGTATTTATGATTAGGTATATGTAAAATATTTAGTCTACGAAGGTTATAGGAACCTCCACGGGTATTAAAACCAATAGCACTTAAAAGATCAGGAGCATCTATTTGTCCTGATAATATTTGGTGTAAGAAGACCATGTCATTGTTAAGTCTACGTTGAGACAAAGGCAACAACTGCAGCAGTTTAATTCGACACCTATACGGAGGCAAATTGTGTACATCATCCCATGGAAGTCCTCTCAAATCAAATCTTATAAATTTGCGTTGGACTGCCTCAATTCTATTTGAGTGAACGACATAGAAGGGTGTCCACACCTGTGAGGCATACTCCAAGTAAGGGCGCACTAGACAATTATATAACGAAAGGGTGACATAAGGATCATTGAACTCTTTTGACCACCTTTTTATAAATCCCAACATAGGGTTGGATTTATTCACAATAACGTTTATGTGTTTATTAAACTCCAATTTAGGATCAAAATAAACACCAAGATCTTTAAAACTGTCTATACGACAGAGAGTGTGCCCCGACAGAGTATAACTGAAATTGGACGGAATACGTTTTCGTGAAAATGACATATGCTGGCACTTAGTGGGGTTCAGATTCAAACCGTTTTTAAAACACCATGTTGTAAAGCTATTCAAATCAGTTTGAAGTGAAAGCGAATCGCTTGGATCTCCTACACATTTGAAAATTTTCATGTCATCAGCATATATCAGTATTAAAAAAAAAATACAAATTTTTGGCGCAACAGGCTCGTTAGTACCCAGGGCCTAGCTTTCTCACAACCATTCATGTGTGCGTGTGTACTTCTTGCATGATGGCGGGACCTCCTGTTTTATGCCGACTCCGAACGGCTAAGTTGAGATAAGCTATTCTTGACAATTGATACTACTCGGATGATTTGTCAGATCATCACGAGAGGAGGGCCAGTGAAAAATCATTTAGGTGTTGCTACGGCTGGGAATCGAACCCAGACCTCCTGCGCGGCAGTTCATCGCACTAACCATCGCGCCACTGAGCCCCTCAATATCAGTATTTTGCTCTCTCGAATACAAGCTTTTGCATCGTTAATAGCAAGAATAAATAAGATAGGGCCTAAATGACTACCTTGGAATGACTACCTTGATGTTTTAATATTGACACTGAGGACCATATTACCAAAAACGTTGGTGTCAGATAATGCCCCCCCCTACAATTCTGAAGCATTTTTAAAGTTTTGTCAATCAAATAATATAAAATGTTTGAAAAGCCCTGCATATCACCCCCAGTCAAATGGGTTGGCTGAACGGGCAGTACAAACAGTTAAAAATGCTTTGAAGAAGATGTTACATGATAATGTTTTAAACAAAACAATACCGTTACAGAAGCTAGTCGATCGATTTTTGCTCAAATATCGTACTACCCCCGGAAGCACCAAATTATTGTCTCCAAATGATTTGATATTTCAACATAAAACAAAAACATATGAGAAGGCTACAATCCACTGCGCGGATCGTTGAATACCCTAACCCATCCCATTTGTAAAAGTAATATCCCCAAAAAGTGGACATGGCTTAAAACACGATGGGGATTTAAATATAGAAAATGACATTGTCAGAATAAATTTTACGGTTCTACAAAAGACAAGGTTTTTCTCCTGCATATGTTATGGTGTAGTGTATAAAAATGGTTTATTTGCCAATTAGGTTTTCGGAGTGTGTTATTTTATTTGAAATAACATTGCTAGGTGAGAAATTTAAAATTTTAACATTTTTCATTCGTCTTAATTGGTTAATATGCGCAGTACGCGTGTATCCATCAATATTAACTAAATACATGATATTTCCAATTTTACTAAGTATTATGGCTGGTATCCACTGGTGAGTAAATCTTCTTTTTGTTTATAATAAATATTTTCTCCTTGACTAAACCTAAAAATATCTCGGGAAACTGCTGTCTGTATAGGTTTGCTTAGGGTCTTTTTAATAGATATAATTTTTTCCTGTATCTTTGGATTTACATCATCTAATAATGTTTATACCCTATCCCATAAGGGTATATTAGTTTTGATACATAGTTTGTAACATAGAGAAATAATTTAGCTACATATACCTTAAAGTATATGGATCGACTCAGAATCGATAGCTGAGTCGATTTAGCCATGTCTGTCCGTCCGTCCGTCCGTACGTCACCAGTTTTTGGACCTTAAATTTTGAGCTAGAATGATGAAATTTGGTATACGAGCTCCTTGTTGCTACCAGCAGAACAAGTGTAAACATTTTTGAAATCCGCCCGCTGCCACGCCCCCTATTTAGAAAAACGTAGTTTTTGACCAAACCATAAGAAATTTTGAAATTTTTCTGTACAACATATTTAGACAATCTCAATATCTATATTTCGTTCGTAAAATGTTTTTTTTTCACGCCCACTTTTTGTGGGCGTTTATAATAAAAAAACGTTTTTCGGTCAAATTTTAAAATTTTCGAAAAAAATTTTGATGCAGAATCATAAGTAATATTAATATGAACATTTCGTCTATAGACCATTTTAACCCACGCCCATTTTTGTGGGCGTTTTCATATAAAAACCATTTTTATACACTACCCCATAGGATATGCAGTAGAAAAACCTTGTCTTTTGGAGAACCGTAAAAGTGTTTTATAAGCAGTCTGAAGTATTTGTTGTCACTATATCATTTTTTATATTTTATCCACATCGTGTTTTTAGCCATGCACACTTTTGTGGGGATTTTCGTTTTACAGATAGGATGAGATAGGGTATTCAACGATCCGCACAGCGGATTGTAGCCTTCTCATATGTTTTTATACCCTATCCCATAGGGGTATATTAGTTTTGATACATAGTTTGTAACATAGAGAAATAATTTAGCTACATATGCCTCAAAGTATATGGATCGACTCAGAATCGCTAGTTGAGTCGATTAAGCCATGTCTGTCTGTCCGTCCGTCCGTCATTGATTTTTAGGCCTTAAATTTTGAGCTAGGATAATGAAATTTGGTATATGGGATCCTCGCCCGTGCCTACAGAACAAGTGTAAAAAATTTTGAAATCCGCCCACTGCCACGCCCCCTTTTAAGATAAACTCAGTTTTTGGCCAAACCGTAAGGAATTTTAAAAAAGTGTCTCAGAAGCATATTTAGAGAATCGTAATATCTATATTTCGTCAATACAAAGTTTTTTGCCACGCCCACTTTTTGGGGGCGTTTTCTATAAAAAAAAACCTTTTTTGGCCAAATTTGAAAATTTTCGAAAAAAATGTTGATGCAAAATCATTGGTAGTATTAATATGAACATTTCGTCAGTAGACCATTTTTACCCACGCCCACTTTTTGGGGGCGTTTTCCTACAAAAACCATTTGTATGCCCTACCCCAAGGCATATGCAATACAAAAACGTGGTTTTTTGTCGAACCATAAAAGAATTTGATAATCCTTCGGAACAATATATTGTAACAACGTCATTTTCAATACTTTATGACCATAAAGACCATATTTTGGGGATATCAATTGTAAGGATGGGATGGGATAGGGTATTAAACGATCCGCACAGCGGATTGACAGCCTTCTCATATGTTTTCTTTTTAAATTATAATTACAATTTTTATTAATTAGTGGCAATTAAAAGAATACAAAATCTAACGAAGAAAAGGTCAAATTGGTTTAGTACATACTTGAAAAGGGTAAAGGACTACACATAATATATATTATATATATATATATTGTATATATATATATATATATATATATTTATACAAATTAATTACTTTGCTTTTTAATCGCCATAGGTACAAGGTGCAGCAGCGGATGCAGTGGCCATTGGATCGACGTTGCAGAACCACAAAGGTACCAATAAAAGGTAAACCGGTGAGTCGATAAAAAGGACTATATTGATTTTTATATATATATATATATATTTTAACAAGTGTATAATTAAGAAGTGTCCCTTAATCCGATTGCCTATATAGATGTTATACACATGTATATCGATGACGCGTCTTATAGTTTGAAGCAAAAGCATATATAGTTTTTACCTGCTCTTCGTCATTATACCCTATCCCATAGGGGTATATTAGTTTTGACATTAAGTTTGTAACATAGAGAAATAATTTCGATAGATATATCTCACTGGGGGCTCAGTGGCGCGATGGTTAGTGCGATGAACTGCCGCGCAGGAGGTCTGGGTTCGATTCCCAGCCGTAGCAACACCTAAATGATTTTTCACTGGCCCTCCTCTCGTGATGATCTGACAAATCATCCGGGTAGTATTAATTGTCAAGAATAGCTTATCTCAACTTAGCCGTTCGGAGTCGGCATAAAACAGGAGGTCCCGCCATCGTGCAAGAAGTACACACGCACACATGAATGGTTGTGAGAAAGCTAGGCCCTGGGTACTAACGAGCCTGTTGCGCCAAAAATTTGTATTTTTTATTTTTATATCTCAAAGTATATGGATAGATTCAGAATCGTTAGCTGAGTCGATTAAGCCATGTCTGTCTATCCGTCCATCCGTCCGTCCGTCTGTGTGTCACCGATTTTTGAGCCTTAAATTTTGAGCTAGAGTGTTGAAATTTGGTAAATAGACGCTCTGGCCGACGAAGCAGAAAAAGTTTAAAATTTTTTGAAATTCGCCCACTGCCACGCCCTTTTTAGAAAAACTTAGTTTGAAAAAAGTGTCTGATCAGCATATTTAGACAATCCTAGTATCTATATTTCGTCCATACAAAGTTTTTTGCCACGCCCAATTTTTGGGGCGTTTTTGTAAAAAACGTTTTTTGTCCAAATTTTAAAACTTTCGAAAAAATTTTTGATGCAAATACTTCCACAATTGTAATAATATAAACATTTTGTCTGTAGATCATTTTCACCTACGCCCACATTTTGGGGGCGTTTTCTTACAAAAACCATTTGTATACCCCATCCCAAGGCATTAGCAATAGAAATACGTTGTTTTTTGTCGAACCACAAAAGATTTTGATAAACTGTCTGAGCAATATATTGTGACAATGTCATTTTCTGTATTTCATCGCCATAAAGCCTATATTTTGAGGATATTAATTTTAAGGATGGGATGGGATAGGGTATTCTACGATCCGCACAGCGGATTGTAGCCTCTCATATGCTTATACCCTATCCCATAGGGGTATATTAGTTTTGATACTTAGTTTGTAACATAGAGAAATAATTTAGCTACATATACCTCAAAGTATATGGATATACTCAGAGTCGCTAGCTGATATATTTTAATATCTATATTTCGTCCATACAAAGTTTTTTGCCACGCCCACTTTTTGGCGGCGTGTTCAACATAAAAACTGTTTTCATTCAAATTTTAAATTTTTCGAAAAATTTTTTGATGCAGAAGCATTAACATTATTAATATGAACATTTCGTCTATATACCATTTTAACCCACGCCCACTTTTTGGGGGCGTTTTTATGTAAAAACCATTTTTATGTCTGTCTGTCCGTCCGTCTGTACGCCACCGATTTTTAGGCCTTAAATTTTGAGCTAGGATAATGAAATTTGGTATATAGGATCCTCGTCCGTGCCTACAGAATAAGTGTAAAAATTTTTGAAATCCGCCCACTGTCACGCCCCTTTTTAAGAAAAACTCAGTTTTTATACCCTATCCCATAGGGGTATATTAGTTTTGATACTTAGTTTGTAACATAGAGAAATAATTTTGCTACATATACCTCAAAGTATATGGATCGACTCAGAATCGCTAGCTGAGTCGATTAAGCCATGTCTGTCTGTCCTTCCGTCCTTAAATTTTGAGCTAGGATAATGAAATTTGGTATATAGGATCCTCGTCTCTGCCTACAGAACAAGTGTAAAAATTTTTGAAATCCGCCCACTGCCACGCCCCCTTTTTAGGAAAACTTATTTTTTGGCCAAACCGTAAGGAATTTCAAAAAAGTGTCTGAGCAGCATATTTAGACAATCCTAATATCTATATTTCGTTCATACAAAGTTTTTTGCCACGCCCACTTTTGGGGGCGTTTTTAGTAAAAAACGCTGTTTGTCCAAATTTTAAAATTTTCGAAAAAATTTTTGATGCAAATACTTTCGCAATGGTAATATAAACATTTTGTCCATAGATCATTTTCACCTACGCCCACATTTTGGGGGCGTTTTCTTACAAAAACGATTTGTATACCCCATCCCAAGGCATTAGCAATAGAAATACGTTGTTTTTTGTCGAACCACAAAAGAATTTGAGAAACTGTCTGAGCAATATATTGTGACAATGCCATTTTCTGTATTTCATCGCCATAAGGCCTATATTTTGAGGATATTAATTTTAAGGATAGGATGGGATAGGGTTTTCAACGATCCGCATAGCGGATTGTAGCCTCTCATATGTTTATTTTACAAATATATCTAAACATGTTTATACCCTATCCCATAGGGGTATATTAGTTTTGATATTAAGTTTTCCGTAAGGAATTTTAAAAAAGTTTCTGAACAACATATGTAGACAATCTTAATATTTATATTTCGTCTATATAAAGTTTTTAGCCACGCCTACTTTTTGGGGGCGTTTTCAATAAAAAAATGTTTTCGGTCAAATTTTAAATTTATCGAAAAAATTTCTGATGCAGAATCATTAACATTATTAATATGAACATTTCGTCTATACTATTTTAACCCACGCCCACTTTTTGGGGGCGTTTTTATATAAAAAACATTTTTATACACTACCCCATAAAATATGCAGGGGAAAACCTTGTCTTTTGTAGAACCGCAAAAGTGTTTTGTAAGCAGTCTGATGATTTTGTTGTCACTATATCATCATACCCTATCACATAGGGGTATATTAGTTTTGATACTTAGTTTGCAACATAGAGAAATAATTTTGCTACATATACCTCAAAGTATATGGATCGACTCAGAATCGCTAGCTGAGTCGAATTAGCCATTTCTGTCTGTCCGTCTGTCTGTTCGTCACCGATTTTCGGGCCTTAAATTTTGACCTAGGATAATGAAATTTGGTTTATAGGATCAACGTCCTTGCCACCAGAACAAGTGTAAAATTTTTTGAAATCCGCCCACTGCCACGCCCCCTTTTTAGGAAAACGTATATTTTGGACAAACCGTACTGAATTTAAAAAAAAACTGTCTGAGCATCATATTTAGAGAATGGTAATATCTATATTTCGTCAATATAAAGTTTTTTTGCCACGCCCACTTTTTAGGGGCGTTTTTTATAAAAAAACGTTTTCCGGTCAAATTTTAAAATTTTCGAAAAAAGTTTTGATGCACAATCGTTGGTAGTATTAATGTGAACATTTCGTCAATAGACCATTTTGACCCACGCCCACTTTTTATTGGCGTTTTGTTACAAAAACCATTTGTATGCCCTACCCCAAGGCATATGCAATAGAAAAACGTTGTTTTTTGTCGAACAATAAAAGAATTTGATAAACCTTCAGAACATTATGTTGTGACAACGTCATTAACAATACTTTATGCCCATAAAGACCACACCTTGAGGATATTAATTTAAGGATGGGATGGGATAGGGTATTAAACGATCCGCACAGCGGATTGTAGCCTTCTCATATGTTTATACCCTATCCCATAGGGGTATATTAGTTTTGATACTTAGTCTGTAACATAGAGAAATAATTTTGCTACATATACCTCAAAGTATATGGATCGACTCAGAATCGCTAGCTGAGTCGAATTAGCCATGTCTGTCTGTCCGTCCGTCTGTCTGCTCGTCACCGATTTTTCGGCCTTAAATTTTGACCTAGGATAATATAATTTGGTATATAGGATCGTCGTCCGTGCCACCTGAACAAGTCTAAAAAATTTTGAAATCCGCATACTGCCACGCCCCCTTTTTAGGAAAACGTATTTTTTGGCCAAACCGAACTGAATTTTAAAAAAGTGTCTGAGCAGCATATTTAGACAATCTTAATGTCTATATTTCGTCCATACAAAGTTTTTTGCCACGCCCACTTTTTGGGGGCGTTTTTAGTAAAAAACGCTTTTTGTCAAAATTTTAAAACATTAGAAAAAAATGTTGATGCAAAAACTTCCGAAATGGTAATATAAACATTTTGTCGATAGATTATTTTCACCTAAGCCCACATTTTGGGGGCGTTTTCTTACAAAAACTATTTGTATACCCCATCCCAAGGCATTAGCAATAGAAATACGTTGTTTTTTGTCGAACCACAAAAGATTTTGATAAACTGTCTGAGCAATATATTGCGAAAATGTCATTTTCTGTATGTCATCGCCATAAAGCCTATATTTTGAGGATATTCATTTTAAGGATGGGATGGGATAATGTATTCAACGATCCGCACAGAGGATTGTAGCCTCTAATATGTTTTTTATTACAGTTAGTTAGTAAATATATTAATAACATAAAATGAATTAAAAAAGAACAAGTTAGACATCACCAAAATAATTCTTTTTTTTTATAAAGAAAATGTCTATTTTACCAATATTATTCTTTGTCAAAACAATTTCCGGACAAACTGTATATCTTCAAGGGAAGAAAATCTTTAGGTACACATTTAAGGAAAAAAAAACATATGAGGCTACAATCCGCTGTGCAGATCGTTTAATACCCTATCCCATCCCGTCCATAAAATTAACATCCCCAAAATGACGTCTTTATGTTGATAAAAGATTGAAAATACGTTGTCACAATATATTGTTCAGACAGTTTATCAAAATCTTTGGTGGTTCGACAAAAAACGTTGTTTTTCTATTGCATATGCCTTGGGGTAGAGTATACAAAGTGGGCGCGGGTTAAAATGATCTAAGAACGAAATATTCATATTATCATAGCCAATGATCTAGCATCGAAAGTTTTTTCAAATATTTTGAAAACGTTTTTTATAGTTAGAAACGCCCACAATGAACGGACGGACAGACAGATGGCTAAATCGATTCAGCTAGCGATTCTGAGTCGATCCATATACTTTAAGGCATATCTAGCTAAATTATTTCTCTATGCTACAAACTATGTATCAAAACTAATAAACCCCTATGGGATATGGTATAAAAAGCGGTCTTCTGACAAGACTAAAACGTTTGTACAGACGACTGACAAACCCACGCGACCCAGAGATTAGTACACTGAAGGCGTCGATCAAATCATCAACCAATTGACAAAGGAGAACTATCGGTTGTCCATAATTTATTTGTTTTGGGATAACAGAATCCGGCCCGTAAATTAAAGCGACCCGAGTATGTTTCCACAAAATTATATCTTCAGGAGGAAAAGTCATAACGACCTTCCGTGTATTAATCTCCAACGAACAACTAACAAAACAAACACAACTTTAACAGCTGAGATCAATCCGGGAGAAGCCGTCTTCGACGACGATTTCTATGTTATTGAGAATTCTCATGAGGAAGTGGAGGCAGTGGGGGCTGTCTTTGTAAGTGTATAAGGTAAATGAAAGCATTCGCCCGAATCACGTCCTGGAAAACAATGCCCTGCTCCATCACTTCTACCGCCGAAATGACATAACGCAATGGCGATCTGAAAACCGCTGCTTCAGGCTTTTCTATGACGAGAACTTGGCAAACACCATAGTCGCTGAGCGAAGTGTGTCTTTTCCCCTGTTAATCTCGAAGGTGGAACTCCAGATCATCTTGGATTCCATAAAGAAAAAGAAGTCACCGGGAGTCGATAGTATATCCAACATTGTACTGCGACACTCTGGACATTTACGCCACGCTGTTCAATAACGATCTGAATAATGCATATTATCCAGTGCGTTGGAAGACGTCGGTGATTCATCCTCTCCCGAAAAAGGGAAAGGACAACTAAAATCCGGCGCATTTCCGGTCGATAAGTCTCCTTCGGAGTATCAGCAAGGTATTTGAAAAGATTATTAATCGGGCTCTGTTCAAGTGGTCTGAGGACAATAATATTATACCAGAGAACCAGTTTGGTTTCTAGGCGGGACATGACTGTATTCATGCCGCCTCCAAACTCTCTGATATACAATGGAACAAAGCCAAAAAAATAGTACACGGGTGCATGTCTGGTTGTTTTGGAGAAGGCTTTCGACATCGTATGGTAAGATGGACTCTATCTGAAGCTGACCAGACTTGGCATAAGTAAACCACTTATATATATGCTTCATGACATGTTGACTGGTAGAACGTTTGGGCGTGGGTTAAAATGGTCTATAGACGAAATTTTCATATTAATACTACCAATCATTGTGCATAAAATTTTTTTTTGAAAATTTTAAAATTTGACCAGAAAAGGTTTTTTTATAAAAAAAAACGCCCCCAAAAAGTGGGCGTGGCAAAAAACTTTTTACTGACGAAATATAGATATAACGATTCTCTAAATATGCTGCTCAGACACTTTTTTAAAATTCCTTACGGTTTGGCCAAAAAATACGTTTTCCTAATAATGGGGCGTGGCAGCGGATTTCAAAAAAATTTACACTTGTTCTGGTGACACGGACGAGGATCCTATATACCAAATTTCATTATCCTAGCTCAAAATTTAAGGCCCAAAAATCGGTGACGAACAGACAGACGGACAGACAGACAGACATGGCTAATTCGACTCAGCTAGCGATTCTGAGTCGATCCATATACTTTGAGGTATATGTAGCTAAATTATTTCTCTATGTTACAAACTAAGTATCAAAACTAATATACCCCTATGGGATAGGGTATAAAAACGAAGGGTTACGAAGGGTCGTGTGTCCACCAAGGAGAACATTCTGTTTACTTTCAGAATGTTGGCGGCACAAGAACAAAAACAAGTAACCTATCACTCGCTATATCTCATAATTCTTATGAAATAATTATGCTTGTGGAGACATGGCTTCATACGCACATTCTCTCACAAGAAATTTTCGGCAGTGAATACACAGTCTACCGAGTGATAGAAGTGCTCACACTGGTATGACAAGAGGAGGGGGTGTACTCATTGCAGTGCATCGCTCGCTTGTCTATAATATAATCTATAATATAATACATATTAAATTTCTTGCAAATAATTTGCGAGAAAATCAAATGTTGTGTGTTGCGGGTGAATTTAACTTAAGTCACATTTGTTGGGAGTGGGACAGAGATAAAAATAGTATGATTCCCTGCCAAGTAAGATCTGAATGTGAAGTGGTGTTTATTGACACTATTTTAAGTTGTGGTTTAACGCAAATAAATCACATCCCAAATACAATTAATAGGTATTTGGATTTAATTTTTACTAGCGAACGGAGCAGTGGTTGTGTGTGAAGCACATTCTCCACTTTCGCCAACATCTGTTCACCATAAGGCATATTATGCTAGTATAACAACAGACATTTTTTTGCCATTTCAAAGTGCTCAGTATGAGTTCAATTTTGCAAAGGCAGATTATAATAATCTAAATTTATATTTAAATTCAATTTGTACAGTACGTTCATTTCAGTTTTAAAGACTGGGATCGAATTATATGTTCCTATAATAAAGCGAAAAGACCATAAGAAGCACCCATGGTTCAATAGGCAGCTTTCTAAAATGAAGAACATCAAGAACAAAGCATTCAAAAAAATATAAACTAACCGGAATGTCAGAAGATTTTTCAACTTTTTCTCGTTTTCGTAAAGAATACTAATTTCTAAATAAATTTTTGTGCAAAAATTATATATATTCAGTGGAATCGAGAATTAAAAACAACAGCAAAGCGTTTTGAGTTTTTATAAATTCAAAACGAAAAACATATGAGAAGGCTACAATCCGCTGTGCGGGTCGTTTAATACTCTATCCCATTCCATCCTTAAAATTAATATCCCCAAAATATGGTCTTTATGGTCATAAAGTATTGAAAATGAAGTTGTCACAACATATTGTTCCGAAGGTTTATCAAATTCTTTTATGGTTCGACAATAAACAACGTTTTTCTTTGCATATGCCTTGGGGTAGGGCATACAAATAGTTTTTGTAAGGAAACGCCCCCAAAAAGTGGGCGTAGGTTAAAATAGTCTATTGACGAAATGTTGGTATTAATACTGCCAATGATTGTGCATCAAATTTTTTTTTCGAAAATTTTTAATTTTGGCCAAAAAACGTTTTTTTATTAAAAACGCCCCCAAAAAGTGGGCGTGGCAAAAAACTTTATATTGATGAAATATAGATATTATGATTCTCTAAATATGCTGCTCCGACACTTTTTTAAAATTCTTTACGGTTTGGTCAAAAAATACATTTTCCTAAAAAGGGGGCGTGGCATTTGGCGGATTTCAATTTTTACACTTGTTCTGGTGGCACGGACAAGGATCCTATATACCAAATTTCATTATCCTAGCTCAAAATTTAAGGCCGAAAAATCGGTGACGAACAGACAGACGGACGGACAGACAGACATGGCTTAATCGACTCAGCTAGCGATTCTGAGTCGTTCCATATACTTTGAGGTATATGTAGCTAAGTATTTCTCTATGTTACAAACTAAGTATCAAAACTAATATACCCCTATGGGATAGGGTATAAAAACTATGGCGTGCAACACATTCGTACAGCATTGTACTCTTACAGGCTAACATTTCGGAGGGAGTCAATAGCAGCATTCTTAACAAATTGCGAATTTATATCGAATGAACAATAGCAATGGGATTTGCACCTATAAAGTGTGCTTTACGTGCACGATTCGCTAGGGTGCTAACCATATTATGCTTTATTTGGCAAAATATGATTACTCCAGGTTCTTCGTACAAAATACTTCGCAAGTGGTAGTAACATCTCGCGCAGCTAAAGTAGCACGACATCAGTTGTCCGAAAATCTGTAAAAGCACATACAACATCGATGCGTACTTACAATACTCGGTCGAGGCCAACGTCATTCAAGTTGGGGCGGGAAGTTTTTCGTACAAACCACACACACAAACCGAGGTATACTTATACTATGATTTTTAAATAACCGAACACATACATATAAATTAACACATAAAATTTATCCAAAAATCCAAACAAGAGATAAGTAATGAATTGAGGACTGATTTACGCATGTAAATTATTTCGAATAGTGACTGTGCGTTAATTTGAAAAGTAATTTTTTTTAGTGGGTTAAAACACAAGCCTGAGGAATAAAACCCACACGTAATGGAAATAAAGGTGCCCAGAAGTGATTGCTGAAGACACAAAACGAATTCATAGAATTCAATTAAAGTTTTGAAACATTCTAGTACACTTCTGAGTAGCTGGATCCCCAATAGTCGGATTGCCCGGGTGCGCTAAAGCGCGGATTCGAAACCCAATTACCCACCACCCAATAATAATTTTTTTATTTTTCTTTTTAAGTTAAAAGTAAAATTTTTATTAATTAGTGGCAATTAAAAGAATAGAAACTCTAACGAAGAAAAGGTAAAACTAATTTAGTACTTGAAAAACGTAAAGGACACACAAAATATATATATTTTATATATACAAATAATTTAATTTTAAATTTTCGCGAGTGAAAATCGATATAGGTACAAGGTGCAGCAGCGGATGCAGTGGCCATTGGATCGACGTTGCAGAACCAAAAAAGGTACCAATAAAAGGTAAACCGGTGAGTCGATAAAAATGACTATATTAATTTTTATATAAAGTGTATAATTAAGAAATGTCCCCAAATCCGATTGCCTATATATATGTTATACACATGTATATAGATGACGCGTCTTATTGTTTGAAGCAAAAGCATATATAGTTTTTACCGTCTATTCGTCATTTTTTTTGTTTATACCCTATCCCAAAGAGTATATTAGTTTTGACATTATGTTAGTAACATAGAGAAATCATTTCGATAGATGTACCTCAAAGTATATGGATCGATTCAGAATCGCTAGCTGAGTCGATCTAGAGTGTTAAAATTTGGTATATAGATTCTCTGGCTGACGAAGCAGAACAAGTGTAAATTTTTGAAATCCGCCCAGTGGATCGTCGTTTAGCACAGGTTCGTTGCTTTCCCATGACGTTCTGCCTGAAATTGTGACGCGGAAACTCTTATCAAAGTTTAACCGGATAAGGGTGTAATCGGTGTTTTCAGGAATATTTGTATATTCTTTAAGAATTTTTGAGTGACCATATTAAGTATTTGACCACTGTTTGATGGCTTTCAGACGTATTTTTTTTTCCGTGGGCTGGTGGAAATCTTCATAGACACGATGAGCACGTGCCCAAAGTAGTGTGGGATTTTTACTGTTTAAACCACATTATGTATTTCTATTGCAACTAAGTATTCGACTAATCTAACATTTTTTTTAGCACGAGTATATAATATGTTTGGTTTCCTTTGAGATTTCCTGCTTTTTCCGCAATTAATAGCGCTGTTTGTTATTATCGGGCCAAATCTAAGGGTTTAGTTCTTTGAAGACGCCGCAATATATTTGTTTCGTCAAGTATTTGGAGGACTGTTGTGTTAACGTGTCATAATAAACGTTTTTTATGTTTTCGTGCAAAATTTTTTGTTTCATCTTTAACCGCGGGAATACCCAGATCTCTGCGTAGATCTTCGTTCCTTACGTACCACTGCGCATTGACGAATGATCTTAACATTTTGTTTTCAAAAGTTTGTAAAATGTTTAGATTCGTTTCACTGGTACAACCCCATAGTTGTATACCAAACCGGTTTTAGCAATTGCTTGTATAATAGCAGCTAGTTATCAAGGTTAAGCTTCGAATATTTTCCGAGCAACCAGTAGAGTTCTCTGTATTTATGTAGGATTTCCAATAAATCCGTTTCAAAAAAAACACACGACGTCGATTAAAATACAATTTATTCATCAACTCTTATTATTAAAATACAACATATTTATCGCGAATGGCTTTGGCGAGCACTGGCGTTCAACTGTGTGGAGTTCTGTTCGTCGCGGACCTAAAACGTCCGTTAGTTAAAATTGCACGCAGATAGTCTTTGTCTGTTGCGTTTCCCCTGCGTCCCTATGTGTGTGCGTCCCTCTGTCTATCGTTCGTACGTTGCAGTTGTTCGTCGTCTTATGTACTTTCTTTGCACGGTTAACCCTTTGTTTGCCTGGTCGCGTGATTTTACTGTATCCCTTTGTCTTGTGGTTTTCCACTCATCGTGTGTGTAGTAATTCGTCGCCAGATGTTACTGTTACTGTCTACTGTTTTCTGTATCGTTCGTTCTTGTTCGTTCGTGTTTGTTTGCGTTGTACATTATGTGTCTACGTTGTCAAATAGGGTATCGTCAGTCAGTTTGTCCCAATCCGACATTTATTCTTAAGTTCTTCGCATTTCTTTTTTACATGCGACTTCCATTTTAATTTGGCATCGAGTGTCATACCGAGATATTTCGCTTCATTTGCAAACGGGACTCGAACCGTATGTAGAAATACAGGCAAACTGTTTGTCCGTTTATACGAAAAATCTACATGGATCGATTTGCTCTCATTAAGTGCAATCCGCCAGGATTTAGTCCATTCATTAACCTCGTTAAGAGCGTCTTGTAATTTGATATTTGTTTTCTCTATTGTTGTGCTAACTGCTAGTATAGTAGTATCGTCAGCAAACGTTGCAACTATTGTATCGTTTGTTTGTCGGATATCATGAGTGAATAGGAGGTACAGGATTGGTCCAAGGACGCTTCCTTGCGGTACACCTGCCATTATTTCTTTGAACTCGGAATATTCGCTTCCAAGTTTCACACGTAAGCGTCTCTGCTCAAGATACGACACGAGGATTTTATATAGTTGTTCTGGCAGAACTTGACTTAGTTTATACGTAAGGCCTTTGTGCCACATCTTACCAAAAGCTTGCGACATGTCAAGAAATACGGCTGAACAAATTTTCTTTTCTTCGCAAGCTTTCTCAATTACATCTGTAATTCGATGTACTTGGTCCACCGTTGAATGTTTACTTCTAAACCCAAATTGATGGTCAGGTAAAAGACGTTTCTGTTCAATTATGGGGTGTAAGCGACCGAGTAATATCCGTTCAAAAACTCTTAAGCTCGGCAATACTGGCATATCTTACTATATTATTATCGGTTGTACTCTCGAATATATTTATGGTTTCATTTTGCGCCGGACCATCAAATGGCTTAATTGTTTCCTCAAGATGTGTGGCAAAAACGTCACCTTTTTCCTTATCGCTCTTTGCCCAAACGTCTTGAGTTACCCTAATTGGCGGCACAGCGATTTTCGGCCGTTTTATGACTCTAATTGCTTTCCAGAGCGAATAATTCGATTCCTTTCCAGCGGTTAGGCTTTGCTCTCCCCAGAATCCGTAGAGCCGACCTCCGTAGAGGGTGGATTTTCCAGTGAAACTGAATTGCCACCTGGGGTATTAAATCTTTTTGTTGTACTCTCGGTATAAGGGGAGTGGATTTTAGTCGCCTTCTACGACACGCATGCCTTACCACGGGTATATTCTGACCCCTAACCCCTTCGAGTTATCTGCCATTTGCTTGCCGAAAATATCTAGGGGTAGCAGGTGGAAAAGAATGTTTAATTCCGCTGGTGCACTCCATACAACAGAGTGCACCACCGATGCACAAGCCAGCAGTTCTCTGCACTCTGGCTAGTTTTTTGGCTGTTTAAAGCTATCTCTAGCGCTGTCCACCATACTACTACTCCATAAAGAAGTATTGGTTTTATAACCGATATATAGAGCCAATGCGTTTCAATTCCCATCTCAAGCCTATTGCTTTCTTGCAGGAATAAAGTGCTACCGTCGCTTTCTATTATGTTTAGCTTCCAGTTAAGCTTCCTGTCCATAATAAGTCCCAGGTATTTTGCTTTGCTTTGTCTGAGAAGACAAGTTCGATTCCGTTTAGTGACGGGGGTCAATGTGAAGAATTTTATATTTCCTAGTGAATAGGACCAGTTCAGTCTTGTGGGGGTTGACACCCAGTCCACAGCTGACCGCCCATTTGGAAAGTTTATGCAGTGCGTTTTGGAGAAACTCCTTGAGTATATTCAGGTGTTTTCCTGAGACAGCGATAGCGACGTCATCCGCGTAGGCAATCACGTGGCATCCCACTGCTTCCAGGATAACTAAAAGCTCATTTACCACTAAGTTCCAGAGAAGAAGGGACAGGACCCACCTTGCAGGGTCCCTCTACTGACATGTCTTCTAGTCGAAGCACCACCCAGTGTTGTGTTGATAATGCGGCCATTTAATAGCAAATTAATCAACATTACAAGTGAGTGATCGACTTTCAGATATGTTAGCGCGTTAATGATCGCTCCCGAACTAACGTTGTTAATAGCGCCTTCGATGTCCAGGAATGCAACCATAGTATACTCCTAGCAGCACAACGACTTTTCGATAATACGCACTAATGTGTGCAGGTCTTTTTCTACAAATTTTCCTTGCAGTACGCATGTTGGGATGCAGATAGCTGATTTACGTCAATGCTACTGCGAAGATGAATATCAACCAGTCTTTCCAGGGTTTTCGGAAAGATTCATGAGAAGCTAAAGCTCTTAGGTCTTTCGGATTGACGTGAGAACTTTTACCAGATTTGGGTATAAATATTACTTACACTTCTCTCCAAACTTTAGAAATATAGATCAGCTCGATGCAAAGTATTTTATCTTTTGTAATAAGATCTTGTAAGTTGCCGGTTCTATTGATGTCGTCTTGAAAAGCTTCATGTGAGCTTCATGGAAAATGGGTGTCCATTAGTAGCTCTATGGATTCTTTGCTTGAGGTCGTCAAGCTGCCATCTACTTTTTTTGGGATAGCTTGGAACAGTTGGACTAGTGGGTAGTATTTTTCGGTTTTCGGAGTCTAGACGCTTCGGAAGTCTCCTCTATTTTATCACAGAAGAGTCTCCAGGATTTGCGCTTGGACTTCCTCAGTTCCTTTTGGTATATTGACAGGGTCTCTTTGTAGGAGATCCAGTCAGAGGATTCGTTCAAACTTTTAGCTTTATTGAAAAGTTTTCTACATTTCTGATTGTGTGGTGTGCGTTGGCATTACTTCCTATGATGAGTCCAGTTTTTCGTCTCTCCGCATCTGCCATCGTCTTCCCCAGGTGTCCCACATGGTGGTGGGCGAGATAGGCCGAGACCAACCAGTACTTCTGTGAATTGACTTCCAGTTGTGCTACTGTTATATCTAGATTGCTGTAGTTGGAGAGTAAATAAACATTTAGGCTACTCTTTGCGAGTATACAAGATCTTGGTTTACCTTTATCCTTTGTATACAGGAGAGTATAGTCTTGAGTCTTGAGTCCACATACCAGATCGTTGACGACCCAAGGTTCCTGGATCGAGACAATGTCTTCTCCGTGAGTTGGTAGACGGAGAAGAAGTGAGGCCGAAGCCGTTTCGGAGTGGTGGAAATTAATCTGTGTCAATCGCAGCATTTTTGCTACAATCAGATCTCTCAACCACTGGTATTCGTGTTCTCCGAGGATGCCAAAAGGTTATCCTCCATCAGACAATCACTATTGAATGATTCTGTCTCAATCAAACACCACGTTGATTGAGACAGAGTGTTGTTATCTTCCCTCTCTGGTTTTGATGAAGCAGTTTCCAGTTTCCGTTTCCGATGTTGATGAGTCAAAACCATCTTCCATAGAAGGAAAACTCACTCCAGCACCATGCTCGGAGGCGCCTGTAGTCGTACATGTGGGATGAGGAGGAACCGCTTCGGCATCCAACTCATCCTTTTTGTAGACCTTGAGTTTTATTGACTCAAAACCATAATTTAAAAACCCATTTCATTCTTTGAGGGGAGCAAGGGATTCTTTATTGACCACAATATGCGCGCTTGGTCCAACCTTCCAATTATGTGTCGGGAAGAGTGGGGTTGCAGTAAGAACCCCTTGGCTCCACGCGGCTTATGGTTGGGATGAAGGACTGCGAGCTTGAAGCTTCAACTTCCCTTCCAGCTCTTCAGGAGCTACCCCAACAGCAGATTCTAGACTCCTGCTACTGGCCGGTTTGGAAGGAGAACTGGTCTCATTTATTGGTTGTTGTTGTTTGTTTTTAAATTGTGTTCATATTGCATCCCACGAGTTGCGGAGAACACCTGCACAGAGATCCGCAGTGCGCAGGTAAGGCTAGTTGATCCGACGGTCCCCTGGTATTCGGATACTCCGTTTGCGGCTGAGCTTTTCTGAGTGGGTCCCCAGTCAGGCTGATTATCGGCACGGGTTGCATGACACCTTAATCCGACCCAGTGGGGTAGGAAGAGGGAGGGGGTAAGGAAGGGGGAGGGGTAGGAGTGGATTTCCAGATAATGAATCAATAAGAGCAATAGCAACAAAAGCTAATAGGAAAGTACAGAAATTTACGAAACAAAAAAACTGCTTGATCGCCTGTGAAATAAAAACAAAAACATATGAGAAGGCTACAATCCACTGTGCGGATTGTTGAATACCCTATCCCATCCCATTTGTGAAAGTAATATTCCCAAAAAGTGGACATGGCTTAAAACACGATGGGGATTTAAATATAGAAAATGACATTGTCAGAACAAATTTTACGGTTCTACAAGAGACAAGGTTTTTCTCCTGCATATGTTATGGGGAAGTGTATAAAAATGGTTTTTATATAAAAACGGTTTTTATATAAAAACGCCCCCAAAAAGTATGCGTGGGTTAAAATGGTCTATGGACGAAATGTTCACATTAACAATACTAATGATTCTGCATCAACATTTTTTTCGAAAATTTTAAAATTTGACCGAAAAACGTTTTTTATTAAAAACGCCCCAAAAAGTGGGCGTGGCAAAAAACTTTACATTGACGAAATATAGATAATTCGATTTTCTAAATATGCTGCTCGAACTTTTTTTTATAATTCTTTACGGTTTGGCCAAAAAATGAGTTTTTCTGAAAAGGGTGCGTGGCAGTGGGCGGATTTTAAAATTTTGTACACTTGTTCTGGTGACTCGGACAAGGATCCTATATAGCTCAAAATTCAAGACCCAAAAATCGGTGACGAATAGACAGACGGACGGACGGACGGACAGACAGACATGGCTAATTCGATTCAGCTAGCGATTCTGAGTAGATCCATATACTTTGAGGTATATGTAGCAAAATTATTTCTCTATGTTACAAACTATGTATCAAAACTAAAATACCCCTATGGGATAGGGTATAAAAATAATGTTCAATGACAAGTGATCATTAAATAATGGAAGAGGTGCTTAATGAAACAAGTAAGAAACGTCTCCCTAATACCATTCGTGCACGCACAGTGCAGAAGTCATTGCTGAAATTAAATCAGAGAGTGCATTAGTGATTGGTTCTGCTTTGACACTGTTAAAAGCTCCTTCTACCATAGTATACTCCTTTACTCTTAATGATTTCTTAATGAAGCGTACCAGTGAGTGAAGGGCTGTTTCAACCGACTTACCCTTGCAGTATGCATGTTGGGAGTTGGAGAGTGCATTTGGTTCAATATTAGTATGGAGGTCTAGAACAATTAATCTTTCCAACGTTTTAAGCAGAAAAAAAGATAGACTAATCGGATGGAGATCCTTCGGATTTATATGAGAACTCTTTCCTATTTTGGGGATGAATACAGTCTACCAAACAGCTCTGGTTCGGTATCCATGGGATTGGAGGAACTACCAGGAAGGGGGGTGTTCAGAAGTAACTCAATGGTTTCCATGCTGGAGGTTGTCCATTGACCATCTGGTTTGAGTAGGTTGCTAGATATACACTAGTCGGCATAAGTATTTTGACGAAATAAAAATCGTGCATTTTTGAGTTTAACTTCTAAATGGCTTGACAAGAATTCATGTTTATTTTTTCATTTTTATATATATAACTAATACAAACTTAAAAATAGGCAAACAAATTTTTTTTCCTAGAAGTCAAAAAAGATATAAATTAATTTGTAATTTCGTGTGTTGGCATAAGTATTTTGACAAGTATATAACTCTAAGAAAAAACATTTTAAACATAACAAAAGTAAATAAATAAAGAAGAATTTAGTAAAATATATAACCTCCTTTGGCTTCAATAACTTTTTGAAGGCGTCTCGGTACTGAATCTACTAAATTTTGAAGAATCTCTGGAGATATATCTTCCCAAAGGGAAGTGACCTCAGAAATCGTCTCCTCTCTGGTTTTATTTAAAGAAACTGTTCTTTTGCGTTTCAAAAGAGACCAGACGTTTTCTATTATATTTAAATCTGGACTTTGAGGTGGCCAGTCCAAAGTGGCAACACTAACATCCTTCAAAAATTTAGCTATCATCCGGGCTTTGTGGCATGGGGCATTGTCCTGTTGCAGGATAAATGATTCACCAATAAGCCTACCTCCGGAAGGAAATGCATTATCATTTAGGGTTCTTAAATATTGACCTTGGTTCATCGAGCCGGTGATAGGAACCAATTCACCCAGGCCATTATACGCAACACATCCCCAGAACATGACAGAGCCTCCACCATGGCTCACTTTTTGACAAACGGGGCGTCTTTTTTGCCTTTCTACCTTTGGCAATCTAACGTAAAATTTGTTTTTTGATGAGTTATACTCAAAGGAGCTTTCATCTGTCCATAGAACGCTTCTCCAGTACTCCTTTGGCTTGTGCAGATGTTCCTTTGCGAAAGACAGTCTTTTAAGCTTGTTTACCTTTGATATGTACGGCACGTCCTTAGCTTTAAATGTTTTAAAATCTCCTTCCATTAAACGTCGTCGGACAGTGCGCTCACTGATTGGATTCGTTGCCGTCAAATTCCATTGATTTGCAGCAGTTTGAGGCTTCAGGAATATATTTCTTTTAAATTCCCGTAGAAGGGTTCGGTCTTCAGTGGGCGTTGTTTTGCGCTTAGCACCTGATCTCATTAGGTTTGTGATGTCATTATGCTTTTTAAACTTATTGATTTGATAGTGCACAGTTTGACGCGACACACTAAACTCACTTGCTATGTCTTTTACTGCCGTTCCAGCGTTAAACTTCGCTACCATTGAAGATCTGACAACCAAACTCAACTCAGCCGTTTTACCCATGGTTTTTAATAAATTTTAATAAATTTTTATTTTGTTATCAACGTTTAATGTAAATTAAAGTTAACTACACAAGTTTTTTGGTTATCACGTGCTCAAAACTGTTAAAATATTTACACAAAGTTTCCGTCAAAATACTTATTCCACGTAAAAATTCTTTGTCTGCATGCGTTCTTATCAGCAGAAAGAGAATGCAAAAGGTAAACAATACAAAACTTGGCATGCATAGAGCTAAAAATAGATTCTTTGTTTCGCGCATCATTTTTGCACCGTTGTTTTAAAGATACCAAGCAAAGTTAGTCTCAATAGTCACAAAAAGGTTTCGTCAAAATACTTATGCCGACTAGTGTAGGTGGATTGGTGGAGAGGATTTTGCGGAGTCTAGAAACCTCTGAGGTTTCTTCTATGTTGCCACAGAAGGTACGCCAGGATGCTCTTTTTTCCTTCCTCAACCCGCTTTTGTAAGTTTTGTGAGACAACTTGTATAAGTCCCAATCTAGTGTCTCTTTGGTGCTCTTGGCGTTGTTAAAAATTGCCTGCATTTATTTCTAAGGGTGCAGAGGTTGGAGTTCCACCATGGAGGCTTGGCTTCCCACGAGGCCCTCTAAAAGGACATGCTGACGATCTTGCATCGCTCAGCACTCGTGAGATGGTTTCCAAAAAGCTGTCCAATTCTGAATTGTTACTCGGTTGTACCAAGGAGTCAGAGAGAAGTTTGTTGGTTAAAATTTCTCTAAAGAGTGACCACATGGTTTTTTGGGTTCCTAAAAACCTTCCGGTCTGGGGGAGTATCATCCAGTGTGAATTGGATGTAACGGGTAATTTTTTCAGGTTGGCAGCACTGGTTAGTAATGGCGTCCAAACGTCATCTGTCAAAGTGTTTCAGTATACTCTGCCATTTAATCATGGACAGATTTACAAACGAGCAACGATTCGTGTTGTTATTACCAAATTTCGCACCAAATTTACTTTGTTGGACATTAAATCATCGACTCGCATGCGTACAGTGCGTACCGAAGAGAATATTGCAGTCGTATAGCTTCCAATGTTAATGAAGATCGTGAAATGTCAATTCGTCGCCATTCTCAGCAATTGGGCATTAACCACATGGAAAATTTTACGTGTGATTTGATGGCATCATCATCATCCATATTTCTTCAAAAATAAAAAAAAAACATTACCGTCAACGGCGAACGATATCGAGCCATGAAACGCGACTTTTTTTTTGTCCCAGTTGGCTGAGTTGAACTTGGTTGACATGTGGTTTCATCAAGACGGTGCAACATGCCACACAGTTGGTGAAATAATCGAAAATGTTGAAGGATGAATTTGGTGAGCACCTTATCTCTCGAAATGGCCCCGTGAGTTGGCCGCCAAGATCATGCGATTTAACGAATCTTGATTATTTCTTGTGGGGTTATGTAAAGTCGTTAGTCTATGCGGACAAGCCGAACACGATTGAAGCCTTACGGGATAACATAACACGCGTAATTCGTGGAAAACAGTGACTCAAAATTGGACCTTTCGAATGGACCATTTGAAACGGAGCCGGGGACAACATTTACATGAAGTTGTCTTTAAAACGGCAAAGGACTGTTTATCGATTACAATAAAAAACATATGAGAAGGCTACAATCCGCTGTGCGGATCGTTGAATACCCTATCCCATCCTATCCATAAAACTAAAATCCCCAAAAAAGTGGGCATGGCTAAAAACACGATGTAGATAAAATAGAAAAAATGATATAGTGACAACAAATTCTTCAGACTGCTTACAAAACACTTTTACGATTCTACAAAAGACAAGGTTTTCTCCTGCATATGTTATGGGGTAGTGTATCAAAATGGTTTTTATATAAAAAACGCCCCCAAAAAGTGGGCGTGGGTTAAAATGGTATATAGACGAAATGTTTATATTAATAATGTTAATGATTCTGCATCAAAACTCTTTTCGAAAAATTTAAAATTTGACCGAACACAGTTTTTTATTGAAAACGCCCCCAAAAAGTGGGCGTGGCAAAAAACTTTACATGGAAGAAATATAGATATTAATATTGTCTAAATATGTTGTTCAGAAACTTTTTTTAAAATTCCTTTCCTTATGTGAAAGGCCGTTTAACACGTGCAGCCTCGTTTGTAGATATAATTGTACCCACAACTCCTATCGAACTTTTGGAAGTGAAATTAGCGAAGCTGAATGAAACGTGGTCGGAATTCTCCTCTTAACATCAAGACATATTGAAAATTGCCGCAAATAAGGTGAGTGTGAAGACATTGAAAGTGAGTACATTGAGTATGAAGAAAAGTTTTTTTGCACGCATGCAAGCCTCACTAAACACATTCGCGAAAGAAAATCGGTTGAAAGCAATAAAGAACAATCCGTAAATAGTGAAAAATCTGCTTTAGCTCAACTCGCGGAACAACAAAGCACGTTTTTGAAACGACTCAGTGCGGTTCCTGATCGTTCTGCAAACAGTATCTAGTTACCAAAGCTAAGTATAACGCCATTCACGGGAAACTATAAGGATTGGCCTTCGTTTCGCGATTCGTTTATGGGAACAATAGAAAGGCAGCTATGTCTTTCGGATACACAAAAGTTTCAGTATTTGAAATCGTTCTTGCGCGATGATGCTGAAAAATTAATCAAGCATTTGCCAGTTTCAGATGCTTACTATCTTGAAGCGTGGGATCGTCTGGAAAAACGATATGATCGGGCAAATTTAATTGTTCAATCGTTTATACACACCTTTGTTTCGCTCCCAACGGTGGTCGGTAATAATGTTCAGACATTACGGAAAGTACCTGACGGGGCAGATGAGGTCATTCGAGGACTTAATGCTCTTGATTCAAATAGTCGCGACCGTGTTTAATATATTTGCTACTGAGTAAGCTTGATAGTGATACCAAGCAAAGTTGGGCTCAGCACATCGATTCGCGTGAAGACTGTTCATTTAACGATTTTTTAGAGTTTCTGCAATCACGTTGTGATGCTCTTGAATCATGCCAGTCTCTCCATCGTTCCATCGGTACGCGTCATAAACAACCAGCTCAAATTCGAGCACATGTTGCTGAATCAACAAGATCATCTGCAAAGTGTCCCAAATGCGAAGGTAACCACATTTTACCACAATGCAAAGATCTCCTCGCTCTTGATATTGACTCTCGTCGTGATTTAGTCAAATCAAAATCTTTGTGTTTCAATTGTCTTCGTGTGGGTCATTCGGCAAACAAATGCCGCTCGTCGTTTCACTGTCGTTCGTGTTCGTCGCGTCATCATTCACTTGTTCACCCCATTGATTCTCGTAACAATTCGTCTCAGTCGCTATCAAATCAATTTTCGCATCAACTTCAGCAATCAACTCAACAGCAGACAATTCTCTCCACCCCCTCGACTTCGACTGCTGTTCCTTTTCTTAATAATCACTCTATTGACATCGGATTATCAAAGCAAACTATCCTACCTACCATACTCGCTATCGCTCAGGACACTCAAGGCAATAATGTTAACTGTAGGGTTCTCATAGATTCTGGTTCCCAAGTTTCGTTTGTTGTCGAATCGTTTGCGCAAAGATTGGGTCTTCCTCGTAGGCATGCTAGAATTCCTATTCCTGGTGTTTCATCTAGTGATGCAGGTCATACTAGGGGTTGTATATCGATGAAGTTATCCTCCCGATTCAACGGAACACATTTGTTCATTGATGCATTTGTGTTAAGCAGATTGACTTCAAATTTGCCATCCCTGTCAATCGATGTATCTGCTTGGTCGCATCTTGATAATCTCGAGTTGGCAGATCCTCAGTTCAATGAGTCAGGTCCCATCGATGTTCTATTGGGGGCAGATAAACTTTGGAGCATTATCCAGGGAGGACAAATTCATGGATCGACAGGATTGCCTCTGGCACAAAATACTTCGTTTGGTTGGGTGGTAACGGGAGAATTCTTAGACGTTCAACATTCGTATCACACTTCTATTTCATCGTTACATTCCACGTTAGATGTTGACGGTCTTCTGCAACGCTTTTGGGAACTCGAAGAAGTTACGCCAATATCCAACCACTCATTTCTCGATGACGAAGCTGAAAGACATTTTGCAAAAACATTCTCGCGCGCGTCAGACGGAAGATATATCGTTCAGATGCATTTCAAAACTCCATCACCAGTTTTCGGCTCCTCTTTAAAATCAGCAAATAGTCGATTGCACTCAATGGAACGTCGGTTCCAAAGAGATCATACTTTGCATGAAATGTACAAACATTTTATGCATGAGTATCTTCGTCTCGGACACATGGTGCAAATTCCTCATGCTGAAATCGACACTAATCCAGGGAAGCATTTTTACTTACCTCATCATGCCGTTTTGAAGCCAGACAGTTCGTCGACGTAATTACGTGTGGTATTCGATGGCTCAGCTAAGGATTCTGCTGGCAACTCGCTTAATAGTCAGCTACTCATCGGCCCCCCGATTCAACGCGATTTAGTCGGAGTATGTTTACGCTTTCGTCAGCATAAATACGTTTTTACCGCTAATGTAGTAAAAATGTTCCGTCAGGTATGGGTTGATGACAAGCATACTGATTTCCAAAGGATCGTTTGGCGGGAAAATCAATCTGATGAACTTCAACATTTCAGACTGCGTACTGTCACATATGGAACAGCGTCGGCACCCTTTCTATCCGTGAGAGTCTTAAAACAAATTGCTACGGATTATTATTCGCAATATCCAAATGCGGCTCGTGTTTTGTTGAGTGATGTTTACGTAGACGACATTATGACAGGTGCAAATTCAACTGAAGAGCTTCTAAGTCTACAAGCTGAATTGGTTACCCTCTTGTCTCTTGCAAAACTCGAGTTGCGAAAATGGAACTCAAACTGTTGGCCCTTGCTTGCTCGCTTACCACAAGACCATTGTGAATTCTCGTGGTTCGATACAGAACGTTCGGATTCTTCCATAAAGGTCCTAGGTATGCGTTGGAGCCCTACCTCTGATGAATATTCTTTTCGCATGACAGATTCTCGACTGTGCACGTCACCAACAAGACGAACCCTTCTGTCGGAAATTGCTCGTATATTCGACCCGTTAGGATTCCTGGCTCCTTCGGTAATTTCATTCAAAATTCTTTTTCAAAAACTGTGGTCATCTGAGATCAAACTGAGTTGGGATGATCCTCTGCCGTCAGCGTTGGCGAATCAATGGAAAACCTACCAAAGCGAACTTCATTTCTTTGAGGAAGTACGCATCACTCGGAACATCTTTTTCTCGTTCGATGAGGTGGAACTGCACGGATTTTGCGACGCGTCGACGGTGGCATACGCGGCCGTAGTTTACGCTCGCTGTAAAATTGCTGCAGACGAATACAAGGTTGTACTTGTTGCAGCAAAAACAAAAGTCGCACCTCTAAAACCAGTCTCGATCCCTCGACTTGAGCTCTGTGGAGCTCTTCTTCTTTGCCGTTTAATACAATCTGTTTTGTCGTCGATACCAAAAAACATGAAGGTTCTTGCATGGTGCGATTCACAAATCGTTCTTCATTGGTTAGCTGCTCCACCACGTCGTTGGACCACATTCGTCGCAAACCGTACAGCTGCTATTCTTGAGAGGATTCCGCGGTATGCTTGGAACTATATCGCCTCAGAATCCAATCCAGCAGATTGTGCATCACGAGGAATATTGCCATCACACGTCGTTCATCATCATCTGTGGTGGACCGGCCCATCCTGGCTCTCGATGTCAAAAGAACATTGGCCTGTATCAACGTTCTCGGTGTCACCACCCGATGAAGCTGGGATTATAACAGAAGAACGACAAACACCCATGGAAGTCTTATCATCCACAACTTGTACTGATGTTTTACAAAATCTTATAGATAAGATATCATTTTGGTCTCGTCTGCTTCGTATTCATCGCCTCACTGTTCATCACTCGTTGTCGCCCCAACCACTTTCCAATAGTGAAACGCGGACGTGGTATTTTATTAGACGAACTCAAAAATGCAAAAATCCGAATTCTAATGCACGTGCAAAAAGAAACATTCGGTAGTGAAATTAAATGTCTCAAAAACAATCGCGATTTACCACACAAGTCAAAACTACTGAGATTCAATCCATTCTTTGACAAGGATGGACTTTTACGTGTTGGTGGACGTATTAAACATTGTCATATGTCTTTCAATATAAAACATCCCATTATTCTTCCCAATAACCATATTGCTCTACTTATAGTCAAGGAACTTCACAAGAACCATCTCCATCCTGGTGTGTCAGAAATGTTTGTTATAGTTCGCCAGCAATATTGGATTTTGGGTAGCCGCAAACTTGTCCATGGATGCAAACCTTGTTTTCTCCAAAGGAAAGCAACCAGCTCACAACTTATGGGGGATTTGCCGCAGCATCGTGTTAGCCAAAGTAGACCATTCACTAACACTGGGTGTGATTACGCTGGACCGTTTACAGTTAAACTTTCTCGGGGTCGTGCACCTAAGCTGTCCAAAGCCTACCTGGCACTATTTGTCTGTATGTCGACAAAGGCAATACATTTGGAGTTGGTAAGTGACCTAACCACCGAAGCATTTTTAGCAGCGTTCCGTCGGTTCATATCACGTCGTGGAAAGTGTGCTAATGTCTACACTGACAATGGTACCAACTTTCATGGAGCTCGTCGCTGTCTCAACGATATGCAGAAATTGGTACTTTCTCGAACCCACAATGAAGACATTGCAGCTGCTCTCGCTCTGGATGGTATTGAGTGGCATTTTATACCACCATCCTCACCACATTTTGGAGGAATATGGGAAGCCGGCGTAAAATCAGTAAAGCTTCATCTACGCCGTGTTATAGGAGCTACAATCCTAACATTTGAAGAACTGTACACTGTGTTCAGTCAAATTGAAGCAGTTTTGAATTCACGTCCCCTCTATGTTTTATCCAATGAAGATGTTAACCCCCTTACCCCATCTCATTTCCTTATAGGCGAGCCGTACACTGCTGTTCCTGAACCCAGCTATTTAGATACTTCACCAAATCGCTTGTCTCATTGGAACCATTTACAAGCCATGGTTCAAGGTTTTTGGAAAAGATGGCAATCGGAATATCTAACATCCCTTCAAGAACGTCCAAAATGGCAGCAAATAAGAAAGGAGCTAAAGATTGGCGAAGTAGTCGTGATTAAGGAGCCAAATCTCCCACCCTCAAAATGGCTTCTAGGAAGAATTGAAGCTGTCCATGCAGGTTCTGATAATCATGTCCGAGTCGCAACCGTCAAAACAAGCCGAGGAACATACGTCAGACCTATTACGAAACTTGCCGTTCTTCCAATGTCCTGAAACTAGTCCAGGGGGGGGCCGGGATGTTCTGGATTATTAAAATTTATTTATTTTATTTTTTCTTATTTATTCGTCAATTTGTTATTTATTATTCGATTTGTTATTTTCTTACTTTCATTTGTTATTTGATTCGTTTATTATGGTTTGATTTATATGGTCTTTAATAATTCAATTTTTGTTATCATTCATTTAATTGTTAGTTTGTTCATACGCTGTCTAATTGTTGTATTCGCGAAAATGTACATCTACATACCATCTCTCAACGTAAAGCAGCCAAAATTATCATCCCGTTCGATCCATGGCAACGTGAACAGAGGATACACAACATTGTTGCTGCAATTAACATTGGTTGTGGAACTGCATAACTGGTTGCCGATGGTTGCTGCCGTTGATGGTACGTTACCACTGACCACGCCACAGCGTGTACAGAGAAAATGCAAAAGTGTTGTTGTATTTTACATTATCTGTACAACTACATAACTGGGAGCTGATGGCAAGTTATGCTTGATGGTAGGTGGCCGTCGAGTACACATTTCACTTAGACAAATCTGTTACGTGAGTTAAGTACACAAATCTTTTGAAAGCAATCGTTAAGTGACTTAAGTAGATATTCGAATCTGTAGTTTAATGAAATAAAAAACCTTTGCAATTTACACCAAAAATCAATCGACTCTTTTTTTCTCGTTTCATTCATCGTTGGTGTAAATTAACAATTCAATCTTAAACAATGTTCAAAACTATGTATCAAAACTAATATACCCCAATGGGATAGGGTATAAAGAAAACAAACGCACAATCAGATTCATAGCAGTTGTCACCCTACTCGTTGGCAAAAAAAACGTTTGATATTAAAGTCGAGTAAGAGCTCTCGTGTACTCAATCGCATATAAATAATAGATATCATGATTTGATACTACCCAATATAAACCTCGTAGTAATTGCTATATTTTTTTCTTGATCTACGATATTTGAAGTAGGTTCATCTTATATTTATCAAAATTATAAACAACAAAATAATAAATACACATAATTTTAAAACTTAAATTTAATTTTACCTATTTATAAATAGACAAAATCATAGTGAAATTGAAAAACGACGCCGTGATAAAATGAACACTTACATAAATGAGCTCTCTTCTATGATCCCAATGTGTTACGCAATGCACAGGAAGTTAGACAAACTAACCGTATTGCGTATGGCTGTACAGCACCTGCAAAGCATTCGTGGGACGGTAAACTCATATCATGAAACGAACTACAAACCATCATTTCTAACTGAACACGAGCTTAAAGTTCTAATACTACAAGCGGCAGATGGATTTCTCTTTGTTGTTGGTTGTGATCGTGGACGACTTTTATATGTATCGGAATCAGTTTCGAAGGTATTGAATTGTAAACAAAATGATCTATTAGGTCAAAGTTGGTTTGACATTCTTCATCCAAAAGACGTTGCAAAGGTGAAAGAACAACTTTCTTCATTGGAACCTGGACCAAGAGAAAGACTTGTTGATGCAAAAAGTGAGTAGAGCAATTTTAAAACACACATCTAAATTATATGTCTTATTTTTTTTTAAAGCCATGTTACCCGTTAAAAATGATGTCCCTCAAAACTTATACCATCTTTGCTCAGGTGCAAGAAGATCATTTTTTTGTCGAATGAAATTAAAATTATCAAAACCACAAGTAAAGGATGAATCAGATACGTCTTCCAGCTCTATTAATTCAGATAAAAGGAAATCGAAATTAAGCATTGATCAAAAATATCGGGTTATCCAGTGTACAGGGTACTTGAAATCATGGATTCCAATTAAAATTGAAGATCAAGATGGAGATATGGAGGATCAGTCTACAAATTTATCATGCTTAGTTGCTATTGGACGAATCCCACCAAATATGTTAGAATCAAAGATTCCCTCATCACTTGATAATCATCCGAATATTCGGCAGGTGTTATTTATATCTAGACATTCAGTTGATGGGAAATTCCTCTTCATTGATCAAAGGTGTGTATAATATCAACTTTTATTTGAACTTATTAAATTGCATATATACGATGTTATTATTGTATTAATTACTGTATCATTAAATAATAATATCTACTATGAGCTACACGATACCGTCGCGTTTGTATAATAGAAAGATGTTATGGTTTATATTAACATTACGATGATAGGAAAGCCAAAAAATGGTTGTCGCGATCTTGTCAAGACAATTCAAAGTTGCGATTTGGGATATCACCATTACTTATTACATGCATGGAGTGTTATATATTGAACAAAAGAAAATGGCAAGAACGTGATACGGGCAAAAAAAGTTTCAGTTTAATGATCTTTTAACGAAATGTTCATAGTACTATTCCCGAAATATTTTCATCGAAAGTTTTTTTCGTATTTAAAACATATGAGAGGCTACAATCCGCTGTGCGGATCGTTGAATACCCTATCCCATCCCATCTTTAAAATAATATCCTCAAAATGTGGGCTTTATGGCGATAAAATACAGAAAATGACATTGTCACAATATATTGCTCAGAGAGTTTATCAAAACCTTTTGTGGTTCGACAAAAAACAACGTGTTTGTATTGCATATGCCTTGGGGTAGTGCATACAAATGGTTTTTGTAGGAAAACGCCCCCAAAAAGTGGGCGTGGGTTAAAATGGTCTACCGACGAAATGTTCATATTAATACTACCAATGATTTTGCATCAAAATTCCTTATGGTTTGGCCAAAAACTGAGTTTTTCTTAAAAGGGGGCGTGGCGGTGCCCGGGTTTCAAAAATATTTACACTTGTTCTGTAGGCACGGACGACGATCCTATATACCAAATTTCATTATCCTAGCTCAAAATTTAAGGCTTAAAAATCGGACGGACGGACGGACGGACAGACAGACATGGCTTAATCGACTCAGCTAGCGATTCTGAGTCGATCCATATACTTTGAGGTATATGTAGCTAAACTATTTCTCTATGTTACAAACTAAGTATCAAAACTAATATACCCCTATGGGATAGGGTATAAAAAATGTAATGAAAACAGTTACTGTTTAAAACAACGCTCCCAAAAAGTGCGCGTGATGAAAAAACATATGAGAAGGCTACAATCCGCTGTGCGGATCGTTGAATACCCTATCCTATCGCATCTTTAAAATAATATCCTCAAAATGTGGGCTTTATGGCGATAAAATACAGAAAATGACATTGTCACAATATATTGCTCAGACAGTTTATCAAAACCCTTTTGTGGTTCGACAGAAAACAACGTTTTTGTATTGCATAATGCATATGCCTTGTGGTAGGGTATACAAATGGGTTTTGTAGGAAAACGCCCCCAAAAAGTGGGCGTGGGTTAAAATGGTCTATTGACGAAATGTTCAATTCAAATTAATACTACCAATGATTGTGCATCAACATTTTTTTCGAAAATTTTAAAATTTGGCCAAAAAACGTTATTTTTATTAAAAACGCCCCCAAAAAGTGGGCGTGGCAAAACACTTTATATTGACGAAATATAGATATTACGATTCTCTAAATATGCTGCTCAGAAACTTTTTTAAAACTCTTTACGGTTTGGCCAAAAAATACGTTTTTCTAAAAAGGGGGCATGGCAGTGGGCAGATTTCAAAAAATTTTACACTTGTTCTGCTGGAAGCAACAAAGAGTACATGTACCAAATTCCATCCTTCTAGCTCAAAATTTAAGGCCCAAAAACAGGTGACGTACGGACGGACGGACAGACATGGCTAAATCGACTCAGCGATCGATTCTGAGTCGAACCATATACTTTGAGGTATATGTAGCTAAATGATTTCTCTATGTTACAAACTATGTATCAAAACTAATATATCCCTATGGGATAGGGTATACAAATTGTGTGAACGAAATATAGATCCGTACGTCTGAGTGTCACCGATTTTTAGGCCTTAAATTTGAGCTAGGATAAAGAAATTTTGTAATATGACTCTCTTTTTGACAAAGCAGAGCAAGTGTTAACGTTTTGCAAATCCCATCACTGCCACGCCCATTTTTCAGTAAAACAGTGACACACAGACGGACGGGCGGACAGGCAGACTAGAAAAACTCAGCTAGCGCTGCTGGGTCGATCTATATACTTTATGGTACTGACGGACCGACAGACAGACAGACATTGCTAAATCAACTCTAGCTAGCGATTCTGAGTAGATGCATATATTTTAAGCTATATCTATCGAAATTATTTCTTTATGTTACAAACTTAATGTCAAAACTAATATACTCTTATGTATAGAAAGGATGGCCTGGAAAGTTCACAACTGATCAAATCTTCAAACTTCGGTAGATCCTGGGAAAAAAATCGATACCCACCACCTATTCATCGATTTCAAAGCCGCATAGGACAGCATATAAATAGAGACGAACTGTACATGTCTAGTTTTAAACTCATCCGTCTGTGTAGGATGACGATTGAGAATTCTCGCTGTTCCATCAGGGTCGGAAACGACCTTACCGACACATTCGATACTAAAAAAGGATTTTAATTTGATTCTTTCGAGAGGCACAATCTTCCAAAAATCGGTGCAACTTCTAGCAAACGCCGACGATATTGACATCATTCGTCAATATCAACGTGATGTCATACCCACGTTTGCTAGTATAGATAAGGAAGCGGAACAAATGGGTTACGCAGTAAATGAGGGTAAGACTAAGTATATGCTGTCAACAGGAAAAGACACACAACATCGACGTATTGAAAAGGACGTCACCATTGACAGATATAATTTTGATATAGTACGGAACTTCGTCTATCTCGGCTCTGTTATTAACTCTGACAACAACATTTCGTCAGGAATTAAACGAATGATTACTCTTTCCAACTGCTGTTTCTTCGGGCTAAGAAGGCAATTCAGTAGTAAAGCCCGCATTCGAACTACTAAGGAGATTCTATATAAGACCCTGAAGCATTGACCGTATCAAAAGTGGATGAAGAAATCCTTGGTCGATTTGAGAATAAAACATCTGAGAAGGCTACAATCCGCTGTGTGGATCGTTTAATACCCTATCCCATCCCATCCTTAAAATTAATATCCACAAACTGTGGTCTTTATGGTCATAAAGTATTGAAAATGGCGTTGTCACAACATATTGCTCAGAAGGTTTATCAAATTCTTTTATGGTTCGACAAAAAACAACGTTTTTCTATTGCATATGCCTTGGGGTAGGGCATACAAATGGTTTTTGTAAGAAAACATATGAGAGGCTACAATCCGCTATGCGGATCGTTGAATACCCTATCCCATCCCATCCTTTAAATTAATATCCTCAAAATATAGGCCTTATGGCGATGAAATACAGAAAATGACATTGTCACAATATATTGCTCAGACAGTTTCTCAAAATCTTTTGTGGTTCGACAAAAAACAACGTATTTCTATTGCTAATGCCTTGGAATGGGGTATACAAATGGTTTTTGTAAGAAAACGCCCCTAAAATGTGGGCGTAGGTGAAAATGATCTATGGACAAAATGTTTATATTACCATTTCGGAAGTATTTGCATCAAAATTTTTTTCGAAAGTTTTAAAATTTGGACAAAAAGCGTTTTTTACTAAAAACGCCCCCAAAAAGTGGGCGTGGCAAAAAACTTTGTATGAACGAAATATAGATATTAGGATTGCCTAAATATGCTACTCAGACACTTTTTTGAAAGTCCTTACGGTTTGGCCAAAAAATAAGTTTTCCTAAAAAGGGGGCGTGGCAGTGGGCGGATTTCAAAATTTTTTACACTTGTTCTGGTGGCACGGACGAGGATCCTATATACCAAATTTCATTATCTTAGCTCAAAATTGAAGGCCCAAAAACCGCTGACGAACAGACAGACGGACGGACGGACGGACAGACAGGCATGGCTAATTCGACTCAGCTAGCGATTCTGAGTCGATCCATATACTTTGAGGTATATGTAGCAAAATTATTTCTCTATGTTACAAACTAAGTATCAAAACTAATATACCCCCCTATGGGATAGGGTATAAACACCCCTAAGAAGTGGGCGTGGGTTAAAACGGTCTATTGAGGAAATGTTCATATTAATACTACCAATGATTGTGCATCCAATTTTTTTTCGAAAATTTAAAAATTTTACTAAAAAAGCGTTTTTTTTAAAAACGCCCCCAAAAAGTGGGCGTGGCAAAAACCTTTATATTGCCGAAATATAGATAATTCGATTCTCTATATATGCTGCTCGGACAAACGAACTTCACATGGACGTTTAGGATGGCTTGAACACGTAGAATGAATGAACATCAATACTCCAGCTCCCAGAGTTTTCTATTCCCAGCCAGACTTCAGTGGCAGTAGAGGAAGACCTCGCCTTAAGTGGCGCGCACAAGTCGTCGCCTGGATAAAATATTGTCGTATGTGCAAAAGTGATGTTTTGAGATTGGAACGCAGTTTTGTTATTTGTTTTCTCTTCCAATCTGTGAAACCCGTTTTCCGATGTCTGTCGTAGTTTCCGAGATAATTACTATACATTTTGTCGTAAGTGCAGGGTTTCTAACATTTCAATAGTTACTTGTCGTACGTGCATTAAAACACCTGCACGTACGACAAAATAAACACTTACAACATTTTTGTCATATACAATTTGTTCTTGTCTTCGTTCGGTAAATAACTGTCGTAAGTGTAGTTTTAATTGCACATACAACATTTTTTTACTAAAATTCTGGTAAACGTATGTCGTATGTCCCATAAGGAAATACAAAGTCGAGTGTAATTTCAGTCGCAGTCAAAATGTCGCACAGGTCGGGTGAGTCCCCTGCGCCAAGTTTACCGGAGGAACTTTATGCGTAATAAATAAATATGAAAAGCATTGAGTATTTAAACAGAACGAAATATGGGGGGATAAGTTACTTGATACCGATCCGTTAGCTACCTCAGATGTCAGTTTCAACTCCAGTGATAATGACTTTTCAGCAGATGATGAAGCTGACGATCCCACTTACCATTTGGCAAATGAAAATAAATACGCGGCCCTACGAAATTTTTATGAGGCCGCTGATGAAATTGTTACTGCATCCGCATCCACTAATCAACCCAATGAGCGTATTCCACCATCCAACTACAGCAGCTCTTGTAAGTTATTTAATTTTAAAGATTATACTTATTATCTTAATTTTAATTTAATTATTATTTGGTTTTGACAGCGTGTTATTCGACACCAACATTAACGAGAAAAAGAAACCGTATTTAACACAAGTTTTAACCTGTCTTTCCATGTTCCAAAAAAAGATTTATGCGACAAGTGCTCTCTTTACAAAGCAAATAAAGATAGTTGCACAGATGCTGAGACACAACTTTATGAAAAGCATATAGAGGAAAAGAGGTATACGAAGGCAGATTGGGCAAAAGATTTACGGAATATTGATAAGAATACTGCGATTTTGTTTTACGATTTGGAAAACGTTTTTACCTTACCAAAAATGTATACTTCCAACTTTTATTACAAAAGAAAACTGTGTGTGTATAATCTCACTGGTACGCTTATTATACCTGGCTTAAATAAAATAACATACTGCGTTATATGGAATGATACTGTTAGCGGACGCTCTGGAAATGATATCGCCAGTGTATTGATAAAAATATTACGCAAAAGTCTTGATGATCACCCGAATATAAAGCATTTTATTTTGTGGAGTAATTCATTTGTTCCACAAAATAGAAATAGAATCACATCGACTGCCATCCTTCAATTTATTCATGACCATCAGAATTCGGTTGAAGAAGTAACACAACAATTTTGCGAGCCGGGGCATTCTTGTCTGCAGGAAGTTGACTGTGTGCATAGTGTCATAGAAAAATATTTAAGAAACATAGAAATACCAAGCCAAGTAACCTTGATTCGGCTTCTAAAAAAATGAATTTCCCAAACGTGACCTTAAAAATATCTGAAAAAAATATTGAAATCTGAAAACCTAGTGTTCAAACAAATACAATACTTCAAAAGCAAATCAATAATATATAATATAATAAATAATATATAATATAATAAATAATATATAATATAATAAATAATATATATATAATAAAAATGATATGTATAAGATAGGAATGAAAAAGTCATTCAAAGATTTATCTTCCAGTTTTTACAACTTATGCAGACAAAAGAAAGGACGCTTTTCAAAGCAAAAAGGTTTAAAACTCTACCTATGGGAGGAAGAGCTTCGCTTAGCCCCTTCTAAAAATATTGACACTACTAAAAAAACGATTTAAAGAGCATGATTCCTTACCTGGAAAACGCTGAGGACAGAAGTTTTTATCATGCTATTTTAAAACTTAATTTACAATAGGTGTTTTAAATACATTTTTTTTTTTTATAATTCATTAATTTTTATACCCTATCCCATAGGGGTATATTAGTTTTGATACTTAGTTTGTAACATAGAGAAATAATTTTGCTACATATACCTCAAAGTATATGGATCGACTCAGAATCGCTAGCTGAGTCGAATTAGCCATGTCTGTCTGTCCGTCCGTCCGTCCGTCCGTCCGTCCGTCCGTCTGTCTGTTCGTCAGCGGTTTTTGGGCCTTAAATTTTGAGCTAGGATAATGAAATTTGGTATATAGGATCCTCGTCCGTGCCACCAGAACAAGTGTAAAAATTTTTGAAATCCGCCCACTGCCACGCCCCCTTTTTAGGAAAACTTATTTTTTGGCCAAACCGTAAGGAATTTCAAAAAAGTGTCTGAGTAGCATATTTAGACAATCCTAATATCTATATTTCGTTCATATAAAGTTTTTTGCCACGCCCACTTTTTGGGGGCGTTTTTAGTAAAAAACGCTTTTTGTCCAAATTTTAAAACTTTCGGAAAAAATTTTGATGCAAATACTTCCGAAATGGTAATATAAACATTTTGTCCATACATCATTTTCACCTACGCCCACATTTTGGGGGCGTTTTCTTACAAAAACCATTTGTATACCCCATCCCAAGGCATTAGCAATAGAAATACGTTGTTTTTTGTCGAACCACACAAGATTTTGAGAAACTGTCTGAGCAATATATTGTGACAATGTCATTTTCTGTATTTCATCGCCATAAGGCCTATATTTTGAGGATATTAATTTAAAGGATGGGATGGGATAGGGTATTCAACGATCCGCATAGCGGATTGTAGCCTCTCATATGTTTGTTTACCTGAATGAAATTTGTTTCGCTGTGAATTTAATGTGATTTTACTTAAAAAAAAAAAACATATGAGAGGCTACAATCCGCTATGCGGATCGTTGAATACCCTATCCCATCCCAGCCTTTAAATTAATATCCTCAAAATATAGGCCTTATGGCGATGAAATACAGAAAATGACATTCTCACAATATATTGCTCAGACAGTTTCTCAAAATCTTGTGTGGTTCGACAAAAAACAACGTATTTCTATTGCTAATGCCTTGGGATGGGGTATACAAATGGTTTTTGTAAGAAAACGCCCCCAAAATGTGGGCGTAGGTGAAAATGATCTATTTACAAAATGTTTATATTACCATTTCGGAAGTATTTGCATCAAAATTTTTTTCGAAAGTTTTAAAATTTGGACAAAAAGCGTTTTTTACTAAAAACGCCCCCAAAAAGTGGGCGTGGCAAAAAACTTTGTATGAACGAAATATAGATATTAGGATTGTCTAAATATGCTACTCAGACACTTTTTTAATATTACTTACGGTTTGGCCAAAAAAAAAGTTTTCCTAAAAAGGGGGCGTGGCAGTGGGCGGATTTCAAAAATTTTTACACTTGTTCTGGTGGCACGGACGAGGATCCTATATACCAAATTTCATTATCCTAGCTCAAAATTTAAGGCCCAAAAACCGCTGACGAACAGACAGACGGACGGACGGACGGACGGACGGACGGACGGACAGACAGACATGGCTAATTCGACTCAGCTAGCGATTCTGAGTCGATCCATATACTTTGAGGTATATGTAGCAAAATTATTTCTCTATGTTACAAACTAAGTATCAAAACTAATATACCCCCCTATGGGATAGGGTATAAAAAACTATTTATTTTTTTGTTCAAATACAAAACGCATATTTTCTGAATCACACATTACGAGTATTTCCTTTTCGTGGATAAAATGTTTAAGTTTTTTTTATAATTAGAAATAATAAATGAAATCTCTACCTTTTTTAAGAAAAAATCTTACTTTATGTCTTTTCTTTCAAATTAAATTTGTTTTCATTTTGTCGTATGTAATACACTTTTATCGCATTAAACTTGTTAATTTTTTGGTGTATGTGTCATAATTTTGTTGTATGTGTTTAGCTTACAAATAGTTTTGGTGAAAACGTTACATACGACATCGGCATATTGGGCAAAATTCGCTTTTATTTGTTTCTAAATTGAAGTAATGACACACTTTTAACAAGATTTAACTAACAAATGTTTTGTGCATCTATCATGTAATTTTTAAAACAATTGACCGTAGGGTTTTCGAAAAGGAATTATTTTAACTTTGATTGCGTTTTCCCAAAAGTTGTCGAATGTTACATGCGACAATATTTTATCCAGGCGACGAAGTAGAAACCGACCTTAACCAATTTGGAGTGCGGAACTGAAGGCAGTTAACTAAGGACAGGGCTATTTAAAGAGGCATATTGGTTGAGGCCCAGATTTATTCCGCACTGTTGCGCCACTTAAGATTGCTAACAAATTGTAAAATTCTATTGTCTCTGCATAGTTCGTCTCTATTAAAATGCTGTATTATGCCGCTTTGAAATCGATGAATGGGTGGTGTGAAGCCCGTCTTTTCCGGCAGCCTTATTAAGCTTGAGTATAGATATTGCTATCCTCACTTCACTTAGATCGGGCGGTTGGTAGTTTTCGCTGTCGTCGCCAATATTGAATGCTTCCTTCTGTATTACAGCGGAATGTTGTTCGTCATCGCCGTTTATCCTCAGCGTCGACTGTGTCTCAACTACGATACTTCCTTGTTCATCTTGACAGGATTCTGTTCGAGCCTTGTATCCTTGGCTTTGACGTTGTTAGAATCAATAAAAATCTAGAGGTCGAAAAAAACGGTTGTGCAATTAATAGCATGTCTAAAAGTACAAAAAATGGCCTAGAATTATGACCAAACAAACTTGGATACGGGGTTTGGACAAAATCGGTCAAGCCGTTTAGGCCGAAGAGTCCATTACAGACAGACAAACGGACGTTTATTAATAAAAAACTACTTCAATCAAAATCTAGGCGCGAAAATTTTTAGGAAAGAATACCCCTCTCTTTGTAAGAGAAAGTTAAAAAAAGTAAAATCTTAACGTAATATTGCTGTAAAGATCCATGGGCGAAGGTTGGAAAAAAGTGTGTATTGTCAAAAAAATTGTTGATTTCTTGGTTATTTTCTGAAAGGGTTGTGGAGTATGATATTATAAGCGGAGAGTTTAATCATTTCCACCATTTCCATAGCAGAAGTTGAAACCGCTGAGCAAGTGAATATTCCAAAGCGCGCACAAAGCAGTGATTGAGTTTTAGCCATTATTATCGAAACAGCATCATATGAACAACATTGAAGATGCTAATTAATATAAAGAAAAAAGTGATTAGTGCAATCTTTCGCACTCCGAAGCAAAATAAAAATGCATTTATAGAAGAAATTAATAAAATTACAAGCACACTAGAAAGTCATAACGACTTGGTTATTTTGGGATACAAGAATTTAAATATCAACGATATTTCAAACCATCAACCATATACTATAAAGATAATGTTAGTCAAGTGACTTAATAAATATAATTAAGGGAGCTACCAGAGTCGAACCCAATACAGGTAACTCTACACTTCACCTATTTACCATACTTTAATACGTTTCGGGTTAAAATAAAACCTAACATGTCATACATTTCTACTAGCGGGCAGTAGAATATCAAGGGTAGTTTCCAGTCTGTCAAGGTCTCTGTAGACCGGTGCACGGTGCGTCGAATGTATGGAGATGGTGGACAAAAATCTGTTTTTAATAAAAAAGAAAGAAAAGTTATTTCGATATATTATTTTTTCTTTTAAGAATTTATATACTTTTTTTTTACAAAAAACCGTTAAAACATGTCTAAGCCGTTTGTCGTAGTGAGTTTATTTTAGAGGATTCATCATTCGAGTCTTCACTTTCTGTATGAATTTGAGATTGCGATGATGAATTCACTTTTCCCGGCATGTTTAGGTATTCTTTTATGTCCTGATCGTCTCGTTTAGTCAATTTTGAAATTGTTTTCCTGTATTGTGAAAGAATAGAATCAGACCTAAGCGGTAACACAGTCATTAAGTCTTCGTTTGTGTATTTTCGAGATAAATTTCTGGTGTGACCGAGGCGATGCTTTCGGAATTCTTTATGACTAGCTTCTAGTGCTTCTTCTGAAAGTTGGCCAATAGGTATATCGAAAAATGACATAATAGCCGGACCGTGAATCAACTATAAAGTTGAAGGTATAGATATTTTGTTTGGGCGAGCAATTCGGAAAATTTCTTCACATCAATACTGAGTCCAGGGGCTATATTTTATAAAACGAATATCGTTGAAATCACGTCGTTCTCGTTGAAATACGATTACATAAAACGAGTATCGTACGAATATCGTTGAAATCACTTCGTTCTCGTTGAAATTTGATTACATAAAACGAGTATCGATCTAGGCTTTACGATACTCGTTATTTCTTACGACTGACATTTGGCAGTCGTATAGCTTTCGTTTTCGTATTGTTTTGTCTGCAAGTGATTGTCCTCAGCTGTTAAAATGTAAGCAAAAACAAATAGAAAAGAGAAAAAATAATAATAATAAATAAAGATAAACAAACGCTTCTTTATTTACTCGAAATAGTTTTTTAAATCTAAAATAAATTGTAATAAGTACATCAAGTATGGACGTATGGGTAAATGATTGCTTACGCTGAATTGGGAATGTTCATTGGGTCTGAGTTATCCCTAATTCGTCTCCTTGAGATTAATGCTTCCTCCTCTTCGGAATCATCATCACTATCCAAAAATAAATCGCAATGAAAAAACATTTTTACAGAATTTAATTATTCCCGATTTCACGACTTTTTGTTTACGTTATTCAATTTTTGACAGTCCTTAATAGGATTGAAGTTGGTTGCGCTTCAAAAATATATGTTTTTTTCGTTTTCATTTGGCAACACTTTTCTTACGCCTTTTTCGTTTTACACGATCGCACTTATCGTGACTATAGTTTACTTCTTTATCGTTTACTTGCCGTTCGTTTCGTTTTATGAAATAGAGCCCCAGAAGCCAAAAACTCTTAAGATAGTAGAAAAATTATGTATAAGCCTCTCATCAACTTCAGTTATTACTGCAGTAGTCTTTGAATTTTTAAAAAATCGTCTTGCAGTATATCCATCATTTGTAGATCCGAAATCGGCTTAGGTTTGTCAACAATAAGACCTATTCTCGTTTTAAATGATTCCCGAATACTCTTTTTTCGTTGGGCAAATACAACTTTGTTTTCTGAATTACGCACTTGCCATAAGAAATGTGCAACAAGCATTCAAAGCATCTTATCCAAGAGTGTAGGGTGGATAGGCCTAAACGGTAGTTTTCTTCTTCTGTTACTGTTACCATATTCATTTGCTTCGGAGTTGAACCGCAAATAAAACATTTAGATGTAGAATTCGTATTTGACAATATATTGCAAATACTCCCATCAATCATTGTGAACCATTTTTGTTTAGATTGAGATAAGCAAGCTGACCTATAAAAATGATTGTGTTTTTCGGAAATGTTGAATAAATAAATTTAATGACATTAAAGTTCATATCAAATTGGCACCACAATAATTATTTTCAGATTATTTTAAATCATATTTGAATATTATCGAAATTAACGTTAGGTGTTTTATCAACAAAACTATATTTTTTTAACTGATAATTCTAAGAGCGATATCAATTTTGTCTAAACTTTAAATTTTTTTTTTAAATAAAAATGAAACTAACCTATAAGCTCATTCATATTGGCCTCCTCATCTCAAACATGTTGTGTACATTCTTTCATTAACATAAATTTGATTGGTCTACAATAGTTAGTCGAAGAAGAACGGGGATTTTTCCAAAACTCTATATTAGTACTGTCCTCGGTTAACTTCAAAGGAGACTATGCTCTGAAATTCCGTCAAAGCCCCACTTGCAGATTAACGTAGCAGTTGTATCATGCTGTATTTGAGAAATATCAGTAATACTTTCTCCATTTTTGTTTAGAAGTTCTTGTAAGTTCACGGATGCAGTTGTTTCTGTTGCCTGCCTATTGCTTGGTAGCATTTGTTTATACCCCATCCAAATTTTAAAATTTTACCGAAAAACGTCATCCTTCTAGCTCAAAATTTAGGGCCCAAAAACTGGTGACGTACGGACGGACGGACAGACATGGCTAAATCGACTCAGCTAGCGATTCTGAGTCGATCCATATACTTTGAGGTATATCTAGCTAAATTATTTCTCTATGTTACAAACTATGTACCAAAACTAATATACCCCTATGGGATAGGGTATAATAAACATTTCGTCTATATACCATTTTAACCCACGCCCACTTTTTGGGGGCGTTTTCTTTCAAAAACCATAGCATATGCAGGAAAAAACATATGAGGGGCTACAATCCGCTATGCGGATCGTTGAATACCCTATCCCATCCCTGCATATGATAATGGGTAGGGTATAGGGTTTTTGTAAGAGAACGCCCCCAAAAAGTGGGCGTGAGTTAAAATGGTCTATAGACGAAATGTTTATATTAATATTACTAATGATTCTGCATTAAAATTTGACCGAAATACGTTTTTTATTAAAAACGCCCACAAAAAGTAGGAGTGGCAAATAACTTTATGTGAACGAAATATAGATATTACTATTCTCTAAATATGTTGCTCTGACACTTTTTATACCCTATCCCATAGGGGTATATTAGTTTTGACATTAAGTTTGTAACATAGAGAAATAATTTCGATACATATACCTCAAAGTATATGGATCGACTCAGAATCGAAAACTGAGTCGATTAAGCCATGTCTGTCCGTCCGTCCGTCCGTCTGTGTGTCACCGATTTTTGGGCCTTAAATTTGGAGCTAGAGTGTTGAAATTTGGTATGTAGACTCTCTGGCCGACGAAGCAGAACAAGTGTAAAAATTTTTGAAATCCGCCCACTGCCACGCCCCCTCTTAGAAAATCGTAGTTTTAAGCCAAACTGTAAGGAATTTCAAAATAGTGTCTGAGCAACATATTTAGGCAATCCTAATATCTGTATTTCGTCTATATAAATTGTTTTGCCACGCCCACTTTTTGGGGGCGTTTTTAGTAAAAAACGCTTTTTGTCCTAATTTTAAAAAGTTTGAAAAAACTTTTGATGCAAATACTTCTGTAATGATAAAATAAACATTTTGTCCATATATCATTTTCACCTACACCCACTTTTTTGGGGCGTTTTCTTACAAAAACCATTTGTATGCCTTACCCCAAGGCATAGCAATAGAAAAACGTTGTTTTTTGTCGAACCACAAAAGGTTTTGATAAACTGTCTGAACAATATGTTGTGAAAATGCCATTTTCTGTATTTCATCGCCATATAGCCTACATTTTGAGGATATTAATTTTAAGGATGAGGGCTCAGTGGCGCGATGGTTAGTGCGATGAACTGCCGCGCAGAAGGTCTGGGTTCGATTCCCAGCCGTAGCAACACCTAAATGATTTTTCACGGGCCCTCCTCTCGTGATGATCTGACAAATCGTCCGAGTAGTATCAATTGTCAAGAATAGCTTATCTCAACTTAGCCGTTCGGAGTCGGCATAAAACATTCACGCACACATGAATGGTTGTGAGAAAGCTAGGCCCTGGGTACTAACGAGCCTGTTGCGCCAAAAATTTGTATTTGTATAATTTTAAGGATGGGATGGGATAGGGTATTCAACGATCCGCACAGAGGATTGAATCCTATCATATGTTTTTAAATTCTTTACGGTTCGGCCAAAAACTACGTTTTTCTAAAAAGGGGGCGTAGCAGTGGGCGGATTTCAAAAAATTTTACACTTGTTCTGCTGGGAGCAACAAAGAGCACGTCTACCATCATCCTTCTAGCTCAAAATTTAAGGTCCAAAAACTGGTGACGTACGGACGGACGGACAGACATGGCTAAATCGACTCAGCTAGCGATTCTGAGTCGATCCATATACTTTGAGGTATATGTAGCTAAATTATTTCTCTATGTTACAAACTATGTATCAAAACTTATATACCCCTATGGGATAGGGTATAAAAATACTCTGCTAAATTGTATGCTAGAGTCGTAATAAGTGTATGTAAAATTGTATATAGCTATATTGTAATTTCATCGTTTACTGATTTTGTTAGTGATGTCATGGCCTGAAGGGATGCGGATTCAACCGGCTCGTTACTTATTGAATAAATAAAGACGTTTGACGGGATAAGTAAAGAGGGTTTATTTCTAAAAGAAATTGGTTTTAAAATGATTACAACTACAAAATGAACTTACTGCAGTCTTACTCCCTTCCTTCTTGGCTGGTGACAAATAGCGAAATGTTCCAATTTAATTTAAGCAATCGCGCATGAGGCAAATAGCCACAATCCACAAATATGTGAGTTTACACCAGTCGTTCTGCAACACCCCCACCCCCGTGGATCGACCCCGATTCACTAGAACACAGGTCCAGAACGGCTAGCTTAGATGCAGGGCGTCTCATGAGTCCTTTAGAAGTGCGGGCATCCGCACTTCGAACTTCTCCATCTACTCCTCTATAAACATTTTCGATTCGGCCTCGACACCATTGCCTTCGCGGCACGTTAATATCGCAGACAAACACCAAATCTCCATTTGTAATTGGTCTCGACCTTTGGCACCATTTCGCCCGGCGTGTTAATGTTGGCAAGTACTCAGCCACCCATCTTTTCCAAAAGCAATCTCTTAATTGTCAAGCTATCCGCCACTGCTCTCTTAAGCGACAAAGTTGTTCCACTGGCTCGTCTCCTCTTGGAGTCTGCGCTGTATTTGCTGTTCCCAAAAGGAAGTGGTCGGCGTAAGAGGCTCTTCTTGATCGGGCTCGATTGGCAAATGTGTAAGTGGGCGAGAATTTACGACGTTTTCGGCTTCTATTACAAGGCACTGCAGGGTGAGTATGAAGTAGTACACGCTTCACGCATTGTAGCATTCGTTCCCATACTCCTCCTTCCGATGGATTAGCTGGGCAGTTGAACACCCACTGTACTCCCTTAGCGCTCAACTCATCTTGCACACGGTCACAGTCGAACACTTCGGAAAATCGTCGTGCTTCCTGATCGGCTCCAACGAAGTTTGTCCCATTATCGGAACGGATTTTGACAGGGACTCCACGGTGATTAATGAAGTTCCGGATTGCCAAAATGCATGCGTCCGTTCAAAGATCGTGGGCAATCTCGAGGTGGACTGCGCGTACCACCAGGCAAGTAAATAGCGCTACCCAACGCTTTTCTGTACGATATCCGACCGAAACAGTAAGTGGGCCGAAGAAATCCAAACCGGTGTATGAAAACGGCCTCACAAACGGTGTTAGGCGGTCCTCAGGCAAAGGAACCATCATCGGAGTGATCGGCGTAGCTTTAGATAGCCTGCACTTAACACAATTGGCGACGACCTTGCGCTTAGTTTGTCGCAGACGAGGGATCCAGTATTTTCGACGGATCTCACAAATCGTTGCTTCATGGTTCTGGTGTTGGTCAGCAACAAGTAACTCCGTAAACCGATGCACAGGTGGCAATATTATAGGTCTCTTAGCAGAATAGGTGAGCCAGCTAGCTGCATCGACTCGACCATAAACACGAAAGATGCCATCGTTGTCGATATAGGGTGAGAGTTGAAGTAGGCTACTTCCTTTCAATATGGCTTCATTGCATCTCAGTCGGCTTATCTCTGCAGAGAACGCTTCTGATTGAGCTTGGCAGCATAACTCTTTTTCTGCGGCATCGACCTCGTAGGCTGCTAAGCTGTTTCCCTCATCCAGAGACAGATTACGACATCGATTCCAAAATCGGAAAACCCAGGCTAAAGCTCTTACTAGCCTGTTGAAAAAGGAAAAACGATTAAAATCTATAACTTTTGTACTCACGATGATCAATGAATATTTGGGGCGGAGTTCTTCATCCTCATCCTCACAATCGTTAACGTTGGTTAGGACACTGGCAGGCCACATGTTTTTCTTTCTCAACAATTCGAGACCTGTTAACCATCGTGACGAAGCGCTGAAGTCGGGTTGGCTACTTGACCTCGTGGTATCGTCAGCGGGGTTCTCATGGGTTGGCACCCATCTTCAATTAGATGGATTAGTTGTGGCCAAAATTTCTGCAATTCTATGCGCAACAAATGGTTTGTACCGACGGTGTTCACTTCGAATCCACTTTATGACCGTTGTCGAATCACTCCACAACTAACTACTAGTAATACTTACGGAATGGTGCTCTATGATAGTCGTCATCAAACGTACTCCTAAGACGGTTGCTTGAAGCTCAAGACGCGGAATCGTCAGTGCCTTCAACGGAGCACATTTTGTTTTTGAACAAATGAATGACGTTTGAACTTCATCATTCCCGTTTACGACTCTCCAATATGCCACTGCAGCAAATGCATCCTCGCTGGCATCAACGAACACATGAAGCTGTAGTTCTTTTGGTAAACCATTTCGGAAGTAGAATATAGAATATAGAAGTCAAGCACATCCGACAGCTTTGACCCATATCTATCCCAACCTAGGAGAACTCCCAGCGGCAATGCATCAACAGTTTGGCGGCGACAGTAAAATGGCTTAGAAACCCTAACGGATCGAAAACTGACATTATTACGCTCGGTAGTTCTCTTTTCGTGGGATTTCGCTTTCCGTTGATGACAAGTTTATCGACGTGATGGAACAGCACAACCTCTGGCGAATTCGATGTAAAATTTCTCAGTTCGAAACCTGCATCTCTGTGGATCATTTTTACCTGGTGCGATATTTCGATGGCTTGCTCTTTGGACCGGAAGCTGTCCACAAAATCGTCCATGTAGTGATGCTCCAATATAGCTTCTATGGCTCGTTCATGGCAGTGTTGATGCTCCATACCGTTGGTCGTCTTCACATACTGAGCGGCACAGGGCCAACATGCAGCACCAAACGTCATGACGACCATTTCATAAACATCCGGCGGCTTCAAATCGATTCCATCACGCCAGAGAAATCTCTGGGAACATCTGTCTTCCTGCTGAATCAATATTTGATGGAACATCTCTTTGATGTCCCCACACACTGACGCAAACATTGACCAGCACTGTATGCTCTTGAGCCTGTCTTCCTCCGATCCACTGCATATTTAGTTTACGATGTTGGCCACGCAAACCCAGCTCCTTCAATAAATCAGCATCCAGCATTGTTATCGATGACCCTTCGTCCAATAAGCCGTATGTATCGATGGCTTTGCTTGGACCATAAAGCGTGACTGGCAACACACGCAATAGCAACCTGTTGTTTTTTTAGACATCCTGCTTAGCAAGCAATATGCTACCAGAGAAACTTGCAACTGGTCCTCCGATGCTTCACTTTCCGGGAGTTGTTGTTGTTGTTGAAGATCAGATGACCTATTTGGCGTTTCATGCAGAAGTTCATGATGTCTTCTCTGGCATCCATTAATGGAACAAATGCTCTTGGTGCGACAGTCGCGAATCGAATGTCCTGGTTTCAGACATGTGAAGCACAAGTGCAAATGCTTTACCTTCGACCACCTTTCAGGAACTGCTAACTTTGTGAATTGTTTACATTCACTTACCTTGTGTTGACCTTGTCAGGTAGGACACTGGACAGATAAAGGCTGCTTCCCCGCTGCATGGAGAATCGGCATGCGTCGCTTCGGCTCTTTATTTTCTGCTTCTTGCACAGTAACAGTACAAATTAAGTTGGCCATGTCACTTAGCCAGTCACTGAAGTTCGCAATCGTTGGGTATGGCTGCACCTGTGCTGCGCACCTGGCCTTGTCCAGTCTTTTAGACATTGGCAGCTTAGAGACGAGCTCCTCCAATAATGTCGGGTTTGACACATGCTGGTGACCGTTCACTGTTTGTAGAAACACTGCTTAGTTTTTTACTTTAGTCGCAAATGGGATAAGACGACTCATTGCATGTTCGCTTATTGCTGCAATCTCACGTACCTGGTTCAATTGGCTGCGTATTAGCTGTTACTGTCCGAATCGAAAGCGAAGCTGATCGATGATAGCATCCACATTATCAGGGTGAATTAAAAGAGATTTGACAGTCTCTCTTGCTTCACCTGTAAGGCTTTCTGCAATCGCTGGTTGTTTTCCAGGTTCGTGTAGTTGTAAGAAGCTGTTGACTGGGCAAATGCTGCGAAGAAAATTGGCCAATCCTCGGCCTGTCCGCTGATCGATGGTAGTTCTTGGAGCTTTCGAGATACCATGGAGTGTGAGGAGAATGCAGAGTTCGTTGCAAACTGCTGAGGTATGGCATTGTTCGTCAAAGACGGCTGCTGCGGCTGTGCGTAAGCGATATTCATCGTACGAGCCAAACTCGTGTCTCCCACACTTGGATTGGTATAACTATAACTTCCAGGCGGCATGTTGGTATATACAGTTGGCATACTCGTCGATGGCTGCGTATATATGCTACCGAAAGGACTTTGCCGAGATTGGTACATACACGAAATTGGTTGAAGGTCAATTGGTAAGCTGGTCATTGTGGATATCCCGCCAACTGATGTGCCCATAGGTTGAAGCGATGACGTTGTCCCGTATACAGATGACGTTGGTGTGAGTGAGACGACTGGTGGTACCTGACTTTGCACCGGCATTTTAAACGAATGATATTGCAAATCACTTTCTTTTAACTTTGACTGCGTAGATTTCAGCTGATTTTCCAATGCGGCGATTTGATTTTTCATCTTCAGCAAAATGTCCTCTGTCTTTGCTGCGGCGGCAGTGGCAACATCCATAGGCGGCGTGGAACATTGTGCTGTGGTGCTACGGTTGGCACTTGAGGTCGTAGGGGTGCCTGTGTTACTTACGCCGTTTATAGTGGTGGTAACCAGACCAAAAACTGTGGAATTTTCCTCTTCCATGTGGGTTGTGGTGGCGGCGGCCGGCGTACGTTGCATTCGAAGTTCGGAGTATATTCTGTCCGAATTAGGCAGCTGCAGGCGGCAGCATAAATTCGCTTAGCTTATAAATCTGCTACGGCGGCTAATTGCAGTTTAAAACTGCGAAATAAAGATTGTCACAGCCTGAAGGGATGCGGATTTAACCGCTCGTTACTTATTAAATAAATAAAGACGTTTGACGGGATAAGTAATGAGGGTTGCTTTCTAAAAGAAATTGGTTTTAAAAATGATTACAACTACAAAATGAACTTACCGCAGTCTTACTCCCTTCCTTCTTGGCTGGTGACAAATGGCGAAATGTTCCAAGAGGCATATAGCCACGAAAGAAGTGCACTAAATGATGAGCTTGTGGATGCATATTATATGCTGTGGCTCTGCTCGTAGATGCTGCTTGTATTAAGCTCGAAACAGATCTGATAGTGTAAACTTGAAGCCAAATTGAATCCGGGATTTGATGGTATACCATCGATATTAATATTAAAATGTAGTTCATCTCTTTCGATTCCACTAAGATTAATTTTTAATTTATCCCTTTCGACAGGCATTTTCCTAAATTGTTGGAAATATTCATTTGTAACGCCTATTTATAAGTCCGGTAGTAGGAATTTGGTAACAAACTATCGTCCAATTTCGAAGATGTCCACGATTCCGAAATTGTTCGAAAGTTTAGTGAAAGATAAGATATCCTTTTTTGTAAAGGAATCTTTATCCACCAATCAACATGGATTTATGAAAGGAAGATCCACAGTTACTAATTTAACTGTATTTACTAATTTTGCCTTAACGACAGTAGAAGAAGGTTCACAGTTTGATGCAATCTATACAGATTTCGTTAAGGCTTTTGATCGGGTAGACCACAAATTGCTTACAAGAAGAAGCACTTGTTATCCATTTAATACTTAACAAGTTGATTGCATCCTACCTAAGAAACAGGAAGCAGTTAATTAGAATAGGAAATACTTATTCGAGGCAGTTTGAAGCAAAGTCTGGTGTTCCTCAGGGAAGTCACTTAGGTCCTTTGTTGTTTGCATTATTTGTGAACGATATAGATTCAAGGGTGTCTTTCTGTAAGTGTCTGGGGTTTGCAGATGACTGGAAGTTTTTTTGTAGAGTCAATTCTGTAGCCGATTGCCATAACCTACAGATTGATTTAGACGATTGGTGTAATTGTAATAATTTGCAACTGAACTGAGGAAAATGTAAGGTTTCGTCATTTTTTCAAATTAGGTGGCCTATATTCCATGGTTACTCCATAGGTGGACACGGAATAAATAGGGTTGAGGAAATTAAAGACTTGGGCGTTACGTTTGATCCGAAATTAAATTTCAATAAACACATAGACAGTACAATATCTAAAGCAAATTCCCTTCTTGGGTTTATTAAAAGGAACAGCAAGGATTTTTCAGACATACAAACTCTTAAAACCTTGCATTGTTCTTTAGTAAGATCTCTTTTAGAATACTGTTCTATTATTTGGTCACCAGCTTATCAGTTGCATATAAATCGTATTGAACGTATACAAAAGTCTTTTTCAAGATATTGCCTTCGTCTCTTTAATGGGTCAGTAGAAATGCCCAATTATGAAGAAAGATGTCGGATAATAAACTTAAAGTCCTTAGAAATGAGAAGACATATTCAGGACATAACATTTATAAAAGACATCGCTTCTAGAAGAATAAACTCAACGTTTCTACTGTCCAATCTCTCTTTTTACGTTCCGGGTATACCGTTAGGTTAGGTTAGGTTTACGGGTTGGTGGAGTAGAGGATTCTCTATTCCGCCACACTTAGGTCCATGTGGACCCATTGTGGTACCCTTGGTGGGATTACGTCCTTCCTTATCGTTACTACGGGTTACTCCACTCTATCCAGCCATCCTGATGTTCGTAGGAACCTGTAAAGATAGGGTAATGGAATATCGGAAAGCTTTTGGATGTCTTGGAAGTAGTAGCTTCCAAGTGTTCTGTTCCTCTGGTGACAGAGACTCGGGCAGTGACAGAGGAAATGAGGTGTATCCTCGTGTGTTTCCTCATCGCCGCAGCCTCTACAGATATCGCCATCCTTGAGATTTAATTTCATTGTATGGGTTCTGAGAAAGTTGTGACCAGTGAGAGCCCCTACCAGTTTAGATAAGGAGCTTCTCTCGTACCGCAAAATGTTTTTGGTCCGGTTTCCGTTGTATTCTGGCCAGAGCTTCCGATATATTTCGCAGGTAGTCAATGACTTCCACCTGGTATTGGCTTTCATTCGGGTTTTGTATTCCACTCTTTCTCTGAGGTTACAGAGTGGTGGTTCGACCGTTTGTAGTGCCTGGTCATGATCTGTAGCAGATCCATTTCTTGCCAGTTCGTCGGCCATCTCGTCGCCGTCTATGTCCCTGTGACCAGGAACCCAGCAGAGATCAGCATTATGCTGTGAGCAGAGAACCTTGGGCTCTTCGCGACAGCGGCGAACTAGCTTTGATTTAATTTCGATAGCCGATACTGCTTTTATAGCCGCTTGGCTGTCAATAAATATGGTGATATCACTGTGTGGTATTTCCATTATTGACACCAAATAAGCCGCTTCAGCGATTGCTAGCACCTCAGCCTGGAACACACTATTATGATCAGGAAGCCTGATTGATTTGTGTATTACTAATTCCTCTGAGAATATGCCAGCACCTGTTCCACAGTCCATATTTGATCCATCTGTGAAGATAAATATCGATTTCCTTTTTGTGGGTTCATTCTTGTCCCATTCGTCTCTGCTCGGAAACGAGCAGGTGAAGGGTCGATCGAAGTCTAGATAGGGAGATAGATAGTCAGAGTTTACTACGCTCCCTATGTATTTCTTTACGACCTGCGCATGCCCAGCGAGGCCGGGATCCAGGTGTTCGTTTGGCTGATCCTCGAGGAGCTTTTGGCAGCTGATTCCTGCATGTATAGACCTAAGGGCAGCAGATTCAGAATCACCTCCAATCCAGAGGTTGGGGTAGTTCTCATCGCACTGGTTGTCCCTATACACGCTAGTCTTTGTATTTTTGTCATTTGCTTCAAGTTGGTTGCTCTGTCTGTGGCTTGCCACCAGACTATACTGCCATATGTGAGTATTGGTCGCACGATAGCCGTATACATCCACAGGATTATTTTGGGGTTAGGTCCCCACTTTCTGCAGAATATTCGGTTACATGCGTAGAAAGCATTTGCTGCTTTCTTAACTCTTTCATTGACATTAAGTTTCCAATTGAGCTTCCTGTCTAGATTTATTCCCAGATATTTTGCACTTTAAGGGGTATTCCTTCTATAGCTGGTGGTTCGAAGTGTGGTATTGTTCTTCTATTTGTGAACAGCACAAGCTCGGTTTTTTGGGGGTTGACCCCAAGGCCGTATTGCTTTGCCCACGTGTTGAGTGTCCGGAGCGAGTTTTCTAACAGCTCGCTTATGGTTGATAAGAATTTGCCTGTCGCAAGCAATACTACATCGTCTGCGTACGCAATAACTTTAACCCCCCTGTTTTTGAATTTCATTAGTATTTCATTAACGACAAGAACCCATAGTAGAGGGGAGATGACTCCTCCTTGTCTTGATATTCCTTTCTTTGAGAAGACTTACAATCCGTTAGTGAGTGCCTGGTCAACGTTGGAATTCTGCAATGCCCTTTCCACTGCGCATGTTTTGACATTGTTGAAAGCTCCTTCAATATCTAGGAATGCTGCGAGTGTGTATTCTTTGTCTTTTAGAGACTTTTCTATAGCACTAACAACGTCATGCAGTGCTGTTTCAACCCCTTTGCCCTTTGTATAAGCATGTTGGGCTGGGGAGATATCATTGTAACTAAGTTTTTCACGAATGTATATGTTCATAAGTTTTTCAAAGGTCTTCAGAATGAAGGACGTCAGACTTTTGCAGTTGTATGGCTAGATTTACCTGCTTTGGGAATGAAGCCGACCTTTACTTCTCGCCAAGCCCTTGGAATGTAGCCACACATCATACTGCTTTTAAACAGTCGTATGAGGACTGGTATGATCAGGGTTTTTGTCTTTTGGAGCATAATTGGAAATATTCCATCGCTTCCTGGGGATTTGAAGGTAGAGAATGTATCAATTGCCCAGTTTATTTTTCCTTCAGTTATGACTTCTTCTGGAGCTGTGAAGAGAGTCGTTGAAGGGTTAAGGGTCACCTGATTACTGTCTCGACTCTGGGTACATCCCGGAAAATGGGTTTTTAGTAGGAGGTTGAGTGTGTCCGTACAGGATTGTGTCCAGTTGCCATCACTATCTTTAAGATACGTTGGAACTGTAGATTCTTTAGTTAAAAATTTCCTGAGTCTGGCTGATTCTGTGGTGTTTTCTATGTCACTGCAGAACGTGTGCCAGGCAGTGCGTTCAGCTCTCGTCATTGCACTTTTGAACTTGCGCTGGCTGTATTTATATAGATCCCAGTCAGTTTGTAAGTTTGTTACTTTGGCTGCGTTAAAGAGTGCTCTAGTCTTTCTCCTGATTTCGAGGAGCTTTTTCGTCCACCATGGTTGAGATTTCTTGCTCTTTGGGGTCCGTAAAGGACAAGCTTTTTCGTACGCATTGTTCAGAATCTTATTTAGGGTTTCTGTGGTTGCGTCGATTTCCTCTGGGGTATCTAGCGTATTTTGTTGCAGTTTTTGTTTATTCTTCCTGACTTCGTTGAAGAATATTTCCCAGTTTGTTATTCTGGGGTTCCCGCATTTGCTTATTATTTCAACATTAGCTTCAATTAGGAATTCAATAATCCTGTGGTCTGAAAATGATGCTTCTTGGGAAACAGTCCATTCTCGCACAGTAAGACTTTGTGAGTTGTTGTAGAGTGTTACGTCTAAGACCTCACGCCTGTTCCTAACTATGAAGGTTGGTTCGATACCTTTATTGGCAATCAACAAATTGTTTTCAATAATGAATTCAAAAAGAGACTCACCTCTGGTGTTGGTGTCTGTACTGCCCCATTGGGTGTGATGGGCGTTGGCATCGCAACCTAGAATTAGGTCCCAGCTTTCCCTTTCCGCTTTCTTCGTAAGAGAGCGCGTCAGCTCGGACGGTCGACCATCTGGAGAGTCAAACGGCATGTACACTGCTGCTAGTATCGACACTTCCCTTTCCTCTCCCATTTTACCACTGTTTGGTCTGTATTGCTGTAGCAAGATAAAAAAAAAGGTTAATCTGTTTTCTAGCAACAATACATGTGCGAATCTTACTGGTATTTGGTATATTGGTGTTATAGACCACCAGGTCCTTTGACTTCAGGCCTTTTATTTCCCCCCGAATAGTCCAGGGTTCCTGGATAAGGGCGACGTCAGTATTGGTCTTTGTCATATGGAGAGCAAGGTTGGCACTGGCCGCCTTACTGTGATGAAGATTTATCTGCATTATCTTCATGACGGCTAGTTGACTCTCTGCTTTCCATTTTGTAGTCTGCCGCTACCAACCGAAGCTTACATCGTGTTATACCCACACGGACTTTGAAGCTTTGCTTGCGGAGTAGCGGCAGTGATTTGTGACTTAGAAGTACGAGGACTTCCATACCACTATCAGTGTGTTCTCCCGTTTCAAGGACTTTCCACTCCCTGCTTGCCAGTTCTGGGTTAATGAACTGCAAGTTGCGTTCTATCCTGTCCACGGGTAGATAAGGTCATTGTATGTGTATACGACCTTTTGGTCGGGTGAGGTTGAGGATTTCTTTTCTGTCAACCACGTGCTGGTTAGCATTTGACCAAGGTGCGTCTGTGTTGACGATGAAATTCTTGAACCAACTCAAGGTGTGATCGTTGTCCCATTCAATTATCTTGAATCCTTTGAAGGTAGTAAGGCTGTCCAAAAAGTGGAACCGTGCCGTCTGCCTTCAGGATAGCGTCATTGACGCCATCCAGGATTCTTACTTCCAACAGTTTCCATTGGTCTTCGGTGAGTCTTCGCTTTGGATTTCCAAGGTCGACTACTGCGAAACGAAGACTCTCCTTGACCTTGTCAGAGAGTTTCATATTTTTCGGTTCCCTACCTACTTTCAGGGAGACAGTGTCGTCATGCCGACCTCTTTGGGAGACTTCAGGAGCTCTCACATATGAAGACGAATCCTTATGTGTGACAGCTCCAGATCGCTTTAGAGTGGCCGCATTCGAGGTGAACAGCATTACACCTTTCTTCCTCGATGCGGTCAATCCTGCTCCGTCTCCTCCAGATGCCAGCGCCCTATTTAAGCTGGTCCCTGCTCTGCCTCGCAGAACCGTTTTGGAGCAGCTGGGTATCGGCTCAGCTTTGGACTTGTCCTTGGCTGGGATGACACTCGCTTGACCTACTCAAGGCGGACTGTGATGTACATTCCTTCCTTGGTCCGGTCAAACTCTCATCACCAGTTTGGTTCTGCTTCCTGTTTTTAAGGCTGCTGCGCCAAGCTGTCTCGGTTGATTTGACAATCTCCCGAGCCCTGGATATCTGAACCGTTTTCCTATCCGTTAAGGAGTTGGGTTCACGGTTCTTAAACCTACCTAGCATTCGCCGCGCATTCCTGCGTAATTTTAGTGGGTCCTCCACCCTGTCTGACTGTACATATACTGTTTAGAGTCGAGTCTGCCTCTCCCGGTGACGTCGTCTTGTCTGCTTCTTTTTCGGGATCCAATGCTACCGACCCGTGTTCAGATAGGCTAAGGCATACAAGAGACACTGGTGGTCGCATGAGATCTTCCTCGCTCTCAACTTCGGGGAGAGCAATCTTTGGTGGGGCGTTAGCACAAGGCACGCGGTTCAAAGCTCGACTCTACAGTTCGGGCGTTCTGAAGCCTCCGTTTTTCATTGTCCTCTAGTAAGGGTTTTCTTTTCAACTTTTTTATCGTCATTTTACAATTCAGGACTTTTGTCCTGGTTGACGGACGGATCGGTTGTCATCGTCCTCAAGAAATAGTTTCCCAAGGTTAATGTCTACCGTTCCTTCGCTTCCCTCAACCGAAACTGTCTACTAGGCGTTGGCTCTTGGAGTAGAAGGTTTTCTTCTTCCTCCGTCATGGTCGTGTCTTTAGAATCGCTTTTTTTAAAGTTCGTGGTGCCCGATTCATTAGCACCGGTCCCTGTTTTTGTTGTTTTTTGTTGTTCAATTTTGGACCCACGAGTACGGGGGAAGGACATGTCATTCTGTATTCACCCCCTGTACACAGAAAAGGGGAATTACTTGAAACTAGAGGTCCCCAGGTATCTAGAGTTCACCGTTAGAAGACACATAACGTAGTGCCATAATCCCATCGGCACGGTTGTTTGACACCGGGAATTACGGGGTTTTTCGAGTGTTTCCCCTCTAGATCCGTTATATTTCGTCTACAGCAGTGGCACCTCGTGCAGGATGTGGTTCTTCACCACGTACAACGGTCTTAGGAACCATGTTCCTCTGGGTTTCTTTCCGAAAACCTTCACCTTACCGTTACCGTTAAGTGCGCATGGCTTGTTTTATGAACCTAATCATTCAACAAGCTATGGAAAGAATGAGCCTTTAACAAGGTGCATTAGGAGTTTTAATTCAATATGCAATACCTTTGATTCCAGTATTGATATTTCGATCAACAGAATTGCATTTAAAACGAGTGGTGGGTTGGGTGCACGACTGGGTCGTACGCAACTTTCTCTATCACAGCAAGTTGGAGTTAGTCGTTAGATCAAATAGTACGCATTTTGATTATTAATGCTTAAATTGATATAAATAATGTCGAAATGTGATTATACGAACGTTTACTCAGAAATTTGAAGGAATCGGTGTCTATGTGAATAATAATGATTTTTCGTTATTGACCAAAACTGAAAATTCCGCTTAGTGATAGTTGGGCTAAAACTAATTATGTGGAATTGTTTAAAACTATAATAGTAGTATATATATTAAATATCATTCAATTTGACATAATAGTTTGCAAGAAATTAACAATTTTCTTTATATGGCCTGAATGACAAAATCCGTTATATGGATTTTCTCGAAAAAAAAACTGGGCATGCAGTTTTGTTGGAACTAATATGCTTAAAGTATATAGAAAATTTAATCAAAATCGTTAGAGCCGTTTTCGAGAAAATTGAGGTTATGTGTAAGTTTTATATGGCAGGTACCATTAATAACATGGCTAAAAGCAAACAAAAACATATGAGAAGGCTACAATCCGCTGTGCGGATCGTTGAATACCCTATCCCATCCTATCCATAAAACTAAAATCCCCAAAAAAGTGGGCATGGCTAAAAACACGATGTGGATAAAATAGAAAAAATGATATAGTGACAACAAATTCTTCAGACTGCTTACAAAACAGTTTTACGGTTCTACAAAAGACAAGGTTTTCTCCTGCATATGTTATGGGGTTGGGTATAAAAATGGTTTTTATATAAAAACGCCCCCAAAAAGTGGGCGTGGGTTAAAACGGTATATAGACGAAATGTTTATATTAATAATGTTAATGATTCTGCATCAAAATTTTTTTCGAAAAATTTAAAATTTGACCGAAAACAGTTTTTTATTGAAAACGCCCCAAAAAAGTGGGCGTGGTAAAAAACTTTATATAGACGAAATATAGATATTAATATTGTCTAAATATGCTGTTCAGAAACTTTTTTAAAATTCCTTACGGTTTGGCCAAAAACTGAGTTTTTCTTAAAAGGGGGCGTGGCAGTGGGCGGATTTCAAAAATTTTTACACTTGTTCTGTAGGCAGAGACGAGGATCCTATATACCAAATTTCATTCTCCTAGCTCAAAATTTAAGGCCTAAAAATCGGTGACGTACAGACGGACGGACGGACGGACGGACGGACGGACGGACGGACAGACAGACATGGCTTAATCGACTCAGCTAGCGATTCTGAGTCGATCCATATACTTTGAGGTATATGTAGCAAAATTATTTCTCTATGTTACAAACTAAGTATCAAAACTAATATACCCCTATGGGATAGGGTATAAACATATGGAAGGCTACAATCCGCTGTGCGGATCGTTGAATACCCTATCCCATCCTATCTGTAAAACTTAAATCCCCAAAAAGTGGACATGGCTAAGCACACGATGTGGATAAAATAAAGAAAATGTCATGGTGACAACAAATTCATCAGACTGCTTATAAAAAACTTTAACGGTTCTACAAAAGACAAGGTTTTCTCCTGCATATGTTATGGGGTAGTGCATAAAAATGGTTTTTATATAAAAACGCCCCCAAAAAGTGGGCGTGGGTTAAAATGGTCTATAGACGAAATGTTCATATTTATATTACTAATTATTCTGCATCAAAATTTTTTTCGAAAATTTTAAAATTTGACCGAAAAACGTATTTTACTAAAAACGCCCCTTAAAAGTGGGCGTGGCAAAAAACTTTGTATGAACGAAATATAGATATTATGATTGTCTAACTACGCTTCTCAGACACTTTTTTATACCCTATCCCATAGGGGGGTATATTAGTTTTGATACATAGTTTGTAACATAGAGAAATAATTTTGCTACATATACCTCAAAGTATATGGATCGACTCAGAATCGATAGCTGAGTCGAATTAGCCATGGCTGTCTGTCCGTCCGTCCGTCCGTCCGTCCGTCCGTCTGTCTGTTCGTCACCGATTTTTGGGCCTTAAATTTTGAGCTAGGATAATGAAATTTGGTATATAGGATCCTTGTCCGTGTCGCCAGAACAAGTGTAAAAATTTTTGAAATCCGCCCACTGCCACGCCCCCTTTTTAGAAAAACGTAATTTTTGGCAAAACCGTAAAGAATTTTAAAAAAGTGTCTGAACAGCATATTTAGAGAATCGTAATATCTATATTTCGTTCATATAATGTTTTTTGCCACGCCCACTTTTTGGGGGCGTTTTCAATAAAAAAACTGTTTTCGGTCAAATTTTAAATTTTTCGAAAAAATTTTTGATGCAGAATCATTAACATTATTAATATGAACATTTCGTCTTTATACCATTTTAACCCACGCCCACTTTTTGGGGGCGTTTTTATATAAAAACCATTTTTATACACTACCCCATAACATATGAAGGAGAAAACCTAGTCTTTTGTAGAACCGTAAAAGTGTTTTGTAAGCAGTCTGAAGATTGTCACTATATCATTTTTTCTATTTTATCCACATCGTATTTTTAGCCATGCCCACTTTTTTTTGGGATTTTAGTTTAATGGATAGGATGGGATAGGGTATTCAACGATCCGCACAGCGGATTGTAGCCTTCTCATATGTTTATACCCTATCCCATAGGGGGGTATATTAGTTTTGACATTAAGTTTGTAACATAGAGAAATAATTTCGATACATATACCTCAAAGTATATGGATCCATTCAGAATCGCTAGCTGAGTCGATTAAGCCATGTCTGTCTGTCCGTCCGTCCGTCCGTCCGTCTGTGTGTCACCGATTTTTGGGCCTTAAATTTTGAGCTAGAGTGTTGAAATTTGGTATATAGACTCTCTGGCCGACGAAGCAGAACAAGTGTAAATTTTTTTGAAGTCCGCCCACTGCCACGCCCCCTTTTTGAAAAACGTAGTTTAAAGCCAAACCGTAAGGAATTTCAAAAAAGTGTCTGAGCAGCATATTTAGACAATCCTAATATCTATATTTCGTTCATACAAAGTTTTTTGCCACGCCCACTTTTAAGGGGCGTTTTTAGTAAAATACGTTTTTATACCCTATCCCATAGGGGTATATTAGTTTTGATACTTAGTTTGTAACATAGAGAAATAATTTAGCTACATATACCTCAAAGGATATGGATCGACTCAGAATCGATAGCTGAGTCGATTAAGCCATGTCTGTCCGTCCGTCCGTCCGTACGTCACCAGTTTTTGGGCCTTAAATTTTGAGCTAGAAGGATGAAATTTGGTACACGTGCTTTTTGTTGCTCCCAGCAGAACAAGTGTAAACATTTTTGAAATCCGCCCACTGCCACGCCCCCTTTTAAGAAAAACGTATTTTTTGGATAGACCATAAGGAATTTTGAAAAGCTTTCTGAACAACATATTTAGAGAATCTGAATATTTGTATTTCGTTCATATAAAGTTTTTTGCCACGCCCACTTTTTGGGGGCGTTTTTAATAAAAAACGTTTTTCGGTCAAATTTTCAAATTTTCGAAAAAAAACTGTTGATGCAGAATCATTAGTAATATAAATATGAACATTTCGTCTATAGACCATTTTAACCCACGCCCATTTTTTGGGGGCGTTTTTATATAAAAACGATTTTTATACACTACCCCATAACATATGCAGGAGAAAACCTTGTCGTGTTTTTAGCCATGCCCACTTTTTTGGGGCCTTAAATTTTGAGCTAGGATAATGAAATTTGGTATATAGGATCCTCGTCCGTGCCACCAGAACAAGTGTAAAAATTTTTGAAATCCGCCCACTGCCACGCCCCCTTTTTAGGAAAACTTATTTTTTGGCCAAACCGTAAGGAATTTCAAAAAAGTGTGTGAGCAGCATATTTAGACAATCCTAATGTCTATATTTCGTGCATACAAAGTTTTTTGCCACGCCCACTTTTTGGGGGCGTTTTTAGTAAAAAACGCTTTTTGTCCAAATTTTAAAACTTTCGAAAAAATTTTTGATGCAAATACTTCCGCAATGGTAATATAAACATTTTGTTCATAGATCATTTTCACCTACGCCCACATTTTGGTGGCGTTTTCTTACAAAAAGGCATTAGCAATAGGAATACGTTGCTTTTTGTCGAACCACAAAAGATTTTGAGAAACTGTCTGAGCAATATATTGTGACAATGTCATTTTCTGTATTTCTTCGTCATAAGGCCTATATTTTGAGGATATTAATTTAAAGGATGGGATGGGATAGGGTTTTCAACGATCCGCATAGCGGATTGTAGCCTCACATATGTTTAAAATTCCTTATGGTTTGGCCAAAAAATACGTTTTTCTAAAAAGGGGGCGTGGCAGTGGGCAGATTTCAAACATTTTTACACTTGTTCTGCTTGGAGCAACAAAGAGCACGTGTACCAAATTTCATTCTTCTAGCTCAAAATTTAAGGCCCAAAAACTGGTGACGTACGGACGGACGGACGGACAGACATTAAATACACTATCAGATCTGTGTCGTAGCGAGCTTAATACAAGCAGCATCTACGAGCAGAGATTAGCTACAGCATATAATATGCATCCACAGGCTCATCGTTTAGTGCATTTGTTAGTGGGACAAAACAGAACATAGCTAGATGTAACTAAGTTTGACATCACTAGCAAAAACATATGAGAAGGCTACAATCCGCTGTGCGGATCGTTTAATACCCTATCCCATCCCATCCCTAAAATTGATATCCCCAAAATATTGTCTTTATGGTCATAAAGTATTGAAAATGACGTTGTTACAACATATTGTTCCGAAGGATTATCAAATTCTTTTATGGTTCGACAAAAAACCACGTTTTTGTATTGCATATGCCTTGGGGTAGGGCATACAAATGGCCCCCAAAAAGTGGGCGTGGGTTAAAATGGTCTACGGACGAAATGTTCATATTAATACTACCAATGATTTTGCATCAAAATTTTTTTCTAAAATTTTCAAATTTGGCCAAAAAAGGTTTTTTATAGAAAACGCCCCTAAAAAGTGGGCGTGGCAAAACACTTTGTATTGACGAAATATAGAAATTACGATTCTATAAATATGCTTCTCAGACACTTTTTTAAAATTCCTTACGGTTTAGCCAAAAACTGAGTTTTTCTTAAAAGTGGGCGTGGCAGTGGGCGGATTTCAAAATTTTTTACACTTGTTCGGTAGGCATGGGCGACGATCCTATATATACCAAATTTCATTATCCTAGCTCAAAATTTAAGGCCTAAAAATCGGTGACGTACAGACGGACGGACGGACGGACGGACGGACGGACGGACAGACAGACATGGCTTAATCGACTCAGCTAGCGATTCTGAGTCGATCCATATACTTTGAGGTATATGTAGCAAAATTATTTCTCTATGTTACAAACTAAGTATCAAAACTAATATACCCCTATGGGATAGGGTATAAACATATGGAAGGCTACAATCCGCTGTGCGGATCGTTGAATACCCTATCCCATCCTATCTGTAAAACTTAAATCCCCAAAAAGTGGACATGGCTAAGCACACGATGTGGATAAAATAAAGAAAATGTCATGGTGACAACAAATTCATCAGACTGCTTATAAAAAACTTTAACGGTTCTACAAAAGACAAGGTTTTCTCCTGCATATGTTATGGGGTAGTGCATAAAAATGGTTTTTATATAAAAACGCCCCCAAAAAGTGGGCGTGGGTTAAAATGGTCTATAGACGAAATGTTCATATTTATATTACTAATTATTCTGCATCAAAATTTTTTTCGAAAATTTTAAAATTTGACCGAAAAACGTATTTTACTAAAAACGCCCCTTAAAAGTGGGCGTGGCAAAAAACTTTGTATGAACGAAATATAGATATTATGATTGTCTAACTACTCTTCTCAGACACTTTTTTATACCCTATCCCATAGGGGGGTATATTAGTTTTGATACATAGTTTGTAACATAGAGAAATAATTTTGCTACATATACCTCAAAGTATATGGATCGACTCAGAATCGCTAGCTGAGTCGAATTAGCCATGGCTGTCTGTCCGTCCGTCCGTCCGTCCGTCTGTCTGTTCGTCACCGATTTTTGGGCCTTAAATTTTGAGCTAGGATAATGAAATTTGGTATATAGGATCCTTGTCCGTGTCGCCAGAACAAGTGTAAAAATTTTTGAAATCCGCCCACTGCCACGCCCCCTTTTTAGAAAAACGTAATTTTTGGCAAAACCGTAAAGAATTTTAAAAAAGTGTCTGAACAGCATATTTAGAGAATCGTAATATCTATATTTGGTTCATATAATGTTTTTTGCCACGCCCACTTTTTGGGGGCGTTTTCAATAAAAAAAACTGTTTTCGGTCAAATTTTAAATTTTTCGAAAAAATTTTTGATGCAGAATCATTAACATTATTAATATGAACATTTCGTCTTTATACCATTTTAACCCACGCCCACTTTTTGGGGGCGTTTTTATATAAAAACCATTTTTATACACTACCCCATAACATATGAAGGAGAAAACCTAGTCTTTTGTAGAACCGTAAAAGTGTTTTGTAAGCAGTCTGAAGATTGTCACTATATCATTTTTTCTATTTTATCCACATCGTATTTTTAGCCATGCCCACTTTTTTTTGGGATTTTAGTTTAATGGATAGGATGGGATAGGGTATTCAACGATCCGCACAGCGGATTGTAGCCTTCTCATATGTTTATACCCTATCCCATAGGGGGGTATATTAGTTTTGACATTAAGTTTGTAACATAGAGAAATAATTTCGATACATATACCTCAAAGTATATGGATCCATTCAGAATCGCTAGCTGAGTCGATTAAGCCATGTCTGTCTGTCCGTCCGTCCGTCCGTCCGTCTGTGTGTCACCGATTTTTGGGCCTTAAATTTTGAGCTAGAGTGTTGAAATTTGGTATATAGACTCTCTGGCCGACGAAGCAGAACAAGTGTAAATTTTTTTGAAGTCCGCCCACTGCCACGCCCCCTTTTTGAAAAACGTAGTTTAAAGCCAAACCGTAAGGAATTTCAAAAAAGTGTCTGAGCAGCATATTTAGACAATCCTAATATCTATATTTCGTTCATACAAAGTTTTTTGCCACGCCCACTTTTAAGGGGCGTTTTTAGTAAAATACGTTTTTATACCCTATCCCATATGGGTATATTAGTTTTGATACTTAGTTTGTAACATAGAGAAATAATTTAGCTACATATACCTCAAAGTATATGGATCGACTCAGAATCGATAGCTGAGTCGATTAAGCCATGTCTGTCCGTCCGTCCGTCCGTACGTCACCAGTTTTTGGGCCTTAAATTTTGAGCTAGAAGGATGAAATTTGGTACACGTGCTTTTTGTTGCTCCCAGCAGAACAAGTGTAAACATTTTTGAAATCCGCCCACTGCCACGCCCCCTTTTAAGAAAAACGTATTTTTTGGATAGACCATAAGGAATTTTGAAAAGCTTTCTGAACAACATATTTAGAGAATCTGAATATTTGTATTTCGTTCATATAAAGTTTTTTGCCACGCCCACTTTTTGGGGGCGTTTTTAATAAAAAACGTTTTTCGGTCAAATTTTCAAATTTTCGAAAAAAAAACTGTTGATGCAGAATCATTAGTAATATAAATATGAACATTTCGTCTATAGACCATTTTAACCCACGCCCACTTTTTGGGGGCGTTTTTATATAAAAACCATTTTTATACCCTACCCCATAACATATGCAGGAGAAAACCTTGTCTTTTGTAGAAGCGTAAAAGTTTTTTATAAGCAGTCTGAAGAATTTGTTGTCACCATGTCATATTCTTTATTTTTTCCACATCGTGTTTTTAGCCATGTCCACTTTTTGGGGATTTTAGTTTTACAGATAGGATGGGATAGGGTATTCAACGATCCGCACAGTGGATTGTAGCCTTCTCATATGTTTTTATATAGTTTTATAGTCTGTAAGTTGTAACAATAATGTTAATCTTAAATAAATAAATAAACAAACATTTCGTCAATAGACCATTTTAACCCACGCCTACGTTTTGGGGGCGTTTTCCTACAAAAACCATTTGTATGTCCTTTTTGTCCAAATTTTAAAAAGTTAAAAAAAAAACTTTTGATGCAATTACTTCCGTAATGATAAAATAAACATATTGTCTATAGATCATTTTTTACAAAAATCATTTGTATACCCCATCTCAAGGTATAAGCAATAGCAATACGTTGTTTTTTGTCGAACCACAAAAGGTTTGATAAACTGTCTGAACAATATGTTGCCACATCGTTTTTTGAGTTGAAATGGGGAATGGCTAAACTCAACTATAACCTACCTACCTAGGAATCAACAAAATCTGTTCGACTAATAAAAACATGATAAGGAGTGTAGTAAAAAGCATATGAGAAGGTTAAAATCCACTGTGCGGATCGTTTAATACCCTATCCCATCCCATCCTTGAAATTAATATCCCCAAATTGTGGGCTTAATGGTAATTAAATATAGAAAATGACGTCACAACGTATGGTTCGTCAAAAAACAACGGTTGCATATGCATATGCCTTGGGGTAGGGTATAAAAATGGGCGTGGGTTAAAATTATGTATAGACGAAATGTTTATATCATTGTTGTAGAATGGGGTTTTGTTGTGTAGATGTGTGTATGATAAGTGTTAAAAATTTGTTAAATTATGTGTTTGTAATATGTGTTAAAATGTATGATGTTTTAGAAATGTATGATGTGTAATTATGTATACCACCCTTCTCCAGATTTCTACCGCATGCACCTTCTTGTATAAATGTGTGTATGTGATGTTTAATTTGTGTAAATATGTGTTGTTTTATATTTGATGTATGTTATGTATGTATTTGACTAATGTTTTAAAAAACGTTATAATGTTTATTTTTTTGTAAGTGTTCAAAAGATGTGTGTGATTTTCTGGTTGGAGTTAACCGATCACGTCGACTATCGATACACGAATGTCACGATTAGCATAAGTGTGACAGGCAGACAGTGTGCGACGAAAACTAACTTCCAGCTTAAGGAGAGCTTAACGAAAGAGAATAATTATGTATCATAAAAGTCAGTTAGTTTGTTTGTACAATATGTAATGTAGGGCTAACTAAAAGCTTTTACATTAAGAATAGTTATGGTACATTAGGGTATGTTGTGTTGCGAAGTATAGTGGGTTTCGTTTTCAGCTTCATTCTTCAACATCCTGCCCCCCGCTGAAAGCCTAGGGCCTTTCAGAATTAGGTAATACAGCCACCTTTATAATAGGTCTCACGTAGTCTCCAAATTTGGTACGAATGGTCACAACTCTGCACTTGTTATCAGTTCCAATGTGTGTTTCGATGATGCGCCCGAGAATCCAATTTGATGGTGGTAGTTTGGGTTCCTTCAAAAGAACAACGTCATCGACCTTACAATCGGGCTGAGAATGTCTCCACTTGGGTCGTTGTTGTAGTGACGTCAGATATTCATGTATCATAAAAGTCAGTTAGTTTGTTTGTACAATATGTAATGTAGGGCTAACTAAAAGCTTTTACATTAAGAATAGTTATGGTACATTAGGGTATGTTGTGTTGCGAAGTATAGTGGGTTTCGTTTTCAGCTTCATTCTTCAACATCCTGCCCCCCGCTGAAAGCCTAGGGCCTTTCAGAATTAGGTAATACAGCCACCTTTATAATAGGTCTCACGTAGTCTCCAAATTTGGTACGAATGGTCACAACTCTGCACTTCTTATCAGTTCCAATGTGTGTTTCGATGATGCGCCCGAGAATCCAATTTGATGGTGGTAGTTTGGGTTCCTTCAAAAGAACAACATCATCGACCTTACAATCGGGCTGAGAATGTCTCCACTTGGGTCGTTGTTGTAGTGACGTCAGATATTCATGATGCCACCGTTTCCAAAAGCCCTGGAACATTGTCTGCAAAAGAGACCAATTTGTGTTTATGGATATAGGGGGAGTATGAACATCTGGTTGGGGAACAGCTATATGCTTCCCCGATTAAAAAATGAGAGGGTGAAAGGGCAAGGTGTTCAGAGTCCGATGTTTGCCACATTGGTCGAGAATTTATTACGGCTTCGATTTTCGTCAATAGTGTATACATTGCCTCATATGTTAGTTTGGTGTCGCCAATAACGCGTTTTAAATGTAACTTTACTGAGCGAACACCGGATTCCCAGAGGCCTCCAAAGTGAGGAGATGACGGCGGAATAAATTTCCACTGTATGTTATCCTTTGACAGGTGATTTATGACGCTTGAGTGGTGTTGTTGGCTACATACGATTTCATACATCTCGTTTAACATCCGTTTCGCACAATGGAAATTGGTTCCGTTGTCGGACCAAATTTGTTACGAAGCAGACGAATAAGGCGAGGGTTTCGTCCAAGGCTCACACGCACTGTAATAGGACCTGCGTAATCGCAACCCACTTTACTAAATGGTCGTGAGTGTCGTACACGTTCCACAGGTAAATTTCCCATAAGTTGACTAGTTGTAGTTTGCCGATGGCGAAAACATGTAACACAGTCGTGTACAATTTTTCTCGCCAGATTTCTGCAGCCATGAATATAAAAGTTCCGCTTTCTTAATGCGAATAAGAGCGATACTCCAGCATGTAGATGATGTTTATGTTCATATTCGACGATAAGTTTTGCAATAGGGTGAGTTTTACAAAGTATGATCGGGTGTTTTTCTGCCTACGTTAAATTAGAATTTTCCAATCGACCACCTCCGCGAAGAACGCCAGACGAGTCAAGAAATGGGGTTAGAGATAAAAGTCTAGTTTGTTATGGCAGTTTCGAGTATTAGATAGATATATTTATTTCGTATATGAATATTTTTACATAATGATGTTATTGCACATTTTACAGAGATTTGATGATGATTTTATCTTTCTACTGAAATATTATTTTTAATGGTTAGAAGAATTTATAAAGAAAAAAAAGGATAAACTTGAAGGAAAATACGAAAAAAAACCTCCAATATAAGAACAAAAAAAAAGATATAAATTAAAAAAAAAAATTTACAATTGCCATTAAATTGGTACTTGATAAATAATTAAATAAATAAAAAGACAAATAAATAAATAAATAAACAAGTGAATTAGTAAATAAATAAATAAATAAATAAATGAATAAATAAATAAATAAATAAATAAATAAATAAATAAATAAATAAATAAATAAATAAATAACAAAATAAATAAATAAATAAATAAATAAATAAATAAATAAATAAATAAATAATTAAATCAATAAATAAATAAATAAATATAAAAATAAATTAATAAATAAATAAATAAATAAATAAATAAATAAATAAATAAATAAATAAATAAATAAATAAATAAATAAATAAATAAATAAATAAATAAATAAATAAATAAATAAATAAATAAATAAATAAATAAATAAATAAATAAATAAATAAATAAATAAATAAATAAATAAATAAATAAATAAATAAATAAATAAATAAATAAATAAATAAATAAATAAATAAATAAATAAATAAATAAGTAAATAAATAAGTTGGTAATAAATAATTAATAAATAAATTAGTACATAAATAATTAAATAAACAACAACAGAAATAAATAAACAAATAGTAAGGTTAGATAAATAATAAACATTATTATACATTAAGGAAACAAATAACAAATATCACATAAATAAGAAATAACAAATTTGTACAGCAATAATGTAAATAAAAACAATAAGTACGAGTATGTAGAATTTATAAATGAACAATATTAGGTATTTAGTTGATTTACAAGAGGATTGTCAGCGAAACTGCATCTTGTTTTGAAAGTGTTGTTAAGTTTTAAAATTCTATCAGCTATCAATTCAACATTCGCTCTTTCATGAATGTCAATAGTTGAGTGGTGCCAAGGTAAATCTAGCATCATTTTTAAAAGTTTGTTTTGCGATACTTGCAATTTTTGTATATGACACTTTGCTGAGTTGCCCCGTACCTGACACCCATATAAGAGAATTGCCTGGAAAATTACTTTATATAAAATTATTTTGTTGTCAGTAGAAAGTAATGATTTTCGGTTAATAAACGGGTAAAGCATCTTAATTCCTATACCTATTTTCTTTATAGATTTATTAATGTGGTCCTTAAAAGTTAACTTGGTATCTAAATAAATACCTAGATATCTAACAGAAGGTTCCCAATTAATATTATTTCCATTGAATTGAAGGTGACCGGTGGGAAGAAAACAAGACTTTCTTTTTCGGGTGAAATAGATAGCTTGAGTTTTCCCTTCATTCAATTTTATTTTCCATTTGTGATAATATTTTATTAATATTTCCAGTCCATTTTGGAGATTCCTCTCAATACTGAGAGCGAATTCATGGGATGAAAATATTGCGGTATCATCTGCAAAGATGGCTATATTACAGTGCGGTAATTTTGGAATATCATGTGTAAATATGTTGTATAATATTGGGGCAAGAACTGAGCCTTGTGGAACACCTGATGGAACATATACCAAGTCGGAAACACTACTATTAACATGGACTTTAAAACAGCGATTGGACAAAAAGTTTCGAGTATTTAATCAGACATTTGATGTCGTCATTAAATAAGGATTGCTGAGCACTCTTAATGAGTTCAGTTTTTGCGAATGATAGTTCTGCAGTTGACAGATTATCGAGTTTACGAGATGATCTATTAGAGGGTTTACAGTTGTTGATGTACCGAAATAATTATGATGTGATGCATATCGATCGAAGCCAGTTAGAGTACTTTGACAACATATCTCCAAGCACCGCATTTACGATTCGTATATGTGTAACGAATACTTTCGATGTATTTGTTTTCCGTATTTCTAGTTGATTGACATCAAAATCGTCCTTTCGATAACTGCTTAATGGCTACTTGCTTCTTTCCTCGCTTAACCAATGAGGTCCGTTCCACCAAATTTGAGTGTTGGACAAAGTGGATGGTAGCATTCCTCGAGTGGCAGCTTCCGCGGGATTAGAGGCCGTCCGGACATGACTCCTGTAACGAGAGCCTAGAATATGTACGCGGCAGCTGGGTGGCACGCAGGCAAACGCTCGACTAAGCTCCCCGTTATTTTCGGGGTTCTTGCTGTCGTCCTCTCCCGCTATCAAAAGTAAAATTCGTGCCAAAAATACGTCATAGAAAAACGCGACAAAAAAAAAACAAAATTGTTAAAAGTAGATATTAGCGTATTGTATGTTTAATACCTCAATCCTTGAAAACTTAAGTAGCTAGATGTTAATGCGTATTGATTTTAATTTATGAGTGATGTTATTTCCAACCGGTGGCATAGGTTTGCATCCACCTATCCGGGTTTCCCTCCCAGTATGACCCCACAGTATAAAGGTCACACCTAGTCATTACTTCCCGAAAATTATTATTTGCAATGACCCCTAGAGTGGCCGTGATTTACCTGACCTAACTTCATCGTTGCCTTCACCTTATACACTTCTTAAAATTGCATCTTCAAATAACAGACAATAACAAAATACCAAAGACCAGACCGATATAATTTCATATTGACTTTGTTATATTATATTATTCATAAATATCTATACAACGATCTTAGCTTTGACTCATCGTAATCCCTTTCGTTTATAATTCATTGAATTCACAAAAACAGTAAAACAAAAAAAAAACTAACCTCCTCGATTTTATGTGCACACACTATCTTGGCTCACAATACTCGTACAACACTCGTGTACTTTGTACAATTAAGCTACTATTTTCACGAAAGAGATTTATCAAATTATCTTAGAGATTCGTATCTTAATTTTAGTATTTCGATTTAATCTTATATAATAATTTCCTTTTCTGTTCTTTTCTTTTCGTTAGTTTCACTTCTAGTCTTAAGTATTTTACTTTAAGTTCACAATTAGATAGCTAATAATATATTTTAATTAAGTTAAGAAATTCAATATTTAGCTTAAATAGAACTTATTGGTTTCCACTGAATATCACACTTCTTCCACTCTCTGTACAATATTCCAATACACAATTGTTTAAAAGCATACGTACGTATTTATGAAGTTTACTCGCTTGTCTCGCCGGTGACGGTGCGGGCACTGAGTGGGCGCTGAGAGGTCGCCGCGTGGGTGTACTTTCGTGACGGCCAATGGGTGCTATTTGATGTCTCCTACACGTCTCGCTGAGCTTTGTGGACAAGGCAATGATGCACTTGAGCTTGGGGGACAGTCTCCCTAGACGTAGAGAGATCGATGAGACGCAAGCGCGGCTGTCGCGAATTTGTTGATTACGCAGGCTTTTAGTGGTTGCGGGATCGGGGGGTCAGCTGGGATAGAGCCGTAGTTAGCGAAACTCATTTTCTGCAGAAACGAGCGTCGGGAGAGGTGGCCTGCACCAAGACGTTTGCCGATTTTGACGAAATCGCACTTCTTTCGGTGAAGGTAGACACGATCACTCTCTTGATCGGTCGACGGGTAGGAGTGGGATTATTTATTGATCAAAAAGATTTGAGAGATTTAATAATTAATATAATCTCTACACCCCGAATGCCGCCGATAACGATACGCTTTGAAGCTGCGGGAAGAGAAAACCGCATATAAATTCGCGTAGAACCAACACCAGGGTATATATTTACCTTTCGTTTCACTTATGAATTTTTATTTGGTATTATTTGGTCACTGCACAAAGGCTTAATAATGACCAACTAGAACTAGGTCGATACAAAAGTTTAACTTTTAGTTACTTTATATTCAATTTTTTTTCCACTCGTGTGATCCACGACTGTCTATCACGAGAGTTAAATTTCCAAGAGGCGGAAATGATCGCCTCATGGCAACAATTCACGTCCCATTGAAAACGATCAGCGATCTCTTGGGTTAAACACTAGACATAACTATATATCGGTCGAATAGGGTTTAGGGTGGAAACGAATTAGCAGCTATAAGATATAGCTGCCATAAAATATAGCTGCACGTTACACCACAATGGGTTTTGAGTCACCCTTGCGTTCATTAAAGCACATTGAAATAAAGCAGCGTTGATAAAATGGTTGTAACACAACGTGTGGCCTCGACTCATGACCCTGAATATCTTATTCTTAAAAAAAAAAAGTTTCAACTAGCCGGGCTAACGCTTGAGGTCCTTCGCATGGAATACACCAACCCTTTTGCCTTGCATATTTTCTACCTCATACATGCAACGACCAATCGATTTTACTATCCTGCATTTGACGAATTTCGCACAAAGTTTTGCGCTCAAATGCTTACTCGCATCACTTAGCACAAAGTTTCGTCGAAATACTTCATCGCCTGTACAAAAAGATACTAATCTACTACGAAGGTTATACGTCTTTTCGTTTTTTTCAGCCGCTAGCTTCAGATACTTCTTGATGTTGGTACGGATGATTTCCAATTTGTTGTGGTGCTTCAATTCATTAAAATCGCTGTCACTTAGCAAATTCAAATTGTTAAGTATCTTATATGAATTTGCGTGAGTAATCATATTATGGCCATATAAACAAAAGTAAGGACTAGTTCCAATGGATTGGTGAACAGATGTACTGTAACGAGAGCCTAGAATGTGTACGTGGCTAGGATGCGGCAGCTGGGTGGCACGCAGGCAAACGCTCGACTAAGCTCGCTGTTTTTGTCGGGGTTCTTGCTGTCGTCCTCTCCCGCTATCAAAAGTAAAATTCGTGCCAAAAATACGTCATAGAAAAACGCGATAAAAAAAAACAAAATTGTTAAAAGTATTAGCGTATTGTGTGTTTAATACCTCAATCCTTGAAAACTTAAGTAGCTAGATGTTTATGCGTATTGATTTTAATTTATGAGTGATGTTATCGCCAACCGGTAGCATAGGTTTGCATCCACCTATCCGGGTTTCCCTCCCAGTATGACCCCACAGTATAAAGGTCACACCTAGTCACTACTTCCCGAAAATTATTATTTGCAATGACCCCTAGAGTGGCCGTGATTTACCTGACCTTACTTCATCGTTGCCTTCACCTTATACACTTCTTAAAATTGCATCTTCTAATAACAGACAATAACAAAATACCAAAGACCAGACCGATATAATTTCATATTGACTTTGTTATATTATATTATTCATAAATATCTATACAACGATCTAAGCTTTGACTCATCGTAATCCCTTTCGTTTATAATTCATTGAATTCACAAAAAAAGTAAAACAAAAAAAAACTAACCTCCTCGATTTTATGTTCACACACTATCTCGGCTCACAATACTCGTACAACACTCGTGTAGGGATGAAACGATACCTACTTGAATCGAATGAAAATTCCAGATTAAAATAGCCACAGCCACAGCCACACAATCCTAGAAACCTTCGTACCTGATTTTGGGACTTTGGCACCGGAAAGTCTTTGATGGCAGACACCTTGTTCGGGTCGGGCTTAAGATGTCCCTGACCAACAACATACCCTAAATAACGAAGCTCTTTGAAACAGAAGTTCGACTTTTCAATATTTATAGTAAGGTTTGCTCTAACAAGACAGTCTGCTACCTTGCTCAGCGTTTCCAGGTGTTCATCAAAATCTCTGGATATTACGAGGAGATCATCAAGGTATACGAAAACACATTCACGAAGCTCAGCAGGTACCACCTTATCCATTAAACGGCAAAGCCTTTGTGCTGCATTACACAGTCCAAAGGGCATGACTGTGAACTGATATAATGGTCTGCCGGGCACCGTGAATGCCGTTCGCTCCCTTGAATTCTCCTCTAAAGGTATCTGCCAAAACGCATCTTTAAGATCCACACTACTAATATAATGTGTATCTTTCAGACGGCTCAAAAGACCCTCTATATGAGGTAGCGGATACGCATCTTTCACCGATATTTGATTGACTTTTCGAAAGTCAATACAAAGACGATTTTTCCCTGGCTTTCGAATGAGGACAATAGGCGAACTCCACGCACTATTGCTTTCCTCTATAACTCCCAGTGAAAGCATGCGGTCTAGCTCCTCATAAACCAGTTGCTGAATAACGGGGGACATCGGGTAGTGGCGTTGTTTGACCGGATCCTCCTTACCCGTATCAATTTTATGACACTCTAATACTGTTTTACCGAGTCCTAGCTCTCCGAATGATGGAAATCGTTTTATAACGTTCTCCAAAGCGAGTGATTGATCTCTATCTAAAACATGTTTTGGTTTAGAGCATGTATCAGTCGAATCTATCCCACTAATTACGGTCGGGGCTGTATTAAAAAGATGCCAAAAATCAATACCTAGGTATAATGATTGAGTAAGACTGGGCACCAGATACAAATCCATCTCTTTAGTGATTGATTGGTAAGTAATTTGGGTACGTATACGACCCATGATTTGCTGATTTTTTCCATCAGCCGTTTTTAGCGTTGTACTCAACGGTATAACTTTCAGGTTTAGATTATCTACAAACTCCAAACATTCTCTTCCGAGGCAAGAAATAGTGGCACCACTATCGAGTAATCCCTCTAGTTCCTGGCCATCGATGAAGACTTTTGCATACGGCCTGGGATCAGCATTCAGATCAACACAAGATATTTCCAGTATCTTCCGATACAACTTTCGCTTTTTGTATCTAACTCTAGCTTTAATCAATTTGTTTGAAGTATTTGAGAGCTTAATCTCTTCTAGATTAAAAATCTTAGCTCTAATCTCGTTATATCTTCTTAGTCGTACTTCATATGGAATTGGCGGTAAAATTGGTCTAGTCAGGTCGTTTGTATCTTTGGGAAAATCTGATTGTAGTATCGTAGTATTTGGTTTTTTATTTAAGGACATATTAATAGGGAAATCAGTTGAGGTTGATTTATCTAATTTTCGGGTAAAGTTTGGGTCGAACGAGATTCCCCGATTATCATCTCGCTCGATGAGGGGTTTCCCAAGGGGTAACATTTAAGACAATTAGGAGTAGTTACATTGTCTGCACCACACTTATAACAAAATAAGCTTCTTGTCGGTGAAGGACAATTAATAAAACTATGTCCTGGCTTCTTACAATTAAAACAACGAAACGAATTGCTGTCTTACGTGAAGAGTGGTTAAAGTTCCTCGGATCATTGTATTTCATTGCAGAGATTTCCACTTGATCTTCACAAAAACCAACTGCAACGTCTTCAAAATCAACTGCATTGACATGCGGCTGACGCACGTATCTGGACTGATCTCGCGACTGAAATAGCTTCTCGGCTCTACGGCATTCATCGCGAAAGTCTGTTGTTAATCTTGGACTTCATAACATGGAGTAACTGTCTCTCAGCCATTGGTCTTTTTAACTGATTCTTGAGATGTATGATGAAGTTGTAATACTCGTCGAAAGTTTCTTGCGCATGTTGGCGTCTCTCAGTGATTTGCTGGATTATATCCAAGTCACTGTCGTAGGTTTTAAATTGTTTGTATAAAGATTGTTTCAGACGTGGCCAATCTGACCTGGGGTTTGCACGAAGATATTGCCAGAACCAGTCCTGAGCAATGCCTGAAAGCAAAACATGGAAGTTTTTCAATATATCTTCCCATGAGCCATCATGATTCTGTTTTAAAACCTCTACCCGAAACAAAAAATCTTGGATGGAAATCGATTTCGAAGTACCATCATACTTTATACCCCATCGATCGATCTCAATTTTTCGACTACTTGATCGACGAGAGAATTCATCATCAGGGTAAGTATTCCTGTGGAAGTGAGGATCAGAAAAGTCGTTTTGTAGGACGAAAGGCCTTTCGCTAGATGTGTTGCGAGAGTCTCCACCAACATGCTGGTTCAATTTATGAGAGCGAAAAGGTGCCTCTCGATTTAGGTCAACTTGATTGTTAGGTAACTCATATCTATGGTTACTTGCAGTACCCATATTCGATGGTCTAGGTTCTGGATCATCTAAATGTCGGTTATTATTTGCGCTAGCGTTATAAGATACCGCCTGATTTGAATCGATAGCATCACGCACTGACTCCAGAACATGTTTCATGCTATCCAACAACGAACGAAGAATAAAAGTTTGGCTCGCACCAAAGCTTGCATCGACTACAGATTTTATATGAGCCCCTAATGAGGTTCTATTGAAAGTAAGCAAGTCCGACGTATTGGATGCTCTAACCGTATCATTTTGTCTACCGCTTGAGGCATCATGTTGACTATTGAAAACGATCGGATGAGACTGAGTACTAGTAGTGGTAGCTGTAGTGTTGATCTGAGGAGTCAAGGTTGGTATTAAACGAGGAAATGCATTAGATGTATTCGCTTCTGGCCTCACTTCGGATTGTCGCATCTCATTATAGTTAGTATCATTGGATGGAGTTCTCATTTGAAATGAATTACTAGGTGGAGTATGCATAACAGGCTGTCTCGTTTCATTCAACGGAAAAGAATCATGAGAAGTGTCTAAACTCAGTTGCCTATTCACGATAGATCTTGTGACTACGGTTCTCTAATTACGTACCGATTGTTTTGGTTTGTCTTTAGGTATGGTTCCCTTGGCTTCACTCATTTTAAAAGTTTATGATTGGAATAAGTGTAAAATTAAAAGGAGTAAATATGTGCATAAAAATACAATAAATGCAAAAACAAAGGTCATTAAAAGAATAGTAGTAAATAGTTGTGATAATATTTCAATATTAAATCAAAAAAATTAATTCATTAAATTAAGGTGAAATCAGCGAATAGTAAGTCAAGCAAATCACGGTCAAACATAAAAAAAAATTATAAAATTGAGGATAACATCTTGTTTATCGAATACGTTGGCATATGTCTTTCTAAAATCATTTGCTATTAAAAGGTAATATACGCAAATGTACATTAAGATTCAACTGAAAAACAAACGCGGACAATTAGCTGATATTACTTTAAGCTTTCTGTCTCTTAATGTCTCACTTCTTTTCGTAAATCCATTTCATGTTTCTTTTTATACATAAAGCAAATATTCTATTCTCCATCTAGTTCAACTGGTATCAAACCTACATTTTGTGGTGTTTACTGCACACAGGAAGCTTAGATAGGGATTTAACGAACTATATATTGATTTATATATAAAATTGTGTCTTCGTAAAGAGTAATCCTTTTAATTGAAATTATAGATCTTAAAAAATGGATATGTTCTTCTCTACAAATACTACTGGCATAAACAAAACGTAATCGATGAGGATGATCGATAAAAACACACAGAATAAAAAAAGAAAATTGGAAATTATATGATTTCGCGGAATGACAAGAGAGTCTTTAAAGGAAATGTAAAATAGAAATAAAGAAAAAAGATCGGTATATCAGTCTTACGACTGATACGGCCAATGTCGTTGGGCGCCAATATTTGTAACGAGAGCCTAGAATATGTACGTGGCTAGGATGCGGAAGCTGGGTGGCACGCAAGCAAACGCTCGACTAAGCTCGCTGTTATTGTCGGGGTTCTTGCTGTCGTCCTCTCCCGCTTTCAAAAGTAAAATTCGTGCCAAAAATACGTCATAGAAAAACGCGATAAAAAAAAAAACAAAATTGTTAAAAGTATTAACGTATTGTGTGTTTAATACCTCAATCCTTGAAAACTTAAGTAGCTAGATGTTAATGCGTATTGATTTTAATTTATGAGTGATGTTATCTCCAACCGGTGGCATAGGTTTGCATCCACCTATCCGGGTTTCCCTCCCAGTATGACCCCACAGTATAAAGGTCACACCTAGTCATTACTTCCCGAAAATTATTATTTGCAATGACCCATAGAGTTGCCGTGATTTACCTGACCTTACTTCATCGTTGCCTTTACCTTATACACTTCTTAAAATTGCATCTTCTAATAACAGACAATAACAAAATACCAAAGACCAGACCGATATAATTTCATATTGACTTTGTTATATTATATTATTCATAAATATCTATACAACGATCTAAGATTTGATTCATCGTAATCCCTTTCGTTTATAATTCAAATTTAAAACAAAAACATATGAGAAGGCTACAATCCACTGTGCGGATCGTTAAATACCCTATCCCATCCTATCTGTAAAACTAAAATCCCCAAAAAGTGGACATGGCTAAAAACACGATGTGGATAAAATAAAGAAAATGACATGGTGACAACAAATTCTTCAGACTGCTTACAAAACACTTTTACGGTTCTACAAAAGACAAGGTTTTCTCCTGCATATGTTATGAGGTAGTGTATAAAAATGGTTTTTACATAAAAACGCCCCCAAAAAGTGGGCGTGCGTTAAAATGGTATATAGACGAAATGTTTATATTAATAATGTTAATGATTCTGCATCAAAATTTTTTTCGAAAAATTGAAAATTTGACCGAAAACAGTTTTTTATTGAAAACGCCCACAAAAAGTGGGCGTGGCAAAAAACTTTATATGGACGAAATATAGATATTAACATTGTCTAAATATGTTGTTCAGAAACTTTTTTAAAATTCCTTACGGTTTGGTCAAAAACTGAGTTTTTCTTAAAAGGGGGCGTGGCAGTGGGCGGATTTCAAAAATTTTTACACTTGTTCTGTAGGCAGAGACGAGGATCCTATATAGAAAATTTCATTATCCTAGCTCAAAATTTAAGGCCTAAAAATCGGTGACGTACAGACGGACGGACGGACGGACGGACAGACAGACATGGCTTAATCGACTCAGCTAGCGATTCTGAGTCGATCCATATACTTTGAGGTATATGTAGCAAAATTATTTCTCTATGTTACAAACTAAGTATCAAAACTAATATACCCCCCTATGGGATAGGGTATAAAAACTAACCTCCTCGATTTTATGTGCACACCCTATCTCGGCTCACAATACTCGTACAACACTCGTGTAGGGATGAAACGATACCTTCAAGGTATCGAGTACAAGTACAAGTACTCGATACTAGTATCGAAAAAAAGTATCGAAAGTACTCGGGTATCGGATGAAAAGTATCGATACCTACTTGAATCGAATGAAAATTCCAAATTAAAACACAATCATTAATTTTTCAAGGTTTTATTTTTCAGAAGAATAAAATACATTTTGTGGAATATTTCCTAAAATCATCAGTTTTTCTAGATGTTTTCCACTTAACCGGTTTCTGGTTTTGCTGATTGTTGCCCCCGCCTTGGAAAACAATCTTTCACAAGGTACTGACGAAGCAACAACCACCAAAAACATCTTTGCATGTTTATATAAAGAAGGGAAAAATGCTTTCATATCTTCCCACTCTTCGAGTGGATTGGATTTCACTGGGGTCTCGAAAATGTATGTTTTTGAACCTAGGGTCCAACAACGTTGCTAATGCTACGTTTTCATTATAATGTATTCGATATTCTGAAATCTGCGATGCAATTCTGTGTATACGATTTTATGCACACAGTTCACACTATCATAATTTGAAGAGAATGTTCTTAATTCTTTTTCCAAACAGTTCAGCATTGGAATTATTTGAGAGATAGTAGTATACTATTCACCCGAGGATTCTTTAGTTACATATTCAAAAGGCTTTAGTAACTTCACTAATTGCTTGGATATTTCGATTTCTGTACTATTCAGCATTTCAGGGCTGGAGCAATCATCAAGAAGAAGGACAGAACAAATTTTGGAAAGTTCCAAAAATCTTTCTATCATATAATAGCATGAATTCCATCGTGTGCACACATCCAATAAAAGTTTTTTCGTGGAACCTTCAGAAACTCCAGAAATAATTTGAAGCTTACGAAGTTTATCGGAGTTCCTAACGCTATTTTTTACCCATTTCACGATGGTTCTTATCTAACAAAAAAACAGAAAAACTCGATAAACAAAAATACCTTCGTTATTATAGGTTTGATTGAATCATTCTTTATTCCAGCTTCGACGATCAGGTTTATTGTATGTGGGAAACATGGTAGATGTTTTTTTCCCGGAAGCTAAATTCCTTACAGCTGCGACCATGTTTGTTCCATTGTCTGTTACAAAACATCTTATTTTTTCGATCGGGATTTTCCATTCACTTGAGATGTCTTCTAAGATTTTTTTGATGCAATCGGCTGTGTGACTTTCACTTAGCTCTCTTGTAGCTATGTTACAATTTACAAGCGAAATTCCCTCAAAGAAATGCAATGTTACGCCTAAGAAACTTTTTTCTTGCATAGTCTCTGTCCAAATGTCTAATGTTACACAAAAATCACTAGCTTTTTCAATTTTTGTATTATATTGTAATACCGTCACTTCATATTTTTCAGCAAGCCTTTTTTTTAAATATGTGCTAGAAGGAAATTTATACAAAGGTGCAGCTTCCTTCATAAGTCTCAAAAATCCCTCTCCTTCGACAACGTTGAAGGGACGCATATCTTTGCATATGAAAAATAAAATACCCAATGTTAGTTTTTCACACTTTGATCCTCCATCTAAATAAGAAACAAAAAAGTTATAAAGTTGTACTTGTTCAAATTTTGCATCTGTTACCCCTATGACAGATAATTCTATTGAATGAAGACTTAATGGCGTTGTATTCTTCGTCTTGACACTTTTTTTTCCAGAAGATTCGGCGTATACTTCTGCTGCTTCTTCTGTTGCAATCGCTGCAGATGATGTTGAAGCCGGCGAACCTACATCTTGGGACATTTGATTTGCAGAATAATCAGGATCTGAATGTTCTTTCTGTAGTCGCCTTAATATAATATAAATTTATAAATACAAAATGCAAAAAAACTGATAAATTAACTTACTTTGATAATACGTGTTGTTTTGTTAAAATTATATGGTGGCAAATTGGAAGTATTTCCGCAGTATTTTACTTCCTTAAAGTATCTTTTGCAAGTCGCGTCAACTTTATTTTTTTTCGTAAAATATAACCATATTTCTGAAGTTGGCGGGCTCATTTTTAATAATTTATTAATAAACGATTGAACAAAAGCGACCACCACTGACAAACGATTTAAGACTTAAGAATTTACGACTTTAGATAAAAGCTCTCTAGGAATGCGTTTAGTTAATTCCATTTTGTAAACGAATTCATAAAGGCTGTAAGAGTGTGCGTAAAGAGAGATAAAATGCGTGGTGTTTGTGTTTAAGTAATGCAAGAATTCGTATGTGTGTGAGGAAACTGTGTGATTTCTGTTTTGTGCTAAGAGGAATACAAAATTGCATGAACATTGAGTATGTGTGTGAAACTAGGTTGCGTGTTAAGTCAAAGTGCAATATTTCATTCGATGCAAGTACTTTTATACGATACCTACTTGGTATCGCAACCAAAGGTATCGATTACCAAAATACTTGGTATCGAATCAAAAATATCGAGTATGTACTTGTATCTATTCATCCCTACACCCGTGTACTTTGTACAATTAAGCTACTATTTTCACGAAAGAGATTTACCATTTACCATTTATCTTAGAGATTTGTATCTTAATTTTAGTATTTCGATTTAATCTTATATAATAATTTCCTTTTCTGTTCTTTTCTTTTCGTTAGTTTCACTTCTAGTCTTAAGTATTTTACTTTAAGTTCACAATTAAATAGCTAATAATATATTTTAATTAAGTTAAATAATTCAATATTTAGCTTAAAAAGAACTTATTGGTTTCCACTGAATATCACACTTCTTCCACTCTCTGTACAATATTCCAACAATTGTTTAAAAGCATACGTACGTATTTATGAAGTTTACTCGCTTGTCTCGCCGGTGACGGTGCGGCACTGAGGGGGCACTGAGAGGTCGCCGCGTGGGTGTACTTTCGTGACGGCCAATGGGTGCTATTTGATGTCTCCTACACGTCTCGCTGAGCTTTGGGGACAAGGCAATGATGCACTTGAGTTTGGGGGACAGTCTCCCTAGACGTAGAGAGATCGATGAGACGCAAGCGCGGCTGTCGCGAATTTGTTGATTACGCAGGCTTTTAGTGGTTGCGGGATCGGGGGGTCAGCTGGGATAGAGCCGTAGTTAGCGAAACTGATTTTCTGCAGAAACGAGCGTCGGGAGAGGTGGCCTGCACCAAGACGTTTGCCGATTTTGACGAAATCGTACTTCTTTCGGTGAAGGTAGGCACGATCACTCTCTTGATCGGTCGACGGGTAGGAGTGGGATTACCACATATAAATTCTCGTAGAACCAACACCAGGGTATATATTTACCTTTCGTTTCACTTATGAATTTTTATTTGGTATTATTTGGTCACTGCACAAAGGCTTAATAATGACCAACTAGAACTAGGTCGATACAAAAGTTTAACTTTTAGTTACTTTATATTCAATTTTTTTTTTCCACTCGTGTGATCCACGACTGTCTATCACGAGAGTTAAATTTCCAAGAGGCGGAAATGATCGCCTCATGGCAACAATTCACGTCCCATTAAAAACGATCAGCGACCTCTTGGGTTAAGCACTAGACATAACTATATATCGGTCGAATAAGGTTTAGGGTGGAAACGATTTAGCAGCTATAAGACATAGCTGCCATAAAATATAGCTGCACGTTACACTCCATGACTAGATTGGTATCGATGTAAGTATCTCGGATGTCTGGTTCCCGATGTATACGGACCATTTCTTTGGAGAGGCCGACAACCAGTGAAGCACTATTGATGAGTCTGTCCAAGCGAATGTTTGTATATCGGGATTCTGTAATGAAAGCTTGATTTTGTTTATTTATCGGGTTAAAAGTAACGCTCCGCATAGTTCCAGCCTCGGCAGTGGTAACACCTTCAAATGTGCCACCTTTGATTTGGCTGCAACGAGTGTGACTGATCATCGCATTTTAGCTGTTTTCTACAAAGCTCTTGGATCAGAATTTTAATTGCGATCACAACAGGTGCAAGAAATCCTAGTGGGTCGAAGATACGTGAGGCGTCTGAGAGAATTTGACGTTTGGTATAGACATCCGAAGGACTCACCTTTACCTTGTAAGAAAAAAAATCTGTTGATGGACGCCACTGCAATCCCAGAACCTTAACTGTGTTAGATTCTTCGAAGTCAATAGGAGATAGTTCTCGTTGTTCATCCGGCAATGAGATAAGCAGTGGCCAACAATTTGCTGTCCATTTTCGTAGATTAAATCCTGCAGACTTCAGCAAATCAACTAGCTCCGTACGAAGTGTAATAAGCTCCTCAATGCTGTCTGCACCAGTAATCCCATCATCTACGTAAAAATCGTTGAGTAACGTTGCGGATGCACGGGAATGAGTTTTAGCTGAGTCTATGGCTAATTGATGCAAAGTTCTAACTGCTAAGAATGGAGCAGCAGCTGTACCATACGTGACCGTAAGTAATCGGTTATGTTTAATCGGCTGATCAGGGCTTTCACGCCAGATAATTCGTTGAAATTCAGTGTGATTGCGCGACACCCAGATCTGCCTGTACATCTTTTCAATATCTCCTGTCATGAGATAAATGTGTTGGCGAGATCTCAAGCAAATGGAAAAGATATCACGCTGAATCCTTGGTCCTATGAGCAGGGTGTCATTTAATGATCAAGATTTGTTTGTTTTTGTGGATGCGTCAAAAACGATTCTTATTTTTGTGGTACTACTATCCACTTTAAAAATTGCATGATGAGGCAAATAGTAGTTCGAATTCCTTGAATTTATAAGGATTTCATTGTGCGGAATTTCTTCCATATGCCCTAGCGACATGTACTCGGTCATAAAACTAGAATATTGAGTCTTTGGCTCAAGATTCGAATAAGTTTGCGTTCGATTGCATAAAAACGATTAAGTGCTGTACCGAAAGAGTTTCCGAAGTTAAGTGGTGTAGATGGCTTAAAAGGTAGTTGTACTTCAAACCTGCCATCTGATCGACGAATATGAGTACTATCAAAATGTTCCTCAGCAATTTGCTCTTCCAATGATAATGGTAGCTCATTGGAAACGTCTTCCAGATTACAGAAACGTTCTAGGTCGAATTCAAGGTCATGATCTAACTGTGTAATGATGTACGTGGAAATCCTGAATCGAGAAGTATTCGGACGTTTTGGTATATGCCCTGTTTGTCCCGAATTTGAGCAATGGCATTGGGTAAGATGGTTGTAAAACGACGACTGGGTTCTTGAGTATGGGTTGAAATAACAGAGCTTTCAGAATCTGCAATTGGTTGTAGTGTTTCAGGATTTGAGGGTTCATTTTGGGTAGGGTGAACTAGCGAGTGATGACGTGCATTGGTTGGATGCATGCCCTTGGCGGAGACAATTGAAACAAAGCGATTTGTTTTTTACGAAATCCCTGCGAGCAGCGATGCTTATTGATTTAAAGTCCTGGCAATGCGAAAGAGTGTGGTCTGCTTTACACTTTGGGCAGCCTGAAGATGATTCAGCAAGATGGGTACGAACTGCTTTTACTTGGTTGCTGCGAGAGAACGACATGCACGATTCTAGACAACGACAACGTGTTTGAAGAAATTCCTGGAACTCATCGATAGTACAATCTTCGCTTGTCCCAACTTTATCCGACCAAGCGCGCTTAGTTTCGTAGTCCAGTTTTTGGATAAAAAGATGGGTAAGCCACGGATCACGAGTGTTGCTATCTAACGCGTTAAGTCCCCGTATGGCTTCATCCGCTCCATCAGCAATTTTGCGAAGCGATTGAAGATTGGGGGTTGTGCACGATTGTAAGGATTCAGTGAATTCAGGCTCGCGATCTACATAGCCCACAGTATCGATGAATTCCAACAGTTCATTTTGCAGCTTTACAAAATCATGCCATGCTTAGTCGAGTTTCATAAGTCGAAATTCAAGATTTGCTAATGAAGTGTTAGAATCAATCCACTTAGCAAACTGAGCTGTAAGTGTGATACAGCCTTTAGCACGAAAACGCTTAGCAATAACTCGATTCATTTTTTTTGTTGATATGTTTGCGAAGAGATAATTTAAAATATAATTTCCTTTTCAAATTTCTGCGAAGTGTATAGCTCAACCAGTTAGCAATTTAAATTTAACCTAAGTACATATATGGTTTGATTGTCTGGCATGTGGATAACAGCACCTTTATATACATACACATATGTGTATAAGAATATGTAAAGTTAATCTATTGTATTGCTAAATCCGTTAGCATAACATGCGACTTCTTATATACAACTATCGGATGAGACACGAGATTAACCGTACGTATTAGACGCATGTATGAAATCAAATGCACTGCTAAGTCCGTTAGCGTCTAAAACTTGGTACATGCAAACATTTATATGAATAAATATATTCCTCTATAACGCGATCGCGATACCTTATATACCATATGCTTGCATGCTCTCACTGTCTATTTCTTAAATTGTCTAAGGGTACGTTTATGTTGGAGCTGCGATAAGCGATAAAAGCAGCGATGAGAGCGACGATTAAAGCAAAGCTTTGCTCTCTGCTTTTATGTGGTGTTCATGTTAGAGCTTCGATAACGGCGAAACTATAAGTGCTGTTTTTGCAATTTATTGAGACATTTAAAAGTTATTGTTCAGGGTAGAAATTGTGTAATAATGAGTGATTCCGAAGAAGAAGAACTACTTTTCTTATCATCGAGTGCTACAAATTACTATTTCGGTGAAGGCAGGTGGAGTGAGCGCGAATTTTCAGCGCATCCTATTAATACAGAGAGGTATATGATTGAAGAATTTTACAAACTTTATGAAGATTAAAGGTATGCTTTTGGAATTAAAGGTATACAATGCGGGTTTGCCAAAAATTTCACTTATTAAAAATTGAACGTCCATACTCGATGAGAGCTGAGAAAATACACGACCTCATTATCGACGCTCCTATCGTGAATCGTTGTTCAAAGCACCGCTCCAACGTAAACGGTTATATGAGAATCAATGTATATTTTTCTCCGCTTTGCTAGAGTCGTCGCTCTTATCGCTTATCGCAGCTCCAACATAAACGCACCCTAAGACGTAAGATATTTGCTATAATATTCACTGTTTATACCCTATCCCATAGGGGTATATTAGTTTTGATACATAGTTTGTAACATAGAGAAATAATTTTGCTACATATACCTCAAAGTATATGGATCGACTCAGAATCGGTAGCTGTGTCGAATTAGCCATGTCTGTCTGTGCGTCCGTCCATCCGTCTGTCTGTTCGTCACCGATTTTTGGGCCTTAAATTTTGAGCTGGGATAATGAAATTTGGTATATAGGATCCTTGTCCGAGTCACCAGAACAAGTGTAAACATTTTTAAAATCCGCCCACTGCCACGCCCCCTTTTAGAAAAACGTAGTTTTAAGCCAAACCGTAAGGAACAAGTGTACAAATATTCAAAATCCGAACACTGCCACAAATTTTAAAATATTTGATAAAACTTTTGATGCAAAATCATTGGTTATATTAACGTGAATATTTCGTCTATAGATCAATTTCTTAACAAACCGATTTGTATGCCCTACCACATAGAATATGCAGTAGATAAACGTTGTTTTATGTCGAACTTCTTAAAACTGTATGAACAGTAGTTGTCATAATGTGATTTTCTTATTTTATCCCCATAATGTTGGTAGCCACGCCCACTTTTTGGGATATTATTTTTAAAGATATGATAGGATGGGATAGGGTATTCAAAGATCCTCATAGCGGATTGTCACCCTTCTCATATGTTTATACCCTATCCCATAGGGGTATATTAGTTTTGATACATAGTTTGTAACATAGGGGAATAATTTAGCTACATACACCTCAAAGCACATGGATCTGAGCAGCATATTTAGACAATCCTAATATCTATATTTCGCCCATACAAAGTTTTTTGCCACGCCCACTTTTTGGGGGCGTTTTTAGTAAAAAACGCTTTTTGTCCAAATTTTAACACTTTCGAAAAAAATGTTGATGCAAATACTTCCGCAATGGTAATATAAACATTTTGTCTTTAGATCATTTTCACCTACGCCTACATTTTGTATACCCCATCCCAAGGCATTAGCAATAGAAATACGTTGTTTTTTGTCGAACCACAAAAGGTTTTGGAAAACTGTCTGAACAATAGCTATGTTGCGACAATGTCATTTTCTGTATTTCATCGCCATAAATCCTACATTGTGAAAATATTAATTTTAAGGATGGGACGGGATAGGGTATTCAACGATCCGCACAGCGGATTGTAGCCTCTCATATGTTTTTATTAAAAGTTTAATACCCTATCCAATGCCACCCTTATATTTAATATTCCCAAATTGTGGGCTTTATGGTGATGAAATATAGAAAATGATCTTGTCACAAGATATTGTTCGGTCAGTTTATCAAAATATATTATGGTTCGAAAAAAAAACATATGACAAGTCTACAATCCGCTGTGCGGATCGTTAAACAACCTATCCTATCCCATCCTTAAAATTAATGTCCCCAAAAAGTGGGCTTTATGGGGATATAATATCGAAAATGACATAGTCATAACATATTGTGCAAACAGTTTATCAGAAACTTTTTTTCTTCGACAAAAAACAACATTTTTCTCCTGCATATGTTATGGAGTAGGGTATACAAACGGTTTTTGTAGGAAAACACCCCAAAAAGTAGGCGTGGTTTATATTATCATAACCAATGATCCTGCATCGAAAGTTTTTTCAAATATTTTAAAAATGTACCGAAAAATGTTTTTAACTAAAAACGCCCTCAAAAAGTTTGCGTGGCAAAAAACTTTATACATATAGACGAAATATAGATATTGAGATTCTATAAATATGTTGTTTAGACATTATTATCATTATCCTAGCTCAAAATGTAAGGCCTAATAATCGGTGACGTACAGACGGACGGACAGACATGGCTTAATCGACTCAGCTAGTGAATCTGAGTCGACCATATACTTTAAGGTTTATGTAGCTAAATTATTTATCTATGTTACAAACTATGTATCAAAACTAATATACCCCTATGGAATATGGTATATTTGAAACATTCTAACAATAAACAAAAACTAATTTTTTTCCATACCAACTTTATAAAGCAAAACATGTTTATGTCATTGAAAGTTTACGATAATATTCATTTTAATCTTTACAAAAAAATGTTCTCATTGTAAGTAAATTCATTTTGGTTCAATATAAGATACATTTTTTGAAAAAAATGATGTAAAAACCTTTATCCTTGAGTTGGGTGTTGTAGAACGAGTGTAGACTCTGATTGGCTTTGTCTTGGCAATGCCCAGTGGTTGCAACTTTGACTACACATCAAATGTGCTAATTTTTTACCTGTAAGTGGTAACCATTGGGTACTGGTTTCATCCAACTGGATTTGACTTGCTAAACGATAAGTGCGAGTGTTGATAACAAGACGTAAAACAGCAACACTGTACAGAGCAAAGAATTGATATTAAAAAACACAACCGATCTGTTTTAATGAACAATGACGAAAGAATTTTATTTTACATGCTTATACTACAATTTGAATTTCGATCCGCTACTGTGTGACACACTCATTATTTAATATTTCCCGTGAAACGTGGGAATCGCCAATTCGGTAAAGTTATGAAAGATCGTATTTCGTCTGGCGAACTATCGAAGAAAATTGGTCACACAGTAGGTCTCGTTACAGAAAAAATATAAATAGGACAAATATATACAAATGAATAACTTATACAAACATACAAGTTTGTACATACACCCCTCCTTGGAGGTTCCTAACCTTCAAATTAAATATGTGGCTTCAAAGCGAGGAGCTGTTTGTCTGGGTGTTGGAACTGGCCCTCTTTGTCGTCGGCAATAAAAAAACATATGAGAAGGCTACAATCCGCTGTGCGGATCGTTTAATACCCTATCCCATCCCATCCTTAAAATTAATATCCCCAAAATGTTGATTTATGAACATAAAGTATTGAAAATGCCGTTGTCACAACATAATATTCAGAAGGTTTATCAAATTCTTTTATGGTTCGACGAAAAACAACGTCTTTCTATTGCATATGCCTTGGGGTAGGGCATACAAATGTTTTTTTGTAAGAAAACGCCCCCAAAAAGTGGGCGTGGGTTAAAATGGTCTATAGACGAAATGTTCATATTAATACTACCAATGATTGTGCATCAATTTTTTTTTGAAAATTTTAAAATTTGACCAGAAAACGTTTTTTATAAAAAAAAAACGCCCCCAAAAAGTGGGCGTGGCAAAAAACTTTATATTGACGAAATATAGATATTACGATTCTCTACATATGCTGCTCAGACATTTTTTTTTAAATTCCTTACCGTTAGGCCAAAAAATACGTTTTCCCAAAAAGGGGACGTTGCAGTGGGCGGATTTCAAAAAATTTTACACTTGTTCTGGTGGCATGGACGAGGATCCTAATTTAAGGCCCAAAAATCGGTGACGAACAGACTGACGGACGGACGGACAGACAGACGAAAGGACAGACATGGCTAAATCGACTCAGCTAGCGATTCTGAGTCGATCCATATACTTTGAGGTATATGTAGCTAAAGTATTTCTCTATGTTACAATCTAAGTATCAAAACTAATATACCCTGTGGGATAGGGTATAAAAACTATTGGCCTTACTTGGCCTTACCTGCGAACAAAGAAGGGTAATGTTTACATCTTCATAGCTGCTGATCACTTCTCAAAATATACGTTCCTCAAGGCACTATCAAAGGCCACGTCAACTAACATCATTAGATGTGTTTCATGGATTCGGGACACCCGAATTCATACACTCTGGCAATGGAAAACAATTTGTTTCGAGACTTTAAAAAAAAAACATGAGAAGGATACAATCCGCTGTGCGGATAGTTTAATACCCTATCCCATCCCATCCTTAAAATTAATATCCCCAAAATGTTGTCTTTATGAACATAAAGTATTGAAAATGGCGTTGTCACAACATATTGTTCAGAAGGTTTATCAAATTCTTTTATGGTTCTACGAAAAACAACGTTTTTCTATTGCATATGCCTTGGGGTAGGGCATACAAATGTTTTTTTTTTTGTAGGAAAACGCCCCCAAAAAGTGGGCGTGGGTTAGAATGGTCTATAGACGAAATGTTCATATTAATACTACCAAAGATTGTGCATCAATTTTTTTTTTGAAAATTTTAAAATTTGACCAGAAAAGGTTTTTTTTATAAATAACGCCCCCGAAAAGTGGGCGTGGCAAAAAACTTTATATTTTTTTTAAAATTCCTTACGGTTTGGCCAAAAAATACATTTTCCTAAAAAGGGGACGTGGCAATGGGCGGATTTAAAAAAATTTTACACTTGTTCTGGTGGCACGGACGAGGATCCCATATACCAAATTTCATTGTCCTAGCTCAAAATTTAAGGCCCAAAAATCGGTGACGAATAGACAGACGGACGGATGGATGGACGTACGGACGGACGGACGGACAGACAGACATGGCTAATTCGACTCAGCTAGCGATTAGTCGATCCATATACTTTAAGGTATATGTAGCTAAACTATTTCTCTATGATACAAACTAAGTATCAAAACTAATATACCCCTATGGGATAGGGTATAATGATAATTCCAACAGTAACAGTCAACAGCAGATCCATGAAAACCATAGTGATGGTAATCATGGATATTTAGCTGGGGTTCTTCAGGCGTTGTTGCATCCTTCTTTAGGTCTTATATTTCCTGCCTAAGATTTTTGAATTGATCATAGTCAATAGTGCTTGTCGTCGGTAGGGGGTGAGATAGTTTACGAGTTTACGATTACAAGTTCCAATCCAGTTGTTGATTTTTGCACTTGGTATGAACGAATTGGTTATAGTGGTGTTGTAGCTTGAGCCTCCGTTTATTATAGTGGGTCCAATTTTGAGATTGCACATTTGCTTGAATTCAATTACTCCATTAGCAGCTGAAACTATGCTGCTTGTAACTCCATTGCAAATAAGAAGACCTGTCCCTTGATAAGGTGATTGCTAAGTATGGTTTAAATATGTCCACCAGAAAACTCAAATTTTTGTGACAAATGGGCAATGGAATAAGATTAAATATCTGAAATTCTTGATCTTCGGCTAATGGTATCAACATTTCAAAAACTATTGAATCGCTTAGAGTCTGGCCCTTGACTGTTGCTATTTTGAATATATCCAGCACTGACACGTTAGGTAATATCGTAGTCGATGGAAGATTTCCTTGAATCAGCTGCAGCTGGTCGCTAAGTTGTTTTGGTGTGATAAGCTGAGGGTTGATTTTTGCATGGATTAGATCAAGTATAACATCCAGTAGAATGTCTTGAGTGCGCTGGAAGTTCTGTAGAACCATAATAAGTTATGACGCAAGCAATGTAAAACGTTGATTGATGCCAATATCACCGTGTTGTTTTTCGAGCGTATTAAAAGTCTTAGCCGAATATGTATTAAAAATCTTGAATTGCTTGTTAACCTCCAATGTATTGGGTTTCAAAATATTTGCAGTTGAATCTGAAATAGAACTTTGTTTTTTAATAAGATCAGATCGATGGATTTCATTTTCATTTGCTAGATTAATCTGGTTTTGAATATGTTGAGCTTCTTCATGATCAAGGACAGCAAACAAACTATGTGCTATGCTGCCAACAAAATCGAAAGGAGATCTGCGATTTCGAATCGCTCCGCGGCTTGATGTATTATATCCGTGAATGAGTTCATTGTTTTGCTCAATGACATCCACTCTTTGTTGAAAAACTTCAATAGTCTGATGACAATAGTGAATCCCTTCCGATTCATCTGATGCGCAAGCGGTTTGTAATTCATATAAATAGGTTTTGACTTCGGTTAATTCTAACCAATGCAATAGTTGATAAGATTGCACTAGACATAAACGCTCCGAAAATTGTTAACTACCTGAATAGCTCCAATGTCGTCAAAGTACATTCCGACTGCGTTATCGAGCTGGTTTGTAAAAATGCGGTTGTCTGTGTATGCTGTAGTAACCGGCGCCATCAACAATGCAATGAAAAGTGATACCACTAGAGACCCCGCGGTTACTCTCCCGCTTCGGAGGTTCCGTGATGCTGAACATTTTTTTGCTCTTGTTCATTTTTCAAACTCACTTGTTTTGCAGTATCTGCTGTCGTATCTTTCCTTTCTATTTCTTCTATTGGTAGGGGACACATGTTATGGATGGTCGGCGGAAAATTCCTCCTTGAGTCTTAATGTTAGCAAACACGAACCAAGCCATCGTTTCCTTCAATTACTTCTACCACCCATCCCAACTTCCACCTTGTTGGGGGGCATATTGGGTTACTTCAAGAGCACAAGTGTGTTTGGCTTTAAGTTTTGGGATTCAACCTTCCACTTGGATCGTTGTTGCAAAAGATGTATGTAAGTACTCACCGGACCATCTTTTCAAAAATGATTACAGAACATGCTGGATCTGTCGATATTTAGTTAGAGAACATACTTTCTTATCAGTGACATCGGGTTCAGCTATTGAAAGGAGTGGCTATCTGCTGTGGCGCTCCTATCTAGAAATGACCAGGAGTAAGAGCTTCTAGATCATTTGGATCGGATGATAACGGCATCAAGGGCCTTGTATTTAGTATAGCCTCAATTTGAATTACAACAGTGGTGGGCTCCTCGTATGTTAGCGAAGTCTCGCCCAAGTGACGAACCAACAATCCTTTGGCCGATTTTACAGCTGATTCCCAAAGTCCCCCAAAATGCGGTGAACAAGGGGGAATAAATTTCCAATTGATTCCGGTTTGAGTACAAGTTGATTGAATGGCTGACTCCATTCTCTTTGACTGCATGATTTCCTTAAGTTCCCTGAAATTGAAAATTAAAAAATCTACGAGTTCTGAAGCCAAAGAACGGTACATTTATATTGAGAAGGCTCATGGCTTCAGGAGAATCAATCTCACCGTTAAGTACCCTATGGATACAAACATAAATAGAGGCAAACATTTAACAACATCGTTTACAAACAGAATAAACAATAATATACCTATATGGCTTCCTTGAGAACACCAGAAGTTATAAAGATTTTGTTAGAGATTAAATTTCTAAAATTAACATATTGATATCATTCGCTTAGATAAGAAGAGAGCCATTTCAAAAATGGGGTCGGAAAGCCTAAGCGTTAAGATTAAGATTAGAATTCTGAGATCAACACGATCGAATGGTTTGCTGAAGTCTGTGAAAACAGCATCAACCTGATTACCCTTACCAATTTCAGAAATTATAAAGTTCGTAAAAAAAACATATGAGAAGGCTACAATCCGCTGTGCGGATCGTTGAATACCCTATCCCATCCCATACTTAAATTTATTTTCCCAAAAATGTGGTCTTTATGGGCACAAAGTATTGTAAATGACGTTGTCACAACATAATGTTCAGAAGGTTTATCAAATTCTTTTATGGTTCGACAAAAAACAACGTTTTTATATTGCATATGCCTAGGGGTAGGGCATACAAATGGTTTTTGTAAGAAAACGCCCCTAAAAAGTGGGCGTGGGTTAAAATGGTCTATTAACGAAATATTCACATTAATACTACCAATGATAGTGCATCAAACCTTTTTTCGAAAATTTTAATATTTGACCGGAAAACGTTTTTTATAAAAAACGCCCCCAAAAAGTGGGCGTGGCAAAAAACTTTATATTGACGAAATATAGATATTACGATTCTCTAAATATGCTGCACAGACACTTTTTTTAAAATTCCTTACGGTTTGGCCAAAAAATACGTTTTCCTAAAAAGGGGGCGTGGCAGTGGGCGGATTTCAAAAAATTTTACACTTATTCTGGTGGCACGGACGAGGATCCTATATACCAAATTTCATTATCCTAGCTCAAAATTTAATGCCCAAAAATCGGTGACGAACAGACAGACGGACGGACAGACAGACATGGCTAAATCGACTCAGCTAGCGATTCTGAGTCGATCCATATACTTTGAGGTACATGTAGCTAAATTATTTCTCTATGCTACAAACTAAGTATCAAAACTAATATACCCCTATGGGATAGGGTATAAACTTTCTTCAGACTGCTTACAAAACACTTACGGTTCTACAAAAGACAAGGTTTTCTCCTGCATATGTTGTGGGTGGTACATTTTTATATAAAAACGCCCCCAAAAAGTGGGCGTGGGTTAAAATGGTATATGGACGAAATGTTCATATTAATAATGTTAATGATTCTGCATCGAAATTTGTTTCGAAAAAATTAAAATTGGACCGAAAACATTTTTTTATTGAAAACGCCCCCAAAAAGTGGGAGTGGCAAAAAACTTCATATAGACGAAATATAGATATTAAGATTGTCTAAATATGTTGTTCAGAAACTTTTTTAAAATTTCTTACGGTTTGGCCAAAAACTGAGTTTTTCTTAAAAGGGGCGTGGCAGTGGGCGGATTTCAAAAGATTTAACACTAGTTCTGCAGGCATGGACAAAGATCCCATATACCAAATTTCATTATCCTAGCTCAATATTTAAGGCCTAAAAATCGGTGACGTACAGACGGACGGACGGACGGACAGACAGACATGGCTTAATCGACTCAGCTAGCGATTCTGAGTCGATCCATATACTTTGAGGTATATCTAGCTAAATTATTTCTCTATGTTACAAACTAAGTATCAAAACTAATATAATTTTGAGCTAGAATGATGAAATTTGGTACACGTGCTCTTTGCTGCTCCCAGCAGAACAAGTGTAAACATTTTTGAAATCCGGCCACTGCCACGCCCCCTTTTTAGAAAAACGTAGTTTTTAACCAAACCATAAGGAATTTTGAAAATGTGTCTGAACAACATATTTAGACAATCTGAATATTTGTATTTCGTTTATATAAAGTTTTTTGCCATGAACATTTCGTCTATAGACCCCACGCCAACTGTTTGGGGGCTTTTTTATATAAAAACCATTTTATATACTACCCCATAACATATGCAGGAGAAAAAATTTGTCTTGTTTAGAACCGTAAAATTTTTTGTGACAATGTCATTTTTTACGTTTAATCCCTTTCGTGTTTAAAGCTATGTCCACATTTTGGTAACATTAGTTTTACAGATGGGTTGGGATAGGGTATTCAACGTTCCGCACAGCGGATTGTAGCCTTATCATATGTTACAATTGGTTTTTGAAGAAAAACGCCCCCAAAAAGTAGGCGTAGCTGAAAAATATCTATAGACAAAATGTTTATATTACCATTAAGGAAATATTTGCACAAATGAAACGTTTTTTCGAAAGTTTTAAATATTGGACAAAAAGCGTTTTTACTTAAAACGCCCCCTAAAAGTGGGCGTGCCAAAAAACTTTATATGAATAAAATATAGATGTTCAGATTGCCTAAATATCTTGTACAGAAAGTTTTTCAAAATTCTTAACCGTTTAACCAAAGAAGAAAGTTTTTCTATAAAGTGGGCGTGACAGTGGGCGGATTTTGAAAATGTTTAAACTTTTTTTGTCCAAATTTTAAAAACTTCGAAAAAACTTTTGATGCAAATACTTCCGTAATGATATAATAAACATTTTGAGGGCGTTTTGTTACAAACATTTTTTGTATACCCCATCCCAAGGCATTAGCAATAGAAATACGATGTTTTTGTCGAACCACAAAAGCTTTTGATAAACTGTCTGAACAATAGCTATGTTGCGACAATGTCGTTTTCTGTATTTCATCGCCATAAGGCCCACATTTTGGGGATACATATTTTAAGGATGGGATGGGATAGGGTATTAAACGATCCGCACAGCGGATTGTAGCCTTCTCATATGTTTGTATCTAATCATCTGTTACTTTTGTAGTATATACTTTCACTATTAAATCAAAAATTCTTTACATTTAAATGTCTCTAATTGGGTCACCCCACCCAATAACATTGCTTAACTTATTTAGAAAGCCCTTTAAAGTGGCATTCGACACTATTTATACCCTGTCCCATAGGGGTATATTAGTTTTGATACATAGTTTGTAACATAGAGAAATAATTTAGCTACATATACCTCAAAGTATATGGGTCGACTCAGAATCGATAGCTGAGTCGATTTAGCCATGTCTATGTCCGTCCGTCCGTACGTCATCAGTTTTTGGGCCTTAAATTTTGAGCTAGAATGATGAAATTGGGTACACGTGCTCTTTGTTGCCACAGCAGAACAAGGGTGAACATTTTTGAAATCCGCCCACTGCCACGGCCCCTTTTAAAAAAAAAACATATTTTTTGGCCAAACCGAAAGGAATTATAAAAAAGTGTCTGAGAAGCGTATTTACAGAATCGTAATATCTATATTTCGTCAGTACAAATATATTTTTGCCACGCCCACTTGGGTGCGTTTTTTATGAAAAACGTTTTTTGGCCAAATTTGAACATTTTCGAGAAAAATTTTGACGCACAATCATTGGCAGTATTAATATGAACATTTCGTCAATAGATCAGTTTAACCCACGCCCACTTTTTGGGGCATTTTCCTACAAAAACCATTTTTATGCCCTACCCCAAGGCATATGCAATACAAAAACGTTGTTTTTTGTCGAACCACAAAAGGTTTTGATAAACTCTCTGAGCAATATATTGTGACAATGGCATTTTCTGTATTTTATCTCCATAAAGCCCACATTTTGAGGATATTATTTTAAAGATGGGATGGGGTAGGGTATTCAACGATCCGCACAGCGGATTATAGCGGATTATATATGTTTAATTTTTAACTTATTCAGTAAATACCTTGAGATCCATGGTTTTAGCCTTTTATCAACTTTTGTCGAGGATAAATAAGAAAAACAATTTTAAATATGTTTTTTTAATGGTTTCTACAAATATTTTAAAATAAGTAGATAAATCATTGCATGAATAAACATTTTGCCAAAACTCTAAACTAGATTATTATTGAGCTTTGGGAAGTTTATTTTTCTAAAATTGGGAGGGGCTGTTTTGTTTTTATTTGTGTTGTTTAAGGCTTACCAGTAAAACTGTTATACAGTGATCGGTTAACATTAAATCAAGAAAGCATTTTTCAAAATTACTCAAAGAAAAGTTACTAAAACGATAGTAAATGTAATCTAAACAACTGCCCGAAACAGTTCCTGTGGATTCATTAATGAAAGACGAAACAGAATGCGATGCTAACAATGTTAAATAACTGGAGACCGTCTCACTATTTTCTAAAAGGTTCAGATCAAAGTCTCCTAAAGAAATAAATTTGTTTGATTTTGCCTTTTCCAAGAGACATGAGAATTCTTTTATGAACAATAAAACATTAAACATATGAAGTCTATAGACACATAAAAAGACATATTTAACATGGTTGATTGCAATGGAAACTTTAATAACATCATCAGCATCACATATGAAATCAAGTCACAAAACATCAATAATTTTATGTTTTTCTTATACAAAGAACCCAACACCACCTGCTACATAATTTTCATTAGTTTTAGAAAAAAATTAAACCTGGGAATAATGTAATCATTTTTTCAACGTTATAAATCCATATTTCAGATACAAAAATAATACATCACAAGGATCGCATATATGTACCAATTTTCATAACTTTGTTCAAAATGTAAGGCCTAAAAACAGGTGACCTACAGACAGACGGACGGACAGGCATACCAACTGTATAAAGCAAAACATGTTTATTTCATTGAACATTAACGATAATATTAATTTTAATCTTTACAAAAAAATGTTTTAAAAACACTTTGTTTTTGAGCTACATAGATACTTTATACAAAATGCATAAACAAAATTCAAAACTGTTTGGATGATTCTTAAAATTTAAATTTTGTGCTCAAATTTGGTAAGCATTTTTTTTAACTTAAAGAACGATATTTGCACTAAGAACATCGAAAAGCCTGATTTTTTTAAAAGGCAAAATTTATCTTATAAGCAGCACTTCTCAATCGCACGGTTAAATTAATTGAAAGCGACACAGTCTCGGCGATGGAATTTGGACATGTACTCAATATTTTTATGGAATCACTTGAATCGCGACGGAAAAATAATCTTTTGTCCACAGCTGTGCAAAAGGCTATTGAAAAAGCTGCAATTGATGATGACAAAGTAACGAAAGACCAAGCACTCTTAATAGCTCGACCATTTTTATATCCTATTCCATAGGGGATTAGTTTTGATACTTAGTTTGTAACATAGAGAAATAATTTTGCTACATATACCTCAAAGTATATGGATCGACTCAGAATCGCTAGATGAGTCGATTAAGCCATGTCTGTCTGTCCGTCCGTCACCGATTTTTGGGCCTTAAATTTTGAGCTAGGATAATGAAATTTGGTATATAGGATCCTCGTCTCTGCCTACAGAACAAGTGTAAACATTTTTGAAATCCGCCCACTTTTGACCAAACCGTGAGGAATTTTAAAAAAGTTTCTGAACAACATATCTAGACAATATTTCGTTTATATAAAGTTTTTTTCCACGCCCACTTTATGGGGGCGTTTTCAATAAAAAACTGTTTTCGGTCAAATTTTAAATTTTTCGAAAAAAAATTTTGATGCAGAATCATTAAGATTATTAATATAAACATTTCGTCTATATACCATTTTAACCCACGCCCACTTTTTGGGGGCGTTTTTATGTAAATACCATTTTTATATTCTTCCCCATAACATATGCAGGAGAAAACCTTGTCTTTTGTAGAACCGTAAAGGTGTTTTGTAAGCAGTCTGATGAATTTGTTGTCACTATATCATTTTTTCTATTTTATCCACATCGTGCTTTTAGCCATGCCCACTTTTTATGGGGATTTTAGTTTTATGGATAGGATGGGATAGGGTATTCAACGATCCGCACAGCGGATTGTAGCCTTCTCATATGTTTTTTATTTTATTTTATTTTACAGATATATCTTAACATGTTTTGTTTTTTTGTATTTCAGGGCCACGCTTGTTATTGGCTTTTTGCCGCAAGAATTGCTTGGAACAAGCTTTTATGAGTACTTCCATCACGAAGATATACCGGCACTAGCAGAATCGCATAAAATGGTATTACAGACAGCAGAAAAGCTAACAACGCAAGTATATAGATTCAAATGCAAAGAAAATGGATTTATTCAATTGCAGAGCGAATGGAAATCATTTAAAAATCCATGGACACTAGATATAGAATATATTATAGCCAAAAACTCTGTATTTTTGTAAGAAAATATGCAAGTAGGAAAATAACCTATCAAATAAATTGATACCTTCACATGTTTGTAAGTTTTAACACCATTTTAAATTTTTTTTTCAGATTCACATTCACATTTTTAGGAAAACATTTATCTTAAGAATATATTTTCAATTTGAAGATTTTTTCCCATGTGGGATCAGTGTTGTTCCACGATTGGAGACGACATTATTTGGTAAATTGAATTATGTTTTACTAAGATTACCTGAAAATCTCGTAGCATAGAGACAAAATATAGCTGGATATACCTTAAAGTATATGGATCGAATCAGAATCGCTAGCTGAGTCGATTTAGCCATGCTGTCTATGGTCACCGGTTTTATGTATATTGTTGTGGACACTCACCATTCAACAGTGGACAATCACCATGTCAAATGCAGATAAAAACATATGAGAGGCTACAATCCGCTATGCGGATCGTTGAATACCCTATCCCATCCCATCCTTTAAATTAATATCCTCAAAATATAGGCCTTATGGCGATGAAATACAGAAAATGACATTGTCATAATATATTGCTCAGACAGTTTCTCAAAATCTTGTGTGGTTCGACAAAAAACAACGTATTTCTATTGCTAATGCCTTGGGATGGGGTATACAAATGGTTTTTGTAAGAAAACGCCCCCAAAATGTGGGCGTAGGTGAAAATGATCTATAGACAAAATGTTTATATTACCATTTCGGAAGTATTTGCATCAAAATTTTTTTCGAAAGTTTTAAAATTTGGACAAAAAGCGTTTTTTACTAAAAACGCCCCCAAAAAGTGGGCGTGGCAAAAAACTTTATATGAACAAAATATAGATATTAGGATTGTCTAAATATGCTACTCAGACACTTTTTTGAAATTCCTTACGGTTTGGCCAAAAAATAAGTTTTCTTAAAAAGGGGGCGTGGCAGTGGGCGGATTTCAAAAATTTTTACACTTGTTCTGGTGGCACGGACGAGGATCCTATATACCAAATTTCATTATCCTAGCTCAAAATTTAAGGCCCAAAAACCGCTGACGAACAGACAGACGGACGGACGGACGGACAGACAGACATGGCTAATTCGACTCAGCTAGCGATTCTGAGTCGATCCATATACTTTGAGGTATATGTAGCAAAATTATTTCTCTATGTTACAAACTAAGTATCAAAACTAATATACCCCCCTATGGGATAGGGTATAAACATATGAGAGGCTACAATCCGCTATGCGGATCGTTGAATACCCTATCCCATCCCATCCTTTAAATTAATATCCTCAAAATATAGGCCTTATGGCGATGAAATACAGAAAATGACATTGTCACAATATATTGCTCAGACAGTTTCTCAAAATCTTGTGTGGTTCGACAAAAAACAACGTATTTCTATTGCTAATGCCTTGGGATGGGGTATACAAATGGTTTTTGTAAGAAAACGCCCCCAAAATGGGGGCGTAGGTGAAAATGATCTATAGACAAAATGTTTATATTACCATTTTGGAAGTATTTGCATCAAATTTTTTTTCGAAAGTTTTAAAATATGGACAAAAAGCGATTTTTACTATAAACGCCCCCAAAAAGTGGGCGTGGCAAAAAACTTTGTATGAACGAAATATAGATATTAGGATTGTCTAAATATGCTACTAAGACACTTTTTTGAAATTCCTTACGGTTTGGCCAAAAAATAAGTTTTCCTTAAAAGTGGGCGTGGCAGTAGGCGGATTTTAAAAATTTTTACACTTGTTCTGGTGACTCGGCCAAGGATCCTATATACCAAATTTCATTATCCTAGCTCAAAATTTAAGGCCCAAAAATCGGTGACGAACAGACAGACGGACGGACGGACAGACAGACATGGCTAATTCGACTCAGCTAGCGATTCTGAGTCGATCCATATACTTTGAGGTATATGTAGCTAAATTATTTCTCTATGTTACAAACTAAGTATCAAAACTAATATACCCCTATGGGATATGGGATAAACATATGAGAGGCTACAATCCGCTATGCGGATCGTTGAATACCCTACCCCATCTTATCCTTTAAATTAATATCCTCAAAATATAGGCCTTATGGCAATGAAATACAAAAAATGACATTGTCACAATATATTGCTCAGACAGTTTCTCAAAATCTTTTGTGGTTCGACAAAAAACAACGTATTTCTATTGCTAATGCCTTGGGATGGGGTATACAAATGGTTTTTGTAAGAAAACGCCCCCAAAATGTGGGCGTAGGTGAAAATGATCTATGGACAAAATGTTTATATTACCATTGCGGAAGTATTTGCATCAAAAAATTTTTCGAAAGTTTTAAAATTTGGACAAAAAGCGTTTTTTACTAAAAACGCCCCCAAAAAGTGGGCGTGGCAAAAAACTTTGTATGAACGAAATATAGATATTGGGATTGTCTAAATATGCTGCTCAGACACTTTTTTGAAATTCCTTACGGTTTGGCCAAAAAATAAGTTTTCCTAAAAAGGGGCGTGGCAGTGGGCGGATTTCAAAAATGTTTACACTTGTTCTGGTGGCACGGACGAGGATCGTATATACCAAATTTCATTATCCTAGATCAAAATTTAAGGCCCAAAAACCGCTGACGAACAGACAGACGGACGGACGGACAGACAGACATGGCCAATTCGACTCAGCTAGCGATTCTGAGTCGATCCATATACTTTGAGGTATATGTAGCAAAATTATTTCTCTATGTTACAAACTAAGTATCAAAACTAATATACCCCCCTATGGGATAGGGTATAAAAATGATATAGTGACAACAAATTCTTCAGACTGCTTACAAAACAATTGTACGGTTCCACAAAAGACAAGGTTTTCTCCTGCATATGTTATGGGGTAGTGTATAAAAATGGTTTTTATATAAAAACGCCCCCAAAAAGTGGGCGTGGGTTAAAATGGTATATAGACGAAATGTTCATATTAATAATGTTAATGATTCTGCATCAAATTTTTTTTCGAAAAATTTAATATTTGACCGAAAACAGTTTTTTATTTAAAACGCCCCCAAAAAGTAGGCGTGGCAAAAAACTTTATATGGACGAAATATAGATATTATTATTGTCTAAATATGTTGTTCAGAAACTTTTTTGAAATTCCTTTCGGGTTGGGCAAAAACTGAGTTTTTCTTAAAAGGGGGCGTGGTAGTTGGCGGATTTCAAAAATGTTTACACTTGTTCTGTAGGCAGAGACGAGGATCCTATATACCAAATTTCATTATCCTAGCTCAAAATTAAAAGCCTAAAAATCGGTGACGTACAGACGGACGGACAGACAGACATGGCTTAATCGACTCAGCTAGCGATTCTGAGTCGATCCATATACTTTGAGGTATAGGTAGCAAAATTATTTCTCTATGTTACAAACTAAGTATCAAAACTAATATACCCCCCTATGGGATAGGGTATAAAAAGACATACGGTGAAGTTTATATTTACGGTTACCACCAGACCAGACGATTTATATACTTACAGTTACAGTGTCAGATTCACCTACGGTACATTAGCTAACTGATCTTTGGTAATTAGAAACATTCTTCTTTTCGGAAACATTTTTTTTTCCTTCTTGATTAACCGAACAGTTGTGACTTCTTTATGAAAATGAACAAGGTCATAGCCAAACGCGGTCGCGCAAAACGTTGCATTACTGTTACGGCAACATTCGCTGAGTCAATCAATGCAACAACGTCTCTTTCAACTCTTGAATTCCGACTCAAAAGGCTTGATGAAGCTTGGAAAGAATTTGTAGAATTACAAAACGAGCTTCTAGATTTTATGGAGTCGCCCGACTACGTAGATCGCGAACCTGAATACGCGGAGTACGAGACAAAATTCTTTGAAACTCATTCACTCATTGCAGACGCCATTCTAAAACTAAAAGGTCAAAATAATAGTGACAAAATCGTTTCGCAACAAACTTCATCTTCCCAAGACCAACAACCCACGTCCTCAAAAAATATCCAGCTCCCGAAAATTTCCATACCAGTCTTTTTTGGCGATTACAAAGATTGGCCCGCATTTAGGGACTTATTTTCCGGGTCTGTTGATTCAAATACGACCATCACGTGCGCGCAAAAGTGTTATTATTTGAAGTCGTTTCTTCGCGGAGATGCAGCAAATCTAATTAAGCATATGGCTAGTTCTGAAGAAAACTACATCGAGGCGTGGGATAGATTGGAAAAGCGATACGATCAGAAGAATCTGATCGTACAATCTTTTATCCAGTCATTCGTATCACTCCCTTCATGCAGTACAGCCAATATTCAGTTGCTTCGTAAGCTTTCCGACGGAGCAGATGAAGCCGTTCGAGGACTCAACGCCCTGGATTCAACCTCTCGAGACCCTTGGTTAATCTTCCTTTTGATACAAAAGTTAGGCAATGAATCTAAGCAGGCTTGGGCTGAGGAGGCAGGGTCTAGAGATGACTGTTCCATATATGAATTCTTAGAGTTTCTCCAAAAGCGCTGCAATAATCTCGAATCGTGTCTTTCAATTTCTCGGCCTAATCAAACGCGTAATCGATCTTCGAATGCAGTTCGTACTCATTTAGTAGAATCAACATCAGGATGTCCCAAATGCAAAAGCAATCACACCTTGTCACATTGTCAGGAATTCAAAGCACTTAATCTTGAGACTCGTCGAGAATTTGTTAAACATAATTCGCTATGTTTTAATTGCCTTCGTCAAGGCCACGCGTCAAACAAATGCCATTCAACGTTTCGGTGTCGACAATGCAATTCGCGACATCATTCTTTGGTACATCCATTGGAAAATATAGCATCCAATTCATCTACCCAAGTTGCTCCTGTTATACCTACTTCGTCCAATTCTAGCCATTCACATCCTCAACAAGGTCCTTCCCCACTTGTCGTCACTAATCACACCATCGAATCTAACCATTGTCGTCTCGCCACCATCCTTCCTACAGCATCAGCCCACGTTCGTGATAGCCAAGGAAACCTTCAAACAGTTAGGGTTCTTCTTGAGTCAGGATCTCAAGTATCCTTTATAACGGAGCAAGCTGCTCAACGTTTGGGGCTACCTCGCAGGCGCTCTCGGATTCCAGTATTGGGAATTGCATCCACATCAGCTGGAGTTACTAATGGTCTTGTGTCTCTCAGCCTTTCATCGCGTTTAAATTCAGATTCGATAGAAATCAGCTGTTATGTGTTATCAGTTGTAACTTCCGAACTTCCCACATTTGTTATTAAAAACATTCCCAAAGAATTTATCCCCTCCGAACTCGCTGATCCTAACTATAATCTACCTGGCCCCATCGACATCCTTATTGGTGCTGATAAGTTTTTCAATATAATTTTGGGGGCTTCAAGGTCAGACGCCGCAGGAACCCTTGTATCAATACCAACAATTTTCGGTTGGGTAATATCCGGAAGATATCAACAGTACAATTGCCATTTAAACCATCAGTAAAATTGGATTTCGGAGATTCGTTTAATACCGCTCTCGCTCGTTTTAAATCAATTGAACGTAGATTCAAATCCAACCACGGACTTAAGACTCAATACTCGGCATTCATAAATGAATATCTTTCCCTCGGGCATATGGAGGAAATATATCCAAATGAAATCCTTTCAACTCCAAACCATTGTCAGTATTATCTCCCCCATCATGCAGTATTTAAAGGAGATAGTAGTACCACCAAAATTAGGATTGTATTTGATGCTTCTGCGCAATCAGTCGGACGTATATCTTTAAATAATGCCCTTCTTGTCGGTCCGTCTATACAGCGAGATATATTTTCAATCTGCTTGCGTTCTCGCCGTCATTTGTATCCTATGACAGGAGATATAGAGAAAATGTATAGGCAGATTTGGATATCGAAACAGCATACTGACTTTCAGCGGATTGTTTGGCGTGACGATCCAGAAGGTATCCTAAGACACTACCGTTTGTTGACGGTAACCTATGGTACGTCTGCGGCTCCATTCTTAGCGGTGCGAGCTCTTCAACAGTTAGCTATAGACTCGGCAATTACTCATCCTCGTGCATCAGCTACTATCCTAAATGATTTTTACGTTGACGACGTGATAACAGGAGCGGATACTATCGATGATCTCATAGCAAAGCGGGAAGAACTGGTTGATGTACTCAAATCAGCTGGTTTTAATCTTAGAAAATGGACCACAAACTCCTGGCCACTTCTTATATCTCTCCCAGATGATCAGCGGGAGCTTTCTCCAGTTGAATTTGAAGCATCAAATACAATAAAGATTCTTGGCTTGCAATGGTGTCCATCAAGGGATTCCTTTTCGTACAAAGTAAAGTTAGGACTTTCGGACTCATGTACTAAGCGGAGCATCTTATCAGATGCGTGTCGAATATTTGATCCTCTAGGATTTCTAGCGCCCATTGTGATTGCGATTAAGATCATGTTTCAAGAACTGTGGAGAAACCATCTTAACTGGGATGAAGAAGTTCCCACGAATCTTGCACATCGATGGCTAGCAATTAGAAAGGAACTACCCCTCGTCGAATCACTTTCCATACCTCGTATAATGCTACATAACAACAGTCATTGGGAGCTTCATGGCTTCTGAGACGCATCCTTGGACGCGTATGCAGCGATTGTTTACTGCAGGAACCTAAATCAAGATAATTCAATTTCAGTAACGCTGGTTGCAGCTAAAACAAAGGTCTCTCCTTTGAAGATTCTATCGCTTCCGAGACTCGAGCTGTGTGGAGCCTTATTATTAACCCGTCTTCTAAACAAAATTAAGCTGTCATTGCAGATACCTGATGTTAATACGTTTGCCTGGACAGACCCGTTTATCGTTCTTCATTGGCTCGAGGCAGCTCCAAAAAAATGGTCTGTTTTCATTGGCAATCGAACATCTGAAATATTAACATCGATCCCAAGGAAATCCTGGAACCACGTCAGATCTCCATAGAATCCTGCCGATGCAGCTACACGAGGGATGTTACCATCGACGCTGGCAGTATCGGATATATGGTGGAAAGGACCAAGATGGCTAAGCCAGGACAAAGAGAAATGGCCATTGTCGAACTATATCGTGGAGGACATAGACTCAAGCCAGCTAGAGGAAAGAAAAAAATTCTACCTTTAATGCCCAGGTATTCGCTGCAAATACTGAAATTCCTAATCTGTTTGAAAATGTTATACACAAAATTTCGAATTGGCTTAAAGCAGTGCGTGTCATAGCATACATTTTTCGCTTTATTAACAACTGTCGGTCCGCAGCTGATTCGCGTAACACAAATTCGCTATCTACCGAAGAATTCTTTGTCGCTAAAACACATTTAATAAAGAGTGCTCAATCGTGCCTATTTGCTAAGGAAATCAGAACTCTAAAAGGCCATCGGCAGTTACCATCAAAGTGTAGACTTTTATCACTAAATCCTTTTATCGACCCTCAAGGTGTTCTTCGCGTCGGCGGTCGGTTGGAACACTCGGAACTATCTTATTCGGAAAAACACCCTATAATATTGTGCAAATCCCATATAATCGCTAAACTAATTGCAGAATATATACATAAAACGCATTTGCATCCGGGAGCCACGCTGTTATATGCATTATTGAAACAAAATTACTACATACTTGGGAGTAGAAACCTCGCGCGAAAGGTTGTCCATTCGTGTATCATGTGCTTTCGCCAAAGACAGGCCAGTTCGAAACAGATCATGGGAAATCTTCCCTTAGAAAGGATACGGTATTCACGCCCATTCAGCAAGGTGGGCTGCGACTATGCTGGACCCATCTCGCTACAATCGAACCGCGGTAGAAATCCAAAATTTACGAAAGCATATATAGCATTATTCGTTTGTTTTGTGAGTAAGGCTATACACCTCGAACTCGTCGGGGACTTATCTTCTGAGGCATTTTTACTGGCCCTAGATCGATTTGTGGCACGGCGCGGTAAACCATACGAAATCCTAAGCGACAACGGAACCAACTTCCACGGCGCTAAACGATTGCTTAACGAACTCTTCCGACATCTTTGCAGCCAACAACACAACAATATCATCATCGACCACTTATCTAAGGACAACATACGCTGGAATTTTATACCCCCTTCATCACCTCATTTCGGCGGTTTGTGGGAGTCTGGTGTGAAAAGTGTGAAATTGCATCTGAAACGCGTTATCGGTGACACCAAACTAACGTACGAAGAGATGTACACCATGTTGTCTAAAATCGAAGGTCTTTCAAATTCACGGCCAATGTGGTCAACGTCTGATACCGACCCGGTTGCACTTTCCCCTGCTCATTTTTTAATAGGGGAGGCGTATACTGCTGTTCCCCAACCAGATATTTCTCGCTCTGTTTTGTCAATTAGTAATAACTGGTCTCTTTTGCAGGCAATGCTTCAAGGATTCTGGCAGCGCTGGCATATTGAATATCTCACCTCATTGCAGCAACGACCCAAGTGGCAAAAACCAGAATCTAACTTAGCCATTGACGACATAGTTTTACTCAAGGAACCAAAATTGCCACCCTCTAAATGGATAATCGGACGAATCGTAAAAACTAACCCTGGAAGCGATGGCAAGTGCAGAGTTGTCACTGTTCGAACACAGCATGGGGATTACATTCGGCCAACAATTCAGGTCGCCGCATTGCCTATATCTGAAAGGCCGTAGGCTTTCATGGGGGGCTGGATGTTGGAAAATGATCTTACTCAACTATCATCACTATGAGCCATCGATTGGCAATCGCAATACAACTCACCCTATATTTGAATTTATTGCCTTTAATATTGTTTAGAATTAACTGTCTCTCTCTCTTATTGAATTTTGCAAATGTTAGACAAATTCACCACACTTGTATCTTACTCTCTAACATTACATCTTTTCGTCTTATCGTTAACAGTCAGCTAGTTTTTTATAGTCAGTCTTTCTTCAACAGCCAATGAGTTCGGTTGGCTTATGTCAGAGATAATGCTGTATTTTTTTGAATTATAAATTAACCATTAAACACTTAAACACTTTAAACACATATCATACATTCATACACAACACATCTTATTTTAAAATCACACAAAATACACAATTACACATCATTCACACAGGAGAAGGAAGCGGAATTACAAAAACGGTTGTATTACATTCAAACAATCACACATATATATATCACATAACATTTACACATTGAACAATAAGACAATCCTCATTTAAATCCTTAACAGCTACAATCCGCTGTGCGGATCGTTTAATACCCCATCCCATCCCATCCTTAAAATTAATATCCCCAAAATGTGGTCTTTATGGTCATAAAGTATTGAAAATGGCGTTGTCACAACATATTGTTCAGAAGGTTTATCACCTTTATGGTTCGACGAAAAACACAGTGAGAAAGATATTGTTTTCGTGAAAATTTTCGACCTCGAGATTTTGATTGATTCTAACATTACGATGATAGCGGAGCCTAAAAAAAGTGGTTTTTGGAATTCCGTCCGTCGGTCCGTCGGTCCGTCGGTCCGTCTGTCCGTAATGGTCTCCCCCCCAGAATCGCTAGCTGAGTCGATTAAGCCATGTCTGTCGGTCCGTCTGTCCGTAATGGTCTCCCCAGCCTAAACGGCTTGAACGATTTTCTTCAAACTTCGGATCCAAGCTTGTTTTGGTCATAATTCTAGGCCATTTTTATACCCTATCCCATAGGGGTATATTAGTTTTGATACTTAGCTTGTAACATAGAGAAATAATTTTGCTACAGATACCTCAAAGTATATGGATCGACTCAGAATCGCTAGCTGAGTCGATTAAGCCATGTCTGTCGGTCCGTCCGTCTGTACGTCACCGATTTTTAGGCCTTAAATTTTGAGCTAGGATAATGAAATTTGGTTTATAGGATCCTTGTCCGAGTCACCAAAACAAGTGTACAATTTTTTGAAATCCGCCCACTGCCACTGGATAGGGTATTCAACGATCCGCAAAGCGGATTGTAGCCTCTCATATGTTTATACCCTATCCCATAAGGGTATATTAGTTTTGATACATAGTTTGTAACATAGAGAAATAATTTAGCTACATATACCTCAAAGTATATGGATCGACTCAGAATCGCTAGCTGAGTCGATTAAGCCATGTCTGTCTGTCCGTCCGTCCGTCGGTCTGTACGACACCGATTTTAAGGCCTTAAATTTTGAGCTAGGATAATGAAATTTGGTATATGGGATCCTCGCCCGTGCCTACAGAACAAGTGTAAAAAATTTTGAAATCCGCCCACTGCCACGCCCCCTTTTAAGATAAACTCAGTTTATGGCCAAACCGTAAGGAATTTTAAAAAAGTATCTGAGAAGCATATTTAGAGAATCGTAATATCTATATTTCGTCAATACAAAGTTTTTTGCCGCGCCCACTTTTTGGGGGCGTTTTCTATAAAAAACCCTTTTTTGGCCAAATTTGAAAATTTTCGAACAAAATTTTGATGCAAAATCATTGGTAGTATTAACATGAACATTTCGTCGGTAGACCATTTTTACCCACGCCCACTTTTTGGGGGCGTTTTCCTACAAAAACCATTTGTATGCCCTACCCCAAGGCATATGCAATACAAAAACGTGTTTTTTTGTCGAACCATAAAAGAATTTCATAATCCTTCGGAACAATATGTTGTAACAACGTCATTTTCAATACTTTATGACCATAAAGACCATATTTTGGGGATATCAATTTTAAGGATGGGATGGGATAGGGTATTAAACGATCCGCACAGTGGATTGTAGCCTTCTCATATGTTTATACCCTATCCCATAGGGGGGTATATTAGTTTTGATACTTAGTTTGTAACATAGAGAAATAATTTGCTACATTACCTCAAAGTATATGGATCGGCTCAGAATCGCTAGCTGAGTCGAATTAGCCATGTCTGTCTGTCCGTCCGTCCGTCCGTCTGTCTGTTCGTCAGCGGTTTTTGGGCCTTAAATTTTGAGCTAGGATAATGAAATTTGGTATGTAGGATCCACGTCCGTGCCACCAGAACAAGTGTAAAAATTTTTGAAATCCGCCCACTGCCACGCCCCCTTTTTAGGAAAACTTTTTTTTTGGCCAAACCGTAAGGAATTTCAAAAAAGTGTCTGAGTAGCATATTTAGACAATCCTAATATCTATATCTAGGGTTGGGCAAAATCCTCATCTTTCAGTCCTTCTCGCGGGCGCCCACCTGAAAATGACTAATCAGCATGCCTGATTAGGGTCAGCCAAGGGTCCCACTTGGATATTGACCGTGCGCTGTAACACGTTGCAACGCACGATCAATCTACAAGCGGGAACCATAAGTTTGAGGTGGGAGAAAACCCTTAAACCCAAATCCAAGGTGGAACAGCAAACGCCGAAGGATGCATGGCTAAAAAGGGAGTTTTAAGCCGCTAGTTTGCGAATTTCGGATACCGGGCTACCTCCGATCTCAAGATAGCCTTCCTGTGGTTAGACGGGTAGACCACGGGCGACCAATAAATCCCGCCTACTCGTGGGAAAAATTGAAGTACCAAAAGTAAAAAACATAGAGAATGATGCCTCTACAAATGCATCAACAACTAGGGATGTTTCAGAACACCCTGTCGAAACCGACACGACACCTGCCAATCGGGAAGGGTCACAAATCAGTGATTTCGAGATGATGAGCCTAGAAGAGAAATTGTCTCATCTGAGCGACTCAGCCTCGGAATCAAGTACTGTATACAGCATCAGTATACTCTCGGATGAATTGCATCCGGAATATACAGAAGCGCCAGGGACCCCAGGCAAAACGGCTCAAACTGATTCCAAGCGTATCAGGTTCACGCCAGCGGAACAGCGTCGTTTCAACAGAGCGCTGAAACAGGGTAGCAGCATAGAGCAAGCCCGCATCTTTGCAAAAACAAAAGATGATGCCAAAGAAACCAAACGCATGAGATCTGAGGACAACACACCACCTCAGTCCGAAGCGAAGCGAGCTCGCACTGGGAAAACAACCTCTGACAGAACCACCTATAGAGATATAGCGAGCTATGTCAGATTGGGTGTCGTACCAGTCGATATCGATCGCAATCCTCTCACGAATGAACAAATGGTTCAGATACAAGAGAGGATTATGGACATCACGATCGAACTGCGCGACGGGGATGCAAAGCCAGCTTTCCGCGGGACAACTTTCAAAGCCGGATGGCTCTTGTTAGTATGTGCGGACATCACCACTTCAGAGTGGATGAAAACAAACTTCCTCAGACTAAAGGAGAAATGCGAGTTGGAAGTAATGCTTGTGGGAGAGGATGACTTTCCGAAACCACATATTGTCAGAGCTTTCTTCCCGCAGAGTACCGGTGTCACAAATGAGAGAATACTGGCAATACTAGACGGTCAAAACAGAGACCTAAATACGAGAACGTGGAGAGTTCTGCAAAGATCGGACGAGAAAGACATCGCCCACATGGTCTTTGCAATAAATGAGAGTGCGATGCGTAGGCTTGCGGAGCTAAAGGGGATGGTATCATACAGATTTGGCCAAATCAAGATCATCCTTAAAGGATCCGACAAGTCTGCAATTCAGACCCGAAAAAATAGTGTAAATGACACTGATAAAAAGAAAAAGTCGCCAGAAAAAACAAGCGCCAGCTCGTCGCAACCAGCAGCCAGTATTAGTACTGCCGCCGGAAGCGATACAAAGAGGACTGGTTCACTGCCTACGACTTTATCGCCAAACGCCCCTAGTACGAGCAACGTTAACATCAGCCAGCAACAGTTTAGACCAAAGCTAGCTGCGGAACGGGCGCGTGAACGGCAAAAACACGGACAGCGTAAAAACGGTCCGAGAGATAGACACGAAGGTCTTTCTCAACAGGGTATCGTACGCAGAAGAGGCGATAACAAGCCTTATAGGGTACGAAACCCTGAGCACGGTAGGAAGCGATGACCACCCTACTAAATGTGCTGCAGGCAAACCTGCACCGAGCTATAGGTGCCTCGGACACCTACAACCAAAGATGTGCCGAAGGGAACATCGCTCTAGGTTTAATCCAGGAGCCATGGGCAACAGAGGGTAAGATATTTGGTTTACAAAGTAAAACCAGAGAGCTCATCTTCGCCCGGGGAAATTTTAGACCAAGGGCAGCTCTTTTAGTTGCAAAAGATATAAAATTCTCTCCCATTCCAGGTTTCATTACCAAAGATCTGGTGGCTGTCCTTTTAGAAAGACGCAACGGCCGAGAGCTACAAAAAATTGTATGCGCATCGGCGTACTTTGCTGGAGATGACGAAATACCACCTCGCCCAGTACAGGAACTTGTCCAGTACTGCCAGACCCAGCAACTACATCTTATCTTCGGCTGCGACGCCAACGCGCATAACACAATATGGGGCAGTCGAGATACAAACAAAAGAGGTGAGTCCTTATTAGAATACCTATATAGCAACAATTTAGTTATACTAAATAAGGGTAATAAACCCACGTTTAGAAACGTTTTAAGAGAAGAAGTTTTAGACCTTACCATCTCTTCTCCGTTTGTCCAAAACACCGTCGAAAATTGGCACGTTTCTGGTGAGGCATCTTTATCGGATCACATGCACATAAGTTTCCAATTAAGATGCAACACCGAGGATGCGCCGATTAAATACGACAACAAACTCACAAATTGGAGAACGTATCGAGAAAATCTATCGATTAAATGTGACATACTTCCAGAAAAACCTTCATGTGTAAGTGAAGCGGAAGTCGCACAATGTCAACTAAATGACATTATCATCTCATCTTTTACAAATAGCTGTAAGGTTAAACGCACTGTGGCAAAGAGGTGCACACCATGGTGGAACGATAACCTAGAAAGTTTCCGTAAAAGAGTAAGAAAACTTTTCAATAAAGCCAAAAGCACCGGAAAGTGGGACGAATATAAATCTCTACTTACCCAATACAACATAGAGTTGCGAAAATCAAAAAGAGCGTCCTGGCGCAAATACTGTGAGGAACTCGAAGAGCTTCCGGCGGTGGCGCGTCTCCAGAGGGCACTCTCGAAAGATAAAACAAACTGCATGGGATTACTAGTCAAAGCTGACGGTAAAATCACATGCGACCGGGAAGAAACGTTGACCACACTTCTTCAGGTACACTTTCCCGGCTCTACAATCACAACTGAGTTTCATGAACACATGATAGATGACTCACCCCCTATAAACCTGAAAAGGATTAATAGTTTATCCGGCAAACTTTTTACTCCGGATAAGGTCAAATGGGCGATCAACTCATTTAAACCATACAAGGCACCAGGGACAGACGGAATCTTTCCTGCTCTTATACAAAAGGGCTTGGACTTTTTCCTACCCACTATGGTAGCCTTATTTAGGTTTAGTTTCAATTGGGGCTACATACCACAAACCTGGAGGGAGGTAAACGTGGTATTTATCCCCAAACCAGGCAAACCAATAGAACTACCTAAATCATACCGTCCAATAAGCTTAACATCGTTTTTCCTGAAAACAATGGAAAGAATACTTGACGTACACATTAGAGAGTGCTTAAATGAAAGCACTCCTCTGCACCCATGTCAATTCGCCTACCAAAAAGGTAAATCCACGGAAGGAGCACTTCTAAGTTTAACATCACAAATAAAAAGTGCATACGAAAACAAAGAAGTAGCTTTATGTGCCTTCCTAGACATAGAGGGCGCTTTTGACAACACTGGATATGACTCCATATCAAATGCTTTGACTCATAGAAGAATAGATCATCCCACCATCAAATGGATCAAAGCGATGCTTGAAAGTCGGAAAATAACTGCTTCATCAGCACAGACCTCAGTATCAGTAACAGCCGTTAAAGGCTGCCCTCAGGGAGGAGTACTCTCACCCCTACTATGGTCTCTGGTTATTGATAACCTACTTCAAGACCTAAGTAATGCAGGTTTCAATATAATTGGATACGCCGATGACCTAGTCATCATAATAAAGGGCAAAGAACCAAACGAAGTTACAACACGTTTGCAAAACGCCCTTAAGATAGTCATAGACTGGTGTAATAAAGAAAGTCTCTCTATAAACCCCAGCAAGGCTATCATCGTCCCTTTTACAAAAAGGAGGAAATTAAATCTTACCCAAATTTCAATTAATGGTACATACATTGAGTATTCCAACGAAGTAAAATATCTTGGAGTGATCCTCGATAAAACACTAAGCTGGAACTCCCACATCAACAACAAAATTCAAAAAGCAACCAAAGCTTTCTGGGCCTGCCGAAGCATGTATGGCAAAACCTGGGGAATCTCTCCAAAGACCACACACTGGATCTACACGATCATGGTCAGGCCCATTATAACATACGCTTCAATAGTATGGTGGAACAAAGTCACCCAAAAAACAACTATAAATAAATTAAACAAGGTACAACGGCTTGCCTGTCTGGGCATTACCGGAGCTATGCGTACCTGTCCCACGGCGGCTATGGAAGCCATAATAGGACTAACACCTCTCCACATTTACATAAAAAAAGTGGCAATTCGCAGCTCAGCAAGTTTGACACAAGCGGAAGAACTAAACATTAGTGAACATCTAAAACTAATTGAACTTCTATCCGAACTTCCAGAACTTGACATGATCTGTGCGGTTACAGACCGCTTACCAAAGACACTATGCTTCGACAAAAGATTCTCAACGGAGATCACAACCAGAGAAGCATGGTGTAGCAACAACCCTCCAAACTGCCTAAACGGCCTAAAGTGGTATACGGATGGTTCTAAAATGGACTCAGGGGTAGGAGCTGGCATACATGGACCAAATAAAAACATCTCAATACCTATGGGAAAAAACCCTAGTGTATTCCAAGCTGAGCTCCATGCCATAAAAGAATGCGCAAACCTAATACACAACTCAGGTATTAAAGGCGCAAACATCCATATATTCACGGACAGTCAAGCAGCTATAAAAGCCCTTAGCTCACACATCATTGACTCCAAATCAGTACTACACTGCTTCAACTCCCTCCAAACACTCAGTTCCAGGAACAAGACCAAACTATGGTGGGTCCCCGGACATAAGGGAGTTGAAGGTAACGAAAAAGCTGATGAACTAGCCAGAAAAGGTTCCGAAACCCCCTTCATTGGACCTGAACCATGTGCTATCCCCAAATCAGCCATAAATCTAGTCATAAAAAACTGGGAACAAAACAGATGTGTTTCATACTGGGGAAACATCCCAGGCCTAAGACAGGCCAAAAGAGCTATTCAGCCCTTCAAATCAGATGCCGACAAGATACTAAATCTTCGCAGGCACGATATCAAAAACTTAGTAGGCTACCTAACTGGTCATCACGGTCTGCGATATCACCTAAATAAAATGCGTCTAGTCGACTCACCGGAGTGCAGACTATGTCTAGAAGAAGACGAAACAGCCGAGCATATCATATGTGAATGCCCGGCTCTTTACGGTATGAGAAGAGAATCTTTCTTCAGGGAATTCTTAAGTCCCGAAGAATTGAGGAAATCTTCGGCTGAAAGTATTATCAGCTACATTAGGAAAGTAGAAGCGCTACTAACCTAAAAAGCATCTGACGGCAAGCACAATAGATCTTTTAGGTCGATGTGTATATTACTGCTTAGGCAGGTCAGAATTTAAAAAAAAAAAAAAAAAAAAAATCTATATTTCGTTTATACAAAGTTTTTTGCCACGCCCACTTTTTGGGGGCGTTTTTAGCAAAAAACGCTTTTCGTCCAATTTTTAAAACTTTCGAAAAAAATTTTGATGCAAATACTTCCGAAATGGTAATATAAACATTTTGTCCATAGATCATTTTCACCTACGCCCACATTTTGGGGGCGTTTTCTTACAAAAACCATTTGTATACCCCATCCCAAGGCATTAGCAATAGAAAAACGTTGTTTTTTGTCGAACCACACAAGATTTTGAGAAAATGTCTGAGCAATATATTGTGACAATGTCATTTTCTGTATTTCATCGCCATAAGGCTTGAGGATATTAATTTAAAGGATGAGGTGGGATAGGGTATTCAACGATCCGCATAGCGGATTGTAGCCTCTTATATGTTTATACCCTATCCCATAGGGGGGTATATTAGTTTTGACATTAAGTTTGTAACATAGAGAAATAATTTCGATACATATACCTCAAAGTATATGGATCGATTCAGAATCGCTAGCTGAGTCGATTAAGCCATGTCTGTCTGTCCGTCCGTCCGTCCGTCCGTCCGTCCGTCCGTCCGTCTGTGTGTCACCGATTTTTGGGCCTTAAATTTTGAGCTAGAGTGTTGAAATTTGGTATATAGACTCTCTGGCCGACGAAGCAGAACAAGTGTAAAAATTTTTGAAATCCGCCCACTGCCACGCCCCCTTTTTAGAAAAACTTATTTTTTGGCCAAACCGTAAGGAATTTCAAAAAAGTGTCTGTGCAACATATTTAGACAATCCTAATATCTATATTTCGTTCATACAAAGTTTTTTGCCACGCCCACTTTTTGGGGGCGTTTTTAGTAAAAAACGCTTTTTGTCCAAATTTTAAAACTTTCGAAAAAATTTTTGATGCAAATACTTCCGCAATGGTAATATAAACATTTTGTCCATAGATCATTTTCACCTACGCCCACATTTTGGGGGCGTTTTTTTTTACAAAAACCATTTGTATACCCCATCCCAAGGCATTAGCAATAGAAATACGTTGTTTTTTGTCGAACCACACAAGATTTTGAGAAACTGTCTGAGCAATATATTGTGACAATGTCATTTTCAGTATTTCATCGCCATAAGGCCTATATTTTGAGGATATTAATTTAAAGGATGGGATGGGATAGGGTATTCAACGATCCGCATAGCGGATTGTAGCCTCTCATATGTTTTTTGTTTGCTTTTAGCCATGTTAATAACGGTACCTGCCATATAAAAATTACTAATAACCTCAATTTTCTCGAAAACGGCTCTAACGATTTTGATTAAAATTTATATATACTATAACCATATTATTTCCAACAAAACTGGATACCTAGTCTTTTCGAGAAAACCCATATAACGGATTTTGTCATTTAGGTCATATAAAGAAAATTGTTAATTTCTCGCAAACTATTATGTCAAATTGAATTAAATTTAATATATATACTACAATTACAGTTTGAAGCAATTCCACATAATTAGTTTTAGCCCAACTATCACTAAACGGATTTTCCAGTTATGGCAAATAACGGAAAATCATTATTATTCACATTTTTTTTTTCCGTGGACTGGTGGAAATCTTCATAGACACTATGAGCACGTGTGAGATTTTTACTCACTAAAACCACCACCCATTTTGTATTTCTATAGCAACTAAGTGTTCGACTTATCCAGCAATTTTTTTATCACGAGTATATAATATGTTTGGCAGGTAACGTTCCTTTGAGAGTTCCTGCTTTTCCGCAATTTATAGCGCGGTTTGTTATTATTGGGCCAAATCTAAGGGTTTAGTTCTTTGAAGACGCCGCAATATATTTGTTTCGTCAAGAATTTGGAGGACTGTTGTGTTAACGTGTCCTAATAAACGTTTTTTATGTTTTCGTGCAAAATTTTTTGTTTCATCTTTAACCGCGGGAATACCTAGATCTCTGCGTAGATCTTCGCTTCTTACGTACCACGGCGCATTGACGAATGATCTTAACATTTTGTTTTCAAAAGTTTGTAAAATGTTTAGATTCGTTTCAGTGGTACAACCCCATAGTTGTATACCATATGTCCAAATGTTTATGATGTGGTGGATGATTCCGATTAAAAAACTTTTGTTTTCTGTTTTTATACCCTATCCCATAGGGGGGTATATTAGTTTTGACATTAAGTTTGTAACATAGAGAAATAATTTCGATACATATGCCTTAAAGTATATGGATCGATTCAGAATCGCTAGCTGAGTCGATTAAGCCATGTCTGTCTGTCCGTCCGTCCGCCCGTCTGTGTGTCACCGATTTTTGGGCCTTAAATTTTGAGCTAGAGTGTTGAAATTTGGTATATAGACTCTTTGGCTGACGAAGCAGAACAAGTGTAAAAATTTTTGAAATCCGCCCACTGCCACGCCCCCTTTTAGAAAAACGTAGTTAAAAGCCAAACGGTAAGGAATTTCAAATAAGAGTCTGAGCAGCATATTTAGACAATCCTAATATCTATATTTCGTCCATACAAAGTTTTTTGCCACGCCCACTTTTTGGGGGCGTTTTTAGCAAAAAACGCTTTTCGTCCAAATTTTAAAACTTTCGAAAAAAATTTTTGATGCAAATACTTCCGCAATGGTAATATAAACATTTTGTCTACAGATCATTTTCACCTACGCCCACATTTTGGGGGCGTTTTCTTACAAAAACCATTTGATTGCCCCATCCCAAGGCATTAGCAATAGAAATACGTTGTTTTTTGTCGAACCACAAAAGATTTTGATAAACTGTCTGAGCAATATATTGTGACAATGTCATTTTCTGTATTTCGTCGCCATGAGGCCTATATTTTGAGGATATTAATTTTAAGGTGGGATGGGATAGGGTATTCAACGAGCCGCACAGCGGATTGTAGCCTCTCATATGTTTGTATTTTAATTTTAGTATGTTTGTCGTTTTACAATGTTGTATTTTTACATTGGTTTTTGTTCTGTTTGCGTTGCTTGGCTCGTTGAGTGGTTGGCGCGGTGATCAAAAAGCGAATTCCCGTTTAAGCTCGGCAATACTTGCATATCTTACAATATTGTTATCGGTTGTACTCTCGAATATATTAATGTTTTCATTTTGCGCTGGACCATCAAATGGCTTAAATGTTTCCTCAAGATGTGAGGCAAAAACGTCAGCTTTTCCTTATCGCTTTTTTCCCAAACGTCTTGAGTTACCCTAATTGGCGGCACAGCGATTTTTGGCCGTTTTATGACTCTAATTGCTTTCCAGAGCGAATAATTCGATTCCTTTCCATCGGTTAGGCTTTGCAGATAAGTTTCTACTGCAAGGTATTTAAAATTTTTAATCGAATTTGATAGCAAATTACTCAACCGATTGAGATGTGTTTTATTTTGCGGGGTACGAGTTTGGTGCCATCTTTTACGAGCTTTTCTTTTTTGTCTTACTAAATCTTGTATTTCTCGGGGGTACTTAATTTTACTATAGCTCACAATTTTGTTCTGTTGAGGAGTATTATTCCATGCTGCTTTTTGATGGTATTGATAAATGAGTCAACAGCGACTTCGAGTTCCAATGGGGTTCTAAGCGATACACCCAGTCGGATATTATTTTCAATATCGTTTTTGAAACCTGTCCAGTTGGCTTTCGCGTTTGGTAATCTGGGTGGTTTTTCATTTATAATCAGTGACTCGCTCATTGTTAAAATGACTGGAGAATGGTCAGAGGAAAGATCAAAGCATTCTTCAACTTTGATTCGATTGGACGGCAGACCTTTTACAATGAAAAAATCGATCAGATCCGGTATTTTTCTAACATCAGTTGGCCAGTAAGTTGGTTTTCCCGTAGAATGAAATTCGGCATTGTACTTTCTACCTACATCCTGCATCCTACCTTTCTGTGATATGCATCTAGATCCCCAGAATGTATGTTTTGCAGTAAAGTCCCCTCCGATGACAAAACGTTGTCCAAGGGAATTAAGCAAGTTTTCAAAGTCAATTTTCTCAACCTGCATCGTGGTGGGCAGTAAATAGACGATATCTTCAGAAAGGATTGTCTGCTTTTGACTTGTATAGAGCTAACTTGCATGGTTTCGATTTCTAGTTTAAGATCAATCGAATGTTCGATACACTCTTTAATATATAGTGAGGCTCAGCCTCTAGCCTTATTCGATGGATGCAGAGCATGATAGTCGAGGTAACCCTTAATTATACCCTATCCCATAGGGGGGTATATTAGTTTTGATACTTAGTTTGTAACATAGAGAAATAATTCTGCTACATATACCTCAAAGTATATGGATCGACTCAGAATCGCTAGCTGAGTCGAATTAGCCATGTCTGTCTGTCCGCCCGTCCGTCCGTCCGTCTGTCTGTTCGTCAGCGGTTTTTGGGCCTTAAATTTTGAGCTAGGATAATGAAATTTGGTATATAGGATCCTCGTCCGTGCCACCAGAACAAGTGTAAACATTTTTGAAATCCGCCCACTGCCACGCCCCCTTTTTGGGAAAACTTATTTTTTGGCCAAACCGTAAGGAATTTCAAAAAAGTGTCTGAGTAGCATATTTAGACAATCCTGATATCTATATTTCGTTCATACAAATTTTTTTGCCACGCCCACTTTTTAGGGGCGTTTTTAGTAAAAAACGCTTTTTGTCCAAATTTTAAAACTTTCGAAAAAAATTTTGATGCAAATACTTCCGCAATGGTAATATAAACATTTTGTCCATAGATCATTTTCACCTACGCCCACATTTTGGGGGCGTTTTCTTACAAAAACCATTTGTATACCCCATCTCAAGGCATTAGCAATAGAAATACGTTGTTTTTTGTCGAACCACAAAAGATTTTGAGAAACTGTCTGAGCAATATATTGTGACAATGTCATTTTCTGTATTTCATCGCCATAAGGCCTATATTTTGAGGATATTAATTTAAAGGATGGGATGGGATAGGGTATTCAACGATCCGCATAGCGGATTGTAGCCTCTCATATGTTTTTTAAGTTCGAATTACTCTTTGCGTGAGTTTCGGATATTAAACAGATGTATATATTTTCTTCCTGCATAAATAATTCAAGTTCTCCAAGTTTTTGCCAAAGGCCATTGGCATTCCACGTAAGAATTTTAAGCAATCTATTCATGTTAAAGGTGGGGTACTTCTATTGCGAATACTATTTTCGAGCTTAACGAGCCTGTCAAAAATAAGTTTATTCGTTTTGCTTTCTTCCTCAAGTTTTGAAAGAATAATCGAAAATACATTTGAAACTGGGTCAGGTGAGATATTTTTTTGGGCGTTATCGGATACTGTTGCTTGAGCATACGTTTGTAAATTTGGTTTTGGATGTATATGATCCCAACGGATATCTGATGGCCGCGTAGTTAGGTTTTTCGATTATGGCCTGCTTTTTCTTCGACATATTTTTAATCGGAATTTTAGGCTTTTGCTTGTTTAAATTTAATTTCTGTGTTATCTTGCGAGATAATAGACGGTAACTTTCAGGGTCTTTACCGCAGACTTTCCATGTAGTTTTTCTTAGCGAAGTTACTTGGTAGCCCGATAATGGCAACGATTTTAGCAAGGTATGCAACTTGTTAAAGTCGTGAATACCGATCACATTAATTGGGGGTGGGGGGACGTTGTTTTAGCTGTTTCTCTTTGTTAATAATCTATTTGTCGCGGTTTATTATTTCAGGAGAGGATACAGCTTTCCTCTTTTTTACTGGTCTTTTCTTTAAGATCCAGGTAGTTTCGCGACTGAGTTCTTCTTCATCCGTGTGGTATTCCGAATTCACGGGGCCGTTTGAACTTGGTTTTGGCTCATTAGGTATTTTAAATGAACTCTTCAGAGTCATATTTTCTTCCTTTAGATGGAGAATTTCTTTACGAAGCTCTTCGCAGAGCAGTTCGACATTGTTAAGCCTTGTTCGAAGAACGTCGTTTTCTTCCTTTAGGCTCTTATTTTGCATTGAGTCTCGTTTTTCGTGGGCTGACACTTCTGGTGTTGTCGAGCTCCTTGAGACACATATATTTTTTTGAGATCCTGATGTATGTGACCTCGTTACCCTTGAACTTTTCCCGAAAGGGTTACACATTTGCAATAATTGGCTCTCCCCAGAATCCGTAGAGCCGACCTCCGTAGAGGGTGGATTTTCCAGTGAAACTGAATTGCCACCTGGGGTATTAAATCTTTTCGTTGTACTCATTGCATTTTTGTTGTATGTATACGCTTTACACTCGGTATACGGGGAGTGGATTTTAGTCGCCTTCTAGGACAGGCATGCCTTACCTCGGGTATATTCTGACCCTAACCCGAAGGGGGTGCTATTCACAATGACATCGATTCCTTCAAATTTCGGAGTAAACATTCGTATAAATACATTCCGACATTATTTATATAATTATTCACATTGACATCGATGCCTTCAAATTTCGGAGTAAACATTCGTATAAATACATTCCGACGTTATTTATATAATTTGAGCATCAATAATCAAAATGCTTATGATATGATCTAACGCCCAACTTGCTGTGAAAGAGAAAGTTGCGTACGACCCAGTCGTGCGCCCACCACTCGTTTAAAATTCCTTACGGTTTGGCCAAAAAATACGTTTTCCTAAAAAGGGGGCGTGGCAGTTTGCGGATTTCAAAAATTTTAACACTTGTTCTGGTGGCACGGACGAGGATCCTATATACCAAATTTCATTATCCTAGCTCAAAATTTAAGGCCCAAAAATCAGTGACGAACAGACAGACGGACGGACGGACAGACAGACATGGCTTAATCGACTCAGCTAGCGATTCTGAGTCGATCCATATACTTTGAGGTATATGTAGCTAAATTATTTCTCTATGTTACAAACTAAGTATCAAAACTAATATACCCCTATGGGATAGGGTATAAACATATGAGAAGGCTACAATCCGCTGTGCGTATCGTTGAATACCCTATCCCATCCTATCCATAAATCTAAAATCCCCAGAAAAAGTGGGCATGGTAAAAACCACGATGTGATAAAATAGAAAAAATGATATAGTTACAACAAATTCATCAGACTGCTTACAAAACACCTTTACGGTTCTACAAAAGACAAGGTTGTGTATAAAAATGGGTTTTATATAAAAACGCCCCAAAAAGTGAGCGTATGCTAAAATGGTATACAGACGAAATGTTCATATTAATAATGTTAATGATTCTGCATCAAAATTTTCTTCTAAAAATCTAAAATTTGACCGAAAACAGTTTTTTATTGAAAACGCCCCCAAAAATTGGGCGTGGCAAGAAAATTTATATGGACAAAATATAGATATTATTATACCCTATCCCATAGGGGTATATTAGTTTTGATACTTAGTTTGTAACATAGAGAAATAATTTAGCTACATATACCTCAAAGTATATGGATCGACTCAGAATCGCTAGCTGAGTCGAATTAGCCATGTCTATCCGTCCGTCCGTCCGTCCGTCTGTCTGTTCGTCACCGATTTTTGGGCCTTAAATTTTTAGCTAGGATAATGAAATTTGGTATATAGGATCCTTGGCCGAGTCACCAGAACAAGTGTAAAAAGTTTTAAAATCCGCCCACTGCCACGCCCCCTTTTAGAAAAAACGTAGTTTTAAGGCAAACCGTAAGGAATTTCAAAAAAGTGTGTTAGCAACATATTAAGACAATCCTACTATCTATATTTCGTCTATACAAAGTTTTTTGCCACGCCCACTTTTTGGGGGCGGTTTTAGTAAAAAACGTTTTTTGTCCAAATTTTAAAACTTTCGAAAAAAATTTTGCAAAATTGCAAATACTTCCGCAATGGTAATATAAACATTCTGTTCATAGATCATTTTCACCTACGCCCACATTTTGGGGGCGTTTTCTTACAAAAACCATTTGTATACCCCATCCCAAGGCATTACCAATAGAAATACGTTGGTTTTTGTCGAACCACAAAAGATTTTGATAAACTGTCTGTGCAATATATTGTGACAATGTCATTTTCTGTATTTCATCGCCATAAGGCCTATATTTTGAGGATATTAATTTTAAGGATGGGATGGGATAGGGTATTCAACGATCCGCACAGCGGGTTGTAGCCTCTCATATGTTTTTATACCCTATCCCATAGGGGTATATTAGTTTTGATACTTAGTTTGTAACATAGAGAAATAATTTTGCTACATATACCTCAAAGTATATGGATCGACTCAGAATCGATAGCTGAGTCGAATTAGCCATGTCTGTCTGTCCGTCCGTCCGTCCGTCTGTCTGTTCGTCACCGATTTTTGGGCCTTAAATTTTGAGCTAGGATAATGAAATTTGGTATATAGGATCCTTGGCCGAGTCACCAGAACAAGTGTAAAAATTTTTAAAATCCGCCCACTGCCACGCCCCCTTTTAGAAAAAACGTAGTTTTAAGCCAAACCGTAAGGAATTTCAAAAAAGTGTGTTTGCAACATATTTAGACAATCCTAATATCTATATTTCGTCCATACTAAGTTTTTCGCCACGCCCACTTTTTGGGGGCGTTTTTAGTAAAAAACGTTTTTTGTATAAATTTTAAAACTTTCGAAAAAAATTTTGATGCAAATACTTCCGCAATGGTAATATAAACATTTTGTCCATAGATCATTTTCACCTACGCCCACATTTTGGGGGCCCTTTTTTTTACAAAAACCATTTGTATACCCCATCCCAAGGCATTAGCAATAGAAATACGTTGTTTTTTGTCGAACCACAAAAGATTTTGAGAAACTGTCTGAGCAATATATTGTGACAATGTCATTTTCTGTTTTTCATCGCCATAAGGCCTATATTTTGAGGATATTAATTTAAAGGATGGGATGGGATAGGGTATTCAACGATCCGCATAGCGGATTGTAGCCTCTCATATGTTTATACCCTATCCCATAGGGGTATATTAGTTTTGATACTTAGTTTGTAACATAGAGAAATAATTTTGCTACATATACCTCAAAGTATATGGATCGACACAGAATCGCTAGCTGAGTCGATTAAGCCAAATCTGTCTGTCCGTCCGTCTGTACGTCACCGATTTTTAGGCCTTAAATTTTGAGCTAGGATAATGAAATTTGGTATATAGGATCTTCGTCTCTGCCTACAGAACAAGTGTAAACATTTTTGAAATCCGCCCACTGCCACGCCCCCTTTTAAGAAAAACTCAGTTTTTGACCAAACCGTAAGGAATTTTAAAAAAGTTTCTGAACAACATATTTAGACAATATTAATATCTATATTTCGTCTACATAAAGTTTTTTGCCACGGCCACTTTTTGGGGGCGTTTTCAATTAAAAACTGTTTTCGGACAAATTTTAAATTTTTCGAAAAAAATTTTGATGCAGAATCATTAACATTATTAATATGAACATTTCGTCAATATACCATTTTAACCCATGCCCACTTTTTAGGGGCGTTTTTATATAAAAACCATTTTTATACACTATCCCATAACATATGCAGGAGAAAACCTTGCCTTTTGTAGAACCGTAAAAGAGTTTTGTAAGCAGTCTGAAGAATTTGTTGTCACTATATCATTTTTTCTATTTTCTCCACATCGTGCTTTTAGCAATGCCCACTTTTTTTGGGGATTTTAGTTTTATGGATAGGATGGGATAGGGTATTCAACGATCCGCATAGCGGATTGTAGCCTTCTTATATGTTTATACCCTATCCCATAGGGGTATATTAGTTATGATACTTAGTTTGTAACATAGAGAAATAATTTTGCTACATATACCTCAAAGTATATGGATCGACTCAGAATCGCTAGCTGAGTCGATTAAGCCATGTCTGTCTGTCCGTCCGTCCGTCCGTCCGTCCGTCTGTACGTCACCGATTTTTAGGCCTTAAATTTTGAGCTAGGATAATGAAATTTGGTATATATTATCTTCGTCTCTGCCTACAGAACAAGTGTAAAAATTTTTGAAATCCGCCCACTGCCACGCCCCCTTTTAAGAAAAACTCAGTTTTTGACCAAACCGTAAGGAATTTTAAAAAAGTTTCTGAACAACATATTTAGACAATATTAATATCTGTATTTCGTTCATATAAAGTTTTTTGCCACGCCCACTTTTTGGAGGCGTTTTTAATAAAAAACGTTTTTCGGTCAAATTTTAAAATTTTCTAAAAAAATTTTGATGCAGAATCATTAGTAATATAAATATGAACATTTCGTCAATAGACCATTTTAACTCACGCCCACTTTTTGGGGGCGTTTTTATATAAAAACCATTTTTATACCCTACCCCATAACACATGCAGGAGAAAACCTTGTCTTTTGTTGAACCGTAAAAGTTTTTTATAAGCAGTCTGAAGAATTTGTTGTCACCATGTCATATTCTTAATTTTATCCACATCGTGTTTTTATGTCCATGTCCACTTTTTGGGGATTTTAGTTTTACAGATAGGATGGGATAGGGTATTCAACGATCCGCACAGTGGATTGTAGCCTTCTCTTTTCCATCTCGAGCCTAGCTTTCAAAATGTCGGCATTTAAAACCGATATTGTTAGACTCTCAAAAGGTTTCAAAGACCTTTTCGAGTCTTTTAATCATGCAGTATCCACTGTGTCTGCATTCCCTGACCCTTGTCTGTCCGTTGACGCTTCCACATCTACTGAGCCTTTGCCAAGATTGGAGCAAGATATTTCCATAGGAGAGCACAAAACCCAAAAGTATACTGATACAGATATAATACAATCTGCCCCGACTCATGTAGCCAATGATAAAGTTGTCGCTAGTAAAGGAAAGCGAAAGCGTGATGCGAACTCATCATCGGCTAATCCAAGAGCTAAACGCTCTAACCTTAGAAGTCAGATTCTAAACAAACCCAATTCGAATCCAAATTTGTCGGTAGGATCGTCGCCGACTGAGACTTCTTTTACTTCTCGCAATATAGCAAATAAACCGTCTACTTTAATTCCTTTATTGACTTCGGAATTATCTACAATTGAATCGATTCCTAAACCCAAATCGATTTTTATATCAAGATTGAAACCAGGTACTTCCTCCGAAAATGTGATGACTCACTTGGTTTCAACAAACCTCGTCCCCGCAGGTACCTCTATTAAATGTACCAAAATTAGTAAACCGGAAAGTTTCGTTTCTTCATTCAAAATAGTTGTACCACCAAATCTTTTCGAAAAAGTATGTGACACTAACTCATGGCCCGTAAATACTATTGTCAATGAGTTTAAGCCACGGAGAGCTAAACGCGGAGTTAAAAGCTCGGCACCAAAAAACTCTACCGACTGTCCCTCTACTACCAAAATGTAAGAGGGCTCCGAACAAAAGCAAAAAATATATTTCTAAACTCTCAAGCCCTTTCACACGACATATTCTCCTTAACCGAAACGTGGCTTAACGCCAGTATACTTGACTCGGAACTCTTTAATCATGAGTTCTTAGTATATAGGAATGACCGTCACATAAATGACCTAAAAGCGCTTGGAGGAGGTGTTCTTACTGCGGTTCGCAGTCACCTTACCTCTGAGAAAATTGATTTTCCATTCATTCTTAATACCGAAATAATTTGTGTTAAGATAACTATTGGAAATAAATACCTTTATGTCGCAAATGCGTACATTCCCTCCTATCGTCTTGGCACTCTGTATTCTGAGCTATCAAAGGCTTTAGAATATATTTTTGACTTATCTTGTTGTGACAGTAATATTTTGTTGCTGGGTGATTTCAATTTACCACACATAGAATGGGTGCCTTCGGAAGGAGAAGCTCATTTTATACCATCAGAAGTCTCTGCACAACAAGAGCTATCATTACTTGATAACATTTTATCATTTGACTTACAGCAAACAAGCTGTATAAAAAATCATAATAATCGAATTCTCGATTTAGTTTTTTCTTCTGACTCTGTTAGTACTGCAGTATTAGAATCTAGTACCAGTATCACTAACATAGACAAAAATCATCCTCCATTAGATATTTTTATTGACATAGGCGGACATCTGTACGAACATTCTGACTCGTATGATCGTTCGTACTCTTTTGACTTTCGGAAGGCGAACTTTCAAAGGCTATCCGAAGAAATAATGCTTTCGAATATTAATATTGACAGCCTCTCCAATTTAGAAGAAGCTGTTAACAAATTCTATCTTCTAATAAAAGATTGCATGGATAGAACTATCCCAGTCAAGCATTCTAAGAATGCTCAAATCCAGCATCCTTGGTACACGAAAGATCTTAAATCTCTTCGGAATATACGTAACCGGGCCTGGAATAATTTTGTTAAAAGTCAGAATCAATACGACTATGATAAATACCTGAATTATTTTAAGGAATTCTCTGCGATGTCAAATAGTTTATATAATGGCTATATAGCCAATATGGAGAACGCTCTTAAAAGTGACCCAAAACGCTTTTGGAGTTTTGTCAATTCGAAGAGAAAAACGGATGGATATCCAGCCAACTTCTCTTACAATAATTCAAAAATATCGAGCTCTATTATTTTATCTAACTTATTCGCAGAGAATTTCAGTAAATCATAAATGACTGTTCTCAAGTTAATTTCAGCAACGTCACATTTGACGATGAGACAATAATTAAATATATCGCTTTATTAAAAAATGATTATTCTGCTGGGCCCGATGGAATCCCACCAATAGTCGTAAAGCAATGCAAAGATGCTCTTTTGCCATACCTTAAGTATATGTTTGAAAGCTCCCTTGCCACAGGAGTATTCCCAACTCAATGGAAAAATGCATTGATTACACCTGTTTTTAAAAAAGGTGAACGAGGAGACATTTCTAATTACAGACCTATTTCAAAACTCTCTTGCATTCCTAAGTTATTTGAACATATTATTTGTGATAAATTGGTATTCCTGTGTCGAAACATTATCTGTAAAGAGCAGCATGGCTTTGTAAAAAATAGATCCACTGTCACCAATCTCTTAACTTTTATGCATCATTGTTCCAATAGTTTGGAAAATAAAAAAGAGGTCGATTGTATATACACTGACTTTTCCAAAGCTTTTGACCAGTTATCACATAACATCATAATTTATAAACTTAAGGTTTATGGTTTCCCTCCAGGTTTCATAAATTGGGTTCAATCATATCTCTCACTAAGAACTTATCAGGTAAAATTTAGAGGCTCTAAATCCAACCCTTTTGTTGCCCAATCTGGAGTACCCCAAGGTAGTCATTTAGGCCCTATCTTATTTATTCTTGCTATTAACGATGCAAAAGCTTGTATTCGAGAGAGCAAAATACTGATATATGCTGATGACATGAAAATTTTCAAATGTGTAGGAGATCCAAGCGATTCGCTTTCACTTCAAACTGATTTGAATAGCTTTACAACATGGTGTTTTAAAAACGGTTTGAATCTGAACCCCACTAAGTGCCAGCATATGTCATTTTCACGAAAACGTATTCCGTCCAATTTCAGTTATACTCTGTCGGGGCACACTCTCTGTCGTATTGACAGTTTTAAAGATCTTGGTGTTTATTTTGATCCTAAATTGGAGTTTAATAAACACATAAACGTTATTGTGAATAAATCCAACTCTATGTTGGGATTCATAAAAAGGTGGTCAAAAGAGTTCAATGATCCTTATGTCACCCTTTCGTTATATAATTGTCTAGTGCGCCCTCACTTGGAGTATGCCTCACAGGTGTGGACACCCTTCTATGTCGTTCACTCAAATAGAATTGAGGCAGTCCAACGCAAATTTATAAGATTTGCTTTGAGAGGACTTCCATGGGATGATGTACACAATTTGCCTCCGTATAGGTGTCGAATTAAACTGCTGCAGTTGTTGCCTTTGTCTCAACGTAGACTTAACAATGACATGGTCTTCTTACACCAAATATTATCAGGACAAATAGATGCTCCTGATCTTTTAAGTGCTATTGGTTTTAATACCCGTGGAGGTTCCTATAACCTTCGTAGACTAAATATTTTACATATTCCTAATCATAAATACAACTATGGTATGCATGAGGCTATAAGTCGCATGAGTAGAGTTTACAATAAAAATAGCGATGTAGTTGAACTGCATGTTAGTAAAAGTAGTTTAAAAAACATATGAGAGGGCTACAATCCACTGTGCGGATCGTTGAATACCCTATCCCATCCTATCTGTTAAACTAAAATCCCCAAAAAGTAGACATGGCTAAAAACACGATGTGGATAAAATAAAGAAAATGACATGGTGACAACAAATTTTTCAGACTGCTTATAAAAAAACTTTTACGGTTCTAAAAAAGTCAAGGTTTTCTCCTGCATATGTTATGGGGTAGGGTATAAACACTTTGCGTAATTGTATTCTAGAGTCGTAATAAGTGTATGTTTATTTTTATACCCTATCCCATAGGGGGGTATATTAGTTTTGATACTTAGTTTGTAACATAGAGAAATAATTTTGCTACATATACCTCAAAGTATATGGATCGACTCAGAATCGCTAGCTGAGTCGAATTAGCCATGTCTGTCTGTCCGTCCGTCCGTCCGTCCGTCCGTCCGTCTGTCTGTTCGTCAGCGGTTTTTGGGCCTTAAATTTTGAGCTAGGATAATGAAATTTGGTATATAGGATCCTCGTCCGTGCCACCAGAACAAGTGTAAAAATTTTTGAAATCCGCCCACTGCCACGCCCCCTTTTTTGGCCAAACCGTAAGGAATTTCAAAAAAGTGTCTTAGTAGCATATTTAGACAATCCTAATATCTATATTTCGTTCATACAAAGTTTTTTGCCACGCCCACTTTTTGGGGGCGTTTTTAGTAAAAAACGCTTTTTATCTAAATTTTAAAACTTTCGAAAAAAATTTTGATGCAAATACTTCCAAAATGGTAATATAAACATTTTGTCTATAGATCATTTTCACCTACGCCCACATTTTGGGGGCGTTTTCTTACAAAAACCATTTGTATACCCCATCCCAAGGCATTACCAATAGAAATACGTTGTTTTTTGTCGAACCACACAAGATTTTGAGAAACTGTCTGAGCAATATATTGTGACAATGTCATTTTCTGTATTTCATCGCCATAAGGCCTATATTTTGAGGATATTAATTTAAAGGATGGGATGGGATAGGGTATTCAACGATCCGCACAGCGGATTGTAGCCATCTCATATGTTTATACCCTATCCCATAGGGGGGTATATTAGTTTTGATACATAGTTTGTAACATAGAGAAATAATTTTGCTACATATACCTCAAAGTATATGGATCGACTCAGAATCGCTAGCTGAGTCGAATTAGCCATGTCTGTCTGTCCGTCCGTCCGTCCGTCCGTCTGTCTGTTCGTCACCGATTTTTGGGCCTTAAATTTTGAGCTAGGATAATGAAATTTGGTATATAGGATCCTTGTCCGAGTCACCAGAACAAGTGTAAAATTTTTTGAAATCCGCCCACTGCCACGCCCCCTTTTTAGAAAAACGTAAGTTTTGGCAAAACCGTAAAGAATTTCAAAAAAATGTCTGAACAGCATATTTAGAGAATCGTAATATCTATATTTTGTTCATATAATGTTTTTTGCCACGCCCACTTTTTGGGGGCGTTTTCAATAAAAAACTGTTTTCGGTCAAATTTTAAATTTTTCGAAAAAATGTTTGATGCAGAATCATTAACATTATTAATATGAACATTTCGTCTTTATATCATTTTTACCCACGCCCACTTTTTGGGGGCGTTTTTATATAAAAACCATTTTTATACACTACCCCATAACATATGAAGTAGAAAACCTAGTCTTTTGTAGAACCGTAAAAGTGTTTTGTAAGCAGTCTGAAGATTTAGTTGTCACTATATCATTTTTTCTATTTTATCCACATCGTATTTTTAGCCATGCCCACTTTTTTTTGGGATTTTAGTTTTATGGATAGGATGGGATAGGGTATTCAACGATCCGCACAGCGGATTGTAGCCTCTCATATGTTTATACCCTATCCCATAGGGGGGTATATTAGTTTTGATACTTCGTTTGTAACATAGAGAAATAATTTTGCTACATATACCTCAAAGTATATGGATCGACTCAGAATCGCTAGCTGAGTCGAATTAGCCATGTCTGTCTGTCCGTCCGTCCGTCCGTCCGTCCGTCCGTCTGTCTGTTCGTCACCGATTTTTGGGCCTTAAATTTTGAGCTAGGATAATGAAATTTGGTATATAGGATCCTCGTCCGTGCCACCAGAACAAGTGTAAAAATTTTTGAAATCCGCCTACTGCCACGCCCCCTTTTTAGGAAAACTTATTTTTTGGCCAAACCGTAAGGAATTTCAAAAAAGTGTCTGAGTAGCATATTTAGACAATCCTAATATCTATATTTCGTTCATACAAAGTTTTTTGCCACGCCCACTTTTTGGGGGCGTTTTTAGTAAAAAACACTTATTGTCCAAATTTTAAAACTTTCGAAAAAATTTTTGATGCAAATACTTCCGCAATGGTAATATAAACATTTTGCCTATAGATCATTTTCACCTACGCCCACATTTTGGGGGCGTTTTCTTACAAAAACCATTTGTATATCCCATCCCAAGGCATTACCAATAAAAATACGTTGTTTTTTGTCGAACCACAAAAGATTTTGAGAAACTGTCTGAGCAATATAATATGACAATGTCATTTTCTGTATTTCATCGCCATAAGGCCTATATTTTGAGGATATTAATTTAAATGATGGGATGGGATAGGGTATTCAACGATCCGCATAGCGGATTGTAGCCTCTCATATGTTTATACCCTATCCCATAGGGGTATATTAGTTTTGATACTTAGTTTGTAACATAGAGAAATAATTTTGCTACATATACCTCAAAGTATATGGATCGACTCAGAATCGCTAGCTGAGTCGATTAAGCCATGTCTGTCTGTCCGTCCGTCCGTCCGTCCGTCTGTACGTCACCGATTTTTAGGCCTTAAATTTTGAGCTAGGATAATGAAATTTGGTATATAGGATCCTCGTCTCTGCCTACAGAACAAGTGTAAAAATTTTTGAAATCCGCCCACTGCCACGCCCCCTTTTAAGAAAAAACCAGTTTTTGACCAAACCGTAAGGAATTTTAAAAAAGTTTCTGAACAACATATTTAGACAATATTATTATCTATATTTCGTCTTTATAAAGTTTTTTGCCACGCCCACTTTTTGGGGGCGTTTTCAATTAAAAACTGTTTTCGGTCAAATTTTAAATTTTTCGAAAAAAATGTTGATGCAGAATCATTAACATTATTAATATGAACATTTCGTCTATATACCATTTTAACCCACGCCCACTTTTTGGGGGCGTTTTTATATAAAAACCATTTTTATACACTACCCCATAACATAAGCAGGAGAAAACCTTGTCTTTTGTAGAACCGTTTTTTGTATTGTTTTGTAAGCAGTCTGAAGAATTTGTTGTCACTATATCATTTTTTTCTATTTTATCCACATCGTGTTTTTAGCCATGCCCCCTTTTTTGGGGATTTTAATTTTATGGATAGGATGGGATAGGGTATTCAACGATCCGCACAGCGGATTGTAGCCTTCCCATATGTTTATACCCTATCCCATAGGGGGGTATATTAGTTTTGACATTAAGTTTGTAACATAGAGAAATAATTTCGATACATATACCTCAAAGTATATGGATCGATTCAGAATCGCTAGCTGAGTCGATTAAGCCATGTCTGTCTGTCCGTCCGTCCGTCCGTCCGTCTGTGTGTCACCGATTTTTGGGCCTTAAATTTTGAGCTAGAGTGTTGAAATTTGGTATATAGACTCTCTGGCCGACGAAGCAGAACAAGTGTAAAAATTTTTGAAATCCGCCCACTGCCACGCCCCCTTTTTAGAAAAACTTATTTTTTGGCCAAACCGTAAGGAATTTCAAAAAAGTGTCTTTGCAACATATTTAGACAATCCTAATATCTATATTTCGTTCATACAAAGTTTTTTGCCACGCCCACTTTTTGGGGGCGTTTTTAGTAAAAAACGCTTTTTGTCCAAATTTTAAAACTTTCGAAAAAATTTTTGATGCAAATACTTCCGCAATGGTAATATAAACATTTTGTCCATAGATCATTTTCACCTACGCCCACATTTTGGGGGCGTTTTTTTTACAAAAACCATTTGTATACCCCATCCCAAGGCATTAGCAATTGAAATACGTTGTTTTTTGTCGAACCACACAAGATTTTGAGAAACTGTCTGAGCAATATATTGTGACAATGTCATTTTCAGTATTTCATCGCCATAAGGCCTATATTTTGAGGATATTAATTTAAAGGATGGGATGGGATAGGGTATTCAACGATCCGCATAGCGGATTGTAGCCTCTCATATGTTTATACCCTATCCCATAGGGGGGTATATTAGTTTTGATACATAGTTTGTAACATAGAGAAATAATTTAGCTACATATACCTCAAAGTATATGGATCGACTGAGAATCGATAGCTGAGTCGATTTAGCCATGTCTGTCCGTCCGTCCGTCCGTCCGTCCGTACGTCACCAGTTTTTGGGCCTTAAATTTTGAGCTAGAAAGATGAAATTTGGTACACGTACTCCTTGTTGCTCCCAGCAGAACAAGTGTAAAAATTTTTGAAATCCGCCCACTGCCACGCCCCCTTTTTAGAAAAACGTATTTTTTGGCCAAACCATAAGGAATTTTGAAAAACTTTCTGAACAACATATTTAGACAATCTGAATATCTGTATTTCGTTCATACAAAGTTTTTTGCCACGCCCACTTTTTGGGGGCGTTTTTAATTAAAAACGTTTTCGGTCAAATTTTAAAATTTTCGAAAAAACTTTTGATGCAGAATCATTAGTAATATAAATATGAACATTTCGTCCATAGACCATTTTAACCCACCCCCACTTTTTGGGGGCGTTTTTATATAAAAACCATTTTTATACACTACCCCATAACATATGCAGGAGAAAACCTTGTCTTTTGTAGAACCGTAAAAGTTTTTTGTAAGCAGTCTGAAGAATTTGTTGTCACCATGTCATTTTCCTTATTTTATCCACATCGTGTTTTTAGCCATGTGCACTTTTTGGGGATTTTAGTTTTACAGATAGGATGGGATAGGGTATTCAACGATCCGCACAGCGGATTGTAGCCTTCTCATATGTTTTTTATACCCTATCCCATAGGGGGGTATATTAGTTTTGATACATAGTTTGTAACATAGAGAAATAATTTAGCTACATATACCTCAAAGTATATGGATCGACTCAGAATCGATAGCTGAGTCGATTTATCCATGTCTGTCCGTCCGTCCGTCCGTCCGTCCGTCCGTACGTCACCAGTTTTTGGGCCTTAAATTTTGAGCTAGAAAGATGAAATTTGGTACACGTACTCCTTGTTGCTCCCAGCAGAACAAGTGTAAAAAATTTTTGAAATCCGCCCACTGCCACGCCCCCTTTTTAGAAAAACGTATTTTTTGGCCAAACCATAAGGAATTTTGAAAAACTTTCTGAACAACATATTTAGACAATCTGAATATCTGTATTTCGTTCATACAAAGTTTTTTGCCACGCCCACTTTTTGGGGGCGTTTTTAATTAAAAACGTTTTTCGGTCAAATTTTAAAATTTTCGAAAAAACTTTTGATGCAGAATCATTAGTAATATAAATATGAACATTTCGTCCATAGACCATTTTAACCCACCCCCACTTTTTGGGGGCGTTTTTATATAAAAACCATTTTTATACACTACCCCATAACATATGCAGGAGAAAACCTTGTCTTTTGTAGAACCGTAAAAGTTTTTTGTAAGCAGTCTGAAGAATTTGTTGTCACCATGTCATTTTCCTTATTTTATCCACATCGTGTTTTTAGCCATGTGCACTTTTTGGGGATTTTAGTTTTACAGATAGGATGGGATAGGGTATTCAACGATCCGCACAGCGGATTGTAGCCTTCTCATATGTTTATACCCTATCCCATAGGGGGGTATATTAGTTTTGATACTTAGTTTGTAACATAGAGAAATAATTTTGCTACATATACCTCAAAGTATATGGATCGGCTCAGAATCGCTAGCTGAGTCGAATTAGCCATGTCTGTCTGTCCGTCCGTCCGTCCGTCCGTCCGTCCGTGTGTCCGTCCGTCCGTCTGTCTGTTCGTCACCGATTTTTGGGCCTTAAATTTTAAGCTAGGATAATGAAATTTGGTATATAGGATCCTTGGCCGAGTCACCAGAACAAGTGTAAAAATTTTTAAAATCCGCCCACTGCCACGCCCCCTTTTAGAAAAAACGTAGTTTTAAGGCAAACCGTAAGGAATTTCAAAAAAGTGTGTGAGTAGCATATTTAGACAATCTTAATATCTATATTTCGTATATACAAAGTTTTTTGCCACGCCCACTTTTTGGGGGCGTTTTTAGTAAAAAGCGTTTTTTGTCCAAATTTTAAAACTTTCGAAAAAAATGTTGATGCAAATACTTCCGCAATGGTAATATAAACATTTTGTCCATAGATCATTTTCTCCTACGCCCACAATTCTGGGGCGTTTTCTTACAAAAACCATTTGTAAACCCCATCCCAAGGCATTAGCAATAGAAATACGTTGTTTTTTGTCGAACCACAAAAGATTTTGAGAAACTGTCTGAGCAATATATTGTGACAATGTCATTTTCTGTTTTTCATCGCCATAAGGCCTATATTTTGAGGATATTAATTTAAAGGATGGGATGGGATAGGGTATTCAACGATCCGCATAGCGGATTGTAGCCTCTCATTATACCCTATCCCATAGGGGGGTATATTAGTTTTGATACTTAGTTTGTAACATAGAGAAATAATTTTGCTACATATACCTCAAAGTATATGGATCGACTCAGAATCGCTAGCTGAGTCGAATTAGCCATGTCTGTCTGTCCGTCCGTCCGTCCGTCCGTCTGTCTGTTCGTCAGCGGTTTTTGGGCCTTAAATTTTGAGCTAGGATAATGAAATTTGGTATATAGGATCCTCGTCCGTGCCACCAGAACAAGTGTAAAAATTTTTGAAATCCGCCCACTGCCACGCCCCCTTTTAAGGAAAACTTATTTTTTGGCCAAACCGTAAGGAATTTCAAAAAAGTGTCTTAGTAGCATATTTAGACAATCCTAATATCTATATTTCGTTCATACAAAGTTTTTTGCCACGCCCACTTTTTGGGGGCGTTTATAGTAAAAATCGCTTTTTGTCCATATTTTAAAACTTTCGAAAAAAATTTTGATGCAAATACTTCCAAAATGGTAATATAAACATTTTGTCTATAGATCATTTTCACCTACGCCCACATTTTGGGGGCGTTTTCTTACAAAAACCATTTGTATACCCCATCCCAAGGCATTAGCAATAGAAATACGTTGTTTTTTGTCGAACCACACAAGATTTTGAGAAACTGTCTGAGCAATATATTGTGACAATGTCATTTTCTGTATTTCATCGCCATAAGGCCTATATTTTGAGGATATTAATTTAAAGGATGGGATGGGATAGGGTATTCAACGATCCGCATAGCGGATTGTAGCCTCTCATATGTTTATACCCTATCCCATAGGGGTATATTAGTTTTGATACTTAGTTTGTAACATAGAGAAATAATTTTGCTACATATACCTCAAAGTATATGGATCGACTCAGAATCGCTAGCTGAGTCGATTAAGCCATGTCTGTCTGTCCGTCCGTCCGTCCGTCCGTCTGTACGTCACCGATTTTTAGGCCTTAAATTTTGAGCTAGGATAATGAAATTTGGTATATAGGATCCTCGTCTCTGCCTACAGAACAAGTGTAAAAATTTTTGAAATCCGCCCACTGCCACGCCCCCTTTTAAGAAAAAACCAGTTTTTGACCAAACCGTAAGGAATTTTAAAAAAGTTTCTGAACAACATATTTAGACAATATTATTATCTATATTTCGTCTTTATAAAGTTTTTTGCCACGCCCACTTTTTGGGGGCGTTTTCAATTAAAAACTGTTTTCGGTCAAATTTTAAATTTTTCGAAAAAAATGTTGATGCAGAATCATTAACATTATTAATATGAACATTTCGTCTATATACCATTTTAACCCACGCCCACTTTTTGGGGGCGTTTTTATATAAAAACCATTTTTATACACTACCCCATAACATAAGCAGGAGAAAACCTTGTCTTTTGTAGAACCGTTTTTTGTATTGTTTTGTAAGCAGTCTGAAGAATTTGTTGTCACTATATCATTTTTTTCTATTTTATCCACATCGTGTTTTTAGCCATGCCCCCTTTTTTGGGGATTTTAATTTTATGGATAGGATGGGATAGGGTATTCAACGATCCGCACAGCGGATTGTAGCCTTCCCATATGTTTATACCCTATCCCATAGGGGGGTATATTAGTTTTGACATTAAGTTTGTAACATAGAGAAATAATTTCGATACATATACCTCAAAGTATATGGATCGATTCAGAATCGCTAGCTGAGTCGATTAAGCCATGCCTGTCTGTCCGTCCGTCCGTCCGTCCGTCTGTGTGTCACCGATTTTTGGGCCTTAAATTTTGAGCTAGAGTGTTGAAATTTGGTATATAGACTCTCTGGCCGACGAAGCAGAACAAGTGTAAAAATTTTTGAAATCCGCCCACTGCCACGCCCCCTTTTTAGAAAAACTTATTTTTTGGCCAAACCGTAAGGAATTTCAAAAAAGTGTCTTTGCAACATATTTAGACAATCCTAATATCTATATTTCGTTCATACAAAGTTTTTTGCCACGCCCACTTTTTGGGGGCGTTTTTAGTAAAAAACGCTTTTTGTCCAAATTTTAAAACTTTCGAAAAAATTTTTGATGCAAATACTTCCGCAATGGTAATATAAACATTTTGTCCATAGATCATTTTCACCTACGCCCACATTTTGGGGGCGTTTTTTTACAAAAACCATTTGTATACCCCATCCCAAGGCATTAGCAATTGAAATACGTTGTTTTTTGTCGAACCACACAAGATTTTGAGAAACTGTCTGAGCAATATATTGTGACAATGTCATTTTCAGTATTTCATCGCCATAAGGCCTATATTTTGAGGATATTAATTTAAAGGATGGGATGGGATAGGGTATTCAACGATCCGCATAGCGGATTGTAGCCTCTCATATGTTTATACCCTATCCCATAGGGGGGTATATTAGTTTTGACATTAAGTTTGTAACATAGAGAAATAATTTCGATACATATACCTCAAAGTATATGGATCGATTCAGAATCGCTAGCTGAGTCGATTAAGCCATGTCTGTCTGTCCGTCCGTCCGTCCGTCCGTCTGTGTGTCACCGATTTTTGGGCCTTAAATTTTGAGCTAGAGTGTTGAAATTTGGTATATAGACTCTCTGGCCGACGAAGCAGAACAAGTGTAAAAATTTTTGAAATCCGCCCACTGCCACGCCCCCTTTTTAGAAAAACTTATTTTTTGGCCAAACCGTAAGGAATTTCAAAAAAGTGTCTTTGCAACATATTTAGACAATCCTAATATCTATATTTCGTTCATACAAAGTTTTTTGCCACGCCCACTTTTTGGGGGCGTTTTTAGTAAAAAACGCTTTTTGTCCAAATTTTAAAACTTTCGAAAAAATTTTTGATGCAAATACTTCCGCAATGGTAATATAAACATTTTGTCCATAGATCATTTTCACCTACGCCCACATTTTGGGGGCGTTTTTTTACAAAAACCATTTGTATACCCCATCCCAAGGCATTAGCAATAGAAATACGTTGTTTTTTGTCGAACCACACAAGATTTTGAGAAACTGTCTGAGCAATATATTGTGACAATGTCATTTTCAGTATTTCATCGCCATAAGGCCTATATTTTGAGGATATTAATTTAAAGGATGGGATGGGATAGGGTATTCAACGATCCGCATAGCGGATTGTAGCCTCTCATATGTTTATACCCTATCCCATAGGGGGGTATATTAGTTTTGATACATAGTTTGTAACATAGAGAAATAATTTAGCTACATATACCTCAAAGTATATGGATCGACTCAGAATCGATAGCTGAGTCGATTTAGCCATGTCTGTCCGTCCGTCCGTCCGTCCGTCCGTCCGTCCGTCCGTCCGTCCGTCCGTACGTCACCAGTTTTTGGGCCTTAAATTTTGAGCTAGAAAGATGAAATTTGGTACACGTACTCCTTGTTGCTCCCAGCAGAACAAGTGTAAAAATTTTTGAAATCCGCCCACTGCCACGCCCCCTTTTTAGAAAAACGTATTTTTTGGCCAAACCATAAGGAATTTTGAAAAACTTTCTGAACAACATATTTAGACAATCTGAATATCTGTATTTCGTTCATACAAAGTTTTTTGCCACGCCCACTTTTTGGGGGCGTTTTTAATTAAAAACGTTTTTCGGTCAAATTTTAAAATTTTCGAAAAAACTTTTGATGCAGAATCATTAATAATATAAATATGAACATTTCGTCCATAGACCATTTTAACCCACCCCCACTTTTTGGGGGCGTTTTTATATAAAAACCATTTTTATACACTACCCCATAACATATGCAGGAGAAAACCTTGTCTTTTGTAGAACCGTAAAAGTTTTTTGTAAGCAGTCTGAAGAATTTGTTGTCACCATGTCATTTTCCTTATTTTATCCACATCGTGTTTTTAGCCATGTGCACTTTTTGGGGATTTTAGTTTTACAGATAGGATGGGATAGGGTATTCAACGATCCGCACAGCGGATTGTAGCCTTCTCATATGTTTTTTATACCCTATCCCATAGGGGGGTATATTAGTTTTGATACATAGTTTGTAACATAGAGAAATAATTTAGCTACATATACCTCAAAGTATATGGATCGACTCAGAATCGATAGCTGAGTCGATTTATCCATGTCTGTCCGTCCGTCCGTCCGTCCGTCCGTCCGTACGTCACCAGTTTTTGGGCCTTAAATTTTGAGCTAGAAAGATGAAATTTGGTACACGTACTCCTTGTTGCTCCCAGCAGAACAAGTGTAAAAAATTTTTGAAATCCGCCCACTGCCACGCCCCCTTTTTAGAAAAACGTATTTTTTGGCCAAACCATAAGGAATTTTGAAAAACTTTCTGAACAACATATTTAGACAATCTGAATATCTGTATTTCGTTCATACAAAGTTTTTTGCCACGCCCACTTTTTGGGGGCGTTTTTAATTAAAAACGTTTTTCGGTCAAATTTTAAAATTTTCGAAAAAACTTTTGATGCAGAATCATTAGTAATATAAATATGAACATTTCGTCCATAGACCATTTTAACCCACCCCCACTTTTTGGGGGCGTTTTTATATAAAAACCATTTTTATACACTACCCCATAACATATGCAGGAGAAAACCTTGTCTTTTGTAGAACCGTAAAAGTTTTTTGTAAGCAGTCTGAAGAATTTGTTGTCACCATGTCATTTTCCTTATTTTATCCACATCGTGTTTTTAGCCATGTGCACTTTTTGGGGATTTTAGTTTTACAGATAGGATGGGATAGGGTATTCAACGATCCGCACAGCGGATTGTAGCCTTCTCATATGTTTATACCCTATCCCATAGGGGGGTATATTAGTTTTGATACTTAGTTTGTAACATAGAGAAATAATTTTGCTACATATACCTCAAAGTATATGGATCGGCTCAGAAGCGCTAGCTGAGTCGAATTAGCCATGTCTGTCTGTCCGTCCGTCCGTCCGTCCGTCCGTCCGTGTGTCCGTCCGTCCGTCTGTCTGTTCGTCACCGATTTTTGGGCCTTAAATTTTAAGCTAGGATAATGAAATTTGGTATATAGGATCCTTGGCCGAGTCACCAGAACAAGTGTAAAAATTTTTAAAATCCGCCCACTGCCACGCCCCCTTTTAGAAAAAACGTAGTTTTAAGGCAAACCGTAAGGAATTTCAAAAAAGTGTGTGAGTAGCATATTTAGACAATCTTAATATCTATATTTCGTATATACAAAGTTTTTTGCCACGCCCACTTTTTGGGGGCGTTTTTAGTAAAAAGCGTTTTTTGTCCAAATTTTAAAACTTTCGAAAAAAATGTTGATGCAAATACTTCCGCAATGGTAATATAAACATTTTGTCCATAGATCATTTTCTCCTACGCCCACAATTTTGGGGCGTTTTCTTACAAAAACCATTTGTAAACCCCATCCCAAGGCATTAGCAATAGAAATACGTTGTTTTTTGTCGAACCACAAAAGATTTTGAGAAACTGTCTGAGCAATATATTGTGACAATGTCATTTTCTGTTTTTCATCGCCATAAGGCCTATATTTTGAGGATATTAATTTAAAGGATGGGATGGGATAGGGTATTCAACGATCCGCATAGCGGATTGTAGCCTCTCATTATACCCTATCCCATAGGGGGGTATATTAGTTTTGATACTTAGTTTGTAACATAGAGAAATAATTTTGCTACATATACCTCAAAGTATATGGATCGACTCAGAATCGCTAGCTGAGTCGAATTAGCCATGTCTGTCTGTCCGTCCGTCCGTCCGTCCGTCTGTCTGTTCGTCAGCGGTTTTTGGGCCTTAAATTTTGAGCTAGGATAATGAAATTTGGTATATAGGATCCTCGTCCGTGCCACCAGAACAAGTGTAAAAATTTTTGAAATCCGCCCACTGCCACGCCCCCTTTTAAGGAAAACTTATTTTTTGGCCAAACCGTAAGGAATTTCAAAAAAGTGTCTTAGTAGCATATTTAGACAATCCTAATATCTATATTTCGTTCATACAAAGTTTTTTGCCACGCCCACTTTTTGGGGGCGTTTATAGTAAAAATCGCTTTTTGTCCATATTTGATGCAAATACTTCCAAAATGGTAATATAAACATTTTGTCTATAGATCATTTTCACCTACGCCCACATTTTGGGGGCGTTTTCTTACAAAAACCATTTGTATACCCCATCCCAAGGCATTAGCAATAGAAATACGTTGTTTTTTGTCGAACCACACAAGATTTTGAGAAACTGTCTGAGCAATATATTGTGACAATGTCATTTTCTGTATTTCATCGCCATAAGGCCTATATTTTGAGGATATTAATTTAAAGGATGGGATGGGATAGGGTATTCAACGATCCGCATAGCGGATTGTAGCCTCTCATATGTTTTTTTTTTTAATTCTGACCTGCCTAAGCAGTAATATACATTATACACAACGACCTAAAAGATCTATTGTGCTTGCCGTCAGATGCTTTTTAGGTTAGTAGCGCTTCTACTTTCCTTATGTAGCTGATAATACTTTCAGCCGAAGATTTCCTCAATTCTTCGGGACTTAAGAGTTTCCTGAAGAAAGATTCTCTTCTCATAACGTAAAGGGCCGGGCATTCACATATGATATGCTCGGCTGTTTCGTCTTCTTCTAGACATAGTCTGCACCAGAGATAAGGGAAGTAAAGAGATACCAAACTTCTACCTCTCTCACCCTGAATACCCGCAAGAGTTGGTTGTTTTTGTTGTAATCCACCACCAGTGCACTCCTGTCTGCGAATACGTGTAGGTAGGACTTTTCAGTTAGTTTAAAAGTATTTGCCTTAAGCGTTTCTCCAAAATCAGCACAATATTTTTCAGAATTAGTTGTATCCATAATGAGCATTCTGTTGAAAGGATAACATTCGTTAAATATTATTCTAGCAAGCACTGATAGTAAATATATTATTTTTGTAGCCAACTCTCACCTTCTGGAGTTATAGTCGATCTCACCTTATACATTTGTGAATTTATTTCTTTTTGAATACATTTGTTTATCTTTTTTTTATTATTAGATAACTATTCATCTATCCTTTTGTGTGAATAGATATATATCTTACACATATATTGAATTTTTTTTTATTTACATACGTATAATTATCTTCGTCTGAAAATCATTATTTTGAAAATGATATCTTAGCATTGATTTACCATGAGCAATTCCAAAGGAGCGGTTCCTAAGGAAAAGCGAAAATCAGTATTTGATGCTTATCGTGGTATGGTGACCAGATCAATTGGTCATCGACAACCAAACTTTGACATTTCCCAAGATCAATTTAATGCAAACGATCGTCATCAGCCAGTGTCACATTCGCCTCGAGATTCTGCTGGTGTATCTAGAACCCCAATACCAATTACTGATGGTCGTAGAGAAAGTATGCATAATTGTTGCGTTCACTCTTATATTCGATGAAAATATGTGTGCAAGAAACAGTCAGAGATGCACTTGTAGAACAAAGAGGAGCGATTCCAACAGCTTCGAACCTTTCAATTCCTGTTGAAGCCCAAAACTTTAGAGGTAGTAACAGATCCTCTAGAAGGCCTAGTCAAGTTCAAAACAATACTAGAAGAAACGAATCTCTACCTTGCCCACCTGATTATTCCAATCCAAATTTCTGTGATGAATCACGAAATCGCGCATATGAGGGATATTCTCAAAACCGTGATTTCTCAAATAACAATCATTCTGAATCCTTTCAGGCGGAAGAATTTGTCCAGCCGAAATCGAAAAATCGAAATTGATCGTTGGGGTGTAAAATATGATGGAACTTTGAAATCCATGTCTGTTCAAGATTTCATTTTTAGAATTGAGATTCTGAGAGAAAATTATGATTGTCCTTGATCAGATGTGTTGAGAAATTTTCATGTTTTGTTATCAGGGATTGCACAGGAATGTTTCTGGCAATACATGCGATCAAACCCTAGACCAGATTGGTCAAGACTACGTCAGGTTTTGTGCAAACAATTTACAACGCATGCTACTGATATCGAAATTATACAGCAAATAAGCGAACGTCGACAACACCCACAAGAATCATTTGATGATTATTTTAACGCTGTAATGTATCTTAAAAATCAATTGCGTAGACCAATGACTAAACGTCAGCTATTAAAAATTATGAAAAGCGAAATAAATAACAGGTTGTTGAATTTGATATATCCAATGCCGATTTATTCTTTAGATTCATTGCGAGATGAATGTCGCAAAGCAGAAAAATTGTTTCAATCTCGTGACCAAAATAGATACCATAGACCACAGCATGTTAATGAATTTTATCAAGAGGATGATGCAGTTGAAGCTTTTGCCCCTGCGGAAGATGTTAATGTTTCGGCATTTGGATACGCAGAGGGAAATCGCTCTCGTAATCTTGGAGATAAACATATGAGAGGCTACAATCCGCTATGCGGATCGTTGAATACCCTATCCCATCCCATCCTTTAAATAAATATCCTCAAAATATAGGCCTTATGGCGATGAAATACAGAAAATGACATTGTCACAATATATTGCTCAGACAGTTTTTCAAAATCTTTTGTGGTTCGACAAAAAACAACGTATTTCTATTGCTAATGCCTTGGGGTGGGGTATACAAATGGTTTTTGTAAGAAAACGCCCCCAAAATGTGGGCGTAGGTGAAAATGATCTATGGACAAAATGTTTATATTACCATTGCGGAAGTATTTGCATCAAAATTTTTTTCGAAAGTTTTAAAATTTGGACAAAAAGCGTTTTTTACTAAAAACGCCCCCAAAAAGTGGGCGTGGCAAAAAACTTTGTATGAACGAAATATAGATATTAGGATTGTAAATATGCTTCTCAGACACTTTTTTGAAATTCCTTACGGTTTGGCCAAAAAATAAGTTTTCCTAAAAAGGGGGCGTGGCAGTGGGCGGATTTCAAAAATGTTTACACTTGTTCTGGTGGCACGGACGAGGATCCTATTTACCAAATTTCATTATCCTAGCTCAAAATTTAAGGCCCAAAAATCGGTGACGAACAGACAGACGGACGGACGGACGTACAGACAGACATGGCTAATTCGACTCAGCTAGCGATTCTGAGTCGATCCATATACTTTGAGGTATATGTAGCAAAATTATTTCTCTATGTTACAAACTAAGTATCAAAACTAATATACCCCCCCCTGGGATAGGGTATAAAAATGCAAATAGTTGTCGTTACTTTAATTGCAAAAATACAGGTCATACTTTCATGTATTGTCCTTCTCCTGTCAGGAATCTTTTCTGTTATAAGTGTGGTGCTGACAATGTGACAACACTGAATTGTCAGAAATGTAAATCTTTGGGAAACCAGAAATCGAGCGGGATGTGCGGGAATCTCGTTCGACCCGAACCCACCCCGAACAATAGATAAAAGTACATCCACTGATTCTGAGTCATTGGAAATATCTACTGATGATTCAGATACTCTCACCTGACTTACCTATGATAAATTTCACCCTGCCAAGAATTAAACATTTAATTCCTTATAAATCCATATTATCAAATTATAATAAAATTCGTTCAAAAATATTCCAACTTGACGAAACTAAAAGCAATATGTCCCCAACAAAACTTTTAAAAGCAAAAATCAGACAGCAGAAGCGAAAGCTTTACAAAAGAATCGTGGAATCATCTACATTCGAAATCGATGGAGATCCAAGGCCATATGCCATAGTATATTTGCATGGAAGAGATGTAGTAGGTTTGCTGGACAGCGGAGCTACGATCTCATGTCTTGGAAAAGGATGTGTCGAATTTGTCCATAGTCTTGGCTTACAAGTTACCCCTTTAACATCGTCGTTAAAAACAGCTGATGGCAAAGAGCAACTAGTGATAGGGTACATTCGTGTTCCGATAAAATATAACTCGGTCACTAAAGAAATGGATATCTATCTCGTGCCTAGCCTTTTACAGCCAATGTATCTCGGTATAGATTTTTGGCAAAAATTCGACATATTTCCAAGAACAGTGAGTGAAATTCAAGTAGATAAAACCGATATTTCAAGCAAACCGAAGCATGAATTGACCGAGGAACAGGCACTTGCGTTGGCGGAAGTTATCAGTAAGTTTCCAGCCTGTAGTGAGTAAGGACTCGGTAAAACTACGTTAGAAACACATCACATCGATACAGGTACAGCTGATCCATCCATCAAAGCAGCGACACTATCCAGTATCGCCAGTAATTTAGAAACTTATATACGAGGAACTGGATCGCATGCTTTCGTTGGGAGTGATTGAGGAAAGCAATAGTGCGTGGAGTTCGCCAATTGTCCATATCCGAAAGCCGGGTAAGGATCGCCTTTGCTTGGATTTCCGAAAAGTCAATAAACTCACAACGACGGATGCGTATCCGTTGCCTCACATTGAGGGTTTGCTGAGCCGCCTTAGGGATACACACTTCATAAGCAGCGTGGATCTCAAGGACTCGTTTTGGCAAATCCCTTTAGACGAGAAATCGAGGGAGAAAACAGCATTTACGGTGCCGGGAAGACCACTTTATCAGTTCACGGTCATGCCCTTTGGACTATGCAATGCATCTCAAAGGATGTGCCGTCTAATGGACAAAGTGGTTCCTTCTGAGCTCCGTGAATGTTTTTTTGTATACCTGGATGATCTGTTGGTGATATCCAGAGATTTTAATGAGCATGTGAACGTTTTAGGAATGGTTGCTGATTGCTTGAAGAGAGCCAATCTGACCATCAATGTCTCAAAGTCGAACTTTTGTTTTAAGGAACTTTAGTATCTCGGTTATATCATCGGACAAGGACACATAAAGCCTGACCCGGCAAGGGTTTCAGCCATTAATGACTTTCCTGAGCCAAAGTCACAGAAACAAGTTCGACGATTTCTTGGCTTATGTGGCTGGTATCGCAGATTCATACGAAACTTTGCTGCGATATCAGCACCCTTGTCAGATGCATTACAAAAAGGGAAAACGTTTGAGATATCTGCGGAGGCAAGTGCGGCTTTTGAGGCATTGAAGAGTGCTCTAAAATCAGCTCCACTCTTAAGTAACCCAGATTTCGCTGAGCATTTCTATGTTCAATGCGACGCTTCTAGTCATGGTGTTGGAGGAGTCCTTTTTCAGTACGACGAGGAGAAAAATGAGAAACCGATAGCATTTTTCTCGCAAAAGCTAAATTCTTGTCAGCGAAACTACAGTGTGACAGAGCAGGAATGCCTGGCCGCTGTGTTAGCTGTAAAACGGTTTCGTCCGTACATTGAAGGACTTCCCTTCACCGTGATTACTGACAACGCTAGCCTTAGATGGCTAATGAGCCTCAAAGACCTTAGCGGCAGATTGGCCAGATGGTCTCTAAAGCTTCAAGTTTTCCAATTCGACATCCAACATCGAAAAGGTTCGCAAAATATAGTTCCAGATACATTGTCGCGAACTTTTGTTTTGGTGGATTTAAATGCAGATGAGTTTAGATCAAGTGAGTATCTAGACTTAATAGATAGAGTCACAAGAAACGGTGACATGTTACCTGATTTAAAAGTATCTGACAACTTTGTATTTAAACGCGCTTTTGAAATTGGCGAGAATCCACTAAAAACGGGTGTTGAATGGAAACTTTGGATACCCTCTGAGCTAACAAATAATCTCATTCGTTCCGCTCATGAACCACCCAATGCTTCTCACGGTGTGATAGTAAAAACACTTGAAAGGCTGCGTGATTTATATTACTGGCCGAACATGACCACACAGACCAGAGAGATTGTTCGTGCGTGCGTGATGTGCAAGGCTAATAAGGCTCTAAATAAAACCCTAAGACCACCAATGGGCAAACAGCTAGAGATCGATAGACCTTTCCAAAAGCTCTACATCGATTTCATGGGACCTTATGTACGCACTAAAGATGGAAATTTGTATCTTTTCATTAAAAAAAAATACAAATTTTTGGCGCAACAGGCTCGTTAGTACCCAGGGCCTAGCTTTCTCATTCTTTTATCTTTATCTTTGTATCTTTTCATTGCTTTAGATTATTTTTCAAAATACGTCTTTTTAAAACCCATGCGTAAACCATGTTCGAAATTGCTAGTAGAGTTTTTGGAAAGGGAAATCTTTCACAAATTTGAAGTACCGGAACTTGTCATTTCAGACAACGGGAAACAGTTTGTCTCTTAGGAGTTTAACAAGTTTCTGGCTAGTATTGGAGTTAAACACATGCCAACTGCTTTGTACTCTCCACAAGCTAATGCGTCTGAACTTGTCAATCGCTCGATTTTGTCTGCTGTGAGGATGTATCTAAAGGAGGATCAAAGAAAGTGGGATGAACATCTGTCCGAAATTCAAATGTCCTTAAATACATCCTATCACCAAACTATTTCAACAAATCCATATTTCTGTCTTTTTGGTTACAACATGGTGCAACATGCAGACGCATATAATATTTTGCGAAAAGTTAACGTCTTGAACGAAAGTGAACCAGTTTTACTGCAACAGTCTGATAAGCTGTAGGTAATTCGGGGAAAGATAAAGGAAAATCTGAATCTCGCTTATCAGAGAAACGAAATGTCTTACAACTTGAGAAGTTCTCCCGTGAAATACAACGTAGGTGACAAGGTTTCTCGACGCAACTTCATTCTTACCGACGCCAGCAAGCAGTTAAGCGTTAAGCTATGCGCGAAATTCGTAAAGTGCAGAATAATCCGACAGGTTGGTAAAAGCTTATAATAGATAGAAACGATGAATGGCAAGAGAATTGGCATAATTATATCATGCCAAGGATTTAAAACGATAGCCCGGTTAGCTCATGTTTCTATATCTCAGTGTCATGGTCGAGGCCACACGTTTGGTTTCTTACATGCTGCTCGTTTTTCCATAGACTTTCGCATTTCCCGAAATTCGAAATCAATTGCTTTGTAGCGTGCAGCTTTTGAATGCAGCTAGCTTAAGATAATGTAGTGCGAATTGATAAGTACCACCCTGTGTTGAAAGTACATGCTTTCGTTTAAAATTTCATGTGGTATGACACGGAAGAGTAAGAGGTCGCCGGTTTGCAATCGCGAATGAAATTGCCTTTGCCTATTTAAGCTCATGTTCGCTCTTTTCCGGATCTTTTTCTACTTCTTTAAACTGATGTTGTAACTAGCTTAGTGCGAAAATGTGAGCTTGCAAAGGTTTGTTCGGAGTGAACCTAATAATTTTCCAAAGCTTTTACTTGATTTTTTTTGTTTAGATCATACATCATTAAAGATCAGTAGTAAACCCAGGCCTAATTAAATAAAAAAACATATGAGAAGGCTACAATCCACTGTGCGGATCGTTGAATACCCTATCCCATCCTATCTGTAAAACTAAAATCCCCAAAAAGTGGACATGGCTAAAAACACGATGTGGATAAAATAAAGAAAATGACATGGTGACAACAAATTGTTCAGACTGTTTACAAAAAACTTTGACGGTTCTACAAAAGACAAGGTTTTCTCCTGCATATGTTATGGGGTAGTGTGTAAAAATGGTTTTTATATAAAAACGCCCCCAAAAAGTGGGCGTGGGTTGAAATAGTCTATAAACGAAATGTTCATATTTATACTACTAATGATTCTGCATCAAAAGTTTTTTCGAAAATTTTAAAATTTGACCGAAAAACGTTTTTTATTAAAAACGCCCCCAAAAAGTGGGCGTGGCAAAAAACTTTATATGAACGAAATACAGATATTCAGATTGTCTAAATATGTTGTTCAGAAAGTTTTTCAAAATTCCTTATGGTTTGGCCAAAAAATACGTTTTTCTAAAAAGGGGGCGTGGCAGTGGGCGGATTTCAAAAATTTTTACACTTGTTCTGCTGGGAGCAACAAAGAGCACGTGTACCAAATTTCATCCTTCTAGCTCAAAATTTAAGGCCCAAAAACTGGTGACGTACGGACGGACGGACGGACAGACATGGCTAAATCGACTCAGCTATCGATTCTGAGTCGATCCATATACTTTGAGGTATATGTAGCTAAATTATTTCTCTATGTTACAAACTATGTATCAAAACTAATATACCCCTATGGGATAGGGTATAAATATGAGAAGGCTACAATCCACTGTGCGGATCGTTGAATACCCTATACCATCCTATCTGTAAAACTAAAATCCCAAAAAAGTGGACATGGCTAAAATCACGATGTGGATAAAATAAAGAAAATGACATGGTGACAACAAATTCTTCAGACTGCTTATAAAAAACTTTTACGGTTCTACAAAAGAAAAGGTTTTCTCCTGCATATGTTATGGGATATAGTGTATAAAAATGGTTTTTATATAAAAACGCCCCCAAAAAGTGGGCGCGGGTTAAAATGGTCTATGGACGAAATGTTCATATTTATATTACTAATGATTCTGCATCAAAAGTTTTTTCGAAAATTTGAAAATTTGACCGAAAAACGTTTTTTATTAAAAACGCCCCCAAAAAGTGGGCGTGGCAAAAAACTTTATATGAGCGAAATATAGATATTCAGATTATCTAAATATATTGCTCAGAAAGTTTTTCAAAATTCGTTATGGTTCGGCCACAAAATACGTTTTTCTAACAAGGGGGCGTGGTAGTGGGCGGATTTCTAAAATTTTTACACTTGTTCTGCTGGGAGCAACAAAGAGCACGTGTACCAAATTTCATCCTTCTAGCTCAAAATTTAAGGCCCAAAAACTGGTGACGTACGGACGGACAGACGGACGGACAGACATGGCTTAATCGACTCAGCTATCGATTCTGAGTCGATCTATATACTTTGAGGTATATGTAGCTAAATTATTTCTCTATGTTACAAACTATGTATCAAAACTAATATACCCCTATGGGATAGGGTATAAAAACTATTTTGACAAGAGTGAATGTGAGTGTATAAAGTGGGAAAAGTGATATGTGTCACATTGATGTTCCGCAACACGAGGTACATCTATATATGTGCATGCACTTAATCAGCACGCGTATAATACGCAGGTAATATGTCTTTATACCCTATCCCATAGGGGGGTATATTAGTTTTGATACTTAGTTTGTAACATAGAGAAATAATTTTGCTACATATACCTCAAAGTATATGGATCGACTCAGAATCGCTAGCTGAGTCGAATTAGCCATGTCTGTCTGTCCGTCCGTCCGTCATCATTTTCACCTACGCCCACATTTTGGGGGCGTTTTCTTACAAAAACCATTTGCATACCCCATCCCAAGGCATTAGCAATAGAAATACGTTGTTTTTGTCGAACCACAAAAGATTTTGAGAAACTGTCTGAGCAATATATTGTGACAATGTCATTTTCTGTATTTCATCGCCATAAGGCCTATATTTTGAGAATATTAATTTAAAGGATGGGATGGGATAGGGTATTCAACGATCCGCATAGTGGATTGTAGCCTCTCATATGTTGTAACAACGTCATTTTCAATACTTTATGACCATAAAGACCATATTTGGGGATATTAATTTTAAGGATGGGATGGGATAGGGTATTAAACGATCCGCACAGCGGATTGTAGCCTTCTCAATTGTTTAGAACGTAGGTTGGCCAAGGACGTACCTTTGAGATCTGCCTATGTAGAATTCCTTCAGAAATACAAAACACTGGGTCACATGTCATTGGTACAAAATCCAGATCTGAGTCGACCTCACTATTACTTACCCCATCAATGCGTGTTACGACCAAATAGTTTGTCAACTAAATTGCGTGTAGTGTTCGACGCCTCGTGTCGTACCTCATCGAATATTTCGTTTAACGGGATCCTTATGGTAGGACCCACTATCCAGGATGATTAAGCTATGATTATACCCTATCCCATAGGGGGGTATATTAGTTTTGATACTTAGTTTGTAACATAGAGAATAATTTTGCTACATATACCTCAATCGACTCAGAATCGCTAGCTGAGTCGAATTAGCCATGTCTGTCTGTCCGTCCGTCCGTCTGTCTGTTCGTAACCGATTTTTGGGCCTTAAATTTTGCGCTAGGATAATGAAATTTGATATAGGATCCTCGTCCGTGCCACCAGAACAAGTGTAAAAATTTTTGAAATCCGCCCACTGCCACGCCCCCTTTTTAGGAAATCTTATTTTTTGGCCAAACCGTAAGGAATTTCAAAAAAGTGTCTGAGCAGCATATTTAGACAATCCTAATATCCATATTTCGTTGATACAAAGTTTTTTAGTTAAAAACGCTTTTTGTCCAAATTTTAAAACTTTCGAAAAAATTTTTTTACCGATTCGTTGAAGTATTTCTCGGAATCCATTTGTTCGTCAGTCCATTTGGATTTGCTTCCAGTAACTGCTTCGAGTTCCCAAAATCGCTCTTCAAACTCATTGAGATTATTATCAGTGGAACTAATACAGCACGTTCTTCTTTGATTGCTGCTTAAGGACCTATATTTCCCTGAAACAATCCAACCGAAGCGAGTATTTTGAAGTGACGGTAAACCGGATCCCAGTTTTATTTGGCCTACCAGCAACAAGTCAAAAAATGTTTCTGCTCCCAAAAGCATATCAATGGCCGCCGTTCGATTAAATTGCTCATCCGCAAGGTCAATGTTTCTGGAAACGTCCCAATTGTCGATGTTCATTGACGGATCAGGTTGGTAGCCAGTGATTGAAGGTGCTACTAAAAATTCTAAAGATGAATGAAGTGAATATCTTGATCTTATTGTGGTTTTTGTAGGGTCCTAGCAAAGTGTTCCTTGACCATATTAACCTGGGAACCAAAATCTAAGAGAATTCGTCCTAACTGGAAACCTCCCGATGCATCCTTTACAAGAACGATGGCTGTAGCTAATATGACTTGAGCCAATTCCCTTTCAACTACCGAATTCACTACGGCAGACGATTGAGAAGATGAAGACGATGGATCCTGTGAAGTTGAAAAGCTTGCGGATGGTTTTGCCGATGAAGCATTGTATGATGTAATAGCTTACGAACTTTACATTTAAAATTTGATGAGCATTTGGAAACGTTGTGACCCTTTCGTAAGCAGTTTATGCATAGACCCAGCTTTTTTACATTAGTGAAACGATCGGGAATAGATAGCTGAGCAAAAGTTGTACAACTTGTAATGGTGTGCGAACCATCTTTGCAAAATGCGCAATACTGTTGCGTAATTGTTAGTGACGTTCTTTCGCCATGATCGTATTGAACCACTTTTGGTTTGTTAAACGATTTCTTGATCGTATCAAACCGCATTGCTTTGCTTTCACGAGCCTCTAAATACTGACAGCGTCGGCTCAACACGTACTGAAGTTGTTCATCCCATTTGGCTTGCGATTCAGGACCTATAGATTGAAGCGAATTAAATATTGCAGAAACGTTGTCGACGAGATTTCGTAGCTGGACAACAGAAGTCTTTTGAAGCTTAGGCGACTCAAATAGTTGTGTAATATATTCCAGGAATTAAACAATCGCTATCGTAACGATCCTTTAGCATTCCTAATGCCTTATCGTAATTTTCTTCAGTTATTTGAAATGTTTTAACTGTTCCTAAGGCTTGGTCAGTTAAACAATTTAGCAAATGATTAAATTTTTCAATTTTCGAAAGAGTTGAATCATTGTGAACACGCTTTTTGAATGTATTTCTAAAGTTTTTGTACTCCGAGTACTTTCCACTGAAACGTGGCAGTTTTGCAAAAGGCAAATGGTTAACTGGCTGTGGTATTGATATGGTAGTCTCTAACACAGCAGTACTACTCCTTCTTTCATGCCCCATTTACGAATAAATTTTCGATTTAGTGGAAACATAAACCTCTTCTAATTCACTACGGCCTGTGTCGGATGGTTCCAAACTATCAATTTGATTTTGGTATGCGATTGCCTGTTTGAAATATGATTCAACAATTCCTAAGCGGCATTCAAGTTCTGTCTCCGACAATGCTTTGGTTTCAACAAGAGTTTTTATTCGCGTAATACTTCCTTTGGTAGAAGCGCGAGATGTTTTCAAACTATCAAGACACATAACGACGAAATATGTTAGTACTATTGATGGTTGTTCAAGTAGATAAAAGCTTTTAATTACTACGGAAAACTTTCTGTTTGCTCTGTTGTGGAACTTATTTTAACCGATCTCCTTGGCTCGGCTTAATTGGTTTTCTCCAGCGAAGTGGTTGTAAGAGAAAGTAGAATAAAGCGAAGGAATTTTTTTAAAGCGACAAAATGTAAAGCGAATTAAAATAAATCGCCGTATGAAATTACTTGTACAGCTACAACAGTAGCAACAGCAGCGTCAGCAGCGACCAAATTAAGAGCGAGAGGCACAATTGCACACATAGCATCTATGGCTGATGTGTGAACGACGAACAAAGCGAAGATCAATGTGGTGTACCCAAACTGCAATCCAATACTGAACATATGAGAGGCTACAATCCGCTATGCGGATCGTTGAATACCCTTTCCCATCCCATCCTTTAAATTAATATCCTCAAAATATAGGC